>CM067339.1:49710000-52210000 GCA_034376525.1 Nicotiana benthamiana | reverse complement strand
CAGCCCTACACTACAATGCCAGCTCCTATCAGTGCACCACCGCTTCAGAGTTACCAGGGTCGTCATCTAGGTCGAGAAGGTCTGGAGTCTCAGTAGCCGAGGGCTTGTTATACTTGTGGTGATATGGATCACATTGCTAGATTTTGCCCTTGAGCACCGAGTAGCTCTCAGCATCAGTGTTACCGTGCCATTGTTCAAGCACCAGGTGTTTCATAGCCCGACCAGCAAGCTAGAGGATGGAGTAGAGATGCTAAAGGTGGAGGTAGAGGTCTTAGAGGTGGAGCTCAGGCCGCTAGAGTAGGAGGCCACCCAGCAGCAGGCCGCCCAAGAGATATAGTTCAGGGTGGTGGGGCCCAGCCCCGATGTTATACTCTTCCAGTCTGGCCTGAGGTAAAGACTTCAGATGAAATTATTACATGTATTGTTCTGGTTTGTGATAGAGATGCTTCAGTGTTATTTGATCCACGATCTACATACTCGTATGCGTCATCTTATTATGCACTGTATCTGGCTATGCCTAGTGATTTATTGAGTTGTCCTGTTTATGTTTCTACAACGCTGGGTGATTCTATTACAGTAGATCGAGTCCATTGCTCTTGTGTAGTGCCGATAGGGGGTGTTGACACTCGAGTAGATTTGTTGCTTCTGAACATGGTCGATTTCGATGTTATATTAGGGATGGGCTGGTTATCACCTTACCATGCTATCTTGGACTGTCATGCCAAGAGTATGACCTTAGCTTTACTGGGTTTGCCTCATTTAGAGTGGAGAGGGACTCCTGGTGATTCTACTCACAATGTTATCTCGTATGTGAAGGCTCGGTGTATGGTCGAGAAGGAGTGTTTAGCCTATTTGGCATATGTTCGTGATTCTCGAGAAGAGGTTCCCTTTATTGATTATGTGCCCGTTGTTTGTGAGTTTCCTGAGGTATTCCAATCAGACCTGCTGGATATGCCGCACAACAGGGATATTGACTTTTGTATTGATGTTGCTCTGAGCACTCAACCCATTTCTATCCTCCGTATCGTATGGCCCCGCCTGAGTTAAAAGAGTTAAAGGAGCAGTTGCAAGACTTACTTGAGAAGGGTTTCATTAGACCAAGTGTTTCACCTTGGGGTGTGCTGGTGCTGCTTGATAAAAAGATGGATGGGTCAATGAGAGTATGTATCAATTATCGGCAACTGAACAAGGTTGCAATTAAGAATAAGTATCTGCTGCCGAGGATTGATGATTTGTTCGATTAACTTTAGGGTGCCAAGGTATTTTCAAAGATTGAATTGAGATCTGGCTACCATCAGTTGAGGATTAGGTCATCTGATTTTCCTAAGACAGCTTTCCACACTAAGTACGAGCATTATAAGTTCTTGGTTACGTCATTTGGGTTGACAAATGTCCCATCAACTTTTATGGATTTGATAAGCTGAGTGTTTGGGCCTTTTGGATTTGTTCATGATAGTCTTCATTTATGATATATTGATATATTCCTGCATCCAGGAGGAGCACGAGCAACACCTTAGAGTGGCCCTTTAAACTCTGAGAGATAGTCAGTTATATGTTAAGTTTCCGAAGTGTGAGTTTTGGTTGAGTTCTGTTGCATTTCTGGGTCATGTTGTGTCACCAAAGGGTATTCAGGTTGATCTGAAGAAGATTGAAGCAGTCAAGAACTAGCCTAGACCAGCATCAGCTACAAAATTTGAAGTTTCTTAGGTTTGGCAGGCTACTATCATCGGTTCGTGGAAGAGTTTTTCATCTATTACAGCTCCGATGACCAGGTTGAACCGGAAGGGTGCCCAGTTCAGATTGTCAGATGAGTGTGAGTTTAGCTTTCAGAAACTCAAGACAGCTCTGACTACAGCACCGGTGTTGGTTTTGACCACAGGTTCAGGGCATTATACTGTATATTGTGATGGATCTCATATTAGACTTGGTGCAGTGTTGATGAAGGATAGCAAGGTCATAGCCTAAGCTTCACGGCAATTGAAGATTCACGAGAAGAACTATTCGGTATATGATTTGGGGTTGGCAGCCATTGCTCACGCATTGAAGATTTGTAGGCATTATCTGTATGGCGTAGCATGTGAAGCGTTTACGGATCATAAGAGTCTTCAATATTTTTTCAAGCAAAAGGAGTTGAATTTGAGGCAGATGAGGTAGTTGGAGTTATTGAAAGACTATGATATCACTATCTTATATCATCCGAGAAAGGCCAACGTGGTGGCCGATGCTTTGAGTAGGAAGCCAGCCAGTATGGGCAGTCTCATTTATATTCCGATCGTTGAGAGGCCACTTGCTTTGGATGTTCAGGCCTTGGCCAATCAGTTAATGAGGTTGGATATTTCTGAGCCAGTCGTCTGTTAGATTGCACGGTCGTTGGTTCCTCATTATTGGAGCATATCCGTGATCAATAGTATGATGATCCCAATTCGTGTGTCCTTAAAGACACGGTGCAGCACGGACGTGCCAAACATGCTACCTTAGGAGATGATGAAGTCTTGAGATTGCAGGGTCGAGTGTGTGTGCCAAATGTGGATGGGCTTCGGGAGTTGATTTTAGAGGAGGCCATAGCTCTAGGTTCTCCATTCACCCAGCGCCGCGAAGATGTATCAAGATTTGCGGGTGTATTATTGGTGGCGTAGAATGAACAAGGATAACATTGCATATGTGGCTTAGTTTTTAAATTGTTTGCAGTTTAAGTGCGAGTATCAGAATCCTGATGGTTCATTTCAGAGGATTAAGCTTCCCAAGTGGAAGTGGGAGCGTATCACTATGGATTTCATTTTTGGACTCCAGCAGACTCGGAAGAAGTTTGACGCAGTATGTGTTATTGTTTATAGGTTGACCAAGTCAGCACATTTCATTCTTATGGCTATCTCCTATTATTCTAAGAGGTTAGCTGAGATCTGTATCCCAAAGATTGTTCGCCTTCATGGTGTGCCTATATCTTTCATTTCGGACTCAGGTACACAGTTTACCTTGTGCTTCTAGAGAGCAGTTGAGCGAGAGTTGGACACACGAATTGAGTTGAGCACAACGTTTCATCCTCAGATAGACGGGCAGTCCAGGGATATTATTTGGATTTTGGAGGAAATTTTCTAATCCGTGTCAATGAGTTTAGAGGCTTGTGGGATCAATTTTTGCGTTTATCAGAGTTCACCTACAACAACACTACTAGTCGAGTATCCAGATGGTTTCTTATGAGGATTTATATGGTAGGCGGTGTCGGTCTCTGGTTGGATGGTTTGATCCAGGAGAGGCTCGATTGTTGGTTACAGATCTGGTTCTGGAGTCCTTGGACAAGGTCAAGATCATTCATGATAGGCTTCATCATCTTAGTCCGGGCAAAAGAGTTATGCCGACCGCAAGGTTCAAGATTTGGCTTTCATGGTCGCTTAATGGGTATTTCTTCGAGTATCTCCTATGAAGGGAATGATGAGATTCGGGAAGAAGGGCAAGCTTAGCCTAGGTTCATTGGTCCATTTTAGATTCTTGATCTAGTGGGAGAGGTGGCTTATAGACTTGCATTGCCGTCGAGCTTATCAACCATGCATCCATTATTTGATGTGTCCATGCATCAAAAATATCACGGCATCCATCCCACGTGTTAGATTTCAGTATTGCCCAGTTGGACAAGGACTTGTCTAATGAGAAGGAGGCGGTGGCTATTTTAAACCGACAGGTTCATCAGTTGAGGTCGAAGAGTTTTCCTTTTGTTCGTGTTCAGTGGAGAGGTCACCCTTCTAAGGCCATCGCCTTCGGAGTTCGAGTCTGATATGCCGAGCCGTTATCCCCATCTTTTCTCCGATTGAGGTACTTCCTTCTTTTGTCCGTTCGAGGACGAACAATTGTTTTAGAGGTGGAGAATTACTTGTTTTTAAAATGACATTCTACGTTCTAAGGCCTTAGAATCCTCTCTTAGCATCATCTAAATTTGCGTGCATAGTCTGGGCACATAGCCAAAAAGCCTAAATGTGAAAATCTTTGAAAAATGATATGTTTTGACTATAAAATGAATTAATTTGACTTCGGTCGATATTTTGGGTAAATAGACCCGGACCCGTTATTTGAATGTCTCGTAGGGTCCATTGGAAAATATAGGACTTGTGCATATCCCCGGAATCAAATTCCAAGGTTCCAACCTCGAGAAATGAATTATTGAAAGAAACTGTTTTATGAAATTGTTTATAAGGTTTGGAAATAAATATTGATTAGAACATATTGATGTCTGGCTTGTATTTTTGTTTCGGCGACCGGTACAGGTCTTATATATGATTTAAGATAATTCTGTGAAGCTTGGTAAGAAACAGAATCCGTTTGATGTGATTCAGACCTTAAATGCGAATTTGATGTTTAAAGAAGCTATGAGAAATTTCATTAATATTGAGGTTTAATTAGATGTTTGTGATGTTATTTTTGTTATTTTGGTACACGAATAAGTCCGTAGGATATTTTTTAGTTTGTGCATATAATTGGTTTAAAGCTCCGAGGGCTCGGGTGAGTTTTGGATAGGCCACGAGGTGAAATTTTGGACTTATGAAATGTCAGTCCTGCAGGCTTCACATTTACCAAACCCCCTACGCAATTCGTAGGTTAACATTTCCCAAATCCTTTCCAAATCCCAAGCTTCGCATTTCTTATACCCCATTCGCAATTCCCAGGTTACAATTCTCAAACCTTTTTCACAATTTTCAAGCCAGCAGAGGTTGGTTCGCAATTGCGAACCCCTGTACGCAATTCCCATAACTAAAACATGCAACTTTTACACTAACCCGATTTAAAAAACCCATTTTTCATATTCTCTCAAACACAAACACACTTAGGAATTTTTTTTCAAGGATTTCTTCTTCTCCAAATCAAATGTAAGTCGTTTTATGTAGTTCTTTTTAATAACATGATGTTCCAAATGTAAATACCACACAAGAGGGGGGGGGGGTGATTTGTGTGATGCCCAACTTTCGCATTAGAAGAAGCTGGTTCTTCTAGGTGTACTAACTATAACTGTTTATGGAATTAAGAGTGCATAAAATAAAGAACACATGGATTTTTACGTAGAAAACACCTGTCTCAAAGGTTAAAAAACCACGACATACTTCTCAGTAGGATTTTCCCAAACATCCACTAAACTCAATGAGCCAAAACAACATTTACCAAACTCTTGTAAACCTAAGGATTAACTCTAATCCCAGTGTGGCATACAGCCTCAACTGCTGCGATACTTTCAAGTTAACTCTAACTTGAATACTCAACGTACCAAATACAATTTTCTTCTATGAAAGATGGAAAGGTACAATTTTAAAATCACCTACTACAATAGAACTAGAATAAGGAAAACACAATGGAGCTGGTTTTTCAATCTCATTCAAGTAGCTGCAGGTGTGCACACTTGATCTCACGTAAATTGCTTGCAAAATAATCTTGCTCTTTTGCTCTCAATTTAGCTCTAACTTCTTTGTATATGTGCATGCATGTACAAGAGAACAATATTACTTTTATAGAGTTAGTAATCAGAGTTTGACAAAAACTTGAATTCCTGATCCTTCATCAAGTTCGAGTCCTAAAACAATTCAAACTCCAATTCCTTATCCTCGATCCAGACATAGTTCTCTTCATATAAGGAGATCTCTTCTCCTTCTCTTCTATGTAATTTCAAAATATATTTATTAGATATGGCTAGTAAATCCCATTATTCACGTGCATCTCATGTGCATAGGCAACAACCACTATGTCTCCTAAGATGGACCTGGTCCTTCATTGAGTTCATTTGTCATTCTTCAAAACTTCATCTAAACTTGGGCCAACAAATTCCCCCTTTTTGATGATGACACACTCTGTGCTTTTACTACTCAGAGAACTTGTGGAACTTAGCTTAATTTTCATATAGTCACGCATTTTAAGTTAACTTATCATTAATGACCAGGTTAAATCAGGTAATAAATATCACTTTATATCAGAATACAAAAACTAACTAAAGCACAATATCTCTTCCCCCTTTTGGCATCATTAAAAAGTTGCATCTTATATGACATCCAGATATTAATTAGTACTCATGGTCGTTGGGACAACTACAAGAGAAAAAAAGTTTCAGTTAACCAACAATCAACAAGACAAAGAATGTAACTATTAAGATCAGAAGTTCCATAGAACAAGAGAAGCATAGCACATTGTAATTTATTGGGAGATGTTTCTATAATACAAACCACAAAAAGAAAACTAACATCAAATCATGAGCAAAAGCATAATAAAAAAATCCCGAATCTCGGTCATGACAGGGGTAGGTTAAACTGGCTTTAGAGCTTGTAGGTACAAGAGGGCTGGGTTTGGAGAAGGTTGAACATATTTTGAAGGATTCCATTACACTTCTCCATTTCCTTTGCTAGTTCAGCTCTAAGTCCGTATCGTTCAGTTTCTAATTCAACAACACGAGCTTTCAACTTGGCAATATTAGCATATTTTGTTCCATACTCCTGGACTACAGACCTGACCTTGCTATTTACAGCAGTCTTTTGAGATGAACTCGGTTCAACTGGTTGGCATTTATTGGATAGTCGCAGGACATGATAGTCTTTACACCAAAGTGCTCTTTGCTAGATTCCATCTCCCATTTCTTCAATGGTACATGTAGCTTTTCCAAAACAGCAATCAATAGGAACCCATAGGGTGTGGCATGAGCTTTACAGTCATTGATGACTCTATCCAGTAGTATTACAATGATTGCATGCCAGTTAATGTGCTTTCTTCTCACAAGACACTCTAAAAGAACCAGGTCTATGTACTTTGCTGTATGCCTTCTCTCCTGTCTGGGCAGCAAATATTTGTTCACAAACTAAAAAAGCACCTTGTGCTCAGCCCTCATTTCAATTTTCTGAACAAATCGAGCTTCAGGCACATCTTCAGGAGTTGCAGAATCACAGAAATTTCTGGTGATTTGGAGTGCGTTAGGAAGAGAGTCCAGGCAAGGCCACCTTTGCCTTGTATAATCATCATATCCTTTACAAGGAATCACCAAAATCTCACCCAATTTAGGATTATCAAATTGTACCTTGAATCTTCTCACTAGACTAGTAATAACCCCATTCACCACTATGGCATTTGCCATAAACTCAATCAACTATTTTCTTGCCAGTTTGCCATCTAGTTGAAGAACCATGTTCTTCCACCCTTGTGCATTTAGAGAATCAACCAATCCTTTCATATCTAGCTCCTCTAGGTCTTTCAGAATTCTCCCTTGCAAGATCTTTCATCTGCCAAAGATGGCAAATCTATCATATTTCTTCTCAGATTCCTCCTCCTTTTCTTCTCCACTCCATTCTTCCTCTTCTTCTTCTTCAATAATCTTCTTTTGTTTTCTTTTCCTAGAATACATGGTTCTTTCATCCAACGAGGACTCAACAGATATGGGTTCAGAGGAAGTCTTTTTGGTTGAAGTCTTGAAGCCTTTTGGTTTAGTAGATGGTACCTTTTCAGTTGTTTCTCTTTCTTGATGGACCAGGTCCATCTCCTCTTCTGCTTCCTCTTCTACCTCGATCCTCTCCACCACTTTCGCCTTCCCCTTTTCTCTCTTTTTCCTCTTGATTTATTCCAGTGCTTTATGTAATTGTTCCTCACTTTGTTTGACCCTGCTTCTAGTTGCTCTTGAGGGGACAGTAGACTTAGGGTATGATGTCTTGGTTTTCTTTGTTGGTTTGGAAGCAGTTGGAGCTTTTAAGGAAGAAGCCTTACGCTTCTTTGGATCATAACTGGCTCCGATTTTCTTTAGAAGATCATCTAAGGTTTTCTCCGCAGATGAACCACTTCTAAATTGTTGTTTACTTAGATGAACAAAACCTTCTGCAACATCCCCAGAGCTATTTCCCCCGACTTGTTGCCACTTCCCTAAGCATGTCCACAAATCGCTAGAATCTCGTAGTTTTTTTCCTTCCTCTTTGACTAGATTCATCCCCCTTCACATCTCTTAAAGGAACCACTAAAACAAACCTATTTTCCACATTATTGACTACATCAGAAGAACCATCAAATGTATTCACTTTCTAGGGTTTTCTTGATTTTTATCTGCGTCAGAAGACCCCGTTCTTCTCCATCACTTGGAGAAACAAAGATGTTGGACTCAAAACTTGAGTCATATGATTCCTTTTTAGAGACCTCCCCCTTTTGACTGGCTCTCAATTTTTCGTTTAAGGTCGTTCTCAAAGCACCAGTGGCTACAGCTTTTTTCACCATCATCTTTTGCCGGCGGAATCTGGATTTTGGGTTGTCGCTACGGGTGTGGATGAAGACATATTGGTAGATTCTGGTAAAAGTGTCCCTGGATTTTCTTGAGGGTTAGACATGGTGATAGATTTCTGAAGATTTTGGGGATTTTTGGTGATTTAGGAGAGGAAGGATGATCAGAACTCAAAGATGGGTATTGATCAAATTAGGAGTGGAGTGTTTTTTTAAAAGGGGCATGATTAGTAACTGCAGCCTTTGTAGTGGTCAATCAGGAGTCTAATCCCACTAAAGCTTCAGTTTAATTTGCACTGGTTTTTAGGGAAAACGTCCCATTATTCTTTAGAGTTCTAGAAGAGGAAAATTTTTCCACTGCTTGGCTGTTATATTTGGGGAGTTTGGTTAGAATGGGACTTCTGCTCATAATTGTAATATTAAATTTTCTAATTGTGCAAAGTATAAAAACATACCTGACCTTTTCTTATTAGCATAGACTTGATGAACCAGGTTCTTCAAGTAGAACTTCTCTTGAGTATGCCTCATGTATCGAAATAGAAAACAACTTTGCAAGAGATCAATGAATTAAAAGAAACATGTCGCAGGAGTATACTAATTAGAGTATGAGACTGAGTAAGAATTAGTCTAGATATTCACAAAAAATCAGAACTTCTAACCAAACAAAAAAATAACCTTTTTATTTCATTGCATTCTGACTGGACCTGATTAGGTGATCTTAATCATCCCTAATTCTAACCTATTCCTTTCAAATTTTTCTCTTCTTAGTTCATTAGTGAAGATGTCAACTATTTGTTTATCAGTAGCACAAAATTCTATGGAGATTCAACCTGTCTCATAGTTATCTCTCAAGAAGTGGTGTCTAACATCTATGTGCTTTGTCCTTTTATGATGAACATGGTTCTTTGTCATACTTATAGCACTAGTGTTATCACAAAAGATAGGAATACATCCCACTTCAATTCCAAAGTCTACCAGCTGTTGTTTGATCCATAGCAATTGAGCACAACAAGAAGCAGCCACAACATATTCAGCTTCAGCAGTAGATATGGCTACTGACTTTTGCTTTTTGGTAGCCCATGACACCACCTGAATTACTCTTCCTATCCATCAAGTAATCTGCATAATCAGCATCAGCAAATCTTACTAGATCAAGGTTACTACCATTGGGATACCGAAGTCACAAATCAGTGGTGCCTTTGAGATATCTGAAAATCCTTTTGACAGGTGTCAAATATGACTCCTTTGGACTTCGCTGGAAACGAGCACACAGACCTACACTGATGACAATGTCAGGTATGCTAGCAGTAAGATATAAGAGTAAACCAATCATACCCCTATAGAACTTTTGATTAACTGATGAACCAGGTTCATCAATATATAATTTAGTGGCAGTTGCAATAGGTGTATCTATTTCTTTAGCATCCTCCATTTGAATCGTTTTGATTAGTTCTCTTGTGTACTTTTGTTTGTGGATCATGGTCCCGTGTGGACTTTGTTTGATCTCCAGGACTAAGAAGAAGTATAAATCACTCATCATACTCATTTCAGACTCACTCCCCATTAGTTTTGCAAAGTCCTTACTCAGCTTATCAGTAATAGCCCCAAATATTATGTTATCAACATATATTTGTACAACAAGAAGGTCTGTACTTTTTTCTTTTAGGAACAAGGTGCTGTCAGTTTTACCTCTTTTGTACCTCCAGTAGGAATTTTGATAGTCGCTCATACCATGCTCTTGGGGCCTATTTAAGACCATATAGAGCATTGTCCAGCTTGTACACATGCTCAGACCATTCCTTACTTTCAAATTCTGAAGGTTATTTAAAAAATACTTCTTCCTTGAGGTAGCCATTTAAGAAGGCACTTTTGACATCCATCTGATAGAGAGTGAATTCCATATGTTCTACAAATACAATGAGGAGTCTGATTGCTTCTAATCTAGCAACTGGAGCAAAGGTCTCATCATAGTCAATGCCTTCCTCTTGGCTGTAGCCTTGAACCACCAACCTTGCCTTGTTTCTTGTGACACTTCCATCCTCGTCAAGTTTATTCCTGAAGACCCATTTGGTACTAATGACTGATCTGTCCTTAGGTCTTAGAACTAGATGCCAGACTTGACTTCTTTCAATTTTATTGAGTTCCTCCTGCATAGCATTGATCCTATTTGCATCCTACAAAGCATCAACAACATTTTTAGGTTCAATAAGAGATAGAAAAGCATCAAATGCACATAGATTCTTTAGTTGTGATCAGGTTTTGACTCCATATGTTGGGTAAGTGAGAATGTTCTCGATGGGATGAGAAATTTGATACTTGTGAGGTTTCACGACCAGCTTGATTCTGCTGACTATTTCAGCCATTTGCTGAGAGTCAGGTTCATGAACATGTTCCTTCAACGGGTTTATTTCACTTCCTCTTTGATTTCTTTCCCCTATCAGGTTGCCCTGTAAGGGAGAACATGTTTCATCACATGCTCCTTCTGTAGGTGCTTCTTTGACTTGAGCTGATGCTTCTCCCAAGTCCTTGACCAGTCCAATGGCTTCATCTTCATGTTCCTGTCCTTCAGAAAGAATGTTAGTTTCATCAAACACAACATGCACACTTTCTTCTACACACAATGTTCTTTTATTAAACACTTTATATGTTTTGCTATGTGAAGAATATCCCAAGAATACTCCCTCATCACTTCTGGAATCAAACTTACCTAGGGTTTCTTTTCTATTATTGTGCTCATAGCACCTGCAACCAAATGGTCTAAGATGGGATATGTTTGGTTTTCTCCCTTTAAATAACTCATAGGGAGTCTTCTCAACAAGAGGTCTAGTCATGCATCTGTTTATTATGTGACATGTAGTATTTACAGCCTCTGCCCAGAAGTTGTGGGGTAATTTACTAAAGAAAAGCATGGTCCTTGCCATATCCTTAAGAGTCCTATTCTTTCAACTACCCCGCTTTGCTGAGGAGTCCTAGTGGCATAGAAGTTGTGATCTATACCATTTTCATCACAATACTCAGCAAATTTTGCATTTTCAAATTCAGTTTCATGATCAGACCTAATAGATGCAAGTTGATTTCCTAATTGTTTCTGAGTTTTTCTAATAAAGTCAGTAAACATTTCAAAGGCCTCATATTTAGATGTCAGAAACAGTACCCAGGTAAATCTAGAGTAATCATCAACAAGTACCAATACATATTTCTTTCCTCCTCTGCTCATGGTTCTCATTGGACCACAGAGATCCATATGAACTAGTTCTAACGTCTTGGACATACTTACCATTTTCTTGGATTTGAAGGATGACCTTACCTGCTTCCCCTTGTACATGCCTCACAAACTTTATCTTCCTTGAACTTGATATTAGGTAATCCTATTACCAAGTCCTTGGAGACTAATTTGTTTAGCTGATTTAGACTGGCATGGAAAAGTCTTTTGTGCCACGGGAGGGGATCATTGTCTAACACACTTAAGCAAGTGAGTTCATTTTTTGAAAAAGTTGACAAATCTATGATGTCAATGTTATTAAATATTTTTCCTTGCAAAACAACTTTGCCAGTGATAAGGTTAATCACAAAACATTTGGTAGAGGTAAAAGCCACAAGGTTGCCTCTATCACACAATTGTGACACACTTATTAAGATGTATTTTAAACCATCTATTATGTAGACATTCTCTATGGAGTGAGAATCAGTCTTGCCTACTTTTCCAACCCCAATGATCTCACCTTTCTTTCCATTACAAAAGGAGCATTACCTCCTTTTAGATCTCAAGTGAAAGGAACTAGTCCTTGTCCCCAGTCATGTGCTTCGCGCAGCCACTATCCATATACCATATTTGGCTCCTCCCTTTCACTTGGACCTGCAAAATGGAAATCAGGGGTTAGTCTTAGGAACCGAAACTAGTTTGGGTCCCTTTCTATAAGAGAAAGGATGTATCATATTCCTTTTTGCCCATCCAGGCAACTTATTCTTTTCTTTAACAAAGATTTTGTTCTTTTGACTGGCCATTTCTTTTGCATTACATTCATATTTGTAATGACCAGTCTCTTTTCGCAATGTGTGCAGATTTGTTTTCAGGAAGAGTGAGGTACTTGCTTTTTGGGTCCCATTTAGGAGCTTGAGTCCCATAGCTAAGTCTTATTTTGTTACTACTATGATGCTCTTGCAACCATGGGAGAGCATCTGACGCTTGGTTCCACTTGTAAGTTCCTTCTAGTTCAATGTTTTACCTTTCTACATCTTATTTTAACACTTTGATGAATTCATACTTTCTGTACAACTCATCTTACATTTTCCTAGATTTTCTTCTAGAGTGAGATGTGAGTGATCAACTATCTTCTTTCATGTTCCTAATTGTAATTTCAGATTCTCAGACTTAATTTCTAAGATACTGTTGTCAAGTTGAAGAACCTAGTTCTTCAACTCAGCATTTTTGTTGTCACTCACATTTGCTCTAGACTCTAGACTTTTACATTTTGCTTTTAGGATCACACATTACCTATACAGAACTTCCTTCTCATTGTTGATTATCTCAGACTCATCAATGATAATGGCATAGGCAGTTTTTCTTTAGACAAGAATTTAATCTTGTCTTTGAGATGAAGAATACTTACCTCTTGTTCGTTGTGTAATTCTTTGATGGCCATTAAAGCTTGCTCCTCCTCAGTTTAATCTTCTGAGTCTTCATCTGAGGTTTCTCCCCAAGCAGCAACCATAGCTTTAATTGAACCTTTGTTTCTCCTTGGTTGAATCTATTCCTTCTTCCTATTTCTTCTTTCAGCTCTTTCCTTTTTCCACTCAATTTCCCATTGAGGACAGTTTTTGATCATGTGGTCAGTTTTTCCACACTTGTAGCATCCCTTATTTTCCTATTTCTCTTGAGCTCTTGTTTTATTGAAGCTTGTACTTCTTGAAGAACTCTTTCCTCTCATTAGACACCTTTTGAAATCCCTGGTGATCATAGCCATTTCATCATCTTCCAGTTCTGCACCTTCAGCAATTCTGAGAGCTAAGTTTCTCTCCATTTTTTGGGTATCCATCTTCATGGTTTGTCTCCTTATTTCGTAGGCAGTTAAATTTCCAATCAGTTCATCCAGTCTAAGAGGAAATGTTCTTGGATTCTTGAATGGCAGTAATTTTGCTTTCCCATGTGACTGGCAGAACTCTTGTCACAATCTTCTCAACCTTGTCTTCTTCAAGGATAGTCCTACCAAGAGATCCCAGTTCATTTGTCAAGGTGGTGAATCTAGTGTATATATCCTGGATAGTTTCTCCTTCCTTCATGGTAAAATTCTCATATTGAGAGTACAGAAGTGTTCCTCTTGATCTTTTCACTTGAGGTCTCCCTCTATGAGCCATTTGTAGAGTGTTCCGTATTTCTTTAGCAGTTGTGAAGCCTTGGATTCTTTTTTACCCGTCTGGCCCTAGGCAAAATACAAGCGACTTCTTAGCTTTGGCATTTTTCTCCCATTTTTCAAGTCTTCAGCAGTACAATCAGCCCTTCTTTTTGGTACTTCAATTCCTTCAGCATTCTTCTTAGTGGTTGCAAGAGGGCCATCATTGATTATGTCCCAAACTTCATAATCTTCCCCTATGATGTGATCTCTTATTATGTTCTTCCACCAAGAACAGTACTGGCCATTGAAAAGTGGAGGCCTAGCAGTGGATTGCCCTTCCCAGTTTCTAGGTAGTGCACTCATTGTTGATCTTCTCATAAGGTGTTAGCCTCTTCAAGGATAACCCGCTCTGATACCAATTGATGTTCCAAACGTAAATACCACACAAGAGAGGGGGGTGATTTGTGTGGTGCCCAATTTTCGCACTAGAAGAACCTGGTTCTTCTAGGTGTACTAACTATAATTGTTTGCGGAACTAAGAGTGCATATAATAAAGAACACATTTTTTTTACGTAGGAAACACTTGGCTCAAAGGTGAAAAAACCACGACCTACTTCTCAGTAGAATTTTTCCAAACATCCACTAAATTCAATGAGCCAAAACATCATTTACAAAACTCTTGTAAACCTAAGGATTAACTCTAATCCCAGTGTGGCATACAACCTCAACTGTTGCGACACGTTCAAGTTAGCTCTAACTTGAATACTCAACGTATCTAATACAATTTGCTTCTATGAAAGCTGGAAAGGGACAATTTTAAATCACCTACTACAATAGAACTAGAATAAGCAACACAATGGAGCTGGTTCTTCAATCTCGTTCAAGTAGCTGCAGGTGTGCACACTTGATCTCACGTAAATTGCTTGCAAAAATCTTGCTATTTTGCTGGCAATTTAGCTCTAACTTCTATGTATATGTGCGTGCATGTACAAGAGAACAATATTACTTTTATAGAGTTAGTAATAAGAGATTGACAAAAACTCGAATTGCTTATCTTTCATCAAGTTCGAGTCCTAAAACAATTCAAACTCCAATTCCTTATCCTAGATCCGAACATAGTTCTCTTCATATAAGGAGGCCTTTTTCTCCTTATCTCCTATCCAATCTTTTCGATCAGTTCTGAAGATATTAATAAGATATGGCTGGTCGATCCCATTTTTCACGTGCATCTCATGTGCATAGGCAGCAACAACTGTGTCTCCTAAGATGGACCTGGTCCTTGACTGAGTTCATTTGTCATTCTTCAAAACTTCAACTGAACTTGGGCCAACATAACATGACTTCAACTTCAAATCAATGATTTTCATGGGGAAAAATTGGGTGTTTTTGGTAGAACCTAGGTTAAAATAATTAGGGATTTGGACCTCGATTTGAGGTCCGATTTCAAAACAAATTATATATTTGAGTTCGTGGGGGAATGAGTGATCAAATTTACGTTCGAACCTCGGGTTTTGACCACATGGGTCCGGGGGAAATTTTTACTTTTTGAGTAAAATATTGGAAAACTCATTTTCATGCAATCAAATTAGTTCATTTAGCCTTTGTTGATGTAATTAAGTAACTTGTGGCTAGATATGAATGAATGGACGGTGCAATCAAGGGGCAAAGCTATAATTGAAACTTGAGTTGTGTTCGAGGCATCGAGGTACGTGTCTGGTCTAATCTTAGCTTGAGGGATTAGGAGTTGAGTCCTATTTGCTATATGCTACATGTTGAGTACGACGTCTTGGCATGGTAACGAGTATATATACGTTGGAGTCGAGCATGACGTGAGCCTTAAATTGATACTTGTTGTATTCTTAAATGATATGATCAATGCTTTAGTGGGTGAATTCTTGACAACGAGTAAAGACTTAGTTTATTTTTGTGGAAGTCACTTATGATTGAAGAATGGTGATAACTGAGATGAGTAGGAGTTGAGCTAATATTGGTTATAGTTGATTCTCCCTTGTCGGGACGTATATACTTGTACTGTTGAGTTTCTTTGCTGGGATAACGTAGTTTATTGTTGTTCCCTTGCCAGGATAGTTATTTTGATTAATGTTGACTGTATATTTGGAATGGGTTGCACGCATTGTATTAATATTATATATGTGGATCGGGTTGCATGCCATAATACTATTATTATATATGGGAATCGGGTTGCACGCGCAACAGTTATATATGTGGATTTGGTTGCATGCCGCAACAGTTATATACATATATGTAGATCGGGTTGCACGCCACAACAGCTATATATATGTGGATCGGGATGAACGTTGCAACAGTTATATATATGGATCGGGTTGCACGCCGCAACAGTATTCGTTATTGTATTGTTGTAGATATTGAATTATCCTTTCATATTTTATTAAGTTTCCACTAGATGGATATGTTCCCGAAGCATGTATCCCCTCCCTAAAAAATTGTTTATTTCCTGTTTATTTTTTTGCCATATATTATATAACTGCACAGGTTGTCTAGAGTCTAGTCCTAACATCATCACTACCTCGCCGGGGTTGGGCCAGACACTTACCAGCACATGGGGTCGGTTGTGCTGATAATACACTCTGCATTCTATGAAGATACCGGAGCAGTACTTGTCGACAGCATTAGCTCGGGATCCAGCATTCAGTCCATCGAGATCTTGAGGCAGTCCTGCAGGTGTCTGCAGGCCCGATATCTCTTCTATCTATTTAGCTGTTCTATTTTCTTTTATATCCGAGAAAGACTATATTTGTTTTGTTTCAGACCCTTGTATTTAGCATTCCTAAACAGTCTTTGAATGTTGTGACACCAGTTTCTGGGTAGAGGCAAATATTGATTTCCGTATTAATTTGGTTTATTTTGTCTAAGTCTTCTGCCTAATTGCATATTCTGCTATTGTTTACATGTTTATCACTTGTTAATTTAAGTTCTAAAAAGGATTAAAACAAGAGAATTAAAGATTTCTAATTTCGTGGCTTGCCTAGCTTCTTCGAGTAGGCGCCCATCACGACTCGCAAGGGTAGAAATCCGGAGTGTGATATTTATCCTTTCAAAATAGAGTTTACAGTAGAGAAAATTATAATTTAAGCTATTTTCCTAATATTTAGGACTTTAAATTCAACTAAATTTTTCCATATTTACACTATGTACGAATTTTTAATATTTTATAAAATGAAAATCAACTAAATTTTACTAATATAAATTATTTTCTTATTTAAATGTTTTAAAATACGTTTTGATTAATACATTAGATACGAACTCCTTAACACTTTGTTGGGGATTTGAACGCCTATCATTTCACAAAAGAGTTAATATTCAGTGATAAGTCTATTGATTCACAATTTAAAAAGTAGCAATCTTTTTAAAAGATATTCTACATAAAGCCCTAATTTATGTGCCAAAGAAGGAAAACTAAATTTAAATTTAATCCACTAATGACTTGAAATGATTTCTTTACGAAAATATGCTGGCGTAATTGTAATTTCCAACATCTAATGTTTAAATTTTATTTGGCAAAAACGTTCGAGAAAAAATACATTAAGTACAAATTTGACTCCCGTAGAAATATAATTAAAAGTCACCAGGACAAATTATCTTTTGATTTCACGTTCAGAAACCTCTTTTTCTTCTTTTTCAGTTAAGACTTTCAATTATTTCTACACATGTGTTATTATTTTAATATTTCGTCTTTAACCAAGGCACAAAATAATTCGTTACGCATTTCCAACAACAATAACCCAGTATATTTTTAAAGGTGGGGTCTGTGGAGGATAATATACATCGACCTTACCTCGACCCCGAGGGGCAGAGAAACTATTTCCAGGAGACCCTCGGCTTAAGAAAGAAACAAGTAACATAAACAAGTGACGATATATTAGTCTGGCAATGGACTCATAATAAAAAACATAAAATACACAACATAACATAAAATAATAAAATAACAACAATATAAGGAATATAGGAAATACGAGAAAAAGAAAAAGTATAGTAATATCTAGAATATAAAGCCCTGCATTAGTAGCTGATCAGTGACATCCTAAGCCTAACTCCTAACTGTCTAGTCTTACTCTAGCGTGTTGTAGAAATATTTCCAACTTTCCCCTGTCAAGGGCCATGTCCTCGGTAATCCTAAGTCGCGTCATGTCCTACCTGATCACATCTCCCCAATACTTCTTAAGTCTCCCTCTAGCTCTCTTCGTGCCCCCACCGCCAGTCGCTCACAACTTCTCACCGGTGCATCAGTGGCCTCTCTGAATGTGCTTGAACCACCTGAGTCTTGCTTCGCGCACCTTGTCCTCCACGGGCACCACGCCACCCTCTCTCGAATATCTTTATTCTTAATCTTATCCATCCTTGTATGCCTACATATCCACCTCAACATCCTCATCTCTGCTACTTGCATCTTCTGGATGTATGAGTTCTTAAGCAGCCAACACTCGGTCTGATATAACATGGTCGGTCTAACCACTGCTCTATAAAACTTACCTTTTAGTAATGATGGTAATTTCTTGTCAAATAGGACTACTATTGCTAACCTCAATTTCATCCACCCCACCCTTATACGGTGTGTGAAATCCTCATCGATCTCCCTGGTCCCATGAATAATTGACCCAAGGTACTTGAAACTACCCCTCTGAGGGATAACTTGGGAGTCAAGCCTCACTTTCACTCCCGCGTCCGTTGGCTCGGGCCCAAATTTGTACTCGAGATATTCTGTCTTTGTTCTGCTCAACCTGAAACCTTTAGACTCAAGGACCCGTTCCAAACCTCTAGCTTCTCGTTGATGCTGCGTCTTGTCTCATCAATTAGGACTATATCATAAACAAATAAAATACACCATGGCACCTCCCCTTGAATATTGTGCGTTATGGCATCCATCACCAGGGCAAATAGGAAAGGGCTGAACACAGACCATTGGTGCAACCCTGTAACAACCTGGAAAATGCTCGGAGTCACCTCCTACTGTTCCAACCCGAATCTTAGCCCATTCATACATGTCTTTAATCACCCTAACGTAGGCAACCGGGACCTCTTTAACCTCTAAGCATCTCCATAAGACCTCCCTAAGGAGCCTATCATACTCTTTCTCTAGATCGATAAAGACCATGTGGAGATCCTTCTTCTTATCCCTGTAACGTTCGACCATCCTCCTAATAAGGTGGATAGCTTCTGTGGTACATTGTCCTGTCATGAACCCGAACTGGTTGTCATAAATAGACACCATCAATCGCACTCTCGTTTCTACCACTCTCTCCTACACTTTCATGGTATGACTCAGTAATTTTATACCCCTATAGTTGTTACAGCTCTGGATATCGCCTTTGTTCTTATATAACGGGACCATTCTACTCCACCTCCCCTCTTCAGGCATCCTATTAGTCTTGAATATAACATTAAACAACCTAGTAAGCCATTCCGAGCTTGCTCTTCCCACATATCTCCAAAGTTTAATACGAATTTCATCTGGCCTGGTAGCTTTGACCCTTCTCATCTTACGCATTGCCTCCATGACCTCATCAACCTCAATGTCCCTACAATCACTTATCTCAAGAGGGCTGTCGGCATTTCGCAAATCACCTAGTACAATATCCTGATCCTCTTCTCCATTCAGAAGTTTATGAAAGTAGGTCTGCCATCTCCTCTTAATCTAGTCATCCCCCATCAAAACATTACCATCATCATCTTTTATGCACCTCACTTGATCCAAATCCTGTGTCGTCCTCTCTCTCATCTGAGCGAGTCGGAATAGCTTCTTCTCTCCGCCTTTGTTCCCTAGCTCCTCATACACACGAGCAAAAGTTGTCGTCTTAGCCTCCTTAACTGCCATCTTCGCCTACCTCCTAGCAACCTTATATCTCTCACTGTTCGCTCTCTTCTCCTCCTCGCCAGTGCTCCCTACTAACCGTACGTAAGCCGCATTTTTCGCTTCCACTTTACCTTGGACAACTGCATTCCACCACCAGTCTCATTCGTGGCCATCGCTGCATCCCGAAGATACCCCTAACACCTCTCTCGCCACCTTTCTTATACAGTCTGCCTTCATCGACCACGTAGTGTTTGTATCCCCACTACTTCTCCAAGCTCCCATTGCCGATAACCTTCCTACGAACTCCTGAGCATTATCCTCAGTCAAGGTGCCCCACCTAATCTTCGGGCGGTCTCGTACTGACATCTTCTTCCTCCTTATCATAATACCCATGTCCATCACCAAAAGCCTATGTTGCGTCATTGCGCATTTACATAAACTAAAATGAAAAATATGCGATTTGAAACTAGAAGTATGTCAAAAACATTATATATAAATTACATATTTCACTCTTTAAAAATAGTTGAGATCTTACTTTCAGTTTACAATTTAATATGCAAATTCATTCAATAACCTCTAAATTCTCATCAGCTCTGATAAAGAGAGGATGAGACTTATACCCGCAAGTAACCAACGCACTTAGGCAAACAAATGAAGTCACCAATTAATGCTGGATGAAGCTCACTAAAAGACACTTGAAAAATATTGTACAATCAAGGAAAAATTACCTGTATCTAAGAACCTAAATAATAGACAGGTTTAAAATAAAAGCCAAGAAGAAGTGCTCCTTAGACAGACTTGTACATCAACCATGCATAGTGCCCTACAAATAATATTAAGAGTGCTTTCCTTAGGTTGTTGCTATCCACATTTTACCTCAGATTAGGGAGGATACAAAATGTTGAAGTCAAGCATAAAGTTTTCTTTTCGAATATTAAAAATTCCAAAAGACTTCTCCATATTATTAATGGGAAAATATAAACATAATTTTTATAAAATCTTGTTTTGATAACCTCAAATTTCATGATAAAAAGTTCTTCTCCACTCAAATACCAAGATGCCTGCTGTACTATCCTTTTCTTCATATGCAAATTTGGTGTTTATATCTAAAAATATTAAAGTGTTGTCATGTACACACAAACATTAAAAAACATTATTGAATATCTTAGCTTATATGCTTAATTTCTAGCATCATCCAAAATTTAATTAGTTTATTTTGAAATGGGGAGGGTTTTATGGGCATTGAGAGAAAGTTAAAATCTGCCAATAATAATCATTTTAGAAATCAGAAAGAACGCTAACTTTTTTGTATTACAGTAAATTTTTTGATAAAATAGCTATCTACGAACAAACCTATGAAAAAAACCATAGTAGGCTCGGGACAGTGAGTACTATACATTGCATCAGCACGAACCCATAATTAAAATAATGTTTACTTTCACACGCGGCAATAGGAATAAATTGCCCTCCAAATTTGGCTAAAGACACGAAACAAAGACATTACATGATATCTTGCTTGTAGAATGGTGACAACATGGTTAAAATAACACAATTATATTAGTACAAAAACAAGAAATACGATTGAATCATGTTGCTGAGCTAGCATCTTAATAATGCACAAACACATTACACAGTTCTTGTATTTCTTCGCATGCTCGGTCTCTCTTTATGTATTGTTTGAGGATTGATAGTTAATGTCATGAACCAAAATCCATTAAGGGACGTGATCGCGTCGGACACTATTATCAGACTAGTCAATTCTAAATAATTAGTGACTTCTCGTTTTAGATATTTTTGAATTCACTTTTTTTATACATTTGAACAATAAAGATTAAATTTTACTGAATAAATACTGATATCTTTAACAATTTCAAAATATTGACTAATCCCATAGACATCCAAAAAAGCGGTGTAACAAGTGTATGAGCTATCTCTAGGAAAAAATATAATACAACAGCTGCCCAGAGCACAAATAGGAGAGAAAGTGAATATGAAAATATGAAAGAGACTCTCTTGGCTGCAGGTCATCTCAAGAAGTGAAGATCACCTTAGTCTCCATATCAACAATGTTGCTAACGCCCACTAGGCCACTAGACATGTATGTGCCTGTGCAACAAACTGCACAGCAAGTGTAGCATGAGTAGGAAAATAATGTGTACTCAGTAAGTATCCCGTCTAATCTTGTAGAAGTAAAGGTGAGAGGTCGACTTCGACACTTACTAATGGTCCAATAATGATACATCAATAATATGACAACTGGAGGGTTTATATAAACATGATTGTAATTCAATAGACTTAAGCAAATAAATAATTCTTTCTTTTATGTGAAATTCCCAAATTTCTCTTTCATCAGTTATACATTTTTTCTCAAGCGAGGAAGAAACAAGATCACTTTAATAAATTTCAAGGCAAGTAATACAAACATATCCAAATCATGCTGAGGACGTACGACCTAATCCAATAATATTTAAAATGTCTACTGCCAGAGGGTGGAATGACGCAAACCATAGATGCATCTATTTAATCTACCGAGGTATTGGGCCCGTTCCACAATAGATAAGCACATTCAACTGCCAAATCGATTATTCATTCAGGAGCAATTTTTCACAAAAAGGCAAGTTTCTCTTTTAAAAGTCAAGTAATGATATCTAGTCTTTTAGAAATTCATTTACACGTTCGATATGTTTTTTAAGAATTTTAAAATCAATCAACAAGTTGCATTTATTACAAGTAAACATGTTTTTGCATCCTAGACTACCCGAACATAAGTATAATAGTATCTATGCACGGAATCTTGTCACCTCGTGCGTATATACCCCCGGCCCCCCAATAAATTGGAGCACATAACCAATTAACTCACCTACGGCGACAATTCCCTCTTACAAGTTTAGAAAGGAGACTCACCTTACTCTGAAGTTTCATAACCGACATTCCACGCCATTTCAATGACTCAAATTGATGCACAAAGCTCCAAAACTAGCAACACTTATGCAAATCCATTAATATATGATCAACTACTCATAATATTCTAAATTATATCAATTCCTAACCCCGATATAAAAGTTGGCAAAACGCCTTAGGCCCACGTGCCCGGATTGCAAAAGTTTTCGAAGATAAAGTTTACCCATAATCTCACGAACTGAAATATATAATTTACTCTCAACTTATTGTCAAAAATCATGGTAAAAATCCAAGAATATTAATTTTCTAGGTTTTCCTCAAAATCTCATATTTCTACAAATTTCCATAATTTAATCTGTGTAACGTCCATGTATTTGACTTATAAGGAGTGGGAATTACTTACCTTGCCATTGATGATGAAAACCCCCTCTTGAAACCCTCCAAGAATCGTCCATGCCAAGAGAAAGATGAAAGAAAATTGCCCAATCCCAACTTTAAAATAACTCATTGCCTCCAACCCTCTGCACATGTGGTCACTTGACCGCTTCTGCGATTCTGCAGATGTGGCCCTACTACAGCATCCGCGGTCCTTCACCAAGCCATCTTCTTCAACTTCTGCGCTCCTCCAACCACAATTATGGTCCCGCTCTGCGGCAACATGACCGTATAACAGTCCCATCCTTCTCCTTCTCAACCACATTTGTGCTCCTTTGGCCCCTTCTCCAGCTCCGCACCTACGGCCGAAACCTCGCAGGTGCGGTTACAACAGATACCAGCTACTAAAATCCTTCTTCAAATTTCCAAATTTGATCCATTAATCATCCAGAATCCACCCGAGGCCCCCGGGATCCCAACCTATCCCATAACATAATACGGACCTGCTCGAGACCTCCAATCACATCAAACAATGTCGAAATCACAAATCACACCCCAAATCAAACTTGATTAACTTGAGAAATTCAAACTTCAACATTTGATGCCGAAACCTATCAAATCATATCATATTGACCTAAACTTTGCACACAAGTCATATTTGACATTACAAAAGTACTTCAACTTCCAGAATCGAAATCCGACCCCAACATTAAAAAGTCCACTTCCGGTCAAACTCCTTAAAAACCTTCAAATTTCTATCTTTAACCAATGACCCCAAAACGACCCACGGACCTCTGAGTTCACTTCTGATCGTGCTCCCAATACCAGAATCACCATACGGAGCTATTCCTAGACTCGAAATTCCAAACAGACATTGATAACACTGAAATATACTTCAACCCAAACTTATGAAATTCCTCCAAAAATGCTAATTTCCACAATAGGTGCTGAAACATTCTCGGATCTTCCAAAACTCGATCCAGACATACACCTAAGTCTGATATCATCATACAAACCTACTAAAACCTTCAAATATCCATTATGAGGTCGTTTACTCAAAAATCCAATCTTCAATTCTTTTAGTTTAAAGCTTCTAAAAATGAGAATTCTCTTTCCAAATCAACTCTGAACTTCCAGGAATTCTATTCCAACCATGTGTACAACTTATAATACCTAAAGTGAAGCTACTTAGGGTCTCAAAACATTGAATGATGCGCTAGAGCTCCAAATGACCACTCGGGTCATTACACTCTCTCCCGCTTAAACATACGTTCGTCTTTTATTGAAAATGCTAAGAACTGCGCAGGAGTTGTCTGAAATCACAGTTAAACACCTTGTGCACCTACCCGTACTACCACAACTGAGTTGAGCACACTAGCTCGAGAAAATATAAAGAGATTATTTTTTATTCAATCAAATAAGCCTTAGAGCCCAGTTTCAACATCCGAAATTCTCTATATGACCTGCTTCCAATATAAGAACATCGTATTAATCACTACACAACGTAACAAAACATGACTGCATACCTTTGCCGAATTGTCAGCATACACCACCTCATCCACCGGACCATAATAACATTCTCCAATCATAATAACCAACATTCCCAAAATATGATGCTCAACACACACCTCAAAGTATATATAAGTCTTGTTCCAACTCTCGCAGTACCGCCATAACAGAAGAGATAAGTATAAATTCATAACTAATTTCCAAGTCACAAATCATTGAGGCTACACTCCTGAAAAGAGCATTACCTCATTTTGAACCAAATAATGATCTTTGCTCTTCAATATACTTCTGACAATTCGATTTCACTGATCCTGGATCCAACAACTGTGTCTTACCTAGTACGAACTGCTCAGGCAACAAGCCACCCAATCATGGCCAAAAGTCGCATATGATGCTACAATATGCCAATAGGCTACCAACTCGAATGTGATACATAAGAAACACGAGCTCTGGAAGGGACTACTTTACTCATGCACCTGATATGAACTTCCCTCAGAAAGTGGAGAACAAAACACGCAGAATAGAATGTATAAGGGACTGTAATTATCATCACACTGTTGCGGCGTGCGACCAATCAAACAACATACTCATGGCGGCGTACCACCTGGTCTATACATGAATTCACATAAGGAGATACACATTGAGCTAAATTTCTCATTCTAACACAATAATGAATATCGGTCACAAGCACGATAAGTGCATAATACCATCCCTGAGGGGACATATAGTGATATAAGCTAACAAAATCAAGCAACTGAGGCACGATATATGTTCTGAAACTAAAGATCCATTTTGTTCCCATAACACCATCCCTACACAGAACCTCAACATATAAGAAATTTACCAAGCCGTTTCACAACTCGCACGATACAATATAGCATTACATGAAATAGCCGACGATGAAATAACATCCAATGTCCGAATACTCCTCCATTAGAATAGATATGTTGAAATGAAAATATTCGGCATGATATAAAGTCCATATTCATAGATAAATCCATCCACAGACCACAAGTTGATTATGATCGTACCAAACTAGGCCAATTATCTTTTCTAGGTCTATAATAACCCTTTCTCTCAATAATACACAAGATTAACAACCATCATAACTGAAATAATCCTCCATAGTCCACAACCCAATAAACCTAGTGCCCTCCAAGCATAAATTCTCAAATTAACGATATCACCACAATCTTAATACTTGGTTTTATTCTCCAATCAATCAAGTGACAATATGTCTTCCCATGGGACACGCTCCCACGACGTTCCATAACAGATAACAATTCTGCACATCTATTCCATCAGTCACACCAACGCTGAAAACGATCAAGAATCCATAACCAGGATGCAAAGCCTCTTTTACAAAAAAACAATACCAGGCGACGCTGAAGACAATGCCAACTTACTCTAATCATTCAAATCCCTTTCATGATCATCCAAGCTCATGACGTTCTTGTCAACACCAAATCACAAATTTATTCCTCACCTTCAAATTCCACATCACTCACGGCACCTAACATGCCAACATGCGATAGTACAAGAATTTCATCACCACTTCCGAACCACTAACACAGTAAACAATTGCTCACATGGAAACTTTTTACTTAACTTATTCTAAGAGAACCATAGCGAAACAATAGTGCATTCTTGCGGCCGGAGAAGATGCAATTATTCAAGTAGTGGCCTAAGCCACCATATCTCTTTTCGGGATTCGCCTACACATAGCAAGCCATAATACTAGAATACTTTCGAATAAAATCAATTACTAGCACTGGTGTGCCAACTCAACCATGGCTAACCAATCCAACGTCTTCCAATTTGTCCTTAATTGCCTTAGAATAATAATAACGTCATTTAACACATAATGCAGTCAACCTGAGTGGAGTTGTAACACGAGACCATACTGTCTCAAATCCTACAACAACTTCATTCCTTCCGTGTGTGCATATTCGTATCTCGACTGGCACATCCATTCTAACAATTCCTCTACGAGTCTGAAGTCATTTTCTCTCTTTCCTCCCAACGCTACACTGCAAGCCATAACATCTTAGAACATTTTGAGCCTCTTATCATAAGCTTCTTCACAAGCTTGATTCTTAAACATACAGTGGCTTGAATCATTAGGCACCATATTTTTAACCTATGAATTCACGAGGACCGTTATCGAGAGTCACCCACTCTGGCATGGTCCCGAATATATTAAACTGCAAGGCTCCACTAGCACATGACCACCTTCTCAAAGAAGTACCCGGCCAAATCACCTTCCTTGCAACTCACTTCTAAGCGAAGTATAATTCCTGAGTCTTCCCAAAGACTGGACATGAACCGATGATGCCAGTTATAGAGCACATTCTTTAACTCCTTTGCATCAAATTACTAATGATGTTCTCTTTCCTCAGCCAAAACAATATACCAATACGCTAATAACCTGAAAACTCACAAGAAAATAATCATACAACCCTATCATTGGCATTGGGACTTTGCCACTTAGCTCGAAGCCACCATTACATAACCTTGGAACCCACCAAGATCCTTTGTCTCTTATTGACATGACCTTACACAATTAAACTGCCAGATTCCCCGCAATCCTTCCTTTAGCATTTAATGAACACTCTAAATCTCTAGTAACATTTACATATTAGACCTCTTACAAGATAGTTAATAAAATCCTTCACCAAAGCTTTTCCAACCACGAGACCGCTAATCTGCTCATAGAAGATATCCCCAATTCAAAGTTATGTTGTATCCTTCTACATATCAAGCAACTCTTTTCCTTCATTTCAAATCTCCCATCATAATGCTAGCCAATATTTCCAAATAAGCTCGCAAACCCAATCTCCATCCACTAAAATTCCCCAAATCACTCTAATCATTCCTCAAGGGTGTGACGACCTGGCCATTCGTCTAAAGAATTAACACTCTCATCCCCTATTAACTGCTTTTCCCAAATCTATTTCTGCTAATTTTGATTTATCGGGATGTTCGATTTTGAGATTTAGAGAATCTTGGGTCACTTAGTCCCTAAATAAGAAAGTAGGTGTTGGAAAGTTGTTCGTTGTCAGAACAGTGTTAAGACGACCCTAGAATGGAAATCTGATAGTTCCCTTAGCCCCATGAGGTGATTTTGGGGCTGATAGTGTGGTAAGAATATGTTTTGGAGGTCCTTAGCTAATTTAGGCTTGAAATGCTGAAGTTTGAATTTTGAAGTTTCTGGTCTGATAGTGAGATTCTGATCCAAGGTTCGGAATGGAATAATGGAAGTTGCAGTAGTTCCGCTATTTCATTTGCGATGTGTGTGCAAAATTTCAGGTCATTCGGACGAGGTTTATAGACGTTTTGATCGATAATGTATTTTTAGAGTTTTGAAGTTCTTAAGGATGAATTCAATGAAAAGTGTTTTGATGTTATTTTGAGCATTCCAAAGGCTGGGACAAGTTTTATGGGATATGTCCATAGGTTTGTTTGAGGTCTCGGGGGCTTTAGGTGTGTTTCAGATGCTCAACGGGGCATTTTGAGTTGAAAAGAAATTGCAGGTTTTGCTTCAGGTCTGTTGCAGACATTTTCTTCTTCGCGATCGCTCCTCTTCTTGCGTTCACATAGAGTAAATTAGGAGCGTCCCAATTCCTTACTCGCGATCGCATTGCATTTTCGTCTTCACGTTCGCGTGGCTTCTATTGCGAATGTGTAAGCTTGCCTGCCCTCTTCTGTGATCCTGTGCCTTAGGCTGAGTTCACATAGGCTATCTCAGGACCCTTAAATTTTACTATTCGCGATCGCAGATGATATACTACGATTGCATTGAACAAATTGCTTGGGAAGATATAAGATTTCAAAATTGAGGGTGTAGCCATTTTTACCAAAACTTAAGCTTGAGAGCTCGAATTTGAGAAAGATTTCGAGGGATTTTTAGAGATATTGATTGGGTAACAATTTTAAACTCCTTTCTGCTTGTAACCCATTAATATAAGCGTGAATTCCTACCTTAATATAGGATTTTGAATGAAAAATTGATAAAATTTCATAGACCGAATTTTTGAGTTTCGAGTGGGTTTTTGAAATTTGAATTGGGACATTTATATATGGTTGGCCTCGTGAGAGTATGAGGTTTCTTAAAATGTTAATTTCACTTGATTTCAAGATGTTGGCCGGAGAGGAATTTTGTTCGTTTTACCTAATTTTGTGTCTTAGCTTTGAATTAAATCGTATAATCTGTTGCTTGAGATGTTATTTACGATATGTAATTGAATTGAATAGATTCGGGTCATTCAGTGTCAAGTACACATGGAAAACGTATGGTTTCGAGTTGATTTTGGAGCCGGTTTAAGGTAAGTGGCTTGTATAACCTTGTGTAGGGAGATCTTTCCCTTAGGACATGATATTTGGTAATTTAATGCCTTGTATGTGAGGTGACGCGTGCATACTTGAGCTAATTGTCAAAAATCTGGTTTTGCTTTAAGTATTTAAACTGAATTTGTTTCTTACATGATTTATTCTACTTGTAAATATAGCCTGTGTTATTTTATAAAAGCATGCTTAGCTGGCCTAAATTTCCTATTTGCTTAAGTTGTTTTGAAAGCACTATGTGAAATATGTTAGGCTAGAACTACCTGTTTCCTTGTTATTGAACTCCATTTCTAAATTTCTTCTTGCTGTGGCTGTATATTTAAATCAGGACTACGGATGTGGGATTCCGGTAGCTTCCCCCTTGATTGTTTACTTTGGGACTGTGGGTTAGATTCCCAATAGATCCCCCTGCACATTTACTTTGGGACTGCGGGTTAGATTCCCGATAGATACCCCTGCACATTTACTTTGGGACTACGGATCGAATTTTGATCGCACATTGATAGTCGGACTACGGGACGGTATCACAGAAGATATTTTGACTATATATATATATATATATATATATATATGATAAACTACTGGACAATATCTTGGGAGATCCGCTGGACAGTTCATAAAAAGAGCTACATGACGGTATCCTGGGAGATACTCGTTGTTACTATGAGTATTGAGCTATTCTAACTTCTGTGTTTACTCTGTTCTTTTGAATAATTGTTGTTTCCTTGTATAACTTGTCTCATATCATTGTTGTATTCATTTATATTTTCTAATTCACAGTGCTGAAACTTTATATTAATGTTTAACCTCAGTAGGGCTCTGACCTTCGTCGTCACTACCCGACCGTGGTTCGACTTGGCACTTACTGAGTATCGCTGTGTGCACTCATGCACCTTCTACACACGCTTTTCATGTGCCGATCCAGGTACCTTTACATAGGCGTATCACTCTTGAGGCGGAGAGATCTAGCAGAGACTTTGAGGTACATCTGTCGCGTCCGCAGATCAAGGAGTCCCTATCTTATTCTATCTCTTAGCAGTTAGCCTTCCTTCTTATTGTTGTTTTAGACATTCTGGAGTTATGGCATTATACTATATTTCCTTCATCTTGTGCTCCCGTGAGTTTTTGAGTTTTGGGATAATATTATAGGCTTCCATGATTTTAAGTTGTATATGCAGAGCGGCATTTATATATAGCTTTTCTTCTAGTTGTTCAATTTCGAATTATTTATTTTCATAAGTTATTTTGTTTCCGCATTGTTAACTAGGTGCCGTCACGACATGTTCACACAGGGCAAATTGGGGTACTGACAAGTTGATATCATAGCTCTAGGTTCATAGGAGTCACAAAACACATGCTGGTTTATTATAGTCTCGCTGATCAGTACGGAGATGTCTATACTTATCTACAATAGGCTATGTAACTGTTAGGAAAAATCCACTTCATTTGATTTCTTTGTCGTGCAAGATTTTAGATATCACAACAAAACTTCTGTCTTGTTATTCTCTCTTAGATGGTGATGACACGTGCTACTTGAGATAATCAGGAACCCTCGCCCCCTACTGCAGCCGTTAGAGGCCGGGGCAGAGGGTGCACACATGGTGCAGATAAATCACCTATGCGAGCTATTGCCGAGGTACCACCAGCAGATCCAGCCGGAGTCGAGGCACCTCACACGCCTACTACTACTACTACCACTACTCCAGCTCTCCAGGAGACCCTGGCATAGTTCATGAGCATGTACACCACTTTAGCTCAGGCAGGGTTACTTCCCCTTACTACAGCCACATCCCATGTTTGGGGAGGAGCACAGACACCCGCCGCCCACACTCCTAAGCAGCGAGTACCTGCTGAGCAGGTCCTCGAGATTATTCCAGTACCGCTTGCAGTGCCCGCTCAGCCCGATGGCAGGATAGCGGCTTCTGTGGATGAACAGTTGAGGCTTGAGAGGTTCAAGAAGTACTAGCCTCCTGTATTTATTGGTCTAGCATCAGAAGATGCTCTGGGTTTTCTTGATAAGTGTTACCACATTCTCCGTACCATGGGTATTTTGGGATCCAGCAAGGTTTCTTTCACTACCTTTTAGATAGTCCAGATGAGGTTGCTTCACTATCTTGGACTTGTCACACTCCTTTTGGACATCCACAACCCGGTGAAGGGCATAGATAAGGATTTTTTCCAATTAAAGGACAATCGAAACGAGATTCAATTATTTAGGAGAATTTCAGATTCGCCACTTGGGAGATTTATGGTGCCCCAAGTCACTGGTTAGAATCCTGAATCGAGGAAAGAATGAATCTGTTTAACATTGCGCAAACCAAAAATCCGAGTAAGGAATTATGTTAACCCGGGAGAAGGTGTTAAGCATTCCCGGGTTCCGTGGTTCTAGCACGGTCGCTCAACTGTTATATTCGTCTTAAATTATGTGATTTTATATGATTATGAACCTATGTGCATTTAAATATTTTAACCACTTTTATTATTACTTTTAAAGAAAATTGCAATGTCGTTAAAACATACCTCGAACCACTTCACATAAATGCTCCCGTGGTTTTTGACACATTCTAACTTCGTTGGGATTTGGATATGGGTCACATAAATGCACACCCATGTTTAAGGGGATAAAAGTATTATGGACGTGCCTAAAAGCAACTATCGTGTTATTATCTTTGCGGCAAAGCCGTGAAATTCACTAAACGGCGTGTCACGAATTCTCTAAATATTTTAATAAGCGATTCATGAGGGCCACACAATTTGGATTCCTTTTTCCGCGGCACACCCCAATTGTTATTTTTTTTTTCATGGCCATCCTTAAAATAAGCTACTTTTTTCCAATACTTTGTCTCTAGAATAACTTGATCAATTAATAAAAGACTCCAATCTCCAATTCGAATCCGAGACAGGAGCATTGTGGTGCTCAATCCAATCGTTGGGCCTGTGAATTAGTCCAATGGGAGGAATTCAACCAAGTTTGTTAACAAGTTACATATACTGCTGCAAATACACGCCTGGATGTTAGAATTGTTTCCAGATTTTTAGAAGAAAATAAGCAGCATGTCTGGTTGATATTTCATAATTTTGCTGCAGGTTATTAGGGAATTAAGGGATAGTCCTGAACAAATGTCTATCAGCTATATATGAAACTTCGAATATACGGGAAGTCTATAATAACCCAAACCTATTTTTCATGATTTTAGACCAAGATTCTAAAGCGACATTGAGGTTCACATATGGACTCTACTGCTAATGTAGAAGCAAGCCCTGAAATATATCACCATGACTTGAACTGACACAATTAACTCGACAGGCTTCAGTATTAAACATCTATGCCTACATATTCGAGTTAGGCATACATATTCAGCAAGGAGCCAAAAAATAGTCTAAATTCACTACTCATACACACTAGTTGAATGAAAGCCACCATTAGCAAGTAAAAGTTCACATAGTTCATACATACAGTCCCATTACAACGGAATCAATTCTCATATAAGTTACCAACATAAATTGAAATCAAACAGAAATTAACAACTGATAAATTAAATAATCCTCCAGTGGGGTAAATGAGATTATTGATCTGATCCTTCACATATTAGGGTTGAGAAGTACCTGGTAGCCAAATACAAAGAAGAATAAGGAGTCAGCAACAGATTTGGAGATCAGCAGCCAAATGTGTAAACACCACAGCCTTGAAAATAAATCAAAACACTTCAAGATGTACTCAGAAATCACGATAGTACCCACACCTAAATTACTTGATGCAAACAAACCAGAACCAGACCAAAATCCCCTGAATCCTAGCTGGACCATTAATGGAACAGTGCTTTCTGATTTCCTTATGATTTGGAGTCTTAAATACTCAGATTGTTTAACGAAAGGCTCCCAAATGTTTCAGCTACCCTCGTATTTTTGATTTTTGATATGATTGCAGGAATTGAAAGGTTAATTTTCCAGCTACTGTTGAAGATTTTCACAAAAAATTTTCAGACTGTGTAACTCCATTTTTTTAATGAATTGGGGTCCCTTTTTATAGCCAAAAGCTAGGGCAACCCTCTTATTACAATTTAACAATTAGTCCCTCAGATTTTAACTACTTTGTCCTTCATTTTATTACTTGCTTCCCAAGTTACTATACTAAACTACTGATTTTTAAACTAATCCACCCTTCTAGAAGAGTCCTAAAGATTCTAGCATTGTTCTTTGCTTGTAAGATACATATACTACACTTGTTTTATTTCTAAAACTACCAAAGCCAAGTTAAAAACTCTTTGTTACCCCTATTTTATTCTAAAAATCACCAGAACTTGGTTGAAATCCTATATTACCCCATTTAGTACCCACACCTAAATTACTTGATGCAAACAAACCAGAACCAGACCAAAATCCCCTGAACCCTAGCTGGACCATTAATGGAACAGTGCTTTCTGAATTCTTGGAGTCTTAAATACTCAGATTGTTTAACGAAAGGCTCCCAAATGTTTCAGCACCCTCATATTTTTGATTTTTGATATGATTGCAGGAATTGAAAGGTTAATTTTCCAGCTACTGTTGAAGATTTTCACAAAAAAATTTCAGACTGTGTAACTCCATTTTTTAATGAATTGGGGTCCCTTTTTATAGCCAAAAGTTAGGGCAACCCTCTTATACAAATTAACAATTAGTCCCTCAGATTTTAACTACTTTGTCCTTCATTTTTTTACTTGCTTCCCAAGTTACTATACTAAACTACTGATTTTTAAACTAATCCACCCTTCTAGAAGGGTCCAAAAGATTCTAGCATTGTTCTTCGCTTGTAAGATACATATACTACACTTGTTTTATTTCTAAAACTACCAAAGCCAAGTTAAAAACTCTTTATTACCCCTATTTTATTCAAAAAATCACCAGAACTTAGTTGCAATCCTATATTACCCCCTTTAATGCTGAAATTACCAAATTGCTAATACTAAATCCTGTAATTAAATACGAACAACTAATACTAAATCATATAGTTAACTACTAACTATTTAACAGCTATAACCAATCTCTAATTTCATTGAACTATTAATCAGGAATAACCAACAATTAAACTTAGAAACCAGACACTACTGAATTGGGGAATTCAAATTAGTACCGAAATTAAAGGCAAGCATGAAGGCTGCTTTATACCATTTAAATAACCAAAATTGAAACACAAAACACATCCCTATTAAGCTTCTACTAATTTTTTATGAATATCAAAATAAGTTGAATCAACAAAGATTTTCGGGAATTAAGACTGATAACAAAATGCAGGCAAAACAAATAATCACCAAAATCCTATTGATTCTGAACAAAATCAATCATTGTCTCTAACTAAACTAGTGGCCAAAACATAACCGAGATTAAGCAAACAAAAAGACATAAGGAATGAAAAGGAACCGACACTTACCAGATGCTCTTCAAAAACTTAATTGAATTTAATTTGAGCCTCCAAGCGGAGTCACAGGTTTGTTTTTAGCCAAAACAAACGTGCAACTCCGTTTGAAACTCAAACAGCCTTTGAAGATCAAACTTAAAACATGTCAGGCTGGATTTGGGAATTTGAGGGTTTTGGGAGTTATTTGAAAGGAACTGGATGTGTTATTGGGTAGAGGAGGTCCAGAGGGGTGGGTGGTGACGATTTGGAAGACATTGGAGTCTGGTCACTGCCGTGCATGGCGGTGCCAGGTTCCAACGAGTATTTAAGGAGTTGGGGCCATATTCGAGGGTGTATAATGAAGGGGTTGGAAAGAGTGGAGCAAGGGGAGTGATTGGTATTATTTGGGAGGCCATTGGCCATCAGTTGCCGCCGTGGATGGCAGAGCCGCCAAGCTTCAGATGGAAATTCGACGAGATCAGGCGAGTTTTCAGAGGCGATCTTAGGAGGGTTGGAAAGAGGGGAGTAAGGGGATTCAGGGGTGTAATTTTTGAAGCCATTGGGGTTACACCTCCACCGGCGGTGATTTCCGGCAGACGGCGGGCGGTGGAGACAAGGCGGAGGTAAAGCGGCATTACACCAGCTAATTTAAGGCTTGTTTAGACATGGTACGAGGTTATTTTTATTGGGGAGGGGGTATTTCGACACTTAAATAGGGCAAGGACCCCTTTCATCTAGACCGTTTGATCAAAGATGATCAACGGCTCAGATGCCTGGGCATAAACGATGTCGTTTTGGGCAGTTGTGGCTTTTGGACCGGGCAAGGAGCTGGGTTTGTGTCTGTTTGGGTGGGGTTTAGTTATTTGGGCTGGGTTTAGTGCAAGATATGGCCCAAAATGTAGCCAATAGTGTATACCACACCTATACTTTATATTTTGTTTTATCATTACTCTACATTTTTTTCAGATTTAAAAAAAATATAAAGATAAAAAATAGGAAAAACCCTATTTAACAAGAAATAAACTAAATAAGTTCCTAAAGTCTAAATTTCAAAAAGAATTAACCAATTCTGTTATTATTTTTTCCTCACTAAATAATAACCTAAAAATGCAAAATTTAAATCCTAGATGCAAACATGCTAAAGTATATTTTTATGACTCATGTAAATTGAACGTTCAACATGCATATGAACACAAACTTATGCAATTAATTCCTAAAATTTAAAAAAAATGCCAATAAACACAAAGTCATGCAAATAAATTCTAAAAATTCAAATAATAAAAGAAGAAAATGAAAACAAGCACGAAATCACTCAAATAATTCTAAAAATTCACACCATGTAAAATAAATCCTAAGTTAAGTAATTTATAGGAACATTTCGTGCGAAGCAAAAATCACGTGCTCACACGACTCAGTTTTCAGATCTGTTCCTGAGAGAGTATGTTTCTCAGAGCCATAGGAACGCATGGCGCGCAGAGTTTGAGCATTTGCGCCAGGTTTCTACGACTATTTCACAGTATATAGTCTGTTACACCAGTTTGGCTAGGTATACACCAACCTTGGTTGCTACTGTTCACGAGAGGGTCCGCCGGTTTATTGAGGGGCTTACTCCCAACATCAAATGTAGCATGGCTCGTGATTTGGAGATGGATATTTCTTATCAGCAGGTGGTGAGATTTGATATGAGGATTTAGGGTATGCTTTCTAGGGAGGGGAAGGAGAGAAAGGACAAGAGGTATTGAGAGTCGGGCCATTATTCTGGTGCCCGCACACCAGCTGCAGGTCGTCATAGCAAGGGTTATATAAGTCGCCCAGTTTATTCAACTCTTCCAGCAGCCAGTAGTGCTTGAGTTCCTCCTAGGCCTCATGAGCCTTATTATGCACCTCTGGATTCTAGCGCGCCTCCTGTGCGGGGTTCTTCCAGAGATTAGTCCAGTTGACGTGGCCCTAGCATGTAATAGCCACCACATCCTCCCACAGCTTATTTTGAGTCTGGTGACACACGCCATATGGTTAGGGATTTTACCAATCTTGGGAGGGGTGCATCTTTACAGATTTCTCAGCTATAGCATGCCCCGTAAAGTTCACTTGATATGGTTACAGCTCCAGTCGCCGCCCTACCTACTCAGTTAGCTAGAGGTAGAGCCTGGGGAGGTAGAGATCGCTCTTAAGTGGGAGTCCAGGCCAAATACTATGCCTTTCCTTCTCGTGCTGAGGTTGTTGCCTTTAATTCTATCATCACATGTATTATACTAGTTTGTCACAGAGATCCATCAATTCTATTCGATCTAGGATCTACTTACTCTTATGTGTCTTCTTACTTTTCTTTGCATTTGGGTCTACCATGAGATTACTTGGGTTCTCCTGTGTATGTACTACTCCTGTGGGGGATTATTTTGTTGTGGACCGCATTCATCGATCATGTTTGATTACCCTTCATAATTTTGAGACTAGAGTAGGCTTATTGCTACTTAGCATAGTTGATTTTGATGTACTTTGGGCATGGACTAGTTATCACCCCATTATGATATTCTTGAGTTTCATGCCAAGACCGTGACGTTGGCTATGCCAGGTGTACCGCATGTTGAGTGGAGTAGTACTTTTGACCACACTCCCATTAGAGTTATCTCTTTCCTCAAAGCTTAGAATATGGTTGAGAAGGGGTGTGCCACGTATTTAGCTTATGTGAGAGATATCAATGTTGATGCCTCTTGTGTTGATTCAGTCCCAGTGGTACGGGATTATCCCGATGTGTTTCCATCTAATCTTTCGGGCGTGCCGCCTAATAGAGAAATTGATTTTGGTATTGATTTGTTGCCGGGAAATCAGCCCATTTTTATTCCTCCATATCGTATGTGTCCTCCTAAGTTGAAAGATTTGAAGGACCATTTACAAAAACTGCTTGATAAGGGTTTTATTCGGCCTAGTGTTTCATTTTGTGGGTGCTCCTGTCTTGTTTGTGAAGAAAAATGAGGGTTATATGTGTATGTCTATTGATTATTGCAAGTTGAACAAGGTTACAGTGAAGAACTTTTATCCTTTGCCTCGTATTAAAGATCTGTTTGATCAGCTTCAGGGCGCACAAGTGTTTTCTAAGAATGATTTGCGCTCAAGTTACAATCATTTGAAGATTCAGGAGCCAAATATCCCGAAGACTGCTTTCAAGATTCGGGACGGTCATAACGAGTTTCTTGTTATGTCATTTGGGCTAACCAATGCCCCAGCAGCCTTCATGCATTTGATGCATAGTGTATTCTGACCATATATCGACTCTTTTGTCATTGTCTTTATTGAAAACATTCTGTTGTATTCCCGGAGTCGGGAAGATTATGAGTGGCATCTGAGGACATTGCTTCAGACTCTGAGCGAGAAGAAGTTATATGCAAAATTCTCAAAATGTGAGTTTTGGTTGGATTCAGTGGCATTCTTATGCCACGTGGTATCGAGAGAGGGTATTCGTGTGGATTCGAAGAAGGTAGAGGCCGTGCAGAGTTGGCCCAGGTTGTCCTTATCTACACATATTCGTAGTTTCCTTGGCTTGGCGGGCTACTACCGTCGTTTTGTGGAGGGGTTTTCATCGATTTCAGCCTCTATGACTAGATTGACCCAAAAGGGTGCTCCATTTCAATGGATAGAGAAGTGTCAAGCGAGCTTTCAAAAGCTAAAATAACTTTGACTACAGCACCGATTGTGATATTGCCTACTGGTTCAGGGTCTTATACAATCTATGGTAATACCTCGAGAGTTGGCCTTGGAGCAATATTGGTGCATGACCGTAGGGTAATTGCTTACGCGTCCAGACACTTGACGATGTATGAGAATAATTATCTTGTCCATTATCTCAAGTTAGCTGCCATTGTTCATGCTCTGCAGATTTGGCACAATTATTTACATGGGTTTCCCAGTGAGATTTATAATGATCATTGGAGCTTGCAGTATTTGTTCAAGCAAAAAGATCTAAATTTACAATAGCGGAAGTGGTTAGGGTTGCTGAAGGATTATGACGTAACTATTTTATATCACTTAGGCAAGTCCAATGTAGTGGCTGACGCCTTGAGTCGTTGGACGGAGAGTTTAGGGAGTTTGGCATATTTACCAGCATCAGATGGGCCTATGGGATGGATGTTTAGGCCTTAGCTAGCCAGTTTGGGAGATTGAACATTTCAGAGCCCAGTTGGGTTCTAGCTTCGTGGTTTTTCGGGCTTCCTTATTTGGTTGTATCACAGAGCGGCATATGATGACCCTCATTTGCTTGTCCTTAAGGAAAGGGTTCTGCATAGTGACGCCAGAGATGTGACCATTGGCGATGATGGAGTATTGATGATGCAGGGTCGGATCTGTGTACCCAATATTGATGGGCTTCAAGATTTGATTCTAGAGCAGACCCATAGCTTGCGATACTCTATTCATCCGGGTGCAGCAAAGATGTTTAGGACTTGAGGAAGCACTACTGGTGGAGGTGGATGAAGAAAGATATAGTTGGATTTGTAGCTAGATTCCTCAACTGTCAACATGTGAGGTACAAGCACTATAGACCGGGTGGGTTGCTTCAGCAGATAAAGATTCTGTAGTGGAAGTAGGAGAAGATCACCATGGAAATTGTAGTTGGACTCCCACATACTTTGAAGAAGTTTGATGTTATCTGGGTGATTGTGGATCGGCTGACCAAGTCCGCTCATTTAATTCTTGTGTGTACTACTTATTCTTTGAGCGATGGTAGAGATTTATATTCAGGAGATCATTCGTCTGCATGTATTCCAATTTCTATTATTTCAGACAGAGGTACTCAGCTCACATCACGATTTGGAGGGCCGTTCAGCTGGAGTGGGTAGTCGGGTGGTGTTGAGCACAACATTTCATCCCCAGGCGAATGGATAGTCCGAGTGCAATATTCAGATTCTTGGGGATTGTTCCGTGCGTGTTTGATTGAGTTTGCAGGGTCTTGAGATCAGTTGTTGTCATCGGCGGAGCTTCCTTACAACAACAACTATCAGTCTAGCATTCAGATGGCATTGTTTGAGGCTTTATATAGCAGGCAGTGTAGATCTTCGGTGGGTTGGTTTTAGTTGGGTGAGGCCACGATATTGGGCACAGATTTGGTTTAGGATGCTTCTGAGATTCTGAGAAGGTTAAGGTAATTCAGGATATACTTCGTACAGCCCAATCCAGACGGAAGAGCTACGCGGACCGGAAGGTTCGTGATGTTTCCTATATGGTTGAAGAACGGATTCTTCTTTGGGTTTTTCCTATGAAGGGCGTTATGTGGTCTGGGAATAAAGGGAAGTTGAGTCCGAGGTTTATTAGCCCTTTTGAGATATTCCTGTGAGTTGGGGAGGTTGCTTATGAGCTTGCCTTACCTCCCAGTCTAGTAGGATTTCACCCGGTATTTCATGATTTGATGCTCCGGAGGTATCACGATGATCCAAGCACGTGTTGGATTTCAGCTCAGTTCAATTGGACAAGGATCTATTTTATGTCGAGGATCCAGTTGCAATTGGATAGGCAGGTCAGAAATTTAGGGCAAAAGAACATTGCTTCAGTAAAGGTTCAGTGACGGGGTCAGCCGACTGAGGAGGCGACCAGGGAGACCAAGCAGGATATGTGTAGTTGTTACCCTCAACTTTTACACTACTTTAGGTATGTCTCTATCCTCGTTCGAGGATGAACAAATGTTAAAGCGTAGGCGAAAGTGACGACCCAGCTGTTCGTCTGAAGAATTAACGCCCCGATCCACTATTAACTGCTTTTCCCAAGTCTATTTCTCCTAATTTGAATTGCCGGAATATTCGACTTTGAGTTTCGGAGAGTCTTGGAACACTTAGTTCCTTAATGAACTCAAGTGTTAGAAACTTATCCGTAGTCATAACAGTTTGAAGACGGCCTCAGAATGGAAATTCGTTGGTTCTTTAGCTCCATTAGGTTATTTTGGGATTCGGAGCATGTTCGGAATGTGTTTTGGAGGTCTGTAGCTAATTTAGACTTGAAAAGAGAAAGCTTGAAGCGAAGCGCACCTCTGTGAAGCAGCCTAGCATCACTTTAGATAGGAGCAGAATGGATGACTTAAACTGAAAGTAAGTTCTCCGGATCGATATATCGTACGACGTAATGGAGATCTTGATCTAGATCCGGTGCTTCGCAGAATTCAGGACCTAACGATGTTCGGTTCGTCACATGAACTGAACGGTAATAGTCTATTACCCCTCTAACTTCGTTCGAGCTGAATTACATCCACCCTCTCACGGTCGAAGGCTCCGTAACACGTTGGAGAGCTTTTAGATCCCGCCGTAAAACGCCCATTCCACGCGAGGTCCTCGTTCCGGAATTAGAGCAACCTCTGAATTTTCAAAGTTTCCGATCCAATAGTGAGATTTTTATTTGAGTGTCGTGATGGAATTTTGGAAGTTGAAATAGTTCCACCATGTCATTTGGATGTGTGTGTAAAATTTCAAGTCATTCGAACGAGGTTTGATGGACTTTTTGATCGAATATTTGTATTAGAGTTTTTGAAGCTCATAAGGTTGAATTCAATGAAAAATAGGTTGTTTTGATGTTGTTTTGAGTGTTCTGAAGGTTAAAAAAAGTTTGAATGATGTTATGGGATATGTCTGTAGGTTTGGTTGAGGTCTAGGGGGCCTCGGGTTTTTTTCGGATGCTCAATGGGGCATTTTGAGTTGGAAAATGTTGCAGGTTTGCTTCAGGTGTGTTGTAGACATTTTCTTATTCTCAATCGTGTCCCCCTTCTCGCATTTGTATGGATTAGTTTTGGAGGGGGTCCAATTCCTTATTAGCGATGCATAGCTCTGCCCCTTTCCCTGTTCGCATTCACAAGTCTCCTTCCACGTTCCCATAGTAGAGATGAGAACTGGTGGTTCATTACTTTTTTATTTTTGCATTCGCGTAGCTTCAATCGTGAATGTGTAAGATTGCCTTGCCCTCTTCTGCAAGCGCTTGCCTTCGGTTGGGCATAGGCTATTTCTGGACCTTTAAATATTACTCTTTGCGATCGCGGATGATTTCATGCGATCGTATTGAACAAATAGCCCGGGCATATATAAGATTTCAAAATAGAGGGTTTATCCATTTTTACCAAAACTAGCTTGAGAGCTTGGATTTAAGTGAGATTTTGAGGGATTTTCAAAGAAATCGATTTGGTAACGATTCTAATCTCCTTTTTTCTTGTAACCTATTAATCTAAGCGCGTATTCCTCCCTTAATTTTGGATTTTGAATGAAAAATTGAAAAAACTTTATAGACCAACTTTTTTTGAGTTTTGAGTGGGTTTTTGACATCCAATTTGGGAGATTTATATATGGTTGGACTCGTGAGAGTACGAGGTTTCTGAAAATGTTAATTTCACCTGATTCTGAGATGTTGTCCAGAGGGGTATTTGGGTCATTTTACCTAATTTTGCATCTTAGCTTTGAATTAAATCATAGAATCAGTTGCTTGAGATGTTATTTATGACATGTAATTGAATTGTATAGATTCGAGCCATTCGGAGTCAGATACTCATGGTAAACGTGTGGTTTCGAGATGATTTTGGAGCCGGTTCGAGGTAAGTAGCTTGTCTAACCTTATGTGGGAGACCTTCTCCTTAGGATATGATATTTGGTAATTTAATGCCTTGTACGTGAGGTGACGAGCATGTACTTGAGCTAATTGTCGAAAATCCAGTTTTGCTTTCAGTATTTGAACTCAATTTCTTTCTTACCTAATTTATTCTACTAGTAAATATAGCATGTGTTAGTTTAGAAAAGCATGCTTAGCTTACCTAAATTGCCTATTTTCTTAAGTTGTTTTGATTGCGGTACGTGAAGTATGTTAGCTTAGAACCACATGTTGCCTTATTATTGAATTCCATTTCTGAATACCTTCTTATTGTGGCTATGTATTTACATTAGGACTACGGATGTGGGATTCCGGTAGCTTCCCCCTTGTTTGTTTACATTAGAACTGCGGGTTAGATTCCCGGTAGATCCCCCTACACATTTACTTTGGGACTCAGATTGAATTTCGGTAGATCCCCGTGCATTGATAGTCAGATACAATATATACATATATATATATATATATATATATATATATATATATATATATATATATATATATATATATATATATATATGATGGACTAAGGGATGGTATCCTAGGAGATCCGCTGGATAGTTGATGAAAGGGACTACAGGATAGTATCCTGAGAGATCCTCGTTGTTACTATTGGTATTGAGCTGTTCTGATTTCCCAGTTTGCTCTTTTCTTTTGTATAATTGTTGTTACCTTGTATAGCCTGTCTCATTTCCCTGCTGTATTCATTTATATTGTCTAATTCACATTGCTGAAACTTTATTTTATGTTTAACCTTAGTAGGGCCTTGACCTTTCTCGTCACTACCCCACCGAAGTTAGATTTGGCACTTATTGAGTACCCTTGTGGTGTACTCATGCCCCTTCTGCGCATGTTTTTCATGTACAGATCCAGGTACCTCCACCCATGCATATCACCCTTGAGGCGGAGGGATCTATCAAAGACTTCAAGTTACTTCTGCCGCATCCGCAGACCAAGGAATCTCTATCTTATTCTATTTCTTAGCAGTTAGTCTTCCTTCTTATTGTTGTTTTAGTCATTCTAGAGTTAGAGCATTATACTACATTTCCTTCAGGTTGTGTTCTCGTGAGTTTCTGGGTTTCGAGATAATATTGTAGACTTTCGTGTGGTTGACATGCATATATCGAGCAATATTTATAGACTATTTTCTTCTAGTTGTTCCATTTAGAATTATTTATTTTTGAAAGTTATTTTGTTTCCTCGTTGTTATGCTTACCTAGTCATAAGGACTAGTTGCTGTCACGACATGTTCATGGATGGCGAACTGGGGTCGTGACAAAGGGTGTAGTTGTCCCGCCACAGAATCCACGTGTTGCTCTACCACTCTCCCATTTTGGCCAAACCCTCTTCTTTAAGAAACTATTTGAATTCTACTTCTTACACTTGGCCTTCTAGATATTTAACCACCATATGACACTTTCCACACGTGTTTTATCATCCTTTGCCGCTCAACTGATGCCTTAGATAAAATTCTAACTTAGTAGCTCTTGAGCCAATAGACCTCTACTAACTTTAAAACTCTACGAAGATCATCTCTTCTTGAGCCATCGACATTATAACCAGTTATTCAATGCAGAGCCACCTCACCTCGCGATCTCTGACAACTGCTTCTCCAACCCTATCTTACAAAATCCTACCCCAAAGGCGAATTGTAGAAGGTATTAACATTGGCAAACTTAGTACATTCAACAAGGACAATATCACCTCATCAAAGATGAAAATTCCACTACGTTCTCAAATACCAAGCCTCGTTACTCCATCAACCCAAATCTGAATATCCTTAGCCTAATAGCCTTTCCCCCACCAAGAGTAAAATACATAATCTCTAAATCTTTAGTAAACCCCTCTTCAAGTCATTCACTCCCCTGAAAAGTAGTCAAGAATCCTACTATGATATCAATGTCAAGCGAAAAACGTTCATAAGCATCATGGAAACTTGTACCTAGCCTCAAGAGCTCTTAGAAGTACGACTACTGGGCTGAATTGACCGAATATCATTCCACAAGGCAAGATTTTTCAATTCTTGATTTATAATAATCTCTTAGCATCCCATATGATTGATTGGGAGGGAAACAAAGGCATAAGACTCAAAGAAATAAAATTGCACGATGAGGAAGTCAAGAAGGGAAGTACTCTTAACAGCCCTGTAGCCTCCCGAAGATAAGTATAGATGTCTCCATACCAATTCGCGAGACTCTACTAGACTTGATCATCACTCATGTGACATAAGAAAACCTACTGCTCTGCTATCATGTTGTCACGACCCAAGATCCACTAAGTGTCGTGATAGTACCGGACACAATTTTCAGGCAAGCCAACACTAAATATCTAGTGACTTCTCGCTTTAGATATTTCTGAATTCACTTCTTTTATACATCTAAATAATAAAGAATAAATTTGACTGAATAAAGAATGCTATCCTTAAAAATTTCAAACTACTGACTAATCCCATAGACACCTCAGAATCTGGTGTCACAAGTGCATGAGCTATCTCTAGGAAACAATATAAACAACAACTGTCAGGAACACAAATAGGAAAGAGAGTAAATATGGAAACTTGAAATAGACTTTGCTGGCTGCGGGTCATCTCGAGAAGTACAGCTCACCTAGGTCTCCGTGTCAACCATGTTGCTATGCCCTCTAGGACTCTAGAGATGCATATGCATGTGCAACAAAATGCACAACAAGTGTAGCATGGGTACGAAAAAAATAACATGTACTCAGTAAGTATCCCATCTAATCTCGAAGAAGTAGAGCAAGAGGTCGACTTTGATACTTACTAGTGGTCTAATAATAATACGTCACAGTATGACAACTTGAGAATTTATATAAACATTATTAAAAGTCAATAGAGTGAAGCAAGTTAAATACTCTTTCTTTTATGTGACATTCCCTTGGAAGCAAGTAAAACGACCTCGGAATTGGGATTCTAAGGTTCTAACAGATTGGATTTTCTATGTGTACCTGCATCGCATGTATGATTCGCGTGCAGGGTAATTGTTTATTTATATTTAACCGCGTTGCATGTATGATTCGCGGGTGGGATAATAGATACATCTATGGTTCATGTCATTCGACCCTCTTGCAATGTATTGTTTAAATATTGTTTGATCGGACCGTACGACCGCGGAATGATTTGCGCATGATTGTATTGCTTGCCTTGGAACTTGTTGAAGTGATATTGTTCTTCACGGATTGAGAATAAATTTATAAATAATAAATAAGGAGAAGTATTTGGGAATTTCATACAAAAGAAAGAATTATTTACTTGTTTCACTTTATTGAATTACAATCATGGGTATATAAATCGTCAATTTATTGTATTATTGATTTACCATTATTTTACCATTAGTATGTGTCAAAGTCGCCATCTCGTATCTACTTCTTCAAAATTAGGCGGGATACTTACTAAGTACACGTTGTTTTCGTACTCATGCTACATTTGCTGTGCATTTTATCGCACATGTATAGGTATTCCTAGTGGTCTACTGGGCGTAGCAACATAGATGATACAGAGACTAGGTGAGATGCACTTCCCAAGGAGATCCCCAACCATCATGGTCTCTTTCAGATTACTTTATTTAATTTATTCCCATCTTGTATTATGGACAGCTACTATATTTTATTTCTTTCCCTAGTAAATGCTCATGCACTTGTGACACCGGGTACTACAATGATTATTAGATATCTTATATTTATTTCTAAACAATTTTTTATATACCTTGAAATAATAATCTTTTACTAGTAGAATTTAAGGAGGATCATAGCTTTCAAAATTATTAAAAAGAGAATTTAGTTAAGTATTTTTGTTGGCTTGCGTGATAGCAATATCCGGTGCCATCACAACCCTTAGTGAAATTTGGGTCGTGATAAAAACCTCTTCTTGAAACCCTCCAAGAATCGTCCAAGCCAAGAGAAAGTTTAAAAAAATGGCCCAATCCCGACTTTCAATCAACTCACTGCCTCCAACACTTCTGCACTTGTGGTCACTTGACCGCTTCTGCGGTTTTGCAGGTGCGCCCCCACTACCGCATCTGTGGTACTTCACCGGGCCCCCTTTTTTCTGCTTCTGTGCTCCTCCAACTGCATGTGCGGTCCTGCATCTACGGCAACTCGACCTCAACTACGGTCTCAGCCTTCTCGTTTCTTAACCGCATCTGTGCTCCTTTGGCCGCTTCTGCGGCTCCGCACCTGCGGCCAAAACCTTGCAGGTGCGGTTGCACCAGATACCCGCTGTAGAAATTCTTTTTCTAATTTCCAAATTTGATCCGTTAACCATCCGGAATCCACCGGAGGCCCCTGGGACCCCAAGCAATCATACCAATCAGTTCCATAACATAATGCGGACCTGCTAGAAGCCTCAAATCACATTGAACAATGTTAAAATCACAAATCAAACCCAAATCAAACTTAGTGAACTTAAGAAATTCAAACTTCAATATTCGATGCCGAAACATATCAAATCACATCCAATTGACCTCAAATTTTGCACATAAGTCATATTTGACATTACAGAGCTACTCTAACTTCCAAAATCAGAATCCAACCCTGATATTAAAAAATCCACTTCCGATCAAACTCCTAAAAGACCTTCAAATTTTATCTTTAGGAAAATGACTCCTAAATGAACACACGGACCTCCGAATTCACTTACAGTCGCGCTCCCAATACCAGAATCACCATACAAAGCTATTCCCGGACTCGAAATCCAAAACAGACGTAGGTAACACTGACATTCACTTCAACCCAAACTTATGAAATTCCTCCAAAAAAGCATACTTCCACAATAAGTGCTAAAATATTTTCGGATCTTCCAAAATAAGATTCGAGTATATGACCAAGTCTGAAACCATCATATGAACCTGCTTGAACCTTCCAATCCCGATTCTGAGGTCGTCTACTCAAAAATTCAATCTTAATCAATTCTTTCAACTTTAAGCTTCTGAAATGCGAATTCTCTTTCCAAATCAATGATGTGCCGGAGAATTTTGGCACATTTCAATACAAATTGCTTAGATTTTAGCTTGTTTTGAATGCAATTATCTCATATACTTATGTAATTTAGTGTGTTTGCAGTACATGAGGTTTAAGGACCCAAGAGCACGGTAATGAAAGCAAAAAGCCACAAAAAGAGAAGAAAAGAGCAAAATGCAGCACAAATGTGGAAATACAACACAGTATGTGATCACAAACCTCATATGCGAGCCGCATAACGTGCCAAGGATTGCAAATCAAAACAAAATGCTGGCCAAAATCCAGTGCAAGAAATGCGATCCAGAAAGTGATCGTGTAATAGGTTTGCGAACCGCATAATAGACTACAAACTCATGGAGAGAAGTGCCGATGGTGAAAAATGCGACGCATAATGTGATTGCATATATGGAATGCGGACAGCAAACCCACAATGCAACGATGGCCTGGAAACTAGAGTTCTGAAGTGCGATGGGCATGAAGAGAATGGAGACCTCATGTTTGTTATGCGACAGAAATATGGTTGCATATTTGACCTGAAAGGGCATTTTTGACCATTTTCTATCCTGAATTTTTGTCCTCTATAAAAAGATTTATTGTAATTTTGTGGGCTCATCTTGTCTGACTTTGAAGCTACAATACAAGGCATTAATATTCCTCTCTCTTGGAAGCTTTTGGGTCAAGAATCTTTCACTTTGTAAGATTTATGGCATTAAATACTCTCTTTCTTTTGTTTTTTAGCATGTCTAACTAACTTTAAATTCTAAGGCTGTGGGCCCTAAATGGGTGTTATATATGTTAAATGGTGTTTAACATTGAATATATATATAATGGTTGGTTGATATTTATTTACTTCTCATTCTTATTTTATTGTTGGTGATTGTAAATATTAACAAGTCCATTGAATTCTTGCTTTTCTTGGGAAAGTGGGTTAGAATTTGGTAAAAGTAGATATTAAAGACTCAAGGCTGTAAACCTTGTTTAATAGAATTGCTTAGGAAAAAGTGGATTTTATTTGGCATACATTGATTGTTATTAATTGCAACTTTTTTATATTTGGAAAAATCATAAAGAGGAAATACTCCCCAACTGTTGAAAAATATTGGGTAGTCATTTAGATATCATTTGCATATTAAAAGGACCTTCCATTGGAAACATATCATATTAGCACTGATAGCATTACACTTCCTTAAAGGGGACACAACTTTGGTTGTTATAATCAAATTATTTACATTCTCAAAATTACAATTAGCTATTACTTCAAACCAAACTCAATTCATAGTCTTGTTACCATTAGTTGGATAGAATTATGACTTTAGTCGAGCAACACACAATTCGAGTAACCTTTTCACACCAATTCTTTGTGGGATTCGACTCAAACCTTGTTGCGTTATTATATCTGACAACGACTGCGTTACACTATTTATTAAAGTGTAATTTGAGCGTATCAATCAACTCAACTTTCTCGGATTCTCTTCCAACCATGCATACAAGTCATAATATCTGAAGTGAAGCTACTCAAGACCTTAAACCGTTGAACGACGCGCTAAAGCTTCAAATGATAGGTCAGGCCGTTATAGTTAAAATATACCTAGAAAATAGATAAAATAAATAGCAAGAATATGTGCAGATAGACATTTGGGAACATAAAGTATTTCCAAATGTACCAGAAAGGATTAGAGGAGATAGTAAATATTTCTTCTTGAACTTGAAAAAGTAAAAAAAAACAATTTCCCATTTTTATTGCTGCTAAGCTTCAAAATTTATCTTAAAAACTCTTGTCCTAGTATGTTCTACATGAATCGATATAGCAATAAAAAATATTTCAGCTAATTACTCATTTAAAATGACCAAAGCCTTCCATGGGTCAAGAAATAAAGGAGACTAAAAAAGATTAAAGCTAAAGAGCATTTTAGTGGAATTCAGCATATACTTGCAACTCATCTGTAAAGACCACAACCTTTCATGTCTCAAAGATAATGGACACTAAACGTAAATGATTCAACCTAGAGCTAACAATGAGCACTTTTTATTTTAATGATTTCTATTTCATTTCAGGATGGCATGCCAATTAAACATTGCAGTAGACAAAAGAAACAGTTAGCTAAGTGTTAATGTTTGTCAAAAATTATCCCGCTAACATCTCCATATGGTCAGTGTTTTCAACCGTGTCATTACGGTATTGATAAACAAATTCTTACGTAACATTTTCATATTCAACATAGAGGATTATGATATTGCTCCCTTGTCGGAATATTGTTGTTTTAATATTGTTTTTTTGTCGGAATTTTATTGTGATTCATTTATTTTCTTGACCTTATTGTTTGTGATTGTTGTTTGGGTGAGGAAGAATGTAAAGTACGAAGGGTCACGTCGTGCAATGTTTTGGTAAGGAAGCGTGTAAAATCATGAAGGGTGATGTTGTGTTGCACGATGTACCACTCCATGCCTTTATATGAGTGATAATTTGAGGTAAACGCACGTAGGGTGACGGGCAATTATACTAATTTTCACGGTGAGAACGAGAATAAAAGTACAAAAGGTGATGTTGTGCACTTGTCCTTGATTTTCCTAATTTTACTGGTAATTGCGTTATGGTGTTGTTTGCGCTTACTTACTGATTTTTTGTTGTTACTTAATTTTATAGTGATGTTATTAATTCCCTTGCCCAAATTTCTTTGTGAGTGTTACTTGGGTGAGGAAGAGTGTAAAGCATGAAGGGTGATAATGTGCCTTGTTTGGTGAGAGAGTGTTAGAGATTGAAGGGTGATGCATGCATTTTTTTGGTGAGTGTTAAAGCACGAAGGGTGATGCCGTGCACTTGCCTTTGATTTTTTGATTTTTATTGATAACTGAGTTATGGTTTCTCTATTTAATTGCTGGTTTTCTAATGATACTTGTCGTACCCCGCAACATGATCACCCTTCCTATCGTCAATTGAACTGGCATGTTTTCCCCGCTCTTTCTTAGCTGTACATTTTTGCTGGTATTATTCTGATATATATGATTTAACTGCACACATTTATTTTGGCAGTTTCATCCTAACCTCGTCACAACTTCGCCGAGGTTAGGCTAAGCACTTACCAACACATGGGGTCGGTTATGCTGATACTACAGTCTGCACTCTTCTGTGCAGATCCCAGTGCTATAGATTTTTGCCGTAGTGAGATTTATGTTTCGTGTTAATCAGGCGATTTGAAGTAGTCCTGCAAGAGTTCGTAGGCCCGGGGCTTCTCTTTTTATCTATTATTCCTATTTCTTTCTTGTATTTCCAAAGACAGTGGTGTATTATTTCTTTTAGACTTTTATTTGTATTACTCTCAGACAGTCTGTGAAGTTGCGACACCAATCTTGGATAGATTTGTTATGGATTAGTATTTGTAATATTATTAAAACTTTGCAATATACTCTTCCGCTTATTAAATTATGTGTTTATTAAATGTTGGTTCTTAATTGTAAACGAACAAAAATTTGAAACCAGGTAAACAATTCAATTGGTTGGTTTGCCTAGATTTCACTAGTAGGCGACATTATGACTCCCGAGAGTGAGAAATTTAGGTCGTGACAAGTTGGTATCAGAGCTCTAGGTTACATAGGTCTCACAATTCACGGACAAGCTTAGTATAATCTGGGGGATCGGTATGGAGACGTCTGTATTTCTCCCCCAGTGGCTATAGAGTTTAGAAAACCTTCACATCTATTCTTTCCTGTTGTGCGACTTGATTTCTCAATGCTAGTTGAACTTCCACTCTTGTTCCTTCGTGAATGGAGAGGTCACATAGCGTTTCTTCAGCGAGCATCAGCACAGACCGGTGATATATCAGCTACGTCTTCGGAGACTTGGTAGAGAGATTATTATTTGCCTAGACCAGTTGGGTCACCATCTTTGACTTGGGATCAGTTTTCTCAGCTACTTTTGGAAAAGTTTCTTCCTATTGAGAGAGAGAGAGAGTGAGAAGGTTCATTGAGTGACTCATTCAGGCCGTCAAGGTCAGCAGTATCAACAGCAGAGGGCTTGTTATACTTGTGGTGAAATGGGTCATATTGCTAGATTTTGCCCTCGGGCATCAAGCAGCTCTCAGCATCAAGGTTCTCATGCCATGGTTCAGGCACCGAGTGTTCCACAGCATGCTCAGCCAGCTAGAGGTAGAGGTCAGGTTGCTAGAGGTTGGGGTCATGCAGCAGTAGGCCATCACATATATGTAGTTCAGGGTGGTGGGGCCCAGCCCCGATGTTATGTTGTTCCAGCTAGGCCTAAGGCTCAGGATTCCGATGCACTTATCAAAGGTACTGTTCTGGTTTGTAGTAGATATGCTTCAGTGCTATTTGATCAAAGTTCTACACACTCTTATGTGTCAACTTATTTTGCGTCGTATCTGGTTATGCCTAATAATTCTTTCAGTGCTCCTCTACACCGGTGGATGATTCTATTGTAGTAGATCGTGTTCATAGTTCTTTCGAAGTTGTGATTGGGGGTCTTGAGACTCGAGTGGACATGGTTGATTTTGATTTTATATTGGGGATGGATTGATTAGTGGACTGATTATTACCTTACCGCACAATCTTGGATTTTCATGCCAAGAGTGTAACCTTAGCCTTACCGTGTCTACCTTGTCTTGGGTGGAGAGAGGCTCTTAGCTATTCTGCCTGTAGTGTGTCTCATATTTGAAGGTTCGACGTATGGTCGAGAAGGGGTATTTGTCTTATTTGGCTTATTTGGCTTATTTGGCTTATGTTCATATTTTAGTGTCAAGTTTGCTTCCATTGATTATATGCCTGTAGTTCGTGTGTCTCCTAAGGTATTTTCTTCAGACTTGCTGGGTGTGCCACCTGACACGGATATTGACTTTTGCATTGACTTGGCCCCGAACACTCAGCACATTTCTATTCCACCATATCGTATAGCCCCAAATTGAAAGAGAAGTTGTTAGTATTGCTTGATAAGGGCTTCATTAGAACCAGTTTCTCGCCTTGGGGTACACCGGTGTTGTTTGTCAAGAAGAAGAATGGACTGATGAGAATGTGTATATATTACCGCCAATTGAACAAAGTCACAATCAAGAATAAGTATCCATTGCTGAGGATCGATGATTTATTCGACCAGTTTCAGGGTGACCAAGTGTTTTCTAAGATTGACTTGAGATCTGCTACCATCAGTTGAGGATTAGGGCATCTGATGTTCCTAAGATAGCTTTCCGCACTCGGTACATGCATTATGAGTTCTTGCTGATATCATTTGAGATGACAAATGCCTTAAAATTTTTTATTGATTTGATGAACCGGGTGTTCAGCCCTTACTTGGATTCGTCCATGATAGTCTTCAATGATGATATTTAGATTTATTCCCGCATCTGAGAGGAGCATGAGCATCATCTGAGGTTGGTTCTTTAGACTCTGAGAGATAGTTGGTTATATGCTAAGTTTTTGAAGTGTGAGTTCTGGTTAAGTTCAATTGAATTTTTGGGTCATTTTGTTTCAGCAAGGGGTATTACGGCGGATCCAACGGAGATGGAGGTAGTCAAGAACTAGCCTCGACCCATATCAGCTATAGATATCCGGAGTGTCACGACCGGGATTTCCCACCCTCGGGGATCATGATGGCGCCTACTAATAAAAGCTAGGCAAGCCAAACTCAATTTCTTTTCATTAAACACATGTTCCTTTTAGTAATATAACAGCATTAAGATAGAATCAACGAGATTAAAATCATAAGCGGAAGTTGTAGATTTAATTAGCTGAATAAAAATACGAAATTTCCAATATAATCTCTACCAAGAACTAGAGTCACATACTCACGAAAATCTAAGAAAACTAAATACAAGGTCTGAAAGAAATAAATCTGTTTATCTCGAATACAAGGAGATGACAGTCTAAAGTAAGAATAGAGGAGATGCTGGGCCCGTGGACGCATGCAAGGTTACCTCGGGTCTCACTGGGCTGAAAGTCTGCTTCCACGCTACTGTTGCTGCTGCTGCTCGAAACCTAGATCTGTGCAAACATAGCACAGAGTGTAGTATCAGCACAATCGACCCCATATGCTGGTAAGTGTCTAGCCTAACCCCAGCGAAGTAGTGACGAGGCTAGATTGGACTACCACATAAACCTTTGCAATTATAAATGTATAGCGGAATAGAAATACCAGACAAGTAAATAGTACAGGAGGGGAAGCATGCTATGGGGAGATAATAGTTTAAAATAAAAACTGTTCATGAAGGAAAACATAACTCATACAACAACAAGGAACGTAACATAAGATTGCATTTGTGATATGCCTAAACTCGCATTTGCAAGCACAAGGATCGCATCTGCGATCAGTGCCAAAATTTCCTTGTTCGCATTTGCGAGAAAATGGATCGCATTTGCTATCCTATGCCTAGGTCCAAGGCTTCGCATTTGCGAGCTCGTATTTGCGAGGCTTATCGTCGCAAATGCAAAGATCACAGAAGCAAAATACCAGATGTTTTTCAAGTTCAAAAATGCAATCCGACGCATCTCCAAAACACACCCGAGCCCTGTGGGCTCCAAACCAACTATGCACATAACCTCATAAACATCCTACAAACTTACTCGTGCGATCAAATTGCCAAAATAACATCATGTACATCGAATTAAGCCTCAAAACTCATGATTTCCTCTAAATTTTCCTAAAACATCAAATTTCCATATTAATCCAAAACACGTCAAACGAAATCCGTTTTCAAGCAAACTTTACAGAAGGTGATTAAAAATAAGACCTGTATCGGGAACCGAAACCAAAAGACAGGCCCGATACCAATATGTTCTAATCGAATTTCATTTCCAATTTCCTTAATTATTTTCAGAAAACAATTTCACACAAAAATTTATTTTTGGGACCTCGAAATTCGATTCTGGGCATATGCCCAAGTCCCATATTTTCCTACGGATCCTCGGGGACCGTCAAATCACGAGTCTGGATCCGTTTGTCTAAAATATTGACCGAAGTCAAATTTATTAAATTTAATATTAAAATTTATCATTTTTCTCACGGAATTCATACTTGAGCTTTTCGGCTACACGCCCTGACTACGTACGCAAATCAAGGCAACCCTGAATGGGCTTTTCAAGGCATCAGAGGTACCAAATTGTAAGAAAACAAGTGATAACCCCGGTGGGTCATCACATCCTTCACCTCTAAAACAATCGTTCGTCCTCTAACAAACAAAAGAAACAAATACTTGAGTTGGGAAATAGTTGAGAATAACGGCTCCGCATATCAGACTCGGACTCCCAGGTTGATGCCTCAGGGGGATGAGCTCTCCACTGAACATGGACAGAAGGAAAACTCTTGGATCTCAATTGATGAACCTGTCGGTCTAGAAAGGCTACCGACTCCTGCTCGTAAGAAAAATCCTTGTCCAACTAGACAGTGCTGAAATCTAATACGTGGGATGGATCGCTGTGATACCTCCGAAGCATGGATACATGAAAAATCAAATGCATGGCTGATAAGCTAGCCAACAGTGCAAGTCTATAAGCCACTTCCCCCACTCGATCAAGGATCTTAAACGGACCAATGAATCCAGGCCTAAGCTTGACCTTCTACCCAAACCTCATCACGCCTTCATAGGCGACACTCGGAGCAATACCCGCTCACCAACCATAAATGCCACATCTCGAGCCTTGCGGTGTGCATAACTCTTTTGCGTAGACTGAGCTGAACGAAGCCTATCTTGAATGATCTTGACCTTGTCCAAGGCCTCCTGAACCAAATCTGCACCCAACAACCGAGCCTCTCATGGCTCAAACCATCCAACCGGAGACCGACACCGCCTACCATATAAGGCCTCACAAGGATCCATCTGAATGCTCGGCTGGTAAGTAAGGGCAAATACTGATCCCACAAGCCTCCAAAATTGATAACACAGGCTCGGAGCATATCCTCTAAAATCTAAATAGTCCTCTCGGATTGACCGTCCATCTGGGGATGAAAGGCTTTGCTGAACTCCACCTGAGTGACCAATTCTCGCTGAACTGCCTTCCAGAAACATGAGGTAAACAGCGTACTCCTATCTGAAATGATAGATACCGGCACACCATGAAGGCAAACAATCTCCCGGATATAGATCTCAGCTAACCTTTCGGACAAAAGGGAGACTGCCACAGGAATGATAAGCGTTGACTTGGTCAGCATATTAACAATAACCCAAACTATGTAAACATCTTCCGGGCCAACAGTAGTCCAATAACAAAATCCATGGTAATCCTCTTCCACTTCCAGTTGGGAAGCTCAATCCTTTGGAACAATCCACCAGGCCTCTGATGCTCTTACTTGACATGCTGAGAGTTCAAACATCGAGCCACATACACTATAATATATTTCTTCATTCTACGCCACCAACATTGCTGCCGCAAATCTTGGTACATCTTCGTGATGCCCGGATAAATAGAATACTGGAAACTATGGGCCTCGGCTAAGATCAACTCCCAAATCTCGTCAACATTAGGAACATAAACTCGCCCCTTCAATCTCAAAATACCATCATCACCTAAGGTCACCTTCTTGGCACCTTCAGGCTGCACCGTATCTCTAAGGACATACAAATAGGTGTCATCAAACTGCCGATCACGGATACGCTCTGATAACGAAGAACGAGCGACCGTGCAAGCTAACACTCAGCTAGGCTCATAAATATCCAACCTCACGAGTCGATTGGCCAAGCCATGAACATCCAAAGCAAGCGGTCTCTACCTGACTGGAATATAAGAAATACTGCCCATACTGGCCGACTTCCTACTCAACGCATCGGCCACCACATTGGCCTTTCTCGGGTGATACAAGATAGTAACATCATAATCCTTCAATAACTCCAACCACCTTCTCTGCGTCAAATTCAATTCCTTTTGCGTGAGCGAGTACTGAAGGCTCTTGTGATCAGTGAAGACATCACATGCTACGCAATACAGATAATACCTCCAAATCTTCAGCGTGTGAACAATAACTGCCAACGCCAAATCATGCACTGGATAGTTCTTGCCATGAATCTTCAATTGCCTCGAAGCATAGGCAATAACCTTGTCGTCCTATATCAACACTGCACCAAACCCCATATAGGAAGCATCACAATAAACTATGTAAGGCCTTGATCCTGTGGGCAAAACCAACATTGCTGCCGTAGTCAGAGCTATCTTGAGCTTCTGAGAGCCTGCCTCACACTGGTACGACTACCTGAACTAGGACCCTTCTGGGTAAACCTGGTCATCAGGGCTACGATAAATGTAAATCCCGCCATGCACCGTCGATAGTAGCCTGCTAACCTCAAGAAACTCCGAATCTCTGTAGCTGATGCTGGTCTAGGCCAATTTTTGACTACCTCTACCTTCTTCGGGTCCACGTGAATACCCTCTTCTAATAAAACGTGACCTAGAAATGCTACTGAACTCAACAAGAACTCACACTTAGAGAACTTGGCATATAACTGACTATCCCTCAGAGTTTGAAGAACCACTCTAAGGTGCTGATCATGGTCCTCCTGGCTGCGAGAGTATACAAAAATATCATCAATAATCTATCACGAATATGTCCAAATACGACCTGAACACTCGGTTCATCAACTCTATAAATGTTGTTGGGGCATTGGTCAACCCAAATGACATGACCAATAACACATAATGCCCATACCGAGTGTGGAAAGCTGTCTTAGGGACGTCGGATGCCCTAATCCTCAACTGATGGTAGCCAGATCACAAGTCAATCTATGAAAATACCCTGGCACCCTAAAGCTGATCAAACAAATCATCAATCCTCGGCAGTGGATACTTATTCTTGATCGTTGCCTTGCTCAATTTCCTGCAATCAATACACATTCTCATTGACCTATCTTTCTTCTTGACGAACAACATAGGCGCACCCCAAAGCGATACACTAGGCCTAATGAAGCCCTTCTCCAAAAAGTCCTGCAATTGAACCTTCAACTCTTTCAACTCAGGCGGGGTCATATGGTATGGCGGGATAGAAATAAGCTGAGTGCTTGGTACGACATCAATGCAAATGTCAGTATCCCTGTCGGGCGGCATGCCCGGCAGGTTTGAAAGGAAAACATCAAGGGACTCTCGAACAATGGAAACATAATCAATAGAGGGGACCTCAGCACTAGAATCACGGACGTAGCCAAATAACCCAAACACCCCTTCTCGACCATACGCAGCGCCTTCACATAAGAGATAACACTATAAGTGAAATGACCAGGAGTTGCTATCCACTCTAAACGGGGAAAATCGGGTAAGGCTAAGGTCACAGCCCTGGCATGGCAATCTAATATATCATGATATGGGACAACCAATCCATCCCCAATATGACATCAAAGTCGACTATGTCTAAAAGCAACAAATTGACATGGGTCTCAAGACCCATAAACAAGATGACACATATGAATACGTAGAATCACCCACTGGTGTAGACACATAAACAAGAATACTTAATGCATCACTAGGCATGACCAGGTATGGTGCAAAATAAGATGACACATACGAATACATAGACCCTGGTTCAAATAACACTGAAGAATCTCTATCACCAAACAGAATAGTATCTGTAATGACTGTATCTGAAGACTCAGTCTTTGGTCTACTTGAAGAGAATAACACCAGGGCTAGGCCCCACCTCCCTAAGCCACATCTCTAAGACTGGCGGCTGCTGGCTAGTCTCCACCCATGGAGGCCTATGCTCTACCTCAATGACCTCTACCTCCACATTTAGCTGGAGGAGCGGGCCGTGGAACACTTGGAGTCTGTACCATGGAGCGAAAACCCTGCTACTGCGAACTACCTATTAGTCGAGGGAAAAATATAGCAATGTGAACACGATCACCACATGTGCAGCAAGACCTCTTGAGGGGACTGAGACTATCCCTGTCCACCCAAATGACCACCAATGAAGCTCTAAAGTGGCGATGCACTATTGAGAGCTGGCGGTGCACTGAATGGCTGCAGATCCAAATAATGCGCGTGAGAACCACGGATACCTGGGGCACCCTGAGAAGCCTGGAGAGCTGACTGGAAAGGCCTAAAAGGCTGGCCCCTATCATATAAATCTCAACCTCCGGATGAGGCACCACTTAATCGACATGACTGGCGGGGTCTCTTGTCTACTCTATGACCACCCCCTTATGGAAATACCCTCTCGATCCTCCGGGCCACATTAGCTGCCTCCTGAAAAGTGATATCACTCCCCCCTCTCTGGCCATCTAGAGATGAATAGGATTGATGAGTCCATCAACAAACCGTCTTACTCTCTCCCTCTTAGTAGGGAGTACGACATTAACATGGCAAGCTAACTCGATAAACATGGTCTCTCACTGGGTGACTGACATGGATCCCTGATGGAGACGCTCAAACTACCTCAGAAAAGCCTCATGCTGTGTACTAGGGAGAAACTTCTCCAGGAATGTGTGCGTGAACTTCTCCCTGGTCAAGGCTGAAGACCCTGCTGGTCTAGCTAAACACAAATCCCTCCACCAAGTCTTGCCGGATCCAGATAGGCAAAATGCAGCTAAATTAACTCCATTGGACTCAACAATACCCATGTTTTGAAGAACAACGTGGCAGCTGTCCAAATAATCCTGAGGGTCCTCAATGGGTGCGTAGAAGAGCTTGGTGAACCTGTCCAGCCTCCACAAAGCATCTACGGACATAGCCGCTCCATCGCCGGTCTGAGCAACCACCCTGGTTGAACTGCCATAGCTGGCTGAACTACTGGAACCTGAGCCTGGGGAGCTACTGGTCTGGAGTACGAGTAGCAAGAGTCTAGGCCCCTCCTCCAGCCTGAGAGACGGCTGGTGCTACAGGAAGCAAACCCGCTCGGGTCACGCTCTCCATGAGACCCACCGATCAGACCAAAGCATCCTGAAACTGGGGTAGCAATACCCCTCTGGGACCTGAGTTGGGCCCATCGGAACTACTGGGGGGGACCTCCTCCTCCAAATCAAGCTGAGGCTCCGCTACTGGTGTTGCTGCTCGGGGCTGAGCTCTACCCCTACATCGGCCTCTATCCCGACCTCGTCCTCTGCCCCTAATGGGAGATGCGTGGGGCTCGGACTCCTGATTAGAAGATGAGGAAGTGCGTGTTCTTGCCATCTATGACGAACAAAATAAAAAGACAATGAGTATTTGAGAAACAGAACCGCACGACAAGAAAGAACAAATGTGAAATTTTTCCTAAATTTGTAGCGTCTGGGGATAAATAGAGACGTCTCCGTACCGATCCCTCAGACTCTACAAAGCTTGTCCCTGAGTTGTGAGACTGATGCAACCTAGTGCTCTGATACCAACTTGTCACGACCCGAATTTCCCACCCTGGGGGATCGTGATGGCACCTACTAAAACAAGCTAGGCAAGCCAAACTCAATTTCTTTTCATTGAACACATGTTTCTTTTAGTAATTTAACAGCATTAAAATAGAATCAACAGGATTAAAATCATAAGCGAAAGTCGTAGATTTAATTAGCTGAATAAAAATACGTAATTTCTAACATAATCTCTTCCCATGAACTGGAGTCACATACTCACGAACATCTGAGAATACTAAATACAAGGTCTGAAAGAAATGAATATATTTATCTCGAATACAAGGAAATGAAAGTCTAAAGTAAGAATAGAAGAGACGCTGGGCCTGCGGACGCATGCAAGGCTACCTAGGGTCTCACCGGGCTGAAAATCTGCTCCCACGCTACTATTGTTGTTGTTGATCAAAACCTTGATCTGTGCAAAAATAGCACAGAGTGTAGTATCAGCACAACCGACCCCTTATGCTGGTAAGTGTCTAGTCTAACCTCGGCGAAGTAGTGATGAGGCTATACTGGACTACCACATAAACCTGTGCAATTATAAATATACAGTGGAATAAAAATACCAGGCAAGTAAACAATATGGGAGGGGAGCATGCTATGGGGAGATAACAGTTTCAAACAAAAATTGACCATCATGAAGGAAAACATAACTCATTCAAAAACAAGGAACAAATATCAACAAGTGCATGGCATCATCCTTCGTGCTTTTACTCTCATCCTTACCAAATCAATCGTATCAGTAAATCATGTGCACGGCATCACCCTTCGTGTTTTTACTCTCTCTCCTCAAAATATATAATCAATGAATATCAGTATGGAATGGTACATCATATGGCACGGAATCACCCTTCATGCTTTACACTCTTTCTTCACAATATGTGATCAATGAATATTAGTACGGAATGGTACATCGTACAGAACGGCATCACCCTTCGTTCTTTACACTCTTTTCTCACAATGTCAAACAATTCATAGCATCACCCTTCGTGCTTTAACACTCTTCCTCGCCCAATCAACAATCACAAACAAGGGCAAGGGAATAAATAAATGATCATGGAAATCCGGCAAGGGAACACAAGCAGACAATTAAAAGCCTGGGAAGGGTACAACATCAATAGTCTTAACATTTCGGCAAAGGGAAATATCCAATAATCAACAATGCACCGGCAAGGGGAAATATCCAATAATCAACAATGCCCCGGCAAGGGGAAATATCATTAACCCTTTCTCTTACTTCCTCTTTCATATCATAGTTCATATTATTACTTGAGCCAATGCTCTAAAGATTTACTTATCTCATATACCTTTACAACTTGTATTACAACTCGAGCAAACGCTCGACAAAGTATAAAGAACATAATCCCTTTCACAAACTCTTTAGAACATACAGAAGTCATCGATCAAGCATGGAAGGTATAATAAAATCCAAACTATTCACATAATAAGGACTCGCGGTCATGCTAGACACCAATGTATAGATTCTCATCACCATGCCTATATATCGTATTCGGCAATAATCAAGTAATTTATGAGACTCAACTCTTATTCCCTCAAGCTACGATTAAACCAAACACTTACGTCGATGCCTCGAATTTAGCTCAAGCCTCAACTGTGGCTTTACCCCATGGTTCCACCACAAAATTGCTCGAATCTAGTCACAAAATACTTAAATGCATTAACAATTGTTAAATAAATAAATATGAATGCATAAAAATGAATTTCTCAAAGTTTTATTCCAAAAACTCTAAAAACTCCCCCGGGCCCACGTGGTCAAAACTCGAAGTTCTAACCAAAATCTGGTTACCCATTCCGCCATGAATCCATATCTATGATTTGTTTAAAAATCGGACCTCAAGTCGAGGTCCAAACCCCCAATTTTTGAAAAAAGCTAGGTTCTACCCGAAACCCCCAATTTTACCCATGAAAATCATTGAATCTAAGTTGAAAACATGTTAGATGATGTAAATTGTTGAAGGAATTAAGTAAAAATCAACTTACAACTGATTTGGAGGAAGTTGTGTCCTTGAAAAATCGCCTATAGGGTTTGGGTCTTGAAAGAATAGTGAAAAATGGTGGAAACGACTAAGTATTAAAATTGATGGGTCTCTGCTATCACAACTACGAACTGGGGTTTGCAATTGCGAACCTAGCTTCGCATTTGTTAACTCTTACTAATTTTCCTATTTTCGCATTTGCGATCTTAATATTGCAATTGTGATATTCCTAAGCTAGCATTTGCGAGCACATGGATCGCATTTGAGATCTGTGCCAAAATTCCCTTGTTCGTATTTGCGAGAAAATGGATCGCATTTGTGATCCTATGCCCGGGTCCAAGGCTTCACATTTGCAAGCTCGCATTTGCGAGGCTTATCTTCCCAAATGCAAAGATCACAGAAGCAAAATACCATATCTTTTTCAAGTTCTAAAATGCAATCTGACACCTATCAAAAACTCACCTAAGCCCTGGGGCTCCAAACCATTTATGCACACAACCTCAGAAACATCCTAAACACTTCCTCGCGTGATCAAATTTCCAAAAAAACATCATATACATCAAATTAAGCCTCAAAAGTCATGATTTCCTCTAAATTTTAATAAAATATCAAATTTCCATTTTAAGAGAATAGTGAAATATGGTGGAAAACGACTAAGTATTAAAATTGATGGGTCTCTGCTATCACAACTACGAACTGGGGTTTGCAATTGCGAACCCAGCTTCTAATTTGTTAACTCTTACTAATTTTCCTATTTTCGCATTTGCGAACTTAATATTGCAATTGTGATATTCCTAAACTCGCATTTGCGAGAACAAGGATCGGATTTGAGATTTGTGCCAAAATTCCCTTGTTGGCATTTGCGAGAAAATAGATCGCATTTGTGATCCTATGCCCGAGTCCAAGGCTTCACATTTGCAAGCTCGCATTTGCGAGGCTTATCTTCGCAAATGCAAAGATCACAAAATCAAAATAGCATATTTTTTTCATGTTCTAAAATGCAATCTGACACCTAACGAAAACTCACCTAAGCCCTGGGGCTCCAAACCATTTATGCACACAACCTCAGAAACATCCTAAACACTTACTCGCATGATCAAATTGCCAAAACAACATCATATACATCAAATTAAGCCTCAAAACTCATGATTTCCTCTAAATTTTAATAAAACATCAAATTTCCATTTTAAGTCCGAAACACGTCAAATGAAGTCCGTTTTCAACCAAACTTTACAGAAGGTGCTTAAACCACATATAAGACCTGCATCGGGCACCGAAGACAAAATACGGGCCCGATACCAATACGTTCTAATCGAATTTCATTTCCAATTTCCTTTAATATATTAAGAAAATAATTTCACACAAAAATTCATTTCTCAGGCTTGGGCCATCGGAATTCGATTCTAGGCAAATGCCCAAGTCGCATATTTTCCTCCGGACCCTTCGGGACCGTCAAATCACGGGTACGGATCCGTTTGTCCCAAATATTGACCAAAGTCAACCTTATTCAATTTAATATCACAATTTAGCCTTTTTCCCATACAATTCATACTTTAGCTTTTGGACGACCCGCGCGGACTACACACGCAAATCGAGGCAACCTTGAATGGGGTTTTCAATGCCTTGGAGGTATAGAATGGTAAGAAAACAAGTGATGACCCATGTGGGTCGTCACACGAAGTTCCATGGGATTGGCAGGCTATTATTATCGGTTTGTGGAGGGGTTTTCATCTATCGCAGCCCTGAATGACCAGGTTGACCCAGAAGGGTGCTCAGTTTAGGCAGCCGGATGAGTATGAGGCGAACTTTTAGAAAACTCAAGAGAAATTTGACTACGGTGCTAGTGTTGGTTTTACCCATATGTTTAGGGTCATAAACAGTTTATTGTGGTGCATCTCGTATTGGACTTGGTGCGATATTGATGCAGAATGGAAAAGTCATTGCATATGCTTCGTTTCAATTGAAGATTCATGAGAAGAGCTATCCAAGCCATTATTTGGAGTTAGCAGCCATTGTTCACGCGCTGAAGATGTGGAGCATTATCTATATGGCGTGGCATGTAAGGTGTTCACGGATCACAAGAGTTTGGCAGTACTTGTTCAAGCAGAAGGAGCTAAACTTGAGGCATAGAAGGTGGTTGGAGTTGTTAAAAGATTATGATATCACCATCTTATATCATTTGGGAAAGGCCAATGTGGTTGCCGATACTTTGAGTAGGAAGTCAGCCAGTATGGTCAGTCTTGTGTATTTCGGTCGATGAGAGACTGCTTGCTCTGGATGTTTAGGCTTTGGCCAATCAGTTCATGAGTTTAGATGTTTCTGAGCCCAGCCGTGTATGATCTTACACAGTTTCTCACTCTTTTTATTGGAGCGTATCCGAGATCGAAAGTATGATGATCCTCATTTGTGTGCCCTTAGAGATACGGTGCAGCACGGAGAGGCCAAGCAGGTTACATTAGGAGATGATGGAGTTCTGAGTATGCAGGGTTGCATTTGTGTCCCTAATGTGGATATGCTACGAGAGTTGATTTTAGAGAAGGCCCATAGTTCCCGGTACTCTATTCATTCGGGTGCCGCCAAGATGTACCAGGATTTGTAGCAGCATTACTGGTGGAGGCGAATGAAGAAGGACATTGTTGCATATATGGCTTGGTGTTTAAATTATCAGTAGGTTAAGTACGAGTATCAAAGGCAGGGTAGTTTGTTCCATAAGATTGAGATTACTGAGTGGAAGTGGGAGCATATCACTATGGACTTCGTTATTCGACTCCCACAGACTCAGAGGAAGTTTGATGCAGTAGGGTTATTGTTGATAAGCTGACAAAGTAATATCATTTCATTCATGTGGCAGTCTCTTATTCTTCTGAGAGGTTAGCTGAGATCTATATCCGGTAGATTGTTCACCTTCATGGTGTGACCGAGTCTATCATTTCGGACCGAGGTACACAGTTTGCCTCACATTTCAGGAGAGCAGCTCAGCAGGAGTTGGGCACACAAGTTGAGTTGAGCACTACGTTTCATCCTCAGACAGACGGGCAGTCCGAGCAGACTATTCAGATTTTGGAGAATATGCTTCGAGCTTGTGTCATTTACGTTAGAGGCTTGTGGGATCAATTTTTGCATTTATCGAAGTTTGCCTATAACAACATCTACCAGGAGTATTCATATGGCATCTTATGAGGCTTTATATAGTAGGCGGTATCAGTCTTTGGTTGGATGGTTCGAGCCGGGAGAGGCTCTATTGTTGGGTACGGATTTTGTGTAGGATGCCTTGGACAAGATCATGATCATTCAGGATAGGCTTCATATAGTTTAATCCTGGCAAAAGAGTTATGTCAATTGTAAGGTTCGTGATTTAGCATTCATGGTCGGTGAGCAGGTATTGCTTCAAGTGTCACCTATGAAGGGCGTGATGAGATTCGGGAAGAGGGTCAAGCTTAGCCCTAGGTTCATTAGCCCGTTTGATATTCTTGATCGAGTAGGGGGGATGGCTTACGGACTTGCATTTCCACCAAGCTTACCAGTCGTGCATCCAATGTTTCATGTGTCCATGCTTCGGATACGGCGATCCATCCCACGTGTTAGACTTCAACACTGTCTAGTTGGAAAATGACTTGTCATAAGAGGAAGAGCCAGTAGCTATTCTAGACCGGTAGATTCATCAATTGAGATCGAAGAGCTTCCCTCATGTTCGTGTTCAGTGGAAAGTTTAGCTTGCTGAGGCATCAACCTGGGAGTCTGAGTCTGACATGCGAAGCAGTTATCTCCATTTTTTTCCCGACATAGGTACTTCTTTCATATGCCCATTCGAGGATGAACAGTTATTTTAGAGGTGGAGAATGTGATGAACCAAAAGGTCATCACTTGTTTTAGAAACAAATTCAGTGTTCTAAGGCCTATAATTTTCCTTTTTACCTCACCTCAATTTGCGTGCATGGTCCAAACCTATATCCGAAAAGCCTTCTGTGTGAAAATATGAGAAATAGAATTTTCTAGAGTTAAAATTTAATTATGGTTGATTTTGGTCAACATTTTAAGCAAACAAACCCAGATCCGAATTCCGACGATCCCGGGAAGTCCGCAATAAAATATGGGACTTGGGCGTATGCTCGGAAATTAATTCCGAGGTGCCAAGCCTTAGAAATCAATTTTTGAAAGAAACTATTTTTGTTGAGTTATCTAAGAAATGAAAAAAAGAATTAATGTTTGAAACCATGGGTATCGGGCCCGTATTTTAGTTCCAGAGCCCGGTACAAACTTGTTGTAGTATTTAAATGATAATTGTAAAATTTGGTAAGAAATGGAGTTTTGACGTCAATTGGACTTTCGGTTGAAGAATTATGCACTTTAAGTGTTCTTGATGAAAATATTGAGTTTTGAGGTTTAATTCATGGTTTTACGTTTTAATTTGATGATGTGATCGCATGAGTAGGTCTATGTGATGTTTCTGAGTTAGTATGCTCATTTCGTTTGAAATCACAGTTGTTGCAGGTTTAGAGAAATGCAGATCTCTGAACTCGCCAGTGCGAACTGCATTGATTTTGTATTGTCCGATGTGGGGGCTTTGTAGCCGCACTCAATTTTGTATGGTCCATACAGGTTCATTGATCCGACTTCGGAAGCCTATATCTTTTGATCTACAAGGAATTTTGAGATGATTAAATAATGAAACTTGTAGTTTTTTGTTTCTAGTTTCCAGAAAGATTAAGAAACCATAATTTGGACATCTGTAGGAAAAGTAATAACTAAAATACTAAAGCATGTCACTTGTCAGCATTGTGAGCTTTGCAGCTGTACTCATTTTTGTGTGATCCGCAAAGGGGGTCTGAGAGGGGTATTAATGGTATTTTCTGTTATTTTTCATTTTACAAAATCCAAAAATTTAAGAGGCGATTTTTCAAACAACTTTTCTTCTCCAAAACATTAGTAAGGTATTACTAACTCATTTTCTTTACTCCTTAACTTCTTTTTACAAGATTCTGTCCTAGAATCTAAGATTTTCACGGTGAAATTGGGAATTTTGTGAAAAACCTCAGAATATTGAAATATGGAGAATTAGATCTCAAATTGATGTCGGATTCCAAAACCAATTATATATCCGGGCTCGTAGGTGAATGGGTTATTAGGTTATAGTTCGAATTTTGTGTTTGGATTAAGCAGACCCGGGGTCGATTTTTTACTTTTTGGGATAATCTTTAGAAAACTTGTTTTCATGCATTAGAATTATTTCATTTAGCATTTATTGATAATATTAAGTAACTTGTGGCTAGATAAGAGCGAGTTGGTGGTGGAATGAAGAGGTAAATCAATAGCTGAGGCTTGAATTGTGTTCGTGGCATCGATGTAAGTGTGTGGCTAACCTTAGCTTGAGGTAGGGGTGTTTGAGTACGACGTATAGGCATGGTGACAAGTATCTATACGTTGGTGCCAAGCATGCCCGTGAGTCCAATATTATAATTATATGACTATGTTTGTATTATTCATGTCTTTTGTGATGATTTCTATTGTTGGGAAAGGTTTGTGGAAGAACTGGTAATATTTGAACATTGAGGAGTGTTGGATCAAGTTGTGAAGCTAATTGTGAAAGAATAATTGGCAATTCAACCTTATATAGCATTGGCTGAAATTTTGAATCGAGTTGTAAAGTAAATGTGAAAAAGAGAAGAGGATTATGGTATTGCTCCCTTGTTGAGACGTTATTGCTTTGATAATTTTCCCTAGCCCGAATTTTATTCTGATTCATTTATTTCCTTCCCCTTATTGTTTGTGATTATTGTTTGGTGAGGAAGCGGTTAAAGCGCGAAGAATGATGTTGTGCATTATTTTGGTAAGGAAGAGTGTATAAGTACGAATGGTGATGTCGTGCCGCACGTTATACCATTATGTGCCTTTATTTGAGTGATAATTTGAGGTAAAAGCATGAAGAGTGATGCCATGTCAATTCTACTGATTTTCACGGTGATAACGAGAGTAAAGGCACGAAGGGTGACGTCGTGCACTTGTCCTTGATTTCCTGATTTTACTGGTAATTGAGTTATGATATTATTTACGCGTACTTACTGATTTTCTGTTGTTACTTAATTTTATTATGATGTTATTAATTCCCTTGCCCAAATTTCTTTGTGATTGTTAGTTGGGTAAGGAAGAGTATTAGAGAACGAAGGGTGATGTCGTGCAGTGTTTTGGTGAGAGAGTGCTAAAGCACGAAGGGTGATGCCGTGCACTTGCTTTTGATTTCCTAAATTTTACTAATAACTGAGTTATGGTTTCTCTATATTTAATTGTTGGTTCTCAGCTGATACTTGGTATACCCCACAATATGATCTTCCTTCCTATGAACTGTGATGATCCCTATATTTACTCGTTTTCTATTGTTATTATTCAATGTCCCCGCAATATGTCCCCCCCCCCCCATCTTTAGTTGTACATTTCTACTGGTATTGTTTTGTTGTGTATGATTTAACTGCAAAGGTTTATTTTGGTAGTCTGGTCCTAGTTTCGTCAATACTTCGCCATGGTTAGGCCAGACACTTACCAACACATTGGGTCGGTTGTGCTGATACTACACTCTGCAATTTTTTCTATAGGTCCCAGTGCTATAGATTTCGGACCACAATGAGATTGATGTTTCGTATTCATCAGGCGACCCAAGGTAGTTCTGCAGGCATTTGCAGGTCTTGGGCGTCTCCTTCTATATATTATTTCCTGTTTATTTCTTTTATTTTCAGAGACAGTGGTGTATTATTTCTTTCAGACCTTTATTTATAGTACTCTTAGATAGTCTATGAAGTTGTGACACCTGTCTTGGGTAAATTTCTTATGGATTGGTATTAGTAATATTATTAAACTTTGCAATGCAGTCTTTCACTTATTAAAATTTTGTTGTATTTTAAATGCTGGTTCTTATTGTTAATGGATTAAAAATAGAAATAAGGTAAATAATTTAATTGTTTGACTTGCATAACTTTTACTAGCAGGTGCTATCACGATTCCAGAAGATGAAAAATTCGAGTTATAAAAAGAACTCTAAAGTTGAGCAATAAATGAATCACCAGAGAACAAGGGCTAAAAGGAATAACTAATGAGCAATGGATATTTGAAGAGACGGACTATGAAATTCAGCAGCTTTTGTTTCCCTTAAATTCAGTCTTACTCAATACCGGATAATCTTTGCTTAATAGTAACCAAAAATTCACAAAGCAATCTGAATTTCAATAAATTTCACAAGACCTAAGAAATAACCTTTCCCTAAAGATATAAGACCTTCACTAATTTCTTTAGAATAGAACAAGGATAGAGAAGAGAAAGTTAAAATAAATAATAACAGCAACAATGGGTTTCAACATGAAATCGACAAATTTGAGAAGAAGTACAAGAAGATTTAATCAAGATTGAGGATTTACCTGAAATTGCTAAGAAGATGAATAAATATATTACGTAAAAGCTAGGGAGAGTTCTAGGGTTTGTGTCATATATATTATGAAGAAACTAAAGCAGTTTTACACATAAAAATTTAAATGATAGAGCAAAATATTATATATGTCCTTGGTCGACCAACAAGCCTTATCTATATAACTAGTATATTTATTCACGCGATGCGCAGATCGTTTCAAACAAAAAAGAGTAGAGAGATGTTAGAAACAGACTCATACTCATACTCAGATATTGTAAAAGAACAACATTATCTTCTCACTTTAATGAGTAGCATGCAAAATAACAATATGTGGAATAATGTATTTACTACTTCTGAACACGATTGATGTGATGAAGTTTACCAAGACAGAAGGAACTTTTCACAAGGATGGTCAAAATGTATGAATTAAATTAATTAAAAGACCTATTGCTCTACTGAAGATATAATATGCACAGATAAGTTGAATGATATCAGTAACAAAACCTAATGTGAGCCAACAAATGGCCTAGAAAACAAACTCTATATAGAAAAAAAAAAAAAGGCAGTGGAGAGCAAAGAAGAAAGTAAGCTTACCCTTTGACCTCAACAACAAAAATAGTAGTTCAAACGAAGATGCTCCACATAAATAGAAATAAGGATACTCTACATAATTTGAGGATTTTTAGAAATTCATATACAATTGTGAAAGTAACATTATAAAAAGGAAGAGAATTAAGGATACTACATTAGTAGTTTTACATGAAAAATTTCCTTGAATTTAATTTATGAACTATAAAAGTTATAAAAAAATTAGTTATGAACACATTACCTCAAAAGAAGATACTCCACATAAATAGAAAAAAGGATACTCCATATAATCGTTTCATGTATTTGAGGATTTCTGAAAATTTATACACAATTGTGATAAGTAAGGGTACAACACAAGTAGTTTTATATGGAAATTCATTAAATTAATAATTGCCAGAAATTTATGAACTATAACAGTAGAGAAGAGGAAGTATAAACAAAAAAATCAATTATGAATACGTTACCTTCGCATCCGTAAAATAACCTCTATACAATTGGTATTTCAGGCTTGAAACCAACAGGGATTTCTCACATTTGAACCACTCTAACTTTCAAATTCTGTTGCATCGAGGTACTTGAATTTTGTCTAATGTTATAGTTATAATTGCAAAGTTCTATATTATGAGCGCAGGCAAAAAGAGAATGGAAAATAAATTAAAAGAAGAAGTTGGCCGCATTAAAACATTATTTGTAGTTATGGAAATAGTGGATAAATTATGGAGTTAAGTTAGGATACCAAGTTTTGGAAAGATGATAGTGGGTTTTGTTTTGTTTTGTTTAATTATTTTTTCCTGTTTCTTTGTGAATCAAATTCAAAAAGTGAAAGTCAGTTTCTAACGTGGATCAAAGTAATTCTTTTACTTTGCTTTTTCATGTTTAACAATTTTAAAACAAAAAACTGTCCAATAAATAATCCTCATTTAAAAAAGGGCGAAAAACGTAGGTTCAAAAGGAGCCAAAAACGTGGGGTGCAAGAGGAGAAAGGGTATTGTACGTTTATATATATATATATATATATATATATATATATATATATATATATATATATATATATATATATATATATATATATATATATATATATATATATATATATATATATATATATGTGTGTGTGTGTGTGTGTGTGTGTGTGTTGAATTTTCATGTTTATTTTAAAAATAAAAAAATTGCCCAAAAAACGTGGGTCAATCTTCAAATAAAATGAATTTAAGAGTAATTTTTTTTCAAAAAAGAAAAACAGGTTTAATAAATAATTTAAATTAACTGGTTAAATAATGTGGGATTTCATGTTTTAGTTAACTGTCGAATATTTAAAAAGTTTTACCAACAACTTTTCTATGTTAGTTTTTTTAAAGTTTTTGGTTTAATAAATAATTTATATTCACTGTCAAAACGTGTTTAGTGTGTAATATTTTAACACTAAAACATAGGACCCCATGATGTTGAATAACTGAATTGGCTAGTTATTTAAGTTTTGTATTTTTTATTTTGTTGAATTCCAAATCTATTGAAGTTATGTCCTAAAACATGACACATGTCGATCTGTCGTTTTGACATTTAGCACAATAATATAGTTTTGCTTCTCCTATTCTATATAGATAGATTGAAAAGTAATTGTTCATATAATCATTGCGGTACAGCATAATCAATAGTTTGAGTTGCATAATAAGATCTTATTGTTATATAGAAAACTTGTTTTTCTACACAAAAAAATTATAAGTAAGAGTTATTTATTTGAAGGCCTAATCTTGCAGCAAAGATATGAGATAAGTAATTCTTCTTAAAATACATTTTGTCAATCCTTCATAAATCTAATTCCATTTTTTTCCTCTTGGGTTGAGTTCTAATGCAAGGAAAAATCAAAGGAGTTAATGATAGAAAAAATGAAAGTTGAAGTTCTAGCGATAAAAGAAATCAAAGCGAACTTTAATTATCTTAAGGCATACATTCTAAAAACAGAATTTTCTTTTAATCATATGCGTCATGTGAGGAAAATGCTATCCTAACAGTTTGTTTGGATGGTTGTTACGTATTATTTTATAATATATTGCATCGTATAGTATTGTATTATATTGTATTTTTTGATGAATATAATATTTGGATGAATTGTATCGTTTTGATGTCATTTCATAATCTCTAGTCCAACTAAATCCCCTCTATTAAACTCAACAATAACAACAACTATTAGAAACTAATGGTAACAAGTCCAAACTAGGAGAATTTCAGCTATCTATTTACTCAAAAAACTTCACAAATAGTGGCAACTTCAACAAGACAAGCCTCAAAACTCCACAATTTTAGCACAAAAATAATTGGTGTATAAAGTAGGATTTTCTTTCAAATATTGGCCCAAGATTAATACATAGATTGAAATAAAATCACAAAACAATGCTCCAACAAACAAAGATTGATCTCAACAGAACTTCTGAATTCTAAAACTAATCTTTGTGGTTAAAAGTGACTAGAACTGCAAAATTTTGCTATGACCCCGCAAAACCGAGAACCTAAGCTTTACTAGGAAGACCGGACCCTATGTGGGTTGCCTACATATCACGCCTCGAAAGACGAGAATCAGGTTTGCGTAGTTTGGGTAAATTAGATACGGGCATGAAATAAAAAAATAGCTAATTTTTAAAGAAAACATTTTCTTTCGTCTCTTTTTTTTGAAAAATGATGAAATATGTAAACTCTTTTTGGATTTTTTCTTTTTATTTTATTTTCAGGAAATGATGAAAAAGAGTAAAATATTTTGGTTTGAATTTTTCATATATCTTTTGTTTTTTTAATAAAAATGTGACAAAAATATAACTACACCCTAGTTGCTCTATTTCCACACTTCGCCCTCTCTTTTCTTTTTTTTTTCCCATTGTTTTTCTCTTTTTTTCATTTTTTCATTTATCCTCAGCTGTCATTGATCCGCCAAATGACCCTTTTGCCCTTGAATAAACGCAACATGTAGCAGATATGATGCATCAAGATGGTCTTTTTTTGGGGTACACCTGTTCTAGACGGACCCAACCCTTGCGTTGAGTCCCCTAAGTCAAATGCATGATGCAGATAAGCGTTCCTATTAGGATCTTGCATGGAGTCAAGTTATTCTAAGTTCCAAGACTCATGTGTTCTAGGCAGTGTACCCGTGCGGACAACTCGAGTCGAGGAGGGGGCTACGTACCTAGAACCAAAAGGCCATCCGACTTAGTAACTTGTCCGGCCTCTATCATATTTCAGGGTATGACACTAACAGAAAAGGGAGTCTCAAAAAGTAAGCACATCCCCGAAAGTGAGAAGAGAAGGGTTTCGTAGCAGTTTATATGTACAATTCAGATAATATCAAAGCGATAAAAATTATTTAGCATATCAGGCCCAAACATGCAATAAAAGTAGATAATTCACAAAGCCAAATACAACAATTATTATAAGCTTTAATTCTTGAACCCTGAACCAGAAATTCTGGGTTCACCTCCTCGGCAGTGTCGCCAGAGCTGTCACACCTATTTTTGGCTACTACAACCCAGCGAAGGGCGTAGATAAGGGAGTTTTTTCAATTAAAGAAAAATTAAAATGGGATTCAATTATTTTAAAAAAATTCAAAGTCGCCACTTGGGAGATTTATGGTGTCCCAAGTCACTGTTTAGAATCCCGAATCAAGGAAAGAATGACGATGTTTAATAGTCCGCGAACTAGAAATCTGGGTATGGAGTTCTGTTAACCCGGGAGAAGGTGTTAGGCATTCCCAGGTTGCATGGTTCTAGCACGGTCGCTCAACTATTATATTTGGCTTAAATTATCTGATTTTATACAATTATGAACATATGGCCATTTTAATTCTTTTAACCACTTTTATTATTATTATTTTTAAAGAGAATTGAAACATCGTTAAAACATGTCTCGAACCACGTCACGTAAATTCACCCATGGTTTTTGACACATTCCAACTCTGCCGATATTTTGATTTGGATCACATAAATGCGCACCCATATTTAAGAAGATAAAATTATTGAAGACGTGCCTAAAAGTGATTATCGCATTATTACCTTTGCAGGAAGCCGTGAAATTTGCTAAACGGCATGTCCCAAATCTCTAAATATTTTAATATAAGTATTTCACGAGGTTCACGCAATTTATGGGTTTCGTTTGACGGGGCATACCTCGCTATTTATTTTAAAAGGTCAATCCTAACTCAACTATCACTTTTATAAAATGTGTCTCTACCAAGGTTCAATTAATTTGTAATACACTATTTGGAGGGTTTAAATCTACAATCCAGTCTTTCAAAAATACCCTAAACCTCAACCTATAGGTGGGAGATAGCTCTTCAGCTCATTTCGAAGACTTTTGAGCAATTGGGCTCAGCTGCCAGCCCACAAGAGAATGAGCTGCTAGGATTCGTGGAAAAGGATCCAAGCAATTGACCATTGGACCTTCAATTAACCTAGCATGCTTAACTCAACAATATATGGCATATATGGAAATGAACTAACTACCTAATAGCATTTTTTGTATTAATCTATATAGCCAACATGAACTGAAGCATTAAACCATTTCGAAAATGAACTATACTATTTCCACACACAGATCAAATGCGCATAAACTGCTGTCAAACTCTAGACGAGATAATGATCTTATTGAATACTAATATAAAACCCAAGACTCATGTTTTCAAGCTCATTTTTAGCTAAATATGACCAGAATGTTAAATCAGATACAACATTGACTAAATCTACTACTGACTAATGTATAAGCAAAATTTCAATCCAAATGTCCTATTATACAAACCATTTTCTCAATTATAACTAAATAATAATAATAAAGCTGATAAAAACAGATAATAAACTTCTGCAACTTGAATGTTCATTAAGTTCAAACTTCACGCTTCATGGGAGATCTAAAAAGTACCTGGAATTTGTGCAAAAAATAACACCAGGAGTAAGCAAAGTTCAGCCAGCATAATATTCATAGAAATCCAAATCTCATGAGAAATTGATACACCCAGTAATGCTACCAACTATTCCCAGGGAAACTTAAACCCAAGCTCACACTAGAAAAACCCATCTAGATGGCTCAAACAAAACTCAAACAACCAAACAGGAACCCAGGAAGTTTTTGTCACCACACAAAATCAACAATTTGACTCAAAAACAGCTGGAACAATTACCCAATCAACTCCAATTAAACCCCAGGGCAATGCTGGAAAATCAACTCTCTAATGTATATTTTTCAGGCTACTTTTTATCTTTATATATCTAAACTTCTACTGCACAGCTGGAATTAGAGTTATTTTCAGGAAAAACAACCTAATAGAATAGTAATCACACAACTGAATTTTAGGGGTTTAATAGTTTTGAATAAGAGTTGGATTTATTGGAAGTTTTCTGAGATTTTTGAGTTTTTTAGACTCCAAAACATCTGGAATTTTTAGAATATTTTTCAGATTGTGTAAACCCCCCCCCCCCCTTTGGATGAATTAGGGTCCTTTTATAGCCAAAGGCTTTATTTTATTTTAACAAGTAGTCCCTCTTTCATTTTTCAGACTTTACCTACTTGGTCCTCATTTTTTGACTTGTTTTCCAAGTTACTACACTAAACTACTGATTTTTAAACTAAATTCCCCTTCTAGAAGGGTTTAAAAGATTCTAGCATTGCTAATTACTTATAGAATATCTATATTACCCTTATTTTGTTCTAATAACTACCAGAACTAAGTTAAAACCCTATATTATCCTTTAGTATACTGAAATTACCATTTACTAAGTTAAGTCTTACAATTAACTACTAGCTAACTAACAGCTATAACCAATCCCTAATTGTATTTGGACTAATAATTGAAAATCTAAGACTGTCGACTAATTACAACCACAAGCTATTATGGATTCAAGTAAAAAAACTGCAGTTAAGGCATTCTGAAGAAACCTGCACTGCTACACCTAATATGCACTCCCATTATGAAATCTAACTCTAATTCAGGCCAGAAAAAAATAATTAGAAACCTAAATGGAATCCAAACTAGAGTGAAACGAATTTGAGTAAACAAATAAAAAAATGACCATGGATTAAATGAAAACAAGACAGTGTCAGGTGCACACTAAAAATCAAAACCAAAGAAAACATAGGGATCAATAAGCATGAATTAAGGCTAATCAAATAAAATCATGCAAACATTCACACAAAGCAGGAATAGCAACAGGGACTCACCTTTTTTTCTATTTTTCCGGTCTTTGTCTTAACTGGATTCAAATTGAATCCCTAAATAAAGTTATATGTTTAATCTTGGTAAGAGTAAACCTATAATTTTATTTAAGAATTCAATTCGGGGTCTTAGCCCTCCATTTTCAAAATTAGGTCATTTTTAGATCTAATATTCGACGAGCTTGGGAATTATTTTAAAGAAAGTGGACTTGTGTTTGGGTAGGGGAGATCAAGGGGAGTGTGGGGTATTAATTTAGAGGCTATTGGAGCCGGCACCGCCATGGACGGCGGAGCCGCCGCTCCTTTAAAAGGCTATTCGACGAGTTCGGCGGGATTTTAAGGGGTGATTTTAGGGGGGCTGGAAAGAGTAGAAGATAGGGAATCTAGGGTGCAATTTGGGTACATTTGGGGTTACGCCAGGCGATGGCGATTTCCGGCTGGCGGCGGGCTGTGGTGATACGGCGGGGCTGGGCGGTGTTATATTGGTGCAGTTAGGGCATTTTGGAACAAGGTACGAGGTTTTAATGGTAGGGAGGACTGTCCGACATTTAAATAGGATAATCAACCCTTGCATCTTGACTGTTTGATCAAGATAGATCAACGACTCAGATGCCTTGATGCAAAACGACGTCGTTTTGCTTTTGAGGCTTTTGGATCGGGCAGGAGGTTGGGTTAGGGTCTGCGTCTGGCGGGTTAGGTAAATTTTTTTTTCCCAGATTTGTTACAAGAATTGGCCCAAAAATGGTATTACAACAAGCCAATATATATACAATCAATTATTCCCTTTTTGTATATTTTGCTTTATTATTTTTTCAAATTTTTTAATAATTAAAAATAAAAATAGCCAAAAACATATTTAATCAAGAAATAAACTAAATAAACTCCTAAATTCTAAATTTCAAAGAAAATTAACCATTTTTTGTTATTTTCCCTCATTTTCAATATTAACTAATTAATAACCTAAAACACGCAAAAATTAAATCCTAAATGCAACCATGCCATTTTTATATTTTATGCATTATGCAAATTAAAACGTGCAACATGCAAATAAATACAAAATTATGAAATTAATTTCTAAAATTCAATCAAACACAAAATCATGCAAATGAATCCTAAAAATTCAAATAATAAAAGAAAGATGCAAATAGACACAAAGTCACACAATTAATTACTAAAATTTAAATAATAAAAAAAATGCAAACAAATACAAAATCACACAATTAACTCCTAGAAATTCAAATAATAAAAGAAAGATCCGAATTTAACGAACTTTATAGGAACATGTCAAGCGAGGCAAAAATCACATGCTCACAGGGCTACCTTAGAGTCTCGGTGGACTAAAGGCTTGCTCCCCTACTGCTGCTGATAGAGTGCTTCTTCGGTATCTGCACAGAGTGCAGAGTGTAGCATCAGCATAATCGACCCCATATGTTGGTAAGTGTCTGGCCTAACCCCGACGAGGTAGTGACGAGGCTAGTACCAGGCTCCAAATAAACCTATGTAATTATATAATATGTGGCAAAAAATAAGCAGGAATAAACAGTTCAAATGGGAGGGGTACATGATTTGGGGAATATATCAAATCTGACAGAAACTTGATTAAATATGAAAGGACAATTCAATATCTACAACAATACACTAATAATATTGTTGCAGCACGCAACCCGACCCCTTATCATTTAACATTGTTGCGGCATCCAACCCGATCTACATATATAACTGTTGCGGCATGCAACCCGATCCAATATAATATCTGTTACCGCGTGCAACCCGATCTAATATAATATCTGTTGCGGTGTGCAACCCGATTCACATATACATAATAATGTTGTGGCGTGCAACCCGATCGATATATATAAAGATAATGTTGTCGCGAGCAACCCATTCTAAATATACATTCAGCCATATTCATAATAACTGTCCCGACAAGAGATTTACAATAAACTACACTATCCTGGTAAGGTAACTCAACAGTACAAGTATATACGTCCCAGCAAGGGAGAATCGGCTATAACTAATCTTGGCTCAACTTCTACGAATCATAGTTATCACCATTACTCCGTCATAAATAGATTCCACCAAAATAAACTAAGTCTTTGCTCGATATCAAGGATTTACCCACTAAAGTATCCATGGTGTCATTTAATAATACAACAAGTATCAATTTAAGACTCTTGGTCATGCTCGAAACAGACGTATAGTTACTCGTCACCATACCAATACGTCGTACTCTACAACAAGCAATTAGAAAATAGGACTCAACTCCTAATCCCTCAAGCTAAGGTTAGACCGAACACTTACCTTATACTTCCATGGCTAACTCAATCCTCAGTTATTGCCTTTTCTCTCGAATTCGGCTCCAAATCAATTGTATCTATACGTGATTTCATAACATCAATAAAATGCTAAATAATTCAAATCCAATGCCTAATTATAGATTTTCAATCATTCTTCCCAAAAAAATCAAAAATCAACCACGGGCCCGCTTGGTCAATACATGAGGTCCGAACCAAAATCCGATCACCAATTCACCCACGAGCTTGAATATGTAATTTGTTTTCAAATCTGACCCGAAAACAAGGTCTAAATCATAAATAATCAAAAAACCCTAATTCTACCCAAATTCCTAATTTTCTACCCTTACTCACATGATTTAGGCCTAGAAATCTAGTGGGTGTTGATATAAATGGAAGAAAATAAGTCAAAGATTGCTACCCAAGAGATTGTGGTAAAGGAATGCTTCAAAAATTGCCTAAGATGTTTGGAGAAGAAGAGGTTTGTGAAATTTTTATAAAATACCATGAGAGTTCTGTTTTTGGTCTTTTTAAAAATCACTGGCAAAAATGCCCTTCGCGTTCGCGATGAGCCCTCGCATTCGCGATGGATCAAGCTGGATAAGCCTTCACATTTGCATAGATAGGCTCGCATTCACGGAGAGGGAGGGGGTAGGCTCGCATTCCCGGAGAGGGATCCCCTCGAGCCCTCACATTCGCGTCCCATAGGTCGCGTTCGCATAGGGTAACTACCCCACCCCCATCCAGGCCCACTTGGCCTTCACGTTCACGTGGACAGGACTGCGTTCACGAAGGTGTAGCCCCCCACTGCCTTGCGTTCGCGACCTGGGCTACACGTTCGCATAGAAGGAAATTCCCTTCCTCAAAATTTACACAACGTGTTCACGTGGGTACTCCCACGAACGCGAAGAAGGAATCATAAGAGATCCAACAACTGAAAACCTACAATATTTCCTAAGTCCAAAACTTCCCACAACATATTTGAAACACACTCGAGCCTTCGAGGCTCCTAACCAAACATACGTACTAACTCAATATCATCATTCAAACTTATCCGTGCGATCAAATCAGCAGAATAACCTCAATAACAATGAGTTAGACCTCGGATTTTTTCTCAAACTTCATAAAATATCAACTGTAGCAATTTAGGTCTGAATCACGTCAAATGATATCCGTTTTCACCAAATTTCTTAGAAACGTTTTAAATTATATATATGACCTGTACCATGTACCAAAACTAAAATAAGGGCCCGATACTAACATGTTCTAATTAAATTTCATTTCAAATTTCCTTAAACAATTTCAAAAAACAATTTCCTTTAAAAATTTATTTCTCGGGCTTGGGAACTCGGAATTCGATTCCGGGCGTACGCCTGTGTCCCGTATTTTCCTACGAACCCTACTGGACCGTAAAATGATGTGTCCATGTCCGTTTACATAAAACACTGACCAAAGTCAAATTTATTCATTTATTAGCCACATTTTATCATATTTTAACAGATTTTCACACATAAGCTTTCCAATTTTGCGTCTGAACTGTGCACGCAAACTGAGGCGAGGCTAAAAGACATTTTCAAGGCCTCGGAAATATAGAATTTAATATAAAAACAAGGGATGACCTTTTGAGTCATCACATTATCCATCTCTAAGACAACTATTCATCTTCGAACAGACATAAGAAAGAAGTATCTGAGTCAGGAAAAAGATAGGGATAACAGCTCCACATATCAGACTCAAACTCCCAAGTCGATGCATGAGCTGGCTGACTCTCCACTGAATACAAACAAAAGGAAAACTCTTCGACCTTAACTGATGAACTTTCCAATCTGGAATAGGCATTGGCTCCTCCTAGTTAGACAAGTCCTTGTCTTTCCAACTGGAAAGTGTGGAAATCTAACATGTGGGATGGATCATCGTGATACTTCGGAAGCATAGACACATGAAACACTTGATGCGCGGTTGATAAGCTCGAAGGCAAAGCAAGTCTATAAGCCACTTCTCCCACTCGATCGAGGATATCAAATGGACCAATGAACCTAGTCCTAAGCTTGCCTTTCTTCCCGAATCTTTCATGCCCTTCATAGGCAACACTCGAAGAAATGCCTGCTCACCGACCATGAAAGACAAATCTCGAACCTTGTGATTGACATGGCTCTTTTCCCTGGACTGAGCTGTACGAAACCTATCTTGAATGATCTTGACCTTGTCCAAGGCCTCCTAAACCAGATCTATACACAAAAATCGAGCCTCTCCCGGCTCAAACCATCCAATTGAAGACCGACATTACCTCTTACTATATAAAGCCTCGTAAGGAGCCAGCTGGATACCTGACTGGTAGCTGTTTTTGTAGGCAATCTCTTCTAAAGGAAAAAACCAATCCCACGAGCCTCCAAAGTCAATGACACAAGCTCGAAGCATATCTTCCAATATTTGAATAGTCCACTCGGACCGCCCGTCCATATAGGTATGAATGTGCTCAACTCAACTCGTGTGCCCAACTCTCACTAAACTGCTCTCCAGAAGTGTGAGGTAAACTGCGTACCTCGGTCCGGAATGATAGGTACGGGCACACCATGAAGGCGAACAATCTCCTGGATATAGATCTCAGCTAACCTATTAGAAGAATAGGAGACTGCCACAGGAATGAAATGTGCAGCCTTGGTCAGCCTATCAACTATGACCCATACTGCGTCGAACTTCTTCTAAGTCTGCGGGAGTCCAATAACGAAGTCCATAGTTATCCACTCCCACTTCCATTCGAGAAGCTCAACTCTCTGAAATAAACTACCAGGCCTCTGATGCTCGTACTTGACCTATTGATATTTCAAACAACAAGCCACATACGCTATGATACCCTTCTTCATTCTCTGCCACCAATAATGCTGCCGCAAATCCTGATACATTTTTGCAGTGCCCGGATGAATAGAGTATCTGGAGCTATGGGCCTACTCAAAAATCAACTCTTAGAGCCCATCCACATTAGGGATACAAACCCGACCCTACAATCTCAAAACTCCATCATCATCTAAGGTAAGCTGCTTCTAACCTCTGTACTGCATCGTATCTCTAAGGACACACATATGGGGATCATCATACTACCGTTCACGGATACGCTCTCACCGACTGGAATATAAGCAAGACTGCCTATACTGACTAACTTCCTACTTAAAGCATCGGCAACCATATTGGCCTTTCCCGGATGATATAGGATGGTGATATCATAATCTTTCAACAACTCCAACCACCTTCTCTACCTCAAATTCAACTCATGTTGCTTGAACAAATATTGAAGACTCTTGTGATCCGTGAATACCTCACATGCCACACCATATAGATAATGCCTCCAAATATTTAATGCGTGAACTATGGCTGCCAACTCTAAATCATGAATCGAATTATTCTTCTCATGAATCTTCAACTACGGTGAAGCATAGTCAATGACCTTGCCATCCTGAAGTAACACTACACTAAGCCCAATACGAGAAGCATCACAATAAACTGTATAAGGCACTGCATGTGGGCAAAACCAACACTGGTGCCATAGTCAGAGCTATCTTGAGCTTCTGAAAGCTCGCCTCACACTCATCCAAGCACCTAAACTGGGCACCCTTCTAGGTCAACCTGGTCATTAGGCCTGTAATAGATGAAAACCCCTCCATGAATCGACGGATCCTAATAAACTTTGAATCACTGTAGTTGATGCTGGTCTAGGCCAGTTCATGACTGCCTCAATCTTCTTCGGATCTACCTGAAGGCCCTCTGCTGACATAACATGACCCGGAAATGCAATTGAACTCAACCAGAACTCACACTTTGAGAACTTTGCATATAACTGACTATCCCTCAAAGTCTGAAGAACCACCCTAAGGTGCTGCTTGTGCTCCTCCTGGCTGATGGAATATACCAATATATTATTAATGAAGACTATCATGAACAGATCCAAAAATGGCCTGAACACTTAATTTATAAAATCCATAAAAGCAATTAGGGCATTTGTCAATCCGAATGACATAACCAGAATTTATAATGCCCGCACCAAGTGCGGAAAGCTGTCTTAGGGTCGTTGAATTCCCTAATCCTCAACTGATGGTAGCCAGATCTAAGTTAATCTTTGAAAATCCTTGGCACCCTAAAGTTTGTCAAACAAATCATCAATCGTTGGAAGTGGATACTTATTCTTGATTGTAACCTTGTTCAATTGCCGGTAACCAATACACATTCTTATTGACCCATCTTTCTTCTTAACAAACAACACCGGCGCACCCCAAGGTGAAACACTGGTCCAAAGAAACCCTTCTCAAGCAAGTCATGCAACTGTTTCTTTAAATCTTTCAATTCTAGTATGACCATACTATACGGAGAGATAGAAATAGGTTGAGTGTTTGGAGCCATATCAATGCAAAAGTCAGTATCCCTGTCTAGCAGCATACCTGATAGATCTGAAAGAAATAACTCAGGAAACTCACGAACGACGGGCACAGAATCAATAGAGGGAACCTCAGCACTAGAATCAATAACATATTCCCAATAGGCCAAACACCCCTTCTCAACCATACGTCGAGCCTTCACATACGAGATAACACTGCGGTAGAATGAACAAGAGTCTCTCTCCACTCTAACGAGGAAAACCCGGTAAAGCTAAGGTCACAGTCTTAGCATGAAAGTCCAAGATAGTGTGGTAAGGCAATAATAGTCCATCCCTAATATAACGTCGAAGTTAACCATGTCTAGAAGAAAAAAACCTACACGAGGCTCAATACCCCCAATTACTACAATATAAGAATGATAGACTCGATCTACCATGATAGAATCACCTACCGGTATAGACACATTTACAGTGACACTCAGGGAATCACTAGGCAAAACTAGATACGGTGCAAAATAAGATGACATATACGAGTATGTAGACCCTCGATCAAATAACAATGAAGCATCTCTATCACAAACTATAACAGCGCCTGTGATAACTGCGTCCAAAGCCTCGGCCTCGGGCCTGGCTGGAAGAGCATAACATCAGGGCTAGGCCCCACCATATTGGGCTACATCTCTGGGACGGCCCGCAGCTGGCTGGCCTCCATCTCTAGCGGTCTGATCTCTACCTATAAATCCTCTACCTCTATCTATAGCACCTCTACCCCCACCTCTAGCTGGCTGGGCAGTCTGTGGAACACCTGGTACCGAAACCATTGCACGGGAACCCTGATGCTGCGAATGAGTACCTACCAACCTCAGACAAGCTCTTCATATATATCCATACTCACTACACTCATAACATCTACCTGAATGTTGTGGATGAGGAAACTGAGACTGACCATGGAGAAATGAATGACAATCCCGAAAACTCTAGATCGGTGGTGCAGTGATAGGAGCTACTGGTGCACCATAAGGCTGTTGATCAGAATAATGCATCTAAGGACCATAGCCATTTGAAGCACTGTGGGAAACCTGAAGAGCTGACTAAAAGGGCCTAAGAGGATGGCCTCTACCATATGAATCTCTACCTCCAAACGAGGTACCACTAAATTTTCCTGAATGATGAGGCCTCTTATCTGCTCCATGACCACTCCCATGTGATAGTACGATCTCAACTCTCCAAGCCACATTGGCCGCCTCCTAGAAGGATATCTCACTCCATGTCTCTCTAGCCATCTGGAGACGAATTGGCTGAATGAGTCTATCAATAAACCATCTAACTCTCTCCCTCTCAGTGGGAAGTATAATGAGGTCATGGCAAGACAAATATGTGGATCTGGTCTTGTACTAGGTGACAGATGTGTATCCCTGCTAAAGGCGCTCGAACTGCTTCTGATAGGCCTCTCGTTGTGTAATAGAGAGAAACTTCTCTAGAAATAGCTATGTGAACTGCTCCCAGGTCAAGGCTGGCGATCCTGCTTTTGACCAATGGGTTCGCTTGTCTGGATCCAGCTGTGTGAACTAAACAATAATCCCTCCACCAAGTCTTTGTGGATCCAGACAAGCGAACCCATTGGTCCCAATAATACCCAATGACACACCTCCTTTTTTTATCTACACCGCCGCGAATGGCATAGATAAGGGATTTTTTCCAATTAAAGGACAATCGAAATGGGATTTATTTATTTAAAGATTTCAGTGTCGCCACTTGCGATAAATAATGGTGTCCCAAGTCACTGATTTAAGTCATGAGTCGAGGAAAAGGTTGGCACTATCGTACAGTGAGCAAACCAAAAAATCGGGTAAGGAATTTCGTTAACCCGAGAGAAGGTATTAGGCATTTCCCGAGTTCCGTGGTTCTAGCACGGTCGCTCAATTGTTATATTCGGATTAATTATCTAATTTTAATACATTTTGAACCTATGTGCATTTTCAACCTTTTAACTGCTTTTAGTATTTCAGGAAAATTGCAATGTTATTAAAACATATCTTGAGCCACGTCATATAAATGCATCCGCCGTCTTCGACATATTCTAAAATTGTTGGGATTTTGATTTGCGTCACATAACTGTGCACCCGCATTTAGGAAGCTAAATTATTTAACTAACGATCCTAAAGCGATTACGAATTTTTAAATTTGTGAGGTCCATGGAATTTGACTAAATGGAATGAATTAGATTCTAAGGTCAAGTCAAAACTAATTAAACATAATTGAGAATTTTATTTGGCGCAGCGTACCTCAGAAAATCAAGTTAATTTATATCGTTCAATGAATTAAAAAGCCTTTTATACTCAGTTAAACTCACACTGCAGGAAACAAATAATCAAAAGTCCAATCCTCCTTTTAAACTAGACCCAAAAGGGAGCCCAATTGCTTATTGTGTATACTACGGAATTGAAGATCCTTGGTGACTTCAATCGGAGTACACATGAGGCCTGACATTAAAATGTAGGTGGTTATAATGCTAGAACCCAAGATCGAACCCTATGAGAACACAAGATTGCATACACGCCTGTTAAAATTAAGCAATGATCTCATGGAACACATATGATAATCCAGCTATATAAGTTGAACTCCAAACTTATTACTCTAATTTAAGATGTTATTCAATTAACCAACAATCCTTTTTTGAATTCCGATCACCTAAACGAGGAACAATTAAAGCTGATTCATATGAAAAAGTAAGGCAAACTGATAAGCAAATTCACACTACATCTACCATGAACACATGAATGAAACTCTCATGATAGCCAATTCTTCATCTAAATAAGTATCCCCAATACTTTAAACATAGTAGACTAACATGAATCACTTCTACCTCTAAATTATAGCTATCATAATAGCAGTCTCGTAAAAAATCACATACAAACAAAATCAATTGTTTCAACCAGAAATAAAACTAAAACTCAGATGTTTGAAAAGAAAAATACAATGTTGAGTTCCTTGACAATTCCATAATACCTTAGCTAACTAACTCAAACACAAACTTAGCTAATAATCAACATTTATCCTGTTCCCTACCTCAGCAGCCCAAACTAGTTGTAACCACAAAGTTTCAAAGCAAAAAAAATTCACTGTAAGGCTATTCTAATTTCAACAAATGCAAGTTGACTAGTAGCTCCCATGTTGAGCATACAACACATTAGTTGACAAAAGAATAAAAACTATATTAAACTAATTATTTGAGCATGCAGAAAACACCATTTGGAACTCCAATCGTTTCCATTTCTTCAAATACACATTCACCATCAATAGAGCTTTCCGGTGTGTACCTGAGATTGAAGGAACAAGGAAACAAAGGGATATCAGCATTGTTAACAGGAGGGATCAACAACAGCAACAGTTCTTCCCAGATTTAACAATTGAAGCCACAAAATCAAACCCCAAACCCAATGTAACAGTAACTCTATTGCAAAATTCAAACCAGACTATCCAAAATGAACCATTTCAAACTCTTAATGCGTCACAAGTTATTTCAACCCACTCGAGATTGAAAACCACAAGAAGAAATTAATGAAACAGTAGAATACACCTATTTTTTGGATTTTGTTATTTTTTGGATTTTTTGGATTTTTTTTTGCTCCTCTACCAATCCTGATTTTAGCATAAGTTTCAATGCTTTTATAGGCCAACCATTAGGGCAAACTTCAGATATTTATTTTACCTCTTTAGTCCATGATTTATGGCTTGCTAACCAAGTCATAGTATGAAAAGTTAAAACAAACTCCAATTAGAAGCTTCTAGGAGTTTCTTAAATAGCAAAGTACTCTACCTAATTTACCCTTCAATGCCCCTGAATTTTACATTCTATTGACCAGCTATAGGTCAAATTGACCCTGGGCTGACCCGTTTGGAGAACAAGCCCAATATTGAACCTCAAAACTATACCCCGTCGAGCCCACAAACAACCAAACCCAATTTTAATCGGTGAATGAACACTTTATGAGGTTCACACCTTGAATCGAATTATATATTTCCAAGGAATCAAATTACAATAAGAGGTTAAACAATCTGATTCCAATCGACCTTGGCTCATGGCAAACTAAACCAACTCAAGCAACCCTAAATGGAAAATTGAAAGTCTAACGACATCGATGTAAAACTCATGAATTAATCCTAAAATGTTTACTAACACCATTGATTAATCATAACCGAAGGAGACTAAAACCCTAATAACCCAGAATTATGACCAGAGGACTTCTTCATTTTTGTCAAGAAAATAAGAGAAGAGGAAGAAATTAGAGTGGAATGAAGAAAAGCGTCTAGTGAATAAAAGAAAGTCGACACAATGAAAAACGGGAGGATGAATAGATACATGCTATAAAGCACGACCAACGACTTTGGCGGGACCCGTTCTATTCTGATTTAAACCCAGAAATAGGTTTCAAGTGACTGTTCCCACTGAGAACAGGCAAATAGCACCTATTTCTGGCTCAAATCATCTTGGAAGCTCATCCTTATGGTTTGCATGCTATCCCAGATACGAATTGGTGAGTTTTGAGATGGATTCGAGTGGATTTTTTTAGGGGTCTAAAAGGGAGAGGAGGTGAAGAATATTTTTTATGATTTTGGAATGGTTTGGAGACCTGCCATCGCCATGAAGCGATTTCTGGCGGGTAGGGCTAGGGTTTAGGGTCAAGTTTGTTGAGAGCATATCAGGGCGGCTAGGGTTAGAGATGGGCGGGGGGAGTGGAAGAGGTTCTCTAGTTATGGTGGGAGTTTGGACATTTTAAAACAAATCAAGGGTAAGTTCCCAACCGTTGGATCCTGAAAGATCAACGGTCGGGATTTGAATGCAATACGGTGCTGTTTGGGGGAAGTGGGTTTTTGGATCGGTTATTTTGTGGACTTGGGATGGGTTGTGGGAATTTTGACCGGGATTCTTGGGCTAGTTGGCCCAAATATATTTTCAGCCTTTTATTTTAAAAACTATTTTCCTTTTCTTTTTTTCTTTTTAATTTCAAAATTAAATAAGAAATTAAATTAAATCCTAGGACCTAATTAAACTAATTAAACCTACATGATAATTATCACACCTAATTAAAAAAATTGAAAGAAAACCCCCAAAATCAAAGTTAAAATCAAAAGGGTTCATATAAAACTATATTTTTTGTGATTTTCCCTTTTTATAAAATAATTAATTACATTATTAGTCTTAAAATGTTAAATTGAATCCTAAATGAAAATGCACATATTTTTTAGTATTTTCCATTAATTAAAATAAAATAAACGCGCACAAACAAATGCTAACAATTAACAGAAGATGCCACGAAAAATTCACAAAATTACAAATAATGAAAAGAAATCATTTTTGTTTTGAAATTATGGGATTAAGTCATATATGGAAAAAAATCACGTGCTCACAACTGTCTCTCATTGCTCGAAAACACGAAGAATTGTTGTACAAATATAAGTGGGCGGATACGAGCGATTTTTGTTTGTTTAAATACTTCGTGGGAAGCATTTTTGAAAAGTTTGACCGCACCCTGCTTCGAAGGTTGCCTACATATCCTTGGCTAAAAAGGAATTAGGTCAGTATAGTTGAGGAATGTTTGGTAGCTGAGAATACCATAGAGCTGCAATTTAACTGTTGCTGCTACTTACTAGATCCCCTTTATTACATCATGTCAAAATAAAAAAGAACTAGACTAAACTACGATCTACAGGTTACAAGTGAACCTATCTATATCATAAAACTTGCTTTTGATCCTTGTTGCCTCGTTGACTTGTATTCTTCCTGTGAAATTCCTTTTTGCCGACTTGAATTGTAATCTGCTAGGTTTTCTTTTCTCTAGGTAGATACCTAATTGCTGAACTCGAATTGTGTTCCCTATTCTTCAGGTGGGCTCCTGATTGCCGAAATTTGAATTGCATTTGTTCTCCAGGCGGGCTCCTGATTACCAAAACATGAATTGTGTTCTCTTATTCTCCAAGTGGGCTCCTGATTGCCAAAACTTGAATTGTACTCCCTTGTTCTCCAAGTGGGCTCCTAATTACCAAAACTTAAATTTTATTTCCTTGTTCTCCAGGTGGGCTCCAGATTACCAAAATTCTGAATTGCATTCCCTTGTTCTCTAGGTGGGCTTCTGATTACACAAACTCTGAATTGTATTCTGTTGTTCTTAGGTGAGCTCCTAATTACCAAAACTCGAATTGTATTCCCTTGTTCTCCAAGTGGGTGCCTGATTACCAAAAACTTAGGTTGTATTCCCTTGTTCTCCAGGTGGGTGCCTGATTACCAAAACTTGAATTATATTCCTTTGTTCTCCAGGTAGGCTCCTTATTACTAAAATTCTGAATTGTATACCCTTGTTCTCCAGGTGGGCTCCTGATTACCAAGACTCTGAATTGTATTCCTTTGTTCTCCAGGTGGGCTCCTAATTACTGAAAACTTGAGTTGTACTCCCGTGTTCTCCAGGTGGACTCCTGATTGCCCAAAACTTGAAATGTATCCCCTTGTTCTCCAGGTGGGCACCTAATTTCCAAAAACTTCAACTATATTCCCTTGTTCTCCAGGTGGGCTCCTGACTGCCAACAACTTGAACTGTATTCCCTAGTTCTCTAGGTGGGCACCTGATTGCCAACAACTTGAACTATATCCCCTTGTTCTCCGGGTGAGCGGCTGACCGCCAAAAACTTGAACTGTATTCCCCTATTCTCCATGTAGGCTCCTGACTGCCAAAAATTTGAATTGTATCTTCTTTTTCTTCCGGTGGGTGCCTGATTGCTAAAAACCTAAACTGTATTCCTTTGTTCTCCATGTGGGCTCTTGATTTTCCAAACACTTGAGTTGTACTCTCTAGTTCTCCAGGTGGGCGCCTGATTTCCATAACTTGAGTTATATTCCCTTGTTCTCCAGGTAGGAGCCTGATTACCAAAACTCTAAATTGTACTCCCTTGTTTTCCAGATGGGTTCCTGATTACCAAACTTGAATTGTATTCCCTTGTTCTCCATGTGGGCGCCTGATTTCTAAAACTCGAACTGTATTCCCTTGTTCTCCAGGTCGGCGCCTGATTGCCAAAAACTTGAAATCCTCCTCTAAAACTGCTGCCTTTGAACCTGATTACAACAAAACTAATAGAACAAAAGAAATTTTCCTGCCCCAGTTTGGTGTTGGGCGCATTTGTGAATGCTAAGCGGAATCATGTTACCAAATATTACTAAGAATTTGAAAGCTAGATCCCATTATCCAGGAGAGTACTGACAACTCTTAGTTAAATGATAATTTTAAAACTAAGTTATATCTACTAAAGGTATTACTTATGTTGTGTCTTGTTATTTAAGGAAATGTTAAGGTTATGTCCCATTATCCTGGAGGGTCCTGAGAATTCTTAATTAAGCTATAACTTCTAAAGGTACAACTTTCACTACATCTTGTTATCTAAGCCGACCATAAAACTACATCACATTATCGAGGAGGGTCCTGAAAAACTGGAATCAAGTTTTATCATACTTCCCTAAGATAGGACTTACGCTAAATCTTATTTTCTAATAGAAATATCAAGGCTAAGTCCAATTATTCAGGAGGGTCCTGACAATCCTCAATTAAACGTCAATTTTAGATCTAAGTTATATCTGCTGGGGACCGCCAATTAAAGCTACATCCCATTATTAAAGAGGGTTCTAACAATCCAAAGTCAAATTTAATCCTAAGAGTGGTAATTCCTTACGGTTGAATTATACTTCCCTACGCCACAACTTATGCTAAATCTTGTTTTCTAATGGAAATCTTAAAGATAAGTCCCATTATTCAGGAGGGTCCTGACAACTCTCAATTGAATCCTATCTTGAAACATGCGAACTTTGAGATCGACATATGCTCCTTTGCAATTCACAATTATTTTGAATTTTAACTAGGTCCTATTTTTCAGGAGGGTCCTGACAACTCCTAGTTGAGTTCTATTTCAACCATGCAAATCTTTGAGTCAACTTATGCTCTTTTGGCTATTCTTGATTGTTTTGAACTTTAACTATGTCTCATTTTCTAGGAGGGTCCTAAAACTTATAGTCGTACCTACTTGCTGCTTGTTTTTCCCCTATGGAGGACTTCTCCACGACATCTAGAATTTTCTACCCCTGTTTCAATCAAAGAATGATCTTTTCAGTTTAAAATGTTGTGGTTAGTTTGCGGCATTCTTGCTGAAAATGGCCTCCCTACTATCATGCTCCATTGTGGCCAGCTTTCCCGAACTCTCTATGAACCGCCTGATTTTCTGGCTGACCCTTGAACCCTATGGCCTTAGATGAACTGAGTGTTTTGTACCCAAACCATTGTGTTGCATTCCTAACCCTTCTATCGGAATCTTTGAATCTTTCCTGAAATTACCAAATATTCCACTGACGAAGCTTTCAGCGTTTCTTTATATCCCACTTTACCTCATGCCGTCTTTGGAATGTTTTGGCCACACTGTGCTTTGCAATTTGGAAGCTGGTGATAAGCTTTGAAATTCTTTCTTACTTGCTCAAACAAAACTGACCTTGAAAACATCTTAGGGAAATGGGAACCCAAAAGAAAATGAAATGCAATGACTCTAAGTTGTTTTAGGATAAAAAGAATCCAAAATTGGATGATTGCTAAAAGGAGAAAGAAAAGAGACTTATCTGTGTGGAACAACTAATACCGATGATCATGACATGCACTTCGGCTTAGATGCCCCAGCCTGTCCAACCAATCGGTTTTTAATCGCCATGCTTTGTTGCCCCAGATTTTTGTAACCCAATTTCTTCAACCAAACCTTGACCTTGCTCATTGTGCGTTCTTCTGTTCAGGTTTTCACCAACAGGCCTCTTTTGTTTATTCATCTCTCAATGTACTCTCGCCTTAAGGTGACCGTGAGAGTTTTCACCAATAAGACTCTCTCATTTTTATTTTCTCTCAACACCCATCGCTTTAGAGTGCCTGTGAGGGTTTTCACCAGTAAGACTCTCTCATTTAGATTTTCTCTCAACTCTCATCGCCTTACAGTGCCTTTGAGGGATTTCACCAATAAGACTCTCTTTTTTTTTTCCTTCTTGTACTGGAGTGTTTTCCCTGACATGAATCACCTTTACTTGCTCGACTCGGCATCTCTTGAAGACTAATCAGAAGGTCTTTCTTTGGACCGTAATGTGGGTTTTTGGATAGGGTTAGAAAGAAAAGGTATTAAAGGCTCAAAGCAATTCAAACGGGTTCAAGATGACAACTTTCGTAATCAGCTTTCTTACAACAACCACAACATTTTTCCTAGTATCTTACTTGGGGACTCTTGGATTTTTATTTTAATGAAACCGAACCGTGAGTCTGCCTACACATCCTTAAAAGGAATCAGATCGAACTTAGTTCATGTATAAATTGCTTTGTTGTTGTGATATTTCTTTCTCTTCTTCTTTTCCTTTCCTTCTTTTCTTTTATTTCTTCCTTTCTTTTGTTGTTTAATTGTTTTTTCTTCTTTTATTTTCTTTTTCTTTTTTTCCTTTTACCTTCATTTTTTTTTCTTTTTTTGTTGTTTTTATCTTTTTCTTTTCTTCTCTTTTTTTTCTTTTCTTTCCTTTACTCATTTCCCACGCTTGCACTTCTGATTTTGCTACTGATTCCGAAATAGGGGTATGAAAGAAAATGAATAAAGCTCAAAAGGGGTAAGAAAGGATAAAGTGTTTAGATAGCAGAACAAAATGCCTTCATCATTCCAATCTCCAAAACATTCCAAGTACAAATAAATACAATTTAACCTAAGAAAATCATACATAGTATCTCTTAACTGCATCAGAATTGATGTCTATTCTAAACACTTACCTTCTACATCTGTCAAATACAAAGCCCTCCTCCTGGTTAGGGAGGATACAATTTGATACCAACTGACCCACTTCAAACCTCCGTGGGCATACCTTCTTGTTATATGCTCTGGCCATTCTCTGTTGATACAACTGGCCATGGCATACTGCTTCTAATCTTTATTCGTCAATTAAACTCAATTGCTCCAGGCAGGTTTTAACTCACTCGTCATCATCAATTTTGGCCTCAATGATTATCCGAAGGGATGGGTTTTCAATCTCTGCCTGTATCACTACGTTTGTGCCATACACCAACAAATACGGGGTTGCCCCTACTGAAGTGCAAATAGTACTGCAATAATCAATTAATGCGAAGGGCAGTTTCTCATGCCATTGCATGGAACCCTCTACCATTTTCCGAAGTATTTTCTTTATGTTCTTGTTGTCTGCCTCAACTGCTCCATTCGCCTTAGGGTGGTAAGGGGTGTAATTGCGATATTAAACATTAAACTGCTGACATACCTCTTTTATCAAACGATTATTGAGATTTGCTCCACTATCACTGATGATTACCTTCGGGATCTCGAACGGGAAAATTATACTGGAATGCACAAAGTCGACCACGGCTTTCTTGGTCATAGACTTGAAAGTTTTAGCTTCAACCATGGTGAAATAATCAATAGCCACTTGGATGAACATGTGCCCATTGGATGCTACTGGCTCGATGGGCCCGATGACATCCATGCCCTATGCAACGAAAGGCCACGGTGCAGACATTGTATGAAATTTAGATGGCGAGGACAGAATCAAGTCTCCGTGCAAAATTAGGGGGATTCTGGCAGCGATACTATTCTGTGATACTATTCTGTGAATAGTACTCCGACACTATTCATCGACCATTTCTCCGGAATCCGGCGGTGGATAATAGCAAATTTTGGTATCAAAATAACCTCATCCTTATTGTGATCATTCTCCAACTTTTTTCATTTCTAAATCTACACTCAATTCTCCAAGATCTTAATTTGAACAAAGATCACTGTAGCTCGATTTAGTTTTTTTCTATCGGCTGATTAGAGGGATGGATGAATATGTTCTCTATTGATTTTGATTTTGGCAGCCATGTCTGCGAGGACCTCTCCCCAGCCTTTGGCTGTGGGAGAGGCTGACAAAATCTCAACGAAATCTGATCCAATCGAAAGGTTCAAGCAAACTTATGCGTCAACTCTACAAGTAAGTGAGCTGGCTCCGACAAAAACTGATGTATCCAGTTATATATGAACATGATAAACCTGTTATTCAATTTACAATGGAAGAAGTTAACAACTTCACTAAGGAAGAAGGTTTAAATCAGGCTGTCGTATTGAAATTCTCTTATGGCAGACCAGATTTAGCGGAAATGCGAAAGATTTTCTCATTGCAATTTAATATTCAAGGTCGATGTAATGTTGGGCAGTTGGAATATCGTCATATGTTAATCAGATTTGATTTGTACGATGACTACATTCGCTTCTTTTCGAAGACGACTGGATATCTTATGTCCAACGGAGAAGAATACTTCTTCAGATCATTTCCATGGACTTTCGATTTCAATCCGAGGGAAAAGACATCAATGGCAGTCGTGTGGATATCTCTGCCAGGCCTACCTCCAAACTTCTTTGCAAAGAGATCGTTATTATCTATAGCTTCAGCAGTGGGAAAACCGCTTGCTGTTGATAAAGCGACGCAACACAGAACGAGACCGAGCGCAGCAAGAGTTAAGGTGATAGTGGACCTTATGAATAAACATCCAGATAAAGTCATTCTGCAGATTTTAGATGTTGCTTCAGGTAAATCAGTCGAGTTCAATTAACAAATTGTTTTCGACAATTTGCCGAAGTACTGTGTTTTCTGTAAACATCAAGGACACAATGTAAAAGCATGCAGGATCAGAAAAGTAAAGGATAGAGCAGCTGAGGTGATAGATGAAAATCTGGTTAAAAATCTGTCTTGTAATGATAGAAATGAAGTTGTCAAATTATTAGGAGATGCAAGGGACTATCTAAATGTTAAACGAGCTGAAAAACGAGCTACTGATCTACAAGAAATAGATGATATTGTAGGAGCAGAATCATCAAAACTGGTACAGAATAATGCATTTTCTGCTGAAACAATGAATACGAAAAAAATTCAGCACTGACTGAGAATTTTTGTCCCGTTGATTCAAGTGTACATCATGGCATTGGAAAAGTTGGCACGAATCAGAATCATGAGTTAAAGTCTCTGAAATTGCAGGGATGAATATGAAGGATGCTGATCAACAGTTCATTTTGAAGAATGATGTAGTAAATGAAATGGCTGATGCCTCGCATATAGAATCCCCAACAGAATCCTTAAAGGAGATGCAGAAATTGGAAAATTCTAAGGCTACAACTCAGGATCGAGCATATGATGCCTATACTGAAAAAAAACAATCAACTGATGATTATATCACAAATGGTGCACAGACTGAGCAGTCGGTTGAAAAGGATGGACACCACTTTAAATGCAATGAGCAACAGCAATGTTTGTCAGCTGTTACATCTTCAAAAGCTTTGCCAATAATAGAGAGTGTTTCTGGCTATGTTTGTACACAGCAGAACACTGTTCCATCCACAATGCAATGTATGAGTGATAATGAATTGGTAGTATCCAAATTACATAATGCAGGAACAATGGAAACCAATGTAATCCACAGCAGACAGTGTGCACAGGATGGGCAGAGGATTGGTCTTGAAAGTCATCAGTACAGTAACAAGGTGCATCTAGGATCTGGAAATGCAGTAAACTTGAAGACTTCAGAGCTGATTGAACAGCAGTAGGATAAGCAGATGATTAACGAAGAAGTCACTAACCTGCCTGCTCAAGCAAAAGGAATTATGGAAGCACTAAACACAGATCACACAGATGTGTATTTGCAACCAAATGAGAAGTTGTCAGCTTCTAATACAAATGTTGATTCAAAAAAAAATGGACAACAACATTATGATCGAGTTGTATCTGAGAATGAAAACAAGGCCTCCAGATGAGGACACTGAGCAGAACTCAAGTTCACAGCAAAACAAGAATAACATTAAGCAGATAGCAGCAGAAGAGGAAGCAGTCTATGCAGATAGTGCACAGTTAAAGATGGAATCTCCAATTCCTTTGCAAAGTCTTGCAAGTCGAAGTACAAATGGGAGAGTTGATTTTATCCAATTAACAACTGCTTCAGTTAAAGACAGTGTAGGAAGCTCATCTAAACAGGATACAAATCACAAGATAGAGATGTTTCAACAAAGTAATACAGTTGCGACTATCTCTAACAGTGATTTGGTTTCACATCCTCCAGATGATCTGCAACTTAGAAAAGATACTAGACAACAAAATGCATGGAACAGTGAATCTTCGAGGAACAACAGAAATGAAGATACCCAGAGCAAAAATAAACAGATTGCAAACAAGTCTACAGCAATAACAGTAAGGTCCAATTCAGTTGCCGTACTTGAAAATCTGGGTAAACATGATGGAAAAGTTGCTGGAGGAGTGATTCAGAAGGTGCAAAGTTATCTTCACATCCCTATATCCAGTATATACAGCGGGGAAGATATCAATGATAGTGGAGAATTTTCAAGTCTCGAGGGAATGAACAAACAAATAATTAGTTCTAAGGTGACTGAGGATGCTGCATCTGCTGAGGCAGCACACCACAATACAAACAGGAGTCAACATTTGCTGTCTGAACACCAACTTTTGCTTCACAGTAATGTCACTAAATCGGCTACAAATCACACTGATTTTCCAGTTCAAACAGGGGAGCAATCCACAATGGCAAAACTGCAAGACACTTCAAACTTTGTTGCAGTAGATACAATTGCAGAGGCTATAACTAATACTGCCTCAACACAAGCAAACTCTGCTATACAGTTTATTGATCATCGACAACACAAAAGGGAAGATAGACAATGCTCATCGATGGCCAACAAAGCAGAATCATCAAAATCCAAAAATAAAAGTCACATTGCAGCAAACAATCCAGTAAACAATACAGCTTTACTGTCACTTTCAAATTCTTTTAAAGTACTTGCCAAGGACAAATCTCCTCCTATGAACAACATTGTCGAAGACTTCAGGGAACCCTCAATTTCAAGCAACAAAAAAGATGAGGAGAGCTGGGATGAAGTAATCAGTAGTTCAAACTGTAATGCCCCAGCTTTTGTTCCAAGAAATAATGCTAAGGCAGAGTCTCGTCAAAGGGAAAGAAGTTGGGACGGCAGGGTGATCAAAGACGTCAACATAAGGAGGCCCCCAATGCGAAATGCAAAACAAAAACAGGTTGCTCACACATTACTCTCGAAATCCAAGAATAAAGTATGAATTTTGAAGAATTTTTGAAAAATCATGTGGAAGAAGACAACATTTTACAAATCGAAACTTTCACAACAAAAGAGAAAAAATGGCACCTTTATGGTTTCCTCATCTATTTATTTTACCATCACATTAGTATTATTCTATGTAATATCATCACAGAGTATGTTATAAACTCTGTGATGATCAGTCAATTCTTAGTTCTTGCGAGTTCCTTCTTTTTACATGCTTTCTAGTCAGGAGGCCTTTCGCCTCAATAGGATAGCTAAGGTAAGGTCTATGCCGGCTGGGTTATATGGGTAACATTGCTGGCGTAATCCGCCTTAATTTATTTCTCCTATTTGTTGTAATTTTCCTTTTCCTATTAATAATTAGAACAACCCTAGGCGACTGCCTAGTGGACCAAAAAAAAAAAGTCTCCATGCACCTGACATTGATGACATTTGCACAAGAAGCTGATACAATCTCGCTCCATGGTCAGCCAATAATATCCTGCCCGGAGAATCTTCTTTGCCAAAACATATCCACTCATGCGAGGTTCGCAAACCCCATAATGTACCTCAGTCATGAAAGTTGTGGCTTGTCTAGCATCTATGTATATCAGCAACCCAAGGTCCGGCGTTCTTTTGAATAATACCTCTCCACTGAAGAAAAACCCACTTGACAGGCGACAAATTGTTCTCTTTTGATCATTCGTGGCTTGTACTAGATACACACCTATCCTGATATATTCTTTGATGTCATATAACTAAGGCTCACCTCAAGCTGCTCTTCCACCATATTATAGTAATCATGTTGATCATACACTTGGATATGCAACGGGTCAACATAAGCCTTATCGGGATGGTGTAATATCGATGCCAAAGTAGCCAAATCATAAGCAACCTTGTTGTGGATTCTTGGGATATGTCTGAATTCTACTGACCGGAATCGTTGACAAAGATCATGCAAGCATTGCCAGTATGGTATAAGTTTCAAATCTCGTGTTTCCCACTCCCCTTGAATCAGGTGTACCAGAAGGTTCGAGTCCCCCAAGACCAAGACTTCCTGGACACCCATGTCTATAGCTAACCTCAGCCCTAAAAATCATGCCTCATATTCTGCCATATTGTTAGTGCAATAGAAGCTGAGCTGCAACGGGGTAGTGATACCCCATTTCAGAAATAAGTACAGCTCCTATCCTAACGCCTTTCATGTTGGTGGCCCTATCAAAGAATAGTTTCCACCCTGGTTTCTCGAACTATTCCACTTCATCAATATGCATCACCTTCTCATCCGGGAAGTATGTCGTTAGAGGTTCATATTCTTCATCCGCCGGGTTGTCGGCCAAATGGTCAACCAATGCATGTGCTTTCATCGTAATCCGAGTCACAGAGATGATGTCGAACTCTGTGAGCAGGATCTGCCACTTTTTAAGTCTCCCCGTGGGCATAGGCTTCTGAAAGATGTACTTCAATGGGTCCAAGCAGGAGATGGGGTAAGTAGTATAAGATGACAAGTAATGTTTCAACATCTGTGCTACTTAAGTAAGGGCGTAGCATGTCCTTTCAAGATGAGTATACTTAACCTCGTAGGATGTGAACTTCTTGCTAAGGTAGTATATGGCCTGCTCCTTCCACCCGGTAATATCGTGTTGACCCAACACACCCGAATGAGTTGTCCAGGACTGTCAGATACAAAATTAATGGCCTTCCTGGTTCTGGTGGGACCAATACCGATGGGTTCAACAAGTACCCTTTTATCTTATCAGAAGCCTCCTGACATTCCTCCATCCATTTGACCACATCTTCCTTTTTCAACATCTTAAATATAGGCTTACAAGTTGTCATGCGATGAGCCATAAATCTACTATTATAGTTCAATCTCCCCAACAGACTAATCACCACAGACTCATCACCTCAGTTTTGTTCTTCAGAGGCGGAAATTCTTGTATGGCTTTAGTCTTTGATGGGTCTAGATCAATACCCGGCGGCTAACTGTAATTCCTAGTAGCTTCCCCGAGGGCACACAAAATGCGCATTTTGCAAGATTGAGCTTAAGGTTGTACCTGCGGAGCCTCTGGAAGAATTTTCTCAAGTCTCTTACATGGTCGGGATGCTTCCTAGATTTTACAATTATGTCATCCACTAAGACCTCAATTTCCTTATGTATCATGTCATGTAATATGGTTGTCATTGCCCTGTTATAAGTTTCCCCAGCAATTTTTAGACCGAAAGGCATGACCCTATAGCAGTATGTTCCCCACAGCATGATGAATGTCGTCTTCTCCGCATCCTCTTCATCCATTAAGTTCTAATGATATCCCACGTCACAACCCACAACAAAACCAATCTTATTTTTTGCACAATTGTCAATCAGTATGTGTATGTTCGGTAGTAGGAAGTTATCCTTCGGATTCGCCTTGTTGAGATCACGATAATCGACACACATCCTGGTTTTATCCTTCTTTAGCACATGCACAACGTTGGCTAACCAGGTGAGATATCACGTGACTCGAATGACCTTTGCCTCAAATTGCTTTGTGACTTCCTCATTGATCTTTACACTCATGTCAGTTTTAAACTTCCACAACTTTTCTTTAACGGGAGGGTGTGAGCATGTGATTTTTTCCTACACAAATTACTCCTATATATTCAAACAAAATCATTTCTTTTATTTGTTTGCAATCTTGTGGGTTTTGTGGCATTTTTTGTTAATTGTTCGCATTTTGTTTGTACATTTTAATTAGTGAAAAATACAAAATAAGTTGCATATGTAGTTAGGAGTTAATTTCACATTTAAGAATTATTCAGTAATTAAGTTGTAATTCAATAATTATTCACCACTTGAACACCTCCCTCTCCACTTTCTAATTCTGTCACTAGTTTCCCTCGAATCCCACCCCATCTATTCGAATATTAGTTAGAAATGACGGCACCTCCAGTGTGTGCAGTGGTGGCGCCGCCAACCGGTCCCAAATTAACACCACATGGCCTCCTCACCCTCCTTTTTCTTAATCCACAACTGATAACCTTCAAATCCTTCCCATGTGGCTCGAATATTAGATCGAAGTTCAACCCAAAACCCTAATTCGCCCAAAACCACCCAAAAACCACACCCAATAGTCTTTACCTCCCTCACCTCAGAACCGCAGCCAGTTTCCCTTCAATGTCCCCAGAATTCCTGAGAATCCAAATGTAGGGTTTCTGGAGTCTGCAAAAAGGTTCATGAAGATTTCCATGATTGATTAAAAGAAAATTAAGCTGTCTTCTATGCTTATTTATTTCATGTTTTTTTATTGTTCTCTACGCCTCATCTCTTTTCTGTCAACTTGACTATTCTGTTCAAACTTCTAAGTTTAAAGGGTATCAGTTTTGTTTAGTCTCCTGAGCTTAATTAAGTTAATCAGCATTATGTTCCTAAGTTAGGTTTAATTCAACTTTAGTCAAATGGTATCAGTCTTGTTTGGTTAATACTTGGGCTGAATAAATAATTTAGGGTTAATCGAATCTCATTTGTTTAGTTAGTTTGGATTTAAATTGCATTAATGATTTCTGTTGAATAACTGCTACAGTTAGGTCCAGTAGTCTATTACTCAACATAGGTTCAGTCTGTCCAACTATCCATTAGGTAATTCTGTGAGGGTGTGTGTATAATTCATGTGGAAAGTTTTCATTTCCTGCATTGTTGTTAAAACTTGTCGCATTTTGAATTTTAGTTGCCTGAACTCATTTGAAGCTCCAAAACCTAATTATTCAAAGGGGTAGAAAGTAATTAGTAGCACACTTAAGGGTAGTTTAGGAATTTAGTTATGAGCATCTTTTAATAACTGAAATAGGAAGTTTTTAGTAGGGGCTTCCTGTTAATTTTGAATAAAAAAACTTGGTCCACAAGTTAAAAACTAAAGGACTAAATTGAAAAGTTCAAACCTAAAGGATGCCCTAATCATTGTCTATAAAGGAAGGATTTCTTGCCTTAGAAGGCAGAGATTTCAGTGGAAAAAGATTTTAGAGGATAAAAAAAATGCCAAGGACTTTTGAGTAGTAAAAAAATTCTGAAGATTCAAAAGCATAAAAACTCTTAAACTTCTAGGCAGCTAAAAAAATAGAAAATATTGTTCCATTAAGATTTCTACTTTGAATTTTGAAGCTTCTTATCTCTTAACGATAGTTGATCATATTTGAGTGTGTGAAATGGCTTTAATTTGGTTCATGTTGAAAAGTCTGGGTCGATCATATGGTTAAGTTGTTGCTTCATTGGGTTTTTGTGTGGATTTCCTGGGTTTTAATTGCTGAAATTTCTGTTGTTGGGTTACTGCTGTTGGATTTCTTCTTAAGCTCGTAGCTTCCTTATTTATTTGTTGTGCCATGTATTATTCAAATCATTATCTACAAAGTGTTTAGGAATATGTATGATGAGCTGAAGCCTGATTGGATACGAGTTTTTTTGGGATTAATTTTTATTTATTTCATAATGCTCCTTCCCTTTACTTGAGGACTTGTGATAAACCCCGGACTGTGTGTACTGACTCATGTATCCCATATTCACAGCATGCTGTAAAAATAAACTTGTTTTTTTATTCAAACTCTATAGTCTGTTCCTATCGATGTTTAGAAAGAATTGTTTGAGATCAGGTTTAAATCTTGTTTTGTGAGTTTAACTTAAGTTTAAATTCAATCAAGGATTCTTGTTTATAGGAAGTCGAGCATACATTTGTGTCTGAGTGTAAAGGGTCATTTTGCTTTAATGTCGATAGCTCAGTTAATATGTCTGAAATGTTTTTAAATTAAGTTTAAACTTGTCAAGTCGATTTCATGTACCATGTTAGCATCAGTTTAATTTGTATCATTCAACTTGGGTGTAAGTCATTTGGATCACAAGAATTGGGCCCAATGCTGGCCCAGCTAAAGAATAGTCGAGCCCAGATCCAATTACATACCCTACGAATCGTTTATCATTTCACCAAATTGGGCTCCGTTGGGCCCAAGGGCATTTGTTAATAGACTGTTTAGTCTTCTGAATTTTTTTGTTCAATCAGATGTAATTTTGCAATTCCCCATCAGCCAAGTGGTCTCCTAATTCGATATCTAGTGTTAACAAGTATGGTCATTCTTTAGTTAAAATAATTAGAATGTTTTAATCCTCGTTAATCACTTTATGCATGAATCCATTTAAAATGAAGTTGAAGTGCGCCGCTGAAAAAGTCGAATGAAATCACAAGTGTTCGACCCTCGTATAAGTTAGTTTCTTAAAAGGCTTAGAATTCGAGATATGCCATTTAGCGAATTTTCATGGCCTCCCTCAAGATTTGCAAACGTGTATTTGTTTCAGGTGCGCTAGGTAAACAATTTACTTTCTTATGGGTACGCATTTATATGACCCTAATCCAAATCCCAACGATGTTGAAATATGTCAAAGACTACGGGTGCATTTATGTGATGTGGTTCAAGACGCATTTTAACAACGTTACAATCTTCTTAAAGTTAAATAAAAGCAGTTAAAAGTTAAAATTGGCACATAGGTACAAATGCATTAAAATCAGATAATTAAGACAAATATAACAATTGAGCGACCGTGCTAGAACCACGGAATTCGGGAGTGCCTAACACCTTCTCTCGGGTTAATAGAATTCCTTACCCGAATTTCTGGCTCGCAGACTGTATAACAAGGTCAAACTTTCCTCGATTTGGGATTTAACCCAGTGATTTGGGACACCATTAATTATCCCAAGTGGTGACTCTAAAATCTATTGAATAAATAAATCTCGTTTCGGTTGTCCTTTAATTGGAAAAACTCCCTTATATTACGCCCTTCACCGGGGTTGTTGTGTTAAAAAGGAGGTGTGATAGCTCTAGCGACTCTGCTGGGGATCGAATCCAGAATATATGGTTCAGGGTTCAAGAATTCGAGCATACAATAATTGTTGTATCTGGCTCTATTATTATCTGATTTTATTGCATAATTGTCCCCAATGTGTTAAATGTTGTTTTACCACTTTAATATTATTTGGATTGTATATAAACAGCCGCGGAACCCTTCTCTTGTTATCTACGGGGATGTTCTCGCCGGTCGAGATTCCCTATTCTGTTAGTGTCATACCTTGAAATAATAAAGACGCTCAGACAAGTTACAAAGCCCGATGGCCTTTTGATTCCCGGTATGTAGCCCCCTCCTCGACTCGAGTTGTCAGCTCGGGTACACAGTATAGACCATGTACCAAGGTTTGGAACCTAGAATTACTTAACCTCATGTCGAGCCTTAGTAGGAGAGCTTATTTGCATCATGCATTTGACTTAATGGACTCAACACAGGGGTTGGGTCCGTCTAGGACAGGTGCACCCCAAATAATGGACCATCCTGATCCATTTTGCGTGCTACTTGTGCATTTATTCCTGATTTACATGCCGGTCGAATTTTGACAAAAAGATTTGGAAAAGAAAAAGAGAAGAAAACTCGATACTGAAATGTTGCCAAAGTTTTGAAAAAGAAAAACAACAAACAAGAACCAAAGTAAAAGGGGAGTCTGTGTTTGGGGGAAAAAAGAAAAACAAAAGGATTTTTATTTTTAGAAAAACCAAGAAGAAAAAGAAAATAGAAGTTGGTTTTTAATTCTGTCAAAATTGCCCGAATTACGCCAGTTTGATTCTCATAGGGCGTGAGATACGTAGGCATCCCCCATTGGGCCCAACTTCATTTTTGGAAAAATAGCCTCCAAAAATCAAATTTTTTTGTCAGAAATAAGTAAGGCAGGTCTTCTCAAAAATTAGCCGAGTATCCCCAAAAATCCACCAGAAGGTTGTTTTTGAAAGAATAGCCGCCCTGGATTATTTTCCAAATTTTGGCCGGTAGCAAGAACAGCCTTAAAATCTTCCCCCGGAAGTGATGAAAGGCCTTAGTTTCAAAGCCGGAATTTTATTTTGAAATGAAAATTTGAAAAACAAAATCCGTTTTGTCTTTGAGTCCAATAAATCATGATTTTTGCTTAATCACCTTAATAAATGTGCAGAATGAGCACGAATCAAAATTTTCTAATCTCAGTCATGAACAAGATCCCTTTGGAGGTACCCATGTGGTGGAATGATCTATGTGAATCAGGGCAAAACAAGGTCAATACGCACTTGGGAGGACTTATCAAGTTACTAAAATTAACCCAAGAGGGGATGTCATAAAGGCATTGGTTACATTCTGAGACACAACCCACAACATATTTCATTTTTCGGACTTTGAACTCACCCCAACCCAGGAAGAAATAACCGGATATATCAGGGTTCACAAAATTCCTCTAAGACACCAGTATTTTATTGCGCCAAGGGTCGTCGCTGCACACAAATTCTTGGACTCATTGAAAATAAGCAGAGGGGTTCACAATCCAGATCTGATTGCCAGTTTTTGTACTCCACAGTTTATATACCAAAGATATGGGCATATAAGGGGATTTAATGACCTAGAAAATAAAATTTGTAGCAAGGGAAACCGACTCAATTGGGAGGAACACCAGTGTTTTGCATTTATGGTATTCTTCTTAGGCATTTTGGTGTTTCCACGGAAGGACGGAAATATTGACATGCGGATAGCAGGGTTGTCAGCACTTTGGTCACTCATGCCAAAAGCACCCTCGCACCCATGGTATTATCTAAAATTGTATGTGCCCTCACAGCCTGTAAAGCCGGGGGAGTTTTCTTCGAAGGATGCAACTTGTTGTTACAGATGTGGATGGTCGAACATTTTTGCCTTCAACCTCAATTCATGAGTAATGGGTCATCGGAAAAGGCCGCATAGAGGGATTTTATACCAAAATTCATGAGTTCAAACTATCAGAGGGGGTTACGGAATGGGTATCATATCTCCGGACCATAACTGCAAGTCAAATAGAGTGGACGTTCAGGTGGCTCCCTATTGATGAAATTATATATATGCCAGCTACCGGGCCTCATTTCCTTCTAATGGGTCTACGGAGTATCCAAAATTATACTCTATATGGAGAGCTAATACAGTTAGGGAGGTGCCAGATGATTCCCAGGGATGAAGACATTAATCGCAATGTGGTCGAGATTGGTCCTAATGGTCAATTTCTCGAAGCAGTAATCCGCTAGATTTGGAGCAAATGTCAGTACTTGATGGCAGACGCTCGAGTAAGAGACTTGTCTAAAGGAAAGGTTGCACCAGGGTACCTTGCTCAGCATAAAAAGGAGATAGAAATCGGAAGGCCGGCTAAGAGGCCACATGTCCAGGAATTTGTTGAGGCGTCACAAGAACAAAGCAATTAGTTAGCCAAGGAAAATGAATACATGGCCATAATAGGGAAATTGGAAAAGCAAATCAAAGACCTTCAATTCGAAAATGGTTTGCAAGCTACGACAGAAGAGGGGGAAAAGAAATGACTAGCCAAAGATAAGGAAGCTTTGCGAGCCCAAATTCAGAAAATGAAAATAGCTGCAGACAATCATGCCAGAAGCGCGAAAGATGAAAAGCTTATAGATAATCTATGGTGGAAAGTAGGAGAATATGGTTTTGATTTGAACAAAACAAAGGGTGAGCTATCCAGGGCCCGAAAATAATTGGCCAAAAATGCAAAGGAGCGAGCACGCATGATCGAACAATTAAAAGAAAAGAATGATAACGAGGTTGTGGGGTTGAAGAAGAGGGTCATCAAGGTTGAAAACAAAATGTTCAAGCAAGCGAGGGACTTCAAGGCTGAAAAAGAGGATTGTTACACAGCAATAGCATGATTGGAAAGAGATTTGCAACAATTCCAAGAACTGAATCGTGTAGCCGAACCAACTTTGGAGGTGAGGGCCCAGCAAATTAGGTGATTGTTGCAAGAAAAAGGTGCAATAAGAGAGAGGGTATGGATGATCGCTGATTACATTACCATAAAGTGTAGCCAATGTGAAGATATGATAAGATCTATGTTCTTTTCCACCGCCATGACCTTTGTTCGTCAAGTGATGGAAGACCTCCACCACCTCTAAGAGGATTTAGCACACAGGCTTGTGGAGAAACCGAATGATGTCCCGCAGGCTCCAAGAGCATTAAAGGCTTTAATGTATTCATGATTTTCAAATCTGTTGGTCCATTTGAGAGTCTGTATTTTCTTTTATTTGAGTTTGTAGTAGGTTATCAAGTAAGTTTTTTTCATTTTAAGCCAGAATCTGGTGTTTTCGGTCGAGTCGGAGTCTGTTGATTTCTTTTAGTAGGTGTAATCATGTGCTTTACTTTATGAAAATTGAAATTTTTCCAAAATATTTTCAGTATTTATTCGCCAGAACTATACTCGGTCTGATTCATGCGGGGTCATGATACATAGGCAATCTCCATAGGATTCGACCATAACTAAAATAAAAAAGATAAAAGAAAAAAGAGGAGAAAAATGAGAGAAAAAATGGTAACATAAAGGAGAGAATAAGGAAATAAAAAGGGTAGGCAAAACAAGTTGAGTAAGAGAGAAGGAAAGAAGAAAAGTAAAACAAGAGAGATAAAAAAAGTGGCATAGGATAAAAGCCGGGATGATTCAAGCGACTGATTCATTGTGTATAATAGAAACCGGCAGCTGCTTAGGTTCATTCATCCCCAAATATGTGGCTAGCAATGTGTTGAAGCCTAACCGCTAACAAGTTTTGGTGTTTTCTTTCCCAGTCCAGACAGGTGGTTAGTTTTTGCGACATTTTGGCAACCCACTCTTAGAACACTCGGTCCAAAAGCAAGTTGATTATGGCCAATCAAGAGGCCAATTCAAGTATCATTGATCCTTCAAAAAAGGTGGAGAAGTTGGATGTTAATGCAATGAAAGAGGATATGTACAAACTGAAACATCATATGGCTGAGATGTATCAGGCATGGGTGAGAGGGCAGCCACTACCAGCTTATCCTACTAACCCGACCTTTGTCCCACCGCTAGCCCAGTAACATGACCATCCTACCACTGGTGTACACCCAAGTTTCCCCATCTACCCATAATGCCAGGGTACGACTTTTCAAGCACCGCCAGTTCCACAACCCAAAGTTGTTCATCACCCTCCTTCACCAGTTGCTCCCATCTATGTGGCACCTCCTCCCGCTACACTCCATAGATCATCCATCGAGTTGTTACTCCTATATCATGACAATCAATATTACCCACCAGACCCCGCTTACAAAGCCCATGAACCCTACTCTTACGCTCCCTATTTTAAAGTCTCGTTTGGGGCCGAAAAGCTAGTTAAAAACCCCGAGCAAGAAGAGGTGCTCAGGAAAGTCAAACGTATACAAATCATTAGAGATATGAGAGATTAGGTGACCAAGTGAGTGTGGCATACAAAGATCTTGTTTGTTCCCAGATGTACAATTGCCTCCAGGATTTAAGACGCCCAAATTTTGACTTATATGATGGACATGGTGATCCTATGCAACACTTAAGGGGTTTCTGCAGATAGATGAGAGGGGCAGGCGGAAAGGATGAATTATTGATGGTTTATTTCAGTCAAAGTTTGAGTGGGTCGGCGTTGGAATGGTACACCTGATAGGATCATGTTCGATGGTACACTTGGGATGATCTAGCACAAGCATTCGCTTGCCATTTCCAATACAATCTTGAAATTATCCCGGATTGTTTGTCTTTGATTAAACTGGAAAAGAAGCAGAATGAGAGCCTCAAAGAATATGGCTTCCATTGGAGGTAACACGCAGGGAGGGACTATCCCCCAATGAAGGAAAGTGAAATGATAGATTACTTCTTGCAAGATTTGGAGCCTACATATTTAGGTCACCTGGTATTGGTAGTGGGTAAATCTTTCAATGAGGTAGTAAAAATGGGAAGTATGGTCTAAGAGGGACTCAAATCCAACAAGATTATGAGTTATTCAGCAATCAAGGCAACCACCCAGGCTATCCAAAGTGGGTCCGAGGGAGCAATTGGAAAGAAGAAAAAGGAGGAAGAGGTAGCAACCATTGACTCAGGGACTTTGTTCGGCCCTCAGCTCTATCCCATTACAACCAACCCCGACCTCACCACCAAGTATATCCATACATTCCATATATCCCATGACAACACTATTACCTACCTCCTGACCCCCATTTTTCCGTCCATCATACACAAACATATACCCAACATCCACGTCTACGCACAATGGCGTGCGCCAACTCCACAAAATAATTACCCAACTCCACAAAATAACTACCCTCCAAGAGCCTACCAACAACCCCCAAGACCACCTCTCTGGGCCAACCAAGCTTTCAAAACTGAAAGGATGCAGAAGAAGAAAACTTTCACTCAATTAGGAGAATCATATACCAGGTTATTCCACGGTTCGAGGCAGCTAGATATGTTAAGGCCGATTGAAGCAATTTCCAAACGTTTCTCCAAGAAATCTGGACTATTATATCTATTATGAGTATTGTTCTGGTGTCCTGGGGCATGACAAGGAGAAATGTTGGCATCTGAAGTGTGCTATTCAAGAACTCATTAATTCCTATCGGATTGAGGTGCAAGCTTTGAAAGCACCCAACATTTATCAAAACCTGCTTCCTTCCCATCAAAAGACAAATATGATCGAGATAGTGCACAAAGAAGGGAAGCCCAAAAAGCCTCCACAAACTCTCACGATGATCTAAGCCAGTGAACGGAAGATGGGTGAGAATTTGACAAGCAAGATGTGACGCTCAAGTTGAGCGCAGCAAGTATTGAGTATGTTGTTGTAGTAAAAAAAGGAACCCCCAAAAGACGGGATGGTGAAACAAGAGAATGCACAAGTCGTTGTACCAGGGATGGCCAGTAAGCCTATGGTTGTTATGGAAGGCGCTCGTTCAGAGCCTGTAATTATCAAACCTGTAATTAAACTACCGATGATCAATAACAAGGCAGTACCTTGGAATTATGATCAAGTAATAGTGACTTACAAAGGGAAGGAGGCTAGAGAAGAAGCTTCTAAGACTTATGGATTGACCCGAACATGAAGGTGCGTTTCCCCCGAAGAATCGAGAAAAGAAAAACCAACCAAGGATAATTCAGTGTTAGTGAAGAATACTGTGAGTGAAGAGGAGGCATAAGAGTTTTTGAGGAAGATGAAAATGCAGGATTATTCTATTGTGGAACAATTGAGAAAGACCCCTTCTAAAATATCACTGTTATCAATTTCTATTCATTAAGGCGAGCACCGTCGAGCATTGATTGAAGATCCTAAATGAGGCCCACGTTCCCGATAAAATCACAGTCAATCACTTAGAGAAGATTGCTAATAAGATTTTTGAGTTGAACAAAGTCACTTTTTCTGATTATAAATTACCTATAGAAGGCATCGAGCATAATAGAGCACTCTATCTCACAGTATAGTGCAAGGATTTGGTCACGAGTGTTGGTTGATAGTGGTTCAAACGCAAAAATTTTCCCTCTCTCCATGTTGAACAAGTTGAAGGTGGAAAATGAAAGAATTCACAAGAACAACATTTGTGCATGAGGGTTTGACGGCGGGGGAAAAAATTTGGTCGGTGACATAGTGCTCGAATTGACAATTAGACCAGTTCATTTTACCATGGAATTCCAAGTGCTTGATGTGGTTGTCTCTCACAACCTAATATTTGGACGACCTTGGATCCACGCTACTAGATCAGTCCCTTCTACTTTGCATCAAATGGTGAAATTTGAATGGAATCGACAAGAAATAGTTGTGCATGGGAAGGACCATCTGTATGCTCATAGTGATCGTATTGTTCCATTCATTGAGGCAGATAGTGACAAGGGGCCCTGGATGTATCATTCATGACTCGGTGTTAGTAAGAAAGGTTTCAGAGGGAGAGTGTGTTCAAATGCCAAAGTTAGATGCTACATCAGTCATTGTGGTTGTGGAAATGTTAAAGACAAGGTTTGTTCCCGAAAAGGGTTTGGGAGCCTCACTTCAGGGTATCACATAGCCGGTGTCTCTCCCCAAGAACCTGAAAACGTTCAGTTTGGGATTCAAGCATACAAGTGCAGACGTCAAGAGAGCACGAAAGATGAGAAAGAAATCATGGGCCCTCCCCAAGCATGTGCCTCGTCTCCGCAAATCATTTGTGAAGCCTGACGCCAAGAAGTGCCTGACAATGACAATATCAAGCGCTGTGGTTGATCCTGATAAGGAATAACTCAAAAGGTTCGAAGAGTTGTTTGAAGATGTGAATAGAGTGGAAGTCGGAGAGGTCTCTAACAAGGCAGACGTGCAATTTGTTGGGCCCTGTGCAAATGTCAACAATTGGAAAGCTACTTCTCTCCCGACTAGGAAGGAGTTTTGGTAGTATGCTTTGATTTTTCTTTCAAATTTCTCTAGATTATTCTAGGGTTGTAATTCAGAGTCTATGTTCCGTCCGTTTGGATGTGTAAAACTTGTTATCTTTCAGTTTCAGTGAAATGCAATTTCCCTTTTCTTTAATGCTAATATTTTTCATTTTTCTTTGTTTTTCTTTTCCATCTCGCACAGTTAGTTTTATGCTGGCTCTAATGATCTGACATGCATAAGGACTCTTCGGCCCTGTCTTAAAAGTCGGTCTAATTCAAAAGTAATAATTCAAGAGATAGAATATGAGGATGAACCAGAATATGATTAGGAAAGAGCATTTGAGAAAATTAGTAAAGATTTCAGTCATTTTGAGGAAAAACCCAAGCCAAACCTTAGCGATACAGAAGCAGTCAATCTAGGGGACCCGGATGATACCATAAGAAGCAAAATAAGTGTCCATATTGAGCCAAAGCTTAGAGAAGAAATAATCTAAGCGGTGATTGAATACAAAGATGTTTTTGCATGGTCTTACGATGATATGCCAGGACTTGAGCACTGACTTGGTGGTTCCCAAATTACCCACCGACCCGGTCTGCCCTCCTATTAAACAAAAGTTGAGAAAGTTTAAAACGGATATGAGTATAAAGATCAAAGAGGAAATTACCAAGCAATTTGAGGCTAAGGTAATCCAAGTCGTCTATCAATGGGTGTGTCTCTAGTACATTCTGGGGTTTGCAGACCTCACATGAGTGGATATGGATCAGTTTGATTAGCATTAGTTTTATTTGTATCATTCAACTTGGGTGTGAGTCATTTGTATCAGAAGGATTGGGCCCAGTGTTGGCCCGGCTGAAGAACAGTCGAGCCGAAATCCAAATACATACCCCATGAGTCGCTTATCATTTCACCAATTTGGGCTCCGTTGGGCCTAAGGGCATTTTTTAATAGATTGTTTAGTCTTCTAAACTTGTTTTGTTCAATTAGATGTAATTTTGCAGTTTCCCATCAACCAAGTGGTCTCCTAATTCGATATCTAGTGTTAACAAGTATGGTCAGTCTTTAGCTAAAATAACTAGAATGTTTCAATCCTCGTTAATCACTTTAAGCATGAACCCCTATAAAATGAAGTTGAAGTGCGCCACTTCGAACAAAATCACAAATGTTCTACCTTAGTGTAAGTTAGTTTCTTAAAAGGCTTAGAATTCGGGATATGGCATTTAGCGAATTTTCATGGCCTCCCTCAAGATTTGCAAACGTGTATTCATTTTAGGCGCGCTAGTTAAACAATTTACTTTCCTAAATACGGGTGCGCATTTATGTGACCCAAATCCAAATCCCAACGAAGTTGAAATATGTCAAAAACTAAGGGTGCATTTATGTGACATGATCAAGACGCATTTTAACAACGTTGCAATCTTCTTAAAGTTAAATAAAAGTGGTTAAAAGTTAAAATTGGCACATAGGTACAAATGCATTAAAATCATATAATTATGCCAAATATATCAGTTGAGTGACTATGCTAGAACTAAGGAATTCGGGGGTGCCTAACACCTTCTCATTGGTTAACAAGATTCCTTACCCGTATTTCTGCCTCACAGACTGTATAACAGAGCCAAACATTCCTCTATTTGGGATTTAAACGGGTGACTTGCGAAACCATTAATTATCCCAAATGGCGACTCTGAAATCTCTTAAATAAATAAATCCCGTTACGATTGTCCTTTAATTGAAAAACTCCCTTATATTATGCCATTCGCCTTGGTTTTAGTGTTATAAAGGAGGTGTGATAAAGGGCACGTCGGGTCAGTGGGCAATTTATGAACCACCAAACTAGTACTTAGGCTCGGCATGTCGTCGTAAGACCATTCAAAAGTATATTTGTATTCAAGCAAAGCTTTGATTGTCTCTTCCCTAAGCTGCGACTCAAGATGGACACTTATTTTAGTTTCTCTGATATTTTCTGGGTCCCCTAGGTTGATTGCTTCTTATCGCTCAGGTTTGGCGGGGGTTTTTCCTCAAAGTGGCTTAATTATTTACTAATTTCTTCAAACGCCCCTTCCTCATCATACTCTGATTCATCCTCACATTCTATTTCTTGAGTTATTATTTCAGAGTTAGATTGTCTCTCAAGACTGGGCCAAAGATTCCTTATGCATGTCATGTCAATGAGGCCAGCATAAAAATAACTGTACAAAAGGGAAAAGAAAAGCAAAGAAAAATAAAACTATTATAATTGATGGAAAGAGAAATTGCATTTCATTGAAATTGAAAGATAACAAGGTTTATACATCAAAACAGATGGAACATAGACGTTGAATTACAACCTTGGAATAATCCAGAGAAATTGAAAGAAAAATCAAAGAAAACTACCAAAACTCCTTCCTGGTCAGGATAAGAGTAGCTTCCCAATTATTGACTTTTGCATAGGGTCCCATAAATGCACATCTGCACTGCTAAAGCCCTCTCCTGTTCTACCACATTCACATCTTCAAACAACTTTTTGAACTTTTCAAGAAATTCCTTATTAGGACCAACCACAAGACTGGGACTTATCGTTGTCGATTGCTTCTTGGTACGAGGCCTCACAAATGATCTGAACAGACGCGGCACATGCTTGGATAGTACTAATGCTTTCTGCTTCATCTTTCTGGCTCTCTTTATGTCTGCAATCGTGGGCTTGAAACCCAAACTAAGGGTGTCCATGTTTCTGAGAAGAGACACCGGTTGTACGATACCTTGAAGTGATGCCCCCAAACCCTCTCCTGGAACAAACTTATTTCTCAACATTTCAATAGCCACCATAACTGACGCAGCGGCTACCTTTAGCATTGGAACACACTCCCTTTCTGGGATTTTCTTCACTAATACCGTGTCATAAACCTGATATACCCAAGGCCCCTTGCCATTATCTGCCTCAATGAATGGCACAATAGCATCATTGTGAACACACAAATTGTCCTCGCTGTGCACAACTATTTCCTGCCTATCCCATTCAAATTTCACCATTTGATGCAAAGTAGAGAGGACCGCTTTAGCAGCGTGGATCCAGGGTCGCGCTAACAACAAATTCTAAGAGACAGCCAAATCTAGCACCTGGAATTCCATGGTAAAGTAAACTGGTCCGATTTCAGCTCGAGTAGTATATCACCCACCGAATCTTTTCGACCACCTTTGTACCCTCGCACACAAATATCGTTCTTGTGAATTCTTTCATCATCCACTTTCATCTTGTTCAATGTGGAAAGAGGAAAAATATTCACAATTGAACCGTTGTCGACCAACACTTGAGTAACCACAGAATCTTCACACTTCAGCGTAAGATAAAGGGCTCTATTGTGCTCGGTACCCCCTACGGGCAATTCATCATCAGAAAAAGTGACTCTATTTACCTCGAAAATCTTGTTGGCTTTCTTTTCCAAGTGATTGAATGAGATTTTGTCAGGAACGTGGGCCTCGTTCAGGATCTTCATTAATTCCCGACGGTGCTCGTCCGAATGAATCAACAGTGATAACAGTGAGATTTGAGCAGGCGTCTTCCTCAATTGTTCCACAATAGAATAGTCTTGCACTTTCATCTTTTTTTGAAACTATTCTGCTTCCTCTTCAGTTACAGCTTTCTTTACCAATACTGAATTATCCTTGGAGCGTTTGGGTTTTCTCAACTCCTCGGGGCCAAAGCACCTCCCCGAACAGGACAATCCATAGGTTTTGCAAAATTCTTCTCTAACTTCTTTCCCCTTGTAAGTCATTGTTACTCGCTCATAATTCCAAGGGGCGGCCCTGTTGTGGACTATTGGTAACTAAATTACGGGTTTGATAATGACAGGCTTTGTGCAAGCACCTTCCACGACCACAACAAGCTTGCTTGCCATCGCGGGTACCACCACTTTTGCATTATCTTGTTTCACTATCCCATCTCTCGTGGATCCTTTCTTGACTACGGTGAAAGGCTCACTGCTTGCTCCGCTCAACTTAAGCATCGACATCTCTCTTGTTAGTTTTTCAACCGACTTCCGCTCACTGGCTTGGATCATAATGAAGTTTACGAAGGCTTTTTTAACTCTCCCTCTTTGTGCACTATCTCAATCATGTTCGTTTCTTGATGGGCAGGTAGCGGGTTCTGGTTAATATTGGGTGCTTCTGGAGCTTGCACCTCAATCTGATGCGAATCAATAAGCTCTTGGATAGTGTTCTTCAAATGCCAACATTTCTCCGTGTCATGACCCGGGGCACCAGAACAATACTCACAACTAACAGAATAATCAAGATTTCTCGGGGGAGGATTCGGCAAATTTGGTTCAATCGGCCTCAACATATCTAACTACCTCAACCTGTGAAATAAGCTAGTGTAGATTCTCCCAATATAGTGAATGTTTTTTTTCTTCTGTAACCTCTCATTTTTAAAAGCTTGGTTGGCTCGGAAAGCTAATATTTTGAGGTTTTGGTAGGCTCTTAGAGGTGGATGGGCATTCTGTGGGGCTGGGTAATTATTTTGTTAGGTTGGAAAATACCATTGCGCATGGGCGGGAGGTTGAGTATAGGCTTGTGCATGATAGACGAAAAAGAGGGGGTCGGGGGGTGGGTAGTAGTGTTGTATTGGGCTATGTGTAGTGTGGGGATAGGTTTGGTGGTGGCGTCGAGGCTGGTTGTAATTTGGTGAACCCGGGGCTCGAACCAAGTTCCCGAGTCAATAGTTTCTTCATCCTTCTTCTTCTTCTTTCCGATCGCTCCCCCGGTCCCGCTTTTGATGGCCTTGGTAGTTTCTTTGATTGCTGAATAACTCATAATTTTATTAGATTTGAGCCTCTCCTCTACCATGCTCCCTATTTTTACTACTTCATTAAAGGACTTTCCCACTGCCGATACCAGGTGACAAAAATAAGTAGGCTCCAAGGCCTGCAAGAAGTAATCTACTATTTCGCTTTCCTTCATTGGAGGGTCGGCCCTCGCAACAGAAGCCATACTTTCTAAAGCTTTCATTATGTTTCTTTTCCATTTTTGTCACGGACAAATGATCCGTAATGATTTCAAGATTGTAATGAAAATGGCAGACGAATGCTTGGGCTAGATCGTCCCATGTGCATCACCGACCATGCTCTTGTCGTGTGTACCATTCCAAAGTTGAGCCACTTAAACTTTGACCGAAGTACGCCATCAGTAATTCATCTCTCTCGCCTGCTTCGCTCATCTTGCTGCAAAACCCTCTCAGGTGTGCCACTGGATCACCATGCTCGTCGTACAAGTCAAACTTGGGCATCTAAAAGCCTTCCAGCAATTGTACATTCGGGAACAAACATAGGTCTTTGTATGCCACACTTACTTGGCCCCCAAGCCCCCGCATTTCTAAGAATGACTGCTCTATGCTTTTGACTTTCCTGAGCATCTCTTCTTGCTCGGGATTTTTGGTTGGTTTCTCAGCCTCTGCAGGGAGTTCAAAATGAAAAGTGTATGGATATGGTTCCTTAACCACTACAGGGAGTTCAAAATAAGAAGTGTATGGATAGGGTTCTGAAGCTTTGAAGGTGAGTAATACTGGTTGTCATGGGTTTGGGACAAAGGTTTGCTGGATGATCTGTAGAGTGGGAACGTGGGGGTGCCACGAAGATAGGAGCAACAGGTGGAGGAGGGTGTGGAACAGGTTTGGGTACTGGAGTTGGTAGTGTCTGGGAAGTTGTGCCCTGGTATTGTTGGCAGATGGGGAAGCTTGGAGGTAGATCAGTGGTAGGGTGATCGTGTGACTAAGCTAATTGTGGGATGAAGGCTCGGTTGGCAAGGTAAGCTGGTGGTGGTTTCCCTTTTACCCACGCTTGATAAACTTTAGCCATCTATTACTTCAATTTATACACCTCTTCTTTCATTTCATTGACATCCAGCTCTATCACCTCTCTAGAGGGATCAATGATACTTGTGTCAGGCTCTTGATTGGCCATAGTAAGCTTGTTTTTGGAGCGAGTGTTGTAGGGGTGAGTTGCCATAATGCCACAAAACTAACCACTTGTCCGGAGTGGATAAACAACATCAAAACTTGTTAGAGAGGTTATAACATATAGGCAACCACATATTCACGGATGCATGCACCTAAGCAGTTATAGATTTCTACTATGCGTTGGATCGGCTGCTTGCGTCATCCCGGCTTTTGCCCTATACAACTCCCTTTTTCTTTTCTCTCTTATTTTCTTCTTTCTTTCTTTTATTCAGCTTGTTTTTCCTGCTTTCTCTTTTCTTTATTATTCTCTCCCTTATTTTGCCATTGTTTCTCTCTCATGTTCTCTTATTTTCCTCTCTTTTCTTTTCTCTCTTTTCCTTATTTCGTTTCTTTTGGTTATGGTCAAATCCTATGGAGATTGCCTACGTATCATGACCTCGGATGAATCAGATTGAGCCTAGTTCTGGCAGGGAAATATAGAAGCAAAATATTTTAGGAATTTCAATTTTCATAAAGTAAAACATTTTTTATTACAACTACCAAACTAACGGACCCGAGAAAAGAAACTATAGACTTTGACTCAAAACAAGACCAACAGACTCTGACAGAAAAGGGAAAACAACTGACTCAACAAACAACTACAGACTCAAACAAAAGAAAATACAGACTCGAGTGACAATCACGAATACATTAATGCCTCTAATGCTCCCGGGGCCTGCGGGACATCATTCAGTCTCGCCGCAGGCCTGCGTGCTAAATCCCCTTGGAGGTGGTGGAGGTCTGTCATTACCCGGCAGACAAAGGTCATTGCAGCGGCAAAAAATATAGATTTAATCATATCTTCACAACTATTGCACTTCATCGCGATGTAATTAGTGATCCTTCGGACTCTTTCTCGTATGACACCCTTTTCTTGCAACATTTGCCCAATCTGCTGGACCCTGGCTTCTAAAGTTTGTTCGGCTACCCGATTTAGTTCTAGAAATTGATGCAAATCTCTTTCTAGCTATGCTATTGCTATGTAACAGTGCTCTCTTTTAGCCTTGAAGTCCCTGACCTGTTTAACCATTTTGTTTTCAACAATGATGACCCTCTTCCTTAATCTCGCAGCCTTGTTGTCGTACCTTTCTTTCAACTGTTCAATCATGCGTTCTCATTCTTCTGCATTTTTGGCCAATTGCTTTCAGGCCCTGGCTAGCTCAACTTCTACTTTATTCTAGTCAAAACCATATTCTCCTACTATCCTCCTCAAGTTGTCTATGAGCTTCTCATCTTTTACACTTCTGGTCGGATTTTCTGCGGCTATTATCATTTTCTAAATTTGGGCTCGCAAGTCTTCATTATCTTTGTCTAGTCTTTTCTTTTCACCTTCGTCTTCCGCGGCCTGCACACCATTCTTGAATTTAAGGTCTTTGAATTGTTTTTCTAGCTTCCCTATTATGGCCCGGTATTCATTTTCCTTGGCTAACCAGTCCCACTGTTCTTGTGATGCCTCAGCAAATTCTTGAAGATAGGGTCTTTTAGCCAGCCTTCCAAACTCAGCTTCCCTTTTATACCAAGCAGGATAACATAGTGCAACTTTACCTTTAGACAGGTCACGTACTCGAGTGTTCGCCGTCAAGTACTGGCATTCGCTCCAAATTTGGCGGACTGCTGTTTCATGAAACTGGCCATTGGGACCAATATCGACCAGGTGGCGACTAATGTATTCATCCTTGGGAACCACTTAGCATCTATCTGACTGTCTCAACACCCGGTATGGGGCATAAGATTAGATGCTCCTGAGACCTATCAAAGGAAAATGAGGCCTGGTAGCTGGCATATTTGTAATGTCATCAATGGAAAGCTACCCAAACGTCCATTCTATTTGACTTGCACCTATGGCACAGAGATATGATACCCATTCTATGACCCTTCTGGTAATCTAAACCCATCAAATGTTGTATGAAATTCCTGTATGCAGCTCTTTTCTTATGACCCATAACTCATGAATTGAGGACAATGGCACATGTGTTCAATCATCCACATCTATAATAATAAGTTGCATCCTTCAAAGAAGTCTCCTCTGGCTTTACAGGTTGTGAAGGCACAGAAGATTTTAGATAATATCATCGGTGTGAGGGTACTTTTAGCCTGAGTAAGCAAAATGCTGACAACCCCCACTATCTGTATATCAATATTTCCATCTCTCAGGGGAAATACCAATAGGCCCAAGAAGAATACAATAAATTCAAAACACATGTTTTCTTCCCATTTGAGTCGGTTTCCCTTGCTGCAAATTTTATTTTCAAGGTCACTAAATCCCTCGATGTATCAGTACCTCTTGTAGATAAACTATGGAGTACAAAATCTTGCCGACAGATCTGGGTCATGAACCCCCCTCCAATGCTTATCTTTAGTGAATCTAAGAATTTGTGTATGGTGATGGCCCTTGGCATAATCAAGTACTAGTGTCTCAGAGGAACTTTGGGGCCCCTGATATATCCGGCTATTTCTTCCAAGGTTGGGGTATGTTCAAAGTATGAGCAATGAGATACATTGTGGGCGGGGTCCCAAAATGTAACCGATGCCTTTATGATGTCTCCCCTAGGATTGATTTTCAACAACCCGGTGAGACCTCCCAAGTATGAATTGACCTTGCCTTGCCCTGATTCACCTAGATCATTCCACCATATGTGCAGCTCCAAAAAGATCTTCTTTATGACTATTATTGGCAAATTCTGATTCGTGCTCATTTTGTACATTTATTAGGGTGATTAAGCAAAATAAATCATGACTTATTTGACTCAAAACTAAACAAAGCTGACATTTTTTTTTCAAATTTTCCATTTCAAGAGTAAAAGTCCAATTTTGCAAATACGGCCATTCAGCACATTCGAGGGAAGATTTTTAATGTTGTGCTAGCTATCGACCAAAATCTGAAAAAAGATCGAAAGGCAGCTGTTCTTGCAAAAGCAGCCTTCCGGCGTCCTTTTGGGGACATTCGGCTAATTTTGACAAGGATTGCCTTATTTATTTATCACAAACAAAGTTTGGCTCTTTTGAGGCTATTTTTCCAAAATGGAGTTGGGCCCGATGTGGTTGCCTACGTATCTCAGACCCTGTGAGAATCAAATTGGCGTAGTTTAGGCAGTTTTGACAAAACAAAACCAATTTTTCTTTTTATTCTTGGAAACAGTAGCAAAATCTTTTCTTTTACATTTTCAAAAATTTGGCAGAATTTCAGTATCTATTTTGGGACATCGGGTTTTCGAAACAGGTAAGTACCTCCCTTATCCCTCACACTGTTATTTTCTTCGCCAAATTCTCCCCTTTTTTATTCAAAATCCGATCAGCATGCAAATCCGAAATAAATGCACAAGTAGCACGCAAGATGCATCAGGATGGTCTGTTATTTTGAGTACCCCTGTCCTAGACGAACCCAACCCCTGTGTTGAGTCCCCTAAGTCAAATGTGTGAGGCAAATAAGTATTCCAACAAGGGATTTGGAATGAGGCTATGTTATTCTAGGTTCAAAACCTGTGTATATGTTCTAGACTGTGTACCCGAGCGGCCAACTCGAGTCGAGGAGGGGGATACGTACCAGAAACCAACAGGCCATCCGACTTAGAAACTTGTCCATGCCTCTTTCTTATTTCAAGGTATAACACTAACAGAATAGGGAGTCTCGACCAGTGAGCACATCCCCAAAGATGAGAAGAGAAGGATTTCGCAACTTTTTATATACAGTTTAAATAATATCAAAGCGGTAAAAAGAAACACTTAGCATATTAGGCTCAAACATGCAACAAAACTGGATAATAAATAAATCCAAATATAACAATAATTATAAGCTCGAATTCTTGAACCTTGAACCAGAGATCCGGGTTCGATCCCCAGTAGAGTCACCGGAGCTGTCACACCTCCTTTTTTACCTACACTCCCCGAAGGGCGTAGATAAGGGAGTTTTCTAATTAAAGGACAATCGAAACGGGATTTATTTATTTAAAGATTTCAAAGTCGCCACTTGAATAAATAATGGTGTCCCAAGTCACCGATTTAAATCCCGAGTCGAGGAAAATGTTGACTCTATAGTACAGTCTGCAAACCAGAAATTCAGGTAAGAAATTCTGTTAACCCGGAAGAAGGTAATAGGCATTCCCGAGTTCTGTGATTCTAGCACGGTCGCTCAACTATTATATTCGGCTTAATTATCTGATTTTAATACATTTTGAATCTATGTGCATTTTAAACCTTTTAACCGTTTCTATTATTTTAGGAAAATTGCAATGATGTTCAAACACGTCTTGAGCCACGTCATATTAATGCACCCACGATCTTCAACATATTTTAATGCTGTTGGGATTTGGATTTGGGTCACATAAATGCGTACCCGCATTTAGGAAGGTAAATTATTTATCTAACTTGCATAAAGCGATTACACGTTTTTAAATTTATGAGGACCATGGAATTTGACTAACTGGCACGACTCGGATTCTAAGGTTAAGTTAAAACTAATTAAACGCAATTGAGATTTTTATTTTGGTGCAGCGTACCTCAGAAAATCAAGCTAATTAACATCGTTCAATGAATTCAAAAGCCTTTTTATGCTCAGTTAAACACACAGCTGCAGGAAACAAAAGGGAGCCCAATTACTTATTGTGTATACTACTGAATCGAAGATCCTTGGTGACTTGAATCGGAGTACTCATGAGGCCCGAAATTAAAATGCAGGCGGTTACAAAACTAGAACCCAAGATCAAACCCTGTGAGAACACAAGATTTCACACACGCCTATTAAAATTAAACACTGATCTCATGGAACACATATGATAATCCACCTGTATAAGTTGCTCTCCAAACTTATTACTCTAATTCAAGATGTTATTCAATTAACTATTAATTCTATCTTTGAATTCCGATCACCTAAACGAGGAACAATTAAAGTTGATTCATATGAAAATGTAAGGCAAACTGATAGGCAAATTCACACTACATCTACCATGAACACATGAATGAACCTCTCATGACAGCCAATTCTGCATCTAAAGAAGTATCCACAATACATTAAACATAATAGACTAACATGAATCACTTCTACCTCTAAATTATAGTTATCATAATAGCAGTTCTAATACAAAATCACATACAAACAAAAGCAGGTGTTTCAACCAGGATTAAAACTAAAACTCGGATGTTTGAAAAAAAACACACTGCTGCAGTTCCTTGACAATTCCATAATATCTTAGCTAACTAACTCAAATAAAAACTTAGCTAATAGTCAACATTTACCCAGTTCCCTATCTCAGCAGTCCAAACCAGCTATAACCACAAAGTTTAAAAGAAAACAAAATCACTGTAGGGCTATACTAATTTCAACAAATGCAATTGACTAATTGCTCCCCTATTGATCATACAACACATTAATTGACTAAAGAATAAAGAAACTAAAATTAAACTAATGATTTGAGCATGCAGAAACCAAAATTTAGAACTCCGTGTTTCATTTCCATATCTTCAAATTCATATTCACAATCAATAGAGCTTTTCAATGTGTACCTGATATTGAAGGAACAAGGAAACAAAGGACATCAACAGTGTTAACAGCAGGGATCAACAACAGCAACAGTTCTTCCCATATTCAACAATTGAAGCCACGAAATCAAACCCCAAACCCAATATAACAGTAACTCTATTGCCAAATTCAAACCAAACTATCCAAAAGGAACCAGTTCAAACCATTTCAAACTCTCAATGCATCACAAGTAATTTCAACCCACTCGAGATTGAAATTCACAAGAAGAAATCAGCGAACAGTAAAATGCATCTATTTTTTGGATTTTTATTATTCTTTGGATCTTTTGTATTTTTTTTTTTTTGCTCCTCTACCAATATCTGATTTTAGCGTGCGTTTCAATGCTTTTATAGACCAACCATTAGGACAAACTTCATATTTTTATTTTACCTCTTTAGTCCCTGATTTTATGACTTGCTAGCCAAGTATAATATGAAAATTTAAACAAACCCCTGCTAGAAGCTTCTAGGAGTTTCTCAAATAGTTAGCACAAGATTCTCTAAGTAGTCTACCTAATTTACCCTTCAATGCCCTTGAATTTTACATTCTGCTGACCAACTGTGGGTCAAATTGACCCTGGGCTGACCCATTTGGACAACCAGCCCAATAGTGAACCTCAAAAGTATACTCCATCGAGCCCACAAACAATCAAACCCAATTTTATCTGGTGCATGAACCCTTTATGAGGTTCACACCTTGAATCGAATTATATATTCCCAAGGAACCAAATTGCAATAAGAGGTTAAATAATCTAATTTCCAAACGACCTTGGCTCAAGGCAAACTAAACCAACTCAGACGAACCCTAAACGAAAAATTAAAAATCTAACGACATTGATGGAAAACTCATGAATTAATCCTAAAATCCTTACTAACACAATTGATTAATTATAACAGAAGGAGACTAAAACCCTAATAACCCAGGATTATGACCAGAGGACTTCTTCATTTTTAGTAAATAAAAACAAGAGAAGAGGAAGAAATCAGAGTGGAATGAAGAAAAGAGACTAATGACTAAAAGAAAGCAGATGCAACGAAAAATAGGAGGACGAATAGATACCTGCTATAAAGCACAACCAACAACTCCGCTGGGACCCATACTATTCCAATTTAAATGCAGAAATAGGTGTCAAATGACTATTCCCGTTAAGATCAGGAAAATAGCACCCATTTCTGGCTCAAATTGTCTTAGAAGCTCATCCTTATGGTTTGCATGCTATCCTAAATCCAAAAGTGGTGAGTTTTGATAGGGATTCGAGTGGATTGATTTGGGGGTCTAGAAGGGAGAGGAGGTGAGGAGTGTTTTGTATGGTTTTGGAGTGGTTTAGAGACATGTCGCCGCCATGAAGCGATTTTTGGCAGGCGGCGACTAGAGTTTAGGGTCAAGTTTGTTGAGAGCATATCAAGGTGGCTAAGGTTAGAGATGGGGGGATGGAAGAGGTTCTCTAGGTATGGGGGAGTTCGGACATTTAAAAACAAATCAAGGGTAAGTTCCCAACTATTGGATCCTAAAAGATTAATGGTTGGGATTTGAATGTGAGACGGTGTCGTTTGGGTGAAGGGGGTTTCTGGACCGGTCATTTTGTGGACTTGGGCCGGGTTGTAGGGATTTTGATCAGGATTCTTGGGCTAGTTGGCTCAAATCTATTTTCAGCCTTTTATTTTCAAAACTATTTTCCTATTCTTTTTTTCTTTTAATTTCAAAATTAAATAAGAAATTAAATTAATTACTAGGACCCAATAAAACTAATTAAACCTACATGATAATTATCACACTTAATTAAAAACAAATTGAAAGAAAGAAACCCCAAAAATCAAAAAAAATTAAAACACTGCACATCAAACTATATTTTTTGTGATTTTTCCTTTTTATAAAATAATTAATTACTTAATTAGTCTTAAAATGTTAAATTGAATCCTAAACGAAAATTCACATATTTTTTAATAAACGTGCACAAACAAATATAAACAATTAACAGAAGATACCACGAAAATTTACAAAATTGAAAATAATGAAAAGAAATCATTTTTGTTTTGAAATTATTGGAGTAATTCATATAGAGCAAAAATCACGTGCTCACACCCATGTTTCGAAGAATCTCGTGTAAGCTGTCTAGATAATCATGGGGACTCAGTAGATGCATCGCTGAAAGTGGGAGTAAAGATCTTGGTGAACATGTCTAATCTCCACAAATAGTGGTAGACATAGTTGCTCCATCACTGGTTTAAGCTACCACAACCGGCTGAACTGCCCAAACTGGCAGAGCCGCTGGAGGTTGAAATTTGGAGCTACCTAGTCGAGAGTGCGAGTAGAAGGAGTCTAGGCTTCTCCACCAGCCTGAGAGATGGCTGGTGTTACGGGAAGTAAACCTGCCTTAGTGACACTCTCCATAAGGCCCACTAGACGGACCAGAGCATCCTGAAGAACTGGATAGCAATAAACCCCTTTGAGACTGAGCTAGGCCAACAAGAACAATTGGGGCTAGAACCTCGTCATCAAAATCAACCAGAGGCTCCTCTACAGTGCTACTACGCCGGGCTGAGCTCTACCCCTGCCTTGGACTCTAACACGGCCTCGACCTCGCCCTTTGCACCTCATTGGAGCTGTTGTTGGGGGCTCAAGTTGTTGATCGGTAGATGAGGAAGCATGTGTGAAGTTTTCCTGACTCTATAGCCTCTGGGGGATAAATACAGACGTCTCTGTACCAATCTCTCAGACTCTATTAAGCTTGTCAGTGAATTGTGAAACCTATGTAACCTAGTGCTCTGATACCAACTTGTCACGACCCAAAATCCCCGCCTTCGGGAGTAATGATGGCGCCTACTCGAAGAAGCTAGTCAAGCAATGGAATGCGGAAAAATTCATTTTATTTATTTAGCCCTTTTTAACCAATTAACTGAATAGGTGATCAACAACTAAATAGTAGCGGAAGATGAGACTAAGCAGAAGACTTAAACAATTATAATGCCAAAATCGATACAAAAGAAAAGAAAAGACAGCATATGTCTCTACCCAGAAACCGGTATCAAAACATTCACGGTCTAACTATGATTACTACATACAAATGTTTGAAAGAAAGAAACACCGTCTTTCTCGGATACAAGTGATAAGAGAACATAATAAAATATATAGGAGACGTCGGGCCTACGGACGCCTGCAGGGCTACCTCGGTGTTTCGGTGGACTGAAGGTTGGCTCCCCTACTACTGCTAACCAAGTGCTGCTCTAGTATCTACATAGAGTGCAGTGTGTAGCATCAACACAACCGACCCCATGTGATGGTAAGTGTCTCGCCTAACCTCGGCGAGGTAGTGACGAGGCTAGGACCAGACTCGAGATAAACCTGTCCAGTAATATAATATGTGGAGGAAAATAAACAGGAATAAACAGTTCAAATTGGAGGGGTACATGCTTCTGGGAACATATCATATCAGATAGAAACTTGATAAAATATGGAAGGACAATTCAATATCTACAATAGTACAATAATAATATTGTTGTGGTGCACAACCCAACCTCTTATCATTCAACATTGTTGCAACATGTAACCTGATCCAATATAATATCAGTTGAAGTGTAACCCGGTCCAATATAAATATAATATCTGTTGCAGCGTGCAACCCGATACACATATATATAATAATGTTATGGTGCACAACCAATCCATATATATAAAGATAATGTTACGGCAGGCAACTCGTTCCAAATAAACATTCAGCAATAATCATAGTAACCAGTCCCGATAAGGGATCAACAATAAACTACACTATCCCGGTAAGGGAACTCAACAGTACAAGTATATATGTCACTGCAAGAAAGAATCAGCTATAACAAATTTTAGCTCAACTTCTACTCATCGTAGTTATCACCATTACTCCATCATAAAGATTCCACGAAAATAAACTAAGTCTTTGCTTAATATCAAGGATTTACTCACTAAAGTATCCATGGTGTCATTAAGAATACAACAAGTATCAATTTAAGACTCACGGTCATGCTCAACACCAACGTATAGATACTCGTCACCATGCTTATACGTGGTACTCCACAAGAAGTAATTAGCAAATAGGACTCAACTCCTAATCCCTCAAGCTAAGGTTTGACCGAACACTTACCTCAAACATCCACGGCCAAATCAATTGTATCTATTCATAATCAACTTCATAGCATAAATAAATGCAAAACAATTCAAATCCAATGCCTAATTATAGCTTTCCAATCATTCTTCCCAAAAATTCAAAAATTGACCCTAGGCCCACTTGGTCAAAATACGACGTTCTAACCAAAATCGGATCGTCTATTCACCCATGAGCCCGAGTATGTAATTTGTTTTCAAATCCGACCCCAAAACGAGGTCTAAATCATCAATAATCAAAAAGCCCTAATTCTTCCAAAATCCCTCATTTTTTTACCCTTAGTCACATGTTTTAGGCTTAGAAATCTAGTGGGTGTTGATAAAAATGGAAGAAAACAAGTTCAAGATTACATACCCAAGAGATTGTGGTGAAGAAATGTTTAAAATATTACATAAGAGCTTTGGAGAAGAAGCGGTTTGTAAAAATTTTATAAAATCCCGTAAGTGATCTTATTTTGGTCTTCCCAAAACTCACTGGGCGAAAATGCCGTTGCGTTCACGATGGACCCCTCCTGTTCACGATGGGTCAAGCTCGATAAGTCATCGTGTTCGCATAGGTGGGCTTGCGTTCGCGGAGAGGGATCCCCTCGAGCCCTCACATTCGCGTCCCATGGGTCCGTTCACCCTGGGTAACTACCCCACCCCCTGTCCAGGCCCACTTGGCCTTCGCGTTCGCATGGCCAGGACCGCGTTAATGAAGGTATAGCCCCCCTACTGCCTCGCATTCGTGACATGGGCTATGCGTTTGCATTGAAGGAAATTCCCTTCCTCAAATTTTATACTTCGCATTCGTGTGGGTACTCCCGCGAACACGAAGAAGGAACCATCAGAGTTCCAACAGCTGAAAACTTGCAATATTTCCTAAGTCCAATACTTCCTGATACACATTCGAAATACACCTGAGCCCTCTGGCTCCTAATCAAACATACGTACTAAATCAATATCATCATTCGAACTTATCCGTGCGATAAAATCGCCAAAATAACCTCAATAACAACGAGTTAAACTTCAAAATCAAAGAATTTTTTCTCAAACTTCATAAAACATCAACTTTAGCAATTTATGTCTGAATCACGTCAAATGATATTCGTTTTCACCATATTTCAGATAAACATCATAACATATATAAGACCTGTACTGGGTGCCGGAACTAAAATACGGGCCCGATACTAACATGTTCTATTCAAATTTCATTTCAAATTTCCTTATACAATTTTAGAAAATAATTTCCTTTAAAAATTCATTTCTCGGGCTTGGGACCTCGGAATTCGATTCCGGGCATATGCCCAAGTCCTGTATTTTCCTACGGACCCTGAAGAACCATCAAATCACAAATCCAGGTCCATTTACCCAAAATTCTGATTGAAGTCAAATTAATTCATTTATTAGCCAAATTTTATCATTTTTCACAAATTTTCACACTTAAGGATTTTGGTCTCATGCCCGAACTGCACACACAAATCGAGACGAGGCTAAAAGAGGTTTTCAAGGCCTCGAAAATGAAAATTTTAATTTATAAATAAGTAATGGCATTTTGGGTCATCACAACCTCTAACAACTCGACCTTCACCTCTAGTTGCCTGACTGCTACCTCTAGCTGGTGGGGCGGCCTATGGAACACTCGGTGCTTGAGCCATAGCATGAGAACCCAGATAATTAAAACTGCTCGAGGCTTGCGGGAAAAATCTAGCAATGTGCCTCTGGTCACCACAAGTATAACAAGTCCTACGCTGCTGGGACTGTTGACCCTGAAACTGACCCTGCCAGCCTGAGCAACTACCCTGAAAAGTCTAGAGCAGAGGCACACCGATAGGAGCTGGTGATTCATTGTAATATAGCTAACTTAAATACTGTATATGAGAACCACGACCACCTGGAGCACCATGAGAAGCCTGAAGTTCTGAATGAAACGACCTGGGAGGATGGTCCCTACCAAAATAATCCCTGCCTCCCAACGAGGCACCACTGAATCTTCCCGAAAGACGAGACCTCTTGTAAGACCCCTGACCACGCCTATATGATAGAACCATCTTAACTCATCGGGCCTCATTGGCCGCATCCTGAAAAGAAATATCGCTTCATGTCTCCTTGGCCATCTGCAACCGAATAGGTTGAGCGAGTCCCTCAATGAACCTCCTCTCTCTCTCTCTCTCTCTCTCCCTCTCTCTCTCTCTCTCACTCTATATATATATATATATATATATATATATATATATATATATATATATATATATATATATATATATATATATATATATATGTATATCTTCTCTGCCTCTCTCTTTTTCTCAATGGGGAGTATTATAAGAGCATGACGGACCAAGGCAATAAATCTGGTCTTGTACTAAGTTACGGTCATAGAATCTTGCTGTAGACGCTCAAACTGCCTCTGATAGTCCTCCCTCTAAGTGATAGGAAGAAACATTTTTAGAAATAGTTGAGAGAACTAATCCCAAGTCAAAGCCGGTGACCAAACTGGTCTAGCCAAACAATATTTCCTCCACCAAGTCTTGGCGGAACTTGACAGGCGAAAAATGACAAAGCCAACCCTATTGGTCTCCATTATGCCCATGTTCTGAAGAACCTCGTGACAGTTGTTCAAATAGTCCTAGGGATCATCTGAGGATGTACCATCATACGTAGTAGTGACGAGCTTGGTGAACCTCTCCAACCTTCACAAATCATTAGCAAATATAACTGCTCCATCACCGGTCTGAGCTACCACATCTGGCTAAACTACTCCAACTGACTTAGCTACTAGAGTCTGAAACTAAGGAGCCATCTGCTCCAGAGTGTGAGTAGCCAGAGTATGTTCTCCCCTCCCCCCCAGCCTGAGAGACGGCTGGAGCTACAGGAAATAAGCTTGCCTTGGCGAGGCCCATTGGACAAACTAGAGCATCCTGGAGTATAGAGGTGGCGATGAACCCCTCTGGGACCTGAGCTGGCCCTGCTGGAACCGTCTGGGAAGGAGCCTCTTCTTTGAACTCTACCTGAGGCTCCGCCACTGGTGCTGCTGCTCTGGGCTAATCCCTACCCCCGCCTCGGCCTCTAGTATGGCCTCGGCCTCGCCCTCTACTCCTTATAGGAACTACCACTGGGGGCTCGGGCTGCTGATCAGTGGATGAAGAAGCACGTGTTCTCTCCATATGCGAAAGAACAGAGTAGAATTTCAATTAGCATTGAGAAGTCAAGTCGCATGATAGAGAAGAATAGATATGAAGTTATTCCAAAACTCTATAGCCTCTTGTGATAAGCACAGACGTCTCCCCATCGATCATTCAGACTTTACCTAGCTTATTCGTGAATTGTGAGACCTAGGCAACCTAGTGCTCTGATACCAACATGTCACGACCTATATTTATCACCATCAGTAATTGTGATGGCACCTATTCGTGAAAGTTAGGCATGTTGAAACACGTTCTCAAATCGCTAAAACTAAACGTGTGTTCATCTTTGTAGGTTTTGATAAATGACAAACCGACGCGCATGGAACATCTACATATGCCGAAGTCCAAGCACAAGAGAAACAAAGAACAAGATCAAGTAAAGCAACGAAGATATACATGAGTCATTTTATATTGTGATCTTGATCCAACAATAGATTCAAGTCTTGGCTTCTTTCGTAAAATCATTTTCATCAAACCATGCATCTTTGTTTTAAAACAAAATAATTTTCAAACATTTTCATTTTAGCCAAAATGAATTTTAAACATGTCTTTCAAATCTGGACAGAAATAATCGATTATGTTTTTTTGATAATCGATTATGTTAAGACAGTGTAAACCGAAATTTACAAAATAGCAAAATAATCGACTATGTCTTTTTAATAATCGATTATGTTAAGACAGTGCAAACCGGAATTTACAAAATAGCAAAATAATCGATTATGTCTTTTTTATAATAGATTATGTTAAGACAGTGTAAATCGGAATTTACAAAACAGCAAAAATAATCGATTATGTAATATGATAATCGATTATCCTCTTTATTCGAATTATATTAAAAATTCCGCAGAGGTCAATAATCGATTATCCTAAATAGCATAATCGATTATTCACTGACCGTTGCCAAAGTATTTTTAAACGCTGAAAGATAATCGATTATGCACAAGGCAATAATCGATTATGCTAGCATAAAATCAGCATCTGATTTTTGAACGTTATCAGGTAATCGATTATGCAATTTGAATAATCGATTATTCTAGCTTAAAATCTGCATATGATTTTTGAACGATTTGCAGATAATCGATTATGCAAATCAGATAATCGATTATTCTAGCACAAAATCAGCAATTAGTGATTGGCAATTAAGCAACGGTCTTTGGGTCTTTGAGGGCTATAAATACACCTCTAAGCCTCTCTTTTAAGTACAACAACTGTTTACAATTCTTGCTTAATCTTACATACTTTCATATCAATCATTTCATAGTTCTTGAGAGCCAAATTCTTGACGAAGTTGTTGTGTTCTTGAGCGTATTAATTTTACTTACATCTACTCTATAAGAGAGTCTTGTCTTGAGTGCTAAGTGTTTGCATACACTTGAAGGGAAGTTCTAATCCCTTGTTGTAAGAAGGAAAGTTTAGTTCCTTGACTTGAAGTCTTGAGGTGAGGTATCCTCGAGCAAGTTGAAGTCTTGTAGCGTGTATATCTACGAGCAAGTGTAACGGTTTGTTAGGCACCCGTAAGCTTAACGGAGTTAGTGTAAAACTCGAGAGAGTCTCTCGGGGACTGGACTAACCACACATTGTGGTGAACCAGTATAAATTCGGTGTGTTCTCTCCTTAATACTTTAATTACTGCACTTACTTTATTCCTGCAATTTTAATTCCGCAAATTTATCTTGATTTTTATTAAAACTCTATTCACCCCCCCCCCCCCTCTAGTGTTAAGCGTATATTCTAACAATTGGTATCAGAGCCTAACTCTCTGAAAGACTTAACAGTTTGAGAGAAACAATCCATGGCTTCTACTCGTAACGTTTATGCAGGACTAGGTGAAGGACAATGCTTCACAAGGTCACCACTCTTCGATGGCACCAATTACACTTATTGGAAGGAGAGGATGAGAATATTCATCCCATCAAATAATTTTATACTGTGGAAAATTATAAAGAATGGAGAGCAAATACCAACCAAAAAGGTTGAAAATGAAATGGTTCCTAAATCCGAAGATGAATACGATGCGGACGATATCAGAAAAGTGGAGAACAACGCTAAAGCCATCAACATGATGTACTGTGATGTAAACCCCGATGATTATAGGAAAATATCATGTTGCACAACGGCCAAGCAAATGTGGGATAAAGAAATCACCTACGAAGGTACGGACCAGGTAAGAGAAGCTAAAATAGATTTTCTAACCCATGAATATGAACTTTTTCATATGAAGGAAAACGAGAAGATAGATGATATGTTCGAACGATTTTCAAAAATCGTTAATGATCTTCATGCTCTTAAGAAGACTTTCACGGATAGGGAACTTGTCCGTAAAATTCTTCGAAGTCTCACTCCGGAATGGCGCTCCAAAGCTGATGCTATTCAAGAATCAATCGGCATTACAAATGTCACAATCGACGGGCTTAGAGGTAATCTCAAAACCTATGAATCTACTATTCTTAACCCTCCTTTGGATGATCAAAGGAAACGAAGAATCGCCCTTAAAGTAAGCACGGCTCAACCTCAAAATGATGAGGCTTCAAGCGACGAAGATAACGAGTTCGGACTCGTTATTAAGAAATTTCACAAGTTCATGCGAAATGAAAAGGTAAGCGACAAGGAGACCAATTAAAGTGCTATGGATGCGGAGAAATCGGGCATATCAAACCAAATTGTCCAAATACCAAAAAGGAGAAGAAACCCGTCAAGAAACAAAGAGCATACATTTCTTGGGGAGGCGACTCCGGAGACGAATCAAGTGATGGAGAAGGAAACGAGACCGCAACTTGTGTCTTACGGCACACGAAGAAACTCAAAATGAGGTATGTACTACTTCTAAGAACTATTTCACTTTAGAAGAAATGCAAGATGCATTTGATGAATTGCATAAAGAGTTTATTAGCGCTTCTAAATCTATAAAAGATTTAAGAAAACAAATTTCTTCAAAGAAAAGGATTTTGAAAAACTAACTCTTGAAAATGAGAAATTAAAAGAGGAAAACAAGTTTTACGGCAAAAGAAGCGCCGATAAACCTGAAAGCTCAAACAATGGTTGTACATCTTGCAAATCTCTAAAAGATGAAGTAGAAAAACTTAAGAGCACCTTGAATAAATTCAACTCCTCTCACAAAAATCTCAATGAGGTTCTTATAAACTTGAAATCTACTAAACATGGAATAGGTTTCAAAAATGTGTCTAACGAAAAAGATGAGACCATTCCTAAACAACCTAGAAATAACAATCCTAGGACCACTATACATCCTAGAACGAGCACTAGAAGAAATGTAGAACAATTTAGAACACCTAGAAAAGATTTTCAAAAATTGCAACCTAGAAATATTCAACCTAGAAATAATAATCCTAGAATCGTTATGCATCCTAGAATAAACACTAGGAGAAACGTTGAGCAATTTAGAACACCTAGAAAAGATTTTCGAAAATTACATCAAAACTATATTCCAAAAATTAGGGTGAATGAATTTAGATCCCCAAAGTATTATCATCCAAGAAGAATGCACAATCCGAATGTCATTTGTCATTATTGCAATAAAATTGGACATATTGCTCCCGCATGCTTCACTAGACATAGACATTTCACTGCAGGTCAATCACACCACTATTTTGCACCTAACACACAAGGACCCAAAACAGCTTGGGTACCAAAAACTCATTAATTTGTCTTGTAGGTATGCTTGAGGGCATCAAGTGAACTTTGGTACCTTGATAGCGGATGCTCCAAGCACATGACCGGAGATGAATCAAAATTCGTACAACTAAAACCAACCAAAGGAGGAAGCGTAGTCTTTGGAGATAACAACAAAGGAAAAATTATCGGCATTGGCTCGGTCGGTAAGGACGAATCCTCCTCCATTAAGCATATTTTGCTAGTTAAAGGTCATAAACATAATCTCTTGAGCATAAGTCAATTATGTGACAAGCTAAATCTTGTATTGTTTGACTCCGAAGAATGCTTAGTTATCCGTCGTAGTGATTTTAAAGTTATTCTTCGTGGTATTAGAATTGATAATATCTATATGGTTGATCTTGAAAATTCTTCATCAAGTTTTGTGAATTGCCTTTTGAGTAAAGAAGACGACATGTGGTTATGGCATAGTAGAGTAGCTCATGTCAACATGAATCTTTTAAACAAATTAGTTTCTCAAGATTTAGTAATCGGTCTTCCAAAACTAAAATTTGAAAAAGATTCTATTTGTGATTCATGCCAAAAAGGGAAACAAATGAAAGCCTCTTTTAAATCTAAAAATGTTGTTTCAACCACTAGACCTTTACAACTTCTTCACATGGATCTTTTTGGACCATCTCGTGTTGAAAGTCTTGGTGGAAATCTTTATGCTTTTGTAATTGTTGATGACTACTCTAGATTCACATGGACGTTATTTCTTGCTCATAAAAGTGATGCCTTTCAAGCTTTTAAAAGTTTTCTTAAACGTGTTCAAAATGAAAAGAACACAACCGTCACTTCCATAAGAAGTGATCATGGGGGAGAGTTCGATCATAATCTCTTCGCGGATTTTTGTGACGAACTCGGTATTGAACATACCTTTTTGGCTCCACGTACACCACAAAAAAATGGAGTGGTGGAACGTAAAAATCGATGTCTCGAAGAGATGGCTAGAACCATGCTCGATGAGGCTAAGATTTCCAAAAAGTTTTGGGCGGATGCCGTGAGTACCGCAAGCTATGATTTAAACAGAGCTGTCATAAGACCGATACTCATGAAAACTCCCTATGAACTCTATAAGGGAAGGAAACCAAATCTTTCCCATCTTAGAGTCTTCGGTTGTAAATGTTTCATTCATAACAACGGAAAAGATAACTTGGGAAAATTTGACGCGAAATCTGATGAAGGAATTTTTCTTGGTTACTCATCGCGTAGAAAAGCATATAGAGTTTTCAATAATCGAACCAAAACTGTTGAGGAATCTCCTCATGTAGTATTTTGTGAAAATGATGCTCGCTTGGCGAGAAAGGATTTTTGTGATCATCTTGCAGATTCTCTAAACAAGCTAAGTCTTCAAGACAAGGTGCAAAAGGAGAATCCAAAGGAAGTTCAAGATGAAGCTCTGGAACAATCATCGGAAGAAGAACCACCACAAGAGGAAGAATCGATGATGCCTAAGGCTTGGAGGAAGTCTAAAGATCATCCTCTCGACAAGGCAATTGGCAACATCGAGAAAGGGGTAAGTACTCGAAACCTCCTTAAAGACACTGTAGGACATATGGCTTTTGTTTCACAAATAGAACCTACAACCATTTCCGAAGCAATTGGGGATGAGCATTGGACCTTGGCAATGGAAGAGGAGCTTAACCAATTCAAACGTAATGATGTTTGGGAATTGGTGCCAAGACCCGATAATCACACCATAATTGGTAAGAAATGGGTTTTTCGAAATAAATTAGATGAAATGGTATAATCACTAGAAACAAAGCTAGGCTTGTTGCTAAAGGTTATAATCAAGAAGAAGGAATTGATTATGAAGAAACTTATGCACCAGTTGCGCGAGTAGAAGCCATTCGTTTATTACTTGCTTTTTCATCATCTATGAATTTCAAATTATTTCAAATGGATGTCAAGAGTGCCTTCCTCAATGGGTTTATTCAAGAGGAAGTGTACGTTGAACAACCCCCGGGTTTTGAAGACATTAAATCTCCCGATCATGTCTTCAAGCTTAAGAAAGCTCTATATGGACTTAAACAAGCTCCTTGAGCTTGGTACGAGCGCTTAAGCAAATTTCTTTTGGACAATGAGTTCGAAAGGGGGAAAGTTGACACTACACTGTTTATCAAGAATAAAAACAATGACATTCTATTATTTCAAATTTATGTCGATGATATTATTTTTGGTGCTACTAATGATTTTTTATGCGAGGAAGTCTCTAAGTTAATGACTACCGAATTCAAAATGTCAATGATGGGTGAGCTAAACTTCTTCTTGGGGTTGCAAGTGAAACAAATGAAAGAGGGAACTTTCATTTTCCAATCAAAATATTTCAAGGAGTTGCTAAATTGTTTTGAAATGAGCAACGCCAAAGCAATGGCCACTCCATTGGGTACATCCGACCATCTTGACAAAGATGAGAAAGGTAAGGAAGTAGACACAAAGAAGTATCGAGGTATGATCGGATCCCTTCTTTATCTTACTGCAAGTAGACCGGACATCATGTTTAGCGTGTGTTTATGCGCTCCATATCAATCATGTCCGAAGGAGTCGCACCTAACTGCGGTAAAACGGATAATGAAGTATCTTGTTGGAACTATAAATGTGGGACTATGGTATCTCAAAGGTTCTTCATGCCAACTTGTTGGCTATTCCGATTCCGATTTTGCGGGTTGCAAATTGGACCGCAAGAGCACCAGTGGCACTTGCCATTTGCTCGGTAGCTCTCTAGTTTCTTGGTTTAGCAAGAAACAAGTAAGTGTTGCGTTATCCACAACCGAGGCTGAATATGTAGCCGCGGGGAGTTGTTGTGCTCAAATCCTTTGGATGAAATAACAACTCTCGGATTATGGTCTTAGTATCAATCATATCCCTCTTCGATGTGATAATACTAGCGCCATAAGCTTGATGAAGAACCCTGTTCTTCACTCAAGAACGAAACACATAGAAATTAGGCACCACTTCATAAGAGATCACGTTCTCAAAGGTGATATCGAAATTGAGTTTGTTGAAACCAAATATCAATTGGCCGACATCTTCACAAAGCCTTTAGAGAAAGAGTCCTTTTCCCGAATTCGTAGTGAACTCGGAATACTTGACTCCACGTTGATCTAATACATGCATTGCATTTTTTCTTTTAACGGTTACTAACTTGAGCGTCGGAGGCGCCTAACTCTTTTTTGCAGGTATCGCCCTAAATACAAGGGGAATTCTCGGGCACTGGTGATAAATAATCGATTTTTCTTAGTCAATAATCGATTATTACTTCTTTATGTTTTCCGATTATTCTGCTGGAAAAATAAAATAATCGATTATACAATACTACAATCGATTATCTAACAATCTCGGCTTTGCAGGAATTTGGCGATCATATATAAAAATCGATTATCAATGTCACTAATCGATTATGTTGAGGTTCAGTTTTACAGGTGTTAAGCCACTGTGTAACAATAATAGATTATTGAAAACTGCGTAATCGATTTTCCTTTACCGCTTCGACTTCGTCGGGTAGTACATTTCCTGACATAATCGATTATCTCAAAATGATAATCGATTATTCTCTGAATCTGTTTTCCAGACTGGGTCACCAAAATCGATTATCTGACCAACAAAATCGATTATCAACGTTCACTTTTTCAAACTTCTTACCGTTTTTTGACCGTTTGGCACTTAAAATCTGAAGTTATGGTACAATTAAATGCCTTCATCTCCTTCACCCTATAAATAGGTGCTTCCACCCTTCAAACTCTTCACTCCAACATCACTCCTAGCTCCTAATATTCTTCCAAAGTCTTCAAAAATTTCTGCAAAGGCTCTCAATTTTTTTTAAATGACGGGCAAAAATTCTAAACGAGCTCGCTCCGGCAAACATATTGCCTCCTCTTCCATTGCTCCTCCACCCGTTCACTGCTACAAAGACGGATCTTATTTACGGTTCGACAGTGAAGCCGAACTTATTCGTTTCATCGAAAAATTTGAAAATCGAGAAATTCTTCCTCCTCGATTCTCCACTGATCGATTCCTTAGCCACATCGCCCCTCCATCCACAGCAAATATCCTCATGCAAAGTCAACTTCTTGAATTCATATATCTTCAATCCCCTTACATTCACCCTTCTCTAATTTGTGCCTTCTATTCCAATCTCGGGAAGGACGAAGATGGTGAACTTGTCTCGAGCATCAATGGTGTTCCAATTCTTTTAAATGAGGAAAACCTGCATGTCCTCACTAAACTTCCACGAAATGGGGAAGACATTTCACTCTACACTAGGGAAGAAGGTGCTTTATTTGATGAACAACTCCTTTTCAACCAAATTGGCATTTGCGAATTTATTGCAAGTCCAGAGCATCGTCGCCCAACCATTACGCACATGCTCCCAGAATATCGTCTAATCTTTTATTTCATAACCCGCGTTATTCAATCATACGACTCTCTCTCATGAGGATTCAAAACTCATGCATGCAATTATCACCGGGGCTCGCATCAATTGGTGCCAGTTCGTCATGACTCACATGTATGATGCAATTGGGGGCGATAAGCCACTCCCCTATGCGCTTGTCATAATGGTTCTTTTTCAAGCCTCCGGTATCGACACCTCCGTCGGTCCTCACAAAAAGGCAACAAAACATTGGGAAATTCAAGAATCTTCATTTCCCAATATCGGTGAACATCCGGCTCCTCCTCCAACTCAAAGACGTCGTCCTCAGGCTCCGTCCATTGCTACCCTCCAAACCATTTCTGAGCAACTTGCCTCTTTGTCCACGTCCATGACTCGTATTGATAGGAATGTCACTCGATTATCCCACGAGCTTCATGGTTATTTTGACCACGTCCACTATCCCTATGCCCAAGTTGCCTTTCCGGAAGAAGTGTCGGATGCCGAGGCGGATGTTAATGTCGACAATGAATAATGTCTTGTCTATTTTTTTTCTTGCTTCCATTATGTATCGTTTGAATAATATTTTGTCTATTTTTCTTGCTCTATTATGTATTTTCAATATTCTTTCCTCAATAAAAGTTTCTTATTTTTTTTGCTAATGTCAAAAGGGGGAAGAATAAGGGCTATGTACACTAATACATATTGGCATAAATTGAGGGGGAACTCATAAATTGAGGGGGAACTCATTCACATATCTATATACTTGTCTTGGATTGTCATTATCAATTATTTAATATGCATATCTCGATATTTGTTTGCCATTATCAAAAAGGGGGAAATTGTTGAAACACGTTCTCAAATCGCTAAAACTAAACGTGTGTTCATCTTTGTAGGTTTTGATAAATGACAAACCGACGCGCATGGAACATTGACATATGCCGAAGTCCAAGCACAAGAGAAACAAAGAACAAGATCAAGTAAAGCAACGAAGATATACATGAGTCGTTTTATATTGTGATCTTGATCCAACAATAGATTCAAGTCTTGGCTTCTCTCGTAAAATCATTTTCATCAAACCATGCATCTTTGTTTTAAAACAAAATGATTTTCAAACATTTTCATTTTAGCCAAAATGAATTTTAAACATGTCTTTCAAATCTGGACAGAAATAATCGATTATGCTTTTTTGATAATCGATTATGTTAAGACAGTGTAAACCGGAATTTACAAAACAGCAAAATAATCGATTATGTCTTTTTAATAATCGATTATGTTAAGACAGTGTAAACTGGAATTTACAAAACAGCAAAATAATCGATTATGTCTTTTTGATAATCGACTATGTTAAGACAGTGTAAACCGGAATTTACAAAACAGCAAAAATAATCGATTATGTAATATGACAATCAATTATCCTCTTTATTCGAATTATATTAAAAATTCTGCAGAGGTCAATAATCGATTATCCTAAATAGCATAATCGATTATTCACTGACCGTTGCCAAAGTATACGCTGAAAGATAATCTATTATGCACAAGGCAATAATCGATTATGCTAGCATAAAATCAGCGTCTGATTTTTGAACGTTATCAGGTAATCGATTATGCAATTTGAACAATCGATTATTCTAGCACAAAATCAGCAATTAGTGATTGGCAATTAAGCAACGGTCTTTGGGTCTTTGAGGGCTATAAATACACCTCTAAACCTCTCCTTTAAGTACAACAACTGATTACAATTCTTGCTTAAGCTTACATACTTCCATATCAATCATTTCATCTTCATTTCATAGTTCTTGAGAGCCAAATTCTTGACGAAGTTGTTGTGTTCTTGAGCGTATTAATATTACTCACATCTACTCTATAAGAGAGTCTTGTCTTGAGTGCTAAGTGTTTGCATACACTTGAAGGAAAGTTCTAATCCCTTGTTGTAAGAAGGAAAGTTTAGTTCCTTGACTTGAAGTCTTGAGGTGAGGTATCCTCGAGCAAGTTGAAGTCTTGTAGAGTGTATATCTACGAGCAAGTGTAACGGTTTGTTAGGCACCCGTAAGCTTAACGGAGTTAGTGTAAAACTCGAGAACGTCTCTCGGGGACTGGACTAACCACACGTTGTGGTGAACCAGTATAAATTCGGTGTGTTCTCTCCTTACTACTTTAATTACTGCACTTACTTTATTCCTGCAATTTTAATTCCGCAAATTTATCTTGATTTTTATTAAAACGCTATTCACCCCCCCCCCCTCTAGCGTTAAGCGTATATTCTAACAAGGCAATCCAACTATTAAGGTTATACACATTAACAATCAACCCAAACAATTATAAACAGTAACTATAGCTAAACAAATGAAAAGCGCGGAAAGTTATAACACATTCAAATAATCCAATACATGTCTACCCATAAATCTTGTGTCACAAATTCATGAACAACTAAGATCTTTACTACAAGTAAAAGTCTAGAAAGAAAAGTACAACTGTTCTCGGAATTAAAATAGATAGTAGAAAAGCTAAACAGGGAAGGGGGACTTTAGGCTCAACGGACACCAGCAGATCTACATTGGTCTCCGTGGACTGGAGGCAGCTGCCTCAGCTACTCGCTGGGTTTGGTACCGAAATCTGCACAAAAGAGTAAAGAGTGTAGCATCAGTACAATCGACCCCATGTACTGAGTAGGTGTCAAGCCTAACCTCAGTAAAGTAGTGATGAGGCTAGGGAACGAGAATCATATATACATGTGTAGTTACATCATATACAAACAGAAACATAATAACATAAATCAACAGAATACGCTGGGAAGGGGATATGCTGCGGGGAATATCATATTCTAACAATAAACTAATAAGGAAGAATCAATAAGGAAGCATAATGAACATCATATATGTATCAACAAGAATAATAAAATAGTAACACGTGCACAACATCACCCTTCGTGATTTTACTCTCGTCCTCACCATATGCGAAAGAACAGAGAAGAAGTTCAATTAGCATTGAGAAGTCAAGTCGCACGATAGAGAAGAATAGATATGAAGTTATTCCAAAACTCTACAGCCTCTTCTGATAAGCACAGACGTCTCCCCATCGATCCTTCACACTTTACCTAGCTTATTCGTGAATTGTGAGACCTAAGCAACCTAGTGCTCTGATACCAACTTCTCATGACCTAGATTTTCCACCATCGGGAATCGTGATGGCACCTATTCGTGAAAGTTAGGCAAGCCAACTAATAAGGTTATACACATTAACAATCAACGCAAACAACTATAAATAGTAACTATAGCTAAACAAATGAAAAGCACGGAAAGTTATAACACATTCAAATAATCCAATACATGTCTATTCATAAATCTTGTGTCACAAATTCATGAACGACTAAGATCTTTAATACAAGTACAAGTCTAGAAAGAAAAGTACAATTATTCTCAGAATGAAAAGAGATAGTAGAAAAGCTAAACATGGAAGGGGGACTTTAGGCTCAGCGGATGCTAGTAGATCTACCTTGGTCCCCGTGGACTGGAGGCAGCTTCCTCAGCTACTCGCTAGGTTTGGTACCGAAATCTGCACAAAAGAGTACAGAGTGTAGCATCAGTATAATCGACCCCATGTACGCGTAGGTGTCAAGCCTAACCTCGACGAAGTAGTGATGAGGCTAGGGAAGGACGATCATATATACATGTGCAGTTACATCATATACAAATAGAAACATAATAACATAAATCAACAAAATATGCTTGGAAGGTGATATGTTGCGGGGAATATCATATTCTAACAATAAAATAATAAGGAAGCATCAATAAGGAAGCATAATGAACATCATATCTGTATCAACAAAAATAATAAAATCGTAACGCGTGCACATCATCTCCCTTCGTGCTTTTACTCTCGTACTCACCATATGTGAAAGAATAGAGTAGAAGTTCAATTAGCATTGAGAAATCAAGTCGCACAATAAAGAAGAATAGATATAAAGTTATTCCAAAACTCTATAGCCTCTGGGATAAGAACAGACGTCTCTGTATCGATCCCTCAGACTATACCTAACTTATTCGTGAATTGTGAGACCTAGGCAACCTAGTGCTCTGATACCAACTTGTCACGACCTAGATAATTCACGATTGGGAATCGTGATGGCACCTATTCGTGAAAGTTGTGCAAGCCAACTATTAAGGTTATACACATTAACAATCAACCCAGACAATTATAAACAGTAACTATAGCTAAACAAATGAAAAGCGCAGAAAGTTATAACACATTCAAATAATCCAATACATGTCTACCCATAAATCTTGTGCCACAAATTCATGAACGACTAAGATCTTTACTACAAGTACAAGTCTAGAAAGAAAAGTACAATTCTTCTCGGAAAGAAAAGAGATAGTAGAAAATCTAAACATGGAAGGGGGACTTTTAGCTCAGCGGATGCCAGTAGATCTACCTTGGTCTCCCTGGACTGGAGGCAACTGCCTCAGCTACTCGCGGGGTTTGGTACGATATCTGCACAAAAGAGTATAGAGTGTAGCATCAGTATAATCGACTCCATGTACTGAGTAGGTGTCGAGCCTAACCTCGGCGAAGTAGTGATGAGGATAGGGAACGACAATCATATATACATGTGCAGTTACATCATATACAAATAGAAACATAATAACATAAATCAACAGAATACGCTGGGAAGGAGATATGATGCGGGGAATATCATATTCTAACAATAAACTAATAAGGAAGCATAATGAACATCATATATGTATCAACAAGAATAATAAAATAGTAACACGTGCACAACATTACCCTTCGTGCTTTTACTCTTGTCCTCACCATATGAAACAACAGAAATGGAACAGCATCACCCTGCATGAATTACCTCTCATAATTATGGCACGACATCAACCTTCGTGCATTATTCATTACAATATCAACACGGCATCACCTTTCATGCATTAACACTCATAATATCAACACGACATCACCCTTCTTTCATTACACTCACTCACAATTTCATGCATGACATCACTCTTCGTGTTTTATACTCTTCCTCACCCAAAAAATAGAAACAATATATTCTGCCAAGGGAATCAACAATATCAACAATAACATCCCGGCAAGGGAATCAACAATATCAACAATAACATCCCGACAAGGGAATCAGCTAAAACCAATCTCGTTTTCAACAATTACTTTACAAATTGAAACTCAACTTGAGTCAATACTCAACCATAGTCAATTGCCAAGAAACTTTCATAAACTTTGTTTAACATTATTAATCATCAATTTGAGAAAGAACGATACATAGTGGAACCACAAAAATCATGATATAAGACTCACGGGCATGCTTGACACCAAGTATAGATACTTGTCGCCACACCTATACGTAATACTCATACTAACACATAGCAAATAAGACCTCAACACCTACTTTTTCAAGTTAAAGATAAGCCAAACACTTACCTCGAATCCACAAACAAAATTAAGCCTCAATTACCGCTTTACCTCTCGATTCCAGTTCCAATTCGCGTATATCTAGTCATAATTTATTTAAGAACATCAATAAATGCTAAATAACCCAATTCTAATGCATAAAAATAGATTTTCTAACGATTTCTCCCAAAAGTCAAAACCCGAACACGAGCCCGCTTGGTCAAAACTCGAAATTCGAACCAAAACACGATCACTCATTCACTCACAAACTCAAATATGTAATTAGTTTTGAAATCGGACCTCAAATTTGGTCTAAATCCCCAAAATTTGAAAATCCTAACTTCTATCCAAAAACACCAATCCCATGAAAACCCCCTAGAATTTGAAGTGAAATCATGTAAAAAGATGAAATAGGTTAAAGATGATGAGTTAGAAATTATTTACCTATGATTTAGGGAAGAACTTGCTCTTGAAAAATCGCCCTAAGGAGTTTAGGTTTTGCAAAGGTTGTAAAATGAAGAAGAATCCCGTCGAAATCCCACTTAACAGGTAGCAGATGTCGCAATTACGACCAAGGGTGTGCAATTATGACCAGGGGTTCGCAATTGCGTAACCTGGAAATTTCTGCTATATTCGCAATTGCAAAGAAATTATCGTATTTGCGACTGCTGGGAATTAATGAGAATTTTGCATTTGCGAAGAAATGCTCGCAAATGCATGTAAGGCTGGCCAGAGCATATTTCAAAATTGCATTCAGCCCCTTGTAATTACCGCACTGACAGACTTCACAATTGCAATCCCTAATCTTGCAATTACGAAATCAGAGGCCAATATCAGAACTGAAACTTGCAACAATTTTTCTTAAGCCCAAAACACCATGTAGCCTATCCAAAACTCACCTAGTCCCTCAGGGCTCCAAATCAAACATGCACGTAAGTACATCATACGGACTTGCTCGTGCGATCAAATCATCAAAATAACATCAACAACTTCGAATTTAACCTCAAATTTATGAAATTCCTCGAGATCATTGAAATTTCCATTTTCTCAACTAAAGGTTTGATTTATACCAAATCAACTCTGATTCTTACCAAATTTCAAAATTTTAAATTATTTATTATTTTAAACCTGTACCGGCTCCGGAACCGATATACAGGCCTGATACCATCAAGAACAGGCATTATTTCGTTTCAAAAAGCCTTTATATTTTTCAGCAAATAATTTTCTTTAATAATTCTTTTCTCGGGCTAGGGACCTCGGAATTTTATTTCGGGCATACGCCCAAGTCCCATATTTTACTATGGACTTTACGGGACCGTCAAATTATGGATTCGGGTCCATTTATGAAGAATGTTGACCAAAGTCAATTTTAATCAATTTAAAAGGCCAAATTCATTATTTTTCTAAAATTTCCCCTTAAAAGCTTTTCGGAAACGTGCCGGGACCGCACACGTAAATTGAGGTGAGATAAAAAGAGGTTTTTAAGGCCTCGAAACACAGTTTAATTCCTAAAACAAGGGATGACCCTTTCAGGTCAACGCATAAGGGCATCCTATTACATCATCTCGGCCACTGTGGGCAAAATTATCAAAGTATACCATCTGATCGGGTGGTTATGCGTATATAATGCCATAATATTTCTCATATCCCATATACATATATGTACGCGTGTATAACGTCATCTGGTCATCGGTCAATGTACATGTATAAATGCATGAAATGCATATGACAAGTATGTCAATAAAATCTCTCGAAATGTTATATGACCATTATACCTTAATTGTCGTCTTCAAAAGGAATTTCTTTTTTTCAAAATTCTATTGAGACATTTGGGGATTTCCAAATTCACAAGTATCATGCTTTCAAGCATGAGCAGGGACTAAGATAGCGGGAAACTAAAAAGCCAATTGCTGGCAGGTATAGAAATAACTATGTTTTTAATCTCTATGCGTAGCCTTGATGTTAAAACACACAAACATATAATTTGTCAGGTAAAACAAAAGATGAAATGTTTCTGATAGAATTTGAGAAAATTCAGAAGTACAAACTTGAAAATCTTAGTGGCCAACATAAGGATTCATCTGCCATAGGATGGTTATAGCAGTTGTTTCATTTCGAGCATTTAGTTGTATGGCAGTAAACATCCTAATGGTACCAATGGTGGCATGTCAATTGTGCTTTAATTTATTGATAAGTGCGACCAAACTTTGACCAAATGAAATAAACTTCGTCAAGTTGCGTATTTTTTGAGTCACGTAAACAGATAATAAAATAATAAGATATGTAAGAATTCAAAAACATAGGCACCTCTAATACTTTTATAAATAGAATTATTTATAAAAGTTGTGCATTTGCTCGTTTCGTTTGTGTAGTATAGATCATGCCAAAACGAAAGAAGAAATAGCCTTAACATATATGAAACAGGAAAAATATATATAATGCTCTTAAAAAAAGTTGCTATCGTACTCCTTTAGAACCATAAAATTTTACTTTAATAATAATTCTTGTTGGATTCCTTTTGGTTGCAAGAATTTACATTTTTTTGTGGGAAATTGGTAAGAAATCACGTTGAACTCTCACATCTGATTGTAACATTTTGTTGGTACTGAAATTATTAGTGTTTGAGATTTGAAATATGATTTGTATTTAAAATCCTAGAATGAGGTGTCTGAAATCACTATATTAGGTTGCCACCTAATAACAAAAGACCAAAGTCATTTGTTTGATTATGATCTTGCTGCCACGTGGGGTGGAGCGGCAATTTTAACCTTTATCTACTAATTTATTAATTAGTTAATGCTTTGTTATTCGATAATTAATTAATTATTTATATAATTAAATATTAAATTACTTAAAATTCTGTTTATTTTTAATACATTTTATATACCATATTATCATGGTCATATGGTACCTTGTATAATACTAGTTCACAAATATCGAGTATTATAGGTTGGATTATTTTATCCCTAAATCGACAACCTTCAACGACACTCATTTCTTTGATTCGTTTACTGTTTATCCTTCACGGCACTTACTTATCGTTTGTTATAAATAACATAAATGCGTGTAACCTCAAGATAATCTTATTCCCGAACTTTTATTAATTTATTTATGGCACATTTCCACATACCAAAACCTAGAATGTAACACAAAGTATATACAAAATAAGCTAAATTAGATAAAAAGATTAAGCTAAAATTAATTGAGGAAGTACACTTCCCCAGCTGTACTTCCTCGTAATTGTTCTTAATTACTAATATTACCTCCTGCGCAAATGCACGGACATTGACCATGTAATATATTTGAGTTATTATATATAAATAATCTTAAAATTAAACTTTTTTTATTAAATATAGATAATTATTAAATATTAATTAAGAAATACTACATAAAAAAGATTAACTATTTCTCAATTTTTTTAGATATAATTATATTTTTTTATCGTTCTCGCTGGTACCATTGGATCCTAAAATTAGTCGTAAAGTAAAATAATAACTCATATTTATGATAAAACAATCAAAAGGTTGAGACTATGAAGAACTCTTTAGATAGGACTGGACGCTTTTACTACTATTTGAACTCTTAATTTGTGTGTTGATATCTTCCAAAAATTATTCTTGTATTAAATTTTCAGTTTCTAAAATAGCATTTTTAAATAAAAACTTATTTTATAATATTTTAAGTGAAAATATTATATTTAATTGAAAACTCATTTTAGTCAATTATCTAAAAAATTTAAAAATTATTTATCCAGTAATTATTTTTTTCCCAGTATAACTCTATTTTGATATTTGACAGTAATCATATTAAATATATGAGTTATTTGAATGATATGTAAATAACATTAAAATTTAAACCTTCTAGATAATCGTTCAGTATTAATTATGAAACACTAAATGAAAAATGACCAACATTTTCTCAATCTCGTAGTATAATTTTAGTTTCGCACAATTCTAGGTGGTGTTATTGGAATCTAAAAATAGCCAAAAGTGAAATAATAATTTATATTTATGTCAAAGTACAAAGGTTGACACAATATAACTGAATCTTTGGTTACGACATGACTCTTTTACTATGACTTGAACTCTTATTTTGTATGTCGTTATCTTTCGAAAAATATTTCTATATATATATATATTATTCTTTGAATCATTAAATGTTAAATTAGTTGATTGTTATTGTATAACATTGCATATATTGTCTTGAAATTGCCACTTGAAACAGATATCATATCAGTTTGTTAGTATTGATTTTTTAAAAATGACACATAATGTAAATTTTAAAAAAATTTCTAAGATATCCTTGTCTTCTAATCTATGTATTTGAGCTGAAAATAAATATTTAAAATTGATGGTAGCAGTTTCCAAAAATTTTATAACATAGATGACAGAAGAAAAAATTCGTTGTCATCTGTTATTTCTGGTTTTAAAATTTTTCATACATTTTTTCTATATTTATTTTCTTTTATTTTATTTTTTATGTCTTTTTTTTTTTACAAAAATCTAATTTATTTCTCTATAAAAGGATGAGTTTAAATAAAATGTCTACATAAGAACTTTATTTATATTTTTAGTCTTTAGTTGAAATTCTTCCATATTTTTCTTTTGGCTATTTAACAAATCTAAATAAGTTCCTCGCCTTACCACTTAAATTAAAAATTGAAGAATATGTAATTTATATATAATCTATATATAATATGTGTATAATCGTGTGTTGCCAGTATACTATCTATGGATATTACCTATAAAAAGTTAATAATAAATCTGCCCAGATATTAATGTAAGTATTCCATAAGATTTATGACTAACTGGAATGTAAGCAAGACTGCCCATGCTAGCTGACTTCCTACTCAAAGCATCGGCCACCTCATTGGCTTTCCCGGGTGATATAAGATAGTGACATCATAATCTTTCAACAACTCCAACCACCTTCTCTGTCTCAAATTCAACTCCTTCTGCTTGAATAAATACTGAAGACTCTTGTGATCAATGTACACTTCACATGCCACCCCGTATTAGATAATGCCTCCAGATCTTCAATGCATCAACAATGGTTTCAACCTCCTAATCATCTACTGGATAGTTCTTCTCATGAATCTTCAACTGCCTCGAAGCATAGGCAATAACCTTGCCATCCTGCATCGACACTGCACCAAGCCCAATATGGGAAGCATCACAATAGACTATGAAAGGCTCTGATCCTGTGGGAAAAACAAACATCGATACCGTAGTCAGAGCTGTCTTGAGTCTTTGAAAGCTCGCCTCACACTCATCTGACCATCTGAACTGAGAACCCTTCTGGGTCAATCTTCTCATCGAGACTGCAATAGATGAAAACCCTTCCACGAACCGTCGATAGTAGCCTGCCAATCCAAAAAACTCCGAATCTCCGTAGCTAATGATGGTCTAGGCCAGCTCCTGACTGCTTCAATCTTCTTTGGTTCACTTGAATAACCTCTGTTGATAACACATGACCCATAAATGCAACTGAACTTAACCAGAATTCACATTTCGAGAACTTAGTATATAATCGACTATCCCTCAGAGTCTGAAGAACCACTCTACGATGCTGCTCGTGCTCCTCCTGGCTGCGAGAATATATCAACATATCATCAATAAAAACTATCACGAATGAGTCCAAATAAGGCCTGAATACTCGATTCATCAAGTCCATAAATGTTGTTGGGGAATTTGTCAACCCTAATGACATAACCAAGAACTCAAAATGCTCGTACCGAGTGCGAAAATCTGTCTTATGGACATCAGATGCCCTAATCCTCAACTGATGGTAGCAATATCGCAACTCAATCTTGGAAAATACCCTGGCGCCCTGAAGCTAGTCAAACAAATCATCATTCCTTGGTAGTGGATACTTATTCTTGATCATTACCTTATTCGATTGCCGGTAATCAATACATATTCTCATTGACCCGTCCTTCTTTTTGACAAATAACACCGGTGCACCCCAAGGTGAGACACTAGGTCTAATGAAACCCATCTCAAGCAGATCCTGCAATTGTTCCTTTAACTCTTTCAACTTAGGCGAGGCCATACGATATGGCGGAATAGAAATGGGCTGAGTGCCCGGAACCAAATCAATGCAGAAATCAATATCCATGTCGGGTGGCATACCCAGCTGATCCGGGAATTCAGAAACAACAGGCACAAAATCAATAGAGGGAACCTCAGCACTGAATCCCGATCATAAGCCAAATAAGCCAAACACCCCTTCTCGAACATACGCCGAGCCTTCACATACGATATAACACTACGGGTAGAATGACTTGGAGTCTCTTTCCACTATAAACGAGGAATTCCTGGTAATGCTAATGAGAGCTAGGTAAGTCATTCCTTAGCTAACTTACTTCATTAACGCATTGCTTCTCTTTTAACAAATACAAGTCAATAACATGAAGACCGCGGAACTTTGAATAATTAAGCAGAACATAACAATATTTCTTTTATATTTTTCTATCTGAACATGAATTTCTAATACAACCATTTGAATTTCGACAACCCAGAACTGGTGTCTCTCAGTTTTACAGACGGTCTAAGAATACTACACATAAAGGTTTGAAAGAAATAAACTCAACACTGTCTTCAGAAATACATGAAAGAAAAAGGAATGTAGATAAAAGGAGACGCTGGGCCCTGCGAACGCCTGCAGGGCTACCTCGAGTCGCCTGTGAATAAGATCCAGCAATCTCAATGCAGTCCGAAATCTACAACAATGGGATCTGCACAAAAGAGTGCAGAGTGTATTATCAGCACAACCGACCCTATGTGCTGGTAAGTGCCTAGCCTAACCCTGGCAAAGAAGTGACGAGGCTAGACCGGACTACCATATAAACTTGTGCAGTAATATATATATATATATATATATATATATATATATATATATATATATATATATATATATATATATATATATATATATATATATATATATATATATATATAGATAGCGGGAAAATAATAAGAATAACAATTTTAAATGGGAAGGGAACATGCTTCGGGGATAACAGATAATGCAGAAATTGAAGAGAATAATAAGGAACATCAATAAATTATCCCTAACACAGATAAGGAAAATCAAAACAAACTTCACTGTCTGTACACATCTTGTTGTTGGCGTACAACCAGATCCTATTTTTCAATGTTTATGTGGTAGGCGTACCACCCGCTCCCATTTCATCAAACCTCGTGGTAAGCGTACCACCCGCTCCCATTTTATTATATCAGCAGTTCTTCCAAATAAAATTTACTCTAATAACACAATAATTAATATGAATCCATAAGACAACAAGTACGCAATAATTATGATTCACTGAGAAAAACAAATAATGACAAGTAGCAATTAATTATGGGCTTTAAGGAGTAATTAGGAAATTTGATATTTAATGTGTAGAATGTCAAATAGCAGTTAAGTCATATAATCATGTAGCAATTACGGCATAAATTCAAGACATGACGTTGCACAAGGATATCTTGATTCAATAATAACAAGTAACACAATAAAGGGAGATGTCAACACGAAGAATCACAGTCATAGTGGAATAAAACAATTAAATGCACTTGAACTGATAATAATAAGAAATCATAACAAATGGCAATAGGTGCACGGCATCATCCTTCATGATTTTACTCTCATCCTCACCAAGTAATGATATCATAAAATCACCCTTCGTGCTTTTACTCTCTTTCCTCGCATATAATCAATAGAATCGGCACGGAATGGTACATCGTACGATACGGCATCACCCTTCGTGCTTTACTCTCTTTCCTCACATATAATCAATAGAATCGGCACGGAATGGTACATCGTGCGGCACAGCATAACCCTTCGTGCTTTACTCTCTTTCCTCACTTCTAATCAATAGAATCGGCACAGAATGGTACATCGTGTGGCACAGCATCACCCTTCGTGCTTTACTCTCTTTCCTCACATATTATCAACACAATGCACGGAATCACCCTTCGTGCTTTAACACTCTTCCCCACCCAATCAACAATCGCAAACAAGGGAAAGGGAATATAAAACAATAATGGAAATCCCGGCAAGGGAACACAAACAAACAATTAAAACCCGACAAGGGTACAACATCGATAATCTCACCATCCAGGCAAGGGAAACTATTCAATAATCAACAACGTCCCGGCAAGGGAAAATATTCAATAATCAACAACATCCTGGCAAGGGAATAGATCAAAAACTCTTTCTCTTTGTTTCTCTTTCTTTCTCTTTCATTTCATAGTTCACATTATCACCCGAGCCAATGCTCCAAATATTTACTTATCTCATATACCTTCACAATTTGTATTTCAACTCGAGCCAATGCTCCACGGAGGTTAAACATCACAATTCCTTTCACATACTCTTTACAACATATAGAAGTCATCAATTAAGCATGAAAGGTATAACAAAATCTAAACTATTCGCAAAATAAGGACTCACGATCATGCAAGAGACTAATGTATAGATACTTGTCACCATGCCTATACATCGTACTCGACAATTAGCAAGTAATTAATAAGATTCAACTCATATTCCCTCAAGCTAGGGTTAAACCAAACACTTACCTTGATGCCTTCAATTCAGCTCAAACCTCAACTATAGCTTTACCCCTCCGTTCCACCACAAAATCGCTCGAATCTAGTCACAAGTTAGGTAAATAATTCAACAAATGCTAAATGAATAAATTTGAATGCATAAAAATGAATTTCTCAAAGTTTTTCCCAAAAATTCAAAAATTGCCTCCGGGACCGCGTGTCAACACCCGAGGTTCGAACAAAAACCCGGTTACCCATTCCACCACAAATTCGAATATGTAATTTGTTTTGAAATCGGACCTCAAATTGAGGTCTAAATCCTCATTTTTTGAAAAACCTAGGTTCTACCCAAAACCCCCAATTTCACCCATGAAAATCTTTGATTTTAAGTGGAAAACATGTTAAATGATGTTAATGATTGAAAGAATTGAGTAAAAATTGACTTACAAATGATTTGGAATGAGACTTGTTCTTTAAAAATCGCCTAAGGAGTTTGGGTTTTGAGAGAATGGTGAAAATGGTTAAAATTCGACTAAGTATAAAATTTGTTAGGCCTATCATATGGGTATTGCGAACCTCGACTCTAAAGGCTTGGGAATTGCGAAGGTGACTTCGCATTTGCGAACTCAGGCCACACAAAAGGGCTTCGCATTTGCGAGAAATTCTTCGTATTTGCGAAGGAATGCTTCGCATTTGCGCGCCAAGCAGGCCTGGGCTGGCTTCGCATTTGCGATCCAGCCTTCGCAATTGCGACTTTGCATTTGCAAACAAGGCTTCGCAAATACGAAGCCTGTATGCCTGATCATACCAGATTTTTTTCCAAAGTTCAAAAATGCAATCCGACACCTATCCAAAACTCACTCAAGCCCTTGGGGCTCCAAACTAAATATGCAAACAACCTCAAAAAAATCCTACGAACTTATCCATGCGATCAAATCGCCAAAATAACATCATATGCATTGAATCAAGTCTCAAAACTCATGATTTCTTTCAAATTTTCATAAAACATCAAATTTCCATTTTAAGTCCAAAACATGTCAAACGACGTCTGTTTTCAACCAAACTTTACAGAAAGCACTTAAGCCATACATAAGACTTGTACCGGGCACCAGAACAAAAATATGGTCCCGATACCTTAATCTTTTAATCAAATTTTATTTTCAATTTCCTTAATTATTTCTAGAAAACAATTTCACACAGAAATTCATTTCTAAGGCTTCGGACTTTGGAATTCGATTTCGGGCATACGCCCAAGTCCCATATTTTCTTACGGATCCTTCAGGTCCTTCAAATTATGGGTCCAGGTCCGTTTACCAAAAATGTTGACCGGAGTCAAATTTATTCAATTTAATATCAAAATTTTGCATTTTTCTCACATAATTCATATTTAAGCTTTCTGGCTACATGCGCGGACTATGCACGTAAATCGAAACGACTAAAATTAGGTTTTCAATGTCTCAGAAGCACGGAATGCGAAAGAAAACAGGTGATGAACCTTGTGGGTTGTCACATATGATTTGTTGTGGAATCGGACCATAAATTGAGGTCCAACTCCCCAATTTTTGAAAATCTAGGTTTTACCCAAAACACCCAATTTTCCCATGAAAATCTTTGATTTGAAGTTGAAATCATGTTAAACGATGTTAAGGAGTAAAGAAAATGAGTTAAAAATCACTTACCAATCGTTTTGGAGAAGAAAAGTTGTTTGGAAAATCTCCTCTTATGTTTTGGGGTTTTTGAAAAGTGTAAAATAATTAAAATTCACGTGTATTATACCCCTCTAAGGGTCTCTGCGCGGACCGTGTAAAAAGGACCGCGACCATTAATAAGTCGGTATTTTACCAACTTATCTTGTCTTTAAACCTATATCTTTGCTATGTTTAAGTGATAAAATCGTGTGTTTAATGTCATTTACTTCTATTTTACAGGATGTATGTGATTTAGAAGTGATGGTGAAGAAACCAAGTAAAAACAAGTCAAAAAGAAGCAAAAAAGAGGTAAATCTGGGCAATGCCCTCAGTGGTCGCATTTGCGACAAAATCGTGGGAAATGCAAATCCAGCAGGGATGGTAATTGCGAGAAATTCATGGGAATTGCGAAGGAAGGCAAAATAGACAGTGTCGCAAATGCGAAGAACACTTCGCAAATGTGAAGTCAACTAGAACAGTCAACTTTCGCAAATGCGAAGGTTTCATGGCAAATGCGAATATGAGCAGTATAGGCAAGGTTGGGAATTGCGAACCTATGTTCGTAAATGGAAGATCGAGCTTCAGGCCTGGGCATTTATGGAATTTCACATTTTTAATCCCGAAACCATTTTTATACACGACCAAGCATATATTTATTAACATCTTTGGCATATCTTTTTCAAATCTTTGGCTTATTTTCAGTAGCACACATTAGAGAAGAACAAGTTTTGGAAGCTAGGGTTTGCACACACTTGGATTTTCAAGATTTCAAGCTTGTGGTTAACGGTTTCTTACCCTTTTATGTTTATTTCTTCATTTTCTTGCTTTTTATTGAATATCTAAGTGTGTAGTATTTATTTTCAACACTTGAATCTTGTTTATGTAAATACTCATATTTAAAGTGTGGATTAAATACCTTATTGTGCTTATGTATTGAATAATTTTTGTTATTTTATGAAGTGACTTATTTTTATTTTAAGTATTCTTGTTCTTTAATGTTTCCAAAGGAAGTAGCTAACCCTATGACTCACCCATTAACTCCGAGTTAATTTTGGAAAAGATAATTTGGGGTTGGGAATGATTAATTAACAAGAACTTGAGGCGTTACCCTCATTTTATAGATTCTATCCAGGGATAGGATAGAACTGCTTGTAGCTATATCTAATTAAGAATATTATTTGTTTTAGGTATAATTCAATTAGGAAGTCTTGTTAGTCTTCGGAAGAAGCTACTTAAGAATTATTACCCGTGGCTAATTAACATAAACTCGCTCATATTCGTAAAATCATGAAATACATTGGATCGTTACTTGAGTGTAATTCCCGATGCAATCATACTTGTAGCTATTGACCATTTTACTTGCTTTCTAGGTTAGTTTACATTTCCATATTTGGATATACATAGTTTCAAAACCAAATTCTTAGTGTTTGGCATTGCGAGATAAATGATAATTTTCTTACATTCCTAATCGCCTACACATTGTTCCCCGTGGGATTTGAACCGGGCTCATAGTTGGATAAATTATATTGCATGTGACCGTGTCCTATTACTTTTTAGCAGTGGATTTGGACGTTATCATCACAGGCTTTCTGAAGGCATGCGGATTACTGGCCAGTGCGGACTGCACTAAACCGATAGTGGACGGGCAGCACCCACCGTGGACCGCGCAAAGGAGACCGGGGCTGCACGCAATTTCTCGCGGGCTGCGCTAGAAGGTTTAGAGACATGCCAAATTTCTGAACCTGCAGCATCTTATCTTTTTAAGAATAAGGCATCCCAGAACCTACTCGAAGCTCACTCGAACCCTCAAAACTCTAATCCCGCCATACACATACCTCAAAAACATCTTACAACCATATTCATGTGATCAAATTACCAATATAGCATCATGAACATGGAATTGAACCTCAAGATCAATGAAATTTCTCAAATCTCCCTTTTAAGCATAAATTCCAAATTAGGGTCTGGATCACGTCAAACGACGTCCATTTTAAACCAAACTTTACAGAAAGTGCTTAAATCACATATAAAATTTGTACCAGGGGCAGAACGAAAATACGGGCCCGATACCATAATCTTCTAATCGAATTTCGTTTCCATTTTCCATAATTATTTCCAAAAAAGAATTTTAATCAAAAATTCATTTCTTGGGCTAGGGACCTTGGAGTTTGATTCCGGGCCCAAGTCCCATAATTTCCTACGTACCCTCCGGGACCGTCAAATCACGGGCCCAAATCCGTTTACTCAAAAGGTTGACCGAAATCAAATTTAATTATTTTAATATCAGAATTTAGCATTTTTTATAGAATTCATATTTAAGCTTTTCTATGTGCTCGGACTTTGCATGCAAATCAAGGCAACCCTAAATTAGGTTTTCAAAGCTTCAAAGACACAGAACGAATAAAGAAACATGTGATGACTCCTTTGGGTCGTCACATTAATGATAGTAAATGTATACCCAAATTTTGTTTTTTGTTTGATGCAAATTTATACAAATAGACTCTTCAAACAAAGTTTCCCAAAAACGAAAAAATTCATTTTTTTGAATATTGACTGATTTTCATGATGTGTCTTTCTCCAACATCTAGGTTACTTCATTATATATGTAAGTAAACTTTTATTCGATTTTCAAACTTTTTTTGTTATTTGGATAACCATAGATGTGTAACCTATATGTTGCATTTATTTGAAAAAATTCAATTTATTCAAATCTAGCTATATTATTTTAAAGAACTATGATTATATGGTTTTAAATATGAAACAATTTTTTTAGTTATATGGAATAATTTTTGCTCCAAAGGTGCAATAGTTTTTAAATAATCATAAAAGATAATAAAAGTTCCTAGCATGATTGCATGTGATCATTAACCAAATTATGTATAATAACTTGACCAAAAAAAAGATAAATTTCGTTTTTATGTTAATTCAAATTTAAAAACTTTATCAACAAATTCAAAAGTATTCTTTAATTCAAATTCAATTATATATATATATATAAATATATATATATATATAAATATATATATATATATATATATATATATATATATATATATATATAACGACCCGATCGATTGTTTTGAGCTTTTGCGCTTTGATCATCAGTTCGCGGGCATGACTTGCCCTGTATAATGTATTATGGCTGATATAGATCGTTGGTTTTGATTTCAAGAAAAATCGAAATGAATTTGGAAGAACGGTTTCAGTTGAAAACTTGGAATTCGAAAGGTTTGACCAAGAGTTGACTTATTTGTATATGAGCCCAGATCGGAATTTTTATGATTTGGCTAGCTTCGTTAGGTGATTTATGACTTAGGAGTGTGATCGGAATTGGTTTTGGAGGTTCAGTGTGAAATTTGGCTTGAATTGATGAAGTTAGTATTTTGGCGAATTCCGGTTGTAGGTGAGATTTGTATCCAAAAGTCAGAATGGAATTTTGAGAGTTGCAGTAGCTTCATTATGTCATTTGGGATGTGTGTGCAAAATTTCATATCATTCGGACGTCGTTTGGCAGAGTTTTTCATCGAAAGTGTATTTCGGAAGTTTTTGGAAACTTAGGCTTGAAGTCAATGAGTTTTGAGTAATTTGATGTTGTTTGAGGTGTTTTGATGATTGGAACAAGTTTTAATGATGCTATGAAATATGTTGATATGTTTGATTGAGGTTCCGAAGGCCTCGGGTGAGTTTTGAATGGTTAATCAGACCATTTGTGCCTTAAAACATAGCAAATATTGCATGCTTCAGTTGCAGGTATTTTGTTCATTGCGATCTCTTATATGTAATTGCGATCGCATAGAAGCTTTTGGGGCAGTCCATTTTTTTTTCTTCGCGTTCGCACAAGTTGGGATGTGATCGCATAGTTGGGTGAAATTGTTCTTTGCGAACGCATAGCTAAGATCGTGTTCGCATAGAGTAAAAAGGGCCTGAGGTATTGTTTGGAATTTGCTCATCGTGAACGCAGAGTGTTGTCCGCGATCTCATAGCATAATTTTGCTATGCATTGCGTTCGCATGAGACCTGTTGCATTCGGATAGGGTAAATTCTGGGAGTTGATTTTTGTGCTTCGCGATCGCGAAGGTTTTCCCGCGATCGCATAGAAGAAATATTGCCTAGGCAGAATATTTTAAAGTCATCTTGTTTGAGAATATGGGTGTATTTTCACCCATAGCAGCTTATTGTTGGAGATTCTTCAAGGAAACTAAAGAGGGATTATATTATGACATCCACCTAGCAATTCATGGTAATTAAGCCTAAAATTGAAGAACTCGGGCTTGAGATTTTAAAATTTTGATTTAGGGATTTGAAGGACCATTTGAGGTCGGATTTGAGAACTTTTGGTATGTATGAACTCGTGAGGAAATGAGAAATCTATTAATGTGAAAATTTTCTAGTTTCGAGAAGTGGTCCCGGGATTCGGATTTTTGAAATTTCAGGATTTATGCCCGTTATTGATTATTTTCGCTTAGGTTTTGTTCCCTTAGCATATTGTGATGTATTCGCTCTGATTTTGGATAGATTCGACACGCGTGGAGGCTGAATTGAGAGGCAAAGGCGTTGCAGGCTAGAGATTTTGCCGGTTCGAGGTGAATAATGATTGTAAATGATGTTATGAGGGTTTTAGACCCTAGATTGCACATCGAAGTGCTATATTGAGGTGACTTGCCGGATAGCGAGCATGGGGTAGATCACCATTAGGGATTGCGACTTAGTCCGCCTCGATTGATAATTTTACCGTGTATTTGATTGAAACTTATTTGTTATCATTATGACTTGGGCTGGTTGCTATATTTGGGCTTCGTGCCAGCTATTTGAATCCTTTCGAGGATGATTGTTGATATTTCCTCACTGTTTTTATACTTGAACTTAGTCATGTATTTTCCACTGTTTTCAAAAAAAAATCAACCAAGTTTAATTTGCTTTAACACTTGAAATGATATTTCCAACAATATTTTTGAGCTGAGAATCATATTTTACTATTGCCCGAGGGCCTTATGTAATTTTTGACTGAGTAAGGCCGAGGGTCTGTGTGGTGAGGGTACTTTTGGATCGGATTGCACGTCGTAGCAGTGAGATACTAATACTAATATGAGGCCGAAGGCCTAGATTTGATGCCTAGAGATGGCTTGATATTGCGCTTGGGCCGTAAGGGGCTCCTCTCGGAGTCTGCACACCCCCGATGAGCCCCGTCGATGATAACGGATCGGGCTGCACACCGCAGCGATACTGGTATAGTTTTATGTGTTTACTCATTTATTTATCTACCATTATCTGTTGTTGTGCTATTTCTTGTGATATCTACCTGATTGCCTGGCATTTTATGTTGAGTGAGTGTTGCGCCGAGGGGCAGATTTCTGTGCTTATCAGCACCATTGTTTGCATTTGTTTGCATAACTGTTTGAAAAGGTCATTTTCAAAAGAGGTTTAAACTGGGTTAAGACATTTCTAAAGATTTCACAGCTTCATTGCTTTTCTCAAAGAGTTTTATACTGCTTCTATACAACATGATGATTTTCCTTGCGTGATTTCTCGTTGCTCATAATTTACCTCTATTACTCACTAAGTTGAAGTACTCACGTTACTTCCTACACCTCGTATGTAGATGCAGGTATTTGTTTCCCTCGGTAGCGGTATTGAGCCGATCGAAGGCTAAGTTAGGTGATCGCCAGCATTCGCAGCACCACATTCATTCTTTTGTTTATCAATTCTATTTTATTTACTTCAGGCCTTGTAGTTGTATTAAACTCTAATAGATGTTTGTGACTTGTGACACCCTAGTTTGGGTTGTACTTATGTTAATTAATATCATTAAATCATATTTAATCTACTTATGAATTGTTTAACTGCTTAAAAGAGGTGTTTTGTGATGGTCCGGCCGGCCTTGTCTTCATGAGAGACGGCATCACGATCGAAGCGGCCTTATATATATATATATATATATATATATATATATATGTATGTATGTATATATAGACACACACCATATACAATTTGCATGATTAATTTGCTACTTGCTTTAACCATAATACAATTATATATGTTAACTTTCTTTTCTTAATATATGTGGTATATATATATATATATATATATATATATATATATATATATATATATATATATATATATATATATATATATATATAGACACACCATATACAATTTGCATGATTAATTTGCTACTTGCTTTAACCATAATACAATTATATGTGTTAACTTTCTTTTCTTAATATATGTGGTATATATATAAATATATATAGATTTAACTAATGAACTGATGAAACGAGATGAAAATATTGCAGCCACTCATTTGCACTTTGGATCACCATGGTCTATGATTCTTCCTCCAAATTTTCTTTTGGCGTGAGAGTGAGGGACCTATTCTTTAAAAATAGTTAGAGGTCGTTTAGTATGAGGTATAAGAAGGTATAAGGGTGGTATAAAAAATTAATACCATTTTAATACTCTGTTTGGTCAGCAAGCAAGGTATAAGTTATTCCGGTATTAATTTTAACACTGGGATAACTTATACCTTATAGAAGGTGGGGTAATTAACACTGGTATAACTTATACCTATTTCTTAGAAATTATGCAATTGTAATTCTTAACACAACATACTAAACAATAAATAAATAACAATCCCAACATAACAAATCTCAGTATAGTTTATCCCAATATAACTTATACCGGCATAACTTATTCCGGTATAAATCATATTCTAACCAAACAACCCCTTAGGAGATCACTCGTGCTTGATAAACAAGATTGGTGCTTCATCGTAAATATTATGAAGATGGTTTTCTCAAAATAAAAATAAAATAAACTTCAAAGTTATGAACGGATCATTTATACAAATTTGTACTTTCAAACAAATCGCAATAAGAGTGTGCACATTGTAGGCATATGAATTTCATTAAAATTAAATCCATAAAATAATTTGGACTATATTTTAAATTCAAGATATATTGATCCAAATAAATATTATGGGCTAATATATAAATAAGTTAATTATATAAGTCCAATATATATGGATTGGATAAATAAGTCTTAATCCTTGGTTAGCCCATTTAATTGGGCTAAAGTAATGAGCCAACTTCATTAAACCCAAGATGACATCTTCCTAGAGGTCCAGTTTGGTGTTACACATGAAATGACGTGGCGCGCCAAGTCAAACGGAAGAGCCAATAGTATCATGCCATGTATCAAAATAACAAGGCATGCCAAGTCACACTAAAAGGTCAATGAAATCGCTCCACGTGTGCAAGTGACATATTTTGGCCAATCAAATGCGGCCATGTCACACTTCAATTTGATTGGTCGGAAAGAATTTGTTCTTATCATAACTCTTCCCTCCCACAACTATAAATAGGGGTCTTCATAACTCAGAAAAAACACCAGAAGTTATACAAGAAGCAAGAAAGAGCTCGTGGATCAAATGCTGCAAATTTCTCCACAAGTTTCAAGCTTCAAGCAATCAAGTTCAAGTTCAAGCAATCAAGTTCAAGTTTAAGTTCAAGAACAAAGAACATACCAAGTATTCAAGCTCAAGAACGAAGAACAATTCAAGTATTCAAGATCAAGAACGAAGTCAAATCAAATACAAGGTGTTCAAGATCAAGGCTACTTGTTCGTATAAAAATCGTGGCAACAATCGAAGTGTTCGTGACGGATAAATCAAATTCAAGATCAAGCTCAAAAGCCCTAGAATTTATATTAGATAAGTAGAATCAGAGGAATCATAGAGATTGTAACACTCAAATATTCGAAATCAAATACTACGATTCTTGTGATATTTTTCGGTCTTGATTTTATTTTCTTGACGCAAATTTATTATCAATAAATTCTGGCATGCCTAGTGGGATAATCTTTACCTCTCATCTCAATTTTTCAATCACCAAAGTTAAGAACATTGAAATGGATTCAAAGAAAATCAACTCCATTTCAACTTTCACCAAGGCTGCTAACTCCAGGTTTTATACTGATGTGGAAAACATCCTCGATGTCACCTTTGGAAGCTTCGGACCAGATATGAGGAGAAAAGCAAGCTCTTTAGGACAACAAGTACCCCAAGTGTCATCCGCATCAACCCCTATTTTCGGATCTTCATTCTCAAAAGGAGCAAGATTTTCCACAAACGCATCTAAAGGAGGAAGTGATATTGCTGAAAATATCAAGAAAACTCTTGCTCTGCTTGACCTCTCTAGCTCCAAGCATTCTGCTGTGAAGGAAAATGATGATGCTTCAAGTGATGGATCCTTCCCACTTACACCACATAGCATCAGCCAATCAAGGATAAATCTATGTGAAAATTCATGCTACTCTTTGTCATCCACGACAATCATGCAAGCTATGGTGACAAACCCTCCATCCATGGAGAAGTAGTTGGCAAACTTGACGGAAGTAATCGCTGGCTTGACCAAATGCATGCAAAATCAAGAGGCTAGAATTGACAAGCTAATAGATAGGGTGGGAATCTTGATGGAAGAAGAATCTACCTATGCACCTGGCAAGCTCCCAGAAGTTTTAGAGAGTGACTCTCCCCCAAGACAAGTAGCATCCACTAAGGCTATCCCTATCTCATCTGAAGGGATAATTCCAATCGATCAACTGAAGGAGTTCATCGAAGGAACCATTAAGAACAAATATAAAGTTTCCGCCATATCCTCCATTACATATGCAAAGTCGTAAACTGCAAGGACCAATACGTTGAAAATTCCTGCTGGCTATCAACCTCCAAAGCTTCAACAGTTTGATGGTAAAGGTAACCCAAAGCAACATGTTGCGCACTTCGTGGAGACGTGCAACAGTGCTGGGACTTATGGAGATTACCTCATCAAGAAGCCTCTCGCTAAAAGGAAATACTTTTGACTGGTACACAAACCTCGACGCTGGATCTATCGACAATTGGGATAACCGAGAGCAAGAATTCCTCAATCACTTTTATAGAACAAGATGCATGCTGAGTATGATAGAGCTTACAAATACTCGTCAATGAAAAGAGGAACCGGTTATCGAATTTATCAATCATTGGAGGAATGCAAGCCTCAACTGCAAAGACAGGTTTAGTGAAGCTTCAGGCATAGATATGTGCATCCAAGACATGCATTGGGGATTGCACTACATCCTGCAAGGTATCAAGCCTAGCACATCTGAAAAACATTCAACTCGCTCCCATGACATGGAATTGAGCATGGCCTCTGCTGAAAATGGAAGGCTATCCATCTATGAACCTCGCAAAGCCAATGACAAGCAAGAATTTAGGAAGTGGGGCAAGTTCGTACCAAGTCTAATAGCAAAGAAAGTATGAATGTCAATACGTCACATATGAAGTTCATGACGAAGGTGAGCAAGAAGCATAGTATGAAATCCATTTCTTTTCAAGACAAGCCAAGTGGAAAGTTGACTCTAAAAGAGATGCAGGAGAAAGAGTATCCATTCCTGGATTATGATGTGCCAGCCATTTTCGAAGAACTCCTCGAGTTAAATTTCATTGAGCTTCCGGAGATGAAGTAACCAAATGAATATGGGAAAACAAATGATCCAAACTACTACAAATATCACCGACTTGTAAGCCACCCTCTAGAAAAGTGGTTTGTCTTCAAGGATAAATTCATGGACTTGGCTTGCAAAAAGAAGATCGTGCTTGAAAATGAGAAAGCAAATGCAAACCAAGTCTCTATCACCTTTGTCTCATTCAATCCGGATGAACTATGTGGTTTTAAAGAAAGTAAAAATGAAGAATTACAGGAGAGTGACAAAGATGAAGTCAACCAACCTGAAGATGATGAAGGTTTGATATTGGTGACTCGTCGTAGGCGCCACAAAAGGAGCCCATGAAAAGAATCAGTGGAACAACCAACAAGGAAGATGATGGTAAAAAGACCAATAAAAAAAATCAAGTTAGGCATTTGAAGAAATCAAAAATGGAGATGCACCACCCTCAAAAGCCACAAAATCCAGTGACCTTAGAGGAGTTTTTACCAAGTTGGTTCCGCACGAAGATTTCCCATGAGGGCATTGATGCCTCTTGTTGCCATGCTAACAAAGGAGAAAAAAGAGTGATGACCTACCATTGGCACCATCTTCAAAAAAGCCCATCGATTCCACTCCTCAAGAAGTTAATGCTTGTGAGGAAAAGTTCACTTTCACAAATGACGATCTTTTGCTAGGTGACACTCCTCATAACCGCCGATTGTACCTGGTTGTCTATATGTGCAATGAAAGGGTAAACAGGATTTTGGTTGATAGAGGATCCTCAGTGAACATTTTACTAATCTATACTGTGAAAGAACTTTGTATTCCCATGAATGAACTCTCATAAAGTCGAGTGATGATCCAAGGATTCAACCAAGGGGGGCAAAGAGCCATAGGCGCGATTAGGCTGGAAATCACTATTGAAGATATGCAATCAAGTGCATGGCTGCATGTGGTCGACGCGAAGACTTCATACAATATTTTGCTTGGGAGGCCTTGGATACATGATCCATCTACCAACCATCAATGTTTAAAATACTACAAGAGTAAAGTCGAGAAGACGGTAGTTGTTGATGATGAGCCATTCACCGAGGCTGAGTCACGCTTCATCGCTACTTGAAGAACTGCATTGTGAAGGAGCTTAAAGTTGATGATGGTACGAAAAGCAAGAATGACTAACCCATAAATAAAAGAGCTGATGTGACTATTGGCAAAGCCAAAACCGTTACTGAGGAGGTACCCGCCAATATGAATAAATATCATAAAGGGAGTATTGCATCTAACGGAAAGAAAGTAAGTCCTGCACTCCAATATGTCCCTAAAAGGAAGAAAGATGAGGGCGAATCACATAATCTCCATACCAAGATGCTAAGGGAGTTAACTCTTCTGGTAAAACGAATTGAGGCAGTAAAGTTGTCCTCAAAGCCGTTTGCAGGGTTTGTAGGCCAAAATTGTTTGTAGAATGTGGCACTCCCTACAAAGCGAATAGATAAATGTTTCGATCCTAACGCTTACAAGCTATTTGCAAATGTTGGACACAATCCCAATGAGTTGTCAAAGTTAGGGAAGCTTTGATTAGAAGTTGCAACAAGGCAACCACGTGAATGCCTAGGATACAAGCAACCGTCACCAACGCGCATCTCACTAAAAAGGTCGAGTAGCAATTATATTAATGTAGAAGATGAATCAGTTGCTTCTAACAAGCCTTCTGTCTTTGATCGGCTTGGAAAATCAACTGTGAGAACTTCTATATTTGAGAGATTGGGTCCATTAAAGAAGAGGAATAACTTCCAGAGAAATCATCGAAATACAAAAACACCCGCTTCACCCAAAATTTAGGAGATCTCTAAGGATTTTTGAAGTTTGGTTCCTTCCGGAAACAAACAAAACTGGTGGTTTCATGTGAAGAAGTACTGAAGGTAAAGCTATATATTGTGGTCTACACTAAGGAACGTGACGAAGAAGAAGAAAGTGTAGGTTCTTCATATCATGTCACTATACAAGGAGAGAATGGTGTTTTTTCTTTGATGGAAGATAATGCGAAATTGGAGGATGTTTAGCCGTGTAATCACGTATCCTCCAATGATGGAGACCCTCAAGAAGATGAAGATGTGAAAGATGCTCCACCTGAACTTGAAGAAGGAGTGAAGATAACAGTTGATTCCTTAAAATAAGTTAACCTTGGCACTAATGAAGAACCAAGACCCCAGCTACCTAAGTGTTTTACTAGAAATTGATGAAGAGAACACTTATATTGAGTTACTCAAAAAGTTCAGGGATGGATTTGCTTGGAGTTACAAAGAGATGTCTGGCTTGGACTCGAAAGTAGCAGTCCATCACCTTGCTGTCAAAAATGGTGCTCGCCCTGTTAAACAAGCTCAAAGGTGTTTTAGGCCAGACTTGGTTTTGGTTCCCCTGATTGATACTGAAGTTAACAAGCTCATTGAAGTTGGATTTATTCGAGAAGTTAAATACCCAACATGGGTTTCAAGTATTGTCCTTGTAAGGAAGAAGAATGGCCATATTCGAGTATGCGTTGACTTTAGGGACCTCAATAATGCGTGTACCAAAGATTAATTCCCGCTTTCTATTCCAAATCTGGTGATCGATGCTACTACTGGTTACGAGGTAATATGTTTCATGGATGGTTCATTGGGTTATAAACAAATTCGCATGGCACCAAAAGATGAAGAGCTTACTGCGTTTCGCACCCCCTAGGGTATTGATTGCTACAAGGTAATGCCTTTTGGCTTGAAGAATGCTGGTGCTACTTACCAAAGGGCTATGCAGAATATTTTCGATGATCTTCTCCACAAGAATGTGAATTCTATGTTGACGACTTGGTGGTGAGATCAAGAGAGAAGGGCGACCACACGAAAGACTTGAGGATGGTATTTGAATTGCTCCAGAGGTACCAACTTAGGATGAATCCGTTGAAATGTGCCTTTGGAGTTACTTTTGGAAAGTTCCTTGGTTTCATTGTCCGACATCGAGGGATCAAAATTGATCAAGCCAAAGTGGATGCCATTTTGAAAATGCTTGAGCCTCGAGATATCCATGAATTGAAAAGTATACAAGGAAAGCTAGCATACCTTAGAAGATTCATATCAAACATGGATGGGAGGTGCCAACCATTTAGTCACCTCATGAAGAAAAGCGTTCCTTTCAAGTGGGATAAAGCTTGTAGCAATGCCTTCGGAAGAACCAAAACCTACTTGATGAAGCCTTTAGTTTTAGCAGCTCCTATACCAGGAAAGCCATTGATACTATACATTGCGGCGCATGAAAGGTCTGTTGGAGCACTGTTGGCCCAAGAAAATAGTGAGGGGAAAGAAAACTCTCTTTACTACTTGAGCAGGATGATAACACCTAATGAGTTAAATTACTCACCAATTGAAAAGTTGTGTTTGGCACTAGTCTCCTCAATTCAAAAATTGAAACACTACTTTCAAGCTCATGTTGTCTGTCTTGTTTCTAAAGCAAATCCCATCAAGTTCGTGATGTCAGAACCTGTTCTTAGTGATCGACTAGCGAGATGGTAGCTCCAATTTAAACAATTTGGAATTTTGTACATCCCTCAAAAGGTTGTAAAAGGACAAGCATTGGCAGACTTCTTGGTAGATCATCCGATACCTGATAACTGGGAGCTAACTAATGAACTACCTGATGAGGATGCAATGGTCGTTGAAGTTCAACCTCCATGGAAGGTGTACTTTGATGGTGTTGTGCATCATGGGGGAGATGGGGCTAGCATAGTATTTGTCACTCCCCAAGGTAAAGTCTTGCTCTACTCCTTTACCTTGACACAACTATGTTCCAACAATGTTGTTGAGTATCAAGCATTAATACTTGGGCTCGAAATGGCTGTTGATATGAAACAATTGCAATTGCAAGTCTTTGGTGACTCCCAGTTAGTGGTCAATTAGCTTTTGGGTAGTTACGAGGTTAAGAAGGCTAAACTACGTCCATATCATGATTACGCTAAAAAGTTGATGGGGTGGCTCGGTGATGTAACTATTCAGTATGTACCAAGGAAAGAAAATAAGAAGGTTGATGCTTTAGTTGCTCTAGCTTCATCATTAGCCCTGCCTGACCAAGAGCAAGTTAACGTCTGCCAAAAATGGGTAGTACCGCCCCAAATGAGGCTGAAGGTGAAGAAAATGAACTCAAACATCTTGTTGCTATTTCTAAAGTTGAGAAAGAAGAATGGCGACAGCCCATTATCGACTACTTATGCTATGGGATACTTCCAGAAAATCTGAGGAGAAGGACTGAAATCCGTCGTCATGCACCTCGCTTCCTTTACTACAAGAATACTCTATACAGAAGGTCGTTCAAGGGAGTACTCTTGCGATGCCTAGGATAAGAAGAAGCTCTCCAAGCTTTGCAAGAGGCACATTCTGGGGTATGTGGGTCACATCAGTCTTGACCAAGTCTCCACTTCCATATAAAAAGGATGGGATATTATTGGCCAAGGATGGTGAAAGATTGCTTGAACTATGCCCGAAGATGCAAGGCTTGTCAATTCCATGCGAATTTTTTTCATCAACCTCCTGAAGTGTTGCACCCGATTGTTGCATCCTGGCCGTTTGACACTTAGGGATTGGATGTTGTTGGACCACTACCAAAGTCCACTAGTGGGCACTATACATATTGGCTGCAACTGACTACTTCTCGAAATGGGATGAAGTTGTTGCTCTTAAAGAAATAAAGAAGGAAAATGTCGCAAGTTTCATCCGAGTAAACATTATTTATCGATTTGTCATTCCTCGTTACATAATAAAGGATAATGGAAAGCCATTCGACAATAGGCTGATGAACAAGATTTGTGAATTCTTTGTCTTCAAGTAATATAACTCTTCGATGTACAATGCTGCCGCCAATGGTCTAGCTGATGCATTTAACAAGACTGTGCAACTTGTTAAAGAAAGTCATCTCCAAATCCAATCGAGATTGGAATGACCGTATGGAAGAAGCTCTATGGGCATATAGGACGACTCACCGTACGCCAACACGGGCAACTCCTTATTCACTCGTTTATAGAGTCGAAGCCGTCTTGCCACTTGAGCGTCAAATGCCTTCATTACGACTAGCTATTTAAGAAGGGATCACTGATGAATAAAATGCTCGACTTCGATTAGCAGAGTTGGAAGCTCTTGATGAAAAGAGATTGGAAGCTCAATAGAGTCTTGAATGTTATCAAGCTCGATTGTCTTACGCCTTCAATAAAAGAGTTCGTCCGAGATCCTTTCAAGTAGGAGATCAAGTCCTTGCCATACGAAGACCCATAATTACTTCCCATAGAACCTTAGAGAAGTTTACTTCAAGATGGGATAGTCCATATGTCGTACAAGAAGCTTATCCAAGTGAGGCTTACAAGCTGGTTGATGCAGATGGTATGAGAATTGGCCCTATCAACGGCAAGTTTTTGAAGAAGAATTATCTATAAAGTTGCAAGTCATAATTCTCCTCGACGTACGAGCCTAAACTGTATGTTGCTACACTCCTGGCCCATAAGAGTATAAACTGTGTACGGCCCCAAAAAAAAGTTCGCTAGGTTGAAAATCTCGAAAGAGGTGGCCTAGGCAAAAGTTAGGAAGAAAAAGAAAATCTACCCATTCTGAACTACGGTATGACTTGATCCTCTTCACCGAGGTACGTAGGCAGCTTAGAGTTTTATTCTAAGTTCAGTCGCATAAGTTCAAAAGATACATATTGCCCCAATTTTTGTTCGAATGAAGTATGAAGGAATGTAATATCATGCTAAAATGTCATCCTCCTGTTGAACTTTGATCTCATTTGATTTAAAGGGGGCAACCCTCAATGGGAAATTGATATCTTCAATGGGCAGATTTTAGAAGGATGTCAAGTATTTGCATTGAAGTCCAGGGATTCTATATGTCTTTAGGTTCGCCAAACCTTCAAGTTTGTTGGTCTCCAAGTTCGCCCTCTACCTTAAAAAAAGGGAAGAGAAGCGAGGCGTCAAAAGGAAACACAAGTATAAGGAAATGATTGCTTGGCGCAACATTTCAAATTCAATGAGATTTGAACCCCAAGATATTTGTGAGAATATGGTTCTTAAATTTTGATTTATGGCAAGTAAGACGTCTTCCGATATCGAGGCTTCCATATCAAGATACAAAATATTTGGTGAAGTCGCGCAAATCTGAAATTGTAGGTGTATCAGAATTTAATATTGACTTCGAAATATTATCTGAATGTATCCTTAAGGCATTAAATCTTGAATTTTGGGTATGTTATAAATTTATATGTTAAGTTTCCAGTTGATCAAACGGTTCATGATTTTGGTGTTCCTACTTCGAGATACAAAACTTTTGGCAAAGTCGAGCAAATCTAAAATTTTAAACGTGGTGGAACCTAAAGTTGGTTTCAAAATATTATCTAGGACGATTCTGAAGCTATTTGATTAAGAATTTTGGATATGTTCTATATATTTAAGTGTAGTTTCAAGAAATCAAACGGTTCGTAATTTCAATGTTTCTACACCAATATATGAGTTTTTTTAGTGAGAATGCGCAAATCTGGAATTGATAGCGAGGTGCAACATCAAGTTGGTTTCAAAATATTATTTGGGATGATTCTGAAGTTGTTTGATTTAGAATTTTGGATATGCTCTAGATCTTGAAGTCTAGTTTTTTTTGAGATTAAACGGTTTGCAATTTCGATATTTTTACATTGAGTTATGAATTTTTTGGTGAGACTGTGCAAATCTAAAATTTTCAATGTGGTGGAATCTAAAGTTGGTTCCAAAATATCATCTGGGGTGATTCTGAAGGTTCTTGATTATGAATCTTGGAATATTTTAGATATTGAAGTCTAATTTTTGAAAAATCAAATGGTTCAATATTTGGACTCTCCCACGACAAGATATAAATCTTTCGTTACAAGCGCGTAAAGTAGAAAATTATGCGACTAAGATAAAAGTCGAATAATGTAAAGCAAAAGGGAAGCTGAAACATTTAAGCCCTCGAAGTCTCCAAGTTGAAGTCTTCAAGTGTATTCAAGTTGAAGGGCCCAAGTTGAAATCTTCAACCCCGTTGGTCTTCAAGTTGAAGTCTTCAAATTTGCCGATCTTCAAGTTGAAATATTTAGGCCCTCCAGGTCTTCAAGTTTCAGTCTTCAAATTCGCTGGTCTTAATGTTGAATTGATTAAGCCCACCGAATCTTCGAATTGAAGTCTGCAAAGTCAGCCAAATCTCCAAAGTTTTCTAAGTGCTTAAGTCAATGTCGTCTTCAAGTTGAAGCTTTATAACTATCCAATCTTAAGGTGGACATATAAGTCCGTTTGCACCTTAAGTTAGCCTCTTAGATGGTTTGTCCTTAAAAGGAACTATAAGTCTTCCAATCTTAAGGTGGACATATAAGTCCTGTTGCACCTTAAGTTGGCCTCTCCGATAGTTAGGCCATATTGAGAGTAATCTCTCTGATAGTTGGGCCATTTTGAGAGTAATCTTTTCGATAATCGAGCCACTTTGAGAGTAATATCTCAAAGAATTGAGCCACATTGAGATTAATCTCTCCGATAATCGTGCCATTTTGAGAGTAATCTCTCCAAGAATTGAGCCACTTTGAGAGTAATCTCTCCAAGAATCGTGCCATGAAAGTAATCCCTCCGATATTTAAGCAGGGATCAGTACCCGTCCCCTCACACCTTAAGACCGGCTTCTTCATGCATGGATCACCTCGTTTTCGCTTGACCTAAAAAAAGTGACAAAACAAAAAAAGCACAAGAAAAGAAGAAGAAATTACCTTCGCGTTAATGCTTTCAAGTCCACAAAAGTAGACTCAAATGGCTTGCAAATAATGCAAATTAATGCTCAACAAATACGGACGGCTGAAGCATGGATTGCCGACGTCGGAACTAAGATGATTCGTATTCAAAATGAATTCGGGCTCGTTAAAAAGCCAATTCGAAATAGATTTGGACTCCTTATCCAATTAGTGTGATGTGGGACAATGGTGAAGGCGGTAATTTAATGCTTCCTTTGATCATAAACATCAGCTGAAGCAATTTGTTTTCGAGTAAAATATAAACTCACACGTCTCATGAAAACTGTCTTACATAATTGTCCACTACTGACTCGAAAAGTTTTGTGGTACAAGTCTGAGTTTTAAGTAATACTTAAATTCTTTGACAAGATTATCAAGACTAGGTGCATTTGTTTCTAGTCATACGTGAAGGGAATCTTTGGCAATATTGATTCAAGTGCCAAGAATTATATGCTTACATAATTTTGGTATTCTTCCTATATAAATATGAACTGATATTAAAAGTCTCAAGGAATGACTTGCACGGATAACTTTAATTTGATTCGAACTCCAAATTCAATGATCTGTTAATACTTCTAGTCTTTAAAAAGTTTTACCGTTTCGACAAATCTTCAAGTAAGGGCATTTCTAGGCATATGAACTATTAAAATTAAATTCATAAAATAATTTGGACTATATTTTAAATTCAAGATATATTGGTCCAAATAAATATTATGGGCTAATATATAAATGAATTAACTATATAAGTCATATATGAATTAAATAAATAAGTCTTAATCCTTTGGGCTAGCCCGTTAATTGGGCTAAAGTAATGAATCCGCTTTATTAAGCCCAAGATGACATCTTCCTAGAGGTCCAGTTTGGTGCCACGCGTGAAATGACGTGGCGTGCCAAGTGAAACAGAAGAGCCAATAGGATCATGCCACGTATCAAAATGACAAGGCATGCCAAGTCACACTAAAAGGCCAATGAAATCGTGTCACGTGTGCAAGTGACATGTTCTGGCCAATCAAATGCGGTCATGTCACACTTTAATTTGATTGGTCAGAAAGAGTTTGTTCTTATCATATCTCTTTCCTCCCACAACTATAAATAGAGGTCTTCATAACTCAGAAAAAATACCAAAGGTTATAGCAAGAAGCAAGAAAGAGCTCGTGGATCAAACGCTGCAAATATCTCCACAAGTTTCAAACTTCAAGCAATCAAGTTCAAGTTCAAGAACGAAGAACATATCAAGTATTCAACCTCAAAAACGAAGAACAATTCAAGTATTCAAGATCAAGAACGAAGTCAAATCAAATACAAGGCTTTCAAGATCAAGGCTACTTGTTTGTGATAAAATTTGTGGCAACAATCAAAGTGTTCGCGACGGATAAATCAAATTCAATTTCAAGATCAAGCTCAAAGGCCCTTGAATTTATACTAGAAAAGTAGAATCAGAGGAATCATAGAGATTGTAACACTCAAATATTCGAAATCAAATACTACGATTGTTTGCGATATTTTTCGGTCTTGATTTTATTTTCTCGACACAAATTTATTGTCTACACACATTGATCATTCACATAAATTTATATTTTATTCTTTTATATATAATTATTTGTTTAAAATTTTATGTAATACTATTAATATCAGTTTGCAAAGTTGTACACTATGTGACTCTGTCGGCACAAGCATACACGTGCAATGCACATGCCGAAAAACTAGTTAATATTAAATAAACAACCTTTATATAAATAAATATTAGTTATATTAAACATATCACATATATATTAACCAAGTAATATTATTTACTTTCCCATTCCAAATAGAAAACTTCAATATGTGTACAATATTAATTAAATTTTCTATGCTAGCAAAGAATTTGGAGAATTAATTCATTTATTTAGCTAATTAAATTTTCCAATTTAATTATCAAATAATAAATTAATTAATTTTTTACAAAAAAATTAAAGCACTCGTTGGTGTGCGACCCCACAAGTTTAATATTAAGCTGGTAGTAAATTGATCAGATTAATATACTAATTAAGGGTAATGTCTAGCAACAAGTTTTAACCCGTGGTAGAATAATGTAGTATTTCCTTCTATATTTATAGCTCTGAGTCACCCTAGAATATAGTTCAACTGTCAAATCTCATAGGCAACATGTCAAATATAGTCGGTTGTTGAATGACCTTAGAAAAACACATTCTTCTTTTTATTCAATTGCCATGACCAAGGTCTTAATTTGATCGCTTATAATTTATGACAATATAAAGCTTAAACTCATTATCAAGAATTGACAGAATATATCTTGATCAACCATTAATTCTACAAGTATTCCACCATATCAATATCTTTTCAACTATCGAGCTAGGGTTACAGGTGTCTAGTGGCTGAGGCAGGATCTCCACGAAGGGGGTTCAAAAATATTTGTTTGTAGCTAGTGAAAATTGAAACCATAACCTTATGTAGATTTTTAAACCTCGTGACCACTAAACTACACTTTTGGATTGTGTTAAGGGTGTTCAAAACTTAATATATAGAGATAAAAAATAGATTTTGCCTAATATATATAATGTAATTTTTCGGCGACAGAACACCCTTGCGCCCCCTAAATCTGCCTTTGCAGGTGTCTAGTACCAAAGCACACTAAATGATTTGTCAATTTCTATGACGATTATGTCAAAGCAAACTCTTACATTACATTCTTTAAGAGAATATTTTATTGACGATTTATGGTAATTCGGCCATTAGGAATTATTCAATGAGTCAAAATGATCATATTTCACATGCATCATATATATATATATATATATATATATATGTGTGTGTGTGTGTGTGTGTGTGTGTGTGTGTGTGTGTGTGAGAGAGAGAGAGATTTACTTTACGAGATTAACTAATTTTTATCTCATAAAGACGACTACATAAATATTGATCTAACTGGATTTCTAATGTCCAAATTAATAATTATTTTATCAAAAATAAATTTAAATTAAATCATAAGAAACTTTACTATAGTTATTATAATCCCAATCAAGATCATAAGTTTTAAAATTTAATTAAGGAGTTTATCATATTATCAAGCAAGTAATAATAATTGTAATAAAAAATATTAGTTGTCATATATAGACATCGAATAACATACACAAAAGTATGTTCAGATCATTAAACATGAGATTTAATATAGACAATATCTAGTGTATATTCCTAACAAAAACCAATAAGAGAGTGTATATGTCATGGACACCCAACTTTTGTATTATTAAGGACTTTATCATATTATCAAGCGAGTAATAATAATTGTAATGAAAAATATTAGTTGTCATATATAGACATCGAATATCATACACAAAAATAACCAATAAGAGAGTGTATATGTCATGAACATCCAATTTTTGTATTATTAAGGACTTTATCATATTATCAAGCAAGTAATAACAATTGTAATAAAAAATACTAGTTGTCATATATAGACATCGAATATCATACACAAAAATATATTCAAATCATCAAACATGAGATTTGATATAGATAATATCTAGTGTATATTCCTAACAAAAACCAATAAGAGAGTGTATATGTCATGGACACCCAATTTTTGTATTATTAAGGACTTTATCATATTATCAAGCAAGTAATAACAATTGTAATAAAAAATACTAGTTGTCATATATAGACATCGAATATCATACACAAAAATATATTCAAATCATCAAACATGAGATTTGATATAGGCAATATCTATTGTATATCCCTAACAAAAACCAACAAGAGAGTGCATATTTCATGGACACCCAAATTTTATATTGCTATTATTATAAAGAAAAGAAAAGGGAGACAAGATCAAATAATTTTAAGAAATAGAAGATAAAAATGAAAAACTGAATAGCTAGGAAAGCTCGAAAGGAACAGCTCCAAAATAAAAAATATTTGGTATACAAAGATATGGTCCAATAGGTAATGTAGTGGGCGAGAATCATGAATTATGAGGTATGTGATTCAAATCTCAGCAAAGATAAAAACTATCCAAGTCAAAAAAAAAAAGATAAAATTTCTAATTAGAGTGAATGTCTATCTTGTAGAGAATTTTACTTTGAGGCTAAGTCATTTTTCCTCCTATAAATAGAGGGGTATCACCCCATTGTAAATCACCCCAAAATTCAATAAGAATTTTCTCTCTCTTTCTCTGCAATATTGCTCTTGTTCTTTTATTATTTTATAACATGTTATCAGCACGAGACTCTACCGTCTCAACTTTGAGAAGATTAAGGTAATTTTTCTCCTCTTTTTAATTATGACTGACATTATGAAAAGAAAGTTCGTTGCCCTTGAAATTTTGGGCAAGAACTATATGACATGGGTGTTGGATGCTGAAATCCATTTAGATGCAATGGGTCTTGGAGACGCATTAAAGACAGAAATAAAGCATCCACCCAAGACTGTGCTAAGGCCTTGATTTTCTTGCGCCATCACCTTGATTAAGGGTTGAAAATTGAATATCTCACAGTCAAAGATCCATTTATTTTGTGGAATGGCTTAAAAGAAAGATATGACAACTTAAAGTTGGTCACTCTGCCACAAGCACGATATGATTGGGCTCATCTGAGGCTCCAAGACTTTAAGTCTGTTTCTGAATATAATTCTGCGATGTTCAGAATTACTTCTAAATTGAAACTCTGTGGAGATACTATCACTGATTATGATATGCTTGGAAAAACGTTTACAACGTTTCATGCCTCCAATATGGTTCTGCAACAGCAGTATAGAGAGAAAGGTTTCAAGAAGTACTCTGGGTTGATTTCTCTTCTCCTTGTGGCTGAGCGAAACAATGACTTGCTCATGAGAAATCATGAAAATCGACCCACTGGGTCTACACCATTGCCTGAAGTGGATGAGGTGTATTCCAATTATGCTAAGCGTGGAAAAGGCCATGACTCTAATCGTGGTCGTGGTCATCACCGTGGTCGTGGACAAGGAAGAAATTTTCCTGGTGTCAATCACCCCAAAATGAAATATAACCACCAAAAGCGGAAAGGGAAAGATGAGAAGCCAAAAGCAAATAGTTCAGAAACTGAATGCTATCGTTGCAGTGGAAAAAGGCACTGGGCAAATATTTGCCGTGTACCATAGGGGTGTTCAAAACCGATCCGAAACCAAAAACCGATCCAAACCGAAGCTTAACGGCTTATTGGTAACGGCTTAACGGCTTAATGGATGGGGAACGGATTGAATTTTTTTTATTAACGGCTTATCGGTTTGGGGATGGATTATTCAATTTTCTTAACGGCTAACCCGTTAACCCGTTAAGAATATATAAAATATATATATATATATATATATATATATATATATATATATATATATATATATATATATATATATATATATATATAATTTAGTGATAGAATTGAGTTGTCTAATACATATATGGTTCTATGTGTGTCATGGAAAAAGAAGAATTGAAAGGTTGGTTATGACTAGAGGAACGACACCCCATGAAATAAATTTGTGCATTTTGGATGATTGCTTGTGGAAAATGGAGAATGATAGTTATTTATAGAATAGGAGTGTAGAGAGTAGAATTTACCAGAGCACTTCAATTTTTAAAAGTTCATTGTGGGAGCTGAATGGAAATTTGCGCGACAGATTCTTTTGGTAATATCTGAAGCTTATGAGTACACATGTAGTGTGGCCTCTAACAGAAGATAAGTTCTGTTTTATTTTTCTCGATACTGAACTAGTAGTGAATTTATCTATTTTATAATCTACATGTTGATGGCGATTGTTTCATTAGCTACATCATATTGCCTCTAAAATATTATTTTTTATGGCAATTCATTATTTCTAAGACGAGGAGAATAAGAGATATTTAGTGAACATGTATGTTAGGCCGATAAACCGCCCATTAACCGCCCTATAAGAGCTAACCCTACCAATCCGCCCGATATCTTATCGGGTGGCTAACGGATTAATACATTTAAAAGCCGATAACCATTAAGCCAAACCGTTAAGAGTAAAAGCCGCCCAATCCGCCCGATGAACACCCCTAGTGTACCAAGACATTTGGTTGAGCTTTATCAAGCATCTCTAAAGAATAAAGGCCCTGAAGCCAATTTTATCTCTGACAACGATTTTGACATCACCCACTTGGATGTGACAGACTACTTTGAGCACCCTGATGGGAAAATAGACCACTTGATCGGTGATGGATCCGTAGTTAATGAAGAATGAGTGCTTTGATTTTATTTTTATTTTGTTTATTTGTATTAGTTAGTGAATAAACACCATGTAATCGTAATTCTTTACATGAGTAGTAGTCATTAGTATCAATTAGTATTATTGTGGAATATTATTAGTTTGTTTTAATTAAATACAGTTCTAGTGTTATTTTGGAAATTGTTTTATCAATGGGAAAAATATGACTCATTATCAGAGATGTTGTCATATGTAGTACTTCCAATATTTTTATTTTTTTTGATAGATTATAGATATTCAAATAACGACATGTAAGTAAACGAAAACGAAACATAAAGTATGATAATTGTTCACCGAACTTTTTATTTTATGTAACTTGTCTATTGCTTATATAAAGTTTCTGGACAGTCTTACGATTCCATATATTTAATACCTCGCTGGAAGTTCAATTTAAAACTACATTAATTGTTTACATAGAATGCTTATTGACGATTTTCCCAAGACTATTTAATCGATTACATAAATTGTTGTCAGTTGCAACAGTGTTAAATTGATCCCATCGCTCATAATCTTATATTTTTTTTTATGTCAATCCATGGGAAGCAAATATGGATATCTTACAGAGCAAAATTAGATCAAAGTTTAATTGTAAAAATATTTGTTTAATTGATTCATGTACGACACATACGATATTCAAAAAGAAGAAATATTTCTCTCATTTAAGTATGTGTAAGGCAAATATTACTATAATTTCTGGTAGTAGTAAATTAATTGAAGGCTCTGGAAGAGCTACTATAACTCTGCCTAAAGGAACAATATTTATCATAGAAAATACAATGTTCTCCTCCAAGTCCAAGAGGAACTTGTTGAGTTTTAAAGATATCCGTCGAAATGGATATCATATTGAGACAATAGATGAGAATAATCTTGAATATCTCATCATTACCAAGAATGTATCTGGCCAAAAGAGGGTTATTGAGAAGTTCCCATCTTTATCTTGTGGCCTGTATTGGACAAGAATTAGTGCAATTGAGGCACATTCTACCGTAAACCAAAAGGTTACTGATTCCAATACTTTCGTACTTTGGCATGATCAATTTGGACATCCTGGATCAACTATGATGAGACGGATTATAGAAAACTCAAATGGGCATCCATTAAAGAATTTAAAGATTCTTTTAAATAATGAATTTTCTTGCACTTCTTGTTATCAAGGCAAGTTAATTATTAGACCATCACCAACAAAGGTTGGAATTGAGTCACCTGCGTTTTTGAAACGTATACAAGGGGACATTTGTGGACCTATTCACCCATCAAGTGGGTCGTTTAGATATTACATGGTCCTAATAGACGCATCTTCTAGATGGTCTCATGTGTGCCTATTGTCATCTCGCAACCTTGCGTTTGCAAAATTAATGGCACAAATAATTCGATTACGGGCACAATTTTTCGATAATCCAATCAAGTCTATTAGACTAGATAATGCTGCGGAGTTTTCATCCCAAGCATTTAATGATTATTGCTTATCAATTAGGATAAAAGTGGAACATTCTGTAGCTCATGTTCACACTCAAAATGGTCTTGCAGAGTCTTTAATTAAACGTCTGCAGTTGATAGCAAGACCGTTACTCATAAAAACGAGGCTGCCCACTTCTGTTTGGGGTCACGCCATTTTACATGCAGCAATGCTAGTTCATCTCAGACCGACAAGTTATCATAAATATTCCCCGTTGCAATTAGTTTTGGGTCATGAACCTAATATATCCCATTTAAGAATTTTTGGATGCGCAGTATATGTGCCTGTAGCACCGCCATATCGCACCAAAATGGGTCCGCAAAGAAGGTTAGGAATATATGTTGAGTTTGAATCGCCATCCATTATCCGCTGCCTTGAAACATTGACAGGGGACTTGTTCACTGCACGATTTGTAGACTGTCAATTCGATGAGACACATTTCCCAAAATCAGGGGGAGAAGTTGGTGAAACCAAACGAAAAATTTTGTGGAAAACTCCATCACTATCTCATCTTGATCCACGTGCCTCTATTTGTAAAAAAGAGGTGCAAAAGATTATCCATTTGCAAAGAATAGCAAATCAAATGCCAAACACATTTACGGACTTGAAAAGAATAACGAAATCATATATTCCCGCAGAGAATGTTCCAATCCGTATTGATGTCCCTATTGGACAATCTTCTAGTGTCATAGCTAATGAGTCGAAAGCATGCCTAAAACGTGGCAGACCATTAGGTTCCAAAGATCGAAATCCTAGAAAAAGGAAAACAAATTATCAAAATGACAATATGAAAGATGTCATGAAGAAATCCACGATTTAATAAATTATGAGATTCATGAACAATCCACTGAGCCCGAGACTCAAGAAAATAAGGAACTATCAATAAATCCAATCGATATTGAGACAAATTTTAATCGAGTGGATATAGTGCTGGATTATGTCTTTGCATATAATGTTGCATCTAGAATTATGCAATAAAGCGAGGATCTTGAACCTCAATCTGTTGGAGAATGTCGACAAATACTTGATTGGCCAAAATGGCAAGAAGCAATCCAATCAGAATTGAATTTACTTGCAAAACGTGAAGCTTTTGGGCCTACAGTTCAAACACCTAATGGTGTTCAGCCTGTTGGCTATAAATAGGTCTTTGTACGCAAGAGAAATGAGAAAAACGAGGTACAAAGATATAAGGCACGCCTTGTTGCACAAGGATTTTCACAAAGGCCTGGTGTCGATTATGAAGAGACATATTCACCCGTTATGGATGTTATAACTTTCTGTTATCTCATTAGTTTTTCTGTCCTTGAAAAGCTTGAAATGCATTCAATGGATGTGGTTACCGCCTACCTTTATGGATCACTTGATAATGAGATATACATGAAAATTCTCGATGGATTCAAAATTCCAAACATTATAATTCAAAGTTCCGGGAAATGTTTTCGATCAAATTGCAAAGATCTTTGTATGGTCTAAAGCAATCAGGACGAATGTGGTATAATCTCTTAGTGAATATTTATTAAAGGAAGGCTATATAAATGATGCCATTTGCCCATGTGTTTTTATAAAGAAAATAACATCGGAATTTGTTGTATTTTCCGTATATGTTGATGACATAAACCTTATTGGAACTCCTATATAACTCCAAAAGGAAATTGATTATTCAAAGAAGGAACTCGAGATGAAAGATCTCGGAAAGACAAAATTATGTCTTGGTTTGCAAATTGAACATTTGGCAAACAGAATTTTTGTTCATCAATCTGCTTATATAGAAAAGGTATTGAAACGGTTTTACATGAATGGAGCACATCCTTTAAGTACTCTGATGGTTGTTCGATCACTTGATGTGAATAAGGAACCATTCCGACCTCAAAAAAAGAATGAAGAGCTACTTGGTCCTAAAGTACCATATCTTAGTGCAATTGGCGCACTAATGTATCTTGCCAATACTACAAGACCTGACATAACATTTTCAGTTAATGTCTTAGCAAGATATAGCTCTGCTCCTACAAGGCGACATTGAAATGGAATTAAACATATATTGCGGTATCTAAAAGGGACTACCGATATGGGCTTATTTTATGGCAATAATTGCAGTCCTGATCTTGTTGGTTATGCTGATGCTAGATATTTATCTGACATACACAAGGCTCGATCTCAAAACAGGTTATGTGTTTATCTATGGAGGCACTGCCATATCTTGGCGATCTACTAAGCAATCAATTGTGGCTACTTCATCTAATCATGCCGAGATAATTGCTATTCATGAAGCAAGTCGAGAGTGTGCGTGGTTGAGGTCTATAATACATCCTATTCGAGACAAATGTGGTTTGAAATGTGACAAACTACCCACGATTTTGTATGAAGACAATGCAGCATGCATAGCTCAATTGAATGGAGGATTCATAAAAGGAGATAGGACAAAGCATATTTCACCAAAGTTATTTTTCACACATGATCTTCAAAAGAATGGTGATATTAATATGCAACAGACCTGTTCAAGTGATAATATGGATGATTTGTTCACAAAATCTCTACCGACGTCAACCAAGATTGGGATGCGAATGCTCAAGGATGTGAATTGATGCTCTCTTCAGGGGGAGTTAATGGGTGTTTCAATCTTTTTCCCTTACAAGGTTTTGTCCCACTAGTTTTTCCTTGCAAGGTTTTTAACGATGCAACCAATAGGCACATTTCTAAACGTGTGTATTCTTTTTCCTTTTCTAGAATTTTTTCTCCCATTGGGTTTATTTTAGTTAAGGTTTTAATGAGGCATATTACTTATTGAGTAGACATTCAAGGGGGAGTGTTAAGAATAGAATTCTAATTATAGTAAATGTCTATCTTGTAGAGAATTTTACTTTGAGGCTAAGTCATTTTTCCTCCTATAAATAGAGGGGTATTATGCCATTGTAAATCACCCCAAAATTCAATAAGAATTTTCTCTTTGTCTTTCTCTGCAATATTGCTCTTGTTCTTTTATTATTTTATAACAAAAAGACATTTGATTAAAAACTCATAACCTTATTTTGGTTCTTTTTAAATGCCAAATAAAACTTTGCTGGAAAAAAAAAGTTGAAAGAAAACATTTTCTCCTCCTCCTCCTTCCGTCCTAATGTTGATTTAGAAAAGAAACAAAAAACTGAAAAGCTAACTAGCATGTGTTCCGGTAATTTATTCTTACTTCACCTCTTGACTTCGAGGATGAGATGAGGGAGAGTAACAATATCAGTTTCAGAATAAAACTTGATCAAGGGTCCATTCAAGATTCTCATGCTTCTCTCTCTCTTTATCTCCTTTTTCCTTTTTTCTAATTTTCGAAAACCCAACTGTACACTCTTTGTGAATTTCTTGTGAGAAGGAATCGAAGAAATCGATGATATTACTGCAATCTCCCTCCAGATATCTCCTTCAGATCTTGTCCAATCGCGTCCAGAAGTAAGCTTCCACCATTTCTGATTTCAATTTCCCCCTTTTTTACACTTTCGCGGATCAAATTGTCGGTTAGGGAAGTGTGGATTACATTCTGCTGTTTTATCTCTCTTTTTTGTTGGGGGTGTATTGATTACAGCTTCTATGTTTGCTACTTCTGCAAAGTTTTAATTCGTTATTGTGCTTTGATTATAAAGATGAAGTACTTATATGCATCTGTGGGAATTAGCATTTTTCCTGTTACTCTATCATAAGCATACATTTGCAGTCTTTCAGTTGCATATATGGGTTCCAGTTAAATCTTTTTAGTTCTAAACAACAACAACAACCTGTGTAATTCCACAAGTGGCGTACGTGGAGGGTACTGTGCGCAGCCTTACCCTATCTGCAAAAAATAGAATAGCGTCGCAGGGACTCGAACCGGATACCTTCAATGTGTTAGACTGACGTGATAACCGACATCTGTTAGATATTTGATGGAGAGCAAAAATGCTTACTTTTGGCAAACTTAAAGAACCAAACTGCAGGATAATAACAGCTGGTTCTTGATTTGTCCAATTGCTATGAGCTTATTCTTTCCCTAATTGGTGTATGGAATATGCTAAAAGTGTTGAAATGTGACTTACCTAGTTTACTGATCCTTGAATCTTCCGAAAATTTATTCTATTTTTTGCAATGAGAGCCGATATGTTCTCTAATTATGTAAATACTCTGTAGTAGATGCTGATAGCACATCCTTATTTTGCAGTCTTGAGAAAGGGGTTGAGCTGGATTGCCAATGGGTTGAATTTGATGATATCCGTTACCATATTCAGGTGAGTTATTATTGTACGGCTGTCCTGTTATGATTTTCTTTTTATATTTTCCACTTTTTTCCCTTTGAAAGAAAAGGAAAAGAACCATCAAACACATATTATTATTTTGAAAATGTCAGTTGAGATGATGGCATTTTCATCTTGACACGCTGTCATCTTCCTAAGAAATGAAACAGAATGATATATCTGGCAGGCTAATGTGTGACATTTTCTGCAGGCTTCAGTGAAAAATCCAAATGTCCTGCTTCTTTCAGTATCATTGCCCATACCACCTCCAGAAACTGTCCTCTTTGGTGGACTTCCACTTGGAGCTTTAGAAGCCATAAAAGCAGCATATGGTGTAGTTGCACAAATTCTTGATCCTCCAAGAGATGGATTTAATCTCACACTTAAACTGAACTTGTCCAAACTTCCCCCAGATGAAGGTTCTGCAAGTTTCCTCTTTAAGGTCATTATGAGCTTGCCATAATTGCACTGAAGGATATAATATATTAGTCCAACCTGCAATTACTAGAAAATTTGGAGGTCCTTAGTTGTAAGGGTAATTGAGAAATAAATGTGACTGTTGATTTCATATTGCATGTCTATTTTACAAAGTTCTTTTTCAGTATAAGTCAAGAACACTCATTATAAGCATACATTCACATTCACACACAGACACACACATGCACACACAAATAAAAAGGTTTTTCTTCAATTAAAAATTCAGTGTTTCGTTCTCTTTTTTTGAGAAAGAAAAAGAGAAGGAGACACTGAAAATTTTAACTGTTTCTGGGTTTTTCCGGTGTTTCCTTCTCCTGGAGTTCATTTTTGTTTGTGGGCATGTGACATCTATTCCTCAAACTAATAGGGAAATTGATCATTGTTGTACTCATTCTTTGAGCTTTTAAGAGTAATAATATATTGTCTGAGTAGTGGCATAGTATAACTGTATATTTTGTTGTATCAGTATGTAGCATATGCTATTGGCATTGCATAACTTAATTTCTGTTATTGATTTAGATATATATATTAGTTGGTTAAGTAGGTAATCTCTTAAGAAAAGGGTACAAGTCCAATGCACAAGCTGTTAGGAAACGTTATACAAGCTAGAGTTTTTCTCTACAAAATTCACCTAGTCATCTCTACAAGTTAGTTATTCTATACTGCCGGAAAGGAAATGACAAACAAAGTCATCTTAAGGTTGAGCATGGGACTTTCGTTCCTCTTAAATTATAAACTTGATTCTCATTGTCAATAAAGAAAGTTTAAGTGTGGCTAGCAATAGTTAATCCAGCTTATCTATTTTCCCCCGAATCCAATTCTTATCGTCTTGTAATGCAGAAGTTACATTTCCCATGCCATTAAGCTTTCTCAATCCAGCTTACATGGAATCTCTGACTGTCTACTCTTAATTCTGATATTTGACTATTAAAACACTATTAGAAGCTGTTTTCGGGATTAGTCGAGTCTCGAAGAGACTTGGACACCCGGTGCAAAATAAAAAAAAAAGTTGTTTTCCAAGAACAAGTAGATTAGGTGTATTTGACACCATTTCATTTAGCACCTTCGAGATTTTTCACAGATATGGTAATGAGGTCTGCCTATTTGATTCCCCATTCGACCGTCACTGCTAGTGTCTCATATGATCATTATTCCTCAAAAAACCCTTCTATGCCACAAACTTCTACTAATCAAATCAGCAAACTCATTTTTAGTATCTTGACGCCAAACAGGATTTTGCTTCCATTCTATCAGGCCCGCCTGCTCCTTTTTGGGATTCATTAATAACACAAACATTCTACGAAATTTAACACTCATTGAACACAATTTGCTATCACACACCATTATCCCCTTCTCTCTCTTCCCTTACAACCCCCCCCCCCCCTCCCAAACACCCCCACCGCACACACACACAAAATCGACGTAAAAACGCCCTCTTTTCATCTCCATGATCTCTCTTTGTCACACACACGCGCACAAACATAGATAGTCCTGCATTGATTAAGTAGGTTTTAAGATCTTTGGTTACTTCATCTATTGTTGATTCCGATTTTGGGCCTTTATTTCTATTCTCATAAATTTTCTCTCTACTTCTTGCCAAATTCTTTTTCTTCCTATTCTATCGTTCTTGCATCTCTCTCTCAACTCAACCAGTCGATCTACTACCTATTGAAAACATAAGTAAGTAAATAAAAATGTACTTTCTCTATCAGTTTAAAGGATAAGCTTTTAATTGAGATGGTCACACACTTCAACATGGTACCAAAGTAGGCAAAGATCCTGGGTTCCAAGCCTCACTGTCACCATTCTTAAAAAGAGTTACCACATGCTTGTTCCATAAAAGATTAAGCCAGAATGTGCATGTTGAACATAAGATTAAGTAAATAAAATGAGCTCTCTCTAACAAATTAATTTTTTCGATGAGATGACCATACATTACATACTACCTTTGACCTAGGCCCACTTCTTTTGCATGTTGAGCCTAATCTCGCTTAAAGTGCGCTTAAGCCCTGAGCTCGGTGATGTCCAGGCTGTGCGCTTCGCCTTGCTTAGTTGGCACTTTAGTGTAGGGGTCAAGGTGCTAAGGTGCGTGCACCTTCATGGTCGGTATTGTCTATAAGGGTGTGTGTATATATAGCTTAATAATAGTTTTTTCTTTCCTTGTCCAAATAATTATTTATCTATAACTACATTTTCCAGCATTACATTTCTATTTTTAGTTTTTTCTTCATCGGTGCTTTTCTTTGCTAAAACCCACGCGTTAGTTGCACTTTGCGCTTAATGTTCCAAGAGACTATGACATTCTTTTGCGCTTTTCCCTTTTGATCACTCAGAAGCGTACAAGCAGAGGTAATAGCTCCCTTTGAAATAAAGAATAAAGGCCTTTGCAAACTATAACTCTGTGAGTTTGTGTGTCGTGGTTCAATTGGATCTGTGTTAGATGTTTGAATTCACCTTAGGTTAAAGCTCTTTGGTCAGACCTGCGATGTTGTATGAGCGGAGTGCTGGCCCATGAAGAACTCTCATGTTCAGAGAATGAAGGTTGCGGAGATGAGGATGCTCAGGTGGATGTGCGGGCTCACCAGGTTAGATAAGATTAAGAATGAAGTTATTCGAGAGAAGGTGGGGGTGGCCCCGGTGGATGAGAAGATGCGAGAAGCGAGGCTGAGGTGGTTTGGGCATGTGCGGAGGAGAAGTCCTGATGCCCCGGTGAGGTGTTGTGAGCGGCTGGCCATTGTCGGCGTTCGACGAGGCAGAGGGAGGCCTAAGAAGTATTGGGGAGAGGTGATTAGGCATGACATGGCTAGAATGCGGGTTTCCGAGGACATGACCCTTGATAGGAAAGTCTGGAGGTCTAGTATCAGGGTTGTAGGATAGGGGCTCCTAGAGTTTCTCGTACTCCTCACCCGGGGTTGGGTGAGGCTTGGCAGGGCTATCCATTGATGATTTGTGTTTTGGCTTGTGTCTCCCTTATGATAGTTATTTTTGGTAGTTACTGTATTATATTATTGCATGCTATTTTATTTATGTTTCTTATGTTTAGATAATTATTTACGCTATTTCTGCTGGAATTACTAATGCTCTCCTGTTTTTGTCTTTCCTTTCCTTCACTGAGCCGGGGGTCGATTGGAAACAGCCTCTCTACCCTTTCGGGTTGGGGTAAGGCTCGTCTACATATTACCCTCCCCATACCCCACTTTGTGGGACTATACTGGGTAGTTGTTGTTGTTGTTGTTGTTGTTGTTAAAGCTCTTTGTGATATACATCATTTACTTTCCTTTTCACTCCATTGTATCCATCTGTAATGTGAACTATGAACCTTTAGTATTTACAAGTTTTTGATACCATTAAATTAAGAGTTCTATTGGACCTACTCTTTTCCTTATGAAGTATTAAACTTACCCAAAACTAACCATACCTCTACTTTTGGCACACCCCTCCTCACATTCCTATATAATTTCAACTTTATTGTTAATCTTTGAGCCGGTCAAACTAGGGCCTCAAACTTGGGATGGTTGTGCAAGTCAATGCGCAGCATTTAGTTTTTTCATTTGAGTCGGTATGCTTATTATTTCAGTTCTCTTAGAACTTGTGATCATTCTACATAGTGTATTAATTGTCACGAAGAAGTCTTTGATACTTCTAAACTAGGTTATTGTCTATTTCTTGCTGAAGTTTCAGCTAGTTCTGGAATTTACATTGCACCCATGGCGACATAGCAGTGCTTATGATATCTGTTTCTGATTGTAGAACACAAACATGCCCTCTTGACAAAGATTGCATCAGTGAGGGAGGTAGTAATGGGAGCCCCACTGAGGGCAGTACTAAAACATCTTGTTTCAAGGACAGTTCCTTCCGATCTAGGCAAGCCTGTTGCGCTGGTTCATCGGCCAAATGAGTCTTTTTTCCTTGTACCTCAGGTGAGTAATCTTATCCACTTTAACACATGCACAAGATGGGGAAAAACATGTATCCATTTCAATATGCTGCAGTGAAAAGACTAGTCTCTTCAGAATGCATAGGTACTCTTGAGTTCCTCGAGGAGTCAAGTTATCTTCTCTGTATGTGTTATTTCTTCTAGAATCTAGACTGGCTGTATCAGAAATGTGAGAAGGCACGGGAGAAGAATATATAATTGAGATTAAACATAATACAATGAGCCCTATATATAATACTAATAACCTAGAGTTCTACTATAACTAGGGTTATATAATACTAATAACCTAGAGTTCTACTATAACTACATATCTAACACTCCCCCTCAAGCTGGTGCATATAAATCATATGTACCGAGCTTGTTACATATGTAGTTTAACATCGAACCCAGGTTTCTAGACCCGAAAGCATCGATTCCCAAAGACATCGTTGAAAATTTGCTGAAACAGATGAAGGAAAACTGTTTTTTTTTTTTTTTTTTTTTTTGTTTGGAGAATCACTGTAGATGCCGGAAAAACTTCAAAGTTGTCGGAATTGAAAAATAAAAATATGGATAGGCTCGGAATTCAAGGTTGAGCAAACTGTCCTGAAGAAATTCTGGCCGGAAAGTACTGTAGCTGCCGGAAAAGTCGCCGGAAAAACTGAAAGTTGTCGGAATCGAACGGAACAAGGATGGGTAGGGTCGGAAATTAAGGCCGACCAAACTGTCCTTCTGGAGCGAAGCCAAAAACTGGCCGGAAGCAGCCCCACGCGCCGGCGCGTGGTCTGACGCGCCGACAGCTGTGGCGGCGCGTGGCGGCGCGTGACGGGGAGTCTGCCGGAGAAATTTCTGGGGTTTGGTCGGAATTCTATTCCGAGTCTTGTGGTGGTGTTGGTTTTTTGCACAACACTGATAATTAGTGACTTTGACGTAATTAGTCACTTAGGTCACCGGAAAATTGCACGGTGACCGAGTTATTTCTTCCCGGATGTCGTTGGAATGACGCACAACGATAATTATCTCACCAAAGCTCTGATACCATGTGAGAAGGCACGGGAGAAGAATATATAATTGAGATTAAACATAATACAATGAGCCCTATATATAATACTAATAACCTAGAGTTCTACTATAACTAGGGTTATATAATACTAATAACCTAGAGTTCTACTATAACTACATATCTAACAAGAAATAATCTCTATTTCACAACCTTTTTGTTCGACGATAAGTACTGAGCTAAATTAATGCCATTCGTCTTTCATCCTTATCAAAGCTCTCTCTCCTTGCCATACTAAAAGGCACATTGTTAGTTGTTTTACTATCTATCTCCGAGGAGCCTATTATGTATTCAGATTAAATGATGCTATGTCCTGGCTGTTTGCAGGCGGACAAGGTCACTGTCATATTTCCTATGAGATTTAATGATTCTATAGATACCGTTCTTGCAACTTCCTTCCTACAGGTAATATGATACATATTTTAATGTGCTTGTCTTGATCGTTTTTATCATCCCAATCGAAGAAATTAAAAGGCGTGAGGACTAAATAGCTTCTAGTAAAAGTTGTATTATAGAAAGGTCCTTTTATTTTTATTTTGTACCAATGGACTCTGGTAGAGATTCTGATATTTGAACATCCAAATTGAACCTTCATCCTATTAGTTTGAAGATTGTTCTGGAAGTGGATACAACATGATTCCTCTATTTGAACGGACTACTCTGGTAGAGATTCTGATATTTGAGCATCCAAATTGAACGTTCATCCTATTACTTTAAAGATTGTTCTGGAATTGAATACAATATGATTCCTCTATTTACTTGTCATAATCTGTCATTTTCTAGTAAGAATGAGGTTTATTATGTCATTTGTAATACCAAAGAAACTGCATGTGTCTTCCAGGAAGTCTGGAAGGTGCAATGATTTGTATATGGGTTATTGTGTTAGTGAAAATATCCAGCCTTTTCATTTGATTTTGTTGAAAGACTTTTAGTGCTTCTCCATCTCTATTGGGTGTATTGTTCTTCTGCGCCTAAAGGAGTAAGGTGGCTCACTCTCTTAAATTTGATTTTCGTCAGGAATTTGTTGAGGCAAGACGAACTGCTGGACTTAACAATGCCCCTCCTTGTTTGTGGTCTCCATCTGCTCCTCAAGACCTCAAGGAAGCTTTTACAGAAGCATTATCTGCTAACGCCGGATTTGTTAGTTTTGGTAATACTAGTTACTTTAACTAGTTATTCCATTGACATTTTGCCATTTCCATGACGTCATCTTTATTTGACAAGCAGTCATTTTTCCTCGCCACGTGGAAGGCAGAAAACTGGACAGAACTGTTTGGAACCTATCGACCTTTCATGCTTACGTGAATTATCATGTTAAGGTGAGATTTCTGGACCAAAAGTTTCTTGTCTGTTAACTTGATTGTGTCAAATTAATGTATACGTACTCGATGCAACAATTCATGGTTATTATTTTTGGAAGGCCTCCAGTAAATCTTGAATTTATGCTATAAAGGAGTATCATCAAGACCGAATGCATCAATCTAACAGAAGGCTTTGCTGACAAACAACTTTCAGTTTTTTGTTCTCTGAATAATATTGTGGACAAGGATTTTTCATTCTATGAGAACGTTGTTTATGAAAGCTCTTAGAATATGTAAATAGTAGTAAAATAACCCTAATCCAATATGTATTAGGAGTAAGATAAGTTATGTGTATATATAGGGCTCATTGTATCATGTTTAATATCAATATATATATTTCTCCCGTGCTTTCTCACATGGTATCAGAGCAATCGTGAGAGATTTATTGCTGTGCATAAATTCCAGCGATTCCAGGAAGTAAAATCAGTCATCGGAACCCTTTTCCGGCGACTTTTTCAAGGTTGTTTTACGTTTACTTTGTCTCGGTCAGTGCTGTGCAAAATCCAGCAATACCAAAAGACTCGCCTCTGTGCGGCGACAAAACCCCAGAAATTTCTCCGGCCAAATCAGCCCCACGCGCCCCCACGCGCCTCCAGAACCTTAAGCGCGTGAGCCCACGCGCCGGCGCATGACCCCCTTTCTCAGGTGACTCCTTCAGAACAGTTGGGTCGGATACTAATTCCGACCCTACCCATCCTATTTTCGTTCGATTCCGACAACTTTGAGTTTTTTAAGGCGACTACACTGACTTTTCCGGCACAAAAAAAAAACAAAGTTCCTTCATCTGTTTCAGCAAGTTTTCACGATGTCTTTGGGAGTCGATGCTTTCGGGCCTAAAAACTCGGCTTCTGGCAATTCCGCTGTTATAATTACCTCAGAACCTTTAATGGGAGGTTCCAACTACTTAGCTTGGGCTTCGTCTGTCGAGTTGTGGTGTCAAGGTCAAGGTGTTCAAGATCATCTAATAAAGGAGTCTAGTGAAGGAGATGAAAAAGCCAAAGCACATTAGGAGAAGATCGATGCTCAATTATGCAGTATTTTGTGGCGATCTATTGATTCCAAGTTGATGCCCTTATTTCGTCCATTCCAAACATATTATTTGGTTTGGGAAAAGGCTCGTACTTTATACACTAATGACATATCTCGTTTCTATGATGTGATATCGCGGATGACAAATTTAAAGAAACAGGAATTAGATATGTCTACTTACTTGGGACAAGTACAGGCAGTTATGGAGGAATTTGAGATGTTGATGCCAGTTTCTGCTAGCGTTGCAAAGCAGCAAGAGCAACGACAAAAGCTGTTCTTAGTTCTTTCTCTTTCTGGGCTTCCTAATGATTTCGACTCAGTACGCGATCAGATTTTGGCTAGTCCGACTATCCCCACAGATGATGAATTATTCTCTCGATTACTTCGCCTTGCTGCAGCACCAAGTCACCCAGTGAGCTCATCAAAGACACTTGATTCATCTATCCTCGTATTCCAATCAGTGGACAATCGGGCATCTCATACTATGGAGAATAGACGAGGAGGAGGTCGTTTTGGAAGATCTAGACCCAAGTGTTCTTATTGTCATAAACTTGGTCACACTCGTGACGTGTGCTATTCTTTACATGGTCGACCACCCAAAAATGCTTATGTTGCTCAGACCGAGACTATAGGTAAACATGGATTTTCTGTATCTGAAGGGGAGTATAATGAGTTCCTTAAATATCGAGCAAGTAAGCAGACATCTCCACAAGTAGCCTCTGTTGCTGTTAATTCTTTTGCTTGTGTTTCCCAGTCTAGTCCTCTTGAACGATGGGTTGTGGACTCAGCTGCTTCTGATTATATCTCTGGTAATAAATCACTTTTGTCAAATATTGCGTATTCACAGTTTCTTCCCAATGATACTTTAGCCAGTGAGTCTCAAACTAAAGCAAAAGGAGTTGGACAAGCGAATCACCTACCCTCTGTCACTCTAGATTCCGTTCTTTATGTCCCTGGCTGTCCTTTTAATCTTGCATCCGTTGGTCGTTTGACTCGTGCCCTCCATTGCGGTATATATTTTATTGATGATTCTTTTATTATGCAGGACCGCAGTACGGGACCGACGATTGGAACACGACTTGAATCAGAAGGACTCTACTACCTTACCTCACTAAAATCCTCCAAGGCTTGTCTAGTTGCAGATCCTCCAGACCTACTTCACCGTCGTTTAGGACATCCTAGCTTGTCCAAGCTTCAGAAAATGGTGCCTAGTTAGTCTAGTTTATCCACATTAGAGTGTGAGTCATGTCAGCTCGGGAAACATACCCGAGCCTCCTTTCCTCGCAGTATTGAGAGTCGTGCAGAGTCTGTTTTTTCTTTAGTTCACTCGGATATATGAGGTCCTAGTAGAGTCAGTTTAACCTTGGGATTTCGTTATTTTGTTAGTTTCATTGATGATCATTCAAGATGTACTTGGATTTTCTTAATGAAAGACCGTTCTGAGTTGTTTTCTATATTCCAGAATTTTTGTGCTGAAATTGAAAATCAATTTGGTGTTTCTATTCGCACTTTTCGCAGTGATAATGCCTTATTTATCCTCTCAATTTCAGCAGTTTATGACTTCTCACGGAATTATTCATCAGACCTCTTGTCCTTATACCCCTCAGCAAAATGGGGTTGCAGAGAGAAAAAATAGGCACATTATTGAGACTGCTCGAACACTTCTCATTGAATCTCATGTTCCGCTGCGTTTTTGGGGTGATGTAGTTCTCACATCTTGTTATTTGGTTAATCGGATGCCTTCATCTCCCATCCAGAATCAGATTCCGTATAAGGTATTGTTTCCCCAGTCACCCTTATACTCTGTTCCCCCTCGTATTTTTGGGAGCACTTGTTTTGTTTATAACTTAGCCCCGGGAAAGCTAAGTTAGCTCCTCGTGCTCTCAAGTGTGTCTTCCTTGGTTATTCTCGTGTGCAGAAGGGCTATCGTTGTTATTCACCTGATCTTCGTAGGGTATGATAAGAATGGACATTGGGCCTAACTCAACCCCAAAAGCTAGTTTATGAGGTGAGGATTGCCCAAGCCATATAAGGAGACCAAGGACCTCAAATCCCTCCGATGTGGGAAAACTCACGCCCAGATCTCTGGAGCGTGGACAACATAAATGGGGGCCCAACATCTGTAACAATAATTGGGATGGGCCTGGCTCTGATACCATGATAAGAATGGACATTGGGCCTAACTCAACCCCAAAAGCTAGCTTATGAGGTGAGGATTGCCCAAGCCATATAAGGAGACCAAGGACCTCAAATCCCTTCGATGTGGGAAAACTCAACAGGGTATGTCAGCTGATGTCACATTTTTTGAGTCTAAACCTTTCTTTACCTCTTCTGACCATGCTGACCATCCTGATATATCTGAGGTTTTACCTATACCAGCCTTTAGGGAGTCTACTATCGCTCCTCCTTCACCTTCCGCCACAGAAGTCTCACCTGAGTCTATTATAGCTCCTCCTTCACCTTCCGCTACTGAAGTCTTACCCATTCCAACCATTGGAGAGTCTAGTGTAGCTCCTCCTAGACTCCCTGCCACAGAAACTCCACTCTTGACATATCATCGTCGTCCTCGCGCAGCATCCGGCCCGGTTGATTCACGTCCTGCACCTGACCCTGCTCCTACTGCGGACTTGTCTCTTCCGATTGCACTTCGGAAAGGTATACGGACCACCCTTAATCCTAATCCCCATTATATCGGTTTAAGTTATCATCATTTGTCATCACCCTATTCTGCTTTTCTATCTTCTTTGTCCTCTGTTTTCATCCCTAAGTCTACAGGTAAAGCATTGTCTCATCCAGGGTGGCGACAGGCTATGAATGATGAGATGTCTGCTTTATATACGAGTGGTACTTGGGAGCTCGTCCCTCTTCCTTCAGGTAAATCTACTGTTGGTTGTCGTTGGATGTATGCAGTCAAGGTTGGTCAAGATGGTAAGGTTGATCGTCTTAAGGCTCGTCTTGTTGCCAAGGGATATACTCAGATATTTGGGCTTAATTACAGTGATACCTTCTTTCCCGTGGCTAAGATAGCATCAGTCCGCCTTTTTCTATCATGGTTGCTGTTCGCCATTGGCCCCTGTATCAGTTGGACATTAAAAATGCGTTTTTACACGGTGACCTTGAGGATGAAGTTTATATGGAGCAACCACGTGGGTTTGTTGCTCATGGGGAGTCTCGTGGCCTTGTATGTCGCTTGCGCCGGTCTCTTTATGGTCTAAGGCAGTCTCCTCGAGTTTGGTTTGGTAAGTTTAGTACTGTTATCCAGGACTTTGGCATGACTCGGAGTGAAGCTGTTCACTCTGTATTCTATCAGCATTCTGATTCGAGTCTCTGTATTTATCTAGTGGTCCATGTTGACGATATTGTTATACCGTCAATGACCAGGATGGTATTACTAAATTGAATCAACATCTCTTTAAACACTTTCAGACTAAGGATCTGGGCACACTAAAGTATTTTCTGGGTATTGAGGTCGCTCAGTCTAGCTCAGGTATTGTGATCTCACAACGGAAGTATGCCTTAGATATTCTTGAGGAGACAGGAATGACAAGTTGTAGACCTGTTGACACTCCGATGGATCCGAACTCTAAACTTCTCCCAGGACAGGGGGAGCCTCTTAACGATCCTGCAAGATATAGGCGGTTAGTTGGTAAATCAAAATTATCTTTCAGTGACAAGACCTGACATTTCCTTTCCTGTGAGTGTTGTGAGCCAGTTTATGGGTTCTCCGTGTGATAGTCATTGGGGATGCAATTGTTCGCATTCTTCGGTATATAAAATCAACTCCAGGTAAAGGTTTATTGTTTGAGGATCGAGGCCATGAGCAGATTGTTGGATACTCCGATGCTGATTGGGCAGGATCGCCTTCTGACAGACGTTCTACTTCTGGATATTGTGTCTTAGTAGGAGGAAATTTGGTATCTTGGAAAAGCAAGAAACAGACTGTGGTTGCTCGGTCTAGTGCAGAAGCAGAATATCGAGCAATGACTATAGCGACATGTGAGCTAGTTTGGATCAAACAGTTGCTCAAAGAGCTGAAATTCGGTGATGTTAGTCAGATGGGACTTGTGTGTGATAATCAAGCTGCTCTTCATATTGCGTCAAATCCAGTGTTCCATGAGAGAACTAAGCACATTGAGATTGACTGTCACTTTGTCAGAGAAAAGATACTCTCGGGAGATATTGCTACAAAGTTTGTAAAGTCAAATGATCAGCTTGCAGACATTTTCACCAAGTCCCTCACTTGTCCTCGTATTAACTACATATGTAACAAGCTCGGTGCATATGATTTATATGCACCAGCTTGATGGGGAGTGTTAGAATATGTAAATAGTAGTAAAATAACCCTAATCCAATATGTATTAGGAGTAGGATAAGTTATGTGTATATATAGGGCTCATTGTATCATGTTTAATATCAATATATATATTTCTCCCGTGCTTTCTCACAAAAGCCTTTCGTTCTTTCATCCATGAATTAGACTATTCCACACTCTGGATTCTTGGCATTATATGTGGTATTACCTTACGTATGTTAGGAGAATGTGAAGACTAAATTTCACTTGTATAGTCACTCAGCTGAAAGCCGTCAGTAATGATTTCTAATTCAGGCATTTGTGACCAATCTGTACAGTGTTCCTGGAGAATTGTACTGGAATCTATCTGAGGCTTTGAGCCTGTTAAAGTCTTGCAACTGCACCCACTCGGTTCCTTCGATACATTTACAAACTTACTTGGATTTCTTCATCCAAAAAAAAAAGTTGGATTATTTCAAAGAAAAAATCTATTCCAAGTGAATTGATCGATTTATGGAAATTAATGAGCTTTTTTCATAGTTTCCATAACACTCAGCGGCATGCCTCAGAAACATTTAATATGATATTAATATTTGTGTCAAACCCGGTGTCCTGAACTCAATCACTCTGATGTTTTTCTGAACAGTGTTCTGAATGTTTCATGCACACCCGAATGAGGCGTCAGGTGGAGTCACTGATACAGGTAATTGTTAATCTTACATGATAAATTTAGAAATAGTAGGATAGCATGTTTTCAGTCATTCTGTAATACACATGTTGATTTGGCAAAGTCCACTCACACAGAATGCTAATTGGAAAGTTTGCTAAATTTTATATTCATGGTTATGTTTCTGATTACTTTGTGCTGAAAGAATCACCAAACTCCGACAAATATTTACTGTTAGCACTATGTTCCCGCAAGGTTGTTTTAGAGATGATTCTTCATGCAATCCTATCAAAATGTATTAGTTTGTTTCTCTTGGGCATTGGCTGATCTCTGTTCTGTGTTTCCATAAAACATGTTCATCAAAGTCTTTCTGGGAAAAGCTAATTTGTTTAGTCTAACTGGAGCAGAAAGGCTAAATCTGACTCACCCAAATGTGCTCCAATTACTTTCTGCTAGATCGCTGATCCTTTTCCTTTTCTCTTTTTATATGTTCGCTGATGTAGTCATCCATCCTATAACATTCTGTCTTTTGCTCGCTTTCTTTATTTGTTCTCCCCTTTTAGGTTCTTGGTCAGGGGGATAAGGTGGGGGCCTGATTAGGGCACTGTTTTCTGATACATGTTATTTCTTCCTTCACTTTAAATGCCTGGAAGCCTTTTTTTTATGAAGTAATGTATTGTATTAAAAGGCATCAAGAATATACAAAAGGTTACAAAATAAACCTTGGTTAACTCCATAGGGCAAAACAATTCTAGAACCTTGAGTTAACCAAGAGTAATGTTTCACTAAACCATTGAGAGAGAACTAATGAAGTCTAAGAGGGGAATAATATCATTTACTGGCGAAAGGTTACTCCAACTAAAAAGACTCATTAAACATTTAGACTTCAGTTGTCCGTTGGAAGTTGAAATGCCATCAAGACATCTTCGATTCCTCTCTGTCCATAAACACCAAAAAATACATGTCGGGATCATTTGCCAGATCTTCTTGATGGGTCTATCAACTTCCCATAGGCTCCAACTAAGTACTGCTTCCCTTATGGTGTGTGGAATTGTCCAGCTGATACCAAAGAGCAAGGAACACGTTCCAAAGATTTGATGCCACTGTGCAGTGGAGTAGCAGGTGGTTAGCCGACTTAGAGTTTAGCCTGTACATGTGGCACCTATTTGCCAGCTGAAAATTCCTTCCACAAAGGTTATCCTGGGTCAGAATAGCTTCATAGAGGGCTGTCCAGGAGAAACACTTTACTTTTGTTGGTAGCTTTGTCTTCCATATTAGCTTCCATGACCAAGATTCAATCATATCATTCGAGGCACTTAGATTGCTATATCCTGCCTTAACAGTGTAGATTCCTTTTTCAGAGTTGCCCCACCTTAAGCTGTCTGAGAGTTGAGGATTCCCTCTAGCATCTTCAAGTGTTCTGTATAGGTCTAATAGCTGATTTAGCTCCCAATCCTGCATATTTCTTCTGAAGTGGAGATCCCATGCGTTCCCTTCCCTTCTCTATTTTGTGCTATAGAAGAGTTAGGGTCAGCGGCAATCTGGTAGAGTCCTGGATGAGAATCTTTCAGGGGTTGATTGTTGAGCCATCTATCCTTCCAGAATTGTTGTTGCCATTCCCAAACTTATAGGATACTTCTTGAAAGAATGCTTCTTGCAGGTTGTTGATGTGCTTCCATGGGCCAACTCCATGTGGAGCTCTATTTTGCTTGGTGCACCACATGTTTTGTATCCCATATTTAGCATTAACTACCTTCTTCCATATGCATGTTGATTCTTGAGCATACCTCCACCACCATTTCATGAGCAGACTCTTGTTGTGCTTGGTCAAGTCTATGATTCCCAGACCACTTGGTTTTTTGGCATTATCACTTTTGGCCATTTCACTAAATGGAATTTGGGACCTTCACTGTTTCTTTCCCATAGGAATGATCTCCTAATTTTGTCCAGTTGTTCTGCACCTTACTTGGCATAGGGAAGAGGGACATAGTGTAGGTGGGGATATTGTCTATAACACTGTTGATTAAAGTTAGTCTACCACCCATAGACATATATTGCATTTTCCATGTTGCCAACTTTTTCTCCGCTCTCTCTATTACTCCATTCCATATCTTTGTTGCCTTGTATTTTGCTCCTAGGGGGAGGCCTAAGTAAGTTGTGAGAAGTGAGCCTATATTGCAACCCATTAAGTTAGCCAGTTCCTCCAAGTTAGGGACCTCATTCACTGGGTGATCATGCTCTTCAACATATTGATGTGCAACCCTGAGATTGCTTCGAACAGAAGTAGAGCCAAGTTTAAGAATTGCTACAAAATATTAAGGTATCATCTGCATAGAGTAAATGAGTGACTGTGACTGAGGTATCTATGTTGTTTCCCATTCTGAAGCGCTCAATCCCAATGCATCTGTTTTTCCTTATCTAGCATTTTACTTAAGCCCTCCATAGCTAGGACGAATAAGAGTGGTGACAGAGGGTCACCTTGTCTTATTCCTTTTTAAGGGGAGAAAAAGTCCACTAGAGATCTATTCACTAGTATTGAGTACTTGACTGAAGTAAGGCTGTATTTTATCCCTCTGATCCATCTGTCCCCAAACCCATGGCTTTCAGCATCGCATATAGGTAGGACCAGTTGACTTTATCAAAAGCCTTCTCAACATCTAGCTTGCAGAGACTTCGGGGGATTCCTCTTTTCAATCTATCATCCAGCGTTTCATTGGCTACAAGTGAGGCATCTATGATCTGCCTATTCTTCAGGAATGCACTTTGCTCTCCAGAAACCAACTTCCAAATTACTGTCTTTAGTCTCTCAACTAAAGTTTTGGCAACAATTTTGTAGATACTTCCAATGAGACTGATAGGTCCCAAATCTTTGAGTTGTACTGCTCCTTTCTGTTTGGGGATGAGAGCAATGAAAGAGGCATTACATGATCTAACCATGAAGCAATGTTGATGAAAATATGTGAGAGCCCCCATAACTTCAGATTTGATGAAAGCCCAGGTCTTTTCCCATGGTGAATCCATCAGGACTTTATCTGGAGCACAAGAAGTTATTGCCGCCAGTATTTCTTCCTCCTCGAAGGGTCTTTCAAGCCATTCTTTCTCAGCTGGTGATATGCTGGCCAAACCTTCAAAGGTCATAGCAGGTCTCCATTGTTCATTTTCAGTGTACAGATCTTGATAGAATCTTAAGATTTCATTTTTGATTTCATCACTTTCTTCAGTGAATTCTGCCCCAATCAAAAGCTTACAACAACAAAAACCCAGTTTGATCCCAACAAGTGGGGTCTGGGAGGGTAGTCTGTACGCGGATCTTACCCCTACCTAATGCAGGTAGAGAGGCTGTTTCCAATAGACCCTCGGCTCAGGAAGGACAAGAAAAAGAAGAGGAAAGCAAGGGAGGAGGAAAGATGGAAGATAAAACAAAAAGGGAGAGATAAAGGATAAGTGGTACCAAATAATAGCAACATGGAACACAATACCTGAGGCGAACAAAATCGCATAACATAATAAAAATCTAAAAATATAAAGGGACATTCATACTACTAAGACTATCGGTGAACAACTATAAACTACCGACTAACCCTCTACCTTAATCCTCGACCTTCATACTCTCCTATTAAGGGTCATGTCCTCAGTGAGCTGAAGCAGCGCCATGTCCTGCCTAATCACCTCTCTTCAATAGTTTCTTAGGCCTATCTCAACCTCTTCTCAAACTCTCCATGGCCAACCTCTCACACCTCCTAACTGGAGCATAAATGCTTCTTCTCTTAATATGTCCGAACCATCTCAGCCTCTACTCCCGCGTCTTGTCCTCCACGGAGGTTACTCCCACTCTGTCCTGGATATCTTCATTCCTAATCTTATCTCTCCTAGTACATCCACACATCCATCTCAGCATCCTATCTCTGCTACTCTCATCTTCTGCACGTGGGAGTCCTTGACTGGACAACACTCAACCCCATACAGCATAGCCGGTCGAACTACCACTCTATAAAACTTACGCTTAAGTGTTAGCGGCACATTCCTATCACATAAAACACCGGAAGCGAGCCTCTATTTCATCCATCCCACTCCAATGCGATGCGCAACATCTTCGTCGATCTTTCCGTTACCCTAGATAATAGATCCGAGATACTTAAAACTCGCTCTCTTGGGAATAACTTGAGCATCAAGCTTAACCTCTACGTCTACATCATGGGTTCCGTCACTGAACTTGCATTCCAAGTATTCTGTTTTGGTTCTACTCAGTTTGAAACCTTTAGACTCCAAGGTCTCTCTCCAAATCTCCAACCTCGCGTTAACTCCGCTACGCGTCTCGTCAATCAATACTATATCATCAGCAAATAGCATGCACCGAGGTACCTCCCCTTGGATGTGACGCGACAATACATCCATCGCCAAGGCAAATAGAAATGGGCTAAGAGCCGATCGCTGGTGCAACCCCATCACCACAGGAAAATGCTCTGAGTCACCACCCCAGTCCTCACCCGAGTCTTAGCATCATTATACATATCCTTAATCACATTAATGTACGCTACTAGAACACTACTAACCTCTAAACACCTCCATAGGACCTCTCTCAGAACTTTATCGTATGCTTTCTCAAGGTCAAGAAACACCATATGCAAATCCTTCTTCCTCTCCTTGTACTGCTCCACTAATCTCCTTACTAGATGAATCGCTTCCGTAGCCGAATGCCTCGGCATGAATCCAAACTGATTCTCGGAAATAAACACGCACCTCCTCACCCTGGCCTCCACCATCCTCTCCTAAACCTTTCTAGTGTGACTCAACAGCTTGATATCCCTATAATTATTGTAATTTTGGATATCACCTTTGTTCTTGTAAAGCGGAATCATCGTACTCCACCTACATTCTTCGGGCATTTTCTTTGTCTTAAAAATAACATTAAACAGCTCAGTGAGCACTCCAAACCTGCCCGCCCGCGCTCTTCCAATATTCCACCGGGATTTTGTCTGGCCCCGTTGCTCTGCCCCTGCACATCTTACACATTGCCCCTTCCACCTCCTTTACCGAAATCCACCTACAGTACCTAAAATCCCGCCGACTCTCGGAGTGCTCCAACTCAACAGCACAATGCATCTATCGCCCTCCTCATTCAACAGTTTATGGAAGTATGTTTGCCATCTTCTCCTAATAAGTGCCTCGTCCAACAACACTTTTCCATCCTCGTCCTTGATGTACTTGACTTGGTCTAAATCGCGGGCTTTCCTCTCCCTCACCTTGGCCAACCGGTACAACCTCTTGTCCTTGCCTTTGCCCTCGAGCTCCTCGTACGGACGAGCAAATGCCGCATTCTTAGCCGTCGTAACTGCTAACTTCGCCTCTTTCTTTGCCTTTCTGTAACACTTCCGATAAGTCCTTTTCTCCTACTCGTTTATACTCTCCACTCGCTTCAAATAAGCAGCTTTCGTAGCTTCCACTTTACCTTGAACCTCTCCATTCCACCACCAGTCCCCTTTATGACACCCAGGAGAGTCCTTCGTGACCCCTAAGACCTCTCTAGCAGCTAACCTAATGCAATCCGCAGTCGTGAACCACATACTAGACGCGTCCCCCCTACTCATCCAGGTTCTCATAGCCAACAACTTCTCCCCTAACTCCTGAGCTTTGTCCTTGGTCAAGTTACAAACTTGATCTTAGGTTGTCTGCACCCAACCCTCTTCCTCCTACTCCTCTTGATCTTAAGGTCCATAACTAGGAGCCTATGTAGAGTTGTGAGTTGCTCACTTGGGATGACCTTGCAGTCAGTGCATATACCTTTATCACATTTCCTGCAAAGAAGATAATCAATTTGAGTCTTGCCTACTGAATTCCGGAATGTGACCAGGTGCTCTTCCCTCTTTGGAAAACTCGAGTTAGCTATAACCAAGTCAAAAGCTCTAGCAAAATCCAATAGTGAATTACCTCCCTCATTCCTAACCCCAAAATCGTACCCGCCATGCACATCATTATAACCCGTAGCACTAGCCCCAATATGACCATTGAAATCTCCACCAGTATGCGGGATACTATGCACCATCTTGTCCAAATCCTCCCAGAATCGCTTCTTGACCTCCTGGTCCAAACCTACCTGAGGAGCGTAAGCACCAATCACATTTACAGTAAACCCACCAACTACCAGCTTAATACTCATCAACCTATCATTTACCCTCCTAACCTCAACCACGAGCCCCTGAGGTCCATATCTACTAAGTTACCTACCCCATTCTTTCTCCTAGCGCTCCCGGAGTATCATAGTTTATATCCGTCTACATCTCGTGCCCTAGTAGTACCCTTTCATCTAGTCTCCTGAACACACGCTATGTTAATCTTCCTCTTCTGAAGAATCTTACCTAACTCTATTGACTTACCCGTCAACATCCAAATGTTCCAAGACCCAATTCTTAACCTAGAGGCTTTCTTACCCCCTTCCCACCCCTGGACCCCACCCGAGGAAATGACTTTACTCTCACATCGTCCACTACCGCCTCTATAAACAAAAGGCATTAGGTAAATACTACCACTAAGAACCAATAATAGGGATGATGGACTACAGACTATGAACCCGAGAGCTAAAAACAACCCGAAGGGGCGACTACGAGAACAGTAACACGAGCAGACACTGGAACAATGAATCTACCACGTCCACGAAACTATCCCTATGCAAATACAGGATTAAACTGAATAGATGAAACCTTAAAACTTAAAAGCTAATAGAAAAGATAGAAAAAACAATCAATCCAATCAAAACTACCGGCAAGGCAACAATTGATAGATGTGCGCAAATACAATTCAAGAAAGATGAAACCTGGATCACAGTCGGGACGCGCTTCCAGATCCGCTGAATACCGCTGATATGATCAATTCCCACGAATAGAACCTGGATCTTTCGACTTGGTATCCTCCAGATGCTGCGGAACCTGGCGTATAGTTGCTGCTCTACTGCTTGTGCGTGTGCACCTCTCTACTGCCACTAAACAGCCACAAATGTGACACCTGCAAACATACAAACACCCACGTTTCCAAGAAAAATACAGGCGGGCCGGACTGTCACCGTTACCCGCGGCAGAAAAACGCGAATTTGATGACGACACACGAAGGAACGTCAATAGACAAGATTACCTTTTATTGACACTGTAACAGTCAAGAAGATCGGAAAATTCGATCCGGTGAAACTCCGGTCGAAAATCAAGAAGAAACTAAAGAAGAAAGTGACACTTCGAATGTATGGCTGACAACGGAAAATAAAATTTGCAAAAGAATTTTTTTTTCTGTTACCAGTTTATTAATCAAAAGTAGTCTAAAATAAAAAAAAAAAAATCCTCTGTTTCAAGATTTTCGTTTGAATTGACACAGAAATTGTTGCACTGTGGTTCTTGATGAAACACGAAATAATGAAATATTGGTCAGTTACAGGAGTGGATATCTTTGAATGTGAAGCCAATTTCTGGTCTTTTACAACTCCAAGGAAAACTTAGTCCCAGATGACAAAAACTAGAAAGATTTTATCTTTCTTCAAGAAAACTAAATCCCAGATGACCCAAAAACGAAAAAGATAAAAAGCCTTTGAAAAGAAGTGTTTGAAAAAATCGTTCTTTGAAAGGACGCTGAAAAAAGTAGATGCGGAAATCGTTCACTATCTGGAAAAGTCCACCAGAAACTTTTCTAATCCCTCTTTGGACAATAATTTCTATTTTTAGTCCAATAGCTTTTAAAGAACAAGAAAATGGACGATTCAATTGTTTGGGTTTCGTTCACAGGCGACGGTGGAAGTGTTGTGCAATTGAAAGGCAAAAGCTCAGGGAACCCGTCGTTGATAATGGATTATTCAAGACTGCTTACCCAATCAGAAGCTTATCAATGCAATTGTTTCTCCTATGCGAGTTGGCCATCTTTTGAAAAAATTTTGTGTTCCAGTCTCCTTCTTTGAGCCACAAGCACCTAGTTTTTTGCCTCCATGACACTTCTTCTACCTTCGCCATCTTTTTAACTTGAGCTTTAATTGCATTAATCGTTCCATTTCCGCCTGAGTCAAGAGTTTATTTTCTGATGTTTGGTCCAGAATAGTTAGCTCTTCCAGGAGCTAGGTTCTTTGAGCTTCCAACTGACCAAAGGTTCTGTTCCCGTCCGTGATGTCTTTTTTCAGCCTCCTCAATTTTTGTACCTATATGAAGTCTGGACTGCCCCTGATTGAGTAACTGTTCCACCATTCTTCCATTTTGTTCATGAAGCCTTCAGCTTGAAACCACATGTTTTCAAATTTGAAGTAGGAGGGATTTGCTTGCCAGTCACCACATTCCAACAGGAGAGGCCTATGGTCCGATTCAACTCTTGGCAGGGCAACTGGTTGATTGCTTTGAAATTGTTATTCCATCCTGGTGAGATTAAAAACCTGTCAATTCTAGAAGCTTGCAGGGAATCCTCCCCCCTAAACCAAGTGAAATTGGCTCCTTGAAGGGGTAGATCTATGATGCCAGGTCTTGGATGAAGTCTGAGAAAGATCTCATTGCATCGGACCTTCTAGCGCAGTTGTATCTTTCGCTTTCATATTTACAAACATTGAAGTCCCCTCCAATGACCCGTTGATCCTCCCAGATGCACCCATAGTTGCAAGTTCATGCCAAAAGTTCTCCCTCTCTACGTTGTTGTGAGGACCATAGACTCCTGTGAAGCACCACTTGAAATCTCCCTGTAAGCTTTCGAGCATATATGAAATTGTATAGTGTCCCTTATGTTTTCCCCTGTTAGACCATTGCCTTTTATCCCAAAGCACAATGATTCCACCACTTCTCCCAATTGAGTTCAGAGCTGCCCAATCGACCCATCTATTTCCCCAAACTTGTCTGATCAGAAGAGCTGACCAGTCTGCAATCTTTGTTTCCTGAAGACATACTATATCGGCTTTCCATTTTTGAATTAGTGGCTTTATTGTACTCCTTTTTTCTGCTTCATTGAGACCCCGCACGTTCCAACTAAGAATTTTGATCTTCATCCAGAGAAGGCTTTGTAGTACCTGCCCCTGATCCCTTCCTTCATTCCATCCAAATTCATTCCCTATTTCAGTCTTTCTAGTTCCAAAGATTGCTTTTTCTTACCCTTTGCACTTTCCTTAATTGAGGATTTCTGTTCCCTGATTTGTTCCTGTCGTTTTTGTTCCATACGAAGGACCATACCGAGAATCTCGTGCTCAAACCCGGCAAAATAGATATCAAATGCCTTGCATGCTTTGACCATTACTGATTTGGTCCATCTTGAAGTTTCGATGACTGCCGGAGAGCTGATATGTTGCATACTGGAGGAGCCCAGATCATACCAAGGGAGAGAGAGAGTATCACTCGAGGAAACATCAGCTTCTGAACTACTTACAACTTTGAATTGCTTTAAAGATGGCTGAGATGGGACTATCGACATCGTCTGTTCTGCCTCATCATCACTGTCCAAATGAAAAGATCGAAGCCCTTCTATGGCTTCTATTTCAGCAACAATTGGGTCGAATTGATTAGTGAGAAAGACTGGGTTGTTTTTATTGACACATGGGTCTAATAATGGCCCAATTGCTCTCCATTTCACTAAAACCCCTCTTGTTTCAATTTGGGTTTTAGGCGTCGTTTGTAATAGACTTCGTCCATTTTTTGGCCCATTCTTTTTGCAGCCACATTTCCTAACTTGTAATTTTTGAATTGGGCTGGTCCACACGGCGTGTTCTCCAAGGGAGTCTTGTGCTCCCCTTTTGAATTAAAGGGGCACGGACACCTATGTTATTAACCATTGAGTTTCTCACAAGATGGAAAGAAAGTTAAATGCCTTAAGATCAGAAAGAAAGTCAGAGCTCATTTTTTTCTATTTTAAGCTATTTCTCATCTTTCCTAAATGCCTGGAAGCCTTTAGCCATTTAGAGCGAACATACACCTCTTTGTTAAAATTTCCCTCATCTATCCTTCATATGTCAGCATATCCATCCAGCTGAATATACTATTTCCTAGCTCTTCCCTCATTCCATGGTAATTTGCTTCAATTTCAAAGATTAGTTTATCATAAAAAATAGTAGTAGCTTTATTTTTTGTAGGCTTTATCATATTTTAATAGAAGAGTAGGTATTTTTTAAAGTAGCTCTCAAGGGGCTAAGGAGAAAAAATATAAGCGATTAAAGATCCTTGTACTATATAAGCCCCTCAATCAATACTAGTGCAAGAACAACAATAACTTGTTGGAAAGTGTATCAAGCTAATAGAAGGGGAAAATATTTTTAAAAGAGATAAGCCATAAATTTCACAAGGTAAGATTTACGTGGTTCGACAATCTTTTGCCTACTGTAAGGCCACGGGCCACACAAAGAATAGCTCTATTGAGGTTACAACTGAGGAGAGAAAGTTTGCACATGATTGCAGTGCCGTATTTCCCACTCATAAATTCTTCTGTTCCAATGCACGGAATCGAAATAAAGACTATTTTTCTCTAGGGGGTTTCATATCTTAGAGAAAAATTCAGCTAATCTCTCTGCCTATAAATAGGCTTCCCCCTCCTCATGTATAAACCATCCCTCACAATTCTTCTCTCCTCAGTATCAATAAAGTTATTCTGTGTGTCGCCGTAGAGTAAGCAATACTTGTCCTCTCTTGTAAAATTTATTGCTTTCACTTTTTAATTTTTTTCCTTCTATTAGCCTGACGCTTCATAACACAACTATTACCTTCCTCGAAGAAAAACAACTAAGTGCCATTCCCACGCAAGTTGGGGAAGTCCCTCATTGAATAAGGATCATAAGTTTAATGGATAATAGATAAAAAAGAATAGTTGACGTTAATTTCTGATTGCCATTTACGTGCCTGAAGTGGTAATGAGCCTCTAGCTTTTTGTAAACTACTGTAGACTTTTGAATAAGAATTACAGAAAGAAAGTTAACTCTTTACTAAAACAGTAATGTGTTGCCTTGATTAGGTGTTGTGAAAGGTACTTCAAAAGGAGTTTTTAGGATGAGGATGATTGGCTCTGGTAGTTGTTTTAGGCTTGTAACCAATATTTTTTTCCTTTTTAAGGAGGGCTTATAACCAATGTTGATATAGTATTTATTTTACAAGTAATCAAGAGAATATTATTAATGTAAAATAAACCAGCAATAAGGGACTGTTGGGGCAAAAGTACATCCAAAAGAGAACTTTATAATGTGTAAAAACTAAGAATTTCAACTATGGGATTCGGCTCTAATACATGTGCCTAGCTCTGTTGCACCAAAAATTAAGATATACACTTGAGCTTAAGATTATATGCATTCTCCTTCTTGCGTGGTACTTCTTTCTCTCCATATAACCCACCATACTACTGCTGGAATAGTTTTCCAGAGTTGCTTGCATGCCTTAGGTAAACCCAATTTATGCTAGGGAAGCAGAAATTCCACAGTGGGATAACATTAGGCAAAGTTGATGTAAAGTATTAAAAGGATAAAAGGATCATACTACCCAATTGATGTAGTATTAAGAGGATAAAAAATAAGTCAATGTTGATATTCAGTATTGTTGAGAGATCAATTTTAAAGGAAGAGTTTTTTTTTTTTTTTTTGGTATAACTGTTAGTTTCATTGATCTCAACAAAAATATGTACATCAAAGAGCTAAGTGGTAGTAGTATGGACTAACTACTACTCGGAAACAAGTATTTCTACTATCTATACTCAAGCATTCTAACTTTCTAATTACAGCAACTAAGGATAGTAATTAAGCTGTCTCAATCCAGGTTGCCATTGTTTGCACTTGCTGCCTCGAGTGTGCAAGAGTAAGGCAATCTCTTTACACATCAGTTCCTCCACATAAGTGATTCCTTCAAACCGAATGGGGTTCCTTGTTTTCCATATAAGAGCAGTGGTAGTGACAAATGCTGAAGCTGTTATAGTATTCTTCCACAGTCTACTTTTAGCTTTATTGTACACTCAAAGAAGTTCAGTATCCCAGCATCCAATTGTTCTGATATGCCCCAACCAAGTACATATTCTGGACCACAATCTATTTGTAACAAGACACTCAAAGAATAGATGATTGAAGTCCTCTATATTCTGTTTGCAGAACACACAATCTGTTGGAATCTGTATGCCCATGAACTGCAATCTTTCAACAGTAGGCAGTTTGTGTTGAGCAGCCAACCAAACAATGAATTTATGCATAGGAAGGACATTAGAAATCAGTAACAAATTCTTCCACTCAATCTTATTGAAATCAGGCATAAGAGTGAGGTAAAGTTTCTGGATTTGAAATTTGCCCATGCTGCATACACTTTGTTGTCTGTCACTAATGTCACCTTGAAACTTTTGGCTTTCAAGAATCATGGTTCTACTTTCCAATACCTTTCTGACCACCCAAGATGCTGCTTTTAGAATGCTCATTGTGTCAATGCTCCTTTGCTTGATATAATAAGAATGAACCCATCGAACCCATAAGCAGTCCTTCTTCCTAGATAAGTCCCAAAGCAGTTTTGCTATGGCTGCTTTGTTCCACAGCTTCAAGTCTAGGATATTCAGTCCTCCAGCCGATACAGGTCTACACACTTTGTCCCATGCCACCAGAGCATTCTAGATAGATTAGCCGATCCAGTCCATAGAAAGGATCTACAGATAGCTTCAATGGATTTCAGTACTTTCTTGGGCATAATGAAAATCTGTGCCCAATAAATCTGAATACCAAACACCACAGCTTTTATCAATTGACTCCTTCCTGCATATGATAGTAGTCTTGCTGACCAGCAAGTAACCTTTTCTGTAATCTTTTCAATTAGGGGCAAATAATGGTGAATTGCCTGCTTTTTAGAGTCCAGTGGAATCCCCAAGTATCTGAATGGAAGTTGTCCTGCAGTAAATCCCAAGATGTCAGATTTCTTCTCTGATGTTTTGATGCACTCCAGCCAGGTAGATAGCACTTTTGCTGACATTTGCCTGAAGACCAGATGCCTCAGAAAATTGAAGAAAAGCCTTACGTAAAATCTGTATAGACATAATATCTGCTCGGCAAAACATAAGGAGGTCATCAGCAAAGCAAACATGAGAAATATTGAGTTTCCTGCATTTGGGATGAAAATTGAAGTTCCCATCCTTGTGCAGCTGCTGGAGAATTCTGTTGAGATATTCCATTGCTAAGACAAACAAATAAGGTGACATAGGGTCACCCTGCCTAATACCTCTCTTAGCATTGAATGGCTTAGTTAAACCACCATTCATTACTAAAGAGAAAGAGACAGAGGAGACACAGGACATGATCCATTGAATAAATTTTGCTGGAAAGCCCAAATCGATAAGAATCTGCTTCAGAAGACTCCATTCCAGTGTGTCATATGCCTTAATTCACTTTGAGTACACATCTGGGAGAAATACCTTTTCTTGAGTAACCCTTATATATTTCATGGCTTAACAGAATGTTGTCTACAATACTTCTTCCTTCAATAAATGCAGACTGAGCAGGACCAACCAACTGCCCAATGACATTCTTCATCCTTCTGGTGATAATTTTTGAGATGATTTTGTAGACAGTAGTGCAGCAAGCAATATGTCTGTAGTCTTTGACAGTAGTAGGAGCTTTGACTTTAAAGGAAGAGTTTCAACTAAATGAAGGGTAGAAAAAGCTCAAAAGAGGCCCAGATTGCAGTGTACATATGATTGTCAGCTTTTTTGCCTAGTTATGCTTTTTTTGAAAATGGTAACATATAGTTATGCTATATTACCCTATTGTGTTAGATGACTTGTCAGTCAAGCATCTTTTAACTGATGAAGATGAGGTGGGCACCAGCAAATGATAAGATGTAGATCATAGAAAACTAGAACTGGTTTCCTCAGAGCTATTATGAAACAGACATCATTTGAAAACGGGTTACGGTTATTTAGCTGCCTAGCTGTATATTTTTAATTTTTCTCGTAGCAATGGCGAATGGCTTCTCAGAAGTTTTAGAAGGTTCGGTTAGAAATCAAAAAGGTCAGGATGATATTTAAACATGAAAAGCTCAGCACAGCTTCTTGAAAGTTTAGTATAGAGGCCATGTAATGTGCGCGAATATGATATACTCCATTGTCAACGCATGTTAGAAGAATTAGATTTATCAATGTAAAGAGTACAAGGCTTTCACTGACCCATAGGCCATAGCTACTCAATAGCAGAATTATAAAGCCACAAGAAAACTCTAATCTATTCTAGAAGAGATTTGCAGGCACTCCTCATTGCAACAGCCATCTTTTATGATTATGTGTTCCCAACCCTCTGTTAATGTCATGCCAACCAACTGTCATCTTTTAGTCTGTTTCTGTAGTTCTTAAATCCTCGATCTCAAAGGTAGCTAATATCCAAGGATTTACTATATGTAATACATGTTTGCTTAAATGACGTCCATATGATTCTCCGAAGCGTGATATATGACGATCCTAGCGCCTCGAATAACTGAAGTCCCACACATATGACGGCTTTAATTTCAATTTTCTTTATTGACATTGCATTCTGCCTATACAACAGCATTCTTTTGTCTTACTGGCCGTTCCTTGTGACTAGAATACCCCGGGACTGATTTCTCGATTTATTTTTCTTGTTTGCTTGTTGGATCTAGTTGTTGTGAATTTGTTGTTTGCGGAACTTATAATATTCATAACTATTTTGCAGGCACTTGATCGTGCCAAACCAGACTCTGAGAAGGCCAAACGATCTTCTCCAAGTAGATCATTTAAACGAATGGTGTGTCATTTGATTTGTTTGATCTCAATAGATTAACGTTTCTTGTCATCTAATCTGTTTTGTTTGATATTTACAGAGCCTCAAGGATGGGAATAACAGTTTGGGTTCGCGAAGTTGGAAGTAGAAAATCTGAGCATTGAGGGTTACTCGTCCCGAAATTATTGTAGACACATCCTCCTTTATAATAACGGCTTTTACTTGACATGTTCATGTTTATAGTTGTCGTTTGTAAATTTTGTGGAATCAGCTTCAGCATTAGATTTAAACTTTGCCATCTCGCTGAAGCTTCAAGTTTTGGTTAGCAGTGTGCATTTTTTACAAAGTTGTTTGTTTTTGCTCGGAAATTTGAATTATGTCTCTCTTGGTTAATATGGTCGGAAATAGGCATCTCGTATCTTTTGCTTAAGTACAAAGGTTATAGATATGGTAGTAATTGTACATGTCATTACCTTTGAACTAATATTCGCCATTCAGTTGAATCCAAACTTCAAGGGACCAAGAAATCTGAAGTTTCGAATTAGGATGAAAATCATAAAAGACTAAGGTTCAAATTTCAGTTGAGATTATGATGTTAGGTGATTTTTTTTTCCATCTGCTAAATCGGTGGTAGATAGAGCTAGGGGTGTTCATGGTTTGGATTGAATCGGGTTTTTCCTAAAAAAAAATCAAACCAAGTATGTTGTTTTTAAATATTAGATCCAAATCAAATCAATTAAGTCGGTTTTTTCTCGATTCGGTTTATATCGGATTTTGTCGGTTTTTTCTTAAATATACGACATACATTTACCAAAGACATATTCCGACGACTACATTTTCAACGTAACATTATTAAATCAATTGCCCTTTGAGAAATCTATTATTTATCAAGATATATTGATGATAATTGAACTAAATAGTGATGAATAATTTAATGGCTCAATTAAAAATATATTATTTTTAACACGAAATGATTTCTTACACTTAACAAAAGAAAACTACCAAATCAAATTAGAATGTAAAGGTAAAGAACAATACTAATAGTGTAAACTATAACATAATTTTTTGAAACTTTGTATAAAAATATACATATATAGGTGTAATAATGAATTTGAAATAGTTACTCCTATAATAAGTTTTGTACGGATTTTTATGATATTTTTTTATTAAAACCATAACCAAATCAATTAAAATTCAAAACAAAAACCAAACCAAATCAAAAAGTATTGGTTTTTTTGGTCGTTTGATTTGGTTTTCGGTTTTTCGGATTTTTATGAACACCCCTATTGGATGTATATGCTGGTGGACAGCTGGTATTTTGTGGATAAATTTTACCTCATATAGCAAACTATTATAACCTATTTATTGTAAATCAAAAACAATTTCAATATATATATATATATATATATATATATATATATATATATATATATATATATATATATATATATATATATATATATATATATATATATATATATATATATATATATATATATATATATAAGCAAGAAAGTTACCATATATAATTGACATTATAGTTAAGCAAAGTGGCAAGCTACTAAATGTCAGTAGTACTGGTAACTTCATTCTGGTGTACTTGACAATATATATATACAGAATTTGAATTAAAAGATCATTCTGAACTTATAGATAAAGTTCTAAAATTCAAATTTAAATTAAAAAAATTATCTTTTTTATCATGTTATCATACTTAATTCACTTAATGATTATATGCAATTACGTTAGGAACTTTTGTTATTTTTTCTAATTATTTAAATGCTATTTCGCCTCTGGTAACAAAAAAAGCTACTCCATATAACTATAAAGCTCTTTCACATTTAAAATCTTATAAGTATAATTTTTTGAAGCATTGTAGCTAGATTTGAATAAAATAAAATTATTTTAAAATAAATGTAATATATAGGGTACATGTTTATATTTATCTAAATAATAAAAAAGAATTTACAAAATCAAATAAAAGTTTATTTACATATATGATAAAGTAAACATACATGTTGGAGAAAGAAACATCACAAAATCAGTCAATATTAAAAAAAAAGTAATTTCTTTTTTCTCTTTGAAGAATATTTGTTTGAAGAGTCAATTTGCATAAATGGACATCAAACAAATAACAAAACTTTGGCTATACAATTGCTATCATTAATTTCAATTTAGCATATTCAAGGAATTAAAGAATATAAGCTGAAACCCCTTCATTTAGATGTAGTCGAACCAATATTGCAAGGGTATAATATTTTTTTCGTTGAAGAATATTAGTTTTGAATCATTAGATTAAGTGAAAGGTTTTCTTTTTCAAACTCAACAAGAGAGAAATTAGTTTCTAATTGATAGTTTCTATCGCGACTTTTAAGCGTAACAAGGAGTATATATAAAGAAAAAATTGGTATGATGTGAAATATATGTTTTTGAAATGTAAACAAATTATTTCAAAAAAACTCTTTACTTTTTTTTAATTCAAAGATAATTAAGATATTTTTGAACATTAGTGGAGAGTTTTAAAATTATTATAACAGAAAGTTATATCATGGATAAACTCAAAAAACTAAAATCTTATGAAATATTTACATAGTATCTGGTTATATTTATTGTTAACTTTTATAGCTAATATAAATAGATGATGTACCGACAAGACCCAGTTATACGCATATTATATATGAATTATATATAAATTTCACATTATTCAATTTTTAATTTAAGTGGTCGGGTGAGACACCTATTTACGCTGATTAGATAAAACCAAAAAAAAAAACGAAATAATTTCAACCAAAGACTAAAAATGTTATTAAAGTTCCTATGTAGATAATTTTTATTAAAACTAGCGAAATAAATTATTCTTTTGTAACAAAAGAAATAATGACACAAAAATAAGAATAAAAAAATAAATATTGAAAAAAAATATTAGAAAGATCTGAAAACGAGAAATAAGAGATGACGACAAATTTCTTCTTATGTTTCATCTTTGTTGAGTATAAAAATTTTTAAAGTTGATCTCTTCCATTTCAATTTTTTTTCTACTCAAAGACATAGATATTAAGATAAGGATATCTCAGAATATTTTTTTAATTTACATTATGTGTTGTTTTTAAAAAATTTCTATTGCTAACAAACTTATATGATATTCGAATTTGAATTGGAATGCAATCTAAGTAGTTTGCATTGAGGTTAAGCCAAGTATGATGTCAAAAAATAAACTGCTTGACAACTTTAAGATAATATATGTGATGTTTTATAATAATACAAAAAAATAAAATGTTTGTATATATAGGGTATTAAAAATTCAAATTCTAGGGCTAGAGATATCGATAAACTTTAAGTGGAGTAATACAGAAATAAATCCGGCCAAAGAATCATGTAAATTTTTAAATAGCCGATTAAAGTGAATTTTAAATTAAGGATAATATCTTCACTTGTATCATTATAAAAATATTCAGTATTATATATATATATATATATATATATATATATATATATATATATATATATATATATATATATATATGAAAAGTTTTAGAAATTGAAATTTCAAAATAGAAATATTTTTTGAATGATAGAATCATACCAAATAAGAGTTCAAGTCGTAGTATAAGAGTCACGTCATAATCAAAGAATCGTTTATGTCTTGTCAACCTTTGTGCTTTGCATAAATATGAGTTATTATTTCACTTTGTGACTATTTTTAGGTTCCAATGACACCTATGAGAATAGTGCAAAAATAAAATTATCACTACGAGAATTGAGAAAATATTAGTCTTTTTTTATATAGTGTTTCTTAATTAATATCTGACGATAATCTATAATTATTTAGAAGGTTTAAATGTTAAGATTATTTACATATAATTCAAATAACTCACATATTAACATGGTAAATGTCAAGTATCAAAATGGAATAAAAAAATCATTAGCTAAAGAATTGTTTATATTTTTAAATATCCAACTAAAATGAGTTTTAAATTACGAATAATATTTACAATTACATTATTATAAAAATAATTATTATTGAAATATTATGTTTTAGAAACTGAAATTTTAAGAAAGAAATAATTTTTAAGAGATATCAACACACTAAATAAGAATATAAATAGTAGTAAAAGAGTTAAGTCTTATCAAGAAATTCATTCATTGTCTCAGCATTTGATGTTTTACCATAAATATGAGTTATTATTTTACTTCCTAACTATTTTCAGGATCAAATGATACCGTGTCACGACCCCCAATTTCCACCTTCAGGAGTCGTGATAGCGCCTACTCGTGAAAGCTAGGCAAGCCATGAAATTCAGAAATCTTTAGCTTCTTTGTTTAAGCCTTTTTAACAACTTGCATTTAACAAGTGATAAGAAATTAAATAACAATGGAATATGAAATTTAGCGAAAGTTTAGATAAATAGAAACCAAAACGTAAAATACCCCAAACATGTCTCTCCCCAGTACTTGGTGTCACAACATCCACGGACTACTAAGAGTTCTAAATACAACCGCTTGAAAGAAATAAAACAATGTTTGTCTCGAATACATGAGATAACATAATGAAATATAAGATAGAGGAGACGCCGGGCCCGTGGACGCCTGCAAGGCTACCTTGGAGTCTCGGTGGACTGAAAGCTAGCTCCCGAACTAATGCTGCTGCCCAAACGCTGCTCCGGTATCTGCACATAAGTGCATAGTGTAGCATCAGCACAACCGACCCCATGTGCTGGTAAGTGTCTGGCCTAATCCCGAAAAGGTAGTGAAGAGGCTAGGACCGGACTCCAGATAAACCTGTGCAGTTATATAATATATGGCGGAAAAGTAAATAGGTAATAAGCAATTAAAGCTGGGGAAGGGGAACATGCTGCGGGGTGGCAGATAAACCAAATATCAAAGAACAATAAGGAAACTGAAATTTAACTTCTAACATGGATAAATAGAAATAAAGGCAACTTTCACTTTCTATTTCATCTTGTTGCAGGCGTGCAAACCGATCTCATTTCTCATATCTCGTGGTTGGCATACCACCCGCTCCTATTTCACCATATCTCGTGGTAGGAATACCACCTGCTTCTATTTTATTATATCTCGTGGTAGGTGTACCACCCGCTCCCATTTTATCATATCTTGTGGTAGGCGTACCATCCGCACCCATTTTATTATATCTTATGGTAGGCGTACACCCGCTCCCATTTTATTATATCTTGTGGTATACATACCATCCACTCCCATTTTATTTTATCTTGTGGTAGGCATATCACCCACTCCCTTTACAATTTATCACACAATTACAAGAAATACCGGCAAGGGAACATAAGCGATAGGATAACCTCCTGGCAAGGGAACAAAAGCAATATAATAGTTTCCCGTCAAGGGAACAAATGCAATATGAAAATTTCCCGGCAAGGGAACAAAAATATCGAAACAGTCATCCCGGCAAGGAAAATTCAACTATAACCAATCTTAACTTAGCTTGTACTCATCTCAATTAATGATAATTCTCAATCATAAATAAGATCTACGAGGATAAAACAAGTCTTTGCTCAATATAGAACATCATTAATTAAAGCATCCGAAATGTCATTTAAGAACACCACAACTTTCAATTTAAGACTCACGGTCATGCTCGACACCAATGTATAGATACTCTTCACCATGCTTATACGCCGTACTCAACAAGAAGCAAGTAGGAAATATGACTCAACTCCTAATCCCTCAAGCTAAGGTTAGACCGAACACTTACCTCAAACTTCCACGGTCAACTCAATCCTCAATTACCGCTTTTCTCTCGAATTTGGCTCCAAATAAATTGTATCCATACATAAATGACTTCATAACATCAATAAATGCTAAACAACTCGAATCCAATGCCTAATTATAGCTTCCCAATCATTCTTTCAAAAATCCCAAAAATCAACTCCGGGCCCGCTTGGTCAAAACACGAGGTTCGAACCAAAATCCTACCCATTCATCCACGAGTCCGAATATATAAGTATTTCTAAAATTCGACCCCAATACAAAGCCTAAGTCACAATTAATTAAAAAGCCCTAACTCTACCTAAATTCCTAATTTTCTACCCTTATTCACATGACTTAGGCCTAGAAATCTAATGGGTGTTAATGTAAATTGAAGAAAATGACTCTAAGATTACATAACTATGAGTTTGAGGTGAAATCCTCTTTCAAAAATCGCTCAAGTTGGAGTTAAGATGAAGAAGTTATGAAAATTTGAACAATTCCCGTTTTTTGCTACTGTTTTTAGTGTTGGGTGACAGTGTTCATCGTGTTCACGAGAACACTATCGCGATCACGAAGGCTGAAAGTAAATGGACTTACACGATCACGAGTCCTTCCACGCGTTCGTGAAGGTTTAACCCCCTTACCTTCGCGTTTGCGGACAAACCCACGTGTTCGGGTAGAAGAACGATCAAAATCCTAGCCCACCTCCTTTTAACTCTATGCGTTCGTGTCACACCGGTCGCGTTTGCGATGAGCAATCCCCCAGTGCTTCACGTTCGCTATTGTGGCTGCACGTTCGCGGAGAAAAATTTCTACCCCTGTCCTCATTTACCCTACGCGGTCGTGAGAGTTACTACGCGATCGCGATGCACGGCATGTCTGTGCACTAACAACAGTACTTCTGCAACTTTTCACAAGTCTAAACCTTCCCGAATCACATGTGAAACACACCCGAACCCCCGGGGCTCCTAACTAAACATATGTACCAACTCATCAACATCATATGAACTTATCCATCGCAAAATAACCTAAAAAACAATGAATCAAACCTCAAAATCAAGAGTTTCTCTCAAACTTCATCAAGTATCACATTAAAAAGTGTAGGTCCGAATCATGTCAAACGACGTCTGTTTTCAACAAAATATTACATGAAGGACTTAAAACATATATAAGACCTGTACCGGGTACCGGAACCAAAATACAAGCCCGATACCTTCACTTTCTAATTAGATTTCCATTCATTTTTTCTTAAATATTTTCAGAAAACAATTTTAGAGAAAAATTCATTTCTCAAGCTTGGGACCTCAGAATTCGATTTCGTACATACGCCCAAGTCCCATATTTTTCTACCCTCTAGGACCGTCAAATTATGGGTCCGAGTCCGTTTACCCAAAAAGTTGATCGAAGTCAAATTTATTAATTTTAAAATCAAAACTTAGCATTTTTCACAAAATTTCATATTTAAGCTTTCCGGCTACGCGCCAGGACTGTGCATGCAAATCAAGGTGACTTTAAATAAGGGTTTCAAGGCCTTGGTAGCACAAAATTTGATTAAAAACAGGTGATGACCCTTTGGGTTGTCACATCCTCCACCTCTAAAATAACCATTCGTCCTCGAACGGACAAAAGAAGGAAGTACCTGAGTCGGGAAAAGATGAGGATAACGACTCCGCATATCAGACTCGGACTCCCAGTTTGATGCCTCAGGAGGCTTACCTTTCCACTGAACACGAACAGAAGGGAAACTCTTAACCTCAACTGACAAACCTACCGGTCTAGAATAGCTTCTAGCTCCTCCTCATAATACAAGTCCTTGTCCAGCTGGACAGTGCTGAAATCTAACACGTGGGATGGATCTTCGTGATACTTCCGGAGCATGGACACATAAAACACTAGATGCACGGCTGATAGGCTTGGAGGCAAGCAAGTTTATAAGCCACCTCTCCCACTCGATCAAGAATCTCAAATGGACCAATGAACCTAGGACTAAGCTTGCCCTTCTTCCCAAATCTCATCACACCCTTCATAGGAAAAACTCAGAGCAATACCTGTTCACCAACCATTAAAGCCACATCTCGAACCTTGCGGTTTGCATAACTCTTTTGCCTAGACTGGGCTGTACGAAGCCTATCCTAAATGATCCTGACCTTGTCCAAGGCCTCCTGAACCAGATCCGTACCCAACAACCTAGCCTCCCATGGATCAAACCAACCAACCGGAGACCGACATCGCCTACAATATAAATCCTCATAACGAGCCATCCGGATGCTCAACTGGTAGCTGTTGTTGTAGGCAAACTCTGCTAAAGGCATAAACTGATCCCACAAACCTCCAAAGTCAATGACACAAGCTCTGAGCATATCCTCCAAAATCTAAATAGTCCGCTTGGACTGACCGTCCGTCTGGGGATGAAATGTTGTACTCAACTCAACTCGTGTGCCCAACTCTCATTGAACTACTCTCCAGAAGTGCGAGGTAAACTGTGTACCCCAGTCTGAAATGATAGATACGGGCATACCATGAAGGCGGAAAATCTCCCAAATATAGATCTCTGCTGACCTCTCGAATGAATAGGAGACTGCCACAGGAATGAAATGATGACTTGGTCAGCCTGTCAACAATGACCCAAACTGCATCGAACTTCCTCCGAGTAAGCGGGAGTCTAACAACAAAGTCCATAATGATCCACTCCCACTTCCACTCGGGAAGCTCAATCCTCTGAAATAATCCACCAGGCCTCTGATGCTCATACTTAACCGGCTGACAATTCAAACACCGAGCCACATATGCAACTATATCCTTCTTCATTCTATGCCACCAATAATGGTGCCACAAATCCTGATACATCTTCGCAGTGCCTGGATAAATAGAGTACCGGGAGCTGTAGGCCTTCTCTAAAATCAGCTCTCGAAGCCCGTCCACATTAGGCACACAGACATGACCCTGTAACATCAAAACTCCATCATCACCTAAGGTAACTTTCTTGGAATCTCCACACTGCACCATGTCTCTAGGGACACACAAATGGGATCATCAAAATGCCGATCACGGATATGCTCCAACAATGAAAAACGAGCGATCGTGGAAGCTAATTCTCGACTAGGCTCAGAAATATCCAACCTCACAAACTGAGTGGCCAAAGCCTTAACATCCAAAGCAAGCGGCCTGTCACCGACCGGAATATAAGCAAAACTGCCCATATTGGTTGACTTCCTACTCAAGGCATCGGCCACCAAATTGTCCTTCCCTGGGTTATATAAGATAGTGATGTCATAATCCTTCAACAACTCCAACTACCTCCTTTGCCTTAGATTCAACTCCTTTTGATTAAACAAGTACTGAAGACTCTTATAATCTGTGAACACCTCACACGCCATGCCATACTGATAGTGCCTCCAAATCTTCAGTGCGTGAACAATGGCTGCCAACTCTAAATCATGGACTGGATAGTTCTTCTCATCAATCTTCAACTGCCTCGAAGCATAGCCAATGACCTTGTCTTCCTGCATCAACACTGCACCAAGACCAACGCGACAATATTACAATAAACTGTTTAAGGCCCTGAGCCTGTGGGAAAAACCAATACTTGTGCCGTAGTTAGAGCTGTCTTGAGCCTCTGGAAGCTCGGCTCATACTCGTCCAAACATCTGAACTGGGCACCCTTTTGGGTCAACCTTGTCATCGGGGCTGCAATAGATGAGAACCCCTCCACGAACCGAAAATTGTAGCCTGCCAATCCCAAGAAACTCCAAACCTCTGTAGCTGATGCTGGTCTAGGCTAGTTCTTGACTGCCTCAATCTTCTTCAGATCAATCTGAATACCCTATGTTGATACAACATGACCTAGAAATTCAACTGAACTCAACTAGAACTTACACTTCGAAAATTTAGCATGTAGCTGACTATCCCTCAAAGTCCAAAGAACCACCCTAAGCTGTTGCTCGTGCTCCTCCCGACTGTGGGAATATATCAAAATACCATCGATGAAGACTATCACGATTAAGTCTTAATAAGGCTTGAACACTCATTTCATAAAATCCATAAAATCTGCTGAGGCATTTGTCAACCCGAATGACATAACCAAGAACTCATAATGCCTATACCGAGTGCAGAATGCTGTCTTAGGGACATCGAATGTCCTAATCCTCAACTGATGGTAGCTAGATCTCAAGTCAACCTTTGAAAATACCTTGGCACCCTAAAGTTGATCGAATAAATCATCAATCCTCGGTAGTGGATATTTATTCTTGGTTGTTACCTTGTTCAACTGCTGATAATCAATACACATTCTTAGCTAACCATCCTTTTTCTTAACGAACAACACCGACGCACCCCAAGGTGATACACTGGGTCTAATGAATCCCTTCTCAAGCAAGTTCTGCAACTGCTCCTTTAACTCTTTCAACAACTCAGGCAGGCCATACGATATGGCAGGATAGAATTGGGTTAGGTGCCTGGAGCCATATCAATGCAAAAGTCGAAATCCCTGTCGGGCGGCATACCCGACTGGTCTGAAGGGAAAACACCAGGGAACTCACGAATAGCGGGTACAAAATCAATAGAAGGGGCCTTAGCACTAGAATCACGAACATATGCCAAATAGGCCAAAGGTTGAGCCTTCACATAAGAGATAGCGTTACAGGTAGAATGACTAGGATTCCCTCTCCACTCTAAATGAGAGTAAAGCTAAGGTCACAGTCTTGGCATGGCAATCCAAAATAGCATGGTAAGGTGATAACCAGTCCATCCCAATATAACATCAAAGCCAACCATGCATAAAAGCAATATATCTACACGAGTCTCGAGACCCCCAATCACTACATTACATGAACGATGGACTCAATCAACCACGATAAAATCACACATCGGTGTAGACACATAAACATGAACACTCAATGAATCACTAGACATGACCATGTATGGTGAAAATAAGATGACAGGTACGAATAGGTTCACCCTGGATCAAATAGCACTGAACCATCTCTATCACAAACCAGAATGGTACTTATAATGACTGCATCAAAAGCCTCAGCCTCAGGCCTGGCTGGAAGGGCATAACATTGGGGCTTGGTCCCACCACCCTGATTTACTTCTCTGGGACGGCCTGCTACTGGATAGCCTCCACCTCTGGCGGCCTGAGCTCTACCTCTAGGACCTCTACTTCCACCTCTAGCACCTCTACCCCAATATCTAGCTAGCTAGGCGGGATGTGGAACATCTGGTGCCTGTACCATAGTAGGATAACCCTAATGCGGAGAATTACTCGAAGCTCGAGGGCAATACCTAGCAATGTGACTCATTTCACCACAAGTAAAATAAGCCCTCGGCTGACGGGCCTAGAAACTCTGAAACGGTGGTGCACTGATAGGTGCTGGGGTTGCACTGAAGGATTGATGATCTAGATACTGCATCTGAGGACTACGACTACCTGAAGCACCAAGTGAAACCTGAAGAGCTGTCTGAAAGGGCCTAAGATGATGGCCTCTACCACGTGAATCTCTACCTCCAAATGAGGTACCACTGAACCTGCCTGAATGATGGGGCCTCTTGTCCGACCCATGACCACCTCCCTGTGACTGTACCATCTCAACTCTGTGGGCCACATTGGCCGCCTCCTGAAAAGTGATCTCACTCCCGATCTCTCTAGCCATTTGGAGACGAATCGGTTGGATGAGTCCATTAATAAACCGTCTCCCTCTCAGTGGAAAGTATAACAAGAGCATGGTGTGCTAAGTCAATGAACCTGGTCTCATACTGGGTGACCATCATGGAACCTTGCCAAAGGCGCTCAAACTACCTCCGATAGGCCTCTCTCTGAGTCACGGGGATAAACTTCTCCAGAAACAACACTGTAAACTGCTCCTAAGTCAAGGATGGAGACCCGGCTAGCCTGGCTAAGCAATAATCCTTCCACCAAGTCTTGGTAGATCCAGACAAGTGGAATGTAAAAAAAATTAACCCCATTGATCTCAACAATAGCCATGTTCCTAAGACCTCATGGCAATTGCATAGAAAATCCTGGGGATCCTCGGAAGAAGTACCACTGAAAGTAGTAGTGAAGAGCTTGGTAAACCTATCCAACCTCCATAAAGCATCGACATACATCATCACTCCATCGCCTGTCTGAGCCGCTACACCCGACTGAACTGCTCCAACTGGCTAAATCGCTAGAGTCTGAATCTGGGGAGCTACCTACACCGGGGTGCGAGTAGCAACAGTTTGAGCCCCTCCTCCAGCCTGAGAACTGGCTGGTGCTACAGGAAGCAAACCTGCTCGGATGACACTCTCCATGAGGCTCACCAATCGGACCAGAGCGTTCTGAAGAACTGGGGTTGCAAAAAACCCCTCTAGAACCTGAGTTGGGCCCACCAGAACCGCTGGGGCTAGAACCTCCTCCCCAAAATCAACCTGAGGCTCGACCAATGGTGTTGTGCTCAGGGATGAGCTCATACCCTAGCTCGGCCTCTAGCACGGCCTCAACCTCGGCTTCTGCCCCTAGTAAAAGCTGTTGTTGGGGGCTCGGGCTGCTGAGCGGTATATGAGAAAGCACGTGTTCTCGCCATCTGCGAGAGAATAGAGTAAAAATCCAATTAGCATTTGAGAACCGCACGACAAGAAAGAACAAATGTGAACTTTTTCTAACCCTGTAGCCTTTGGGGGATAAATACAGACGTCTCTGTAACGATCCCTTATACTCTACTAAGCTTGACTGTGAGTTGTGAGACCTATGCAACCTAGAGCTCTGATACCAACTTGTCACGACCCGAAATTCCCACCTTCGGGATTAGTGATGGCACCTACTCATGAAAGCTAGGCAAGCCATGAAATTCATAAATCTTGAACTCCGTTATTTTAAGCCTTTTTAACGACTTGCATTTAACATGTGATAAATAATTAAATAACAGAGGAATGTGAAATTTAGCGTAATTTTAGATAAATAGAAACCAAAACGTACTAAAGCCCAAACATGTCTCCACCCAGCACTTGGTGTCACAACATCCACAGACTTCTAAGAGTGCTAAATACAACCGTTTGAAAGAAATAAAACATTGTTTGTCTCGAATACATGAGATAACAGAATGAAATATAAGATAGAAGAGACGTCGGGCCTGCGAACGCCTACAAGGCTACCTCGGAGTCTCGAAGGACTGAAGGCTGGCTCCCGAACTGATTCTGCTACCCAAATACTGCTCTGGTATCTTCACATAAGTGCAGAGTGTAGCATCATCACAATAGATCCCATGTGCTAGTAAGTTTCTGGCCTAACCCCAACGAGGTAGTAGCGAGGCTAGGACCAGAATCCAGATAAACTTGTGCAGTTATATAATATATGGAAAAAAAGTATACAGGTAATAAACAATTAAATTCGAGGAAGGGGAACATGCTGCGGGGGTGGCAGATAAACCGAATATCAAAGAACAATAAGGAAACTAAAATTTAACTTCTAACGGAGATAAAGAGAAATAAAGGCAACTTTCACTTTCAATTTCATCTTGTTGCAGGCGTGCAACCCGATCCTATTTCTCATATCTCGTGGTAGGCGTATCACCCACTCCCATTTCATTTTATCTCGTGGTAGGCGTACCACCCATTTCCATTTCATTATATCTCGTGGTAGGCATACCACCTACTCTCATTTTATCATATCTCGTGGTAGGCGTACTACCCGCTCCCATTTTATTATCTCTCATGGAAGGTATACCATCCGCTCACATTTCATTATATATTGTGGTAAGAATATCACCCGCTCCCATTTTATTATATCTTTTGGTAGGCGTACCGCCCACTCCCTTTTACAGTTCACACAATTACAAGAAATCCCGACAAAGGAACATAAGCAATATGATAACCTCCCAGTAAGTGAACAAAAGCAATATAATATTTTCCCGGCAAGAGAACAAATTCAATATGAAAATATCCCTGCAAGGGAACAAAAATATCGAAACAGTCATCCCGGTAAGGGAGATTCAGCTATAACCAATCTTAACTTAGCTTGTACTCAGCTCAATTAATGACAATGCTCAATTATAAATAAGATCTACGAGGATAAAACAACTCTTTGCTCAATATAGAAGATGATTAATTAAAGCATCCGAAATGTCATTTAAGAACGCCACAACTTTCAATTTAAGACTCACGGTCATGCTCGACACCAACGTATAGTTTATTATCACCATGCCTATACGTCATACTCAACAAGAAGCAAGTAGCAAATATGACTCAACTCCTAATCCCTCAAGCAAAGGTTAGACCGAACACTTACCTCAAACTTTCACGGCCAACTCAATCCTCAATTACCGCTTTTCCTCTCGAATTTGGCTCCAAATAAATTGTATCTATACATAAATGTCTTCATAACATCAATAGATGCTAAACAACTCGAATCCAATGCCTAATTATAGCTTCCCAATCATTCTTCCAAAAAACCTAAAAATCGACCCTAGGCCCGCTTGGTCAAAACACGAGGTTTGAACCAAAATCCGATCACCCATTCATCCACGAGCCCGAATATATAATTATTTTCAAATTTCGACCCCAAGACAAGGTCTAAATTATAATTAATTAAAAAGTCCTAACTCTACCCAAATTCCTAATTTTCTATCCTATTTCACATGATTTAGGCCTAGAAATCTAATGGGTGTTAATAGAAATTGAAGAAAACGAGTCTAAGATTACATACTTATGAGTTTGAGGTAAAATCCTCTTTCAAAAATTTCCTAATTTGGAGTTAAGATGAAGAAGTTATAAAAATTTGAACAATTCCCATTTTTGCTACTGTTTTAAGTGCTAGGCGACAGTGTTCATCGCGTTTGCGAGAACACTGTCGCAATCGCGAAGGCTGCTAGTAAATGGACTTACACGATCGCAAGTCCTTCCACGCATTTACGAAGGTTTAACTCCCCCGACCTTCGCGTTCGTGAACAAACACACACGTTAGCGTAGAAGAACGACCAAAATCCCATCCCACCTCCATTTAACTCTATGCATTCGCATCACACTAGTCATGTTTGCGATGAGCAATCCCCCAGTGCTTTGTGTTCGCGACTGTAACTTTGCGTTCGCCAAGAAAACATTTCATCCCTGTTCCTATTTACCCTATGCAATCGCGAGAGTTACTACACGACGATCGCGATACACATCATGTCTGTGCACTAACAGCAGAGCTTCTACGACTTTTCACAAGTCTAAACCTTCTCGAGTCACATCCAAAACACACCCGAGCCCTCGGGGTTCCTAACCAAATATACGTACCAACTTATCAACATCATACGAATATATCCGTGCGATCAAATCGCCAAAATAAACTCAAAAACAATGAATCAAACCTCAAAATCAAGAGTTCCTCTCAAACTTCATCAAGCTTCAAATCTAGAACTTTAGGTCTGGATCACAACAAACGATGTCTGTTTTCAACCAAATTTTACAGAAAGGACTTAAAACATATATAATACCTGTACCAGGTGTCGGAACCAAAATACGGGCCCGATACCTTCGTTTTCTAATCAGATTTCATTTGAATTTTCCTTAAATATTTTCAGAAAATAATTTTACAGAAAAATTCATTTCTCGGGCTTGGGACCTCGGAATTCGATTTGGGGCATACACCCAAGTCCTATATTTTTCTACGGACCCTTTGAGAATGTCAAATTATGAGTCCGGGTTCGTTTATCCAAAATGTTGTTTTAAAATCAAAACTTAGCATTTTTCACATAATTTCATATTTAAGCTTTCCGGCTACGTGCCCCAACTGATAGCGCAAATTAAAGCAACTCTAAATGAGGTTTTCAAGGCCTCAAAAGCATAATATTTGATTAAAAATATGTGATGACCCGTTGGATTCTCACACACAGGCAAGAATGGAATCAAAGAAGAAAAATAGAAAAAATGATTAATTTTTTTCATGTAGTAAATATCCAATGATTATCTATATTTACTGAGAAAGTGTAAATTTTAAGATTATTTACATAAACTCCAATATGTAAATTTTATGTTATTTGGATTGTATGTAATAATCTTAAAATTTACAAAAATATTTGACATTAGTATTTGTGCATCCGCGCGAGTACTAATACTGGTTATTATTTATAGCTACCATTTCTCTTTTATAGTAAAATATTTTTTTTATACCCTACCATTCATACATGAAATACGCTATTTATGTTCTTCCTCTTTCTTCCTTCTCTCTCTATCAGCTAGATTTTCAATCCTCTCACTTCTCCCTCAAACATATCATGACCTTTTTGACAACAGCTCAACCCATTATTCTTCTTTTTATTTTATTTTTGTTTTTCATCCTTTCAAAGGAAGGAACAATTTACTAAATATGTATGAGTTGTTTCCATCATCCTCTTCCTTTGCAAAAATGAATATGTTCCTACTCTATATAAAACCTTATCTAGAAAATATGATTACCTCTATGAAGTCGATATCCTACCCGACGAACAAAAGGCATCTTCCACTAAACTACCCCTCATAAACCCTTACTCAGCTTTTGCAAAAAAATCATTTGCATGATGGACCCAAATCCGTTCCTTAGTCCAACACAAACCAAAAGGAGTCAAAGAATATGTTGCTGCCTCAAAACTTGTCTAGCATCCTATTCTTGCTACTCGAGGGGAACAATTTATTACCCTCCAAATTCCAGATGATTTTACCAGACAATGGAAAGATCATAGTTTTACCCATATCCATTTTGGTGCTATTCGAATTGCTCTTACTTATCATGGAAGAAAATGTCAACTTATTGTTGTTCGACTTTCTCTTCTAGATACAAGAACATGCAAATTTGGGTATTGCAGAAGTTTCCTTGAATGCAGGGACTGTCTTCATAACTATTTTTTCAAATTCAACATGTCCCTTTATGATCTATACTTAACCGAAGCACTAAATATTCAAGTCCAAATCCAAGGTGTCCCACAAGTCAAAGATTCTATCAAAGCCCCTATTCATCACCAAATAGCATGGTGTGTCCAAAATTATGCCATGGATCTCTGCCTTCCCGGAGGAGAAAATGCTTTACTCTTGAATATTGATGCTACCAAAGGAAATACCATGTTCACCCAAATAGCCAGAAAAATTTTCAGAGATGAGCTTGTCAAAATTCCTGATTCCTAGGATCATAAATTATGTAAGGTTAAAGGAACCGGAAGAACCTCTTAAATCTGGTGAGCCAACTTTTACCAAAAGAAGTGACAAAACCATTTCCATAAGCTTTGATCATTTCCATCTCAAAAAATCCAAGAAAACCATTTTTTCTTGCCAAATTATCCAACCTAAAGACACAAACCTTGATGCTGACCCTGAAAGGGAACCCCTCTGGAACATACAAACTATCATAGAAGAACATGACTAGTGTAAACCTTTCAACAAAGACGTCAAAAGAGTTTGGTGGTTCAAATGCCCCTTAATAGGACACTGCCCTTGGGATATGGACTGCGACTACCAAGACTATTTTAAAGATTGAAGTGGAGAATATGATGAGCACCACCTGCATTATTGGGAAATATTTGGCCTCAAAGAGACCAAACCAAAGTCCAAGAAAAGGGGAAAACTACTGAAAAGCAATTTCAAGCCAAATATGAAAATAAAGACCCTTCAATTGGCTCATTACATCATCCAGGTAAATATAAATATTTTTGCCAGTTACAAACCCCAAGAATGGTCAAAATTACCAAAAAATTCACTCCAAGCTGGGAAGGTAGTGAAACCACCCCAAAACCCAAACCACCACCAGCTCGTAGCCCAGAATTCAAAAAGCCACCTGAACCTAAAACTCCATCAACCCAAAGGTCCACACACCCACAAATATTCATGTTTAGCTCTTCACTTTCCAACCATACCCTATTTTTTCCTCCACTTCAACCTTTTGAGAAAGAGGTTATCAGCTTCGCTCCAAAAATCCCCAAGAAAAATATAGTACTACCTTCTGGAGAAAAAATCCCAACGAGTTACATCGAAGCAACAATGAATTGGCAATCAAAAAATTTCATATGCCAAAACAAAGTGCTCAACAACATTGGCAACACAATAAAAAATATGTCCCATACACAAAACAAGTTAATGAGTAAAGTGGAAACAATTGAGAAAAATATGGAGCAGACATCGTCTCAGCATGCATGACTAATCAAAGCCTTGGAACTATGATTGAAAAATTTATAATATGAGATTTGTCCGCCAGGAACTTTATTTTTCCAGTTCTTCCAAGAACAACAAAATGAGACGATTTCAATCAAGGAACAAATTCAAATTTTGAAAAATGACCGGTTTGAGTCACAAAAAACCCCCACTTTTCCCTTAAAATCTACCTTATATCCCATGTGAACACAACTATATTCTCCACCAAAATTGGACAACACATTTTCCACATTTCTTACTACCTCATTGAATCCTATCTTTTTCACCCAACCCTTAAAAGAAGAACCTGAATTAGATATTACAAAAATGGTTTGGCAAAAGAAAAGATGCTGTTGCAGTCAAGAAAAAAACCAAGAAAAGGCAAGAGTAAGGAGAAAGTTCAAAAAGGTCCAAACTCAAAAGTCTGATGATTTCTGATCTGAAGACTTCGGACCCCTGTGTCTCCCAGCCAAGAAACATGTCAGAAGGAAATATCACATGGTCCAAATCTCTAAATTCATCATATAATGATACAATGGAAGGTAGCTCTCAATCAAGCAATGATTCCACAACAAACTCTTACGAATAAGACGATCCCCTAATATTTGTGAGCCAACCAAGAGACCTAAAAATATCTGGAGTAGAGGAGGATCAAGAAGGCATGCCAGATGAACCAACTCCAGAAAGAAGACATGAACCCATGGCGTCAAACTAGTTGGAACTGGCTTCCACACTTTCACCTTAGATGACGTCAAGGTTTCAAAATGGCCTCAAAGGATCCAAGACTTTTATACTTGGATGACAACCAAAAATTTGTTGGAACGAGAAAAGTATATCATCTTTGTTGACACCTAATTTTTTCTATGTATTTTTCAATATTGAAAATACTTTCAAAATAGCTAATAAATACATATATAAGTGTGGTCAAATGTTCTATTATTTTTCCTTAATTTTTAAAAGTTTTTAAATCAACTTATTTACCTTTTTTTTATCCATAAAAACCCAATAACCACTTCCAAAATTATTATTTGAGTAATTCATCTATTGGATTTTTATATTTATGCCAAAATATGGCTAAAATAATATTTACAAATTCATTTAGTATTTCTAAAGCTAAATTGCACATAATCATAATATTAGCCATTTTTAGGGTTTAATTGTGTCTTATTTCCATAAAATTTATCCTGGTACTTTTAAATTGTTAATTATGTGATATAAATTATATTAGCATTTTTCAATTTATTTTCAGAAACCATTTACTACTTTTTATAAATTAAAAAAGGAAAAGTGGTCGTTTAACTCATAGCCACATTTAGCTTTCAATTTTACCCAAATCAGACCCCAATTAAACCCTATTTCCCCGGCCCAATCCCAATTAAAACTCGACCCAATTACAAATTGAACCGACCCAGTCCTCTACCTACCTTCTCTAATCCGGGCTGTTGATCATTCAGATCAACGGCCAGTACTCACCCTTACCTTAATTAATCTCAAACGACCCCAAAACCCTATCATTTAATACACTCCGCCGCGTTAGAATCTCTTTCCTCTCAAACTCTCTCTGCAACACCACACAAACCCTAGCCACCGCCACCCTAATCCACCCTAATACCTACCTAATACATGGCGTTTCGTGGTTGTTTGAGACTTGTACCAGCCTTCCATGGTTTCTATGATTTTACGACCAGATTTCAAAGGAGTTTGGTTCATTCCTTGCTCGACAGATGTTCATGGCCTTTCTCCGATCATCCTGCCCTTTCCTGGCCATTCATGGCCTTTCGAGGCAGGCCCTTGACCCTTTTTTAGATTGTTATCTTTCGAGACCTTTCTTATTTCTTTTGGATTTTCTGAAATCCTAATCTCTAAGATCTTTCTATTTCTTTTAGATCTACCTTAGATATATGCTCACAATGAACTTTTTAGAATTTTTTCTCGAACATTCTTTAACTTTGCTTTCAAAATGAATCTTTATCCTTTCCGATTAGGGTTTTCTCTTAAGTTATTTCAGAATCTCTTCTCTAATTTGAACTTATTTATGGTCTTTCTATGATTTGTTCATGTTGTTCTTCTATCTGAGTTAGCATGTTGAAAACCCTAATTTCTTTTGGGTCTCATTCGAGTCCTGAAGTTGTTTGTACTTGTATAATTAAGTTCCTCGTTCTTGTTTGACTTATTTGTGTTACCCTTCTTTAAAACTCGATGGTTGTTGAAAACCTAGGTCTTCGGGGTCTGAAATTGTTTGTTTGAGTACTTGACTAGACTGAAAGCTTTTGTTTTAGACTCTGTTTTCTCTATGTGACTTATCTGATTTTTTACTATCTTTCAACTCGACTAGGGTTGAAACCCTAAATTTTTTAAGAAGGGTTTTCTCATCTGCTACTGTGAAACCTTTGTATGTATTCGATGCTCTATTTTCTTCCCTATTAATTCAATGTGGCTTCACCTCCTTGATTACTATGCTTCGAATGTTTTCTTTACTGCTGAACCCTAGCCTCTGCCACTACGGCATGTTTGTGATTTTGTCAATGAGTTTGGCCTCGCATGTCTGATGACCTTGTTCACTTTATTTATATGCTGGAGTTTCTTCCTTGATTGATCTTTATCTTGGGACTTATTTTTAAAGTTTCCCTTTATATGAACCCTGATTTCACTCGCCCGTTCAAATTGATTGATTCTTTCACCTTTACTATGATATTTTTCCTTACTGAATCTTTTCCCAAATAAGTACATTTCTGTACATAGACTTGATTACTTACTTAATGCTTGTATTGCTACTTTTGTGGCAATAATCAGCATGTCTCTAAACTGATCTCATTCCTTATTTGAATCATTTACTACCTGTTAAATAGTGATCCCTTAATTAAAGGGGATCACGTGTATAATTGATTCTGACTGTTGATTTTCCATATTTTTACTAAACTTTACTTATTACCTCTCCTTCATTCACTTTCAAAAGGCTATAAATACCATGCACCTCTCTTCTTTCATACACACGAACAACAAGGAACGAAACACTTGAGTTCAGAATGAACACTTCACAAAAAACTCTCTCTTTTCTTGTTACCACTTGTGTTGCTACCTTACCTAGCCGGCTGAAAGCCAAGGCTAGGATGTAGAAATTTGCTTGCTTTTCTTTCTGCATTTGCTTCTTTACTGATATGTTCTAATTAATCTTCAAGTATAAAAAACAACATGTTTTCTTTACTATTCCCTTCACTCTTGTCTGTTTCATGCTTGTGTTTAATCAAGTTTCATTCCTAAAGCATGTTGTAAATCAATGTGTTTTCTTTATGAGTTTTGTCAGTCACTTATTATGGCTTATGAATCCCAAACCCCCATATCCCCCATGTGTTTATATTCTCTGGTCGGTTTGAGGGCATGTTAGTATTAGACTTGCTGTGCATGACCCAAACCTGACCCTCCATGGGGTCATATGCTTCATATCCCCTCTATGTATTGTGTTCCCTGGCTGGCTTATGGGCATGCGTGCACCATTTATTGTTGTGCATGCCCAAGCTTGACCCTTTCCTAAGGTCATATGCTCCATGCAATGAATTCCCAAACCCCTGACCCTTTTGTCTAAAACGATGATTATATTAGCTTTACTACTACTATTTTCCGACTACCCTTACCCTCTCTATTCTCCACTCAGTTTTAAATCTTTGTTCCTTCACTCTCACTGTACTCTTAGACTTAGGTTCTTCCCCTCTTGTGTGAGCCTTACTTGGGACCCATGAGCTCCCTCTAAACTTGGACGCATAAAGTCTGGCTCTTCCATACTGCACTTATCTCTATCTGGTTATGCAATCTTGGGTGTAAGCACTGCCCGGGGTCGTTTGAGACCCTTAGGGAACTTTGATGCACCCAGATCTGAGAAAGGATTTGAAACAAGTGGCATTTGATGTGTTTTGTTCCATAACTCAGAGAGGAAGGCTGAATCAAGCTTCCTATGGTTGTAACTTATTATTTTACATTTTTTTAATGTAATTCAGCAATTGGTCGGTAATAATTTATAATGAACATATGGGGTTGGTTAGTGAAAAGGGGCTGGCTAATTGCACATGCTTAACTATTAGAAGGGTAGAGAATATGTCTATAAGACATGTTTAATTCTGCATTTAGATAATATGCCTATAGGACTAATTTCTTTTTTAGTCTGCATGCTTAACTCTGCATTTAAAGAACCTGTCTATAGGACATGTTTTAAATTCTGCATTTAGATAATATGCCTATTGGAATTGTCTTAAATATTGCATGTTTATTACCACACTTAGACACCATGTTCTAAGGATCCAATTGGTTATAATCTGGCATCATGTCCAATAGATTAAAATCAGTACATTTTCATAGAAATCATGCCTATAGGAATTTTAATCAAATCATGCCTTCTTCATTTCGCGTTCAACTAGATATCATGGTAATATGAATCAAAATTAGCAATAATAGTATCCCTATATATAGGAACTTTAACCATTTTAGCTTAAAATCAGCCTAACTCATATTGTTCTGAACTATTTTTAAACAACTCTCTTTCTTCTTATTAATACGGTTTAAAAAGCATGTCTATAGGATCTTAATTCGTTTATTCTAGAACTGTTACTGCTTTGCCAAATTCTGAATTTGTAAAAGATATCATGTTAATAAGATCTCACCCAAACACTTAGGCAAGCCCTGGGTAATAAAAATAAAACTGAACCTGCCTCTGTTAATTAGTAACTGTTACAACCAGCAGGCATGCCTGATTTGGACTTCTTATCTGAGTTATGAAATAAATTGGTCTGCTTCAACAACCAAACCTCCCCCTACCTTAGTGCTTTATATTCAGACCCTGATTGTGTTTAGGTCATGCTATTTATGTGCCTTGCTTGAGGAACTATACACGAGCCTTTAGTTGTTTACATGTTTCCCTTTAATGTGCAATCCTATGTGTTTTATATGTCGCCTTAGATTTTTCACTGTTTGAAGCCTAAAAGTCAGCCTAATATCCTTCCCCTTTAGGATTAGTAGTCCTAAGATCCTCCGGTAATGATAGGAATAGGACGGGTAATAACATGCAATAGTGATCGAGACCAATCTTCGCTTTAATACCTCGATGGCGTGGGAAGGGTAGATATGGATATGATGATCGGTGAGCAAATACCACGTGTAGCCCCTCTTTTGAGGAGTGGTTATCGGGTATTATATTAATGTGATCCATATTACAAATAAACCTAGGATCCCCCTCCCCCCTCCCCCCCAATTCTTTCCTTTCCTTTAAATATTTATAGAATTATAACTTCTCTTCAAAATTTACCTTCTGATACTTTTCAAACTCTTATGTGTTTAAACTTAAATCCCCTACTATTTGAGCCTATATTTGCTTACTTGCTAATTTCACAATTTCATAAAACTATTTGGTTGGAACCACATTAGTGGATTCTGATGGGTGCCTAACACATTCCCTTTAGGATAATTTCAAGCTCGTACCCTATCTCTGATTATCAAACAAACATAGAAGTGAACCTTATAGGTGTCCTAATGCACCTTAAATCATTAGGTGGCGACTCTTCATAATGCAAAACCCAGTTCCCAAAAGGAATGAGTTGTCCTATACTAAAAAATGTCAAAACCCAGATTTTCCAATGCGAAGAGGAGAAAAGGGGGCGCGACATCATGGCGACTCTGCTAGGGATATTAGGCTTATACCATTTCAGATTGTTCTTGTGAATTTGTACCTTCCCTTTTATGTGCAATTACTTGTTTAAATTCCTTTAAGAATTTAATTTCTTTTCGAAGGCAAAACTGACTTATCTTCTTTGTTTCCTTCCTTTATTATTGCTTTAAATTATGAAATTGTTGTATTTACTGCTTTGTTAACATGCAAGTAAGTGCCAACATGCTATTAATTATTGCATAATAATGGTCAACATCATACTCCACTCGTGCCAAACAAATACCATAGCAATGCTTATAATGAGTGGTTGCGTTCTTCCTATATTATTACCCCCTAAATTCAGAAAGACATATTTGCGATAAAACCAGTCGATCAGCGGTGTAGTCGATTGTTCCAAGCCTTCCCTCTTGAGTTGTCCACTCAAGGGTATCGGTCTAAAACCCCATAGAAACCTTACCCTATTCAAAACTGTGCATGCATCATGGTAAAACCTAGAGGGGTTAGTTATCTTGTCCATGTAATGACCCTTTAAGATAGCCTTATCCAAAGTCCATTTGGTTTCCCTAAACCCAAATGGACATCACCACGTTCTGTGCATTTATTTGGAGAACTAAATGCCTCATGCTAATTGTTGGTATTAAATAGTCGAGTCTGGTGGGGGTAAGGGCCTAACCTTAATTTTCTTGCAAAAATATGAGGCACGAAGTCCCTAGATTCGGCATGGTCACCAACATCCACCCAAGACTTTCAAGTTGGTGGAAAGATCTCCACAATAGAGATCAAACTCTCGTCCAAAAATATATGGGAAGTCAACCATCCCTTCTGGGAATCCAACCTTAACAACGAGATAATAGAAGCTGCCACACTGTTTTGGGATTGCGAAAGAGCCGTATTCTGCCTTGGGGATATTGAAAGGACACCCCTCTAGAGGACATAGGAGGATTAGCCAGTCTAGTCTAGGAAACTCCGGGTCTGCTGATGCCTAAGCACCGTAAAGGCAGAGGTTTCCTCAAAATGATGGGTTTAAAGAAGAATCCAGAGTTAGCATGTCTGAAAGAATCCTACATCCCTTTCGATTATTTGTATGAAAGGTACAGTCACAACATCCTACTATACCTACCCTGATGAGTTTGCCACTACATACTTGGGGCACATCCATCGAAGTGATTCATGTTTTATTTCCTGGGGCTGATCGTGTTTCCAATGAAGAAAGCAAGGATCCATACTATAAAGGCCATGGTAACCAAGACCCTAATAGAAATGATTGGTGGACAGCCATTCAACATCGTGCCCATGATCATTGCCTACATATATCAGGCCTTGGAGAAGTATCAACAACGAGCGAAACACTTCGAAGGTTGAAATTTATTACTTCAACTCTGGCTCATAGAGCATTTCCAAAGGGGTGAATACCGACAAAAGATTCAGCAAAGGGACTGGGATGATCACATCACTTTCCATAATCCAAAGCGAATGAATTACGTCCCCGATATGTTCGCTCAACCGAAGGATACCAAAGGATGGGTTGAGCTATTTGATAATCTAATTGAAGAACAAGTCCAATGGGTGTTCAAATGGTTTCCGACCGAGGAATTCATCGCCCAATCTAGAGATGCACATTTCCTGATATTGATTAGTCTGAGAGGAACCCATCCTTACGTCCCTCTCTGAGTTCTGAGATAAGCGGGTAAGAAGCAAGTTATACCTAGGGTCGACAAGATGAGTCATTTTCGGGTTGACTTCTAGAATGATGATAGTCCTTACAAGTGTCAAGCACAACATATGTGGCACTGCAAGATCTTAATGGGAAGATATACCATCGAGCCAGACAGGTATTATGCTGGTTGTGCTCCTTTATACTTAGGTTGGTTGGAAGACTATCATGATAGTCTAGGCCAGCCAGGGTTTGCCCGAGGTCACAGAATTATAGATGAAAAGGCCGGGGCACAGGTCGAATACAACCAGCTGTGCAAAAGGAACCGCGAGTGCGAAAGTGAACATTGCGAGATACTAGAGTCCAACCAGAAGCTAATTGAGGAATGGAAGGACATGGCTATCAGTGCCAACAAGCGACTGGGATACTTGGAGCAAGGTTAGAGAGAAAGTTTCTCAAAAGGGTCGAAGACTGCCAAAATGTTGAAGGAACCGAAGGCGGATATCTAGCCAGGGCCTACCTATTGCTGGGACTTAACAAGTTGGGAAAGTTGTTCGACGGAGCCATGGATGCTGAATCTAGGGAAGGTCCTTCTGGGGCGAAGTAGATAGGAGATTTTCTTTTTGCTTCTTAAAATGTAATAAGGCCAATGGCCAACAGTGATTTTCATTTCCTGCTTATTTAGTGTCAATTTGGGATTCGTCTATTTTCAACAATAAAATGAAGCACATAGCATTCTAAGTTCTCCAAATAAACTTGTCTCTAGGCCCGCCTAGGGCATACGAGGTTTCCCAAATTAGGACACGTTTTATATTCATGCACTATATGTTTAAATATCACATATTTTTTATGATCCTCACTAACTTGGTAACATTTTTGTTTTATTTTTTGTTATTACCCTTCCTAAAGGTTAGTTCATGTACTCTGGCAACATCATCCTATTCTACAAGATCCAAGGGCCCTCCACCTACTCCTCATCTAAGTCCTGTTAAGAATAAGAACAAGGGCAAAATTGAAGATTTGAACATCAGAAAAGAGAACACAACAGCAGAGGCCATTGATGGCCATGGTATTCGGGTTTCTAATGAAAATATGTCACAACTTGAGCAGAAATTATTGAAGGTTCAAGAAGATCTTGATCAGGTTTGGAATCTGGCCAACTTATCCTTCTTCCTCGGTACCTTAGACACCATCTTCCCCAATGTTCAAAATCCCACACCTCCATAAAAGGAACCAAACCATCCAACTGTTCCAACGAAGAACCAATGCAACACTTTCCATACTCCAAACAATAATCCACTACTCATTCTCGAACCACAAAATTTCGCAAATGACCATTTCCACACCCACACACTAGGACACCACAACAACCTCATCTACATGGAGACCATGCCACTCTCCACCCAACCTATATCTTGCACCCCTGAGTTTGATGAATAAGATCTAATCATTAGAAAATTGGCTAAAGAGCTTAAGAAACTAACCAGCCGAATCCAAGGCATTGAAGGAAGTAAAGGGATTCAAGAGTTGAACTATGAAGATTTTTGCATACAATCTGATGTCGAACTGCCCGAGGGGTACAAACCTCCCAAGTTCGAGATGTTTGATGGTAATGGTGATCCAAGGGTCCATCTAAGAACATACTACAACAAGCCAGTCGGGGGAGGAAAGGACGAAAGGATCTGCATGAAACTGTCTGAAAGGAGATGCACTATCCTGGTACATCATCCAGGATCCTAAGAAATGGTCGAGCTGGTTAGGTATGGTCTCTGATTTTAAGGAAAAGTTCTGGTTTAACATAGAAAATGCGCTAAATGTATTCTATATTCAGAATATGAAAAAGAAGCCTACAGAAATGTTTCGCGAGTATGCTACTCGTTGGAGTTCCGAAGCTGCTAAGGTCAGACCTGCCTTAGAGGAGGAATAGATGAAAAAATTCTTTGTACGGGCTCAGGACCTGCAGTATTATGAACGACTAATGATAACTGAAAATCATAAGTTTTCTGACATTATCAAGCTAGGGGAACAAATTGAAGAATGTATAAAAAATGGTATGGTTACAAACTTCGAGGCCTTGCAAGCCACAAATAAGGCCTTGCAATCCGGTGGTGTGTCTAAGCAAAAGAACGTGGGAGCCGTGATGGTGGCACAAAGGACCAAGTCCCCCCTCAAATACCAACCACTCCGGCATGAAGGGACACACCATCGGCGAATGTCGCTATTTAAAAGATAAGATATGGTCCTTGATTGATAACAAGGTCATTGTAGCAAAGGAAGCCACTCTGAACGTTCGCAATAACCCCCTACCAGACCACATAGGAGGGGGTATTCACTTGATTGAAGTATAGGATGATTGGGATCCCAAGGGATCCATCGGGTTGATCGTGGAGAGCGATGATCCAAAGAAGCCATCAGTTACTCTCAACCCCATCATAGTCCAGATCCAACCATCCGAGGTCACCCAGGTAGATGTGTCTATCCCTCTTGAGTTCGAAGCAGTGCTATCAACAAAAGCACCAACACCATTTGAGGTTACAGTGTTACCACCCAAATAACATGTCATATTCGAAGTAAAGATGGCCGCACTGATTCTAGTGGTGATGACCACCATGCCGCCATTCCATACAAAAGCAATACCTTGGGATTATTAAGCTGATGCTAGGAGGAAAGGCAAAGGCAGGTTTGAAGAGACTGTTGCAGCATAGGGTATGACAAGAACGAGAAGAATCTAAATCTCGGATCACTTAGCTGAGTCGAGCAAGAAATTCAGCCACTCATCATTAAAACAAGTCCATATGACCTTTGGAGAAAGATACAGGACAATGAGTATTTAGTCATCTATTAGCTAAACAAAACACCAGCGCAAATATCCGTCCTCTCATTGCTGCAGAATTCCAAGACACACAAAAATGCTCTTCTAAATGTGCTAAATGAAGCGTATGTGCTAAGTAATATCACCGGCGGGGAAATGGATAATATGGTGGGACAAGTATGAGAAAGCCATAAAATCACCTTCTACGAGGACGAGTTGCCACCCGAAGGGTCGGGCCACAACAAAGCCCTGTATATCACTGTGCAATATGAAGACTACTTCATCAGTAGGATCCTGATTGATGGAGGTTCCAGCCTTAATATATGTCCATTGATAACACTCAAGAAGATAGGAAGGAGCAATCAGTGTGAAAGCTTTTGACAGGTCTCATAGGTCCACCATCGGTGAGATTAGCCTGTGTCTGCAGATGGGACCAACCTGGTTCGAGGTCGACTTTCAAGGGATACATGTATCATCATCCTACAACCTGCTGGTAGGGCGGCCCTGGATTCATGTTGCGGGGGCTGTAGCTTCAATGTTGTATCAGGCCATAAAGTTTGAATAGAATCACCATGAAGTGATCATTCACGATAATGGCAACAATCCTATATATAGTCGCCAGACCATTCTGGCGATAGGGGAAGAAAATCTAGGTGGAGACACCTACCACCACATCGAGCTGGTCAATGCTGTCAACAAAGATAAATGGTGGGATAACAAGATTGAAAGTATATGTAGACATGTGATTTTTGATCCTCCCCAAGATTTTTCATATTTTAGCACGTAAATATTTAATTTAGGTGTAATATAGCTATTTCAACTATTTTTTACTCTTTTACTTCATTTTATTATAAGAAAATAAAAAATTACAAAAAAATAGTTTCTTAAATATTTTGTAGTCATTGTTAATCTTGAAAATATCAAAAATAGATTTATTTTAATGGTCAGTTTTATTTTAATGGTTATTTTACTTAAGTAGGATTAATTAATAAATAAGATCGTATTTTGGTATCGTTCGGGGAAAGAATAAAATTTGAGTTCGAGCAACCCATTTTAGGCTTAATTTGTGGACCTAGCGCATAATTCTCAAGCCCATTAAATCTAATACTCAATACCTATTAAGCTAAACCAAGAGACCATTTTAAACTCTTTTTTAGAATAATAAATAAATAAATGGTTAAAGGTCAAAATCCTTGTACTTTTAAAAATAGGTCATATTATCCTCCGTTTGAATTTTTTTATCAAATATGTCCCCACCGTTATACATTAGGGCCATATATATCCCTCAGCCGTTAAAACACTCTTCCATATTTTTTGGTACACGTGGCATCTTATGATTGGACCAGACGATCCGCCCCATTTATTTAATTAGACCCGCCCCGACCCAGCGTATTAAATACTTTTAGAACTTTTCCTGTCCAAGAAAAGTTCTAAAATGCATGAACTGCAACCCTTACAAAGATGATTTATTGCTGGAGTAGCAACCGCCAACAATATACTTTATTTTTATTAATTCTTGCCCCAAAGAGAACAAATTGATGGATATCTTACATACCTAGAGGCAGCAAATAACTGAGGAATGACATACCAAAAAAATCAAAGAAAGGGCTCAGCTATTGCTGGCAGAAATCGAGAGATTCATCACTTCAAACAGCTTCATCAACTTCTAATTTTTCGGAAAATTTAACCAACAACTTCAAGAAGAAAGGCTCACGTGTACTACATTAGACGAAACCAAATTGAAAGCAAAAACTGAGATACTTTTTTGATGTTTTTTTATTTTTTTGTTTTTGGATTTGGAATTTAATCACCAGCAAACAGAGAAGATTAACTCTCAAATGTAATCACCAGCAAACAGAGAAGATAAACTCCCAAAGCTTAGACCATTTATTCACTAATCTCACCCTCTCGTCATCCTTTATATCCCGTCCCTATGTGTACGTTTTTTCAGAGAAAAATAATGGGAGTATTGGCTTTTGTTCTTGTAGAAGATGAACAGGGGAGGGTTTTTTTTTTACACCTCTGGGTCGGGCGGGTTTAATTAAATGAATGGGACGGGTCGTCTGGTCCAATCATAAGATGCTACGTATACCAAAAAAATATGGAAGGGTGTTTTAACGGCTGAGGGATATATATGGTCCTAATGTATAACGGTGGGTACATATTTGATAAAAAATTAAAACGAATAATAAATATTTTTTAATAGTACAAGGATATATTTGACCCTTAATTGATAAATAAATCCTAAGGACGTAAGAGCAAATACACAGAAAATGCTCTTAGACCTAATTTCCTATATATAAGCTAGCACCTAACACCTACCACCCAAATAGGAGACGCAAAAATAGACCCCCCCCCCCCCACCCGAAACTTCATCTCATAGGTGAATGTCAAATCCGTTCATCTCCGACAGACTATATAGAAAATCGACCGTCCATCTTCAACAAGAACTCCAGCAGCGGTCGTTACCATCTGCGGCAAGCTGACCGGCGACCACTGTTAAATTTGGCCAAAAATACAGTTTCACGACTCTCGTTGTTATCGTGAAGACCTGCAATTCAAGCTGCTTGGCTATTGATCAGCTGCGAGTTCGTGAGGCCGTTAGTCGAGGTTTCCGTTGGCATAATTTCTGATTCGATCCGCGGGAGGCATCAGGAATTTCTCGAAGTTTCCTGTAAACACCAAAAATTTTCTCTCCGCGAGGTCAAATAATAAAATCGATTAATTATTTTAACGATTCTGATTTGTGTGTTTTGACATCGAATGGAATTCTTGTTGTAATTTCAAGTCTAATTGTTTTCTTTTGTTTGCGTTTGATTAAAGTCAGATCTGATTTTTTGGTCGTTTGAATTAGTGAAGCATGTCATGTTGTTGTTAGAATCAGTTTAATCGACTCTTTGATAGGGAAATTATGGACTTGCTTGCTTCTATGGGTATGAGTGAATTCCCGGTTATTGATTCAGTAGATGTGTTGGGTATTGATATTTGATAATGGGTCCGTAGTGTTTAAATGCGTTTGTGTTTTAAGTTCTAGGCTTGATTATCTGATCCTGGTTTCTAGTTGAATGAACCAATTGTGCGGTTGTATGCTCAAATTCTGGCGGAGTGATCGTGACAAAAATAAGTGAGACTGGTTTCCTTAATTTAACTAACAGAGTAGTTATCAATTGTAAACAATGAATTCATTAATAGTATATATGTTCGTATACGTGTTCTTTGTTTAAAAGAAGGAAAGATTGGAGTTGAGTTATGGTTATTTTGATGATGAAGAAAACATTGACCATTGTGCCCCAAACTTTTGAAACTTTTAAGCATTGCGTTGATGGAACACTTAGTTTAACGATTGTGGTTGTGTACATGTTTACGTAACATAATTATGATTTTAAAAATTAGTTCGGAGTATGCGTTTGTGCAACTCCAGTCAAGCTTTTCTTAATAATAAATTTGTTATTAGTATGGTCCTCTTTAATTAACTGTAGTTCTTTAGGTCGAGGTGTGCCGTCCACAATTTAATCACACATGGCCCTCGTATAAATTCCACACCCTAGATATAAAAATGAAAAATGTTCGTAATTTTCTTTAGGCACGTCTAATATACTATCGTGGTTGTGGACACGTTCGCGTGATATGACTATAATTTCTAAAAAACAAAATGAGAGTATGCGTTCGCACAACTTTGGCCAATTTTTTCTTAATAATAATAAAGCGTTATTAATTGTGGACACGTTCGCATGGCATGATTTTTGACGCGCCAAATGAATGGGTACAAGTGCGCGCAACCTGGTTTAAGATAATTTTCTTAATTAAAAGCGGTAAAAGGCAAATGCACACATGTTCTAAAATCAGTAATTAAACAATTTGTTTAAGCCAAGTAATAATCACGAAGCGACCTTGCCAGAATTACGGAACCCGGGAATGCCTAACACCTTCTCCCGGGTTAACAGAATTCCTTATCTAGAATTTCTGTGTTCGTGAACTGTAAACATAGTCAATCTTTCCTCGATTCGGAATTTAAACTGGTGACTTGGGAAACCGTAAATTATCTCAAGTTGCAACATTTTTCATTTTTATACACATCGTAATTGACAATTGGGCCAAGCATGAGCTGCAGTCATTTGTAGATTGCTTCGCTGGTTATCATCAGATCTGGATGGATGAGGAAGATGCTGAGAAAAAGGCTTTCATTATGCCATGGGGAATGTATTGTTACAAAATGATATCGTTCGGCCTGAAGAATGCAAGGGCCACCTACATGAGGGTCATGACTACCATTTTTCACAATATGATACACACGGAAATTGAAGTATATGTGGATGATGTTATCATCAAGTCCAAGAAGGCCACTGATCATAAGGAAGATTTGAGGAAGTTCTTCAATAGATTGAGAAGGTATAACCTGAAACTGAATCCCGTGAAGTACACATTTGTGGTTCCCGCTGGAAAATTGTTTGGGTTTATTGTGATTCGCCGAGGAGTATAACTGGATCCATCAAAAGTCAAAGCCATTCAAGAACTACCACCGCCAAAGAACAAGAAGGACGTGATGAGTTTCTTAGGAAAACTCAACTACATCAGCCGGTTCATAGCACAGTCTGCAGTCATCTGTGAGCCAATCTTTAAGATGTTGAAGAAGGACGACGCTTCCAATGGACACAAGTTTATCCTAGTTTCAATTGACTGCTTCACCAAGTGGGTCGAAACATCATCTTACAAAGCAGTGACTAAGAAGATTGAGGCAGACTTTGTCCGCGACCATACTGTTTGCCGATTTAGGATTCCAGAGTCAATTATTACTGATAATGGCTCCATCTTCAACAACGACCTGATGAAAGCTATGTGTAAAACCTTCAAGATCAAACACAAGAATTCCACAGCCTACAAGCCTCAAATGAATGGAGCCATAGAAGCCGCCAACAAGAATATCAAGAAGATATTAAGGGAAATGATAAAGAAGCATAAAGTGGCACGAGAAGTTATCACTTGCTCTATTAGGGTATCGCACCATAGTCCGCACATCAACTGGGCAACCCCTATATGCTAGTTTATAGTACAAAAGTTGTCATTCTCGCCGAAGTAGAAATTCCTTCCTTGAGGATCATATGAAAAGCTGAACTCAACAATGTAGAACGAGTGAAGAATCGTTACGAGCAGCTACCTAGAATATATGGAAAAAGAATGAACGTAGTTTGGCATGGTCAACTCTATCATAACAGAATGTACAGAGCTTTCAACACAAGAGTCAAGCCGAGACAATTCACACCAGGGCATCTGGTGTTAAAGAAATTTTTTTTGCATAAAGATGAAGCCAAAAGGATGTTCTCTCCCAACTAGCAAGGCTCATACATGGTTCACTGGGTTTTGACATGGGGGGCCTCATACTTGCAGAAATGGTCGAAGAAGTCTAGCCAAAGCCAATTAATTCAGATGCAATCAAGCATTATTATATGTAATCCTTATGTCTTCCCTATATAATGTAAGTGGTACTACGCCCGACATGATTCCCGTAAAAGAGGGGATACGTAGGCACCCCTATGAGTTCGGTCACAATTCAATAAAAATTTTATTTCCCCTCGAAATTGGAAACTGGGGCAGAATTTTTAGGAGGACCATCAAACTTCTGAAGTAATTTCAGCCGATCGTCGCACGAGCAATAGTCAGAAGCATCAACCCATCAAACTAGTATAGAACTTTTAGGAGGACCCTCAAAATTTCGTAGCGACAGAGGTTGCAATGTTTCAAACCACGTCACAGTCGTCGGTTCATTTAAAAGTTATTTTCTTTTAATCATACATTTTGTCATACTCTTACAAAATTATACATGTTTATGCTTAGCAACGCTACCCCAATGAGACAGACGGTATCATTAGATTAAAGTCGAACGAGTCAAGCAAAGCTAGCGGGGATACAAACTAACCGTCCCCTTTACAAAGCTCACAATTTTTCTTTGGATGCAGGCACCAAGATTACAAAATCATTGAACGCACTACACCCTCAGAGCAAACATTGTTCAAGAATACGATTCTCTGAACCATCGCACTTACCGACCTTTGCTATAAGCACGCTCCTGTAATGTTCCGTATGTCACAATGCTCCCAGTAATCATAACGCCGCAATCTGCTATCAGCTAAGAAACTCTACTGTCATTTGCTATTTTATCTCTTGTATAAGGCTACTTTTATGCCTTCCGAGGTTAAATTCTATCTCTATCCACATTTATATTGCATAAGGCTACCATTCTGCCTTCCGAGGTTAAGCTCTACCTCTATCATCATCTGTATTGCATAAGGCTACCATCCTGCCTTACAACTTGCATAAGGCTATCATTCTGGCTTCCAACTTGCATAAGGCTGCCATTCAGCCTTCCAATTTTCATAAGGCTACCATTCTGCCTTTCGAGGTTAAACTCTACCTCTATCCACATCCATATTGCATAATGCTACTATTCTGCTTTCCGAAACTAAACACTATCTCCATCCACATTGCACGGCTGAAAGATCGCCACAACACTATTCCATCCATATTGCACAACTGAAAGATCACCATATTGCACGGCAAAAAGATTGCCACATTACACGACTAAAAGATCGCTATATTGCACGGCTAAAAGATCGCCACATTGTACCGCTAAAAGGTTGCCACATTGCATGGCTGAAAGATCGCCATATTGCACAATTGAAAAATCGCCACAGTAAACGGCTGAAATATCGCCACAGTGCTACTGCATCCTTCATGGATGAAATATCGCCAATTTATCCAAAAGCGTCATTGTTCGGAGGCACCATCCTCATAGCCCGAGAACACCATGTCATTGCCCGAGGATTTCTTTCAATCTCTTGCATATCATTATTCAAAGGCGTTATGGTTTGGAGGCACCATTTTCATAGACCAAGAGCATCATTTCATAGCCAGTGAATCCTTTATGGACACCATGGTCTAAATACATCATCCTAACCGCTCGAAGACAACATTCATGGTCCACCGGGAATTTGCATCATATTTAAAGTTATGCACAATATATGCTTGTATTATTTATTTGCAGGTAAACCGGCAAGCAACATCCATCTTGGCAGGAGCGTTTCTGCTCCAGTGCCCGCAGCCACATCAAACCTATCCATTCCCGTAAATCGTTCACTCACCCAGTCTGAATACTGCATCCGTTCTTGGAAAGTACCCGTTGACATACTCTATCGACGAATCCTAAACTACATGCGACCTGATTCATGTAAATACCAGGGATATGTAGGCAACTCAAAGCTAGGGTGCGGCTTAAACCTCTTCAAACCATTTTGCTTGGTCAAAATTGGCAATCATATCTTTATCCGAAAACTCTTTCACCCTTCTCGGGTAAAGAGGGGCAGCTGCTGATACCCAATTTTTTCCTATGTATTTTTTAATATGAAAAATACTTTCAAAATAGCATATAAAACATATATAAGTATGCTCAAATATTTAATTATTTTTTCTTAATTTTTAAATCAATTTATTTCTCCTTTTTATCCATAAAACCCCAATAACCATTTCCAAAATAATTATTTGGGCAATTTATCTATTACAACATATTTATGCCAAAATATGGATAAAATAATTTTTATAAATTCATTTAGTATTTGAATTGCACATAATTGTAATATTAGCCATTTGTAGGGAATTGTGTCTTATATTCGTAAATTGACCCTGGTTTTTTTAAATTGTTAATTATATGTTATAAATTATTTTAGTATTTTGCAATTTATTTTTCAAAAACTATTCACTACTTTTAATAAATTAAAAAGGAAAAAAGTGGCCATTTAAATCGTAGCCACATTTAGCTTTCCATTTTAAGCCAAATCAGACCACAATTAAACCTAATTTCCCCGGCCCAATCCTAATTAAACCCCGACCCAATTGCAAATTGAACCGGCCCAGATCGGTCCTTTACCTATCCTCTCTAATCCGGACCGTTGATCATTCAAATCAACGCCAGTACTCGCCCTTACCTTAATTAATCTCAAACGACCCCAAAACCCTATCATTTGATACACTCTGCCGCCTTAGAATCTCCTTCCTCTTAAACTCTCTCGGCTACACCACCCAGACCCTAGCCACCGCACCATAATCTACCCTATCCACCATAATACCTACCTAATACATGGCTTTTCGTGGTTGTTTGAGACCTGTACCAGCCTTCCATGGCTTCTATGTGTTTGGTTCCATGGTTTTACAACCAGATTTTGAAAGAGTTTGGTCAAGTCCTTGCTCGACTGGTATTCACGGCCTTTCTCCGACCATCCACGACCTTTCCTGGCCATTCATGGCCTTTCAAGGCGGGTCCTTGGCCATTTTTATTTAGATCGTTAACTTTCGAGACCTTTCTCGTTTCTTTTGGATTTTCTAATACACTAATCTCTAAGATCTTTCTATTTCTTTTAGATCTACCTTAGATCAATGCTCACCATGAACTTTTTAGCATTTTTTCTCGAACGTTCTTTAACTTTGCTTTCAAAACGACTCTTTATCCTTTCTGATTATGGTTTTTTCTTAAGTTATTTCAAGAATCTCTTCTCTGATTTTAATGTGTTTTTGATCTTGCTATGATTTGTTCATGTTGTTCTTCTATCTGCGTTAGCATGTTGAAAATCCTAATTTCTTTTGGGTCTCATTCGAGTCCTGAAGTTGTTTGTACTTGTTTAACTAAGTTCCTCGTTCTTGTTTGACTTATTTGTGTTACCCTTTTTTAAAACTCGATTGTTGTTTAAGCCTTAGGTCTTTAGGGTCTGAAATTATTTGTTTGAGTACTTGACTGGAATGAAAGCTTTTGTTTTATTTCTCCATGTGACTTATCTGATTTCTTACTATCTTTCAACTCGACTAGGGTTGAAACCCTAACTTTTTTAAGAAGGATTTCCTCACCCGCTATTGTGAAACCTTTGCATGTTTCCGATGCTCTGTTTTCTTCCCTGTTAATTCAATATGGCTTGACCTACTTGATTACTATGCTTTGAATGTTCATTTTACTGTTGAACCCTAGCTTACTTGTGCCACTACTGCCTATTTGTGATTTTGTCAATGAGTTTTGCCTCGCATGTTTGATGACCTTGTTCAATTTATTTATATGCTGAAGTTTATTCCTTGATTGATCTTCATCTTGTGACTAATTTCTAAAGTTTCCCTTTTATGAACCCCGATTTCACTCGCCCGTTCAAATTAATTGGTTCTTTCCCCTTTACTATGATATTTTGCCTTTCTGAATCTTTTTCAAAATAAGTATATTTCTGTACTTAGATTTGATTACTTACTTAATGATTGTACCACTTTATGGCAATAATCAGCCTATCTCTAAACTGATCTCTTTTCTTATTTGAATATGTTACTACCCGTTAAATAGTAATCCCTTAATTAAATGGAATCACTTGTATAATTGATTCTATCTACTGATTGTTTCCATATTTGTACTAAAACTTTACTTATTACCTCTCTTTCACTCGTTTTCAAAAGGCTATAAATACCCAGCACTCCTCTTCTTCCAGACACACGAACAACAAGTAACGAAAAATTTGAGTTCACAACACACACATCACAAAAAACTCTCTCTTTTCTCTGTTACTATTTGTGTTGCTGCCTTACCTAGCCGGCTGAAAGCCAAGGCTAGGCTGTGGAAATTTTCTTGTTTTTCTTTCTGCATTTTCTTCTTTACTGGTATGTACTAATTAATCTTCAAGTATCAAAAACAATATGTTTTCTTTACTATTCCCTTCACTCTTTTCGGTTTGCTGCTTGTGTTTAATCAAGTTTCATTCCTAAAGCATGTTGTAAATCAATGTGTTTTCTTTATGAATTCCGTCAGTCACTTATTATGGCTTATGAATCCCAAACCCCCATATCCCCTATGTGTTTGTATTCTCTAGTCATGTCAGAATTAGACATTGTTGTACATGACCCAAACCTGACCCTCCCCGGGGTCATATGCTTCATATCCCCTCTATATGTTGTGTTCCATAGCTGGTTTATGGGCATGCCAGCACTATCTATTGTTGTGCATGCCCAAGCCTGACCTTTTCCTAAAGACACATGCTCCATGCAATGAATTCCAAAAACCCCTGGCCCATTTGTATAAAAATATTGATTCTGTTAGCTTTACTACTACTATTTTCCAATCACCCTTATCCCTATTCCCCACTCAGGTTTAAATCTCTGTTCTTGCACTCTCACTATACTCTTAGATTTAGGTTATGCCCCTCTTATGTGAGCCTTGCCTTGGGATACATGAGCTGTCACGACCCAATTCCGTAACTGGTCATGATGACGCCCAATGCCATCGTTGGGCAAGCCAATGCGGAATATACTAATTAAATTTTCAACCACTTTAACCCCAAAATAGTTGAAATAATTATTTAAGATGGAAATAATTTAGAAAATGATGGATAAAGTCATAATAACCATATAACCCCAAAATAATACCGTCTACTAATGTGTGTGCCAAGACCTGATGTAACAAGTAGTGGGCAACTAGTAAAATATACAACAAAACACACTATTCTATTGTCTGGGACACAATATACAGCATAAATACGTGAGAAAACTCCTTCAAGCTGCTGAACATCATGGAAAGGAAGCAGCTCACCAGAGGAGTCTCGAATTTGCTCAATAACACGCACTTGACTGATAGCCAGATGTACCTGCCTTAGACCATGTACAATTAAGTACAAAAATATAGTATGAGTACATAAACAATATGTACCCAGCAAGTATCCCGTCTAATCTCGAAGAAGTATGGACAAGAGGTTGACTCATACTTACTATGGTAAAATAATGTGAGAAGAGTTTATAATAAGCATGGATATCACAAGTTATTAACAATTAATAATCATCTAGTAACAGTTCTTTCCCAAGCACTAACATCGATGTTTGTCTATTGTTTAAGAAAATGTGAAAGTAAGTCCTCAGAGAATTTTTAAGTAAACATGCACAAATAATCACTGTGGGACGTACGTCCCAATACAACATAAAATTAACTCTGCTCTGCAGAGGGTCAAACGGATCGAACCATAGATGCATTTATTACCCCGCTCGCGAATCATACATGCGACGCGGTCAACATATATAAACACACACCCTGCTCGTGAATCATACATGCGACACAATTACACATAGAATCACATGCTCGAACAGTTAATCAAGACTTTCTCAGGGAACAACTATCCAAGTAAAATCCAATTCTCTTTTAATAATTCAAGAAAATGAGGTTCACTCTTTTAGAAATTCACTTACTAATCCGATGTGATTTAAGCAATTCAAACCGATAATAAGATCACAAATAATTTCAGGTATAGCATGCTTTTGGGTCCTAGACTACCCGACAATAACATAATAGTAGCTGCACACGGACTCTCGTCACCTCGTGCATACGTAGCCTCTACAATTAAGAACACATAACCAATTAACTCACCTATGGGGATGATTCCCTCTTACAAGGTTAGAAATGAGAGTCGCCTCACTCCAAAGTGCACTTCTAATATCGAAAACGAGTCCAAGCCCTCAACTCAGAGCCGAACAATCCCAAACTAGTTAAACAAAGTATGAACCAGTCAATATAGATTCACAAAATCGAATTCTAGCTATTTAAGCAAGTTCTCAACCATTAATACAAGTTTTCCTAATTTTCGACCCCAGGACCACGTGTCCGGATTCTAAAATTTTTTCGAAGGAAGGTGTTCTCTACAACCTAAGGATAAAGAATATATGATTTCTAGTTGATTCCTTAACAAATTTTGTGGTTAAATTCAAGTTTTACCAAAACCCTAGGTTTGCTCTAACCCCTTGATTTACCAAATTTCTAGTGATTAATCTACCTAATATGCAAGTATTAAACTAAGGATAGGTGGAAAAAACTTACCTCACAATTCTAAGGGAAGACTTTCTCTCAAAAGCCCCCAAATCGCCCAAAGGAGTGGAAAATATGATAAAATGACTTAGAACCCAAATTAAATGAACTTCTCTACCCAGCGATTTCTGCATCTGCAGTCAGGGGGACCGCATCTGCGAGGATTTAACCGCATCTGTGAAAATAGGGGGGGGGGGAGAAGGCTGAGACCGCATCTGCGGTCTCCAGGTTGCATTTACAGAGCCGCTTCTGCGGATTGGAAGCTGCATCTGTGGTTCCTGGCCTGCCACCTAAGCCACTTCTACAATGAAAAGACCGCATCTATGGTTTCGTATCTGCGGTCGAAGAGCTGCAGATGCGGTTATGACAAAAGCAGCAATCCTTCAGCCCCTTCCCATAATTTCCACTTCACTCGAGCCTCGTTCAATTAATGCTCAGGGCACCCGGGCCCCGCTCAAACATACCAACAAGTCTAAAATCATGAGATGGAGCTACTCGAACCTTCAGAACCCCCCGAAACAACGATAAATCTAGAATTCACCCCCCTAAAACCAAATGAATCAAACTTATGAACTTCAAGTTCTTAATTTTCCTCTAACATGCCAAAACGCCCTAAAACTACTCTGATTGACACAAAATTTTACAGGCAAGTCTTAAATGATATTTCAGACATGTACTGGGCTTCAAAACCAAAATACGAGCCCGATACCTAGGATATCAATGTTTACTTAGTTTCTTTAAATCCTTAAAACATTAGATTAACAATTTCTAATAAAAATTCATCACTCAAGCTAGAAACCTCGAAATTTGATTCCAGGCATACGCCCATGTCCTATATTTTCCTACGGACCCTCCTAGACCGTTAAATTATGAATCCGTGTCCCTTTGCTCAAAATGTTGACCAAAGTCAAACTTAGTCTTTTAAGAAAAATTTGAAGGAATCAAATGGGAATAATTCACCCAAAACTCTTCTAAATCTCGAACCAACCGTCCCCGCAAATTGTAATTCAACTAAAGCAAGCATGGAGAATTTTATTTAGGGGAACGGGGTTCAAAAAGGTAAAATGACCTAGCGGGTCGTAACATTCTCCACCTCTTTAACAAACTTTCGTCCTTGAATGGACATTGAAAAGAACCTGAGCTATTGAATAAATGGGATATCTGCTCCGCATGTCCTCCTCCACCTCCCAAGTCACCTCCTCGACTGGTTTGCCCCTTCACTGGACCTTTACCGTAGAAATACTTTTGGATCTCAAGTGGCAATCCAGTCTGTCAATAATGACAAGTGGCTCCTCCTCATAACCCAATCTTTCATCCAGCTGAATAGTGCTAAAGTCTAATATGTGGGAAAATTCGGCATGATACTTTCGAAGCATCAACACATGGAAAACTGGATGAACTCCCGATAAGATGGGGGGTAATGCAAGCTCATAGGCAACCTCCCCAACTCTCTTCAACCCCTCAAAAGGGCCAATAAACATTAGGCTCCACTTGCCCTTCTTCCCGAACCTCATAATGCCCGTCTTGAGCCAGATTTTCAAGATAACTTTCTCGCCAACCATAAACGATACATCATGCGCCTTGTGATCCGCGTAACTCTTCTGTCTAGACTGAGTTGTGCAAAGCCTCTCCTGAATCAACTTCACCTTATCCAAGGCATCATCTACCAAGTCTGTACCATACAACTTAACCTCACCAGGCTCGAACCATTCGATTGGAGAACGACAACGGGGACCATGTAGAGCCTCATTGGATCTATCTAAATGCTGGACTGATAGCTGTTATTAAATGAAAACTCCGCCAGGGGAAAGAACTGATCCCACTGCCTTCCAAAGTCAATCACACATGCTCTAAGCATATCCTTTAAAATATGAACTGTCCGCTCTGACTGCCCGACGGTCTGAGGATGGAATGATGTGTTAAGCTCTAAGTCCCCAACTCACTCTGAACGACTCTCTAGAAATAGGAAGTGAATTGAGGGCCTCTATCTGATATGATGAAAACAAGCACACCGTGCAACCGGACTATCTCCCAAATGTAAATCTGAGCATACATCTCTGTTGTATAAATAGTTGCCACTTGAATTAAGTGAGCCGACTTGGTCAACCTATCAACAATGACCCATACTGAATCAAACTTCTGCAAGGTCCACGACAATCCCACTACGAAATCCATGGTGATATGCTCCCACCTCCACTCTGGGATATGCATCTACTGAAGTAGTCTGCTCGGCCTCTGGTGTTCATACTTGACCTACTGGCAATTCAAAGATTTAGCCACATACTCCACTATGTCTTTCTTCATCCTCTGCCACCAATAATATTGGCTCAAGTCACAATACATCTTCGTAGCTCCCAGGTGAATAGAATACCGCAAACTGTGTGCCTCTTCTAGGATCCTCCTCCTCAAACAATCAACATTAGGAACACGTAGACAACCCTGGAGTTGCAAAACACCATCCTCGCCAATAGAAACCTCCTTGGCACCTCCCTGAAGCACTTTCTCTTTGAGAACCACCAAATGTGGATAATCGAACTGTCGGGCCTTGATCCACCCCGATAATGAAGACTAAGCGACTACACACGAAAGAACTCGCTGGGCTCTGAAATGTCCAACCTCACAATACTGTTAGCCAAGGACTAAATGTCCAAAGCTAGTGGTCTCTCTGCTATTGGAATGAATGCCAAGCTACCCATACTCTACGCATTTCTACTCAAGGCATCCACGACCACATTCGCCTTGCCGGATGATAAATAATGGTGATGTCATAATCCTTTAGTAACTCAAGCCACCTGCGTTGCCTCAAATAAAGATCCCTCTTCTTGAATAAATGCTGCAAGCTGCGATGATCGGTGTAAAACTCATATAACACCATACAATTATTGCCTCCATATTTTAAGAGCATGAACAGTCGCAACCAACTCTAGATCATGCACATGGTATTTTTTCTCATGAATCTTCAGTTGACACGAAGCATATGCAATAACTCGCCCCTCCTGCATCAATATATATCCCAAACCATTGCGTAAAGTGTCGCAATATATCATATACATTCCCGAGCCGGAAGGCAATACAAGAACTGGTGCTATAGTCAAAGCTGTCTTGAGCTTCTAAAAGATTTCCTGACAATCATTGGACCAACAGAATGGATCACCCTTCTGGTTAAATCTAGTTAACGATGATTAGATGAAAAGCCCTATACGAATCGCCTGTAATAACCTGCTAGCCCCAGGAAACTCTTGATCTCGGTCATTGAAGTAAGATGTGGTCAACTATGAACTACCTCAATCTTCTTGGGATCTACCTTAATACCCTTTCCTGATACAATATGCCCCAAGAATTCCACTGACTCTAGCCAAAACTCACACTTGGAGAACTTAGCATATAGTTTCTGCTCTCGCAAGGTCTGAAGCACTACTCTTAGATGCTGCTCGTGCCCCCCAGGCTACGCGAGTATATCAACATGTCATCAATGAAGACAATGATGAAAGAACCAATATAAGCCCTCAATACTCTGTTCATCAAATCCATAAATTCTTCTAGGGAATTAGTCAAGCGAAGGACATCACCAAAGACTCATATTGGTCGTATCTAATCTAGAATGAAGCTTTTGTAACATTTGAGTCATGAATCTTCAGCTGATGATACCTGACCTCAAGTCTATTTTACAGAACACCCTCACACCTTACAACTGGTCGAACATGTCATCGATACGAGGCAACGGATACTTCTTATTGATGGTGACTTTATTAAACTGGCGGTAATCAATGTACATCTACATAGTGCCATCCTTCTTCTTCAGAGATAACACTGGTGCACCCCAAGACGACACACTGGGCCTAGCAAACCCCTTCTCCAACAACTCCTCAAGTTTCTTCTTTAACTCATTCAATTCCCCAGGGGCCATACAATACGGTGGAACATATATAGGTTGAGTGACTTGAGCCAAATCAATGCAGAAATCAATATCACGATCCAGAGGCATGCCAGAAAGATCAGAAGGAAAAACATTGGCGAACTCTCAAAATGCTAGCACTGAATCAATCGCAGGAGACTCTACGGTGGTGTCCTGAACATAAGCTAAATAGGAAAAACACCCTTTCTCGACCATACGCCGAGCCTTCAAGAAATAAATATCCCTATTAGAGTATCAATTATGGAACCCTTCCACTCCAACCTCTGCAATCCAGTCATTACTAGTGAAACAGTCTTGGCATGGCAATCTAGGATGGCATGATATGGAGATAACCAGTCCATGCCTAGGATGACCTCAAAATCGATCATATCCAGCAGCAGGAGATCTGTTCTAGTCTTGAAACTATAGAATGTAACCACACAGGACCAAAAGACCCGATCCACAACCACAGAATCACCCACATGAGTGGACACACAAATAGGAATATCCAAAGGCTCGGGAGAAATAACCAGGAAACGAGCAAAGAGAGATGATAAATATGAATAAGTAGACCCTGGGTCAAATAATACCAAATCATCTCTACCATCAATGGAAATAATACTTGTGATGATGGCGTCTGAGGCCAATGCATCTGGCCCAGGCGGAAGAGCATTGAATCTAGCTAGAGCACCGGCTGGCTGGCCCGCCTAACTGAGCAGTAGATTGCTGACCTTTCCCTGTCTGACCTCCGCCTCTAGGACAGGCCCTACCATGCTGCCCTCCACCTCTAGACGGCTGGGCAGCTGGTGCTGAAATTATACGTTGCTAACCCTGATGCACCGCCTTGCCCCGAAGCCTAGGGTAGGACTTCTTCAGATAACCCGGATCATCACACTCGTAGCACACTCACGACATCATAGCCTACTGCCTTGGAGTCTGGGTCTGCTGACCGGAACACCACTTAAAGAACCCTGGATGGTTAGAGGGCGATAGGAACTCTCTGGCACAGCGCTGAAGGGAGAACTAGAAGAATCCTGATAACTAGAAAACTCGCTCGAGGAACCCTGAATAGCTAGTGGGCAGTAAGAACTCTTCGGCATCGCACTGAAATAAGGTCTCACTGGGGCACCTCAAGGAAGGGGTGGTGGTGCTAAATATGAGGGTATGCTAGGGTGCCTTCCCCCCCGCCCCCCGGAAGTGACCTCTACCCCTAGCTGGGGCACCTCTAAACTCTCCTGAAAATCGGGCCCTCATGTTCTGCTGAATCTACTCTCTACCCCTTTGGAGATACCCCAGAATCCTATGAGCAATCTCTACTACTAGCTAATACTCAATAGCCAACTACATCTCTCGCGCCCTGCTAGCTCGAATAACGGGGTGCAACCCCGTAACAAATCTTAGCACCCTCTCTACATCTGTGGGAAGTATCACAAGTACATGGCGAGACAACTCAGGAAACCTCACCTTATAATCGGTCACAAGCATCTATCCCTGCTCAAGATGCTCAAATTGGTGTCGTAGCTCTTCCCTCTCAAAGCGTGGAATATATCTATCCAAGAACTACTGGTGAACTAGCCGCAGGTGAGGGGAGGAGAACCTACTTGTCTGCCCAGAAAATAGGACTGCCACCATCTACGGACCTGCCCTCCAACTGAAAAGTAGTGAATTCAACTCCATGTGACTCTAATATCCTTATATTGTGCAGTCTGTCCCTGCACCTGTCGATGATATTCTGGGCATGCTCATGTCACTCACCCCCAAAAACAAGGGGGTGAAGCCTAGTACATCTATCCAATAACTTCTGCGGATCACCGTCCGCAACTGGTACGACCGGAGGCCCCACTATAGTAATTAGTTGGGCCTCATCTACGGGTAGTGCACTAGGGGTCTGATACACTGCAGTTGCATGTTCAGGAGCCTGAGCAGTATGGGTATATGCTCCCCCTCCTACCTGTGAGGTAGTTGGATCAGCTGAAAATAAACCATCCTGAGTCATAGAATCCATGAACCGAAGCATACAACCCATAAACTCCTGAAATCCCGTATTGTCATAAAGTCTTTAGGGGTACGCTCAGTTGCGGGCACCTCACCCTACTCCTCAATAATAGGATCTACTAGTGGTGCTACTGGAATACCTCTGGGATTCCCTCGTCCCCTACCATGCGACGGTGCCCTCCCCCAGCCTCTACCTCGACCTCGAGCAACGGGGAGAGAAGCTCCGCCTAGGCTGGAACATCAGACGTGCATGTCATCACCATCTGTGAGAGAATAGAAAAGGAAAATGTAGTGTACCAACCACTGTACGATAGGAATGAATAAAGAGTAGTTCTTCCTAATACCCTATAGCCTCTCGAAGATAAATACAAACGTCTCTGTATCGATCTACAAGACTCTATTAGGTTTTCCCATGACTTGTGAGACCTACATGAACCTAGTGTTCTTATACCATGTTGTCACGACCCAATTCCATAACAGGTCATGATGGCGCCCAACGCCATCGCTGGACAAGCCGACACGGAAGATACTAATTAAACTTTTGATCGCTTTAACCCCAAAATAGTTGAAATAATTCGTTAAGATAGAAATAAATTAGAAAATTATGGATAAATTCACAACAACCATACAACCCCAAAATAATACCGTCTACTAATGTGTGTGCCAAGACCTGGTATCACAAGTAGTGTGCAACTAGTAGAATATACAACAAAACACACTATCCTACTGTCTGGAACAGAATAGACAGCATAAATACATGAGAAAACTCCTTCAATCTGCTGAACGGCACGGAACGGAAGCAGCTCATTATAGGAGTCTCGAATATACTCAATGATGCGCACCCGAGTGATAGCCATATGTACCTGCCTTAGACCCTATACAATTAAGTATAGAAGTGTAGTAAGAGTACATAAACAATATGTACCTAGTAAGTATCCCGTCTAATCTTAAAGAAGTAGAGACGAGAGGTCGACCCGATACTTACTAGGGTCAAGTAATGTCAGAAGAGTTTATAATAAGCATAGATATCACAAGTCATTAACATTTAATAATCATGGAGTAACAGTTCTTTCCCAAGCACTAACGTGGATGTTTGCCTATAGTTTAAGCAAATGTTAAATTCAGTCCTCAGAGAATTTCTAAGTGAAACATGCGCAAATAATCACCGCGGGATGTACGGCTCGATCCAACATAAAAAAAACTATGCACTACCGAGGGTTGAACGACTCAAACCGTAGATGCATCTATTACCACGCACGTGAATCATACATATGACGTGATCAATATAAATAAACACACACCCTGCTCGTGAATCATACATGTGATGCAAGTACACATAGAATCACATGCTCAAACAGTTAATCAAGACTTTATCAGGGAACAATTGTCCAAGAAAAATCCAATTCTCTTTTAACAGTTCAAGAAAATAAGGTTCAATCTTTTGGAAATTCACTTACTAATCTGATATGATTTAAGCAATTCAGACTGGCAATAAGATTACAAATATTTTCAGGTATAGCATGCTTTTAGGTCCTAGACTAACCGGACAATAACATAATAGTAGCTACCCATGACTCTGGTCACCTCGTGGGTACGTAGCCTCTACAATTAGGAATACATAACTAATTAACTCACCTATGGAGAAAATTCCTTCTTACAAGGTTAGAAAGGAGACTCAACTCGCTCCAAAGTGCACTTCCAGTACTGAAAATGAGGCTAAGCCCTCAACGCAGAGCTGAATGATTCCAAACGTGTTAAACAAAGTAAGAACTAGTCAATATAGACTCACAAGATCGAATTCTAGCTATTTAAGCAAGTTCTCAACTATTAATACAAGTTTTCCTAATTTCCGACGCCCGGCCCACGTGCCCGGATTCCGAGACTTTTTTGAAGAAAGTTGTTCTCTACAACCTAAGGATCAATAATACATAATTTCGACTTGATTCCTTAACAAATTTCGTGGTTAAATCAAAGTTTTACCAGAACCCTAGGTTTGCTTCTAACCCCTTAATTTTACCAAATTTCTAGTGTTTAATCTATCTAATATTCAAGTATTAAACTAAGGACGGATGGAATAAACTTACCTCATAATGCTAAGTGAAAACCTTCTCTCAAAAGCTCCCAATCGCCTAAATGAGGAGTGGAAAATGTGATAAAATGACATAGAACCCGTATTAAATGAACCGCATTGCCCAGCTATTTTCGTATCTGAAGTCAGAAAACCGCATCTATGAGAATTTAACCGTATTTGCAAAAATAGGGGAGAAGTATGGGACCGCATCTGCGGTCTCTAGGCCGCATCTGCAGAGCCGATTCTATGGCTTGTGAGCCGCATTAGTGGCTCCTGGCCTGGCCACCTAGGCTGTTTTTGCGAAGGAAAGACTGCATCTGCATGTCTATGACAGAAGCAACACTCCTTCAGCCCCTTCCCAAAATTTTCACTTCACTCGAGCCTCGTTCGATTGATGCTCGGTGCTCCCGAGCCCCGCCCGAACATACCAACAAGCTTGAAATTACGAGACGGACCTACTCGAACCTTCGGAACCCCCCGAAACAATGTTAAGTCTAGAATTCACCCATTAAAACCAAATGAATAAAACTTATGAACTTCAAGTTCTTAATTTTTCTCCAACGGGCCAAAACGGCCTAAAACTACACAGATTGGCACCAAATTTTATAGGCAAGTCTTAAATGATATTTCAGACCTGTACCGTCCTTCAGAACCAAAATACGAGCCCGAAACTAGGAAATCAATGATTACTTAGTTTCTTAAAATCCTTAAAACTTTAGATTAACAATTTCTTATAAAAATTCATTACTCGGGCTAGGAACCTCGAAATTCGATTCCGGCCATACGCTCATGACCCATATTTTCCTACAGACCCTCTGGGACCATTAAATTATGAGTCCGAGTTCATTTTCTCAAAATGTTGACCAAAGTCAAACTTAGTCTTTTAAGAAAAATTCTAAGGAATCAAATGGGAATAGTTCACCCAAAACTCTTCTAAATCCTAAACCAACCATCCTTGCAAGTTGTAATTCAGGTAAAGCAAGCATGTAGAATTTTATTTAGGCGAACGAGGTTCAAAGAAGCAAAACAACCAGACGGGTCCCTACATGAGCTCCCTTTGAACTTGTACGTATAAGGGCTATCTCTTCCATACTGCACTCATCTCTATCTGGTTATGAAAACTTGGGTGTAAGCATTGCGCAAGGTCGTTTGAGACCTTTAGGGAACTTTGACGCACCCAGGTCTGACAAAGGATTTGAAACAATGGCATTTGATGTGTTTTGTTCCATAACTCAGAGAGGAAGTCCGAATCAGGCTTCCTATGGTTGAAACTTCTTATTTTACATTTTTTTATGTAATTTAGGAATTGGTCGGTAATAATTTGTAATGAAAATTTGGGCTTGGTTAGTGAAAAAGGGCAGGGTAATTGCGCATGCTTAACTATTAGAAGGGTAGAAAACATGTCTGTAGGACCTGTTTAATTCTGCATTTAGATAATATGCCCATAGGACTTGTTTCTCTTTTAGTATGCATGTTTAACTCTGCATTTAGAGAACCTGTCTATAGGACATGTTTTAAATTCTGTATTTAGATAATATTCCCAGAGGAATTGTCTTAAATTCCGCATGTTTATTACCATACTTAGACACCATGTTCATAGGATCCAATTGGTTATAATCTGGCATCATGTCCATATAGATTAAACTAAGTACCTTTTTATAGAAATCATGCCTATAAGAATTTCAAGCAAATCCTACCTTCTTCATTTCGCGTTTAACTAGATATCATGGCTATAGGAATTAAAATTTGCAATAATAGTATCCCTGTCTATAGGAACTGAAACCAGTTTAGCTTAAAATTAGCGTAACTCATACTATTCTGAACTATTTTTAAACAACTCTATTTCTTCTTATTGATACGATTTAGAAAACATGTCTATATGATCTTGAATCATTTATTATAGAACTGTTACTGCTTTGCCAAATTCTGAATCAGTAATAGATACCATGTAAGATCTCACCCAAACATTTAGGTAAGCTCTAGGTAATAAGAATAAAACTGAACCCGCCTCTGTTAATTAGTAACTGTTACAACCAGCAGGTAATGCCTGATTTGGACTTCTTATCCGAGTTATGTAATAAATTGGTCTGCTTCAACAACCAAATATCCCCATGCCTTAGTGGTTTAGATTCAGGCCCTGATTGTGTTTAAGTCATGTTATTTATATGCCTTTCTTAAGGAGGTATACACGAGCCTTTAGTTGTTTACATGTTTCCCCTTAATGTGCAGTCCTATGTATTTTTGTATGTTGCCTTAGCTTTTTCACCTTTTGAAACCTAAAAGTCAGCCGAATATTCTTCCCCTTTAGGAATAGTAGTCCTAAGTTCCTCCAGAACTGATAGGAATGGGACGGGTAATAGCATGCAATAGTGGTCGAGACCAATCTGCGCTTTAATACCTCGACATGGTTGGAAGGGTAGATATAGCCCCTGTTTTGAGGAGTGATTATTGGATATTGCATTGATGTGGTCCATATAATAAATAAACCTAGGAACCCTCCCCCTCCCCCTCCCCTCCCCCCCCCCCCCCGTTCTATCCTTTCCTTTAAATATTTATAGAATTATAACTTGTCTTCAAAATTCGCCTTCTAATAGTTTTCAAACTATAATGTGTTTAAACTTAAATCCCCTACTATTTGAGCCTATATTTTCTTACTTGCTAATTGCATAAATTCACAAAAACTATTTGGCTGGGAAACACACTAGTGAATTCTGAGGGATGCCTAATACCTTGCCCTTAGGATAATTTCAAGAACTTACCCAATCTCTAGTTATCAAACAAACTTAGAAGAAAACCTTATAGGTGTCCTAATACACCTTAAATCATTAGGCGGCGACTCTTCAAAATGCAAAACCTAGTTCCCAAAAGGGATGAGTTGTTCTATACCCAAAAAATGTCAAAACCCCGATTTTTCAGTGCGAAGAGGATAAAAGGGGGTGCGACAATCTTGTCAGAACTAACTTCACGGCTCTCAGGAATCCTTAGAGATTGGTGGAACTCACTTGGGATTCAAGATAAAAATATTCGTCTTACATCCCAAGATTTTGCCTTCAACATCAGGATCCTACATGAAGTTTTCTGCGGAGATACTAACCAAAGACAAGAGAAAATACGAAGACAACTCTTCGAGATCAAGTGTTTATCGTTTCATAGAAATGACATTGACAGGCATTTTAATAAATGGCAAAGATATACTTTAAAATCGGTGGAGACATCAACTTGAAGCAAGCCTTTGTCTCTTCCTTTCCAAAGTTGTTGGCAAGCCAAACTAGGACCATCATTAAAGAAAATTTTCAATCAATAAAGTCCTACAAGTTGGCTACATCAGGAAATGATCATCAACTCCATCTGTAGTAATTGGAATACTAGATTCTCTCTCTATGTTCCTTTCATCAGGTTTCACAAAAATCTTCAACAAAGTATCAATCTTTGATCCTAAACTTTTCTTTAAATCTTGTGAAAGAAACTAAGTTAGAAAGTTAAAGACAGGTAGTCCTAAACTTCAAGTTACAAGTAAAGAAGTTAAGGACAGACAGTCTTTAACTTAGATTAATAAGTTCGAAAGTTAAGGATACTTGGTCTTAAACTTCAAGTCTCAAGATTAAAAGTTAAGGACATGCAGTCCTTAACTTTGAATTCCAAGTTAAAAAGTTAAGGAAACTTGATCCTGAACTTCAACTTTCAAATTTAAAAGTTAAGGATACTTGGTCTTGGACTTCAAATTTCAAGTTCAAAAATTCAGGATAGATGATCCTCACTTAGACTTACAAGTTCAAAACTTAAGGACACTTGGTCCTAAACTTCAAGTTTCAAGTTCAAAAGTTAAGGACAATAGGTCCTTAACTCAAGTTTTAAGTTCAAAAGTTAAGTACATGTAGTACTTAACTTTGAATTCCAAGTTCAAAAGTTAAGGACCATGGTCCTTAGCTTAGACTTACAAGTAAAAACGTTTAGGACATGCAGTCCTTAACTTTGAGTTACAAGTTTAAAGTTAAGAACACAAGGTCTTGAACCTAGACTAACTAAAATTAATGATATTGCCTTGATATCATTTTAAATTTTTTTTCTGATACAACTATTTTTTTAATTTATTCTAGTAACTTCAGCCTGCAGATCCTTTTTAAACTTCTTTGACTATTTCTAAATTAAAAACCATAAAACAGAAAAGTCTCTTAAGCAAAAAATAATCAAATAAAAAACTAATGCTATTCAAAGACAGAAAATCTACTTTAACAATTTTCTTAAGCATGACTTCATCAAATTGTGTGGAAGAAGGCATTGAGCTTTGATTTTGAGAAATTAGTTCATGCGCACTAACATGTTCTGTATCTTTTTCAATAGGAATAAATGGTTCCACCTCGATCAACTTATACACCTATTATATAACAAAAAAATATATAAGTTTTTATAACTAAAATAAATAAATAAATAAATATCTAGTAATTAGATTAGCTTATATTTTCATTATGGAAGCATTTTCTACACAGAGAATCATATTATGGAGATTTCGTTTCCGAATAACACAACATACGAGGAAAATTACATTCTCGGAAGTTCACAAATTATTTTTCCTAAAAAATAGGCAATACTTCCATAATCCAAACATGAAAAGCAAAAGGAAAGCCAAGTATAGTGTAGCTATCCTTGTCTTTATCTTTATTTTTTTCAATCTCATTGGGCTTCAAACAACTCTTCAATGACTTTAATAATATTTTATAACAAAGAGAGCACCAGTTGAAAGAAGGGTAGAGTTCATCATCATCTACAATTTTATCTGCTCGGACACATTCCTATTCTTATGCTTCTCCATCAAAACAGGTTCAACAAAATGAATTGCTGCCAACTTCATAGCAGCATCATCGCTGCCTACAAATGATGCAGTTGTACCATTTGGGCGACTAGTAATAAAATTAAACAAATCACCCAACTCAACTCTATCCTTTCCAGGGAAATAGACTTTCGAAAGCCAATTCTTTTTTTCATGCAAACCTTTGATGTACGGTGAAGAATAACACCTCAAACTAGTAATTATATGAAATGTTTCGCGTGCAAAATGGTCAAAAACCTTGAATGTCATCAGATCAGGGTCATTATTTATAATTTCTGAAAGCAATACATAGTGAATAAGTTTACCATTGAACTTCACACTTTGTAATCGGAAAAAGCTTCCGAAAATGTCATCCCTCAACTTCTTCCACTGCATATTTAACAAAAAAGATTTGATTGTTTCCTTATATTGTAAATCTCCTTTCCAATAGCTCATTAAATTACGCCAAACATCAAAGTCGAACACACGATCTCCTTCCATTAGCACACTACAAAGAAGAAAAAAGAACATAAAATATTAGCACTAAAAGATTAGGACTTACAGTTACAAGTTGAAAAGTTCTGGGCACTTGGTCCTAAACTTCAAGTTTCAAGTTAAAAACTTAAGGACATGCAATCATTAATGTAGACATGTAATTTTTTACCATCCTCGAGATTTTATACTTTTTAGCTTTTAGATATTTAGTTCAAGCCTAATATCGCTATTTTACCTAGTTTTGACTATTTTATTTTATTTTAAGAACAAAAATTAAAAAAAACATAAATTATTTTATTTTTCTCAATTTAATTAAGGTATTAGATTTTATTAGAAAAATATTATTTTTAACGCATTCTTATTTTTAGTATAATTCTTGAAAATATCAAAAATAATTTCATGTCATAATATAATTATTTTAGTTAATTATGATTAGTTTTACATTTTATAATATTATTTTAGAAAAAATTAATATTTTTGACCAAATTACAAAAATTATAGAATTAAAAATTAAATTTTATGATCTTTTTGGTCCAATTGAGCCTTCCCTAACCCAAAAGACCCGTCAGATCTTATTGATGGAACCTACACATTAACAAAAAAGGAGAAAAACATTTTATAAAAAAAATAATTAAAAAGGCCCGAAGGACAAGGGAAGCAGCAGATCGGCGCCCCACCCTTTTTCTCCATCTAAAGATCACCGAAAATCCTTTGAAAAAGGCAGCGCAACAGCGATCTCCCTCACCCTCCAACGCCACCAACGACTCCATCAACCCCTCCCTTCACAGCGATCTCCCTCACCCTCCTCTTATTTCCACCACGAAACTTCCCTCTAAAACATCTCCATTCCATCCCAAAATCCTGCGCGGAAATCCCACAAAATTAGCTCCAAACTCACGCTCAAATTCAGTTAAAACCAAACCCAACAACCCCATTCGATGTAAGTTATAAGGCCCAAGTACCCATTTTTGCTAGCCACTGTTTCACTCGGAGATTCCCGGGTTTAAGTCGAAAAGGTACAACGAGGTTGCCGTCCGAGTGTCCGATCAAAGACGTCCAAGCTATTTTGTTGTTTGCCGTTCAAATTTTGTCGGCTTTACTCTACGCTAGAGTTCTATAAATGGAAAAGGCTACTTAAAGTGTAGATTCAGCTCAATTTCCTGGAGAAACTTATCATTAAAGGTCCAACTCTTTCTTTTTTCTTGCATTTTATTTTCTAGCTTTGCTACTGTTTGATCTACTTTACGAAATGGTCTTGTGGCTTATACTATAATTTGTATGTTAATATGTTCTTAACAGAATAGTTATTACACTTTTAATTAAGAACATAAGAGTTACATTAATTTATAGTTGTTGGGGTTTGGTTATAAAAATTGAAATTAAAATGGACTCTATTTTGAAACAAGAAAGAGATTCGGGCTTAAGAATATTTCTGCTACTTCTGTAGCTTTATTTTATTCCACTGGTTCGAGTGATTGGGTTAAATTCACTAGTGTGTGTGCTGTAAGGGATGAGGTTGATAATCGGATTTGGGCTTGAGATGAACTAAGAGGTTCGGGCAATAATCTTATTGTTTTATCTTGATTCATTCGGGCTTGCTAGTGCCGTGTTTAGACCGACTACACTTAGGTAGGCAAGCTTTAGGATTTTTGTTAGTTTTGAGGTGAGAGGTCGTTTTTTTAGTTAAATTTATCCGGGAAATGCCTCGAAGGATTTGTATATATTTTATTTCGGGGAATGCCATGAAGTATTATGTAATTAGAGGCCGAAAGCGAACTCATAGTACTTTTATTCTTGTTTTAAATTTATTTTTATTTTATTAAGTGGAAACGACCTCGAGCCTCTTTTGAATTTTTTTTTTTGTGTGTTTTTACCTCAATTTGAATATCTTAAAAGCCAACTAGATTGAGTAAGCAAACGTACTGGTTACGGGACTTGGGGAGCGCTTAGCACCTTCTTCCCGAGTCAAATGAACCTCCATACCCGAATCTCTGGTGCAAACTTAGTTTGGAGTCCAAAGTGTTTTAAAAGGAAAATTATTTTTAGAAACGGTGACCTGACATACCAAAACCGATGTCAAGTGGTGATTCTGAGTTAATCCTTTTGAACATAACTTTTTGTCATGTTCTAATTAGAAAAACCTTTTGAGCTTTACAAATTTTTTTATTATTTTAAGAGGGTTAGTGAGTTTGTAAAAAAGTGATGTGACACTTAACTTAAAGTTTCAAATTGAAAAGTTACATACAATAGGTCCTGAACTTCAAATTTCAAGTTCAAAAGTTAAGGACACTTTCCTTAACTTCAAGTTTCAAGTTAAAAAGTTAAAGACATTTGGTCATGTACTTCAGGTTTCAAGTTCAAAAGTAAAAGACATTTGGTTCTTAACTTTGATTTACAAGTTCAAAAGTTAAGGACACTTGGTCCTTAACTGAGAGTTACAAGTTAAAAAGTTAAGAACATGATGTCCTTAACCTATAATTACAAGTTGAAAAGTTAAAGACACTTGGTGATGAACTTCAAGTTTCAAGTTCCAAAGTTAAGTATACTTGGTCCTGAACACTCAGTCCTTAACTTTGAGTTCCAAGTTCAAAAGTTAATGACACTTGGTCCTTAACTTTATGAACACAATTAACTAAAAATTCATAAACACATTTAGCTTATGAATTCTTACGACTATTTTTATGAAATATCCTTACATAATCAAATATATTGATTGAACCACAAACACATTTCAATATAAAAAATTTCTGAATAACTTCCTCACAAAAATCTGCTACTTATTTGACACTGAATCAACTTATAATCTATATTTTTGAAATTTCACACATACTTGATACAATGATGATCACGAGTACACATATACAAAAATAAAAATGCATAAAAGCAAAAAACAAATACCAGTTCGATCGTTCGATGTAGAGAAGATGACGAAGGAGAAAGATTAAGTGCAGCTGGTGTGCATGCGAGGACGACACAGACACTGAGGAGCACACGAAACTTGCCTTTGAAATTTTTACTCTCAGATTTTTTCTCTGAATGAATAAAATAAGGATTTGTGAATATAAGAATTGAAGAGTGTAAAACTATCTTTTCAAAATAATTTTAATAGGGTAGTGGCTATTTTTGTTGAACATTAGAATTAGTGGATAAAAATAAAGACCACCCTATTTAATGGGTTCCTCGCATTATATTTACTTTATTGACCTAACTTATCATGACCCGCCCAAATTTAACTTACCTCGCCCATTTACCACCCCAAAATATCGAAAATAAAATATTTTCTGTTGAAGCGATAAAGGAGCACAAATGATGACTTCTTTTGTTTGTTATTCAAAAGAAATAGGCAACTTATTGACAATTTGCATTTTAGAAGTCAAAAAGCTCATTAACTATAAATAAAAATATAGTAAATAATGGAACTGAAACTCTTGATTCTGAACTTGTACGAACTCTATGTTCAGCACTTTTGTATCTACCATTGCTTAAGATCTAAATCCAAAGACAAAATAAATAAAATAAATAATTGGGAAAAAGATTTTAAAATGTAATAAATATTAGGGTTATTTGCTTTGATCACGTTTAATCCAGTGTACATTTCATAATTGTTTCTCGAAGCATGATTAATTTTATCCTACACAAGAAATAATTTAAATTTTTGAGGATAGTAGAACAAACACATAGAGTGTGTTTGGTATGGCATAAATCATTCTTTATGAAATATTTCCCAATATTGGGTGGCGAGCGAAAAACATTTTACAGAAAAATATTTATTAAAAATTAACCATTATATTAGCCGATTATATAGCATTTTGACGACTCTTGAATTTGAGTACTAAAGATTAATACTAATGTCTAAGCGTTAGAACAAATAATATGAAGTTAAAAAAGTCAAGATTGTTGTAAAGAAAATAACTTCTGCTCATATAATTAACCATTTTAAGTCCTGTTAATGATTCAAATTTTGTATGATCTAGCGTTGCTCCAAGGTTTCCAAATAGTATCTCCACTAGTTGCCTCACCATTTTTGTTGATGACTTCAAATATTCAAGAGCCACTTCCCTATAAACTTGAGAAAAAGATTGAAAAGGAGGATATGTATGCACATATATTTGATATGGTTCAACTTATATATACCAAAATGGGACAGTCCGATGTATAAGGCATTTTGTGTTCATACAGGGTTCATGAAAGATCACACGAGAAATTCAAAAAGAGTCAGATTTATAAGTGGTCATTCAAAAATAACCACAGTTTCAAAAGTAATCAAAATTTAGCCACTTTTCATGTAAAGATAAATCTGAACGAAAACATTGTTCAAAATCCAGAAAATACTCCAGCATAATATACCGGAGTGCCAGCATAAGTATACTGGAACTCCAATATATTATAATGGAGTTCCAACATAAGTATACTGGAACCCCAGTATATTATAATGGAGATCTAGCATAAGTATACTGGAACTGCAGCATAATATACTGGAGTTCCAATATAATATACTGGTATAATATAATATGCCGGAAGTTCATACACGTGTGCTCCAATCTCTAATATATTATATTGAAACTTTTCGCGTGTTGGAGTAGTTCCGGCATAATATGCTATAAGTTAATACATATGTTCACCAATCTCCAGTATATTATGCTGGACCGGTCCCTATTGCAGCAAAATAATGGCTATTTTTCAATGATTTTGTAAATACTGGTTATTTTTGAATGACCAGTCCGAAAACTGGCTAGCATGTACTATTTTAACCACTCGTAGGGGTGTGATGTGGACAACCAGTATTGATGGAGCCAGAATTTTCATTAAGAAGTGTCAAATATAAAAAATGGATACACCAAAAAATTTATTGGAGTCAACGTATAGTAAATATACATAAAACATAAAAATTTATCTAGCAGTGTACAATGTAATTTTACGGCGAAAGGATATTGATTGACCAGGCTACTCTTTTTATCATGTTCTTCACCAGTTGGTTACTGATAAATAATTTATAATAGAGATTTATACGTGATTATATTATAATTCAGTTGTGTAAATATTTTTTTTACACCATTTGATGTATAATTAAAAATCTTGGAGAATACTTTATTGAAAGGAAACAACTTATCAAACTTACTCTCACCAATGAAGTTATTAGGAGTACTACTTATTACTACATCTTTTATCATCTCAAACCATCATTACAACACTACTTACATGCTTCTAAATAACTTATTCGTTCTTTGGCAGGACTAGCGGCCTAAAATTCTTTCTAATCAATATTTTCTAGAAAGGCCCATTTGCTGCAATGAGGCCCAATTTGTTACTGCAAGAGGTTCTGAAAACGACAGTTTAGTGCATAAAGTATTTTGTATTCAAGTAGAATTTAAAAAAAAAAATCGCATTTTAAGAAGTTGTTTGGTATAAGGTATAAGAATGGTATAATACTCTGTTTGGTTAGCAAATCAGGTATAAGTTATATCGATGCTAATTTTAACACTGGTATAACTTATACCTTATAAAAGGTGGGGTAATTAGCACGGGTATAACTTATACCTTCTTCTTAAAAATTTTGCAATTGTTATTCTTAATAATATATACCAAACAACGAATAAACAACAATCCCAACATAATTAATCTCAACATAATTTATCCTAATATAATCTATATTGCCATGTATTATATCGGTATAAGCCATATTTCATCCAAACAACCTTAAGGAGGTGGAGTATGATGTAGACAGAAAATCCTGATGCAAGAATTATTGGTTGATTTTACGATTCAAACTGGTAACTTATATGTTATACGAAGACGATGTTACTTGGACGAGTTATGCAAAATCCAAATTAATCATTCAAGCATGAGAGGATTGTTCAAGTGCTAAATATCCTCCACATTCAATCTTAAAAATAATAGTGTTGAGTCACCAAGGGACCAAAGTGAAAATTTCTTGAAAAGGGGTTAAAAATGTAATCACACATAGGGTTTTCCACAAAGCTTTTTTTCTGGAAAATAAGTTATTTTTAATTTTTTATGATATTTGGATGTTGATTGAAAATATATTTCATATATAAGAAAATTTACGTACTAAAGATTATATTACCAAATTGGAAGTATTTTAATAAATTATTTGTGTTATAAAATATTCTATTTTAGGTGAATGTCCATATTTAGAGAGATTCTAGGGTTTACTTCTTGGTGGCTAAGTCACCACCTCCCTATAAATAAAGGGGTTCTATTCCATTGTAAACCATCCCAAAGTATCAATAAGAATACTCCTCTCTCTACTTTTCTCTCTATTGTTCTTGTTCTTGTATTATTGTTCTTGTTCTTATATTATTTCATAACACGTTATCAGTACGTGAATCTACCGTCTCAAGAATCCTCTTGAGAAAATTAAGGTATTTCCCTTTTTCCGAATTTGGTTTTAATTATGTCTGATATTATGAAAAGAAAGTTCGTTGCCCTTGAAATTTCGGGCAAGAACTATATGACATGGGTGTTGGATGCTGAAATCCACTTAGATGCTATGGGTCTTGGAGACGCCATTAAAGACAGAGATAAAGCATCCACCCAAGACTGTGCTAAGGCCTTGATTTTCTTGCGCCATCACCTTGATGAAGGTTTGAAAATTGAATATCTCACAGTCAAAGATCCACTCATCTTGTGGAAAGGCTTAAAGGAGAGATATGACAACCTGAAGTTGGTAACTCTGCCACAAGCACGATATGATTGGGCTCATCTGAGGCTCCAAGACTTTAAGTCTGTTTCTGAATATAATTCTGCAATGTTCAGAATTACTTCTAAATTGAAACTCTGTGGAGATAATATCTCTGATTATGATATGCTTGAAAAAACCGTTTACAACGTTTCATGCCTCCAATATGGTACTGCAACAACAGTACAGAGAGAAAGGTTTTAAAAAGTACTCTGAACTAATTTCTCTTCTCCTTGTGGCTGAGCGAAACAATGACCTGCTCATGAGAAATCACGAAAATCGACCCACTGGGTCTACACCATTGCCTGAAGCAGATAAGGTGTATTCTCATTATGCCAAGCATGAAAAAGGCTATGGCTTTAATCATGGTCGTGGTCGTAATCGGGGTCATGGCTGTGGACGTAGACAAGGAAGAAATTTCCCTGATGTCCGTCACCCCCCAAAGAGATATAACCACCAAAAGCAGAAACGGGATTATGAGGATCCAAAGGAAAATAGTTCAGAAACTATATATTATCGTTGCGGTGGAAAAGGGCACTGGTCAAAAGCTTGCCGTGTACCAAGACATTTGGTTGATCTTTATCAAGCATCTCTAAAGAATAAAGGCCCTGAAACAAATTTTGTCTCTGACGACAATTTTGACATCACCCACCTGGATGTGGCGGACTTCTTTGAGTAACCCGAGGGAAAAATAGACCACTTAATCGGTGATGGATCTGTGATGAAGGAAGATGGAATTGTTTGATTTTATTTTACTTATTTGTATTAGTTAGTGAATAAACTAATAGTCATTAGTATCAGCTCGTATTAGTTAGTTTATGATATAATGTTAGTATTAGTTCTTTAGAATGTTTCAATATGCTTAAATTTCAAAGATATTTTTATTTTTCAGTAGAGTTAATCGATTAACCTAACAGTTAGTCGATTATCTAATATTTCGCATTAAAACTGGACTTTTCCGCAAGCTAAGTTGGTCGACTATCTGATTTAGTTAGTCGACTAACCTGATGACTGTTTACTAAGTTAGTCGACTATCAACTTAGTTAGTCGACTAACTAATATTTCGAATTAAAACTAGACTTTTCCGCAAGGCAAGATAGTCGACTATCTGATTTAGTTAGTCGAATAACCTAATGACTGCTTCCCAAGATAGTCGACTATCAACTAAGTTAATCGACTAACCTCAGCAGATTTTGAAAATATTGTTTAAATGTGAAACAAACGGATTGAATTTGTTTATTCTCATGTTCGTGTATTTCTTTTGTATGTCAAACCATGGGAAAGCAAATATGGATATCTCACAAAGCAAGCTTGGATCAACGTCCAACTGTAAAAATATTTGTTTAGTTGATTCATGTACTACACATACGATACTCAAAGAAAAGAAATATTTCTCTCAACTAAGTATGTGTAATGCAGATGTTACTACAATCTCTGGTAGTAGTAAATTGATTGAAGGCTTCGGAAGAGCAACTATAACTCTGCCTAGAGGAACAATGTTTATCATAGAGAATGCAATGTTCTCCTCCAAGTCTAAGAGAAACTTGTTGAGTTTTAAAGATATACGCCGGAATGGCTATCATATTGAGACAATAGATGAGAATAATCTTGAATATCTCCTCATTACAAAGAATGTCTCTGGCCAAAAGAGGGTTATGAGAAATTCCCGTCTTTATCTTGTGGCCTGTATTGGATAAAAATTAGTGTAATTGAGGCACATTCAATAGTAAACCAAAAGGTCACTGATTCCAATACTTTTGTACTTTGGCATGATCGATTGGGACACCCTGGATCAATCATGATGAGACGGATTATAGAAAGCTCATATGGGCATCCGTTAAAGAATTTCAAAATTCTTTCAAATAATGAATTTTCTTGCACTTCTTGTTATCAAGGCAAGTTAATTATTAGACCATCACCAACAAAGGTTGGGACTGAGTCACCTACGTTTTTGGAACGTATACAAGGGGACATTTGTGGACCTATTCACCCACCTAGTGGGTCCTTTAGATATTTTATGGTCTTAATAGACGCATCCTGTAGATGGTCTCATGTGTGCCTGTTGTCATCACGCAACCTTGCGTTTGCAAAACTAATGGCACAAATAATTCGACTACGAGCACAATTTCCTGATAATCCAATCAAGTCTATTAGACTGGATAATGCTGCTGAGTTTTCATCCTAAGCATTTAATGATTATTGCTTATCAATTGGGATAAAAGTGGAACATTCTGTAGCTCATGTTCACACTCAAAACGGTCTTGCAGAATCTTTAATTAAACGCCTGCAGTTGATTGCAAGACCATTACTCATAAAAACGAGGCTGCCCACTTCGGTATGGGGTCACGCCATTTTGCATGCAGCAATGCTAATTCGTCTCAGACCGACGAATTATCACAAATATTCCCCGTTGCAATTGGTTTTGGGTCATGAACCCAATATATCTCATTTAAGAATCTTTGGATGCGCAGTATAGGTGCCTATAGCACCGCCATACCGCACCAAAATGGGTCCGCAAAGAAGGTTAGGAATATATGTTGTGTTTGAATCGCCCTCCATTATTCGCTACCTCGAAACATTGACAGGAGATTTGTTCATTGCACGATTTGCAGACTGTCAATTTGATGAGACACTTTTCCCCAAATTAGGGGGAGAAGTTGGTGAAACCAAACGGGAAATTTTGTGGAAAAATGCATCATTATCTCATCTTGATCCACATACCTCTATTTGTGAAAAAGAGGTGCAAAAGATTTACCATTTGCAAAGAATAGCAAATCAAATGCCTGACGCATTTACGGACTTGAAAAGGATAACAAAATCCCACATCCCCGCAGAGAATGTTCCAATCCGTATTGATGTCCCTGTTGGACAATCATCTAGTGTCATATCCAATGAGTCGAATGTACGCCTGAAGCGTGGCAGGCCATTAGGTTCCAAAGATCGAAATCCTAGATAGGAAAGCAAACGATCAAAATGACACTGCGAAAGAATCTCATGAGGAAATTCATGATTTAATAAATTCTGAGATTCATGAAGAATCCATTGAGCCCGAGACTCAAGAAAATAAGGAACTATCAATAAATCCAATCGATATTGAGGCAAATTTTAATCGAGTGGATATAGTGGTGGATTATGTCTTTGCTTTTAATGTCGCATCTAGCATTATACAAGAAAGTGAGGATCTTGAACCTCAATCTGTTGGAGAATGTCGAAAAAGACATGATTGGCCAAAATGGCAAGAAGCAATCCAATCAGAAGTGAATTCACTGGCAAAACATTAAGTTTTTGGCCCTGTAGTTGAAACACCTAATGGTGTTAAGCCTGTTGGCTATAAATGGGTCTTTGTACGCAAGAGAAATGAGAAAAACGAGGTACAAAGATATAAGGCACGCCTTGTTGCACAAGGATTTTCTCAAAGGCCTGGTGTCGATTATGAAGAGACATATTCGCCTGTAATGGATGCCATAACTTTTCGTTATCTCATTAGGTTTGCTGTCCTTGAAAAGCTTGACATGCATTTAATGGATGTGGTTACTGCCTATCTTTATGGCTCACTGGATAATGAGATATACATGAAAATTCCCGATGGACTCAAAATGCCAAACGCTCATAATTCAAAGTCCCGGGAAATGTTTTCAATCAAATTGCAAAGATCCTTGTATGGTCTAAAGCAATCAGGACGAATGTGATATAATCGTCTTAGTGAGTATTTATTAAAAGAAGGCTATATAAATGATGCCATTTGCCCGTGTGTTTTTATAAAGAAAACAACATCGGAATTTGTTGTACTTGCCGTATATGTCGATGACATAAACCTTATTGGAACCCCCATAGAACTCCAAAGGCAATTGATTATCTAAAGAATGAATTCGAGATGAAAGATCTCGGAAAGACAAAATTATGTCTTGGTTTGCAAATTGAATATTTGGCAAACGGAATTTTTGTTCATCAATATACCTATATAGAAAAGGTACTGAAACGGGTTTACATGGATGGAGCATATCCTTTAAGTACTCCGATGGTTGTTCGATCACTTGATGTGAATAAAGATCCATTCTGACCGCAAGAAAGGAATGAAGAGCTACTTGGTCGTGAAGTACCATATCTTAGTGCAATTGGCGCACTAATGTATCTTGCAAATACTACAAGGCCTGACATAAACTTTTCAGTTAATGTCTTAGCAAGGTATAGCTCGGCTCCCACAAGGAGACATTGGAATGGGATCAAACATATATTGCGGTACCTAAAAGGGACTACCAATATGGGCTTATTTTATAGCAATAATTGCAGTCCTGATCTTGTTGGTTATGCTGATGCTGGATATTTATCCGACCCACACAAGGCTCGATCTCAAACGGGTTATGTGTTTACCTGTGGAGGCACCGCCATATCTTGGCGATCGACTAAGCAATCAATTGTGGCTACTTCATCTAATCACGCCGAGATAATCGCTATTCATGAAGCAAGTCGGGAGTGTGTGTGGTTGAGGTCTATAATACATCATATTCAAGACAAATGTGGTTTGAAGTGTAACAAACTACCCACGACTTTGTATGAAGACAATGCAGCATGTATAGCTCAATTGAAGGGAGGATTCATAAAAGGAGATAGAACAAAGCATATTTCACCAAAGTTATTTTTCACACATGATCTTCAAAAGAATGGTGATATCAACGTGCAACAGATTCGTTCAAGCGATAATATGGTTGATTTGTTCATAAAATCTCTACCAACGTCAACCTTCAAGAAGCTGGTAAGATCGGAATGCGAAGATTCAAGGATATGAATTGATGTTCTTTTCAGGGGGAGTTAATGCGCGTTGCACTCTTTTTGCCTTACAAGGTTTGTCCCAATGGGTTTTCCTTGCAAGGTTTTTAACGAGGCAACCAATAGGCGCATATTCAAACATGTGTACTCTTTTTCCTTTTCTTTAATTTTTTCCCATTGGGTTTTGTTTTAGTTAAGGTTTTAACGAGGCACATTATTGAATAGACATTCAAGGAGGAGTGTTATAAAATATTCTATTTTAGGTGAATGTCCATATTTAGAGAGATTCTAGGGTTTACTTCTTGGTGGCTAAGTCACCACCTCCCTATAAATAAAGGGGTTCTATTCCATTGTAAATCATCCTAAAGTATCAATAAGAATACTCCTCTCTCTACTTTTCTCTCTATTGTTCTTGTTCTTATATTATTTCATAACAATTTGCATATAAAGAAAAAATGGCAACAACGTCTAAGTTGTTATAATAGTGATACCCTACATAAGTGAGGGAAGTCATAACTCATTAGTAACTTTATATTGGATAACAAATTTAAGATTTCATTTTTAGAATCAGATTTTTTAAATAATTAATTCTAACGTTCATGAAAATATTTGAAGTGTTAACTAGGCTCTAAGGGCCCGTTTGGCCATAAAAAATTCACTTTTTCAATTTTCTTTTTTGTATCAACGTTTAACCATGACATTTTAAACTTCACTTGAAGTTGAATTTCGAAATTTCCAGAATTTGAAAATTTCCAAAAAAAAAATCCAAAATTTGAAACGTTTCAAAATGTTATTTCTAAAAATTTTCATTTTAAATTACTCACAAAAATTCAAAAAAAACTCTAAATTGTATTTATGCCCTAACACATTTCTTAATTTTCAAATATTATTTTTATAAAAAAAAAATTCACTTTTTTCGAAATTTCACAATTCTTAGGTCCAAACGCTCACTAAATTTTGGGGCATGGTAAGTTTTTTCTTCTCCCAATTAAGGAGAAGAAAAGTTAACCCTTCGGCAAATAAATTAAGTTTTCTATTTTTAATCTAGTCCATTTATTATTCCTCCAATTGATTTTTACTTTTATTTTTTTGGATAACAATCAATCTCAATTGCATCACATCAATCCTAATGGCTTATTTCAAACACGACCTTCTTCTTTGGTCTTCAAGATATTAAAAAGTAAAGACAGAAGTTAACAAAAGAATAACCTAAATATACTTAGGTCAAATCAAACTCTTAAAGTTCATTCTTTCACGGCACACTTTTAATTTCCATTTTCTAGATATAATAAACCTTGACTTGTATATATAGACAAAGTAGAATATTTTTTGCATGTTTTAATACATAATTATATATGATCATATATGAAAATTGAGACCAGCAACTAAAACAATATAACATGTTGGCCTATTACCATAAGTTACATACATTAATAATATAAAATTTTGTACTCCATCAATATAGGAGTGTTATTATTCCTAGCCAGCGCCAAAAACTATTTATATTCAGTAGTCGAAAAAGTGTATAAAATTTGTATAATTTAGACAGGTAAAAATAACACGGGCTAGTCAATTTTCGGACCGGCCATTCAAAAGTAGCCAGCGTTTGCAAAGTCATTAAAAAATAACCACTATTTTGCTGCAACATGGAATATTCAACATAATATACTGGAGATTTGTGCACATGTGTATGAACTTCCAGCATATTATGATGGAGCCAGCATATTATGCTGGAACTCCAACACGCGGAAAGTTCCAGTATAATATACTGAAGATTGGAGCACGTGTATGAATTTCCAGCATATTATGTTAGACCGATGTATTATACTGGAACTCCATTATATTGGAGTTCTTGTATATCATATTGGAATTACAGTATATTATGCTGGAGTATTTTTCGGATTTTGAACAGTGTTTTTGTTCAGATTTATCCTTACATGAAAAGTGGCTAAATTTCAATTAGTTTTGAAACTGTAGCTATTTTTGAATGACCACTTATAAATCTGGCTATTTTTTTAATTTCTCCCTATAGATAGCATATCCCAACACAAACATTAATGGCTACTTCCATAGCTCGAATGCGTAACATATAGATCACACGAGGAAAAGAGACAAAGATTGATGAGGGGTAGTTATGTGTTGATAATTGTGAAGTTAACAAATTAGAGGTTAATTAGTTATTAGGACTAATGTACAAATAGAGAGACTTGGGGATATTAATAAAAGTAATATCCTACTTAGTCTATAAAAGGACTAAGTTGGTTATTACTATAGTTAACCGAAAATGAGAGCTTCAGCTCGTTCTTCTTCCTTCTTCTTCTATGAAATCAAAAAGATTCAGCGCTGAATTGTTCTTGCATTTGATAGTTCAATTGTATCAATCTAGTACCAATTAACATGGTATCTGAGCCATAATCGATCAATCAGAGTTGTTATCTCATAGATCTGAAAACAGTCAATTTTACAGCTTGAGAAGGTGCAATAATGGCAGACGATGAAATTGAGAAGCTTCCTCGCAATCATCCACGATACCTAAAGGATTCAGATTCACCGAGAACAACTTCGATAGTTCTCAAACATACAGGGCCATAAAATTATGCCCTGTGGAGTAGATCTATGCGAGTAGCTCTCATAGTGAAGAACAAATTAGGTTTTACGGATGGAACTTGTCAAAAACCTTCGTACGAAGGTGAATTTGCAGCGCAATGGGAGAGATGTAATGCAGTGGTCACCTCATGGCTCAGTAACACTGTAGCGGCAGAGTTGGTGCTGAGCATAATGTGCGTTTCGAGTGCGAGAAAGATTTGGGGCAAGTTCAAGAAAAGGTCTTACAAAGATGATCTAACTAGAATTTAATTTCTGCTGACATTGCTGCTCTCAAGCAAGGTACAGATACTGTGACTTCTTATTTCTCAAAGTTGAAAGACTTATGGAATGAGTTAGATATCCTAGCACCTTTACCCCCATGTGATTGTGAAGAATCACATCCATGTGTAGATTACCTAGTGAGACAAAGACTTTTACAGTTTTTAATGGGGTTACATTAGAGTGACAGTCATGTGAGGAGTGTAGTGTTGCTAAAAAGACTAGTTTTACTATGAATCACGCCTATATTGTTGCAGTGCAAGAAGAAAGTCAAAGGAAATTAGGAGTAGTTGAAACAAATAGGAAGCCAATGACTATGTTAGTAGGCAAAGGAAATTAGTTCATGAAAGGGAAGAAAATAGGTATGATCTTTGAACACTGTAGATACAAAGGGAATTTGAAAAAGAATTGTTATAAAATAGTTGGATAGCCTGCAAATTTCAAAAGTAAAAAAAGGAGTATGTTTCCTACAAAAACATATGCTAACAATTTTAATGGAGAGAAATAAGTAACAATGAATGAACAACCACAAGAAAACTAAATGACTGAAGATCAATACAAGCATTTGGTGAGCCCATTGACAAAATCATCCATTGAAGGAAGCTCCAACAATACATCAAGCTTAGCAAATATGACAGGTATAAAGTCACTGCTATCTAATGCAAGATCATATGATTGGATAGTAGATTCAAGAGCATCACACCATACCACTTTTTGTAAAGGAGTTTTAGAAAAATTAAGGAGAATCAACAAAGGAAATAGTATAGGAGTTCAAATACCCACATGAGGCAGATCAGAAATAGTACACAGAGGCGATACAACAATACTAGGAAGGCATAATATTAGGAATGTCGTACATGTACCTGAATTCAAATTCAATCTCATTTTAGTTTCTAAGTTGACTAGACATTTATGTTGTTTAGCCTGCTTCTATCCTGGTTTTTGTGTGTTTCAGGGGCTTTACAATGGCAAGGTATTGGGTATTGGAAGAGAATATGAAGGGCTATACATAATCAGGAGTGAAGAAGATGAAATAGTAGATGGATCAGTCAAGAAGGAAGAAATAAGTGCAGAATTATGGCATCAAAGAATGGGACATGCTTCTATAAGTTCATTGCAATGCTTTCCAGGTCTGAAGAATAAAATGAATAAAGATGTGTAGATGTTCTGTGAGATTTTCCCATTGGCTAAGCAAAGTAGACTAAGGTTTCCTATTAGTAATCACCAATCTGATCATATTTTTCAGCTTATACATGTAGATGTATGGGGCCATACAAAATTACAACTATGACAATAAATAATATTTTGTAACCATAGTAGATATACTTGGATTTGTTTGTTGCATTATAAATGTGAAGTTAATAGTGGTGCTGAATGATTTCTTTTCTCTTGTGAAGAATCAGTTTAATGCTTCTATAAAAGTGTTGAGGTCTGATAATGGTAGAGAGTTTTTCAATAAAAACTGCAATGAGTTACTTGCATCCTTGGGAATAGTACATCAAAGTAGTTGTCCCTATTTTCCACAAAAAAATAGAGCAGCAGAAAGGGAACATAGACATATATTGGAGGTGACAAGAACATTGAAATTTCAAACTAACATACCTGCTAGATTTCGGGGGGACTGTGTCAACACTGCAGCCTACTTAATCAATAATCTGCCCACAACAGTGTTGAGTGAAAAATCTCCATATGAAAGACTTCATGGGAAAACACCAAAGATAGATCACCTTAGAGTGTTTGGATGTTTGTGTTATGCTAGCAAACTACCAAGAGGGGACAAATTTGCAGCAAAAACTTTGAAGTCAGTGTTAATTGGATACTCTGAAGTACAGAAAGATATAAACTGTATGACCTAGAGTCAAATAAGTTCTTGGTGAGCAGGGATGTAAGTTTCATAGAAGACATATTCCTTTTTAAGACCTTACTTTGTCAACCTGAGAACTTGTTCATTTCTGATACTGATCTACCAACAGTCACAAAAGATCAGCTTGCTTCAACACCTATAGTTGATGATGATCTGGGAATAGAGATTGAAGCTGAGACAGACATTTCCACTCCTTATATGCCTCTAAATATGCCACTGAATGAGACAACAAATGACATGGAAATACTGAATTCAGATGAGAGGAATGGACAAAGCACCTTACAACAAGAAGAACATGAGGAAATGTAGCAGCAGAAACATGCAGAGGAGCTACTTACGCAAGTGGCATAAATTGTGCAACAACCTACAAAGATCAGGAAATCTACAAGAACACCAAGACCGGCAGTGTGACACACAGATTATGTGACTACTTTCAAACCTAGACGAGACTATCTCTATTCAATTTCAGAATATGTAAGATATGATCATCTTTTAGAGAACTACTAATGTTATCTAGGTTCATTCTCAGCCCAAGTGGAACCAAGAAGTTTCCAGGAACAAACACAAGATGATAGGTGGATAGAGGCAATGCAATAGGAAATTCAGGCACAAAAAGAAAAAAAACATGGGAGGTAGTACACCTTCCTCCAGGAAACCAGACTATTGGCTCAAAGTGGGTTTATAAGATCAAACACAAAGATAATAGTGAATTGGAGAGGTTTAAAGCCGGGCTGGTGGCAAAAGGATATACATAGCAAAACGGTTTGGACTATCATGAGACTTTTTCACTTGTTGCCAAGATAGTAACAGTCAGAACTGTGATCAATCTAGCAGTTTCTAAAGGGTGGATTTTACCTCAAGTGGATATTAATGGTGCCTTTTTACAAGGTAATTTTTACATGAGGAGGTGCACATGGCCTTGCCTCGGGGATTCCATAGGCAGGTGGAGTCCAAGGTTTTAGGCTACTCAAGCCCTTTTATGGTCTTAAATAGGCATCAAGGGAGTGGAATATCAAGCTAACGGATGCAATGATAGGTGAAGGATATTTGCAAAGTGCCTATGATCATTCCCCATTCACAAAAAAGACAGATGCAGGCTTGGTGATCATCCTTGTGTATGTGGATGATTTACTGATTTGGCAGCAACAACACATTGGTGGAAGAAGCAAAGGTAACCCTACACAAGTATTTCAAGCTAAAAAATTTAGGTGAGCTAAGATACTTCCTAGGAATTAAGCTCATGAGATCAGACAAGGGAGTTGTGCTTAATCAAATAAAGTATGTAATTCAACTAATTTTAGAAGTGGGGTTGAGTGGTGCAAAACCAGCTAGTTTACCATTAGAACATAATCTCAAATTGATAACTGTTGAGTATGATAAACATGCAGAAGTTAAGGGAGATGACAAGCTGCAGGACATTGTAAGCTATCAGAAACTAATAGGGAAGCTTATCTGCCTCACTATTACAAGACCAGACATTTGTTTTGATGTTCAAGTTTTGAGCCAGTTTATGCAGAATTCAAAACAATCACATTTGGATGTTGCATTGAGAGTAGTTAGATACATAAAAAGATCACTAGGAATGGGATTGTTGTCAAAAAAGGAGCAACAGAAGAAATCACAGCTTATTGTGATACAGATTGGCCAGCTTGCCCAAATACAAGAAGGTCAGTGACTGGTTATGTAATAAAACTAGGAAAATCACTGATCTCATGGAAGTCAAAAAAGCAGCCAACTGTAAGCATGAGTTCTGCTGAAGCAAAATATAGAAGTATCCCTGCAGTAACTTCAGAGTTGGTTTGGCTAGTGGGCTTACTGAAGGTAGGAGTGTTCATCGGGCGGATTGGGCAGCTTTTTACTCTTAACGGTTTGGCTTAACGGTTATCGGCTTTTAAATGTATTAATCCGTTAGCCACCCGATAAGATATCGGGCGGATTGGTATCGGGTTAGCTCTTATAGGGCGGTTAATGGGCGGTTTATTGGCCTAACATATATGTTCACTAAATATCTCTTATTCTCCTCGTCTTAGAAATAATGAATTGCCATAAAAAATAATATTTTAGAGGCAATGTGATGCAGCTAATGAAAAAATCGCCATCAGATGTAGATTATAAAATAGATAAATTCACTACTAGTTCAGTATCGAGAAAAATAAAACAGAACTTATCTTCTGTTAGAGGCCACACTACATGTGTACTCATAAGCTTCAGATATAACCAAAAAAAATCTGTCACGCAAATTTCCATTCAGCTCCCACAATGAACTTTTAAAAACTGAAGTGCTCTGTTAAATTCTACTCTCTACACTCCTCTTCTATAAATAACTATCGTTCTCCATTTTCCACAAGCAATCATCCAAAATGCACAAATTTATTTCATGGGGTGTCGTTCCTCTAGTCATAACCAACCTTTTCAATTCTTCTTTTTCCATGACACACATAGAACCATATATGTATTAGACAACTCAATTCTATCACTAAATTATATATATATATATATATATATATATATATATATATATATATATATATATATATATATATATATATATATATATATATATATATATATATATATATATATATATTCTTAACGGGTTAATGGATTAGCCGTTAAGAAAATTGAATAATTCATCCCCAAACCGATAAGCCGTTAATAAAAAAAATTCAATCCGTTCCCCATCCGTTAAGCCGTTAACCCGTTACCAGTAAGCCGTTAAGCTTCGGTTTGGATCAATTTTCGATTTCGGATCGGTTTTGAACACCCCTAACTGAAGGAGCTGAGATTGACTGTAAAGGAGCCAACGATGTTGCACTGTGATAGCAAAGCAGCTATGCAAATTGCAGCCAATCCAGTCTACCATGAGAGAACAAAATATATAGAGATTGATTACTTTACCACTTTGTGAGAGAAAAAAATTAAAGAGGGATTGGTTGAACCTCAATATGTTTCCACTAAGGAGCCTCTAGATATGATGACTAAAGGATTAGGAGCTGAACAACATAGAGTCCTAATATTCAAGCTAGGATTATTCAATATTTTTCATCCTCCAGCTTGAGGGAGAGTGTGAAGTTAACAAATTAGAAGTTAATTAGTTATTAGGACTAATGTGCAAATAAAGAGACTTGGGGGTGTTAATACGAATAATAACCAACTTAGTCTATAAAAGGACTAAGTTGATTATTACTGTAATTAAGCGAAAATGAGAGCTCCAGCTCGTTCTTCTTCCTTCTTTTTCTATGAAATCAAAAAGATTCACAGTGTTGAATTGTTCTTGCATGTGATAGTTCAATTACAGTTTGATCAATGTAGCACAAATTAACAATAATCATCCTTTTGTGGATTAAAACAACACAAAATGGTTGATTTGTTTTAGTGATCTATATGTTATAAATTTAAATTAATCGAGTCACTAAATCTCAAATACCAAATTATCTAAAAAATTATTTTGAACTGATAGAAGAGTAGAGATTCTAGATGAAGTCAATTCTTTTTTATTTTTTTAGTTAAAATTATTGAACTCAAACTTTAGGCTACAAATAGAGACTTATAACCTTTGGTGGATTTAGACAGCAAAATAGCCATAGCAACCACCAGAAACTGGGTTATTATGCCCTTTGATCCTTTCATTTGCTTTCCGTACGAGTTCAATGATCAACATGTTTTTCTTTGCAATTTTTTTTAAGGTATTTTGTGTATTTGAAATCCATTTACTCGATTAATTTAGATTTGTATCATACGTCGGTTAATTTTAAAATTCAAACTTAAGTGTAGAGAAATTTTAACCATCCATCACTCCTATAGAGTTTTAATTCCTTCTTCTTTACTAGACGATGATCAGAAACTTTTTTTTTCCTTTCGATTATAAATATTCACATTAAGGTACCATTTAATTCAGATACCCTACATAAGGCCCACAAAAGAAAAAAGTATTTTTTATTAGAACTAGTTTCATACCTAGAACTCGGATCTAAAATCTCCGAATCATTACTATCAATATACGTAAGATAAAAATCATTGTTAAAATGTGGTAATATACTAGTCAATTGTAGGTATTTGACCTCAGCAAAATATACTAGCACCTGATATTTAAACTACTTTTAATAAGGTGTGTATATATATTAGTTAATTATGATATAAATGTCGGATTCAGATAAATATTTACCATTTCACTCAATATTTACAACTTCTAAATATTGAATCCCATCTTTATTTAACTGTACTAAAACACGCTTTAGGGCAAAGAATTCCAATAGAAGACATCATTACTTATTATATTGAATCTCCCTTTAGTTTAATTTGGTGGAATTATGTGTCAAAGTCTTAATCTCTTTTTATAATCATAATTCAAATCCGTAATGACATAATCATTGCTTTCAAGCTTATGTAAAATCAACACCTTTTTGCAAATGAAAAATGACATAAATAAATAAGAAAAAAAGACACTTGCCGTCAATGATATCACTCTCCAAACAAAATCATATCCATCATTCATAATCTCAAGGAAGAAATTGCCGAGCCATATAAGTATTTTAATTATAATCTATGAACTTTTCAATTTCTGTTATGAAATCTCCTATTTAAGGTGAATGTCTATAATTAGAGAGATTCTAGAGTTCTATTCTTGGTAGATAAATCATCCCCCTCCCTATAAATAAAGGGGTCTTCTATCATTGTAAATCACTCCTAACATTCTCTAAGTATCAATAAGAAGAACTCTCTCTACTCTTCTCTCTATTTGCTCTTGTTCTTGAGTTATTGTTCTTGTCTTTTATATTATTTCATAACACGTTATCAGCACGAGACTCTACCGTCTCAAGAAGCTCTTTAAGAAGATTAAGCCGCCGTCAATTTCTCCGCATCGGAGCCGCCGTCGTCTGCATCAGTGGAGGAAAGGGAGAAAACATTGAAAATATAATTGGTACACCTTAAAGGTAAGTAATTTACTTTTCCCTTTCAAATTCTTGAAATTCTACGATTTGATTTAATATACAAACAAAGTTTGATTATAACTCTAATGGAGTTTGTAAGAAATTATAACCACATGAAGTGGTAAAATCTCTATGTCCTGCCATGATTAAATTCATGTATGATTGTGGGCAAATAATTGAAAATCCGTCCCATTGAATTTGCTCCATTCCCTTTAGAGAATGTGGAAGCAGTATATGATAAGTCTGAAAGAAGACTAAAATATTACCATGAAGGTATCAATGAATGTGGACGTGGCAAAGAATTCCGTCCAATTGAATTTGCTCCATTCCCTTTAGAGAATGTGGTAGCAGTATGTGATAAGTCTGAAAGAAGACTAATTACCGTAAAGGTATCAATGGATGTGGACATGGCAATAGACGAAGTTATAATCGTCATTATTGTGGTAATGAGAACAATAAGGATTCTCAAAATAATCTTTCACTTTATGAAAGTAATATTTGACATGAGATTGTGTAAAGCACATGATCTTGATCCATTCCCTGAAGTGAATGTGATAATTGTAATAGAGCCCGTAAGTATGAACACGCTCTTAATGTAAATTTGTTTTATGTCTGACATTATGAAAAGAAAGTTCGTTGCCCTTGAAATTTCGGGCAAGAACTATATGACATGGGTGTTGGATGCTGTAATCCACTTAGATGCTATGGGTCTTGGAGACGCCATTAAAGACAGAAATAATGCATCCACCCAAAACTATGCTAAGGCCTTGATTTTCTTGCGCCATCACCTTGATGAAGGTTTGAAACTATGCTAAGGCCTTGATTTTCTTGCGCCATCACCTTGATGAAGGTTTGAAACTATGCTAAGGCCTTGATTTTCTTGCGCCATCACCTTAATGAAGGTTTGAAAATTGAATATATCACAGTCAAAGATCCACCCACCTTGTGGAATGGCTTAAAGAAGAGATATGACAACCTGAAGGTGGTCACTCTGCCACAAGCACGATACGATAAGAATTCAAAAGCAAATAGTTTATAAACTATATATTATCGTTGCGGTGGAAACGGGCACTGGTCAAAGGCTTGCCGTATACCATGACATTTGGTTGACCTTTATCAAGCATCTCGAAAGAGTAAACGCCCTGAAATGAATTTTGTCCCTGACGACAACTTTGACATCACCCACTTGGATGTGGCAGACTTCTTTGAGCAACCCGAGGGGAAAATAGACCACCTAATCGGTGATGGATCCGTGATGAAAGAAGATGGAGCTATTTGATTTTATTTTACTTGTTTGTATTAGTGAATGAATAAACTAATAGCCATTAGTATTAGCTCGTATTAGTTAGTTCATGATATAATGTTAGTATTAGTTCTTTAGAATGTATCAATATGCTCAAATATCAATAATATTTTTACTTTCCAGTAGAGGTAATCGACTAACCTGAAAAACTAGTCGGTTATCTCATATTTCGCATAAAAACTGCAAAACAATCGATTGTCAATGATCAACAATCGATTGTCTTTAAAACAGTGTGATCTGGAATTTTACAAAAACAGTCAACAATCGATCGTCTATGATTAACAATCGATTGTCTTTAAAACAGTGTGTTCTGGAATTTTTCAAAAACAGTCAACAATCGATTGTCAATGTTTAACAATCGATTGTCGTTAGACAGTGTAATCTGGAATTTTTCAAAAATCATCCACAATCGATTGTCTATGTCTAACAATCGATTGTCATTAGACAGTGTAATCTGGAATTTTTCAAAATAGTCAACAATCGATTGTCTATAGTTAACAATCGATTGTCTTAAGACAGTGTGCTCTGGAATTTTTCAAAATAAGCCAACAATCGATTGTCTATATCTTACAATCGATTGTCTTAAACAGTGTGATCTGAAGTTTTTCAAAAATAACAAATAATCGATTGTGTGTGTTTAACAATCGATTGTCTATGTTCAAACAATCGATTGTGTGTGTTTAATAATCGATTGTCTTATGAAAAACGCTGAAAATTTTCAAACTGCAAAGTAATCAATTATGGATAACATATCTGATTTTGTTAGTCAACTGTTAGCAGCAGATTTTGAAAATATTATGTGACACAAACGAATTGAAGTTGTTTATTCTCATGTTCGTATATTTTCTTTTATATGTCAAACCATGGGAAGTAAATTGATTGAAGGCTCCGGAAGAGCAACTGTAACTCTGCCCAAAGGCACGACGTTTATCTTAGAGAATGCAATATTCTCCTCCAAGTCTAAGAAGAACTTGTTGAGTTTTAAAGATATCATTCAAAATGGATATCATATTGAGACAATAGATGAGAATAATCTTGAATTCTTCATGAAAACGAGGCTGCCCATTTCGGTTTGGGTTCACGCCATTTTGCATGCAGCAATGCTAGTTCGTCGGCTGCCCACTTTGGTTTGGGTTCACGCCATTTTGCATGCAGCAATACTAGTTCGTCGGCTGCCCACTTCGGTTTGGGGTCACGCCATTTTGCATACAGCAATGCTAGTTCGTCTCTGACTGACGAATTGACACAAATATTCCCCGTTGCAATTGGTTTTGTGTCATGGACCCAATATATCCCATTTAAGAATCTTTGGATGCGCAGTATATGTGCCTGTAGCACCGCCATCCCGCACCAAAATGGGTCTGCAAAGAATGTTAGGAATATATGTTGAGGTTGAATCGCCCTCCATTATTCGCTACCTCAAAACAATGACAGGAGATTTGTTCACTGCACGATTTGCAGACTGTCGATTTGATGAGACACTTTTCCCAAAATTAGGGGGAGAAGTTGGTGAAACCAAACGGGAAATTTTGTGGAAAAATGCATCATTATCTCATCTTGATCCACATACCTCTATTTGTGAAAGAGGCACAAAAGATTATCCATTTGCAAAGAATAGCAAATCAAATGCCTGACGCATTTATAGATTTGAAAAGGATAACAAAATCACATATCCTCGAAGTGAATGTGACAACATTTGATTCACGAATACATATTTATTATTGGAAGAATATGAACATGAAATTGGTATTAAATATACCACACTCACCCCTAGAAGGAGGTTTGAGATGATATATGGCATGAATGATCGTTGGTCACGTACCTATTGTACGCCAAAGTATTTTGGAAATATGACTATTAAAGGACAACGATAATGCAAGAAACATATCTTGCATATAAGTTTGACATGACCATAATGGTATAACTTTCTCTTTAAGAAAGATATTCACCACATGGATGTTGATGAATCTGTGGTAGTACAAAATTAATTGAGAGCTCTAGAAGAGCCAATTATTACTATGTTGGAGAAACACAATTGAGTATTGTGCTGTAGTAAGTCTCAAAGAAACTTATTCAGTTTCCAAAGTACACGCAAAAGCGATTGATTATATTGAGACTATAAATAAAGGAAGGCTTTGATATCTCCTATTACTACAACTTGTAGCGGGTTAATTTGCATATGAAAAGCTACCCGCTTTGTTCTCCAGTTTGTACTACACAAACGAAAAAAAATGCCACAATAAAGTGGATATCTATTGGTATAAAACCCATGTCATAATAAACCTGAAGTTTATTGATAAGTGCACATGTCATGGTGTAAATTTGAAGTTTACCAATATTGATAATTTATTCAGTTGGCATTCGTGTTAGCCATCTCATTTTTTGTATGATGTGCAAATTCACATAGGTGAATATCAAAGAACTAGAAAGTTCTTTACGAATTCTCTTGTATCACTTGTTCTCATTAATGAACTGACCAACTAAAGAATATGGGTTGAAGCCCATAAATTCTGGAAATATCAAAGGTGAATATGGGCCCATTCACCTGCCATGTATACCACATATGATGCATCAATGATATGGTTACATGCGCAATTGTTATTAACCCGCAGCCTGGCCGGTGCTTGCGAGGTAAATTGCTCAGTAATCTAACTTCGAGCATAATTTCCAGATTTCCTACTCAAGATAGTTCATCTTGATAAGTTGGTTTATATCAAAGTTGGTTTAGCAAGATAATTATTGAGTGCTTCCACTTAATAGCTAAACTGTTTCTTATGAGAACAAAGTTATATATATCAGTTTGATATATGTTGTATACGAGAGTATATTATATTCTCCCCTCACAAGTGGTTCAGGGTCAGGAACCAAATAATATCATCTTATTATTAATGTGCCGTGTATATTGACATAATAATGCACAAAGATGATTTCCCAAAGTTGAGGAAACAAGTTAACTTTACTAACATGAGGGGGAGACATGATAAACACTTGAGAAAAGGTTACATGGGATGAATTATCATTTGTATATGTATATCCCCGAATATCATGATATGAACCTGAAGTTCATAAAAGGTATAATTCAATTACAACATATTGCAAAGCATGCTATACGCATTTGCTGACCCAAAGAAAGTAACTAAATGGAAGAGATACAATTCAAGAAGAATTGATTCCATATGAAAGACATGTAGTTTTGAACCTATAGTTCAAATGCTTGAAAGTATAAAGTCAAAGGTATGTATAATCAGTTTTCTTTATCTTATTTGCCTAGCATGACATGGAAAACTTGACATGCATCTAAAGTCTATTATATGGCTTATATGACTTAACTTGAAAGATTTAAGTTGCTTGAAGCATATGCAATTCTTGGTCCTGAAGTACCACATTCTTAGTACAATTTGTGTACATATGTATCTTGCTATAACTATAAGCATGATGGCATTGAGAATGCATCTACGGAGATATTGAAGAGTTATTCCACGACATTATATGAAGATGTTCATATCTATCAAGAATGATAATTTCAAGGTGCGGAATATTTATTCAAGTCAATATGGTTGATTTGTCAAACGTCTATCAAAGATCGTTTTGAAGATGATGCACAAGATTGGAATGCAAATGCTCAAGGATATAAATTGATGTACTCATTAGGGGGAGTTAATGCGCGTTGCACTCTTTTTCCCTTACAAGGTTTTTTCCCAATTGGGTTTTCCTTGCAAGGTTTTTAACGAGGCAACCAATAGGCGCATATTCAAACATGTGTACTCTTTTTCCTTTCTTTAATTTTTCCCATTGGGTTTTGGTTTTAAGGTTTTAACGAGGCACATTGTTGAATAGACATTCAAGGGGGAGTGTTATGAAATCTCCTATTTAAGGTGAATGTCTATAATTAGAGAGATTCTAGAGTTCTATTCTTGGTAGATAAATCATCCCCCTCAATATAAATAAAGGGGTCTTCTACCATTGTAAACCATCCCTAACAATCTCTAAGTATCAATAAGAAGAACTCTCTCTACTCTTCTCTCTATTTGCTCTTGTTCTTGAGTTATTGTTCTTGTCTTTTATATTATTTCATAACAATTTCTAACTTTTGACCCTTTCTTTTTAATTCTATAAGTGAATTCCGAAGGTTATTGAATATTGCTTAAAGGTCCTTTTAGTTGTACATTTTGCCAAATATCACCCTTTTGATTTCTATTTGTTTGAGTCAAAAGAAATCCATTGCATTAGATTAGCACGCAATTCAATTTCTCATGTCAAATGTAATAGAATGACTGAATGAGACTCATTCAGTCATTCAATGAGTCATTATCCTTCTTAAAGTTCATCTCTAAATTCCTATGCTATGAATAAGATTATAAAATTATTCTATTAATGACTATCTTTATATCAACAACAATAATAATAGTGATAATAATAATAACAACATCTTTTGATATGATATGATAATATGAATATAAATTCGGTTTAATTTTGGGTATATATGAAGAAAGTCTATCCTATGATCCCAATTCCTTTTATTTCAATATTCCAATATATTTGGCTCCAAAGTTAAATACAAATTTTCACATGCATAACATTTACTTGGAGATCTTGCTTGTGATTTAGCTTTAATTTTAAAATCAAATCTCGTTTTATCCTTGTTAATTAGTTGTTAGTCATCATAGTTAACATCTAAAAGCAAGATCTTACCCAAATCTATGTGATGTCAAACCATAATGTACTAAAGTAATTTGGTTAATTATCTAGTGGAATAATTTAATAAAGGTATATTTGTGGACCTCCATATATTGTTTTTCATTTTTTTATTTTTTCCGTTTAGGTTAAAAACAAATTAGTAATTAATTCACAAAATAGCATGCCCACAAAAGCAAATGACTAGGTGACTTACTCCATATATATTATGATGACATTGTCCAGTCTTTCTATATAAAAGATGATTAATCATCTCCAAATTGTCATTCCATTAGATTTAATTAATTAGTAATTAATTAACTCTAACGCGTAAATAATCACTTTATCTTTGGACCAAAGCCACCACCTTCTTAATTAAAATTTGGTTTAATTAGGTTAATGTAAAAGATTTCCCCTAACAAACAAACATATGATGCCAAATTAGGTTATTTTAATACCAACAAGAATAAGATATGACCCCATGCCTCATTTTCCATATCAATTTCCATAGACAACCTTTTACATGCCAAGAAAAAACTTATTACTTTTGTTGGCCATGTTTGCTTATTTACATAACAAAAGAGATTAATTATAAGAAGATTTAATCGAAAATATCGACGTTATAAGACAACGAAGGCCCATGATATATAGAATTTCCTAGAAGTCCCATCAACCAGGAGCATCACTTTACTAATTGAATAATAAATAAATGAATAATACTAATAAAAAATAAGATCTTCACTACCAATATCTATTTATTATAATTAAGACTTGAAAGTGACATCATCTTATATATAATTAAAGAGTTTAATTAACTTTACTATGCAATTGAACTATCAAAATACCATTTAAACTCAGAGGTAGAAACAATTTATATTCAATGGGTAATTGAATTCATATTTGGAACATGCGATATATAAGTTTTTATATTTGAAAAATTACTAAAATTCTAATACTATGTATTTTACGTGCTAAAAATATTAAAAATTTAACTCATTAAATTTAAATCTCGAATCTCTTTGTTTAAACCTTTGAATGATTCAAAACCTTAAATAAAAATACACAAGCATAAATTATTATTTTTTCTAATAGGAAAAAATAATACAAAAAAAAAACAAAGAAAAAGTAGTACTAGTATCAGTGATATTCCAGAAGGACTCATAGTCAAAAGCATTTAATAATGGAAAGGCGCGCACTCCTAATTCATTTCAAATATCACCTGCATGCGTCCATTTAGGGGTGTACATAGATCGGTTTGGTTCGGATTTTACAATTATCAAACCAAACCAATTGTGTTGGGTTATTAAATTTAAAGACCAAACCAAACCAATAAATTCGGGTTTTTCAATACCGGGTTTTCTCGGATTTTTTCGGGTTATCGGGTTATTCGGGTTTTTCCGGAATTTTTTCCGGTAAAATCTTCGTAGAACAAAACATATAACGTATGCTCAAAATATTTCTTTGATCCTAGTAAGATATAACTATATAAAGTATTTTCCAAGAAAATAATACAAAATATGAGATATGTCATGATTCATGACATTATCCTAAAATATTCAACAATAAAGACAATAAAATTATGTAATATAAATATTGCTAATTAAAAAGCCATAATAAAAATGAACATAATCTAAAAACACTAATTCAAGCTAAACTAGATATACTAATAGGGGAGTATTAATTATATGCCTAAAAGTTAAAGCAAAATAAAAATAGGTTATGTATTTTTATCTAAATTATAGCAAAACAAAAATTAGACATTCAATACATTCTCGTTCGTAATATTGAATTGAATATCTTTTATTTGCTTTAGTATTGATTGCTAGCACTATTTAATTTACTAATATTAATGGCTATAAAACTTATTGGAGCATTCAAAAGTTCTAAAACCAACCTTGAAATAATACCTTAAAAGATAAAATTATGAAATTTTTTAAGAAATATTTATAAATTACATTACAATAAGTATATTTATATATTAAATATATCTAAAAATTTTATATATGCAACGTCGGGTTGGTTTGGTTTCGGTTTAACTTTCTTTAGTTAAAACCAAACCAAACCAATTATGGTCGGGTTTTTTTTTTCTAACACCAAACCAAGTCAAACCAAACCATAGTCGGGTTTTTTTCTCGGCTTGACTCGGATTATCGGGTTGTACGGTTTGTCGGTTTTCTTTGTACACGCCTATGTCTATTGCATTAAGAACATTCTTAAAAACCAACAATCGAGGTTAAGGTGGGATAAATAGGATTCCTCTATCGTTCATTAGATATTTTTTGGTTCGAGTCATATGACTAAAAGAATCATAATAGAGAGTATTTTTTTCTTTATGAATTTATGCGAATTAATAATGGCTTCGAGATAAAAAAATCGAACACCGAATGAAAAAAGAAATTGATAAAGATATCCATAAAAGTAAACTATTAATAGAAGATTTGGGGCAACAAAGTCCTTTATAATATAAAAATAAAAAAAGATAATATTGCTAACTTATTCTATATATTTATTCAAGACTGTCGGAAAGCGTAAAAGGTTTAAGAAAAATCCTAAGCTAAATCCAAGTATTTAACTCCAAAAGAAAACTTAATTGGCACTATTGTCATATAGTTAGAAATAAAATCATAAATCAGTTAGTTACTTTATTCAGGTTGTTTACTAAGTTAGTTAAAGTAATTATAGTTTAGTTAAAGGTGATTACATGGAGAAAGTGGTAACAATGTCACTACCAAAATTTAGACAAGTTGGTGGAATTTTGCTTTTAAAATTAAATAAAGAAAGAAAACAGTAGTGTGGCATACATAGTTTTTTTTTTTGGTCAAGAAAAAATTTGTATTCAATCAATGTTAATGTACATCAATTGTTCTTTTGGGACTATAGAACAACTCTCAAAACTTAGTCAATTAGCTACTCTACAACTATTGTTGTTTAACTACAAACCTAATGTGAATCTAGTCAGAATTACATTGGGTAGTAGTTCATGTTTTGTACGGTGTTCTGCCACTTTGGCTTCTTCATTCCAGTGATATGCACTTGGATAGCAATTTGTCGTGCTCTATTTGCTGCATCTTTGCTCGACTGTCGAAATCTTTTTTCGTTCCTTTCCATCCAAATGTTGTATACGATTGCTGCAAACACCATTCCTAGAATTGATTTCCTAGGATGCCAATTGTTAACTCTGGCCGAGACCCACTGAACCTGTAGTTCCCAACTGGTGATTACTCTTTTAAACTTCATCCACTGTAGCAAACCTTGCCACATCCTTTGTGAGTAAGGACAGTCAAAGAAGAGGTGATCATGTGTCTCTACAAGGTCTCTCCCACACACTGTACATGCTTGATCAGTGTGAATACCCCACCTTTCTAATATATCAACTGTTGCCAATCGTTTGTGTAATGCCAACCATAAAATGAATTTCTGTTTAGGCAGCACCCCAGATACCATTACTAAGTTCTTCCAGTTGACTTTGGCATACTGTGGAGTAGAGTGTAAGTATGCCTTCCTGATGTTGTAACTCCCATTCTGGCAGCATGAATGCGGTGATATGCTTTCATTTTTCCACCAATCCCTTGCTCCAAAAATCTTCCTCACCAGTCAGCTTGCTTGTTTTGGTACTTCCATGGTATCAATGTCTTTTTTCTTTATATAGTGGCAGTGAATCCATTTTACCCTGAGTTTATCTTTTTTGAACATTAGAGCCCATAACAGCTTAGATAAGGCTGATTTGTTCCATCGTTCATAGCAGATAATGTTTAATCCTCCAGCTGCCTCTGGTTTGTAAACTGGTTCCCATGCTTTTGAATTTACTTATGCCCCTAAGTTTTTTTTTCTCTTTTGTGTTTTCTCGATATGGGATTCGCTTGGGACATCACAAATTAAAAATAATTAAAATATTTAGTCTTTGAGGTACTAAAGTGATAATTATTTCGGAACGATTTTTTGAGTAAATGACTGTTGATTTGTAAGAGAAAGAGTACTTATTGTTACAAGTAACTTTACCTAATTGCTTATAACTAAACACTTTTAATGTATAAAAGTTAAACTGATATATGCTGTTACTATTAAAGTTTAAACCACCAGACGACTTTGCTGTAATTAGTACACCGACCCATGCAAAATAATTTAGTCAAACCCATTAATTTCCAACAATACTTAACTGTTACAACTACCATGAGAAAAAAAGTGCAACTAGATGATGGTTGTAAATTGTAATTAAGAAGATCTGCCTTTTGACTATTCTAAAATTTTAAAATTTAAAGAGCTGAAATATAGTAATTTTGATGTGGTTATTTTTCCACCATAACTAACTAAAAACATATCGAAAATAATTATAAAGAAAGGTAACTTGAGTATATGAGTAATTGACTGAAACATAAAGTATAGTTTGTAAAAGGATTTGATAATAGTTGTCGATTCAGGCTTTTGATATCGTTGTTTACCCTAAAATTCGAGTAACAATTAAATTTGTGTTATGATCTTAAGGATATGTAATGTTATTCAATGTTAATTGATAAACAAAGATTAAATAGATAAATTGGAAAGTAAAGCAAATCAAACCAATATGCAAGTTGACCCCGACCTATGATAGTCTCGAGGTATGATAATAGGAATAACAAATTATAAAGCAGCTCTAATGAATAACAAATAAAATAGCAAGAAAGTAATGAGCACATATTTTTTTATCAGTGAACAATGTTCATTACAAGGGAATGGGATCCCCATTTTACAATAGGGGAGTCATAAATAAGTTACACTTCTAATTATAGTAGGAAATTATATTTGACAGCTGTTTAACCGTCGAAGATCAAGCCATTCTGAAATTCATGTCGTGATTTCTGGCCCGTTGCGGGTTATCTCGCTCTTTCCATTTTTGAATCACACCGGCATCATCTCGAAGCATGCCTTCTTCTGACCTTGGTAAGTGTTATCGAACTCGACTTTGGAAAGGAACTTCGACTCCAAGCTCGACGTCCTAGTCTTCCGACGTGGTATCACTTTTTCCATTGTAGAAATAAATCGGGTAGCCCCGATTTTCAAAGTATATAGATAGTCCCCTCATTTCATAGAGTAAAATGATAAGAAACGACTTGAGCCTCGGTTCTCTGGAAACCCCAATAATGACGGCGTCCTGTGACGTAAGCGGTTGAGGTGACCGAAACATCTCGTCGATACAGTTTTCCAAATCATTAATATTTGTCATCAGGTGGTCGGCCGCTAGCACCATCGAACCGTCACCACGACCCTATTAATACAAGTTCTTTATTTGAATCAAAGACTTTACTTTCACCTTCACCCTATTTCCTAAGCCTTTTTCTCTCTCCATCTCTTCTCTTCTGCCAACCGTTGAGTCACTTTTGTTAGTGCCAAAACATCAAACTTCACCTTTTTCCACTTCTCTCTATCTGAATTGATGCCGAAAACCTCCAAAATCTTCCAACAAAAGGATAAAGCTTCATCATCTTCTTTCCGGTCAGCTGGTGATAAAGCGCCAGCAGAATCGCTCCCTCACGAGTATGTTCCCAGCCCTTACGTCTTAATGTGTAACTTCAAAGTCGAGAATCCCTCATCGATTCGTGGTAGATGTGAGCACGTGTCGAGATATATTTTCTCGATAACGGAGAAACACCTCTAGGGAAGAGAGATTGTGGCTGGGGGCCGAGGTCGTGGTACATATCCCCGATCCGGAGGAGAGTATCACCAATCACGTGGAAGGGTTCCTAAGTGTCCATACTTACCCCTTCATATTGGGTCCTATCGACCCAGTCATCATTGATTTCTGCAAGATGTACCAAGTCACCTTCATCTAGGTTGACCCCTTGTTTTGGCGCATAGTGATCATGCTTCGTTTTTTCTCCAACAAGGCCAAAGGGCTGGAGTTCACCCTCAATCATCTCATTCGGTTATATCGACCTTGGCTTTTTTGAGGATTGATCAAGCTCCAACGCCGAGCGATCAAGGCCTCTTTTTGTGAGCAACAATGAGGATAAAGATTAGGGCTGGATGAGCCGGTTCATGCGAGTAAGGACCTGCAACATCATCCTAGAGGAGAAATCCCCTCGATCGTAAGTGATATTTTTACCCATTAGCCTTCGTACTCCGATTTTTTCATATGTAATGCTTTCATGTATTTTAAAGAGTTTGCTTGGATGCCTCACGTGGTCAGTGACCTCGAAGACTGGGTTCGAAAATTGGTCACGACTTCCTCCCATGCCGAGTCTACTAGCATGACTTGGCAAGGGGCAGATGGGAAGCCAAACATTATGGTAAGTTTATCTTGTAAGATTCTGATGCCTTCCCCTTTATCGGAGATTTCTCTTCACTTATACTTGATTCTCTTTTATGCAGGCATTAAAGATGTCTCTAAAATAAAGCCGGCCCTGCTTGGGGAAGAGACCGAGTCCCCGATTCTGAGTGTACATTCTTTTACTAACTTGGTCCTGCACTGCATCAAAACAATCATGCACGTATCTCACAACTTGTTAGTCCAAAAGCAAATCCTACACTAAAAAGAAAATCAAAGAAGAACAAAAAGAAAGACACATGAGTTACCTCCCAAGAAGTGCCTGATTTAATATAGCGACACGACACAGGTTACCATCAAATCACTTTATATGGAGTAGTGCCACCACATGATGTCATCAGTTTTGCCTAGGTAGTGCTTGACTATGTGCCTATTAACTTTGAAAACCTCCCCATTTTTCTTGTTCAAATCAAGTGCACCAAACGGAGTCATAAACACCCCTTCAAAAGGTCCACTCCATTTCGACTTAAGCTTTTCTGGAAACAAACGTAACTGAAAATTGAACAAAAGAACCAAATCTCCTACTTTGAACTCCTTGCCATGAGCATATTTATCATGAAGGTACTTCATCTTGTCCTTGTACAAGGATGAATTGGAGTAGGAGTGGAATCAAAATTTATCAAGTTTATTAAGCTGCTCGATATGAACTATGACCTTGGCACCTATAAGATATGGTCGAAATTTCTCCATCGTGAACACAATAGCCAAAAGCTTTTTCTTGGTTACTGTGTAGTTCACTTAAGCATCATTCATTGTCTTGCTCGTATAGTACACCGGATGAAATATTTTTCTCACTCTTTGACCCAAAACCACCCCAACCGCAACATCACTCACATCACACATGAGCTCAAAAGGTAAGCTCCAATTGGGTGCAGTGATAATAGGAGTGGTAGTCAACTTGTTCTTGAGAAGTTCAAAGGCTTGTATACATCTCTCTTCGAACACGAACTTGGCATCTTTTTCCAATAACTTGCATAAGGGATTCACTGCCTTTGAAAAGTCTTTGATTAAATCTCCGGTAGAACCCCGCATGCCCAAGAAAACTTCTAACTCCCTTGATAGATAAATCTCAGGAGCCTTTAAATCACATCGAGTTTTGCTTTGTCCACCTCTATACCATGTTTTGAAATTTTATGCCCAAGAACTATGCCCTCTTCAACCATGAAGTGGCATTTTTCCCAATTAAGAACAAGATTAGTTTCTTCACAACGGGCCAACTTTATCAAGATTTTTCAAACACTCCTCAAATGAATCACCCAAAACCCTAAAGTCGTCAATGAATAGCTCCAAAATATCTTCTACCATATCGGTGAAAATGGCTATCATACACTGTTGGAATGAAGCTACTACATTGAACAATTCAAAGGGCATCCTAGAAAAGGCAAAGGTGCCAAATGGACAAGTGAATGCAGTCTTCTCCTGATCTTTCGGAGCAATCAAGATTTGGTTGTATCTAGAATACCCATCCAAGAAACAGTAGAAGGCATGCTCACCAAGTCGATCTAACATTTGATCAAGAGAAGACAATGGAAAATGATCCTTGCGGGTCACTTCATTCAACTTGTGGTAGTCCATGCATACCCTCCACCCGATGATAGTCCTTGTTGGAATCAACTCATTCTGCGTATTTGTAACCACGCTTATGCAACCCTTTTTCAGCGCACATTGCATCGGCGAAGTGTAAGAGCTATCATATATGGGGTACATAAACCCGACATCCAACCACTTGATCACCTCTTTTTACACAACTTCTTGCATTGCCTCATTCAACCTCCTTTGATGTTCCAGGGAGGGCTTTGCATCATCTTCCAGAATAATCTTGTGCATACAGAATGAGGGGCTTATTCTCCAAATATCAGCTAAGGTACATCCAATTGCCTTCTTTTGCTTTTGGAGCACCGCCAATGTGGCATCGACCTTCATGTTACTAAGACAAGAGTAAATAATAACTGGCAAAGTTAACTAGGGCCTAATAGTTCATACCTAAGGTGTGTAGGCAACGGCTTAAACTCCAACACTAGAGGTCCCTCAATTGAAGGTTTTGTTGGTGGAGTCTTCATATTCTCAAGATCCAAAGAGAGTTTCCTAGGCTCATAAGAATAAGAGCCCCTTCCATGTGAAGAATTCACACACTCCACTCGTCCCTCATCCTCATTGACGTCAAGATTCAACAAGACTGCCTCTAGAGGGTCCTCGACATTGATCATTGCACTAGTATCATCAAATATCACTGCCGTGAGAAGGTCCACAAAAGAGCACATCTCAAAACTATTGGGTTACTTCATTGACTTGCACACATGAAAGACCACTTTCTCATCACCCACCCGGAATGTAAGTTCCCCTTCTTCTACATCAACTAAGGCCTTCTCAGTAGCAAGAAAAGGTCTTTCTTATATGATTGGAACTTCATAATATACCTCACAAAAGAAGATCACAAAATCAGTTGACAAGATAAATTTGTCTACCCGGACAAAAACATCATCAATAATAACCAATGTTCTTTTCATAGTTCTATCCGCCACTTGCAATCTCATAAAAGTCAGCCTTGGTTGCCCAATACCCAAACTCTTGAAAATTGAGTAGGGCATCAAGTTGATACTTGCCCCAAATCACATAGAGCTTTAGCAAAGTCTGCACTCCCAATGGTGAAAGCACCAGGATTTTCTAGCTTCGGGGCCATTGAGTGCACTATTGCACTAACTTGGTGGGTCATCTTGATAGTTTCACAATCCATTGATATTTTCTTTGTCACCAAGTCAATTTATCATAGCCCGGCATTTGTTCAAGAGCTTCCATCAAAGGCACATTAATAGATAAGCTATTTATCATGTCAATAATCTGCTTCGCGAGCCTTTGAGGATAAGATAGAGGTGGCCTTGGCCAAGGAGCCTTGGATTTAGGCATAAACGTTTTCGACATATCTATTACGTATTCTCTAGAGGGGTTCACGTCATTCTGAGTCTCCACCTCGGCATCTTGGATATCAAACCTTACTTCCTCATTCACGTTCTCATCAATCATATTTTCAACCACCAAAAGAATCTCATCTTCTTGCAACTTAACTTCATCACTCAAAATTGCTTTTTGCTTGGAGGCATTCACATTACCGCCTCTCCCACTTCTTGTAGTTACCACCACAACATGATTGTTCCTACCCTATGAGCTACCATACCACTTTGGTAGAGCCCCCTTAGGACGAGTATTCAAGGATTGAGAGATTTGGACTAATTGAATCTTCAGGTTTCTGATTGAAGTATTATGGGAAGCCAATTGAGCATCAGAATCCGCATTCTTCTTCATCATCTTTCCAAACATCATTTCAATTCTCCTCATTTAGTTGTTGGAATAACTAAGACCTTGGGATGGAAATAGGGGTGGATTGTTTGGTTATTGATACATCGGGGGCCTTTGAAAGCCTAACCCCCGATTTCCCTAATTACCATTGTTCCAACCTCCCTGATTGTTGTTACCGCCCCAATATTTGTTGTTGCCATTCCAATTACCCTAGTTGTTCTGATTTCCCTAATTGGAATTTTGGTTGTTGTTCTCCCAATTACTGTTCCTTTGTTGTTGTTGATTGCCCCAATTGCCTTAAGGTCTCCATTGTTGTAGATTGGAAGAATTGCCCCTTTGGCCTTGATAGTTGTTCACGTACTTCATCTCTTCATTCTACCCATCATCTTGGAATCTACCATAATTATTATCATATTGATCCGAACTCTCTTGGTTCGGTTGACCTCTTTGTCTTCTTTTTTTCACTATCATGTTGACGCCCTCCATAGCATTTACTTGGCGAGACTGTTGTAACTATGCCTTAGCTAGTTGGTTCATTGTTGTTGTCAGTTTTGCTATAGCATGACCATGATCATGTAGCTCTTTGTGCAAGTGAATGACCTTGGGGTCACCCTGGGTCACATTGACTCTACTTTGCCAAACGGAGGACGTGTCAGCCATCTCGTCAAGAATGTTACAAGCCTCATCATAAGACAGCTTCATGAAATTTCCCCAAGCAAATTGGTTCATGATGCACTGGTTTGTTATGTTAATGCCCCGGTATAAATTATGTTAGATCATCGTTGGGAAATTTATTTACCATGGTTTTGTATCTCTCCCAAATCTCGTGTAATGGCTCGGTCAGCTCCTGTTTGAAAGCTCAGATCTCATATCTCAATGCTGCCATGAGCTCCGGCAAGAAAAACTTTGTAATGAACATATTCGCCAACACATCTCAAGTAGTGATGGAATGGTTGGGAAGTCTCTCAAGCCAATCCAACGCCTTCCCTCTAGGTGAGAGAGGGAAGAGTCTCAACCGGAGTGCATCCTCCGACACATTAGTTTTCTTGCTCCTCCAACAAGTATCCATGAAACCCTTGCGATGTTTGTAATAATTTTGATTGGAATCGCCCGTAAAATACCCACACTGCTCCAGCAGTGTCAGTATCACATTTGCAATTTGAAAATTGTCCGCCCGAATCCGGGGTGGGACAATTGTACTAGCATATCCTTGGTTGGGAAACACTCGAGGAGCCACTCTTGGAGGTGGCGGGTGAGGGTCTGGAATATTATCATTGGCCTGACGGCCTCTCCTTTAATATTGAGGTACAATTGGGACCTTATCATCAATGTTGTCATCTACCTCCTCCCCTGACGGAAGATCTCCAAGAGGTGAATTGTTTTCTGCCATTTTGTACCTGAAGTTGTAACTCCTACAAATTAGTAACACAGAAGGAAAGAAGAAAAATACACAAAAATATTTAAATATATAGCCAAAACTGTTAGCTTCCTGACAACAGCGCCGAAAGTGATCAGAGCCAACCCTGCACCACAACAAAGTAGCGAGAGTGGTCAAAGCAGCTTTTACTCGAGATGTGTCGGGATCAATTTCCACAGGGAGCTAGAAATGAGAATTAGGTTCATATCTAAATTGGAGATGTGTAATTTCTCTTAGTTTCAATTTTTAATCATAGTTGGTCTTTTGATTACTTCTAATATTATGCTAATAAGAGGCTAAATTAAACTAAAAGTAAGATATTTGAAAGGTTGTCTAAATGGGTAAGGAGGCACTAGGGAAGTGACTTTCTCCTAGGTGGATACTTGACGGGTTCTTGAGTCTAAGGAAAGGTTGTCATGTTGGGGATTACAATATAACCAACGCACTAAACTTCTCACTCTATACCTCTCGGTAGTTTGAGTGATTTTGCCCTAATTGACTTTCTCAAGACCAATTGGGAATGATAATTTGTGCAATCAATTTTACGTTCAAGTCGGGTATTACTATCTCTAGGTTTAACCTTTTAATTGAGGTTATCAATCCATAGAATACGTTCCAATTCCTAGTTGGACTAATTTTCCTAGACTCAAGTTCTCTTTATCAAGAAGAACCCAAGTCAAATAGGCACAAATTAGTATTTGCAACCACTAATTCAATCATGGAAAACATAAATTAGCCCAAATATCAAACACCCATAGACATTCAAGCCCTAAAACTCAAGACCTATCAAATACCCACACTAGGGTTGAGCCACAACCCTAGCTAATGGGTCTAGATACTCATGATAATAGAAGAAAATTGATAAATAAATGAAAAAACCTATAATAATTAATTACAAGCTAATACTTATAGATTCAATGATAATCTACTCTAAATGGTCAAAACCCCTTGTTCAAGAGCGTAACTCAAAGTCAGAATACAACTCATGACCTAAAAATGGGGAAAAAAACTATGTATACTAGGCTGAGTATTTTGGAAAAAATACCCCTGGGGAGAGGGGGATAGTGCAGATCGCACAAAATCGAGTGTGGCCGCAATGAGACTTCTTAACTTTGAACTCTGCTCTCTGAACGTGGCCACCCTGGTCAACACAAAATGCACCACGACCGCGGTGGATTCTATTGCGGTCAGCACAAAAAGAATCGCGAACTGCATTGGCGTTTAAGCTCCAACACTATAACTCTTTGAACTTCTTATTTGCAGACCTCACAATCTTGATTGCGGTCACGATAAAATCATTGTGACCCGCACAACATACTCCGCGGCCGCATTGCTTGATTTTCCAAAATGTGCACATCTCTGAATCTCCTTACTGCAGACCGCACCAATGTAGTGCCTCCACAGTAGATCTGTTGCACTATTCCTGGACTTGTTCTTGGTACTTGTGCATGTACACTCCTTTTTGAGTTGGTTTTAACTTGTTGTTACCTTTCTGACCAAACCCTGCAAACAAGTACAACATGTAAGCCTTTTGGGACTATTTTGTATACATTTTTAATCAAAATTCAAGTAAGAATGAGTGTAAAATGAACCATAATCTTATCAGCTTTCACCAAGTTTAGGGCCGATCTAAGCGAATGCAAGACCGAGCTCTAGAAGACCTCAGAGGAGAGGAACGCTTTGAAGCTCCTTTACAGTCAAAAGGAGGAGGAGCTCAAGGACCTTTGAGCAGACTTGGCCTAGGCTCGTAAGGAAGAGGCTGAGCTAGATGAGCAAGTAACTATCACTTTGAAAGAGTGTGGTCTCAACCCAACTGTAGAGGCTAATACTTCAGTGTCAGTTGTAGCAAAAGCTATAAAGGATCGAGTTGCTCCGAGGGAAAGTCGATCAAATCGAAGCTCGCTGTGATTGATGGAAGGAGAACATGAACCGCCTTGCTGTGGAGAAAGAGGATACTTTGGCCAAATAGCTATCAGCCGAGGTCCAACATTAGGGCGCTAAAGAAAAAATTTCTGCCCTGGCCAAAAGGATCGAGGAGCTCAAATCCAAGCTTGATGAGGCCAAGGCAAAGGTCAGGGAGACAAAGGTTGCGGCTGACAAATCCATAGCCGTATACTTGGTCAATGCCGAGGCTGCTCAAACGCAGCTAAGTGAGGCTTCCAATTGAGAGAAACAGAGCAATGACTTGGAAAAGGGCCAACCCCAGAGGAATACCCTCGAGGAAATTCACGCTCGAGGTTTTGACGTCTCTGAAGAGATAGCTCAAGATAAGGCGCTTGAAGCGGATGCTAGGTATCTTGTCGCCTCCTCCTCCTCCGCTGATGATGATGATGATGAAGGTAGCCAAGGCTGGTCCGATAACAAATATGGGCCCGAAGGAGAAGCTGCCCTCGAGGGAGAAACTAGCCATGGACATCATTATGATTTTTTATTTTCCCTTTTTATTTTTGTAAAACCACCTTCGGCCCTTTGTACATATTTTTTCCTATACATATATAAAGGAAAGTTTCTCTTGAATGCCTTTTCAATCTTTATAAACATGCTTTTTGCCTTGTAATTTTTTTAGCAAAATCTTATGCTTTGAACGGTGTGTTCAAAAACTTTCGTTTTGGGTGGCTTTCTCGAAGTCATCATAGTCAAGTTTGAATAAGGTTTGAACTTGAGGCATTGGCCCTTAAGGATTTGTGCTAGATAATGGTAAGTCCCCGAGCCATAGTCAACTTATTCTTTATTTGGGCTTGGGATAGTCGAACCCTTGAGTTCGGATAGAATGAGAACAAGATCTCGAACTCTAAGTGTATTGGCATTTAGGCTATTTAGATATGGCTTCTAAGAGATGGCTATTATTCCCCTATTTCGGCATAAAATACTTAGTAAAAATTTGTTTGCCTTAGCATGTATTTTTTTACCCGTTTGAGTTTCTTAGGGCTCGATGTCAATTGAAACCCCTCTGCTTTTTGTACCTTAGCACGTTTGTGTTAAGATAATTTAATACCTTTTAAGGTGTTTTAAGGCCTAATTTTATCGAAGCCCTTTTGATTATTTGCCGAGGGTTGCCTTTTTTAACCGATTTTCAAAGAATTTGAATGCCTATTGTGATTACGGGATTCGGACGTCTCCGAACCGCATTAATTTGGCCGTAGCCTTTGGGTATGGCTCTTGGGCTTATTTCCAAATAACACTTCGAAGTGTTAGTCCCGACAATAATGGCCTTAGCCAATAGATCAAGGGGTGCCTCTTTGAGCTCTTATGAATTCGAGTTTAGATAACTTGAATATGTTGATTGTTGATGACAGATCCCGAGGGTTTGAAATATATTTGCACTTGGACCTTGAGTCATTTCTCACAAAATGATAAGTACGGAGCTCATATAGTAGAATGTTTTTTTCGAGACCCAAAATGTTTGATATAGAAAGAATGCTTCTTGAAATAATTTATACATACATACATGTTTTGCCATCAGGGCTTGACTAATCTATATGGACACGGTTCATTCGAGTGATTGGCTTATTGCAAAGTTTTCCTGTGAAGTATTTTCCTCAAAAACATAACATCTGATGGTGATGCCCCCTAATATTCGAGGTTGATTGAAAAGAAGAGTTGGATACAGTTGTATTTTCCTTAGGTAGCACATAATTGTTACCTCGTTAAAAACCTCACCGGAAAAGTTTATTTGGGATAAAAATCGATCTAAGGGAAAAAGAGTACAACACAACCTTTAAAACCTGAGGTCCTTGTGTTGAAGATTTTCTCGACATCTTTGATCGATCACCTGCAATAAATTAGTATCAAATTACCAACGGAAAGGGTGAAGTCATACCTTAGCAATAATACCGTTTGAGAAGTGATATATTCTAATTGTTTGGCAATTGTTTGCCCTCCATTGTGCCATGTTTATAAGATTCCTTTCCGATGATACAAATAACCCAATATGGTCCTTCTAATTCGGGCCTAGCTTCCCTTCGTTTGGGTCTCGAGTACTGAGGGTGACTTTCCTCAGCAATTCCCTGATTCCAAAGTGGCGAAGGTTGGTTCTTCTATTATAATAGCTTTCGATTCTTTGCTTTTGTGCAACCATTCGAACAAGAACAACTTCTCGTTTTTCATCTAATAGTTAGAGGCTAGTATTTATAGCCTCGTGATTTGATTCTCCCATTACATGTCAACATCTGGCGCTAGATTCCCGGGCTTCGATAGAAATCAAGGCCTCGAAGCCATATACTAAGCAGAACGGGGTTTCCCCCGTAGTGGACTTCAATGTTGTTCGATATGGCCAAAGGCTTCAGATAACATTTCTCTCCACTTCCCCTTAGTGTCATTCAACCTTTTCTTTAAGTTTTGAATGATAGTCTTGTTCGTTTGTTCGTCTTGTCTGTTCCCATTATGATGGTACGAAGTTGACAATATCCCTTTTATTTTGTGATCCTAGGGGAATATTTTTACCTTGATGCCGATAAATTATTTTCCATTGTCACACACTATTTCGGCGGGTATCTCAAATCGACATACAATATGATCCCAGATAAAGTCAATAACCTCTCTCTCTCTCTCTCTCTCTCTTACTTTCTCGAACGCATGTACTTCAACCCATATAAGGAAATAGTTAGTCATAAATAAAATGAACTTAGCTTTACCTGGGGCTGTTGCCAGAGGGCCGGCGATATCCTTCCCCCACTTCATAAATGGCCACGGGGATATGACTGAATGAAGTTGCTCTTTGGGCCGATGAATCATTAATGCAAACCTTTGACATTTACCACCTTTTCAAACAAAATCCTTAGTGTTGTTTTCTATGTTATCTCAATGGTGTCATGTTATATAATGATTTTGAGAATCAACGATTTGGCGCCGGAGTGGTTCCTACAAGTGCCTTTATGGACCTCTCGTAAAATATAAATAGTGTCCACTGGACCTAAATATACTGCAAATGGTCCATCAAATGTCCTCCTGTGTAATATTCCATCTTCAGCCAATGTGAATCGGGCAGCTTTGGGACGTAGTGCCCTAGATTCTTCAAGATCTGATAGAAGCTTTCCTTTTTTCAAGTACTCAATGTATTTATTCCTCCAATCCCAAGTTAAGCTTGTGGAATTTATATTAGTGTGACCTTCTTCGACCATGGATCTCGAGAGTTGGATTAGGGTCCCTGGCTGATCTCGTCTTCCTCGACCGAGGACCCCAAATTTTCAAGTGCATTGGCCTCAATATTTGGTTATCGAGGTACACAGTCTAAAGTCCATTCCTTGAAACGGTGCAAAGTTACCTGCAGCTTGTCCAAATACCTTTGCTATCTATCCTCTCGAACTTCGAAGATTTTGTTTACTTGGTTCACCACCAATAAAAATCACACTTGGCTTCAATGACTATTTCTCCCAATATTTTAGCTAGCTCGAGGCTTGCAATCATAGCCTCGTACTCGACCTCATTGTTAATTAACTTACAAGTTTTGATAGACTGCCTAATAGTGCTACATGTGGGCAGCCTCAAAACGATACCCAACCCGGACCCCTTCACAATAGAAGCGTCGTCCGTGAAAAGGGTCCATAACCCAAATGATGTGCTTGGTTTTAACAAGAATTCTTTTTCATCTTCAAGTATAAGGGTTGGCATAATATCCTCGATGAATTAAGCTAAAATTTGAGACATCGAGGCCATATAGGATTGATACTCTATATCATAACCACTGAGTTCAATGGCCCATTTGACGCAATTGGCCCGATAGTTCAGGTTTGTGCAAAATATTACAAAGTGGCTAAGTGGTTAACACATGTATAGGTTGAATTTTAAAATATGGGTTTAACTTTCTAGAAGCTCTTATTAATGCATGTGCCTCTTTGAGATCTTATGAATTCGAGTTTAGATAACTTGTATATGTCGATTGTTGATGACAGACCCGAGTGTTGGAATATTTTTCACTTGGACCTTGAGTCAATTCTCACAAAATCATAAGTGCAGAGCTCATATAGTAGAAAGTTTTCTTTGAGACCCAAAATGTTTGATATAGAAAGAATGCTTCTTAAAATAATTTATACATACATACATGTTTTGCCATCGGGGCTTCACTAAACTATATGGACACGGTTCATTCGACTTTTTGGCTCATTACAAAGTTTTCATGTGAAGTATTTTCCTCGAAAACATAACCTCGAAGGTGATGCCCCTTAATATTCGAGATTGATTGAAAAGAAGAGTTGGATACTGTTGTATTTTCCTTAGGTAGCACACATTTGTTGCCTCATGAAAAACCTCACCGGAAAAATTTATTTGGGATACAAATCGATCCAAGGGAAAAAGAGTAGAACGCAACCTTTAAAACCTGAGGTCCTTGTGTTGAAGAGTTTCTCGACGTCTTCGATCGATCACCTACAATAAATTAGTATCAAATTACCAATGGAAAGGGTGAAGTCATACCTTAGCAATAATGTCGTTTGAGAAGTGATATATTCCAATTGTTTGGAAATTGTTCGCCTTTCATTGTTCTAAGTTTGTAGGATCCCCTTCTGATGATACAAATAACCCAATATGGTCCTTCCCGATTTGGGCCTAGCTTCCCCTCGTTTGGGTCTGGAGTACTGAGGGTGACTTTCCTCAGACACCCTGATTTCAAAGTATTGAAGGTTGGTTCTTCTATTATAATATCTTTCGATTCTTTGCTTTTGTGCAGCCATCCGAACAAGCACAACTTCTCGTTTTTCATCTAATAGTTAGAGGCTAGTATTTATAGCCTTGTGCTTTGATTCTCCCATTACATGTCAAAATCTGGGGTTAGATTCCCCGACTTTGACAGGAATCAAGGCCTCGAAGCCATATACTAAGCAGAACGGGGTTGCCCCCATACTTGACTTTAGTGTTGTTCGATAAAAGCTTTCCATTTTTCAAGTACTCAGTGTATTTATTCCTCCAATCCCAAGTTAAGCTTGTGGAATTTATCTTAGTGTTACCTTCTTCGACCATGGATCTCGAGAGTTAGATGAGGGTCCCCAGTTGATCTCGTCTTCCTCGACCGAGGACCCCAAATTTTCAAGTGCATTACTATTTTGTTCTTGAGGTACATAGTCTAAAGTCCATTCCTTGAAACGGTGCAAAGTTACCTGCAGCTTGTCCAAATACCTTTGCTATCTATCCTCTCGAACTTCGAAGCTTTTGTTTACCTGGTTCACCACCAATAAAAAATCACTCTTGGCTTCAATGACTTTTTCTTCCAATCTTTTAGCTAGCTCGAGGCTTGCAATCATAGCCTCGTACTCGACCTCATTGTTAGTTAACTTATAAGTTTTGATAGACTACCTTATAGTGCTACATGTGGGCAGCCTCAAAACGATGCCCAACCCGGACCCCTTCACAATAGAAGCGGCGTCTGTGAAAAGGGTCCACAACCCAGATGATGTGCTTAGTTTAAACAATAGTTCCTTTTCAACTTCGGGTATGAGGGTTGGCATAAAATCGGCGACGAAGTCAGCTAAAATTTGAGACTTGAAGGCCATTAGGGATTAATACTCGATATCATAAACACTGAGTTCGATAGTCTATTTGGCGCAATTGGCCCGATAGTTCAGGTTTGTGCAAAATATTACCAAGTGGCTAAGTAGTTAACACATATATATCGGGTGAATTTGAAAATATGGGTTTAACTTTCTAGAAGCGCTTATTAATGTAAGTGCCTCTTTGAGCTCATATGAGTTCGAGTTTAGATAACTTGAATATGTCGATTGTTGATGACAGACCCCGAGTGTTTGAAATATATTTGCACTTGGACATTGAGTCATTTCTCACAAAATCATAAGTACAGAGCTCGTATATTAGAAAGTTTCTTTGAGACCCAAAATGTTTGATATAGAAAGAATGCTTCTTGAAATAATTTATACATACATACATACATGTTTTGCCATCGGGGCTTCACTAAACTATATGGACACGGTTCATTCGACTTTTTGGCTCATTACAAAGTTTTCATGTGAAGTATTTTCCTCGAAAACATAACCTCCGAAGGTGATGCCCCTAATATTCGAGATTGATTAAAAAGAAGAGTTAGATACTGTTGTATTTTCCTTAGGTAGCACATATTTGTTGCCTCGTGAAAAACCTCACCGGAAAAATTTATTTGGGATTCAAATCGATCCAAGGGAAAAAGAGTAGAACGCAACCTTTAAAACCTGAGGTCCTTGTGTTGAAGAGTTTCTCGACGTCTTCGATCGATCACCTACAATAAATTAGTATCAAATTACCAATGGAAAGGGTGAAGTCATATCTTAGCAATAATGCCGTTTGAGAAGTGATATATTCCAATTGTGTGGAAATTGTTCGCCTTCCATTGTGCCAAGTTTGTAAGATCCCCTTCTGGTGATACAAATAACCCAATATGGTCCTTCCCGATTTGGGCCTAGCTTCCCTTCGTTTGGGTCTGGAGTACTGAGGGTGGCTTTCCTCAGACACCCTGATTTCAAAGTGGTGAAGGTTGGTTCTTCTATTATAATATCTTTCGATTCTTTGCTTTTGTGCAGCCATCCAAACAAGCACAACTTCTCGTTTTTCATCTAATAGTTAGAGGCTAGTATTTATAGCCTCGTGATTTGATTCTCCCATTACATGTCGAAATCTAGGGTTAGATTCCCCGACTTTGACCGGAATCAAGGCCTCGAATCCAAATACTTGGCAGAACGGGGTTGTCCCTTACTGGACTTTAATGTTGTTCGATATGTCCAAAGGACTTTGGATAACATTTCTCTCCACTTCCCCTTAGTGTCATTCAACCTTTTCTTTAAGTTATGAATGATAGTCTTGTTCGTTAGTTCGTCTTGTCTGTTCCTGTTTGGATTGTACGGTGTTTACAATATCCTTTTTATTTTGTGATCCTCGGGGAATTTTTTTACTTTGCTGCCTATAAATTATTTTCCATTGTCACACACTATTTCGGCGAGTATCCCACATCGACATACAATATGATCCCAAAGTCTATAGCCTCTTTCTCTCTTACTTTCTCGTATGTATATGCTTCAACCCATGTAGAGAAATAGTTATTCATAAATAAAATGAACTTATCTTTACCTGGGGTCGTTGCCATAGGGCCGGCGATATCCTTCCCCCATTTCATGAATGGCCACGGGGATAGGACTGAATGAAGTTGGTCTCTGGGCTGAAGAATCATTAATGCAAACCTTTAACATTTATCACATTTTCAAACAAACTCCTTAGTGTGGTTTTCTATGTTATCTCAATAGTATCATGTTATATAATGATTTTGAGAATCGATGATTCGGCGCCGGAGTGGTTTCCACAAGTGCCTTACTAGATCTCTCGTAAAACATAAATAGTGTACACTGGTCCTAAATATACTACAAATGGTCCATCAAATGTCCTCCTGTGTATATTCCATCTTCAGCCAATGTGAATCGGGCAGCTTTGGTACGTAGTGCCCTAGATTCTTCAGGATCCGATAGAAGCTTTCCGTTTTTCAAGTACTCAATGTATTTATTCCTCCAATCCCAAGTTAATCTTGTAGAATTTATATTAGTGTAACCTTCTTCGACCATGGATCTCGAGAGTTGGATGAGGGTCCCTGGCTGATCTCGTCTTCCTCAACCGAGGAACCTAAATTTTCAAGTGCATTGGCCTCACTATTTTGTTCTCGAGGTACATAGTCTAAATTCCATTCCTTAAATTGGTGTAAATTTACCTGCAGCTTGTCCAAATACCTTTGCTATCTAACCTCTCGAACTTTAAAGCTTCTGTTTACTTGGTTTACCATCAATAAAAGGTCACTCTTGAATTCAATGACTTTTTCTCCCAATCTTTTAGCTAGCTCGAGGCTTGCAATCATAGCCTCGTACTCGACCTCATTGCTAGTTAACTTATAAGTTTTGATAGACTGCCTAACAGTGCTACATGTGGGCAGCCTCAAAACGATGCCCAACCCGGACCCCTTCACATTAGAAGCGCCGTCTATGAAAAGGGTCCACAATCCAGATGATGTGCTTAGTTAACAAGAGTTCTTTTTCAACTTCGGGTATGAGGGATGGCATAAAATCAGCGATGAAGTCAGATAAAATTTGAGACTAGAAGGCCATCGCGGATATCATATCCACTGAGTTCGATAGCCATTTGGCGCAATTGTCCTGATAGTTCAGGTTTGTGCAAAATATTACCAAGCGTCTAAGTGGTTAGCACATATATGGAGTGAATTTGAAAATGTGGTTTTACTTTCTAGAAGCGCTTATTAATGCTACTGCCAAGATCTGTAAGTTTGGATATCTAGTTTTTGATTCTCCTAAGGTTCGACTCACATAATAAACGGAAACTTGCGTACCTTGCTCTTCTCTAACCAGGACACCACTTACCGCGATTTTTGACACTGCCAAGTACAACTAAAGTTTCCCATCTACTTTTGGAGTGTGAAGCTGTGGAGGGCTCGACAGGTATCGCTTCAATTCCTCTAATGCATGTTGCCATTTCGGGGTCCAGGAGAACTCGTTCTTCTTTTTGAGTAGAGAAAAATTTGTGGCTCCGATCCGATGACCTCGAGATGAATCAACCTAATGCAACTATCCATCTAGTCAGCCTTTGAACGACTTTTACACTGTCCACAACGGTGATGTCTTCGATGGCCTTGATTTTGTTGGCGTTGATCTCCATCCCCCGATTTGACACCATGAAGCCCAGGAATTTGCCCGAACTGACCCCGAAAGCAAATTTCTTCAGATTGAGTTTCATATTATATTTCTTCAAAATCTCGAATGTTTCTTGCAAATGAGCCAAATGGTCCTCTACGCACATGGACTTAACTAGAATGTCATCAATATAAACTTTCATTGACTTACCTATTTGTTCTTCGAACATATTATTTACTAGGTTTTGGTAAGTAGTTTTTGCATTTTTTAGCCTGAAGGGCATTACATTACAACAATATGTTCCATATTTGGTGATAAATAAAGTCATTTCCTAGTCCTTCAGGTTCATTTGAATTTTATTGTACACATAATGGGCATCTAAAGAGGTAAGGATCTCGTGGTAAGCCATGGTGTCGATCATTTGATCGATATAGGCAGTGGAAGAGAATCTTTGAGGCATGCCTTGTCTAAATCTTTATAATCTACGCGCATTTTAAGATTGTTCTCTTTTTGGGATTACGACTACATTGGCTAAAAATTTGAAATATTTTACCACCTGAATGTACCCTACTTTGAGAAGTTCCGTTACCCCATCCTTTTTAAATGCGAGTTTACCTCGGACTGGGTCATTCTCTTCTATTTCACTGATTTGAACCTAGGGTCCAAGCTTAGCCGATGTGTCATTATCTCCGGTATGATCCATTTCATGTATAAATAGGATTAAGAAAAAGCATCTATGTTATCAAAAAGAAATTGAATAAGCTTTTTCCTGAGTTCGGGGTTAACCCCGTTCCCAAGTATGCCTTTTGCTCGGATAGGTACTGTATCAATACAACTTGTTCTAGCTCTTAGACTGTTGATTTGGTGGCACTGGAATCTTCGGGAACAATAAAGGTTCGAGAGGTCAGAAAATCCTTCTCTTCTTCTTCTATCTCCTGCTTCCCCAATTCGGTCGAGGCTGGTGGATGTGATTGCTATTTGGCTTCCTATTTACTTTTGATGTTCAGTCTTTCTAAAGTTGATTACATCAATATCGGAGTTACATCGTCGACCACAAAACATTTCCTTCACAGCATGTTGCTCCCCGTATACTTTTTTAAGCCATCCAACGTCGGGAATTTCATCATTTGGTGGAGAGTCGAAGGGGATGTCCTCATATTGTGGATCCAAGGCCTCCCAAGTAGGTCATTTTACCTCATGTCGCCCTTGATCACATGGAACTCGGTATCTTGAATGGTTCCAGCCACGTTCACCGGTAGAGTAATCCTTCTTTAGTTATTTCACTGGCCATATTGAAGCCGTTTAAGATTCGAGCTGCGAGCATGATTTGATCTTGCAGACCGAGCTACTCCAAGACCCTGGATTGGATGATATTTGCCGAGCTACCTGGATCCACTAAAATGCACTTAACTTGAACTTTATATAATAAGATAGAAATTACCAAGGTGTAGTTGTGAGGCTGAGAAATTCCTTCTACTTCTTCGTCATTGAATGATAAAGAGCCCTCAGGCACATAATCTCGGGTCCGTTTCTCCCTTGTAATCATTTCCTTAGTGCATTTGAATACGAGCCCATGTGAAATATCGGCCCCGCCAATGATCATATGAATGACATGTTGAGGTTCATAGATCCTGTTCATTTTTCATGTTGGCATTTGTCTCTGAAATGATTCTTGGCTCGATTGCTAAGGAACCTCAAAGATGGCCCTCGTTGAATAGACAAGCTATCTCCTCCCTTAATTGCCTATAATCCTTGGTCTTGTGACCATGCGTGCCATGATACTTGCACATCAAATTTTGGTTTCTTTGGGAACGATTGATTTGTATAGGTCTGGGCCACCTAATATCCTTGATCCTTCCGATTGCCGATACAATGCCCTATGTGTCGATGCTAAAGTTATATTCCGACAATCGAGGTGCCTCTGTAGGATCGGCATGCTTATCAAAATCCTTTTTGCTCATAAGTCCCCAAGAATTTTCTCTTCGATCACGTCTTCGATCATTCCAGCGGAGTTGCATCCTGAACCATTGTTCCTTTGGTCTGCGGTACATGGTTGATATCATTCTCTATTCTATCTTGGCTCTCTATCGATGTCCCATGGGGTTTTAACTGCTAACATGCTTGGATATACTGAACCGGAAGGGGCTCCTAACTCGTCGTCCTCGACCTGATCTTCGATTGATATTGATTGTGTACATATGCCCAAGTTACAATTGGATACTCGACAAAATTTTGTTTCAACTGTCGTGATGCTATCGAACTTCGCTCATTTAACGCTTGAGTGAAAGCTTGAACGGCCCAATCAATTGTGACCCAATGGAAACTTCATGCATTCCATTTGAAATCGGGATACGAACTCCCTAAACATTTCATTATCACTTTGTCTTATCTTGAAAACGTTTGATTTTCTTGTTGCAACCGTTATAGCCCTGACGTGCGCCTTCAAGAAATAATGTGTTAACATGGAAAACGAGTCGATGAAATTTGGTGGCAGGTTGTAATACCAAGTCATTGCTCCCTTTGATAAAGTGTCCCTAAATGTTTTCAACGAAATCGACTCGATCTCATCATCTTCTAAGTTATTTTCCTTTATTCCGCACGTGGATGAAGTGACGTGCTCATTAGGATCGGTGGTCCCGTTGTATTTAACTATATCCGGTATACGAAACTTATTAGCAATGTGCTTTGGAGCCGCACTCTGAGGAAAAGGATTTTGCACGAACTTTTTCGAATCCAAACACTTTAGGATCGGGGGGCCCCAGCATCTGATCAGCTCGGGAGTTGAATGTTTTTACTTTTTCATCACTATCTTCAATTTTATTCTCTCCCCACTCAATTCTTTTGGTGAGATCCTCGAGCAGTTTCATTACTGTGGGTCAGTCCTTGATTCATTACCATCCGACCTTTTTGGCGCTGGCTCGATACTGCGAGTGATTTCTGGATCGACCACACTTGGAGTCCTATATTGATTTTGCAATTGAGCAATAGTGGCCTGCGAGCCTGTAGCATCCCAATTATTACTTGGAGGCTAACTCCTCCATCTTCTCTGCCTTGTGTACCTTAGCCACTAGATTTGCCTTCCCTGCGTACACTTCCTTGGGAGTTTACCCCTAAGTCCTCATTTAAAGCAACATGCAAACTGATATCGATTGGATTGGCGATTGGTGCTCCCCCAGAGATTAGTTAGTGGCACACTGGCTCCTAGAGCAATTAAATTGTCATTTTTTCAGTGAAACCCGAGACCATCATCACCATGTACAGGTGCATAATCTGAGTTTGACATGCTTTAAACTAAGAGCAAAAATACTTGACAAGAACAAGTGTGAAAATAACGTGTGTGATCAAAATCAATACTGAAACAATCACTATTATCCTTAGCTCCAAGGTGAGCCCCAAACTTTTTATCCTAAAATTCGAGAAACAATTAAACTTGTATTGTGGTTTTAAAGATATGTGATTTATTCAAGGCCAATTGACAAACAAGAAATTAAATAGATAAATTAGAGAGTAAAGTAAATCAGACCAGTCTCAAATCAGATCTTGACCTCAACCTATGATAGTCTCAAGGTATAATAATCGGAATAGCAAATTATAAAGCAACTCTGATGAACAGTAAATTAAATAGCAAGAAACTAATGAGCATATATTTTCTTATTAGCGAAAGATGTTCATTGGAAAGAAATGGGATCCCCTTTTTATAATAGAGGAGTCCTAAATAAGAACACTTCTAATTATAGTAGGAAATCATATTTGATCGCTATTTAACAGCCAAAGACCATGACATTCTGAAATTTACGCCGTGAACTTCGGCCCATTGCAGGTATCTCGCTCTTTCCGTTACTGAATCATACCGGCGTCATCTCGAAGCATGCCTTCTTCTGACCTCGGTAAGTGTTAGCGACCTCGACTGGAAAGGAACTTCGACCCCGAGCTCGACGCCCTGGTCTTCCGATATGGTATCACTTCCACCGTATACAATCGTCAAAATAATAAAATATAACATCGGTCGCTCGATCAAAACTAATTATATTCTCTAGCCAAAAAGCGATAAAATATGTATATTTTTTTGTATATAATACCAATATATACAAAAAAATATTTTATCTGCTACTCTGTCTATTTTAAATTAGATGAGGTACTTACCTTTTTAGTATGTTCCAAAATAAATGATACATTTTTAAGTATAATTCAACTTTAAACTCTTCATTTTATCCATTTTACCTTTAATGAGAAGCTTTTATAACCATACAAATGTCATGATCCCACAAAGCTTTTATCCCTTAATCTTTTAAGATCACAAATTTCAAAAATATTTTTTTCTTAAATTTCGTGCCGAGTCAAACTACTTCATCTAAATTAAAACGGATGGAGTATTATTTTTTGGAGCGGCTAAAAATTTTTAAAAAAATCTCTCGAAAATATATATACGTCATTAACCACTTATATTATGCTTAATATTTGTGCCTACCCATAGAAATTGTTGAAGTTTTATTATTTTCACTTTTAACTCTTTCTCCTGTTTCATTTGGTTTTAGGGTTTTCATATTTTATATTTTAATATTATTGTAATGGCAAAGGCAATTATGAGAAGACAAGATGTCAAAGATCAATGTCACATAATATGTACCCATATGTAAACGTCCACACGCTCCATTGATGGATTATCTTTTGATTTAAACTACTAATTATTTCTGAACATGTACTTAAACAGTGTTAAGCACTTGACATGAAAGGGACAGCAGCCAATCACAAGACTAAGGACGTTAATCAACTTCTTAAGCATGTTAAGATCACCATAATATTATTCTATAATTTCTCCATATAACTTTTTTATTCTCACACCACCCCATTATAGCCCGCTAAAATCCAAATTCATGCAAAAAATCTCTATATTAAAATAAAACGCTTTCTAACAAAGACGACTAAATACCTAAAGTTTTAAATCGAGACCTTTGATTAAGAATAAATAAATACTTATTACTCTATCTCTCGTTGGTTATAATTTGTCTATATAATATAAAGATTTCCAAATCAAATTTACGCTTGTTCGAAAAACATAATATGATTTTGACCAAGACAAAATAGTAAATTAGTGGTGCATCATATGTAATCGAAAGCCTTCATTATTCTTAATGATATTATTTCCTTCGCAGCAGAGATGTCAGGAAAAATTTAAAAATTAATTAAATCGATCGAACAGGTTTTTTTTAATAAAATTGTAGGTTCTTATTATATAAATTTAAAACCGTACCAATAGTTAGTATAGGTTTTTTATTTTATGAAAATAAAACGAAAAAATACTGAACCTTATCGAATAAATTTATATGTGAAAAATATATTTATATATTAAGTTTAAAAATAATAAAATATTTAATTTTTTCGCGCGCTAAAAATGGTTACAAGCCAACAAGTAATTAAAACTAAAATCTTAATTCCCCATGCAAACATATTATGCTACTCCAACGAAAGCTAAATTATTTCTAGCATATTCATCGGTAATACACAAAGTATTCGAGCAATTATGAGTAGCAAAATATAAATGTATTGAATAATCAAAAAATTAGTGTAATATAAATTTTATAAAATAACTGGCTTAATCGGACCATTGACACCCCTACTTCGTATATCATCATTCTATTTGAAGTCACTTGCTTAACTAAAGTTGTATTAGTAGATGAGTTTAACTTTTAATTATACGATAATGCAAATAAATTTGTATACTTGTGATCCAAGAGATAATTTCAAATAACCATCTACATAAAGAAAGTAAATTATCTTTTATAATGTTTTATATGTATTAATAGATCTGCAAACATGAAATCTTTTAGGGTGATTTTCCACTAATCAAAGAGAACTAAATAATTTTAAAAAAAAAATCCTTTTCATTTGTTGTCATCTCTATTTTGTCATATACCTTTGGGTGCATGGTATCAGTTTCTGAGCTTTCAATTTCACCCCATCGATTCTTGTCTGTAATTGTATGTAAAGTTTTAGGCAAGATCTAACACCAAAAGTCACAATTAATTTAAGAAAATCACAACAATTATTTTAAAACATTTGAGGAAATCGTCTTAATTATAGCTTATGTGTTAACCTAATAGGTATCAAAACAACATAAATATGTTCCTTGGATTTCTATCCCCCACTCACCCTAAAGATGTATTATATCTATATAAACATAATTAAAAATTGGAACGAAATAAATAAAGTATTGGAGACGTACGAATTTAAGGTAGAAACTAATAGAAAAAGAAAAAGGTATCAAATTAAAGCTAGGATTATGTAGGGAATGAGGGAGGTACAGAAATCCCATATATTATTATTGGTTTCCTTTTCATGAATTTGATAAAAATGATTAAAACTTTACTTGAATACCAAGTTATAATATCATATACGTAATGAGATTCATTATTAGACGTTGGAAGACTTCTTGCAACTTTTCCTCTGAATTTGTTTTTGTGGGACTAAATCAGCCAAAAGATATATTACTAAAAATAGAATTATATTGTTTTGTTGGATCCAAATTATACGATTTTCCCCAAAAAAATTATATTATATTAAAAATATTACTGTACTGCATATGGAGGTTTTTTCATATGCTTTCGGTATGAAATTTTGTTCATACACGTAATAATTTCTTTCGAAATAAGTTTCTTATGTCCTATAACACGTTGACAAAAAAGAGTCCTATAACACCCTGATTCGTGTGCTTTTATGGAGATTCACTAGTTGCATGTCAGGCTTGACGGGTCGGGCTTCGCGGTCCGGGCTTCGTGTGCCGGGCCTGCCGGGCCTGCCGGTCCTGGTGGTTGAGACCAGCCCGTGACGGGCCTAAGCCCACAGTGGTCCTGGGCATGGCGGGCCTTACGGGATTTTTTAAAGGCAATATCTTGTATAGTAGTTATTAGTATAGTGTAGAATATATTTTATATGGTGTACTAAGTTATTAGTATAGTATATACTGTGTTGTAGTAATTAGTATATATTGTATATTATGTATATATTATTTTGTAGTAATTAGTATATATTGTATATTATGTATATATTGTGTTGTAGTAATTAGTATATATTATATGTTATGTATATATTGATATATATTATGTATATATTGTGTTGTAGTAATTAGTATATCTTTTATATTATGTATATAGTGTGTTGTAGTAATTAGTATATATTGTATATTATGTATATATGGATATATATTATGTATATATTGTGTTGTAGTAATTAGTATATATTGTATATAATGTATATATTGTGTTGTAGTAATTAGTATATTGCGTTGTACTAATTAGTATATATTGAATATATATTATCTCTATTATGTAAAATGTATATATATTCTCTTATATATATATTGTATCTTATGTATATATGTTATTACTTATATATTTTCTTGTAGTTTAGGTTGTACGTTATGTATATAAATTCTCGTATATATTTTATTGTAGTATATATTGTATGTTATATATATATATATATATATATATATATATATATATATATATATATATATATATATATATATATATATATATATATATATATATATTCAAGGATTGATCGAAGTAAGGACAAAGAAATATTGAGAAATAAGATATTCAAGGATTGATATCGAAGTAAAGACAAAGAAATATTGAGAAAAAAGATATTCAAGGATATAATAAAGAGCATTTTGTTTGACCAAAATGGCATATCTTTCTTAGTCTTCCTTCCCCCAATGGAATGAGCACAACAAGGTACTAATACTACCATTAAGAGGTAAAAAAACTAAAAAAAGATGTGCCAATGTACAAGTTACATCATAATCTACATTGTATCTCTAACAAATCTCATAAATCCGTCAAGATTGGGAGGAGGTTGTGTTGGTGGTGGTGGAAATGAAGCTTGTTCATCACCACTTCCGGGCGAAGCCGAATCCTCTGAAAGTTCTGCTATCATTTCTTCATATGCTTCATCTATCGCCGGTCGTGATTCTGCAATGCCAAAGTTTCTTCTTTCCGCGCGGATCCAATCCCTTAAAAGCACCGATTTTTCCAAGCTCTCTCTCATCTCCGCTCTATGATCACCGTTTTGTAGTCTTGCTTGACTGAAAGCGCTCTCCGATGCAACAGTTGAAGCTTGAATTGATAAAACATCCCGAGTCATCCTTGCAAGAACGGGAAAATATTTTTCCCTTGACTCCCACCATTCCAAAAGATCGAAAGAGCCGTCTGGATTCTCCTTTTCTAGTCCCTGTGACAAGTAAACTTGAAGCTCATTTAGATGTGAAATTTCATCAAAATTATCACCTTGAGAACCCCGGAATTCCGTCCAAGATTTAAGAGTTGTTAAGTCCGCAGCTCTTTTAGACGATTGTGAGCTAGACGAAGTAGGGGTTGGAATATTTGGCCTAGCATGCTCTAACGCCTATTTATAAGCGTTATAAACAGTTTGAGCATTAATTTTAGTTGATGCTTTTGTATAAGCAAGTGTAGCAATTTCCTATTCTGAAAGATCTAAAGATTTATAAATATTAGAATACCAAAAATGAGGACCTCCTAATTTCATTGTTGGATTTAACATAGCAGCTACACCAAAAATAGGAGGGATAGGGAAAAAATATTTTTTAAACTTTTGTTTCATTTCATTTATAACAAGTTCATAAATATCCCCACCCTCGCTAAATTCAACAAACAAATCAGCTAGTGCGGCAATATAAACTAAACAGTTTGAAATAGTAGGATAATATTGCCCATAAAATGCATTTGTAGCAACTTGAAAATGTTCTACAAAATCTAAAAGAATTTTAACATTAGTCCAATCTTGGGTAGTAAGCATTTCATCATCATCCTCACCACCTACCCGAGAATTAAACGTAGCATTAATTGGGTTTCTATATTCATACGCAACTACTAAACTTTCGTACATACAATTCCACCTAGTCGGGCAAGGTTTAGGAACCTTTCTTTCTCTAAGGCCATATTCATCACATTTTTTAGAATACTCTCTAAGTCTGTTCTGCGGTTTGAATAAAATAGTCAATTAAGAGCCATTCTCACCTTTTCAATTTCTGTGTTTAATATTCGCATACCATCACCACCAATTAAATGATAAATATGACAAATACATCTAACATGGAAAATATTACTAAATGCAGGATTAAGGGTTTATGTTAGCATGCCTATTGCACTAGTGTTAGTAGAAGCATTATCCATAGAAATTGCCATTATTTTATCGCTAAAGCAAAAATATCTACATATATCTGAAACAGTGTTAGCTATAAACCTACCCGTGTGATGTGAATTAATTATTCTATATGCAATTATGCGTTTTTGCATTGTCCGATCCTCATTTATCCAATTACTCGTAACAGTTAGATAATCACAGTCATTATTACTTCTACCAATATCAGTTGTAATAGAAATACGATTAGGTATATGAGTAAATAAATAGCGCAAATATTGTTCATATTTGCTTGAATTTATAAATATCGGCCTTAACTGTTGTGCGAGGCCAACCTTTATAAGTAGGATTAAAAACTCTTCCAATATAATGAACCCAATTAGGATTAGAAGCAAATGTATAAGGCAAGCACACAACAGTAATCATTTTTGCTAATTCTTCACGATCTCTATTTTGGATCGTAATATAAAATACCTCCGGTGACAGTGTTAATTCCTGGTTGAACTAGATTTGAACCTGTATAGGGTTAACTTGAGAATCTACACTTGTCCCCTCCTGTTGCGCTTGCATTTGAAAAAATCTAGCCCTATCTCTAGGGTGTATTTTTATGTGCCTAACCAAACTACATGTGCCGCTACGGTCTCCAGTATATTTATGAACAAGTAATTTCCCACAAGTTTTACACTTAGCCTTATTTTTTTCTCTTGCTTGAGTAAAAAAAATGCCAAACTAATGATGTCTCTGCTCGTTTAGCAGGTTGTCTACTAAAAGTTGGAGTTTCTACAAGTGGGTGTGTCGGTGCATGACTTGAGTTATGAACAGGACTAGTAGGTGTATCGTCTAAGTCTGGTGCTTGGGTTTCATCATCATCATTATCATCCTCATTTCCTCTAAGATGGGTTCATTAGGATAAAGAGCATTTATAATTTCATCATCTAATCTATCACCTACTGCAACATCATGTAGAAATTCACAATCGGTAAATTGAAAATAAGGGTGATCACTATCAAGAATTACGGGAGGCAGAGTAGGACGTCTAGGTTGGCGACTACTTTCAACTTGCTTATCTTTTGTAGGTCGGGGAGCCGGGGGAAGGTTATTATGGCCACTACTTTTACCGGTTTTACCTTTTCCTTTACCGAACATTTTTTTCAAAGAAAATGTCATACTAATTAGAATTATGCAAACTAAACAACACAAAAGTATATTATTAACACGTAAGAGTTGAAACGGGTTTACCGGATTGCCGAACAACTTCTTGAAAATTGAATATCGGTGATTTTTTGAAAAATTCAATTCAACAACTTCACAATTTTTCAAGAATTTTCAACAATAAATTAAGCAATTGTAGTAGAAAAATTGAAAGAGAGCTTGAGAGAGATTGAGAGATATTGATGAATTGGTGAATAAAAATGAAAGAATGAGGGGGTATTTATAGTTGAGAAATGGGAAAAAGTATAATTATATAAAGTTTGGGGGCCAAATGGCTATTTTACAAAGTTCCAAACGGCTATTTTTGAACATAGTCATTACTGATTTTTCAAAAAAAAAAATTTAAAAAAATAGCCGTTAGGACGGCCTGGGCCCGCCAGGACCGGCCCAAGCCCGCCAGGCGGTCCCGGGCCTGACGATTCAAAGATGAAGACCGGCCCGTCACGGGTTTTTTGGACCGGTAGGACCAGGACCGGCCCAGCTGGACCGTCAGGCCCGCCAGGACCGCGGTCCCGGTCCGGTCTTGGTTCTGAACCGCCCCTTTGCACCCTTAACTTATAGCCACGGAAGCCCACGTTTTTTTTTGGATGTGTCTCTTTAAACTGTGAGCATAGATAGTAAGCAAGTTCACAGATGGCCAAGGCAGCAAGCCGAGCCCCATGCCATCACTCTATTCTTTTCATACTCCTTTCACTAAACATTAGGTATAATACCAGTTGTTGGGCTACTTTAGTCGAAAGACACTATTCATATGATATGGTATTGATTCTGGCTTGCATCTTTTTTTTCCGGATGATCTTTGTAGATGGCTAAAACAAAAGAGCCTGATTTTATGGTCATTTCTCCATAGCTCGTCTTCAGAAGGCTTGAGGCACAGTTTGAGGCTCAACCCCGAGGGTTCCCTATGCTCAACCTCGGGGCAGAGAAATCGGCGGCTATGATGAACGAGTTGGAGATTCCCAAGGCAAGTGGTTAGAGCTGACCAAGTATATAAGAATAGTGCAAGTCCGTATCGCGACATTTAATAGTTGTACGAGCTGCAGATCTTTGCCATAAATGTATATGTACTAAGTTGGGATTTCCCCTCATATATAAAGGGGAACCTTGTTATTTTTTGCGCACATGATATTCAATACAAGAAAAAATAACATTCTCTGCTCTCTAACTCAAACACTCTCTAGTGTTTTTCCTTTGATTTATTGCTTACATTTATTGTGTTTCATTGATTGTTCTACATGTATTACTCATCATTGATCATAAAAATCCCTCATTGAAGCTTTTGGAACTGTCAGCCCTTCATCAACTACCCACATCCTAACGCTTAGCTCGACCTCGAGGCTCAGTATAGGCTAGCTCGGGACCCCAATTCTTGGTTACTCGGTTTGCACAACGTTCAACCTTCAAGCTTTCATTTTATTTCTAGTCTCACACTTAGCATCTTTGCCTAACAACTAGCATAAAAATAAATTATTTATTTTTAGAATTACAAAATCAAATTTAATTGGCATTAACATTTTTAAGGTAAACAATTTGGCGCCTAACGTGGGCCTAAAAATAATAATGATTGTTTTTGTGCTGGTCTACGAAAAACACACCAAGAATCTTCGATTTTACGTCAAAATATCTAACTCAATGAATGCACATGAAAACAATGGTCTTGAAGACCATGGAGAGAATGGTGTATATTTTCCTGGGTGTCGGTGTACCACTGCGAAACCCTGAGGATACACCAAAGCCAATCCCCTTGGATGTAGTCTCATGCAATGCTCAACATGTCAATACAAGCTCCCACACTAACAAGAGTATACGCCAAGAAAATCAACAAGAAGCTCAGAAAACCCTAGCTCGGGAGGAATAAGAGGTTAGCATTCACGTCATTTTTCAGATGTTGTAGGAACAATAGCTGGCGATCGCTCAACTATAAAGCCACCAAAAAACTCCAAGCACAGCAGCACCGGAAACAGTTTCTCGAGCCGAACAGGTACCGAAAAGATCGAGCAACACGGGTTAGCAGCCGACCCTGTTATTATGAAGATACTCGAGGACCTCACAAAGAGGATTGAATTGTGTGAAAAGAAGATAGAAGATAATGATAAAAAGGTGGAGACCTACAATTCAAGGGTCGATAAGATCCCCGGCACACCCCCTATGCTAAAGGGTGTTGATTCAAAGAAATTCGTACAAAAGACATTCCCATCAAGTGCAGCTCTAAAGAACATCCCGAAGAAATTTAGAATGCCTGATCTCCCGAAGTACAACGGAACCTCGGACCCCACCGAACACGTCACTGCCTACACTTGTGCCATAAAGGGAAATAGCCTAAAGGACGACAAAATTGAATCCATCCTGTTGAAGAAATTCGGGGAGACACTTAGAAAAGGGGCCATGATGTGGTATCACAACCTATCCCCGAATCCAGTAGAATCATTAGCCATGCTGGCAGATTCTTTTATAAAGACTCATGTCGGTGCCAAAAAGGTCGCTACAAGGAAGTCTGACGTCTTCAAAATCAAATAGAGAGAAAACGAGATGTTGCGAGAGTTTGTATCTCGCTTTCAAATAAAGTGAATGGAGTTACCACCAGTCTCCAATCACTAGGCAGTGCAGGCCTTCACCCAAGGTTTGAATGAACGAAGCTCAGTAGCTTCAAAGTAGCTAAAGTAAAACTTGGTTGAATATCTCACCGTGAAGGGCGGATGTTCACAACCGGTATCAATCGAAGATTAGGGTCGAGGACGACCAACTAGGAGATCCCTCGGGTTCAGTATATCCTAGCAGGCTCCTAGAAATGGATCCAAAGCCAAACGAGGAAAGGTACCAACCATAAACTAAAGATCGAAGTAGGGGTGTTCATCGGGCGGATTGGGCGGCTTTTACTCTAAACGGTTTGGCTTAACGGTTATCAGCTTTTAAATGTATTAATCCGTTAGCTACCCGATAAGATATCGGGCGGATTGGTATCGGGTTAGCTCTTATAGGGCGATTAATGGGCGGTTTATCGGCCTAACGTACATGTTCACTAAATATCTCTTATTATCCTCGTCTTAGAAATAATGAATTGCCATAAAAAAATAATATTTTAGAGGCAATATGATGTAGCTAATGAAACAATCGCCATCAGCATGTAGATTATAAAATAGATAAATTCACTACTAGTTCAGTATCGAGAAAAATAAAACAGAACTTATCTTCTGTTAGAGGCCACACTACATGTGTACTCATAAGCTTCGGATATAACCAAAAAAATCTGTCGCGCAAATTTCCATTCAGCTCCCACAATGAACTTTTAAAAACTGAAGTGCTCTGGTAAATTCTACTCTCTACACTCCTATTCTATAAATAACTATCGTTCTCCATTTTCCACAAGCAATCATCCAAAATGCACAAATTTAATTCATGGGGTGTTGTTCCTCTAGTCATAACCAACCTTTCAATTCTTCTTTTTCCATGACACACATAGAACCATATATGTATTAGACAACTCAATTCTATCACTAAATTATATATATATATATATATATATATATATATATATATATATATATATATATATATATATATATATATATATATATATATATATATATATTTAACGGATTAGCCGTTAAGAAAATTGAATAATCCATCCCCAAACCGATAAGCCGTTAATAAAAAAAATTCAATCTGTTCCCCATCCATTAAGCCGTTAAGCCGTTACCAATAAGCCGTTAAGCTTCGGTTTGGATCGGTTTTCGATTTTGGATCGGTTTTGAACACCCCTAGATCGAAGAAACGTCCTAAGGCGTAACATATCCCGAAACAACTGAAGGGCGGACTGAGGCCAGAATCCCCGGGGACTTGTGAACTGAGACGGATTCAATAGATACACAGGGCTCATAGAGGCACCTAGTTATCTGCGTACAACTTCAGCATTGATGTTTCAGACATCGTATCAGCCATAGGTAATATAGGAAACACCAGGTGGCCAAAACCGGTACTATCAGATCCTTCGCAAAGGAATCCTAACTTGACATGCGAATTTCACGGCGCACAACGGTCATAGGACCGAAGACTACAGACAGGTCCGAGAAGAAGTAGCACGACTACTTAACAAAGGGAACCTCCGAGAGTTTCTCAGCGACCGAGCCAAAAAATAATTCCGGAAAAGAGAGGAGAACGGGAAAAATCAAATAGAAGAAACGCAACATGTCATCCACATGACTATTGGGGAGTCGACATCCCACATGAACCCATTGTCAAACGAATAAAAATATCCATCACTAGGGAAAAGATAACTCTAGGTTATATACGTGAGGACTCTCTTACATTCAACGACGAGGACATCGAGACCTTGTCTTAGCCTCACAATGACGCATTGGTCATTTATTTTCTTGTGAACACATTTCAAATTAAACGTGTACTTGTGGATCCAGGTAGATCGGCCAACATTATCAGGTCGAGGGTGGTGGAACAGCTCATATTTCTCGACCAGATCGTGCACGCCTCTCGAGTCCTTAACAGATTCAACATGGTGAGTGAGAAAACAAAAGGGAAAGTCACCCTACCGGTCAACATGGCCGGCACAACTCAAAATGTCAAGTTTCGTGTCATCGAATGAGACATGAGATGCAATGCCTTGCTCGGAAGGCCATGGATACACTGCATGAGAGTAGTTCCATGAAACCTTCATCACATGATGAAGTTTCCAACAAAGGACGAAATAGAAATGGTATACATAGAGCAGCATGTTGCGCGAGAGATGTTCGCAGTGCACGATATGTGATAGGTTTTCAATATCTTTGCCTTGTGTTTTGATTATCTAACAAACTTAATGTCTAGAACCATATAAGGAACCTGACTCACTTGGATTACACTGCATCTAACGGATTCCAGCCAAATGTGAACTTACTACAGCTTCAAGAGGTAAGAACACAAACAAACACCTGATACTCTTGTGGGTTCCTTACGGTAGTACAAAGTCAATTGGACATAGCTGGAAACGAAGATTCTGCCGCACTGCACAGTTTCCAGCGCCCACTCATTCTTTGACCATCTAATATGCTCACGTCGCTTTAAATGATGTAATCAAGGTGTACCTACAATGAGATTGTACAAAACACCACTTAGTGGACTCAAATCAAGACAATATGGGTAGTGTGCACAAGAACCAGGTCAGGAACCTGATCCCTTGGTGCTCCCCTGAAAAAAGTACAAGTCAACTATAAAGCTGGAACAAAACTGGAAAAAGTGACTATCCGCAATTATATAAAGAAGAACACAACACGGACATGATCTCTTAGAGTTCTCTAACAAAACTACAAGTCAACTATATAGTTGGAATGCAACTGAGTGATGGTCTGCAACTGTAAAAAAAGGAACATAATAGGGACCTGGTCTCTTAAGGTTCTCTGACAGAAGTACAAACCAACTACAACTGCAAGCAATTGTAGAAAGGGACTGCCTGCAACAGTGTAGCAGACAGTGCAGCAGCCACTTTTTATTTAGATTTGATATCACCATTGAGATTGGACATCACTATGGATTTCTTGTGTAGTATAATTTACCTTATGCAAGGCATAAGATTCATGTTCAACACTTGCAAAATTAGAAAAGGAAAATATTCTGTAAAGGGTTCAAGGACCTCTTTCAAGAACAAAGATGTTGCAACCTCAAGGACCTGATCCGAGATTGATGATATATTAAGTCTTTAGGGTTGTTGAGTCTTTGTTATATGTTCTTCATTGAAACTCCCATCCATATTTCTTAGAAGCATTGATTAGGTTGAGTCATAAGAAAAATCCTGTGTAATTGTAGTGTGAAAAAGTGCTTATGGTGGAAACATCACAAGTTAGTCAAAGCCTTTGTAACCGTAGTGTGATAAAGTGGTTTGTGGTGGAAATACCACAAGTTAGTCAAATTCTGTGTAACTAGGATAGTTATAGAGTGGCTTGTGATGAGAGCATCACAAGTTAGTTGAAGTCTTTACAATAGAGTTATTGTAACGTGGCGTGTAATAGGGAGATTTCAAGTTAGTGAAGTTAAAAGCCTACAGGTATAGGTCGTGGTTTTTTGATCCCCTTGTGTGAGATTTTTCCATGTAAAAATCGATGATCTTAAATACATTCAGCTTTACTAGCATTCACAACAAAACGCGATAAAAGACCAGGTACTGCGCTATTTGGTGGACTCACACAAACTTAGCAGTGTACCAAATTGATATAGGACCAGATCCCTATACAGTTTCGTTCGTCAATACTTCCAGAGAAAACACATAGAGAACCCGGTTCTCTATATAGTCTGGTGGACGCACAATATCTAACAAGTGGTATTAGAGAAGGTTCTTTCTATCAGAATAACATCTAGAAAGGATCCTCATGGCTGCCTCACCAACTCTTGAAAGGAGAAAACTAAAGAAGGAAAAGTACCGGGTACTTAAAGCTGCTAACAGTGATTCAAGTGAGGAAGTAAGTTACATGGCTTACTTAACCAAAAGATTTCAGAAGATGGTCAGAAGAAATGGAGAAGTGCTAGAAAGGGACAGCTCTAACAGATCAAAGAACAATGATCCTTGTTACAAGTGCGGAAAGGGTGGACACTTCATGAAACATTGTCCTCCCTTGAAGCAAGAATTCTCCAAGAACTTCAAGTGAAAAAGATCAGCTGAATATGACTCAACCCTTGCATTAATGGCTCAGTCAAATGATGATGATGATGAAGATGAAGAACACGATGAGGTAAACTGCACGGATGTTCAGAGAAATCTGAAATCCTACTCTTCTAAAAAGCTTAGGTATTTATTTAATATCCTAATTGATGCCTATTATAGCCATATAAACGATAAGGAGATCCTGACCATAGAACTAGAAGAGGCAGAGCAATCTAGAGATGATCTAATAGTCTATTTAGTTGACTTAAATGAGACCATAGCTAATCTTGAACAAGAAAAGGAAGCCTTGAAAGAAAGAATATCTAGTGTGGAAAATGAGAGAGACGATTTGATGGTAATAGTTTTTGACCTAAAAGAACAATAGAAGGTCTTAACAATGAGAAGAAAACCTTAGAAGAAAATGTTGCATCTACTAAAGAGGAAAGGGATGAACTGTTAGTAATATGAACTGATCTAGAGGAAACAATTGAGGGACTCAAAAGAGAACATAGGAATGTAAGTCTTGAAAAGGAGTTAACTGTTGTGAAAACCAATCTCTGCAGTGAACTCGAGAGGAATCAACAACTTCAAGCTGAATTGGAGAAAGTAAGATATGATCTTGAAAAATCTCTGAAGTGGACCTGGTCCTCGGAGCCAAAAAATCGCTCGATGTCTCGGGGACTATAGCCGACTGTCACCCATCGAGCTGTCAAAAACTCGAGGCCATATGGCCCCGTGCGGGCAACCTCGAGCTCATAATACCTCCATAAGGCAATACCGAATCTGTAAGACCTCAATCAAGGCATGCATCATACTTGTACCAAATATGTAAGATTTCAAGCAAGGCATGAATCATACTTGTACCAAGAAACTATAAGACCTCAAGCAAGGCATGAATTATACTTGTGCCAAGTAAGCTATCTCAAGACCTCAAGTAAGGCATGTTAAAATTTATAAGACCTTACAAAAGGCATAACCCCGATCTTAAAGTTATATTCGAACTTGTAAAACCCTTAAAAAGACATACCCTCGATATAGACGCCGGAGCTACTTCACTCGGGGACTAAAAGACTACAGCCAAACACAATGAATACGGTCATAAGGCTCCGGCCAAACTAACGTGACTCGGAGATGCCTGACTATCTCCATAAAATCATAGGCCATCAATTACTTCGAAAAGAATCGGTTAATAAGGCTACCCTCGCATAGTTAAAAGATCTTCGATCATGTCAGCTCTAAACAATAGGCTTTGAAATATTTCAGCCACCGAGAAAAACCTCCCGGGGTGCTCATTCATCACTGCATAATGGCTCACAATCAAGGCTCCTATCGAACCGTCAAAGAGTCGGGTGAACACAAAAACTTCAAAAAGTCTTTAACAAAGGAAAAATAAAGCCTATATTAGAGGTTGTATCGACCGAACGCGTAAGAGCCACTGTCTCCAGCATAAACTAAAGGTCGTACCGACCCAATGCATGAGAGCTACTATCACCAACCTAAATTAAAGGTTGTACCAACCCGATGCGTAAGAGCCCAAGTTCGAGCCTATATTAAAGGTCATACCCACCCAATGCGTAAGAGCCAAAGCATCAGCCTATATTAGAGGTCGTACTAACCCAACGCGTAGGATTCACACCCACTAGCTTAACCTAAAGGTTGTACCAACACAACGCGTGAGAGCCACTGTCTCCAGCTTAAGCTATAGGTCGTACCGACCCAACATGTGAGAGCCACCGTCGCCAGCCTATATTAATTTTCGTACTGACCCGAAGCGTAAGAGCCTAATAGCTAGCTAAAAATTCAAAAACCTAAGGGTCAATGAGCTTGAAGTCGAAACCTGAATCAAAAGCTGAGCCCAAAATGGTTAACTAAAAACGCCTAAGGGAAAATGCGTAAGAGAAAATGGGCCAGCCTAACAAGCCCGGGGCCAATTTGTAAACATAAGGGTTTTACCTCGAAGGAAAATTCACTTGGCTAATCATTGACAAACGTCAAAATTCAAGACAAAGAAAGACATACTCAAGCATAGAGAAATTCATGAAAGGAGAAAACCAAAAGGCTTTTTTTATATGTATATATGAAAAAATACAAAGCTTAATTTATAAATGTTCCCTAAGAGCATCATACACAAAATTAGAGAGAAAAATCCTAGTCTACTTTCCTCTCGGGGACTGCATCCCCATCGTCCCCTTCCTCATTATCTTAGGCATTGAATACGAGGAACTTGGCATCATATTCATTCGCCTTTGCATGCTCTATCTCTTCTGAGGCCGAACCCCCTAACGTGGATCTCCTCTAGGGTTTCTCTCTAGGTTTGCACCGAACATATCTATTGCTTATGATTTCCTGATCGTAAGCCCCTCTCAACTCAACCCAAGCACCAGTAACATATTTCAAATAGGCGGCCACTTTCTTATCAGCCTTGGCCTGAATCGCTTCAGCTTCAGCACGGGCGTCCCCAACCTCGGCCTTCATCTTTAAAAGGTCAGATTCGAGACTTACAATCCAACTCGTCTGGACCAAGTTATTTTCACGGGCGTTCCTGAGCTTCCCTTTGAGGGAAGAAGCCTTCGCCAAAGCATTCTTCTTGGCTGCAACTTAGGCATCTATCTGGGCCTTTATCTTATCACACTCATACCTAGCCTGACCAACTTTGCCCCAAAGGTGTTCCAAGTCCTCCATCTTTCTCTATAATTGAAGTATCAAATTATTAACCTCCAAGGGTAGAAGAAGAAACATGCGTACCCTTGAAGCAAAGGTTACATGTCTCTCGGGGTAGCCTTCGGAGTACCGGCTTCAACTTGCCTCTTATCGCATGTATACTAACTCCTTTTCCCTTTTATCACAAAGAAGCATGAAGGTTTCTCCCCATCCAAAGATTTTCGCAACCTGGCTTCACTGCGGAGCAGCTCAGACTTAAGCTTATCAAAGGCCTATGAAAAATACTCACAGTGAGAAAATGAAAGTGCAAAACCAAAAAACAAACAAAGTCAACCAAAACTCACCACAGAATAGAGCTGCTGAGCCTCCTCAAAGTTGAGCGTACATCTACTAGCCTAATCTCATTGACCCTAGCGCAATCGCTCTCTATGGGGATATGATCGCTTAATACCCAGCTTGATTTAGGTGGCCCCGGGCCTCAACTTCCCTCGAAGTATCTTCTTTAGGGGAATAATATGGCCGCAAAAACTCTTTATCCCTAGAAGTACCTTGGACAGGAAAAGAAGACGGCGGCAAAGAAGGAACCATTTTCCCGAGGCTAGAAATATCGGGTGTTGCAGGCTCAACTGATATATCTTCTTTGAGCCTCTGAGTAGGGTTTGCCTCACTATGAGCACCTTCGCCCTGTGAGGATTCCTTCTATTTCTTATTATTCCTCGGCCCTGAAGTCGACGGACCTCCCTCCCCTCCAAACGAACGCGATCTCACCTCAGGATATTTTCCAATGCTTGCGCTGATGGAATTAATACATATAAAATAAAGTACCTTTCAAAGAAAATAAACCACGCATCATGCACCGTGGTGTTTTTCCTCCCATCTACTTTCGACAAGTCTCGCCACTTGCACTCATCATAGGTCAAGCAAGCTGCCAACTTCCAAGTCTAATCTGCTAGGTCGGGGACCTCGTATGGCATCCCGGGGATTTTTTACAAAGGAAAAGGAAAACATATTTACAGAGTCCACGTCCACCATGAACAAAAATGATAAAAACTCAAGTGTTCCTCTATACGTGTGAAATTCTATTTCTCAGGAAATGGTAGGAACTCCACAGGAATAATATCGACAGTTCGCACTCGGTCAAATCGACTCATCATTCCTCGGTATCTATTTTCTTCATCATCAGCAACAAAGTGCCTGGTGGATCGACATCGTAAAGACATATGGCCTCGGTAATAAAAGGGCCGATACAATCTAATGAGATAGCTAAGGGAGAACTCAAGCCTGGCTTCCTCTGCAAAGAACCTTATCATCAATACTATCCTCCAAAAATATGAGTTAACCTATCCCAGGGTAGCCCGATATCTTCAATAGAAGTCGAGCACGACTCTATCGAGAGGGCCAAACGTAAAGGGGTGTATGTATACGTTCAAAAAACCCTCTGCATAAGCCATGATGTTCTCTTTAAGGGGAAGGTACCTGGAGTATTACTTTTATTCCCCATCCGTAGTCTCTCCTAACTTCCTTGAGGTGTTCCTCTCCTATTGATGAGATGAACCTAGATGCATGCTCCCAATGGCCCTGGACATTGAGAGGTCCATCTAGAAAAACTTCTCTCCTCGAGGTTAAGCTCGCTAGATGCCGGCGGTGTACCACCGATCGAGCAGGAAGCACATGCAGAACCATCCTCTTCTTGGTGAACGGATTTGGGCGTAGCAGACATAGCTATGGTAAAACAAGATAAGGGAAATGAAAACTTAGGAGAAAACTTTGAATTAAAATGATGAAAAAGCTGACACAAGGAAGGAGAACTCTATAAAAATGTTAGTTGCTCAAAGTAGCGGAACCATCAAATAAGGGGAGAGTAAACTCATATACAGAGAGAGCGGTTACTGTCCTCCTACTCTGAAGGCCAGTTAGTACTAACTAGGACATTATCACTTTCGGGGAAAGTGTACCAGCAGGACTATCCCGGTCACTTCATAACCGTGTCATACAAATGACACTGTCATACAACGCTCGAGGGGTCAAAGATTCCCATGTCAACCTAGCCTCGAGATGGTGCCCGATCTCGAGGATCTCTGGTACTATAATGATAGGCTCTAAGGAGCCATCTATACCAATCTAGCCTCAAGATGGTGCCCGATCTCGAGGACCTGTGCTACCATAACGATGGGCTCTAAGGAGCCATCTATACCAATCTAACCTTGAGATGGTGGTCAATCTCGAGGATCTCTATCAATATAAAATTGGGCTCTAAGAAGCTATCGTCATCAATCTTGCCTCGGGACGGTGCTCGATCTCGAGGATCTGTATTACTATAACTATGAGCTCTGAGGAGATATCCATATAAACCTAGTACCTATCTCGAGGATCTCTGCTATTACAAGTGCGGGTCATTCACCCAATTCATTGGCCCTTGGTCTACCTGAGCCCGAGTCAGTACTCACTCAAAAATTATTAATAAAGCCTCAGGGCTATCTTTGCCTTCAAATCAATTTAAATGTTCTCTCGGTTACTTTAGCCCAGGGGCCATCAGAGTTCGAGTGTATCCTCACTCAGGGTCCATCTACAATGCCTTAGGGTTATCTTCATTTTAAGCTCAAATCAAGTGTTAAAGACCGCCCGAGTTCAAGCAAACTCTCACTCAGGGGCTATTTGTGAAAGTATAAAAGCTATTTTTATTTTCAGATGATCGAGAAAACCCTCACTCGAGGATGACAAGGCCTTAAAGGGCTAACCTCTATTCCAAAGAAAATTGGGACCCTGCGCTTGCTCAACTCGAACTCAGAATTACCGACGGCCTAAGTATGTACCTAGATCAATCCAGACTTAGTCCGAGGGGTGACAAAGAATCTCAAGAAATATCATATTAACTAATCGAGAACCGGAGGGATTACGATGTCCGGTTCTAGGGTTCGGACCAATCAAAAGCAAAATAAAAGTTCAACACAAGCCAAAGGGAAATCGAAGCAACTTTTATACTGATAAAAGATGATTAATAAAGCCCACGAGGGGTCCTTACACAGAAACGAAAAAGCAAAAAACAATACTCTAAAAGCCTAATCTACTTTCGGAGGCACATCCTCGGGAGAAACATCTCCGAGAATCATTTCCTCGGGGACTCCATTTCGATCTTCCAAAAAATGTCTTCGAGAATATCCTCCAAAGCAACAATAGATGAGGAAGAGGTTGTAGCCTATCAAAGAGCAATAGCTTTTAACATGCAGGAAAAATTGTGGCTTGGTTAAAATTTGGCGAGTGTGGGTCTTGCCATCACTACTATTGGGAAGCCACTTCTTGAGACATTGTACCAGTGTGGGATGCAAAAGTTAGTGGATGGTGCCACCTTATTCCATTGAAAGCAAATGAGTGAAGCGCCACACCAAGTTGAAGTTAAGAGAGGTGAGCAGCAGTTCATGGTCCACATATCCTCTAATACGGGAATAATTTGAAGCCTCTCTCTTATTATTTCGGGCCAACAACAACAAACGCCAGAACGATTACACTCGGTGGGGAAAATCTTTGAAAAAGATCTATGGCATAAATGGCAAAACTGTTGTCGTATGACCTTACGGTCACGGGTTTGAACTGTAGAAGTTAGAGTTTAGATGAAGATGAACAGAAGAAAAAGGGTTAAATGATGTTTAAGAATGGCGGGGTGGAATTTTGGTTCAAGTAACCTTCCATTTATACAAAGGCAGCAACGCAATCGGCGGCGCAATGAATGCCTTTGGGAAACGTATCGACAAGCGCAATATATGCTTTTTGGGAAACAGATCAGCAACGATATCATCGCTTTTGGGAAAATAACCGGCGGTGCATTGAATACTTCTAGAAAGATGAATCGATGAGACGTCTCAATCATTACAAAAGCTTACGTCATAAGATGATGTCATCATGAGAAGCTCGAGGAGATCGAAATCAAAGTCATTTCATATCATTTTATTCTAAAAATGCAAGGATTATCTGTATACAACTAAAATCGGAGAGCCAGATTTTATGATCATTATGACATCCCATAGCTCATCTTTAGAATGCCCAAGGCACAGTTCGAGGCTCGACCCCGAGGGTTCCCGATGCTCTACCTCGGGGAAGAGCAAATCGGCGGCTATGATGAACAAGTGGGAGATTCTCAAGGCAAGTGGTTAGAGCTGACCATGTATATAAGGATAGTGCAAGTCCGTACCACGACATTAAATAGTTGTACCAGTTGCAGATCTTTTCAATAAATGCATCTGTACTATGTTGGAATTCTCATTCCTATATAAAGGGGAACCTTATTATTTTTTGCACACATGATATCCAATCCAAGAAAAAAGAACATTCTCTGCTCTATAACTCAAACACTCTTTATTCCATTTCCTTTGATTTTTTGCTTACATTTATTTTGTTTCATTGATTGTTCTTTATTTATTAATCATCATTGATCATAAAGAGCCCTCATTAGAGCTTTTAGAACTGTCAGTCCTTCATCGGCTACCCACAACCTAACGTTTAGCTCGACCTCGAGGCCCAGTATAGGCTAGCTCGAGACCTCGATTCTCGGCTACTCGGTTTGCACAGCGTTCGACCTTCAAGCTCTAATTTTATTTTCTAGTGTTATACTTAGCATCTAACGCCTAACAACTAGTATAAAAATAAATTACGTATTTTTAGAACTACAAAATCAAATTTAATTGTAATTATTATTTTCAAGGTAAACCATCTTGCACCTTTAAAAATATTATTATATCTTATATTTGGCTGCTTGTTCTTTTCAACTTTTAATGTGAACTTTTTCTCTTCGCACTCCAACAATTTTTACAATAACCAAATATTAATACACACATATTTCCCATACCAACCATCTTAAATGAATTATAATTTGGAAAATATCACTATCTCCGCAGTATTCATGTGCCTCCACCACTCTATTTATTGATGCTTATCGATTCTAGAATTCTCATTTCATAATTGTGAAAGCAACAAGGACAAGAGAGAAATAAACACGTTTTGTTTTTTATTAATCCAATACACTGAACTAATATTGTTCATTCCTTGACTAATACATGTGAGCATCTAAGTTTTTCTATCTATAGCTCATGAATATCATTTGATTAATTTTGCAAGCTACTAGTAATACTTTCATCTTTAATTTACACCTTAATTCAAACCCTTAGTACTTATATAAACAAGATAATAACTTTAATAATATGTAACTATCAAAAGATACTAATAGAAGAAAATAAGGTGGAAAAGTACGGCGAGGGCATGAGGCATGGAATTTTATCGCCATCGTATAATCATCACAGGTATATTACACATGTCCGTCATAAGATTTTCTAAATAATTCAAAGTATATATAGACGGGTAAAAAATATTTATATAATCAAATCATATTTATTTTTCTTATGCGAAATAATTTTCTTTATTTTCACGATTACAAATCTAACTTCTATGAAGGTCGGCTACTTGTAGATAACATTTTGTAACCTAATAAATAGTGGAAAATAAACGAGGTCCATTCTAAACCGTTAAGGGATTGTTTGGTAGGGTGAACAAGGTATATTAATAATGATGAAATTAATAATGTTGAAATTAGTAATATTAGGATTATCTTTTATTGGCTATTTAGCTTGGTGTATTAATAGTTTTGTCTTTATACATGTTTATTCGTATATTAAAAATTATGATTTTGCTAATGTTATAATTTGATATGTATAAAAATAGTACTGAATATGAGTGTTTAACTAATATAAGTATTAATTATACATAAGTTGAAAAATACTATATCAAACAAAGGACTAATAATACAAAAGCAAACATATACATATATTATTTCTTAATACACCATTTCGAGCAACCTCTAGTATATTCTTAATAATAATAATAACCTTACCTTTTTCTTCTTCTTCTTCTTCCGTTCTTTTTTTTTTAGTTTTCCGTACGAATATATGATACTCATATTGGGCCCTAACTAAATTCGGATTTGTATCAGAAAATCTCACATTAGGACATAAAGTATTCTTTAAAAAGAAGAACTCGAATCCAAAACGTTAAGTTAATAATGAAGGAATATTGACCAATCCAGGGTTGGTTTGATGTTCTTTAATAGTACTAAAAACAAAGGTACGTGGGAAAAATCAAAAAACCCAAATGGCATATAAGATGATTTTTAATACCACAAATCTAAAGCTTTTCTTAGTAGGCCCTACAAAAGATTTTCTGCCACCTAAACTTTTCTATATAACATCTAACCTCTAACCTCCCTCACTCCCTTCAACCAATTTTCCCTTTTTTTAAAACCTTCTTTCCCTTTACTCTTCTTTATTTTAAGTAATTACTTCCATTTCTCACAACACTTTTCATATACAAAACCTGGAAAAACTGACAGTGGCAGTTAGTATAAAACTTTTTAAGGTAGTTAAACTTTTGTGTACATGAAGCTAGAAAAAAGATACTCAATTATATATAAGTTGTCAAATATCTGAATTAGTTTGAGTAAAGTTAAAGAGTTTTGGAAAATGAAGGAGAGTGGTAGAAAACAAAGTGCAGCTTCACCTTGTGCAGCTTGTAAATTGCTAAGGAGAAGATGTGCACAAGATTGTGTATTTTCTCCTTATTTTCCAGCTGATGAGCCACAGAAATTTGCTAGTGTGCATAAAGTCTTTGGTGCTTGCAATGTTAACAAGATGCTTCAGGTAAGAGACCTAATTCTAATAATATTACTTTAATTTTCTTCCTGCATTATGTCTAATTAAGTGAAGATGAGCGTTGGAACAACGATAAAGTTTCATTTGACATATATATAGGTTACGAGATCGGTAAAGACATTGTTTCTTCTGACATATATATAGGTTATGAGTTTGTGCCATGAAACTAGTTACTGATGCTTGCATCGTAATAGACTGCCTACATTATACTCCCCTGGAATGTGGTCCTTCCCCGAAATCCTACGTGAACAATTTTAAATTATTTTCCTTTTTGCATCGTGGATAATGTTCTAGGGAAGCCTTGGAACAACGATAAAATTACATTGTTTCGCTTGATCTATATACAGGTTACGAGTTCATGTTATGAAACTAACAACTACATCAGAGTATTCTGCATATATTACATACTCTTGGAATGCGTCATTTCCTCGAGACCCTAAGTTAACAGGGATATTCTTTCTTTTTTTTTTGGCATTATCACTTTTAGAGCGCACAAGAAATTATTTATATTTGATAATCAAAATTATATATATATTATATAATTTTTGTATATGATATACAAATTGTATACATATATAAAAATATATTTTTTTGGCTTTTATTTTATGAACATCTGAACAGTGTCATCCCCTTTTTTAGAATGTCTACTTAAGCCTTAGTCATGCATTTTACCTTGCTTATTAAAGAATGTCATTGTTGGAACTGAGATATAGTTATTATTATTATTGTGCGAAAAAATATTTTTATTAAAAAACTAAGTAGTAAATATAACTTAGATTTTATGGCAAAGTGACAACTTTCTAAAAGAAGGTCAACTTTTAAAGATTTATATTAATATACACCAGTATAATAATATGTTTACAACAATATTTATGAAGTTTTATCGGTTATAGCATATTTTTTATTTTTTATTTTTTATTTTTTTAAGTTTACTAGTAATAGAGACTCACCTAAAGTTTATTATATGATTTTAATATTACACAGCACGTTAATTGCATAATTTTGGAATTATCATAGAACACTATTTCAAATGCTAACTCTCGTCATTTCACTTTTAATATAATAATTTTTTGCATTATTTACCTATTAATTTGTATATTCCTCTGCTTTAAGTGGGCCATTCTTTCTTAGCACGTTGAGTATCCCCTTTATATTTTTATAAAATTGGATTTCTGACCCACATAGATTTGTTTTTTTTTTCATTTGGGAACCTAATTAACGTTATATAACACCCGAAGTGTACTAAATAGTCTTATTTTTTTTTTATTGGATTAAAGAGTCAAAGTTAGAGATGACTACTAGTATGAAAATTTTGACCCAAAAAAGTTTAACGTGATAATATATAGTAAAATACACCAATATGATTACTGTAAATTTTTTTCTAAATACACCAATATGATTACTGTAAATTTTTTTCTTTCTCTTATTTGTGGGAACAGTAAAATCTTTTTTTAAAATTTTAATATTCTCCCTTATTGGCTATATAACGGCTGAAAACGGTCCAAACAGCGGCGAAATTATGTGTGATTAAGGATGATTAATCGAATATTTTCTACCAAAAAATTATACTATATATAAAGTAAAATATTATTTGTTATTGATCTAATAAACTTGCAACACTGTTATTGTATTTTCTAGCGTCGCATTTGGTCTAAAGACCCCACTGTTATTACCTTAGGTAATATTATACCTTTATTTTTATTTATTACTATATATATATATATATATATATATATATGTATGTATGTATGTATATATGTAAATTAAATCTCAAATTTTTTAATTTACTGAATTTTTTATGTTGCCTCTGTCTTGACCCATCTTGAGTAAAAAATTTAGTATAACCTTATATTGTTTTAAACTTAATTTGTTTAAATAAGTCAAGAACGTTTTCCAAATAATTAATTAGGATAAGAGATAGAAATTGGAAGAAGAATAAAGAAAAGTGAGTCTTTGTAAACAAAGTCTTTTAGCATTTGTCTTATTTTTCTCTTGTGGTACATAAGCATAAGAATATAGTCAAAGATTTCTTATCCCAAGTACTTATATCGCTTGTTTTTTCCTAGTTTTAAGAGGGTGAGTTCACATTTAAAAGACAGAAATTATGTTAAATTTTCAGGTTTTTACTTTACTCTTTTCTTCGAGGGCTTAAACAACATTTCTTTTGGTGTAATCGTGACATCACTATTGCATTTATCATTTTGTCAAATTTTACTGCTAGAAATTAAATGTATGCCACTTGCAAAGAAAAAGAAGAAGTTCCATCCATGTTATTTCAGACTAAAATACCTTTATCATCCCCTCTTTTGGTTGGGCGACGCAAATTAATAGGAAACAGAAAATAGTAAATAAAATAATTAGTTAAGCTTCTATTATGGATGGTGATTGTACAATCTTATAAGGAAAAAGTATGGTATATTGCCGAAAAAACTTACTCTCATTCAATTTAAAAAGATGGTTATAAATATATTATCACTTTAGTTTGCAATACAGAGAGTTATATAGTTATGAATATAGTATATATATATACTATATATATAGTAAGCAACCCCCACTTCCAACCTCTCCCCAAGAGCAAGGTGGGAAGTTCTTGGAGGGAAGGATGCCGGGGGTCTATTTGGAAACAGCCTCTCTATCCAAGAGTAGGGATAAGGTCTGCGTACACACTACCCTCCCCAGACCCCACTAAGTGGGATTATACTGGATTGTTGAAATATATATATATATATATATATATATATATATATATATATATATATATATATATATATATATATAGACACACACATACACATGTACGCACACCCCTTATACATACATCATCCTAAACCCAATATTTTAGATTTGTTGTGGTTGTTGTAATTATATATACAATGTAATTTTCTAGCGAAGAGGGTTCGGATAAATCCCTTTTGCCCCTTGCTTTGCCTGGCTTTGCCACTGAATGCAGAGTTAATTGCATGAATTGATATAAATATCATGTACAAATAATTATTTGAAATAATTTTTTAGGAGTTACCGGAGCATCAACGAGGCGATGCCGTAAGTTCAATGGTGTATGAGGCAAATGCTAGAGTTAGAGATCCAGTTTATGGTTGTGTTGGAGCTATATCATCTTTGCAACAACAAATTGACCATCTCCAAACACAATTGGCAATTGCACAAGCTGAGGTTGTACACATGAGGATGCGACAATTTTCGTCCATGTCTAGCGGCGGCGGCACGGCTAGAAACTCGCCGGAAAATGTGTCGCCGTTGTCCCGACACACTCAAACTCAACCAATCATGTCCCTTTTTACCATAGACATGGTGGTTGATCACGCTAATATGGGGGAGTCCTTATGGTCATGTTAGCTAGTAATTTATGTAGTTCGGACTCTTCAAAAATATCGTTGGATGCGGTCGAATCCTGTAAAAATAGTATATTTTTGAAGAATTCGACATAAATATCACAATATATTTGAAGAGTTCGTGCAACATATTTAGTAATTATTTAACTAGCTAGTTGCTTGACTAGTATTTGCTAATATTTGCTATCAAGATTTTACTTTATTGTCTGCTTCTTCCTTTTTAACTTACTATACATTTTTATATAGCGTTGTCACGGCCTTAGAACTCAAGTTAAGTATCGTGCAGCGCTAGAATGAATCTGCCTGCGGAATTGGCAGTCTAGCAAGCCTTGTTTGCCTAAAATCGGACTAAGGGACGTTGGTCAGTGAACAAAGAAAGAATATAGGGAAAAATAAGCTTGTATTGCCTTGATGAATGCTATACAATGCTTTGTGCAGAAAATATGTGGATGCCTAACAAATGCTAAGTGCTAAGCTATTTATACAAGTCCGGGCGCTGGATGTTGGCGCTGGCTTGTGTTGGACAAGCTTGCGTGCGAATTTTTGGTCGGAATGGACGCGGAACGTGTCATGACATCTCTAGCTGACCCCTCAAGAGATGATGATGACCATTATTAACCATATTGTAAATGTCTAAACATATAATTATGATATGTAGTTATGTATATGTTGAGTTGACTACTTTATAATTAGTTTCCTTTTTTGCCTTTTGTTGTGGGGTAGATAAGGGTGCGAAGTGGCCCGGGCCGACCGGGTTTGGTGGGCCGGTTCTTGTGGTCCTGGTCCTTGTGATACATGTAGGCCCGTGACGGGCCGGTCCTAGTGCATTAGACCATGAGCCCGGGACCGCCAGGCCCGGGACCGTCAGTCGGGCCTGGGACGGTCCTGGCAGGCCTAAACGGGCTCAACTGCTATTTTTCAAAAAAAAATTAAAAAAAATCAGTAACGGCCATATTTAAAATATAGCTGTTTGGGTTGAAAATATGGTCGTTTGGAAGTTTATAAAATGGCCATTTGGCCCCCAAACTTTATATAATTATACTTTTTTCCCATTTCTCAACTATAAATACACCCTCATCCATTCATTTTTATTCACCAATTCATCAATATCTCTCAATCTTTATACTACAATTGCTTAATTTATTGTTGAAAATTCGTGAAAAATTGTGAAGTTGTTAAATTCAAGTTTCAAGTGTTCAACGATTTTTAATTTTCAAGAAGTTGTTCAGCAATCCGGTAAACTCGTTTCAACTCTTACGTTTTAATAATATATTTTTGTGTGGTTTAGTTTGCATAATTATAATAAATATGGCATTTTCTTTAAAGAAAAATGTTCGGTAAAGGAAAAGGTAAAACCGGTGAAAGTAGTGGCCATAATACTACCCTTCCCCCGGATCCTCGACCTACAAAAGATAAGCAAGTTGAAAGTAGTCGCCAACCTAGACATCCTCCTCCTCCTCCCGTAATGTTTGATAGTGATCACCCTTGTTTTCAATTTACCGATAGCGAATTTCTAGATGATGTTGCAGTAGGTGATAGATTAGATTATGAAACTATGAATGCTCTTTATCCTAATAAACCTATCTTAGAGGAAAATGAAGAAGATGATGATGAAACCCAAGCACCAGATTTAGATGATACACCTACTAGTCATGTTCATAACTCAAGTAATGCAGCGACCGACCCACCTATAGAAACTCCAACTTTTAATAGACAACCTGCTAAACGTCAAGAAACATCATTAGTTTGGAATTTTTTTACTCAAGTAAGAGAACTAAATAAGGCTAAGTGTAAAACTTGTGGAAAATTACTGGTTCATTAATTTACTGGAGACCATAGCGGCATGGGTAGTTTGACTAGGCACATAAAAATACACCCTTTCAGATTAGGCTAAATTTTTTCAAACGCAAGCGCAGAAAGAGGGGACAAGTGTAGATTCTGCGGTTAACCCTAGTACAGGTTCAAATCTAGTTCAACCAGGAATTAAAACTGTCACCAAAGGTATTTTATATTACGATCCAAATAGAGATCGTGAAGAATTAGCAAAGATGATTACTATTATGTGCTTACCTTATACTTTTGCTTCTAATCCTAATTGAGTTCATTATATTAGAAGAGTTTTTAATACTACTTATAAAGGTTGGCCTCGCGCAACAGTTAAGGCCGATATTTATAAATTCAAACATGAATATGAACAATATTTGCGCTATTTATTTACTCATATACCTAATCGGATTTCTATTACTACTGATATTGGTAGAAATGGTAATGATTATGATTATCTAACTGTTACAAGTCATTGGATAGATGAGGACTGGACAATGCAAAAACGTATAATTGCGCATAGAATAATTAATTCACGTCACACAGGTAAGTTTATAGCTAACACTGTTTCAGATATTTGTAGATATTTTTGCTTTAGCGATAAATAATGGCAATTTCTATGGATAATGCTTCTAGTAACACTAGTGCTATAGGCATGCTTACAAAAACACTAAATCCTGCATTTACTAATATTTTCCATGTTAGATGTATTTGTCATATTTATCATTTAATTTTCGGTGCAGGTATGCGTATTTTAAAGTTGCTACAAATGCATTTTCTGGGCAATATTATCCTACTATTGCAAACTGTTTAGTTTATATTGCCGCACTAGCTGATTTGTTTGTTGAATTTGGTGAGGGTGGGGATATTTATGAACTTTCTATAAATGAAATGAAACAAAAATTTAAAAAATATTTTTTCCCTATCCCTCCTATTTTTGGTGTTGCTGCAATGTTAAATCCTACAATGAAATTGGGAGGTCCTCATTTTTGGTATTCAAATATTTATACGGCTTTAGATCTTTCAAACGAGGAAGTTGCTACACTTGCAGATACAAAAGCATCAATTAAGATTAATGCTCAAACAGTTTATAATGCATATCAACTTGCCTTAGAGCATGCTAGGCCAAATATTCCAACCCCTACTTCGTCTAGCTCACAATCTTCTAAAAGAGCTGCGGGCTTAACAGCTCTTAAATCTTGGACGGAGTTACGGCGTTCTCAAGGTGATAATTATGATGAAACTTCACAGCTAAATGAGCTTCAAGTTTACTTGTCTCAGGGACTTGAAAAGGAGAATCCATACGGCTCTTTTGATCTTTTGGAATGGTGAAGGTCAAGGGATAAACATTTTCCGGTTCTTGCAAGGATGGCTCGGGAAATTTTATCAATTCAAGCTTCAACTGTTGCATCGGATAGCGCTTTCAGTCAAGCAAGACTGCAAATGGGTGATCATAGAGCGGCGATGAGGGATAGCTTGGAAAAATCAGTACTTTTTAGAGATGTATCCGCGCGGAAAGAAGAAACTTTGGAATTGCAGAATCACAACCGGCAATAGATGAAGCTTACGAAGAAATGATAGCGGAACTTTCGGAGGATTCGGCTTCGCCCGGAAGTGATGATGAACAAGCTTCGTTTCCACCACCACCAACACAACCTCCTCCCAACCTTGACAGATTTATGGGATTTGTTAGAGATACAATGTAGATTATGATGTAACATGTACTTTGGCACGTCTTCTTTTAATTTTTTTTTCTTTTAATGGTGATATTAGTACTTTGTTGTGCTCATTCCATTGGGGGAAGGAAGACTAAGAAAGATATGCCATTTTGGGTAATAAAAATTATAAGACGTATCGTTGAATATCTTTTTTCTCAATATTTCTTTGTCTTTATTTCGAATTATTTATAAGCTACAATATATATATATATATATATATATATATATATATATATATATATATATATATATATATATATATTATATACTACAAGAAAATATATACGAGAATATATATATATACATAACATACAACCTATACTACAAGAAAATATATAAGTAATAACATATATGCATAAGATACAATATATATAAGAGAAGAAATATACATTATACATAAGAGATACAATATATATACTACAAAAAAATGTATAACTATATAAGTTATAATATATATACATAAGATACAATATATATACTACAAGAAAATATAAAAGAGAATATATATACATAACATACAAGAAAATATATAAGGATATACATAATATACAATATATACTAATTACTACAATACAATATACGATGAAATATATATATATATGTATGTATATATATATATATATATATATATATATATATATATATATATATATATATATATATATATATATATATATATATATATTATATACTATACTAATAACTACTATACAAGATATTGTCTTAAAACAATTACAAAAAGCCCGCCAGGCCCGCCCAACCAGGCTCGCTAAGCCCGGGACCACATGGGTTTAGGCCCGCCACGGGCTAGTGTCACCCATTGAGCCCCACAAAAACCGGGACCGTTAGAGCCCAGGACCACAAAGACTGGAACCGCTAAAGCCCGGACCCGAGCCACTTTACACCCTTAGGGGTGGATAATTGGTTCAAGATTTTGTATCTAATGCTTTTGATGTTTGTAATTTACTTTTGAGGACACTGCTAGACCATTTTTAACACAATGTTTGTGTCTTTTTTTTGTAACTTCTATTTATTTTTCATTTTTCTTGTTTCCTTTTGGCCCCCATGTTGGAATAGGGTGTTATCATTAAGGCAAAGTATCAAATATGAAGTGACTATAATTATAGGCCGTAGCTTTTCAAAATATCAAGTTCCTGCTTTTTTTTATGGCTTCTTCATTATTATATTTCTTTTTATTATTGTTATGATTATGTTTGTCTTGATTCGAAAGTATATCGAAAATAAATTTTCTTTCTTTACAAGATCGGAATAAGGTCTGTATTCGTAATATCCTCTTTATACCTCACTAAGTTTGTGATTGTCGTATAATTATAGGCAGGGACACTTTAAATAACATTCTCAATATTCTCTATATCATGAAAAGATTTCATGTCTTCTGAAGCTATTTTATTTCCATCAACCCAAATGATATCCTTAGAGTCAAAAGCTAGAGAAACATATGTAATTATAGGGGGTGGCAAACTTTGATTTTTTCAAGATTGCTTCATTCCACATTCTTTCAAAACAATGTGATTTGGAATTGCAAATTTAATACCATTTGGAACTATAGTCAAGTTGTAAGGTAGTTGCGACTTGCTTTTCATGTGTCTATGCTCAAATGTATCTAGTTATGTAGGTAGGTGTTCTCAGACTTTCATGGAAATATAAAATTGTAGTTACCATCGATTTATCAAAAACAACCTCTCTATCTTCATAAAATATACCTAATATCTGTATACACTAAAATATTATGCGCTACAAATATAATTATTATATAATTAACACCGCATAAAGGCCAGTTAAGCTTATTTCAATCTAACATTATAAAGATTAATTTATCTAAAACTAAAAGTTCTCTACAATTGCCGATAGCATATAAATCTCAAACAAGCTTAATTTCTTTTAACAAACAATATACCTAAATAAAGGTACTAGCATACCTAATATTCAATCCTAACTAATTAAGATATCACCACACATACACACACACAATATGCTAAGTCCGTCGGATACTAAGGACCTGTTTGTCAATAACTTTTTATATTCTTTTCCGATATTTTGTTTTTAAAAATGTGTTTGTCCATAAAATTTTGCAATTTTTTAAAAAAAAATAAAAAATGAGTTTTTCAAAAACCAAAAAGTTGTTGACCACATTTTCAAATTTTCAAAAAAAGAAAAGTTTTCCCAATCACAAAACTGCACTATTTTCTTAAGTGAAATGCATGTTCAAATACAATTTCAAATTTCAAATGTTATTGTTCTAACTTAACTCCAAATACTATTTTTTTTTCAAAAATTATAATTTTTATGTTCAAACGCCTGCTAAGAGATTGTAAGTCTTTCAGTATACAAATAAAAAATAATAAAAATACTGATCAATAATATAGTAATAAATCAAATATATTTCAGCATATTCAAATTTGGAGCCAATAATAATAAAGAAATTTAATTTATACTCTTTTTTTTTTTGCGGGAAAAGAATCAGTCAAAAGCATGAATATTCTCTTCTCCTTCCTTACACCTTCCTCCTCACAACTGCTCCATCTTCTACTCCTTACTCCATCTTCCCCAATTTTCTCACAAGTGTGATCATCAATTTGATTTTGGATTTCATATCTATTTGCAGAGGCAAAATTAAGTTGAATTAAATATTTGGGTTAAAGTGAAAATGGCAGGTGGAAATGAAGCATTCAGAATATGTAGTAGCGTATCTGAAGCATTGAGTTACATGCCATTTTCGCTGCAATACACTGAGCCTAACACTAAGAATGATCTATGGGTATTTTGGAGCCAACACAATAGCGAGTTTCCTACTGTCTTCTCCAGCAGTAAGTGCCTTATCCCCCTTTATGTCTATGGTCTATGGATTGGTATTTACCCTATATAACATCCAGATTATATGATACTAGGGGTTTCAGACTGTCGGGTCTGGTCGGATATGGGTGGATCGAAAACGGTTAATGCAAAAACAGATAAATTATCATATTCGACCTATATTTAATACAACAAACAACAACCAAGTATAATCCCAGTATAATCCCACTTAGTGGAGTCTGGGGAGGGTAGTGTGTACGCAGACCTTACCACTACCCTAGGGTAGAGAGCCTGTTTCCAAATAGACCCCCGACATCCTTCCCTCCAAGAACTTCCCACCTTGCTCTTGGGGAGACTCGAACTCACAACCTCTTGGTTGGAAGTAGGGTTGCTTACCATCAGAGCAACCCCTCTTGTCTTACCATCAACCCATATTTAATAAGGATAGAAAATGGGTTAAGCAAAAGAATTTCTAGTCTCCTAAGCTTCAGAAAAGGAATCCTCAATTTGAGTGTTTTACAAATGTAAAAGTTAAACTCATTAGTTATGGATTGGTTAACCATTGGTTATCCATTAAAATAGATAATATGGTTCTTATCCATATTTGACCCGTTTTTAAAAAGTTCATTATCCAACCCATTTTTTAGTGGATATGGATAACTGTTTTTTAACCATTTTGCCACCACTATGTAACTCAACTCACTTATTTGGAGAATGATGCCTATGGCCTATGGGTTCTCACTTTGTCCCTTCATTTAGTTTTACCCCTGGCTAGATTCTTGTGAGTTAATGCATAGGAGTAGTGGCACTCATTGTGTTTATTGGGTGCCTTTTTTGCTTATGGAGATCAATTTGACAGATTTTGATACTAAATTGGACAATATTAATTTACTTAGACTAAAATTTGGAAATTATGTTATGATATGGAACTTAAGCCTAATTCAATCTCACAAGCTGGTTCATAAAGTAACGATTGAGCAAGACCATATAAGTAGACCAGCTCGTTCCCCATCCACTACCAATTTGGGAGTCTAACTCATGAAGTATCATGCGTATATACCCAACAATGTGGCCTAGTAGTCAATAAAGTTGGTGGAAATCAATTTCAGGGTTCAAATCCTAGCAGTGACAAAATATGTGCTAGGCGATTTCTTCCCATATGTGTAAACTTTGGTTGGTAGAGTTACCTCGTATCTCGGAGATAGACAGATAGCATGTAGCGGATGGCATAGTCGAGGTGTACGTAGGCTGACCCCAACACCAACGTCATAAATGAAGTTCCATAAGGACAAACTTCTTCATATCAGGTGGCAAAGCATTGAATTTTCTATCTTACTCAATGTTCACTTTGTTGAATCAGAGGAGCAGAAAAGTGACAAACCTTTTTCCCCACAGATTGTAGTACTCTCTAAAATCTTAATAATGTTGGACTTCAATCTTATCAAAGTAAGTGATTAAAGTAATAGTCAATCAATGCCTCTAGCTTAGAGATTATTTTCTGGTACTTCTCTTGATCTGGCTTGTGGAACTTTAAGTGGTGCCCAGGAGTTGATATACTCCAACTATCCTAATACTTCAAAAGAGTCACTTTGCACAACTTATGAAGATTGGTTCATGTCATTGTTAGATTTATTCAAGTTTTAGCGATATAAAAATTAGAGCAGTTAAAGTAAAAATTCAGGCTTGTATGTTTTGAACACTAAATAATAGTTTCGAATCATGGTGCAAAAGTTCTCTGAATCAGATGAAGGAAAATACCAGAGCAAAGTGAAGCCAGTAAAACGAACAAGGGGAGGTAGTAACTAACTTGCAACTCTCATTCATGTTACTCTGCGGAGCACTGCATAACAGAGGAGGGCCTACACTATAGGTTGAGGGATCACCGATAACCGGAAACTTGGGCAAAAACTCCATATATACTTGCAAATCTCTTAAAAAAAATAGTCAGATATTAGCATAGGCCCCTGTACCAATGTATATGAGCAGTAATAAATTTATATTGAATGCCATAGTGCCGCAGCGACCACCGAATCCTGGACCCCCCTATGCTGCATAAGTATTCTTAAGTGTAAACTTGAGCTTGTTTATCACTCCTATAACTTATGCAATCATGTTGAAGTTCTAATCTTGTTCTTTTTAGGAGTGCACCATTGGTGGTGCTGCTTATTTGTTTCACCTGTTATCTGTTAATGCAAATTCCCAAGGATTTGATAATGATAACTTTTGTTACTTGATAAGATGAGCGAATTTTAAATGAGTCGGGTTTAGATTGGGGAATATGAAGTCTTTGAGCTTATGGATCATGTCTTGAATATTGAGGAGTTTGAATTGAATATTTAACCAGTTTTTCAGTATGATTGCTACGTATCCATCTTTCTGAATGAGTAAAGTGACTAATATCATAAACAAACTTTTTACAGCTGCTTACACTACTATCTATCATGATACCATCAAGGAGAAAATCACATCAGCTCTCAAGAATGCCTACATTTCTGACAACTTCGGATGCTGGTTGGTTCAATTTTGGGCACCTATAACCACTAACAATCAGATTTTTCTAACAACTTGTAACCTACCTTTTGGTCTTACGAAACTCCATGAAGGACTTTGTTTTTATAGGTCAGAGTGTCTGAAATTTAGAATTCCTATTGTAACTGATTGTTCTGATAATGAGTATCGACTTGGTCCTATTGGACGCGTGTTCAAACATGGTTTGCCTGAAATGAGTCCAGACGTTTCTCGTTATTCTGCCAATGATTATCCTCAGCATGGCTTGGTCTCAGCTGCTGGTTTAGGGAACTATTTGGCTGTACCGGTTTTTGAGCCTCTTAATAATCAGTCCATTGGAGTACTTGAGATCATAGGAGATAAGAAGGGAAGCTTCTCTGAAGACCTTGTTCAAATGGTCTATGAGATGCTCAATGTATGGCTTTCCTGTCTACTTTTCTTGCCATTTCTCTTTCTCTCTTCTAGTTTGTTTGAGTTAGTTTTACTGTAGAGAAAGGAAAGGTTGTTCGAAACTTTGCTTGATTTTAGTGTGGTAGCTAAAGTATAAAAAAGCATGAATTTAGTGAAGAGTTTGGTCATTTTTAAACGTCACAGTTACCACTTCAATTTTCTACAGATAGATTAAAAGACGTTTTCTCTTCATAGGAGGTAGTGGCCTACTAGTTTCTCATAACCTCTATATATTTCTCTGAGCACGGTATCTTGTTCTTAACAGAAGGTGGACTTGAGATCATCAAACATGTATGGCCACCCCGACGAGAAGGTATGTTCACGAAGATGCTATATACCTGAATCCCCAAATCCAGGAAAAGAATATCTTAGACTAAAGTGTACCTCTGTAAATGAAATAAACTAAAGTACCTTTATCAACTATCTGTTTTTAGCAGGATTTTAAAGGCCTAGCACGTGCCCTGAAAGAAATTGAGGAGCAGTTAAGTTTTATATGCAGAACACATCAATTACCTCTAGCTCAGACATGGCTACCTATCCTTGACGGAAGCAGCTTAAAAAGATTCATGACTACAAAGGAACAGTTCTGCATATGCACATCAGCAGGCTACGAGTTCAGAGCTGCTTGTGATATGTTTCACTTAGGGAAGAGTCAGGGTGTTGTTAGCAAGGCCTTCTTAACCTGTAGTTCATGCTTCTGCAGTGACATCACACAGTTAAGCATGACTGAGTACCCCTTGGCACATGTGGCACACAGAGTTGGATTACATAGCTCGTTTGCTATATGTTTGCAGAGCTCCTACACAGGGGACTATGTATACCTATTGGAGTTCTTTTTTCCCCAAGATAACAAGTCAGATTGCAGGAGTCCACAAACTATATTGAATATGCTATTGGCCTCGATGAAGCGACAATTTCGAAGTTTCAAGCTTGCTTCTGGACAAAAACTGGGAGAGAAATTATCTGTTGAAATTATACCTGTTCCTGCAGATGATGGACTCAACTCTTTTGAGATATGCCATAGTGTGAAACCTTTATCTGATATTGAAGCAGTAGCACGTCCGGGAAAAATAGAGTGGTTTGACCCATTAAACAGACTATCGAAAAGTGGAAGTACAGTAAATATCTGTCCTAAAAATATTGATCTAACAACATCATCAAGAACTGCTAACACTACAACAAAAGTAACAAATATGAGGGTGCTAACTAGTAGAGTTCTTTCCAATAGCTCTAAGGGAGAAGGAATGATGACGGTATCCGAAGGACATCACAGAATTAACAGTGTAGTGCTTCAGCAATCAGTTGGTGCAAAAGTCAATGGCACTGAAACCACTCTTGGTAATAAAACAAAATTCTTTTAACAGATCTATTGCATCTCTGATTGTATGCAGTAATATTTTCACGTATGTTGATGTTATTCTAAGTAAATTCTTAGTATATTTGCAGCCAGCCAATCTGCTCCAAATAGTCTTGGCACAAAGCATCTTGAAATTAACGACATGAATTGCTCCAGTGATCAGCTTGAATCTGCCAAGGTTGCTGATAGACATTGTGAAGAATGCAGTGGGGGTGACCAGTCATGTCATGAAACCACAACTTCCTTGACTCATGCTGCAAAGCCTACCACACAAGCTGCAGGAGTGCAAAATGAAAGCATTATTCCAAGAAAATATCCAAATTTTCTACTCTCTGGGGTTCGTGCTGATGAGCTAGAGAGGTTAGCCAAGGTGTTTAAGCTTTATAATCGTGAGGAGCTCCAGGTTTGAGCTCTTTCCAAACAATCACTATTTTCTAACATTATCATTAAGTCAAAACTGTTGATTGATGCACATGACTTATGTTGATTTGATTTGATTACTCTAAGTCAGCTATTTGTTAGTGGACAGTTGTGTTCGTACTATTTTTCCGCTCTGGTTTCCTAGTACCTTGCCACTATACTGATTATTGATATTGCATATTGCTTTTTCCTTTTATTTTTCTGATCCTTAGCTTGATGGTGCTATCTTTTTGGCATATGTTGTTGTTCCCGTTCTATTATCTCATTTCATCTTCTTCTGCCAAGGGACTATCGAAAACAACCTCTCTACCCTTATGTAGAGGAAGGGGCTGCGTACACTCTACCCTCCCCATACTCCACTTGTAGGATTATATTGGTTGTTGTTGTAGTTGTTGTCATTGTACTTTGAGTCAGACATAGATTTGGAGATATTGATATCCTAGGTGAAAAGTTCAAATATGGTGAACTTTGGCAACCAGTGGTTTATAGATTTGAGAGAAGATTGGAGGGATGGATGACGATACTTGTCAAAAAGGGGAAGAAACATGCTATAAGTTCTTACATTACCTTATCAAAAAAAAATCATTCTTTAAAATTGCAATTACATTTGCAATGGGTAAGTTTGAAAGTTAATGAGACTTCTCGTGGGATGAAAAAAATGGGAAAGGAGATGCCACTTTGTCCGGTAGGAGAAGGTAAAATCTAAATATTCAAGGACTAGTCATTTTTCAATAGACATTTCCGCATTAGAAATGGTTATCGAGATTCAGATACAAAGAAGATATTTTATTGATGTAGGCAATTAGCACAAAGTGCAGATGCAGTCGATATTGCTGGTTTTCTAAAGATGTCAAATTACTGTGTGAGACAGGTCTATAAAAAGGTAGTGTAAAAGACAGAGTGAACTTCTCAAAGTTTTTGGGGTCTTTGATTAGAACTAGTAGTCGAATAAGATTTTGGCTAGATTTTGTGGTGTTTGTGATGCTTAGTTAATAGTTGCCATACATTTTCTTGGTGCCGTATAATTAAAATCACTTTTCTATTAGGTAGCCGAGTGTCGTCCTTGTTTGTAACAGTAGCTTTGATTCACCACTTGAATGCTTTTCGTGTTTTTTTCGTACCCCTAAACTTTCGTTGCTACTTGTTGTTGTCTTTGTTTCGGTGTTTTGATTGCATTACCTGTTGTTATTTTTGTATTTTCGCTTCGGTTGTCAAATCTATTTGTTTGTTATTGCCCCTCTCCTTTTTCCTCCCGAGCCGAAGGTTTGTGTACACTCTACCCTCCCCAGACATCACTTGTAGGGTTACACTGGGTTGGGCTGTTGTTGTTATTGTACATTTCTATTATTTAATAAAAATGGAAAGGCAAAGACCATTTTCACAAATAATTCCTTAGGATTCTAAGCAGAGAATGGAAGTTGGAAGAAGTGTAAAGAGAATTATGTCAAGATTCAAATTTTTTGGGAAGAAAGTCATATCATCTGTCTTTTTCATGGTGTGGTGCATAAAGCATGGGCAAAAGCATTTATTCAAAATATTGTTCCTGAGTAATTCTAGAGAAATGTGCCGATCATTTATGGTTGTCTAGGTGAGTTTACGAACAAACAACAGAAATTTTAAGGTTAATTACTTTACTCTTTCTTGATAGTTACACCAGCTTTGTGTTGATATAAAAATGACATCTCTATAGTATAATTTGTCAAGGCTTAGGGCTTTAATCATGACATCTCTGTAGTTCAATGTTATTTTAAATAAGAATACCATAACTACTCCAGGTCAAAAAATATTGTTTGTTTGTTCAAGTAGATTTCTACAGTTTTAGGTGCGGATTTCATTGTTTTTGCAGGAACTTTTGCAGAAGTTGCCAGAGCATCAACGAGGCGATGCCGTGAGTTCAATGGTGTATGAGGCTAATGCTAGAGTGAGGGATCCGGTTTATGGTTGTGTTGGAGCTATATCATATTTGCAGAACCAAGTTAGCCTTCTCGAAATGAGAGTGGAAATTGCTCAAGCTGAAGCGTTGTGCATGCAGATGGATATGGCAGATCCAAAAAAACTGAGAGAGCCCTTGTGGTCATGATAGTAACTATGTTGCTTGACTAACATGGCTGCCCAGCATTCTTTTTCTCCGGTCCTTTTCCGGACCCCGCGCATAGCAGGAGCTTAGTGCATCGTGTTATATTTTTTCCCCTCCTTATCAGTACTGAATGTGCATCTTTATAGCACATTTCTACCTGCCCCCCAAGAGATGATGTGGACCATTGTTAACCATATTGTGAATGTCTAAACATATAATTTTGAGCTATTATGGCATGCAGTTATGCATGGGATAGTGACTTAATTAAATGTGTTTTATAAACTTTGTATTTAGTGTATTGATGTTTGTACCTTTGCCTCTTAGTGGATTTGTTGTTGCTGTTTGTACCTTTCTTTTATGGAAACTGCTCTACCATGATTAATATATTGTTCTTTCTATCTTTTTTTTCTTTGCTCTCTTGTTATTTTGGCCTCCATGCTGGAGAAACAAATGTAATTTTTTGCGCGTGTTTTTTTTAGGGGGGTAAATGGAATTTAGACTTATCAAACTTACTTTCTTCCTCAATTACATCGGTAGTACTTTGATCACGTTCTACTATGCTTTATTAAAAAGATTAAGTGGTCGCTGCAAATATAATCTGATTCACAAGTCTGGAGTCGAATCCCACAGAGAACTAAGACTTAGCTACAGCTGTTCACTATCACTAAGAAGACAAGTTTGAACAATTTCTAACTTATGAATATTACGATTCTTGTGTTTAACTAATTAACTAATAAATTAAAAGAGTAAATTAACAACTAAAGATACTAAGGGTTAGAGACAAGATTAATGAGGTGTAGATTTATGATTTTCCCAATTGTCGGAGTCTTTCCCGTTACGTATTCTATAAATTCGCCTAATTATTCTCTACCGATCATGAGTGTTCTGACTGTTGTAACTCTCTCCCTAGTAATTACCACAATTTACTAGATATATTCTCCCGAATTGCCCTAGCTGGCATTAACTACGGCTCACTCGGATCGTACCCAAGGTTTCATTATCCCTAATCCCACCTTTAAACCCTTCGTATTCATCCCTCATATACGTTAGGAGTGATGTTATTCAATAACTACCTAAATATGCACTATCTCCACAGTAATACACACTAAATAGGCACAGTCGATTTAGAGCTCTTCAACCAACTACAATAATAACGTAGTTGAACAAATAGAGAAAATACTACGAAAAATCTATATTAACATAATAGGAAAATCATCCTCCAATAGATTCCATCAAAACTGTAGATAACAAATTAGCTATTCATAATAATATGCATAACTACAATACTAGAATTCATAAACAATAATGGAAATAGGAAGAAGGAAGTGAAAAATTTGTAGAAGAATCCTCCGCATTGCTCCTAATATGTTATTGCCTCCTTAGGCCGAATCTCTGGCCTCCTTAGCCTCCTTAGGTCCAAATTATGTCAAAAGTATGTCCCCCTTCCTCAAAATGGCGTTTTTACATGTATTTATACCAAGTAGGGTCGGGCCCAGATGAAAATATCTTCTCCCCCACGAAATAGGACACTCACTCTGTAAAATTTGCACTACCACGCTGCATAGGGCGACGCGCCATGCGGGGCGACAGTGGAAAAGCTCAGATTGATGATTCTGACAGGCTGTACAAAATTTTCACAAGCACGGCGCATTGCGGTAGTGGGAATTCACGAAAATGCAAAACACGAAAGTTGTATCCCTTTCAAATAGCTTTCTAACGATATATTCTGGATCCCAAATGGAGTTGTGAGTAAAAAGTTATGTGCATTTTACTAGACAATACACCGTATGCCCGCTCGATTCTTCGTTTCATTCTTAACTATCATTCGTCGATCCCCGAACACGATCCCTGCTTGATTCCTTGGGCTTTTACTTAGACTTCAAAGCTCCAAATCACTTGAATTCATTTCATAATATTTACATAGCTCGGAATCATTCCTTCAAGGACTAAAATATTTAATTAGTGCAAAAGACTAGCGATTAAAGCATAAATTCAATTAAAGTGCAGTAAATTAGAGTGTAATAAGCGACTAAAATACGCAATTATAGCCTATCATCTATACCCCACACTTAAATCGTTGTTCGTCCTCGAGCAATCAATATACATCATCTCCAAATTTATTTAAGCACAATTACATCAAGAGTCACCACAATCAAAGAATATTTTTCACAACAATACAACTATTTATTTCTTTATTTTTCTTTTTCTTTTCCAATTCAAGTGGCTCTTATTTAAAATTGTGCACATTTCTCCTAATTTCATTAATTTCACTCAAAAGTCAAACCAATCACCCCACACTTTAATTTTTACAAAGTTCATAACTATTCAAGTGCTCATGAAAGGTTAAAGGTCCAAATAGATGGTTAATTCAAATAATTGGGTAATACTTGTAATGTGGTTGCTAAAGAAACAAGATTACAGGCTCAAAGGGGTTAACTACAATACATCACAATTAGACGGGTACAATATACATATCTGACTCAATAAAGAAACGCCTATATCACTTCCAAGACTGAACAAAACTACTATTTCGCTTTGCAAACACACCAGGCAAGTTCTAGGCATCAAATGTAACGTACAGAATAACACCCAACCTCACACACACGGCACATAACTCACTTAGGATTGGATTTATTAAGGCACTCTAGTCAAAGTAGTTAAGCAAAGTTAAAATCATACAATTTAAGGTACTTATACAAGAGTCAAAAACTGAGTCGAAGCGTCACAACTAAAGTACTCACTATTCTCAAGGTATAACAAAGTCAAGAGATATTGTGTCAATTCGAAACACATCATAATGGCTCCTATTCTTAAAAAAATTAACTACACCCGGTTCAGACAAAATCCTTAGAAAAGAACTGCGGCACAAAGAAAAATCAAGGGGTAATTGCTATACTACCTAATAAAAGTAAAACTTTTTATCTTTTTTTTTTTACACTTAAACCCCTCAAGAAAAGTGTCTAATAGATCCATCATTGGGAAACGTTCAATCTTTTTTTTTAAAATATATATATTATTCAATTAAACTAACATAGCTAAAGTAGCATAGAAATTCACGCTCTCCTTGGCTCTTATCCCCAAAATTGGCTTGTTGAGCATTAAAAGCTTTAACCACTTGACTCACTTGAGCCTCCAAGTTGCGAATAGTTGCTTCTTGCTTTCTATCTACAAATGGTTTTCATTATTTTGTTCCAAAAGGCACTTTAACATCCTTGATCTCCTTCAGTTCTGCATCCTCAAGTTCTTTGTTCCTATTAATTTCACAAGAAAAGGTATAACCATCATAGTAAGGAATTGGGGGAAGATAAAAAAATATAAACACAACCATGAAAGTGACCATTTTTACCACCACACACATCACACACATTCCACAAATAAGATTGAGTTGGTACACATAACTCGTTCTCGGAAATATTTTGATGCGGGTGGTTTCTTTCGCAATATGTATGAGGATCAATAGTAGAATTATCTACACCTAAATTCTCATAATTCCAAGATGACATGTTTCTCAAATCAACAGTTATAATAAAATAAGAAAATATAAAAAATAAAACAAAATAAATGTTCAAACTCATAACCTAGCAATATATACAGTTATAACTACACCATTAGTTTCCAGGCAACAGCGCCAAAATTTGATCACGCCCAAATATACCTTATAAAAAGGACTAAGCGATCGTTGAGAATATAATCCGATTTACAAGTCTAAAGTCAAATCCTACAGAGAACTAAGGTGTAGCTACAACTACACTATTAGTTCCCCGGCAAGAACACCAAAATTTGATCACGTCCAATTATAAAAAGGATTAAGCATTCGTTGCAAATATAATTCGTTTCAGAAGTTCGGAGTCGAATCCCACAGAGAACTAAGGCTTATCTATAACTGTTCATTATCACCAAGAAGACAAGCTTGAATAATTTGTAACTTATAGAGATTAAGATTCTTGTGTTTAACTAATTAACTTATAAATTAAAAGAGTAAATTAACAATTAAAGATACTAAGGTTAGATACAAGATTAAGGAGGTTTAGAGTTATGATTTTCCCAATTTTCGGAGTCTTTCCTGCTACGTTTTCTATAAATTCACCGAAGTATTCTCTACCGATCATGAGCGTTCTGACTGTTGTAACTCTCTCCTGAGTAATTACTACAATTTACTAGATATATTCTCCCGAATTACGCTAGCTGGCATTGAGTACGGCTTACTCGGATCGTACCCAAGGTTTCGTTATCCCTAATCTCATCTTTAAACCCTTTGTATTGATCTCTTATATACGTTAAGAGTAATGTTATTCAAAAACTACCCAAATATACACTCTCTACCGAGTCATACATACTAAATAGGCACAATCGATTGAGAGCTCTTCAACCAACTACAACAATAACGTAGTTGAACAAATAGATAAAATACTACGAAAATCTACATTAACATAACAGAAAAATCATCCTCCAATAGGTTCCATCAAAACCATAGATAATAATTTAGCTATTTATAATAGTATGCATAACTACAATACTATAATTTATAAAAAATAATGGAAATAGGAAAAAGGAAGTGTAAAACTCGTAGAAGAATTGTACACCTTGCTCCTAGTGTGTTCTTGCCTCCTTAGATCGAATCTCCGACCTCCTTAGCCCCATTAGGTCTAAATTATGTCAAAAGTAAGTCCCTCCTTCTTCAAAATAGCATTTTTACATGTATTTATACCAAGTAGGGTCGGTCCCAGACGAAAATTCCTTCTCCCGCGCGAAATAGGACAGTCACTTTGTAAAATTTTCACTACCGCGCTGCATGGGGCAACGTGCCATGCGGGGCGACAGTGGAACAACTCAGATTGCTGATTTTGATAGGCTGTAGAAAATTTTCACAAGCGTGGCGCATCGCGCGCCGCTCTACGCACAACGGTAGTAGGAATTCGCAAAAATGCAAAACATAAAAGTTGTAGCCCTTTCAAATAGCTTTCCAACTATATATTGTGGATCCCAAACGGAATTATGAGTGAAAAGTTATGTGCATTTTACTAGATAATGCACCATATGCCCGCTTGATTCTTTATTTCATTCTTAACTATCATTCGTCGATCCCCGAACACGATCCTGGCTTGATTCCTTGGGCTTTTACTCAGACTTTAAAATTCCAAATCACTTGATTCATTCCATAACATCTACATAGCTCGAAATCACTCATTCAAGGACTAAAACACATAATTAATGCAAAACACTAGCGATTAAAGCTTAAACTGAATTAAAGTGCAGTAAATTAGAGTGTAATAAGCGATTAAAATACACAATTATAGCCTATCATCACACCTCATCCTAAATCTCATACGTAAGCTATCATTTGTTGAATTATTACCTTATATGTTTCTTCAGTTCACTAACCTCTTCCTTCCTTGCCTTGCAAAAAATAAGAGTAAAGCTGTGTACAGTAAGAGTAAAGCTGTGTACAAAAAATAAGAGTATAGCGGAAGCTTAGTGCACCAAACTGCTTTTTTTTTTTAATTGAACTCTTCCGTCCTTCTCCCTTCCTCTCGGCACTGCACTTGCTCGAGTCGTTTAGGCTACCGGATATTGGTTGTGTTTGGTTGCCATTTATTGTAGTTTGGAGTTTGTAAAAGAACTTTTTATCAGAACTTCCCTTGGTGTTTTTACTTATGGATATAGACAGTTTTGGATTAACAAAACATTTTTTTAATCCACTCACACTAATTTTCACTAGTTTATAAAATGCTTGTGGTGTCTTTTATACATATGAAAACATATTTCGTGAAAAATGAGTTCAAAGCTATCTCAAAACACTGATGAGATATGGTTCAAAACTGCATCAATATTGTATCACCCTCTTTATCTACATACGCGAAATCAAAACTTTCAATCGATGATTCGACCCTCTTTGCCACTTCCTCTTCTAAATCCTTCATCTTAGAAGAAAGAGTTAGCTTCAATTTTAGCATCCTATCTCCATATTTCACCTTTGTAATCACAGCTGTACCATCTCGGATTTCTGTAACATGTGCTCCAACTTTAGCTCCATTAATTGTGTCTTCCTTGTTAGGAGAATCAGAAGATTGCTGGAATCTTTTACTAGCATTGAGAGGATGGATTTCATTTTACGAGATTGGGAGTATTTTCTTTTCTTCTCCTTATTCTTGGGCGGCCATCTAGTTATACCGTATAATCGACATATATGCTTCAGTGTTGTTCTTCCAACTTCATAAGAATAATCCCAGGTACAAAAATGTCTTCAGTGAATCTTAAACTACAATACGCACATATGATTTGGACTACAGGAAAGGAGAAGATAAATAAATCATATCAATCACTCAATCGATCAACTACGTCCCAATACTAGCTACTTAGAGACCGCTAGGTGAATCCTCCGTTTCCATTCACTCAATTTGGGTCCATTTCATTCCAATTACTGGTACACAATTTACCTTTTAAGACAAATTTGGGATACTCTAATCTAGAATTTCTTTAGATCTTACACTTTACCTTAAAATGACATAGGAGCTTCTAACTAGATTAAAAGGACACTTCGCAAACATGGAGTAACACTCTGATCCATTGAGCATATGTTAATAATGACTTGGAACATGTTGTGAACTTGATATTGTAATGAGTTGTATAGGTGCTGAAGTAGAGAGGGAGTGTTTCATTGGTGAGCCCCACTTATTGTTCTATGCTTAGATATGCTTTCCTTTTTTGTCCTCAGCAAGAACTAAGCTAGATACAAGTAATGACTCTCTAGAATATGGCGGACCTGGAACTACGTAAGTGTTGGATCCTCAATTGTTATGTCTTAAGTTGCTCCTTGGTCCATACTAGGGTTATGAGACAGATTATGGATGTGGATATATTGTGGGCGGGCAAGCTGACTCACGCTTAGAGTTTGGATTGTGAGGGCTGAGGACCTTATATAAATATAACAAAAATAACTAAACCTTAGTCCAAGTGGTTAGTATCATTTATATGGATCATTTGCTTCATGTGTACTATTCATAAAGAAAGAAGAAAGATACAAGCAGAAGGGTTTTGAAAAGAGTTTATGATACCTCCCAAATCATCCGCAGCAGCATCTTGAGTCATTGACGAGCGGTCTTCGATTTTTTTGAGGTTGATGTTATGATCTCGTTCTATCCTCTCTCTTTCTTTCTGAATCTCTGACTCAGAGGTCAATGTCCGTCTCCCGTTTCTTCTTTTGTTCACAGCATTTGCTCCCTGCTTTGCCTGTCGCGTTGATAATTCCAGTCGCAGTTTTCTTTCTTTGTTTTGTGAGGTTTCAGGGCTAGTTGAAGATCCAGTGGAATTGCACTGTTCTTCACTTACAGCTATGCTATCCTTGCAGCATTTATCTCCTCCATATCCAAACCCAGTTGCTGATTTATTTCAGAAGAAAAAGACTGCTGATTTGGTGTGTCGGGCAACATCAACTCTCCTCCATTTGGCAATGGCTCAACATTATGCAGTTCTTTAGTTGTTTGACAGATATTAAAAGAATCAAGTTCATAATCAGAAGAAATCTTGATGACTTCAACAGGTAACTTTTCTCCAAAATAACGTCCAGCTGCAACCTTAAAGCGGTGCAACTGTTGTTTCACCGTGTCCAAAACCAACTTCAGTAAGTCTTGTAGATTTCTAGGCAGAAGCTCATTTGGGGGCAAGAAGAACTCTAGTATGTAAATATTATCATCATTACCCGGAGCACTTAAACAGATTGCAAAACAACCAGTAAAACCAGCTTCACGAGCACAAGTTACCAAGGGGTATTCTACTATGCTCAACTGTGCTACATCTCGGCAAAAGCATGAAGATTTTGATGAGAAAGCCCTGCCTACAACACTGTATCCTTCTAATATGTACTGAATACCACTTGCATATTTGAAAGAACTTAAGTTTTGGTTATCATTGATTGCAATGTGTCGTTGCCTCACAATGATAGCTTTTTCCCTGCACCATGAATCAGCAACACTGACCCAAATCAGAGCAAAAAGAAATTGATGTTTTTGACATACCACTTCGATTACCTTGTATAATCCACCAAGAGCACATTGCTGGTCATCCGAAACCTGCTTTGAGACTGTCTTTGTTAATATGAATTCAAGATAGAGATATTGCTGAAGCTTAAACAAAAAGAGCCAAGGAAATAAATATGGTCCAAAGGGAGACGTTACTGACAAAAGCTTGATCTACTTACTTTCGAATTAAGCGGAAAATATGAATCCGGAGATTTCAAATCCACCACCTAAAAAATGAAGTAAAAAGTGGAAAAGAATAAACAGCGGTTGAATAATACAGTGTACAGTTTCATTTCATCTTTTCTCGGCACCTCTTCTGTTTCTATTCAGAAATGGTGAAAGGAAAACATGCATTAAAAGGGATCATGTTTGCCAAACAAGATGAGCTAGAGGTTCAACATTTAAGGTTGGAAAAAGTCGAAGGTAAGTGTAAAAACCTGGAGCATCTTGAAAATGGGCAAGACAGAGTTTTGAAACATCCATTCGTTTGTTTGGTGACTGGTGACCAACTCAAGGACCCCAAAAAAGGTGTCTCCAGGTGAATCAAAGACAGGGGCAGTATAGCACCATTGTACGCCCCAGGCTACAGCATCATCCCGTAAAGGAACTCTTGTTGGCTGTAATTCTTCACGTCTGTACACAGTTCAGGCAACCTATGTTTGAACACACGTCCGGGGGGACCAAGGTCATTTTCACATTGGGTACCATTCTTCAGCTCAACAGGAATTGCACGGCTCAGGCACTTCTGCCTGTACGAACACAGTCCGTCATCTAGTCTGCTAAGACCAAAAGGCTGATCTGAAGTTGTTAGGAAAGTCTGGCCATCAATTACAATACTAGCCCAGAACTAAATAAGATAATTGCAGGATAATTTCTCTACTCGTTGGAGTGCAATCTTAACTCTTTCCTTGATCGTTATGCTTTTTGTAACAACATCTGTAGCTGTGGCATGCACAAATATTGTATTAGTACTTGTAGCCTAACCGGTAAGTTACTGTTGTCATGTGACCAGGAGATCACGGGTTCGAGCCGTGGAAACAGCCTCTTGCATAAATGCAGGGTAAGGCTACATACAATAGACCCTTGTAGTCTGACCCTTTCCTAGACCCTGCGCATAGCGTGAGCTTAGTCACCGGACTGCCCTTCTTTACTTGTAGCCTAAAGCTACATTTAGGTAGTACAAAGAATATTACTCCCAGGTTCTGTAAAAGGCTTGTGGCAAAAATTTTACTGATTGGCCATAGCAATTAAGTTACTTTTATCTAATTTAAGGAACTTCCTTCAATTCAAATCCGTGATACAGTACTACAAATGATAATCCCAAAGAAGAAACAAAAAGAACCTTATTTTGAAGCAATAGGAGTGAAACTTGCAATGTACAACAACAACAACCCAATATAATTCCATTTAATGGGGTGTGCGGAGGGTAGTATGTACGCAGACCTTACCCCTACCCTGGGGTAGAGAGGCTGTTTCCAAATAGACTCCCGGCATCCTTCCCTCCAAGAACTTCCCACCTTGCTTTTGGGGAGACTCGAACTCATGTATTTTAGAAAATTCTTAGCTGATTCCCAACCCATCTATAAAGATCAACATTTTTATTACATTTGATAATTGTGGTGCCCGAGCATGCTTAAACGCATCTAGACTAATTACACGAGGTACCTGTTATCTCCCACCAACATAAGTACACGGTAACGTTATCCGCCATGGGTTGGACAGATATGAAGAGATCATCTAATGTTTTGCTTCTGATAGAAAAACATAATTTTAACCCACCAAAGCAAAAAAATTCTCCTCATTCATGGACAACTAGGAAGTCCAACAGTTTTTAAGGAAATAATTCTCAAAATGGATACAAAAATGGTCGCTCGGTGCACTAAGCTCCCGATATGCGCGGGGCGGGGAAGGGCCGGACAATAAGATTTATTATACATAGCCTTACCTTCATTTCTGTAAAAGGCTATTTCCAGGGCTCGAACTGTGATCTCTTGATCATATGGCAACAACATTACCGGTCACCCTAACACTCCCCTTCTCAAAATGGATACAAACAGCTAGAATATCCCAAAAGTATAAAAAAGGAACAAAATTTTGAAGTAATGAAACTGAATTTGGCAGTGTATTTCAGAAAATACTTAGCTGACTCTAATCCCATGTATATATTAGAATATAATTGTGTGTATCTTTTTATTATTGGTAGAAATTTACTTCTCTCAAAACTCTCTACAGTATAAAGATAAAAATAATTTCAACCCCACCAAAAACCAAAAATTCTTCTTCCCTACAATTTATGAGAAAATAAAATAGAGTAAGTTCTTACTGAAGGAGAAGTGATTCTGAAGCTGCTCTGCATCATCACGTTCACTCCAAAAAACCCATAGACCATTGGGTTGGCGGAACCAGGCATGTTCACTGAACACACTCTCCATTCTTGAAATCAAATAGTAACCTTTTTTTATTTGAGGTGGTTTTTGTTGTTGTTGGTTGCAGGCCAAACCGGTCTTTCTTTCCAAATGTTCACATTGACTTTCTATATTTTGTCGCAAAGTTATCTCCACTTATTACTAAACAAGTGTTGAAAATTTTGAGATAAAGGTAGGTTGAAACAGTTGTTTTAGGCCAAAAGATGTTTACATTAATGTAACAAGTGTTGAAAGAGTTGTTTTAGGTGAAAAGGACCGAAAGGTTTCTTTTACATAAAAGCACAATCCACTTCTTATTATAAATACACTTCTATTTAAGGTGAATGTCTTTAATTAGAGAGATTCTAGAGTTCTATTCTTGGTAGATAAATGATCCTCCTCCCTATAAATAGAGGTGCTCTCTACCATTGTAAATCACTCCTAACATTCTCTAAGTATCAATAAGAAGAACTCTCTCTACTCTTCTCTCTATTTGCTCTTGTTCTTGAGTTATTGTTCTTGTCTTTTATATTATTTCATAACACGTTATCAGCACGAGACTCTACCGTCTCAAGAACCATTCTCGAGAAATCTAAGGTATTTCCCTCTTCCTAATTTAATTTTCGATTATGTCTGACATTACGAAAAGAAAGTTCGTTGCCCTTGAAATTTCGGGCAAGAACTATATGACATGGGTGTTGGATGCTGAAATCCACTTAGATGCTATGGGTCTCGGAGACACCATCAAAGATAGAGAAAAAGCATCCACCCAAGAATGTGCGAAGGCCTTGATTTTCTTGCGCCATCACCTTGATGAAGGTTTGAAGATTGAATATCTCACCGTCAAGGATCCACTCATCTTGTGGAACGGCTTAAAGGAGAGATATGACAACCTGAAGTTGGTCACTCTGCCACAAGCACGATATGATTGGGCTCATCTGAGGCTCCAGGACTTTAAGTCCGTTTCTGAATATAATTCTGCAATGTTCAGAATTACTTCTAAATTGAAGCTATGCGGGGATAATATCTCAGATTATGATATGCTTGAGAAAACGTTTACAAAGTTTCATGCCTCCAATATTGTACTGCAACAACAGTACAGAGAGAAAGGCTTTACAAAGTACTCTGAACTGATTTCTCTTCTACTAGTGGCTGAGCGAAATAATGACCTGCTCATGAGAAATCACGAAAATCGACCCACTGGGTCTACACCACTGCCTGAAGCAGATAAGGTGCACTCTCATTATGCCAAACATGAAAAGGGCCATGGTCATGGTCGTAAACGGGGTCATAACCAGGGACGTAGACAAGGAAGAAATTCCAATGAAGTCCGTCAACCCCCAAGGACAGATAACCGCCGAAAGCAGAAACGGGGTCATGAAGATCCTAAGGCAAATGGTTCAGAAACTATATGTTATTGTTGCGGTGGGAAAGGGCACTGGTCAAAGACTTGCCATATACCAAGACACTTGGTTGACCTTTATCAAGCATCTCGAAAGAGAAAAGGCCCTGAAACAAATTTTGTCTATGACGACGATGAGGACATCACCCACCTGGATGTGGCAGACTTCTTTGAGCAACCCAAGGGGAAAATAGACCACCTAATCGGCGATGGGTCCGTGATGAAAGAAGATGGAGTTATTTGATTTTATTCTACTTATTTGTATTAGTTAGTGAATAAACTAATAGTCATTAGTATTAGCTCGTATTAGTTAGTTCATGATGCAATGTTAGCAGTAGTTCTTTAGAATATCTTCAATATGCTCGAATATCAATAAAACTTTTATTTTCCAGTGGGGGTAATCAACTAGCCTGAAAAACTAGTCGATTATCAACTATTTTCGCATTAAAGTTGAAAAACAATTGATCAACAATCGATTGTCGTTGACTAACAATCGATTGTCATTAAAACAGTGTAATCTGGAATTTTTCAAAAATCATCCACAATCGATTGTCTTTGTCTAACAATCGATTGTCTTGAAACAGTGAGGTCTGGAATTTTTCAAAAATAGCCAACAATCGATTGTCTATACATAACAATCGATTGTCTTAAGACTGATCTGAAGTTTTTCAAAAATAGCAAATAATCGATTGTGTGTTTAACAATCGATTGTCAATGTTCAACAATCGATTGTTTGTAAGTAACAATCGATTGTTTGAAGAAAACGTTTAAACCAAAATTTTCAAACTGCAAAGTAATGGATAACATATCTGATTTTGTTAGTCAACTGTTAGCAGCAGATTTTGAAAATATTATGTGACACAAAAGAATTGAACTTGTTTATTCTTATGTTCTTGTATCTCTTTTGTATGTCAAACTATGGGATAGCAAATATGGATATCTCACAAAGCGAACTTGGATCAACATCCAACTGTAAAAGTATTTGCCTAATTGATTCATGTACTACACATACAATACTCAAAGAAAGGAAGTATTTCTCTCAACTAAATATGTGTAAGGCAAACGTTACTACAATCTCTGGAAGTAGTAAATTGATTGAAGGCTCCGGAAGAGCAATTGTAACTTTGCCCAAGGGCACGACGTTAATCATAGAGAATGCAATGTTCTCCTCCAAGTCTAAGAGAAACTTGTTGAGTTTTAAAGATGTACGCCGGAATGGCTATCATATTAAGACAATGGATGAAGATAATCTTGAATATCTCGTCATCACAAAGAATGTCTCCGGCCAAAAGAGGGTTATTGAGAAATTCCCGTCTTTATCTTGTGGCCTGTATTGGACAAGAATTAGTGCAATTGAGGCACATTCAACAGTAAACCAAAGGGTTACTGATTCCAATACCTTTGTACTTTGGCATGATCGATTGGGACACCCAGGATCGGTCATGATGAGACGGATTATAGAAAGCTCATATGGGCATCCGTTAAAGAATTCCAAAATTCTTTCGAATAATGAATATCCTTGCACTTCGTGTTATCAAGGCAAGTTGATTATCAGGCCATCACCAACAAAGGTTGGGACTGAGTCACCCACGTTTCTGGAACGTATACAAGGGGACATTTGTGGACCTATTCACCCACCTAGTGGGTCGTTTAGGTATTTCATGGTCTTGATAGACGCATCCTATAGATGGTCTCATGTGTGCCTGTTGTCATCACGCAACCTTGCGTTTGCGAAATTGATGGCACAAATAATTCGACTACGAGCACAATTTCCAGATAATCCAATCAAGTCCATTAGACTGGATAATGCTGCTGAGTTTACATCCCAAGCATTTAATGATTATTGCTTATCAATCGGGATAAAAGTTGAACATTCTGTAGCTCATGTTCACACTCAAAACGGTCTTGCAGAATCGTTAATTAAACGCCTGCAATTGATTGCAAGGCCATTACTTATGAGAATGAGGCTGCCCACTTCGGTATGGGGTCACGCCATCTTACATGCAGCAATGCTAATTCGTCTCAGACCGACGAATTACCACAAGTATTCCCCGTTGCAATTGGTTTTGGGTCATGAACCCAATATATCCCATTTAAGGATTTTTGGATGCGCAGTATATGTGCCTATTGCACCGCCATCCCGCACCAAAATGGGTCCGCAAAGAAGGTTAGGAATATATGTTGGGTTTGAATCGCCCTCCATCATTCGCTACCTCGAAACATTGACAGGCGACTTGTTTACTGCACGATTTGCAGACTGTCGATTTGATGAAACACTTTTCCCAAAATTAGGGGGAGAAGTTGGTGAAACCAAACGGGAAATTTTGTGGAAAAATGCATCATTATCTCATCTTGATCCACATACCTCTATTTGTGAAAGAGAGGTACAAAAGATTATCCATTTGCAAAGAATAGCAAATCAAATGCCTGACGCATTTACGGACTTGAAAAGGATAACGAAATCCCACATTCCCGCGGAAAATGTTCCAATCCGTATTGATGTCCCTGTTGGACAATCATCTAGTGTCATAACCAATGAGTCAAATGCACGCCTGAAGCGTGGCAGACCATTAGGTTCCAAAGATCGAAATCCTAGAAAGAGGAAAAAGAACGATCAAAATGACACCACAAAAGAATCTCATGATTTAACAAATTCTGAGGTTCATGAAGAATCCATTGAGCCCGAGACTCTGGAAAATACGGAACTATCCCTAAATCCAATTAATATTGAGGCAAATATTAATCGAGTGGATATTGTGGTGGATAATGCCTTTGCTTATAATGTAGCATCTAGCATTATGCAAGAATGTGAGGATCTCGAACCTCAATCTGTTGAAGAATGTCGAAAAAGACAGGATTGGCCAAAGTGGCAAGAAGCAATTCAATCAGAATTGAATTCGCTGGCAAAACGTGAAGTTTTTGGCCCTATAGTTGAAACACCTAATGGTGTTAAGCCTGTCGGCTATAAATGGGTCTTTGTACGCAAAAGAAACGAGAAAAACGAGGTACAAAGATATAAAGCACGCCTTGTTGCACAAGGTTTTTCTCAAAGGCCTGGTGTCGATTATGAAGAGACATATTTGCCTGTAATGGATGCGATAACCTTTCGTTATCTCATAAGTTTTGCTGTCAATGAAAAGCTTGACATGCACTTAATGGATGTAGTTACTGCCTATCTTTATGGCTCACTTGATAATGAGATATACATGAAAATTCCCGATGGACTCAAGGTGCCAAACGCGCACAACTCAAAATCTCGGGAAATGTTCTCAATTAAATTGCAAAGATCCTTGTATGGTCTAAAGCAATCTGGACGAATGTGGTATAATCGTCTTAGTGAGTACTTGTTAAAAGAAGGCTATATAAATGACGCCATTTGCCCGTGTGTTTTTATAAAGAAAACAACATCGGAATTTGTTGTACTTGCCGTATATGTTGATGACATAAACCTTATTGGAACCCCTATAGAACTCCAAAAGGCAATTGATTATCTAAAGGATGAATTCGAGATGAAAGATCTCGGAAAGACTAAACTATGTCTTGGTTTGCAAATTGAATATTTGGCAACCGGAATTTTTGTTCATCAATCTACCTATACAGAAAAGGTACTGAAACGGTTTTACATGGATGAAGCACATCCTTTAAGTACACCGATGGTTGTTCGATCACTTGATGTGAACAAAGATCCATTCCGACCACAAGAAAGGAATGAAGAGCTACTTGGTCCTGAAGTACCATATCTTAGCGCAATTGGCGCACTAATGTATCTTGCAAATACTACAAGACCTGACATATCCTTTTCAGTTAATGTCTTAGCAAGATTTAGCTCGGCTCCGACGAGGAGACATTGGAATAGGATCAAACACATATTGCGGTACCTAAAGGGAACTACCGATATGGGCTTATTTTATGGCAAGAATTGCAGCCCGGATCTTGTTGGTTATGCTGATGCTGGATATTTGTCCGACCCACACAAGGCTCGATCTCAAACGGGTTATGTATTTACCTGTGGAGAAACCGCCATATCTTGGCGATCGACTAAGCAATCAATTGTGGCTACTTCATCTAATCATGCCGAGATAATTGCTATTCATGAAGCAAGTCGAGAGTGTGTGTGGTTGAGGTCTATAATACATCATATCCAAGGCAAATGTGGTTTGAAGTGTGATAAACTACCCACAACTTTGTATGAAGACAATGCAGCATGTATAGCTCAATTGAAGGGAGGATTCATAAAAGGAGATAGAACGAAGCATATTTCACCAAAGTTATTCTTCACACATGATCTTCAAAAGAATGGTGATATCAATGTTCAACAGATTCGTTCAAGCGACAATATGGCTGATTTGTTTACAAAATCTCTACCAAAGTCAACCTTCAAGAAGCTAGTTCACAAGATCGGGATGCGAAGACTTAAGGACATAAATTGATGTTCTTATCAGGGGGAGTTAAGGCGCGTTGCACTCTTTTTCCCTTACAAGGTTTTGTCCCACCGGGTTTTCCTTGCGAGGTTTTTAACGAGGCAACCAATAGGCGCATATTCAAACATGTGTACTCTTTTTCCTTACTTTAATTTTTCCCATTGGGTTTTGTTTTAAGGTTTTAACGAGGCACATCATTGAATAGACATTCAAGGGGGGGTGTTATAAATACACTTCTATTTAAGGTGAATGTCTTTAATTAGAGAGATTCTAGAGTTCTATTCTTGGTAGATAAATCATCCTCCTCCCTATAAATAGAGGTGCTCTCTACCATTGTAAATCACTCCTAACATTCTCTAAGTATCAATAAGAAGAACTCTCTCTACTCTTCTCTCTATTTGCTCTTGTTCTTGAGTTATTGTTCTTGTCTTTTATATTATTTCATAACACTTTTCTTTTTTTTGTTTATTTAATTTTAACCTTGCTAGTTGGGCCCACATTCCACTAACTCACTTTCGTTCTTTGTCTATTTTAATTTATTATAATTATAAAATTGGACAAATAACATTTTATTTATATTTCATAGTCAAAAAGTGTATAAAATTTATAGTATATGTTATGAATAGAATTTTATTTAGAGTCAATGTTTATCTTGTATAGAGTTTTATTTTATAGCTAAATTTTTTCCTTATAAATAGAGTGGTCTTATCTCATTGTAAATTATCTCAAAACTCAATAAGAATTTTGTCTCCCTACTTTTCTTCGCAATATTGTTCTTATTCTTTTATTATTTTATAGCGCATTATCAGTACGAGAGTCTACCGTCTCAAGAAGCTCTTTTAGAAGGTTAAGATATAACTTTCCTCCTCTTTTTAATTATGACTGACATTATGAAAAGAAAATTTATTGCCCTTGAAATTTTCGACAAGAACTATATGACATAGGTGTTAGATGCTTAAATTCATTTAGATACAATGGGTCTTGGAGACGCCATTAAAAAACTAAAGTATCCACCCAAGACTGTGCTAAGGCCTTTATTTTCTTGCGCCAACATCTTGATGAAGGGTCAAAAATAGAATATCTCATAGTCAAATACTCACTTGCTTTGTGGAATGGCTTAAAGGAAATATATGACAATTTAAAGTTGGTCACTCTTCCACAAGCACGATATGATTGGGCTCATCTGAGGCTCCACGATTTTAAGTATGTTTCTGAATATAATTCTGCAATGTTCAGAATTACTTCTAAATTGAAACTATGTGGAGATACTATCACTTATTATGATATGCTTTAAAAAATATTTACGACGTTTCAGGCCTCTAATATTGTTCTTCAACAGCAGTACAGAGAGAGAGGTTTCAAGAAGTACTTTGAACTGATTTCTCTTCTCCTTGTGGTTGAGCGAAACAATGACTTGCTCATAAGAAATCACAAAAATTAAGCCACTGGGTCTACATTATTGCCTGAAGTGGATGAGGTGTATTCACATTATGCTGAGTGTAGAAAAGGTCGTGGCCCTATTCGTGGTCGTGGTCGTGGTCGTGGACATGGTCATGGCCGTGGACAAGGAAGAAATTTTCCTGGTGTTAATCATCCCCAAAGAAAAACAACCACCAAAAGTGAAAAGGGAAAGATGAGAAGCCAAAGGCAAATGCGTCAGAAACTGAATGTTATCGTTGTGGTGGAAAAGGGCATTGGGTAAATATTTGTCATTTACCAAGACATTTAGTTGAACTTTATCAAGCATCTCTAAAGAATAAAGGCCTTGAAGCCAATTTTGTTTCTAACAATGACTTTGACATCACCTACTTGGATGTGACAGACTTCTTTGAGCGCCCTAATGGAAAAATAAATCACTTAATCGGTAATGGATTCGTGATTAAAGATGATGGAGTAGTTTAAATTTTATTTTTGCCTATATTCAGAATAGTTAGTGAATAAACATCATGTAATCATATTTTTTTACATGAGTAATAGTCATTAGTATCATTTAACATTATTATGAGATATTGTTAATTTGTTTTGATTAAATAGTACACGTAATATTGTTAACATGTTCCCATATTAAATCAAAAATACACCATACTATTCTCTTGTTCTCTTTAACACATATACTGGTTCTTATTAATGTAAATAACAAACTGGCGGAGTTACTAACAATATTTTCGTTGATTCAAGGCTTTAAATCTATCAAGATAACGTAACACATATAAATATAACATCGACTCATTTAAAGCACAGTCTTACATTAAAACGTGGACTTAACTGTTAATTTGGATATTATTGCTCTTTATTATTACACTTATCTTTTCAAACATTGTATGAAGTTGTTTGAAATGCTAATGAAATTGTGTTTTGTATAACTAATATGCGTAACCAGGAATGATTACCCATCAATAGTAAAATACATTATTTTTATTGCATGATAAATACTGTGAATATACTGATTAATAACATGGAAGTCTAAGGTGTATGACAATTATTAATTTTGTTTGCATTATTTAGCAAAACTATTTTATGATTTGTACTAAAAAAAAAATTCACAAAGTTGTATTGAATTGATGTTGTCACAAGTATAATATTAGATTTTTTTGTGTTATATAATATCATTTTGTATGATATATCTTCATATGCACAATTTTACAGAGTTTAATATAGTTGAAGACATAATAAATGATAGAACTTAGAACATATAATAGTTATATGTTTGTTCGAGCAACAAACTTTAACAAATGTATTTTTATACTACGTCACGTGCGACACATAAAATATTGTCAAGTCTAATAGACATAATGCATGTTTTTAGATGATTATAGTAAGTAAGTGACTGAATAATAAACATAAGATAAGCATTCCTCGAAATACATCATTATTGGGTTAACTTTATTTATTTTCCTTTCTTTTTTCGGATAAATACTATTGTATATTTCTTTTGTATGTTAAATAATGGGAAGCAAATATGAATACAACGCAAACTTGGATTAAAGTTTAATTGTAAAAATATTTGTTTAATTGATTCATGTATGACACATACAATATTCAAAGAGAAGAAATATTTCTCTCTTTTAAGTATGTGCAATGGAGATGTTACTATAATTTTTGGTAGTAGTAAATTAATTGAAGCCTCTGAAAGAGCTACTATAACTCTGCCTAAGGAAACAATATTTATTATAGAGAATGCAATGTTCTCCTCCAAGTCCAAGAGGAACTTCTTAAGTTTTAAAGATATCCGTTGAAATGGATTTCATATTAAGACAATAGATGAGAATAATCTTAAATATCTTATCATTACCAAAAATATCTCTGGCCAGAAAAGGGCAATTAAGAAGTTCTCATCTTTATCTTGTGGCCTGTAATGGACAAGAATTAGTGCGATTGAAGCACATTCTATTGTAAACAAAAGGTAACTGATTCCAATACTTTTGTACTTTGGCACGAGCAATTGTGACATTCTGAATCAATTATGATTAGACAAATTATAGAAAACTCAAATGGGCATCCATTAAAGAATTTTAAGATTCTTTTAAATAAAGAATTTTCTTGCACTTCTTGTTATCAAGACAAGTTAATTATAAGAGCATGAGCAACAAAGGTTGGGATTGAGTCCCCTGCGTTATTAGAACGTATACAAGGGAACATTTGTGGACCGATTCACCCACCTAATGGGTCGTTTAGATATTTTATGGTCTTAATAGACGCATCTTCTAGATGGTCCCATGTGTGCCTATTGTCATCTGCAACCTCGCATTTGCAAAACTAATGGCACAAATAATTCGATTACGGGAATAATTTCTTGATAATCTAATTAAGTCTATTAGACTTGATAATGCCGATGAGTTTTTATCCCAATCATTTAATGATTATTGCTTATTAATTGGGATAAAAGTAGAACATCTTGTAGCTTATGTTCATACTCAAAAATGGTCTTGCAAAGTCTTTAATTAAACGTCTGCAATTGATAGCAATGCTGTTAGTCATGAAAATGAGGATGGCTACTTTTGTTTGGGGTCACGCCATTTTGCATGCAGCAATGCTAGTTCGTCTCAGAGTCTCAGACTGATAAATTATCAGAAATATTCCTCGTTGCATTTAGTTTTGGGTCATGACCTAATATACCCCATTTAAGAATTTTTGGATGCATAGTATATGTGCCTGCATCACCGCCATATCGCACCAAAATGGGTCCTCAAAGAAGGTTAGGAATATATGTTGGATTTGAATCGTCCTCCATTATCCACTACCTTGAAACATTAACGGAAAATTTATTTACTGCACGATTTGCAGATTGTCGATTCGATGAGACACTTTACCAAAATTAAGGGGAGAAGTTGGTGAAAAAAATGAAAAAGTTTGTAGAAAAATCCATCATTATCTCATCTTAATCCACATGCCTCTCTTTGTAAAAAAAGAGGTGCAAAAGATTATCCATTTGTAGAGAATAGCAAATCAAATGCCAGACGCATTTACGGATTTGAAAATGATAACAAAATCACACATCCCTATAGAGAATGTTCCAATCCATATTGATGTCCCTATTAGACAATCCACTAGTGTCATAGCTAATGAGTCAAAAGTACGCCTAAAACGTGCAGGCCATTAGGTTCTAAAGATCGAATCCTAGAAAAAGAAAAACAAATGATCATAATGACACTACGAAAGAATCTCATGAAGAAATTCACGATTTAATAAATAATGAGATTCATGAGAAATCCATTGCGTCCGAGACTTAACAAAATAAGGAACTATCAATAAATCCAATCGATATTGAGACAAATTTGAATCGAGTGGATATAATGGTGGATTGTGTCTTTGTATATAATGTTGTATCTATCATTATACAATATAGTGATGATCTTGAACCTCAATCTGTTGGAGAATATCGAAAAATACATGATTGGCCAAAATGGCTAGAAGCAATCCAACCAGAGTTAAATTTACTTACGAAACGTGAAGTTTTTGGGTCTGTAGTCCAAACACCTAATGGTATTAAACCTGTTGGTTACAAATGAGTCTTTGTACGCAAGAAAAATGAGGAAAATAAGTGAAAACGATATAAGGCATGCCTTGTTGCATAAGGATTTTCACAAAGGCCTGGTGTCGATTATGAAGAGACATATTCACCGGTTATGGATGCTATAACGTTCTGTTATCTCATTAGTTTTGCTGTCTATGAAAAACTTGACGTGCATTTAATAATAGATGTGGTTACCGCCTACCTTTATGGCTCACTTGATAATGAGATATACATGAAAATTTCTGATGGATTTAAAATGCCAAACACACATAATTCAAAGTCTCAGGAAATATTTTCAATCAAATTGCAAAGATCTTTGTATGGTCTAAAGTAATCAGAACAAATGCGGTATAATCATCTAAGTGAGTATTTATTAAAGGAAGGCTATATAAATTGTGCCATTTGTCGATGTGTTTTTATAAAGAAAATAACATCAATATTTATTGTACTTGCCGTATAAGTTGATGACATAAACCTTATTGGAACTTTTACAGAACTCCAAAAGACAATTGATTATTTAAAGAAAGAATTCGAGATGAAAGATCTCGGAAAGACAAAATTATGTCTTGGTTTGCAAATTGAACATTTTACAAACATATTTTTTGTTCATCAATCTGTCTACATAGAAAAGGTATTGAAATGATTTTACATGGATGGAGCACATTCATTAAGTACTCCGATGGTTGTTTGATTACTTGATATGAATACGGATCCATTCCGACCTCAAGAAAAAAATGAAGAGCTACTTGGTCCTGAAGTACCATATCTTAGTGCAATTAGTGCACTAATGTATCTTGCCAATACTACAAGGCCTGACATAACTTTTTAGTTAATGTCTTAGCAAGATTTAACTATGCTCATATAAGAAGACATTGGAATGCAATCAAATACATATTGTGGTATCTAAAAGGAACTACCGATATGGGCTTATTTTATGGAAATAATTGCAGTCATGATCTTGTTGGTTATGTCGATGCTTGGAATTTATCTGACCTCCACAAGACTCGATCTCAAACAGGTTATGTGTTTACCTGTGGAGGCACTGCCATATCTTAACGATCGACTAAGCAATCAATTATGGCTACTTCATCTAATTATGCTGAGATAATTGCTATTCATGAAGCAAGTCGAGAATGTATGTGGTTGTGGTCTATGATAAATCTTATTTGAGACAAATGTGATTTGAAATGTGACAAACTACCCAAGATTTTGAAGACAATGCATCATGTATAGCCCAATTAAAGGGAGGATTCATAAAAGAAGATAGGACAAACACATTTTACTAAAGTTATTTTTCACACATGATTTTCAAAAGAATGGTGATATCAATGGGCAATAGATTCGTTCAAGTGATAATATGACTGATTTGTTCACTAAATTTCTACCGACATCAACCTTCAAGAAGCTAGTGTACAAGAGATGCGAAGACTTATGGATGTGAAATAATGCTCTCAAGGGGAGTTAATGCGCGTTACATGCTTTTTTCCTTTACAAGGCTTTGTCCCACTAGGTTTCCTTGCAAGGTTTTTAACGAGGCAACCAAAAGGCGTATTGTTAAACATGCGTACTCTTTTTCCTTTTCTATAACTTTTTCCCATTGGATTTTATTTAGTTAAGGTTTTAACGAGGCACATTACTTATCAAGTAGACATTCAAGGTGGAGTATCATGAATAGAATTATATTTAGAGTAAATTTCTATTTTGTAGAGAGTTTTATTTTGTGGTTAAGTCATTTTTTACCTATAAATAGATGGGTCTTAATCCATTGTAAATCATTCCAAAATTCACTAAGAATTTTCTCTCTGTTATAAATAGAATCCTATTTAAGGTGAATGTCTATATTTAGAGAGATTCTAGGGTTTACTACTTGGTGGCTAAGTCACCACCTCCCTATAAATAAAGGGGTTCTCTCCCATTGTAAATCATCCAGAAGTATCAATAAGAATACTCATCTCTCTACTTTTCTCTATATTGTTCTTGTTCTTATATTATTTCATAACACGTTATCAGCACGAGTCTCTAACCAATTGAATTTAATGTTTAGCAATTATCGCTCTCAGAATCTCGAGTTGCAATCAGATTCATCCACTCTAATTCGTGTTCCGTCGTTTGGGTTTTTCTATTCGAGTGAAACGGGATTTGTGATATTTTGGTTTCTGAAATTCTTCAATTTTTTTTCTTTCTCGTTGTTTACTTTTTTCTTCTTTTTGAAGGTGAATTTCCAAGCAAAAGAGTGTAATAACGATTGTTACTGCTCCATTGAGAATTTCTATACGTAAAAATAGAAGAGATGGTATCATCATAAAATAATGCAACGGGATGGAAACTCAAGAGGTATATTTGATATCACAACATACCTTAAAGGTAAGTAATTTACTTTTCTCTTTCAAATTCTTGAAATTCTACGATTTGATTTCATATACAAACATAGACAACAAAGTTTGATTATAACTCTAATGGAGTTTGTAAGGAATTATAACCACGTGAAGTGGTAAAAGTTCTATGTCTTGCCATGATTAAATTCATGTATGATTGTGGGCAAAGAATTGAAAATCTGTCCCATTGAATTTGCTTCATTCTCATTCCCTTTAGAGAATGTGATAGCAGTATGTGATAAGTCTGGAAGAAGACAAAATTATTACCATGAAGGTATCAATGGATGTGGACGTGGCAATAGACGGAATTATAATCATCATCATTGTGATAATGTGAATAATAAAGATTCTCAAAATAATCTTTCACTTTATGAAAGTAATATTTGACATGAGATTGTATATAGCACATACAGATGATTATGATCCATTCCCTGAAGTGAATGTGATAATTGTAATAAAGCCCGTAAGTAGGGACACGCTCTTGATGTAATTTTGTTTTATGTCTGACATTATGAAAAGAAAGTTCGTTGCCCTTGAAATTTCGGGCAAGAACTATATGACATGGGTGTTGGATGCTGAAATTCATTTGGATGCAATGGGTCTTGGAGACGCCATTAAAGACAGAAATAATGCATCCACCCAAGACTATGCTAAGGCCTTGATTTTCTTGCGCCATCACCTTGATGAAGGTTTGAAACTGTGCTAAGGCCTTGATTTTCTTGCGCCATCACCTTGATGAAGGTTTGAAACTGTGCTAAGGCCTTGATTTTCTTGCGCCATCACCTTGATGAAGGTTTGAAACTGTGCTAAGGCCTTGATTTTCTTGCGCCATCACCTTGATGAAGGTTTGAAAATTGAATATATCACAGTCAAAGATCCACCTATCTTGTGGAATGGCTTAAAGGAGAGATATGACAACCTGAAGTTGGTCACTCTGCCACAAGCACGATATGATGAGAATCCAAAAGCAAATAGTTCATAAACTATATGTTATCGCTGCGGTGGAAAAGGGCACTCGGCGAAAATTTGCCGTGTACCAAGACATTTGGTTGAGCTTTATCAAGCATCTCTAAAGAGTAAAGGTCCTGAAACCAATTTTGTCTCTGACGACAATTTTGACATCACCCACTTGGATGTGGCAGACTTCTTTGAGCACCCTAAGGGGAAAATAGACCACTTAATCGGTGATGGATCTGTGATGAAGGAAGATGGAATTGTTTGATTTTATTTTACTTATTTGTATTAGTTAGTAGTCATTGGTATCAACTCGTATTAGTTAGTTTATGATATAATGTTAGTATTAAATCTTTAGAATGTTTCAATATGCTTAAATTTTGAAGACATTTTTACTTCCCAGTAAAGTTAGTCGATTAACTAATAAGTTAGTCGACTATCTAATATTTCGTATTAAAAACTGGATTTTTCGCAAGCTAAGTTAGTCGACTAACCAGTTTAGTTAGTCGACTAACCTGATGACTGTTTACTAAGTTAGTCGAATAACTAATTAGTTATTCGACTAACCAATATTTCGCATTAAAACTGGATTTTTCCGCAAGGCTAGTTAGTCGAATATCAGGTTTAGTTATTCGAATAACCTAATAACTGCTTCCCAAGATAGTCGACTATCAACTCAGTTATTCGAATAACCTCAACAGATTTTGAAAATATTGTTTAAATATGAAACAAACGGATTGAATTTGTTTATTATCATGTTCGTATATTTTCTTTTGTTGTCAACCATGGGAATTAAATTGATTGAAGGCTCCGGAAGAGCAACTATAACTCTGCCTAAAGGAACAATATTTATCATAGAGAATGCAATGTTCTCCTCCAAGTTTAAGAGGAACTTGTTGAGTTTTTAAGATATCATGTTGAGACAACAGATGAGAATAATCTTGAATTCCTCATTTACTCATGAAAACGAGGCTGCCCACTTCAGTTTGGGGTCACGCCATTTTGCATGCAGCAATGCTAGTTCGTCTCAGAACGACGAATTATCACAAATATTCCCCGTTGCAATGAGTTTTGGGTCATGAACCTAATATATCCCACTTAAGAATTTTTGGATGTGCAGTATATGTGCCTGTAGCACCGCCATATTGCACCAAAATGGGTTTGCAAAGAAGGTTAGGAATATATGTTGAGTTTGAATCGCCCTCAATTATTCGCTACCTCGAAACATTGACAGGGGATTTGTTCACTGCACGATTTGCAGACTGTCAATTCGATGAGACACTTTTCCCAAAATTAGGGGGAGAAGTTGGTGAAACCAAACGGGAAATTTTGTGGAAAAATGCATCATTATCTCATCTTGATCCACATACCTCTATTTGTGAAAAAGAGGTGCAAAATATATCCATTTGCAAAGAATAGCAAATCGAATGCCAGACGCATTTACAGATTTGAAAAGGATAACAAAATCATATCCCCGCAGTGAATGTGACAACATATGAACATGAAATTGGTATTGAATATACCACACTCACCCCTAGAAGGAGGTTTGAGATGATATATGAAAATAATGTCATTATTATGGCATGAATGATCGTTTGTCACGTACCTATTGTACGCCAAAATATTTTGGAAATATGACTATTAAAGGACAACGATAATGCAAGAAACATATCTTGCATATAATTTTGACCATGACCATAATGGTATAACTTTCTCTTTAAAAGAGATATTCACCACATGGATGTTGATGAATCTGTGGTAGTACAAAAATAATTGAGAGCTCTAGAAGAGCCAATTATTATTATGTTGGAGAAACGCAATTGATTACCAATAAGGTATTGTGTGGTAGTAAGTCTCAAAGAAACTTATTCAGTTTCCAAAGTATATGCGAAAGCGATTGATTATATTGAGACTATAACTAAAGGAAAGATTTGATATCTTCTATTACCACAACTTGTAGCGGGATAATCTGTATGTGAAAAACTACCCGCTTTATTCTCCAGTTTGTAATACACAAGAATACCACAATAAAGTGGACGTTTATTGATATAAAAACCCATATCATAATAAACTTGAAGTTTATTGATAATTGCACATGTCATGGTGTAAATTTGAAGTTTATCAATATTGATAATTTATTCAGTTGGCATTCGGGTTAGCCATATCATTTTAAGTATGATGTGCAGTAATAGAGAATTCACATGGGTAAATATTAAAGAACTAGAAAGTTCTTTACGAATTCTCTTGTATTACTTGTTCTCATTAATTAATTGACCAACTAAAGAGTTCGGGTTGAATCCCATAAATTCTGGAAATATCAAAGGTGAATATGGGCCCATTCACCTGCCATGTATACCACATATGATGCATTTATGATATGGTTACATGTGCGATTGTTATTAACCCGCAGCCTGGCCGGTGCTTGCGAGGTAAATTGCTCAGTAATATAATTTCGAGCATAATTTCCAGATTTTCTATTCAAGATAGTTCATCTTGATAAGTTGGTTTATATCATAGTTGGTTTAGCAAGATAATTATTGAGTGCCTCCACTTAATAGCTAAACTGTTTTTTATGAGAACAAAGTTATATATATCAGTTTGATATACGTTGTATACGAGAGTATATTATATTCTCCCCTCACAAGTGGTTCAGAGTCAGGAACCAAATAACTCCATCTTATTATTATTGATGTGCGGTGTATATTTTCATTAACACCATAATGCACAAAGATGGACTCTCAAAGTTGAGGAAACAAGTTAGCTTTTCTAACATGAGGGGGAGACATGATAAACACTTGAGAAAAGGTTACATGGGATGAATTATCATTTGTATATATAGATCCTCGAATATCATAATATGAACCTGAAGTTCATAAAAGGATAATTCAATTGCAACATATTGCAAAGCATGCTATACGCATTTGCTGACCCAAAGAAAGTAACTATATTCTCACTGCAAATGCTCATATTAAGGCCCAGAAGGACAAAGTCTTTGATACGCTTAAAGCGTATAGACAAATCGGTTTCAAAATAACTTCTTAATAAGGAAGATGAGCAAATGATCAAAGTGATCATAATGGGGAGGCAAGTGATCTAGAAGATCACATGACATAACACTTCATAAAATCTCGTGAGAGATTCAGGTACCTGAATATATGAATAAAGAGATCTCCATGTTATGTCTTTATGAAAATTTACTGGAACCGATATAAAATGGTCGTCGACGACATCTATGATAGCGCTAAATATCGATGAGGATCTTATGTTTGTCGAATACAAACAAAAATATTGGCTAAATGGAAGAGATACAATTCAAGCATAATTGAATCCATATGAAAGATATGTAGTTTTGGACATGTAGTTCAAATACTTGAAAGTATAAAGTCAATGGTATGTGTAATCAGTTTTCGATATCTTATTTGTTTAGCATGACATGAAAACATGATATGCATCTAAGTCTATTATATGGCTTATATGACTTATATGACTTAACTTATATGTCAATCCATGAAAGATTGAAGTTGCTTGAAGCATATACAATTCTTGGTCCTGAAGTACCACATCCTAAGTGCAACTTGTGTACATATGTATCTTGCTATAACTATAAGCATGATGGCATCGAGAATACCTCTATGGAGATATTGAAGAGTCATTCCACGACATTATATGAAGATGTTCATATCTATCAAAAATGATAATTTCAAGGTGCGGAATATTTATTCAAATCAATATGGCTGATTTATTTATCAAATCTCTACAAAAGATCGTTTTGAAGATAGTGCACAAGATTGAAATGCAAATGCTCAAGGATGTGAATTGATGCTCTTTTCAGGGGGAGTTAATGCGCGTTGCACTCTTTTTCCCTTATAAGGTTTTGTCCCACTGGGTTTTCCTTGCAAGGTTTTTAACGAGGCAACCAATAGGCGCATATTCAAACATGTGTACTCTTTTTCCTTTTCTATAATTTTTTCCCATTGGGCTTTATTTAGTTAAGGTTTTAACGAGGCACATTATTGGATAGACATTCAAGGGTAAGTGTTATAAATAGAATCCTATTTAAGGTGAATGTCTATATTTAGAGAGATTCTAGGGTTTACTACTTGGTGGCTAAGTCACCACCTCCCTATAAATAAAGGGGTTCTCTCCCATTGTAAATCATCCCAAAGTATCAATAAGAATACTCCTCTCTCTACTTTTCTCTATATTATTCTTGTTCTTATATTATTTCATAACACTCTCCCTATTTTTTCTTTGTAATATTATTCTTGTTATTTTATTATTTTATAACAGTATATCTTTTGTATATATAATACACATAAATGTATACAGTTGCTTTGTTTCAATTTATGTGAACATATTTTATTTTTAGTGCATATCAAAATATATAATATACATATACGTATACACTTAGTGATTTATATCCACGCCTCATTTTAACCCCAAATTCAAAAGTTGTACTCCGTCAAATAGATTCATGTGAATTAAAACGGAGGGAGTATACAGTTTTTAACTATTGTTTTGCCAACACCTATATAAATCTAGTTTTCCCTCTACTGTGTAAAGACAGAATATCCTCTGCTCCTTCCTTCCATTCACCTTCTTTCATTCTTTTGTTTGGCACAATTGCTCCATCCTTGTGTTGGTGTTAATCTTTAATGTATACTGTAAGGGGATCTATGTATACTGTTGGTGTTAATCAAATTAAAGCTTAGTGTTAAATAGTTGGGCTACAGTGAAAATGGCAGGAAGAAATGAAGCATTCAGAATATGTGGTAGTGTATCTGAGGCATTGAGTTACATGCCATGTCCCCTGCAATACACTGAGCCTAACACTAAGAATGACCTCTGGGTATTCTGGAGCCAATACAATGATGAGTTTCCTACTGTCTTCCCCAGCAGTAAGTGCCTTTTCCCCTTTATGTCCAATTGGATTTGTATTTACACTAAATAATCTCCAGATTATATGATACTCAACTTACTTGTATGGAGAATGAAGCCTTATAGGGTTCTGTCTTTTTGTCCTTTCTTTTAGTTTTTACCCTTGCTAGATTGGAGCCTTGACGTGGTAAAATTGTTGTCATGTGACCAGTAAGTTATGAGTTCGAGATATGGAGACAGCCTCTAGTAAAAATGTAAGATAAGGCTGTGTACGGTAGAACCTTGTGGTCCGGCTATTCCCGAATCCCGCATAACGAGAGTTTAGTGTACTGGATACCCTTGCTAGATTCTTGTGTTTGGTCAATGCATGAAGTAGTGACACTCATTCACTTTTTTGGCTTATAGATTTTCGGGACAACATTGGACTATCTTAATTCATTCATGTCAGATGGTGAAAGGTTAAACTTTTTGAGGTTAATCAAAGTTCACTTAGTTTAAATCACGAGAGTAGAAACTAGAAAAGTGACAAACCTTTTGGGACACATGGTTTAGTACGTCGAGTGCAAAAACTAGTAATTCATGTATATGTTATGGTACCCTCTCAAAACTCAAAAAGTTTAAACTTTAATGTTATCAGAATAAGAAATAAGAAAATAGACTGATAATCAGTCAAAGCTTTAGCTTGGAGCTACTTTTTGGTACTTTTCTTCATCGACTTGTTGGAACTTGGAACGTTAACTGCTGCCAAGGACTTGGTACACTCCAAGTATCCAAGCTTTCACAATTTATGACGATCGATTCATGTCATTATTAAATTTTAAATAAGTCTTAGTAGTCTAAGAATTAGAGCAGTGATACTACAAAACTTTAAAAATTTATTTTTAAATACTATAACTCTCATTCATGTTTTTTTTTTTTTAACATTTTACATATAGTTATAAGGTATTCATGTTTTTAAGTGCGAAAATTCTCTGAAGCAGAAGGTAGTGGCAAACTTGCAACTCCCATTCATGTTGTTTTCAGAGCACTCCATGAGTATTCTTAAGTGTTAACTTGAGCTTGAGTTTATTACTCCTATAATCTATGCAATCATGTTAAAGTTCTACTTTTGGTTCTTTTATGCGTCTAATGAGTGTTAGGATCGAAAAAACCAGGTGCCATGCGGAAGTTAGCAAAGCAAACATTCAACAACGATAAATCGGACAACAAAAGAGAAATCTACCAAAAGAGACACAAGCATATAACATGGTTCGGTCAACTGACCTACGTCCATTGCGGAGATGAACAATCCACTATATCAAAAGAGAATACAAAATATTGAGAGAACAACTTCACGAAGAGGCAAACACAAGTGATACACTAACAATTGTCCTGTAACGTTCTCAAACACGACTCTCAAACCCCATATGACTGCTACATTGTGGATGCTACTGAATGAGAAGGAAGGATCCTCAATTTATAGAAGTCCAGATTTTTTCCTACAAGATTAAGGACTATCCAAATATGGAAGACTTGTAATTTCCTTCTACAAGAAGGAAAACCCAATTAAGGTATATGTCATTTTCCTTCAACAAATAGGAAAATCAAATATGGTAAGAAAATTATGACAAACACCAAACAAATCTTCCCATTGGCCTGAATTCTCTGACAAAATAAACTTGATCCACTTTCTTTACATAGCCTTTCAATAGGTCGCATCTCCAAATCTCCACCACAAGTTTGTCTCAACGTGCATAGCACACCGGTCAAATATCACGATTATCGTCAAATATGTTGCGGCTAGAACTGAACCCGCCAAGATGAACCTATCTTGAACTTCGCTCGAAGCTCCAAATTTTAATGTGGAAAACCCTTCAAATCGAAAGTAAAACCCTTCAGCAGCTTCGTTTTTGTGGATTATACTCTTTCTTCAATTGATTAGTTGTTGCTCTTGTTACTATTGTTGCTCCGTATTTGGCACTTGTTGTGTAGCCAATTTGGAGTACTTTTGTAACCCTCTTATTGTTATAGTGGAGCTTTTTGGATCTTTGTGATCCCGTGGTTTTACCTTCGATTTGAAGGGTTTTTCACGTTAAAATTTGATATTCTTTATCTTCTTTATTTTCGGGTTTGCCTCTTCCTCGACATAACAACGAGTTCAAAATTGGTGGAGTTGCTTATTTGTTTCATACATTATCTCTTACTAATTTATATTCTCCAGGATTCTATAATGATTATATTTGGTTATTCAGATAAGATGAATGACTTTTTAAATGATTTGGAATGAGAAAGAGGTCGTGATTTGTTTGAGCCGCTTTTAGGTGTTGAACATCCAAGGAGTTTCAATTGAGAAACTTAACCAGTTTTTCAATATGATATGATTGCTACATATCTATCTTTCTGAACGAGTCAAGTGACTAATATCATGAACAACCTTTTTACAGCTGCTGATACTACTATCTATCATGATACCATTAAGGAGAAAATCGCATCTGCTCTCAATAATGCCTACATTTCTGACAACTTCGGATGCTGGTTGGTTCAATTTTGGGCATCTGTGATTACTAAAGATCAGATTTTTCTAACAACTTGTGACCTACCATTTGGTCTTACGAAACTCCATGAAGGACTTTGTTTTTATAGGTCAGAGTGTCTGAAATTTAGAATTCCTATTGTAACTGAGAATGAGAATCAACTTGGCCCTACCGGACGCGTGTTCAAACATGGTTTGCCTGAAATGAGTCCGGATATTTCGCGCTATTCTGCTGCTGATTTTCCTCAGCATAGCTCGGCTTTTACTGCTGGTTTAGGGAACTATTTGGCTGTACCGGTTTTTGAGCCGCTTAGTAATGAATGCGCTGGAGTACTTGAGATCATAGGGGATAAGAAGGGAAGCTTCTCTCAAGACCTTGTTCAAATGGTCTATGAAATGCTTAAGGTGTGGCTTTCCTCTCTTTTCTCTTCTAGCTTGTCTGAGTTAGAATTACTGTAGAGAAAGGAAAGGTTGTACCTTTAGAGAAAGAAAATTTGCTTGATTTTATTGTGGTAAATATTGTTAGAGAGGAAATACATTTATTAATTTAATTAGGTCTGTAACACCTCCTGTGCATGACTGAATATGCAGATACCTTTCCTTTTCCTTGTTTTTTATAGCAGTGGTGTCCGTGCTAGTTTATATGCACCTCAACTATACCATTGTGTATCAGTTTTCATTTGTCTTGAGGTGATGTACCATTTTTTCATGATTTCTAGCTGTGGGAAACATGTGATTGAAACCTTATCCATCAATCAGGCCTGTAACATCCCTCTAAATAAGAAGCAGAACAGAAAATCTGTAAGAAGTAGGATTCATTTGTTTCAAGGTATAAGACAAAGTTAAAAGCAGTTTGGTGTTTCTTTCAGCTGATCGATTGACATCCTTTAGCACAACTGTTAGTTTTCCTCACTCTACTGTAGGAAGTGGAACTGAGAATCGAACCTCTAAGGACGCGAGAAAAGAAAATTAAGAAGAACTTCTGTTCTTTTTTCCCTTTCTTCGGTCTTTAGAGCTTTGTTTGGCATATGTTCGTTGAATCCTTATAACCTCATTCAATTTCTCTGAGCATTGCATCTTGTTCTTAACAGAAGGTGGAGTTGAGATCATCAAACATGTATGGCCACCCTGAGAAGAAGGTATTTTAGAGATGCTATATGCCTGAATACCCAAAGCTAGGAAAAAACATCTTAGACTAAATGTATCTCTTTCCTCCTGTATCAACTGTCTTTCTTTAGCAGGGCCTTAGAGGCCTAGAATGCGCCTTATAAGAGATCGAGGAGCAGTTGAATTTTATATGCAGAACACATCAATTACCTCTAGCTCAGACATGGCTACCTATCCTTGACGGAAGCAATGTTGAAAGATTCACGACCACAGAGGAACAATTTTGCATATGTACATCATCAGGCTATGAGTTCAGAGCTGCTTGTGATATGTTTTACTTAGGGAAGAGTCAGGGGGTTGTTGCTAAGGCCTTTTTAACCCGTAATTCATGCTTCTGCAGTGACATCACACAGTTAAGCATGACTGAGTACCCCTTGGCACACGTGGCACACAGAGTTGGATTACATAGCTCGTTTGCTATATGTTTGTAGAGTTCCTACAAAGGGGACTATGTATACCTATTGGAGTTCTTTTTACCTCAAGATAACAAGTCAGATTGCAGGAGTCCACAAATCATGTTGAATATGTTATTGGCCTCGATGAAGCGACAATTTCGAAGTTTCAAGCTTGCTTCTGGACAAAAACTGGGAGAGAAACTATCTGTTGAAATTTTACCTGTTCCTTCAGATGATGGACTCGAGTCTTTTGAGATATGCCATAGTGGGAAACCTATATCTGATATAGAAGCAGTAGCACGTCCGGAAAAAATATTGTGGTTTAACCCATTGAATAGATTGCTGAAAAGTGGAAATACATTAAATCTCTGTCCGGAAAATGTTGATCTAACTACATTATCAAGAACTGCTAACACCACAACAAATCTAACTAATAATGTGACGCTCCAAACAAATAGAGCTGTTGAGGAAGAAAGCATTATGAAGATATCCGAAATGCAATACAGCATTAACAGTACAGTGCTTCAGCAATCAGCCGGTGCAAAAATCTAAAACTAAATTCTTTCTAACAGATCAATCACACATCTGACGGAATGCAGTAACATTTTTCATATATGATGATGTTATTCTAATTAACTTTTAGTACACTTGCAGCAAGCCAATCTTCTCGAAATAGTCTTGGCACAGGGCATCTTGAAGTTAACGACGTGAATTGCTCCTGTGATCAGCTCGAATTTGATAAAGGTGCTGATATATATTTTAAAGAAACCAGTCGAGGTGACCAGTTCTGTCATGTCACCACAACTTCCTTGACTCATGCCCCAAGGCCTAACACACAAGCTGCAGGAGTGCACGAAGAAAGAAGCATTCCAAGAAACAACAACAACAACAACAACCCAGTATAATCCCACTTAGTGGGGCCTGGGGAGGGTAGTGTGTACGCAGACCTTACCCCTACCCTGGGGTAGAGAGGCTGTTTCCAAATAGACCCCCGGCATCCTTCCTTCCAAGAACTTCCCACCTTGCTCTTGGGGTTTAAACTCTTGTTTTCCAGCTGATGAGCTAGAAAGGTCAGCCAAGGTGCCTAAGTTATCTGAATATGAGAGAGCAACAGGTTTGAGCTCTTTCGAAACAATCATTGTTTTCTTACAGAATCATTAAGCCAAAACTGTTGATTGATACTCATGATTTGTATTGATTCCATAGAGTCTATGACTTGTCATATTGTAAGACATGTCACTGGTATAAATTCCTAATGACCCTTAATAAGCGGCTAAAAAGACTTTAAATAGAAGCTTCTAATTTGTGTTATAATATTAATGGGAGAAAAGCGTAATGCCAATGATGGAATCTATATAGCTAAAAGCAAAGTGTCTTAGGAATCTATATAGCTGGAGCAACCTTTCCCCCGTAAAAGAGTTAATTCCATTTCTAGATTTTATTAGCTCTCTGACTTTGGCTTGATTGCCAACCTTAGGTTTTGGTGCTTTTGGTTAGCTCCCTGACAAGAACTGTATTTTTGTGTAAATGGAGCTAACCATCCTCTTTTGTACTGTTTTTGCATCTTAATGATGCCAGTAATATAACGTCTTTCTTCATTAAAAAGAAGTGTAATGCCAAATACCCATTTACTCAGACATGTAAATTCAAATGCAGTTGAAAGGACTATGAAGGGGTATTTTCAATAGTTGAAATGAATCACAAAATGGACATAAATATTATTACCTTGAGGATAAGGATGATGTTGTGGGGCAGAGGAGTATTCATGCACCGAGAATAGAGTTGGGACAGAGTTAAACATATGTTGTCCTATGGAATAGCATAAGTTTCCTACTTCACCTTTGCACTTTTTAGTCTCTACAAAATGGTAGAATGATGTGTTACCAAGTGATACAAGAAGCCTGAATCTACTCAAGAATTACTAACTACCTTTCCCTTGTGTTGTTAACCAGCAGATTATCAGCAAGGAAGGTGGATCGCTTCTAAAAGATAATTTTGAAAGAGGAGCATCATGGGCATGTGAAGTTGGTTCACAGTCTATGGTCTGCCCTATCATAGTTGAGGATCTGAATCGGCCTCGTCAAATGCGTGTGGAGGTTGGAATATGTATAGATTACCAAGTTCTGACACTTTGGTGGACTCGTTTATGGTTCTAGCATAGCAGATACAATACCTCATTATTGTTAGAAATATATATATGAGTTTCATCTGAATATGTCTGTTTTATGCAGATGCTTTGTGAAGAACCAGTTCTGTTTGTGGAAATAGCAAACATAATAATAGGAATTGGCTTGACCATCTTAAAATGGGCTATGGAAACGAAGAATGACAAAACATGGGCAGGGTTCATCGTAGAGGTATCTGCTTTTCAAGAATCGGGTGCTTCTTGCAGTAGACAATATTGCTTGCACTTTTGTCATCTTCAACACTACCTAAAATTTGATGTTTTATAACAGGCAAACAGAGATGGGACAAGGACAGAGATATTCTACTCACTTGTTCGCCTCTTGGAGCATATAGCAAAGTTGGAGGAGAATCTGCAAATGTCATTAAGTATGACATAATGATGGTGCATTCATTTCACCTAGCAGCTTCGCAGGGTCAGAAGGTCTTATTTATCTACTATTATCATGTTTTCTTTTAAACTCTTAGAGTTGCTTCATTAGTTAATTCGTCAATATTTTAATTATTGTGAAAGTATCTTATCTAAAAGCATATACTGTTAGAGACAGCAAAGTTTTCATTACTTGATATGTCTTCTTCACCTCACTCTTTTTCTCGGAGCTTTTCACTTAAGTGGCGGGTGAAATTGCGAGTGATACTATAACTTCAATCCCAAATAAATAAGTTATTTACAGTATAAACAGTGGCTCCCACTTTTGTTTAAAGCAAAGTAATTCTGCATTAAATAATAGTGAAAAATAAGCACGAATTGATATGAATTTGTGTAATAGCGTATGGAGTAGTTTGTATCTGATCAACAAACATTTAAAACTTCTAATTCTTGCCTGTTCGTTTTTTGTATTCTTTTTGTTACTATATACAGAGAATAGTTGAAACTTGATAGCAGATGCCCTTTAAGTTGATCATCACCATTAATTACAAAACTTTCTATCTTTATGTACATGAAACAACATTAGAGGAATTAGTACACCCAACTATTTGGTAGAGAAAAATCATGGAACCTGAAAGAAAATCCCTCGGCAGTGTCCTCATCAAGCCTAAGTTCCGGTCCATCACTATGGTTTCCTCTGTCATCCTCAACTTCCGGAGGCAATGGCATCACCTAATTCTCGTTCGGTTGGCGTGCCAACCGAACTTCAGGTGGCAACGGTGGCATCATGGTCGGGGAAATACTCCTCCCCGATCTGTTGATGCTACCACCATTTGGCACTGGGATAGAACAGTCCCAAAGAAACATGTGCAGAAGAATAGGAGCCTTCGTGTTGGCGATGCATTGAGAGTTTTTGGCTGAGAGAGATGGTGTCGAAGCACCGGACTGCCCCCGTAGGAGAAACAATCCGTGGAAGGACCTTTTGGTTGGATATTCTTGATACAACTAAAAGTTTGCACTCTTTGGTTGCTTCTTTATATAGATTGCTAAGACCTGATCCTGAGGGAGGTGCATCCTCTTCACCTTCAATTAGTGATGACGTGCGAATGAACCCCTAAAGCATAATAAAAAAGTTTTAAGTCATTAGTTTGATGTTAAAAAGAAGAATATTAATGAATATTACTACTTTGATGTTTATACCTTACTTTTGAGGAAATACTGCTAGACCACTTTTAACATAATGCAAGATGCACTTCTTTCCATGAAAGAACAGTGTAATTATGCTGCTTCTTTGGCCTGTTTAAGTGATTAGTTGAGATCAAATCCATGTCCCAATTTCTTCTTTGACCTGTTTAGGTGATTATTCAGTTGGTTTTCTCCTTCTTTGTTCAGTGAGGTTTCTTAGCTAGGTGAAATTCCAGCAGTTTTGCTCTGTTCTACACCTAAAACTACACTGTCCTTTGCACTATTCATCTCAATTACAATGCCCAAAGTCTGTTAATAATCTGGTGAATTTTGCAATGGCTCAAAATCATTTAAATCTCTCTGCTTTGTATCAGAGGTTAGCTTTCATTGAAGTCCTAACATCCTTGATTCCTGCATTGCCTTCTCATTCAGTATCAGAGTCGATACCTTGCCTAGTAAGGTGGTGGGGCAAATCTCAGTGAGGATAGGTGTTTCTAATGGTCCTCAAACCACTGGTGATTGAACTCGAAAGGTGATTTGCAGTGAAGCTTTGCTTAGACAAACTCATATCGGACTGGGAAGGGTAAGTTAGGGCCTTAGGGTCATATATATAAGACGGAATTAGGAATTCAACTGTTGAGACGACTTTTAAGTTAACATCAAAGGAAACAAAATCACGATGCTCGGCTCCCAAGATTGACCAAAATGAACAATAACTTGACAGTTGGGCTCATAACTGGTCAATCTCTGGAAACACAATTCAGCTCAAATTTTGCAAAACATGACTGTTGTGGACTTGCAATAACTGGTCTACTATACCAACAAAGCCTCAATAACTCATAAAACATTTACATCTATCTGTTTTGTGTCAGATGTTAGCTTTTAATTAAGTCCAACATCCTTGACTCAAGCATTGCCTTCTCAATATTACATCATTAATTACACAGCTTCCCTATGTACATCAAATAACATGAATAGAAATTTACTACACCCAATTATTTGGCAGAGAAGAATCATGGAAACGAAAAGAAGATTCCCCTGCAGTGTTCCTATCAAGCCTAAGTTCCGATCCATCACTATGGCTTCCTCTCTCATCTTCAACTTCTGGAGGCAATGGCATCAGCTGATTCTCATTCGGTTGGCGTGCCAACCGAACTTCAGGTGGTAATGGTGGCAGCATGGTCGAGGAAATAGTCCTTGACCGAGTAATGCTGCCACCGCCTGGCATTAGGACTGATCGGTCCCAAAGAAACACGTGCATGAGAATGGGAACCTTTGCGTGCCGATGCAACGAGAGTTTTTGGCTGAGAGAGATAGTGTCGAAGCATCGGACCGCCCCTGTCGGAGAAACAATCCATGGAAGGACCTTTTGGTTGGATATTCTTGAAACAACTAAAAGCTTGCACTCTTTGGCTGCTTCTTTGTATAGATTGCTTAGGCCTGATCTTGAGGATGGTGCATCCTCATCACCTTCAATGACTGATGATATGTGAATGAACCCCTATAGAATACTTAAAAAAAAAATTAGTCAATAAATAAGAAGAAGAATATGAAGAGCAAAAAGTAGAAACTTAATATGGTTCGGTGAAGTTTCACATAAAGCAAATGTCATGTGAATCTATGTATATGTTCTAATTGTGAACAAGACTAATTATTATTTATATCAGAACTTAACTATTATATAAGGAAACGGCCTCTCTACCTTCATAAGGTAGGGGTAAGGTCTGCATACAGTCAGTCGTACACACTATCCTCTCCACCCCACTTGTGGGATTTCACTGGGTTTGTTGTTGTTATTTGGACAATAAAGAATTTTTATACTGTTTACTCTTTACTTAGCTGTATGGAAAGCAGCTCTCTCGGAAGTCAGTTTCCTCGTGTCTTAGTGGGACTAGTCTAAAACACTTTCACTTGGGGGGAAGGACGTTTAGAGTACGTTTGTGTTGCCAAACAAAATGGGCCACTGCTATAATGACTAGTGGTGTTACGAAACAACTATGCAACGAGAGATAACAAGGACAACTACAGTAGGTTTGGCTGTACCGTTAGGACTATCGAGGCTCCTAGTTGTATTGCCCTAACACAACGACTCAAAAAGTGGTAATAAGGACAACTACAGTAGGTTTGGCTGTAGCGTTAGGACGACCAATTCTCGTAGTTGTATAGCCCTAACACAACTGACTCAAAAAATGGTAATAAGGACAACTAAGGTTTGAACTACTGTAGCACTAGGACGACCTCGTAGTTGTACTCCCCTAATGCAACCACTCAAAAAGTGGTAATAAGGACAACTACAATAGGTTTGACTGTAGCATTAGGACGACCAGTTCTCGTAGTTGTATTGTCCTAACGCAACGACTCAAAACTAAGAAGCTTGTAATAAGTGATGGAAAATGGAAGTAACTTTACCTCTTCAGTTCTGCTGATGGCAAAGCCAAGTTTGACATCAGTTTCTTTGATTTTGATCTCAATAGGAATTTCTCCACCAAGAGGGGAAAACCAAAGACGAACTGCTCGGACAACACCAATATCAACTCCATGGTAATCTTCAAATCCATATAAACTTGCATTTGCAAGGTTTGTTAAATCAGAAAGTGATCCTGCATTTACTGTGCAAGAAGCTGTTTCCCCTGATATCTAAGAGAAAGACAGAGAAGAAGAAAGTTAATTATTGTAAGTTCATTTTACATAGAAAGTTATTGTATTTCACATTTGTAACAAAGTTTTAAACATCAAGTCATGAGAACTTCAGAGCTATGTCACAACGTATATGGCCTCAACTACCAGTATGTATTCGACAGGAATGTGCATATTTGGTAAGAGTTTAAATTACATGGAAAATTTTATATTATCAGGTTACCTAAACGTAACTACCTGTAAATTGTCCAAACATAGTAGGATTTGTAACCTGTAGAAGAGGTTTCTTGCTATGATTGGATGGAATATACCAATAGTGCAAAAACCTTTCACATCGTCGGTGCATATAAGAAAAGGTCCTTGCTAGAATAGGTTAAAATGCACTGCTAGTGTAAAAACTTTACATTGTTAGTGTATATAAGATTCGATGTAAAGAATTTTTACCAATATATATATTATGACTTGACTTATTTTTCAGGTTACTAATCTTATTTCTTATTGATCGTACTATAGTAAAGATGAGCTGATAGTGTTAAAGTTGAAGGGGAGCATTAAAGTAACGGTAAAGTTATCTACGTGTGACTTATAGTTCACGGGTTCGAGCCGTGGAAGAAGCCACTAATGCTTCATTAGGGTAGGCATTACACCCCTTGGGGTGTTGCTCTTTCCCGAAACCTGCGTGCCGTCATTAATTTCTTGTAAAACTGATGGTGTATAGAAGTTAAAATCAAATAGAAAACATATAAATATTTACCTTGGTAAGTAGAGATTCAGTTTGGATATTCATGAACACGATGGGAACACCAGAAACTTGAGAAGCATTGAGCCAAGCATTTGCTCTAGAAAGAGTGTCTTCTAAATCAGTATAATGAATAGAAACTTTGTCTGAGGCTTTTGGCAAGAGAAGCAAAGAGTAAACACTACTTGAATTTGGAACTGCTAGCAGTTCATTCATTCTCTTCTCCCATGGATAACTAACATATCCTTCTTGAAGTGGAGTCCTTGTTAATGCTGTCACCATTCTTGATTTCCTTGAAGCTGCATTTATACAATAAGATTTGTTGTATTAGTTAGAGTTTCAACAATAAATCTATCTCCGTGTACCCTATAACTCACAGATTCGAGTTGTGGAAGCAATCACTTATGCTTGTGTTAGGGTAGATTGTCTACTTCACACCCTTTTGGGTCAGCGGCGAAACCAGTAAATTTTATAAGGGTGTTCAAATTTGAAAGAAGTACAAAAAAAAAAAAAATCCTGACAAAGGGTGTTCAATGTATATTATGTACTTTTAAAACCTGATATTTTATCTATATAAGCAGTGTAATTTTCCGACAAAAGGTGGTCAATTGACCATCCTTACCGTAGCTTCACTCCAATTTGAGGTGCAGCCTTTTCTCGAACTCTGTATGAACGCGATGCTTGTGCATCGAGGTGCCCCCCTTTTTAGTTGTGAATAATAATGTGTACAATATTCACATATAATTGTAGTGAATTATAACATTTTCCTTCTTTTTTCCCTTTATTAAATTGTCCTTGATTATGACTTTACCAACAATTTTTGTTGTCTTTCCAGATAAAAAATACGAATTGATGAATCCATTCGAGAAATTTAATATAAATATTGATTCACTGTCAGAATTGGTGTACTGAGTTCTCTGGACACATCATAGCTCCTTCACTCCCACTTCTCATTAACTTTAACTCGAAGGAATTTTTTTATAGGAGAAATTTACTCGCACTCATATTTAATTATAAATGCATATGATATGTATATATACATATATTTTTATCATGTATGCATGGTCAAACTCGATATATTTTCATCTCATTGTATTACTTAATCGCGATAAGTTATTGTAATTCGTTGTAGTGACTTATTGAGTTTTTAAACCCTGAGATCCTTTATTTTCCATTATATAATCTGATTTTGAAGCTATTAGTTAGCTGTCAAATTTGGACCCTAGGACAGACCATGTAGACTAAGTTGGTTTAATGCATAAATCTTTGTCAATGTGACAATGTACCAATTAAAATAATAATAATAATATCATTGAGAGGTTAGACAAATACCTAGTCAAAGGGCATGCATGACAACAACCTTAATAATAATATTTTCTGAAAAATATAACTTACCAACAAAAAGAAAAGGCCTTGAAAATGACATCGGATTAATTTATTTTAAAATGACTGTGTCAAACGTTTGTGTATTCTCACAAGTTTGTTCATTTCCAATATTCGAAATGCTAGACAAGATATTAGTAGCTTCTTGTTATAGGAAACCATTCAAGAACTAGTTCTAAGATTGAACATTGAAGATATGGAACATGTATTAGAAGATAATCATATTCTTGGATATTTTTCACAAAGATAAATGCTTCACATATATTCAGCTAGTAAATGGTGCGTTTAACTTTTAATAGCACTTTTAAAAAGTAATTATAACTGCACATAACAAGTGGAATTAGTAGTAGTCAGAAAAATTACATGATTGACCATTAACAACTTAAATTTCATTAATAGTTTTAAAAAAAATTTAAACTATCAAGAAATATAACTAAATTGAATTCCTTAAATAATTTGTTTTACATTGTCTTTTTGTTTGAATCCATATTTCGGCATAATATGAACATTTGACCTAATTAGCAAGAAAAAATTAAGTTCCTTTAGAAATGGTAATACTGTTCAAAAGGAAAAATAAAACATAATAAGAATGAACAAGTTCGTTCTTTTGCTGAAAGAAAATTTCTGGTAGTTCGTCATATCAAATTCAACAACTCGTATATTTTAGGAATCCAAAAATATGTAATAATTCAGTTCAATAATAAGATGTTTTATGGTGTGAACGAAATAGAAAAAATAACTTGTGTTCTCGTTTCAAGAGGTGAGTAATATAAATACATGTACATTAGATGCTAACTAAGGAAAGATATAAAAGAGATTCCTACAAATATGCTATTTATGTACATTACTAAGAAAAGTGTACATTCATTCTATAATAAGTGTCTAGATTCATCCTATAATAAGTGTCTAGATCATTCTATAACACTCCCTCTCAAGCTGGAGCATATATGTTGATTATGCCCAACTTGTTACAAAGGTAACCAATTCGAGTACCATTCAATGCTTTACTGAACAAATCAGCTAGTTGCTCTCCTGTCTTCACGTAGGCAGTGAAAATCAAGTTCTCTTGAATTTTCTCACGAATAAAATGACATCAACTTCAATATGCTTGGTTCTTTCATGATACACTGGATTTGAGGCAATATGCAGCGCAACTTGATTGTCACACCAGAGCTTTGAATGGAGTAGGATGCTTGAACCCTATTTCAGTTAAAAGATGGTACATTATCTCACATGTTGATTGTGTCATAGCTCTATACTTTGATTTTACACTGGACCAAGATACAATATTCTTTTCTTACTTCTCTATAGTATCAAGTTTCCACCAACAAATACACAGTAACTAGTAGTAGATCTTCTGTCAATCTTGGATCCAGCCCAATCTGCATCTGCAAAACAATCAATGGGGGAATTCCCATGGATGCCATATAACATGCTAAATCCAGGAGCTCTTTTTAAGTAACATAGGATCTGCTCCAAAGGCTCCCAATGTTTGATTGTGGGCGCGGACATAAATTGGCTAACCATACTTACTACAAAAGCAATATCTGGACGAGTCATAGTGATATTGTTTAATCTCCCAACTAACCTCCTGTATCTATCTGGATCATTAAATGGCTCGCCATCATCTTTCATAAGATGAAAGTTAGGAACCACTGGAGTACTGCAAGGCTTGATAGCCAACTTATCACTTTCAGCCAGTAAGTCAAGAATATACTTTCGCTGAGATAGAAAAATCTCCTGCTTACTTCTAGTTACTTCTATTCCCAAGAAATATTTCAGTTGTCCCAAGTCTTTTGTATGAAATTTAGTATGCAAGAAAGACTTGAGAGAAGAGATTCCTGCATAGTCACTTCCTGTAATTACAATGTCATCAACATATATAACAAGGAAAATAGATCCAGTTGTTGATTGCTCGTAAAAGACTGAATGATCACATTTGCTCTTTTTAGCCCAAATTCTTGAACTACCTCATTAAATTTACCAAACCAAGCTCGAGGACTCTACTTCAAGCCATATAAAGACTTCTTTAAATGACAGACCTTTTCATACTCCCCCTCAGCAACAAAACCATGTGGTTCTCCATATACACCTCTTTATGAAGATCACCATGAAGAAATGCATTTTTAATATCTAATTGATGCAAAGGCCAATTCGCAAAAGTTGCTAGAGAAATGAACAAGCGGACAGAAGTAAGTTTGGCAACCGGAGAGAATGTGTCTGAATAATCCACTCCATAAGTCTGAGCATACCCTTGGGCCACAAGTCTGGCCTTAAGTCTTGCCACAGAGCCATCTGGATTAACTTTGACCGTGAAGACCCATTTGTATCCCACTTCTTTTTTTCCACTAGGTAAATTCACTAAATCCCAAGTATGGTTTTCCTCTAAGGCATATATTTCCTCAAGCATTGCTTCAGACTATCCAGGATGATTCAAAGCCTCTTTCACCATTTTGGGTATAGAAATGGAGTCTAGAGACGCAATCAAAGATCTAGACGCAAGGGATAAGTGGTCGTAGGAAACAAAATTAGCAATAGAATACGTGGATTTGCAATTAAATGTACCTTTGCATAAAGCAATGGGAAGGTCAAGGTCTTCTAGAGGATTAGGCAGAAGAGGAACAGATGATGAAAGAACTGGTGCATGAGACGTATCATTTGTCTTTCGCTTGTGCGAGTAAACTTGAACAATTGGTGGTCTTGCTAACACAGTTGGAGCAGGTATTGGAGGCACAATAGTCGATTGGTGCTCGATAGAAGAGCTAGGAGATGAAGGAACATCATCTGATTGTTCTGTCAAAGTACGGGTAACCTGATATACTAGCCACTCATCTCCCCCCTCCACGACTTGTAGAGACGGGAGGTGCATAGAAGAATGGTATAGTTTCTGAAAACACCACATCAATTGACACCAGATATTTGCCAAGTTCAGTAGAATAACACCGATACCCCTTCTGAAGGCGAGAATAACAAAGAAAAACACACTTCAATACCTTGGGATCCAACTGGTAACAGATGGTCGAACATCTCGAACATAACATGTGCTTCTAGACGCCTTAGGTTCCATAGGAAATAATGACTTATTTGGAAAAAATACTGTAAGGCATATTACCTCCAAGCATAGTAGATGACATGCGATTAATCAAAAAGCAAGTCGTGGAAACCGCATCAGCCCAGGACTGTTTAAGAACTTTCATTTGAAATAGAAGTGCCTGAGCAGTCTCAAGTAGATGCCTATTCTTCCTTTCAGCAACACCATTTTGAGAGGGTGTATCAACACATGAAGACTGATTTAGTACACCATGTTGTACGACTGAAATAACTCTTACATGTATCCTTTAGAATTATCACTATTTAGAATATGCACCGAAGCATTGACTTGAGTTTTGAATTCAACACAAAAGGTAGAAAAGTGAGTAAACACTTCAGAGTGACTCTTCATAAAGTAAATCCAAGTCATTCGGGAAAAATCATCTACAAAAGTGACAAAATACATATGCGCAGTTTTAGAAACAACAGGACACGGTCCCCAAACATCAGAATGAACTAACTCAAAAGATGACTCAACTCGCTTGTTAACCCTTGGACCTAACGAGATGTGATGATGTTTTGCAAATCGACATGACTCACAATCCAATAAAGAAATATTCTGAAACTGAGGACATAGCTTCTTCAACAAAGGTAAAGAATGATGCCCCAATCGACAATGTGCTTCAAAAGGAGACATGATACTAAAGTATGCAATAGACTGTGGCTCCCATTCATCAAGGATATAGAGATTACCAGATAAATACCCTTTACCAATAATTTGCTTCGTTGTGAGATCAAGAAACAAACAATGATTGGGAAAGAATGCTACACAACAATTAAGTTCTCTGGTGATTTTACTAACAGAAATCAAATTAAAGGCCAAGTTTGGTAGACTTAATATAGATAACAGGGTAATAGAGGAAGTCGGTTTAATAGTCCCAGATCCAACACTGCTACATATTGTTCCATCAGCTAAAGTAACTGAAAAGGGTGCTTTGTGTGATCGAAAGCTAGAAAAAATATTTGGATTATCTGTCATGTGATTTGTGGCACCTAAGTCAATCACCTATTTATTTGAAGAGGTGATAAGACATGTCTTATCTGGCCCGACAAAAGTAGTAACTGAAGAAGATTCCTTAATTGATTTATAATATTGAAGGAACTCAAGAAACTTATCCGAAACTAGGATTGTTGGAGTAGAAGTTGTATCACTATTTCCTCCTTACTTACTATTTATGGTCATCTTTCCAAAAATCCCCAAAGTATCAATACAAATGTCAGAAAAGCCAATAAAATTCAACAGGTCTCCACCAGAATAATACTATCCAAAGAAACAATGAAGGAAATACACCTAATGAAACAAAGAAACAGAACTCCAACAGAGCCAATCTAATGGGCAATAACTAATCAAAAGTCTGGCCAATAGTGTAAGAATCGGTAATCAAGAATCACTAACCAACAGATTAATCTCAAAGCTATAGAAAAAAATACCAATGTTCTGGAACGGTCAGAGATTTTTTCAGTCGAGGTTTCCTGAACAAACAAACACCATAAGCTGGACGAAAATGTAAAGTTGATGCCAGAGAGATGGTTAAACTTCAAATTCCAAACCCTTCAGAAGTATTCTGACCCTAACTGACAGTTGCGGTAAGCTCTGTATCTAACTCTGGTAAAGCCAGAGAACTCGCTCTGATACCATGTGAACGAAATAGAAAAATAATTTGTGTTCTCATTCCAACAGGTGAGCAATATAAATATATGTACATCAGATCCTAACTAAGGAAAGAAATTAAAGAGATTCATAAAAATTTTCTATTTATGTACACTACTAAGAAAGAATCTACATTCATTCTATAATAAGTGTCTAGATTCATCCTACAATAAGTGTCTAAATTCATTCTATAACAGGTAAGTAACTCTCCTATAATTTTGTCAAAATTCGATAGTTTTGAATTTCTCAAGAATCGACTTAATTTGCTTAGTTCTCTTTTCAAATCATATATATATGATCATCATGACTTATCTATCAAGCAAATGTCGAGAAGTATCGGATAATTCTATTCACCAAAACTTAGAAAAATAATAAGAAATATGTCTCATTACAACACACCTAGAAAAATACGAGTTAAATCGATTTTTGAATATAAACACTACTAGAAATCTGCCAAAAACATTCAACAACATACCAACTAAAATTGATCGGAAAAGAAAACCGATTGACATCGGTCAGAAATTTTGATTTATTTTTTTCCGTCCAAGGTCAATTATGTTTTTTACATATGAAAAATGATTTTTTAAAATTATAATGAATTTACCAACCGATTTCGGTCTGTATTAATGGTAAAAAATCACTTATAAATTATTGTTATTTGCCATCTTTAAAGATAATGATCTCTAATCTAATGCTGTTTTAAGCTTATTTTTTTTTTTTAAATATAGAAATATCTCAATATAAATGCAAAATAGGCAGACAAAGTCCACCAAAAACGTGTGAAACAAAGCAACTTGTATCAGCAAACAAAGAAATAGTAATTAAACTACTACTGTAGAAAAGAACCAAAAAGTCAAACACAGAAAAGTCAACCACAAAAACATACCTTGTAATTCCAAACACTCCATTTCTGTCCGATCAACAAAACCAACGGCATAGTTTGGATCATCAATAGCTCTAAGCATATATTGTTTCCTTCCGGCAGACTCGTTTGGAACGATACATGCCTGTCGAGACATAATATAATTAAAATCGTATTTTTTTCTAATATGGTATCAAAATAGATAGAAGTACTGCAGATTTCAGTACCTGTAACTCAGTGAATGACTCATCAGATCCACGTCGAACTCGTACACATATTGAAGTCTCCTTGGCTTTATAAGAAGTATGCATGATCTTTTGAATCCCGCTTTTACCATTCTTGAATGGTGATTTCAGAATCATGTTCCCTAACTGAAGCGACTCCACAATATCACCCGTTTGTAGCATGTTTTCAGTCCATTCATCGGCTTTTGAGCTTCCTTTTAAGCATTGTATAGATAAAACTGAAGATGAAGAACTTACTCTTGATGTTGTTGAGAATGAAGAGTTTGTGCTTCTTGATGAGTTTGAACGTTCCATGGGCATTTCTTTTGTAATTTGGACAAAAAATATATATACTTGCGTTTTTTTTTTTTTTTGTGAAAACCTAATAGATAAAAAAATGGGGTTTTGATTAAAAAGATATATAGGGATTGGTTATGTTGAGGTTTTCTTGGAGAAGTTTTGGGAGGAAAATAATAAAGAAAGGAGAGGGAAGAATAAGGTTATGAAGATCTAAGTTTTTTTTATTATTATATTAAAACCTAAATCTCTCCATTTCATTGAAACAAACATAAAAAGGACCTTTTGAAGATTTCTTGGAGAAGTCTAGGGAAGAAAATAATAAAGAAACGAGAAAGAGGAGAGAATAAGGTAATGAAGATCTAAGTTGGGTTTTTGATTGAAAACCTACGTCACTTGACAATAACAACAACGAGGAGGATAATGTGTACGCAAACCTTGCCCCAACCCTTGGTTAAAGAGGTTGTCTTCAAATAGACTCCCGACGTCCTTCCCTCCAAGAACTTCCCGCCTTGCACTTGGAGAGACTCGAACTCACAACCTCTCGGTTGGAATTGAGGGTTGCTTACCATCAGAACAATCCCTACGTCACTTCATTTCTTGAAAAAAAAACTAAAAGGGGTGTTTTTAATTTCTTGTGAAAGCTTAATAAAGGGTTTTTGATTTTTTTAAAAAAGAATCTTTGAAGGGAAAACTCATTAATTTCACTGGTTTTAGTACTTCAAAACAATAGAATATATTAAATACTAAGTCCTTGACTTCATCTTTGTCGTTCTAATGCAAGCAAAGACTTCATAATTTCTATGAAGTCAATAGCAGACATTAAGGTTCGAAATGATAATAAAAGGGAACATTATGCTTAAAAGAATTCTAATTTATACTATTATCTTAGTCTTTTAAATAATTTCTCTTGAAATTTATTTTAATAAAATAAAATGTAGAACTTTCACTTGTGAAAAGCTTTTTTTTTTTTGTTAAAAAAAAAGAGAGAACATTTCTAAGATCTTGCAGAATAGTAAACTTACTATTTCTAAAAAAGTTTTCGAGAAACTCGGAACCGTCGTAATACTTTTATCGTTTTGTGGAAATTTCAACTTTAAAAAAAAAACTATTCTATTAGATTCAAGTTGGTTACCATTTTTTTTAAATCCCTCTCAATTTAGGAGAAAGTTTTTATCTTGTGTCTTACATAATTGATGTTGGTTGTGCGAGATTTTCTTTCTGTCTCAGATTTTTTTGGACCCAAAATTTTATGAATTCAAATGTTTATGATATTGATCCACAAATATGTAAGATATTGTGTGAGGCACCATAAAATTACTCAATTTAGGAGGATCTAGGGTAGATGTAGACCCATCAAAGAATAGGATATTTGTCTATTCTAACCGAGGGTCTATCGGAAAACAGTCTTTCTGTCTTTTTAGGGGCAGGGGTAAGGTACATCTTACTTTTTATGAGTCAACTTTTAAAGTTTTTAGCATTAAACCCATTATATTTTTAAAGTTATAGGTTCAGTTGAACCTAGTGATATAACACTACATCCACCACTGCTTACACTAACATGTAGGAATGACAAACGGGCAAGTGGGGTTGGATATGATTCGGGTTGAAAATGGATAATGAAAAAATGGATCAATTATCCGACTCGATCCATATTTAATACGTATAAAAAATAGACTAACCTGCGGATAATATGGGTTACCCATGCTATTCTTCTTGTATATGATCATTTTTGAGAGAATTTTTAGTCTCTCTAACTTGAGAAACCCCAAAATTGAGGCTTTACAGATGTAAATGTTAGACCCATTGGTTATCCATTTTCTAAATAGATAATATGGTTCTTATCCATATTTGACCCATTTTTAAAAGGGATTTTTTCCTATCTGTACCATATAGCAAACCTTATTACCAAAAATGTTCACCAATTGGTATTTACCCGTGTTGTCCACATTATCCCTACAAAATATATACCAAGCCCATAAATAGTGAGATTCTACCAAAAAAAATGCACGAGATTGTAGGGGGAGGATCTGAGTGTGATCCTATCAGCATTTAATTCAAAATTTAAAACGGAAGTAAATCTGTAGCTGCGTAAATCTGTCCTTCTCCATATATTTTTCACTATTGATAGCCATTAAAAAGCTTGAAGGCTTTGAATTCAAATTTGGGTTTTCAAACATCATTATTTGTTTGGATTGGGTGTTGTTGTAAATAATTCTGAAATGCTTAGGAGTTTATATCTCAATTTTAAGGGGTTTTGGTGAAGATTATACTTGGTTTTGACTGAATTATAGATTGAAACTCGTCAAAGAAGAAGAAGAAGACATATTTCCAGAAATTGTAGTTAAATTGTAGTTATATAATTATAGATAAATTGTAGATACAATGTAGATAAATTGTAGATAATTTGCAGATAAATTGTAGATTGGGAAGACCAAAACTTCTACAAGTATTTTACAATTATGTTGAAAATACAAATTATGCTACAATTGAAATGGGGATTGGGGTATTAAAATTCAATGTATTCAGTTTGTAGATATCTTGTAGATAAAATTTCTGCAAATAAAATACAAATCAGTTTAAGTATTGTATAAAGTTTATTTTTAAGAGTATCTACAAAATTATTACATTTATACTACAATTAAACTACAATCTTGTGTTATGAAAAAATATTGACAACAAAATTTGGTCTTCATCTACAAAATTTCTACATATAAACTACAAGAACTATAGTACGTACCTTTAATAAAATTGATAGTAAGAAATATTTAATCTTGTGTTTAGAGAACTGAACACATTTCTTTTCTTCGTTTTTCATTAAATTAAATTGCCATGGAATTAATTGAAGGTAAATTGGATTGCCAACGGAATAGTACTGGATTGAGGTCCGAAAGGATAGCTAGTTTAACAAGATAGAAAATTTGGTTTTGAGCATTACACATTTATTAAGGAAGAAATAAACTGACTTCTCCATAGCATTAATTTACATGAATGACGTATTCATGAAATCGACCAATCAACTATGTTTCAACCCCAAATTAATCGGATTTGGCTATATAAATTCGATGTAATGTGGGGGTGTGGGGGATGGGAGGAGAGAGAGGAAGATAAACTAAAATTGGAGAATATATGCTCCTAAAATCATGCCTAGAATAAATACCCTTAATTTGAATTATGGTATATAAATTGAAACTTGGTATGCTTAAATGTAATAAACACAAACATTAAACATGAGAGGTAATAAAATTTGCTATATGATATACATAGGTAAAAAATCCTTTTTTAAAAGTTTATTATTCAACCTATTTTTTAAAATAAAAAATATAGATGGTTATTTTTTGAACTATTTTACTATCTCTACTCTTCAGTCTCCACCCCTAAAAAACTAGGCTGAGTTTGCTATTATTATTATAGACTTATAGTTTTTTCACTTTCTTCCGATTGATTTACAAAAATGCTAACTATGAGGGAAGAGTATGTATATACTAACTGAAAAGATATATAAATTTAAAGACAGAGGGATATGTTCCCAAAACCTTTATGCCTACGATGAGGGAAGAATATACTAGCTGAATAATTCAATTGTCTTATTCAAAAAATTCTTGAATCTTGAATAGTGATTAGGTCTGCACATCTTTTTTTATGGATTTTCCACCCATAATTCTTGATGATTACTTATTCTTTTGTGGATTTCTCTCTCTCGCAGTGTTCGTACAAATAATTCATGCGTTTTTTCTCTTTTTTAGTAATTAGTAACTTAAGAAACGGTATTTCTTATTTCCACGCATGGAATGCCTATTTTAGAAAAGATTTCAGGTCATTTACAAGGATAGTAATGAATCTTAATTGTATGTGTTGCTATAATATGTTAGGTGAAACTAGGGGTGTGTATTCGATTTATCAATTCGATTTTTACTTGTATCGCTAATTACTTATTGGTTATCGATTTGTACATATGTTTATCGTTATCGTTTCAATAAGGTTTCGATTTTTTTCAATTTCGACTTATCGATTTTGGGGCTTATCGATTCGATTATCGATTACACCAATAAAAAAATTTGCGGGATTCTACAAAAAGTATATCGCTATAAACGCCTAACTAATATGGACAAAAATAAGCTAAAATAAGACGAACACCATTTATAATATAAAAATTATGTCAGCAACCACATGCAACAAAACTAAAGTAAGTGATCAAATGTATGCCACCAACACTCCAATGGTATAAAAAAAACACATCATCATGGCTAATTCTGTTTTTCATTAATTTGAACTTCATTCCCTTGCTCTTTAAATATGATTATTCCTTAAATGTGGTAGAGGAAATAATATAGTAAGGGACTTAGGGTAAAGGAAATGGTATAGATTAGCGAAAATAATATTGTATAGCCGCTTTCAAAATAGTAGCGGAATATATATACATTCTGTATGTTATATTAATCTACACAAATAGGTAATTACTCATTTAACAAGTGTCTACAGTCTAGGGGTGTGCATTCGATTTTGACCCTTATCGATAATTACTTATCGATTATCGATTTGTACATATGCTTATCGTTATCGTTTCAATAAGATTTCGATTTTTTCGATTTCGATAACAAATAATCGATTCGATTTATCGATAAATCGATTCGAACGCACACACCTAGGTGAAACCTTATAACCTTGGAGTTTTTTTAGGCAATCCGCTAGGCGAAGCCTAGGGTTTGGATTTTATTAATATCAGAAAATTAAAATTACAACATACAAAATAGATTGTGGCAAATGATATGTGATCATCCCAGAGTTTATAGCATACTCTGAGAGGATATTACAAATGAGGAACTTAAGATGGTTTAGTAAACTTATGACTAATCGACTGAGTTTCTCTATGTGACATATTGATCACGGATTCAACCGTGGAATTAATCACTAAAACTTATATCGGTATAAGTTACCTATATCATAAGCTTTGGGATTCGGTCCTTGTTAAAATTTTGAAATTTATGACCAAAATAAAAAAATAAATGTACAAAATGAACAGAAATTGACAGATTTATGTCCCGAGCCCATAATTTTCTTGTGTGTCCTTAAAAAATCTTATCCCCTCACTGTTGCCCAAGATTAACAGATAAATTCTTCCCAGAATAGAACGGAACTTCCTACTTAGCAGTAGCGGCATTACAAACCACTAAGTTATCAGTGAACTCAAAATTATTGGGTAAATCACACGACACACTTACTTTGTTTTGAAAACAATGATACAGAAAGAAAAAGAAGATGAAGCAGAAGATTTTAGGATGAAATTTTTTGAAGGAATGATTGCTTATTTATAGCCAATGAATTTCTGGATTGAAAGGGTGTGAAAGTGATTGTTCACACTGCAAGTGGCTATTCGTAAAATGCAGCCTCTCTTTGGTGGCTGTTTAATTAACGCTAGAATATTTGAATAAAATTAAAGATGCAAATTAATTAATTTATCGTTACAAATAACGGTCACTCAAAATATTAATATTTAATTAATTAATTTATTTTATTGGTCCAAAAATTAAGTCAATCAATCTTATCAATTGACAGAATCCAAAGCCGAAGCTGAAGCCGAGCCGAGCAAGCGGATCGGCGCGAGGCCCCTTACTCTTAGCTCCTTTTAAGAGCTTAAGGAAGTGCTTCCATATTTAAATCCAACAAAATACTTGTTTTTAACCAATAAGGGACAAAGTGCAAAAGCCAAAGTTGCCTTTTTACCTTCTTTCCTCATTTTCCATTCACACTACCACTTCAACCCCAACAATCCCCCACATGAATGGGAATGATGAACATGCATGAAAATTTTGTGTGATTCGCAACTAAGGACTAATTGCACCGGATAAGTAATTTTCCTTTGAACGTTTCATACTGAACATATATTAGATATACTCGGTCAATTGTAGATTTGATATCTTAGAACCGTCAAACTTTAATACATACCTAGACAACATATGTCACACAATTAATCCTTAACCGTCACTTGGTTCTCATTGTTGTGTTCGTTTTAGCCATGAACACCGCCTTGTTTCATAAGTGCGTAGAGAATTGGCCTTACAACATTCTCTTTGAAGCGGCTTACACTTCACACTTATATAAGTGATTCCTAAATGTGTTATCTCGTAGATACACTATTTGATAGACCCTGTACCAAACTTAGAAATCACATAAAAGTCCTAACGCTTTATCCTTGGTACTGAAGATTGTCTGCATTACGAGAATGGAACAAAATTTTATTTGACAATGTTGAACCGTCAGTAATGAATTTTGTATGATCTTCTTGAATGTAGATTTTGGGATCTCCAGTCTACTAGGTAGAGTTACCGCCATAGTGACTTGTCCTCGGCCATAGTCCCATTCCTTTTGACGACTTCTCAACTGCCTCTCTAGGTAGGCCTTTCATAAGCGGATCCGATACATTATATTTTGATTTTATACAGTCAATTGTGATAATTCCACCAAAGATTAGTTGTCTAAACGTATTATGCCATCGTCGAATGTGATGAGATTTTCTGTTATACATAATGCTCCTAGCTCTTCCTATTGCTGCTTGACTATCACAATATATGCATACATATGCCAAAGGTTTGGGCCAAAAAGGAATGTCTTCTAAGAAATTCCGGAGCCATTCAGCTTCTTCACCAGTCTTGTCTAAAGCTATAAACTTAGACTCCATTGTAGAGCGAGCGATGCATGTATATTTGGACGACTTCCAAGACAATGCTCCTCAACAAATGGTAAAAACGTATCCACTTCGTGATTTTATTTCGGTTGATCCGGTGATCCAATTTGCCAATATCCCTCAATAACTAAGGGATAATTATTGTAATGCAATGCATAGTGTTGAGTATATTTCAAATATCCCAAAACTCATTTCATTGCTATCCAATAAGCATGGTTGGGATTACTCGTGTATCGACTAAGCTTGCTTATTTCACAAGCTATATCAGGTTATGTACAATTCATAATGTACATCAAACTTTATAACACTCGAGCATATTCCAATTGAGATTTGCTTTCACCTTTATTCTTTACAAGAATATGGTTTAAATAAATTGGCGTTTTTGCTTCTTTAAAGTCCAAATATTTGAACTTTTCAAGAGCCATTTTAACGTAATGAGATTGAGACAAAGCTAGACCTTAAGGAGTCTAGAGGATCTTAATTGCTAAAATTAAATCGGCAACTCCTAAGTCTTTCATATCAAACTTACTAGTAAGCATGCGCTTAGTAGTATTTATGTTAGCAATGTAGTTACTCATTATCAACATATCATCCACATATAAACAAACAATGACTATTTGATTTGGAGTATTCTCAATGTAAACACATTTGTCACACTCATTGATCTTGAAACCATTTGACAATATTGTTTGGTCAAATTTTGCATGCCATTGTTTTGGTGCTTGTTTTACTCCGTAAAGTGACTTAACAAGTTGACTAACCTTCTTTTGTTTTCCGGAACTAAAAACCCTTCAGGTTGTTCCATATAGATTTATTTCTCTAAATCCCCATTTAAGAAGGCCGTCTTTACATCCATCTGATGGATTTGAAGGTCGTACAAGGCGGCTAATGTTATTAACACTCGGATAGATGTAATCCTTGTTACCGGCGAGTATGTGTCAAAGTAATCAAGACCTTCTCCTTGTCTAAACCCTTTAAAAACTAATCTTGCCTTATATTTTTCAATAGTACAATCAACTTTTATTTTCCTTTTGAAAATCCGTTTAGAACCCAAAGGTTTATTTCCCAGAGAACGATCAACCAATTCCCAAGTATGATTACTAAATATCAATTCTATCTCACTATTGATTGCCTCTTTCCAATATTGTGCTTCCGAGGAAGATATTGCTTCTTTGAATGCTTGAGGCTCATTTTCCAAAAAAAAAAGCCAGAAAATCTGGTCCAAAGGAAGTAGCTGTCCTTTGACATTTATTACGTCTTGGATTTTCCTCATCAAACTTACTTTCCTTTGATTCTTCCCGAGGTCGCTTAGATTTTTCATTAGACGACTCACATTCAATTTTATACGGATAAATATTCTCAAAAAATTCATCATTATCCGATTCAATTACCTTATTAATATGAATGTCGGAAATTTCTAATTTATGAACCAAAACCTGATATGCCTTACTATTTGTTGCATATCCAATGAAAACACAATCAATGATTTTTGGACCAATTTTTACCCTTTTGGATTTAGGAACCTGCACTTTAGCCAAACACCCCCACACTTTAAAATATTTTAAGTTGGGTTTCCTTCATTTCTATTTTTCATATGGAATGGATTGTGTTTTGCTATGGGGAACTCGATTCAGTATTTGATTAACTTTAAGAATAGCTTCCCCCAACAAGTTCTAAGACAAATTAGAACTTATTAATAAGGCGTTCATCATCTCCTTTAACGTTCTATTCTTTCTTTCTGCAATTCCAATTGATTGCGGCGAATAGGGGGCAGTTGTTTGGTGAATAATGCCATTTTCCAAACATATTTCTTCAAAAAGAGATTCACCTTCATCGCCTCTATCACTTCTTATCATTTTGATCTTTTTGTTTAATTGTGTTTCAACTTCATTTTTGTATTTCTTGAATGCGTCTATTGCTTCATCTTTAATATTAAGTAAGTAAAAATAACAATATCTAGTACTGTCATCAATGAAAGTTATGAAATACTTTTTCCCACTGCGAGATTGTATTGACTTCATGTCGCAAATATATGTGTGAATTAAGTCTAAAGGATTTGAATTTCTTTCAACTGACATTTCGAGTTATTACATTCAAACTTAGGTACTTCCAAATTAATCATTTTTCGCAAAGTTTTGAAGTTAACGTGGCCTAAACGTTTATGCCATAAATTATTTGACTCAAGCAAGTAAGAAGAATATAAAATGTTATTCACATACATAGCAATTCCATTGATCTTAAAAAGGCCCCCAATCAAGTAACCTTTTCCTACATACATTTCATTCTTATTTACTACAACCACGTCGGAAACAAAAACACACATAAAGCCATTCTTGTCTAGAAGTGATGTCGAGACTAAATTCTTCCGTATTTAAGGAACACGAAGAACATCTTTTAGAGTCACAATCTTTCCCAAAGTCATCTTCAAAGTGACTTCGCTTGTTCCTTCAATTTTTGCAGTAGCGGAGTTTGCCATAAACACTGATTCGTTGAGTCCAGCGGGAGCATTAGATGAAAACAACTCCCTTTTAGCACAAACATGTCGATTTTCTCCTGAATCAATTCACCATTCTCTAGGATTTCCGACTAGGCTGCACTCAGAAAATATGGCACATAGGTTGTCTATGTCATCATTCTTCTCAATCATGTTTGCTTGACTTTTCTTCTTGTTCTTCTTCTTTGGTGCACGACATTCAGTAGCCTTGTGTCCAACCTTTCCACAGTTGTGGCAATTACTTTTAACCTCTTCTTGCTTGGAAAATTCTTTAATCTAGACAGCTTCTTTCTTTCTTCACTCGTTGAAGCTTCCTCAACAGTATTTGCACCCATTATTGTTGAATTTCCACGAGATTTTTTCTCAGCAGCCTTGTTGTCCTCTTCAATCCATAGACGAACAATAAGGTCTTCAAGCGTCATGTCCTTGCACTTATGTTTCAAGTAATTCTTAAAGTCCTTCCACAAGGGAGGCAATTTTTAAATAAATGTCGTAACTTGAAACGCTTCATTATGACCATACCTTCAATCATAAATATATAAGTAGTACAATAAATAATATCTCGAATAAAATATTGATACGTTTTATACCTTCAGCAAGGAGGTCATGAACAATAACTTGCAATTCTTGGACTTGCGTTACGATAGATTTACTGTCAATCATTTTGAAATTCAAAAATTTGGCAGCCACAAACATCTTTAGTCCAGCATCTTCGGTCTTGTACTTATTTTCAAGAGAATTCCATAATTCTCTTGACGTTTTCATGACGCTATAAACGCAGTCAATCCATCTTCTAGCCCACTTAAATTGTAATTTTTGCACAGGAAACTAGAGTGCTTCCAAGCCTCAGTAACTAGGAAGCCCTCGTTGTCAGGGGTTCCTTCAGGCACGTACGGAACATCCTCTTGAATGAACCTTTGCAGACTTAGAGTTGTCAGATAAAAAAACATCTTTTGCTGCCATCTCTTAAAGTCAACGCCAGAAAATTTCCTCGGCTTTTCCGCTGGTGGCATAGCCGTTGCAGGTGCAGTAGGACGACTAGGAACTGGCATCCCCGGAATTATGTTAGCAATAACAGTCACAACTGGATTAATTTGTTCCTCTCCGTTAGTCATTTTTATTAATATAACACAAACATATTTACTAAATGGTGAAGTATTTGATCCTTCAATCGAAGACAACATAGTGAAGAGATTATTCTTCAAGCTGATTTTAACAGAGTGAAAAGATTATTCTTCAAACTGATTAGGAGTAGAAAACCACAAAGGTATTAGTCTCCTCAGTCACTTCGAAAATCAAAATAGTAAGGATATATAAATAATAAGATTCTTTAAGCTTGTTAGATTTTCTTAAATTTATAAGTGACTAAAACACAAAAATAAGTGTACATAGTGAACAAAAATTGACATATTTATGTCCCCAACCCACAATTTCCTTGTGTGAACTTAAAGAATCTTATACCCTTATTGTTGCCCAAAGTTAACAGATAAATTCTTCCTAGGATAGAACAGAACTTGCTACTTAACGGTAGCGGCACTATAAGCTACTAAGTTATCAAAAAACTCAAAATTATGGTATAAATCACACGACATACATACTTGTTTGGAAAGCGGTGATGCAGAAAGAAGAAGGAGATGAAGAAAAAGATTTCAGGGTGAAAAATTCTGAAGGAATGACTGCTTATTTATAGCCAACGAATTTCTGGATTGAAAGGGCGTGAAAGTGGTTGTTCACACTGCAGGTGGCTATTTGTGAAATGCAGCCTCTCTTTGGTGGCTGTTTAATTAATGCGCGAATATTTGAATAAAATTAAAGGTGCAAATTAATTAATTTATCTTTACAAATAACAGTCACTTAAAATTTAAATATAAATTATTAATATTTATTTAATTAATTTCATTTTATTGGTCCAAAATTAAGTCAATCAATCATATCAATTGACCAAATCCAAATCCGAATTCGAAGCCGAAGCCGAGTGAGCGACAACGACGACGATGCGAGGCCTCTTCCTCTTAGCTCCTTTTAAGATCTTAAGAAAGTTCTTTTATATTTAAACCCAATAAAATACTTATCTTTAACCAATGAGGGACAAAGTGCAAAAGCCAAAGCTAACTTTTCACCTTCTTCTCTCATTTTCCATTCACACTACCACTTCAACCCTAACAATTCCCCACATGAATGGGGAATGATAAACATGAATGAAAATTTTGTGTGATCGCAAGTAAGGACTAATTGCATCGAGATAAGTATGTTTCCTTTTGAACTTTCCGTAGTGAACATATATCGGATATACTCTATCAATCGGTAGATTTGATATCTTTGAACCGTTGAGCTTTAGTGTATACCTAGACAACATATGTCACACAATTAATCCTTATCCATCACTTGGTTCTCATTGTTGTGTTCATTTTAGCCATGAACACCGCCTGGTTTCATAAATGTGTAGAGAATTGGCCTTACAATATTCTCCTTGAAGCCGCTTACACTTCACATTTATATAAGTGATTCCTAAACGTGTTATCTTGTAGATACACTATTTGATGTACCTTGTACCAAACTTAGAAATCATTAAAAAGTCCTAACGCTTTATCCTTAGTACTGAACATTATTTGCATCACGAGAATGGACCAAATTTTTATTTGACAATGTTGAACCATCACTAATGACTTTGATTGATCTCCTTGAACCTAGATCTTGGGATCTCCAGTCTTCTAGGTAGAGTTACCGCCATAGTGACTTGTCCTCGGCCATAGTCCCATTCCCTTTGATGACTTCTAAACTGCCTCTCTAGGTAGGCCTTTTGTAAGCGGATCCGATACATTATCTTTTGACTTTACTTAGTCAATTGTGATAATTTCACTTGAGAGTAGTTGTCTAACCTTCGTCGAATGTGACGAGATTTTCCGTTATACATAACGCTCCCAACCTTTCCTATTGTTGCTTGACTATCGCAATGTATGCATACAGGAGCCAAAGGTCTGGGCTAAAAAGGAATGGCTTCTAAGAAATTTTGGAGCCATTCAGCTTCTTTACCAGCTTTGTCTAAAGCTATAAACTCAGACTCCATGGCAGAGTGAGCAATACATGTCTGTTTGGACGACTTCCATGACACTTCTCCTCCACCAGTGTAATAACGTATCCACTTGTGGATTTTATTTTCGTAAATCCGGTGATCCAATTTGCATCACTATATCCCTTAAATAACTGAGGGATTTATGGTAATGCAATGCATAGTCTTGAGTATATTTTCAAATATCCCAAAACGCGTTTCATTGCTATCTAATGAGCATGGTTGGGATTACTTGTTCATCGACTAATCTTACTTATTGCACAAGCTATATCAACTCGTGTACAATTCACAATGTACATAAACTTCCCAACACTCGAGCATATTCCAATTGAGATTTGCTTTCGCCTTTATTCTTTTCAAGAATATGGTTTAAACTCTTTGGAGAGCACAGTACGATGAAAGTTGTAAGCTGTGTTCGGGGGGGAGTTATTGTCTATCGTTGGCCTCTATGGTAGAATCAATTGGCGTTTTTGCTTCTATAAAGTCCAAATATTTGAACTTTTCAAGAACCATTTTAATATAATGAGATTGAGACAAAGCTAGACCATGAGGAGTCTGTAGGATCTTAATTCCTAAAATTAAATCGGCAACTCCTAAGTGTTTCATATCAAACTTACTAGTAAGCTTGCGTTTAGTAGTATTTATATTAGCAATGTCGTTACTCATTATCAATATATCATCCACATATAAACAAACAATTACTATTTGATTTGGAGTATTCTTAATATAAACACATTTGTCACACTTATTGATCTTGAAATCATTTGACAACATTGTTTGGTCAAATTTCACATGCCATTGTTTTGGTGCTTGTTTTAGTCTGTAAAGTGACTTAACAAGTCGACAAACCTTATTTTCTTTTCCGAGAACTACAAACCCTTTAGGTTGTTCCATATAGATTTCTTCTTCTAAATCCATGTTTAAGAAGGCCGTCTTTATATCTACCTGATGGATTTGAAGGCCATACACGGCGGCTAACGCTATTAACACCCGAATAGATGTAATCCTTATTACCGGAGAGTATATGTCAAAGTAGTCAAGACCTTCTCGTTGTCTAAACCCTTTAACAATTAATCCTTTCCTTATATTTGTCAATAGTACCATCAACTTTCATTTTCCTTTTGAAAATTCATTTAGAACCCAAAGGTTTATTTCTCGGAAAACGATCAACCAATTCCCAAGTATAACTACTTAATATGGATTGTATCTCACTATTGACCGGCTCTTTCCAATATTGTGCTTCCGAAGAAGACATTGCTTCTTTGAACGTTTGAGGCTCATTTTCAAATAAAAGGCCAGAAAATCTGGTCCAAAGGAAGTAGCTGTCCTTTGACGTTTAGTATGTCTTGGATTTTTCTCATCAAATGTGCTTTCCTTTGATTCTTACCAAGGTCGCTTAGATTTTTCAATAGACGACTCACATTCCATTTTATACGGATAAATATTCTAAAAAATTTAGCATTATCCGATCTAATTACTGTATTAATATGAATGTCGGGATTTCTAATTTATGAACCAGAAACTGATATGCCTTACTATTTGTTGCATATCCGACGAAAACACAATCAACAATTTTTGGACCAATTTTTACCCTTTTAGGTTTAGAAACTTGCACTTTATCCAAACACCCCCACTCTTTAAAATATTTTAAGTTGGGTTTCCTTCCTTTCCATTTTTCATATGGAATGGATTGTGTTTTGCTATGGGGAACTCCATTCAGTATTTGATTAGCTGTAAGAATAGCTTCCCCCCTCACAAGTTCTAAGGCAAAGGGGTTTATTAATAAGGCGTTCATCATCTCCTTTAACGTTCAATTCTTTCTTATGCAATTCTATTAGATTGCGGTGAATAGGGGGCTATTGTTTGGTGAATGATGCCATTTTCTAAATATATTTCTTCAAAAGGAGATTCATATTCGCCGTCTCTATCACTTCTTATCATTTTGATCTTTTTGTTTAATTGTGTTTCAACTTTATTTTTTATTGCTTGAATGTGTCAATTGCTTCATTTTTACTATTAAGTAGGTAAATATAGCAATATCTAGTACTGTCATCAATGAAAGTTATAAAATATTTTTTCCACCGTGAGATGGTATTGACTTCTTATCGTAAATATCCATGTGAATTAAGTCTAAATGATTTCGATTCCTTTCAACTGACTTATAGGGATACTTAACATACTTTGATTCCACACATATTGACATTTCGAGTTATTTCATTCAAACTTAGGTAATACTTTCAAATTATTCATTTTTCGCAAAGTTTTGAAGTTGACGTGGCCTAAATGTTCATGCCATAAATTATTTGACTCAAGCAACTAAGAAGAAGCTGAAATTTTATTCATATCAATAACAATTACATTGAGCTTAAAAAGGCCCTCAGTCAGATAACCTTTTCGTACATACATTTCAATCTTACTAACTACAACCTTGTCAGAAACAAAAATACACTTAAAGCCATTCTTGACTAGAAGTGATGTCGAGACTAAATTTTTCCGCATTTCAGGAATATGAAGAACATCTTTTAGAGTCACAATCTTTTCCGAAGTCATCTTCAAAGCTGCTTCGCCTGTTCCTTCAATTTTTGCAGTAGCGGAGTTTGCCATAAACACTGTCTCGTTAGGTCTAGCGGGAATATAAGAAGAAAATAACTCCTTATTAGCACAAACATGTCGAGTTGCTCCTGAATCAATCGATCATTCTCTAGGATTTCCGACTAGGTTGCATTCTGAAAATATGGCACATAGGTCGTCTATTTCATCAATCTTCTCAATCATATTTGCTTGACTTTTCTTCTTGTCCTTCTTTCGTACACGACATTCAGTGGCCTTGTGTCCAACCTTTCCACAGTTGTGACAATTACCTTTGAACCTCTTCTTGCTTGGATAATCCTTTGATCCAGACGGCTTCTTTCGTTTTTTACTCGTTGACGCTTCCTCAACAATATTTGTACCCATTATTTTTGAACTTCCACGGGATTTCTTCTCGGCATCCTCCGTAGATGAACAATAATGTCTTCAAGTGTCATATCCTTGCGCTTATATTTCATGTAATTCTTAAAGTCCTTCCACAACGGAGGTAGCTTTTCAATAAATGCCACAACTTGAAGAGCTTCATTTATGACCATACCTTTGATCATAAATATATAATTAGTACGATAATTAATATCTTGAACAAAAATATTGATTCGTTTTATACCTTCATCAAGGAGGTCATGAACAATAACTTGCAATTCTTGGACTTGCGTTATGACAGATTTACCGTCAATTATTTTGAAATTCAAAAATTTGGCGGCCACAAACTTCTTTAGTCCAGCATCTTCGGTCTTGTACTTATTTTCAAGAGCATTCCATAATTCTCTTGATGTTTTCATGACATTATAAATATTGTACAAGACATCTTCCAGCCTACTTAAAATGTAATTTTTGCACAGGAAATCAATGTGCTTCCAAGCCTCAGTAACAAGGAAGCGCTTGTTGTTAGAGATTCCTTCAGGCACGACTCGAACATCCTCTTGAATGAACCTTTGCAGACTTAGAGTAGTTTGATAAAAGAACATCTTTTGATGCCATATCTTATTGTCAACACCAAAAAATTTCCCCGACTTTTTCATTGGTGGCATAGCCGTTGCATGTCCAGTAGGAAGACTAGGACCTGGCATCCCCGAAACTGTGTTAGTAGTAATAGTCACAGCAGGATCAATTTGTTCCTCTCTGTTAGTCATTTTTTGTTAATATGACACAAGCAGATTAAGTAAATGGTAAGTATTTAATCCTTCAACCAAAGACAACACATTGAAGAGATTATTCTTCAAGCTGATTTTAACACAGTGAAGAGATTATTCTTCGAACTGATTAGGAGTAGAAATCACAAAGGTTTTAGTCTCCTCAGTCACTTCGAAAATCAGAATAACAAGGATATATAAATAATAAGATTCTTTAAGCTTGATAGATTTTCTAAAATTTATAAGTGACTAAAACAGAAAAATAAATGTACAGATTTATGTCCCGAGCCCATAATTTTCGTGCGTGTCCTTAATAAATCTTATTCCCTCACTGTTGCCCAAGGTTGACGGATAAATTCTTCCCAGGATAACACAGAACTTCATACTTAGAGGTAGCGGCACTATAAACCCAGTAAGTTATCAGCGCACTCAAAATTATGGTGTAAATCACACGACATACTTACTTTATTTTGAAAGCAATGATACAGAAAGAAGAAGGAGATGAAGCAAAAGATTTTAGGATGAAAAATTCTGAAGGAATGGCTACTTATTTATAGCCAACGAATTTCTGGACTGAAAGGGTGTGAAAGTGGTTGTTCACACTGTAGGTGGGCTATTCGTGAAATGCAGCCTCTCTTTGGTTGCTGTTTAATTAACGCGAGGATATTTGAATAAAATTAAAGACGCAAATTAATTAATTTATCATTACAAATAACAGTCACTCAAAATATTAATATTTAATTAATTTTATTTTATTAGTCCAAAATATTAAATCAATCAAAAGATTTTAGGATGAAAAATTCTGAAGGAATGACTACTTATTTATAGCCAACGAATTTCTGGATTGAAAGGGTGTGAAAGTGGTTGTTCACACTGTAGGTGGGCTATTTGTGAAATGCAGCCTCTCTTTGGTGGCTGTTTAATTAACGCGAGGATATTTGAATAAAATTAAAGACGCAAATTAATTAATTTATCATTATAAATAACAGCCACTCAAAATATTAATATTTAATTAATTTTATTTTATTAGTCCAAAATATTAGATCAATCATATCAATTGACCATAGCCAAAGCCAAACAAGCAATATTAGCGCAAAGCCCCTTCCTCTTAGCTCCTTTTTAGATATTAAGGAAGTGCTTCTATATTTAAACCCAACAAAATACTTGTCTTTAACCAATGAGGGACAAAGTGTAAAAGCTAAAGTTGTCTTTCCACCTTCTTCCCTCATTTTTCATTCATACTGCCACTTCAACCCCAACCGTCCTTGCCCAAATTCTATATAAGTACAAAATACTTTGTACATAGAGCTACACAAAAAATACGTTGTTAAAACCATGAAAGTGTAGCGTCTAAAACCTTCAAGATGGAGCGCATGATGCTTTAAAGAGATTCAATTTCATTGTTGTCAAACATTTTTATGGTCAATTATAATAATTTTTATCTTATTGCTCGATACAGCGGCCTGATAATATTGTATGAACTAATTTTTAGCTTATTGCTCGGATACAACGACCTAAAAATATTCGTATTGTTATGAAATAGAAGATTCTTACACTTCTATTTAAGGTGAATGTCTTTAATGTATTTAATTAGAGAGATTTTAGAGTCCTATTATTGGTAGCAAGATCTTCCTCCTCCCTATAAATAGAGGTGCTCTCTACCATTGTAATTCACCCCTCTCAACTCAATAAGAAGAACTCTCTCTACTCTTCTCTCTATTGCTATTGTTCTTGTTCTATTGTTCTTGTCTTTTGCTTTAGTTTATAACACGTTATCAGCACGAGACTCTACCGTCTCAAGTACCATTCTCGAAAATCCAAGGTATTTTCCCTCTTCCTAATTTAATTTCGAGTATGTCTGACATTATGAAAAGAAAGTTCGTTGCCCTTGAAATTTCGGGCAAGAACTATATGACATGGGTGTTGGATGCTGAAATCCACCTAGATGCTATGGGTCTCGGAGACACCCTCAAAGATAAAGAAAAAGCATCCACCCAAGATTGTGCGAAGGCCTTGATTTTCTTGCGCCACCACCTTGACGAAGGTTTGAAGATTGAATATCTCACCGTCAAGGATCCACTCGTTTTGTGGAACAGCTTAAAGGAGAGATATGACAACCTGAAGTTGGTCACTCTGCCACAAGCACGATATGATTGGGCCCATCTGAGGCTACAGGATTTTAAGTCCGTTTCTGAATATAATTCTGCTATGTTCAGAATTACTTCTAAACTGAAGCTATGTGGAGATAACATCTCCGATTACGATATGCTTGAGAAAACGTTTACAACGTTTCATGCCTCCAATATGGTACTGCAGCAACAGTACCGAGAGAAAGGCTTTACGAAGTACTCTGAATTGATTTCTCTCTTACTAGTGGCTGAGCGTAATAATGATCTGCTCATGAGAAATCACGAAAATAGACCAACTGGGTCTACACCACTGCCTGAAGCAGATATGGTGCACTCGCATTATGCCAAACATAAAAGGGACCATGATCACGGTCATAAACGGGGTCAAAGCCAAGGACGTGGACAAGGAAGAAATTCCAAAGAAGTCCGTCACCCCCCAAAGAGAGATAATCACCGAAAGCAGAAACGGGGTCCAGAAGATCCTAAGGCAAATAGTTCAGAAACTATATGTTATCGTTGCGGTGGAAATGGGCACTGGTCTAGGACTTGCCGTATACCAAGACACTTGGTTGACCTTTATCAAGCATCTCGAAAGAGAAAACGCCCTGAAACAAATTTTGTCTCTGACGACAACTTTGACTTCACCCACCTGGATGTGGCAGACTTCTTTGAGCAACCCGAGGGAAAGATAGACCACCTAATCAGTGACGGAACCGTGATGAAAGAAGATGGAGCTGTTTGATTCTACTTGTATTAGTCAATGAATAGATTAATAGTCATTAGCATTAGCTCGTATTAGTTAGTTCATAAAGCAATGTTAGCAGTAGTTCTTTAGAATATCTTCAATATGTTCAAATATCAATAAAACTTTTATTTTCCAGTGGGGGTAATCGACTAGCCTGAAAAACTAGTCGATTATCAACTATTTTCGCATTAAAGTTGAAAAACAATTGATCAACAATCGATTGTCTTTGGCTAACAATCGATTGTCTTGAAACAGTTCTGGAATTTTTCAAAAATAGCCAACAATCGATTGTCTTTGTCTAACAATCGATTGTCTTGAAACAGTGTGTTCTGGAATTTTTCAAAAATAGCCAACAATCGGTTGTCTTTGTCTAACAATCGATTGTCTTGAAACAGTAAGGTCTGGAATTTTTCAAAAATAACAAATAATCGATTGTGTGTGTTTAACAATCGATTGTCTATGTTCCAACAATCGATTGTGTGTTTAATAATCGATTTCTTATGAAAAACGCTGAAATTTTCAAACTGCATAGTAATTGATTATGGACAACATATCTGATTTTGTTAGTCAACTGTTAGTAGCAGATTTTGAAAATATTATGTGACACAAAAGGATTGAACTTGTTTATTCTTATGTTCGTGTATCTCCTTTTTTGTATGTCAAACTATGGGAAAGCAAAATGGATATCTCACAAAGCGAACTTGGATCAACATCCAACTGTAAAAGTATTTGCCTAGTTGATTCATGTACTACACATACAATACTCAAAGAAAGGAAGTATTTCTCTCAACTGAATATGTGTAAGGCAAACATTACTACAATCTCTGGAAGTAGTAAATTGATTGAAGGCTCCGGAAGAGCTATTGTAACTCTGCCCAAGGGCACGATGTTAATCATAGAGAATGCAATGTTCTCCTCCAAGTCTATGAGAAACTTGTTGAGCTTTAAAGATGTACGCCGGAATGGCTACAATATTGAGACAATGGATGAAGATAATCTTGAATATCTCGTCCTCACTTCAAAGAATGTCTCCGGCCAAAAGAGGGTTATTGAGAAATTCCCGTCTTTATCTTGTGGCCTGTATTGGACAAGAATTAGTGCAATTGAGGCACATTCAACAGTAAATCTAAAGAATACTGAGTCCAATACATTTGTACTTTGGCATGATCGACTGGGTCACCCAGGATCAACCATGATGAGACGGATTATAGAAAGCTCATATGGGCATCCGTTAAAGAATTTCAAAATTCTCTCAAGTAATGAATATCCTTGCACTTCGTGTTATCAAGGCAAGCTGATTATCAGACCATCCCCAACAAAGGTTGGGACTGAGTCACCCCAGTTTCTGGAACGTATACAAGGGGACATTTGTGGACCTATTCACCCACCTAGTGGGTCGTTTAGGTATTTCATGGTCTTGATAGACGCATCCTGTAGATGGTCTCATGTGTGCCTGTTGTCATCTCGCAACCTGGCGTTTGCGAAGTTAATGGCACAAATCATTCGGCTACGAGCACACTTTCCAGATAATCCAATCAAGTCCATTAGACTGGATAATGCTGCTGAGTTTACATCCCAAGCATTTAATGATTATTGCTTATCAATCGGGATAAAAGTTGAACATTCTGTAGCCCATGTTCACACTCAGAACGGTCTTGCAGAATCGTTAATTAAGCGCTTGCAGTTGATTGCAAGGCCATTACTGATGAGAACGAGGCTGCCCACTTCAGTGTGGGGTCATGCCATATTGCATGCAGCAATGCTAATTCGTCTCAGGCCGACGAATTACCACAAGTATTCTCCGTTGCAATTGGTTTTGGGTCATGAACCCGATATATCCCATTTAAGGATATTTGGATGTGCCGTATATATGCCTGTAGCACCGCCATCCCGCACCAAAATGGGTGCGCAAAGAAGGTTAGGAATATCTGTTGGGTTTGATTCGCCCTCCATCATTCGCTACCTTGAAACATTGACAGGCGACCTGTTTACTGCACGATTTGCAGACTGTCGATTTGATGAAACACTTTTCCCAAAATTAGGGGGAGAAGTTTGTGAAACCAAACGGGAAATTTTGTGGAAAAATGAATCATTATCTCATCTTGATCCACATACCTCTACTTGTGAGAAAGAGGTACAAAAGATTATCCATTTGCAAAGAATAGCAAATCAAATGCCTGACGCATTTACGGACTTGAAGAGGATAACGAAATCCCACATTCCTGCGGAAAATGTTCCGATCCGTATTGAAGTCCCTATTGGACAATTATCTAGTGTCATATCCAATGAGTCAAATGCACGCCAGAAGCGTGGCAGACCATTAGGTTCCAAAGATCGAAATCCTAGAAAGAGGAAAAAGAACGATATAAATGACACTATGAAAGAATCACATGAGGACGCTCATGATTTGATTAATTCCGAGATTCACGAAGAATCTATTGAGCCTGAAGCTCTTGAAAATACGGAACTACTCCCAAATCCAATCAATATTGAGGCAAATATTAATCGAGTGGATGTTGTGGTAGATAATGTCTTTGCTTATAATGTAGCATCTAACATTATGAAAGAATGTGAGGATCTCGAACCTCAATCTGTGAAAGAATGTCGAGAAAGACATGATTGGCCAAAATGGCAAGTAGCAATTCAATCTGAATTGAATTCGCTGGCAAAACGTGAAGTTTTTGGCCCTATAGTTGAAACACCTAATGGTGTTAAGCCCGTTGGCTACAAGTGGGTCTTTGTACGCAAACGAAATGAGAAAAATGAAGTACAAAGATACAAAGCACGACTTGTTGCACAAGGTTTTTCCCAAAGGCCTGGTGTCGATTATGAAGAGACATATTCGCCTGTAATGGATGCGATAACCTTTCGTTATCTCATAAGTTTTGCTGTCCATGAGAAGCTGGACATGCACTTAATGGATGTCGTTACTGCTTATCTTTATGGCTCACTTGATAACGACATATACATGAGAGTTCCCGAAGGACTCAAGGTGCCAAATGCGCACAATTCCAAATCTCGGGAAATGTTTTCAATCAAATTGCAAAGGTCCTTGTATGGTCTAAAGCAATCAGGACGAATGTGGTATAATCGTCTAAGTGAGTACTTGTTGAAAGAAGGCTATATAAATGATGCCATTTGCCCATGTGTGTTTATAAAGAAAACAACATCGGGATTTGTTGTACTTGCCGTATATGTTGATGACATAAACCTTATTGGAACCCCTGAAGAACTCCAAAAGGCAATTGATTATCTAAAGGATGAATTCGAGATGAAAGATCTCGGTAAGACTAAACTATGTCTTGGTTTGCAAATTGAATATTTGGCAAACGGAATTTTTGTTCATCAATCTATCTATACAGAAAAGGTACTGAAACGGTTTTACATGGATGATGCACATCCGTTAAGTACACCGATGGTTGTTCGTTCACTTGAAGTGAACAAAGATCCATTCCGACCTAAAGAACGGAATGAAGAGATACTTGGTCCTGAAGTACCATATCTTAGCGCAATTGGCGCATTAATGTATCTTGCAAATACTACAAGGCCGGACATTTCTTTTTCAGTTAATGTGTTAGCAAGATTTAGCTCGGCTCCTACGAGGAGACATTGGAATGGGATCAAACACATATTGCGGTACCTAAAGGGGACTACCGATTTGGGCCTATTTTATGGAAAGAATTGCAGCCCGGATCTTGTTGGTTATGCTGATGCTGGATATTTGTCTGACCCACACAAGGCTCGATCTCAAACGGGTTATGTGTTTACCTGTGGAGAAACCGCCATATCTTGGCGATCGACTAAGCAATCAATTGTGGCTACTTCATCTAATCATGCCGAGATAATTGCTATTCATGAAGCAAGTCGGGAGTGTGTGTGGTTAAGGTCGATAATACATCATATCCAAGACAAATGTGGTTTGAAATGTGATAAACTACCCACAACTTTATATGAAGATAATGCAGCATGTATAGCTCAATTGAAGGGAGGATTCATCAAGGGAGATAGAACGAAGCATATTTCACCAAAGTTATTCTTCACACATGATCTTCAAAAGAATGGTGATATCAATGTTCAACAGATTCGTTCAAGTGACAATATGGCTGATTTGTTTACAAAATCTCTACCAAAGTCAACCTTCAAGAAGCTAGTTCACAAGATCGGGATGCGAAGACTTAAGGACATAAATTGATGTTCTTATCAGGGGGAGTTAATGCGCGTTGCACTCTTTTTCCCTTACAAGGTTTTGTCCCACTGGGTTTTCCTTGCAAGGTTTTTAACGAGGCAACCAATAGGCGCATATTCAAACATGTGTACTCTTTCCTTACTTTAATTTTTCCCATTGGGTTTTGTTTTAAGGTTTTAACGAGGCACATCATTGAATAGACATTCAAGGGGGAGTGTTATGAAATAGAAGATTCTTACACTTCTATTTAAGGTGAATGTCTTTAATGTATTTAATTAGAGAGATTTTAGAGTCCTATTATTGGTAGCAAGATCTTCCTCCTCCCTATAAATAGAGGTGCTCTCTACCATTGTAATTCACCCCTCTCAACTCAATAAGAAGAACTCTCTCTACTCTTCTCTCTATTGCTATTGTTCTTGTTCTATTGTTCTTGTCTTTTGCTTTAGTTTATAACACGTATGAAATAAAAAAAATACTCTAGGCTAATATTTAGTCTGAAGTTTCTTCTTTAAGAAAAAATATTGAGTATCTTCAACGAAGAAAACTCTTCTTTAAAATCTATAATACTTGCAAAAACTGTCTCTTTCACACACTATTTTTTCTGTCCACAACGAAGAAGAATCTTATAAATATATATGTAGTCTTTTTCACTATATAAAATAATTAGTAGATAAATTGTGAGTAATTAATTAGCACTTAGTGGACTAGGCAATGTAACGTTTTAATTTCTCATAGTAGGTGTTCCCATCAAATGACAATTTTCTTTTAAATTTAATTGAAGTATTGAGGTCGAAGGCGAAACGTTACTTTTATCTAACCAAGCAATGCTATTTTTTGGGTGTTTACTCATTGTAGCCAAAAGGAAGTAGCCATGTGTCCGAGTTACAACAAACAATTTCTTTTTGGACTATGGTTAAGATTTTTTAATTGACATGCACAATTAAATAAGATTTTTTTATTTTTATACAGTATTTGAAACTTTATTACCTTTAATATACATATCTATCTTTTCATTCACATAATTCATTAATCCTCAGTAATAGTAGTACTAAAAATATTCATATTGCCAAAATCGGCAAAGATTACACAAAATAGCAGTAGATAATTTTTTAACTAGATAAACTTGACCAAACCTATCTGCATCTAGCTTATTTAAGATATTACTAGGGGGCCTAAATAGTAGTTGATGCTCAGAGAACTTTTGTAATGCTTCCTTAGCCAGTTCATGCTCCACTTCATTACCTTCTCTGTAATTATGGATTATTTTTGTCTCCCTCTGCTGGTGCATTAGCCACATTCAGTAGTTGACAATCATATAGTTATATTCATTGTCGTTATTAATTGATTTGATTACCTTCATAGAGTTCGTTTTTATCACCAGAGAATTAAAATCATGAAATAAAACTATTTGTAGTACTTAACACTAAGGATCAATATGCTCCGAGACTGCTAGAAAAGTAACAGATTTTACTTAATTCGTTGTTCTTTTTCCCTTCCAAGCAGAGACACTTAGCAGAGTAAAGATGATCAGATCCAAGATAACGTAGTATAGTTCTTTTATCGCTAGTAATATTCAACAACAAACGAAAACGAAAAATTAACAATAAGAGCCACTACTGCAAGTAACAAAAATACTCATAAAATTGATGAAATCGAAGATGGATGTATTTCTAAGACAAGCAATTTGTAGCACAAAACAAATAAAGGGATAATGACATAAAAGTACCGTCAGCGTTGGTGCTTTTCATCCGCAAAGCTATTATTTTAAATTTTCGGTCGTATAGCTCATGAAAGTCTCACAATATGTCATCATCATTTGGATATAACTTTACATATCAATATGTAATTTTTTATTCTTTGTACACAACCAACTTAAATCAATCATATACATTCCTATTGCAATTACAACAATGCAAACCAACTATTGCAACTTGAAAAAAAAATCTAAATTTTCTTCTGTCCCAAATTCTAAATAGCATAAACAAAAAAATAAAAAATAAAATTGAAAAAAGTGCTATAAATTCACAAGTTGGCTGAGAAATCAACAAAAAATTGACTTTATACTTCGACTGTTCGAGAAAAAGTAAAAAAAAAAATTTAATTTCAGTTTTAAGTCCACATATATTGTACATATATAAAAATGTATAGCTTAGTGTAAACTCGTATATGAAATATATAATAATGTATTCTAGTATTTCACTAACATAAAAAATCAAAATTAACTTTTATTGCACATGTGAAAGAGAAAGACTACCGCATCAAAGTCGAACAGAAATCGCGAATAGAAAGAATAATGTTGTATAGCACTATTTACTCACCTATTATACAATATTATGCACTTATTATATTTTTATATGACGTTGTATAATATTGTATAATGATGTATAATGCTCTATACGAAAACTGAATTTCACCTTCAATTTCCTTTTTCAACTGGTATGATTCTCAAAGCCAATGTTAATCATGCTCAATCAACCCAGTACTCTAGATTCAAGTTACTAAAAGTGTTTTAAATATTTTTAGCTTCACCCAAATAATTTTACCAATATTAATCAACACCCATTTGATTTTTCCACCAAAATGCATCTTCCTCAGGTCTATTAAAAGAACTCATAAATTACAATAGGCTTAAAATCTCAGTCTAGAACTTCAATCTTGAAGAAATTTCAACAAAAATCAAGAACACAGTTCTTTCCCCAGTTTTACCTCATCAAATTCATTCTCAAAGAGTTGCAAAGTAGTCCAACTGAACCAAATCTCTAGGTTGAAGCTTCTTGGACTATTATCAATTAATTTCAATAGCACCCTCTCGAATTTGAGTACGTTTCTTTCATAAATTTTCAGATCTGAAAAGCTTCTAACTCCCTCAACCTAATTTTTGGTTTGGATATCAAAATCTTGACTTCTTAACAAACTTAGAAGAGATGGCCACTGGAGTGGAGAGAAGAAGAGAAGAAAAAGTAGAAGAGATGAGTGAAGATTGTTTAGGTTAAACATTGAAACTTTTATTTCAAGATATATGCAATATGTGCCTCAGCATATAAAATCTCAAAATATGGGCTCTTTATGGTTATAGAACTAGGTCGAGTGATATACATTGTAATTGTTTCACAAATAAATACTCATATTCGAGTCTGTGTGATTATTCCCTTTTTAATCTGATCAAATAAGAATTACATTTTCTCAAATTTGAAATAATATAATTTAATTTTTCTGTAAAACATTTACTTCCATACTTTTATAGCTACATAATATTATTAGTAGCATGTTATAGACCACAAAATCACACAAACGTTTCGACATGTCTCGGACCACAACTTTCATAAATTCTCATTTTTTTTTTGTAACTCCGCACTCAGCCAAACATGCAAACAAGTAAGAACTGAATCATGCAAGAAGAAACCCTATTCGAAACCATTTCTTGAAGAAAGAATACAAGAAAATACACATGACTTCATACCATAACAAAAAATGACCTATGTTTTTAAGTTTTACCCCCCCTAGCCCACATTGTACATATTTTGAAAGCACTTGCAAATTTAATATATATATATTTTTATAACCATTGCTTCTAAAAGCTAAGGAGTTAATTCTTTGTTCTCACAACTATTGCTTTCACTCTCTCTTCTTCTCCTATCTTTTACATATGCTTCAATGGCCGTGTATTTTCCGCTTCTCCTCTTGTATCACCTGCTTGCAATGAAAGAAAATTAAAGAGTAGAAGTCCACCATTGAAGACCATTCAAAGCTTTGCTTTTGAAAATGGATTTTTTTTGAATTTGTTAGTTGTTTGGATTGGGTATTGTTCCAATTGATTGAAAATATCAAAAGGAGTACAATTTAAATTTGAAGTGATTTTGAGTAGATTTGAGTTAAATTTCAGAAAAGACGCAAGGAAGAAGACGAAGTCAGTTTTTTGTATAATTATGTATAATCTTGTCTAATATTGTATATGAGTGTATAAACATACCTTATACACTTTTATACAACTTTATATAAATGTCTGTAGAAGAATTTCTTCCACGATTTTCAGTTACAATTCTTGTTGAAAACTAGTCTAAATCTCTATTAAATGACTTCAAATTTTATATACAGCATCCTTATACTATTTTTAACAAGTCTAAATAACACCCACTCCAAATTTCTGACAAAATCAAATTTGTTATGAAATAATGTAAAAGACAAGAACAACAACTCAAGAACAAGAGCAAATAGAGAGAAGAGTAGAGAGAAGTATTCTTATTAATACTTGGGGTGATTTACAATGGGGTAAGACCCCTCTATTTATAGGAAGAGGAATGACTTAGCTTCAAGCTAAAACTCTTAGACATTCACTCTAAATAGACTTCTATTTTATAACACTCCCCCTTGAATGTCTATTCAATAATGTGCCTCATAAAACCTTAAAACCAAAACCCATTGGGAAAAATTAAAGAAAGGAAAAAGAGTACACATGTTTGAATATGCGCCTATTGGTTGCCTCGTTAAAAACCTTGCAAGGAAAACCCAGTGGGACAAAACCTTGTAAGGGAAAAAGAGTGCAACGCGCATTAACTCCCCCTAATGAGTACATCAATTTATATCCTTGAGCATTTGCATTCCAATCTTGTGCATCATCTTCAAAACGATCTTTGATAGAGATTTGATAAATAAATCAACCATATTGACTTGAATAAATATTCCGCACCTTGAAATCATCATTCTTGATAGATATGAACATCTTCATATAATGTCGTGGAATAACTCTTCAATATCTCCATAGATGCATTCTCAATGCCATCATGCTTATAGTTATAGCAAGATTCATATGTACACAAATTGTACTTGGGATGTGGTACTTCAAGACCAAGGATTGCATATGCTTCAAGCAACTTAAATCTTTCAAGTTAAGTCATATAAGCCATATAATAGACTTTAGATGCATATCAAGTTTTCCATGTCATGCTAAACAAATAAGATATCGAAAACTGACTATACATACCTTTGACTTTATACTTTCAAGCATTTGAACTATAGGTTCAAAACTACATGTCTTTCATATGGAATCAATTCTTCTTGAATTGTATCTCTTCCATTTAGTTACTTTCTTTGGGTCAGCAAATGCGTATAGCATGCTTTGCAATATGTTGCAATTGAATTATCCCTTTTATGAACTTCAGGTTCATATCATGATATTCGGGGATATACATATACAAATGATAATTCATCCCATGTAACCTTTTCTCAAGTGTTTATCATGTCTCCCCCTCATGTTAGTAAAGCTAACTTGTTTCCTCAACTTTGGGAAATCATCTTTGTGCATTATCATGTCAATATACACGGCACATTAATAATAAGATGAAATTATTTGGTTCCTGACCCTGAACCACTTATGAGGGGAGAATATACTCTCGTATACAACTTATATCAAACTGATATATATAACTTTGTTCTCATAAGAAACAGTTTAGCTATTAAGTGGAAGCACTCAATAATTATCTTGCTAAACCAACTTTGATATAAACCAACTTATCAAGATGAACTGTCTTGAGTAGAGAATCTGGAAATTATGCTCGAAGTTAGATTACTGAGCGATTTACCTCGCAAGCACCGGCCAGGCTGCGGGTTAATAACAATTGCGTATGTAACCATATCATAGATGCATCATATGTGGTATACATGGCAGGTGAATGGGCCCATATTCACCTTTGATATTTCCAGAATTTAGGGGCTTCAACCCGAACTCTTTAGTTGGTCAGTTCATTAATGAGAACAAGTGATACAAGAGAATTCGTAAAGAACTTTCTAGTTCTTTAATATTCACCTATGTGAATTTGCACATCATACTTAAAATGAGATGGCTAACACGAATGTCAACTGAATAAATTATCAATATTGGTAAACTTCAAATTTACACCATGACATGTGCACTTATCAATAAACTTCAGGTTTATTCTGACATGGGTTTTATACCAATAGATATCCACTTTATTGTGGCATTATTTCGTTTGTGTAGTACAAATTGGAGAACAAAGCGGGTAGCTTTTCATATACAAATTACCCCGCTACAAGTTGTAGTAATAGGAGATATCAAAGCCTTCCTTTATTTATAGTCTCAATATAATCAATCGCTTTCGCGTGTACTTTGGAAACTGAATAAGTTTCTTTGAGACTTACTACAGCACAATACTCAATTGTGTTTCTCCAACATAGTAATAATTGGCTCTTCTAGAGCTCTCAATTAATTTTGTACTACCATAGATTCATCAACATCCATGTGGTGAATATCTTTCTTAAGAGAAAGTTATACCATTATGGTCATGTCAAACTTATATGCAAGATATGTTTCTTGCATTATCGTTGTCCTTTAATAGTCATATTTCCAAAATACTTTGGCGTACAATAGGTACGTGACCAACGATCATTCATGCCATATATCATCTCAAACCTTCTTCTAGGGGTGAGTGTGGTATATTTAATACCAATTTCATGTTCATATTCTTCCAATAATGAATATGTATCAGATGTTGTCACATTCACTTCGAGGATATGTGATTTTGTTATCCTTTTCAAATCTATAAATGCGTCAGGCATTTGATTTGCTATTCTTTGCAAATGGATAATCTTTTGTGCCTCTTTCTCACAAATAGAGGTGTGTGGATCAAGATGAGATAATGATGCATTTTTCCACAAAATTTCCCGTTTGGTTTCACCAACTTCTCCCCCTAATTTTGGGAAAAGTGTCTCATCAAATCGACAGTCTGCAAATCGTGCAGTAAACAAGTCGCCTGTCAATGTTTCGAGGTAGCAAATGATGGAGGGCGATTCAAACCCAACATATATTCCTAACCTTCTTTGCGGACCCATTTTGGTGCGGGATGGCGGTGCTAAAGGCACATATACTACGCATCCAAAAATTCTTAAATGGGATATATTGGGTCCATGACCCAAAACCAATTGCAACGGGGAATATTTGTGTCAATTCGTCAGTCAGAGACGAACTAGCATTGATGTATGCAAAATGGCGTGACCCCAAACCGAAGTGGGCAGCCGACAAACTAAAATGCTGCATGCAAAATGGCATGAACCCAAACCAAAGTGGGCAGCCGACGAACTAGCATTGCTGCATGCAAAATGGCGTGAACCCAAACCGAAATGGGCAGCCTCGTTTTCATGAAGAATTCAAGATTATTCTCATCTATTGTCTCAATATGATATCCATTTTGAATGATATCTTTAAAACTCAACAAGTTCTTCTTAGACTTGGAGGAGAATATTGCATTCTCTAAGATAAACGTCGTGCCTTTGGGCAGAGTTACAGTTGCTCTTCCGGAGCCTTCAATCAATTTAATTCCCATGGTTTGACATATAAAAGAAAATATACGAACATGAGAATAAACAACTTCAATTCGTTTGTGTCACATAATATTTTCAAAATCTGCTGCTAACAGTTGACTAACAAAATCAGATATGTTATCCATAATTGATTACTTTGCAGTTTGAAAATTTCAGCGTTTTTCATAAGACAATCGATTATTAAACACACACAATCGATTGTTGGAACATAGACAATCGATTGTTAAACACACACAATCGATTATTTGTTATTTTTGAAAAACTTCAGATCTCACTGTTTCAAGACAATCGATTGTTAGACAAAGACAATCGATTGTGGATGATTTTTGAAAAATTCCAGACCTCACTGTTTCAAGACAATCGATTGTTAGACAAAGACAATCGATTGTGGATGATTTTTGAAAATTTCGACCTGTTTCAAGACAATCGATTGTTAGTCAACGACAATCGATTAATGATCAATTGTTTTTCAACTTTAATGCGAAAATAGTTGATAATCGACTAGTTTTTCAGGCTAGTCGATTACCCCCACTGGAAAATAAAAGTTCTATTGATATTTGAGCATATTGAAGATATTCTAAAGAACTACTGCTAACATTGCATCATGAACTAGCTAATACGAGCTAATACTAATGACTATTAGATTATTCACTAACTAATACAAATAAGTAGAACAAAATCAAATAACTCCATCTTCTTTCATCACGGATCCATCGCCGATTAGGTGGTCTATTTTCCCCTCGGGTTGCTTAAAGAAGTCTGCCACATTCAAGTTGTCGTCAGAGACAAAATTCGTTATAGGGCGTTTACTCTTTCGAGATGCTTGGTAAAGGTCAACCATACGGCAATCCTTTGACCAGTGCCCGTTTCCACCGCAACGATAATATATAGTTTATAAACTATTTTCTTTTGGATTCTTATCGTATCGTGCTTGTGGCAGAGTGACCAACTTCATGTTGTCATCTCTCTTCTTTAAGCCTTTCCACAAGATGGGTGAATCCTTGATGTTGAGGTATTCAATCTTCAAACTTTCATCAAAGTGATGGCGCAAGAAAATCAAGGCCTTCATACAGTTTCAAACCTTCATTAAGGTAATGGCGCAAGAAAATCAAGGCCTTAGCATAGTTTCAAACCTTCATCAAGGTGATGGCGCAAGAAAATCAAGGCCTTAGCATAGTTTTGGGTGGATGCACTATTTCTGTCTTTAATGGCGTCTCCAAGACCCATAGCATCTAAGTGGATTTCATCATCCAACACCCATGTCATATAGTTCTTGCCCGAAATTTCGAGGGCAACGAACTTTCTTTTCATATGACACAATTACATCAAGAGCGTGTTCATACTTACGGGCTCTATTACAATTATCACATTCACTTCAGGGAATGGATCAAAAATGCTTTACACAAGCTGCTACCACATTCTCTAAAGGGAATGGAGCAAATTCAATTGGACGGAATTCTTTGTCACGTCCACATTCATTGATACCTTCATGGTAATTAGTCTTCTTTCAGACTTATCATATACTGCTTCCACATTCTCTAAAGGGAATGGAGCAAATTCAATGGGACGGAATTCTTTGTCACGTCCACAATCATACATGAATTTAATTATGGCAGGACATAGAGATTTAACCACTTCATGTGGTTATAATTTCTTACAAACTCCATTAGAGTTATAATCAAACTTTGTTTGTATATTAAATCAAATCGTAGAATTTCAAGAATTTGAAAAGGAAAAGTAAATTACTTACCTTTAAGGTATACCAAATATATTTTCAATATTTTCTTCCTTTCTTCCTTTCCTTTCTTTCTTTCCTTTTTCCACGTTTTTCTTTCTTTTCTCTTTTTGCCGTTTTTCTTTTCGTTCCCTTTCTGTTCTTTTCTTTGTTTTCTTTCTTTCTTTTTGTTTCTGCTTCCTTCTTTTTTTTTTCTTTTTCTTTCTTCATTCTTTCTTTGAAGAAAAACCCTACACAAACAAACGTTAAGACAATCGAAAATTAAATTAGGAAGAGGGAAATACCTTAGATTTCTCGAGAATGGTTCTTGAGACGGTAGAGTCTCGTGCTGATAACGTGTTATGAAATAATGTAAAAGACAAGAACAATAACTCAAGAACAAGAGCAAATAGAGAGAAGAGTAGAGAGAAGTATTCTTATTAATACTTGGGGTGATTTACAATGGGGTAAGACCCCTCTATTTATAGGAAGAGGAATGACTTAGCTTCAAGCTAAAACTCTTAGACATTCACTCTAAATAGACTTCTATTTTATAACAAAATTTAGAATTTAAACCCACATATTTAAACTTGTTAAAAATCTAATTTTCACACGCAAATGAATTTAGTTTTTTGATTTAATATTTGAGTCACAATTACTGTTTCAAAAAGTAATTTAAAAGCATGATGAATCTTTTTTAAAAATTAAATAGTAATTTTGACAACCTATTGGAGTTGGATGTTGAACTTAGCCTATTATTTATGGGCTAGTAGGTTGTAAATTAAAATATGAGCTATAAAATTGAAAAGTATGGAGCCGAGTTGTTCTAATGTGAAATTTTCTCTTTCTTGAAGGAGAACTCAAACAAGTAATATACCAATGGAGAATTGAATTATACAACTATAATATCATACCACTTAGATGCAATTTATATATAAATTTTATATAATATGTCTTTTATATATTTTGTATCTGATTGTACATAGTAAAAATAAATTTCATACAACTAATTATGTATTATACAATTTATCTACAACTTATATATAATTTTCTTACATTATTTCTACTCAGTAATATACAACTACAATATCATACAACTTAAATATAATTTTTATGCAATATTGTTCAACTTTCATACAATAGTTAAATAAATAAAAATATAAACAACAGAATATAATTTTTTTAAAAATAATTTTACTATAATTTCGTAAATATAATGTATATCTTCCTCTTCGAGTTTCAATCTGAAAATTCAACCAAAATCAAGTCTAATCTTCACCAAAACACCCTTAAAATTGAGATATAAAATTCAAATCATATTCCCAATCGTTTGCAACAACACCCAATCCAAACAAATAATAATTTTGAAAACTCAAATTCGAATTAAATGCTTCAAAGCTTTTTAATGCTATCAGTAGTGGAATTACTGCTCTTTTTTCCTTTGCTTTATATTACGTAATTTAGGGATTGAGAGAGAGAAACACATAGAGAGAATTCCCAATTCTTTGCGACAACACCCAATTCAAACAAATAATGTTTTTTGAAAATCCAAATTCGAATTCAAAGTTTCAAAGCTTTTTTAGTGGTGGAATCGTGGGGGAATGAGGTGGAATGTGGTGAGAGAAACGTGGGGGAAGTGGAAGATACGTTAAAGTTATTTTAGGACACTAACTATTATCATTAATTCCCTTAAAATGTACATCAATGATAATTGGATATATAAAATGTAATTATAGTAAAACTTGAGTAGGGAGGGTAATATAGTTTTCATATAGTGTATAGGAATATAAAAATTCCTTAAATAGTATGCCATAAATGATAATATAAAAAATTTATACACTGAATAATAATATTTGACACGCGTGAAGACTACTAATTCACGTATTTTTATTCCTTATCATGTTCCGTATAAATAATCGGTAATTTACTCAGTTTTATACCGGAAACTATAAATTGAATTAATGTTGCAGAGTTTGATAGAAGAAATTAAACATGTATTAGTTATGTAAAAATTAAATTGGTAATGCAGAGTTTTATGTTGAAAACTAAATGCTGTATGTTGATGTCCGTGTATAGTACAAGCAATGTTCTAAGAAATCAAATCATAATTTTGTGTTTAAAAAAATAGCCATATAAAGACTTGGGAAGAAGCAAAATGCATCTCATAGCAGATTTGTGAGATTGCCCTGAAACAACCATTGGGACAGTACATAAATAGCATAATAGCCAACTCATGAAACAGTTCTTCTTTCTACAATATTACCCGTTTAACAAAAAATAAGACTAGTTACATCACTTTTTATGTCTAAATCCATGTACTCTGACTATTACTACCTACATATATAATGCTATCAAGTTGACATCTAAACAATGGAGTTGCAGAAGCAGCAATAGAGTTTGATGAAGCGGCATTGAAGCGCTTTCAGGTCCACATACCAGGCCAGCACCTTTTCTTACTTCACAATACCTATGCTACTTGTCAAATGCTCGTTCGATAGCCTGAAAATGGAATCAAAAGTTAAACACAATAAGAAAAACAATAAAATGTTATGTGTTCTGTGTTTAAACTGTTCTGTTGTGTGTCTATGTTCTTTACATACTAACTCATATTTCTAGCTACATAGGTTTGTGTCCTCACTCGTTCAAGATTTATATGAACTTATGGTGAAGAGAGATTCAATGTAACGGAACAAACAGATAACGATACAAGGTTTTCTTCTATTATCATTCAGTTAAGCTTTTGGTAATGCTATGTCCATTGGAATGTAAACCAAGCATTTGAAAGTAAATCTAGTAAGTGTAGTCTCTAGAGATAGGAAGACAAATACTTACTAAAGCCATCATTTTTCTGTAACAGCATTCTTCGACTTAGCTACAGGGGGTCGTCTCCTCCTAGATTCTGCGCTAACAGATGACACCTGCTTTGGTTTCAATTTGGAGACTGAATCCTGTGTCTGATTCAATGATTTCCCCTTCAATGGGCTTACTGGTCGTGACTTTGGATATCTATCTGTTGGTTTCACCAATAAAGGTATCATCCCCTTCAATGGGCTTACTGGTCGTGACTTTGGATATCTATCTGTTGGTTTCACCAATAAAGGCAGGCTTTCTACCTGCTGCTCTTTCTTGTTTTCCCTTAAAGCACTCTCACACTGCTTAATGAGGATGTCTTGACTTTTAGCAGTAAGAGCTTGAGCCATTCTCCTCGGCGAGCTATCCGAATCTGAAGACGAAGAGCTAGTTGAACTGTCCATGTCATAAACAATGTTATCTGTCAATGGAGGAAGCTGCACCGCCTTTGAGCTTGTTGAAGAAAAAGATGGTCTTCTAAGTCTTGTTAGATTCACGACCTGTTAAAAGGCAAATTTCCATCACAATACACGAAATTTGATACTAAGCAGATGCCATAGTAATATTACCAGACTAAGTAGAAATAACATTTAGTGGAAACATAAGGTTTGGACATTCTGTTTCAAGAAATTCAACTTTTGCTCAAGCAAATATACTGTTAAGCATTTGATACCATAATCCCGTTTACATAACAACATCTTTTCAGTAATCAAAATGTAATCAGTATCATTGCAGGGACATTTACAAAAAAATAGTTCTTTAAATCTTAGAATAAATAGTTACTACTATATTTGTAAAATAGGTTGACAAACATTTTGCTGCAACAATTTGTATTACATATAAGGAATATCACACAAATGCTAGTATTTGTTAAGAGGAATCATTACCTTCTGCTCTAAGATCAAAATATCTTTCTTGAGCTTGGTTATAATCATATTCTTTCTGCGGATGATATCTTCCAGCTCACCAATCCTCTGTTAGACCAAACAGATGGAACAAAATTATAAGTAATAACAAGGGTGATTTTTACCACTTTTTGTGTACAAAGAGCACCACAAGTTTCTTCTTTGATATTGTACAAAGAATAATACAGTACCTTTGCACCAAAAGCTTCTGATGACTTGAGAAAAGTGGATAACTCCTTGATGGCGGCATCTTTCTCTTCACGTTCCTTTCGGAGATTATGAAAATCTTGTTCAACTGCTAAAGTATTCAGCTGAAAGGAATAACATATGTTGCACATTAAACCAAAATGCTCTCGAAATATTTCGTGTTTCTCTAAAATAAGTTCAATGCTTAACTTTTTCAGGTAAAATTTCCCAGAATCTATTTGTTGAAGCACCATTCGCACATAAGTCAATCGATTAATAATGCGTTATATCAATTTAGGCCTTTTCAATGTGGTAACAGCAAATACCATCAAAACATAAAAGCAAAAAACAATATAAATAATATTTGATGGAGGGTATTAGATACCAAGAACTTACTCTTGGGTTTTCACGCTCCCTATTGAATGATTAAACAAGAGAAACATATACATGCCTATATCATGTTCCTTAAGAAACAGTGATATAAATTCAATGTCTCATATCAGTAAAGATCTAAAAGAAAGAGTTAACATGGCATCTAAATGGTGGTTACATCAGTGATTAGCTTTTAACTTTGACTTCTAGGAGGGAAGTGGGAACAAGGAACAAACTAACTGACGAATTAATTTTGGAACTACAGCTTGCAAATTTTGTCCGCTGCATCACCTAAACTGCAAGCTTCCAACACTGAGATCTATATGCACTAAGAAGCTATGTCTCTAAGTTTTTGTGCACATAAACTACTGAAATGTCAATATATCCAAACTCATGAAGTGCATACTTATCCCTTTACAAACATCTTTTCTTTCCCCCTTGGAAAGCATGCTCATCTAATTTCTTGAACATGAGAATGCATAGAGAAAAATGTGGCTTGGGGTCACTGTTGGAAAACAAAAGGAGAACTCTAATATTAGTCAAAGTTTTGGAAGTTGAATTTAGATGTTGTGTTTACCTGAATGTCTACCGAGGAAGTGACACTACCAGCCCAATCGGACAAATCAGACATACGTCGTTCTTCTTGTTCAGCCTGATTTGATGCTGGAGGCATTTCATACTTAAACACCTCCGCACCCTTCATCATATTCCTCTGAGTAAGACAACAAATTGGTAAGCACAGGATTCAAGTTCATAGCAATGAACAAATTACCTAAACAGAGATGTGACTTTCAGTGACATAATAACAACAACAAATAAACAGTAGAATCCCACAAGTGGGGTCCGGGGAGGGTAATGTGTACGCATAACTTACCCCTACCTTATGAAAGTAAAGAAGCTGTTTCCAATAGACCCTCGGCTCAAGAATAGTGAAAAGAAAGCAATAAAATAATAGCAACAACAAGGTAATAGGCAATGGAAGCAAATGGCGAAGCTTGTAATAACAAAGATCTAGGAATGTCAGGAGAGTATACCTCACAAAAATTGTTGGACTGATTCATGTGTTGCTCACAAAGAAAACAGCCATTTGTATCAGCTGCAATTTCTGGCTGATCCTTGAAATTGTTAACTTGTTCACATAAAGTATCTAGCTTTTGTTGCATGCCTAATAGCACTTGATCCTGGACATAATAGAAGAATTTGAGAACCTGAAAGAGACTAAAGCTCATGCAAATACAGTTACTGACAAAGAAAAAAAATGACAATTATGTTTCTCAATTAACAATACTTCGTTTAAAACATCAAAACTTTCAAAAATGCAAATTCTTTTAAATGTAAAATTGGATGAGACAGTTATGAAACAAAAGTTTCAACTATTGCCTAATGTAAGTCAATCAACACCTTAAACATGTTTTATTTTCTTATAAACACAAACAATAAAATTGATAGAAACAAAAGCCTAAGGAAAATAATTTTAGGAAGTAAAATAAGAAAAAGAAAATTATTTTTTATAAGCAAAAACAATAAAATTGATACATAACAAAAGCCTAACTCAAAAGGAAACGGTGGAAAAGCAGGATTTTTCACAGTAGGAATGCATAAATAAAATTAGAAAAGAAAAATAAATCCTTAAATAAAACCGGAAACCCCTATTCAATACCTAATCCAAATGCTAAATCCCTCAAACCAAATCAAATCAATTAGTAACTAAGTACTCCAAGTCGTAACTGAAGCACTAAAAAGTTAATACTTCAACAATAAATTGAAATAAATTAAACTTAGACTTTACGCAATAAAAGAAGTACACAAACAAAAAAGCCCATTTTTACCAAAAATAACAAAACTTTACCCTAAGTTCAACAGATTTTTTCAGCCTCAAAATCTCCTTATTCTTCTTCGAATTCGCCGCAGCAACCGCAACAACAGCAACAATAAGAATCCTATGAATAGGACTAAACAGTTCCCATACGACAGCTTCTTTAGCATTCAACCCGCCGCCGATTTTATTCGCTGAGCTGGCTTTTTCAGCGCCGACAAGCCTTCCTTGTAGAGACACCCAAGCGAGTTGTCTTTTCGCTTTTATTGGTTGGTTTGGTTGCGAATAACAGCTCGAAAGCCGCCGAGGTGACGGCGGAACTGACGGCGTGAATGGTGATAACGACACTAATTTCGGCGGTTGAGTGAAAAAAGCCGATGCTGATATAAAATCTTCTTCTGTGGGTGATGACTCCATTGGAGGCGAATATACAGGAAGAAGAAGGAGGCGTGATTGAAGCTGATAGTGTATATTTTTTTTGAATGTACATTTTTTGTTTATTTGAATATATATATTTGGGAGGGAATAATAGGAAAGTGCTGTTTTAACGATTAGGGAGTGGTACACGTGGCAGTTGTAGTGCCAAGCTGGATAGCCGTTGGGGATTTTGAATTTCTTTTTTGAATTTTGAAATTTTTGGCATTTTGTTGAAGTTTTTTTGTGTGTTGATATTTTAAGAAGGAAACTAAATTTACACATATATAGGGATAAAGTTGGGAATTTTTTTTAAAGTTTCTCATTTGGTATCCAATATTCATTTTGTGATTTGAGTAATTTAGATTTGTGTCGAAAAGTCTCACTTTTGAATAAAAAAAGCTCAATATAAAGGTTTGAACTCGAGATTTTTAGTTTAGGTCATCTCCAACCTTTACCCCATTTTTTCTTCCCAAAATAAGAATTTCTCCATTTTGAGGACAACTTACTCCAACCATTCCCCCATTATTTTCCCCAAACTTTTCTCTCTCTTCTATATTTTTTTGGGTAATTAAAGTTTTATTAATCATCAACGTATTTGCATTACAATACCATAGTCTAGCTTATACTGAGCTGACTATCTCTAATTCATCAACTGACTACATATAATCAAACCTATCTCCTGATGTTACTAAAGCTTGAATTGCTATAACTTTTTTCTAATTCTAGGGGTACCTCTAACATTACAAATGTACGCTATCTCCCTCAGCAAAACTGCATAGTTACGAAAAATGTTGTTAAAAATTTCGAGTTCCTTTCCATTCAGACAACATATGCAACTTCAGCAATTACCATTTTGAAGATATTGGCTCGACAAGATTTCCCTTTAGCTTTACTTATGAACCATTGGAGTTTTTGATCCCAAGTACATGACTGAGGATGGCTCTCATGGAGCCACTGCATTACTTGCTCCCATAGATCAGATGAAAATGGACATGATAGCATAAGGTGATCTCGGGTCTCTAAGTGATTCTGGCACAATATACATTGCTGATCAACACTCAGTCCCTAGCTTGCTAATCTATCTTTGGTTGGTAATCTGCCTTGTAAAACCAGCCACAAATTGAAGACAACTTTTGGTCTAGCATAATTCTGGATGATCATATTCTTCCATGGTACTCTCGGCAGGTCTCCTAACTGCAAATGATATAGTTGTCTAATGGAGCAGTCCTGTCTCCTCCAGTGTTGAAAATTCTGCAGAACAACTCTAGAGGCTATAACTTTCCTGACCATCCAGCTTGCCTGTGCAGGGATTAGCATGTCTTCTATCAGATTGTGTTTTATATAGTAAGCAGTTATCCACCTTATCCACAGTTTATCTTTTTTGTGAGCTAGGTCCCAGCAAGTCTTTGCAATTGCAGCTTTATTCCAGTTCATCCCTCCTGCTGATTTGGGAGTGCACATTCTGTCCCAAGAGACATAGGCTTTCTTAGTAATGGAGTTTAGACCAGACCAAACAAAGCTTCTACATATTGCTTCAATCATCTTAAGGACTTTAGCAGGAAAGATGAATAGCTGGTCCCAGTATGCTTGAATGCCAAATAGAACAGATTTGACTAGTCGGATCCTCCTAGTGTAAGATAGTTTCCTGACAGTCCATGAAGTGATCTTAGCAGTAATCCTCTCCAGTAAAGGATGCCATTAGATCAAGGAAATCTTCTTGGTGGAAAGAGGAACACCTAGATATTTGAATGGTAGCTCACCATGAACAAAACCAAGGTGGTCTATAATCTATTTCTGCATTTCCAGTGTAACACCAGCAAAGTATACTGAACTCTTGCTCAGGTTTGCCTGCAGGCAAGAGGCTTCAGAAAATTGTGAGAAACATTTGAATATGGCTATGATAGAGGCAATTTCTCCTTTAGCAAACAGTAGCAAGTCATCAGCAAAGCACATGTGAGATTCCTAACTTTTTTGCATCTAGGATGGAACTGGAAAGTTGGTTCTTTCTTTAGTTCATTACATGATCTGCTCAGGTACTCTATGACAAGTTCAAATAGGAAGGGGGATATTGGACCCTCTTGCCTAAGTCCTCTAGCAGCTTTAAAGGGCTCTGTTGCCTCTCCATTGACCAATACTAAGAAGCTCACTGTTTTGATGCATTCCATAATCCAGTTAGTAAATCTACTTGGGAAGCCAATCTCCTCCATAACATGTTGTAGAAAAATCCACTTAACTGAATCATAGGCTTTTTGGAGATCAATCTTAATCATGCATCTAGGTGTCACATGTGATATGGTATAGCTTTTGACTAACTCGTGTGCCAAGATGACATTATCTGCTATCTTTCTGCCTGGGATAAAACCTGCTTGGGCTTCACTGATGATGCTAGGCATGACTTTTTGCAGTCTATTGGCCAGGATTTTTGATATCATTTTGTAGAGGAGCAGCAAGCAATTGGCCTATACTCTTTAACTGTACTTGGCTGGGATAATTTAGGAATTAGAGTGATACTAGCACAGTTTATAGGCTTGTACATCTTGGTTGTTAAGAAAAACTCTTTGATGGCACTTATAACTTGCCTGCTAATACTGTTCCAAGACTTTTTAAAAAAGACAACATTATAACCATCTATTCCTGGGGCTTTATCATCTCCAATTGCTTTTAGGCTCTCAACAATTTCAAGATCAGTGACATCCACACATAATTCCCTTCTTTGCTACTGTGTTAGGAGTGGACCATTTGTCATATACATCTATTTATTGCTGGAAGAAATGAAGCTGATGATCTCATAAGTGTCTTATAGAAACCAGTGATCTCCTTTTTTATATCTGCAGCTGTAGTGACTTTGACTCCCATTACATTTATGAGTTCTGTGATCTGTTTATTCTGAGTTCTTTCTTTCAGGACTACAGTAAAGTACTTGGTATTAGTATCTCCAAGTTGTATCCATTTTGCTCTAGCCTTCTGCCGTAGGACACTTTCTTCAATTAGTGACCACTTTTCCATTTTCAAAACTACCTCTCTCTTTCTGCTGCAACTCATTAGCATATGCCTTTGTCATTTGCTCTTGTACTTCTTTCAGTTCTTGTCTGCAAAGTTCTATCCTCTGAGGGATAGTCTTGAACTCCTTAACATTTAGGGTCTTTAAAGGACCTTTCATTGCTTTGAGCTTGGACCATACTGCTTTCATAGTTCCTGGGTTATCAGAATGCCAGACATTGGCCATAATCTGGTGAAACTCCTCATGTTCTGTCCACACATTGAAAAATTTGAAAGGTATCTTGACTTTCCAGGAAGAAGATGCCAATGTCACTATCATGGGATTGTGATCAGAAATTAGTGGTTGATCATATAAAGTTTCCACTTGGCTTCACTTGATCATCCACTCATAATTTCCAAATACTCTATCCAATTTGCTACATACTCTATCTACTGCAGTTTGCTTGTTTTTCCAGGTATAGTACTCACCCTTCCAAGGTAATTCTGACAGTCTAGCTTGTTGAATGCATTGACTAAATTCTTGAATTTCAGAATATCAGATAGGGTTACAAGATTGTCTGTCCTTGTCATATAAAACAACATTGAAGTCCCCAGCAACTACCCATGCATCTGTTATCCCTGATGAAAGTGCCTGTAGACTACTCCATAGAGATCTTCTTTGTTCCATTCCATTATACCCATACACCAGAGTGAGGTAGCATGTAATATCTCCTTTTCTTCTACTAACCTTGCTATGTATAAATTAACCTTCCTCCTGAATACCAGCAACTTCAAACATGTTTGAATCCCATAGTATCCACACACTACCATTTCCAGCAGAGTCATAATTTGTTAGAGTACCCCATCCAGGTGCTTGCAGATTAGCAATTCTACTGGCATTTATTTGTTTGGCCTTTAGTTTCTACAAAACCAACAAGATTAATTTTATTTCTCCTAATATACTCCCTAACTTCTTTTTGCTTGTATCTTTTATTTACACCTCTTATATTCCAGAATAACCACTTCAGTGATGAAAACTTGTTCCCCCCTTTTCCCCAGGTGGAACCTCGTGCTTACTACTAGAGGCTTCCTATAATCTATTACTAACAGTAATGGGAGACAATGGTGGGAAATTAATAAAGTTGAATATTGGACTCTGAGATTGCTTCCCTTTGTCTTCTTGCTTTTCTTTCTCTGTCATCAGATTTTGAGGTACATTGACCTCTGTAGGGACTTCATTTGGCACATTCTGTTGCACTATTCTCTCTTTTTGTATGGGCACAGTTTGGACAGGGACCTTAGTTCTCCATTCCTGAACTACCTTGGCCTTCCTCACTTGAGTAGGCTGGTTTGTGTTCTGCTTTGTTTGAACTGAACAGCTATGGCCAATCATTTGACATTTTTCACAGTAGGAAGGTTTCCAATCATAAACCACCTCTTGTAAGAACTTCTTTCCATTTGGATCCATTACCCATATCTCTCTTGGTAACTCTTTAATGACATTAACCTCTATAAGAATTCGGGCATAGGAAATTCTTATCTGTTTAGCTGTACATTCATCTGCAAATATAGGTATCCCTAAGACACTTGCAATCCTGCTTAGTAATCTCATTCCCCAGCAAGACATTGGGAGCTTCGGAAACTTTACCCATAAAGGAATGTCAGTAGGAAATTCCTCTGTAAAATCAAAATCTGGTGTCTATTGCTTAAAGATCATAGGTTTGTTAGCAATTGAATAGGGCCCTACACATATGATCTCCTTAGCATCTTAAATTGTTTTGAATTTAACTATATAATAACCTTCCTCATGATAATACAAATATGGCTCTAGGACATGTGACCAGTGAAGATTGATAAACCTCTTCATCACATTGAAACCAGGTCCATCCCCTAGGATGTACACAACTAAAGCACATTTCCATTTTATCTCTTCCGCTTCTACCTCTGATTTGTTCAACTGTACCACAGGTTGTCCATCAATCATTACAGGAGGTATATTGTCTAACGCCATTCCATGTGTCGCAAACCTATTTTTCTGAAATAGAGTAGACCAACTCTTTTTGGGCTCCTTCAATCTGTTTCTGCTGGTCTCCGAGTTCTCCTTTGCTTCCATTGCTGGTTGAAATTGTTGGGACTGCTGCATGGCTACTATTCCAGTGGTTGTCGTCTTCAATAGGTCTGAATCTGCCTCAATCGAAACTAGTGGAGCCAGATCTACTTCTGCTTCAATCGGAGCTAATAGAGGCAAATCAAGCTTCCTTGCGACTGTATCTTGGTGCGATGTCATCTCATTTGCATCTTGCTCAGCTACAACTATGGAATCGGAGGTCTGTACAGAGAGGTTCTGTACAGTGTTGGTAATAGGTTTCTCCAAAATCGATTGTTTGATTGTTGTTATCAGCTTCTCAAACGTTGCTAATGGTATTTTATGTGGTCTTCCTCTACCTCTCCCTCTCCCTCTCGCCATTGTCACAAGCTCGGCGTACGTTTAGCTAACGTGCACCGAGAGTAAACGGAGAAGAAAGAGGGACTTTCTTCTCTCTTCTATATTATATTATTATCTTTCATTTTAATTTTATTTTTTAATTTCAATTAAACAAATTCCATCTTTTATTTTTATTAATTTGTAATTTCCATAATTAAAACAATTTCAGAAAATTTTAAATAATATAATTTTAAGCAATTGTTAATTTAATGTATTTTCAGTTGTCATATATTTTCATTTTTAATGAATTTTTATTTAATGTATTTTCAGTCTTCACTTTTCAATTTTACCAACATCTAATATTTTATATTCACATCTTTCAATTTTAGCAACATCTAATATTTTATATTTGCACCATTCATTTTTTGAGATAATTATATATTTTTTGTACAATTATAACTTATAATAAAATTAACTTATAATTTTACATAAAAATAATAGATACTAGAAAAATAATTTACCAAAATAATATGCCAAAATTAAGATATAATATTAATATTATAAAAATATTACATAAACATAATTAAGTGTATATAAAAAGATAAAATAAAAGATAAAATAATAAAACAAAATGATGAATAGTAATGGGGAAGATAAATAGTGTATCCCCATACTTGAGGGAACAATATTCATCTTCATTTTGAGGACAAAATGGAGGAAGATTGGAGTAAAATTTTCCCAAAAATTACCTCCATTATGGAGAACGGGAGCAAAGTTGGAGAAGCCCTTGGAATATAGCCTACTTATTCCACCATAGCTTTTAGTGATATGGAATTAGGATTGAAGTACTACTGGTAAGAAAGATTCAGACTAGTAGATATCTTAGATTTTGAAAGCTGTTAGGAAAGATAAATTAAAAATATATGGTGCAAAATGGTTTAGGATGGCAAGAACCTGGGGCATTTTTATATATACCTACTTTTAGGGCCATTATTAAAAGACAAAATACCTTAAATCATCTCTAGATTTGGTTCAGATTATTAGTATCATCTCTAAATTCTGTCCGGTCTTAATCCCCCCCCCCCCCTCTCTCCCAACTTAGTCTTTTGAGGGCCATTTCCTCCCCTTAGACACTGACGTGGCAAAAAGCGTGGGTGCACTCGCATGCCACGTAGATTTTTCTGTCTGTGGTATTTATTGAAAAATAAAATATTTTTTTTGCCTTTTAAGAATATTACTTTTATGATAATTTTTTTAAATACAATTTTTAATAATACTTACATGATTTAAGCTATATTTTTTCTTTGGACAAAAAAAATAAAGTTTTAATTAATTATTTTTTGAATTTGACCAAAAAATAAAAATTTATACAATAAAAATAAATAATCATGCATCTATAAAGTTATAAAATTAACTAGTGTTTGTGTCATAAATATTTCTTATTTGAACCACGTAATATAATAAATTTATAAATGGGAAGGGTAAAAAATCTCCTTTACTATTGAATATTGCTTAAAGTTACCCTTCATTATACTATTTAATCAAAAATATCCTTACCGTCTTATTATTAAACAATTATACCCCCAAATTTGTGGACGGCATTTAAGACAATTGGTCCATATGATATTATTTTTAAATTTATAGGACTTAGACTATGAGACACAGAATTTCTCTCTTTCTTATATGTAATACCTACACATCACAGAAACCAAATAGGAGAATAAATCAGAATGTAAATAAATAAATTTAGTTAGGACTTCTTACATACTCAGACTTCATTCATTCCAAATTCGCAGAATATTTATTAGTAATAGTTCAATGGGAGATTAGTACCCAACACACCCTTGGAGCAATTACAACGTCGAAAGCAAATAAACAAAAAATGGCTTGAGGAATTCCATATGCAGTAAAAGTAGACCGAAAAGAAAGAAGAGAAGAAATTAATACCTAATTTTACCAATTAAGGAACAACTTTAATTAGGATTCTAGGGAAAGTCGATAGACAGAAAAATGTGATCGTAATTGGCAGCAACATCCCCACGACCGAAAAAAATTAGGATTTAGGCTGTTAATCCTTACGCGGATATATATTTTCGATCAGGTCGAGTTCAATTTCAAAATAACACTGTATGGGCCGACTGTCTTAAACATCGCCACGTGGCCCCTCCGTTACCTTGGGGATGTATTTATTCAGTAGTAAGACGGTAGGAGTATTTTTAATCAAATAATATAATGGAGGATAATTTTAAACAATATTCAATAGTAAAGGAATATTTTGACCCTTTATCGATTTATAAAAGAAGGAGAATAACGCATGAGGATCACATTATAACTGTCACGATCCAAAAATCCGTCCAAAAGAGTCGTAATTGCACCTAGTCTGTGAACTAGGTAAGTCTAACATAAACTGAAATATTATTTATGCTTACTAACTTTAAATTACATTACTCTGAATAATTTCAAAATTTCCTAAAACAGGCGGTACAAGTCACAAGTCCATCTAAGATTAATTACACAAAATAATATATCTATGCCCCGAAATAAAAAAGCAAATGGAAATAATTACAAATGAAGGTGACTTTGAAACCTGCGAGCGCAACAGCAGGTTACCACGAGTCTCCATTGCGACGATCCGCATGGCTACTATCGATCAATACCTGGATCTATACACAAAAAAATGTACAAAAGTATAGTATGAGCACATCACGGTGGTGCCCAGTAAATATCAAGACTAACCTCGGTGAGGTAGTGATGAGGAACAGTCAGAAACCTACCAGTCAATTAAAATTAATAGGATATGATATAAACATCAAAATAAAGATAACGAATCGATATCAACTGCGGAGAGAAAATCCAAGTACAACCAGTATAAACAATAAAGAGAGAACACAGATAGTAACGAACAGAAATAAGGTAAATCAGATAATCCAAACAATTCAACACTGACATAATAGAGACAGAGACAAGTAAGAATGTATCCAACTAAAGAAAACAATGTCAACTCAATCAACCACATCATGTTTAATACCCCACTTCGACCATTTCACTCCTCGATGTCTCATATCATAATCTCAACTTTCGAACTTTCAAACATATGGCATTTCGGACCCACATATTTTCCATCTCACTCTTAACAACCAAATTCCCATGATATGCAATACCAAATGTCCTCACAATTACACTTAAGATATTCAAGAAGTCCTATTTGCATAATATAAATTAAATTTGAATTTCTAAATAATCGGCGAGAAAAGATGAAGGTATTTTTTTGAAATCATTCTCATAAGAAAATACCCCTTCAAAATTTAAATTATTAACTTTAATAGGGGAGTTGAAAACTCAAAACTTAGTAAAAATTGCTTTATAAGTAATATATAACCTTAGACGGTTCAAGGGGATATAATTGAGAAACTAATTGAGTTAAGGATGTGACAATTATTGAAGTTTGAAGTATTGGAATGCATAAATAAATATATATAAATACAGTGAGACATTGATTATATTATGGGTTCTAACACAAATGATAAAATAATTAAACATTTTAAATATTTGAATTGACAACAACAACTAAACATAGCAAACCGAAGGCGCACGACACCAAATCCAATCACTAATAATGATAAGAAAACCAACACAGAATTTCACTTTCATCTTATTTATCTTGTGGCAGGTGTGCCACCCGCTCACATTTTACTTATCTTGTGGTAGGCGTACCACCCGCTCCCATTTCATCATATTTCAAGGTAGGCGTACCACCCACTCCCATTTTATTATATCATGTGGTAGGCGTACCACCCACTCCCATTTTTTTATATCTTGTGGTACGTATACCACCCGCTCCCATTTCTTTATATCTTGTGGTGGGCGTACCACCCGCTCCCATTTCAATTTCTCATCATCAATTATGAAAGAATACCGGAAAGGGAACAATAAGGAAACAACAATATCCCGGTAAGGGAACAATAAGGAAACAACAATATCCCATCAAGGGAACAATAAAAAAAAATAATATCCCAACAAGGGAAACAAGAATAAACATGTCATGGCAAGGGAACCAACAGTAAGAATTAAATGTGTCATGGCAAGGAACCAACTATAACCAAACTTGTACGCAAATTTATAATGACCTAAGAACCTTATAGGCAAATTTTCCACAAATAAGTCCGAGCACACACTCATCACCTCGCATGCATGGATTACAATTAGCATAGAAAACTCGATTTCCAAGGGGAAGTCTCCCACACAAAGTTAGGCAAGATACTTACCTCGAACCGGCTCAAAATCAACTCGAAACCACGCTATTTCCATGAGTACTCAACTCCAAATGGCCCAAATCTTTCCAATTAAATTGAATAATGTAAATAACACTTCAAGTAACTGATTCTACAAATAAATTCTAAGCTAATACACGAAATTAGGTAAATGACCAAAACACCCCTCGAGGCCACGCCTCGCAATCAGGTACAACTTACATTTTCAGAACACTCATATCTCATGAGTCTATATATACCAAGAGCACTAAAATCGGAGTTCAATTGACCCCTCAAACTTCCATTCTAAGGTCTCTTAATCTCAAGCCCTAATTACCCATTTTGCACTGATTTTCCTAAATTTTTGCCACTAATTAGACCTTTAATCACATATAAACGAGTTATAAATTCAAGAATATTACCTCCAAGTGATCCCCTTTTGGTTTTCTAAAAAATCTCCCTCAAAAGATTCAATCCTGTTAAAAAATGGTGGAAAAATAAAAAGAGTCGCAGATGGTCTATTTAAATACTGCCCAGGTATTTATGCATTGCGATCGCGAATAATGAGCTACGATCGCGAAGAGCAAAGTGCTGATGCCTCATGAACGTGATACGTGATCGCGAGATGAATAACGCGATCGCAGAAGGGAACCAGGTGAGACAATGCTACGCGAACACGGATGTATTAACACGAACGTGAGAGGGAGAGGCTGACCTTTGCGTTTGCAGATAGAAGCATGCATATGCATAGAGTAAATATTACCTGCCTTAATTTCTCAATGCGATCGCGAAGGAGATGATTGTGATCGTGATGAAGAAAACCTGAACCAAGAAACACAACAGCAATAGCAGTTCTTTTAAGGCCAAACATCCTCCGTTAGCCACCCGAAACACACCCGAGACCCCGGGGACCTCAACCAAACATGCCAAATAATCTTAAAATATCATTCAAACTTGTTCCAACCATTGGAACGTCCAAAACAATGTCAAAACACCATTTTTTCATCGGATTCAAGTCTAAGAATTCCATCAACTCTCAAATCACGCTTTTGATCAAAAAGTCTATCAAACCTCGTCCGAATGACCTAAAATTTTGTGCACACATCACTTTCATTACTACGAAGCTATTCCAAATCTCAAAATTCCATTCCGACCCTCGAATAAAAAGTTCACTATCGACTGGAAACTTCAAAAATTTAAATTTCGGCATTTCAAGCCTAAATTAGCTACGGAGCTCCAAAGCACAATCCGAACGCGCGCCTTAGTCCAAAATCACCTTACGGAGCTATTGAGATCACCCACAACCCATTCTGGCACCGTTTACTCAAAAGTCCAATTTCGGTCAAATTTTACGGTTAAGCTTCCAAAACTAGTTCCCTTCTTCCAATTTGACTTTGAATCATATTGAAATAGAATCCATCCATGCACACAAGTTGATATGCATAATGTGAAGCTGCTCGAGACCTCAAACTACCGAATAGTGCAGGATTGCTCAAAACGGCCGGTCGGGTCGTTCCATCCTCCTCCACTTAAAGACATGTTCTTCCATGATCGTGCCCAGAGTCGCCCCAAAGCCATCGAACTACTGCATGAGCTCACCATGCATACACCCGGGGGGGGGGGGGGTGTTTCCCCATCACCCAACCTATGAAGAACTGACAATGCCACTTAACTGAAGATCTCATCTCCTTTTTAGTCCATAACCTTAGAAAAGAGCCCAAACCTCAACATATGAGATTCATCATGGGACTCGAATTCCACATCATCACACTAATCACACCCAAACAAGCTGAATTGAGCCAAAAATTCCAATCCCGAATACATTCACATGCTGCGCCACATAACTCAATACCCGAAGCAATAACCTTTGACCACCATAGCTATTTAAATAATACCCTGAGTGCCGGAAACACACCTCACAACCTTATTCTGGACCTCTACACCTCTGTCCATGATAAAGAAACACGTGGGAACCCTCTCGCTAGCTAGAGCCATTATCCAAATCTTAGGAGAATTATCCACATGCTTCCAAATACTCCTTACCCCTAATACCATAGTACCACTCGCAGGTCTAAGAACCACCTCTTGACCAATAAAAGTATCCCAACTGATGTTCTAAATGTAAATATCACACAAGAGGGGGGGGGGGTGATTTGTTTAGTGCCCAATTTTCACACTAGAAGAACCTGGTTCTTATAGGTGTACTAACTATAACTGTTTGTGGAATTAAGAGTGCATAAAATAAAGAATACAAAGATTTTTACGTGGAAAACACCTGGCTCAAAAGGTGAAAAACCACGAACTACTTCTCAGTAGGATTTTCCCAAACATCCACTAAAATCAATGAGCCAAAACAACATTTACAAGACTCCTGTAAACCTAATGATTAACTCTAATCCCAATGTGGCATACAACCTCAACTGTTGCAACACTTTCAAGTTAACTCTAACTTGAATATTCAACATACCTAATACAATTTGCTTCTATATAAGCTAGAAAGGTACAATTTTAAATCACCTACTAAAATAGAACTAGAATAAGGAAAACACAATGGAACTGGTTCTTCAATCTTGTTCAAGTAGCTGCAGGCGTGCACACTTGACCTCACGTAAATTGCTTGCAAAATAGTCTTGTTCTTTTGCTATCAATTTAGCTCTTACTTGTTTGTACATGTGCGTGCCTGTACAAGAGAACAATATTACTTTTATGGAGTTAGAATCAGAGTTTGATGAAAAACCCGAATTGCTGATCCTTCATCAAGTTCGAGTTCTAAAACAATTCAAACTCCAATTCCTTATCCTAGATCCGGATATATTTCTCTTCAAATAAGGATACCTCTTCTCCTTATCTCCTGTGCTATCTTTTCGATAAGTTCAGAAGATATTTAGAAGATATTGCTGCTCGATCCCAAAGGCTTATCTTCTTCACGTGCATCTCATGTGCATAGGCTGTAACAACTGTGTCTCCTAAGATGGACTTGGTCCTTCACTGAGTTCATTTGTCATTCTTCAAAACTTCAACTGAACTTGGCCAACAAATTTCCCTTTTTTGATGATGACAAACTCTGTGCTTTTACTACTCAGAGAACTTGTGGAACTTAGCTTAATTTTCACATAGTCACACACTTTAAGTTAACTTATCATTAAGGACCAAGTTAAAACAGGTTATAAATATCACTTTAGAATACAAATACTAAAGAACAATATCTCTTCCCCATTTTGGCATCATCAAAAAGTTGCATATTATATGAGTTCCAGATATTAATTAGTACTCATTGCCGCTGGGGAAACTGCAAGTGAAAACAAGTTTCAGTTAATCAACAATCAACAATACAAAGAATGTAACTATTTAGATTAGAAGTTTCATAGAACAAGAGAAACATAACGCATTTTCATTGATTTGGAGATGTTTCTACAATACAAACCAAAAAAGTAAATTAACATCCAACCATGAGCAAAAGTATAACAAAAAAAATCCCGAATCTGGGTCACTGAAGGGGTAGTTTAAACTGGCTTTAAGGCTTTGAGGTACGAGAGGGTTGGGTTTGGAGAAGGTTGAACATATTTTGAAGCATTTCATCACTATTCTCCTTTTCCTTTGCTAGTTCAGCTCTAAGTCCATCTCGTTTAGTTTCTAATTCAACAACACGAGCCTTCAGCCTAGCAATCTCAACATCTTTTGCTCCATACTCCTGAACCAAATCCCTGACCTTGCTGTTTACAGGAGTATTTTGAGATGAACCTGGTTCAATTGGGTTGGCATTCACTGGATAGTCGTAGGCCATGAGAGTCTTTACACCAAAGTGCTCTTTGCTAGATGCCATCTCCCATTTATTCAATGGCACATGTAGCTTTTCCAGAATAACAGTCAATAGGAACCCATAGGGTGTGGCATGAGCCTTAGAGACATTGATGACTTATCCAGTAGTTTTACAATGAATGCATGACAGTTAATCTACTTTCTTTTCACAAGACACTCGAGAAGAACCAGGTCCATGTAGTTGGCTGTGTGCCTTCTCACTTGTCAGGGCAGCAAACATTTGTTCAGAAACTCAAAAAAGCACCTTGTGCTCAACCCTCATCTCACTTTTCTGAACAAATCGAGCTTCAGGAACATCTTCAAGAGTTCCAGAATCACAGAAATTTCTGGTGATTTCGAGTGTGTTAGGAAGAGAGTCTAGGAAAGGCCACATTTGCCTTGTATAATCATCATATACTGCACTGGGAATCTCCAGAATCTTACTTAATTTAGGAGCATCAAACTGTACCTTGACTCCTCTGACCAGAATAGTAATAACCCCATTCACCATTTTGTCATTTTCCATAAACTCGATCAACTCTTTTCTTGCTAGTTTGCCATCTAGTTGAAGAACCATGTTCTTCCACCCTTGTGCATTCAGAGCATCAATCAATCCTTTCATACCTGGCTCCTCCAGGTCTTTCAGAATTCTCCCTTTCAAGATCTTTCTTCTGCCAAAGATGACAAATCTATCCTGTTTCATTTCAGATTCCTCCTCCTTTTCTTCTCCACTCCATTATTCCTCTTCTTCTTCAATAATATTCTTTTATTTTCTTTTCCCAACAGACCTAGTTCTTTTAGCCAACAAGGACTCAGCAGATATGGGTATAGACGAAGTCTTTTTGGTTGAACTCTTGGAACCTTTTGGTTTAGGTGATGGTACCTTTTCACTTGTTTCTCTTTCTTGATGGACCACATCCATCTCCTCTTCTTCTTCCTCTTTTACCTTGATACTCTCCACAACTTTAGCTTTCCCTTTTTCTCTCTTTTTCCTCCTGATTTCTTCCAGTGCTTTCTACAATTGTTCCTCACTTTGTTTGACCCTGCTTCTAGTTGCTCTTGAGGGGACAATAGACTTAGGGGATGATGTTTTGGTTTTTTTGGTTGGCTTGGAGCAGTTGGAGCTTTTAAAGAAGAAGCCGTACGCTTCTTTGTATCATAACTGGCTCCAATTTTCTTTAGAAGGTCAGCTAAGGTTTCCTCACCAGATGAACCACTTCTAATTTGTTGTTTACTTAGATGAACAAGACCTTTATGCAGCGTCCCTAGAGCTATTTCCCCCTGACTTGTTGCCACTCTTCTCAACATTTCCACAAAACACAAGAATCTTGTCTTTGTTTTTCCTTCCTCTTCGACTAGATTCATCCCCCTTCACATTCAAAGGACCTACTAATACAAATATATTTTCCACATTATCGACTACATCAGAAGAACCATATTGTGTATTCACTTTCCTATGGTTTTCTTGATTTTTATCCGCGTCTGAAGACCCCCATTCTTCTCCGTCACTTGTAGAAACGAAGATGTTAGACTCAGAACTTGAGTCAGATGATTACTTTTTAGAGTCCTCCCCTATTTGATTGGCTCTCAATTTTTCGTTTAAGGCTGTTCTCAAAGCAGCAATGTCTACAGTTTTTTTGCCAGCATCTTTTGCCGGCGTAATCTGGGTTTAGGGTTGTTGCTAGGGGGTGCAGACAAAGACGTATTGGTATATTCCGGTAAGGGTGTCCCTAGATTTTCTTAAGGGTTAGACATGGTGAAGGATCTTCGAAGATTTTGGGGATTTTTGGTAATTTTGGAGAAGAAGGGTGATAAGAACTTAATGGTGGGTATGGACCGAATTAGGAGTCTGTGGAGTGTTTTAAGAGGGGCATGACTAGTAACTGTAGACTTTTACAGTGGTCAATTAGGAGTCTAATCCTATTAAGGCTCAATCTTTAATTTGCACTGGTTTTCAAGAAAAAATCCCGTTATTCTTTAGAATTCTAGGAGCGGAAAACTGGTCCAATGCTTAGCGGATATATTTTTGGAAGTTTGGTTAGAATGTGACTTCTGCTCATCATTGGAATATTTAATTTTCTAATTGTGTAAAGTATAGAAACATACATGACCTTTTCATATGAACATAGACTTGATGAACCAAGTTCTTCAAGTAGAACTTCTCTTGAATATGCCTCATATATCAGAATAGAAAAAACTTTGTAAGAGATCAATGAATTAAAGGAAACAAGTCACAGGAGTGTACTGATTAGAGTATGAGAATGAGTAAGAATTAGTCTAGATACTCACATAAAGTCAGAACTTCTAACCAATATAAATTTTTTTTTTCATTGCATTATGAACTGGACCTGATTAGGTGATCTTAATCATCCCTATTTCTAACCTGTTCCTTTCAAAGTTTTCTCTACTTAGTGCTTTAGTGAAGAGTTCAGCTATTTTTTTATCAATAGCATAAAATTATGTGAAGATTAACCCTTTCTTATAGTTAGCTCTCAAGAAGTGGTGTCTAACATCTATGTGCTTTGTACTTTTATGATGAACATGGTTCATTGTCATACTTATAGCACTAGTGTTATCACAAAATATTGGAATACATCCCACTTCAATTCCAAAGTCTACCAGCTGTTGTGTGATCCATAGCAATTGAGCACAACAAGAAGCAACAACAACATATTCAGCTTCAGCAGTAGATAGGGCTACTGATTTTTGCTTTTTTGGTATCCCATGACACTAGACATGACCCCAGGAAATGTGCCATACCTGAAGACTCTTCCTGTCCACCAAGTAACTTGCATAATCAGCATCAGCATATCGTACTAGATCAAAATTACTACCTTTGGGATACCAAAGACATAAATCAGTGGTGCCTTTCAGATATCTCAAAATCCTCTTGACATTTGTCAAATGTGACTCCTTTGGATTTCCCTAGAAACGAGCACAAAGCCCTATATTTAAAATAATGTCAGGTCTGCTAGCAGTAAAATACAAGAGTGAACCAATCATACCCCTATACAACTTTTGATCAACTGATGAACCAGATTCATCAATATCTAATTTAGTGGCAGTTGCAATAGGTGTATCTATTTTTTTAGCGTCCTCCATTTTAAACCTTTTGATTAGTTCTCTTGTATACTTCTGCTGATGGATCATGGTACCATGTGGACTTTGTTTGATATGCAGGCCTAGGAAGAAGTTTAATTCACCCATCATACTCATTTCAAACTCATTCCCTATTAGTTTTGCAAAGTCCTTACTCAGCTTATCAGTAGTAGCCTCAAATTATGTCATCAACATATATTTGTACAACAAGAAGGTCTTTACCTTTTTCCCTTAGGAACAAGGTGCTGTCAGTTTTACCTCTTTTGTACCCATGCTCCAGTAGAAATTTTGATAGTCGCTCATACCACGCTCTTAGGGCCTGTTTGAGCGCATATAGTTCATTGGGTCTTGGAACTAGATGCCAGACTTGACTTCTTTCAAATTGATTGAGTTCCTCCTGCATAGCATTGACCCAATCTGCATCCTGCAAAGCCTCAACAACATTTTTAGGTTTAATAAGAGATAGAAAAGCATCAAATGCACATAGATTCTTTAATTGTGATATGGTTTTGACTCTAGATGTTGGACCAGTGAGAATGTTCTCAATGGGATGAGAACTTTGATCCTTGTGAGATTTCACGACCAACTTGTTTCTGCTGAATGTTTCAGCTATTTGCTGAGAATCAGGTTCATGAACAGGTTCCTTCAAGGGGTTTATTTCAATTCCTCTTTGATTTCTTCCCCCTGTCAGGTTGCCCTGTAAGGGCGAACCTATTCCATCACATGTTCCTTCTATAGGTGCTGCTTTGACTTGAGCTAATGTTTCACCCAAGTCTTTGGCCAGTCCGACGGCTTCATCTTCATGTTTCTGTCCTTCAGAAAGAATGTTAGTTTCATCAAACACAATATGCACACTTTCTTCTACACACAAAGTTCTTTTATTAAAATTTTATAAGCTTTTCTATGTGAAGAATATCCCAAGAATACCCCCTCATCACTTCTGGAATCAAACTTACCTAGGAAGTCTTTCCATTATTGTGCACATATCACTTGCAACCAAATGCCCTAAGATGGGATATGTTTGGTTTTCTCCCTTTAAGTAACTTATAGGGAGTCTTCTCAATAAGAGGTATAGCCATGCATCTATTTATTATGTAACATGTAGTGTTTATAGCCTCTGCCCAGAAGCCGTGGGGTAGTTTACTAGAGAAAAGCATGGTCCTTTCCATATCCTCAATAGTTCTGTTCTTTCTTTCAACTACTCCATTTTGCTGAGAAGTCCTAGGGATGGAGAAGTTGTGATCTATACCATTTTCATCACAATACTCAGCAAATTTTGCATTTTCAAATTCAGTTCCATGATCAGACCTAATAGATGCAAGTTGAATTTCTAACTGTTTATGAGTTTTTCTAACAAAAGCAGTAAACATTTCAAAGGCCTCATCTTTAGATGTCTGAAATAGTACCCAGGTAAATCTGGAGTGATCATCAACAAGTACCAACACATACTTCTTTCCTCCTCTGCTCATGGTTCTTATTGGACCACAGAGATCCATATAAACCAGTTCCAACGTCTTGGACGTACTTACCATTTTCTTGGACTTGAAGGATGACCTTACCTGCTTCCCCCTTGTACATGTCACAAGCTTTGTCTCCCTTGAACTTGATATTAGTTAATCCTATTACCAAGTCCTTGGAGACTAATTTGTTTAGCTGATTCAGACCGGCATGGCCAAGTCTTTTGTGCCACAGGAGGGGATCATTGTCTAACACACTTAAGCAAGTGAGTTTATTTTTTAAAAGAGTTGACAAATCTGTAATGTAAATACTGTTAACTCTTTTTCCCTACAAAACAACCTTGTCATTGATAACGTTATTCATAAAACATTTGGTAGAGGTAAAGGCCACAAGGTTTCCTCTGTCACACAATTGTGACATACTTATTAAGCTGTATTTTAAACCATCTATTAGGTAGACATTCTCTATGGAGTGAGAATCAGTCTTGCCTACCTTTCCAACACCAATGATCTCACATTTCTTTCAATTACCAAATGAGACATTACCTCCTTTTAGGTTCTCAAGTGAAAGGAACTGGTCCTCGTCCCCAGTCATGTGCTTCGAGCAACCACTATCCATATACCATATTTGGCTCCTTTCTTTCACTTGGACCTGCAAAAGGAAATCAGGGGTTAGTATTAGGAACCGAAACTAGTTTGGGTCCCTTTCTATAAGAAAAAGGATGTATCAAATTTCTTTTTGCCCATCCAGGAAACTTATTCTTTTCTTTAACAAAGACTTTGTTCCTTTGACTGGCCATTTCTTTTGCATTACATTTATATTTGTGATGACCAGTCTTACCGAAGTGTGTGCAGATTTTGTTTTTAGGAAGAGTGAGGTACTTGCTTTTTGGGTCCCATTTAGGAGCTTGAGTCCCATAGACAAGTCCTCTTTTGTTACTGCCATGATGCTCTTGCAACCAGGAGAGAGCATCCGAGGCTTTATTTCACTTGCAAGTTCTGTCTAGTTCATGTTTTACCTTTCCTAGATCTTGTTTCAAAACTTTGATGAATTCATCTTTTCTGTACAATTCATCTTTCATTTTTCCCATACTTTCTTCTAGACAGAGATGTGAGTGATCGACTATCTTCTTTCCTGTTGCTAATTTTAATTTTAGATGCTCAGACCTAAGTTCTAAGACATTGTTGTCAAGTTGAAGAACTTGGTTCTTCAACTCAGCATTTTTGTTATCACTATCATTTTCCCTAGACTCTAGACTTTTACATTTTGCTTTTAGGATCACACATTCCTTAGACAGAACTTCCTTCTCATTGTTGATTATCTCAGACTCATCAATATATTCTATTAATAGCTCAGCCAGTTTTTCTTTAGGCAAGAATTCAATCTTTTCTTTGAGATGAAGAATACTTACCTCTTGTTCATCGTCTGATCTACAATGGACATTAAAGCTTGCTCCTCCTCAGTTTCATCTTCTGAGTTTTCATCTAAGGTTTCTCCCCATGCAGCAACCATAGCTTTAGTTGAACCTTTGTTTCTCCTGGATTGAACCTATTCCTTCTTCCTATTTCTTCGTTCAGCTCTCTCCTTTTTCCACTCAATTTCCCATTAGGATAATTTTTGATCACGCGGTCAGTCTTGCCATACTTGTAGCGTCACTCATTTGCCTGATTCTCCGGAGCTCTTGTTTTATTGAAGCTTGTACTTCTAGAAGAACCCTTTCCTCTCATTAGATACCTTTTGAAATCCCTAGTGACCATAGCCATTTCATCATCTTCTAGTTCTGCACCTTCAGCAATTCTAAGAGCTAAGCTTCTCTCCCTTTTGAGGGTATCCATCTTCATGGTTTGTCTCCTCATTTCATAGGCAGTTAAATTTCTAATCAATTTATCCAATCTGAGGATAGCAATGTTCTTGGATTCCTGAATGGCAGTAATTTTGCTTTCCCATGTGACTGGCAGAACTCTTGTCAGAATCTTTTCAACCTTGTCTTCTTCAAGGATAGTCCTACTAAGAGATCCCAGTTCATTTGTCAAGGTGGTGAATCTAGTGTACATCTCCTGGATAGTTTCTCCTTCCTTCATAGTAAAATTCTTATATTGAGAGTACATAAGTGTTCCTCTTGATCTTTTCACTTGAGGTGTCCCTTCATGAGCCACTTGTAGGCTGTTCCATATTTCTTTAGCAGTTGTGCAGCCTTGAATCCTACTGTACTCGTCTGGCCCTAGGCCACATATGAGCCACTTCTCAGCTTTGGCATTTTTTTCCCAATTTTTTAAGTCTTCAGTAGTGCAGTCAGCCCTTGTTTTGGTACTTCAATTCCTTCAACATTCTTCTTAGTGGTTGCTAGAGGGCCATCAGTGATTATGTCCCAAAGTTCATAATCTTCCCCTATGATGTGATCTCTCATTCTGTTCTTCCACCAAGAATAGTACTAGCTATTGAAAAGTGGAGGCCTAGCAGTGGATTGCCCTTCCCAGTTCCCAGGTGGTGCACTCATTTTTTATCTTCTCCTAAGGTGTTAGCCTCTTCAAGGATAACCTGCTCTGATACCAATTGATGTTCCAAACATAAATACCACACAAGTGGGGGATGATTTGTGTGGTGCCCAATTTTCACACTAGAAGAACCTGGTTATTCTAGGTGTACTAACTATAACTGTTTGCGGAATTAAGAGTGCATAACTAAAGAACACAAAGAGTTTTACGTGGAAAACACCCGGCTCAAAAGGTGAAAAACCATGACCTACTTCTTAGTAGGATTTCCCAAACATCCACTAAACTCAATGAGCCAAAACAACATTTACAAGACTTTTGTAAAACTTAGGATTAACTCTAATCCCAGTGTGGCATATAGCCTCAGCTGTTGCGACACTTTCAAGTTAACTCTAACTGGCTTTGGGTCACTGAAGGGGTAGTTTAAACTGGCTTTAGGTCACTGAAGGGGTAGTTTAATCCCGAATAAGATTCCGACCGTGCAACAAAACATGAACACTGAAAGCCTTAGAACCCAGCAATCACCATACTACTAGCCACGTACCCACAACCCAAAACTTCAGGCCCTTTCCAAAATTCACACTCTTCAAACATGATACCCAGTAATGCCAACGCTATATACTTTCAGAAACTGATTCAGGAGAAAATCGCAATGTACTACATATTCTTTGTGCCCATAGAAGACACCCAACTCAAGCCGTGGTTAGACTATCGAGAATCTTTCGAGATCCGCCCGCACTCGACTAAGCCATCAGGACTGCACTTCTGCAACTCGACAGAGTCACACAAACCGTCTAATACAAGAGTGCTGCCACAAATTCCAGTGGATAATTCCCATTCAAAACAACTATTTACTTCCATTGCTATGCTGACCCAACACTACTGAACTGACTCATTTCTTCGGATAGTCGATATGCAATAGTCCCAATTAAAATCCCAAATACAAATAATCCCAACACGGACCACGTAGCCAGAAGCTCATAACCCACTACATTTCCTCTGAAGCACCATGTCCTGCCGTGACCACAATACCCACGCTGAATAGACTTTCTATGAATCTGAAGTTATTCCTCCGACTCCCTTTGATGCAAAAATGTAGATGCATTATTGACGTAGAAATAATTCAGGCCCCAATATCATCTCATGCAAAATATCGATCCTAGGTCAAATGCAAAATCCGGGAATCTACCTATACCACGTATATACATGCCTCTAGTCCAAACTGGTGTAAGTCTGACTCTGCAATCTGAATGTCGCTATTGGACTCCTCCACTTGGCGCAAAGCCATATGAAACATCTAATAATCCACAAAACTATTCTTCACAGCTCGCACAACACAACCACAAGGTACCCCAATACTACTAACTATTCCCAATCAACTCCCACCTCGCGACATTGCCAAAATTCGTGATGACTAGTCAACTAATTAAACCTTCCCAGCTCGCACTCATCAGCCAGATGTCGGAAACCGCTGCGCCTCCATACGATCAACTGAATAGCCACTCAATACCTCTAGGTCTTCAATCCGAACAACATGTTGAGATAATTCCTGAGCATACCTGACTCCTTTGTAGCCTATCTGTAGCATCAAGAACCACGGGCACATGGCGAACGTTGAGAGCGTAATATAATACACAAATGGATGTAAAGGAACATAAGTTATATACTTTGAGCTGAATCAACATCGCTCGATAAGGAATGAAAGAAGGGGAATTTTCTAATAGTTATGTGGCCTCTCAAAGATAAGTACAACGTCTCTGTACCGATCCACAAGACTCTACTAAACCTACTTGTAACTCGTAGAACCCATGAACCTGGAGCTCTAATACCAACTTGTCAAGACACAAAAATTCCTTCGAAAGAATCGTGATGGCACCTAGTCTTTGAACAAGGTAAGCCTAACATAAACTGAAATATTATCTATGCTTACTAACTTTTATCTACACTACCCTGAATAATTTCAAATATTTTCCCAAAACAGGTGGTACAAGTCACAAGCCCATCTAAGAATAATTACACAAAATAATATATCTCTGTCCCGAAACAAAAGAGCAAATGGAAATAATTACAAATGAGGTGACTTTGAAACCTGCGAATGCAGCAGCAGGATACCGCGAGTCTCCATTGCAACAATCTGCATGGCTACTATCGATCAATACCTGGATCTGTACACAAAGAAATATACAGAAGTGTAGTATTAGCACACCACGATGGTGCCTAGTAAGTATCAAGACTAATCTCGATGGAGTAGTGAGGAGGAAAAGTCACGACACCTATTGGTCAATTAAAATTAACACGATATAATATAAATTGCAAGATAAAGATAACGAGGCGATATCAACTGCGGAGAGAAAATCCAAGTAAAACTAGTATAAACAATAAAGGTAGAACACATATAGTAACAAACGGAAAACACGTAAATCAGATAACCCAAACAATTCAGCACTGACATAATATAGAAAGAGACAAGTAAGAATGTATCCAACTAAAGAAAACAATGTCCACTCAATCAACCACATCATGTTTAATACCCTATTCCAATCATTTCAATCCTCAATTTCTCATATCATAATCTCTTCTTTCAAACTTTCAGCACATATGGCACCTCGTGCCCACATATTTTTCATCTCACTCTTAACAACCATATTCCCATGATATACAATACCAAATGTACTTATAAACATAAGATGTTCAAGAAGTCCTATTTTCATAATAAGAATTAAATTTGAATTTCTAAATAAGTTTGGAAAAATCGGCGAGAAAAGATGAAATTATTTTTTTGACATCATTCTCATAAGAAAATACCCATTTAAAATTTAAAATAAAGTAGCAGAAGAATTATAACCTTTAATATGGGAATTGAAAACTCAAAACTTAGTAAAAATTTCTTTTTAAGTAAAATACAACCTAAGACGGCTCACGGAGATATAATTAAGAAACTAATTGAGTTAAGGATGCGACAATTATTGAAGTTTGAAGTATTGGAACGTATAAATAAATATTTATAAATACGGTGAGGTATTGAAAAAATTGTGGGTTCTAACACAAAGGATCACAACAATGAAAGGATTAAACATTTTAAACATTTGAATTGACAACAACAACTAAACATAGCAAACCGAAGGTGCACGACACCAAATTCAATCACTACCAAGGATAAGAAAACCAACACAGAATTTCACTTTCATCTTATTTATCTCGTGGCAGGCGTGCCATCTGCTCCCATTTCACTTTTTTTGTGGTTTACGTACCGCCCACTCCCATTTTATCATATCTCGTTGTAGGCGTACCAGCCGCTCCCATTTCATTATATCTTGTGGTAGGCGTACCACCCGATCCCATTTTATTATATCTTCTGGTATGCGTACCACCCGCTCCCATTTTATTATATCTCGTGGTAGGCGTACCATCCGCTCCCATTTCATTATATCTTGTAGTAGGCATACCACCCGCTCCCATTTTATTATATCTTGTGGTAGGCGTACCACCTGCTCCCATTTCATTATATCTTGTGGTAGGCATACCACATGCTCCCATTTCATTATATCTTGTGGTAGGCGTACCACCCGCTCCCATTTCATTATATCTTGTGGTAGGTGTACCACCTGCTCCCATTTCTTTATATCCTGTGGTAGGCGTACCACCAGCTCCCATTTCATTATTTTTTATGGTAGCATACCACCAGCTCCCATTTCTTTATATCTTGTGGTAGGCATACCACCCGCTCCCATTTAAATTTCTCATCATCAACTATGAAAGAATACCAACAAAGGAACAATAAGGAAACAACAATGTCCCGACAAGGGAACAATAAGGAAACAATAATATCCCGGCAAGGGAAACAAGAATAAACACGTCATGGCAAGGGAACCAACAGTAAGAATTAAATGTGTCCCGACAAGGGAACCAACTATAACCAAACTTGTGCCTACAATTAACTTCATAATAAAACCTCCACTACACAACAAGATGTAATAAACATGTGACTACACCGACAACCACAACAATTGGACATGTAACCTATTTGCACGAAATCATAGAGGAATTGACAACCAAGAAGTACCAAAACAGTAAGGAAGGCAATCACTTCAATTAAGGCAATTTATGGTCAATATAACACATAACAATTTGAGGAAATCTAGCAACGTCATATGTAGCATATAGGGGCAAATTAAGCAACTAGGAATCCCAATCATAACATGATACTTTTGTCACGACCCCAATTCACCCTCCGTAAGCATGTCGTGACAACACCTAGTCCCTACAACTTAGGTAAGCCTAACAATGCGGAAAACAAATAATTTGTAAAAAATTATAACTTAAAACCAAGATTTAAAAAAACGGAAAGTAGAGTGTAGAATTCCACTCCACATACAACACAATAGGTCAACTACGACATTACTATCCCAAAACCCAGAAACTCACGAGAAGGGATAACACTACAAGACATAATAAAGATGGAGACTCTTCGGTCTGGGGACGTGGCAAAAGTACCTCAAAGTCCCCAGATTCTCTCACTGCCTCAAGGGTAATATGCCTGAGTAGCGGTTCCTGGATATGCATATGAAAACATGCACAAGAAGGGCATGAGTACACCATAGTAGTACTCAGTAAGTGCCAAGCCTAACCTCGATCCGGTAGTGACGAGGAAGGTCAGGGCCCTACTGAGGTTAAACAAAATTATAAGCTTCAACAATATGAAATAAACAATATAAATGAGAACAACAATGAAATAAGACAAGTTATACCAGGTAGCAAAAACTATACAAATAGAGTAAAACCGGAAAGTAGAGTAGCTCAATACCAATAGTAGCACGAGGATCTCCCAAGATACCGTCCTGTAGTCCTCTTTCATCAACTGTCCAGTGGATCTCCCAAGATACCGTCTCGTAGTCTATCATGTATACATATCCGAAGGATCTCCGGGATACCGTCCCGTAGTCTAACTATGAATGCGCGGGGATCTACTGGAACCCTGGTCTATAGTCCCAAATGTAAATATGTAGGGGGATCTATCGGGAATCGAACTCGCAGTCCCAAAGTAAATATGCATGGGGATCTACTGGGAATCTAACCCGTAGTCCCAAAGTAAATGTGCAGGGGGATATACCGGGAATCTAACCCGTAGTCTCAAAGTAAACAAACGGGGGGGGGGGGGGGGGGGGGGAGCTACCAGAATCCCACATCCATAGTCCCAAAGTAACTACACACCAATAGCAAGGAGATGTTCAGAAATGAAATTTCATAGCAAGACAACACGTAATTCAAGCCTAACATACTTCACGTAATGAAACCAGGGCAAATTAGATAGGCCATTTAAATTAACTAGACATGCTTCTCTAACTAACAACATGCTAAAATTTGCAAATATAATAAAGTAGTAAGGGAAACATGCAAATAAGTACTTTAAGAAAAATAGATTTTTCAACAATTTGCACATGTACGCACTCGTCACCTCGCGCACAAGGCAATTCAATTACCAAATATCATACCCTAAGGGGGAGATTCCCAGCACAAGGTTAGATAAGCTAATTACCTCGAATCGGCTCAAAGCCAACTAGAAGTCATGCCTTTTCCACGAGTATGCGACTCCAAATGGCCAAATCTATTCAATTCAATTACATATCATAAATAACATCTCAAACAACCGATTCTACGATTAAACTCAAAGCTAAGGCGCAAAATTAGGTAAAATGACCAAAATACCCCTCAGACCAATGTCTCTAAATCAGATGAAACGTATGTTTTCAAAGACCTCATACTCTCACGAGTCTATACATAGCAAGAACACAAAAATCAGACCCCTTAAATCCCAGATTAAAATTCAGAATCCCAAGCCCTAGTTCTTCCATTTTTGTCCAAGTTTCCATGAATTTCTAGGTTAATTTTACAATAGAAACGCGTTTTAAATTCAAAAATCTTGCCTCCAATCCATTCTCCTTAATTCCCTCCTGAATCTCCCTCAACGAAGCTCTCAAATACTCAGCTATGGTGGAAAATATGGTTCAAATCGCGGATAAAATGTTTTATTACTCACTTCCCAATTCTGGAAATCCTTCATCACGATTGCGACCTCAGCCTCGCGATCGCGAAGCACAGTTTTATTTTTCTTAAATTAACCCACGCGGATGCGACACTCTCCCTGCGAACGCGATGCTTTAGACCCTTATACCTACACAAACGCGGCCGCACCTACGCGATCGTGAAGAAAAAAAATACTAGATCCCAGATCCTCATACGCGAATACGAACATTACCATGCGATCATGAAACAACATCTCATTTAGGGATTAAGTGTCCCAAAACTCTTCGAAACTCCACACTAACTTCCTGGAAAATAAAATTAGCAGAAATAAACTTAGAAAAAGCAGTTAATAGGGGATCGGGGCGTTAATTCTCAAGACGGCCAGCCGGGTCATCACATCCTCCTACACTTAAACATTCGATCATCCTTGAATGAGCATAGAGTCATACCTGAAGTAGTGAAAAGATGAGGGTAACGGCTGCGCATATCCTACTCGGTCTCCCACGTTGCCTCTTCGGCCGGCTGACCCCGCCATTGAACCTTTACTGAAGCAATGTTCTTTGACCTCAACTTTTGGATCTACCTGTCCAATATAGCAATTGGCTCCTTAACATAAGATAGATCCTTGTCCAACTGGACTGACTTGAAATCCAACACGTGCGGCGGATCACCGTGATATCTCCAAAGTATCAAAACATGAAATATCAGATGAACTTGTGCCAGGCTGGGAGGTAAGACAAGCTTATAATCAACTTCTCCAACATGCCTCTATATCTTAAAAGGGCCAATGAACCTCGGACTCAACTTCCCTTTCTTCCCAAATCTCATGATGCCATTTAAAGGTGAAACTCGAAGCAGAACCCGCTCTCCAACCATAAAGAAAACATCACGAACCTTCTGGTCCGCGTAGCTCTTCTGTCTGGACTAGGCCGTACAGAGTCTATCCTGAATTACCTTAACCTTCTCCAACGCATCCTGAACCAAATCAGTGCCCAATAGTTTGGCCTCACCCAGCTCGAACCAACCCACCGGAGATCTATACCGCCTACCATACAAGGCTTCATATGGTGCCATCTGAATGCTGGACTGATAGCTGTTGTTGTAAGCAAACTCTGCCAATGGCAAGAACTGATCCCAAGACCCTCCAAACTCAATCATGCACGCGTGGAGCATATCCTCAGTAATCTGAAAAGTGCACTCAGACTGTCGTTTATCTGGGGGTAAAATACTATGCTCAACTCCACCCGAGTACCCAATTCCTGCTGAACGGCCCTCTAGAACCGTGATGTGAACTGAGTACCTCTGTCTAAAATAATAGAAACTGGAATACCATGCAGACGGATAATCTTCCGGATATAAATCTCCGCTAATCGCTCCGAAAAATGAGTGGTACACACAAGAATGAAATGAGGGGACTTGGTCAGTCGATCCACGATAACCCAAATAGCATCAAACTTCTTCAAGGTCCACGGGAGTCCAGATACAAAGTCCATGGTGATACTCTCCCACTTCCACTCCAGAATCTTTATCTGCTGAAGTAACCCACCCTGTCTCTGGTGCTCGTACTTTACCTGCTGGCAGTTGAGGCATCTAGCTACATATCTATCTATATCCTTCTTCATCTGCCTCCACCAATAGTGTTGCCTCAAGTCCTGATAGATCTTCGCGGCACCCGGATGGAGGGAATACTGCGAACTGTGGGCCTCCTCTAGAATCAGCTCCTGTAGACCATCGACATTGGGTACACAAACCCTACCTTGCATCTTTAATACTCCGTCCTCGCCAATGGTCACATCTCTAGCATCACCATGCTGAACCTGTCCTTAAGGAAAAGGAATTGAGGGTCATCATTCTGTCTCTCCCTGATACAATCAAATAATGAAGATCGAGAAACCACGCAAGCTAGAACCCGACTGGGCTCCGAAAGATCCAATCTCACAAACTGGCTGGCTAAGGCTTGAACGTCCAATGCCATAGGCATCTCCGATACTAGTAACTATACCAAACTCCCCAAACTCTCTGCCCGGCGACTCAAGGCATCAGCCACTACATTAGCATTGCCCGGGTGATATAAAATAGTGATGTCATAATCCTTCAACAACTCTAACCACCTCTTCTGGAACAAATTTAGATCCTTCTTCTTGACCAAATGTTGCAAGCTCCGAATATTAGTATAAATCTCACAGGGAGCCCCGTATAAATAATGGCGCTAACTCTTCAGGATGTGAACAATGGCAGCTAACTTGATATCATGGACAAGATAATTCTTCTTATGCATTTTCAATTGTCTCGACGCGTAGGCAATCACCCTATTGTCCTGCATCAATAATGCTCCAAGTCCAACTCACGAGGCATCATAATAGACTATATAAGACCCCGAACCAGTAGGCAATATCAAAACTGGGGCTGTAGTCGAAGCTGTTTTGAGCTTCTAAAAACTCATTTCACACTCATCTGTCCACTGAAATGGAGCACCCGTTTGGATCAATCTAGTCATCGGGGCTGCAATCGGTGAAAATCCCTCAACAAAACGACGTTAATAGCCCTCAAAGCCAAGGAAACTACAAATCTCTATTCCTGAGGATGGTCTGGGCCAACTCTGTATAGCCTCTACCTTCTTTGGATCCACCCGAATGCCCTCACTCGATACCACGTGGCCTAAGAATGCCACTAAATCCACCCAAAACTCACATTTTGAAAACTTTCCATATAACTTCTTCTCTCGCGGGTTTTGGAGCACTATCCTGAGATGCTACTCATGATCCTCCCGACTCCTGGAATACACCGGATTGTCATCAATAAAGACAATGAAAAAATTGATATATGGCCGAAATACGCTGTGCATAAAATGCATGAAGGTTGTTGAGGAATTGGTCAACCCAAATGACATAACAAGAAACTCGTAATGACCGTACCGATTCCTGAAAGCAGTCTTCGGGATATCTGGCTCCCAAATCTTAAACTGATGGTAACCTAAGTGCAAATCAATCTTAGAAAACACCCAAACGAGGCAAAGAATAATGGTTCTTCACCATGACCTTGTTCAACTGGCGATAATCAATACACATACGCATCGAACCATCATTTTTCTTCACAAAATAGACATGAGCAACCCAAGGTGAAGCACTGGACCGGATAAATCCCTTATCAAGCAACTACTGTAACTGATCCTTCAACTCCTTCAACTTAGGAGGAGCCATATGATATGGAGGAATAGAAATGGGTTGACTGCCCGACAACAAATCAATATCAAAATCAATGTCTCTATTAGGTGGCTTGCTCGAAATATAAGTTGGAATACATTGGGATAATCCCGCACCACAGGGACTGAATCGACAGAAAGGGTATCAACACTGACATCTCTCGCATAAGCTAAATACGCAGTATACCCTTTCTCAACCATACGCTGAGCTTTAAGAGAAGAGATAACTCTGCTAGGAGTGTGATTTGAAGTACCACTCCACTCAACATGCGGTACACCTGGCATGGCCAGTGTCACGGTTTTGGCATAACAATCAAGAATAGCATAATGGGGCGATAACAGTCCATGCCAAAATGATATAAAAATCAACCATGTTGAGTAGCAATAAATCCGCTATGGTCTCAAAACCACGTATAGTAACCAAACATGACCGATAAACACGGTCCATTACAAGTAAATCCCCTACAGGAGTAGAAACATGAACATGGGAACTCAAAGAATCAAGAGATACACCCAAACAAAGAGAAAAATAAAAGGAAACATAAGAGTAAGTAGAGCCTGGATCGAATAGGACCAATGCATCTCTATGGCAAACTAATATAATACCAGTGATGATAGAATAGAAGGCAACAGCCTCGGTACGAGCGAGAAGGCATAGTATATGTCTTGGCCTTCCCTTCGAGGGCAACCTATGCCTCCTTGGACTCCACCTCTAGCTGGCCGAGCTAGTAGGGCGGCAGCTGGAGCTGTACAATAGCCTGGGAACTCTTGGGGACACGCTGCGGCTGAGAAGCCTTTGAAAATGTACCCCTCCCAAGTCTGGGGCAATCCTACCATGTGATGTGTGTCACCACACTCAAAACAAGCTCTAGGAGGACGTGGTGGCTGTGATTGGCTAGGGCCAGGTCTGCTGGACTGACCTCTAGAAGCACCACGGGAAGGAGGCGCGCTAGAATTTGGAGGTGCATAATAAGGCTCCTAAGGCCTAGGAGGAGGTGGAGCTGGAGCAGTGCTAGCTGCTGGAAGAGATGAATGAACGGGGCGACCTATATAGCCCCTACCGTGATGACATGTACAGGAACTAGAATAGTGGCCCGACTCCCGAGACCTCTTGGCCTATCTCTCCCTAGCATGCATACCCTCAATCTTCCTAGCAATGCTCACTACCTGCTGATAAGAAACATCCGTCTCCAGCACACGAGCCATGCCAAATCTGATGCTAGGAATAAGCCCCTCAATAAACCGGTAAACCTTCTCGTGAATAGTAGAAACCAAGGCTGGTGCATGCCTAGCCAAACTGGTGTAATGGACAGAATACTCTGAAACACTCATAGTACCCTGGCACAAATGCTTAAACTCTGCGAGCCATGCGTCCCTGAGGCTCTAAGGAACATACTCTTGCAAAAACAGATCTGAAAACTGAGTCCAAGTCAGGGAAGCACTCATTTGGACTATCTAACTCATAGGTGTGCTACCACTCATAGGCGGCCTCTCGAAGCTGGAAGGTGGTGAAAAAAACCTCGCTGGATCCTGAAATACCTATGGCACGAGAATACGGTAACACTCTACCAGGAATCTAACCCATAGTCCCAAAGTAAATGTGCAGGGGTATCTATCGAGAATCTAACCCGTAATCCCAAAGTAAACAGACATGGGGGTGGGGGGAGGGAGGGGATCTACCGAAATCTCACATCCATAGTTCCAAAGTAAATACACAAAAGTATCAAAGAGATGTTCAGAAATGAAATTTCATACCAAATAAACAAGTAATTCTAGCCTAACATGCTTCACTTAACGAAACTCGGGCAATTTAGCAAATAGGCCATTTAAATAACCTAGACATGCTTCTCTAACTAACAACAGGCTAAAATTTGCAAGTATAATAAAGCAGGAAGGTAAACATGCTAATAAGTACTTTAAGAATATCGGGTTTCCAACAATTTGCACAAATACGCGCTCGTAACCTCCACAAGGAAATTCAATTACCAAATATCATATCCTAAGGGGGAGATCCCCCACACAAGGTTAGACAAGACACTTACCTCGAATAAACTCAAAGTTAACTAGAAATCACGCCTTTGCCACGAGTATCTGACTCCAAATGGCCCAAATATATTCAATTCAACTATATATCATAAATAACATCTCAATCAACTGATTCTACTATTAAATTCAAAGCTAAGATGCGAAATTAGGTAAAATGCCAAGATTCCCTCAGGCCAATGTCTTGGAATCGGATGAAAATTATATTTTCAGAAACCTTACTCTCACGAGTCTATATATAATAAGAACACAAAAATCGGAGCTCAAATGAACCCTCAAATCCTAGATTAAAATTCAAAATCCGAAGTCCTAGTTCTTCCATTTTTGTCTAAGTTTCCATGAATTTCTAGGTTAATTTCACAATAGAATCACGTTTTAGGTTAAAAAATCTTACCTCCAATCGATTCTCCTTGATTCCTTCATTCTCCCTCAAAGAAGCTCTCAAACACTCAGCTATAGTGGAAAATATGGCTCAAATAGTGGATAAAATGTTTTATTGCTCACTGCCCAGTTTGGGAAATCCTTCATCGCGATCGCGACCTCAGCCTCGCAAGCGCGAAAGACATTTTTATTTTTCTTAAAATTAACCCCACACGAACGCGACACTATCCAGCGAACGTGATGCTTTAAACCCTTATACCTACACGAACGCGGCCGCACCTATGTGATCATGAAGAACAAAAATACTGGATCCCAGATCCTTATATGGGAATGCAAACATTACCATGCGATCACGAAGCACCGGATCAAGACCTTACACGAACACGGAAGCTCAACCCCAATCGCGAAGAGAAAAACACCTGCCTCCCAAAATCCTTCTACGCGATCGCGAGGGACCTCATGCGATCGTGAAGGCCAAAATTTCTCTGCAACTGTTGCTGCAATTTCTGCAAATTTTCCAAAGCTCAAAACATCCTGTTAACCATCCAAAATCACCCCGAGGCCCCCGGGACCTCAACCAAGTGTACCAGCACATCCTAAAACCTCATTTAAACTTGTTCCAATCATCACAATGCCTCAAACAATATCAAATCCATCAATTCACATCGAATTCAAGCCTAAGTTTTCTAAAAACTTTCGAAATATGCTTTCAGTCAAAAATCCAACTAAACCACGTTTGAATGACCTAAAGTTTTGCACACACATCCCAAATTACATAATGAAGCTACAACAACTCTCGGAATTCCATTCTGACCCTCAGATCAAAATCTCACTATCGAATGGAAAACTTCCAAAATTCAAACATCTGCATTTCAAGCCTAAATTAGCTGTGGACCTCCAAAACACAATCCGAATACGATCCTAACCTAGAAATCACCTAACGAAACTAATAGAACCATCAGATTTCCGTTCCGAGGTCGTCTTCACACTATTCCGACTATAGACAAATTTCAAACACTTAAGCTCTGACTTAGGAAATGAGTGTCCCAAAGCTCTCCGAAACTCAAAACCGAACATCCGGCAAATCAAATTAGCAGAAATAAACTAGGGAATAGCAGTTATTAGGGTATCGGGGAATTAATTCTTAAGACTACTGGCCGGGTCGTCACAACTTTCCACATAAGGACCTAAGAACCTTATAGGCAAATTTTCCACAAATAATTCCGAGCACACACTCGTCACCTCGCATGCATGGACTACAATTAGCATAAAAAACTAAATTCCTAAGGGGAAGTCCCTCACCCAAGGTTAGGCAAGATACTTACCTCGAACCAACTCAAAATCAACTCAAAACCACGCTCTTTCCATGAGTACTCAACTCCAAATGGCCCAAATCTATTCAATTAAATTGCATGACGTAAATAACACTTCAAGTAACTGATTTTACAAGAAAATTCTAAGCTAATACGTGAAATTAGGTAAAATAACCAAAACTCCCCTTGGGCCCACACCTCGTAATCAGGTACAATTTACATATCCAGAATACTCATACTCTCATGAGTCTATACTAACAAGAACATTGAAATCGGAGTTTAATTGACCACTCAAATACCCATTTTAAGGTCTCTTAATCTCAAGCCCTAATTACATATTTTGCACCGATTTTCCTAATTTTTCCCCACTAATTAGACCTTTAATCACATATAAATGAGTTATGAAGTCAAGAATATTACCTCCAAGTGATCCCCCTTTGGTTTCCTCAAAAATCACCCTCAAAAGCTGATCCCATTAAAAAATGGTGGAAAATGGAGAAGAGTCGCGGATGAGCTATTTAAATACTGCCCCAGATATTTGTGCATTATGATCGCGAATAAAGAGTTGTGATCACGAAGAGTAAAGTGCTGATGCCCCACGAGCGTGATACGTGATCGCGAGATCAATAACGCGATTGCAGAAGAGAACCAGGTGAGCCTATGCTAGGCGAACGCATTAGAGGGAGAGGCTGACCTTCGTGTTGCGGACAGAAGCATGCGAATGCGTAGAGTAAATATTACCTGCCTTAATTGCTCAATGCGATTGCGAAGGAGATGATTGCGATTACGGTGAAGAAAACCAGAACCAAGAAATACAACATTGACATCAATTCTTTTAAGGCCAAACACCCTATGTTAACCATCAGAAACACACCCGAGGCTCCCGGGACCTCAACCAAACATGCCATATTATCTTAAATTCAAACTTGTTCCACCCATTGGAACGCCCAAAACAACGCCAAAATACCATTTTTTTCATCGAATTCAAGCCTAAGAATTCCATCAACTCTCATATCACGCTTTCGATCAAAAAGTCTATCAAACCTCGTGCGAATGACCTGAAATATTGCACATACATCACTTTCAATACTACGGAGCTATTCCAACTCCCAAAATTCCATTTCGACCCTCGTATCAAAATCTCACTATCGATCCGGAAATATAAAAAATTTAACTTTCGGCATTTCAAGTCTAAATTAGCTACGGACTTCCAAAACACAATTCGAACGCGCGCCTTAGTCCAAAATCACCTTACAAAGCTATTGAGATCACCCACAACTTATTCCGGGGCCGTTTATTCAAAAGTCTAGTTCCGAATAAATTTTCACCATTTAAGCTTCGAAAACTAGTTCTCTTCTTCCAATTTGACTCTTAATCATAATGAAATAAAATACAACCATGCACGCAATTCGATATATATAATGTGAAGATGCACGAGACCTCAAACTACTGAATCGGACGCGATTGCTCAAAATGGCCAGTCGAATCGTTATAATAACCTTCGCCCAAATTTAAGTCCTTTTAGATTCAGGAGTCCGTTTTTTTTTCACACATATTTGGGCGTTAAAATAAAGTTATTTAAATACCGCGTGTTAAGCCAACAGAAAGAAATGAAAAATATATATCTTATCTTGTGTGGATCCAAAGAACATGTCCATGGATGACAATTTTGACCCATTTTAAAAAAAAAACAAAGAGATGGAAAGGAGGTTAAATAAATAATATTGAAAGCCTATAAATTTACAGATGTACGTAAAATTAATTTTATCCACTCGATTAGATATTTTTAGAAATATACTACTGAAAAAATAATTTTTAATATTTATCATACGCATATGTTTACTGATATTAAAAAACTACTGTAGGATAATTTTGAGTTTCATGATAGAAAATTTAAGATTTAAAAATAAAAAACTAGGAATTACACCCCCACCCTCCACAACAAAAATATTAAACAAATATTCTTTTATATAGATAATGTTTGATTTCTTTTCAACCTTTTCGATAGAAAAGAATAGTATGAAATATGAATAACAATGTTTACATGAGGAAGGATAGTTCTATAAAAGTGTGAAGAGCTGAGATCTGGAATATAATAAAAAGATTATAAAATGTCGGAGACTTTCATCTTTGAAAAGTACTGAATATATAGTTCAAGAAGTTGTATGTACATCCCAAAATGAATTCTATTTGCTTCTTTTCGTCGCTGCTATCAACTCCATATATGCTTTTAATGTCTTTTTCTTTGTAGAACAAATTTTTCAAGAATTAGTAGTAGTTGACTGAAACTGCAACAGCAACACAGTAACTTATTATATTCTTTTTTACATTTTCTATGAAATAGACGAATAATCAAATAGAAATAATATTTAAAAATATGAATAAAATATTCTTTTGCAAGTCATATGAAATAAGCAAATTAATAGCAGTTATATAGAAGGTTAAATATCAAGCAATCATATAACAAAAATTAAAATTGGACAAGATTATTCTAGACAAAAAGATTGAGTTCTGCAACGTACTTAGTTAGAATTTTCAAGTATAATAAATAAGTCAATAAAATATAGTTTCACTGAAAATCCATACAAAAACTATAAATTAGCACAACACTCACAAAAGTTAACAGTAAACGAAAAAAGTTACCTGGTTTAACATTTGTAGATTGATTGCATGCAAATAGTAAGTTGATTTGCAAAATACTGATTGCGTGCAATTAATAAGTAGATTTGTCAAATATTTATTTATTGAAAAAAATTTCAATAGACAATGTTTTGACAGGAAAAAGAATTGTTTAACTGATTTAGTTTTATAAAGTAGCAGAAAAAATGTCAAAAGGATGAATACTAATAATTATTAGAAGCTGAAAAGACAAATATTGAATGAAATTCTAAAGGTTTAGGAGCATTTATACATTTTTGCAATAATGTAAGGCAAATGAAAGGGCACCAAGGATTTGAATTGGCTTTATTAATTGGTTGTACGGAAATTCAGGCTTCCTATTTATCAAGGTAATGCAAAATTTATTAATTCTGAAAAGTAATTTACTTTTTAGTACAAGAATAATATAGGAATAGTATTTAAGTGAAGGGTAGAATGATATATATATATATATATCATCGTAAGGCCCTCCTGAAATTCCTTCCAGAACCTGTTGAATAATTTTTACGGATTCTGTCATTTACCCGCTCGTACTAAATAACGAGCTAATGAATCTCCTTCTCGTTGCCATTGAACTTGCCAATCAAATTCGTCATAAGACTCATTATGATCAACTTTACTAAGGTCCTATCCTATTCCGGAAGCTCGTAGTATTGAGCCCGATAAACCCCAATTTAATGCTTCGTCTCCCCAATAATACTTACGCCTTCAACTCGTTCTAAAAAACAGGATTCCGGATAATAAGTTTTTGACACTCAGCAACCCCTGTTAATATATATATATATATATATATATATATATATATATATATATATATATATATATATATATATATATATATATATATATATATATATATATATATATATATATATATATATATATATGATTAATTTTGAGAATTTTTGAAAAGGGCATTAAGTACAAAATATCATCTAATGGGAAGTAATTTTAATCTTAAATAGAGGATAATTTGGTCTTTCATTTTTTGAAGGTTATTATGGTAATTTATCTTCACCTAAAAATTTTCATACTTATAACAATGATTGGTAACTTTTATATAGCAATTTATTCCATTTATTCATTTAGGTATGCAGAATTATTCTTCAATTTCACAAACTTACACTTTTATTTATGATAATTCAAACATAATTTTAATACACAATTATTTATTTAGACAGGGTACATGGGCAATGTGCGTATCGTAAGAATAATATCATAAAAAAATTCTCAATCATCAAATTGTTAAAATAACAACAAATTTAACAAACTCATTTGCAACTAAGAGAAGAAGAAGAAGAAGAAGAAGAAGAAGAAGAAGAAGAAGAAGAAGAAGAAGAAGAAGAAGAAGAAGAAGAAGAAGAGGAGGAGAAACTCTAAGCATAAAGAAGAAGAAAACAATAGTAAAGAAGAAGAGAAAAGTATATGTGTGAGAAGTTATTCAAAAGTTGGTATCGGTTAAACGTTTTTTAGAAAGTAGATGCAAATTAAATGGGTGGCACAAAACTTGACACCAAACAATATTTTACAGAAAATTTACTTCCTATAGTAAAGGTATACCCCTATTTATTATAAATTATAAATTTTTTAAAAATATTATTTTCTGTAGCTACCTTTTATAATTTATAGCAAATAATTATTTCTGGTATATACTACCATTAAAGCATGAAATATGTTATTTATGTATTTTCTCTCTCTCTCTCTTAGACAGTTGGACATACGTATTTTTAATGTGACTGCCGTTATTGTATTCATGAATATAGAGCGTGAAAAAATGTGAATACATGCGCATACACCTAGACTGCCCTGATTTTAAGAGCCTTTTACTATTGTATTTATGAATACAACAACGCAAATACATGTGAATACATACGCGTACAGCTGGACTGTTATGATTTTAGGTGCTTTTTGCTATTGTATTCATGAATACATGGCGCAAATACATGTAAATACACACGCGTACAACTGGACTACCCTAATTTTAGGTATTTTTACTAATGTATTCATGAATACAACAGTGCAAATACATGTCAATAAATGTGCATACTGCTGTACTGCCCTGACTTTAGGCGTTGCTGCTGTACTAATAAATACATGGCGAGAATACATGCTCGTACAACTAGACTACCATGATTTTTAGGCCCTTTTTGTTGTTGTATTATGAATACAATAACGTGAATACAATGAGTACACTACCATAATAATTGAATAGTAGCTATAGGAAGTAATTATGTATATGATGGCAATAGAAACTTAATAAACACTAAACAATAGTGGTTTCTTAAAATTCCTCTATTTTTATCATGAACTTGACAAGTAGCCCAAACACCAATTTATATAAAGGAGGACTCAGCATCGGGAGAAACTCAAAATCCAGATTTATAAGTGATCGTTAAAAAATAGTCGAGTTTCTAAAGTCATCGAATTTTAGCCACTTTTTATGTAAAGATAAATCTGAACGAAAATAATATTCAAATTTCGAAAAAATACTCTAGCATAATATACTGGCTTTCCAGTATAATATACTGGTCCAACATAATATACTGGATTTTAGAGCACCGGTGCTCCAGTCTCCAATATATTATACTGAAGCCAGTAAAGTATTCCGGTCCAGAATAACATGCTGGAAGTTTGTACACAGGTGCACTGAACTCTAATATATTATGCTGGACCAATCTTTGTTGCAGCAAAATAGGGGCTATTTTTTATTAACTTGGTATACACTGGCTATTTTTGAATGATCAGTTCGAAAACTGACTAGACCGTACAATTTTTACCTCAGCATTAGCATGGCCCAACTTGATTTAAATCCTAAGCCCAATGTAAGTACTTAGCCATTTTAATTTAGTAAAAATGATATGTAGTAGCCACTAATTAACGATGCCTTTAATTTTTATCCACTAATTGTAATGCTCAGCAAAAATAGCCATTACTATTAGGAAAAAGATATTTTTACCCTTTCTTCAATGCTTATATTCCCAAACCTTGTTTTCTTCATGCAGAAGAGGGAAATCTGAGAGCGAATTTTCAGGACAAGTTTTTTGTGTTCTCAGCATCTGTATCATCCTCTCATGCAAACGAGCTGCAGTTAATCTTTCTCCTTCTTCATCTTCTCTGTCATCTTCTATGAATCGAATGGTAGAACTGGTAATTTTTTTTGTTTTATGCATTTTTGTTTATCTATATGTGTAATCGCGATCAATGTCATGTCAAGTATATGTGAAATTTCAAAAATGATCATTATAAGTTGGTTCAGTGTCGGAGAAGTAGCATATTTTTGTTATGCTGTTATTTAGAAATTTTTAGTGTTGAAATGTGAAATGTGTTTGTGGTTGATTCAATATATTTGATTATGTAAGGACATTTTATAAACATAGTCGTAAAAATTCACAAGCTTACCGTGTTTATGAATTTTTAGTTAACTATGTTCATGAAAGATAAGGACCAAACGACATTAACTATGAAGTTGGAACTCAAAGTTAAGGACTGAGTGTCCTTAACTTTTGAACTGGAAACTTGAAGTTAAGGATGAATTGTCCTTAACTTTGGAACTTGAAAGTTGAAGTTCAGGACCAGGTGTTGTCACGACCCCAGTCCCCCTTCAGTGAACAAGTTGGTGACAACACCTATCCCCTACGACTAGGTAAGCCTAACAATGCGGAAATATTATAACTTGCGGAATATAATAACTTAAAACTGAAAAGCCAGAAGAAAAACTGTATATAGATGCCATTGACATATACAACTCAATATCTCAACAACTACAGTACCATCCCAAAACCCAGAAACTTACGAGAACACAGGCTAACGGAATGTAAGACAATGCTCTTACTCCAGAATGTCTAAATCAATATTGCGAATGAAAAGCTAACTGCTAAAGCTATAATAAGATAAAGACTCCCAGTCTGCGAAAGCGGTAGACGTACCTCGAAGTCTATTCTAGATCTCTCCGCCTCGAGGATAATACGCCTGGATGGAAGTACCTGGATATGCACATGAAAAACCTACGCAGGAAAGCCATGAGTACACAACAATGGTACTCAATAAGTGCCAAGCCTAACCTTGGTTTAGTAGTGATGAGGAAGGTCGGGCCCTACTGAGGAAAAATAATAGATGTAAATGACAGGATAAGATAAACAGTATAATTGAGAATCCACAGCAAAAGCCTACACAAATAATAAGAGTACCATAACAGAAAAACAGAAATAAAGGCAGAAGACAAAGAAATGCTGCTCCCAACAAGAATAATAATCATCAGGATCTCTTAGTATCCCGAGGATCTCTTGGTATCCTCAATATAAATGCCAGGGATCTCTTGGTATCCCGAAGATCTCTTGGTATCCTCAAAATAAGTGCCAGAGATCTCTTGGTATCCCGAGGATATCTTGGTATCTTCAATATAAGTGCTAGGGATCTCTTGGTATCCCGAGGATCTCTTGGTATCCTGAGGATCTCTTGGTATCCTGAATATAAGTTCTAGGGATCTCTTGGTATCCCACAACTCAGTCCAAATCATAACTTCCATACGGGGGATCTCCTGGAATGCCATTTTGTAGTCCCAATTTAAAATATACAGTAGTGACACACGAATATTAAATTAAAGGCCAACTCCGTATAAGTAAACCGTCAATTATACCCTAGCATGTAATGCAATTAAGGCAGTTTAAGTAAATAGGCAATTTGAGTCAACTAATCATGCTCTTCTAACTAACAACTTGTTAAGTCACCAATTACAGTAAAGCAGGGGGAAAGGGGACATGCTAAGGAATACTTTAAGAAGATCAGACTTTACAACAACTTGCACAAGCACACACTCGTCACCTCATAAACAAGGCAATTCAATTACCAAATATCATATCCTAAAGGAAGAAGTCCCTCACACAACGTTAGACAAGCTATTTACCTCGAACCGACTCCAAAATCAGCTCGAAAACACACTTTTGCCACGCGTATCCGACTCCAAATGGTCCAAATCTATTCAAATCAATTACATATCGTATAACATCTCTTAATTCAAAGCTAAGATGCGAAATTAGGTAAAATAACAAAAATGCCCCTCAGGCCAGCACTCGGAATCGGATGAAACTTATATTTTTGGAAACCTCATACTTTCACAAGTCTATACATAACAAGAACACAAAAATTAGAGTTCAAATGGCCCCTCAAATCCCAGATCAAAAATTTAAAAATCTCAAGCCCCACTTCATCCCTTTTCAGTTAAATTCCATGAATTTCTAGGCTAATTTCACAATAAAATCACGTTTTTGGTTCATACAACTTGCCTCCAATCAACTCTCCTTGAATCCCTCTTCAACTCTCTTCAAAGAGCTCTCAAAATACTCAAATATGATGGAAAAATGGCTAAGACTCGTGGATGAAATGTTTAAAAACCTCACTGCCCAGTCCCGTAATTCCTTCATCACGATCGCGGCCAAGGCCTCGCAATTGCGATGGAAAAAATTCCAAGTTTCGAAAACTACAGTATGCGAACGTGACATGGGCTCTGCGAACGCAAAGCTTCCACTCGCAAAGCTATGCAAACGCGTGATCATACACGCGAACGCAAAGAGTAATAACACTGGACCCTCAATTACTAATACGCGATCGCGAACTCTTCTCTGCGAACGCGAAGTAACACTAACTAACATTCCGTGATCGTGAAACCAATAACGCGAACGTGAAGAGCATTAACCTGGCCTACCAAAATCCTTCTATGCGATCGTGGCCCTAGGCTCGCGATCGCGAAGGCCTAATTAACCTGCAATTGCTACTGCAAATTCTGAAATTCCTTAAGTCTCAAAACTTCTCGCCAGCCATCCGAAATCACCCCGAGGCCCCCGGGACCTACACCAGAAGCACCAAAAAAATCCTAAAACCTCATTCAAACTAGTTCCAATTATCAAAAAACCTCAAACAACACCAAAATCCACCAACTCATATCGAATTCTAGCCTTAGTTTTTTAAAAGTTTTCGAAATACGTTTTTGATCAAAACCCCAACCAATCCAGCTCCAAATGATCTGAAATTTTGTACACACATCCCAAATAACATAAAGAAGCTATAAAAACTCTCAGAATTCCATTCCAACCCTCAGATAAAAATCTCACCTATCAATTGGAAACTTCAAAAAGTCAAATTTCGGCATTTCAAGCCTAAATTAGCTACGAACCTCCAAAACATATTCCGAACACGCTTCTAACCCTGAAATGACCTAACGAAGATAATGGAACCATTGGTTTCCCATTCCAGGCCATCTTTTCACTATTCCGACTATGGATAACTTTCCAACACTTAAGCCCTCATTTACGGACTAAGTGTCCCAAAACTCTCCGAAACGCAAAACCGAACGTCTCGGCAAATAAAATAAGCAGAAATAAACTTGGGAAAGTAGTTAATAGGGGATCGGGGTGTTAGTTCTTAAGACGACTGCCGGGTCGTCACAAGTTTCCTTAACTTTTCAACTTGAAAATATAATTTAAGGACTACCTGTCTTTAACTTTTAAACTTGAAACTTGAAGTTAAGAACCAAGTGTCCTTAACTTTTGAACTTGAAACTATAAATTAAGGACTGCCTATTCTTACCTCCTAACTTGTAACTCTAAGTTAAGGACTAAGTGTCCTTAACATTTGAACTTGGAATTCAAAGTTAAGGACTGCCTGTCCTTAACTTTTTAACTTGAAACTTGAAGTTAAGAACCAAATATCCTTAACTTTTGAACTACAAATTTGAAGTTCAGGACCTATTGTCCTTAAGTTTTCAACTTTAAACATTAACTTAAGGACTTATTGTCCTTAACTTTTTTACTTGAAACTTGAAGTTAAAGACCAAGTTCCTCCAAATAACTATAAGTCCTAATCTTTATTTTCTTTTTCCTTCTTTGTAGTCTGATAGTGGAAGGAGATCATGTGTTCAAGTTTGATGTTTGACGTATTTTTATGGTGTATTGGAAAGGAGATTTACAATATAAGGAAATAATCAAAAGTTTTTTTCAAATAGGCAGTGGAAGAAGTTGAGGGATGGTATTTTTGGAAACTTCTTCCGATTATGAAGTGTCAAGTTCTGTGGTAAACTTATTCACTGTATATTTCTTTCAGAAATTGTAAATAATGACCCTGATTCGATGACATTCAAGGTTTTTGACCGTGAAATTAAGTTTACATGTGAAGCATTTCATATAATTACTAGTTTGAAGTGTTATTCTTCACTGGACATTAAAGGTTTACATGAAAAAGAGAATAGGATTTCGAAAGTCTATTTCCCCGGAAAGGATAGTGTTGAGTTGGGCGATTTGTTTAATTTTATTACTAGTTACCCACATGGTATAGCTGCAGCATCTGTAGGTAGCGATGATGATGCTGCGAAGTTGGCAACAATTTATTTTGTTGAATCTTTTTTGATGGGCAATCGGAAGAATAGGAATGTGTCCGAGCAGATAATGAAAATTGTAGACGATGATGAACTCTGCTCTTCTTTCAACTGGGGATATCTTTCTTATGAAACCTTATTTAAATCATTGAAGAGTTTTTTGAATTCAAATGAAGATGAGACTGAGAAAGAGAAGACAAAGATAAAGACAAGGATAGCTACACTATACTTGGATTTTCTTTTGCCTTTTGTGTTTGGATTATGTAACGACCTGACCAGTTGTTTTGAGCTCTAGTGCGCCATTCAGCAGTCTAAGGCCACGAGCAGCTTCATTTCAGGAGTTATGACTTGTACGTATGGTTGGAATTGAATTTCGAGAAGTTCAGGGTTGATTTTGGAAGAGAATTTTCATTTTGGAAGCTTTAAGTTGAAAGAATTAACTAAGATTGGATTTTAGAATAAACGACCTCGAAATCGGGATCTGAAGGTTCCAATAGGTTCATATGATTATTTTGTACTTGGGCGTTTGCCCGGTTCGGGTTTGGATAACCCGAAAGCGTATTGACACCTATTATGGAAGTTAGAATTTTGAAAAAAATTTTGTAAGTGTGGATTGTAGTGCATTTCAATAGTATCGATGCCCGTTTGGGATTACAATTTTGTGAATAGCTCAGTATGGTGATTTTGAGGTTGGGAGCATGATCGGAAGTGAATTCGGAGGTCCATAGGTCATTTTGGAGTCATTTGGCTAAATATAGAAATTTGAAGTTTTTGAGAAGTTTGAACGGAAGTGGAATTTTTGATATCGGGGTCAAAATCCAATTCTGAAAGTGGCAATAGGTCCGTAATGTCAAATACGATTTGTGTGCAAAACTTGAAGTTAATCGGATGTGATTTGATAGGTTTCAGCATCGAAAGTAGAAGTTTGAAGTTCTAATGTTCATAAAATCTTGAATTGGAGGTTTATTCATGATTTTAGCATCGTTTGGTATAATTTGAGGCCTCGAGTAGGTCCGTGTTATGCTATGGAGTGGGTTGGTATGTTTGGATGGGATCCCGGGGTACCTCAGGTGTGTTTCGGGTTGTATCGCGCTCTTACTTGATGTTTCAACGTCATTTCTTTAGAAATAAAAGGGTACCATATTAAGAAAATGAGCTCCAAATTAAGTTTCTATTGAACCATTAGATCTGCATCATAGTTATGGAGCCATAGCGAAAAGAATAATCGAATTTAGACATCGTATGAGGGAGTTATGCTCATTTCCGTAGCGGGAAATTGCTGATTGCTGTCATAACCATAGATGTGGTCATTTTATCACAGATGCAGTCTTTTTTACGCAGATACGGGACCGCAGATGCGGTTATTTTTCTGCAAATACGGGACCGCATATGCGGTCATTTTTCCGTAGATGCGGAAACTACTGGAGGCAGTAGGGTTCTTTTAAAAATCAAAGTTTGGCTTATTTTCACTTCATCTCTTCCATGGGAGCCGATTTTAGAGAAACTTTGGAGTGTCATTTTCATCACTTAGCATGAGGTAAATGATTTCTACTGGTTTTCAGTTAAATACAAGGTTTATATATGGATTTAGATATGAAATTGGTAGGAAATTTGGGGTTTGAGGAAGACCTAGAAAATTAGTAATTTTGGAATTCTGACCATGATTTTGGGTATGGAATTAAGAGAAAATCATATATTTGAGTTCATGAGTTTGTGGGTAAACTTTATCTTCAAAAATTTCGGATTTCGGGCACGTGGGACAGAGGGCGTTTTCGTAAACTTTTCGATTGGGGTTAGGAATTTCTATAAATTAGATTGTAATGAATAATTGAGCCTATATTAATGAATTTGCGTAATCATTGGATTGATTTGGAGCATTTTGTGTCAATTAGATTATTCGGAAGGGCGTGCAATGCTGGTTATGGATATTTGGAGCGAGGTGAGTCTCTTTTCTAACCTTGTAAGAGGGAATTGTCCCCATAGGTGAATTATTGGTTATGTGCTCCTATTTGTGGGGGCTATATACGCACGAGGTTACGAGAGTCCGTGCGTAGATACTATTATGTTTAAGTTCGGGTAGTCTAGGACCTAGAAGCATGCTATACTTGGAATATTTGTAATCTTATTGATTGCTCGAATTGCTTAAACCACATCGAATTAATAAATACATTCACAAAAGGATTTGACTTATTTTCTTAAATATTTAAAAGAGAAAGTGGATTTTATTTGAATAATTATTCCTTGATAAATTCTTAATTTTCTATTTTAGCATGTATTTTATGTGTACATGCATCGCATGTATGATTCGCGAGCATGGTGATTGTTTATTTTATGTGCACCTGCGTCGCATGTATGATTCTCGAGCAGGGTGATTGTTTATTATTTGTTGACCGTTTCGCATAGATATTTCACGAGTGGAGTAATAGATGCATCTATGGTTCGAGCAGTTCGACTTTCAGCAGTGCATAGTTTTCTTTTTATATTGGATAGGGCCGTACGTCCCACGGTGGTTATTTGCGCATACTGGTATTGTTGCCTTGAGCTTATTAAAGTTGCTATTGCCTCTTCATGACTTGAAAGTATTTGGATAAATAATGGAAAGAAAAGTTTTGGAAATTTCCTATAAATGAATTAATTGTTTACTCGTTTCCTTGTATTGGATTAAAATCATGCCAATAGAAATCCACGATTTAATGTATTATTGGCATCATTATTGGACCACTAGTAAGTGTCAAAGCCGACCATCTCGTCTCTACTTCTTCGAGATTAGATGGGATACTCATTGAGTATACGTTGTTTTCGTACTCATACTACACTTATGTGCATTTTTGTTGCACACGTTTTGTCACAGTTGACATGGAGACTAGGTGAGCTATATTTCCTTGAGGCTACCCACGGCTAGTATAGTCTCTGTCTTAGGATCCTACTTACTTTTCTATCCAATTGTATTCCGGACAGCTGTTGTACTTTATTCGTTTCCTTTTTATTTTATTCATAGAAATTGCTCATGTACTTGTGACACCAGGTTCTGGGATGTATTTGGGTTTATTCAAAAATTTTAAAAGCTGTTTAAATACTTCATTATTCATTTGGAGGAATACACTGAATATTGTTTTAATCATATAAAAGAAGTGTTTCCAAAATTTTAAAAACAAGACTTTAATTTAGTTTTCAGTTGGCTCGCCTACAACGGTATCCGACGCCACCATGACCCTTAGTGGATTTTGGGTCGTGAGAACATGGTATCAGAGCACTAGGTTTCTAGGGTCTCAGGAGTCATCAACAAGTCTAGTAGAGTCTCGCGGATTGGCGTAGAGACGTCTGTACTTATGCTTGGGAGGCTGCAGGACTGTTAGGAGTACTTCCCTTCTTGATTCCTTATCGTGCGGTTTGACTTCCTGTGAGGCTTATTCCTTTGTTTCTTTCCTAGTCAATCTTATGCGACGCGACACTTGTTATAAATCGAGAATGGAAAAATTGTAATGGAACTACAAATGTGTTGTGGGTGTTTCTCCCTGCAGGGTTGTTTGAGCTATTACTATCGCTTTGTGGAGGGATATTCTATTATTTCGACTCAGTAGTGGTACTTCTGAGATCTCGAAGGTTAGGCACAAGTTGCCGTGAAGTTTATGAACTATTATTCTGCAGTATTTATATGATGGTAGGATGCTTGCCTATGTGTCAGGGTAGTGAATGACTTGAAAGGAGGTTTACTCAGTGCATGATCTAGAGATTCAGTATTTTATTCCTGGCAGGGGAAAGACAATCAGGCTAAGAATGTTCAGATTCGGGTTGATGGGGTAACTAGACTTGGTATTTTCGAGGGTGGTGGAATTTTCATCTGCGACTTAGTGTCATTGTCCTTGGTTGTATGTGTTAAGTTTGCCGGTGCTACGATTTTCTGCAATTTGCCTTGGGATAAGGCATTGTAAAACAATCATGGAAAGACAACAGTAAATGTCGCGGGGTGCAGTGGTTCAGATCAAATCAGTGTTTATAATGTTGACGGCTCGAGAAAAATGATCTTTAGAAATGTTTACAGTTAGTACCGATGGTGGACGCAAGTGCTATGAAGATAGATTTTATTAATGAAACAATTAAGAAGCAAAGGATGAGAAAGACATGTGGAAAGTGTTAGGCGTTGGCTAAAATTTCTAGAAGGCCGAGTATAAGAGGACAAAGTCCAATAGTCGACTATAGGGCCGAGTTTTGCCAAAGTGGGAGAGTTTGGAGTGATTTTGAGAAATTGTTTATTGGTGGTTTGGGGCTACGGAATAATTTGGAGTATGGGCTATTATGCGACATGGGATTTGAAATAACAGGAAGGATCTGCTTGAATGAAGAAGGATACAACATAAACTTGGATTGGAAGAATGTTGCCGCACATTAAATTGATGTCCACAAAGGGTGAAGTGACTCATGCAGCTAGAGAGAGAGAGAACTCGGACTCAAGAAAGGTTATGTGTAGTAATTTTACCCCGTGCAGCAGCGTTAGGAGAGTTGGGGGAGTGATTTCCACAGGTGGATTATTACTGTGAGCAGTTTAGCGGTCACATGGTTGGCGAAGCTTCTGGGATGAATTCTATTGGTTATACAACAAAGGGATCGGTTGTGCGAATATTTTTGATGATCCAAAGTGTAAAAAAGGGGTTTCTACAGTACGATATCAAGAATTTTGGTGGTTGATTGCGCAAGGTTATGTCAATAGGAGATTAAGAATCCTGGAAAATTCTAGAGTTTTGTAATAATGGCTTCGAGCTAAGTGGGAGAATCCCAACGCCTATGATGGGGTTGCATGGTTAATTACTTGCGAAGGTTCTGGTTATTAGCATATTGATGGGTTACTCCAACTATGGGAAAAGAACTTAAGTGGTAAGTGAGCAAAAGAATCGTTAAGGGTGTGCTAGGGTTGGCCTTGTTGGCGTGCTTAGACTTGAGGAAAAGATTCAGGATTTTGCTTTGCATAGATCCGGGTTTCAAGGGAAGTGATTCAGTGGGTTCTTCGCAAATAGGATATTCATGTGATAAAAGACTCATGAGTTGATTATTTTCGGGGCCAAGTCAGAGCGGGTGGCTCTCAACAACGGTCCTAGTAAATTCGAAAGATGAGGTGTGATGCCTAATGATTTCAAGCCTATTAGTACAGTTAAGAATAAAGCTTTTTAGCAACCTATGAGAAGAGGCACAGAATGTTTTGAGATGATTTGACTTGCGATGTCACAATTGGGAGGCACAAAATGATTCGTGGGACATAAGACAACATTGTCTCGTGATTCAAGGTCACTCGGGATGAGTGCGATGGAGTGTGGTACGTGTTGGATGGAGTTACTGTTATTTTCAAGGCAATCAAGGATAAATTGGAAAGAAGATAGGTTGGTTAGCCATAGTTGAATTGGCATAATGCTGGTAGTGATTAGTTCCTTCAGTGTGATCAAGTTATATGAGTGATTATGACAGAATGTGTGAGACTTGTCGGCTGCCGTAATTGATGTTATTTAGAAGTATTTTATTGTTATGGTATGCTATGTGTAGGCAGATTCCGAAAAGGGCTATAGTGGCTTAGACCATTACTTAGAGATTTGCATATTCTACGGCTATGAGAATTCTCCTGGATAGTGCTATTGTTCTCCCAAAGTGAGTTAAGTGGGAAGTTTTATATGATGAAGGGTTAGCCTAATAGTGGTTCCGAAGCTATGATGAAAAGCGTGTTCTATCGTATGTTGGCTGATAGGCGCAGTGAGTGGTATGGAATTTGAAGTAAAGATCAAGGTAATAGCTCGGTATGGACAAGGATGTCATGAGCTCGGATGGGCGAGAAAGGAGTTTGGATGATTAAGGTAAGTTGGTACTGTCTTCAACATCACCTGAGATTGGTGTTTTGTAAAGAAGGCTTGCATCCTGGTTAATGATTCTTGGTCGCTTTTCAACGTTAGCACAAGCGGTGGTTTGGATGCGCGACCTAGTTATTCGTTGTGGTAAGTTGTGTACCATAGGAAAATTGTATAAGTGTGGCAGGTAGCAGCCTGATTGATTAAGGACTTAAACCAAGTATGAAGGTTGTGTTAATATCGTTGAATTGAGAATATATGCCTGAAGGGCACTCAGTCTATTAAGTGGTGAACTACGATTGATTTTTCCGACTATGATGGATGTTTTTATGTGATGAGCGAAGGAGGAGTTATTATGGGATTTGAAAGGTAATTAGCGTAGTTTAATGTGATCAGAATCGGCTTGAGGTTAGTGGATGAATTTAAATGTGAATATGGGTTCTATATCAGGCCAGACATGTTCATTTCAGTAATGCACTCCTTATGAAGGAGTAGTGAGGTACTATTTTGTTGTCAGATATTTCATGTAATGATATATTGCACCGTGCAAGTTGTGAGGCGGCTTGCTGAATTGCTCATGTGTTGAGGTTCCGCGTAGAGATGATGTTATATGAGAAGGATGGCTCTTGAGATTCAGATCATGTAACACACCTCAGTTGTGTTTGAGTTTTGTTGCCCATAGAGCTATATGTTCCCTCTAGGATGGTAATATGCACTTAGCGTGTTTACGACCGATATTCGGTATTTTATTATAATGAGCGAGTTCTAAGTGTTGATCGGGTGGCACGCCGCCATGGGTATATTGTTTAGATCGGGTTGAGCGTCACATCGGTGCGATATTCAACATAGTTCCTTATATATGTTTTATATGTTTCATTACCATTTTTCGAGGAAAGCTCAAATTAGATTTGAGCCCACGTCACATGAATGATTCGCAAGCGGGGTGCCTGTTTAGTATGTTTCCCGCGTTGCATGTATGATTCGCGAGCGGGGTAATTGAATTTCCTTTTTGGAGTTCGTTTTCCATTGGTATCACGTTCTAATTAGTGTTGGAAACACGTTTCAAATGCAATATACTAAACGTGTGTTCTTTTGTAGGTTTTGATGAATGTCAAACAAAGCAAAAAGTGATATATAGCAGTGCTCAAGGAAAAGCACAAAATGGATGCATTACAAGAAGCTCAAGACAAAGTTTAGAAATGTTATAATTGAGTCAATATTAATTGTGATCTTGATTCCTCAACTTGGCTCATAACATGGCTTCTCTACTAAAATTATTTTTCCAAAATCATGCATATTTAAATTAAGTGTCAAATGATTTTAAACTATGCATATTTACATTTGTTAAAATGTTTTCCAAGCATGCCTCAAAAATCTGGGCTAAGATAATCGATTATGTACTTATGATAATCGAGTATCTCTAAGCCAAGACTGCATGACAATCGATTGTGAATTAATGATAATCGATTGTGAGTAAGTCAGTTAACATCAGGTTTTTGCAAACTGCATAACAATCGATTGTGTACTTATGATAATCGATTGTTAACTGAGGCAAAGTTTTCAAAACTCATAAAAATCGATTATGAACTAATGGTAATCGATTAGAATGAGAAAAATGTCTCCCAGTGATTTTAAATAAAATGATAATCGATTGTGGCTTTTGATAATCGATTATATCTGAGACAGAGAGTTTTGAAATTAATTAATAATCGATTATTCCATTTGATAATCGATTGTTGAAGCTGACCGTTGTCATATATTTTCAATTACCTTCAGGTAATCGATTGTTGATATTTAACAATCGATGTTTTGCGTAAAATCTGGAAAAGATTTTCTGAACGTTGTTAAAATAATCGATTGTTGATTTCCGGACAATCGATGTTTTATGCCAAAAATTGGAAAGGATTTCTTAACGTTATAAATAATCGATTATTGATTTGAAGTAATCGATTGTTGACGTAAAATCTGGGATTGAATTTTTAATCTGATAGGCAAACAATCGATTGTTTAGTCTTGACAATCGATTGTCACTGAGTAATTTCAGCAATCCTTAATTGGCAATTAGACAACGGTAAGACTGAGTTTTTCACCTATAAATACAGCTTCAACTCAGTGTTTTCACAACAACAACATATACACTTTGAGTATTTTCATTGCTAAAAGCTTTCTTACATTGATCATCATTTTCCATTCATCCATAAAGCTTTTTGAAGAGCCATTCTATTGAGCTAAGTTGTTGTGATCTTGAGCGTACTATTTCTACTCATATCTACTCATTAAGGAGTGCTTTGTAAAGTGAGTGTGTTTTGTGTTAGTAAGAGAATTGCGATTCTCGTTTGTTGAGGAACTTGTGATTCCTCGGTTGAAGTCTTTGGGATTGTTATCCCCGAGCAGTTGAAGTCTTTGGGATTGTTATCCCCGAGCAGTTGAAGTCTTTGGGATTGTTATCCCCGAGCAGTTGAAGTCTTTGGGATTGTTATCCCCGAGCAGTTGAAGTCTTTGGGATTGTTATCCCCGAGCAATTGAAGTCTTTGGGATTGGTATCCCCGAGCAATTGAAGTCTTTGGGATTGTGATCCCCGAGCAACTAGGTGAGGCTTGTGTCCTCAGCTGTAACGGTTTGTTAAGCACCCGTAAGCTTGACAAGTTTAGTGGAAATCTCGAGAGAGTCTCTCGGGGACTGGACTAACCACGTTTGTGGCCAACCAGGATACATCATTGTGTAAGTTTATTCTACTGCACTTGTTTTAATTTCTGCAAAGTTTTTTAAATTCCGCACTAAAACGCTTAATATTTTTAAAACGCTATTCACCCCCCTCTAGCGTAAAGCGTATTGTCCAACAATTGGTAGCCCATTGGCACATTGTGGAATCATGTGAGATTTTTGATCATGTCCAGGGTGGCTTATTGCCGGAGCATTACAATTGAGTGAGATGAGATCATTTGGGTTTAGGATCAGTGCAATCTGATTACATGAAGCATATTAAGGATCAACGACCATTATATTGTTTTAGAATGAGGTAATGGTTCTTGTCATGAGTATAGACTCAATGATTGGTTAACTTGACAGTTGGTTATGAATTTCTACGCATCTCTTCTGTCGTGGCAGAGTTGAAGAGTTAGAGAAAGACATGTGTATTACATGAGGTGCAATGCGAGCATCAGATTCGTGGAATTTTGACTAATTAGGACAGAGAATGTTATTGTGGTCTTGTGAGTAAAGCGGTGAAAGGTGTGAATTCAACAAAGGTATGCAGTCATGTTCTGGTGCATCGTGTGGTGATTGATACAGTGTCTGTATGTTGGAAACATGCATGACAAAGAATTTCGAGTGTTGGAATTGGGCTATAAGGCTTAGTTGCTTGAATAAAAAGGGAATATCTTCATAATTGATCGAGCTAATGAGCTCAATTGAGTTGTGGTAGCACGGGAAGGTGCACGAGGTGTTAAACAATGATGTCACACTACTTCTGTGTAGTTCTCAGCACGTTCGAGGACGAACATAGGTTTAAGGTGGAGAGAATATAACGACCCGACCGGTCGTTTTGAGATCTAGTGGGCTATTCAGTAGTCTAAGGACATGAGCAGCTTCATTTCAGGTGTTATGACTTGTATGCATGGTCGGAATTGAATTTTAGGAAGTTTAGGGTTTATTTGGGAAAAGAATTCTCATTTCGGAAGCTTTATGTTGAAAGAATTAACTAAGATTAGATTTTAGACTAAACGATCTCGGAATCGGGATCTGAAGGTTCCACCAGGTTTGTTTGATGATTTCAGACTTAGGCGTATGCCTGGTTCGGGTTTTGGATAACCCGAGGGCGTTTTGGCACCTTTTGTGGAAGTTAGCATTTTGGAAGAAATTTCATAAGTTTGGCTTGTTGTGCATTGCAGTGTTATTGATGCTCGTTTGGCATTTCGAGTTTGTGAATAGCTCCATATGGTGATTTTGAAGTTGGGATCGCGATCAGAAGTTAATTTAGAGGTCCGTAGGTCATTTTGGAGTCATTTGACTAAAGATAGAAATTTGAAGGTTTTTAAGAAGTTTGACTGGAAGTGGACTTTTCGATATCGGGGCCAGAATCCGATTTGAGAAGTGGCAATAGGTCCTATTATCGAATATGACTTGTGTGTAAAATTTGAAGTCAATCGGACGTGATTTGATAGGTTTCGGCATCGAAAGTAGAAGTTTGAAGTTCTAAAGTTCATAAAGCTTGAATTGTAGGTTGATTCATGATTTTAGCGTTGTTTGGTATGATTTGAGGCCTCGAGCAAGTCCGTGTTATGTTATCGAGTGGGTTGGTGTGATTGGACGAGATCCCGGGGGGCCTCGGGTGTGTTTCAGGTTGTATCACGCTATTATTTGATGTTTCAACGTCATTTCTTTGGACATAAAGGGGTACCATATTCAGCAAATCAGATCCAAATTACGTCTTTTCTTGAACCATTAGGTCCGTATCGTAATTATGGAGCCATAGCAAAAGAATAATCGAATTTGGACATTGTATGAGAGAGTTATGCTCATTTCTGTGTCAGGAAATTGCTGGTTGCTGTCATATCCGCAGATGCGGTCGTTTGTCCGCAAATGCTGTCATTTGTCCACAGATGCGGGACCGCATATGCGGTCTTTTCGTAGATGCGGGACCACAGATGCGGTTATTTTTCTGCATCTGCTAGAGGCAGTGGGGTTCTTTTAAAAATTGAAGTTTGGCTCATTTTCACTCATTTCTTCCATGGGAGCGGATTTTGGAGCAAATTTGGAGTGTCATTTTCATCACTAAGCATGAGGTAAATGATTTCTACTTGTTTTGAACTAAATACAAGGATTATATATGGATTTAGACATGAAATTAGTATAAAACTTGGGGTTTGAGGAAGACCTAAAAAATTAGTAATTTTGGAATTGTGACCATGATTTTGGTTATGCAATTAATAGAAAATCATATATTTGAGTTCGTGAGTTTGTGGGTAAACTTTATCTTCGAAAATTTTGGATTCTAGGCGCGTGGGCTCGAGGGCGTTTTCGTCAACTTTTCAATTGGGGTTAGGAATTTCTATAAATTAGATTGTAATGAATAACTGAGCCTATATTAATGGATTTGCATAATTATTTGCTAGCTTTGGAGCATTTTGCATCAATTAGAGACTTCGGAAGGGCATGGAATGCTGGTTATGGATCTTCAGAGCGAGGTGAGTCTCCTTTCTAACCTTGTAAGATGGAATTGTCTCTATAGGTAAATTAATTGGTTATGTGCTATTATTTGTGGGGCTACGTATGCACGAGGTGACGAGAGTCCGTGCGTAGCTACTATTATGTTTAAGTTCGGGTAGTCTAGGACCCATAAGCATGCTATACTTGGAATTAGTTGTAATCTTACATCAAACAAATAAATACATTCACAAAAGGATTTTACTTCTTTTCTTAAATTGTTAAAAAAGAAAAAGGATTTTATTTGAATAATTATTCCCTGATAAAATTCTTAATTTGCTAATTTTTAGCATGTATTTTATGTGTACCTGCGTCGCATGTATGATTCGCGAGCAGGGTGATTATTTATTTTATGTGTACCCGCGTCGCATGTATGATTCTTGAGCAGGGTGATTGTTTATTTTATGTTGGCTGCATTGCATGGATAGTTCGCGAGCGGGGTAATAGATGCATCTATGATTCGAGTCGTTCGACCATCCGCAATGCACAATTTACTTTTATGTTGGATCAGGCTGTACGCCCCACGGTAGTTATTGCGCATGTTGGTATTGTTGCCTTGAGCTTATTAAAGTTGTTATTGCCTCTTCATGGCTTGAATAAATAATGGAAAGATATTTTTTGGAAATTTCTTATAAACTAATTAATTATTTACTCGTTTCCTTATATTGGATTAAAATCATGCTCATAGAAATCCACAATTTAATGTATTATTAACATTATTATTGAACCACTACTAGGTGTCAAAGCTGACCATCTCATCTCTACTTCTTCGAGATTAAACGAGATAGTCATTGAGTACACGTTGTTTTCGTACTCATACTACACTTCTGTGCATTTTTGTTGCATAGGTTTATGCATGGATATAGACTTGTTGGCATAGCGTCATGGTTGACATGAAGACTAGGTGAGCTGTATTTCCTCGAGGCGACCCGCAGCTAGTATAGTCTCTTTCTTAGGATCCTACTTACTTTTCTGTCCAATTGTAATCCGGACAGCTGTTGTACTTTATTCGTTTTCTTTTTATTTATTCTTAGAAATTGTTCATGTACTTGTGAGATTAGGTTCTGGGACGTATTTGGGTTTATTCAGAAATTTTAAAATCTATTCAAATACTTCATTATTCATTCGGAGGAATATACTGAGTATTGTTTTAATCGTATGAAAGAAGTGTTTACAAATTTTTAAAACAAGAATTTAATTACGTTTTTTAGCTGGCTTGCGTGACAACGGTGTTCGGTGCCACCACGACTCTTAGTGGATTTTGGGTCGCAATAATTCCTCTTTTCCAAGAAAAACAATCTGTGAAATTTCATGAATCTAGTTATCCTCGGATGTTACGTTATTTGGAAATGAAATCTCCACAGTTTGATTTTCTTTGTAAAAAATACGTCCATAATGAAAATGTAAGTTAATCTAATTACTAGCTATTTTTTTGTTTATTTATTGTTGTTCTGAAACGTATGCTTATTTTTTGTCATATAATTGTTGTATAAGTTGATCGAGGTGTCACCATTTATTCCTGTTGAAGAAGATACATAGCCTCTTAGTTTGGGCGCGCCACTTTCTTAAGATCAAAGCTCAATGCCTTCTTCCACACGATTTGATGAAGTCTTGCTTAAGGAAATTGTTAAAGTAGGTTTTCTACCTTTGAATAGCATTTTTTATTTTATTATTTTATGTTTACGAGACTTTTTTGTTTTTATGTTTTTTGATTCAGAGATTATCAGAGAGTTTTAAGAATGATCTGCAAGCTGAAGTTACTAGAATAAATCAGAAAATAGATGTAGCAAAAAAAAGATTGAGAATGAAATCATGGATATCATTAGTTTCAGTTAGTTCAAGTTCAGGACTTTGTGTCATTAGCTTTTGAACTTAAAACTATAAGTTAAGCACTACATGTCCTTAACTTTTTAACTTAAAACTATAAGTTAAGTAATGTCTGTACTTAACTTTTGAACTTAATGCATGAAGTTTATGACCAAGTTTCCTTAACTTTTGAACTTAAAACTATAATTTAAGGACTGTCTGTCCTTACTTTTGAACTTGGAATTCAAAGTTAAGGACGACTTGTCATTAACTTTTGAACCTGTAATTAAAACTTAAGGACTGCCTGTCCTTAACTTTTGAACATAGAATTCAAACTTAAGGACCGCTTCTCCTTAACTTTTGAACCTGCGAGTCAAACTTAAGGACTGATGTCCTTAACTTTTCAACCTGTAATTCAAACTTAAGGACTTCTTGTCCTTAACTTTTGAACCTGTCCTTAACTTTCTAACTTAGTTTCTTTCTTAGGATTTAAAGAAAACTCTAGGATCAAAGCTTGATACTTTGTTGAAGATTTATGGGAAACCTGATGAAAAGATCATAGAGAGAGAATCTAGTGTTCCAATTACTAAAGATAGAGTTGATGATCATTGTCGTGCTACAACCTACTATTACAATCAACAAAGATGTAGGCTATGATGAACGTGATGATATGGATGTGCATGCAGAAGTTCAGTATGAAAGCAATTTTAGAGATGCACATCTAGATGATGAAACTAAGAACGTCATTGATATTGGAAAAGGTTAGATATAGATTTTGAATTTCTTTTTCATTGAAATTTATAGTCAATAATGTAATACATATAAACTTTTTTGTGATTTCATATATTTGTAGAATCTATTGATGGAGTGGAAGCTGAAGATGTAGGAGAATGTCAAGACCAGGAAAATTAAAAAGAGAAAGGAGTAACAGAAAAAATTTGGAAATGTGGATTGCGATCTCAAGAGGATTTAGAAAGTCCATTGGGAACAAGTGTCAGCGAGATTGTATGCAAATTCTTAGAAGGAACATATGATATGTCTACACCTCTGTCATATAAAGAAAAATATGGAGTTCAAACTTGTGCCAATCAAGGTTAGATAAAATTTTCATTATATATTGAATGTTAGTTTTAGTGAATTATTAGAATGTGTATTAACTACAAATGTTACAGAATCTTTTGAAGCTGCAAGGGAAGAAGCTGGAGTGGAGTATCAAGAGAAAAGTGGAGTACAATCTCAAGACGTAAAAATTACCGAGGGAACAAGCAGAAGTGAGATTGTTTCCAAATACATAGATGCAACATGTGATCTCTCTACACCTTCCTCTCTTACCGACGATATTGAAACCCAAGAAAATGCTAGTGAAGATAATGATTTAATTGGGATGATCTTGACTATTGCAAATGGTTAGAAAATGTTTTTTTAATTTTATATATGTTTGTTATAATCAAAGATTAGTAACAAGTACTAATTGTGTTAGCTCTTGTAAATAATTTGCAGAATCTTGCAAACTTGCAATTAAAGAACGTGGTGAACAATTGCAAGATAAAGAAAATGTGCAGTTGGAAGATAAAGAAAAAGATGCATGCAATATCTTAGCTCAATTGTCTGATGAAGAAACACAAGAAGGCAGTGTGAAGAAGACATTTACTGATTGTGTATTCACAATTGAAGTTTTGTCTCTTTATTTGACGACTTGCATATATATATATATATATATATATACGAGGAAAACAAAGAGAGATAGTTTTGGTTATGATGGTCCGTCATTTTCTATTCTTATTCCTACTCCTACAAGTACACAAATGAGCATTGATGGGGCTTTGTCTATGGAGGTTGAAGTAAATGTTGAAGAAGAGCTTGGTCGAGGTAAAAGGAACAAGAAGCTATGTTGGCAGCTGAAATGTCCTTTTGATGAAGAAAGAAAAACAAGAACATCGATGGCCGACAATCAAAATACTCCCAGAGTTCATGCTGGATAAAATCAACATATACTCGTAGGTATATTTTTCAATATGACAGAGTTGATGCAAAATTATTGAAGCGATTCATTATATGGTTGGGCAAGGAGAAAAGGAGAGGTCGCAAAAAAGAGTAAGTCCCTTATGTATTTCAATATTGATATTGAAATTTCTAAAGTTAAGTGTCCTTAACTTCTGTGATTGTAAGAGTAACTTTAGGACCAAGTATCTTTAACTTTTGAATTTGAATATCAAAGTTAATGAACAAGTGTCCTTAACTTTTCAACTTGGAAATCAAAGTTCAAGACTAAGTGTCCTGAACTTTTGAACTTGCAAGTCAAAGTTCAGGACCATGTGTCGTTAACTTTCGAACCTGTCATTCAATGTTAAGGACTGTCTGTCCTTAATTATTGAACCTGCAAGTCAAGCTTAAGGACTCCTGTCCTTAACTTTTGAACTATATACTCAAAATTAAGGATAGACGGTCCTTAAGTTTTGAACTCTGAACTCAAAGTTAAGGACAAATAGTCCTGAACTTTTAAATAAGTAAGTTTAAGTTCAGGACCATGTCTCCTTAACTTTTGAAGAAACTCAAACTTTAGGACCAAGTATCCTTAGCTTTTGAACTTTTCAAATTTAAGGACTGCCTGCCTTTAATTTTTCAACTTGAAAAACTAAGTTCGCGAATAACTTCTAACTTTGATATTTTAAAAATTTTTTGGTGAGAAAATGATATATATGCTGATGATAATGGTGTGAGGAAGAATCCATACAAATTGTATCATCAAAAAATCAGTAGCAAAATGATCTTCCTTGAGTTTCAGATAGCAGATTTGTACTTGATGATAAGGTTAGATAATTTGCAAGGCATTTATTTTGTTTATTCTTAATTTATTATTTATTAATTATTTTATGATTGATGGATTTATTTTATTTTTTGCCTTTTTATGAAGCATATTGACATTGCCCTATATTATTTGAGAAAGAAGGAATGTTACCACCTTCACGACCATCCTTTTTGTTGCACAACTACTAATATTCTTTTTGATAACCATATGGTGCTTGTGTATGAAGATTTCAGTGAAGATGCTTCTGATAACTTTTGGTGTGCTAGTGATGATCAGTTGTCTCTGACACCATATGTGTGAGGGGATAGCCGTAGATGTGGAATTGCTTGAACAGAGGTTGACAAAATCTTTTTTCTATGTCGCCTTCCTTTAAAAGATGATAATGTTGTGACACACTTTCTTTTGGGGGGGGGGGAGGTTTGGACTTGAATCGAAAAAGATTGATGTATACGATTCCATATATAGTAAGCCATATGAGGCAGGAATGAATCACATGGAAATGTAGGCACGCATGATCCCCCACTTGCTAAAGTTCTCACGGTTTGACAAACATCACAAGTCTTTTGGAAATGCCTTCAACAAATTTAATATTCATTGGCAAAGATCACCACACCAAACTGAATCGTACTTGTTGTTATTTGTTATATTATTTATTATTACTTTAGATTTTTGGTTTAATTCATTGCATATCTTACATCTTTCTTAGGTCTGATTGTGGTGCATTCTTGATCAAATATGTGGAGTTGTTGATGATTGGAAAGGATGTTGACAAATTCCAACCCAAAGAAATAAAATACTTTAGAAAAGAACTTGCCGCAAATCTTTGGGCACATGGTGAATGGAAAAGAAATTCTGGTTATTATACTCAGCCAGAAAATGTTGGCGATGATTATGAGAGTGAAAATGAAACTTGTTATCCAAAGGAGTTGTAGTTTAGTTGTATAAACTTTAGTTGTGGTTGATATTTTCTATAGAATTGTTGTAAAGAATACATATGAATTGTGCAAGTTTAGAAAACTCTGAAATATTCTGTAAATATCTCAAAAGGCACTAATATTTTGTTGATGAAGCATTATTTTTTGTCACATCTATGCAAAATTACAATTTCAGAAGTAATATAAAGTCATTATTGTTACTAATTTCTTTGTTTCTCTCAAGTGTTGATTTGTCTATTGAGTTTGCTAGTATTAGTTCATGACTAAGTGTAATTGAACTTCTAATTCAAAATTAAAGACGAAGTGTCTTTAACTTTTGAAATTTGAACATAACGTTAAGGACTGCCTATCCTGAACTTTTGAACTTTAAACACAAAGTTAAGGACTGACTGTCCTTAGCTTTTGAACATATAATTCAGACTTAAGGACACCTGTCCTTAACTTTACAAAAGTTAAGGACAGACAATCATTAACCTTTGAACTTTGAACTCAAAGTTAAGGATCACCTATCTTTAACTTTTGAACGTATAATTCAAACTTAAGGATTGTCTGTCCATAACGTTAACCTGCAAGTCAAACTTAAGGCCTCCTGTCCTTAACTTTTGACCTTGAAACTCAAAGTTAAGGACTTATAGTCCTTAAGTTTTGAACTTTGAACTATAAGTTAAGGACTACATGTCCTTAACTTTTGAACTTGAAACTCAAAATTAAGGACAAACAGTCCTTATGTTTTGAACTTGAAACTATAATTTAAGGACTGTCTGTCCTTAACTTTTTATCTTTGAACACAAAGTCAAGGACTTCCCGTCCTTAACTTTTGAACTTGCATGTCAAAACTAAGGACTCCTATCCTTAATCTTTAAACTTTGAACTCAAAGTTAAGGAATGCCTGCCCTTAACTTTTGAACGTATAATTCAAACATAAGGATTGTCTGCCCTTATCTTTGAGTTTGAACTTTTGAACGTGTAATTCAAACTTAAGGACTACTTGTCCTTAACCTTTGAACCTGCATTTCAAACTTAAGGACTCCTGTACTTAACCTTTGAACTTTAAACTCAAAGTTAAGGATTACCTCAAACTCAAACTTTGAACTATAAGTTAAGGACTACACGTTCTTAACTTTTGAACTTGAAACTCAAATTTAATGACAAACAATTCTTAAGTTTTGAACTTGAAACTATAATTTAAGGACTGCATGTCCTTAACTTTTTAACTTTGAACATAAAGTTAAGGACTGCCTGTCCTTAACTTTTGTGAAGTTGAGGACAGACGATCCTTAAACTTTGAACTTTGAACTCAGAGTTAAGGACTGCTTGTCCGTAACTTTTGGACGTGTAATTCAAAGTTAAGGACACGAGTCCTTAAGTTTTGAACTTGAAACTATAGGTTAAGGACTGCTTGTCCTTAAATTTGAACCTGCAAGTCAAAATTATGGACTCCAGTCCTGAACTTTTAATCTTTGAGCTCAGAAGAAACAAAAATATGGTAAGAAGAAAGAAATTTTTAAAATTCAGATATCTGCTCAAATAAGATTAATCTAGATGAATCCAATTTATAGAAAAACATAAAAGATTCCATAACTATAAGTGGATATATCTACTATTCTCTATTCTTTCTTGAAATTGGATGTATTGCCGGAGAATATATTCAAGGTGTTGTATTATGACCAATTCTTCTGCAACGACCACATTTGCATGTTATTTTTGATGACTCGGTTGAAGGAGTATGCCTTTTTTTCCTTCTACCTGGTAGCACTTTGAAATCTGGAGATTTAACAATCTATGACTTTACACTCTCTGGTACAATCCAAGAATCAGTATGTCCTACAGGATGTATTTGTCTTTATATGTTTTCAACCAAGATTCCTTTAAGGACTAGTGCGAACAAAACTTGGACTTCTTGATGTTTCTCTTATCGATAGCTACAATTGCATGTATGCATGGTAATTCTTCAAATTGAAACTGAAAACAATCACAAATTCTTTCGTTTAAGTCCACCAAGAAAGTTATTCTTTCTTCTTCAACTCTAGAACGCCATGAATCAACAGGGAAGACCTTTAATGTTAATAAACTATAAGTTAGTATATTATGTTAAATTATATTAAAATCATAGCTAAACATAAAACATATTATGCTAAATTTATTTTTTTCTTCAATTCCTCCTCTACCCAACAAGAAACATCATAAAAAATTCCTCCTTCTTCATATCTTCTTTCATAAAACCAATGTTGTAGATTCACCTGAATGAAATCCGTCATTCTTAATATAGGTAGCACCCTTGCTTCTAATAGGACATAATTCATTCAACTATCTTTGTTGTGAGCATGTCATATCTTTGTCGTGGACTACAAGAATGTGCCCACCTTTTCGGTGGTTCTTCCATCTAGTTGTCAAAAGTCTTCTTATCTACTTTTGCTATATTTGACATGTATAGGTCAAATTATTTGCGCCTATATACTCTTGCAGTACTTTGGAAAAGTTTATGACCTCACTTTTCACCTTCCTTCTCTTTAGGTTCTGCTCCAAATGATAGATGCAAATCCCATGATAGCTTTCAGGATATACCTTTGCAATGTCATATCCAATAGCTTGATGCCTGTTTGATAAAAATATTAAATTTTCGTAGCTTCCAATTACATTGCAAAGCTGAATAAAGTACCACTCATAAAAATTGTTATTTTCATATTCTGCTATTCCAAAGGCTAGTGAGAAAATTTGGTTATTTGCATCCTTTGAAACTGAAATCATTAAAACGCCACAAAATTTTTAACTTCAAAAACGTTGCATTAACAGCAATCATTGGTCTACAATAATTCTAACCAGCTATTGATGATCCATATGCATAAAACATATAAACAAACCTGAAAATACAATATAAAACAAGGTTAAGAGAAGTTAAGAATAGGTATCCTGAACTTCAGATTACAAGATTAAAAGTTAAGGACAGTCAGTCCTTAACTTAGAGTTTCAAGTTATAAAGTTAAGGACATGCAGTCCCTAACTTTGAGCTCAAACTTCAAAACTTAAGGACAGCCAGTACTGAACTTCTTATTACAAGTTTAAAAATTAAGGACAGCCAGTCCTGAACTTCTAGTTACAATTCAAAAGTTAACTGGTTAAAGACATTATGTCCTAAATTTTATAAAACGTACTAATAAACGTTTTTTTGATTTACCTGTTGTTGTCGTCTATCTTTATGTTAGTATAAGTTCCAGGGTTTTTACTTCTCATCATATACAATTATGAAGACAATAATTCATAATTCTTTTCGAGAGTTTCTCTTATTAAAGTGGAAGCAAGTTGAATAGCACGCACGCCTTGTGATACCCAATATCTAGTTAATGTAATTTTTGCATCTCTGCCATGACAAAAGCTGGTGTAACTTCAAATCTAAGGTCTCGAAGATTGTCGATAATGTAACCACTAATCAACTTTGGAGTAGTATGCCTTTGATTAGCTTTCATAGTGTTAATAGTGCGGTCATGCTTTTTCTCAATCTTTACTATCTTGAACAGTGTTGCATCTTTAATTCTAAAAGCATGCACACACCAACAACACCTATCATCAATGCATTTCAACGAATATCTTGTTGAGCTTGATCTTACAACCTTGAATTCAAAATGTACTTTAATTGCTATATTCAAAAAAAAGTTAATTATACCCTTCTTTTTGTCAAATATTGATCCCACTTTTATTTCATCCAAAGAAGAATTTTCTATTAATATCGTTGTTGGGGTTTCTTTTCGTTTCAAATTTGATCTTCATCTAGTTAGTTAAGTAGAGGTCTTTTTAGCAACTTCTTCGATTACCGGTGCACTCTCTAAGACTTGAATACCCAAAGCTTGTTCGTTGTCAATCTCTAGAATGCTTTGTCCTTGTACTTGAATAGAATCAAACGTTTGAAGCACCTCTTCAGATATTGGTTGAGCTTCAACCATATCTATTTCCATTATCTGTTGGCATTTGTTTTGATTGTCATGTTGAGTTTCTCTATTGACATGTGTTTGAAGCCCCTCTTCAGATTGCTTTAGCTTCAACCATATATATTTCCATTATTTTTTGGAATTTTTTTGATTGTCATGTTGAGTTTCTTTGTTGACATGTTCGTTGCTTGTTGATCCAAAAACTCCTTTTGAAATATCAACAATGAAACGACAGTCCTTGAAGAGTGAATTAGTTTTAGTAACTCTATACATGTGTGAAGATCTGAATATTTGGATACAAGTATTCTTTTGCTTGTTCCAAGGGTGATATCAAACCATATTACTACTTCAAAGTTGTGTCTATCCAATTCAATAACTTCAAAAATCTGTTTAATGAAATCTTCAAACCGAATAGCCTCAGGTACTAGAACAAGCTATATTTGATGACCAAGATATTTATAGCCTTCAGTCCATCTACCATTAAAAGCAATTATATTTGTCACTACCCCAGTTCGCCCTCTGTAAACATGTCGTGACGGCACCTAGTCCCTACGACTAGGTAAGCCTTACAATGTAGAAACAAATAACATGCAGAAATAAATAATTCAAATTTGAACAACTAGAGGAAAATTGTACATAAATGTCGCTCGGCATATACAACTCAATATCATGAAATCCTACAATATTATCCAAAAACCCGAACTCACAGGAACACAAACTGAAGGAAATGTAGTACAATGCTCTAACTCCAGAATGTCTAAAACAACAGTACGAAAGAATGGCTAAATGTTAAAAGATAGAATAAGATAGAGATTTCTTGATCTGCGGACGCGGCAGATATACCTCGAAGTCCCTGCTAGATCTCTCCGCCTCAAGGATGATATGCCTGGGTAAGGGGGCCTGGATCTGCACATGAAAAAAACATGCGCAGAAGGGGCATGAGCACACCACAACGATACTCAGTAAGTGCCAAGCCTAATCTCAGTCGGATAGTGACAAGGAAGGTCATAGCCCTACTGAGGTTAAACATAATAATAAGTTTCAATAGTATGAAATAGACAACATAAATGAGAACAACAATAAAATAAGATAGGTTATACCAGGAAACAACAATTATACCAAAGAGCAGAGTAAACTCAAAAATCAGAATAGATCAATACCAATAGTAACACGGGGATCTCCCAGGATACCGTCCTGTAGTCCCTTTCATCAACTTTTCTGCGGATCTCTCGAGGTACCGTTCCGTAGTCCATTATATGTATATATCCAAAGGATCTTCTGAGATACCATCCCATAGTCCAACTATCAATGCGCGGGGATCTACTGAAACCTCGGTCTGTAGTCCCAAATGTAAATATCCAGTACTGGCGGAATCTACAAGGTGCATTCCTGTAGTTCCATATAACTGTACAGGGGGATCTATCGGGAATCTAACCCGTAGTCCCAAAGTAAATAGACAAGGGGGAGCTACCGGAATCTCACATCCATAGTCCCAATATGAATATGCAGCAACAACAAAAATATATTCAAAGAATGAAATTTCAGAGCAAGGTAACAAGTAGTCATATTCTAACATGCTTCACATAATGCAAACAAGGATATTCAAGCAAATAGGCAATTTAAGTCAACTAAACATGCTCTTCTAGCTAGCAACATGCTAAATTTCCAAGTGTAATAAAGCAGGAAGGGGAACATGCTAATAAGTACATTAAGAAAAACTGGATTTCCAACAATTTTGCACAAGTACCTGCTCGTCACCTCGCGCACAAGGCAATTCAATTACCAAATATCATATCCTAAGGGGAAAAGTCCCCCACACAAGGTAGACAAGCCACTTACCTCGAACCGGCTGAAAATCAATTAGAAACCACGCTTTTTGCACGAGTATCCGACTCCAAATGGCCCAAATTTATTCAATTCAATTGCATATTGTGAATAACACCTCAAGTAACTGATTCTATAATTAAATTCTAAGCTAATACGCGAAATTATGTAAAATAACCAAAACACCCCTCAGGCTAACGTCTCAGAATCAGGTGAAATTTATATTTTCAGAAACCTCATACTCTCACGAGTCTATGCATAACAAGAACATAAAAACTGGAGTCCAAATGACCCCTCAAATCCTCATTTAAAGCTTTAACTAGTTACCCCATTTCCCCAAATTTCTCACCATTAATTAGGTACTTAATCACATAAAAACGAGTTATGAAGTCAAAAATATTACCTCCAAGTGATTTCCCTTGAATCCTTCTTCAACCCACTTCAAAAGGCTCTCAAAATGCTCAGCTATGGAGAAAAAATGATTCAAAATCACGGATGAAATAACTTATAAACTTTCTGCCCAGTTCTGATATCTCTTCATCGTGATCGTGGCCCAAGCCTCGCGTTCGCGAAGAACAAAATTACAAGACTCTAAAAATACTCTATGGTAACCCGATACCTATGCTGTGAACACGATGCTTTAGCTTCCAGACCTACGCGAATGTGACGCACTTGATGCGAACGCGAAGGGCCAATTCCACTGGACCCCAAATCCTTATGCGCAAACGTAGAACTCTTCATGCAAATGCGAAGCACAAGGTCTAAGCCATCCATATATGCGAGACCACTTACATGAATGCAAAGTCTAAACTCTAGCAAACCCAAAATCCTTCTACGCAATCGCGATGCACCCCACATGATCGCGAAACCTTATTTTTTCCAATACTTGAACAGCGGAATCTGCAATTCCAAAATGCCAAATTGGTCCGATTGACCATCCGAACCTCACCCGAGGCCCTCAGGATCTCAACCAAAAGCATCAACATATCCTAATACCTTATTCAAACGTGAACCAATCCTTAAAACACCTAAAACAACAATAGAAACTTGAATTATTCATGGATTTATGTCTAAGAACTCCGAATTTCCTCAATATACACTTTCGATCAAAAACCTAATCAAACCACGTCTAAATGATCTAAACTTTTGCACATATATTCCAAATGATAAATAATAAAATTTTGGAATTTCATTATGACCCTCGGATCAAAATCTTACTATCGGGCCGGAAACTTCAAAAATTCAAACTTCGACATTTCTAGTCTAAATTAGCTACGGACATCCAAAACACAATCCGAATACACTCCCAACCCCAAAATCACCTAACGAAGCTAACATAACCATCAGGTTTCCATTATGAGGCCATCTTTACACTATTCCGACTATAGTCAACGATCCAACACTTAAGCACTCATTTAGGGACTAAGTGTCCTAAAGCTCTCCGAAACTCAAAACCGAACATCCCAACAAATCAAATTAGTAGAGATAAACTTGGAGAAAGCAGCTAATAGAGGATCGAGGCGTTAATTCTTAAGACGACCGACCAGGTTGTCACATGCTCCTACATTTAGACATTCGTTCGTCCTCGAACGAGCTTAGAGACATACCTGAAGGATGGAAAAGTGAGGGTAACTACAGCGCATATCCAGCTCGGTCTCCCAGGTCGCCTCCTTTGCTGGCTGAGCCCACCACTGAACCTTTAATGAAGCAATGTTCTTTGACCTCAATTTCCTGACTTGCCTGTGAAATATAGCAACTGGCTCCTCAACATAAGATAGATCCTTGTCCAGCTGGACTGAACTGAAATCAACACGTATTACGGATCACAGTGATATCTCCGGAGCATCGAAATATGAAATACCGGATGAACCCATTCCAGGCTGGGAGGTAATGCAAGCTCATTAGCAACCTCCCCAACACTCCTCAATATCTCAAAAGGGCCAATGAACCTCAGACTCAATTTCCCTTTCTTCCCAAATCTCATAACGCCATTCATAGGCGAAACCCGAAGTAGAACCCGCTCTGATACCAACTTGTCACGACCCTAGTTGGCCTTACATGAACATGTCGTGACGACACATAGTCCCTACGACTAGGTAAGACTAACAATACAGAAACAAATAACTTGGGGAAATAAATAATTCAAATTTTAACAGCTAGAGGAAAACTGTATATAAATGACGCTCGACATATACAACTCAACATCACGGAAGCCTACAATATTATCCCAATACCCAAAAAGTCACGGGAACACAAGCGGAAGGAAATGTAGTACAATGCTCTAACTACAAAAATTTCTAAAACAACAGTAAGAAAGGAACGCTAACTGTCTTTTGGGTCAATCTAGTCATAAGGGATGCAATCGATGAAAACCCCTCCACAACATGACGGTAGTAGTCCGCAAAGCCAAGGAAACTACGAATCTCTGTAGCTGAGGACGGCCTGAGCCAACTCTGCACGACCTCTACCTTCTTCGGATCCTGAAATACCTATGGTATGGAGAAAGCGGTAACACTCATCAAGAAAACCCAGAGCATCCTCCGCTGCTAGACCACTAAATATAGGAGGCTTGTATTTCTTGAACCTCTCAAATCCTCATTTAAAGGCCTCTTAAATGCAAGCCGTAATTACCCTTTTTTTCCAAAATTTCTCACAATTAATTAGGTACTTAATCACATAAAAATGAGTTATGAAGTCAAAAATGTTACCTCCAAGTGATTCCCCTTGAATCCTTCTTCAAACCACTTAAAATAGCTCTTAAAATGCTCAACTATTGAGGAAAAATGACTCAAAATTGCGGATGAAATAACTTATAAACTTTCTTCCCAGTTCTGATATCTCTTTATCGCGATCGCAGCCCAAGCCTCGCGATCATGGAGAATAAAATTCCAAGTCACCAAAAAAACACTCTATGCAAACGCAATACCTATGTTGCGAACGCAATACTTTAGCTCCCATACCTACACGAATGCGATGCACTTGATGCAAATGTGAAAGGTCAATTCCATTGGACCCCAAATCCTTATACGCGAACACGCAACTCTTTATGCGAATGTGAAGCATAAGGTCTAAGCTCTCTGAGAATGTGAGACCACTTACGCAAACGCGAAGGCTAAGCTCTAGCCAACCCAAAATCCTCCTACGCGATCACGATGCACCCCACGCGATCGCGAAAGCTTATTTTCTGCAATACCTGAACAGCAAAATCTGCAACTCCAAAATGCCAAAATTGGTGTGATTGACCATCCGGAACTCATCCGAGGCCCCCGGGACCTCAACCAAAAGCACCAACATATCCTAAAACCTTCAAACTTTCACCAATCCTTAAAATACCTAATACAACATTATAAACTCGAATTAATCACAGATTTAAGTCTAAGAACTCCAAATCTTCTCAAAATAGGCTTTCGATAAAAAACCTAACCAAACCACATCCGAACAACCTGAAATTTTGCACACACATCCAGAATGATATGACAGAACTATTGAAACTTCTAGAATTCCATTCCGACCCTCGAAGCAAAATCTCACTATTGGACCAAAAACTTCCAAAATTAAAACTTTGGCATTTCAAGCCTAAATTAGCTACAGACCTTCAAAACCTAATCCGATCCTAAAATCACCTACCGAAGCTAACACAACCATCATATTTCCGTTCTGAGGCCATCTTCATACTATTCCAACTATGGTAAACTTTCCAACACTTAAGCACTCATTTATGGACTAAGTATCCCAAAACTCTCATAAACTCAAAATCGAACGTCCCAAAAAATTCAATTAGCAGAAATAAACTTGGGGGAAGTAGTTAATAGGGTATCAGGGCATTAATTCTTAAGACGACCAGCCGGATCATCACAATAATGCATATTGTTTCCATCCCACAAGTCAAGAGCATGGGAAACTCGGGACATATTTTATAATGCAATCCTTGTATAATTAATAAAGGTACTTTAAGTTCAAGACCAAGTGAAGGACCAAGTGTCCTTAACATTTGAACTTGGAATTCAAAGTTAAGGACTGCATGTCCTTAACTTTTTAACGTGAAATTAAAACTTAAGGACTGCATGTCTTTTACTTTTGACCCTGCAAGTCAAACTTAAGGACTCATGTCCTTTACTTTTGAACTTGAAACCCAAAGTTAAGGACCAAGTGTCCTAAACATTTGAACTTGTTATTCAAAGTTAAGGGCTGCATGTCCTTAACTTTTGACCTGTAATACAAACTTAAGGACTGCATGTCCTTATCTTTTGAACCTGCAAGTCAAACTTAAGGACTCCTATCCTTAACTTTTGAACTTGAAACCCAAAGTTACGAACCAATTGTCCTTAACATTTGAACTTGGAATTCAAAGTTAAGGACTACATGTCCTTCACTTTTGAACCTTAATTAAAACTTAAGGACTGCCTGTCCTTTACTTTTGAACCTGCAAGTCAAACTTAAGGATCAAGTGTGCTTATCGTTTTAACAAATAATTATAAGTTAAGGACTACCTGTCCTTAACTTTTAACTTTTGGAAACTCAAGACATATTTTATAATGTAGTCCTTGTATAATTAAGAATAAGTACTGTACGTTCAAGACTAAGTGAAGGACCCAGTGTCCTGATGTGATGACCCGACCGATCGTCTTAAGAAATGAGGCTACTTTACTTACTTGGACTCTGTTTTCAGATCTTTTGCCGAGAGAGTATGTTCCTCAGAGCCTTAGGAACGCATGGCACACATAGTTTGAGCATTTTCACTAGGGTTCTATGACTGTTTCAGAGTATGCCATCTGTTACACTAGTTTGGCTAGGCATGCACTAGCCTTGGTTGCTACTGTTCGCAAAGGGTTCTCCATTTTATTGAGGGCCTTACTACCAGCATCAGATCTAGCATGACTCATGAGTTGGAGATGGATATTTCCTTATCAGCAGGTGGTGAGCATTGCTAGGAGGATTCAGGGTATGGATGCTAGGGAGAGGGAGGAGAGAGAGAGAGAGAGAGAGAGGCCAAGAGGTCGCGATAATTAGGCCATTATTCTGGTGCCCGCACCCCAACTGCAGGTCATCATGGAGGGGGTTATATGCGTCGCCCAGTTTATTCAGCTCTTCTAGCAGCTAGCAGTGCTCCAACTACTGCTAAGCCTCAGGAACCTTATTATGCACCTCTAGTTTCTAGCGCGCCTCCTATGCGGGGTGTTTCCAGAGGTCAGTCCAGCAGACCTGGCCCTAACCAGTTGCAGCTACCACATCCTCCCAGAGCTTATTTTGAGTGTGGTGACACACTCTATATGGTTAGGGATTGCACCAGAGTTCGGAGGGGTGCATCTTCACAGACTTCTCAGCCACAGCGTGCCTCGCAGAGTTCATAGGCTATGGTTACAGCTTCAGTCACCGCCCAACCTACTCAGCCACCTATAGGTGGAGGCGGGGAAGGTAGAAGTCGCCCTCGAGGGGGAGGCCAGGATAGATACTATGCCATGCCTGCTCGTGTCGAGGCTGTTGCCTTCGATTATGTCATCACAGGTATTATTCTGGTCTTTCATAGAGATGCATCAGTTCTATTCGATCCAGGCTATACTTATTTCTATGTGTTTTCTTATTTTGCTCCACATTTGGGTGTATCATGGGATTCCTTGAGTTCTCCTGTGTATGTCTCTATTTTTGTGGGGGACCTCTTGTTGTGGATCGCGTTTATCGGTCATGTTTGGTTACTATTCGTGGTTTTATGACTAGAGCAGACTTATTGCTACTCAGCATGGTTTATTTTGATATTATTTTGGGCATGGATTTGCTGTCACCCCTTATGCTATTCTTGATGTTCACGCCAAGACCGTGACACTGGCTATACCAGGTGTGCCGCGTATTAAGTGGAGTGGTACTTTAGATTACACTCCCAGTAGAGTTATCTCTTTCCTTAAAGCTCAGCGTATGGTTGAGAAGGAATATGCCACGTATTTAGCTTATATGAGAGATATTAGTGTTGACACCCATTACGTTGATTCAATCCCAATGGTATGGGATTATCTCGATTGTTTCCATCTGGCCTTTCGGGCATGCCGCCCGATAGAGACATTGATTTTGGCATTGGTTTGTTGCCGCGCACTCAGCCCATATCTATCATCCATAAGGTATCGCTCTTTCTAAGTTGAAGGAGTTGAAGGATCAGTTAGAAGAGTTGCTTGACAAGGGTTTTGTTTGGCCCAGTGTTTCACCTTGGGGTGCTCCTATCTTGTTTGTGAAGAAAAAGGATGGTTCTATGCGTATGTGTATTGATTATCGCCAGTTGAACAAGGTTAAAGTAAAGAACCGTTATCCTTTGCCTCGTATTGATGATCTATTTGATCAGCTTCAAGGCGCTTGGGTGTTTTCTAAGTTTGATTGGTGCTCAGGTTACCATCAGTTAAAGATTCGGGAGCCAGATATCCGAAAGACTACTTTCAAAACTTGGTACGGTCATTACGAGTTCTTTTTATGTCATTTGGGTTGACCAATTCCCCAACAACCTTCATGCATTAGAAGCACAGTATATTTCGACCATATATCGACTCTTTTGTCATTGTATTTATTGATGACATTTTTGTGTATTCCCAGAGTTGGGAAGCAGTGCTTCAGACTCTGAGAGAGAAGAAGTTATATGCAAAGTTCTCAAAATGTGAGTTTTGATTGGATTCAGTGGCATTCTTAGGCCACGTAATATCGAGTGAGGGTATTCTGGTGGATTCGAAAAAGGTAGAGGCCATATAGAGTTTGCCCAGGCCATCCTCCACTATAGAGATTCGTAATTTCCTTGGCTTGGCCGGCTACTACCGTCGTTTTGTGGAGGGGTTTTCATCGACTGCAGCCCCTATGACTAGATTGACCCAAAAGGATGCTCCATTTCTGTGGACAGAAGAGTGTGAAACGAGCTTCCAGAAGCTCAAAATAGCTTTGACTACAGCCCCAATTTTGATATTGCCTACTAGTTCGGGGTCTTATATGTCTATTGTGATGCCTCGAGAGTTGTCCTTGGAGCAGTATGGATGTAGGACGGTAGGGTGATTGCCTACGCGTCTGGACAGTTGAGGATGCATAAGAAGAATTATCCTGTCCATGATCTCGAGTTAGCTGCCATTGTTCACGCCCTGAAGATTTGGCGCCATTATTTATGCGGGGTTCCCTGTGAGGTTTATACTAATATTCGGAGCTTGAAGCATTTGTTCAAGCAAAAGGATCTTAATTTTCCCCAGAAGAGGTTGTTAGAGTTGTTGAAAGATTATGACGTCAATATTTTATATCACCCAGGCAAGGCCAATGTAGTGGATGGCGTCTTGATTCATCGGGAAAAGAGTTTGGGGAATTTTGCATATTTACCAGCATCAGAGAGGACTATGGCAATGGACATTCAGGACTTAGCTAGCCAGTTTATGAGATTGGACCTTTCGGAGCCAGTACGATTCTATCTTGCGTGGTTTCTGGATCTTCCTTGTTTGATTGTATCAGAGAGCGGCTGTATGATGACCCGAATTTGCTTATCCTTAAGGACAAGGTTTAGCATGGTGGTGCCAGAGATTTGACCATTGGCGAGGATGGAGTATTGAGGATGCAGAGTCGGGTATGTGTACCCAATGTTAATCGGCTTCGAGAGTTGATTCTAGAGGAGGCCCATAGTTCGCTGCTCCATTCATCCGAGTGCCGCAAAGATGTATCTGGATTTGAGGCAGCACTATTGGTGGAGGCGAATGAAAAAAGATATAGCTAGATTGTAGCTAAATGCCTCAATTGTCAGCAATTGAAGTAGGAGCACCAAAGACCGGGTGGGTTGCTTCAGCAGATAGAGATTCCGGAGTGGAGGTGGGAGCCGATCACCATGGACTTTGTAGTTGGACTCCTGTCATGACCCTAAACCCACACCCGGTCGTGATGGCGCCTCTCGTGGGGAAAAGGCCAGCCAATTAAACCCAATTCATCCTTTTTAGATATTAAATTGTTCATAAGTAGTCTAAATATTGTTTAATAATAATAATAATAATAAGAGGGTGTACATCCCAACACAACCTTAATCGAGGTTTCAATAGTCACGAGCATATATTAGAGTGTAAATACAGTTCTACAAGGTGTAAAAATACAAGAAACGTAAGTTATGAACAATAGGGAGAGGAAACAGTGCTGCGAACGCTGACAGTCACCTCGCTAAAGTCCTATAGCTCTGCCTCCAATCAGCCAAAACCCGCTACCGGGTGAATAGTGAATAAATACCTGCATCTGCACACGAGGTACATGGAGTAAAGTGAGTACTCCAACTCAGTGAGTAATAAAGGTAAATAATAACTGGGTAGTAAGAAATCACTTAAGGCAAATCATCATGCTGTATAGAAGCAACGTAAAACCTTTTGAGAAAAACAATAAAGCTGTGAAATCTTAGAAAACGCCTTAGCTCAGTATAAACCTCTTTTGAAAATGACTTTTTGCGAACAGGTATGCAAATGAGTGCAAGACAACTAGTGCAGATAAGCACGAAAATTTGTCCCTCAGACGCAATACTCACTTTGTAGAAAATACTCTGGCAATCAGGTAGATAACACATGAAATAGCACAACTATAGAAAATGGTAGACAATTAAACAAGTAAACACATAAAACAATACCAGTACCGTTGCGGCGTGCAACCCGATCCACATACCACTGGGTGTGCAGCCTAATCTATTTATCATCGACATGTGCACACTCGAAGAGGGGCCCCTTACGGCCCAAGGGCAATATCAAGCCATCTCGTGGCATCAAATCTAGGCCCTCAGCCTCATATCAGTATTAATATCTCACTGTTGTGGCTTTCATCCCGATCCAAAAGTATCATCACAACATGCCATCGGGCTTACTCAGGCAAAAATTACATATGCCCCTCGGGCAACAGTAAAACATGATGCTCAGCCTAAAATATTGTTGGAGATCTCATTTCAAGTGTTAAAGCAAAGTAAACTTGGCTAAGTTTTGAAAACAATGGAAAATACATGACTGAGTTCAAGTATAAAATCAAACAGTGAGGAAATATCAACAATTATCCCCAATGGGGTTCAAATAGCTGGCATGAAGCCCAAATATGCAATCAGCCCAAGTCATGATGATAACAAATAATTTTCAGTCAAATACACGGTAAAATTATCACTCGGGACGGACTAAGTCACAATCCCCAACAGTGCTCTACCCCTTGCTCGCTATCCGGTGTGCAAGTCACCTCAATATGGCACTACGATGTGGAATCCGGGATTTCAAACCCTCAGAACATCATTTACAATAATGACTCACCTCTATCTGGTCTAAACACTAGCCCGCGATGCCTTTTCTTCTCGAATCGGCCTCTAAATGCTCCAAATCTAGCCAAAATCAGTATCAAACCATCAAATATGTTAAGGGAACAAAGCCTACTTGAAAATAATCAAATTACCACAAAATTCCCGAAATTGGTCAAACCCAACCCCGTGCCTACATTTCGAGATTAAACAAAAAATGACAAAACTAGAATCCTTATACTCTCACGAGTCTAACCATACAATAATTATCCAATTCCGACATCATTTGGTCCTTCAAATTATCATTTTATATTTTTGAAAGATTCCACAATTTTCTTCACAAATTTCATCCCAAATCATGAATTAAATGATAAATTCAATGATAGATTCATGTACTTTAGCCAAATCTGAGTTAGAATCGCTTATCCCAATGAATTTCTTGAAAAACCTTCAAAAAATTGCCAAAATCTGAGCTCTCTAGGGAAAAAATATCAACTAAAACCCAAAACCTTGTATTTGTAGAGTAACCCCCAGATTTCCGCCTCTGCGGGCGGCACAAAATCGACCACGGGCGCGCAAAACCAGTGCGGTTCGTGCAAAAAATTGCCGCGGGTGCACAAGTGTTCTTTGTAATGATAGAATATAATATTTTAGCCATAACGTTCACTACAGATGTCCAAATGCCTATTATAATATGTTTCTGAAACCTAGATTCAAAGAGCTACAACATTTATTTTTGAATCATCTCAAAATTTCTTGTGTATCAAAAGCTATGATCTTCTAAAATCGGATTAGTGGCCCATCTCCTTCACCGCAGACCGGGAAAGCATGACCGCATCCATGAAGTCTCCCAACGCGGTCAGCGAAAATATGACCGCGGACCGCGGTCAAGGGTTTAGGGATTCGACCCTCCAGGCCTCCAACAGCTATAATTTAGCCTAAAGACACCCTGGGACCTATCCGGAACTCACCCGAGGCCCTCGAGACCTCAACCAAACATACCAACATCATTCAAACTTATTCCAATCATCAAAACACCTCAAACAACACCAAATTACTCATAACTCATCGAATTCATGCCTAAGTTTCCAAATACTTCTGAAATACACTTTCGATCAAAAGTCCAGCCGAACGACGTAACCTCACATTTTGCACACACACCCCAAATGACATAAGGAAGCTATTCGAACTCTTGGAATTCCATCCCGGCATCTAAATCAAAGTCTCACCTATCAATCAGAATTCGCCAAAATACTAACTTCTCCAATTCAAGCCAAATCCTTCCACGGACTTCCAAAATGGATTTCGGCCATGCTCCTAAGTTATAAATTACCCAACGAAGCTAACCAAATCATAAAAATTCTGATCCGCGCTTATATACAAATAAGTCAAATCTTGGTCAAATCTTTCAAATTCAAAGCTTTTAACTTAGACTGTTTCTTTTAAATTCATTCCAAATTTCCTGTATACCAAAACCAATGATCTACATCAGTCATAGTACATTACACGGGGCAAGTCATGCCCGAGAACTGGCGATCAAAGTGCACATGCTCAAAACGACTGGTCGGGTCGTTACATCCTCCCCCACTTAAACACATGTTCGTCCTCAAACATACCCAAAGTTGTTCAAGAAGCCGACCAATAGCTAAATAACTTTACCATGTATATAGCTGGGGGTGATCCCACGTCCCCCTATCTCATATATGTACGATTAAACATTGTAGCTAAAATTTCACAACCGAACCTAGGACATAAACCTTAGAATCACATTTCCACTTTCGAAATCAGCTGATAGATTAGAGTGTCACATCTATACCTTGAATAAGTCTGAACAAATTGTAACAATCCATACCTGCAACCTCAGTGCAATTACATGATATACCACATAACTCAAACACTTGCAGTAAGAACTTCTAATCACATCAGCTGCACACAACAACTGAATACCGATAGAAAAACTCTTATCAACTAGAGTCTCATCCTAACACTTTCGTATACTACCGATGATAACTAAAATATGCGGTAAGCCATAACCATTTCCCAGATCAGCCATTCATGAATCCACTTCTTCTTCGGCCAATACCATATCAAATTTCTGAGTTGAACCTCGATATTATCCTTCTAACATGCTGAAATTGAATCCGTTTGTATTCATTAATAATCCCAACGATTTCCTATAATCCAGAACACTACTTGGGTGACATGACACATCCATACAAGCCTAAGCCATAACTTGCACAATATGCGCACCAATATTAAACAGTCCGAACATACTTAAATCATGAAACGACTCAAATGGAAGAGATGTACCTCAAGCTCACCAGATCAATCATAACACAAAGATGAGAGAACGTCTCACATCATAGAAATAGAACACATGAATCTAACCCTCAAGGTCATTATCTCCATATAGCTTTGCCGTAATGTATGATCCTATCCAAACACTGCTCCACATGGAACACCTCAAGTCACTATGCTCGAAATCGAAAACCATGTGCAATTTGATGTCTGGAACCAAGGAAAATCATTATACTCATGGTGAAACAAACAATACATACCATTCAACTCGATAGGACATTCTGAGACGCTATTCAGCAAATAACACCCAATTACTCTTCCCGCTCAACTTCCACTATGAACCTCAATACCATACCATATCTGCCCATAACTGATATATTATAACGTCTCGCAACACAGAAAGGCCACTCTTAGATCTCCTAGATCTCTAGTAAGCTCAATAACGATCAAATAAACCTATCACTCAACAGTACAATTTAGGGCAAACCAAGCCGACTCAAGCTAGAGCACGCATTCACTTTGGCCTGCCAACAAACTCATCGTCAAGGAAGCCTAAAGCTGTTCTTCCACTATTATAACTCCTGTCAATTCCATGCGATACAGTACAAGGAACTAGATCAATACTAAAATCAACAACCTTGCCCAGCAACATGCCCGGCCACGAGAAACATATCCGATAATTCTTTCACCACCGAAGAGCCTCAGCACTGACAATCATCACAAGAGTCCAAATAGAGAAGTATAATCCTTCTCAATCATCAGGTGGGTCTTCGAAATATAAGAATCCCCAATAGGACATAATCTGTTGAACATCGCCACTCAACATGTGGCAGCTTTTGAGATAGCCAATAGCACCGGCTTAACGCAATAGTCCTGAATAACGCAATACAGAGACAACAAGTTTGAACCCAATATCACATCCAAAATCTAACATACTAAGCGAAAAAAGATCTACTCAGGTCTTCAAATCCCAATAGTCGCTAAATAGCCGATACACGCGACTCACAACAACAATATAGCCTCAACATGAGAACTTCTAGTCTCCAACTCCATATAGCACACAAATTACCATGCCTTACCCCAAATTCCCGTGATGACCCGACCCGTCGTCACGTGAGTTACCACCCTGTTTCCCCCATTTTCTACTTCTTTATGATTTATTATGAGTGTTTTTTGTGAACAAGTTGATTTGGATTGAATTGAGAAGGAAATGAGACACTTAGTCACTTTAAGGAAAGATTAGTTGGAAAAAGCCAAATGGATGTCGACCTATGAGTTAGAGGGCTCGTATGTGAATTTCGATGATTCAGTTAGCTTCAGCGAATGAATTGTGACTTAGGAGTGTGATCGAAAGTGATTTGGAGAATTCCGGTTGGTAGGTGAGATTTTGATCCAAGGGTCTAAATAGAATTCCAAGAGTTTCTATAGCTGAATTAGGTGATTTGGGATGTGTGTGTTAGATTTCAGGTCATTCGGAGGTGATTTGATTGGATATTTTGATCGAATGCGTGTTTCAAAAGTTTTTGAAGAACTTAGGCATGAATACGATGTAATTTGATAGTTTTGGTGTTGTTTATGGTGTTTTAATGATTGGATCAAGTTCGAGTGATGTTTTATGATGTGTTGGAACTTTTGGTTGAGATCCTGAGGGCCTCGGGTGAGTTTCAGTTGGCTAAATGGGAAGTTTCAGACATGGAAATGCATGCAGCAATTGCAGTCCTCACAAATGCGAGAAAAGGGTTCACATTTGCGGTCTCACATTTGCGGGTGAGGCTTCACATTTGTGAAAAAGCTGGCCTGAGGCAGGATTCACATTTGCGATATTTTGATCGCAATTTCGACCTTGGCAGGGTTCGCATTTGCGATAAATGTGTTGCATTTGCGACCTTGGCAGGGTCCGCAATTACGAGCCAGACGTCGCATTTGCAACCTTGGAAGGAGAGGCTAACCTTCGCAATTCCGAAGGTTTTGTCGCATTTGCAAATCAGGTGTCGCAAATGCGACATCTGAGGGCTGTGTCCAATTATAAAAAATAATTGAACTTAGCCCATTTCCCTCACTTCCCACTTGGCATTTTGCGAATTATGAGAGCTTTTGGATGGATATTGAAGAGAGTTTCTACTGGGATTGATTGGAGGTGAGTTCTATGAACTAAAAACATGATTTGATTGTAGAATCAATCTATAAATTCATGTAAACTTAGCAAAAATGGGGAAGAACTAGGGCTTGAGTTTTGGTATTGCAAATTTGGATTTGAGGGGTCATTTGGACACCGATTTTGGTGTTCTTTATATGTATAGACTAGTGGAGAGATAAGGAACCCGTTGGTATGAGAGTTTTTTAGTTTCAAGAAGTCATCCCGGGGCTCGGGTTTTGCAAATTTTGATATTTTTGCTATTTTTTGATTATTTTTGATTGGGTATTGTTCCATTGGCATATTGTGACATATTCGTTGTGGTTTTGATCATATTCGATGCGTGAGGAGGTCGACTTGAAAGACATAGCGAGCTAGGATTTTGGCCGGCTCGAGGTGAGTAATAGATATAAAAGGTGTCATGAGGGTTCGAAACCCCATATTTGCACATCGTAGTGCTATAATGAGGTGACTTGAACACTGGGTAGTGAGTGTGGGGTAGAGCACCATTGGGGATTATGACTTGGTCCGTCCCGGTAGATGAATATACTGCGCATTTAACTGAAATTCCTTATTATTATTATTATTATTATTTGAGCTGATTGCTATATTTGAGCTTCGTGCCAATTGATTGAACCCTTCAGGAATTGCTTTTATTAGTTTCTTACAATTTTTACGTATTATTGAACTCAGTCCTGGCATTTAATACTATTTTTTAAACTCAGCCATCTTTTCTCAAACTTGAAACTTAAATAAAATTTCTAATGAAGTTTGGGCTGACTATTTATATATTGTTGTATCCGAGGGGCTTATGTGATTCTGGACTGACCATGGGATCGGGCTGTTAGAAACTACGCTTTACGCTAGAGGGGGGGTGAATAGCGTATTAATAGAATTTAGCGTTTTCTTGCGGAATTTAAACTTTGCAGGAAGTAAAATAAATGCAGAAAAATAAACTTACACAAAGATGTATACTGGTTGGCCACCAACGTGGTTAGTCCAGTCCCCGAGAGACTCTCTCGAGATTTTTCATTATCTTGTTAAGCTTACGGGTGCTCAACAAACCGTTACACACTTGAGGACACAAGCCTCAAACAGTTGCTCGGAGATCGCAATCTCAAAGACTTCACCCAAGGAAACGCAAGTTCCTTGAAACAAGAGAATCGCAATTCTCTTACAAGTATATCAAATACTTGGACACTCACTTAACTAAAGTACTCCTTATTGAGTAGATATGAGTAAAAGAATATGTTCAAGATCACAACAACTTTAAGCAATAATATGGCTCTCAAAAGCTTTATGAAATGAGTAGAAAATGAAGAACAATTGAATGAAAGCTTATAGCAATGTAATGATCAGTTTGTGTATGTTGTTGTTATTAAAACACTGAAATGAAGCTGTATTTATAGTTGAAAAACTTGGCATTACCGTTGCCTAATTGCCAATTAAGAGTTGCTGATTTTACTCACTGACAATCGATTGTCAAACCCCAACAATCGATTGTCTGCCAGTCAGATCAAAATTCAATCCCAGATTTAACGCTTCACAATCGATTATACATAATCTATAATCGATTACTGGCAATATTCAAAATCAGATAATCGATTACATAATCGATTACTTTAGCAACGTTCTAAAAATCATTTCCGGATTTTAAGCAAAACATCGATTATATAAAATCTATAATCGATTACTTCAGCAACCTTCTAAAAATCATTTCCAGATTTTAAGAAAAACATCGATTATATAAAATCTATAATCGATTACCTTATGGTATTTGAAAATCATTTGACAACGGCCAGCTTCAACAATCGATTGTCCTTTGCAACAATCGATTACTTGTTATTTTCTGAAAATCATAAAACTTACTGTCTCAGTGATAATCGATTATCAAGAGACATAATCGATTGCTTCATTAAATTTAAAATCACTGGAAGACATCAACTCAACACAATCGATCACCATTAGTTCATAATCGATTATTTTGAGTATTGAAAAACTTTACCTCAACAACAATCGATTATCATGCAGATTTGGAAAAACCTGATGTTCACTGTCTTACTCACAATCGATTACCATTAATTCATAATCGATTGTCATGCAGTCTTGGCTCAGAAATAATCGATTATCATAAGTGCATAATCGATTATTTTAGCCCAGATTTTTGAGGCATGTTTAGAAAACATTTTGTCTAGTGTAAATATGCATGATTTAAAATCTTTTTGACACAGAATTAAATATGCATGATTTTGGAAAATTATTTTATGAGAGAGGCCATACTATGAGTCAAGTTATAGGATCGAGATTATATCAGTTTTAGAACAACTCAATAACAATTAAAAGCTATATCATGAACTTCAATCTTATTCGCAACCATTGTGCGCTTGTACTTGAATTCCGTCATATATCAATTTTTGCTTCGTTTGTCATTCATCAAAACCTACAAAAGAGTACACGTTTAGTATATTGCATTGAGAACGTGTTTCTAACAATTTCCCCCTTTTTGATAATGGCAAACATTAAGCGGGATATGCAATTTTGGCAAAAGATATTGACAATTCAAGACAAGTAACAATTATGCAATTTTGTTCTTGTTCCCCCTCAATTTAAGAGTTCCCCCTCAATTTTAGCTTATAAGCAATCAATGAAATTAAGAGGTATATCCCGTTTTCTTCCCCCTTTTGCCATTAGCAAAAAAAATAGTAAGGAAAGATGCAAAAAGATGAAATAAACAAGGTTTATTTATTGGAAAAAAAAAAGAGGGTACATCAATGGGAACCAAAGAGAACAACAACAAAAACCACACAAACCACAAAAGAAAAATTTATTCATTTCCGTCGTTGTCCGCCTCGTTATCCGGCGCTGCTTCAAAAGGAACGAGAGCTGCATATGGATAATTGACATGATCAAAGTATCCATGGATCTCATGAGTGAGTTGAGCAAGCTGGTCGGATATGGTTTGGAGAGTAGGCTCTTGGGACGAACGAGCACGACGGGGTGGACGACTTGAAGAAGGTGCTGGAGCATGATCACCATCATGATGGAAAGAAGACTCCGAGATTTCCCAAATTTTGGTACTCCTTTTGAGAGGACCATTTTCCGTGACAAATCCGGATGTTTCAAGGAAGTTCATAATGAGGAGGGCATAAGGAAGAGGCATGTCATCACCGATGGCATCGAGCATATGAATTTTGATGAGCCGACACCAATTTATTTTGGCTCCGGTGACAATGGCATGCAGAAGTTTGGTATCCTCCTGGGAGATGGTGGTGTGATTGTGCCGTCTAGGCTTGAGGACTCGGGTGATGAAGTAGAGAATCAACCGGTAGTTTGGATCCATTCCCGTTATGGTAGGACGACGGGTAGAGATAGATGGATCATAGGAGGTTATACCGGCTTGGTGGAGAAGGATGGTTTCATCAAAGAGAGCCCCGACCTTATCAATATACCGGTAAAGGTCTTCACCTTCATTTGGAAGGCGGGCAATGGTGTGGAGATTCTCTTCAGAGAGAAGAATTTGAACCCCATTAATGGAGGTGACAAGTTCGCCATCTTCATCTTTATGGAGGTTTGAGTAAAAAGCTTGAACGAGAGTTGTGTTTATGTGAGGATGAGTGAGAAGCAAGAAGTCATATAGTTGACACTCCTTTAACATATTTGCGGCAGGGGTGAAAGGCTCAAGGAGTTTACTATTTGAGAACTGAGGAGGAAGAATGGTGCATTTCTCAAATTTTGATAGGAACCTTGTGAGTTCATTTTCAGTTTCAAAGAACAAGACGGAACCGTCTTGGTATGGAAAATTTAAAGGAGGAGGGGCGGTTGAGGCTGATGCGCCATGTTTAGATCGGGAACGTTTTGAAGATCGTCCAGACATGTTAGGAGAAAGACTGCTGGAATTTGGCAAAGAAAATAGAAGAGATTTAGCTTTTGAATACTAGAGATAGTGCTTGAGTGGGTGAATGTGAGCTCTTATGATGCCTATTTATAGAGGAAAGGATTATCAAGCATTGAATGGAGACATTTGCTGAGATTTTGGTTTAGGAGCAGTCAGAAAACGGTAAGAATTAAAATTACTGACCGTTAGATAATCGATTATTGAACTGAAATAATCGATTGTATTTACTGTTTGATTGAGATTTTGAATCTGACAAATCGATTCTTGAGTCAAACGGTAAAAATTTTGAATGAAATAATCGATTGTTAAATTTTGATGATCGATTATGGAGCATTTAAGACCTGACAGGAATCGATTGAGGAGCCAAACGGTAACAAAAAATTAATATGAAGTAATCGATTGTCAATTCTTGGTAATCGATTATTTAGGGAACTAATTTGATACAGTGAACTTGGAGAATATCAGAATTTGTCAAATAATCGATTGTATAAAAAAAAATAATCGATTGTTGTAGAAAGCATTGCTGAATGACTGAGGCGGAAATCGATTATGCAATTTAGGAAGTAAAAAATTAAACACAGATGCATAATAGTAATAATCAGTCATAAACAATCGATTATTGATAATCGATATACTGCACAGAAAATAATCGATTAGTGGCTTGAAATAGTCGATTATTTTGTGCTAAAACTTCATAATTCCCCCTACCTTTGGGGTGGTACCTGCAAAATAGATTTAAACGTCTCCGACGCTCAAGTTAGTAATTTATAGCGAAATTAATAAATTACACTAGTGTTAACAAGTAATGCCGTGAACTCTTAAGAATTGTGTCCTAGAGTGTTCTTAAGAGAGTTTCGGGTACTTACCTTTTCTCCAACATCGCCAATTACCTGTTCGAGAGGATGATCCTTGATCGTTCTCCACTCGTTAGGCGTATTTATTCCTTTTTCTAATTGTGGCGCTTCTTCCGTTGGTTGTTCCCCAATTTCATTTTTGTTTTCCTTTGAAGGTTCTTCTTGGATTTTATCTTTCAAGCTATCCAAGATACCTGCAAGATCAAAACCGGATTCCTTTCTCGCCAAGCGAGTATTATCTTCGGAAAACACAACATGAGGGGATTCTTCCACAATTTGAGTTCTTTTGTTAAAGATCCTATATGCTTTGCTAAGTGAGGAATAACCAATGAAAATACCTTCATCCGATTTAGCATCAAACTTACCCAATTGGTCCTTGCCATTATTATGAACAAAACATTTACAACCAAAAACACGTAAATGAGAAATGTTGGGTTTTCTACCCTTATAAAGTTCATATGGGGTTTTCATGAGTATCGGCCGAATTGCTACTCTATTTAAAACATAGCAAGCGGTACTCACGGCGTCCGCCCAAAAATATTTGGGAATCTTAGCTTCGTCGAGCATGGTTCTTGCCATCTCTTCGAGACACCTATTTTTCCTTTCCACTACCCCATTTTGTTGTGGTGTCCGTGGAGCGGAAAAGGTGTGTTCGATTCCGAGTTCGTCTCAAAAATCCGCAAAGAGATTGTGATCAAACTCTCCCCCATGATCACTTCTAATTGAAGTGACGGTCGATTCCTTTTCGTTTTGAACACGCTTAAGGAAATACTTGAAATTTTGAAAGGCATCACTTTTATTTGCAAGAAATAGAGTCCAAGTAAATCTAGAAAAGTCATCAACAATTACAAAAACATATTTATTTTTACCAAGACTTTCAATACGAGAGGGACCAAATAAATCCATGTGAAGTAATTGCAAAGGTCTAGACGTTGAAACAGTATTCTTGGATTTAAAAGATGCTTTGGTTTGCTTCCCTTTTTGACAGGAATCGCAAATAGAATCATTTTCAAACTTTAAACTGGGAAGACCAACTACTAAGTTTTGAGAAAGGAGCTTGTTCAAAAGATGCATGTTCATGTGTGCTACTCTACGATGCCATAGCCAAGAGTTATCCTCTTTGCTTATTAAACAATCAACATATTCGGGTGAGGAGTTTGCAAGATCAACCACATAGATATTATCAATTCTAAAACCACGAAGTATGATCTTGAAATCACTACGTCTAAGTACAAGACATTCATCCGAATCAAATAGAGCAAGATTTCCCTTGTCACATAATTGGCTTATGCTCAAGAGATTATGCTTCAAACCTTTCATAAGTAGTATATGTTTAATAGAGGAGTTTTCGTCCTTACCGACCGAACCAATGCCGATGATTTTTCCTTTATTGTTATCACCAAATGTGACACTTCCTCCTTCTTTGTGCTCTAGTTGAAGGAATTTGGATTCATCTCCCGTCATGTGTTTGGAGCATCCACTATCAAGGTACCATAGTACACTTGATCCCTTCAAGCACACCTACAAAATAAATTAATGTTCTTTAGGTACCCATGCCATCTTGGGTCCTTGAGGGTTAGGCATGTTATAATGATGCAATTGATTTATATGTCTATGACGAGTAAAGCAAGCGGGAGCAATATGACCAATACGTCTACAATAATGACAAGTCACGTTGGGATTATGCATTTTTCTAGGTACATAGTAACTAGATGAATGAAGGTTGCTTACTCTACTTTGAACACCATTGTTTCTCCTATTATGAGCTCTAGGAGGTTCACAAGTATGTCTAAAATATGCATCATTTCTAGAATATCTATTTCTAGGTGGAGGGTCATTTCTTGGTCTTCTAAATTGTTCAAGGTTTGGCCTAAAATATGCATCATTTCTAGGTCTTCTAGCATTTTCACTATTTGGTCTAACATGCAAGTTATTTCTAGGATTTCTACTTCTAGGATAAGCATTTTGGTTATTAGTCCTAGGTTGAGCTCTAGGTTGTTGTGGTTTAGCACCAACCTTTTCTTCATTCTTGAATCCTATTCCATGTTTAGTTGATTTTAGATTAACAAGCACATCATTCAAGTTTTTATGCGAAGAATTAAACTTATCTAATGTGCCTTTAAGTCTAGCTACTTCATTCTTAAGAAGCACACAAGAAGAACAGTTTCTAGTAGAACTTTCAGGTTTATCAGCACTTCTTTTTCCATAAAACTTGTTTTCCTCTTTTAGCTTCTCATTTTCGAAAACCAGTTTTTCTAATTCTTTTTCTTTTAATGAAAGGTGTGTTTGAAAATCTTTTTCTTTTAGAGAAGCGTTTTCTTTAACACTTTTGACAGTTTTTGAAGCTTTGATAAATTCAGCATATAGTTCATCAAAAGCATTTCTCATTTCATCAAGAGTAAAGAAATTTTGAGAAGAGATTTGACTTACCTCGTCTTTGCCGTCTTCTTGAGCCATGAGACATAAATTTGCTGCTTCATCGTCTTCTTCTTCGCTTGCTTCATCTCCGGAATCTCCTCCCCAAGAGATGTATGCACGTTGCTTTTTGAAGGGTTTCTTCTCCTTTTTGATGTTAGGGCAATTTGATTTTATGTGCCCGGTTTCTCCGCATTCATAGCATTTTAGTTGATCGCCTTGCTTTTTGTTCTTGCGTTCATACTCTTTGCGCATGAATTTTTGAAACCTTTTGATAACGAGTCCAAACTCGTTGTCACCTTCCTCATCAATTTGTGGTTGGCTAGCCTTTAGAGCAATCCTTTGCCTTCTTTGATCATCAACAAACGGGTTAAGTATAGTTGATTCATAGGTTTTGAGATTACCTCTTAATGCGTCAATTGTGACATTTGTGATGCCAATGGATTCTTGGATTGCATCGGCCTTTGATCGCCATGCCGGAGTGAGACTTCTGAGGATCTTCCGGACAAGTTCTCTATCCGTAAACATCTTTTTGAGGGCGTGTAGATCATTCACGATCATTGAGAATCGCTCAAACATTTCGTCTACTTTCTCTCCTTCCTTCATGTGGAATAGTTCATAAGAGTGAGTTAAGAAATCAATTTTAGCTTCTCGTACCTGGTCAGTTCCTTCGTATGTCACTTCAAGCTTATCCCACATTTCTTTTGCTGTTTTGCAACACGATATCTTCCTGTAGTCGTTAGCATTAACAGCACAATATAATAAATTTATAGCTTTGGCATTATTTTGAACCTTACGAATATCCTCCGCGGTATATTCCTCTTCGGTCTTTGGAACCCATTCGTCTTCCACCTTCTTGGTTGGAATTTGGTTTCCATTGGTGAATACTTTCCACAAATGAAAGCTATTTGATTGCACAAAGATTTGCATCCTCTCCTTCCAGTATGAGTAGTTTGTGCCGTTGAATAGAGGAGGTCGTGTAGAGCATTGTCCTTCTTCAATTCCTGCAAAAGAGTCAAGAGTAGAAGCCATGGATGGTTCTCTCAAACGGTTAAGTTTTCAGAGAGTTGGGCTCTGATACCAATTGTTAGAAACTACGCTTTACGCTAGAGGGGGGGGGGTGAATAGCGTATTAATAGAATTTAGCGTTTTCTTGCGGAATTTAAACTTTGCAGGAAGTAAAATAAATGCAGAAAAATAAACTTACACAAAGATGTATACTGGTTGGCCACCAACGTGGTTAGTCCAGTCCCCGAGAGACTCTCTCGAGATTTTTCACTATCTTGTTAAGCTTACGGGTGCTCAACAAACCGTTACACACTTGAGGACACAAGCCTCAAACAGTTGCTCGGAGATCGCAATCTCAAAGACTTCACCCAAGGAAACGCAAGTTCCTTGAAACAAGAGAATCGCAATTCTCTTACAAGTATATCAAATACTTGGACACTCACTTAACTAAAGTACTCCTTATTGAGTAGATATGAGTAAAAGAATATGTTCAAGATCACAACAACTTTAAGCAATAATATGGCTCTCAAAAGCTTTATGAAATGAGTAGAAAATGAAGAACAATTGAATGAAAGCTTATAGCAATGTAATGATCAGTTTGTGTATGTTGTTGTTATTAAAACACTGAAATGAAGCTGTATTTATAGTTGAAAAACTTGGCATTACCGTTGCCTAATTGCCAATTAAGAGTTGCTGATTTTACTCACTGACAATCGATTGTCTGCCAGTCAGATCAAAATTCAATCCCAGATTTAACGCTTCACAATCGATTATACATAATCTATAATCGATTACTGGCAATATTCAAAATCAGATAATCGATTACATAATCGATTACTTTAGCAACGTTCTAAAAATCATTTCCGGATTTTAAGCAAAACATCGATTATATAAAATCTATAATCAATTACTTCAGCAACGTTCTAAAAATCATTTCCAGATTTTAAGCAAAACATCGATTATATAAAATCTATAATCGATTACCTTATGGTATTTGAAAGTCATTTGACAACGGCCAGCTTCAACAATCGATTGTCCTTTGCAACAATCGATTACTTGTTATTTTCTGAAAATCATAAAACTTACTGTCTCAGTGATAATCGATTATCTAGAGACATAATCGATTACTTAATTAAATTTAATATCACTGGAAGACATCAACTCAACACAATCGATCACCATTAGTTCATAATCGATTATTTTGAGTATTGAAAAACTTTACCTCAACAACAATCGATTGTCATTTGTTCACAATCGATTATCATGCAGATTTGGAAAAACCTGATGTTCACTGTCTTACTCACAATCGATTACCATTAATTCATAATCGATTGTCATGCAGTCTTGGCTCAGAAATAATCGATTATCATAAGTGCATAATCGATTATTTTAGCCCAGATTTTTGAGGCATGTTTAGAAAACATTTTGTCTAGTGTAAATATGCATGATTTAAAATATTTTTGACACAGAATTAAATATGCATGATTTTGGAAAATTGTTTTATGAGAGAGGCCATACTATGAGTCAAGTTATAGGATCGAGATTACAGTTTTAGAACAACTCAATAACAATTAAAAGCTATATCTTGAACTTCAATCTTATTCGCAACCATTGTGCGCTTGTACTTGAATTCCGTCATATATCAATTTTTGCTTCGTTTGTCATTCATCAAAACCTACAAAAGAGTACACGTTTAGTATATTTCATTGAGAACGTGTTTCTAACACGGGCTGCATGCCACAACAGTATTATATTGATATTGATATGAGGCCGAGGGCCTAGTTGATTCCACGAGATGGCATATATTACGCTTCGGCCGTAGGGGCCCCTCCCGGAGTCTGCACACCCCCAATGAGCACCCTCGATGATAAATAAAGGGAGTGGGTTGCACGTCGCAGCGGGTACTGGAGAGTACTGGACTATGTGTTGCATTTTATATTTGCATGTCACTTACTTACTTATCTGTTGTAGCATTTAAATAATTGTTGTTATTGCTTTACTGATTTATTACTATTTGGTTTAGGTTGCTGTCTTTATAGAATTACTTTTTTCCTATTTAGGATTTCTTATTCTGTTCCTTTATTTATGTTTATTACTCATTGGGTCAGAGTACTCACATTACTACCTGCACCTTGTGTGTAGATTCAGGTACATCCGAGGCTGAGTGAGGATTTCTCTACCGAGCAGTTTATTCAGGAGCATCAAGGTAGCTGCATGACGTCCGCAATCCTGATCTTCCTTCTACCTTATTTATTTATTTCCGTATTTCTTTAGAACGATATGTAATAGATTGATACTCAGGTATTAGAGGCTCAGACTTGTGACAGGGGATTCTTCGGGCTATGTAGTTGTTTTTATTACTTGGGATTCCGCATGTTTTAGTTTTATTTCGGACTTTCAATATTATGATTTAGTAAATCATTTGTGTTAGTTAACTTCTGAATGGTATAAAATGGTTAAGGTTATTGAATTGGCCGGGCCTGCCTAGCAGTGTGTTGGGCGCCATCACGACCGGTGTTAGGATCGTGACAAGTTGGTATCAGATCCTAAGTTACTTGGTCTCGCGAGTCATTAGCCTATTTAGTAGAGTCTCGCGGATTAGTACAGAGACGTCTGTACTATCCTCGGGAGGCTGCAGAACCTTTAGGAAAACTTCACATTCTTGAAATTCTTGTCGTGCAGCTTTGTTGAACTGAAAACTAAACTTCTAATAATCTATTCTTTCATAGATGGTGAGGACAAGAGCTACCGAACATGGCAGACAACCACCACTTCCACCTATTGAGGCCACAAGAGGTTGTGGACGCGGTCGTGGTTGTGGGAGAGGCTGAGCAGCTGGGGCAGTGCCTGCTGATCCACCAGTTGCCCTAGCTCAGGATTAGGCTCCAGCTACAGATACACCAGCAACACCTGTTCAGGCACCAGCTCTGCCTACCGCAATTTCGGGTCTTTAAGAGACCTTGGCACAGATTATCAGTCTGCACTGGCTTGGCTTAGGCAGTTTCAGTTACCACAATAGCAGCACCAGGGGAGGTAATCAGACCCCGCTGCTCACACACCCGAGTAGGTGGTATAGGGACTACAGACACTAGAGGCACCTCCAGCTCAGCAGGTTGCACCAGTTCAGGGCTTCGTGGTTCCAGCTATGCCAGACGATCAACAACGTCATCTCGAGAGGTTCGGTAGGCTCAAGCCTCTGATATTTAGTGGTGAAGAGGGCGAGGATATGCTCCAGGATCTTTGATTCGAGTAGTGTGGCATTTACTACCTTTCAGTTACCTGGGCTGCTCTTACTTGGTGGAAGGACTTTGAGATGTGTACTCCTGTCAGTGCAACACCCCTTTCTTGGCAGCAGTTCTCCGCTCTTTTCCTGGAGAAGTATGTACCTTAGTCCCTCAAAGAGGATCTGTGTAGGCAGTTTGAGTGGTTGACACAGGGGGATATGCCACTGACTTAATACAAGACAAGGTTTTCACAGTTGGCCATCATGCTATATGGATGGTCCCATTAGATCGTGAGAGGATTAGGAGATTTGTGGATGGCCTCAATTACCATCTCCGTATTTTGATGACTAGAGAGAGAGTATTGGGTGGTATGTTTAAGAAGGTGGTGGATATCGCTTGTGAGATCGAGTCAGTTCATCGAAGAGAGTGAGAGGAGAGGGAGGCCAAGAGGCCTCACGGATCGGGAAGTTATAGTGGTTCTCCTTCGAGGGGCCAGTTCCAGTATGGTAGAGGTTGCTCTTTCAGGGAAGCTCAGTTGGGTCGTCCAAAATATCATGGGGGATCTTCAGGTCGTGGTCATCATGGGTCCCAGCAGGGTCAGTCTTCACTGAGCTCTCTCCTTGTTTAGAGTTCATCTCATGCCCCATTAGCTTAGGTTCTTCTGCTCCGAGTGCATCTCCTAGTCACTCTGGTGTCAGGGGTTCCCTTTTGGTCCCCATCTTAAGCATCGGGCAGATGCTATGAGTGCGGAGAGTTTGGTCACTTGAGGAGGCAGTGCCTTCGACTTCGTGGCAGACAACATCAGCATAGGGGTCAGCCCTCGACTTCTGCTCCAGCTACTTCATCACCCACCCAGCTAGCTAAGGGTGGAGATCAGGTAGCCAGGGGTTACCCCAGAGGTGGAGATTGATCAGGCGGTGGCCAGGCTCATTTCTATGATATGTCGGACAAGAGATATGTTTTTGCTTCAGACGCCGTTTTACATGTATTGTTTCAGTCTGCCATAGAGACGCCTCACTATTATTTGGTCCTGGTTCCACCTGTTAATGTGTCTACCCCGATGGGCGATACTGTTATTGTGGACCGTGTGTACCGGTCATGTGTTGTGATTATTGGGGGTCTGGAGACCCCAGTTGATTTATTTCTCTTGAACATGGTGGACTTCGTTGTTATCCTGGGCATGGATTGGTTATCTTCGTGTCATGCTATTCTAGACTGACATGCTAAGACAGTCACTTTTGTTATGCAGGTGTGCCGCGGACCTAGTGGCATGGTGTGACTGATTATGTCCCTAGTAGAGTTATTTCTTTCTTAAAGGCCCAGCGTATGGTTGGGAAGGGTGGCCTTTCCTATTTGGCATTTTTGAGGGATGTTGGAGCTGAGACTCCTAGCATTGGTTCTGTTCCAATTGTGAGGGATTTTCCCGATGTATTTCTTGCAGACTTCTCGGCCATGCCACCAGACAGGGACATTTATTTTGGTATTGACCTGGTGCCGGGCACTCAGCCCATCTCTATTCCTCCATGTTGTATGGCACCAGCGAAGATGAAATAACGGAAGTAGAAGATTCAGGAGCTCCTAGATAAGGGGTTCATTCAGCCTAGTATGTCACCTTGGGGTGCGCCAGTTCTGTCCCTAAAGAAGAAAGATGGCAATATGAGAATGTGTATCGATTATAGGCAATTGAACAAAGTAACAGTGAAGAACAAGTATCCCCTGCCTCGCATTGATGATTTATTTGACCAGCTTCATTAAGCAATGGTGTTCTCCAAGATTGATCTCCGTTCAGGTTATCATCAGTTGAAGATCAGGGATTCAAATATTCATAAGACTGCTTTCAGGACTAGATATAGTCACTATGAGTTTCTTGTTATGTCTTTCATGCTGATCAATGCCCAGCAACGTTCATGCATCTGATGAACAATGTATTTTGGCCTTATCTGGATTCATTTGTCATAATGTTCATTGATGATATTCTGGTGTAATCGTATAGCCAGGAGGAGCACGCGTATCATTTGCAAGTTATATTGTAGAGATTGAGGGAGGAGAAGCTTTATGAAAAGTTCTCCAACTGTGAGTTTTGGATCAGTTCTATGGCTTTCTTGGGACACGTGGTGTCCAGCGAGGGTATTCAGAGTGGCCTGAGGATGATAGAGGCGGTGCAGAGTTGGCCTAGACCGTCCTCAGCCACAAATATTCAGAGTTTCCTTGGGTTGGTAGGTTATTATCACCGGTTTGTTCAGGGTTTTTCCTCTATTGCATCACCCTTGACCAAGTTGACTCAGAAGGGTGTTGCATTTTATGGTCGGACGAGTGTGAGGATAGCTTTCAGAAACTCAAGACAGCTTTGACCGCAACTCCAATATTGGTTGTGCCGTCTGCTTTAGGTTCTTATACTGTTTATTGTGATGCTTCACTAGTGGGATTGGTTGTGTATTGATGCAGGAGGGTAGAGTTATCGCATATGCTTCCCATCAGTTGAAGCCTTGTGAGTAGAACTATCCAGTTCATGATTTGGAGACAGCTGCTATAGTTCATTCATTGAAGATTTTGAGGCATTACTTGTATGGCCTATCTTGTGAGGTATTCACTAATCATCACAGTCTTCAGCATTTTTTCAAGCAAAAGAATCTTAATTTATGGCAACAGAGGTGTCTAAAGTTACTTACGGATTATAATATCACCATTCTGTATCACCCGGGGAAGGCCAATGTAGTTACCGATGCTTTGAGCCGAAAGGTGGTAAGTATGGGGAGCTTGGCGTACATTCCAACTGAGGAGAGGCCATTTGTAGTTGATGTTTAGTCCTTGGCCAATCGATTTGTGAGTCTAGATATTTTAGAGCCCAGTCGCGTGTTGGCTTGTGTAGTTTCTCTGTCTTCCTTGTATGACCGTATCAGAGAGTGTTAGTATGAGGATTCGCATTTGCTTGTCCTTAAGGGCAGGGTTAGCCATGATGATGCCAGGGATGTGACCATTGGAGATGATGGTGTGTTGAGGATGCAGGGCCAAATTTGCGTGCCCAATGTGGATAGGCTTCGGGAGTTGATATTGGAAGAGGACCATAGCTCACGGTTTTCCATCCATTCAAGTGCCGCGAAGATGTATCATGATCTTAGACATCAGTATTGGCGGCGGACGATGAAGAGAGATATTGTGGAGTATGTATCAAGGTGTCTCAATTGTCAGCAGGTGAAATATGAGCATCAGGGACCGAGTGGCTTGCACTAGCAGATGGTTATTACCGAGTGAAAGTGGGAGAGGATCACTTAGAATTTGTTACCGGATTCCCGCGGACTTTGAAGAAATTCAATGCCATTTGGGTGATTGTAGACAGGCTGACCAAGTCCGTGCACTTCATTCCAGTTTGTACTACTTATTCTCAGAGCGGCTGACAGAGTTATATATTCGGGAGATTGTTCGATTGTATGGTGTCCTAGTTTCTATCATATCAGATCGGAGCACTCAGTATACCTCTCAGTTTTGGCAGACAGTTCAGTGAGAGTTGGGTACTCAGGTACAGTTGAGCACAACCTTTCACCCTCAAACTGACGGATAGTCCAAGCGCACCATTCAGATATTAGAGGATATGTTGCGTGCATGTGTTATTGATTTTTGTGGATTATGGGATCGATATCTACCCCTTGTAGAGTTTTTCTAAAATAACAACTATCAGTTCAACATTCGGATGACACCGTATGAGGCCTTATATAGGAGACGGTGTAGATCTACAGTTGGTTGGTTCGAGCCCGGTGAGGCTAGATTGTTGGGGACAAATTTGGTTCAGGATGCATTGGAGAAGGTGAAGATGATTCGGGAGAGACTCCGTACTGCATAGTCAAGGCATAACAGATATGCAGACAGGAAGGTCCGAGATGTATCCTATGTGATTGGTGAGAAGGTTTTGTTGAAGGTTTCACCCACAAAGGGTGGTATGAGATCGGGAAAAAAGGAAAGTTGAGTCTGCGATTCATTGGTCCTTTTGAGGTACTTCGGAGGATTGGAGAGGTGGCTTATGAGCTTGACTTGCCTCCCAGCTTGTCGAGTGTGCATCCAGTTTCCATGTTTCTATGCTATGGAAGTAAATTGGAGACCCGTCCCATTTTTTGGATTTCAGTACAGTTCAGTTGGACGGTGATTTGACTTATGATATAGAGCCAACAACCATTTTGGATCGTCAAGTTCGGAAGTTAAGGTCAAAGGATTTCAGTGAAGGTGCACCGGAGAGGTCGGCCCGTGGAGAAGCCAACCTAGGAGACCGAGCGGGAGATGCAGAGCATATACCCTCACCTATTTGAGGCTTCTGGTATGTTGCTTGACTCGCTCGAGGACAATCATTTGTTTAAGTTGGGGAGGATGTGACGACCCGACCCGTTGTCACGTGAGTTACCGCCCCATTTCCCCCATTTTATGCTTTTTATGCTTTATTATGAGTGTTTTGTGTGAACGAGTTGATTTGGATTGAATTGAAAAGGAAATGAGACAGTTAGTCTCTTTAAGGAAAGCTTAGTGGGAAAAAAGTCAATCAGATGTTGACCTATGTGTTAGAGGGCTCGAATGTGAATTTCGATGATTCGGTTAGCATTGAGGAATAAATTTTGACTTAGGAGTGTGATCGAAAGTGATTTTGGAGGTCTGGTGTAGAATTTGGCTTGAATTGGCGAAGTTAGTATTTTGGAGAATTCCGGTTGGTAGGCATGATTTTGATACGAGGGTCGGAATGGAATTTCAAGAGTTGATGTAGCTTTGTTAGGTTATTTGGGATGTGTGTGTAAAGCTTAAGGTCATTCGGAGGTGATTTGGTTGGGTGTTTTGATTGAATGTGTGTTCCGGAAGTGTTTAAAGAACGTAGGCGTGCATCCGATGTAATTTGATGGTTTTGGTGTTGTTTGTGGTGTTTCGATGATTGGAGTAAGTTCGAGTGATGTTTTAGAATGGGTTGGCACTTTTAATTGAGGTCCCGGGGGTCTCAGGTGAGTTTCGGCTGGCTAAACGGGAAGTTTCAGACATGGAAATGCATGCAACAGTTGCAAGCCTCGCAAATGCGAGAAAAGGGTTCGCATTTGTGATCTCGCATTTGCAAGTGAGGCTTCACATTTGCGAAAAGGCTGGACTGAGGAAGGTTTCTCATTTGCGATATTTTGATCACAATTCCGACCTTGGCAGGGTTCATATTTGCGAGAAATATGTCGAATTTGTGACATTGGCAGGATCCGCGATTGCGAGCCAGATGTCGCATTTGTGACCTTGGCAAGAGAGGCTCACCTTCGCAATACCGAAGGTTTTGTCGCATTAGCGAACCAGGTGTCGCAAATGCAACATCCGAGGGATGTGTCCAGTTATACAAAAATTCAAACTTAGCCCATTTCCCTCACTTCCCACTTGGCTTTAGGCGATTTTTGAGAGATTTTGGATGGAGATTGAAAAGGGTTTCTATTGGTATTTATTAGAGGTAAGTTCTATGAACTAAAAACATGATTTAATTGTAGAATCAACCTAGAAATTCATGTAAAGTTAGCAAAAAAGGGAAGAACTAGGGCTTGAGTTTTGGTATTGCAAATTGGGATTTGAGGGGTCATATGGATTTCGATTTTGGTGTTCTTTATATGTATAGACTCGTGGGGAGATAAGGAATCCATTGGAATGAGAATTTTTGAGTTTCCAGAAGTGAGCCCGGGGCTCAGGTTTTGCTAATTTCGAGATTTTTGCTATTTTTGATTGTTTTCGATCGGGTATTGTTCCATTGGCATATTATAACATATTCGTTGTGGTTTTTATCAGAGTCGATGCACGAGGAGGTAGAATTGAAAGGAAAAGGCATTTCGTGCTAGGATTTTGGCCGGCTCGAGGTGAGTAATAGATGTAAATGATGTCCTGAGGGTTTAAAATCCCGTATTTGCACATCGTAGTGCTATAATGAGGTGACTTGCACACCGGGCAGCGAGCGTGGGGTAGAGCACCGTTGGGGATTGTGACTGTGTCCGTCTTGGTAGATGAATATACTGCATATTTAACTGAAATTCCTTATTATTATTATTATTATTATTATTATTATTATTATTATTATTATTATTATTATTATTATTATTATTATTATTTGAGCTGATTGATACATTTGAGCTTCGTGCCAATTGATTGAATCCTTGAGGGATTGCTATTACTGGTTTTTACCATTTTTACGTATTATTGAACTCAGTCCTGACATTTAATGTTATTTTTCAAACTCAGCCATCTTTTATCAAACTTGAAACTTATATCATATTTCTAATGAAGTTTGGGCTAAATATTTATATATTGTTGTGTCCGAGGGGCTTATGTAATTTTGGACTGAGCATGGGATCGGGTTTCATGCCGAAGCAGTATTATATTGATATTGATAAGAGGTCGAGGGCCTAGTTGATGCCACAAGATGGCCTATATTGCGGTTTGGCCGTAAAGGGCCCCTCTCGGAGTCTTCACACCCCATGTGAGCGCCGCCGACAATAAATAAAGGGAGCGGGCTGCACGCCGCAGCGGGTACTAGAGAGAACTGGACTATGTGTTGCATTTCATATTTGCACGTCACTTACTTACTTATCTGTTGTTGCATTTACATAATTGTTGTTATTGGTTTACTGATTTAATACTATTTGTTTCAGGTTGCTGTATTTATAGAATTACTTTTTGCCTATCCAAGATTTCTTATTCTCAGCCTTTATTTATGTTTATTACTCACTGGGTCATAGTACTCACCTTACTCCTTGCATCTTGCATGCAGATCCAAGTACAACTGAGGTTGAGTGAGGATTTCTCTACCGAGCAGTTTATTCGGGAGCATCAAGGTAGCTGCATGACGTTCGCAGTCCTTATCTTCCTTCTACCTTATTGCCTTAATTTTTGTATTTATTTAGAAGGATATGTAGTAGATTGATACTCAGGTATTAGAGGCTCAGACTTGCGACACCGGATTATTCGGGCTTTGTAGTTGTTTTTACTTAGGATTCCGCATGTTTTAGTTTTATTTCGGACTTTCGGTATTATGATTTAGTAAATCATTTGTGTTAGTTAACTTCTGAATGGTATAAAATGGTTAAGGTTATTGAATTGGTCAGGCTTGCCTAGCAGTATGTTGGGCACCATCATGACCGGGGTTGTGGTCGTGGCAAATCCTCTGCCGGAATACATATCACCTCAAGTACCCAATCATTCCACGAAAGATACCTGGAAATTCCCCTGTGCCATCAAGCAAACTCAAATATCAGCAGTCGATCCAATCAAGAGAGCACCACAATACTATCGAAGTTCTATCAACCTAATCACATTGCCTATTCTTAAACATATACCTTTGTAAAATCACTGTGATTAGCAATACCATTTTCTTAATTACTAGAAGATCATTCACCCTAGTCATGTGAAGCTCATTTTATCTAATAACTTAAAATTGCCCGTGCTGCCTAAGAATTTCATGACTTCCTATTCAGAACTGAGCCGAAACCTTACACACGCAAATCCCAATCCTCCACAACATATCGCATATACCATACCATCCTAGGATAACATGAGAACTGCATCTCTATTCTGAGCCACGAACACTTATGTACTCAACTAGTCAAGAACTTCCATTGATCCCATCTAGAAGAAAATCATTACACATCCCATGCCTCTCATATTCATAGAATATTCATCTCTCCGACCATGGTAGAAATCATCAAGAACTCTCCTAATTCCATTTGCACAAATTATACTGCCAGGACTGAATCCTTCTAACTAGACCAAGCTAGGCAAGCCATTAAAACCCAAAAGCATTGCTGCAAAATACCTGTAAGAACCCACTACCTCGAACATATACAAAAAATTAATCATTTCCTTACCATACCGATTCGGTCTACTTTCAAGATACTCCATCTATCTAAATTTTCTTTTGATTCATTATCAACTTGATATTTCCTCTTGCTATAGTCCCACAATGCGTCAACCCAGGCCTACCACACGAGACCCCCACATAAAACCACACTGACTAAGGCCCATAAGCCGCTGAATACTCTTTCAAATATTCCACGAAACACCACATTCCTGAATACTTTACTCTGAAGAACTTCCTGTGAGTCAAGGTCTGTTACCTTTATCTTTCCGATACTAATACATAGAATCCCATAATGAACATAGAATTATTACAAGTCTTGAACTCTTCCAATGAAAACTCGGTTTCTATTCACATATACAACTTTAAGATACCAATTATTGCATGTATAATCTTGAACACATTAGAACCATTCTCGAGAGTCCTTCACTCTATTTAAACTAAAATTAGCCTGATCGAGCGAACATAACCACATATGCCTCATTAGCACTCTGGCACCGCAGAATGAATCCTCACCCCAATGCAACAAAGCATCTACCTGCTTTATTCACCGAGCATTCCTTAACAATAACAACCTAAGACATTCCGTGATTCTCATACCCTATGAAGCATAATACAACCTTTGTCAAAATTTTCCTTTACTCTAGCCATAGCTAATTCACTCGTACGCCCCAAAATGGAACCAATATAGCACCTAACCATGCAATCAACTACTCACCGCAGACTCCCCCACTTGACTTGAAGCCATAGATCAAGATACACTCAATAACTCATAACACGTATAACCTATCACGGCCATAATATTATAGTGAGACTAGACTCAAAATCGTATATAAGTTATGAAAATACAAATCATCTAGTACTATAAAACTTCTGCAAATTTCACATTCATCCCTACAACAGTTAAGCCCACCCTCTTAAGTGACTTGAAATTTCAAATTTTAACACGTACTTTTCAATTACACATGAGGTCTTCTAACATACACATAGGGATCACGCCACATTAGAGCACTTCGCAAGAGATAGCCCTCCTGCTTCGCCTCAATATAATATTTTTGTATACCTTTTACCGTCACAAACATTACGCAATCACTTAGCCTTTCTGATTCTGAACTCATAACGTAACATGAACTTTACTTCACTTCCAACTAGGAGACATGAAAGGATTCTTTACGCGCGCCCATAATTGGGGCTACACATCCAATCCCAATGGAAATCAAACACTTAATAGTTCATCTATCATCCAACAGACCTTCCTCGTCACTTCCAAGTCATATAGATACCTCTCGCAGTACTAATATACTCATTAAACATAGCTATCCAGCCACCATTCCCACTAATAGGGACAATACCGAACATATAAGTTCAAAATACTTGCTCACACAATTAGCACCTCAGTGCTCAGGCCATAGGCAAAGATCCGGCCTCAAGTCCTTTAGAATGGCCCAACATCAACTCACATAGATCACATCTTGCCCTTCGATCAGGGAATCATAAGCCATTATGTCACATCTGATACTAAGCGCTCATGCGCGCATGCGAACGCGTGGAGGGAATTTCAAGAGTTACCTTTCAAGCTGGATCAAGGACGCACGATAAGAATTCAAGAATGTGAAATTTTCCTAAAGGTTCTGCAGCCTCTCAAGGATAAATACAAACATCTCCGTACTGATCCGCGAGACTATACTAAACCTGCTCATGACTCGTGAGACCTACTAACCTAGGCTTTGATACCATCTTGTCACGACCCTAAACCCATACTCAATCGTGATGGCGCTTCTCGTGGGGACAAGACCAGCCAACTAAACCTAATTCATCCTTTTTGACAATTAAACAGTTCATAAGCAGTTTAAATATGATTTAATATAATAATTAGAGGGAGTACAAACCAACACAACCCTAATTGGGGTGTCACAAGTCACGAGCATCTATTAGAGTTTGAATACAGTTCTACAAGGTCTAATAATACAAGAAACAAGAGTTATGAACAAAAGAGAGAGGAAACGGTGCTGCGAACGCTAGTAGTCACCTCGCTAAACTCCTATCGCTCTGCCTCCAATTAGCCAAAACCCGCTACAGGGTTAATAAATACCTACATCTGCACACAAGGTGCAGTTAGTAAAGTGAGTACTCCTACTCAGTGAGTAATAATGGTAAATAATAATTAAGCAGTAAGAATTCACATAAGGCAAATCATCATGCTGTACAGAAGCAGTGTAAAAACATTTGAGAAAACAAATGAAGCTGTAAATCTTAGAAAATGCCTTAACTCAGTTTAAAACACTTTTGAAAATGACTTTTTCAAACAATTATGCAAATGAGCGCAAGACAAATAGTGCAGATAAGCAAGGAAATCTGCCCCTCGGGCGCAACACTCACTCTACGGAAAATGCCAGGCAATCAGGTAGATATCACACGAAATAGCACAACGACAGATAATGGCAGACAATTAAACAAGCGAACAGATAAAACACTACCAGTACCACTGCGGCGTGCAGCCCGATCCACATACCACTGCGGCGTGCAACCCGATCTATTTATCATCGACGACGCTCACTGGTGGTGTGCTGACTCCGGGAGGGGACCCTTACGGCCCAAGCGCAATATTATGCCATCTCGTGGCATCAAATCTAGGCCCTCGGCCTCATATCAATATCAGTATCTTACTACTGCGACATGCAGCCCGATCCAAAAGTATCCTCACAACACAAGCCCTCGGCCTTACTCAGTCAAAAATCACGTAAGCCCCTCGGGCAACAATAAAACATGATGCTCAGCCTAATGGAAAATACATGAGTGAGTTCAAGCATAAAATCAAACAGTGAGGAAATATCAACAATTATCCCCGATGGGGTTCAAATAGCTAGCATGAAGCCCAAATATGCAATCAAACCAAGTCATGAAAATGACAAATAAGTTTCAGTCAAATACACGATAAAACCATCACTCGAGACGGAATAAGTCACAATCCCCACCGGTGCTCTACCCCACGCTCGCTATCCGGCATGCAAGTCACCTCAATATGGCACTAGGATTTGCAGTCCGGGGTTTCAAACCCTCATAACATCAATTACAATCATTACTCACCTCTATCGGGTCTAAACTCTAGGCCGCGATGCCTTTGCCTCTCGAATCGGCCTCCGGATGCTCTAAATCTAGCCAAAATCAGTACCAAATAATCAAAATATGTTAAGGAACAAAGCCCACTTGAAAATAATCAAATTACCACAAAATTCCCGAAATTGGTCAAGCCCAACCCCGTGCCCATATTTCGAGATTTAATAAATTAACAAAACTAGGATCCTTATGCTCTCACGAGTCTAACCATATGATAATTATCCAATTCCGACACCATTTTGTCCTTCAAATCATCATTTTATATTTTTGAAAGATTCCGTAATTGTCTTCCCAAATTCAATCCCGAATCACGAATTAAATGATAAATTCAATGATAGATTCATGCACTCTAGCCAAATCTGAGTTAGAATCACTTACCCCGATGAATCTCTTGAAAACTCTTCAAAAAATTGCAAAAATCTGAGCTCATTAGGGAAAAATATCAAATAAAACCAAAACCTCATATTTATAGAGTAACCCCAAGATTTCCACCTCCACGGGCCACACAAAATGGACCGCGGCCGTGCAAAACCAATGCGGTCCGTGCAAAAAATGACCGTGGCCGCACAGGTGTTCTCTACAATGAGAGGCTTTAGTATTTTGGCCATAACTTTTACTACAGATGTATAAATGTCTATTATAATATGTTTCTGAAAACTACATTCAAAGAGTTACAAATTTCATTTTAAATCATCCCAAAATTCCTTGTGTACTAAAATATATTAGCTTCTGAAGTTGGATCCATGGCCCATCTCCTCCATCGCGGACTGCGAAAGCACGATTGCGTCCGCGAAGCCCCCTACCGCAGTCAGCAAAAATATGACCATGGACCGTGGTCATGGGTTCAGGGATTCGACCTTCCAGGCGTCCAACAGCTATAGTTTAGCCTAAAGACAACCCGAGACCTATCAGGAACTCACCCGAGGCCCTCGTGACCTCAACCAAACATACCAACATAATCCATAACATCATTCAAACTTGGTCCAATAATCAAAACACCTCAAACAACATCAAATTACTCAAAACCCATCGAATTCATGCCTAAGTTTCAAAAAACTTCTAAAATACACTTTGGATCAAAAGTCCAACCAAACGACGTTCACATATCCTAAAATTTTTCACACACAGCCCGAATGACATAACGAATCTACAACAACTCTCGGAATTCCATTCCGACCTCTAAATCAAAATCTCACCTATAAATTGGAATTCACCAAAATACTAACTTCGCCAATTCAAGCCAAATCCTTCCACGGACTTCCAACATGTATTGTGGCTGCGCTACTAAATCGTAAATCACCCAACGAAGCTAAACAAATCATAAAAATTTTGATCCATGCTCATATACAAATAAGTCAACTCTTGGTCAAACCTTTCAAATATAAAGCTTTCAACTGAGACTGTTTCTTCTAAATTCATTCAAAATTTCCTAAAAACCAAAACCAACGATCTACATCAGTCATAGTACATTACACAGGGCAAGTCATGCCCGAGAACTGTCGATCAAAGTGCAACAGCTCAAAATGACCGGTCAGGTCGTTACAACTCCCACGGACTTTGAAGAAGTTCGATGTTCTCTGGGTGATCGTAGATCGGCTGACCAAGTCTGCTCATTACATTTTTGTCTGTAGCACTTATTCTTTCGAGTGGTTAGCAGAGATTTATATCCGGGAGATCGTTCGCCTACATGGTATTCCAGTTTATATTATTTCAGATAAAGGTACGTAGTTCACATCAAGATTCTGGAGGGACGTCCAGTAGAAGTTGGGTACTCGGGTGGAGTTGAGCACATCATTTCACACCCAGACGAAAGGAAAGTCCGAGCACACTATTCAGATTCTTTCGGATATGCTCCGTGCGTGTGTGATTGAGTTTGGAGGGTATTTGGGATCAATTCTTGCCATTTGAGGAGTTTGGTCACAATAACAGCTATCAGTCTAGCATTTACATGGCACCATATGAGGCATTGTATGGCATGCGGTGTAGATTGGTTTGAGCCGGTGAAGGCAGGCTATTGGGCACAAATTTTGTTCAGGATGCTTTGGAGATGGTTAAGGTAATTCTAGATAGACTCCATACGGCCTAGTCCATATAGAATAGCTACGTGGACCGGAAGGTTCGTGATGTTTCCTTTATGGTTGGAGAGCGAGTTCTGCTTCCGGTTTCTCCTATGAAGGGCATTATGAGATTTGGGAAGAAAGGGAAGTTGAGTCTGAGGTTTATTGGCCCTTTTGAGATATTGCGGCGAGTTGAGGAGGTTGCTTATGAGTTTTCCTTCCTCCTAGCCTTCTAGAAGTTCATCCGGTATTTCATGTTTGATGCTCCGGAAGTATCACAGTGATCCGTCGCACGTGTTGGATTTCAGCTAAGTCCGATTGGATAAGTATTAGTCTTATGTCAAGGAGCCAGTTGCTATATTGGACAGGCAGGTCAGAAAGTTGAGGTCAAAGAACATTGCTTCAGTAATGATTCAGTGGTAGGGTCAGCCGGCCGGGGAGGCGACCTGGGAGACCGAGCAAGATATGCGTAGCCTTACCATCAACTTCTCACTACTTTAGGTATGTCCCTATGCTCGTTTGAGGACGAACGAATGTTAAGTAAAGGATGATGTGATGACCCGGCCGGTCATCGTAAGAATTAACGCTCCGATCCCAAATTAACTACTTTCACCAAGTCTATTTCTGCTAATTTAATATGCCGGGATGTTCGTTTTTGAGTTTCGGAGTGTTTTGGGACACTTCGTCCCTAAATGAGAGTTTTAAGTGTTGGAAAGTTGTCCGTAGTTAGAACAGTGTGAAGACAGCCTCGAAATTGAAATCGTATGTGGCACAACCCCTGTTCACCCTCCATGAACATATCGTGATGGCACCTAGTTCCTACAACTAGGAAAGCCTAACAATGCGGAAACTTAATATATCTTGCGAAACATTTAATTAAACTGAGCAAAACTAGAAAAAAGTGGTGTATAAGTGCCACTTGGCATATACAACCCAGAAATAAAACGTGGAAGCCTACAATCTCATCCCAAAACCTGGAAACTCATAGGAGCCACAGGCTAATAGAAGTGTAATATACAGTTCAAACTCCAGAATGTCTAAACAATTGAAATAAAAGGATAGAATAACTACAAAATCTATAGCATAATAGAGACTCCTTGTCTGCGGACGAGACAAATTTACCTTGAAGTCTCCACTAGATCTCTCCGCCTCGAAGATAGTACGCCTGAGTGGAGGTACCTGGTTCTGCACATGAAAACAGATGCTCAGAAGGGGCATGAGTACACCACATCGGTACTCAGTAAGTGCCAAGCCTAACATCGATCGGGAAATAACGAGGAAGGTCAGGGCCCTACTGAGATGAAACAATATAATAAGAATGCTGACAACAATGTACAATAAGCAGGAATAATGGAATACAACTGTTAAGTAAGTCAGGTTACACAACAACAATCAACACACCGGGGATAACATAACACTGAGTAAAACAACTCAATATCAGTACTAATTACTAGGATCTCCTAGGATACCCTCCTGTAGTCCATTTCCATGTCAATACCAACAACGAGGATTTCCCAGGATACCGCCATGTAGTCCATTTCCATATCAATACCAATAATGAGGATCTCCCGGGATACCGTCCAGTAGTCCATTTCCATATCAATACCAATAACAAGGATCTCCCAGAATACCGTCCTGAAGTCCAAAATATAAATGCATAGGGGGATCTTACGGGAATCTAACTCGTAGTCACAAATATAAATATAAAGGGGGATCGCCGGGGAATCTAACTCGTACTCCAAAATATAAATATGTTGGGGGATCTCCCGGGAATCTAACCCGTAGTCCCATATATAAATATGCAGGGGGATCTCCCGGTGATCTAACCCATAGTCCCGAATATAAATATGCAGGGGATCTCCCGGGAATCTAACCCCTAGTGCCAAATATAAAAGCGCAACCACAATTAGAGAATATTCATAGATGAAGTACAACAATACTAACAAACAGATAGTTCTAGCCTAACAAGTCTCACGTAGTGCAGCTAAGGCAATTGAAGGAAGCAGGCAAGTTAAATAAACTAAACATGTCATTCTATTCTAACACAGGTTACAATTGCAAGTAAGATAAAGTAAACGCGAAAGAAACTGAGTCTCAATATCATAAGTAAAAACAGGAATTTTCAACGATTAGCATGAGTACGTGCTCGTCACCTCACGTACAAGGCACTCAATTACCAAATAACATAACCTAGGGTAAAGGTCCTCCACACAAGGTTAGACAAGCCACTTACCTCGAATAAGTGCAAGTCAACCCGAAACCACTCTTGCCACGAGTATTCGACTCCAAATTGACCAAATCTAATTAATTAAATTACATATCATAAATAACAATAGATTATACTATTTAATTCAAAGAAAAGACGCGAAATTTGGTAAAATAACCAAAATTCCCCTCAGGCCAACGTATCGGAATCGGATAAATTTTACATTTTCAAAACCCTCGTACTGGCACTAGTATAACCACATAAAAATCTCCCAAATCAGAGGTCTACACCCACTCAAAAGTCCATAGTTTAGCCTATGAAACATTACCCAGATTTTCCAATTTTTGATCCTCAATTCAAATTGTAATGAAGGATTTAACTATATATTAATGGAATATAACTAAGAAGGATTAAGAAAACATTACCGAGTGATATTATCTTCAAAACCCTCTTGAAATCGCAACCTCCCGAGCTCAATTTGATTTTTTCTAGCTTCTGAAAACTAACCCTCGAAATCTCTATTTCTGAAGAGGGATTCCGCTTTTGTGGACAAGGGACCGCTTCTACGGTCTCGCTTCTGTGGAACAAGGTCGCTTCTGCGGAAACTAGGGAAACACTGGAGCTCGCATCTGCTATAGCTGAGCCGCTTGTGTGGCTCCATTTCTGTGATGCCTAAGCCGTTTCTGCGGCTCCGCTTCTGCGGGAATAACACCGCTTATGCAGTTTCTGAGAGAAACAAGCAAAGCTGCTTCAGCAAATATTCAGGCGCTTTTGCGGTGACGCATCTGCGGTTCCCATGCCGGAGATGCGAAACACCAGAAGCTGCAGTGGTTCAGCTGCTCCAACATATCTCCAATCTTCCCGTTAACCACCCGAAATCATCCCGATGCCCCCGAGACCTCAACCAAAAGCACCAATAACACCTAAAACCTCATTAAAACTTGTACCAATCCTTAGACCACCTAAACAACACCCGAAATTGATTAATTCAAGGATTTAAGCTTAAGAACTTCAAATTTCATAAACATACAATTTTCGATCAAAAACCCAACTAAGACACGTCTGAATGACCCAAAAGTTTTCACACACATCCCAAATGACATGATGGAGCTACTGCAACTTCCGAAATTCTATTCCACCCTCGGATCAAAAACTCACTATCGGACTAGAAACTTCAATAAGTCATTATTCGGCATTTCAAGTCTAATTGAGCTACGAACCTCCAAAATACATTCCGAACACGCTCCCAACCCCGAAATCACCTAACGGAGCTAAAACAACAATCAAATTTCCACTCCGAGGTCTTCTTCTAACTGTTTTGACTACGGACAACTTTCCAACACTTAAGCTCTCATTTAGGGACGAAGTGTCCCAAAAAACTCTTTGAAACTCAACGCCGAACGTCCCGGCAAACCAACATAGCAGAAACAACCTTAAGGGATGTAGTTAATGGGGGATCGCGCGTAAATTCCAAAAATGTCCGGACGGGTCATCACATGATGGTTCCGTTGGGTCTGTTAGGTGATTTCAGGGTTAGGAGTGTGCTTGAAATATGTTTTCGAGGTCTGTACCTAACTTAGGCTTGAAATTCCAAAGTTTGAAATTTTAAAGTTCTTGGTCCGATAGCGAGATTTCTATTCGAGGGTCAGAATGGAATTTCGAAAGTTGCAGTAGTTTCGTCATTTCATTTAGGATGTGTGTGTAAACTTTTAGGCCATTTGGATGAGGTTTGATAGACTTTTTGATTAAAAATGTGTTTTTAGAGTTTTTGAAGTTCTTAAGGTTGAATTCAATGAAAATTAGGCGTTTTGATGTTATTTTAAGTGTTCCAAAGGTTGGAACAAGTTTGAACGATGTTATGTGATATGTTTGTAGGTTTGGTTGAGGTCTTGGGGCCTCAGGTGTGTTTCAGATGCTCAACGGGGCATTTTGAGTTGGAAAAAAGTTTATGATTTTGCTTCAAGTCTGTGTTAGACCTTTTCTTCTTTGTAATCGCATCCCCCTTCTCGCGATCGTGTAGTGTAATTTCTTAGGGGGCCTAAGTTTTTCTTCGCAATCGCAATACTTGTCTCGCGATCGCGGAAGTCAGCCTTTTCCTTCTTAGCGTTCGCAACTATTTACCAAAACTTAAACTTGAGAGCTCGGATTTGAGTGAGATTTCGAGGGATTTTCAGAGATATCGATTTGGTAACGATTCTATGCTCTTTTTTCCTTGTCACCCACTAATATAAGCGTAAATGCCTCCTTTAATTTCGTATTTTGAATGAAAAATTGATAGAACTTCATAGACTAAATTATTGAGTTTTTAGTGGGTTTTTGGTATCCGATTTGGGAGATTTATATATGGTTGGACTCGCGAGAGTATGAGGATTTTAAAATTTTTAATTTCACTTGATTCCAAGCTGTTGGCATGAGGGGCATTTTGGTCATTTTACCTTATTTCGCGTCTTAGCATTAAAATAAATCATAGAATCAGTTGCTTGAAATTTATTTATGATATGTAATTGAATTGAATAGACTTGGGCCATTTAGAGACAGATACTCATGGAAAACGTGTGGTTTTGAGTTGATTTTGGAGCCAATTCGAGGTAAGTGGCTTGTCTAACCTTATGTTGGGGACCTTCCTCTTAAGATACTAAATTTGGTAATTGAATGCCTTGTACGTGAGGTGACGAGTGCGTACTTGATCTAATTGTCGAAAATCTGATTTTGCTTTAAGTATTTAAACTGAATTTCTTTCTTACATACTTTATTCTACTTTCAAATATAGCCTGTGTTAGTTAGAAAATAATACTTAGTTGACCTAAATTGCCTATTTGCTTAAGTTGTTTTTATTGCATTATGTGAAGTATGTTTGACTAGAACTACATGCTGCTTTTCTATTGAACTCCATTTCTTAATATCTTCTTGTTGTGGATGTGTATTTACATTGGGACTATGGATGTGGGATCCAGTAGCCCCCCTTGTTTGTTTTCTTTTGGACTACGTGTTAGATTCCCGGTAGTTCCCCTTACTTTGGGACTGCAGGTTAGATTCCAGGTAGATCCCCCTGCACATTTACTTTGGGTTTACGGGTTAGATTCCCGGTATATCCCCTGCACATTTACTTTGGGACTAAGGATTGAATTTTGGTAAATCCATGTAAATTGATAGTTGGACTACGGGACGGTATCCTGGGAGATCTTTGGGATATATATACATCTGATGGACTATAGGACGGTATCCCGGGAGATCCTTTGGACAGTTGATGAAAGGGACTACGTGATGGTATTCTGGGAGATCGTCGTTGTTGCTACTGGTATTGAGCTATTTTTACTCCGTGTTACCCTGTTCCTTGTGTATTTATTGTTGCCTTGTATAACCTGTCTTATTTCATTGTTGTACTTATGTATATTGTTTGTTTCACACTGTTGAAACTTATTATTATGGTTAACCTCAGTAGAGCCCTGACCTTCCTTGTCACTACCCGACCGAGGTTAGGCTTGACAGTTACTGAGTACCGCTGTGGTGTACTCATGCCCCTTACACACATGTTTTTCATGTGAAGATCCAAGTACCTCTATGCAGGCGTATCACCCTTGAGGTGGAGAGATCTAGCAGAGACTTCGAGGTACATCTGCCACGTTCACAGACCAAGGAGTCTCAATCTTATTCTATCTTTTAGTAGTTAGCCTTCCTTCTTACTGTTGTTTTAGATATTCTGCTGTTAGAGCATTGTACTACATTCCTTTTCGCTTGTGTTCCCGTGAGTTTTCGGGTTTTGGGATATTATTGTAGGCTTCCGTGATGTTGAGTTGTATATGCCGAGCGACATTTATATACAATTTTCTTCTAGTTGTTCGATTTTGAAATGATTTACTTTCGCAAGTTATTTTATTTCTGCATTGTTAGGCTAACCTAGACGTAGGGACTAGGTGCCATCATGATATGTTCACAAACGGGGAACTAGGGTTGTGACACTTTAACATTTGAACTTGGAATTCAAAGTTAAATGACTGCATGTCCTTAAGTTTTGAACCTGAAATTAAAACTTAAGGGTTGCCTATCCTTAAGTTTTGAATATGAAAGTCAAACTTAAGGACTCATGTCCTTAACCTTTGAACTTGAAACCCAAAGTTAAGGATCTAGTGTACTTAACTTATTAACAAATAACTGTAATCTAAGGACCAACTGTCCTTAAATATTGAACATGTAATTCAAAGTTCAGGACACTTTCAACTTGAAACTCAAAGTTCAGGATCAAGTTTCCTTAACTTTTTCAAAATAATTTGCAAAATTATAACAGTATGTTCTTAATATACAGAAGAACAACAATTAAATAAAAGGACATTGTGTTCTTAACTTTTTCAGTTCAATTTGCAAAGTCAGGACACTATGTCCTTAATATTATGTGCTCAATTTTATAGAATTATCACATGACGCGGTGTCCTTACCTTTCTCAATCCAGAAATGAAAAAAAAATCAAATATCTACTTGTTATATAAAAATCAATAGAAATCCGAAAAAGTATAACTATGTCCAAATAAAATCAATAGAAACGCATAAAAGTATAACTTACTATAAATATATGTCGATTTTTTTATGAGAATGTTAAATTCTATATTTTGAAATTGGAAGAGAATCTTCTATAATTTCGACGATCACAGTGTTGTAATATAGCGCTGCTGCTGCTGCTACTACTCTCGTTAATAAAAGTGTAGGTATAAGAAATACATAGGGGTATTTTTGTCTAGTCAGGTATAAGTTTATTAAACCAATGGCTAAAGACTAAAGACATTTAAAATACTGGCTTTAAAATAAAGACATGACCTGCTTGTGGCTATTTGTGCACGTCAAATGGCATGTAGTAGCCACTAATTAAGGGTGTCTTTAATTTTTGTTCACTAATTATTATGCTCAGCAAAAATAACCACTACTAATGGAAAAAAAGATATTTTTACCCTTTATTTAATGCTTGTATTCCCAAACCTTATTTTTTTCATTCAGAAGAGGAAAAATTTGAGAGCGAATATTTCAGGGCAAGTTTCATGTGTTCTCAGCATCAGTATCAGCCTCGCATGCAAACGAGCTACAGTTAACCTTTCTCCTTCTTCATCTTCTCTGAATTGAATGATCGAACTGGTAATTTTTTCGTTTTATGCATTTTTGTTTTTCTACATGTGTAATCGCATTCAATGGCATGTCAAGTATGTGTGAAATTTCAAAAATGATCATTATAAGTTGATTCAGTGTCGGATAAGTAGCGTATTTTGTGATACTATTATTCAGAAATTTTTGGTGTTGAAATGTGAAATATGTTAGTGGTTCATTCAATATATTTGATTATGTAAGGACATTTCATAAAAATAGACGTAGAAATTCATAAGCTTACTGTGTTTATGAATTTTTAGTTAACTGTGTTCATGAACGATAAGGACCAAACGACATTTACTTTTGAATTTGGAACTCAAAGTTAAGGACTGAGTGTCCTTAACTTTTGAACTTGAAACTTGAAGTTAAGGATGAAGTGTCCTTAACTTTGGAACTTGAAAGTTTAAGTTCAGGACCAAGTGTCCTTTACTTTTCAACTTGAAACTATAAGTTAAGGACTGTCTAATCTTAAATTTTTAACTTGAAACTTGAAGTTAAGGACCAAGTGTCCTTAAGTTTTGAACTTGAAACTATAAGTTAAGGACTGCCTAGTCTTACCTCTTTAAATTGTAACAATAAGTTAAGGAATAAGTGTCCTTTACTTTTGAACTTAAGGATTGTCTGTACTTAACTTTTAAACTTGAAACTTGAAGTTAAGGACCAAGTGTCCTTAATTTTGAACTTGAAACTATAAGTTAAGGACTACCTATTCTTACCTCTTTAACTTGTAACTCTAAGTTATGGACTAAGTGTCCTTAACTTTTGAACTTGGAATTCAAAGTTAAGGACTTCCTGTCCTTAAATTTTTAAATTGAAATTTGAAATTAAGGACCAAGTGCCCTTAACTTTTGATCTACAAATTTGAAGTTCAGGACATATTTTCCTTAACTTTTCAACTTTAAATTTTAAGTTAAGGTCTGCTTCTCCTTAAATTTTTTTACTTGAAACTTGAAGTTACGGACCTAGTTCCTCCAACTAACTATAAGTCCTAATCTTTATTTTCTTTTTCCTTCTTTGTAGTCTGATAATGGAAGGAGATTGTGTGTTCAAGTTTGATGTTCGGTGTAATATTATGGTGTACTAGAAAGGAGATTTACAGTATAAGGAAACAATCAAAAGTTTTTTGTCAAAGAGGCAGTGGAAGAAGTTGAGGGATGGTACTTTTGGCAACTTCTTCCAATTAAAGGAGCACTATATATGGCTTTTAGAAATTTTAAATAATGACCTTGATTTGATGATATTCAAGGATTTTGAGCGTGAAATTAAGTTTGCACATGACGCATTTCATATTATTACTGGGTTAAAGTGTTATTCCTCACCGGACATTTAAAGTTTACATAAAAGAGAATAGACTTTCTAAAGTCTATTTCTCCGGAAAGGATATAGTTGAGTTGGGTGATTTATTTAATTTTATTACTAGTCACCCACATGGTACATCTGTAGCATTTGTAGGCAGCAATGATGATGCTGTGTGTTGGCAACAGTTTATTTTGTTGAATCTTTTTTGATGGGCAAGCGGAAGAATAGGAATGTGTCCAAGTAGATAATGAAAATGGTAGGCGATGATGAACTCTGCTCTTCTTTCAACAGGACTCTCTTTCTTATGAAATATTATTTTAATCATTGAAGAGTTCATTGGAGCTGAATGAGAATGAGACTGAGAAAGAGAAAGATAATGATAAAGACAAGGATAGCTACACTATACTTGGCTTTCCTTTTGCCTTTTGTGTTTGGATTATGGAAGTAATTCCTATTTTCCAAGAAAAAAATTTTGTGAACTTCCAGGATTCTGTTTATCCTCGGATGTTTATGCTATATGGAAATGAAATCTCCACAGTTTTGATTATCTATGTAAAAAATACTTCCATAATGAAAATGTAGGTTAATCTAATTACTAGCTATTTTTTTATTTATTTGTTTTAGTTCTGAAAACTTATGTTTATTTTTTGTTACATAATAGTAGTATAAGTTGATCTAGGTGTCACCATTTATTCATGTTGAAGAAGATACAGAGCCTCTTAGTTTGGACGAGCCAATTTCTCAAGATCAAAGCTCAATGTCTTCTTGCACACAATTTGATGAAGCCATGCTTAAAGAAATTGTTAATGTAGGTTTTCTGCCTTTGAATAGCATTAGTTTTTTATTTGATTATTTTTTGCTTATGCGACTTTTTTATTGTTTTTAATTGAGAGATTATCAGAGAGTTTTAAGAAGATAAATCAGAAAATAGATGTAGCAGAAAAAAAGTTTGAGAATTAAATCATGGTAATATCATTAATTTAAGTTAGCTCAAGTTCAGGACTTTGTGTCCTTAACTTTTAAACTTACAACTATAAGTTAAGAACTGTCTGTCTTTAGCTTTTTAACTTAAAACATAAGTTAAGGACTGCATGTCCTTAGCTTTTGAGCTTAATACTTGAAGTTTTTGACCAAGTGTCCTTAACTTTTAAACTTAAAACTATAAGTTAAGGACTGCCTGTCCTTAACTTTTGAACTTGGAATTTAAAGTTAAGGACAGTCTGTCCTTAACTTTTGAACTTGGAATTCACACTTAAGGACAGCTTCTCCTTTACTTTTGAACAAGCAAGTCAAACTTAAGGACTCATGTCCTTATCTTTTGAACCTGTAAGTCAAACTTAAGGACTAATGTTCTTAACTTTTCAACCTATAATTCAAACTTAAGGACTGTCTGTCCTTAACTTTGAACCTGTTCTAAACTTTCTAACTTAGTTTCTTTCTCAGGACTTGAAGAAAACTCTAGGATCAAAGCTTGATACTTTGTTGAGGATTTATGGGAAACCTGATAAATGGAACATAGAGAGAGAATCTAGTATTCCAATTACTAAAGATGGAGTTGATGATCATTGTCGTGCTACAGAGCGTACTGTTATAATCAACAAAGATGCATGTGGTGATCAACATGATTATATAGATATGCATGCAAAATTTCAGTATGAAGCGATTTTAGAGATGCACATCTAGATGATAAAACTTAGAAAGTCACTGATATTAGGAAAGGTTAGATATAGATTTTGAATTTTTTTGTTGACATTTATATTCAACAGTGTAATACATATAAACTTTTTTGTGATTACAAATACTTGTAGAATTTATTGATGGAGTGGAAGTAGAAGATGTAGGAGAATGTCAAGACCTGAAAAATCCAAAAGAGAAAGGAGTAATAGAAAAAATTTGTAAATGTGGATTGCAATCTCAGGAGGATTTAGAAAGTCCATTGGGAACATGTGTTAGCAAGACTGTATGCAAATTCTTAGAATGAACATATTATCTGTCTACACCTCTGTCATATATAAAAAATTAGAGTTCAAACTTGTGCAAGGTTAGATAAAATTTTCATTATATATTGAATGTTAGTTTTAGTGAATTATTAGAATGGGTATTAATTACAAATGTTATAGAATCTTTTGAAGCTACACGGGAAGAAGCTGGAGTGGAGTATCAAGAGAAAAGTGGAGTACAATCTCAGGACGAAGAAAATACCGAAAGAACATGCATAAGTGAGATTGTTTCCAAATGCATAGATGCAACATGTGATCTCTCTACACCTCCCTTTCTTATCTACTATATTGAAACCCAAGAAAACGCTAGGGAAGGTAATGATTTAATTGGGATGATCTTGACTATTGCAAATGGTTAGACAATGTTGTTTTAATTTTATATATGTTTGTTTTAACCAAAGATTAGTAACAAGTACTAATTGTGTTAGCTTTTTTAAATATTTTGCAGAATCTTGTGAACTTGCAACTGAAGAAAATCCACTGGTTTAAATCCCGAATTGAGGAAAGGGTTGACTCTGTAATACAGTCTGTGAGCCAGGAGAAGTTGTTAGGTATTCCCAAATTTTGTGGTTCTAGCACGGTCGCTCAACTGTTGTATTTGGCTTGATTATCGGATTTGAACCTATGTGCCACTTTAACCTTTTAACTGCCTTTACTTAGTTTTAAGAAGATTGCAACGTCATTAAAATGCGTCTTGAACCAGGTCACATAAATGCACCCATAGTTTGCAACACATTTTACCTAACACTGAGATTTGGATTTGGGTCTCATAAATGTGCACCCATATTTAGGAAAGTAAATCATTTAACTAGCACACCTAAGGCAATGGCGTATGTTTTAATTTGCAAAGGCCACGAAAAATTCGCTAGGCCGCACAGCTTGAATTCTAAGGATTTAAAAGTAAATAATTAAAAGATGGTCGCACAATTGAGATTTTATTCGGCGCGGCAAACCTCAATTCCATTCTACTTAAAAGGTCTCTAAACTAGTTAACGCTTCTTTAAATGACATACAAGAGACTTGCTAATTATTTGAAACAGATGGGTTTAGTCCAACCCTCAATTGGTAGTAGGTTGTCCATTCTGGGCTCATGTTACCTTCCAGGGTCTTTTGATTCAATAACTACCAGTATCACCATTTTGCAAAAGAACCATATTAAGTAAATATCGGGTAATCATCCTCAAGTTCGATTTATAAGCACTCTTCAAAGCATACAGTTTCATGTAATTTGAGGCATAGAGAAATAACAAATAAAAGAGCTATATTAAGGTCCAAGTGTTAACGATCAATCCTATACTATGTAAAAAAATCATGCTCTAAAGTTTTTTTGCATTAACGTTACAAGCTAAAAATAGAGAACAAATACCACAACCATAACATCTTTCTTGTTTTAAATAAGACCCTGTATTAAACTAATACATTCAACTGCTAATGGAACTTTAATTATCTAACTAACACTAAAGCTTAGGCAAAGACACAAAAAAGAAATGCTATCTCTTGCTATTTGAACACAAACAAAGTTTTGGAGATCACATTAGCAACCTGAGTACACACAAATCCCACTCTAAATCCACAACCTAGCAGACTTAACATCATTAAACAAGATCATACAAAACTTCTAGGAGTCCCTGGAGCAACTGAGCTCGAACAATCTCAATTGTCTACTAAAAATCACAGTCCATAATTAGTACAAGTGCTAAGTACTATTTGCGGGTCACGCACACAAGTTCAAAGAAGTAAGAAAAATCTGATTAACATCAACATTTAATGTCCAATTACAAAGCATGGATGCAATAATGAAACAAGGAAATTGACTTCAAAAGCAACCTTCATTTCAATGAACTTTCACTTTCATTACATATTCAACAATCATTCCTCAATCATAGCTATGGATGTACGTGGAAAATGTAAAGATAAGTAGAGGTGAGCAATCAAGAAATACAGTAGGAATCAGCAACAAACAGCTAGCCAAAACAAAGCTCAAAACCCAGGGATTGTAATATTCAAACATCTTGAACCAAAGACTTTCACAAAATCCAATATCAACTCATACTTAATCTCAAATCAACTAGAAAGTGTTTCATAATTTGAAAATTTTCAGAAAACCAGTCAAGAGATCAATGAAACACTATTTATTTTCTCAATTTTCTGCTGTTTTTTGTTTTCACATTATTTTATCACTTAGCTCTGATATTTTTTGTTCACCCCCTTTTTTGAACCCTCTCCAGCTTAAGATTTCATGCCCTTTGTCGGATGAATATTAGGGCAATCCTCAGAAATTCATTTTTCCCTTTGGTCCCTTATTTCATGACTTGCTAGCCAAGTTACATCTAAAGTTTGCTAGCAAACCCCTACTAGAAGTTTCTGAAACTGTTACTAATGATTCCTTGGTCATATTACCTATAATACCCTCCCATCGCCTAAAATATTAATCTAGACTAACAAATAACCTGGGCTTAGAGACAGCCGGGCCTTTTGAATTGGGTCATAAATAACCCAAAGAGCCCAAGGCTATACCTCAAACCGAGAAGACAACCAAATCTCAAATTCTGAATTGGACAAAGAATAGGAGCCATGCGAGCCACAAATTTACCAATTCCAATTAATGCTTAATGAAATTAAAACTAATTTACTGACGGATTATTGAAGTTAATTAAAGAAAAGATAATAAAGCTCTTAAACTAGTTATGCATGTGAAAGATTCAAAAAATTGGGACAGTATGAAAGTTCAAAAAGAAGAAGGAGGAGAAGATGTCAAAGTGACAGATAGTTATAAGAAACAAAAGAGAAGAGATAAAGAAATACCCAACGATTCAAAACAAACCTGCCTGACTTTGCAAAACTCCACCGTTCTTGACATTGTTAGGTCCTGGTCTTATTTTTTCGGGTGAGGACACGTGACTAAGGTGCAAGAGAATTAGACAGTCCTCAAACATTTGAAACTATGGGGATTTCGATTTAAGATTTGAGCCATCCGAGGCGTATTCAGGGAAAGATATTTGTGGATTTGTCATGAGGGAGGCATGAGGGTTGCAGGGTGTGAATTTGGGGTGATTTGGAAACAGTGCCGCTAGACACGGCGGAGGAACCCATGGCGGCGCCCTAGGGTTTTGAATATTTGAGAAGTTTGGGAGAGTTTTGAAGAAAGATAATGGAATATGCGAGATGACGAGGTCAAGGCGAGCCTATGGTGTAAAAATGGAGGTCATAGGATGATCACCGCCAGCGGTTCTTGGCGGTGGGCGGCGGGGTTAAGTCTGTCTTGTGAGAGGTGATAGAGACGAGGGGTACGGGGGTTCTAAGGGGGTAGGGTTCGTTTGGACATATATATATCTAGGGTAGATCACTTCTGATCTATTAGATCTTGAATACTAGACGACTAGGATTAGTTTAAGCAAAACGTCGTCGTTTGGTTTATTGGGGAGGTTGGACCGGGTAATGGGGAGGGTATGGAACGGGTTCTGGGTGTATTTGGGCTGGACATTTAACAAAATTATCCAATTTAGGTCTATTATTAAAGAAATCCCATTTTTTTAATTTCTCTTTTTTTTCTTTTCAAATTAAAACCCCTTTTTTTCTAATTAAATTAAAAATATAAAGCCAAATTAACCTACCCAAAATGCTAATTAATCCTTAATAATGATTATCACAAACAACTAAAACAAGCTGGAAGAAAAATCACCTAAAATCAAAGTTAAAATTAAACTATTGTTTTATTTTCCCTTTTTCTAAAATGACTAATTGCTACTTAATTCTTCAAAAATGTCAAATTAATTTCTAAATGCACATGCAACGCATTTTGTATTTTTTAACTAACTAAAATGCACTAACAAAATGCAAACATCTAACAGACAATGCCATGAAAATCCACCAAATTAGAAATAAACAAAAGAAAATATTTTGTTTTTGAATTTTATGGGAGTAATTCATATAGGGCAAAAATTGAATGCTCACAAAGAACATGGTGAAAAATTGCAAGATAAAGAAAATGTACAGTTGGAAGATAAAGAAAAAGAACCAAGCAATATCATAACTTAATTGTCTAATGAAAAAACACAAGAAGACAGTGTGAAGAAGATATGTACTGATTGTGTCCTAAATATTATATTCATAATGGAAATTTTATCTCTTTATTTGACGACTTGCAGCGAACTTTTATATATATATATATATATATATATATATATATATATATATATATAGAGAGAGAGAGAGAGAGAGAGAGAGAGAGAGAGAATGTTGCCTGCACAGGAAAACATTGATGAAGTTGTTAACCAATATACGAGGAAAAGAAAGAGAGATAGTATTGGTTATGATGGTCCGTCATTTTCTATTCTTACTCCTACTCCTCCAAGTACACAAATGAGCATTGATGGGGCTTTGTCCATGGAGGTTGAAGGAAATGTTGAAGAAGATCTTGGTTGATGTAAAAGGAACAAGAAGCTAAGTTGGCAGTTGAAATCTCCTATTGATCAGGAAAGACAAACAGGAACATCGATGTCAGACAATCAAAATACTCCCAAGAGTTCATGCCGGATAAAATTAATATATACTCGTATGTGTATTTTTCATTATGCCACAGATGATGCAAAATTATTGAAGAAACTCAATGTGTTGTTGGGCAAGGAGAAAAGGAGAAGTGGCAAAAAAGAGTAAGTCCCTTAATGTATTTTAGTATTGATATTGAAATTGCTAAAGTTAAGTGTCCTTAACTTTTGTCATTATAAGACTAATTTAAGGACCAAGTGTCCTTAACTTTTGAATTTGAAAATCAAAGTTACGGAACAAGTGTCCAGTACCAAGTGTCCTGAACTTTTGAATTTGTAAGTCAAAGTTCAGGACCATGTGCCCTTAACTTTCCAACCTGTAATTCTGTCACGACTCAGAATTTCCACCCTCAGGGGTCGTGATGGCACCTACTAATGAGATCTAGGCAAGCCAACCTTTAACTACCTTTTTCATAGCTGATTTACTCCTTTTAGCAATCATCAGTAATATCGTGAAACAACAGAATAAAGTAAATAAGCGAAAGTCTTCAATTAAAGAATCTTAACAATAATGCGGAAAAATAAACATAATCTATACCTAAGATCTAGTATCAAATACTCACGAACCACTAAGAGTACTACACACAATCGTTTGAAAAGAATATAATATTGTTTGTGTCGGAACATATAAGATAATAAAATGAAAAGCAAGATAGATGAGACTTCGTGCCTGTGGACGTTTGCAAGGCTACCTCAGTGTCTCGGTGGACTGAAAGCTGGTTCCCAATCTAATATTGCTGCTCAAATGCTACTCCGACACCTGGATCTATGCAAAAGAGCACAGAGTGTAGCATCAGCACAACCGACCCCATGTGCTGGTAAGTGTCTGGCCTAACCCCGGCGAAGTAATGGCGAGGCTAGGACCAGACTCCAGATAAGCCGATGCAATTATAATATATGGTGGAAAAGTAAACAAGTAATAAACACATAAAGTTGGGGAAGGGGAACATGTTGTGGGGATGACAGATAAACAGAATATCAAGAATAATAAGGAATAAACTTTAAGTTAACTTCTAGCGCAGTTAAAGAGAAGTAAAGACAACTTTCACTTTCAGTTTCAATCTTGTTAGAAGCGTGCAACCCGATCCCATTTCTCATATGTTGTGGTAGGCGTACCACCTGCTCCCATTTTAATATCTTGTGGTAGGCATAACACCTGATCCCATTTCATTATATCTCGTTGTAGGCGTACCATCCAATCCCATTTTCCCACGAATAAAAATATATGATTTGTTTAAAAATCGGACCTCTAATTGAGGTCCAACTCCCCAATTTTTTTGAAAATCTAGGTTCTACCCAAAACACCCAATTTCCCCATGAAAATCCTTGTTTTGAACTTGAAATCATGTTAAAAGATGTTAGAAATCACTTACCAAACGTTTTGGAGAAGAAGATGTTAGATAATACGCTTAACGCTAGAGGGGGGGTGAATAGCGTTATAATAAAAATTAGCGTAAACTTGCGGAATTTAAAAACTTGCAGGAAAAAGAAGTGCGGAAATTAAATGCAATAAAGAACGAACGCACCGATATATCCTGGTTCACCACAACCCGTGGCTAGTCCAGTCCCCGAGAGACTCTCTCGAGATTTCCACTAACTTCGTTAAGCTTACGGGTGCTTAACAAACCGTTTCACTTGCTCAAGGATACCACACCTTAAGACTTCACTAGCTCGAGGATACCTCACCCCAAGACTTCACTGTTAAGCTTACGGGTGCCTAACAAACCTTTACAACCTGAGGACACAAGCCTCAACAACCTTTGCTCGGAGATACAACACTCCAAGACTTCAACCAAAGGAAACACAAGTTCCTTCTTACAACACAAGGGACTAACACTTCCCTTCAAGTGTATAAAACACTTAGCACTCACTTAAACAGGACTCTCTTAATAGAGTGGATATGAGTAAACAAATACGCTCAAGAACACAACAATAAATTCAAGACCTTGGCTTTCAAAATATGATAAAAATGATCAATAAATGATATTGGAAATGTATGAAAGCTTATGAATGTTTTGGTCAGAAGTTGTGTGTTTAATGAGTGATTTTGAGGTGTATTTATAGCTCCAAAATCACTCCTAGCCGTTGCTATGATCATAAATAGAGATTCTGAAAATATGTTAGATAGTCGACTATCCGATATGGTTATTCGACTATCTTGACAATGGTCACAAGGATAGTCGACTATCTGATATGGATATTCGACTATCTTGGCAACGGTCATCAGGATAGTCGACTATCCAATATCAGATATTCGACTATCTGACCCTGCGGAAATGGTCCGTTTTTAAAACAACTAACTTATTGAAAATAAGTTATAAAATGTTTTTCAAAGCTTTGTTTGAAGATATAAATATCTTAAACATGAAAAACAATTGTAATGGCCATTCCGAATCAATAAAAACATTTAAAATCATTTTGTTTAAATGTATTGAAAATATTTATTATATAACATTTAAAACCAATAAAAATATTTTTATCACAAATAAAAATATTTATGATATGCATATATTGTAAAACCATTTATGATATGCGTATATTGTAAAATCATTTATGATATGCATATATTGTGAAACCATTTGTGATATGCATATATTGTAAAACCATTTATGATATGCATATATTGTAAAATCACTTATGATATGCATATATTGTAAAATCATTTATGATATGCATATGTTGTAAAATCATTTTATGAGAGAAGCCAAGACTCAAACTTAAAGTCGGATCAATATCACAATAAAGACAATATAAATAAGACTCAACAAAAGGTCTTCATTTATTTTCATTGCTTCTCTCGATCTTGTCTTGAACTTCTTGGACTTCAATTCTTGTCCGCTCAAATAACGTTGCATAGCCTTTTCTTCCTCTATGCTCATTGTAATTTTGCATATCAATTCTTTATCTTCCTTTTGCATATCTACAAAATGAATAGCACTTTAGTTAAAATATAAATTAAAGTGTATTCAATAATAACTCACATTTATTTGGAATATATTATTTTTCATTAAATTGGTTTGTCAATTATCAAAACATATAAGTATGAACATATACATATGTTCCAACAATTTTCACCTTTTTGATAATGGCAAACCTTCATGGGAATATGCATATATCCTTTATAAAAGACTATGCCAAATATAAGACAAGTTATTATTGAGTTCCCCCTCAATTTATGCAATAAATATTTAAAACAAATAAATATGCATATAAATAAATAAGTATGCATATACCCTTATCTTTCCCAATTTAATGGAAAATAAATATACCCTTAATCTTCCCAAAAGCATGATTAAAGATAAATATGCATATACCCTTAATCTTCCCTCTTTTGACATTAACAAAAAGATAATTTCATTAATGAAGAAGGAAAATTACAATAAGAGTAATTGAAAATATATTACAATAAATGAAAATACATTTTAAATAATGAAAATACAAATCGAGAACTTTCATCGTCGTCGAAATCATCGTCATCGCTAGAAGTACGTGAGAATACGAATAATTAACATGGTCAAAATATCCGTGGATTTCGTCAATAGTGACAACGCACATTTCTTTCCGTGCGAGACACATTACTATCGATTCGATTAATTGAGGTCGATAGAGAGGCAAGTTGATCCAAGATGGCTTGAGACACATCCGGTTGGGCACGAGGATGACGAGCTTGAATTGGAGGAGGAGGATTTGGAATTTGATCATGTGGTTGGTCATGGCCATGAAAAGAGGTCTCTTGAATTTCCCAATGTTTGGTGCGAGTTTTCTTGATACCAACATTGGTGTTGACTTGAGATGCTTCAAGAAGATGCATTATAAGTAATGCATAAGGAAGGGGTTTGTTACTTCCTATTGAGTCAAACATATGTGTAAGAACAAATTTACACCAATTTATGCGTGCTTTGGAAATAATAGCATGCATGATTTTTGCATCTTCACGGCCAATTGTCGTGTGATTGCTTTTTCTCGGTTTAAGAATCCGAGTGACAACATAAAGAATCAAACGAAATTCTGGAAAAATTCCTTTAATAGGAGCTCTCTTTTGCTCTTGAGAGAATTCAAATTGTCCAATTCCAATAAGGTTGAAGAGGACATTTTCATCATAGAGTATTCCTTCGACACCGGTATATTGTTTGATGTCTTGGCCATCACGAGGAAGATTTGTGATAGCTTGAATATTTTCTTCACTTAAAAGGATAGGAATGCCATTGACTTTGGTAGAGAGAACTCCATCTTCATCTTTCTTAAGGTTCGAATAGAAGGCTTGAATCAAAAAAGGATGAATGAAATCATACTTCAAATAAACAAAGTCAAGGATTGAACTTTGTAGAAGTATATTGGAATGATTAGAATCCGCTAGATATGTTGCGGTTGTGAATCGAGGTGGAAGAATATATCGATTTCAAAGTTTCTAATAAATCGTTGAAGCTCATTTTCTTGTTCAAACCAAAGAACGGATCCATCATCATAACAATGTAGAGATGGAGGAGGATTTGAAGAAGAAGGGATATTCTTTCCGGCACGAGAGCGTTTAGAGCTTCTATTTGCCATTGAAATTTGTAGGCAAGAAGAACTTTTGGAAGAAGTTTGGAATAGAATTTTTGAAGAGAATTTCTTGAACAAGAATGATTTTGGTGTGAAACAAAGAGTGCACACTAATCCTATTTATAGAGTTCAAGAAAACATAGCATTGAATGACAAAAATCAGATTTTTGGACTGATTGGAACGGCTATAAAACGGTCAGATTTTTGAAATTTGACTGAGGATAGTCGAATAACTTATTGAATAGTCGACTATCTGGGAACGATATTCGAATATCTTCTGGGATAGTCGAATATCTGGAAACAGATATACTTGAATAACTTCTGGGTAGTCGAATATCTAGAGAAATAGCTTGATTTTCTGGATAATCAAGTTATTCGAATAACTTCTAGTTAGTCGATTAACTTTGACGACTTTGAAAAATCGTTTAAGCAGAAAATATTGGAAAACAATTTTCATTTTATGGAATTCGTTTATCAAAAATAAACTATATTTTTTGGTAAAAGTATATATCATAATTTTATGAACATAATTTTATCAAATCAAATATGCTATTTCTAAATTCACAAGTCAAGTAAGAAAAATAATATTGACTTGAATTGAAACTTTATCTTGGTTCCCCCTGAATTTAGGGCGATACCTGCAAAAGAAAATACGCGTCTTCCACGCTCAAGTCAGTAATATTCAAAATATAAATGCAACAAAACAAAAAAAATGTATGCATTTAGATCAACGTTTAACCGCATTAGGACGTGACTCCTTTGAACATGATTTATGTCTTAGCACATCAATAAACGCTAAATATTATATCAATTCTGCTAGCAATAAGGTAAAGTGAGGAACGATCATACCTTTGTAATACTTGGTATTGCTTTCCTTACCTTTCACATTTCTGTCAAGACGGTCATATGAATTCATTGAATTGGCCATTGCTTTGGTGTTGCTTATTTCAAAGCGATTTAGCAACTCAATGCAATATTGAGCATGAAAAATGAGAGTTCCCTCTTTCATTTGTTTCACTTGCACCCTCAAGTTGAAATTTAGTTCGTCCATCATGATATTACAAGAATTTGCTAGTCATGAGTTTTAAACTCCTTGCATACAAATTTATTAGTTGCTCCAAATATAATATCATCAATAAAAAATTATTTTTAAAGTACAAGAAATATCATCAATAACATTCATGCAATTTCCTTAATGAAAAAATTCCCCTTCAATTAAGGCAAACTAGAATGTAAAGATATTCCCTCTTACTTGAGGCATATCGCCTAAACACTTCTTCTTTTTGGCATTTAGCAAGAAGGGAGTATATTAAAGAAAGACTATGAGAAGTATGCAATATGAAGATTTATAGAAATTTATCAAGACATACCAACAAAACATAGATCTACCAATTGTTATAAAACAATGATAAAACCATTTGTTGAAGAACATACACAACAGTTGCCTAATTGCCAATTAAGAATTGCTGATTTTGCTCTATGACAATCGATTGTCAAGTTACCACAATCGATTGTCTGCCAGTCATTCAAAAAATCATTCCCGGATTTTACGCTTAACAATTGATTATCTAAGATCAACAATCGATTACTAGCAACGTTCAAAAAATCTTTTCCAGATTTTAATTAAAACAATCGATTGTTACAAATCTACAATCGATTACCTGACGGTATTTGAAAACTTTTTGGCAACGGTCGGTTATACAATCGATTATGCAATGTTGACAATCGATTATATATCAGTCTTGAAAAATCAATTTAGACACTGCCTCTTGACAATCGATTGTTATAAACTCACAATCGATTATATAATAACTTTGAAAAAGTCTGAAAAACACTGCCTCAACACAATCGATTGTCTTAAGTTCACAATCGATTATTTTGTGACTTTGAAAAATCTGATGGACACTGTCTCTTCACAATCGATTGTCATTAGCTTCACAATCGATTATTTTGAGCTTTGAAAAACATTGATGGACACTGCCTAATCACAATCAATTGTCATAAGGTTCACAATCGATTGTCATGCAGATTTGAAAAATCTGATGCTCACTGCCTTAACACAATCGATTCTCATTAGTTCACAATCGATTGTCAAGTAGCTGACTTAAACATAATCGATTATCATAAGTACATAATCGATTATCTTAGTCCAGATTTTAGAGGCGTGTTTAAAAATCATTTTGGCTAAAACAAATATGCATGATTTAAAATCAATTGTTATTGGAAAACATAGTAGATGTATCAATTGTTATTTAACATCTATTACGATTAAGCATATCAGAAATTTCAACAGTACAAGAACTAAATTAACAACAAATATGTTAACATCGGTTGCTTGCACATATCAACAATTCGGTTTTTATCGAACAGGATAACTAACCGAAATTCCCCCATGATGCAATGAGGTTCCGTGCTTGGTGCATCTACTACAATATTGTAGTTTTCAAGCACACCTGCAAAAGTACCTAAACATAGGTTTTTGGTACCCAAACACTTTTGGGTCCTTGGGGGTTAGGCAAATAATAATTATAGCCACAAGATAAATCCCTATGTTTTGCAAAACATGTGGGTGCGATGTGTCCTACCCGGTTGCAGTAGTGACATACAACATTCGGGTTGTGCATATGCCTAGGTTGTGCCAAAATGTTCTAGGTAATCTAAAATCAACATTCCTAGGAGCGTTGAAATTCCTAGAGTTATTTCTAGGCGGTCTAGAATAATTATTTCTAGATTCAGTTGCACAATTCCTAGAATCGTTTCTAGGTGGTCTAAAATTATTAATTCTAGACTCATTAAAAATCCTAGAATTATTTCTAGGTGGTGCATCACAATTTCTAGCATGATTCTTATTCTTTTTACGCCTTCTATTTTTCTTAGGATTTTTCTTCTTAATCACTTCAATAGTTTTAGGAGCATCTACACTATATTTTTCTAGTGTGTTCCTAAGTTCAATGTTTTCTAGTTTCAAAGAATCACAAGATAAACAAATAGAACTTTTATCAATTGAAGAAGATTCATTCATTGCTTTAATCTTATTTCTAAGATCAAAAATGTCATTTTTCAAGAAATCATTTTCTTTTTCTAAAACATCAATTTTATTTTTGAGAACACCATTTTCATTAGTTAATTTTTCAAAATCTATTTCTTTCAAAGAAGAGGATTTTCCAAAATCTTTTTCTTGTAAAGAAAGTGTTTTCTGAAAATCTGTTTCTTGCAAAGAAAGTGTTTTCTGCAAAGAAAATATTTTCTTCAAATCTTTTATCATTTTGGAGGCATTAACAAATTCACCATACAGTTCATTATAGGCACTTTGTAATTCTTCAAAAGAGTGAGAGTTAGATGTACTTACCTCTTTTCCTTCGTCGGCCATGAGGCATTTGGCAGTTGGTTCATCACATGAACTGTCTGCTTCTTGAGCCGCATTTTCATAAGTGTCCTCAAGCTTGTCCCACATCTCTTTAGCAGTTTTGTATTGGGAAATTTTCCTATAGTCCTCCTGTTTCAAGGAATTATACAACATATTGATAGCCTTGGTATTGTATTCACTTACCATGGCTTTTCCAACTTGTTTCGTCATTTGTTCACCGTACTAGATGATTTGCCATAGACGAAAGTTGTTTGATTTGATGAAGATTGTCATCCAATCTTTCCAATGTGTGTAATTGCTTCCATCAAATATTGGAGGCAAAAAGGTAGAGTGACCTTCACCTATTCCTGCAAAAGCACTACTAGTAGAAGCCATAGAAGGATTCTCTCAAACTGTTAAGTCTTTCAGAGAGATAGGCTCTGATACCAATTGTTAGATAATACGCTTAACGCTAGGGGGGGGGGTGAATAGCGTTATAATAAAAATTAGCATAAACTTGCGGAATTCAAAAACTTGCAAGAAAAAGAAGTGCGGAAATTAAATGCAATAAAGAACGAACGCACCGATATATCCTGGTTCACCACAACCCGTGGCTAGTCTAGTCCCCGAGAGACTCTCTCGAGATTTCCACTAACTTCGTTAAGCTTACGGGTGCTTAACAAATCGTTACACTTGCTCAAGGATACCACACCTTAAGACTTCACTTGCTCGAGGATACCTCACCCCAAGACTTCACTGTTAAGCTTACGGGTGCCTAACAAACCTTTACAACCTGAGGACACAAGCCTCAACAACCTTTGCTCGGAGATACAACACTCTAAGACTTCAACCAAAGGAAACACAAGTTCCTTCTTACAACACAAGGGACTAACACTTCCCTTCAAGTGTATAAAACACTTAGCACTCACTTAAACAAGACTCTCTTAATAAAGTGGATATGAGTAAACAAATACGCTCAAGAACACAACAATAAATTCAAGACCTTGGCTTTCAAAATATGATAAAAATGATCTATAAATGATATTGGAAATGTATGAAAGCTTATGAATGTTTTGGTCAGAAGTTGTGTGTTTAATGAGTGATTTTGAGGTGTATTTATAGCTCCAAAATCACTCCTAGCCGTTGCTATGATCATAAATACAGATTCTGAAAATCTGTTAGATAGTCGACTATCCGATATGGTTATTCGACTATCTTGGCAACGGTCACAAGGATAGTCGACTATCTGATATGGATATTCGATTATCTTGGCAACGGTCATCAGGATAGTCGACTATCCAATATCAGATATTCGACTATCTGACCCTGCGGAAATGGTCCGGTTTTAAAACAACTAACTTATTGAAAATAAGTTATAAAATGTTTTTCAAAGCTTTGTTTGAAGATATAAATATATTAAACATGAAAAACAATTGTAATGGCCATTCCGAATCAATAAAAACATTTAAAATCATTTTGTTTTAAATGTATTGAAAATATTTATTATATAACATTTAAAACCAATAAAAATATTTTTATCACAAATTAAAATATTTATGATATGCATATATTGTAAAACCATTTATGATATGCATATATTGTAAAATCATTTATGATATGCATATATTGTAAAACCATTTGTGATATGCATATATTGTAAAACCATTTATGATATGCATATATTGTAAAATCACTTATGATATGCATATATTGTAAAATCATTTATGATACGCATATGTTGTAAAATCATTTTATGAGAGAAGCCAAGACTCAAACTTAAAGTCGGATCAAGATCACAATAAAGACAATATAAATAAGACTCAACAAAAGGTCTTCATTTATTTTCATTGCTTCTCTCGATCTTGTCTTGAACTTCTTGGACTCCAATTCTTGTCCACTCAAATAACGTTGCATAGCCTTTTCTTCCTCTATGCTCATTGTAATTTTGCATATCAATTCTTTATCTTCCTTTTGCATACCTACAAAATGAATAGCACTTTAGTTAAAATATAAATTAAAGTGTATTCATTAATAACTCACATTTATTTGGAATATATTATTTTTCATTAAATTGGTTTGTCAATTATCAGAACATATAAGTATGAACATATACATATGTTACAACATAAGAGTTATTTGGAAAATCGCCGCTTATGTTTTGGGGTTTTGGAAAGTGTAAAATAACTGCAATTCACGTATATTTATACCCCTCTTGAGCCCTTGTGTGGACCGCGCAAAAAGGAACGCAGCCGTACAGTCTTGCTGAAGGCCTGCGGATCATTGGCCAGTGCAGACCGCACCATGCTGACCGCGGCCACATAGCACCCATCGCGGACCGCGCAAAGGCGACTGCAGCCGTGTTGGCCCCTCCGAGGCCACACGCGATTTCTCGCCGGCCGCGCAAGAGGGTTCAGAGACCTATTAGTTTCTTGAACCTGCAACATCTGAGCTCTTTATGCCTAAGTCATCCCAGAACCTACTCGAAGCTCACCCGAGCCCTCAACACTCTAATCCAAGTATGCATACAACCTCAAGAACATCTTGCGATCATATTCGTGTGATCAAATCACCAATATAACATTGTGAACATCGAATTGAACCTCAAGATCAATGAAATTTCTCAAAACTCCCTTTCAAGCATAAATTTCCCAATTAGGGTCCAAATCGCGTCAAACGACGTCCATTTTTAACCAAACTTTACAGGAGTGATTCAAAACATATATGAGACTTGTATCAGGCGTCGAAACCAATATACGAGCCCGATACCATTACTTTCAAATTAGATTTCACTTCAATTATCTTCAAACATTTCTAGAAAGAAATTTCACATAAAATTCATTCTCGGGCTTGGGACCTCGAAATTCGATTCCGGGCATACGTCCAAGTTCTATATTTTCCTACGAACCCTCCAGGACTGTCGAACCACGGGTCCGGGTCATTTACCCAAAATATTTACCAAATTCAAATATATTCATTTTAATATTAAAACTTAGCATTTTTCACAAAATTTCACATATAAGCTTTCCGGCTAAGCGCTCAGACTGTGCATGCAAATCGAGACAACTCTAAATGAGGTTTTCAAGGCCTCGAAGACATGGAATTCGATTAAAACAGGTGATGAACCTTTGGGTCATCACATTCTCCACCTCTAATGCAATTATTCGTCCTCGAAAAGATAGAAGAAGGAAGTACCCGAGTCGGGGAAAAGATGGGGATAATGGTCCCGCATATCAGACTCGGAATCCCAGGTCGATGCTTCAGGAGGCTGAACTCTCCACTGAACACGAACAGAAGGGAAACTCTTGGATCTCAACTGACAAACCTACCGGTCTAGAATAGCTACCGAATCTTCCTCATAAGACAAGTCATTGTCCAATCGGATAGTGCCGAAATCTAACATGTGGGCTGGATCACCGTGATACCTCCGAAGCATGGACACATAAAAAACGGACGTACTGTTGATAAGCTAGGCGATAATGCAAGTCTGTAAGCCATCTTTCCCACTCGGTCAAGAATCTCAAACGGGCTAATGAATATAAGGCTAAGCTTGCCCTTATTCTCAAGTCTCATCACGCCCTTCGTAGGTGACACTTACAGCAATACTCGCTCACCAACCATGAAAGCCACATCTCGAACCTTACGATCTGCATAACTCTTTTACTTGGACTGAGCTACACGAAGCCTATCCTAAATGATCCTAACCTTGTCCAAGGCCTCCTGGACAACCTTTGTACCCAACAACTGAGCCTCTCCTGGCTCAAACCATCCAACCAAAGATCGACACCACTTGCCATATAATGCCTCATAAGGATCTATCTAAATGCTCGACTGGTAGCTGGTGTTATAGGCAAACTCCGCTAAAGTCAAGAACTGATCCCATGAACCCCCAAAGTCAACAACACAAGCTCGAAGCATATCCTCTAAGATCTGAATAGTCCTCTCAGATTGAACGTCTGTCTAGGGATGAAATATTGTGCTCAACTCAACATGTATTCCTGACTCTCGCTGAACTACTCTGTAGAAGCGCGAGGTAAATTGTGTACCCCGGTCCGAAATGATAGATACGGGCACAACATGGAGGCAAACAATCTCCCGAATATAGATGTCAGCTAACCTCTCAGAAAAATAGGAGACTTCCACAAGAATGAAATGCAATGACTTGGTCAGCCTATCAACAATGACCCAAACTGCATCGAACTTCTTCCGAGTCAACTTAAGTCCAGTAGTGATGTCTATAGTGACCCGCTCCCACTTTCACTCGGGAAACTCCATCCTCTGAAATAAACCATCAGGCCTCTAATGCTCATACTAAACCTGCTTACAATTTAAACATCGCGCCACATAGGTGACAAAGTCCTTCTTCATTCTACGCCACCAATAATGCTGCCGTAAATCCTAATACACCTTCGGGACGCCCGAATGAATAGAGTACCGGGAACTATGGGCCTCCTCCAAAATAACCTCTCAAAGCCCATCCACATTGGGCACACAAAAGCGCCCCTGCAATCTTAAGACTCCATCAGCATCAAACGTAACCTTCTTGGCACCTCCTTGCTGCACCGTGTCTCTAAGGACACACAAATGGGGATCATAAATTGCTGATCATGGATATGCTCCAATAATTAAGAACGAGCGACCATGCAAGCTAACACTCGACTAGGCTCAGAAACCTCCAACCTCACAAATTGATTAGCCAAAGCCTGAACATCCAAGGCAAGCAGCCTCTAACTGTCCGGAATATAATCAAGACTCCCAATGCAAGCTGACTTCTTACTCAAAGGATCGGCCACCACATTGGCCTTCCCCGGGTGATATAAGATAGTAACATCATAATATTTCAACAACTCCAACCACCTTCTCTGCCTCAAATTTAACTCCTTCTACTTGAACAAATGTCGAAGACTCTTTTGATCAGTGTATACCTCACATGCCACACCGCATAGATAATGTATCTAGATCTTCAATGCATAAGCAATGGATGCCAACTCTAGATCATGAACCAGATAATTCTTCTCGTGATTCTTCAACTGCCTCGAAGCATAGGCAATTACCTTGCCATCCTGCATCAACATTGCACCAAGCCCAATACGGGAAGCATCACAATAGAGTGTATAAAGCCTCAAACTTGTGGGAAAAATAACACCAGTGCCGTAGTCAGAGCTGTCTTGAGCTTCTGAAAGCTCGCCTAACACTCATCTGACCATCTGAAGTGGGCACCCTTCTGGGATAATCTGGTTATTGGGCCTGTGATATATGTGAACCCCTCCACGAACCGATGATAGTATCCTGCCAATTCTAGGATACTCCAGATCTCTGCAGCTGATGATGTTCTAGGCCAGTTCTTGACTGCCTCGATCATCTTTGGGTCCACCTGAATACCCTCTGCTGATACAACATGACCCAAAACGCAACTGAAATTAGCCAAAACTCACACTTCGAGAACTTAGCATATAACCGACTATCCTTCAAAGTCTGAAGAACCACTATACGGTGCTGCTTATGCTCCTCCTGGTCAAGAATATATCATCAATGAACACTATCATGAAAAAATCCAAATAAGGAATAAACATTCGATTCATCAAGTCCATGAAAGCTTCTAGGGCATTTGTCTACCCGAATGGCATAACCAAGAACTGATAATGCTCGTACCGAGTGCAAAAAGTTGTCTTAAGGACATCAGATGCCCTAATCTTCAACTGATAGTAGCCAGATCGCAAGTCAATCTTGGAAAATACCCTGTCACACTAAAGCTGATCAAACAAATCATCAATCATCAACAGTGGATACTTATTCTTCATCTTTACCTTATTCAACCAGTAATCAATACACATTCTCCTTGACCCATCCTTCTTTTTGACAAATAAAACCGGTGCACCCCAAGGTGAGACACTGGGTCTAATGAAACCTTTCTCAAGCAAATCCTGAAATTGTTCCTTTAGCCCATTCAACTCCCGCGGGACCATACTATATGGCGGGATAGAAATGGACTGAGTGTTCATCGATGCAGAAATCAATATCCATGTCAGGTGGCATACCCGGCAGGTCTGAAGGAAAAACATCAAGGAATTCACAAACAATAGGAACATAATCGATAAAGGGAACCTTAGCACTGGAATCCCGAATATAAGCCAAATAATCCAAATGCTCCTTCTCTACCATACACCAAGCCTTCACATACGATATAACACTACGGGTACAATGAACTAGAGTCCCTCTCCACTCTAAATCAGGCAGACCCTGTAACACTAAGGTTACAGTCTTGGCATGACAGTCCAAGATAGCGTGATACAGTGATAACCAGTCCATCCCCAATATAATTTCGAAATCAACCATGTCTAAAAGCAACAAATCTACACGAGTCTCAAGACCCCCCAATCACTACAACGCAAGAACGATGGATTCTATCAACCACAATGGAGTCACCCACTGGTGTAGACACATAAATAGGAATACCCAATGCATCACTAAGAATGATCAAGTACGGGGCAAAATAAGATGATACATACGAATGCATAGACCCCGGATCAAATAACACTGAAGCATCTCTATCACATACCAGAGCCGTACCTTTAATAACCGCATTTGAAGCCTCTACCTCGGGCCTGGCCTGAAGAGCATAACATCGGGGCTAGGCCCCACCAGTTTGATCTACCTCTCTAGGACGGCCTGCTATTGGCAAGCCTCCACCTCTGGTGGTCTGAGCTCCATCTTTATGGCCTCTACCTCCACCTCTAGTTTGATGGGCAGACTGTGGAACACCTGGTGCCTGAACCATGGCACGAGAACTCTGATACTGAGAGTCACCTGGCGCGCAAGGGAAACACCTAATATTATGCCTCGTGTCGCCACAAGTAAAACAAGCGCTCGGCTGCTAGAACCGACGACCCTGGAAACTCTGAAGCAGTGGTGCACTAACATGTGCTGGTGGTGCCTGAAGGACTGCTGATCGGAATACTGAGTTTGAAGACCATATCTACTAGAAGCACCATGAGAAACTTGGAGGGCTGACTGGAAAGGCCTAGAAGGCTGGCCCCTATATATGAACCTCTACCTGCAGACGAGGCACCGCTGAATTGACCTGACTGGCGGGTCTCTTTTCTGCTCTATGACCACCCCATTTGACAATACCATCTCAATCCTCCGGGCCACATTGACCGCCTCTTCAAAGGATATCTCGCTCCCAGCCTCTATAGCTATCTGGGGACGAATAGGCTGAATGAGTCCATCAATAAACCGTCTCACTCTCTTCCTCTTAGTATGAATTATAACAAGAGTATTGCGAGCCAAATCAATAAACCTAGTCTCGTAGTAGGTGACTGTCATAGATCCTGATGCAGATGCACGAACTGCCTCCGATAGGCCTCTCGTGGGTAATAGGGAGAAACTTTTACAGAAATATATGTAAGAACTGTTCCCAGGTCAAGGCTGGTGACCCTGCTGGTCTAGCTATGCAATAATCCCTCCTCCAAGTCTTGGTAGATCCAAACAACCGGAATATAGTGAAATCAACCCCATTGGTCTCTGCTATACCCATGTTCGGAAAAACCTCGTGGAAACTGTCAAAATAATCCTAAAGATCCTTGGTAGATGCACTGCTGAAGGTAGTAGTGAAAAGCATGGTGAGCCTACCCAACCTCCATAAAGCATCGTCCAAAATAGCTGCTCCATCACTGACCTGGGCTACCATACCCAGCTGAGCTACTCCAACTGGCTGAATTTCTGGAGTTTGAATCTGTGGAGATGCTTATTCCGGAGTACGAGTAGCAGGAGTCTGGGTACCTCCTCCAGCCTGAGAGACGGCTGGTGTTGTGGGAAGCAAACCTGCTCGGGTGACACTCTCCATAAGACCCACCAATCAGACCAGAGTATCCTGAAGAACTGGGGTAGCAACAAATCCCTTTGGGACCTGAGCTGAGCCTACCGGAACTACTGAGACTGGGGCCGGAACCTCCTCGTCAAACTCAACTTGAGGCTCTTCCATTAGTGCTGCTGCTCGGGGCTTAGCTCCTCCCCTACCTCAGCCTCTAGCATGGACTCGGCCTCGCCCTCTACCCCTAGGGGAGCTGCCTGGGGCTCAGACTGCTGATCAAAAGATGAGGAAGCTTGTGTTCTTGCCATTTACGATAGAACAGAGTAGAATTTCAATTAGCACTGAGAAACTAACACGCATGACAAGAAAGAACAGATGTGAAATTTTCCTAACATTGTAGCCTCTGGGGGATAAATACAGATGTCTCTGTACCGATCCCTCAAACTCTATTAAGCTTATCTGTGAGTTGTGAGACCCATGCAACCTAGAGCTCTGATACCAACTTGTCACGACCTGAAATTTCCAACCTCAGGAGTCGTGATGGCGCCTACTAATGAGAGCTAGGTAATCCAACCTTTAACGATCTTTTTCATAATTTATTTACTCCTTTTAGAAATCATCGGTAAGATCATAAAACAACAGAGTAAAGTAAACAAACAAAAGTCATAAATTAAAGAATCTGAACAATAATATGGAAAAATTAACATAATCTCTACCCCAGAACTAGTATCACATACTCACGAACCACTAAGATTACTACACATAACCGTTTGAAAAGTATATAACATTGCATTTTTCGGAATATATGAGATAACAAAATGAAAATCAAGATAAAGGAGACTCCAGGCCTGCGGACGTCTGTAAGGCTACCTTAGTGTTACAGTGGACTGAAGGTTGGCTCCCAATCTAATACTGCTGCTCAAATGCTACTCCAATACCTGGATCTGTGTAAAAGAGCAAAAAGTGTAGCATCAACACAACTGACCCCATGTGTTGGTAAGTGTTTGGCCTAACCCCGGCGAAGTAGTGACGAGGCTAGGACCAGACTCTAGATAAGCCGGTGCAATTATAAAACATATGGCGGAAAAGTAAACAATTAATTAGAACTTAAAGCTGGGGAAGGAGAACATGATGTGGAGATGACAAATAAACAGAATATCAAGAACAATAAGGAAAAAACTATCATTTAACTTTTAACGCAGATAAAGAGAAGTAAAGACAACTTCCACTTTCAGTTTCAATCTTGTTGCAGGCGTGAAACCCGATCCCATTTCTCATATCTCATGGTAGGCGCACCACCCGCTCCCATTTCAATATCTTGTGGTAGGCGTACCACCCGATCACATTTCATAATATCTCGTGGTAGGCGTACCACTCGATCCCATTTCATCACATCTCGTGGTAGGCATACCACCCTCTCCTATTTTATCACATCTCGTGGTAAGCGTACCACCCCCTCTCCTTTAAATATCTTTTGGTAGGCGTACCACCTGGTCCCACTTCAATATCTGGTGGTAGGCGTACCACCCGCTCCCATTTCAGTATCTTGAGGTAGGCGTAGCCCCCGCTCCCATTTTAATAACTTGTGGTTTGCGTACCACCCGCTCCCATTTTAATATCTTGTGGTAGGCGTACAACCCGCTCCCATATTTCATGTTATCACACAACCACAAGAAAATCTCGACAAGGGAGAATCAGCTATAACCAACCTTAACTCCGTTTGATTAATGAAGATTCTCAATCATAAATAAGAACTCAAGGATAAACAAATCTTTGACCAATACGGTAAATCATTGGTTAAGGCTTACGTAAAGTCATTTATGAATACAACAACTCACAACTTAAGACTCACGGTCATGCTTGACACCAATGTATAAATACTCGTCACCATGCCTATACGTCATACTCAACAAAGAGCAATTAGCACATAAGACTCAACTCCTAATCCCTCAAGCTATGGTTAGACCAAACACTTACCTCAATGTCTTGAATTCAACTCAAGCCTCAATTAATACTTTACCCCTCGGTTACACAATAGTCCGCTCGAATCTAGTCATAAGTTACTTAATCGCATTAACAAATGCTAAATGAATCAACCCCAATGCATGAAAATAAAGTTTACAAAGTATTACCCCAAAAGGTCAAAAATGCCCCCAGGCCCACATGGTTCGAAACTCAAGGTTCGGACCAAAACCCGGTTTCCCAATCGCCCACGAATCCAAATATATGATGTGTTTTGAAATCGGACCTCTAATTGAGGTCCAACACCCCAATGTTTTTGAAAACCTAGGTTCTACCCAAAAAACCCAATTTCCCTATGAATATCCTTGATTTGAAGTTGAAATCATATTAACAGATATTAAGGAGTGGATAATATGAGTTAAAAAATCACTTACTTATCATATTGGATAAGAAGAGTTGTTTGGAAAATTGCCTCTTATATTTTGTGGGTTTTGAAAAGTATAAAATAACTGAAATTCATGTGTATTTATACACCTCTGGAGTTCCTTGTGCGTACCGCGCATAAAGAACCGCGGTCGCACAGGCTTGCTAAAGGCCTGCAGATCATTGCCAAGTACAGACCGCAGCCACGCAGCACCCACCATGGACTGTGCAAAGGCAACCGTGGTCACGCTGACCCCTCCGTGGCCGCACATGATTTCTTGCGGGCCGTGCAAGAGGGTTTAGAGACCTATTAATTTGTTGAACTTGCAACATCTGATCTTTTTAAGCCTAAGTCATCTCGAAAACTACTCGAAGTGCACCCAAGCCCTTAAAACACTAATCCAAGTATGCACACATCCTCAACATCTTGTGAACATATTCAGGTGATCAAATTACCAATATAACATCATGAACATTGAATAGAATCTGAAGATCAATGAAATTTCTCAAAACTCCCGTTTAAAGATAAATTTCCCAATTATGGTTCGGATCACGTCAAACGACGTCCGTTTTAACCAAACTTTATAGGAGTGGTTCAAGACATATTATGAGACTTGTACCTTGCAACAGAACCAAAATACGGGCACGACACCATTACTTTAAAATTATATTTCACTTCAATTCTCTTCAAACATTTTCAGAAAGAAATTTCACTTAAAAATTCATATCTCGGGCTTGGGACCTCGGAATTCGATTCCGGGCATGCGCCCAAGTCCCATATTTTTCTACAGAACCTCAAGGACCGTCAAACCATGGGTCTGGGTCCGTTTACCCAAAATATTGACCAAAGTAAAATCTATTCATTTTAATATCAAAACTTAGCATTTTTCACAGAATTTCATATATAAGCTTTTTGGCTACGCGGCCGGACTATATGAAAATCAAGGAAACTTTTATATTAGGTTTTCAAGGCGTGGAAGACATAGAATTCGATTAAAAATAGGGGATGACCCTTTGGGTCATCACAAATTCAAAGTTAAGGACTGCCTGTAATTACTTTTTAACTTGCATGTCAAACTTAAGGACTTTTATCCTTAACTTTTGAACTTCATGCTCAAAGTTAATGATTGACAGTCCTTAAGTTTTGAACTCTGAATTCAATGTTAAGGACAAATAGTCCTGAACTTCTAAATTTATAAGTCTATTTTCGGGACCATGTGTTCTTAATTTAGGACTAAATGTCCTTAGCTTTTGAAGTTCTAATTCAAATTTAAGGAGTGACTATACAAATTGTATCATCAAAATATCAGTAGCAAAATGTTCTTCCTTGAGCTTTTAGATAGCAGAGTTTTACTTGATGATAAGGTTAGATAATTCTCGAGGCATTTATTTTATTTATTCTTAATTTAACATTTTTTAATTATTTTATGACTGATGGATTTGTTTTATTTTTTGCCTTTTTATGAAGCATATTAAAATTTCCCTATATTATCTGAGAAAGAAGGAACGCTGCCACCATCGTGACCATCCTTTTCGTTGCACAACTACTGATATTCTCTTTAATAACTATATGGTGCTTGTGTATAAAGATTTCAGTGCGGATGCTAGTGATGACTTTTGGTGTGCTGGTGATGATCAGTTGTTTCTGACACCATACGTGTGGGGGGATAGTTGTAGATGTTGAATTGCTCGTACAGAGGTTGACAAAATCTTTTTTCCATGTCGGCTTCCTTCAGAAGATGATAATGTTGTGACACACTTTCTTTTGGGGGTTTTGGACTTGAATTAGAAAAAGATTGATGTATACGATTCCACATACAATAAGCCATATGAGGCAAGAATGAATCACATGGAAATGTATGCACGCATGATCCCCTACTTGATAAAGTTCTCACGGTTTGACAAACATCACAAGTCTTTTGGAAATGCCTTCAACAAATTTGATATTCGTTGGCAAAGATCACCACACCAAATTGGATCGTATGTGTTGTTATTTGTTATACTATTTATTATTACTTTGATTTATTATTTAATTCACTGGATATCTTACATCTTTCTTAGGACTGATTATGGTGCATTCTTGATCAAATATGTGGAGTTGTTGATGATTGGAAAGGATGTGAAAAAATTCCCACCTAAAGAAATAAAAGACTTTAAAAAAGAACTTGCCACAAATCATTGGGCACATAGTGAATGGAAAATAAATTCTGGTTATAATTTTTCACCAGAAAATGTTGGTGATGATTATGAGAGTAAAAATGAAACTTGTTGTCCAAAGGAGTTGTAGATTAGTTGTAAAGAAAGTTAGTTGTGGTTGATCTTTTGAATAAAATTGCTCTAAGGATACATATGAATTCTACAAGTTCAGAAAACTTCTAAAATATTTTGTAAATTCCACAAAAGACACTTATACTTTGTTGGCATAGCATAATTCTTTGTCACATCTATGTAAAATTACAAGTTCAGAAGTAATATCAAATCATTATTGTTATTAATTTCATTGTTTCCCTCAAGTGTTGATTTGTCCATTGATTTTGTTAGTATTAGTTCATGACTAAGTGTATTTGAACTTTAAATTCAAAGTTAAGGATAAAGTATCATTAACTTTTGAACATTGAACGCAAAGTTAAGGATTACCTGTCCTGAACTTTTGAACTTTGAACACAAAGTTAAGGACTACTAGTCCTTAACTTTTGAACATGCATGTCAGAGTTAAGGACTAAAGTTAAGGACAGACAGTCCTTAACCTTTTAATTTTGAACTCAAAGTTAAGGACTGTATGTTCATAACTTTTGAACGTATAATTCAAACTTAAGGACTATCTGTCCATAACGTTCTAACCTGCAAGTCAAATTTAAGGACTCATATCCTTAACTTTTGAACTTTAAACCAAAGTTAAGGATAGACAGTCCTTAAATTTTGAACTTGAAACTATAATTTAGGACTATCTGTCCTTAAATTTTTAACTTTGAACACAAAGTTAAGAACTGTCTGCCCTTAACTTTTGAACCTCCATGTCAAACTTAAGGACTCATGTCCTTAATCTTTGAACTTTGAACTCAAAGTTAAGGACTGTCTTAACGTTTGAACGTATAATTCAAACTTAAAGACTGTCTGTCCTTAATTTTGAGTTTCAACTTTTGAACGTGTAATTCAATCTTAAGGAATGCATAACTTTTGAACCTCCATTTCAAACATAAGAACTCTTGTCCTTAATTTTTGAACTTGAAACTCAAAGATAAGGACGTGCAATCCTTAAGTTTTGAACTTAAAACTATAATTTAAGGACTGTCTGTCCTTAACTTTTTAACTTTGAACACAAAGTTAAGGACTTCCCGTCGTTAACTTTCGAACTTGCATGTCAAACTTAAGAACTCATGTCCTTACCTTTTGTAAAGTTGAGGATAGACAGTGCTTAAACATTGAACTTTGAACTCAAAGTTAAGGACTGTCTATCCTTAACTTTTGTATGTTTAATTAATAGTAAAGGACAAGAGTCCTTAAGTTTTGAATTTGAAAGTATTAGTTAAGGACTACCTTTCCTTAAATTTTTAACTTGCAACTCAAACTTACGGACTCCTATCCTAAACTGTCAATCTTGAACTCACAAGAAACAAAAAGAAGGTAAGAAGAAAGAAATTTTTTAAAATTATGACATCTGCTCAAATAAGAATAATCTAAATGAATCAAATTTATAGCAAAAACTTAAAAGAGTCGATAAAATGTAGCACCCCATAAAACTTTGGCTTAGGAATGAATGAGTTAAAGGAGTAGTAAGGATATACTTTGAACACGTGAAATAATTTTGCAACAATATATTGTGGAGCCTAAATAGAGCTCTGTACAAAACGTTATGCCTATTTTACAGAAATATGTGCAACCACCGCAGTCCTGCCGCATTTTAATCGCGGCCGCGGTGGCGAGGCAATGTCTTAGCAATCTAGAGCAGTCGGGGACATGGTCACGCCAGCCGGGACGCGGTGGACGACTTGGAAAGTCATTTTTATCCCTATTTCGTCCCCCCCCCCCCCCCCCATTGTCCCAAAACATGAAAACTTGCTCTAGAAAGTAATACTCTAAAAACCTAACTCCTTAAGGGTCCTTCCGCCACCCAAGATAAGTTCTAACGGTGATTCTAACTTAATTTCAATTTTCAAACATCGTTTTAACATGGGCAAACACTCCATATCATTAGATATTTGATTGGGACATCATTGTTCAGGGAAGGAAGCCTAGAACTCGAATTCAAAGGGTTTGAACTTAAAAAAGGTATTGTCTTCACAATCTAATTGATTCTAACATTGGTTTAATTATTATAAACCCTGGTTAATGAGATATGAGTTGATGGGTTTGATAGAAAGGCATTAACGATTATAGGGTTGGGGTGTTGGGTGTTGATTATTGGTTAAGAGTGTTTTTTACCTTATGTGTGATGAAGAATAATGTTGATATAATCATTTGAGACTTTAGGATTTATCTAGGAACAAGAGAATGGGTTGTTGGGTGTAGAGACACTATTAATAAGGACTATGGAGCTTTATTTTGACCAAAAGTTTGATAAAATGCTTAAGTGATCAAAAAATGAGCACCATAGCTAATACGGAATTGCTTTGACTTGTACTGCTATAGATTAAAGTTGAAAGGGTTGACAAACATTGTATTATGCTCAAGGGTAGGAAGTTAAGTGTCACCACCCCAGTTCGCACTCCGTGAACATGTCGCGACGGCACCTAGTCCCTACAACTAGGTATGCCTATAATTGCAGAAAAATAAAATAAATAATCTGCAAAAATTGTAACTCAAAACCCAAGTGCATCAAAATGAAACGCGGAATGTAAAATGCAACTCACCATATACAAATTAATAATGCAGAAGTCTACAATATCACCAAACACCCAGAAACTCATGGGAACACAAGCTAGAAGAATACAGTAAGTTATCTAATCTCAAGAAATGTCTACAGCAAAAGTACGATAGAAGGCTAAGCACTACTAGATAGAGTAAAGAAGGAGACTGTTCGGTCTGCGGATGCAGCAGATGTACTTCGAAGTCTCTGTAGCTCTACTTGTCTCAAGGATAATGCGCCTGGGTGGAGGTACCTGGATCTGCACATGAAAAACATGCGCAAATGGGGCATTAGTACACCACGACGGTTCTCAGTAAGGGCCAAGCCTAACCTCGATGGAGTAGTGACGAGGAATGTCAGAGCCTTACTGGGATAGAATAATAATACTAACGACAGGACAAGATAACAGTATAATGAAAAATCTACAGGAAGTATCTATGCAGATAACAAGAGTACAATAACGAAAAAACTAGAAATAAAGGCAGAACACAAGGAAATTACCGCTCCCAAATTGGAGGTCAAACAACCACTCAAAACTCAATATTTTGGTCTACGAAGTTTTACCCATTTTTCATTCAAAAATCCAAACTTAAGGAGGAATTCATTATTAGATTAGTGGGTTATAAGCATAATAGATTAGAGAATTGTTACCCAGTAGTTTCCCTCGAAAATCCCTCGAAATTTCTCCCAAATCCGAGCTCCCAAGCTTGTGTTTTGAAAGAAATAGCTAACCCTCGGATTTGAAAAAATTTATGTATGTCTAGGTGTTCAGAGCTTCACGAACGCGGAGGAAGTCTCACGTTCGCAAAGAAGGAAAAAAGAAGGATGCCAAAAACTCCCTTCACAGACGTAAGGAAGAGTTCGCGAACGCGAAGGCCTGGACTGGTAAAGCAACATGAACGTGGCAAAAGTAATGCAAATGCGATGAGTAAAAATAGGCATCAATCCTCAAAGTCAAATAAAGTTATGCGAACGCAATGCCTTTAGACGCGATCGCAATTGAGGAAAACGTGAAGCTTCGCGAATGCGATGGACTAAATGCGAATGCAATGAGGAAACTAGTCCTCCCCCAGAATTACTCTACGCGAACGCGTGGAGGAGGAAGTGAACGCATAGAAGAAGAAGGTCAGAACTACATGAACCAGAGAGGAACGTCACAAACGAGAAGAAGGAATTGGACCTGCAACTGCTGAAGGATTTTTTGCAACTCTTAAGTCTCAAAACTTTCCGCTACCCATCCGAAATCACCCCGGGGCCCCCGGGATCTCAACCAATAGTACCAACCCATCCTAAAACCTCACCCAAACCTGTTCCCATTCTTAAACCACCTAAAACAATGTCAGAAACTCAAATTAATCAATGATTCAAGCGTAAGAACTTCAAATTCTCTCAGAACACTCTTTCGAAAAAAAACCTAACAAACCCACCTCCGAATGACCTAAACTTTTGCACAAACATCCCAAATGACATGATGGAGCTACTGCAACTTTTAGACTCCATTCTGTCCCTTGGATTAAAATCTCGCCTATCAATAGGAAACTTCAAAAATTAAAACTTCGGTATTTGAAGCCTAATTTGGCTACGGACCTCCAAAATACATTCCGAACATGCTCCCAACCCTGAAATCACCTAACAAAGCTAAAAGAACAGTCGGATTTTCATTCCAACTCCATCTTCAAACGATCCGACTAGGGACACTTAAGCTCTCAATTAGGGACTAAGTGTCCCAAAACCTCTCTGAACTCAAAGCCAAACGTCCCGGCAAATCAAATAAGCACAAATAATCTAGGAAAGTAGTTAATAGGGGATCAGGGCGTTAATTCTTAAGACGACAGGCCGGGTCGTCACAGTAAGGTATATGAGTCTAGCTCTCTATGTTTGGGAATTTTAATAATTCTCCCTACACTACGTTTCATTTACGACGTGTCAATTGCCTTAGCAATATAGTTAAGCCTAGTTCCTTGAATAGTTGTAAAACTTATATTCTCTAGCTTTATAACTCGTTCATGACTTTCATTCTGAACGTTGTGAGCTCAGTTCATATTCAATATTAACTTGGTCTTGATGTCACTAGATGTCAATATAGGTTACTTAGCATATCTTAAATAATTGAAGTTTCAGTGTTCATAACCATTTCAAGAATACATGTCTCATTCTAGTCTCAGTATGATTTAGTATTCCAATATTATGTAACTCAATATGATTCAGTATTCTAGTATAATGTAACTCAGTGTGATCTAGTATTCAAATATCATGTAACTCAACATGATTCAGTATTTCACTATTATGTATTGCAGTATGATTCTCAATTCCTAATTTTAAATCCTTGAATATCGAACACCTGTATTTGGACCTGAGGCTGTAGTTTATGCTTTACATTAGGCCTGAGGCTTCAATTTATGCTTTATGTATTTTGGACTTGAGGTCGCAATTATGTATACGTATACTTGGGCTCGAGGCCATAGTTTGTGCATATATATATATATATTGAACCTGAGGCCGTAGTTTAATATTTAGATAAACAGGTTGTTCATCATTCAGAAGAGGGAATATATATATCTTTATTTCCTTTGTTCATTTCAGTTATCAGTTATTAGTATCACTTCAGCTTTCAGTTATTAGTTATCATATCAGTTATCAGTTATCAGTTTAAGTTTCACTAGTTATCATTTCAGTTATCAATTATCGATTCTCAATTATCAGTTCAGTATCAGTTTCAATATTTATTATTCTTTCTTTCAGTTTCTTTACATACCAGTGCAATTCAAATGTACGTATGTCCCTTTCGCCCAGGGCTTGTATTTCACGATGCAGGTAATGATTTACAGGTTGACGATTCAGAGTGCTAAGATTTCTCGTACTAGATATAGGGTGATCCCTAGTTCTTTCGGTGCTTTTCCATTACCTTACAATCTTTCAGTATTTATAGATCGACATTGTTTTCAGTACTTCAATAGAGGCTTCATATACTAGAGTAGCTGTTAGATAGAGTCACATGCATTTTATATTAAGTTGTGTTGGCTACAAATATGTTTCAGAATTGTATTAGTGTTTTCGCACTTTGATTTATATCATCCATACTTTCAGTACATCAACATGTTTTAGTTAATCTTCTGCATTCAGAATGTTATGATACCATATATCGATTCAGCCACCCAGTTGGTTTGCTCGATTACATGTAGTCAGGCACCGAGTGTCGTGTTAGTCAAGGCCCAGGTTCGGGGCGTGAGAAAGCTTGGTATCAGAGCACTAGATTCAAGAGTCCTAGGGAGTCAATGAAGCCGTGTCTAGTAGAGTTTCCTTTATATGTTTGTGCCGGCCACTCATATAAATGGTTAACTACCAAGACATCTAGGATTTTCTCACGTCTTTCAACTCTAGATAGCGCCATGAAGATTATAGCAATAGGTAACCTTCTCTTCCTATAAAATTTCAAACATATTGGATGCCCGAGCGATGCGCATGAGAAACCTAAGGTCCTAGATAGGATAATTGGCCAATAGGGTATAATTATGGAGTACAAGGTAGTAAATATGAGACGAAAAGGATGTTACAGGGGATGCAGTGGATAGTAGTACAGATTAAAGCATAACCTTATCAAAAAGTACAAAAGCAGTTATCATGTTTTATGGTAATCAGTTTACTTCAGTTACCGGTTATATAGTCTTTCAGTTAGCAAATTTATGGTTATTCAGTAAGCCAATATTCAGTTATATGTTTACTAAATATCCAATTTTCAGAGTATCAAGATTTCTGGTAACTTGTGAGTATACAATAATGCATATGGGTTCTCAAAGAAAATACAATTAACAATGGCCATAGCTAAATCTTCGCATATTTTAAGTCCGGATTAAGACACTAGAATCGCGAGATAGTATAGTAAGTGATTTATCATATGATGATATACAGTGAAGGATAAGTTTGTGCATGGTAATCATATGTGTTTTACCAAATAGAAATTTTTTTTAATTCTTGGAAATGGAGCCACAAGTTTGATAATGATAGTTCAGATGTCAAACCCTAGCATTGGTCACTATAGTTTTGGACAGAAAATAGCCTAAGGGTAAAATACCTAGGGGTCAGAAACAGTTGTTATTTCCAAAGATATGATTTCGTACAACTCATGCAAATGACTACGAGATATGATGTATGCAATGATAACCAAGAGGAGCCAATAGCGAATATCATGGAACAATTTTCGGTCGTTCATATTTATTCAAATCAGAACTAGAAGTACCACGTTAGTAAGTTACTATAAGAAGCAGCTTTTGATGTAAGATAAAAGATATTGCAGTTCCCTTATAGGTTATGTGATTAAGTGATTACCGCGGATGTTAATAGTATGATATTATTTAGTATTGTGTAAAAAATTTGGGTTTAGATATTCCAATTTTTTTTAAGGCATGTGAATTCCCTAAGTGTGATCCATGCACATAGTTAGAAGGAAAAAAGGGGGTAGTATGCGACCGTAGGGAAGTTAGAATAACCTTATGCTTCACTTTAGTTATTCAAAGCAGAGAAGAAAACATGATGGTAGCAGGTGGTTAGTAAAAGTATAGTAAGTAAGTTTTGAGTTGATACAATGAATTAACACTTTCACCAGAGCTAGTAAAGGTACAATTTGATTCACATGGCCAGGTTAACTCTAATGAGTGGATGACAATTTGAAATACTGAATGCGTGTTAGAACCCAAAGAGATTAAGTCAAACTTAAAGTACGGTGACAGTGGGAAATAACAATCAGCTAGGCAGTGAGAGAGCAAACTATAGAATAACAACCTTTAGGAATTATCGAAATGTGATTTCTCCAGGATTGACAGTATGAGCATTGTTACATTATTAAGATTGTGTATGATAGTTGTAAATACATTAGCTTTCCGTTAAGTGAATAATCTAGTTTTTCCTTGTAAGGAAGATTTATCAGAAGTAAGTTGGAAGATGAGTCATTATTAACGTATAGTGCAAAGAATTGCAGAGAATAAGGAAAGTTATTTGGATCCATCAAAAAGAGAAGGACCTACAAGTATTAGACCTTCGGTCTAAGGGGTGATGTGAAAACTTTCAGTAAGTCCAGTTAGAGATTTGAAACCCAAATAGTCAGCATGGGATATGAAAAATAAAATTTGTTTGGTAATGAGGGAGTCCTATAATTACCGCAAAGAATATGTCTAGCATGTATAAGAAACACAAAGTGAGTAAAATGATCACTGAGCTTGCTTATTGATGATTAAGTGATCACAAAAAGCTATAAAATCATGCCCAGTTATGTATTAAGAGGGTAGTGCCATTGCATGAGACTCTAATCTTCAGAGTATAGACTTAGCTTATAACAATTCTATGAGTGTTTAGGAAATTTTTTAGAAGATAATCAAGTGTAGGAAGTACAACTCATCATTAAGGTAGATAAGAAAACTCTGGTGAGAGAAATTCACCCTTAGCCTAGTAGGAGTTAAATTTTCATACTCCAAAGACAGTAGAGTTATTGTCTAGAATATGGCTTGTTCGCCCTTAGTAGCCGAAGGGAAGGAGAAATAATTTAATGTTCCCCACGTGTTGTAGTTGAAAGAGGAGATTAACAAGTATAAGCCGATGGATTTTGAATAAGGGGGAAATGATTGTATTTTGAGATACCACGATAGATTGTGTGTTCCAACCATAGATGGACTTAAAGAGGGAAGATCATGTTAAAAGCCCATAATTCTAGGTGTTCTTTCCGTCCAGGTTCCCAAATATGCATCATGACCAAGGAGATTTATTGGTTGAACGATATGAAAAAGAACATCGTAGAATTTATGGCCATGTAGAGAATTTTATTTAACCAGTTGAGGATATCTCCTTGACGTTAAAAGTAATTGGGATGATCACATACCTCTCATTAATCCTGCTAATAATAACGCCTACAATTTTAGTACCCAGATGGAACCGTGCGAACTCTTTATGGGAGAAGGTGTAGATTGCCAATTGGTTGGTTAAAGTTGGTGATTGGGTGTTTCTGAAAGTTTCACCTATGAAAGGCATTATACGATTTAGGAAGAAGGAAAAGCATAGTCTGTGAAGACCCGACCCATCGTCTCATGAGAACCGCTCTGTTTCTCCCAATTTCTGCTTCGTTATGCTTCATCAGTGTCTCTTGCGTGAACAAGTTGAATTGGGTTGATTTTTTGAAGGAAATGAGACACTTAGTCTCTTTATGGAAGGCTTCTTTTGAAAACGTCAACCGGATGTTGACCTATGAGTTAGAGTGATCCGATGTGGATTTCGATGATTCGGTTATCTTCGGAGAATGATTTGTGACCTAGGAGTGTTATCGGAGGTAATTTTAGAGGTCCGGTGTAGAATTAGGCTTGAATTGGCGAAGTAAGTATTTTGGCAAATTCTGGTTGATAAGTGAGATTTTGATCCAGGGGTCAAAATGGAATTCCGAGAGTTTCTGCAGCTTAGTTAGGTGATTTGGGATGTGCGTGCAAAATTTTAGATTTTTCAGACGTCGTTTGGTTGGACTTTTAATCGAAAGCATAATTTGAGAGTTCTTGGAGTTCTTAGGATTGAAGCCTATGTTAAATTGGTGATTTAATGGTGTTGTGAGCATTCCAAAGTTTTGCAAAAGTTTGAACGATGTCATGATATGTGTTGGTACAATTAGTTTGATGTTTCGGGAGTTCCAGGTAGATTCGGGGATGTTTTAGTGCCAAAATCATAGCTGTAGCAGGTCCAGAAGGGTTGCAGGCCTCAGAACTCACCCACACGGTCCGCACAGAAAGAAGTGTGCCTGCAGTGAGTGCTGTGAAGACCGCACCGAAGTGTGTGCGGCCACGGTAGGTGTCTTGTGGACTGCACACAAGTGTGCGCAACCGCGGTGAAGAACCTTCCCGTTGGTCCTACTTCGGAAGCTCATATCTTTTGATCCATTAGGAAATTTAAGTGTATTCAAAAACAAAAGTTTTAGTGCTTTGAATGTAGTTTCCAGAAATATATTATGATAGCAATTTGGAAATCTGTAGTAACAGTTATAGCAAAATAGCAAAGGCTGTCTTTGTAGAGAACCCTGCGTGACCGCGGTCATTTTGGCGCGGACCGTGCTAGTTTTAGCGCGGCTGTGGTCGATTTTGTGCAGCCACGGAGATGGAAATATGAGGGGTTACTATATAAGTACGAGGTTTCGGGTTTTATTTGATATTTTTACCTAGAGAGCTCGGATTTTGACGATATTTTGAAAGTTTTTCAAGGAATTCATCGGAGTAAGTGATTCTAACTTAGATTTTGCTAGAGTACATGAATCTATCATTGAATTCATCATTTAGTTCATGGTTTGGGATAGAATTTGGGAAGAAAATTGTGGAATCTTTTGAAAAGGTAAAATAATGATTTGAATGACCAAATTGTGTCGGAATTGGATAATTTTTGTATGGTTAGACTCGTGGCGAGATAAGGAATCCGTTGATGTAAAAGTTTCTGGAATTTGAGAAGTGGCCCAGGGCTCGGGTTTTGCTAATTTCAGGATTTTTGATATTTTTCGATTATTTCGATTGGGTATTGATCCAATAGCATAATGTGAATGGTCAGATTCGATGCGCGAGGAGGTCAATTTGAGAGGCAAGGGCATAGCGAGCTAGGATTTTGGCCAGCTCGAGGTTAGTAAAAGATGTAAAGGCTGTGTTGAGGGTTGAAACCCCGAATTTTGCACATCGTAGTGCTATATTAAGGTGACTTGTACGCTAGATAACGGGCGTGGGGTAGAGCACCGTTGGGGATTGTGACTTAGTCCATCCCACGTAATAAAATTACTACCTAATTTATTGAAGCTTAGTAGATATCCTTATAAAAATGGATTCATTATCATAATTAGGTTCGTGCCAACTGCTTGAATCCTTTAGGGATTGTTTTACTAGTTTCTTACCATATTTACAGATAATTGAACTTAGTCCTAGTATTTAATACTGTTTTGCAAACTCAGCCAACTTTTCTCAAAACTTGAAACTTAATTAATATTCTTACTGAAGTTTGGGCTGAATATTTTATGTGCTATTGTGCCCGAGGGGCTTATGTGATTCTAGACTGAGTGTGGGATCGGATTACGCGCCGCAGTAGTGTTATATTGATATTGATATGAGGCTTAGGGTCATATGGATGCCACGAGATGGCTTGATATTGCGCTTGGGCCGTAAGGGGACCCTCGATGAGTCTGCATACCCCTAGTGAGCACCGTCGATGATAAATAAATGGAGCAGGCTACACGCTGCAGCGGGTACTAGAAAGTATCGTACTATCTGTTGCATTTCTTAACTGATTGTCATTCATTTATTTTTCTGTTGCAGCATCATTATTTTCATTGGTTTAGTGAGCTGATATTATTTGGGTTAAACTGCTGTAATTATAGCTCACATTACTACTTGCACGTTGTGTGCAGATCTAGGTGAACCCATTTAGGCTGAATGAGGATTTATCTGGGGGGCATCAAGGTAGATGCATGATGTCCGCAGTACTAATCTCCCCACATAACCTATTTTCTTTATTTCCATATTTCTTTAGAACGATATGTAGTAGATTGATATTCAGATATTAGAGGCTCAAACTTGTGACACCGGATTCTTCGGGCTGTGTAATAGTATTTCTACTTGGGTTTTCCGCATGTTTTAACTATATTTCAGAGTTTCAGTATTATAACTTAGTAATTATTTGTGTTAATTGAATCATGAACTGTATAAAAAGGGTTAAGGTTGGTGAATTGGTTGGGCTTGTCTAGCATTGTGTTGGGCGCCATCACGACCGGAGTTGGGGTCGTGACAAGTTGGTATTAGTGCCTAGGTTACTTGGTCTCGCGAGTCATGAGCCGTTTTGTAGAGTCTCGTGGATCAGTACGGAGACATCTATACTTATCTTTGAGAGGTTGCAGAACCTTAAGGAAAATATCACATTCTTGAATTCTTGTCGTGCGTCCTTGATTCTGCTTGAAAAGAAACTCTTTAAATTCTTTCCATGTGTTCGTGCGCATGAGCACTCAGTCTAAGATGTTCCTTAATGGCTTGTGATTCCCCGATCGAGGGGTGAGATATAGTCTCTTTGAGTTTATGTTGGGCCAGTCTGGAGAACTTGAGGCCAAATCTTTTCCTACGGCTTGAGCATCGATGTTCTGATTGTGTGAGCAAGTGTTTCGAACTTATATATTAGGCATTGCCTCTACTAGTGGGAGTGACGACTGGTTAGCTACGTGGTGAGTATGTTATTACTGCAAGGGGCATCTATGTGACTTGGAGGTGATGAGGAAGGCCTGCTGTATGATAGAAGAACTATTATGTGTTTGAATTCCATTGCGATTCGAGGTATAGCCTGAGTTATGGGTGCGTCAAGAATCTTTTTATGTTCCCAGTTGAGAATGAAGTAAAAATGCTATGTTGCAGTATGAGTTAAAACTCAGGAAGACTAAGTGAGTGCGTACAGTTTAGGATGGTGGAAGGTATACAGAAATGGTAGTTGGAGGCAAAGCAGGTGGGTTAAAAAAAATTATAGATGATTGGTGTTTCCACAAGCTTATAAAGGATTCAGTTGAATCTTAGTATGGTATTAATGCAGCAATGGAGTATGTGCATTATGAGTTGTTGGGAGTGTTTTGATCTATGGCTTCAAGCCAAGTTGGGGAGTTTGCTATGGATTAGCTAATTGTACGGTTATGTGCTAAGTTGGTTCCAGTTTGAGGCATGCTGGCGAATCACTTCTGGCTGCAGAAATTGAGTTGAGGATGACACGAGTGAAGCAAATTTTTGACTAAGGTTATATGGTGCTTCATAGATGTGTGAGAATCATAAGATGTCTTAAGATGTTGTTGGTAAAGAATTCTCGGTGCATGGAGCAGGAAGTTGTTTGTTTGTATTTGGATGAGGTCATATCCTGCGGTGTCATAGTGCCAATAAGGCACAAGCGGTTACGTTCTTTTGATCGGGTGAATTGTAGTTTGAATAAGAAGTAAATGACTCTCAAGAATTATTTTAATTTGTTCAAGATTTTACATGTAACAATCAGGTGTCTTAAGGTTGTGTATATGGTTAGAGACTATGTTTTCATTGGAAGAGGTCAAGACTTGTGGTATTTTTTTATGTTAATTATGGGCTTCTATGTAGAACAATCGGGAAGGTGCAGGTAATGGTTCGGAATTCGTAAATGATGGTTCGACTTGCGAGGTAGCAGTTGGAAGGTACAAAATGGTTTGTGGGATGTGAGACAGCATGGTCTCGTAGTTCAAAGTCACTCGGGAAGAGTGCGGATGGATGGTGTTATATGTTGAATGCAGTTAATACTATTCCTATGGAAATCAAGGTAAGTCGAGAGAAGATGGATTGGTTAACCATATATTTGTTGGCCTATTGGTGGTAGAGATCAATTCCTTCAGCATGATCAAGTTACACGTGTGATTTGTGGCGGTACGTGTGAGGCCTGTCGTCCGTCGTAATTGATGTTACTCAAGAGTATTCCATTGTATGGGCCTGTTATGTGTAGGCGGGTCCCAGAAGGGTCATGGTGGGTTGGACCACTACTTAGATATTTTCATATTCTACTTTTATGAGAATTCACCTGTGTATTGCTATGGTTCTCCTGAAGTGAGTTAAGTGGAAAGTTTCATATGATGGAGTGTTAATCTAATAATGGTTCTGATGTTGTGATGAAGAGTATGTTCTATTGTATGTTGGCATGTTGGTTGTAACGAGTGGTATGGGATTTGAAGTGAAGATAGAGGTAAAAACTCGGTATGGACAAGGATGTCACGAGCTTGGATGAGCAGGGAAGACGTCTCGACATTTAAGGTAAATTAGTATTGTCTTCAGCGTCACTCGAGAACGGTGTTTTGTGAAAAGGCTTTGCACTCTGGTTAATGGTTCTTGATCGCTTTTCATCGTTAATGTGGTCGATGGTTTGGAGATACGACCCAGTTATTCGTAAATGTAGGTTGTGGGAGGGTGTCCTACAGGAAGATTGTAAGTATGGCAATTAGTCACTTGATTGATTGAATACTTGAACCAAGTATGAAGGTTGTGATAATAGTGTTAAATTGAGAAAATATGCCCGGAGTTCACTCAGTATATTGAGTTTTGGATTACAAATGATTACTCCGACTATGATGGATATTCTTATGTGTTACGAGCGGAAGATGAGTTGATAGGGACCTTTGAAAGGTAAAACCTAGTTCAGTACGATCAGAATCGGCTTGAGGTCGGTGGATGGTTTCAAATGTGAATATGGGCTCTGTGTCAGGCCAAACAGGTTCTTTTCAGTGATGTGCTCCTTATCGAGGATGAGTCAGGGTGTTATTTCTTTGTTAGATATTTTATGCAGTGATACACTACGCCATGTGAGTAATGATGTTTATGAGCAAAATGGCTCTCGAGATTCAAATTATATATCGCACCTCAATTGAGCTTGAGTTTTGGTATCTTATAATGCTATATGTCCCCTCAGCGAAGGAATTATGCACTTAGCTTGCTTGTGACCGAAATTCGGTATTTTATATTAATGAGAAATTTAGCTTGATGTAAACCTCTTTAGGCGAGTGTTACGTGTGGATCGGGTGGCACGCTGCTATGAGTGTGTTAATTGGATCGGGTTGCGCGTCGCAACAGTGTGATATTGAGCGTTGTATTCTATATGCTCTATTTGTATGCCTTGCTTCCTATTTTTCTGAAGAGAGCACGTATTAGTGCGTAAGTTAGGCAGTTCTTTCCAGAGTTCTTCTTCCTTTTGTACCACATTTTAATCGGTAGACTATCGACACTTTGTGGCATCATATGAGACTTCTGATTATGTACATAGTGGCGAGGTACATCGGATTATGTTCTAGCAGAGTGGGTTGTATTTCAAAGACCAGCGGACGGCTGGGGAGAATTGCTTTTCTTTATTGGGCCTTCGTGATCGATGTCAGTGCAGAGTTTTCTACCGTTGATTCAATTCTGGTATTGAGGGAAATTTCCAATGCATTTCTTATGGCTGGGCATGTCACTGGGTGAGGTTGTAGATTTCGGTATAGGTTTGGTGTCGGACACCATACCGTATGACTCCGGTAGGAGCTATAGTAGTGAAAGGAGTAGCTTCAGGATTCCTTGATGATGAATTCGTTGGCATGTCAATATGGATGCGTGTTGTAGTTTGAGTCGCTTGGTTGGCCCCATTTTGCATTGTTGAGGGATAGGTCGATCCGATCGTTATTGAGTTTGTTTGTGATCTAGGGTGATCTAAGAGTTGCTTTTCTGTGTTGCAAGGCATTATGATTTATTGGTTATAGGAACATATGATGCGGTTCCATTGGGGATTAATAGTGGAATTTGAGCAGGAAAAGTATTTGGGTGTTTCTCGGTGAATGTAGTATCGGTTAGGACCTATCAGGTTGCATGGTATATGCTATTTGCCTCACCATGGGTATGATTATGTACTTTGGTTCCAGACGTCAAATGGTGCATGATTGTTGATTTTGAGCATAGTGACTTGAGGTGTCCCATGTGTAGCAGGGTTTGGATAGGATCGTGCATTGTAGCCAGGCTACTTGGAGATATGACCTTTCGGGGTAGATTCATGTGTTCTATTTTTATGATGTAAGACGGGGTCTCGCCGTTTTGTTGTGATGGTGCTGATGAGTTTGAGGTACAACTCTTTCATTTGGGTTTATTTTCATGCTTTGAGTATATCCAGACTGTTTCTCATTAGTGCACGAATCATGCAAGTCGTTGCTTAGGCCGGTATTGATGTGTTGTGTCACCAGAGTTTGGATTCGAAGTGATCATTTGGGCCATTAATGAATGCGAACGGATTTGATTTCAGTTTGTTGGAAGGATAATATCGAGGTTCGACTCGGAAATCTACTGTGGTATTAGCCAAGGAGGGAAGTGACTTCATGAATGGTTGACCAAAGAGACGGTTACGGTTTATTGCATGGTTCATTTATCGTTGGGAGTATATGGAAGTGTTGCAATAAAACCTTAGTTAATAAGAGGTTTTCTATTGATGTTCGGGTGTTGTGTGCAACTGCTAAGAATAGAAGTTATCGTTTGGAGTGTTTGAGCTATATAGTATATCATATGATTGCACCTGAGGTTACATGTATGGGTTATTATAGCTGGTTCGGGATTATTTTGAGTATGGAAGTGAGATTCTGATCTCGTGTATGATTTCAAAAAGTGCAATGTGGTTCTATGGTTTATGGACTAGAAGGGTTGTCAAATTTCAGCTATGTGGTGTTATCGGACCTATGCGAGATAGGGTGAAGTGGGATCATCCCTGGGTATATGCATGGTAAAGCTATTCAGCTATTGGTTGGCTTCTACAACAACTTTGGTTACGCTCGAGGACGAGCGTTTGTTTAAGTTGTGGAGGGTGTGACGACCCGACTCGTCGTCTAATGAGAACCGTTCTATTTCCCCAATTTCCTGTTTGGGTTGATTTTTGAAAAGAAATTAGATACTTAGTCTCTTTAAGAAAGGCCTGTTTTGAAAAATTCAACCAGATGTTGACCTATGATTTAGAGGGCTGGAATGTGGATTCCAACGATTCAGTTAGCGTCGGGGGATGGTTTGTGACTTAGGAGTGTGATCGGAAGTGATTTTGGAGGTCCAATGTGGAATTAGGCATGAATTGGCGAAGTTAGTATTTTGGCGAATTCCGGTTGATAAGTGAGATTTCGATTCGGGGATCGGAATGGAATTCCGAGAGTTGCTGCAGCTTCATTAGGTGATTTGGGATGTGCGTGCAAAACTTTAGATTTTTCGGACGTCGTTTGGTTGGACTTTTGATCGAAAGCATAATTTAAGAGTTCTTGGAATTCTTAGGCTTGAATCCTATGTTAAATTGGTGATTTGATGTTGTTGTGAGCATTCCGAAGTTTTGAACAAGTTTGAACTATGTAATGAGATATGTTGGTACAATTAGTTTGAAGTTTCGGGAGTTCCAGGTAGGTTCCAGGATATTTTAGTGCGAAAATCATAGCTGTAGCAGGTCCAGAAGGATTGCAGGCCTCGGAACTGATCTACACGGTCCGCAAAAAAAGAAGTGCACCCGCGGTGAGGGCTGTGCGGACCGCACCAAAGTGTGTGCGGCCGCAGTAGGTGTCGTGCGGACCGCACAAAAGTGTGCACGGCCGCGGTGAAGAACATTCTCGCTGGTCCTAGTTTTGAAGCTCATATCTTTTGATACATAATGAATTTTAGGATGATTTAAAATGAAAGTTGTAGCTCATTACATCTAGTTTCCAGAAATATATTCTGATAGGCATTTGGATATCTGTAGAAAAAGTTATGGCTAAAATAGAAAAGCCTGTCATTGTAGAGAACCCTGCACGACCGCGGTCATTTTGGCGTGGACTGCGCTGGTTTTTGCGTGCCCGCGGTTGATTTTGTGTGGCCACGGAGATGGAAATCTGAGGGGGACCATATAAATACAGGTTTTTGGTTTTATTTGATATTTTGACCTAGAGAGCTCAGATTTTGGCGATTTTTTGAAGGTTTTTCAAGGAATTAATCGGGGTAAGTGATTCTAACTTAGATTTGGCTAGTTCATCATTTAATTCATTATTTGGATGGAATTTGGAAAGAAAATTGGGGAATCTTTCAAAAGTGTAAAATGATGATTTGTAGGACCAAATAGTGTCGGAATTGGATAATTTTTGTATGGTTAGACTCGTGGCGAGATAAGGAATCCATTGATGTAAAATTTTCTTGAATTTGAGAAGTGGGCTCGGGGCTCGGGTTTTGCTAATTTCGGGATTTTTGATGTTTTCGATTATTTTCGATTGGGTATTGATCGTATAGCATAATGTGACGTATTTGTTGTGGTTTTGGTCAGACTCGACGCGCGAGGAGGTTGATTTGAGAGGCAAGGGCATAGCGAGCTAGGACTTTGGCCAGCTTGAGGTTAGCAATAAATGTAAATTATGTGTTGAGGATTTGAAACCCCGAATTTTGCATATTGTAGTGCTATATTAAGGTGAGTTGCATGCCAGATAACGGGCGTGGGGTAGAGCACCGTTAGGGATTGTGACTTTGTCCGTCCCGCGTAATAAAATTACTACCTAATTGATTGAAGCTTAGCAGATATCCTTAAAAATGAATTAATTATCATAATTGGGCTTCGTGCCAAGTGCTTGAATCCTTCAGGGATCATTTTACTGGTTTCTTACATATTTACAGATAATTGAACTTAGTCCTAGTATTTAATACTGTTTTGCAAACTCAGCCACTTTTCTCAAAACTTGAAACCTAAATAATATTTTTACTGAAGTTTGGGCTGAATATTTTATATGTTATTGTTCCCTAGGGGCTTATGTGATTCTGGACTGAGTGTGGGATCGGGCTGCGCACCGCAGCAATATTATATTGATATTGATATGAGGCTTAGGGCCTAATGGATGCCATGAGATGGCTTGATATTGCGCTTGGGCCGTAAGGGGCCCTTCCCGAAGTCTGCACACCCCTAGTGAGCGCTGTTGACGATAAATAAATGGAGCGGGCTTCACGCGCAGCGGGTACTAGAGAGTACCGTACTATTTGTTGCATTTCTTAACTGATTGTCATTTATTTACTTATTTGTTGCAGCATCATTGTTTTTATTGGTTTAGTGAGTTGATATTATCTGTGTTAAACTGTTGTAATTATAGGTTACATTGTGCATATCAAGGATTTCTTACTCTCAGCATTTATTTATGTTTATTACTCTCTAGGTTGGATGTACTCACATTACTCCCTGCACTTTGTGTGTAGATCTAGGTGCACCCATTTAGGCCGAATGAGGATTTCTCAGCCGAGCATCATATCTAGGAGCATCAAGGTAGTTGCATGACATCGCAGTCTTAATCTTCCCACCTAACCTATTTGCTTTATTTCTGCATTTCTTTAGAACGATATGTAGTAGATTGATACTCAAATATTAGAGGCTTAGACTTGTGACACCGGATTCTTCGGGCTGTGTAGTAGTATTTCTACTTGGGTTTTCCGCATATTTTAACTATATTTCATAGTTTCAGTATTATAACTTAGTCATTATTTGTGTTAACTGAATCATGAGCTGTATAAAAGGGTTAAGGTTCGGGCTTGCCTATCAGTGTGTTGGGCGCCATCACGACCGGGGTTGGGGTTGTGACATAATCCCCACGATATTGGGCCATATTGAATATTAAAAAGGATCAGTCAATTAGCTTATGAGTTGGAGTTGCTACAAGAATTAGTGGCGGTACAACTTGTATTTCATGTGCATGTTATAACATTCAAGTTTGTAGCACTCAAATACTTATGTCAGTTTAGTACTCAGATACTCTTGCCAGTTCACTACTCAGATACTCATGTTAGTTCAGTACTCAGATACTCATGCCAGTTCAGTACTCGGAAACTCATGTCAGTTCAGTACTCAAATATTTATGCCAGTTCAGTACTCAGATACTCATGTTAGTTCAATACTCAGATATTCAATTCAGTTCAATACTCAACTACTCATGTCGGTCCAATACTTAGATATTCATGCTAATATAGTAGTCACGTCCCCAGTTCCCCCTCCGTGAACATGTCGTGACAACACCTAGTCCCTACGACAAGGTAAGCCAAACAATGGAGAAACAAATTACTTGTGGAAATTTTTATCTTAAACCAAGATTTACAGAAAGGAAAGCGGAATGTAAAATGCCACTCGGCACATAGAACAGAATATCTCAACTAATAAAATACTATTCCAAAAGCCAGAAACTCAATGGAACACAAGCTAGAAGAGAAATACAGTAAACTGCTCTAATATCCAGAGTATCTAAATCAACAGTACAATAGAAGGGCTAACACAAAAAGGCAGAATAAAGATGGAGACTCTTTGGTCAGCGGACGCGGCAGAAGTACCTCGAAGTCTCCAAATGCTCTCCCTGCCTCAAGGGTAATATGCCCGAGTAGCGGAACCTGGATCTGCACATGGAAGATATGCACAGGAAGGGCATGAGTACACCACAGCGGTACTCAGTAAGTGCCAAGCCTAACCTCGATCGGGTAGCAACGAGGAAGGTCAGGGTCCTACTAAGGTTAAACATAATAATAAGCTTCAACAATATGAAATAAACGATATAAATGAGAACGACAATGAAATAATACATGTTATACCAGGCAACAACAATTATGCGAATAACAGAGTAAAAACCGGAAAGAAGAATATCTCAATTGCAATAGTAACACGAGGATATCCTAGGATACCATCTTGTAGTCCCCTTTCATCAACTGTCCAGTAGATCTCCCGGGGTACTGTTCCCTATTCCATCATGTATATATATCCGAAGGATATCCCGGGATACGTCTCGTAGTCTAACTATCAATGTGCGAGGATCTACTGAAACCCCGGTCCGTAGTCCCAAATGTAAATATACAGGAAGATCTATCGGGAATCAAACCTGCAGTCCCAAAGTAAATGTGCAGGGGGATATATCGGGAATCTAAACCGTAATCCTAAAGTAAATGTGTAGAGGTATCTACCAAGAATCTAACCGCAGTCCCAAAGTACATATGCAGGGGGATCTATCGAGAATCTAACCAGCAGTCTCAAGATAAATAGGCAAGGGGGAGCTACCGAAATCTCACATCCGTAGTCCCAATGTAAATACATAGCAACAACAAGGAGATGTTCAAAAATGAAATTTAATGCCAAGGCAACAAGTAATTCTAGCCTAAAATGCTTCACGTAATGAAACCAAGGCAATTTAGCAAATAGGTAGTTTTAAATAGACTAAGGATACTTTTCTAACTAACAACAAACTAAATTTTAAAATATATAATAAAGCAGGTAAGAAAGGAACTTAGCTTTAAATACTTAAAGCAAAAACCAAATTTTCGACAATTAGCTCGAGTACGCGATCGTCACCTCACGTACAAGGCTTTTAATTAACAAATTGCACATCCTAAGCAGAAGGTCCCCCCATACTAGGTTAGACAAGCCACTTACCTCGAATCGGCTCAAAGTTAACTAGAAAGCACGCCTTTGCCACGAGTTTCCGACTTCAAATGGCCCAAATCTATTCCGTTCAATTACATATTATAAATAACATCTCAAAAAATAGATTCTATGATTAAATTCAAAGCTATGACGAAAATTAGGTAAAATTACATAAATACGACTCATGCCAATGTCTCGGAACCGGATGAAACTTATATTTTTGGAAACCTCATACTCTCACGAGTCTATACATAACAAGAACATAAAAATCGGAGTTCAAATGGCCCCTCAAAATCCCAATTTAAAATTCAAAATCCCAAGCCCTAGTTCTTCCATTGTTGTCCGAGTTTCCATGAATTTCTAGGTTAATTCCATAATAGAATGACATTTTAGGTTCAAAAGATCTTACCTCCAATTGATTCTCCTTGATTCCCTCTTGAATCTACCTTAAATAATGTCTCAAGTACTCAGCTATGGTGGAAACTACGGCTCAAATCGTGGATGAAATGGTTTATAACTCACTGCCCAGTTCTGGAAATCCTTCATCGCGGCGGTGAAGCACATTTTTATTTTTCTTAGAATTAACCATATGCGAACATGACACTCTCCCCGTGAACACAATGCTTTAGACCCCTATACCTGCACAAACACGGTCGCACCTACGCGATTACGAAGAACAATAATACTCGATCCTAGATCCTCATACGCGAACGCAAAAATTACCATGCGATTGCGAAGCACCAGATCAAGACCTTACGCATATGCGGAAGCTCAACCGTGATCGCGAAGAGCAAGACTCCTGCCTTCCAAAATCCTTCTTAGTGATCACGAGGGACCTCACGCGATCACAAAGGCCAAAATTTCTCTGCAACTGCTGTTGCAGTTTCTGCAACTTTTCCAAAGCTCAAAACTTCTCGTAATCCATCTGAAATCTCCCTGAGGCCCCCGGCACCTTGACTAAGAGTACCAGCATATCCTAAAACCTCATTTGAACTTGTTCCAATAATCACAACATCTCAAACAGCACCAAATCCATCAATTCACATTGAATTCAAGCCTATGTAGTCTAAAACTTTCCGAAATACACTTCCGATCAAAAACCCAACCAAACCACGTGCGAATGACCTGAAATTTTGCTCACACATCCGAAATGACATAATGAAGCTACAAAAAACTCTCGGAAATCCATTCCAACCCTCGGATCGTAATGTCACTATCGAATAGAAAACCTCCAAAATCCAAACTTCGGCATTTCAAGTCTAAATTAGCTACGGACCTCTAAAATACAATCCGAACACACTCCTAACCTCGAAATACCTAACAATGCTAACGGAACCATCAGATTTCTATTCCAAAGCCATTTTCATGTTTTTCTGACTATGGACAACTTTCCAACACTTAAGCTCTCATTTAGGGACTAAGCGCCCCAAGACTCCCAGAAACACAAAATCGAATGTCCCGGCAAATCAAATTAGCAGAAATAAACTTGGGGTAAGCAGTTAATAGGGGATCAGGGCATTAATTCTTAAAATGACCAGCCAGGTCGTCACATCCTCCTACATTTAAATATTTGTTCGTCCTCGAATGAGCATAGAGACATATCTGAAGTAGTGAAATGATGAGGGTAATGGATGCGCATATCCTGCTTGGTCTCTAGGTCGCTTCTTCGGCAGGCAAACCCCGCCACTAAACATTTACTGAAGCAATGTTCTTTAACCTCAACTTTCAGATCTGCTTGTCCAATATAACAACTGGCTCGTCAACATAACTTAAGTCCTTGTCCAGCTGGACTGAACTTAAATCAAACACGTGCGACAGATCACCACGATATCTGTGGAGCATCGAAACATGAAATACCGGATGAACCCCTGCCAGGCTGGGATGTAAGGAAAGCTCATAAGCAACCTCCCCAACATGCCTAAATATCTCAAAAGGGCTAATGAACCTTAGACTCAATTTCCATTTCTTCCCAAATCTCATGACGCCCTTCATAGGCGAAGCTCAAAGCAGATCCCGCTCTCCAACCATAAAGGAAAAATCACGAACCTTCCAGTCCGTGTAGCTCTTCTGATTGGTCTAGATTATACGGAGTCTATCTTGAATTACCTTAACCTTCTCCATAGCATCCTGAACCAAATTTGTGCCCAATAGTCGGGCCTCACCCAGGTCAAACTAACCAACTGGAGATCTACACTGCCGACCATAAAAGGCCTCATACGGCGCCATCTGAAAGCTCGACTGATAGTTGTTGTTGTAAGCAAACTCTGCCAATGGAAAGAATTGATCCCAAGATCCTCCACACTCAATAACACACGCACGGAGCATATCCTCAAAAAATTGATTAGTGCACTCGGATTGTCCGTCCGTCTGGGGGTGAAATATTATGCTCAACTCCACCCGAGTACCCAACTCCCGCTGAATGGCCCTCCAGAACCGTGATGTGAATTGATTACCTCTGTCTAAAAAATAGAAACTGGAATACCATGCAGACGGACAATCTCTCGGATACAAATCTCCGCCAACCGCTCCGAAAAATAAGTGGTACACACAAGAATAAAATAAGCAGACTCGGTCAGCCAATCCATAATAACCCAGATAGCATCAAACTTCTTCGAGGTCCATGGGAGTCTAGATACAAAGTCCATGGTGGTATTCGCCAACTTCCACTACAGAATCTCTATCTGCTAAAGCAACCCACCCAGTCTCTTATGCTCATACTTCACCTGGTGGAAATTGAGGTATCTAGATACATATCTAGCTTCATCTGACTCCACCAATAGTGTTTCCTCAAGTCCTGATACATCTTCACAACACCCAGATGGATGGAATACCGCAAGCTGTGGACCTATTCTAGAATCAGCTCCTGTAGCCCATCGACATTGGGTACACAAACCCGAACCTGCATCCTAAATACTCCGTCCTTGCCAATGGTCACATCTCCGGCATCACCATGCTAAACCCTATTCTTAAGAACAAGAAAATGAGGTTCATCATACTGCCGCTCCCTGATACGATCAAATAATGAAGACCGAGAAACCCCGCAAGCTAGAACCCAACCGGGGTCCAAAAGATCCAATCTCACAAATTGGCTGGCTAAGGCCTGAACATCCATCACCATAGGCCTCTTTGATACTGGTAAATATGCCAAACTCCCCAAACTCTCCGCCCCGTGACTCAAGGCATTAACCACTACATTGGCCTTGCCTGGGTGATACAAAATAGTGATGTCATAATCCTTCAGCAACTCTAACCACCTCCTCTGGCGGATATTTAGATCATTCTGCTTGAAAAATGCTGCAAATTCCTATGATCAATATAAATATTACAAGGTACACCATAATAGATAATGGCACCAAAACTTCAGGGCATGAACAATGAAAGCTAACTCAAGATCATGGATAGGATAATTCTTCTCGTGTATCTTCAACTGTCTGGACGCGTAGGCAATCACCCTACCATCCTACATCAATACTGCTCCAAGGACAACTCTCGAGGCATCATAATAGACGGTATAATACCCTGAACCTGTAGACAATACCAAAACTAGGGCTATAGTAAAAGTTGTCTTAAACTTTTGAAAGCTCGCTTCACACTCCTCTGTCCACTGAAATGGAGCACCCTTCTGAGTCAATATTGTCATAGGGGCTGCAATCGATGAAAATCCTTCCATAAAAATGATAGTAGTAGCCCGCCAAGATAAGGAAACTATGAATCTTTGTAGTTGAGGATAGCCTGGGCCAACTCTACACAACCTCTACCTTCTTCAGATCCACCTAAATGCCCTCACCCCATACCAAGTAGCCTACGAATGCCACTTAATCCAACCAAAACTCACATTTTGAGAACTTTGTATATAACTTCTTCTCTCTCAGAGTTTGGAGCACTGTCCTCAGATGCTGCTCTTGATCTTCACGACCAAAGGAATACACCAGAATATCATCAATAAAGACAATGACAAAAGAATTGATATATGGCCAAAATTTATTGTGCATCAAATGCATGAAGGCTTCTGGGCATTGATCAACCTAAATGACATAACAAGAAACTCGAAATGACAATACCAAGTCCTGAAAGCAGTCTTCGGGATATCTGGTTCCCGAATCTTCAACTGATGGTAACCTGAGCGCAAATCAATCGTAGAAAACACCCGTGCGCTCTAAAGCTGGTTGAACATATCATCAATACAGGGCAAAGGACAACGGTACTTCACTGTGACATTGTTTAACTGGCGATAATCAATACACATACGCATCGAACCATCCTTTTTCTTCACAAATAAGATAGGAGCACCCCAAGGTGAAACACTGGGCTGGATAAAGCCCTTATCAAGCAATTCCTGTAACTGATCTTCAACTCCTTCAACTCAAGAGGAGTTATACGATATGAAGGAACAGAAATGGGCTGATTACCCAGCAACAAATCAATGTCTCTATCAAGTGGCATGCCCGAAAGGTCAGTTGGAAATACATTGGGATAATTCCGCACCAGTGAGACTGAATCAACAGAAGGGGTATCAATACTAAAATCTCTCACATAAGCTAAATACGCGGCACACCCTTTCTCAACCATACGCTGAGCATTAAGAAAAGAGATAACTCTGCTGGGAGTTTGATCTAAAGTACCACTCCACTCAACACGCGGTACACCTAGCATAGCCAACGTCACGGTTTTGGCCTGAAAATAGTGTATAGCATAATGGGCGACAATCAATGCATTCCCAAAATAAAATCAAAATCAACCATGATGAGTAGCAGTAAGTCTGCTATGGTCTCAAAACCACGAATAGTAACCAAACATGGCCGATAAACGTCTGGGGCAATCCCTAAGCATGTGGCATGTGTCACCACACTTAAAAAAAACTTTGGAAGGACATGGTGGTTGCGACTAGATAGGGCCAGGTCTGTTGGACTAACCTCTAGATGAACCCCCCACACGAGGCGTGCTAGAAACTGTAGATGCATAATAAGGCTCCTGAGGCCTAGGAGGAGCTGGAGCTGGAGCACTGCAGCTGCTGGAAGAGCTGAACAACTGGGGTGACCCATATAGCCCCTACCATGACGACCTGTAGGGGCACCAGAATAGTGGCCCGACTCTCGAGACCTCTTGGCCTCACTCTCCGCTCTCTCCCTAGCATGCATATCCTCAATCCTCCTAGCAATGCTCACTACTAGATTATAAGAAACATCCGTCTCCAACTCACGAGCCATGATAGATCTGATTCTAGGAATAAGCCCCTTAATAAATGGGTGAACCCTCTCGCGAACAGTAGCAACCAAGGTTGGTGCATGCCTAGCAAACTGGTGTAATAGACAGCATACTCTGAAAAAGTCATAGTACCCTGGCGTAAATGCTCAAACTTTTTGTGACATACATCCCTAAGGCTCTGAGAAAGATACTCTCACAAAAACATATCTGAAAACAGAGTCCAAGTTAGTGAAGCAGCCTCATCTAGACTATCTAACTCATATGTGTGTCACCACCCATAGGCGCCCCTTCGAAGCTGGAAGGTGGAAAAAGAAACCCCGTTGGATCCTTAATACCCATGCTATGGAGTATATGGTAACACTCATCAATAAAACCTAAAGCATACTCCGATGCTAATCGCTGAATATTGGAGGCTTGTGCTTCTTGAACCTCTCAAGCCTCAGCTGCTCATCCTCGGAAGCAGCTGCCCTATTTTGGAGCTAATCTAGTACTGCAGGCGGTGAGGTATAACCTATGGGACCTGCTCTATTAGAAAATACGCTTAACGCTAGAGAGGGGGTGAATAGCGTTATAATAAAAATTAGCGTAAACTTTGCGGAATTAAAAATTGCAGGAAGTAAATAAGTGCGATAAATAATAAAGTACGCACCGATGTATTCTGGATCACCACAACACGTGGCTAGTCCAGTCCCCGATAGACTCTCTCGAGATTTTCCACTAACTTGTCAAGCTTACGGGTGCTCAACAAACCTTTACAGCTTAAGGACACAAGCCTTAACACCTTTGCTCGGAGATACAACACTCCAAGACTTCACTGTTAAGCTTACGGGTGCCTAACCAACCTGTACAACTTAAGAACACAAGCCTTAACACCTTTGCTCGGAGATACAACACTCCAAGACTTCAACCAAGGAAACACAAGTTCCTTACAACAAGAGAATCGCAATTCTCTTACAAGTGTACAAAACAATAAACACTCAAACAAAGCACTCCTTAATGAGTAGATATGAGTAAAAGAAGTAAGCTCAAGATCACAACAACTATGGACAAGACTTTGGCTCTCAAAAGCTTTATGAAATGAATATAAAATGATAAACAATAGCATGCAAGCTTATAGCAATAGAATGATGAGTTGTTGTGTGTTGTTGTGTTTAATACACTGAAATGAAGTTGTATTTATAGTTGAAAAACTTGGCATTACCGTTGCCTAATTGCCAATTAAGAGTTGCTGATTTTACTCTGTGACAATCGATTGTCAGGAAGCCACAATCGATTGTTTGCCAATCGTACCAAAAATCAATCCCAGATTTTACGCTTAACAATCGATTGTCCAAAATCAACAATCGATTATTGGCAACGTTCAAAAAATCATTTCCAGATTTTACGCAAAACAATCCATTATACCAAATTAATAATCGTTTATTCAGCAACGTTCAAAAAATCCTTTCCAGATTTTAATTTCAACAATCGATTGTACAAAATCAACTATCGATTATTCAGCAACGTTCAAAAAATCTTTTTCAGATTTAAATATCAATAATCGATTGTACAAAATCAACAATCGATTACCTGACGGTATTTGAAAACTTTACGACAACGGTCAGCTTCACAATCGATTGTGCAAAGTTAACAATCGATTATTTATCAGATTTTGAAAATCATTTTAGACACTGCCTCGTGACAATCGATTGTTATATACTTACAATCGATTATTTAATAACTTTGAAAAAGTCTGGAAGTCACTGCCTCAACACAATCGATTGTCATAAGTTCACAATCTATTATTTTGTGACTTTGAAAAATCTGAAGGACACTGTCTCTTCACAATCGATTGTCATTAGCTTAACAATCGATTATTCTAAGTTTTGAAAAACTTTGATGGACACTGCCTCATCACAATCGATTGTCATAAAGTTCACAATCGATTGTCATGCAGGTTTGAAAAACCTGATGCTCACTGCCTTAACACAATCGATTGTCATTTGTTCATAATCGATTGTCATGCAGTCTTGGCTTAACATAATCAATTATCATAAGTACATAATCGATTATCTTAGTCCAGTTTTTAGAGGCATGTTTAAAAATCATTTTGACTAATGAAAATATGCATGATTTAAAATCGTTTAGCATTAAATTAAATATGCATGATTTTGTAAAAGTAATTTTACGAGAAAAGCCATGTCATGAGTCAAGTTGTCGGATCAAGATCACAATTAAGAGCGACTCATTTAAACTATAAAACTTTGTCTTGTGCTTGAATCTCGTTATGCATCAATTATGCGCTTGTACTTGAACTTCGCCATATATCACTTTGCGCTTCGTTTGTCATTCATCAAAACCTACACATAAGAACACACGTTTTAGTATAAAGGCTTGAGAACGTGTTTCCAACAATTTCCCCCTTTTTGATAATGGCAAACTTTAAGCGGGATATGCAACTTAAACAATTTATAATGACGATTCAAGACAAGTAAAGATATGCAATAAGTATGCGATTAGTTCCCCCTCAATCTATGAATTCCCCCTCAATTTAAGCTTATAACTATTGAGAGTGCATACCCGTTTTCTTCCCCCTTTTGCCATTAGCAAAAATGATATAAGAAGATTGCCAAAGATGTAAATAAAACTTGTTTATTTATTGGAAAGAAGATTACAGTAACAAGGAAGACAATGCAACATATAAAAACAAACTTAAAAACAACAAACAAAGAAATTATTCATTTCCATCATCTCCCGCCTCATCATCCGGCGCTGCTTCATATGGAACAAGACCCGCATAAGGATAATTAACATGGTCAAAATATCCATGGATCTCATGAGTTAATTGACCAAGAGAAGAGGTCAATGAAGCAATTTGGTCGAAAATTGATTGGAGGGTAGGCTCTTGAGCTGGACGAGTTGGACGGGATGGAGGAGGAGCAGGCGCTGTATGATCACCGTCATGATGAAAGGAGGATTCTGAAATTTCCCACTTCTTGGTACTCTTTTTGAGAGGACCGTTGGAAGTGATGAATCCGGAGGTTTCAAGAAAGTTCATGATGAGGAGAGCATAAGGAAGAGGCCTATCATCTCCGATAGCGTCACGCATGTGAATCTTGACGAGCCGACACCAATTGATGTTAGCTCCGGTTATTATGGCATGCATGAGCTTGGTGTCCTCTTGGGAAATGGTAGTATGGTTATGCTTACGAGGCTTGAGGACTCGGGTGATGAAATAGAAAATCAACCGATAATTGGGATCCATTCCCGTAATTGTAGGAGGACGGGAAGAAAGATTTGGATCATAAGAAGTAATACCGGTTTGATGTAGGAGGGTTGTTTCATCAAAAAGGGCTCCGGCCTCTCCGGTGTACCGAAAAATGTCTTCACCATTACGAGGAAGATGGGCAATGGTATGGAGGTTTTCATTGGAGATAAGAATTTGAACCCCGTTTATATTTGTCACAAGATCACCGTCATCATCCTCATGAAGGTTGGAGTAAAAAGCTTGAATTAAAGTAGTATTGATGTAAGGATGGGTAAGAAGTCAAGAAGTTGACAATTTTTGAGTATATTTGCAGCAGGGCCATAGGATTCAAGATACTTGTTGGTTGAAAAGCGGGGAGGAAGAATGTCGCGCTTTTCAAATTTTGTTAAAAATCGAGTAAGCTCGATGTCAGAATTATAATAAAGAACGGAACCATCTTGGTAAGGATAGTTTGGGGCAGCAGAGGAGGATGCACCATGCCTAGCAGAACGGGAACATTTAGTGTGACGGCCCGACATTTTAACTAAGTATTGCTGGAATTTGCAAGAGTTTTGAAAAAGTTTTGATAGTTTGAGAGCTAAAACTGATGCTTGAGTGATTAAAAATGAACATATATGGAGCCTATTAATAGAGGGAAGAAAGGCATTTCATTAATGGAGGAAATCTGCAAACAATTGAAAGCTGAAAATCAGAAACGGTAAAAATAAATCTTACTGACCGTTAAACAATCGATTGTTGGGATGAGATAATCGATTGTCATTAAGATTTGACTGAATCTCGGAACTGACACAAATCGATTGCAGAACCAAATGGTAACAATTTTGAAATTCTGACATGAAATAATCGATTGTCAAAATATGGTAATCGATTGTTTTGTTCCGGTGAGCACAGTGATTTTCTGACTCGGAAAATAATCTATTATATATATGGAACAATCGATTGTTGTAGAAAAGCAGTACTGAATGGCTGAGATGGTAATCGATTAAACAACTAAAAAATCGATTGGTAAACAAAACTTCATAATAAGCATAAACTATAAATGATCGATTAGTGATACTTGCTAATCGATTTTCTGCACAGTAAAATAATCGATTATTTGCTGTATCAATTGATTGTTTTATGCCATTTCTTTATAGTTCCCCCTACCTTTTGTGCGATACCTGCAAAATAGAATTAAACGTCTCCGACGCTCAAGTCAGTAATTAAAATATAAATGCAACCTAAAATGTATGCATTTAGATCAACGTTTACCCGCATTCAATACTTCATTTGGACATGATTTATATTTAGCACAACATTAAACGCTAAATATTTTATCAAGTCTACTAGCAATAAGGTAAAGTGAGGAACGATCATACCTGTGTAGTTCTTGGTATTGCTCGTCTTACCTTTCACATTTCTGTCAAGATGGTCATCTAAATTCATTGAAGTGACAATTGGTTTGGTGTTGCTCTTTTCGAATTGATTTGGCAACTCCTTGCGACATTTAGATGGACAAATGAAAGTTCCCTCATTCATTTGCTTAATTTGCATCTCCAAGAAGAAATTAAGCTTGTCTATCAATGATATCTCAAATGCGATTTACAGATTCCTTGCATGACACTTATTAGTTGCTCCAAAGTAATACAAATATTTTCTAAGATATCATTTTCCACAAGATTTGGAATGCAAGATATTAGTGGCATGAGAGTTTAAAGAAAATAACATTGCCAATATAGAGAGTTGTTTTGAAATTCTGTCATCAAAAAGATAGTAAACTTCATGCAATCTATTTCCCCTTAATCAGAAATTTATCAAGACATACCAACAAGACATAGATATACCAATTGTTATAAAACAATGATAAACCCATTTGTTGGATGACATAACAAGTGTACCAAAAGTTATTTTATTAACAGTGATACAAATTGTTATTTTTAGTAAAGCATATTACAAACGAGTGTTGACTGTTAACAGATCAACCATACATCGAATTTGAAGAACATACCAACCATTATCCAGACCAAAGGATGTGTTCATCAAGAGACGATTTTTAACAGAAGGATTTTTGTCAATTGTTAGAAACATGAGACATCTCAATTATTTTTCAAAGCTGTAGCATTCATCAAAAACGTGAGTGAAAACTTTTTGAAGAATATACTAATAGATAATACACACCACACGGTATACTAACAGTTATTTAGACCACAGATAGCAATTATCAAATCATGAATGAAATGATTTTATCAAGCTAACTGTTAATACATATCAACAGTTTTGATCTTTTAAAAGCAGATAACTAACAAGTAAACTAATTGACACCAATTGTCATTTAACAACACGTTTTCAACATATGAATCAACAAAGCTAATTGATATTGATTGTTGACAAGGATATCTCAATTGTTAATGCACATCAACTATTACGACTAAGCTTATCAAAGATTCAACAATAAGGGAACCAAATTAACAACAAATAAGTTAATATTGGTTCCTAGCACATATCAACAATTCGGTTTTTGTCAAAAAGGATAACTAACCGAAATTTCCTCTTGATGCAATGAGGTGTCGTGCTCGGTGCATCTACTACAATACTGTAGCCTTTCAAGCACACCTGCAAAACAGATTAATGATCTTTTGGTACTCATGCCATTTTGGGTCCTTGAGGGTTAGGCATATCATAATGATGCGATTGAGTGATATGTCTATGTCGTGTAAAACATGCAGGGGCAATATGACCAATGCGTCTACAATAATGACAAGTCACGTTGGGGTTATGCATCCTTCTAGGTTCATAGTAACTTGACGGACGAAAATGGTTTACTCTATTTTCAGCATTATGACTATTGCGTGCTTTATGAACATCATTTCTCCTACTATGAGCAGCATCTCTAGAATAATTATTTCTACGTTGGAAATCATTTCTAGGTGCTCTGAAGGGTTTAAAAATCCTTCTAGTATTTGGCCTATAATATGCATCATTTCTAGGGTAGTTATTTCTAGGTGGTAAGTCATTGCTAGGTCTTCTAAAATGTTCAACATTTGGCCTAGCATGCATATTTGTTCTAGGATTGCTATTTCTAGGATAAGTATTTATTTTATTAATCCTAGGTTGAGCCTTAGGTGGTTGGGGTTTGGCTTCAACCTTTTCTTTAGGCTCATTCTTAAAGCCTATGCCATGCTTGGTTGACTTCAAATTATCAAGAACATCATTCAAATTTTTGTGCGAAGAATTAAACTTATCTAATGTGCCTTTAAGCCTTTCTACTTAATTTTTGAGATGCAAGCAAGACGTACACTTTCTAATAGAGCTTTCGGGCTTATTGGCGCTTCTTTTTCCGAAAAACTTGTTTTCCTCTTTCAACTTCTCATTTTCTAAAACTAGTTTTTCAAAATCTTTTTCTTTTAGAGAGACTTGTTTTTGAAAATCTTTTTCTTGCAACGACAGAGTTTTGTGCAAATCTTTAATAGTCTTGGAAGCATCAACAAACTCACTATGTAATTTATTATAAGCATTTTACATTTCTTCAAGCGAGTGAGAGTTGGACGTACTTACCTCTTCTTCTTCGTTTGCCATGAGACATTGGCCAGTTGATTCATCATATGAGCTGTCCGCTTTTTGAGGCATGATTTCATACATTTCCTCCAGCTTATCCCACATCTCTTTGGCAGTTTTTTAGTGGGAAATTTTCTGATAGTCTTCCTGATTCAAGGCACTATACAACATATTTATTGCATTAGTGTTGTATTCACTTACCTTGGCTTTCCCAACTTTTGTTGTCATTTGATCACCATGCTTGATGATTTGCCATAGATAAAAGTTGTTGGCTGTGATGAAAATTCTCATCCGATCTTTCCAATATAAGTAATTATTTCCATCAAATATTGGGGGCAACATGTTAAAATCACCTTCACCTATTCCTGCAAAAGAGTCACGAGTAGAAGCCATGGATGGTTCTCTCAAACTGTTAAGTCTTCAGAGAGTTGGGCTCTGATACCAATTGTTAGATAATACGCTTAACGCTAGATGGGGGGTGAATAGCATTATAATAAAAATTAGCGTAAACTTTGCGGAATTAAAAATTGCTGGAAGTAAATAAGTGCGATAAATAATAAAGTACGCACCGATGTATTCTGGTTCACCACAACACGTGGCTAGTCCAGTCCCCGAGAGACTCTCTCGAGATTTTCCACTAACTTGTCAAGCTTACGGGTGCTCAACAAACCTTTACAGCTTAAGGACACAAGCCTTAACACCTTTGCTCGGAGATACAACGCTCCAAGACTTCACTGTTAAGCTTACGGGTGCCTAACCAACCTTTACAACTTAAGGACACAAGCCTAATCACCTTTGCTCGGAGATACACCACTCCAAGACTTTAACCAAGGAAACACAAACTCCTTACAACAAGAGAATCGCAATTCTCTTACAAGTGTACAAAACACTAAACACTCAAACAAAGCACTCCTTAATGAGTAGATATGAGTAAAAGAAGTAAGCTCAAGATCACAACAACTATGGACAAGACTTTGGCTCTCAAAAGCTTTATGAAATGAATATAAAATGATAAACAATAGTATGCAAGCTTATAGCAATAGAATGATCAGTTGTTGTGTGTTGTTGTGTTTAAAACACTGAAATGAAGCTGTATTTATAGTTGAAAAACTTGGCATTACCGTTGCCTAATTGCCAATTAAGAGTTGCTGATTTTACTCTATGACAATCGATTGTCAGGAAGCCACAATCGATTGTTTGCCAATCGTACCAAAAATCAATCCCAGATTTTACGCTTAACAATCGATTGTCCAAAATCAACAATCGATTATTGGCAACGTTCAAAAAATCATTTCCAGATTTTACGTAAAACAATCGATTATAGCAAATCAATAATCGATTATTCAGCAACGTTCAAAAAATCCTTTCCAGATTTTAATTTCAACAATCGATTGTACAAAATCAACAATCGATTATTCAGCAACGTTCAAAAAATATTTTTCAGATTTAAATATCAACAATCGATTGTACAAAATCAACAATCGATTACCTGACGGTATTTGAAAACTTTACGACAACAGTCAGCTTCACAATCGATTGTGCAAAGTTAACAATCGATTATTTATCAGATTTTGAAAATCATTTTAGACACTGCCTCGTGACAATCGATTGTTTTATACTCACAATCGATTATTTAATAACTTTGAAAAAGTCTGGAAGTCACTGCCTCAATACAATCGATTGTCATAAGTTCACAATCGATTATTTTGTGACTTTGAAAAATCTGAAGGACACTGTCTCTTCACAATCGATTGTCATTAGCTTCACAATCGATTATTCTGAGTTTTGAAAATCTTTGATGGACACTGCCTCATCACAATCGATTGTCATAAGGTTCACAATCGATTGTCATGCAGGTTTGAAAAAACCTGATGCTCACTGCCTTAACACAATCGATTGTCATTTGTTCACAATCGATTGGCATGCAGTCTTGGCTTAACATAATCGATTATCATAAGTACATAATCGATTATCTTAGTCCAGTTTTTAGAGGCATGTTTAAAAATCATTTTGACTAATGAAAATATGCATGATTTAAAATCGTTTAGCATTAAATTAAATATGCATGATTTTGTAAAAGTAATTTTACGAGAAAAGCCATGTCATGAGTCAAGTTGTCGGATCAAGATCACAATTAAGAGCGACTCATTTAAACTATAAAACTTTGTCTTGTGCTTGAATCTCGTAATGCATCAATTATGCGCTTGTACTTGAACTTCGTCATATATCACTTTGCGCTTCGTTTGTCATTCATCAAAACCTACACATAAGAACACACGTTTTAGTATAAAGGCTTCAGAACGTGTTTCCAACATGCTCAACATGCACTCACTGCTCCGGAGTACGGGCGGCGGGAGTCTGTGCTCCTCCCCTGGCCTGGGATGTGGCTGCAGCAAGGGGAAATAACCCTGCCTGAGCCAAGGTGGAGTACATGCTCATGAACTGTGCAGAGTCTCTTGGAGAGATAGAGTAGTGGTAGCAGTAGTAGTAGCCATGTTAGGTGGTTGGACTCCCGTTGGACCTGCTGGTGGTACCTCGGCAGCAGATCGCACTGGAGCTCTGGTTGCATCACGTGCGCGTCCTTGACCTCTACCTAGGCCCCTGCCTTTTACGGCTGCAGCAGGGGGGTGCCTGATCATCTCAAGTAGCACGTGTCCTCGCCATGTGAGACAATAGAAAGAGGGAAATTAAGTTGTGATATCAAAAATCTCGCACGACAAGGAACTCAAATAAAGTGGAATTTTCCTAACAGTTTCATAGCCTCTCGTAGATAAGTACAGACGTCTCTGTACCGATCAACGAGACTCTAATAAACTTGCATGTGTTCTCTGACTCCTATGAACCTAGAGCTATGATACCAACTTGTCACGACCCCAGTTCACCCTTCGTGAACATGTCGCGATGGAACCTAGTCCCTACGACTAGGTAAGCCTAACAATACAGAAACAAATAACTTGTGGAAATTTTTAACTCAATCCAAGATTAAAAGAAAGAAAAGCGGAACGTAAAATGCCACTCAGCACATACAAAATAATATCTCAACTAGTACAATACAATCCCAAAACCCGAAAACTCACGGGAATACAGGCTAGAATAGAAATACAGTAGAGTGCTCTAATCTCCAGGGTTTGTAAATTAACAGTACGATAGAAGGGCTAACACTACAAGATAGAGTAAAAATGGAGACTCTTTGGTTTGTGGACGCGGCAGAAGTACCTCGAAGTCTCCAAATGCTCTCCCTGCATCAAAGATAATATGCCTGAGTAGCGGTACCTAGATTTGCACATCAATAACATGGCAGGGAAGGCATGAGTACACCATAATGATACTCAGTAAGTACCAAGCCTAACCTCGATCGAGCAGTGACGAGGAATATCATGGACCTACTGAGGTTAAACATAATAATTAGCTTCAACAATATGAAATAAACGATATAAATGAAAATGACAATGAAATAAGACAGGCTATACCAGGCAACAACAATTATAGACTAACAGAGTAAAAACTAGAAAGCAGAACAACTCAATACCAATAGTAACATGAGGATCTCCCATGATACCATCCTCTAGTCCCCTTCCATCAACTATCCAGTAGATCTCCCGGGGTACCGTCCTATAGTCTATCATGTACATATATCAAAAGGATCTCCCAGGATACCGTAGCATAGTCCAACTATGAATGCGCAAGGATCTACCCGAACCATAGTCCGTAGTCCCAAATGTAAATATGTATGGGGATCTATCGGGAATCAAACCCGTAATCCCATAGTTAATGTGCAAGGGGATCTACAGGGAATCTAACCCGTAGTCCCAAGTAATCCCAAAGTAAATGTGCAAGGGGATCTACAAGGAATCTAACCCGTAGTCCCAAATTGAATGTGCAGGGGGATCTATGAAGAATCTAGCCCACAATCCCAAAGTAAATATGCAGGGATCTATTTGAAATCTAACCCGCAGCTCAAAGTAAACAGACAAGGGGGATCTACCGGAATCCCACATTCGTAGTCCCAATGTAAATACACAGCAACAACAAGGAGATGTTCAGAAATGAAATTTCATACCAAGGCAACAAGTAATTCTAGCCTAACATGCTTCACGTAATGAAGCCAAGGCAATTTAGCAAATAGGCAGTTTTAAATCGACTAAGCATGCTTTTCTAACTAACAACAAGCTAAAATTTGCAAGAATAATAAAGCAGGTAAGAAAGGAACTCAGTTTTATATACTTAAAGCCAAAGCCGAATTTTCAATAATTAGCTCGAGTACACGCTCATCACCCCACGAACAAGGCTTTTAATTACCAAATATCATATCCTAAGGGGAAGATCCCCTACACAAGGTTAGAAAAGCCACTTACTTTGAATCGGCTCAAAGTCAACTAGAAATCATGCCTTTGCCATGTGTATCCGACACCAAATGGCCGAAATCTGTTCATTTAGTTACATATCGTAAATGACATCTCAAACAACAGATTCTATGATATTCAAAGATAGGACACGAAATTAGGTAAAATTACCAATATGCCCCTCAATAAAACATCTCGAAATAGGATGAAACTTATATTTCAGAAACCTCATACTCTCACGAGTCAATACACAACAAAAACACAAAAATTGGAGTTCAAATGACCCCATAAAATCCCAAATTAAAATTCAAAATCCCAAGCCCTAGTTCTTCCATTTTTGTCCCCGTTTCCATGAATTTCTAGGTTAATTTCACAATAAAATCATGTTTTAGGTTCAAAAATCTTACCTCCAATCGAGTCTCCTTGATTCCCTCTTGAGTCTCCCTCAATAAAGCTCTCAAATACTTAGCTATGGTGGAAAATATGGCTGTTATCGTGGATGAAATGTTTTATAACTCACTGCCCAATTCTGTAAATCCTTCATCGCTACCGCGACCTTGGCCTTGCGTTCGCGAAGCACATTTGTATTTTTTTAATATTAACCCTATGCAAATGCAATACTCTCTCTGCAAACGCGAGTCTTTAGACCCTTATACCTGCGCAAACGCGGTCGCACCTACGCGATTGTAAAGAACCAAAATACAGGATCCCAGATCCTCATACACGAACGCGAACATTACCATGTGATCACAAAGCACCAGATCAAGACCTTTCACGAACGTGGAAGCTAAACTGCGATCACGAAGAGAAAACCTCCAGCCTTCCAAAATCCTTCTATGTGATTGCTAGGGAACTTCACGCGATTGCGAAGGCCAAAATTTCTCTGCAACTGCTGCTGCAATTTTCGCAAATTTTCCAAAGCTCAAAACTTTCTGCTATCCATCCGAAATCACCCCGAAGCCCCTGGAACCATAACCAAGAGTACCAACACATCATAAAACCTCATTCAAACTTGCTTCAATCATAACAAAACCTCAAACAACACCAATCCATCAATTCACATTAAATTCAAACCTAAGTTTTCTAAAAACTTCCAAAATACGCTTTCGATCAAAAACCCAACCAAAAACACATCCGAATGACCTAAATTTTTTCACACACATCCCAAATCTTATTATGAAGCTACAACAACTCTATAAATTCTATTCCGACCCTCGGATCGCAATCTCACTATCGAACCGGAAACCCCTAAAATTCAAACTTCGGCATTTAAAGCCTAAATTAGCTACGGACCACCAAACCACAATCCGAACACACTCCTAACCTCGAAATCACCTAATGAAGCTAATGGAACCATCAAATTTCTATTCCAAGGCTATCTTCACATTGTTCTGACTATGGACAATTTTCCAACTCTTAAGCTCTCATTTAGGGACTAAGTGTCCCAATACTCTCCAAAACTCAAAACCGAACGTATAGACAAATCAAATAAGCATAAATAAACTTAGGGAAAGAAGCTAATAGTGGATCATGGCGTTAGATCTTAAGACGACCGGTCAGGTCGTCATATTAGTACTCTGATATTGATGTTAGTTCAATTCTCAAATATTTGTGGCATTTCAATATTCAAATATCCATGTTAGTTCAGTATTCACGTATCTATAGCAAACTAATATTCAATCAATGCAGCAGTCATTAAGTATAGTATATCAATTCAGTAATTATGTATTCATTATGTTTAGTATGCAAGTGTTAATGAAAGTTCATGATTGCACCAGACATGTTTAAGGTCTAGAGTTAGCAAAACTTACATTCAGGACAACCATTCGAGGATGAATGATTCCAATGGGGAGATAATGTAACACCCTGTAAAAATTTGGTTTAGGTATGAATGAGTTAAAGTAGTAGTAAGGATATATATTGAACATCTTTAGTCCCATCGGGATAATTATAGGTGAAAATAGTTTTTTCAACATCAAGATAGAAAGTGAGGTGCATAAGATTTGGCAAAATCGAATAAGTTTGCAGCAGGTCTGAATTCCAGCAGGTTCTAGTGAAAGTTCGTAAAGAATATGGAAACACTCAAAGCATGAAAGTTGTAGGCCTTTGAAATATCTTTCTAACTATATATTGTGGAGCCCAAGCGGAGCTCTATGCAAAATGTTATGCCTGTTTTACAGAAAGTTGTGCAACCACCGCGATCCTGCCGCATGTTTACCGCGGGCGCCATGGCGAGGCAGTGTCCCAGCGGTCCACCGCAGTCAGGGCCACGGTCGTGCCAACCGGGGCACGGTGGACGACTTGGAAAGTCATGTTTTTAGCCCAATTTTATCCCCTCACAGCCCCAAAACATGAAAACTTGCTCTAGAAAGTAAAGCTCTCAAAAACCTAACTCCTTAAGGGTCCCTTCACCACCCAAGATAAGTTCTAATGGTTATTCAAACTTAATTTCAATTTCTAAACATCTTTCATATCATTAGATATTCAATTGGTACATCATTGTTGAGGGAAGGAAGCCTAGAACTCGAATTCAAAGGATTTGAACTTCAAAAAGGTAATGTCTTCACCCTCTAATTGATTCTACCATTGGTTTAATGATTATAAACCCTAGTTCAAGAGATATGAATTGATGGGTTTGATAGAAAGGCATGAATAATTATATGGTTGAGGTGTTGAGTGTTGATTATTGTTTAAAAGTGTTGTTTACCTTATGGGTGATGAAAAATAATGTTGATATAATCATTTGAGAATTTAAAATTTATCTAGCAACAAGAGAATGGGTTTTTGGTTATAGAGACACCATTACGAAGGACTATGAAACTTTATTTTGACCAAGGGTTTGATAAAATGCTTAAATGATCAAAACATGAGCATCATATCAAATATGGAATCCCTTTGACTCGCATTGCTATAGATTAAAGTTGAAAGGGTTGACAAACATTGTATTACGCTCAAGGGCAGGAAGTTCACGTACATGAGGCTAACTCTCTTTGTTTGGGAATTTTAATGATTCTCCCTACTTTATTTTCTTTTACGACGTGTCAATTGCCTCAGAAATATAGTTAAGCCTAGTTCCACAAATAGCTATTGAACTTCTATTCTCTAGCTTCATAACTCGTTCATGACTTTCATTTTGAACATTGTGAGATCAGTTCATATTCAATATAGACTTGGGCTTGATGTCCCTAAGTCTCAGTATAGCTTACTCAGCATGTCATAACAGTTGAAGTTTCAGTGTTCATAACCAGTTCAAGAATACATGTCTCATTCTAGTCCTATTCAGTATTCCAGTATTATGTAACTCACTATGATACAGTATTCCAGTATTATGAAACTCAGCATGACTCAGTATTCTAGTATAATATAACTTAGTGTGATCTAGTATTCCAGTATCATGTAACTCTGTGTGATTCCATGTTTCACTATTGTGTATTGCAGTATGATTCTAAATTCATAATTTTAAATTCCTAAATGTCAAACACCTGTATTTGGGCCTAATGTTGCAGTTTATGCTTTTGCATCTTTGGGCCTGAGATCGTAGTTTATGCTTTATGCATTTTGGACATGAAGTCACAGTTATGTATGTGTATACTTGGGCCTAAGGCTGCAGTTTGTGCACACACACATACGCGCACACACATACACACACATGCACACACACACACACACACGCATATATATATATATATATATATATATATATATATATATATATTGGGCCTGAGGCCGCGTTAAAATATTCAGATAAACAGGTTGTTCATCATTCAGAAGAGGTAGTATTTATATCTTTACTTTGTTTGATCAGTTCAGTTATCAGTTATCAGTTATCACTTCAGCATTCAGTTATTAGTTACAATATCAGTTATCAGTAATTAGTCCAGTTATCAGTTATCAGCTATCATTTCAGTTTCAGTTTCACTAGTTATCATTGCAGTTGTCATTTCAGTTAGCAATTATCAATTCTCAGTTATCAACTCAGTTTCAGTTTCAGCATTTATAATTCTTTCTTTCAGTTGCTTTACATACCAGTGTAATTCAAATGTACTGACATCCCTTTTTCGTGGGGCCAGCATCTCACGATACATGTAATGATTTACAGGTTGATGATTTAGAGCGCTAGGATTCTCGTACCAGCTATTGGGTGATCCCCAATTCTTTCGGGGCATTATCATTAACTTATAGTCTTTACTATTTACCGATAGACATTATATTCAGTACTTCAATAGAGGCTTCATAGACTAGAGAAACAGTTAGACCGAGTCACAGGCTTTTCATATTAAGCTATGTTGGCTACAAATATGTTTCAAAACTGTATTAGTATTTCCGCACTTTGATTTATATCGTCCAGCTTTTAGTACATCAGCATGTGTTAGTTTATCGTCCGCATTCAGTATGTGATGATACCACATGTTGATTCCCCAACCAATTGGTTCGCTCGGTTACATGTAGTCAGGCATCGAGTACCGTCTGATGTCTAGGCCTAGGTTCTAGGCGTGACATAAACATAAATGGATATATCTACTATTCTCTATGCTTTTTTTAATATGGATGTACTTCCGGAGAATATATACAAGTTGTTCTATTATGAATAATTCTTCTGCAACGACCACATTTGAACGTTATTTTTGATGACTGGGTAGCAGGAATATGCCTTTTCTTTGACTTCTACCTGGTGGCACTTTGAAATCTGGAAGTTTAACAATTTGTGATCTAACACTCTCTGGTACAATCCAAGAATCAGTATGTTCTACATGATGTATTTGTCTTTCATCTGTTTTCAGCCAAGATTCATTTAAGTACCAGTGTGAACAAAAGTTGGACTTCTTGATATTTCTTTTCTCGATAGCTGCAATTGCATGTATGCATGGTAATTCATCAAATTGAAACTGAAAACAATTACATGTTCTTTTGTTTAAGTCCACCATGAAAGTTATTCCTTCTTCTTCAACTCTAGAACCCCATGAATTAACAGGGAAGACCTTCAATGTTGAAAAATTATAAGTTAGTACATTATGTTAAATTATATCAAAATCATAAGCTAAATGTAGAACATAATACTTATTTTCAAAGTAAATGCTATATCTATTTTTTTTCTTCAATTCCTCCTCTACCCAACAAGAAACATCATAAAAAGTTCCTTCTGCTCCATTTTTTCTTTCATAAAACCTACGTTGAAACTTCACTTGAATGAAATCCATCATTCATAATATAGGCAGCTCCCTTACTTCTAATGGGACAAAATTCGTTAACTCAACTCTGTTTGTCGTGAGCATGTCATATCTTCGTCGTGGACTAGAAGAACGTGCCCACCTTTCTAGTGGTTTCTCCATAGCAGTCATACATAGTTTTATCTACTTTTGCCATATCTGACATGTATAAGTCAAATTCTTTGTCCTTTTATACTATTGCAGCACTTTCGAAAAGTTTTATGACCTCACTTTTCACCTTCCTTCGCTTTAGGTTCTGCTCCAAATGATAGATGCAAATCCTATGATGGCTTTTAGGATTTACCTTTGCAATTCCATATGCAATAGTTTGATGCATCTCTGATAAAAAAATTAAATTCTCACGGTCCCAATTGCATTGCGAAGCTGACTAAAGTACCACTCATAGGAATTGTTATTTTAGATTCTGCTATTCTAAAGGCTAGTGGGAAAATTTTGTTATTTGCATCCTCTGAAACAAAAATCATTAAAACACCACGAACTTTTGACTTCAAAAAAGTTGCAACAACAATCACTAGTCTACAATGATTCCAACCATCTATTGATGATCCATATGCATAAAACATATAAAGAAACCTGAAAATACAATATAAAACAAGGTTAACAGAAGTTAAGGACAGGTAGTCCTTAACTTCAGATTACATGCTTAGAAGTTAAGTCAGTCCTTAACTTAGAGTTTCAAGTTATAAAGTTAATGATATGCGGTCCTTAACTTTGAGTACAAAGTACAAAACTTAAGAACAGTCAGTCATTAACTTTGAATTACAAGTTCAAAAGTTAAGGACAACCAGTCCTGAACTTCTAGTTACAACTCAAAAGTTAACTGGTTAATGACAACATGTCCTAAATTTTATAAAACGTACTAATAAACTTTTTTTTTATTTTCCAATTGTTGTCGTCTATCTTTATGTTAGTATAAGTTCCAAGGGTTTTTACTTCTCATCATATATAAGTATGAAGACAAGTTCCACTTATTAAAGCATAAGCAAGTTAAATAACACGCCACGCCTTGTGATACCCAATATCTAGTCCATCCAATTTTTGCATCTCTGCCATGACAAAAGCTGGTGTAACTTCAAACCTTGGGTCTCGAAGATTGTCGATAATGTAACCACTAATCAACTTTGAAGTAAAATGCTTTTTATCAGCTTTCATAGTGTTAACAGAGCAATCATGCTTTTTCTCAATCTTTACTATCTTGAATAGCATTGAATCTTTAATTCTGAAAGCACGCACACACCAACAACACCTATCATCATTGCATTTCAATGAATATCTTGTTGAGCTTGATCTTACAACCTTGAATTCAAAATGTCCTTTAATTGCTATATCCGAGAACAACTAACTATACTCTTCTTTTTATCAAATACTGATCACACTATTATTTCATTCTACGAAGAATTTTCTCTTAATATCGTAGTTAAGATTCCTTTTGTTTTAAATTTTATCTTCGTCTAGTTAGTTGAGTAGAGATTTTTTCAGTGACTTCTTCAATTACTGGTGCACTCTCTAAGACTTGAATATCCAAATCTTGTTCGTTGTCAATCTTTATAGTGCTTTGTCCTTGTACTTGAATAGAATCAAATGTTTCAAGCTCCTCTTCAGTTATTGGTTGAGCTTCAATCATATTTTATCTATTGGCATTTATTTTGATTGTCATGTTGAGCTTCTCTATTGACACATGTTTGAAGCCCCTCTTTAGTTATTTCTTGAGCTTCAACCATATTATTTTTTGGAATTTGTTTTGATTGTCATGTTGAGTTTCTGTGTTGACATGTTCGTTGCTTGTTGATCCAAAAACTCTTTCCGAGATATCAACAATGAAATGACTGCCCTTAAAGAGTGAATGAGTTATTAGTAACACTATACATGTGTGAATATCTAAATATTTGGATACAAGCATTCAATTGCTTGTTCCAAGGTTGATATCAAACCATATTACTGCTTCAAACTTGTGCCTATCTAATTCAATAACTTCAAAGATCTGTTTAATGAAATCTTCAAACTGAATTTCCTCATGTACTAGAACAAGCTTTGTTTGATGATCAAGATATTTATATTCTTCAGTCCATCTACCATTAAAAGCAATTATAATGAATATTGTTTCAATCCTACAAGTCAAGAGAATGGGAAACTCAGGACATATTTTATAATGCAATCCTTGTATAATAAAGAACTAGTACTGTAAGTTCAAGACGAAGTGAAGGACCAAGTGTCCTTAACATTTGAACATGGAATAAAAGTTAAGGACTGCATGTCCTTAACTTTTGAACCTAAAATTAATACTTAAGGACTGACTGTCCTTAACTTTTGAACCTCCAAGTAAAACAAAAGGACTCTTGTCCTTAACTTTTGAACTTTAAACGCAAAGTTAAGGACCAAGTGTCCTTAACATTTGAACTTGGAATTCAAAGTTAAGGACAACATGTCATTAACTTTTGACATGTAATAAAAATTTAAGGACTACATGTCCTTAACTTTTGAACCTGCAAGTCAAACTTAAGGACTTTGTCCTTAACTATTGAACATGAAACCAAAAGTTAAGGACCAAGTGTCCTTAACATTTGAACTTCAAAGTTAAGGACTGCTTGTCCTTAACTTTTGAACCTGAAATTAAAACTTAAGGACTGTTTGTCCTTAACTTTTGAACTTGCAAGTCAAAACTTAAGGACTCTTGTCCTTAACTTTTGAACTTGAAATCCAAAGTTAAGAACCAAGTGTACTAAACTCTTTAACTAATAATTGTACGTTAAGGACTACCTGTCCTTAACTTTTTAACTAATACCTGTTAGTTAAGGACCAACTGTCCTTAAATATTGAACATGCAATTCAATATTCAGGAACAAGTATCCTAAACTTTTCAACTTGAAATTCAAAGTTCAGGACCAAGTGTCCTTAACTTTTTCAAAACAATTTGCAAAACTATAACATTATGTACTTAATATATAGAAGAGCAGCAACAAAGTTAAGTACACTGTGTCCTTAACTTTTTCAATTCAATTTGCAGAGTCAGGACACTATGTCCTTAATATTATGTGCTCATATTAAATAAATTATCATAGGACGCGATGTCCTTAAATTTATCAATCCAGAAATTTTTAAAAAAATCAAATAACTACTTATTGTATAAAAATCAATAGAAATCGGAAAAATTTATCTATGTCGAAATAAAAATCAATAAAAACGCATAAAAGTATAACTTACTGTAAATCTATGTCGATTTTTAGATGAGAATGTTGAATTCTATAGTTTGAAATTGGAAGAGAATCTTATGCAATTTCGACGATCAATGATATAATATAGCGTTGCTGCTGTTACTGATCTCGTTAATAAAACCGTAGGTATAAGTTATAGCATAAGAGTATTTTCGTCCAGTCAAATATAAATTTATTAAATTAATGGTTAAAGACTAAAGACATTTAAAATACTGAATTTAAAATAAAGTCACGAGCTTTTAGCGGCTATTTGTGCACATCTCCCTTTAATTGAATCCCAACATTAATAATAGTAATAGCCCAAGCTAGCCACTTTCAGCCATGCAATTTTTAAAATTTTATAGGGGAAACACTATGATATAAAGTTTTGTGTATGAAATTAGAAACTCCATGACAGTAGCTATTTCATTTACATGACGGAAAAGTGATTATTTTCAGCATTATATACGATTATTGTAGTTAATAATTACTTTATTTTATATATTACCATATCACATTTGCGATGAACATTTATATATTGGTATGGATTAAATTAGCGATTAATGACACATTATTACGTAATTCTTGTTTATTCGTCTAAATTTAATCAAACTCGCTCGTTTTTCACTCGTAACTTATTTTATTTGCCATGTAGAAATGTGAACTCTTTATTTTATTTTGAAATAAAACTAATCCCCCCTTCCCCTCGGCCCCCGGACCCAACCTATATGTTCACTTTTAAGATGCAGGAATGGTGACAAGTGACAACACCTCCTTGGAATTTTCGTATATTTTCTTTCTTCTTTTGGAAGTGGACCACATTGCATTCGATTTGATTTTGATTGCTTAATGATTTGTTTTTTTCCTTATCGGTTTTAGAAAGATTTGAATTCCTAAATATATTATTATTTTGAGAGAAATGCTTTTCTGGAGCAAAAGTAGCCGTATCGAATTCTTTTTATCTTTGATTGAGGTGGGCTCCTCCACAAACAAAGGAAAATTCCCACAAACGTGAAACAACATAGGCGGATAATGGTGGATAACCATTATGATTTTGGTGGAGTGTTAAGTACTTTTACATTTTTAATCAGAGGTTTCGGATTTAAGTTTTTGGGTATAGAATCGACTTCGTTAGAAAACGCTTTATCCCAAATGTGTGACTTCCCGACACGAATTCAGATTAAATCGGGCTCCAATATAGGAGTAACTAATACTGAGTGAAAAACAAAAAAAAAATATGGGCTCCTATCTAGACAGGTCAAATTTGCTACTTCGGGGGCATTTGCATCTATACCTGCTTTTTGAGTCACGTTTTAACTTGTGCCCGCTATGCGCTGCTATCTAGACAGGTCAAACTTGCTACATCGGTGGCATTTGCATCTATACCAGCTTTTTGAGTCACGTTTTAACTTGTACCCGCTTTGCAAAAATAATTACAAGCATACCCGCTTTTTCGTATAACTTCACCATACGGGACTGAAGTAGCAAAGGTAATTACGCAAAACTTTAGTATTCTAATAGACGGTCCTAAAGTAGCAAGTGTTGAACCAAGTGTGCTGAAGTTTTGTTTGTAATTGCACTAAATATGCTAAAGTTTTTTTGTCCTAAAGTCATTATGTCACGAACCAAAATCCCTCAAAAGGAATCGTGATGGCACCTAGTCTCTCAACTAGGTAAGCCTAACATTAACTTGGATGACATTTGAATTTGCTAACTTTAAATTAAATTACTTTGAACAAATTATAACTCCCAAAACCGGTGGTACAAGACATAAATCTTTCTAAGAATAGTAATACAAAATAAATACATCACTGTTCCAAAACAAAGGAACAAATGGAAATAAGTACAAATGAAGGTAACTCCGAGGCCTGCGAATGTTGCCGCAGGTTTACCTTGAGTCTCCAACGCAACGACTCGCACAGCTACTACCAATTGAATACGTGGATCTGTACACAAAAATATACAGAAGTGTAGTATGAGCACACCACGGCGATGCCCGATAAGTATCAAGACTAACCTCGGTGGGATAGTGACGAGGAACAGTCCAAACACCTACTGGTCAGATAATTTGAAAAGGATTTGATAATAAACTATCAACCTAAAAATGAAAAAGTAATATCAACACAAGGGAAAGAACAAACTACAATCAATAGAAATAATAAAAAGAAATAAAGATGGAAAGATAACCAAATAAATTAACACCAACATAGCTGGAACACTGACAAGTAAAATGTACTCAAACAAGAAAGGCGATGTCATCTCAATAAATCATATCGTTTCTGATGCACAATTCCAGCTATCTCAAACTCGATGTCTCATATCATAACCTCAATTACCATACGTTTAGCACATCTGGCACCTTGTGCCCACATATTTCAATCTCTCTTTGCACAATAACGTTCTCATATTACTCAATACATGTGGTCCATGACCAATGCAATTAAGATCTCTGATACCAACTTGTCACGACCCAAAATTTCTTCGAAGGAGTCATGATGGCACCTAGTCTCTAAACTAGATAAGCCTAATATTAACTTAGATGAAATATACATTTGCCAACTTTAAATTAAATTACTCTGAATAAATTACAACTTCCAAAACCGGTGGTACAAATCATAAGCCTTTCTAAGAATAGTTATACAAAATAAATACATCACTATTCTGAAACAAACGAAAAATGGAAATAAGAACAAATGAAGGTGACTCCAAGGCCTGCAAATGCTATAGTAAGTTTGCCTTGAGTCTCCAATGCAATGACCTGCACAGCTACTACCGATCGAATACCTGGATATGTACACAAAAATGTACAGAAGTATAGTATGATCACAACACGGTGATGCCCAGTAACTATCAAGACTAATCTTGATGGGGTAGTGACGAGGAATAGTCCAGACACCTACAAAATAAATTGAATATTATTTGATAAGAAACTATCAACCTAAAAATGAAAAAGTAATATCAACACTAGGGAAAGAACAAACTACAATCAGTAGAAATAATAAAAAGAAATAAAGATGGAAACAAAAGATAACCAAATAAATTAACACCAATATAGCTGGAACAATGACAAGTAAAAATGTACTTAAACAAGAAAGGCAATGTCAGTTCAGTAAATCATATTGTTTCTTATGATCAATTCAAACCATCTCAAACTCGATCTCTCATATCATAACCTCAATTACCAACCTTTTAGCACACCAGGAACCTTGTGCCCATATATTTCTATCTCTCTTTGCACAATAACGTTCTCATGTTACTCAATACATGGGATCCATAACCAATGTACTTAAGATATTCAAGGAGTCTCATCATAACATAAAGTAGTGTACAACTTCTAAGCTAATTAGGAATCCAGCAAGAGAAGATGAAACTATTTTTGGAAATCATTGAATAAAGAAAGTACTATTTTCAATTAAAATACCACACCAAATGAAGTATTACCTTTAACATGGGATTTAAGAAATTAACTTAGCAGAAATTCCCTTTTACATAAAATACAACGTCAAACGGTTTAAGAGAATGTAATTGAGTAACTAATTGAATCAAAAATGAAATAATTACTGAAATTTGAAGTATTGAAATATATATATATATATATATAAATACGGCGAAGTATTGAAAACATTATGGGGTTCCATTACAAGGATCACAATAGTAAAGGAATCTGAACAATTAAAACACTTCAATTGATAACCACAAATAAACAGGACAAATACAAAGTGCACGGCATCATCCTTCATATTTTATCACTTTCTCTCACCATATGCATAAACAAAAATGTGCACGACATTACCCTTCGTGCTTTAACTCTCTCATAATCATGGCACAACATCACCCTTCATGGTTTTACTCTCAATAATATGGCACGACAATGCCCTTCGTGTTTTTACTCTCAATTATGTGGCACGACATCTCCCTTCGTGCTTGTACATTCACAATATCGGCAAAGCATCACCCTTCATGCATTAACATTCACTCACAATATCATGCACGCCATCCCCCTTCGTGCTTTACACTCTTCCTCATAATATCATGTACGATATAGACCTATGCGCTTTACACTCTTCCTCACTCAAACAATAGAAACAATAATAGCACGGCAAGTAAATCAACAATAAAAACAATAACATACCAGTAAGGGAATCAATAATAGAAAAAATAACATCCCGGCAATGGAATCATAATAGAAATTATAACATCCTGACAAGGGAATCAATAATAGAAATAATAACCGCCCTTCAAGGGAATCAACAATAACCAATCTTGTTTCAATAGTTAGCTTCGCAATATAGATCTCAACTCGAGTCAATACTCAAAAATGGAAAATTACCAAGAGAATGTCATAAGTCTTGTTCAACATGAAAAATCTTCAATTTAATAACAAGTCATAAATAGCACGTGATAACTACATGGTAACCACAACAATTGAATATATAACATATTTGCACGAAGTCATAGAGAACACAAAGTCAAGAAGTATCAAACAATAAGGAAGGCAATCACTTCAATTAAGGCAAATAATGGTCAAGTAACAGGTAGAGTTAGATTAATTCTAAAAAAAATTATATGGAACATATATGGGTAATTAAAGAAATTACAAAACTCAATCATAACGGAATACTTCCAACATAATGAACATAAGGACCTAAAAACCCTAAAGGCAAATTTTTTGCACAAATAAATTCGAGCACACACTCGTCACCTCGCATGCACGGACTACAATTAGCATAGAAGACTCAAATCCTAAGCGGAAGTCCCCCACACAAGGTTAGGCAAGACACTTACCTCAATCCGGACAATTCAACACTCAATTTAACTTTTCTTTTACCGGTTCATCAACTCTCGGCTCAATCTAGCCAAAAACGACTTGAATACATCAAACAATGCAAGAGAAAATAATTTCAATTGTCAAAACTATGATTATTGTGTAATTTGCAAAAATTCAATAAAAGACAACCCCTAGGCCTGCCCCTCAGAACTCGATAAAATTTACAAAAACCGCACACCCATTCCACTACGAATTCATCCATACAACTATTATTCAATTTCGATACCATTTGGTCATTCGAATGATCATTTTATATTTTTGAAACATTTCACAATTTCCCCAAATTTTCCTTTAGATTCTCTTGAATTTAATGTCAAATCTAAGATATAATCACAAAATATAGTTGGAAATTGATTAAAGAAACTTACCCAATTATTTGGAGAAGTTTGGGATCTCTGAAAAATTGCCTTAGGAGGTTTAGGATTTGATAAAATTGAAAAACGGGTGAAAATTCTATCTAAAATATAACTTAACATGCCTCAGATTTTGCATTTGCGACTCAGTTTTACAACTGCGAACCCCTAACAATTGCGAACAATGCAAGGCTGGCAGAAGTCATATTTGCGAAAAAAAGTTTGCATTTGCGAACGAGGCATCGGAATTGTGATGAAAAAGTTTGCATTTGCGGCCACACCAGAAACCAGCATTGTTTTTCGACATGAAAATGAGCATATGTCACGACCCCAGTTCGCTCTCTGTGAACATGTCGTGACGGTACCTAGTCCCTACGACTAGGTAAGCCTAACAATGCATAAACAAATGACTTGCGAAAATAAATAATTCAAATTTGAACATCTAGAGGAAAACTGTATATAAATGACACTCGACATATACTATTCAACATTACTGAAGCCTACAATATTATCCCAAAACCCTGAAACTCACGGGAACACAAGCTGAAGGAAATGTAATACAATGCTTTAACTCCAGAATGTCTAAAAAACAGTAAGAAAGGAAGGCTAAATGCTAAAAGATTGAATAAGATAGAGACTCTTTGATCTGCAGACGCGGCAGATATACAACAAAGTCCCCGGTAGATCTCTCTGCCTCAAGGGTGATACGCCTCGGTAGGGGTACCTGAATTTGCACATGAAAAACATGCGCAGCAGGGGCATGAGTACACCGCAATGGTACTCATTAAGTGCCAAGCCTAACCTTGGTCGGGTAGTGACAAGTACGGTCAGGGCCCTACTGAGGTTAAACATAATAATAAGTTTCAACAGCATGAAATAATCAATATAAACGAGAACAACAATGAAATAAGACAGGTTATACTAGGAAACAACAATTATACCAAAGAGCAGAGTAAACTCGGAAATCAGAACAACTCAATACCAATAGTAACACGAGGATCTCCCAGGATACCGTCCTGTAGTCCCTTTCATCAACTATCCAGTGGATCTCCCGGGATACCGTCCCCTAGTCTATCATATGTATATAGCCAAAGGATCTTCCGGGATACCATCCCGTAGTCTAACTATCAATGCACGGGGATCTACCGAAACCCCGGTCCGTAGCACCAAATGTAAATACTCAGTACTAGGGAATCTATCGGGTGCGTTCTCATAGTTCCATATAACTGTACAGGGGTATCTATTGGGAATTTAACTTGTAGCCCCAAAGTAAATGTGTAGGGGGTCTACCGGGAATCTAAGGCATAGTCCCAAATTAAACAGACGGGAGGGGGGAGCTACCGGAATCCCATATCCCAATGTAAATACGCGGCAATAACAAGAAGATATTCAAGGAATGAAATTTCAGAGAAAGGCAACAAGTAGTCCTAGACAAACATGCTCCATAATGCAAACAATGTAATTTAAGTCAACCAAACATGCTCTTCCAACTAGCAACATACTAAATTTGCAAGTGTAATAAAGTAGGAAGTGAAAAAACGCTAATAAGTACTTAAAGAAAAATTGGATTTCCAACAATTTGCACAAGTACACGCTCTTCACCTCACGCACAAGTCAATTCAATTACCAAATATCATATCCTAAGGGAAGAAGTCAGCCACACAAGGTTAGACAAGCCACTTACCTCGAACCGTCTCAAAATCAACTAGAAACCATGTTTTTGCCATGAGTATCAAACTCAAAATGACCCAAATCTGTTCAATTAAATTGCATATGGTGAGTAACACCTCATGTAACTGATTCTATAATTAATTCTAAGCTACTACGCGAAATTATGTAAAATAACCAAAATGCCCCTCGGTACAACGTCTCGGAATCGGGTGAAATTTATATTTTTGAAAACCTTATACTCTCACGAGTCTATGTATAATAAGAATACAAAACGGAGTAAAAATAACCCCTCAAATCCTCATTTAAAGGCATCTTCAACTCAAACCCTAATTACCATCTTTTCCAAAATTTCTCACCATTTGCTAGGTATTTAATCACATAAAAACGAGTTATGGAGTCAAAAATGTTACCTCCAAGTGTTCCCCCTTAAATCCTTCTTCAACCCACTTCAAAAAGCTCTCAAAATGCTCAGCTATGGAGGAAAAATGACTCAAAATCACGGATAAAATAACTTATAAACTTTCTGCCCAGACATATTTTCTTTTATGCGATCGCGGAAAAACCTTCATGATCGCAAAGCACAAAAAAACTCAGCCCTCAGATTAACACTATGAGAATGCAACATAATCAATGTGAACGCAAACGCACTGCAGACTCACCCTATGCGATCGGAGGCAACACTCCGCATTCGCGAAGAACAAATTCCAACCAAGACCTTTGGTCCATTTTACTCTTATACGAACGCGACCTACCCTACACGTTCGCGATCACAAATTTCACCCTACTATACGATTGCATCCCAGCTTATGAAAACGCAAAGCACAGTTGAACAGCTCCCTACAAAGCTTCTATGCGATCGTGAGATAACCAACGCGATCGCAATGAACAAAAGCCTGCAACTGAAACCTACAATTTCTGAAGTTCTCAAAATATGAAATTGATCCGTTTAACCTCCCGAAACACACCCGAGCCCCTCAGGAACTCAGCCAAACCTACCAACATAATCCATAACATCATTCAAAATTATTCCAATAACCCAAAACACCTCAAACAACATCAAATCACCCAAAACTCATCGAATTCAAGCCTAAGCTTTCCAAAAATTTTCCGAAATACGATTTCGATAAAAAAAAAACTGCCAAACCACGTCTGAGTCACCTGAAAGTTTGCACACACATTCCAAATGACATGACAGAGCTACCCTTCATTCCCGAATTCCATTCTGACCCTCAAATCAAAATCTCACCATCGGACTGGAAATCTCAAAAATTCAAACTTCAGCATTTCAAGCCTAAATTAGTTACGGACCTCCAAAACACAATCTGAACATGCTCCAAACCCCGAAATCACCTAACAAAGCTAACAGAGCCATCAGATTTCCATTCCAAGGCTATTATCACACTGTTCTGACTACATAAAATTTTTCCATACTTAAGCTCTCATTTAGGGACTAAGTGTCCCAAAACTTTCTGTAACTCAAAACCAAATGTCCCGGCAAATCAAATTAGTAGAAAAAGACTTGGGGAAAGCCTTTAATAGGGGATCATGAATTAATTCTTAAGATAACCGTCCGGGTCGTCACAACAATTCCTCATACGATGTTCAAATTCAATGATTCTTTTTCCTATGGCTCCGTAATTTTGATACAGATCTAATGGTTCAATAAATTGAATTTGGATCTCATTTTCTCAATGTGATATCATTATTTCTTGAAGAAACGATGATGAAGCATCCAAAAATAAGCGCAACATAGCCTAAACATATCCGAAACTTACCCCATGCCCTTGGGGCTCCAAACTAAACATGCACACATGTCTAGAAACATCATACGGACTTGCTCGTAAAAGTTTATTAATTTAACCTCAAAACTCATTTTTTTTAACTTTTCAACTGGATGTCCAAAATCACGTCAAATCAACTCCGATTCTCACCAAATTTCACAGATAGGACTTAGATATCATAACAAACTTTTACCAAGCTCCGGAATCAAAATACCAGCCTAATACCAATGAGTTCAAACATTATTCATTTCTTTATTTATTTAAAACCAACACAATAATTTTCTTCAAAAATTGTTTTCTAAGGCTAGGGACCTCGAAATTCAATTTCGGACATACACTCAAGTCCTATATTTTACCAAAGTCAACTAAAAACTAAATTTTAACTCTAGAAAGTACTTTATTTTTCATATTTTCACATAAAAGCTTTCTGGTTTCACCCCTGGACTTCGCTCGCAAATTGATACAGATAATATTAAGATACTCGTGACCTTAAACTACTGAACCAAATGTAATTGCTCAAAACGACCATTTGGGTTGTTATATCCTCCTCCGCTTAAAAATACGTTCGTCCTCAAACATGCTCGGAGTCGTTCCAAGGCCATCGAACCACTGCATGAGCTCCTCATACATACACCCAGGGGTGATTCCCCACCATCCAACCTATGCAGAACTGAGAATTCAACTTAACTGAAGGTCTCCTCTACCCGTTGGTCCATAAACTTATAACAGAATCCAAACCTCAACATCTGAAATTTGTCGTAGGATCCGAATCCCACATCATCACACTACATAAACCTGAACGAGCTAAATTGAGCCAAAATTCGAATCCAAGATACAATCACATGCTATTCCACACAACTCAAATGCTCGGAGCAATATCCTCTGACTACCATAGCTGCTCAATAACATCCAAAATGCCGGCAATATACTTCACATTGAATACAACCTTATTCCGGACTTCCACAACACTACCCATGATAGAGATGCAGAAACTCATAGCTGCCCATGAAGTCAATAAGTCACAAAGCTCTCTCGCCCGCAAAGGTCCACTACCCAAATCTTAGCAGAAACACCATCTCACTTCCAAAACACTCCCCATCCCCAATATCGTAGGACCAATCTAAAGTCTAAGAACCTCATCTCATCCAATACAAGTAATCCAAATAACAACTCATTTCGGAACCACATAGATCCTTACACTACACAATTCATACACCAAATCAGCAATGACTCAACTATGCATCACAAATAAAGGAAAACAAAGTAGAAGAGTTATCTAGCAAGTACAACGTGTGTGACAATAAAAGTATAGGTTTTTCATCAAATCATCCCACATAGGGAAGACACAACACCAAATAAACACAATGAAAGGGCATCTCATATAACATCCACTGTGGCGTGCATCCCGCTACCAAATACTCATCAAGCCAAAATGCTCAGGTTCACTGAACCTATGAATACTGATATCAGGTATAATCCCACATAATATATGTTGTTGCGTGTAGCCTGCTCCTAAATGTTCATCGAGCCAAATGCTCGAGTTCACTGATCACATGAATGTTGATATAAAGTACAATAGAGTGCACAAGTAAAACTGCAGGAACAATGAATAGAAGTAATAAAGCAGGAGAAAAGCAAGCACATATAAGGTGCACTGAACAAATCAACATCACGAGGGCTATCTCACCCGCATCGCCATATGGCCTGAACAGAATTACAACATGCAAGGGGAATAATCACATAACCTCACTGCTCACCACAACATACGAGAGCAACACATAACATAGGCCAGAGATACAAATAACGTCCATTCCGCCAAAGAAAATAACCAAAATGACTATCTCACACGAGCACACAAACTTGACCTGATACAAAACACATATTTTCATTGAGCTTTCAAATAGTACCAACCAAATCCTGATTCTTCCCAATTACATAAATATGATTCAAAAGATCCAAAATAACTTATTAGTATTGTATGCTATTAATAATCCTATTCTTAATATTTTTTTGAAGTCTGCAAACAGGAATTAGTCCACATATGAAGGCATATAGTCTGAAACATCTGGTACTACCAAAATTTCCATACCCAACTCAACTACGCAAGTCAAATGGATGATATATCACTCACACTCTATTATTCTACTGAAGCACCCATATAGAGTTTATTGCCGCATAACAAATCATGAACCTCAAAAGCCTCAAAACCTAGTAATTACATGCTACCAGCCATGCACTCGTGAACCGAAACTCAAGGTCCTTTCCAAAAATACACACCCTTCACATATGATAGCCAACAAGGTGAACACTCTATTAACTGTTTATACCTATTCATGAGAAAGTCACGATGTACAACATATTCCTTACGCCATAGCAGCCAGCCGAATTAAGTCGTTGCCCAAACCATCAAGAATCCTCTGAGATCTATCCACCCGCAACTGAGTCATCAAGACTGAATCTCCCCAACTCAACCGAGCACACAAACCATCCAATCCAAGAGTGCTAATACAAATTCTAGTAGAGAATTCCTTTTTACGGGACCAATCACTTCATTGCTATGATGACGCAACACAACAAAGCTGACCCATTTCTTCGAATAGTCTATACGCAATAATCCTATTCCTAACATTGTCCCGTGCAAGATCTCATACCTTAGTCATATACAAATTAAGAGAACCTACCAATATACGCATACATATACCTCAGGCCAAAACTGATGTAAGTCTGACTATGCAATCAAAATGTCGCTGATGGACTCCACCACATGGTGTGAATCCATAGAAATCAACGTCTAATGATCCACTAATCTAACTTTCACAGCTCAGATAACACAAATCACAAAGTACTCCAATACCGCCAACTATCCTCAATCTTCACCCACCAAGCTTTCGCTATGTCTCCATATAAACAACTGAATAGTCTCTCAATACCTTTGTATTTCCATTCAGGGCGAGACATTGAGAAAATGTCTGAGCATCCCTGATTCCCTCATAGTCGGTCCGTAGCATCACGAACCATCAGCGCATAGCAGGCACCGAGAGCATAATATTACACAAGAGTGCATGTAAAGAAACATAGGTTATATGCTTCGAGTTGAATCACTATCACATGATAATGAATGAAAGACCTCTCAAAAATAAGTACATACATCTTCTTATCGATCTGCAAGACTCTACTAAACCTGCTTATGAGTCGTAGCATCTATGAACCAAGATCTCTGATACCAACTTGTCACGACCCAAAATTTCTTCGAAGGAGTCATGATGGCACCTAGTCTCTAAACTAGGTAAGCCTAAAATTAACTTAGATGAAATATACATTTGCTAACATTAAATTAAATTACTCTGAACAAATTACAACTTCCAAAACCGGTGGTACAAGTCATAAGCCTTTCTAAGAATAGTTATACAAAATAAATACATCACTATTCAGAAACAAAGGAAAAATGGAAATAAGAACAAATGAAGGTGACTCCGAGGCCTGCAAATGCTATAGTAAGTTTGCCTTGCGTCTCCAATGCAATGACCTGCACAGCTACTGCCGATTGAATACCTGGATATGTACACAAAAATGTACAGAAGTGTAGTATGATCACAACACGGTGATGCCCAGTAACTATCAAGACTAATCTTGGTGGGGTAGTGACGAGGAATAGTCCAGACACCTACTGGTAACATAAATTGAATATGATTTGATAAGAAACTATTAACCTAAAAATGAAAAAGTAATATCAACACTAGGGAAAGAACAAACTACAATCAGTAGAAATAATAAAAAGAAATAAAGATGGAAACGAAAGATAACCAAGTAAATTAACACCAATATAGCTGGAACAATGACAAGTAAAAATGTACTCAAACAAGAAAGGCGATGTCAGATCAATAAATCATATTGTTTCTTATGAACAATTCAAACCATCTAAAACTCGTGTCTCATATCATAACCTCAATTACCAAACTTTTAGCACACCAGGAACCTTGTGCCCATGTATTTCTATCTCTCTTTGCACAATAACGTTCTCATGTTACTCAAGACATGGGGTCCATAACCAATGTACTTAAGATGTTCAAGGAGTCTCATTTACATTACATAAAGTAGAGTAAAACTTCTAAGCTAATTAGAAATTTAGCAAGAAAAGATGAAATTATTTTTGTAAATAATTTGAATTAAAAAAAGTACCATTCTCAATTCAAATACCACATCGAATGAAAGTATTACATTTAACATTGGATTTAAGAAATTAACTTAGTAGAAATTCCATTTTAAGTAAAATATAAGATCAGACGGTTTAAGGGAATGTAATTGAGTAATTAATTGTATTAAAAATAAAACAATTATTGAAATTTGAAGTATTGAAATATATATATAAATACAGCGGGATATTGAAAACACTATTGGGCTCCATCACAATAGTAAAGGAATCTGAACAATTAAAACACTTGAATTGATAACCACAAATAAACACGACAAATAGAAAGTGCATGGCATCACCCTTCGTGATTGTACTCTCAATAATATGACATGGCATTACTCTTCTTGCTTTCACTCTCAATAATGTGGCACGACATTACCCTTCGTTCTTTTACACTCACAATATTGGCACGGCATCACCCTTCGTGCATTAACACTCACTCACAATATCATGCACACATCACCCTCCGTGCTTTACACTCTTCATCACAATATCATGTACGGAATCACCCTTCGTGCTTTACACTCTTCCTCCCCCCAAACAATAGAAACAAAAACATCACGGCAAGGAAATCAACAAGAGAAAAAATAACATTCCAACAAGGGAATCGACAATAAAAATAAATCACCAGTAGAAACAATAACATCCCGACAAGGGAATTAACACTAGAAACAATAACCTCCCGTCAAGAGAATCAACAATAACTAATCTTGTTTCAACAATTAGCTTCGCTATATAGATCTCAGCTCGAGTCAATTCTTAACGATGCATAATAGAAAATGTCATAAGTATTGTTCAACATGAATAATCGTCTATTTAAGAATGAATAGTACATAATAAGGATCAAGGAAAAACCAAGAAGCACAATAACCTTAACAAAATAATAATTCACAAATAGCACGTGATAACTACTCAGTCACGACCAGAAATCCACTAAGGGTCGTGATGGCGCCGGATACCACTGTTAGGCAAGCCAACCATAAATACTTAAATAAATTCTCATTTTAATAATTTGAAAACTATGATTTATCGTTCAATTTTACTAGTAAAAAGTAATCATTTCAAATTAAATATAATTTTAAGAAGTAAATACAAGATACACCATTATCATCATAGAAGCCGGTGTCACGAGGGAATGAGAATTTACTAGGTAATGAAATAAAGCACTATAGCTATCCGGAATACAAAGTGGTCAGAAATAAAAATACAGTATAATACTCTAGGTGGCTCTACGGGCTGCGGATCGTATCTAATAATGCATCTCACCCGAGTCTCCATATCAACCATGCCGCTATGCCACTAAGCCACTAGCCATATGTGAATATGTGCAACAAAAAATGCAGAGCAAGTGTAGTATGAGTGCGAAAACTACGTGTACGCAGTGAGTGTCCCGTCTAATCTCGAAGAAGTAGAGATGATAGGTCGACTTCGACACTTACTAGTGTTCCAATAATAATATAGTAAATATGTGAGAAAATAATGGATTTCATAAAGCAAGAATAAACCCTTAAAGCTGGAAAGCAAGTAAACAACTTATCAAATGATAAAGGATTTCCAAAGATTTACTTTTTATTATCTTTATCTTTTTGTCTCTGGCTAGGAAATCCAAGTATCAACATTTAAAATTCTCAATCAAGAAATATAAACATGCGCATATCATGTCGAGGTCGTAAGGCCTGATCCAATATAAATGTAAAATGTGCACTGCTAAGGGTCGAACGCCGCGAATCATAGATGCATCTATTAGCCGGCTCGTGAATCATACATGTGATGAGGTCAAAAATAAATAAACAATCACCCTGCTCGTGAATCATACATGCGACACATGTACTCATAGAAACACCCATTCAAATAGTCAATCAAAACTTCATTAGGGAGATAATTATGCAAGAAAGTGTCAATTTCTCTTTTATAAGCCAAGAAAACGAAGTTTAACTCTTTTAGAAAATCATTTACCGCTTTGATACAATTAAAGCAATTTAAACTATCAATAAGGTTACCATTATTACAAGCAAAACATGCTTTTTGGGTCCTAAACTACCCGGTACATAAGCATATTAGTAGCTATGCACGGACTCGCGTCACCTTGTGTGCATGTAGCCCCCACAATTAGGAGCACATATTCAATTGATTCACCTATGGGTACAATTTCCTCTTATGAGGTTAGAAAAGAGACTCACCTTTCTCCGAAGATCCATAACCGGCATTTCACGCCCTTTTGAAGACTCGGATTGATGCACAATACTTCAAAACTAGCCAATAATTATGCAAATATATTAATATATGCTCTAATACTCACAACAATTCAATTTAGATAAACTCCTAACTCCGTTATAAAATTTGAAAGTGCAAATTTGATATCAGCATTGATGCCCTAAAAGCTTGCCTATAAAGGCACACTTTCTTCTTTAGCAAGTCAGAAATTAGAGATTGAAAATCCCAAAAAGCTGAAATCGCTAAGTTTGAAGAAGAATTCTGAAATAACACTTAACCTCACTGCATTTCTTTAGAGAAAATGCTTAATTTATCCTTGGCTTTTAGTGTTCTTTGATTTCATTGTTTAATTGAGCATTTTTAAAAGTTTCAAAACCGTGCACTTGGTTAAAATGTCTTGAGTTTTGATTTCATTGTTCAGTTGGCTAATTCTTCATTTCTTTGTTTCCTTTTTTATTTTTAGGTATCATTCTCCCCTTTGGTTAATCCGTGGAATGTGAATGTACAATTGAACATGGACATAATGGAAGATTCATGCTATTCGACTTTTGTTCCTCTATTATTTTGTTTCACTCGTGTGTCGTGTTAGTTTAATTATGTTAGAATCCTATTAGTTTCGTATGTAGTATAAGGTGTGTATATTTAATCTTTTAATTTGTTCTGCTGAAATTTCTAAGTATTTAACTTTAGAATAGTTGACATGCCAAGTTCCTTTGTTGCTTGTACTGAGGTTCTGATTCAAGGCTTAGAGCTTAGCATGGTTGTTATAATTTGGTATGGGAGTTTGGATAGGGTAAAGGGGTTTGGATAATGCTGCTTGTATTGAATTCAGGAAAAAAATGATTTTGTTTGAAACATAGCCCATTACATTCTATCTTTAATTGCAGCTAATCATATCTTGTCTTTACTATCCGACTAGTTAAGTATACGAGGAATTGAATTAACAACTCGGATAGCTCTAACAGTGTTGACGGTAGAGCAACACTCATACAATCATGCTTTCATAGCTAGTGTTAATCCTCAAATGAGATAAGAATGAATAAAAGGATTGAGCATGTGCCTAGCTGATTCAATTAATTGTTTGTAAGACTCAATACCTCATGGGTATGTCTCATAACCAACATTATCTTTGTCTGAAGGACAAATGAAAAATTCTATGAGATTGGGAATACATAATTTGACTGCGTCCTCGTCATTTACCCAGCTTTTGTTGGTTAACATTTGTTTTAGGTATGACTTCTTTACTTTTTCCTTGTTTAGAAAATAAATCCTCATTATCTAACTGTCATAATCCGGAGTGTAACCAAAGTCTATCACTTGGGTAAAATATCTAAGATCAGTAATTAACGCAAACTCTCTCAAGCCAAAATTCAACCTCTGACCCTTTAACTTAGTCGAAAAATAGGAAGCACCAGACGCATTCAATTCATACTTTATTAGAAGATGAATAGCTTGACTTTGCATACATATTTTGGGAATTGACAGCAAATAACCAAAACTTGTCTTCTTGAAAAGCTGTAAACCATTTGAAGACAATAACTCTTTAATTTGGCAAGTAACACGAGGTCGGATAATGTCTGAAACCTAAGGACCCATAATCAACATTATGAGGTACAAAAAAATATCGATTCTGCAGAAAAAATAGTTAACTGCTTATTAATACACTGCTTCAATCTAAAATACACCATATTTACAATTATCATATAATATATCTACAAATACATAATATTGTAAAAAACAAAAAAAAACATTACTATAGTTTTTCAACAATATATCTACAAGTTTAACATATTCAAAAAACTACAACTAATCTTCACAATATAGACAAATAATCTACAAACCACAAAAAATACAGATTATGAAGCCTTTTAAGAATTAAAACAAAAAAAATATTGTTGAAATTATTAAATTCTTACTTTCACCAATGAATGTTGTTGAACATTTTTAAGAGATTTTATAGAAGGAGTTTTTTTGGAGCTTTTACTGTAAGAGACACTTTAGGTTTCTTTACAGGTTTAATGACAGTTTCATCTTCTACAAAATTATCATCAAAATCTATCACTTTGCCTTTCTTTTTTGCTTATTTTATTTGCCTCGAAGATTCACCAGCATTAAAATCATATTTTTATTTAGTTCTAGCTTCTGCCCTAGCTTGACGAGGGGAAAGCCTATCCTTCTTCTCTTCATTTGCATGAGCAGAATTTTCATACTTTTTTCGGTGAATGTGGTGATAATCTGCTTCATTAATTTTTTAGGGCCTTTTTTGGAAGCTTTGTTTATCTTCATTGAAAATCTTTGAAGCTGGCAGTTAATTAGTAAATAAACTTTGAATGATAGTTGAAATTTTGATTGATTTTAGAAGAAAGAGCTTGAGAATAGGCGTTAATGGATGTCTTCCAGATTTTTGCTGGTTTTAGAAGAGAAAATCGTGGGTGATTGAAGAGAAATTCGTGGGGTGTGGTTTGATACGTGAGTGAAGTGGTGGGATTTGGAAACAGAAATTTGGGGGAGTGGGAATATACGGTTGAGTAAAATTAGGAGAGTAATTAATACCATTAAAATCCTAAAATGGTACATAAATAGTAATTAGGTATATAAAAAATAATTATATTAAAAATTGGGTATGGAGGGTAATATAGTTTACTATATAGCATAACAATGTAAATCTCAAAAGAAAACCAAAGCATGTCAAAACGAGCCATTTGCAAAAAAAAAAAAAAAATTCCTTTTTGGAGGCCTCTGTTTAAATTATGTCCCTTTTAGCCTTATGTTCTAAATTTGTCGGTAAAAAAGGGTTATCTAACTACTTTTAGATACAGAATTTAGTCCACTAAATTAACTGAAGATGAAATTTAAGGAGTGGCCTAAAAGTCATTAATGCAAATAATCCTGGGCCGGGTTGGACCATGAAACCACCAACCCAGCCTAAAAGAACAAGGCACATAACTAGCCAAGAACAGTAACTTTTAAGGGCAAGTGCATAGATAGCTATTCTCAAGGATGTTATTTAGAAATTAGTCTTTATTTATTTTGTCTTCAAATTTTAATTAAAAGTCTGAACTTTAGTACAACTCAGGATATTTTTGTCTTGTAAAACTAAATTCAGGATGCACTGGCTAATTTCTAAATAGCAACCTTTAAGAGTGGCTATCTGATGTCATTTGTACTAACTTTTAATGCCTAAATAAATAGATAAGAGGATATTGATTTAATTTTCTTGCCCAAAAATTTCTTATTTTTCATGAGAATAGAGAATTAAAAAAAGTTCTAGCCTAATTAAAAATGTAAGACTTAGCCCATATTTCAAATTGAGCCCCACATTTACACTCTCACGAGGCAGGAATAGTGACAACACATCCTTGGAATTTTCTTAAGTGTTATTTTCTTTCTAGTTCTTTCGAAGTCTTCTTTTGGAAGTGGACTCCAAATGCTTTGATTGCTAAATGTCCCTTTTAGATCAGTTTTTTTAGAGGTTTTACTTTTATTGAAAATCTTAAAATTTTCAAACATGCATTTTTGGAACCAGCTTTATATTGTTGTGGAAGTGTTAGCATCAGGTTTCTTAATCTCTAAAAGGGAAGTAGAAACCATTTTCTTAAATGACGGTAATGTTCGAACTGGCTTGCGCACATTATAATTATTTTATCTGATACTTATTAGCTATCCCAGATCATTATAAATATCAAAATAAATATGTTTATTAAGATTTTAGTAGATGAAAAGAAATCGCCTAATATTTTTTACCAGGAAGCAGGGAACATTGACACAAAGGAATTTGAGAGAGATCGCATGAGTGAAAACTATAAAAAAAACTCATAAATTTTGGTTGTTGTTGTGTCTTAACACACCAAATCCTGAATCCTGAATCAATAGAAATATGATAGTATTTTCCAATTTTAGTATTCCATTCGGTCTAAAATAAGTGAATTTGTAGTCTTTTTCTTGTGGTCCAAAATAAGCGATTTTTTTCAAAATTTAAGAATGAGTTAATTATTTTTTTTCTACATTGTCCTTGAAGTAAATGGTATTGGAATATGTGTTAATGTTTATGTGAGATAGTAAAGATTCATATGATCATCCATTGCTAATTAATGCTAAAAGGTGAATTTATTAATTTGTGTGAAATTATCCAAAATTCCAGTTATTTTGGACCGAAAGGAGTATTGTTAAATTACTGGTAAGACTATCAATGACATGGTAAGATTAAATTGAGGGTATGTTCTTCACAGAACACACAATATATAATTTACAATGTAGTCATTACGAGAGTTTTATTTAAGAAAAAACTTATTTTCTCATAAGTTTTTCTCTCATTCATATTAGTAAATCATACACACACATATATATATAGATCACTTGACCAAATCATATTATTTTTTAGTATATTTTCTTTTTTGTTTGATTTGTTGTCAGCGCTTTATTAGCTTTCCCGTAACGCCTTATTATTTTCGAACTTAATAAGACATAGTTCTCACTTTCCCATTTCCAACCTAAAAATAGTCCACTTTCAAAAGTAATCGAAATTTAGTCACTTTTCATGTAAAGATAAATCCGAACGAAAATACTGTTCAAAATTCGAAAAAATACTCCAACATAATATACTAAAGTTCCAGTGTATTATACTGGAACTCCAGTCTAATATATTGGAGTTCCACTAAAATATACCGGTCGAGCATAATTTATTGGAGTTTGGAGCACCGGTGCTCCAGTCTCCAGTATATTATACTGGAACCAACAAAGTATACCGGTCCAACATAATATGCTGGAAGTTCATACACAGGTGTACCAAACTTCAGTATATTATATTGGACCGATGTCTGTTACAGTAAAATAACGATTATTTTTCATTGACTTGGTAAATGCTGGTTATTTTAGAATGACCAGTCCGAAAGCTGGCTAGACCGTACTATTTTTACTTTTTTTAAGTACTCTCTTCGTCCACTTTTAGTTATCCAATGTTTATTTTACACGCTCCTTAATAAATAATAAATAAATTGTATAATTTACTGTGATATTCATATGAATTGGTGTATAGTGAAATCTGATTTGAAAATTGATTTGGAATGAGTAATCAGAATAAACTAAAAAAAATAAATTATTTTTGTTCTAATATGTAAAAATGAACAAGTAAAAATAAAAATTTAATTTTAGAATAATAAACGAGGGAGTAGGATATAGGTAGGTTTGGGAAATGAATATATGGAACATGTCAATTTCCTTACCTGAAATGGCCAACACAATTGATAGCTTTCACGCTAGCATGATAGCTAATTACAATAAATACAAGCAACAACTCTAAAGAAAATAACGAACACGTATAAATTTTCTTTGGACATATCAATAATGGCAAATCCTTCAATTTTCTCATTCTCAATAAGTTAATTCACCACTCAATCAATCGTCCTGGAAACTAAACTGTAAGTGTAGCAATATAAATTTACTAAAATTAAATCTATATTTGGATTATATTTTAAGATTTAAGATATATTAGTCAAAAAAATATTATGTGCTAATATAATTAAATTAATTATATAAATCTAATATATATGGATTAAATGAATAAGTCTAAATTTACTGGGCTAGCCTGTTTAATTGGGTAATGTGGGAGACATTTGCATCAATACTCGCTTTTTGTGTCAAGTTTTAATTTGTGCCCATTTTGCAAAAAAAATTACAAGCATAACCACTTTTTCGCATAAATTCAGCATACGGGTTGAAGTAGCAAAAGCAATCACGCAAAACTTCAGCATTTTAGTAGACGGGCCTAAAGTTCAGAACTGGCGAACTTCAACTCTAGAGCTGAAGTTTTGTTTTGTAACTGGCGAATTTTAGATCTAGAGCTGAAGTTTTTGTTTTGTATCTGGCAAAAGTTTTTATTTTGTAACTAACGAACTTCAGCTCTAGAAACCTAAAGTTCTGCTTTGTAACTGATAAACTTCAACTCTAGAACTGAAATTTTTATTTTATAACTGACAAATTTCAACTATTTCACACTTTTCTGTGTTCCTTGATCAAATGCAGCTGATGAGATGTCATGGTTGAAGTTTTCTTGATTTTTGGCTTCAGTCTTGGCATTAGATGGCAAAATTTTCTTGGTTTCTTCCAGTTTTAATAACTTTTCTTTCAATAAAAATTTAGCGTCATTAAGCTTCATTTGGACTCATAACCTTCATCCATTCTAAGCATTTTGCTCTCTTCTTCCGTTTCTTTCCTCAATCGATTGATCTCTGCTCTATCCAACTATATATGATTGGTAAGTTCTTCGCAGACTAGCTCCAATGCTTCTCTCCCTTTTTTCTCTTCAGACAACTCTCTTGCAAACACTCCATAGCAGCACCAATAACTGCAGAAGAAAGAAGAAAAAAAACGAAGGAGGAAATGGAGGAAGAGAAAGGGGCTGAAGTTTTTAAAAAATAGTACAAATTAAAAAAAAAAATTAAAAAGGAATATAAGTTAAATATGGGCGACCAAATAGAGCACCCCGTGTAATTTTTACCTAAAGTGATGAGCCCACTTCATTAATCCTAAGATGTCATCTTCCTAGAGGTCCAGTTTGGTGTCATCTGTCAAATGACGTGGCACATCAAGTCAAACAGAAGAGCCATTATGATCATGCCACGTGCCAAAATGACAAGGCATGACAGTCAAATTAAAAGGCCAATGAAACTGCGTCACGTGTGCGAGTGACATATTCTAACTATGCGACCATGTCACACTTTAATTTGATTGGTCAGAAAGAATTTGTTCTCCTATTACAACTTCTTCTCTTCCACAACTATAAATAGGGGTATTCATAACTCAGAACACCACAAGTTATAATAAGAACAAAAAAAGAGCTCGTGGATGCAAATTCCTCCACAAGTTTCAAGCTCCAAGCAATCAAGTTCAAGCTCAAGAATGAAAGGACGAAGAACAAATCAAGTTCCAGTTCAAGAACGAAGAACAAATCAAGTTCAAGTTCAAGAACGAAGAACAAATCAAGGTCAAGTTCAAGCAATCAAGCTAAAGCTCAAGAACAAGATCATCATTCGTGGTGGCAACTACATATTCAAAATCAAGCTCAAAGGCCTTTGAATTTATTTACTATTGAAAAGAAGAATAAGAGGATTCATAGTGATTGTACACTCATATTATTTGAAATCAAATACTATTATTATTATGATATTTTTCGATTTTAATTTTATTTTCTCGATACAAAATTATTTTTTATAGTAAGGTAACCAAGAATAAAAGCACTTGCTTTTAATGACATTTTTTTTATTTACTCAAATAGGAACCCATTTATGTGGTAATATATTAAGATTTTGTGAATAATTTTGACATAAAGAAATAGGGTTTTAATCGATGTTTTAAAAGGCGCTGATGGGGCACGCCTTGAGACGCGTCTTTGGGCGAGGCGATGGTAAATCGCACTGAGGCGAGAGTGGGGGGCGCATCTCCACGGAACGCACGCTCAAACCACTCGGGCGTAGGGGTGTTCATCGGGCGGATTGGGCGGCTTTTACTCTTAACGGTTTGGCTTAACGGTTATGGGCTTTTAAATGTATTAATCCGTTAGCCACCCGATAAGATATCGGGCGGATTGGTATCGGATTAGCTCTTATAGGGCGGTTATTGGGCGGCTTATCGGCCTAACATACATGTTTACTAAAATTTGATAGATCTCTTCAGGCAATTATAGATCAAACACCTATTCCAGTATACCTTCATATGAGCTAGCTTGTTAATGTCTTTTCAGGGCACTCATTTTATTCTTGAGGTAGTATAGCTTTGCCCTCCTCACTTTTTTTTTGACCATCACCTTCATCTCCTTTATGTTGGGCGAGTACCTGCAAATCATCTAGATCCCGAGATTAAAAATGCTTAGAAGTAGAAATAAACTTTTGTTAATCATTTTTAAGGGTTTTAGTTTTTTTATATTTAATATATATAAAGAAAAATAAATTATATATATATATATATATATATATATATATATATATATATATATATATATATATATATATATATATATATATAATATATATATTTATATTTTTAACGGGTTAACGGATTAGCCGTTAAGAAAATTGAATAATCCATCCCCAAACCGATAAGCCGCTAATAAAAGAAATTCAATCCGTTCCCCGTCCGTTAAGCCGTTAAGCCGTTACCAGTAAGCCGTTAAGCTTCGGTTTGAATTGGTTTTCGGTTTCGGATCGGTTTTGAACACCCCTACTCGGACGTACGTCTTGGCGCACCTTGCATCCCACCAGCGAGGTGCACGCCCAGAAGATCTGAAGCAAATCAGTAAAAAATCAATAAGAAGAAAAAATCTATAGGGTTTACATAAACATGAAATACAGGTACACCAAGAAATAGAAGAGAAATTGCATATTCGACGTTCTGATTCTTCCACTTTTTTGCATGAAACTAAGAAATGATTCTTATCTGCGATATCATAATAAAACTTCCTATTTCAGAAAATCTCATAGCTCTTCATTTGCTTGATACGAAGAGTTGTCACTTTTGAATAATTAAGTGAATAATATTTAGGGATGAAGAAGATGCCCTTTGTGATTTTAAAAGTAAAGAGAGTTTTTCATTTTTGGTTGTTTCACAAAAGGGGCTCATTGGAAAAGCTGTAAATATCCTATTCCATTGCCTTATATGACCAGATGTTGTTATCTCATGAAATCCACGTGTATGATTTTATCTTTTTCTTTATTTTCTGTTTTATGTTTCTATTGTCTTGTTTTTTTTATTTCTTAATTGGTTTTATCTTTCTATTTTATTTTCCAAAGTAAGTCTTTTATTTTCTTTTAGAATTTATTGGTTGGTCTAAATCTTTCTAATATTGGCATCGGAGTAAAAATCATAATCAAGTTATACAGTAGTAAGAAATTAAAAAGATGAACCACAGAATTATCTTTACACAAAAAGAAATATGACATAAAAAGAGTTGAGTCACTTAGTCTGATATAGATAAATATTGCAATATTGATTTGGCAATATTGATTTGCATTGCCTTATTAATTTTACAATACTTTCATTGTCAGACTTACGTCGTGATTATTTTTATTTTTATTTTTATTTAAAAGGTTAGTAACTAAATGAGCTTTAAGAATTATGATTTGGCAATTAACCTTTAGGAGTATAATTTAATATACAAAAACAACACGTTGTCAGTGATTATATGTTGATATTAGTATATTTAAATAGTACGTATATAACTATTCATTTTTTTAATTATTTAATGTTAGTCAATGGTAATCCTTCACTAACTTTTTGTTTATTGAATTTTATATAATCTTAATGAAATTTTCATACTTTATTATTTAAGAAAATTATAAAAATATATACATAGATCTGTAAAGCTCACGCTTTATATCTCGGGGCTTATGCCTCGCCCCACATGTAATAAAACGTCTCGCATTGCGCCATTCACCTTTTAACACACTAGTTCTAATTAGGCCGGAAGGGAACAATAAGAATTGAACACAAACATATCCTATGGCTATTCTCGCTTATACCATTAGACTGTAAGTCTTGATGATGACACGATAACTTAAAAATCCGTTCTAGCCAAGATTTTTTTCCTTTTAAAAAAAATGGAGGTAGAGGTGAATTTTGAGTGTAGGAGGAAGAAAAATGGAATAATCTTTGGTTGTAAATAAGTGATATAAGTGAAACTATCAAAATATTTGTTATATTTTTTGTTGGAACCAAAAGAGGGGGAAATGTAGAAGAATTAATTAGATAAAAAAGCTTTGTGGAGGGGTCGACATAATTGTGCTTTCCTTTATTTTATTTTTTAAAGAGATATAGTAATAGTAGTCCACAAAAAACACAAGTTCCAACATCTCTAACATGCTATTCCTTTTATAGACATGGTCAAGTAAATAGACAATAAAACGACTCCCTTTTTCTCAAATTATTTGTCTTAATTTCTAAAAATAATTATCTAAAATTATTTTTTATTTTAAAAATTCAAGACCAAATAAATTATATTTTTATATTTTATCTTTAATAATAATTATTTTTGAAAATAAAATTAATATATAAAAAAAGTAAATATTCAATAAAGAGATATCATATCTCAAGACATAAATAAGGATAAGTAGTTTAAAGTACTTGTAAAAAAAAGCGCGACAGATAATTTAAAACGAAAAAAGTATATATACAATTAATTTATTATATTACATCACGTCGTTCGATGGACATAGTTACTCAAATATTGATATTGATGGGAAATAGCAAGTATTCCACACGACCAATAATGGCAATATCCCGTGGGAATAGTCAAAGTGGGACGCAAACTCACCCAACACTTCTTTGAGGAAAGGAGTTTATTATGTTACATCAAATACTTTGCTTCTATCTTTTTACCCACCAAAATGGCAACCCCATTTTAAAGGGAATCCACTTCTGCTAGTTATTTCCATTGTCAATTCCTTTTCATCCTCCTTTAAAGTATAGATGCTTGTCCTGCCCTCAAATTTTGATATGTGGCTATTTTACTTATTTGTGCATGTACATTTCGCACGCTTTTCTGCTAGTATCTGCAAAGAATCCAAGAAAAAAGGAGACGTTACAGCATTTTGAAATAGGATCTAAGCGAATCCAAGATTTAAAGTCAGTCAGCCGATTCTGCTTCTCATATATGTGCCTTTTTTTCCTCACACACATAGTCTGATCTAAACGCAATGAGTTCTCTTGATCTGCCACTGGATCTAATTGCTCGTTGTGATCCAAAGTTCTTTAGTATTTACCTTGACTTGTTTCTCCAGCTCTTTAATGTAATCTACTGCAAAATCCAACATATCTGCTGTATTTGTTTGCTGCAATGAATTGAAAAAACCAGAATGAATACAGTAAATTTCTACTACTATATCAGATTCTCGCAAAAATTCATAAGTTCGATATATACCTTGTCCATGTTAGGAACAAGCTCTTGCAGCCTCCTCATTCTATCGCTTATTTTTGTTCTTCTCACCTAAAATTATGTCAAGAACGATACGGATTAAAGCTCTCGCTTTCTCTCTACCCCGTCCTTCCTTCCCTAATCTATTAATTAGATACATCAATTTGATCAAATCCAAATGTAACATGTTTACGGACTGACTGTGTGTATAAGGGAAGTAGAGTTTTTAGTGTTGAAAATGTTTACCCTTTCTGCAATGCTACGAGGGTGAGTGGCGCAGCCTCTCTTTGCTCTGACATTTAAGGGTGTTGAATCTTGCAAGAGCTTCTCCAATGTACTTGTGTCCAAACTCAAATGATGAGATAATGGAATTGGCGGACGAGATAGACCTTCACTGTTCTGATAATCAAGAAAATCACATAGGTGTAAGATGACGATTAATTAACCTCGCGTACAACACCTGTAACGAGATACTGATACCAAAAGATTACCTGATTATCGGACGCATTTACATTGGAGAATGGCTCAATCTCAATGTCTTCAGCTTTGAGGAAATCGTCGGACAAAATATGTGAATCTTCCCAAGAAGGAATTGGGAAATCCGCGATGCAACTCTCATCGTTCTTATGTTCATCGCCTATGCTGTTTTCTTCCATGACTTTATCTCCAATTTCAGAGATTGGAGTCATTAGCCCTGGAGAAGCAGGAGGTTTCCCCGACGAGATTCCAACTTGAGTCTTTAATCTCTTTGGAGTCGACAATGAAGTTTCTGTTGTAGCATTAGCACCAGTTCCGTAACGCCCTACGCCTCGTATAGCACCATATCCTGTCAAATGCTGGAATTTTAGCAATAAACTTAAACTGTATTGTCAGATTAAACAGTTGAGATGACCACAAATTTCTACTTAAAACACATAAGCAAATCAAAATCTAACTATTGCTACATCATATTAGTGACCCTCTTATCTATATCTAATATTAAACTAGAACTTACTTACCGGTCCACTAAGATCCCGCTATGTGCGGGTCAGGAAAGGGTCGAACAACAAGGGTCTTTTATGAGCCGGCATTTCTGCAAGAGGCTGTTTCCACGGCTCGAACTTGTGACCTCCTAGTTACATGGCAGCAACTTTACCAGTTACGTCAAGGCTCCCGTTCAAATATTTGAGTGCAACTCTATCTATATCTATGACTCTACTGTTCTTCGACCCTGATATCTCTAGTGTCATAAAGGCAGCTTATAACAGGATGTCATTGTTAACAAGTATCCTATTTGTACCTTAAAGTTGTCTGTATTTCAATTACCAAAAGTAATATTGATGCACAAAAACTAAATGGCAAATCAGCCTATTTCTGTCTGCTCAAAACAACAACAACAACAACAACCCAGTATAATCCCACTTAGTGGGGTCTGGGGAGGGTAGTGTATACGCAGCCCTTACCCCTACCCTTAGTCTAACCCCGGCATCCTTCCCTCCAAGAACTTCCCGCCTTGCTCTTAGGGAGACTCGAACTCACAACCTCTCGGTTGGAAGTGAGGGTTGCTTACCATCAGAGCAACCCCTCTTGTCCTCCGTCTGCTCAAAAGGGATCCTTTAATTATCTGCAACAATAAATGCTTTCTTCAAATACATGTATACACTATGAAACTTAATTAGTTAAAAGCACAAGCATCGCCCAAAATGAAAAATATATACTATGAACGTATAAGCTTGAAATGGATGTACTAATAACCTTCATATCAGCACTGTAAATTCTATCAACATTGTTTAACCAAGAGTAAGCATACCACTTTCAATATTGATCAAGTCAAAGAATCCAGCAGGCGAACTGTTATAACGAGTAAGATTCGTATTACCAGCATCAGCACCACCACCACCACCTATATTCACAGGTGAAACACGAGTCGAATTCACTGAAGTCATGAATGTAAACGAATTATCTACAGCCGCCAATGAAGTAACCGCCTTCGAATTGTCAATTTGTTGTGGACCTAAGTTTTGGTAATTCATTTCAGGTTCTTGTTTCACAGATGAAATAAACTGGCTCTGGCTCTGGCTCTGGCTATGTTGTTGAGCTTGAGTTTGATAATTCATCTGTGAGACCAAAGAGTAATCACTACTCCTATGTCGCGTTAATCGCTTGTGCTGCTGCTTAACCTCTTGTTTTGGAACAATAAAATCTGATCTCACATTCATGTTACTCATAGGATTGTCCTGAATTTGCTCATTACTACTAAAACTACCCGACTTTGAGCCCTGATTACCAATACTAGCTACAAATTTCGCGAAAACTTGCTCTATATCAGTACTATTCGAACCACGAGAATTTTGTAATTGAGAAAAATCATCTCTTGCATAACCACAACCTCCAGTAGTAATGTTAGTACCACCACCACTGCTAGGAGTACTACTTAATAAGCTAGAAAAATAAGAACTTGGTGCAGATCTATACCTAGTTAAACCTGAATTTATTGGTTGCTGCTGAAATCTACTCTGATCCATTATAATTTTTTTTTAGTGGTCTTTCCCTAATTTTCTACACCTTAAATACCACAAAAAAGGAAGAAAAATATAACAAGATAACACTATATATTATATTTATATCAGCTCCTGGTTCACTCAAAGAAACTTACTTAGAGCTAATTTAAACAGCTAAAACTGTAGATAAAATTCAGAGAAACTTAAAAATTCAAGATTTTCATATAAATCTTACTAGTAGAGAAAGGAAAGAAACCCCATTAAGTATCAAGCTAGAATTCAAGATAATTCACATATACAAATACAGTAAAAGAAAAAATGAAAAGGGAATGACTTTAAATAGTAAGAAAATTTATGAAGGTATAGAATTTTTGTGTAAAGAGTTATTTTAGAGTAAGCTAAGGTATAGAAGAAACGGATAAGATCAAAAATAAAGATAGTAAGTTTTTAAAACAGTACACAACACAGAGTCTAAAAGGAAAGAAAGAAAAAAAACACAGACACACACTAAAGAAATGGAGACAGCGGCGGATATGGTGGTGGTGAGGTGGTGAGCTGGTGAGGTGGTGGCAGTAGATAGGAGAATACTAGAGGTGGATGCAAACGGTGGGGGTGGGTGGGTGGTTTGTTTTGGGAGGGGGGGGGATGGGGTTGAGGAGAGTGAAAAACAGTGAAGAGGCCAATGACAACTTAAATTAGCAACAGAGATCAGAGAGAGATCTCGGGCTTTCTTTCTTGGGAAGCTGGAACTATTTTTCAAGACTATGTAATAAATAAATAATCTTATGTTGTTTCCTTTTCTATTTTTTAGTTTTTATAAAATATTTATGACTTTCCTTTTATAGCCTTAAAAAGAATGTAATTTATTGCTCCCGTTATCTTTATAATATGTTCACAACAGAACATAGTATATTAGTATTTGGTTTATGTTTAGTTGTCTTTATATTCCTTAAAATAAAAGTATATCAAATAGTTTTTTATCATAAGAGCATTGATAATTTATTTTTTCTTTTAAATATGTTATTTCAGTAAGAAGAAATTTGAAAAATAATGGATTGCTTCAAATATTTTAACACAAACACAATTTATTAAAATGACTAATGTTTAAAATAAAGGAAAGTGAAAAATAGCAGTGTGGTGCATTAAGCTCCGTGGGATCAGGGTAAGAGCTAGACAATAAGGATTTAGTGTGTGCGACCTTACTCTGCAGTTTTACAAGAGGTTATTTCCACAATGAACCCGTGATCTCTTGTTTGCTGACAGCGAAACTTTACCGATTACACCAAAATTTCTCTTTTAAATCGGAGAAAATATCACCTTATAATTACATATTATTGATTAAATAATTTAAACGAATAACTTTTTGCAAAATAATCCTCCATTAATTATGGAGAAATATCAAACATTCCAAAACACTACAAAATATGTAACTTTAATGGGAAACAAAGGAAATTGATTCTTACTCTCAAAATTTCTTGTTTTTCTTTTTACCTGTAAATTGTATTTTCAAGATAAATTCATCACTCGATACAAAATTCCCTTATGCAGGAAGGAAAAGCAAGAAAACATTCAATAATAATCATTTTTTGTAACAACGTTTTACTATAACAGTTAAATTTTCTTTGAAATTATGATTTACTTTTGGAAAAAAAAAAAGATATTCGATTTACAAGATATTCCACGTTCACGCAAGATTCGAGGAAGGAAAATATCCTAAGGGATACGACGTAGACAGCTTAACCTAATGCAAGTATTAATGCATACTTCCATGACTTGAACATATGACCTATAGGTAAGAGTGGCAAAATGATTGAAAAACAGTTAAGCATCCATATTATTTACTAAAAATGTAAAAGTAATACGGTATAACTAGTTTTCGAACTGGTCATTCAAAAATAGCCAGCATTTATCAGGTCAATAAAAAACAGCTACTATTTTGCTAGAATGGAGACCGATCTAACATAATATACTAGAGTTCGGTGCACTTGTGTATGTGTCAGTATACTTTACTTGCTCCAGTATAATATACTTGAGACTGGAGCACCGGTGCTCCAAAATCCATTATATTATACTGGACCCGTGTAATTGCTGGAGCTCTAGTATATTATGCTGGAGTTCTAATGTATTTATGCTGGAACTACATTATATTGTGTTGGAGTTCCAGCATACTTATCGTGGAACTCCAATATAATATGATGGAATTCAAGTACAATTATGCTGGAACTCTGCATAATATACTGGAGTTTTTTTTCGAGTTCTGAACAGTGTTTTGCTCAGATTTATCTTTACATGAAAAGTGGTTAAATTTCGATTACTTTTGAATTTTGACTATTTTTGAATGACCAGTTGTAAAGCAAGCTATTTTGAATTTTTCCCACTAAAAATAGGTTGGATAATGATTATATTATCCATTTGGAATATGGATAACCAATGAAAAATTAATGGATTTTAACTTTATATTTGTAAAACCACAAATTGGGTATTCCTCAAGTTTAGGAGACTGAATTCTTTCAAAAATAGTCATATTCATGAAGCCATGGATAATGAGGTTATTTATATTATCTGTCGGTTAATTATTTTTTATCCGTATTAAATATAGGTTTGATTGGATAATTTATTCATTATTTCATTACCCGTTTTCTATCCGTCCCATATTCACCCTCGTCTCGCTCGTTTGTCCCCCCTATTTATAGGTCACATAAAGATAATTTTATTATTGTTCTAAGACTTCTTTTTAAAATAAATATTTTATATTAAGTTATAGTATTATTTATATTTTATAACATAACTTCACTATCCGACGTGAAATAGATTAAAAGATTACTTTCCAAAAGGAGAGGGGAAAACAACAAAGAATAGTTTTGCTTTCTATCTAAATATGGATATGATGATTCATGATTAAATTGATACTTTGTCCATACACTTAAAATTTGGACCACAGTATACTTGGCAACAAAAGAAAGAAGTCCATCTGTGTTATGGAAAGACTGTTGGTTGATTGAAGTTGGAGAAACTAGGAAACTTTTTACTCAAAATAGGAAAAAATTTATTTTGTGTCTAGTATTATGAGGTCTCTTTTTTTGTTTCATATTTGTGTGAATTTCAGAATTTTATAGTCCCAAATATATAAAATACGAATTCATAAATATATAAGATAAAAAAATACCTCATACAACTAATATCAATTGTGTAAGACATAAAATAGAATCACTCCTCAAAATAGTAGGAGTACTTTGGAATACAAGAATATTTTCTTTACCTTTTTCGGAAAAAGAAAGGTAAGAAAAATCAGTTGCAGTATTCAATTGTCTCGTAATTTTTAATATAGTCTTAAGAGGAAAAATTTATTAATCATGATGTTTCTTGATGTACTTGAATAGTAGTAGGATTTATGTACAAAATTCATGAATGTTTTTAACTAAGTTTTGAGAGATTTAATGAATAAAGTTAAGGGATTTAATGAATGAAGTAGTAAACAATGGGTCTTTGAAATTTTAATTTATGCAACTCTAGATGATAAACTGTAATATATCATTTATTAATATGTCAATTCTATATGATAAGTCACGCATTTTTTGGACAAAAAAATTAAATAAAAATCGCATGCATGAAAGAAGTTAATTTATGAGATAGAATTAATGTTGAAAGCTTTCAATGTATTTATTATTATTAAAAATGACAGATCACTAAACTTTTGCTATGCGCTGAGTTCAGAAAAAAGTCAGGCCACAAAATCTATTATATTTAACATTATCCTATATTTCTACAAAAGACTATTTTTAATAATAATAATAATATATCTATATTGTCTTAATTCTAAAAAGAGATAAGTTGAATAAGAAAAACATTTCCTAAGCTTCCAAAGTATTTTTATTATATTATGGCATGTACCATTATCCTTTAATGTCGTCCAAAAGCTCAACTTACAAAATTAACCTAAAAAGAAGTCTTTGTTATGAAATAATATAAGAACAAGAACAATAGAGAGAAAAGTAGAGAGAGAGAAGTATTCTTATTGATACTTTGGGATAATTTACAATGGGAGAGAACCCCTTTATTTATAGGGAGGTGGTGACTTAGCCACCAAGTAGTAAACCCTAGAATCTCTCTAAATATAGACATTCACCTTAAATAGGACTCTATTTATAACACTCCCCCTTGAATGTCTATTCAATAATGTGCCTCGTTAAAACCTTAACTAAATAAAACCCAGTGGGAAAAAATTATAGAAAAGGAAAAAGAGTACACATGTTTGAATATGCGCCTATTGGTTGCCTCGTTAAAAACATTGCAAGGAAAACCCAGTGGCACAAAACCTTGTAAGGGAAAAAGAGTACAACGCGCATTAACTCCCCCTGAAAAGAGCATCAATTCACATCCTTGAGCATTTGCATTCCAATCTTATGCACCATCTTCAAAACGATCTTTTGTAGAGATTTGATAAATAAATCAGCCATATTGATTTGAATAAATATTCCGCACCTTGAAATTATCATTCTTGATAGATATGAACATCTACATATAATGTCGTGGAATGACTCTTCAATATCTCCATAGAGGTATTCTCGATGCCATCATGCTTATAGTTATAGCAAGATACATATGTACACAAGTTGCACTTAGGATGTGGTACTTCAGGACCAAGAATTGTATATGCTTCAAGCAACTTCAATCTTTCATGGATTGACATATAAGTTAAGTCATATAAGCCATATAATAGACTTTAGATGCATATCAAGTTTTCATGTCATGCTAAACAAATAAGATATCGAAAACTGATTACACATACCATTGACTTTATACTTTCAAGTATTTGAACTACATGTCCAAAACTACATGTCTTTCATATGGAATCAATTCTGCTTGAATTGTATCTCTTCCATTTAGCCAATATTTTTGTTTGTATTCGACAAACATAAGATCCTCATCGATATTTAGCGCTATTATAGATGTCGTCGACGAACATTTTATATCGGTTCCAGTAAATTTTCATAAAGACATAACATGGAGATCTCTTTATTCATATATTCAGGTACTTGAATCTCTCATGAGATTTTATGAAGTGTTATGTCATGTGATCTTCTAGATCACTTGCCTCCCCATTATGATCACTTTGATCATTTGCTCATCTTCTTTATTAAGAAGTTATTTTGAAACCGATTTGTCTATACGCTTTAAGCGTATCAAAGATTTTGTCCTTCTAGGACTTAATATGAGCATTTGCAGTGAGAATATAGTTACTTTCTTTGGGTCAGCAAGTGCGTATAGCATGCTTTGCAATATGTTGCAATTGAATTATCCTTTTATGAACTTCAGGTTCATATTATGATATTCGAGGATCTATATATACAAATGATAATTCATCCCATGTAACCTTTTCTCAAGTGTTTATCATGTCTCCCCCTCATGTTAGAAAAGCTAACTTGTTTCCTCAACTTTGAGAGTCCATCTTTGTGCATTATGGTGTTAATGAAAATATACACCGCACATCAATAATAATAAGATGAAATTATTTGGTTCCTGACCCTGAACCACTTGTGAGGGGAGAATGTAATATACTCTTGTATACAACGTATATCAAACTGATATATATAACTTTGTTTTCATAAGAAACAGTTTAGCTATTAAGTGGAGGCACTCAATAATTATCTTGCTAAACCAACTATGATGTAAACCAACTTATCAAGATGAACTATCTTGAATAGAAAATCTGGGAATTATGCTCGAAGTTATATTACTGAGCAATTTACCTCGCAAGCACCGGCCAGGCTGCGGGTTAATAACAATCGCACATGTAACCATATCATAGATGCATCATATGTGGTATACATGGCAGGTGAATGGACCCATATTCACCTTTGATATTTTCAGAATTTATGGGATTCAACCCGAACTCTTTAGTTGGTCAGTTAATTAATGAGAACAAGTAATACAAGAGAATTTGTAAAGAACTTTCTAGTTCTTTAATATTTACCCATGTGAATTCTCTATTACTGCACATCATTCTTAAAATGATATGGCTAACCCGAATGCCAGCTGAATAAATTATCATAAACTTCAAATTTACACCATGACATGTGCAATTATCAATAAACTTCAAGTTTATTATAATATGGGTTTTTATATCAATAAACGTCCATTTTATTGTGGTATTCTTGTGTAGTTCAAACTGGAGAATAAAGCGGGTAGTTTTTCACATACAGATTATCCCGCTACAAGTTGTAGTAATAGAAGATATCAAATCTTTCTTTTATTTATAGTCTCAATATAATCAATCGCTTTCGCATATACTTTGGAAACTGAATAAGTTTCTTTGAGACTTACTACAACACAATACCTTATTGGTAATCAATTGTGTTTCTCTAACATAGTAATAATTGGCTCTTCTAGAGCTCTCAATTAATTTTGTACTACCACAAATTCATCAACATCCATGTGGTGAATATCTCTTTTAAAGAGAAAGTTATACCATTATGGTCATGTCAAAATTATATGCAAGATATGTTTCTTGCATTATTATTGTCCTTTGATAATCACATTGACAATTATTTTGGCGTACAATAGGTACGTGACCAATGACTATTCATGCCATAACAATGACATTATTTTCATATATCATCTCAAACCTCCTTCTAGGGGCGAGTGTGGTATATTCAATACCAATTTCATGTTCATATTCTTCCAATAATGAATATGTATTCGTGAATCAGATGTTGTCACATTCACTGCGGGGATATGTGATTTTGTTATCCTTTTCAAATTTGTAAATGCGTCTGGCATTCAGTTTGCTATTCTTTGCAAATGGATAATATTTTGCACCTCTTTTTCACAAATAGAGGTATGTGGATCAAGATGAGATAATGATGCATTTTTCCACAAAATTTCCCGTTTGGTTTCACCAACTTCTCCCCCTAATTTTGGGAAAAGTGTCTCATCGAATTGACAGTCTGCAAATCGTGCAGTGAACAAATCCCCTGTCAATGTTTCGAGGTAGCGAATAATGGAGGGCGATTCAAACTCAACATATATCCCTAACCTTCTTTGCAGACCCATTTTGGTGCAATATGGCGGTGCTACAGGCACATATACTGCACATCCAAAAATTCTTAAGTGGGATATATTAGGTTCATGACCCAAAACTCATTGCAACGGGGAATATTTGTGATAATTCGTCGTTCTGAGACGAACTAGCATTGCTGCATGCAAAATGGCGTGACCCCAAACCGAAGTGGGCAGCCTCGTTTTCATGAGTAAATGAGGAATTCAAGATTATTCTCATCTATTGTCTCAATATGATATCCATTTTGAATGATATCTTTAAAACTCAACAAGTTCCTTTTAGACTTGGAGGGGAACATTGCATTTTCTAAAATGTTGTTCCTTTAGGCAGAGTTATAGTTGCTCTTCCGGAGCCTTTAATCAATTTACTACTACTAGAAATTGTAGTAACATCTGCCTTACACATACTTAAATGAGAGTAATATTTCTTCTCTTTGAATATCGTATGTGTGGTACATGAATCAATTAATCAAAAAGAGATATACGAACATGAGAATAAACAAATTTAATCCGTTGCTTCATAATTAAACAATATTTTCAAAATCTGCTGAGGTTATTGGACTAACTTAGTTGATAGTCGACTATCTTGGAAAGCAGTCATCAGGTTAGTCGACTATCTAAATCAGATAGTCGACTATCTTGCCTTGCGGAAAAATCCAGTTTTAATGCGAAATATTAGTTAGTCGACTAACTAAGTGGATAGTCGACTAACTTAGTAAACAGTCATCAGGTTAGTCGACTATCTAAATCAGATAGTCGACTATCTTGCCTTGGGGAAATTTCAGTTTTAATGCGAAATATTATATAATCGACTAACTGTTAGGTTAGTCGATTAACTCTACTAGAAAATAAAAATATCTTTGAAATTTAAGCATATTGAAACATTCTAAAGAACTAATACTAACATTATATCATAAGCTAACTAATACGAGCTGATACTAATGACTATTAGTTTATTCACTAACTAATACAAATAAGTAAAATAAAATCAAACAATTCCATCTTCCTTCATTACAGATCCATCACCAATTAAGTGGTCTATTTTCCCCTCAGGGTGCTCAAAGAAGTCTGCCACATCCAAGTGGGTGATGTCAAAATTGTCGTCAGAGACAGAATTGGTTTCAGGGCATTTACCTTTTAGAGATGCTTGATAAAGCTCAACCAAATGTCTTGGTACACGGTAAATTTTCGCCCAGTGCCTTTTTTCACCGCAACGATAATATATAGTTTATGAACTATTTGCTTTTGGATTCTCATCGCATCGTGCTTGTGGCAGAGTGACCAACTTCAGGTTGTCATATCTCTCATTTAAGCCATTCCACAAGATAGGTGGATCTTTGACTGTGATATATTCAATTTTCAAACCTTCATCAAGGTGATGGCGCAAGAAAATCAAGGCCTTAGCACAGTTTCAAACCTTCATCAAGGTGATGGCGCAAGAAAATCAAGGCCTTAGCACAGTTTCAAACCTTCATCAAGGTGATGGCGCAAGAAAATCAAGGCCTTAGCATAGTCTTGGGTGGATGCATTATTTCTGTCTTTAATGGCGTCTCCAAGACCCATTGCATCCAAATGGATTTCAGCATCCAACACCCATGTCATATAGTTCTTGCCCGAAATTAAGGCAACGAATTTTCTTTTCATAATGTCAGACATAAAACAAAATTACATCAAGAGTGTGTCCGTACTTACGGGCTTTATTACAATTATCACATTCACTTCAGGGAATGGATCATAATCATCTGTATGTGCTATATACAATCTCATGTCAAATATTACTTTCATAAAGTGAAAGATTATTTTGAGAATCTTTTTTATTCTCATTATCACAATGATGACGATTATAATTCCGTCTATTGCCACGTCCACATCCATTGATACCTTTACGGTAATAATTTTGTCTTCTTTCAGACTTATCACATACTGCTATCACATTCTCTAAAGGGAATGAGAATGAAGCAAATTCAATGGGACGGATTTTCAATTCTTTGCCCACAATCATACATGAATTTAATCATGGCAAGACATAGAACTTTTACCACTTCTCGTGGTTATAATTCCTTACAAACTCCATTAGAGTTATAATCAAACTTTGTTGTCTATGTTTGTATATGAAATCAAATCGTAGAATTTCAAGAATTTGAAAGGGAAAAGTAAATTACTTACCTTTAAGGTATACCAATAGATGTTGTGATATCAAATATACCTCTTGAGTTTCCATCCCGTTGCATTACTTTATGATGATACCATCTCTTCTATTTTTCTGTATAGAAATTATTTTCGCAGGAGAAAGAGGCAGTGATGACTCGCCGGAGAATTTCGCCGGAGCAGTAGGCCGCACTGGAAAATAGGGGAGGCGTAGTCAGCTATTGGTTAGAGACTCGTGCTGATAACGTGTTATGAAATAATATAAGAACAAGAACAATAGAGAGAAAAGTAGAGAGAGAGGAGTATTCTTATTGATACTTTGGGATGATTTACAATGGGAGAGAACCCCTTTATTTATAGGGAGGTGGTGACTTAGCCACCAAGTAGTAAACCCTAGAATCTATCTAAATATAGACATTCACCTTAAATAGGATTCTATTTATAACAGTCTTTAATTATTTTAATTTAATTTTTGGGTTAAAAAAAATATAGGGGATTTGAAATAACAAATGCATTTCAATTTTATTTTCTTGATAGCTATAGATGGGTCAACTTAACGCGCACCTTGATTACTCGATCGGATAACATGTCACGTAAGGCATATTAACGGAGAAAATGTTTGCAACTAAGATTTTTTTTTCATTTTCAAGACTTTAACATGAGACTTTTAATTAAAGGTTAATAATTCTATCCATCTCACCATAATTTTTTATGGTAAAACAATTTCATTTTTATGATTAGAGTGGTTGGATTAGCTTACTTAAGCACAAATCACTATGTAAACATAAAGATTAAAAATTCTTAAATTTTGTAAAAGTGATTTTCTAGGTAAACAGATGCACAGGTGTATGCTCTTTTTGTATTTTTCTCCTTTGTTTACATAAAGTAAGTGCACAGGTGTATCCTCTATCATAGAGCCATAAATAAAATTTCTAAATTCATTAAATAACAATAAATTAAGACATTGTTAATTCACTGATTACAAAGGTATATCTAGCAATCTATGGAGCCTGACAAGGACTAATAAGATAATAATATACTTCCCTTATTATACGAGATTAGGAGAGGATTTTAGCAATTCTTTTCTAAAGGATGTGATTATCCATTTTGGTTTGGTTCTATCTTTATTTAGGATGTTTACAGATGTTGGCATTTAAGGCGTGTACAAAGATAATAAAATTTTCAGTTAAAGATAGGTACAAACTTTTATAATGAGACGAGTCAAAGATTTTTAGTTAGGGCATTATCATTTTTAATCTGCTAAAAATTATTTATACTTAATAAACAAAAAAGTATATAGATTGATATAATTTATATATATTATATACAAAAATACACACACACATTAATATATATATATTTTATATATTTGTACAACGACTATGTAGTGTAAGTTTTCCTTTTTAATTTTAGTAACTCAATACAAAGCAAGAAAGATTTATAAAATATTTAGGGTCCGTTTAGCCATAAAAAAAGCTTCTTCTATTTTTTTTTTTTACTTTTTTCAAAATTAGAGTTTGGCCATAAAAATTTTAATTTTTCAGTTAAATTAAAGTCGAATTTTAGAAATTTTTCGAAATTTGAAAATTCTGAAAAGCTGTTTTCTATAATTTTTCACTTCAAAGAATTCATAAAAATTCAAAAACAACTTCAACTTGTATTCATGTACAAACACAACTTTAATTTATTTTCTTTTACCATTTTTAACTTGAATTTTTTAATTTACTTTTTTCGAAATTTCACAATTCTTATGTTCCAGCGCCCACTTAACCAGCGATATTCACTCCTATCTTGTAGGTAGGGGTATTTATCGTTCGATTTGGATTGGTTTTTCCCTAAAAAGAAACCAAATTAAATAAGTTGGATTTTCAAATATTAGAACCCAACTAAATCAAGTCAGTTTTTTCTTGATTGGGTTGATGTCGGATTTTGTTGGTTTTTCGATTTTTTCGTTTAGTTGTCGTTTTTCTTAAATATAAGACATATACCAAATACATATTCCGGCGACCATATTTCCAACGTAACACAATTAAATCAATTGCCCTTTGAGAAATCTATTATTTACTAAAATATATTGATGATAGGACTCAATTATTTTTTTTAACATGAAATGGGTTCTTACACTTAACAAAAGAAAAATGTCAATTAAACTAGAATATAAAAAGGTAAAAAATGTACTATAAATACAAGTAATTAACATTCATCATAAAGTTTTTTAAAGTTTATATATATATATATATATAAAGTTTGAAATAGCTACTCGTATTGTCGGTTTGGTTCGAATTTTATCAGTTATTTTTTTATTAAAATTAAAACTAAAACCAAAACAACCAAATAAAAAAATATTAATTTTAATCGATTTAATTTAATTTTCAGTTAATTCGATATTTCGGATTTTAATTAACACCCCTTCTGGTAGAAGTTTCTTTTTCCTTACGAGTGATGGGATATACGTGTTTTGTTAAAATTTCATAATTAACACAAGATAATTAATGTCAATATCACCCTCGATATATATGTCTTTTTAATGAGGTTGTATCCCTCTCTTAAAAGGGTTACAGGTGTCGTTACTGTCATACAATTTGAATATGATGCAATAAATTCCTTTGACCCACAAAAAAATCTGATTAAATCATTTTCTTTAAATATTATGAAGATAATAAAGAAAAAACTTTTATTGGTTACCAAAAAGACACATACCCACACCTTTACCAATTGAATCAAATCTCGTGTCTCAAATCCACGATTCACATGACTCATGAGAATCATATGCAAGGAAATATGTGGAAAACAATATCATATTTGAGGCAAATTTGAAGTTATTATTTTTATAAAAAAAAAATTGGAGTTAAGATTTCACTTTTCTTTGCCCCATGAATCTTGCACACAAATTTACTAATATTTTTTATTCGTGTCAAGTAAAAGTTTTTACTATTGAAAAAATAAATATTTTTTATTTTGTTACTTTAGGTTTTCGAGATGTTTCATTATATGAAGTCAAACTCTTTTGGACGAAGGCATGTGAGGTTGGTGACGGTGAGACGCAAACCCAAAATGTATGCTTGGGCTTATATCATGTTTAATTGTTTGAATCGTCAATCAAAAGCTCTTATAAAAAGAACATATTTTCTTATTTATTTTAGGTTTGGGACTAAAACTACAATGTAGTATATTGTGGAGATAAACCACTCTACAGTCCAAGTCCTTGGAATATACCCACTTACATTGCTAATATGTTTTTCAATGGGCCTCGAGATTAGCACAGCTTATCCAGCCCATTTATAGAGCCCAATGGTTCACCCTTGGCATAAATTTTCTTTGGGAGAAGTTCACAGATGGACAATCTTAGGGCGGCTATTTAAGACTTAGCCAATATTTATTTTGCTCTAAAAATTTGAATTAAAAATCTTAACTTCAGAATATTTCTTGATATATATGTCCCAACAAGTTGAACTGAAAAACTTAAATTTCAAGACACATTGGTAAATTCCTAAATAGTAGCCATTTAGAGTGACTACTTGGTGTAATTTTTGTATATTTTTATTTAGAGTTTAGACTAAAAAAGTTAAGCCTGCAAACGGCAACACTCCTCAAATCTAAAAAGTTTCAACACAATGCTAAATATAGAATTTAATATTTTTTAATCTTAAATTGTACTTCTATTACGGATTAAAACCCTTGTAATTGATTTTTGAGTTACTTTTCTGTTTATAATAATTGGGTATACAATTAGGGAATATTAATGTCACGACCCAGATTTCTCTACCTCAGGGAGCACTGGAGGTAAGAATGGGATATGTATATTAGTAAACAAGGACCTCAGGTAGCTCGTGGTTGAGGTTAGGATGATAAATGATAGGCTGATGAGTATTAAGCTAGTAATTGGTGGATTTACTGTAAATTTGATAGTGCTTACGCTCCTCAGGTAGGTTTAGACCAGGAGGTCAAGAAGTAATTCTGGGAGGATTTGGACGAGATGGTGCGTAGTATCTCGCACACAGAGAAGTTGTTCATTGCCGGATATTTCAATGGTCATATTGGGGCTAGTGCTAGGGGTTATGATGATGTGCATGGTGGGTACGGTTTTCGGGTTAGGAATGAGGGAAGTTATTCACTATTGAAGTTTGCTAGAGCTTTTGATATGATTATAGCTAACTCGAGTTTTTCGAAGAGGAAAGATCACCTAGTCACTTTTCGGAATTCAATAGGCAAGACTCAAATTGATTATCTTCTTTGCAGGAAGTGTGATAAACGTCTCTCCACTCAATGCAAGGTCATCCGAAGTGAGCACCTCACGACTCTACATAGGCTCCTAGTTATGGACCTGTAGATCAAGAGAAGTAGGAGGAAGAGGGAGGGGTGCATGAAACCTAAAATCAAGTGAGATAACTTGACCAAGGACAAAGCTCAGGAGTTAGGGGAGAAGTTATTGGCTATGAGGGCTTGGATGAGTAGGGGGACGCATCTAGTATGTGGTGTACTACTGCGGGTTGCATTAGGGTAGCTACTAGAGAGGTCTTAAGGGTCACAAAGGGACCTCCTGTGTGTCATAAAGGGGACTAGTGGTGGAATGAAGAGCTTCAAGGTAAAGTGGAAGCTAAGAAAGCTGCTTATTTGAATCTAGTGGAGAGTACAAATAAGGAGGAAAAAAGGACTTATCGAGAGTGTTACAGAAAGGCAAAGAAAGAGGCCAAGTTAGCGGTTACGAAGGCTAAGAACGCGGTATTTGCTTGTTTGTACGAGGAGCTCGAGGGCAAAGGCAGGGACAAGAGGTTGTACCGGTTGGCCAAGGCGAGGGAGAGGAAAGCCAGCGACTTAGACCAAGTCAAGTGCATCAAGGATGAGGATGGAAAAGTGTTGTTGGACGAGGCACTTATTAGGAGAAGATGACAGACATACTTCCATAAACTGTTGAATGAGGAGGGGGATAGATGCATTGTGCTGGGTGAGTTGGAGCACTCCGAGAGTCAGCAAGATTGTGGGTACTATAGGCGAATTACGGTAGAGGAAGTGGAAGGGGCGATGCATAAGATGTGCATGGGAAGAGCATCGGGGCCAGACAAAATCCTGGTGGAATACTGGAAGAGCGCGGGGCGGGTAGGTTTGGAGTATTTTACTGGGCTATTTAATATTATTTTTAAGACAAAGAAGATGTCTGATGAATGGAGGTGGAGTATGATGGTTCCACTTTACAAGAACAAGGTTGATATCCAAAATTGCAATAATTATAGGGGTATCAAGCTATTGAGTCACACTATGAAGGTTTAGGAGAGGGTGGTGGAGGTCAGGGTGAGGAAGTGCGTGTCTATTTTCTAGAATCGATTTGGATTCATGCCGGGGCGTTCAACTACTGAAACGATTCATCTCGTACGGAGATTAGTGGAGGAGCAGTATAGGGAGAGGAAGAAGGATTTTCAAAGAAAGCATATGATAAAGTTTCGAGGCAGGTCCCGTGGAGGTGTTTGGAGGTTAGCGGTATTCGGTAGCGTACATTAGTGTGATTAAGGATATGTATGATAATGCTAATACTCTGATGAGGACTGGGGGTGGAGACTCAGAGTATTTCCCTGTGGTGATGGGGTTGCACCAGAGATCAGCTCTTAGCCCATTTTTATTTGCCTTGGCGATGGATGTATTGTCGCGTCACATCCAAGGGGAGGTTCCATAGTGCATGCTATTTTCCTATGATATAGTATTGATTGACGAGATGCATAGCGGAGTAAACACGAGGTTGGAGGTTTGGAGACAGATCTTGGAGTCTAAAGGTTTCAAATTGAGTAGAACCAAGATAGAATACTTGGAGTGCACATTCACTGACGGGACCCATAATACAGGTGTAGAGGATAAGCTTGATGCTCAAATTATCTGCAAGAGAGCGAGTTTTAAGTATCTCAGATCTTTTATCCAGGGTAACTGGGAGATTGATGAATATGTCGCGCATCGCAATGGAGCGGGATGGATGAAGTGGAGTCTCGCTTCTGGTGTTTTATGTGATAGGAATGTGCCATTAAGACTTAAGGGTAAGTTTAATAGAGTGGTGATTCGACCGACTATGCTGTATGGGGCTGAGTGTTGGCCAGTCAAGAACCCCCACGTGCAGAAGATGAGAGTAGCAGAGATGAGGATGTTGAGATGGATGTGTGGGTGCACCAGGAGAGATAAGATTAAAAATGAAGATATCCAGGACAGAGTAGGAGTAGCCTCGATGGAAGACAAGATGCGGGAGTCGAGGCTGAGATGGCTTAGACATGTTAAGAGAAGAAGCATTGATGCTCTAGTTAGGAGGTGTGAGAGATTGGCCATGGAGAGTTATGAAGAGGTCAAGGTAGGCCTAAGAAGTATTAGGGAGAGATGATTAGATATGACATGGTGCTGCTTCAGCTCACTGAGGAAATGGCCCTTGATAGGAGAGTATGAAGGACGAGGATTAAGGTAGAAGGTTAGTTGGTAGTTTATAGTTGTTCACCGATAGTCTTAGTAATATGCATGTGCCTTCATATTCTTAGATTTTTATTATGTTATGTGGTTTTGTTCACCTCGGGTATTGTATTTCCTGTTGCTATTATTTGGTGCCAATTATCCTCTATCTCTCCATTTGTTTCTTTTATCTTCTATCTTTCTTCTTCCCTTGCTTTCCTCTTCTTCTTCTTGCCCTTCCTGGGCCGAGGGTCTACTAGAAACAACCTCTCTACCTGAATTTGGTAGGGGTAAGGTCTGCGTACAGACTACCCTCCCCAGACCCCACTTGTTTGGATCAAACTGGGTTTGTGGTTGTTGTTGTTGTTGTTAGGTCTCCTGATAGACTGAAGGCAGCAACCCCTAGCTAATGCCCGTACGATCAAGTACCAGGATCTGCACAAAATAGTGCAGAGTGTAGTATTAGCACAATCGACCCTATGTGCTGGTAAGTGTCGAGCCAAACCTCGGCAAAGTAATGACAAGGCTAGGACACAACAATTAAATAACCTGCAGTTACACAGTATCTAGCAGAATAACCGCAATATAAGTAATTTAAAAATAACGGGGGAGGGGTAACATGCTATGAGGAAATACCGACATAAAGAATCCCAGTAATAGTGGAATAAGACAATTAAGGTGTTTGAACCGAAAACATCAAGAAATCATAACAAACAAACAATAAATGCACGTCATTACCCTTTATGCTTTTTCTCTCAATCCTCACCAATGCAATCAAGTAATGAAAATGTGATCGACATCACCCTTCATGCTTTATCTCACTTCCTCACCATATAAATTTTATAAATGTGCACAGCATCACCCTTTGTGCTTTATCACTCTTCTTCACCATATGCATCAATCAAGGTAATTGTACACGGCATCACCATTCGTGCTTTATCACTCTTTCCTCACCATATGCATAAGTATGAATGTGCACAACATCACCCTTCGTACTTTATCTATCTTTTCTCATACAAACAATAGAAACAATAAAATTTCGATAAGGGAGTCAACAATAAGTATAAATATATCCTGGCAAGGGAATCAACAATAAGTTTAAATACATTCCGGCAAGGAAATCAACTATAACCAAACTTGTACCAATAATCAACCTCACAATTGAACCTCAACTAGATCCAATGTTCAACAATAACCAAATACCAAGAAGGTAGATAAATCTTGCTCAACATGGATAATCAACAATTTAGACATTCGTATTACTTATTAGGAAACACAACGATCACAATTTAAGACTAACGGGCATGCTTAATACAAGCGTATAAATATCACTACACCTATACGTTGTACACTACACGATCACATAGAAATTAAAGAACAATACCTACTCCCTCAAGCTAAGTCTAGACAAAACACTTACCTCGAACTTCCACGGCCAACCTAAGCCTTAAACACTGCTTTCTCTTTAGAATTGCCTCTAATTTAATTGTATCTAGTCAATATTAACTTATCAACATTAACAAATGCTAAAGAAGTTAAACCCAATGCTAAATTATAGGTTTTCTATCATTTTCTCTGAAGAGCCAAAAATAGACCCCGGGATCGCCTGGTAAAAAACTCGACATTCGAACCAAAACCCGATCACTCATTCACCCACGAGCCCGAATATGTAAGTAGTTTTGACATCCGACCCCAAAATGAGGTCTAAATTTCAATTATTCAAAAAGCTTTAATTCTACCCAAATTCCTAATTTATGCCATGAAAACTCTTGATTCTTGATTAAAAAATGATGGAAAATATTGGGCAATTAAAAGAGTAAAGTTTAGAATTGATTACCATCACTTGGTGGATGAATTTGTGTGAAGAAAATTGTCTCTAGGTCTTCGGAGTTCGAAAATATGAAGAAAATGGGTTCGGCCCATTTCGAAATTTATTTTAAAAAGACTAGGTATGCCTTCATCGCTTTCGCAATGGATTAGACCCAGATTGCCTTCGTGTTCACGTTGAATGGCCCGCATTCGTGGAGCTTTAGCTCCTCAGGACTTCGCATTCGCAGTCAAAGGGCCGCGTTCGCGTAGAACATTTTCCTTTTCACCTGTTCCCGACCAAAAAGCCTTTGCATTCGCGATAGGTGGTCCCCGTTCGTGAAGGGTAACCCCCTAAGGCTTCATATTTGCAACTTGTGTCTCGCTTTCGTGTAGAAGGAATTTTCCTTTAGTCCTAATTTGCTCTTTGCATTCGCGAGAGTTACTTCACGAACACGAAGAAGGAATTACCTGAGCACCTGCAACTTTTCTAAGTGTAAAAACATCCCAATCACCCTCTGAAACTTACCCAAGCCCTTGGGGCTCTAAACCAAACATGCACACTAACCTAAAAAACATCATATGGACTTACCCGTGCGATATAATTGCCAAAATAGCATCTAGAACATCACGTTTAGCATCAGAATCAAAGAAAAATCTCAAGAACTTGAGTTTCAAATTTCACAAATGAGTGTCTGATTCACGTCATATGAAGTCCGTTTCTTACCATATTTTACAGGCATAACTTAAATATCATATAAGACATGTATCGAGTTGCGGAACCAAAATACGGGCTCGATACTATCAAATTCAAAAACATTTAAATTTCCAAAAACTCTTATGATTTTAGTTAAACAATTTTCTTCAAAAATTTCTTTCTCGGGTTTGGGGCCTCGAAATTCGTTTCCGGGGATACGCCCGAGTCCCAAATTTTTTTGCGGACCTTCCAGAACCGTCAAATCACGGGTCTGGATTTGTTTATCCAAAATGTTGACTGAAGTCAACTTAAATTCAATTTTAAGGCAAAAATATAAATTTTATCAAATTTCCACATTAAAACATTCTAGATATATGTCCAGACTGCGTGCACTAATCGAGGTGAGATAAAAGGAGTTTTTATGGGCTCGGAACACTTAAATGCCTTATAAATCAAGTAGGTCATCACATCCTCCACCTTTAAAACAACCATTCATCCTCGAGTGGACATAGGAAAGAAATACCTGAGTCGGGGAAAATATGGGGATAACGGCTCCGCATATCGGACTCGGACTCCTATGTAGCTGCCTCGGCAGGCTGACCTCTTAACTGAACATGAACAGAAGGGAACTTCTTCGATCTCAACTAACGAACCTACTGATCTAGAATAGTTACCGGCTCCTCCTCATAGGTCAATTCCTTGTCCAACTGGACAGTGCTGAAGTCTAACATGTGGGATGGATCGCCGTGATACTTCCGAAGCATGGACACATGAAACTAGGTGTACAACTGATAAACTCGGCGGCAACGCAAGTCTATAAGCCACCTCTCCCACTTGATCAATTATCTCAAAAGGACCAATGAACCTAGGGATTAGCTTGCTCTTCTTCCCAAATCTCATCACGCCCTTCATGGGCGACACCCCAAGCAACACTCGCTCTCCGACCATGAATGACACATCATGAACCTTACAGTCGGCATAACTCTTCTATCTGGACTGAGATGTACGAAGCCTATCCTGTATGATCTTTACCTTATCCAAGGCATCCTAAACTAGATCGGTACCCAACAAACGAGCCTCTCTCTGCTCAAACCATCCAACCGGCAAATGACATCGCCTACCATATAAAGACTCATAGGGAGCCATCTGGATGCTTGAATGGTAACTGTTGTTGTACGCAAACTCCGCTAGAGGTAAAAACCGATCCCAAGAACCTCCAAAGTCAATAACATATGCTCGAAGCATATCCTCCAAAATTTGAATAGTATGCTCGAACTGTCCGTCCGCCTGTGGATGAAATGCTGGCTCAAGTCGACATATGTACCCAACTCATGGTGTACTACTCTCTAGAAATGCAAGGTGAACTGTGTACCCTGATCAGAAATGATAGACGCGGGCACACCATGAAGACGAACGATCTCCCAAACATAAATCTCTGCCAATCGCTAAGAAGAATAGGAAACCATAACAGGAATAAAATGCACTGACTTGGTCAGCCTATGCATAATAAGCCATATTGCATCAAACTTCCTTTGAGTCTGTGGGAGTCCTAAAATGAAATCCATAGTGATCCGCTCCGACTTCCACTCAGGAATATCAATCTTTTGAAAAAAACCACAACGTCTCTGATGCTCGTACTTTACCTACTAACAATTCACACACCGAGCTACATAGGCAACAATTCCCTTCTTCATTCTCCTCTACCAATAATGCTTCCGTAAATCCTGATAGATCTTAGTGGCACCCAGATGAATAGAATATCGGGAACCGTGGGCCTCATCTAGAATCAACTGACAAAGTCCATCCATATTAGGCACACAAATACGAACCTACATCCTAAGAACTCCATCATCTCCAACTGCAACCTGCTTGGCACCCCCGTGATGCACTGTGTCTCTACGGACAAAAAAATAAGGATCGTCATACTGCCGATCTCGGATACGCTCAAATAATGAAGGACAGGCAACTGTGCAAGCTAGAACATGGATAGATTCAGAAACATTCAACCTTTCAAATAGATTAGCTAAATCTTGGACAACCAAGGCAAGCAGTCTCTCCCTAACTGGAATATATGCAAGGCTGCCTGTACTGGCCGACTTCCTACTCAATGTATTGTCCACTATAGTGGACTTTCTCGGATGATACAAGATGGTAATATCATAGTCTTTCAACAGCTCCAACTACCTCCTTTGACTCAAATTTAGATCCTTATTTTTGAACAAGCATTGCAAACTTTTGTGATCCGTGAACACCTCACATGACACGCCATACAAATAATGCCTCCAAATCTTCACTGCGCATACAATGGTTGCTAACTCCAAATCATGAAGTGGATAATTCTTCTTGTGGATCTTCAATTATCGTGAAGCATATGTTATAGCCTTGCCAGTATACATCAATACAACGCCAAGTCGAATACGCGATGTATCACAATACACTGTATATAGCCCTGAAGCTGTAGGTGAAACCAACACTAATGCAGTAGTCAAAGCTGTCTTGAGCTTCTAAAAGCTCACCTCACACCCGTCCGACCACCTGAACTGGGCACCCTTCTGTGTGAACCTGGTCATCAGGTCTGCAATAGATGAAAACCCAACAACAAACTGACGGTAATAACTTGGCAAACCCAAAAAGCTCCAGATATTTGTAGCTGGTATGGGTGTCGGCCAGTCCTTGACTCCCTCTATCTTATTTGGATCTACCGAATACCCTCTGGTGATATAACATGACCCAAGAATGCAACCTAACACAACCAAAACTCACACTTTGAAAACTTAACATACAACTAACTATCCCTCAATGTCCGAAGAACGATTGAAGATATTGCTCGTGCTCCTCCCAGCTGCGGTAATAAATCAAAATATCATCAATAAAGACAAACACAAAGGAATTCAAATAAGGATTGAACACTCAGTTCATTAAATCCATGAAAGCTTCTAGGGTATTTGTCAACTCGAATGACATCATTAGGAACTCATAATGCATATACCGCGTGCAAAAAGCTATCTTAGGGATATCAGATGCCTTAATCCTCAATTGATGGTAGCTAGATATCAAATCAATCTTTGAATATACCTTGGCACCCTAAAGCAGATCAAGAAAATCATCAATCCTTGGCAATGGATGTTTGTTGTTGATGGTGACTTTGTTCGATTGTATATATTATACACACATCCTCATCGACCCATCCTTCTTCTTAACAAACAACACCGGTGCACCCCAAGACGAGACACTCGATCTGATAAAGCCTTTATCAAGAAGGTCTTACAACCCTTTAATTCTTTCAACTCAGGTGGAGCCATATGATATGTTAGAGTAGAAATGGGTTGAGTGCCTAGAGCCAAATCAATGCAAAAGTCAATGTCCTTGGCGAGTGGTATCCCCAGCATGTCTGAAGGAAATACCTCTGAAAACTCACAAACAACGGGCATAAGATCCATAGAAGGGACCTCGATGCTAGAATCATGAACAAACGCCAAATAGGACAAACAACCCTTATCAACCATATGCCGAGCCTTCATATATGAGATAACCTTGCTGGTAGAATGACAAAAAATTCCTTTACACTCCAAACGAGGAAACCGTGGTAATGCTATAGTCACGGTCTTGGCATGACAATCTAATATAGCATGACAAGGGGAAAAACCAATCCATCCCCAAAATGACATCAAAGTCAACCATATCGAGAAGTAGGATATCTACATGGTCTCAAGACCCCCAATAACAACCATACATGTACGATAAACATTATCTACCACAATAGAATCACCTACCAGTATAGACACATATACAAGAGCACTCAAATAATAATGTGGCACAACCAGATAATGGGAAAATTAAGAAGATACATAAGAATATATGGACCCTGGCTCAAATAGAACAGAGGCATATCTTCTGTACACTAAAATCGTACTTGTGATAACTGTATCAGAGGCCTCAGACTTAGGTCTGCCCGGCATAGCATAACATTGGGGCTGAGCCCCACCACTCTGAATTGCATCCCTAGGACGACCCATATTGGATGACCTCTACCTCTAGCTACCTGGCCTCCACTTCTAGCAGCCTGACCTCTGCCTCTAACACCTCTACCGCAACCTCTAGCTGGGTGAGAGAAATGTGGAACACCCGGTGAAGGATCATAGCATGAGACCCTTGGTGTTGAGAACTGCTCGAGACTCGAGGGCAAAACCTAGCAACGTGCCTCGTATTACAACAAGTTTAACAAGATTGGGCTGCTGAGACTATTGACTCTGAAACTGACCAAGACGATCTGGATAACTACCCTTGAAACTCTAGAGTAGAGGTGCACTAATAAGGGCTGGTGGAGCACCGTAGGGCAACTGATCAGAATACTGCATATGAGAACCACGACCACCTAAAGCACCATGAGAAACTGGGCGTAGGAGGATGGCCTCTACCAAAAGAATCCTTGCCTTCAAATGAGGAACCACTGAATTTGCCAGAATGATGAGGCCTCTTATTAGACCCCTGATCTCTCCATTGAGCTAAAACCATCTCAACCCATCTGGCCATATTGACTATATCCTGGAAAGAAATATCGCTACCTGTCTCTTTAGCCATCTATAGTCGAATAGGCTGAGCGATTCCCTCAATAAAGCTCCTCATCCGCTCTCTCTAGGTGGGGAGTATCAGAAGAGAATGGCGAGCCAAATCAATAAACCTCGTCTCGTACTGGGTGAAAGTCAGAGAACCCTGCCGGAAACGCTCGAACCGCATGCAGTACTCCTCTCTCTAAGTGACATGAAGAAACTTCTCAAGAAATAACTGTAAGAACTGGTCCCAAATGAGAGCTGATAATCTAATTGGTCTAGACAAACAATAATCTCTCCACCATTTCTTGGCGGAACCTGACAGACAAAAAGCAGCAAAGTTTACCCTATTGGTCTCCACTATCTCCATGTCCCGAAAAACCTCATGACAACTGTCTAGTAATCCTGGGGATCCTCTAAAGATATACTACCATAAGTAGCCGTGAACAGCTTCGTAAACCTATGCAACATCCACAAAGCATCGACAGACATAGCTGTTCCATCACCGATCTGAGCTACTATACCCGGCTGAACTACTCCAACTGGCTGAGTTGTGGAGTCTTAAACTGGTGAGCCATCTGCTCTGGAGTGCAGATAGTGGGAGTTTATACTCTTTCCCCAACCCGAGAGACGGCTGGTGCTACAGGAAGCAAGCCTGCTTGAGCGTCACTCCCCATAAGGCCCACTAGATGGACCATAGCATCCTGGAGTACTAACGTAGTAATAAACCCCTCTAGGACCTAATCTGGGCCCATCAAAACTGTCTGGCCAGAACCTCATCATCACACTCAATCTGAGGTTCCGATGCTGGTGCTGCTGCTCTGGGCTGAGCTGTGGCCCTGCCTCGGCCTCCCCTCTGCCCCTTGTAGATGCTGCTACTAGGGGCTTGGGCTGCTGATCACTGGATGAAGAAACACGTGTTCTTGCCATCTGTGAAAAAACAAAGTAGAAGTTCAATTAGCATTGAGAATCACAATCGCACGACGAAGAAGAATAGAAGTGAAACTGTTCCTAACTTTGTAGACTATGGGAGACAAGTACAGACGTCTCCGTACCAATCGCTCAGACTTTACCAAGCTTTTCCATGAATTTTGAGACCTAAGAAAACATAAGCTCTGATATGAACTTGTCAGAACTCGGATTTCTCACTCTCTGGAGTCTTGATGGCGCCTACTAGGGAAAGCCAGGCAAGACAATAATTCCAATTATTTTACCCTTTTCATTTTTAATCCATTAACAATTTGTAAGTTAATATTTTATAAACAATAGAAATAATAATGTGGAAGAATGAAATTTAACAATTAAGCTCGTACCAATACAAATCCATGAACATAAACCACCCAGATTTGGTGTCACTGTCTCACAGACTATCTAAGATAAACATCAAATAAAGTCTAATCAAGGAAGTACATGTCTGTCTCTAAAATAGAAAGGAACAGAAAGAAACTAGATAGAAAGGGGATGCCTAGTCTTGTGAACGCATGCATATCTACCTTGGGTCTCCAGATGGACTCAAGGTAGCAACCCCTAGCTAAGGTCTATATGCTCTAATATCGGAAAAAAAGAGTGCAAAGTGTAGTATTAGCACAATCGACCCCATGTGCTAGTATGTGTCGAACTTAACCTCGCCAAAGTAGTGACGAGGCTAGGGCACAAAAATCAAATAACCTGCAGCTACACAGTATCTAGCAGAATAACCGCAATAGAAGTAATTCCAAAATAATGGGGGAGAGGTAACATGCTATGGGAAATACTGACATAAAGAATCATAGTAATAGTGGAATAAGACAATTATGGTATTTGAACCGAAAACAACAAGAAATCATAACAAACAGGCAATAGATGCACGTCATCACCCTTCATGCTTTTACTCTCAATCCTCACTAATGCATTAAAGTAAAGAAAATGTGCACGAAATCATCTTTCGTACTTTATCTCACTTCCTCACCATATAAATATTAGAAATGTGCACGACATCATCCTTTGTGATTTATCACTCTTATTCACCATATGAATCAATATCAATGTAAATGTACACGGCATCACCCTTCGTGTTTTATCACTCTTTCCTCACCATATGCATAAGTATGAATGTGCACGGCATCACCCTTTATACTTTATCTATTTTTTCTCACCCAAACAATAGCAACAACAAATTCCGGCAAGGGTTTCAACAATAAGTATAAATCTATCCTGATAAGGTAATCAATAATAAGTATAAATATATCCCGACAAAGGAATCAACAATAAGAATTCAATACGTCCCGACAAGGGAATCAACTATAACCAAACTTTAACCAATAATCAACTGCACAATTGAACCTTAACTAGATCTAATGTTCAGTAATAACCAAATAGAGGGTAATCATAAATCTTGCTCAACATGGATAATCAACAATTTAGACATTCGTAGTACTTATTAAAAAACACAACGATAACAATTTAAGACTCATAGAAATGCATATAGATACTCATCACCACACCAATACGCCGTAGACTACACTAACACATAGCAATTAAAGAACAATACCTACTCTCTCAAGCTAAGGCTAGACCAAATACTTACCTCGAATTTTCACGGCCAACTCAAGCCTCAAACACCGGTTTTCCTTTAGAATTTGCCTCCAATTCTATTGCATCTAGTCAATATTAACTTATCAACATCAATAAATGCTATTGAATTTAACCCAAATGCTAATTTATAGGGTTTTTATCATTTTCTCCAAAAAGCCAAAAATTGATCCCGGACCTGCCTGGTCAAAACTCGAGGTTCGGACCAAAACCCGATCACCTATTCACCCACGAGCCTGAATAAATAGGTATTTTTGAAATCCGACCCCAAAATAAGGTCTAAATTCCAATTATTCAAAAAGCCACAATTCTACCCAAATTCCTAATTTATACCATGAAAACTCTTGATTCTTGATTAAAAAGTGATTAAAAATATTGGGTAATTGAAAGAGTAAAGTTTAGAATTGATTACCAACACCTTGAGGATGAAATTTTGTGAAGAAAATCACCTTCAGGTCTTGGGAGTTCAAAAATATAAAGAAAATTGGTCCTGCCCATTCTGAAATTAGTTTTAAAAAGATTGGACATGCCTTCATCGCGTTCGCGATAGGCCAGCCACGTTCGCGATGGGTCAAATCCAGATGGCCTTCACGTTCGCGTTAAATGGCCCGCATTTGCGGAGCTTTAGCTCCTCAAGCCTTTACGTTCACGATAAAAGGGCCGCATTTCGCGTAGAACATTTTCCCTTCCCCTAGTTCCCGACCAAAAGGCCTTAGCATTCGGGAAGCAGGTCCGCATTTGTGAAGGTTAGCACCCCCAAGGCCTATGTATCACATTCCCATAGAAGGAATTTTCCTTCTGTCCCACTTTGCTCTTCACGTTAGTGAGAGTTACTTCCCGAACGCGAAGAAGGAATTACCTGAGCACCTGCAACAGCAAAACCTGCAACGTTTCTAAGTGTAAAAACATCCTAATCCCCCTCTGAAAGTCACCCGAACCCACGGGACTCAAAAATAAATATGCACACTAACTTAAAAACATCATATAGACTTATACGTGTGATCAAATTGCCAAAATAGCATCTAGAACTTCACGTTTAGCATCAAAATCAAAGAAAAATCTCAAGAACTTTTACGTTTGAAATTTCACAACCGAGGGTCCGATTCACGTCATAAAAGGTCCGTTTCTTACTAAATTTTACAAGCATAACTTAAATACCATATAAGACCTATACCGAGCTATGAAACCAAAATACGGGTCCGACACCGTCAAGTTCAAACACATCCAAATTACCAAAAACTCTTATAATTTTAGGTAAATAATTTTCTTCAAAAATTCATATCTCGAGCTTGGGGCCTTGGAATTTGATCCCGGGCATGCGCCCAAGTCCCATATTTTTTTACGGACTCTCCGAGACTGTCAATTCACAGGTTGAGGTCTATTTACCCAAAATTTTGATAGAAGTCAACTTAAATTCAATTTTTAAGGCAAAACTAGCATTTTTATCAAATTTTCACATAAAAATGTTCCGGCTATATGTCCGGATCGCATACGCCAATCAAGATTAGATAAAAGGAGGGTTTTAAGTACTTGGGATATAGAATTAACTTATTAATCAAGTTAAATATTATTATTATCATTAAATATTAATATTATTAATCATTAAAAGTGAGTACCATTAATTATTAGTTAAGTTAAATATAAATAAAAGGCCTAAAACTCATAAAATGGGCTGTTGGAAAACAAAAGGCTTCAAGCCTTAAGCAAAATAGAACTATGTTCTCTCATTAATGCAAAAGGCAGAAGGCAAAAGCCTTAGATGATAAACAAAACTAGTGTTCTGTTCGCTCACGAAACAGAGAGCCACGAAATAGAGGCTGCTTACTCACGCAGGCAACAAAAAATTCTAGGTATATTTACAAATCATTAGTTTTTTAACTCAGGTATATACAATTTCCAATTCTCAATTATCCTACAGTAGTAGTAGGTAAGAATTGGATAGTTAATTCCCTTCTTTCTCTGTATCAATAGTAAAATTTCGTGTTTAGGTGTGAAACTTTAAAATTAATTAAAATGCACTGGTTGTTGTAGAATTGATTATTTGACTGATGTTAATTGGACTGGGGCCTACATATTGGCTCGAGAAGTTTTGAGTTGAGTTGATATAATCCTTTACTAAAGTGATTTAACTCTAAAAAGTACACATACAAGAAGTTTGGTGAATTGCTTAAAAGAGTTTATATGTTCTTAATTGGAGCGAGTGAATACCTATTAATTTAGAATTATTCTAGCAAAAGTTTAGATGATTTGTTATGATATATGTTCATACATTTTCAAATTTTTGTGTTATTTTTATATGCCATTTTCATGTTTAAAATTTATGAAGAAGAAAGAATTTTTAGAAATACTTTTGAATATTTGTTTCATTCCTCTATCATGCCTTACATATAAGGATACTGGTATGAGTATGTATGGGATGTTACAGAAAAGATTTAGAGATTAAAAGTCACAATAAGAAGTTTTAGAAAGAAAATATTTTTGGAGTATCCTTTATTCTGAGAAAGGGTTATCGTCTAGGCCGAGGGTCCTGACCAATGCGTTGACTTCCTAAAACCACTTGTGCCAAAGTAGGGGGCACACGAGCCGAATTTACTTAGCCAGACTAAGGTATGAGTTATGAGCGCTGAGAACCATGAAGCGAGTGGCATCTCGTGGATTGGGCATATTCGATCAGTTGGGATTGAACCTATGCCGATCACACGGCGACTAAGACAAAAATATGTTAGGATAGTTAGAACTCCCAATGTATAAAGTAAAATTTTCTTATAAAAAAGAAAAAAAGTTTTTTTTTTAAAAAAAAATTCATAACCTGCTATTATGTAATTAATTTAGAGTTGTTAGTATAAGCTTTATGTTTTACATGCATTTAGAATCTTTGCTCGTAATGTATATATTATTAAATTTTTTCCCCTATCGTTGAGACTCACTGAGTACAATGGATGGTATTGACGTTCTATTTTAGGAATCTATGTTAGTCTGCGGTACAACGAAGGAACTGATTTTGCAGCTGAGCATGCTACAATTTAGGACTTCCCTCTCTTCCAGTAATATTGGTGAGCTCTGCTTTTGTTCGTAGAGTATTCCTTTGAGTCATAGTTATGTAGTTATATTTCTTTGTTTACTTGGAGAACTAGACAAGCAATCTCATATCGTGAGTAGTGCATCAGTGTTGGCCCAAGTGAAGGTTTTTTCTTAAGATTGACAAAGGAAGCTCAAGCATGAACCAGGTCCATCCCCATAGACACAGGCAGATTCGAGGATGAGGGATGCACGAGAAGGAGATAAGGTTAACTTGGTATAATTAATATCTCCTGGTCGAAAAGGTTGCATAAGTGATAAAGACAAAGACTCCTTAATCAAAGAGAACACTATCCAAGATAAGGGAGGAGTTAGAAGATGAGATAACTAGAATTCTTCCACCAAGGAAGATTAGCATTAGAACTCTAGTTATTTCTTAATCTACTAACTCTATATATTTCAGGATGTTCTCATTTTACATGTATGCACAAACGAAAAAGTTAAAAGTTAATTGAGAGCAACATAGCAAGGCATTTTGCAACCAGTTCGTATGTGATTCAAGTGTGCAAACCTGAAGCTACATGAACCAAATAGAAGAAGTGGGTCCAAGTGTCGGACATTTATTCTAGTTCAATTGCAGTAGGTATTTTCATATTGTACCTTTCAACTTTATCTAGAGGAAATTGTAATAGCTACTTAGAGTATTCAAGTTAGAGCTGACTTATAGTTGTCACAAATGTTAGAGGCAGTTTGCCACAACAGGATTAGAGTTAATCCTAGATTTACAAAAAGTGTTTTGTAAATACAGTTTTTGATTCAGTGATTTAGTGGAGAGTTTGGAAAAATCCTACTGAGAAGTTGGTCGTGATTTATTTATCTTTTGAGCTAGATGTTTTCACATAAAATACTTGTGTTATTTACTTTGCACATTTACTATTTTAGCAGTAGTATGTTAATGAACAATTAGAAGAACCAAGTCCTTCCATAATCAGTTTAGGTGAAAAATTGGACACCACACAAATCCCCCCCCCCCTCTTGTGTGGTACTAAAGTTAAAACATCAATTGATATCAGAGTGGATTATCCTTGAAGAGGCTAACACCTTAGTAGAAGATCAAGATGAGGGCACCATCTAGAAATTGGGAAGGATAATCCACTGGTAGGCCACCACTCTTCAATGTCCAATACTACTCCTGGTGGAAAAATAGAATGAGAGACCACATCATAGGAGAAGACTATAAGCTATGGGACATTGTCACTGATGGCCTCCTGGCTACCATGAAAGAAGAATATTGAAGGAGAAGATGTGCCAAAAACAAGAGCTGACTGCACTGCTGAGGACTTGATGAAATGGGAGAAGAATGCCAAGGCCAAGAAATGGCCCGTGTGTTGACTTGGTCTAGAAAAGTACAACATAATTCAAAGATGTACAACTGATAAGGAAATTTGGGACACTTTTCAAGTGGCTCATGAAGGAACACCTTAATTACAGAGGTCTAGAGGAACTTTACTATATTCTCAATATGAGAATTTCACTATGAAGGAAGGAGAAACCATCCAAGAGATGTATACAAGGTTCACCATACTAATAAATGAACTTAAGTCTCTTGGAAGGGTTACTCTTGAAGAAGACAAAGTTGAGAAGATTCTGCTAGTCTCTTGGGAGAGCAAAATCACATCTATTCAAGAATCAAAGAACATTGCCGCTCTTAAGTTGGATAAGCTAATTGGAAATCTCACTGCTTATAAACTTAGAAGGCAAACCATGAAGATGGATGTACCTAAGAAAGAAATGAGCCTGACACTCAGAATCACTGAAGGTTTTGATCTAGAGGAGGATTAAATGGCTATGATCGCAAAGGAATTTAAGAAGTACCTAATGAGAGGAAAGGATTCTTCAAAAAGTGGAAGCTACAACAAACCAAGGGTTGCTAAAAAACAAACCAGTGAGGGCTGTTACAAGTGTGGGAAGACTAATCACCACATCAAAAAATGCCGTCAATGGAAATTGAATGGAAGAAGGAAAGAGATGAACGAAGAAATAGGAAGAAGGAATGTGTTTATCCCAAGAAGGACAAAGGATCAACAAAGGCTATGGTTACTGCATTGGGAGAAAGCTCAGATGAGGATTCAGATTATGAAGATGGGGTTGAACAATAACTTATGGCAATTGGAGAATCCGATGAGGAATTTGAGGTAAGTATAATCCATCTCAAAGATCAGACTAAGTTTTCGCCTAAATAAAGGCTGTCTGAGTTACTTCTAGATTTTATTAATGAATATGAGGATATAAACTATGAAAAGGAATAGTTTTCTAAGGAACGTGTGATTCTAAAAGCAAAGTGTAAGAACCTGGAACTTAGAGTTAGTGAGACTGTAAGTGAAAATACTACACTAAAGAACCAGGTACATGCATATGAATAAAATGTCCTAGAACTTAGATTTGAAAACCTAAAACTGAAATTAGGAACAAGTAATAAGACAACTAACTGACACAACGATGAGCAGGTAAGAATTTTGAAGGAGGATCTAGGCAAGGTGAAACATGAACTAGACAGAACTTGTAAATGGAACAGGTCCTCCGATGCTCTTTCATGGCTATAGGAACATCATAGTAGCAATAGAATAGGACTTGGCTTTGGGAATCATCAACCTAAATGGGATCCCAAAAGCAAGTACCTTACACTTTCTAAGAATATGATTTGTACTCATTACAGTAAAACACGTCAATATAAAAGTAAATGTAATGCAAAAGAAAAGCAAGCCAAAAGAGAAAAAGATTTTTCAAGAAAAGAATAGGATACCAAGTTGGGCTAAAAGAATTTAATTCATACTTTTTCGTATAGAAATGGACCAAAACTAGTTTGGGTTCCTAAAACTATCCCCTGATTTTGTTTTGCAAGCCCAAGTGAAGGGGAGCAGCCAAATATGGTACATGGATAATGGCTGCTCAAAGCACATCATAGGAAGCAATAACCACTTCCTTTCACTTGAGGACCTCAAATGAGGTAATATCTCCTTTGGAAATAGGAAGAAAGGTGAGATCTTGGGGTTGGTAAGGTAGTAAGACTGACTCTCACTCTATGAGAATGTCTACTTGATAGATGACCTAAAATGCTATCTAATTAGTGCATCACCACTGTGTGATAGAGGTAACCTGGTAGCATTCACCTCTACCAAATATTTTGTGATTTATCTTACCACTGACAAGATTATTTTGTAGGGAAAAAGAGTGATATATATATGTATTGTAGATCTATCCACACTTTCAGAAAATGAACCTACTTGTAAGTGTGTTGGATACTGATTCCCTCATTGGCATAAGAGACTTAGACATACAAGACTGAGTCAACTCAACTAATTAGTCTCCAAGGACTTGGTGATAGGAATTCCTAACATCAAGTTCAAGGAGAAAAAGTTTGTGAGGCTTGTGCAAGAGAGAAGCAGGTAAGATCCTCTTTTAAATGCAAGAAAGTGGTAAGTACCACCAAACGATAGAACTGGTCCATATGGATCTCTATGGTCCAGTGAGAACATTAAGCAGAGATGGTAAATGATATGTGATGATGCTTGTTGTTGATTACTCTAGGTTTACTTGAAAATTATTAATAACATCTAAAGATGAAGAATTTGACATGTTCACTTCCTTTGTTAGAAAATTCTGAAACAACTAGGTAATAAACTTGTATCAATTAGGTCTCATCATGGCACTGAAACTGAAAATGATAAATTTGCTGAATTTTGTGATAAATTTCTACTCCCAGGACTCCACAATAAAATGAAGTAGTTGAAAGAAAGAATTGGACACTTGAAGATATGGCTAGGACTATGTTTCTTTCTAGTAAACTACCCCATAGATTATGGGCAGAAGCTATAAATACTGTATACTACATCATAAATAGGTGCATGACTAGACGTCTTGTTGTGTATGTGAGCATGTGATTTTTCCCTTACCTGAATTGCTCCTACAGAATCTCAAAAACTAGATATTGTTTCCTTTTAATTATTTATTATTTTTAGGAATTATCGTAGAATTTTCCTAATTGTTGCATTTTCGTGTGCATATGTAATTTTATTTTTAATTCATAAAAAGTATAAAAAATATGTTTAATTTGAATTTAGAATTTAATTTTATATTTTTAGATTAATTAGTAAATTGGTGTTTCATAAAAATTGAAAAAAGCACAAAAAAATAACCAATTTGGCACTTTATTGTTTAATTTCAAATTTTGGTAGTTTTTCTTCAATTTGGTTTTTAATTAGTTAGATTAATTATTATTTAAAATTAATTAGTATTTTTGATAGGCTAATTTAGTTTTAGGATTTAATTTAGGCGGTTATTTTAATTTTTGAAAAAAAAAGAAAAGAATTTTGAAGAAAAATAATTTGAAAAGAAAAAGAAAAGAATTGGAGAATTTAGTTGATTGGGCCTTCTTTAATTTGAATTCCCTTTGACCTAACCAAATACCCCTTGTACCCGACAAAACCAGGTCAACACCAAACCAAACCTGTATTCAACCCGGTCCGACCATTCAAGTAAACTAAACAACCCTGTTTTTATTCCGTTGATCACAACCGTTGGATCCGTATCATCCAACGTCTCAGAACTAGGGTCCCTATTACCATATAAGAGTCCTAATGGCCCCTACCCCCATCAAACTCATCTCTCTTCACTCTCCCATCTTCAGAGATTCGTTCCTCTAAACCCTAGCTCCGCCCCATTTCCCCACCACCTCAGGCCGGCTGCGCTGCCTCTAAACCATTCAAAATTAGCACCATAGAATTTCCATGGTCTCCCCTTTCCCAATGCGATTCCCTTTCCCTTGAATCACTCTAATCCTCTCTGAATTTTAAATCAAAATTTCGAACCTTAAAACATCCCAAAACCCCAAATCGAAATTTTAGTGAAGAATTGGGGGCTAGTTGGATTTTATTCGAGTGTTGTTGTTGATTAAAGTCAAATTCGGCCAAAATTTGAAGTTTTGATGGTTTCTTTTCAATTTTCCACTGTCCAGACTATTTTTAGGTATTTTTCTTTATTCTTTATCTTCTGATTTTTAAACTTTCATTTGTAGTTCACTTCTCATCTTCCTCTGTTTCTTTCTTTTATTTTCTAATTTTTGTTTTTTTCCAGTTCTTTCATTTCTTTCTAATCATCCGTGTTTGCATGCTAGTCTTAGAGTTGTTTTGTTAGCATTTGTTTTCTGGTTTTAAGTTGTGTATAAAAAAATAAATAAATACAGACCCAGTTTGATCCCAACAGGTGGGGTCTGGGGAGGGAAGGATGTACGCAGACCTTACCCTATTTGTATGTGTTTTCTTTTTCTATTCCTATTTTTCTCTTTAGGCCCAACAAATTTCACGAGTTCCTATGACTCTGCAAGTGAACATTTGAGAGTTTTTTGAGCTTTCAATGTTGAATTGAGGCTCTGTTAAATTAGAAGCGCATGGAAATGATTCAATCCGGCTCTTGCAAGCCCAGGTTTGGGTTGAGCTATTGGGATATTATGACCCATTTGGTTCCCTAAATAAAAAATAGAGGTTCAAAGGTTAAATTAGGAAATTTAGGATATGGAATCTCTTGTAACTGAATAGGGAAGCTTCCTAGAAGCTGGGATTGGGACTTATCTCAGAAAACTGATTTTGAACTAGGGATTAAATAGCAAAAATGAAAATTCAAAAAGGATTAATTTGCAAAACTGAATCCTTTTATGCTGCCCTAAGGCTTGCCTAAAAAGGCACTTTTTCTTCTCTCAGAAGTCATAAATTAGAGAAAAAAATATCCTAAAAAACAAAACGGCTGAAACTTTTAAATTACACTGATTCCCAACATTTGCTTGGATAAAAATTTCTTAAAATTCTACTTAGTTTGGATTTTCTAATCCCCTCAATTAGGTAGAACCCATAAAAACTTCAAATCTTGCACCTGGGTTGAAGATGGTTTGATTTTGGGATTTTTAAAAGTTGATTTTGAGCTGCTGTGGGGTTTTACAGTTTCATTGATATTGCTGGTTTCTAGTTCTGCTGCTGTCTATTGCTTCCTCACTTCTTTTTCCTTTTGATTTCCAGGTAAATGTTCTTGAAACTTGTATAATGTGAGACTTGACTTGAAGATTGAAATGAAAAGTGAAAGTTTTGAAGCTTAGCATTAATTTTTTTGTTCATAGTTTAGCTCATCTTTGTTTTCATCTTGTCTGAATCCTTTGATTTTGAAAATCTTTTCTTCTGTTTCTACCACCCTTTTGACATCTAATGTTGAGCCTTGTATTACATTTGTTCCTTTGGGTTTCTTCTTTTGATAATCATGCACTGTGAAGGTTGAAGCTAGACCTCTAAAAGTCTTAATATCATGCTGGCTTTAGGTTTTAAGGAAGTTTATGCAACAGTTACATGTTTACTTGTAGTTTTCTTTTTCTGCTTTCATGTGTTAAAGGAACAAATCAATGTGGTTGAGAATCTTAATGGGGTTTTGAGGTCCATATAATTTGTATGATAGCTCTCTGGGATATTGGTAATATTAAGAAGAATTTGTTTGAATTTAAGTTTGTAAAGAAATAGTTAGTGTAGAACTCATGTGAAGATAATAGAAAGACAAAAATGGTCAAGACTGCTTTAAGAGTATAAGCATGTTACTGATGTAGTGTTGTCTTTGCATGAGCATATTAAGTTAGAATTGGTGTTTGAATTTCTGATTGATTATCTAGTTAATTTGTGCTTGAATGATTAAAATTCAGAAGTAATTTGTTAATTCAATGGCATGTTTCGTCAGTTTCGATTGGGTTTGCATTTTACTGATTATATACCAACGCTCAAACTCTGAAATTTGGTCTTAAGTTGGCCCATCAAACGAATGTCCCCTCCCTTTGACTCGTTATGCATGTTTTGTGTCCTTGACATCCATTCATTTGGGAATTGGGCTCATCTTTGGCCCAACTCATAAAACATTGGCAAATGGATTCGTACGTTCTTGTATTGTTGGGCCTGCCCCTTTTACTGTCCCTTCTGAATGGTTTTGAGAGCCTAAAGCGTCTCTCTTCTTTCAGATGATCGGCCATGTTGCTCTTAAAAGCATTGTTCCCCTTAATTAGTTTGGATATTAGCAGAAAAGTAGAATTCAACTTCTTTTAATATTTATTAATTAGATCCTTTCAATTAGTTGAGGTATGCCGTACCAAATAAAATCTCAAAAATGCATGACCCTAGTTTAATTAATTTAAATCCTTTAGAAACCGAGGTGTACCATTAAGTTAAATTTTCCACGACCCTCGCAAAGTTGAAATACGTAGTTGCTTTAGGCACGTTATTTTAAACAATTACCTTCCAAAACTCGGGTGTGCATTTCATGTGATCCAAATCCAAATCTAAATAATGTTAAATAAAATATGTCTCCGACTCCGGGTGCATTTAATGTGGCATGGTCCAAATACGTATTTTATATAATGTTGAATCTTCCTAAATTATTTAAAAGCGGTTAATAAGTTTAAATATACCATAGGCTAAAACATGTATTAAAATCAGATAATAGGCCACTTGTAATAACTTCAGCGACCTTGCTAGAACCACGGAATCCGGGTGGGGGGGGGGAGGGGGGGTGCCTAACACCTTTCCTCGGGTTAAGAGAAGTTCTTATTTGAAATTTCTGGTTCACAGACTTCCGCGATTTGTTATTTAAAATAAACCGGTGACTTGGGACACCAGAAAATAAACTATCCCAAGTGGCAACTCTGAATAAAAATGAATAAATAATTCCATGTCGAATAATGTCACTTAAATTGGAAAAACTCCCTTACACTACCTTCGGGGTGTGTAAAAAGGAGGTTTAACTGCTCTGGCGACTCTGCTGGGGATCGAAACTCAGAACTTTGGTTTAGTATTTAAGAATTCTAGCTTAGAATATCTATTATGATTGGATTTATTAATTATCTAAATTTTGTACATGTTTGAGCCTAGTATGCTCAATGCAGCTTTTATCGCTTTGATATTTTGTGAACTGTATGTAAACTGCCACGAAAACCTTCTTCTCTCCGAATCTTCTAAATCATCTGGGAAGTGTGCACTTTGTGTAACTTTTTTCCTGTTAGTCTTATTCTAAATTTTAGAATGAGGTTCGGATAAGTTGCGAAGCCAGTGAAGCTTCTGTATTCCCGGTACGCTACCCCCGGCTCGAGCTGTCCGCTCGAGTAAGCCAGGTCTAGAACAATAAACTCAGGTTTTAAACATTGTATAACAAAACCTCATGCCAGTCCCTAGTAGGAACGTTTGTTTGCATCATGTGCATTTGACTATGGAGACTCAACACATGGGTTAGGTTTGTCTAGGATAGGTGTACCTGCAATGAAAAGACCTTCTGATGCATCCAACTTGCTACTTGTGCCTTTATTGGCTTCGGGTTGCATGTTGTCCGGCTTGTGAATAATAGGGAAAAGTTGGGAAAAGAAAATAGCAATGTGAGGGCTAAGAGAGATAATTACCATTTTTGAAACACCAACGTCCAAAAGGTATTGACTCTCAGCCGAATTTTTGAAAACGGAGAGAAAAAAAGAAAATCTTGTTTCCAAAAATAGTTGGTTTTGTTTTCATTTTGTCAAATCTGCACGAACTACACTGGTTTGATTCTCATCGGATGCGGGATACGTAGGCAATCCCCATCGAGTCCAACTTTCCTTTTGCAAAATAGCCTAAAAAGAACAAAAAAATTTATTTTTTATTTCAAATAAGAAGGGTGATGCCATTGTTGTTTAAAATAAGCCGAATGTCCTCAAAAGGGGCCAAAAGGCCATTTTTGCAAGAACAACCACCTTTGGTCATTTTTCTAATTCTTGGTCGGTTAGCAAGCACAACATTAAAATCTTCTTTCCTAAAGTGCTGAAAGGCCATATTTGCAAAGCTAGGTTTTATTTTTGAAATGAAAATTTTGAAAAATAGTGTTTACCTTTTTTTGTTTTTTAGTCAAAATGAGTTATTAAATTACCCTAATAAATGTGCAGGATGAATACAAATGAAAATGAACCCTTCGCAGCTCTTAAAGAGATCCCCTTACAGCTCCACTAATGGTGGAATAATTTGGGAAAAGGTAGTAGAGAAACTGTGGTAAAGGTTTTGGGTGGTCTTATCGGACTTTTGAACATCAAGCTAAGATTGGACTGATTGAAGCCCTGATACCTTTCTGGGATCCGACTCGCAATATATTCCGTTTTTCTGACTTTGAGCTCACACCCACATTAGAGGAAATTGTGGGTTACGCCGACCTTAATGGAAACCTTAGAAGTCGGTACCATGTGTCGCCAAGACCGGTATCTCCCTACAAATTTCTCGACATGTTGAGTAATAGCCGGGACATTTAGAATGGAAATTTATCTGGAAGGTATTGCACTTTTTTCAGTTCTTGCATCAATGATATGGTAACCCCCAAGGTTTTGAAGCACCGAATACTGGTCTAACCCATGCCGGAAATAAAGATAAATGGGAGGCAAGGTGGGGTTAGTTTTTATAGTAGCATCATTGGGTATTGTAATCTATCTGCGAGAAGACGGTAACATAGAATTGGACCTCGTGGAAATGGTTGATGTCATAATCAAGAAAGCTAATGGCACTTTGGTTCCCCTGATATTATTTGAGATTTACCAAGCTTTGACTATATGTCGAGAAGGTGCAAAGTTCTTTCAAGGCTGCAACTTATTACTACAATTGTGGATACATGAACATCTCTGCCACCATGCCTGGTATATGAACTACGGTATGACCGGTTTGAGTTGCTTTGAAGAATTTTAAAGCCGAGTGGGGGGTGTTGAATTTCCTAAGGGTACTGAAGCTTGATTTGCACACTTATGTTCTTTGACTGTTGATAAAGTTGAGTGGGCATTCGGATGGCTCTCTGCCACCAGAGTTGTATATATGTCGGCCGAAGTATGTCATTTTCTCCTGATGGGTATTCGAAGCATCTAACTATATGTGCCTCACCGAGTCTTGCGTCAATTGGGCAGGTTTCAGACTATTCCTCATGATGAAGATCTAAGTCAACAAGTTATTGAATTGGGCCCCAAGGATGTGTTCCCAGAAGGAAGAGTCTGTCAAGTGTGGAATGAATGCAAATTTCTTGAACCTAAGACTATGGTGCATGATCTAGCTAGAGGTGAGGTAGACCCCAAGTGCATTGTTTGGTTCAGTAAAAGTTATTAGATTCCTGAGAGACTTGATAAGAGAGCTCATGTTGCATGAGCAGTGGGGCTGGTTAGCAAAAGAGGAAAGCTACAGAGTCAAAATAAGTAAATTAGAAGGGCAAATAAGGGACCTCAAATTTGGCAAGAGTATCCAAGCTGCCGCAGATGAAGGGGAAAAGAAAAAGCTAACTCCGGAAAATGAAGCCCTCAAAGCTCAAATCCAGAAAATGAGAATAGCAGCTAGAATCCCGAAAAGGAGCTGTGCGGATGAAAGACTTGTAAGTAGCCTGAGAAAGAAAGTACTCGAGTTTCAGGATGACCTAGAAATATTTGAGGCTAGTCTAGCAAAAGTCCAGGCTCAATTGGAAAAGAATGCAGAAGGGAAGACATAATTTGTGCAACAAATGAAAAGAAAGTATGAGGGGACAATCATCAATCTAAGGAGAAAGCTAACTACCCTTGAAAATGAGGCGGACAAACAAGCTAGGAACTTCTAAGCCGACATGGAACATTGCTATGATTTGATGGCCTAGATGGAGGAAGATATGCAATAGTTGAAAAATCAAAGTCAGCATGACACTCAGGTGCTAGAAGCCCGGAATCAGCAAATCGGGCGTTTGCTTCAGGAAAAGGGTATTGTCCGTGAGAGGGTTAAAGCCATTGCTGATTGCATCGTCACGAAATGCCAAGTATGTTAGGATATGACTCAAACCAATTTCTTTGCTGTAGTAATGACATTTTTTTTCCAGATAAGAGTGATTTGGAACGGCTTCAAGGGGATCTCTCACGTAGGCCCGTGGCTAGACCGAATGATGCCGTACGGGCCCTAGGAGTCGAAGCATTAATGTATTCCTGATTTTTCATTTATTGAGTATGCATTTTTATTTATTTTGAGTCTACCCGTAGTTTTATATTCCAAAAGATGAGTAGTTTGAAGTATTTTGTAATAGAAAGTTTAGGAGTTTTTATAAATGAAAATCAAAATTTTCGATTTTTTTTTATTTTTTCCCGCATTTACTTCCTTGAACTACGTAATGATCTGATTCACACGATGTTGTGATACGTAGGCAATCCTCATCGGATCCGGTTATGATTTTGTAGATAACCCAAATAAGAAAATGGTGTGAAAAGAAAGACCCGAAAGAAAACCCAAAAAGAAAGAAAAGAAAACTAGAGAAAGAACAAAAGGAAAATGAGAAAAGAGAGCAAGAAAAGGGACGAAACAAAAAAGAGTGGAAAATGGAGAGTGGAAATAAGAGAAAATCGGGAAAACTGGGATGAAACATGTAACCGTTGCATAACATGTAGAATCACATTTAACTATATAGGTGCATCACACCGTCAACGTGCAATTACCTATGTGTTATTTGTTTTAGACTGACCAGTTTATTGTCTAATGTCAAGTTCAGGTTATATAGTAGGTGGTTGGTTTTGTGGTAGTCTGGCTTCGTATCCAACCCCACGAGGTCAAAAGAAAGTGTTGAAATGTCTTCGGAAATGACTCTACCAACAATTCCCATTATGGATGATAGTCCGATCTCGGGCATCCCAACATTAAAATTGGCAGCTAACGAGAAAAACAGAATTCTGCGTCTCCATGTAACGGAAATGTGGGACGCCTAGTCCAATGGAAGAGAACCACCAAGTGTAATCCCAGGATTTCCTAAACTTTTTCCTAGAGCAAGTGGTACCCCCAATATCCCGATCAGTCACCCAGATACCTTTCTGGGATATCCTACTATCTTAGCTCACTTTGTTGGAACACCTACTGAGGCTCGACCTCAGGTGTTAATGTTAGGTGAGGCCTTAAATATATTCACTGCACCACCTTGCTCAGCTACAACACAACCTTCACTACCCAGGCCTAACTTTGACCCATCATCCTTCACCTTTCAAACACCATCCTTTCCACCAGAACCTACTTAGTTTACTACAATTGCTTACCCAAAGCTATCCCGGTATGAGTTCACTACAGTGAAAGAGAAAACCACAAAAACCACTGAGCCAGAGGAGATTCACAGAAAGATGAGAAGCATGGAGTAGAGTCTCAAAAACATATATGGTTTGAGTGGACAGAGAAATGTATCCTATGTCGATTTGTGTATGTTCCCACACGTGCATCTACCATTAGGATTCAAAACCCCGAAGTTTGAGAAATATAATGAGCATGGAGATCCCGTTGCCCACCTCAAAAGATATTGCAACTAGTTGCGGGGAGCGGGCTTAAAAGAAGAGCTCCTTATGGCCTACTTTGTAGAGAGTTTGGTCGGCATCACGTTTGAATGGTATATGTACCAACATATATCCCGTTGGCATATCTGGGAAGACATTGCTTGGTACTTTTTGAGGCAGCTTCATTACATCATCGACATTGACACGGACAGAAACTCATTGACAAATCGAAAGAAAAAGTCCTCTGAAAGCTTCCGAGAGAATGTTGTTAAGTGGCATGAGCAAGCCTCCAGGGTAAAGCCTCCAATGGACGAAATCAAAATGGTCAAGGTCTTCCTTCAAGCCTAAGAGGCTGATTATTTTCAAAACATGATGTCTGCAATGGTTAAGCCATTTCCCAAAGCTATAGAAATCGGTGAATTGGTTGAAAATGGGTTGAAAATAGGGAGAATGTTAAGTCAGTCTGCTATAAGGCTACCTCCCAAGCAATCCAGGGCGGGTCTAGCGAAGTGGCCAACCGAAAGAAGAAAGAAGATGTAGCAATAGCCACTTCGAGTGCAAGAAGACCTCGTCCACCCAGCCCTCTTTTCTCTGAGAGAACCCCACAACATTACTACCCCCACCAGGATGTGGCCTATGATATGGCTCCTTAGCCATACACAGTGAAGAATTCCCAACCCTACGTCAGGCCACAACAACAATTTAATCAGAATAGAGCTCCATTTCCCAAAAATCAACCTCCTTACTAAGCTTACTACAATGGCCGGCCTCCCCAAAACAACTTCCATGCTAGTGAACCACTCAAAATGCCAAACTTCACATCTATCGGTGAATCATATTCCATCCTGTTCCCTAAACTTGTTCAGATAGGTTTCTTGTAGCATGTTCCCCAGACAACGTAGAATCTAGTATCGCCCACTTACAAAGCTGGTACTCGATCCGCCTACCATTCAGGGGCAGAAGGGCATGATACAGATGATTGTTGGACCCTGAAGAGGGCTGTGGAGAATCTGATAGAGCAAAAGAGAATCGTCCTAAAGGATGAAGATGTTCTTAATATAACCAACAACACATTACCAGCTCACAACAAAGGGCCGATTATTGGGATGATTTGTGAAGACAAAGAGTTTGACCCAGCTCTAAAAGCCATTATTTCCATAGCCGATGTGGTAAATAAACCAAAAGTTGTCCCGAAACAAGACAAGGGGGAGAAAAATAACAAAACCACCCCTCAGAAGTCGGAAAAGAAAGTGGAAGTTGAAACTCGAGCAGCACCCTCCAAATATGCTGTTCTCTATGTCCCTTAAGGCCAAAAGGAATAACAAATGTCACTAATCCCTCCTCGAAGGTTTGAGATCAACAAGGGATCCCAAATGTATGTACCCAAAGGGACCTACATGGTGCGGGAGCCAATAATTCCACCAAGGGTGAGTGAGCCTGTAGTTATCAGCCACTCGCTGCAAAGGCCCAAGACAGATCCCACTGCCGTGCCATGGAACTATAACAAAATGGTAGTATCTAACAAGGTCAAAGAAATCTTAGAAGTTCAAGAAAATAACCCGACTGAGAAGTACTTTAATCTGGAGACGGTGAACAGTGCCACGAAAAAGTGTTTCCCACCAAAGAATTTGGTGAGTGTCAAAGAAGCAGAGGCGATCTTTCAAAAAATGAAAATAGTAGATTACGAGATAATCGACCATCTTCGAAAGTCTCCTTCTCAAGTATCTCTGTTATCTCTGTTGATGAAATCTACTGAATATCAAAAGGTATTGATCAAAACTCTCAACGAAGTATATGTACCAATTGAAACCACTGTAGAACAGTTGGAGAGATTGGCAGAAAGGTTTTTGCAATCAACCAAATCTCTTTCAGCAAGAATGATTTGCCCCTAGAGGGAGCCGCACACAACAAAGCCCTTCACCTGACAGTCAAATGCGAAGGGTATTATGTGAAAAGGGTCATGTTAGATGGAGGTTCTGGTAGATATTTGCCCACTCTCAACTCTGCAGCCTATGGAAATCGGTACTGATAGAATTAGAACCAACAACATTTGTGTGTGTGCCTTTGATGGCATAAAAAGGGGTACAATAGAAGAGATATATCTGATCCTGACTATCGGCCCGATAGACTTCGAAGTGACTTTCCAGGTTTTAGACATGGATACTTCCTACAATTTTTTCTTGGGAAGGCCGTGGATTCACGCAGCGAGGGTTGTTTCTTCTACTCTCCACCAAATGGTGAAATACGAACATGAGGATCAGGAGATTGTGGTTCACGGGGAAGATGAGCAATCAAATTATTGGAACCTTTCTCGTGTCATAAAGCAAGATACGGGAGTGAACACATAGACTATCAGGCTTTTGAGATCGTGGCCACAGGCCAGTGTTAAGAAGGAAACCCTTGCCCTCAACCCTTGCTTTTAATGCATCAATCATGGTTTCTAAAGAAATGATCAGGCATGGTTACAAACCTGGGAAGGGGCTCGGGAAATCATTGTAAAGAATAGCTGAACCTATCACCCTAACTGCCAGTGAGAAGTTCTTTAGGGCAGGCTTCTGACCCATACCAGCTGATGTAAAATGGGCAGATGAAAGAAAGAATGATGGGTCTTGCCTCAGCCGGTTCTGCATCTGTATAGAACATTTGTGAAGCCTAAATACAATGAGAAAGATGAAGATGAGGCCTTTACAACCAAAGAAATCGAAGAAATCTATGGGGCTATGAAGAAAATACTGTATGAAACCCACGTGGTCCAACCAGGGGAAGGCTCAACCACCGCAGATGTGCTATATATGGGACCTAATGCCAAACTACAAAATTGGAAGGCTACGCCATGCCCAATAAGGCAGGAGTCCCGATAGACCCATCCTGCCACTTTTTCCACATCACGAGTTATTCTAGGGTATAACTCGAATGTTTTCTTTAGTTTCTTGTCATTTAATTTCTGATGTAAACTTTGTTATCTTCCAATCCAATGAAAGGAAAACAATATTTCATCGTTCATCTCTCTATTTCTTTTTGATTTTGTTACTTTTCTTATTTTCACCTTTTAAGTTCTAATAATGCAGCTTTAAATAACATGACATGCTTGCAGACTTCATGCCCAGATCAAAACATGCTGTCGAACTATGAAATAATGAACAAAGAATTGGAATATAATGAAGAAGAGGCTTTTAGGGAAATAAATCGAGAATTGGAACAATTCGAGAATAAACCTAATTCGAACTTAGATGATATTGAGCCAATCAATTTGGGTAGTTCTTATGAAGTCAGGAAAACCAAGATAAGCATTCACACGGATTAACAAACCTGGGATGAATTAATCTCACTCTTGTTTGAGTTCAAAGATGTGTTTGCTTGTCATATGATGACATTCCTGGACAAAGTGTTGATTTGGTGGTTCACAAGTTGCCAACTTACCTCGATTCCCCCTATCCATCAGAAGTAAATAAAGTTTAAAACTTATATCAGTGACAAGATCAAAGAAGAAGTCACGAAGCATTTGAAAGCATGGGTGATCCGAGTGGTTTGGTACACCACACGGCTAGCAAATACAGTTCCAGTGCCAAAGAAAGATGGGAAAACCCGAGTGTGTGTGGATTAAAAATATCTAAACAAAGCAAGTCCTAAAGATAACTTCCCTTTGCCGAACATCCACATCGTTGTTGATAACTGCGCCAAAAATGAGATACAATCTTTCGTGAATTGTTACGCAGGATATCACTAGGTATTGATGGACGAAGAAGATGTAGAAAAGACAACTTTCACCATACCCTGGGGCACATATTGTTACAGGGTCATGTCATTTGGTCTGAAGAATGCCGGAGCAACCTACATGAGGGCCATGACTACGATTTTTCATGATATGATGCACCAAGAGATAGATGTGTATGTGGAAGATGTGATCATCAAATACAATACCCAGGACGATCATGTTCGGGACTTGAGGAAATTCTTTGAGTGGTTGCATAAATATGATCTAAAGCTAAACCCATCCAAATGTGCATTTGGGGTCCCATCGAGCAAACTCTTGGGTTTCATAGTCAATCAGAGAGGCATTGAATTAGATCCAACAAAGATAAAGTCTATTCAGGATTTGCCCCCTCTGAGAACCAAGAAGGATGTGATGAGCTTATTGGGTAGATTGAACTACATCAGATGGTTCATTGTTTAGGTGACATCCATGTGTGAACCCATATTCATGTTGTTAAAGAAAGATGTGACAATCAAATGGACAGACGAATGTCAAGTAGCTTTTGACAAAAAAAAGGAATATCTCTCAAATCCGCCAGTCATGGTCTCGCTCTATCCAAGGAGACCCCTGTTCTTGTATCTGACAGTCTTGGAGAATCCATTTGGATGTGTCCTCGAGAAAAATGATGTGACCGGAAAAAGAGAACAGCCGATCTATTATTTGAGCAAGAAATTCACAAGCTATGAGGCCAAATACACCTTGTTAGAAAGGACTTGTTGCGCTTTAACTTGGGCCGCTCAGAAGCTGAGGCATTATTTGCAAGCCTATACCACTTACTTGATAACCAGGTTGGATCCCCTAAAGTACATATCCAAGAAGCGGGTACCTACAAGGAGGCTGCTAAAATGGCAGATCCTGCTTACGAAATTTGACATAGTCTACATCACTTGCACGAAGATGAAAGCCCAGGCATTAGTAGATCAGTTGGTTGAAAATCCAGTTAATAATAAATACCAACCTTTGAATACTTACTTCCCGAATGAAGAGGTAAATTCAGTTGAGAAAATATCCGAAGACACCAATGTTTGGAAAATGTTCTTCGATGGAGCAGTAAATGCAAAATGTGTTGGAATTGGGGCCGTCTTGGTCTCACCCACCGGTCAGCATTATCCAGCCACAATCAAGCTTTGATTTCTCTATTCGAACAACATTACCGAGTATGAAGCTTGTATCATGGGTATGCACATGGAAATTGACCAAGACGTCGAAGAGCTGTTAGTTATGGAAGAATCAGATCTAATTATCCAGCAAGCTCAAGGAGAATGAGAGACCCGAGATGTCAAGCTTATTCCTTATAGGCAGCACATAGACGAACTTGGTAGGAAATTCAAGTCAATAGAGTTTAGGTACATCCGTCGTTGCCACAATGAACTGGCTGATGCACTTGTTACTTTGGCCTCAGTGCTGCCATACCCAAGCAATGCACACATAGATCCTTAGAAATCCAAATCCGGAAAAGGCACGGTTACTGCAACACGGTTGAGGCAGAACACAATATTCATCCATGGTATCATGACATCAAAAGATTTTCTGAAAACTAAAGAATATCCTGAGCAAGCCAGCGGAAACCAACAGGGAACCATTAGACGGAATGCAAGTAGTTATCTTCTTGAGCACTAAGGTCTTGTACAAAAGAACTCCGGATCTCAACTTGTTAAGATGTGTTGACATCGAAGAGGCTGGAAAAATCATGTATAAAATGCACGCGAGAATGTATGGACCCCAAATTAACGGGTATGTTTTGGCAAAGAAAATCCTTTGAGCGGCCTATTACTGGATGACCATGGAAAGAGGTTGTTTCAGCTTTGTTCGGAAGCGTCATCAGTGTCAGGTGCATAGTGATTTGGTTTATGCACCGCCCAAAGAACTGCATCTCATGTCATTGCCTTGGCCAGTTGCTTCCTGGAGAGTATACATCATTGGGCCAATCAAGCTCAAAGTCTCAAATGGGCATGGGTTCATACTGGTCGCCATCGACTATTTCACGAAACGTGTTGAAGCCATCACTCTCAAATCTGTCACCAAGAAAGCTGTGGTGGATTTTGTTAACTCCAATCGTATCTGCCATTTTGGTATTCCTTCAACAATCATCAGAGATAATGCTGCAAACTATAATAGTCATTTGATGGGGGGGATATTCAAGATAACACATCGAAACTCTACTCCTTATCGACCTAAAGCCAACGGTGCCATCGAAGCAGCAAACAAGAACATCAAAAATGTTTTTAGAAAGATGATTCAAAGTTCCAGGCAGTGACATGAAAATTTGCCTTTTACATTGCTGGGACATTGCACTACGGTGCGCACAACGGTTGGAGCAACCCTATACCTTTTGGTCTATGGCACTAAAGCCGTAATACCCGTGGAAGTTGAAATCCCTTCTCTCCGGATCATTGTTGAAGCTGAAATAGAAGACAATGAGTGGGTCAAAACTCGCCTAGAATAGTTAACCCTGATTGATTAAAAGCGAATGGCTGCGGTATACCACGGGCAGTTGTACCAATAAAGAATGTCCCGTGCCTACAACAAGAAAGTGCGGCTTAGAAATTTTAATGCAGGGAAACTTGTTTTAAGGCGTATTCTTCCCCATCATCAAGAAGCAAAAGGAAAAATTGCTCCTAACTAGAAAAGCCCATACATCAGTAGAAAGATACCAACAGGGGCACTATACCTGGGGGGGCATTGAAGGGAATGACCCTGAAACAACTGTGAATGCGGATGCAGTCAAAAGGTATTATGTCTAATCCTTCTGCAGCAATAGCATTGTCCGATTGGGATGATGAATACTTTTATTCTCGCCACCCTAAATACTCCAATCTTTTGCAAACTCTTTGAGCCGGTTACTCTTCTTTGATTACCCTCTTTGAAATTTGAAAGTGATTGAAAACAAAGTGAAAAAATGAGATGAAAAATAAAAAACAAAAAGAAAAAAAAGGAAGAAAAGGGCAACAAGAAAATGAATCGAAAAATTAAAAAAAATGGAAAGGAAAAATAAAGAGAAGAAAACAAAAGAAAGAAAAAAACAAAAAAATCAGAAAAACAAAGTTCACTGAACTACCTTCGACTTGATTCCGAAAGGATATGTAGGCAACCTCTCTGTGGGGTTTTGCCACACCAAAAGAAAGATCCATCCCAAAAGTGAAATTGGGGCAAATGTTATGTCGATTCTGCGAAGATCCCATCCGAATGGTTCCAAAGTTATAATTTTTTCCAAGTTCGTTTTACCCAAAACTGGTTCAAGTCCTTCCAATCAATCGGCGAGAGGTTTTGCAAAATTAGAGAACGCAATTGTTTGTATCTGATACAATCAAGATGAGAGAATAGAATGAGAGAGTCTTATTGGTGAAAACCTACGGGCACCGTAAGGTGATGGTGAGCAGACAAATTGAAAATGAGAGAGCCCGGTCAGTGAAAACTAGTAAATAGCACTATAAGGCGATGGTGAGAAGAGAAATAAGAGAGGTCTATTTGCGAAATCTCGCAAAAGGCGCCGTTGATAAAACAGAAGGAACTCCTCACCACTGTGGGTATTTGAAAGAGTCCTGGCAAGGTTTCTCGATTTTAAAACACAAGTCGCAATGGGTTTATGAGAAGTTGGATAGTTGTGCAGATCGGTTATCCTGTCCAAGAAGCATGTCATGTCTATTGAAGTATGCATGCACCCCGTATACGTCCTTCTTTCCCCCGAAAGGGACGCTTCTCTTTAAATTCATTTCCTTGTCCTTCTTTTACTTTTCCTTGAATCCCTTTCGGTCTAACTACGTTCTGAATCTAATACAAAAAAGGTGGCAAGATTAGTTTTACATGGTGGTGCTTAACAAAAGCCAAGCTCAAAGAAAAGTAACCAGCCTCAGTGGGTGGATCAAGTCGATCCCGACTGACCATGATGGCCGATGCTCTGAAATTAAAGTTACGGAAAATGAAAAGAAATCTAAAGTCAAAATCCCCTAGAGGCAGAATAAAGTGAAAAGGCGAAAGCCTCAATGGGTGAGCCTTTATGAGAATATTTGAAAAGTTGAGTTCCTCGGTTTTAGGAGAGAGATCAATCTTCAGAAAAGCCAGCAAGCAGCAGAGGTCCTCACCAAAAGAGTTGCGCCGAGATCAAGTGATCAAAATAATCAAGGCAACAAAACCAACCACCATTTCAGACTAACAATTGTTCTTTGTTTAAAAAATTGAAATAGGTGTAGCCCAAAGCAACCATGAAAAAGCAGGTGCAACCAAAAGTAAAATGATGCACACAAGCAAGAAACAACTTTGTTGTAATAATCAACCCAAAAGGGAAGATTTCTCCAAAATACTTTCATGCATTTTTACTAAAATGAAAAAAGGAGATGAAATCAAAAAGGAAAATGAAAAAAAGAAGAGAGAAATAAAAAGAAAATCCAAACAAAAATGATAGTTTAGAATCCCCAATATCAATTTTTATGCTTTTCCAACATTAGGACTCCAATCCCTAAGTTGAGATTTTTAGACATAGGGCCTCCATTCCTAATCGTCTTTTTTCCAATATTAGGCCACCAATTTCTAAGTTGAGATTTTTAGGCATAGGTTCTCCATTCCCTAGTCTCCTTTTTGACAACATTAGGGCGCCAATCCCTGAGTTGAGATTTTTATACATAGGGCCTCCATTCCCTAGTCGCCTTTTTACAAATATTAGGGCTCCAATCCCTGAGTTGAGATTTTTAGACATAGGGCCTCCATTCCCTAGTCGCCGTTTTACAAACATTAGGGCTCCAATCCCTGAGTTGAGATTTTTATATGTAGAGCCTCCATTCTTTACTCGGCTTTTTACAAACATTAGAGCTCCAATCCCTGAGTTGAGATTGTTAGACATAGGGCTTCCATTCACTAGTCGCCTTTTTACCAACATTAGGACTCCAATCCCTGAGTTAAAACTTTTTGACATAGGGCCTCCATTCCCTAGTTGCCTTTTTACCAACATTAGGGCTCCAATCCATGAGTTTGGATTTCAGACATAGGGCCTCCATTCCCTAGTAGCCATTTTTGCTAATATTAGGGCTCCAATCCATGATTTGAGAATTTTAAACATAGAGCCTCCATTCCCTAGTTGTCTTGTTGCCAACATTTGGGCTCCAGTCCCTAAGTTGAGATTTTTAGACATAGGCCCCCCATTCCCTAGTCGCCTTTTTGCCAATATTAGAGCTCCAATCCATGAGTTGAGATTGTTAGACACACAGCCTCCATTCCCTAGTCGCCATTTTGCCAACATTAGGGCTCAAATCCCGAAGTTGAGATATTTTAGACATAAGGCCTTCATTCCCTAGTTGTCTTTTACCAACATTAGGACTCCAATACCTGAGTTGAGATTTTAGACATAGGGCCTCCATTCCCTAATTGACTTTTTACCAACATTAGGGCTCCATTCCCTGAGTTGAGATTTTTAGACATAGGGCTTCTATTCCCTAGTTGCCTTCGCCAATATTAGGGCTCCAATCCTTGAGTTGAGATTTTAGACATAGGGCTTCCATTCCGTAATCGACTTTTTACCAACATTAGGGCTCCAATCCATGAGTTGATACTTTTAGACATAGGGCCTCCATTCTATAGTCGCCTTTTTCCAACATTAGGGCCCCAATCCCTGAGTTGAGATTGTAGACATAGGGCTTCCATTCGATGGTCGCCTTTTTTTTACTAACATTAAGGCTCCAATCCCTGAGTTTACATTTTAGACATAGGGTCTCCATTCCCTTGTCGCCTTTTTTGCCAACATTAGGACTCCAATCCCTGAGTTGAGAATTTTAGACATAGGGCCTCCAATCCTCAATCACCTTTTTTACCAACATTAAGTCTCCAATCCCTGAGTTGAGATTTTAGACTTAGGGCCTCCATTCTCTAGTTGCCTTTTTTCTAACATTAGGGCTCTAATCCCTGAGTTGATATTTTACATATTGGGCTCCATTCCCTAATCTTTTCCTCCTAAATAGACACAATACTTATTTTATTGCTTTAAAAAAATCATTCAAACTTTTTGTTACAAATAACTTAGAAAATTTTCATAGTGAAAACCGGGGTAGAAAATTTTGTTTGTTTGTTTGTTTTGGTGTTGTGCAGGTTTGACCTCAAGTCATAGGATTCGAGATGGCCGATAGAATGAGTCATAATCCAAAATAAAGAAAAGAAGAAAAAAATACAAAGAAATAAATTCAAAATGCTGAAATGGAGAAAGACACGGACTGCTCAAGATATGAAAGTGACGAACTTCTCATGTCCCGCATTTATCCGAAGAGCTGAAGAAAGAACAAACACCTAGAGCTGACGAGCATCAAGATTCAGATTGGAGCCCACATCAAGAACCATCTAAGACTCAAGATCGAGCTTCAAGGGATTTAGAGATAGGAATCTTGTAAGTCGTAGTTGATAGGCTTAGCTAGTTTAGCTTTTTACTTTCCATTTTTTCTGGAATAAGGAGTTCAATAAGCAATAGCAGCATTAGAACCAGTGAAATCACAGCTTCCTGATAGTCCCAGTTACCAAAACTTCAAAAACTACACTAACATGATTCCTTTATAGACAATGATATGTAGGTAACCTTCGAACCAAGGTTTGGTCAAACTCTTTTCAAAAATGCTTCCCATGGAGTGTAAACTGGGCAAAAATCCCTCATAATTGCTCATTTTATCTTTACCCGAAAATCCTTCGTGTCTCCGAGCAAAGAAGGGCAGTTGTGAGCACGTGATTTTAGCCTCACCTGAATTGCTCCTATTGAATCCCAAAAAATATATTTTTTTCCTTTTAATTATTTGTTGATTTTAGGAATTATCGTAGAATTTTTCAAATTGTTGCATTTTTCTATGCATGTTTAATTTTATTTTTAATTCATAAAAATACAGGAAATATGTTGCATTTACATTTAGGATTTAATTTTATATTTTTAAATTAATTAGTAAATTAGTGTTTCACAAAAATCGGAAAACCACCAACAAAATAGCCAATTTTGCATTTTATTGTTTAATTTCGACTTTTGGTAGTTTTCCCTCAATTTGGTTATTAATTAATTAGGTTAATTATTATTTAAAATTAATCAGTATTTTGATAGGTTAATTTAGTTTTAGGATTTAATTTAAGTGGTTATTTTAATTAAAAAATAGATTTTTGAAGAAAAATGATTTGCAAGGAAAAAGAAAAGAATTGGAGAAATTAAATGATCGGGCCTTCTTTTATTCTAGATCCCTAAGCCCAAACTAAACACCCCTTGTACCTGACCAAACTCTGTCAACAACAGCCCAAACCCGTGTCCCACCCTGTCCGGCCATTCATGTAAACCAAACGAACCTTTTTTTATTCTGTTGATCACAGCCGTTGGATCCTTATCATCCAGCGGCTCGGAACTGGGGTCCCTGTTAAGTGTCCTAAAACCCCCTACTCCCCATTCCAAACTCATCTCTCTTCACTCTCCCATCTTAAAATATCCATTCCTCTAAACCCTGCGCCGCCCCATTTCCCTACTACCTTAGGCCCGCGGCGTGTGACGAGCCAAAGGGTCATCACCTATTTTTAATTGAATTCTATATCCCCGAGGCCTTCAAAATCTCATTTAGAGTTGCCTCGTTTTGCATGTGCAGTCTAGTAACGTAGCTGGAAAGCTTAAATGTGAAATTCTGTGAAAAATGCTAAGTTTTGACGTTAAAATGGATAAATTTGACTCTGGTTAATATTTTGGGCAAACGGACCCGGGCTCTGACTTGATGGTCCTTGAGGGTCCTTAGGAAAATACGGGACTTGAGCATATGCCCGGAATCGAATTCTGAGGTCCCAAGCCCGAGAAATGAATTTTTTTAAGAAAATTATTTTTTTCTTTTGAAATGTTTAAGAAAATTAGAAATGAAATCTGATTAGAAAGCGACAGTATCGGGCCCATATTTTGGTTCTGGCGCCTGGTACAACCATTATATATGACTTAAGTCCTTCCTGTGAAATCTGATTAAAAACGGACGTCATTTGACGTGATCCGGACCTTAATTGAAAATTTTGATGTTCATAGGAGTTTTGATTAATTTCAGCAATCTTAAGGGTTAATTCGATGTTCATGTTGTTATCTTAGTAATTTGATCACGCGAATATGTTCGTAGAATGTTTATGAAGATTTGTGTATTTTTGGGTTGGAGTTTCTAGGGATCGAGTGAGTTTCGGGATGCCTTAGGCTTAGAAATTAGATGTTGCAGGTTCAGGAAGTTACAGGCCTCTGAACCCTCTTGTGCGGTCCGCGAGAAATAATGCTCAACTGCGTTCGCCCTTGTGCGGTCTGCGGTAGGTGCTGATCTGCAGGTCTTCAGGTGAGCCTATGCAGCCATGGTCCATTTAGTGCGGTCCATATAGGAGGTCTGCCAGGGGTATAAATAGACGGGAATTCAGTTATTTTTCATTTTTCAAAATCCTAAAAAATAAGAAGCGATTTTTCAAGCAACCTTTCTTCCCCAAATCAATTGTAAGTCATTTTTAACTAGTTTTCTTCAATCATTAACATCTTTTAACATGATTTCAACTTAAAATCAAAGATTTTTATGGGAGAAATTGGGTGTTTTGGGTAGAACCTAGGTTTTTCAAAAATTGGGGATTTTGCCTCAATTTGAGGGCCGATTTAAAAATAAATTGCATATTTGAGTTCATGGGGAAATGGGTAACTCATTTTTGGTTTGAACATGTGGTTTTGACCACGTGGGCCTGAGGGCAATTTTTGACTTTTTGGGTAAAACTTTGGAAAACTCATTTCACGCATTGGGGTTGATTCATTTAGCGTCTATTGATGTAAATAAGTGATTGATGATTAGATATGAACGATTGGAAATGGATCCAAGGGGAAAAGCCATAATTGAGACGTGAGTTGTGTTCAAGGCATTGAGGTAAGTGTTTGGTCTAACCTTAAATTTAGGGATTAGGAGTTGAGTCCTATTTGCTATGTGATAATGGTTGAGTACGACGTATAGGCATGGTGACGAGTATCTATGTGTTGGTGTCTAGCATGACCGTGAGTCTTTATATTGTGAATATCATGATTTAATTGTTTCTTTCATGCCTTGGTGATGATTTCTATATGTTGTGAAAAGCTGGTAAGAGAAATTGTGACCTTTGAACATCGAGGAGCACTAGATCGAGTATATTAAAAATTGTGAAAATATATGAGATGACTGAACCCTTAGGAGCATTGGCTCAAGTGGTGAATGAGTTGAGAAGTAAAAGTAAAAGAAAGAGAAAGAGTTATTAATTTGTTCCCTTGCCGAGATGTTTGTGACTTTGTTGATTGTCTCCCTTGCCTGGATGCTGAGATTTATTGTATTGTTCCCTTGCCGGGATTTAACAGTTAAATTGTGCTCCCTTGACGGGATTTCTTTTATTATTCGTTTACTCACTTGCCCCTTTGTTTGTGTTTGCTGTTTGGGTGAGGAAGAGTGTTATAGAACAAAGGGTGATGCCGTTTATTGTTTGTTATTATGAGGAAAGAGTGATAAAGCACGAAGGGTGATGCTGTGCACATGATGTACCATTCCACGCCAATTCTATTGATTATATCATTGCTTGGTGAGGATGTATTAATTGTTGCAGTTGTTGGAGTAATTTCATTCGTAAGAACTATTAATATGATAAAATGGGAGTGGGTGGTACGCCTACCACGAGATATGATGAAATGGAAGCAGGTGGTATGCCTACCACGAGATATGAGAAATGGAATCGGGCTGCACACCTACAACAAGATGAAATTGAAAGTGAAAGTTGCCTTTATTTCTCTTTATCCGTGGAAGTTAAATTACAGTTTCCTTATTATAATTTGATATTCTGGTTATCTGCCACCCCTACTGCATGTTCCCTTAACCCAGTTTTAATTGCTTATTACCTGTTTACTTTTTTGCCATATATTATATAACTGCACAGGTTTATCTGGAGTCTAGTTATAAGTCGCGAGAGAAATTGTGACCTTTGAACATCGAGGAGCACTGGATCGAGTATATTACAAATTGTGAAAATATATGAGATGACTGAACCCTTAGGAGCATTGTCTCAAGTGGTGAAACGAGTTGAGAAGTAAAAGTAAAAGAAAGAGAAAGAGTTATTAAGTTATTCCCTTGCCGGTATGTTTGTGACTTTGTTAATTGTATCCTTTGCCGGGATGCTGAGATTTATTGTATTGTTCCCCCGCCGGGGTTTAATAGTTAAATTGTGTTCCCTTGATGGGATTTCTTTTATTATTTGTTTACTCCCTTGCCCCTTTGTTTGTGTTTTTTCTGTTTGGGTGAGGAAGAGTGTTAAAGAATGACGGGTTATGCCGTGTATTGTTTGTTATTGTGAGGAAAGAGTGTTAAAGCACGAAGGGTGATGCCGTGCACACGATGTACCATTCCACGCCAATTCTATTGATTATATCATTGCTCAGTGAGGATGTATTATTTTTTGCGGTTGTTGGAGTAATTTCATTCGTAAGAACTGTTAATATGATAAAATGGGAGCGGGTGGTACGCCTACCACGAGATGTAATGAAATGGAAGGGGGTCATATGCCTACCACGAGATATGAGAAATGGAATCGGGCTGCACACCTGCAACAAGATGAAATTGAAAGTGAAAGTTGACTTTATTTCTCTTTATCCGTGTTAGAAGTTAAATTACAGTTTTCTTATTGTTCTTTGATATTCTGGTTATCTGCCACCCCTACCACATGTTCCCTTTCCCCAGTATTAATTGCTTATTAACTGTTTACTTTTTTGCCATATATTATATAACTGCACAGGTTTATCTAAAGTCTGGTGAAAAGTCGACGAGAGAAATTTTGACCTTTGAACATCGAGGAGCACTGGATCGAGTATATTACAAATTGCGAAAATATATGAGATGAATGAACCCTGAGGATCATTGGCTCAAGTGGTGAAACGAGTTGAGAAGTAAAAGTAAAAGAAAGAGAAAGAGTTATTATGTTGTTTCCTTGCTGGGATGTTTGTGACTTTGTTGATTTTCTCCCTTGCCGGGATGCTGAGATTTATTGTATTGTTCCCTTGCCGGGATTTAACAGTTAAATTTTGTTCCCTTGACGGGATTTCTTTTATTATTTGTTTAATTCCTTGCCCCTTTGTTTGTGTTTGTTGTTTGGGTGAGGAAGAGTGTTAAAGAACGAAAGGGTGATGCCGTGTATTGTTTTTTATTGTGAGGAAAGAGTGTTCAAGCACGAAGGGTGATTCTGTGCCGCGCGATGTACCATTCCACACCAATTCTATTGATTATATCATTGGTTGGTGAGGATGAGAGTAAAAGGATGAAGGATGATGTCGTGCACATTTCTATTATATCATTGGTGAGGCTGAGAGTAAAAGCAGGGTGATGCCGTGCATATCTTTATTATATTATTTCTTGGTGAGGATGAGAGTAAAAGCACGAAGGGTGATGCTATTCACTTGTCCTTGATTTCATTGATTCTCGCTGATAATTGAGCTACGTTGTTCTTCACGTTTATTTTACTGATTTTCTGTTGTTACTTCACTTGATGGTGACGTCATTGATTCTCTTTCCCTAATTGCTTTGTACTTGTTACTTGGGCGAGGAAGAGTGTAAAGCATGAAGGGTGATACCGTGTATTGCTTTGGTGAGAGAGTGTTAAAGCACGAAGGGTGATGACGTGCACTTATTGCCATTTGCTATGATTTCTTGCTATCAATTCAAGTGTATTAATTGTCTTATTCCACAATTACTATGATTCTTTATGTTGGCATTTTCCTTTATCGTGTTACTAGTTATTATTTAATTTATGCTATAACTGCTACATGTTTATGAGACTTAATTGCTACTTGAAACTTAGCATACTTAACATTAAATTTCCCTATTTTCTCTTTAAAGTCCATAATTAATTTCTAATTGTTATTATTTGTTTTCCTCAGTTAATCATAATTATTGTGTACTTGTTGTCCTATGAATTTGTATTAATTGTTGCGGTTGTTGGAGTATTTTCATTTGTAAGAAATGTTAATATGATGAAATGGGAGAGGGTGGTATGCCTACCACGAGATATGATGAAGTGGGAGCGGGTGGTACGCCTACCACAAAATATGAGAAATAGAATCGGGTTTGCATGCCTACAACAAGATGAGATTGAAATTTAAAGTTGCCTTTATTTCTCTTTATTCGTGTTAGAAGTTAAATTACATTTTCCTTATTGTTCTTTGATATTCTGGTTGTCTGCTACCCCCATCGCATGTTCCCTTTCCCCAGCTTTAATTGCTTATTACCTGTTTACCTTATCACCGTATATTATATAACTGCACAGGTTTATATGGAGTCTGGTCCTAGCCTCATTAGTACTTCGCCGAGGTTAGGCTAGAAACTTACCAACATATGGGGTAAGTTGTGCTAATACTACACTATGTGCTCTTTTGCACAGATTCAGGCATCAGACATCAGCAGTAGTTGGAGAACTTCCTTTAGTCCTTTCGGAGACCCAAGGTAGACCTTCAAGCGTTTCACTTTATTCCCTTCGGACTTTGTTTATAGTGACTCTTAGACAGTCTGTGACAATGTGACACCAGGTTCGGGGTATTGAGGTTTGAAAGTTGTAATAAACGTAGTATTGTGTTATAAAGATTGTTGGCTTTTGCTTATTTATTTAATTTCGCTGTTACCGCATTATTGTACGGTAATTCTTAAACAGAAGAAAAATGAAAGTGTATTAGGTATTTAAGGTTTGGCTTGCCTAGCTCCCACTAATAGGCGCCATCATGACTCCTAAGGGTGGCAAATTCGGGATTTCCCAATCCGGCACCCTTTTCCATCAAATCACCCTAATCCTCTTCGAATCTTCAATCAAAATTTCGAACCCAAAAAAATCCAAAACCCATCGAAAGTTTTGTGAAGAGTTGGGTCTAGTTGGATTTTATTCGAGTGCTCTTTTCGATTAAAGTCAAATTCGGCCAAAATTTGAAGGTTTGAAGGTTTTTTTAAAATTTTCCACTGTCCAGGCTATTTTTAGGTATTTTTCTTTATTATTTATTTTCTAATATTTAAGCTTTCATTTGTAGTTCTCTTCTCATCTTCGTCTGTTTCTTTCATTTATTTTCTAATTTTTTTTAGTTCTTTCATTTCTTTCAAATCATCTGTGTTTGTATGCTAGTCTGACAGTTGTTTAGTTAGAGCATTTGTTTTCTGGTTTTAGGTTTTGTATGTGTTTTGATTTTTTGTTCATATTTTTCTCTTTAGGACCAAAATATTTCACGAGTCTTTAAGAGTCTATAAGTGAACATTTGAGATTTTTTGAGCTTTCAATATTGAATTGAGGCTCTGTTAAATCAGAAGCCCATGAAAAGGATTCAATCGGAGTCTTGCTAGCCCAGGTTTGGGTTGAGCTATTGGGTCAATTTGACCCATCTGGTTCCCTAAAGTAAAAAAAAAAACAGAGGTTCAAAGGTTAAATTAGGATATTTAGGATAGGGAATTTCTTGTAACTGAATAGGGAAGCTTCTTAGAAGCTGGGATTGGGACTTATCTCAGCAAAATTAATTTTGAACTAGGGATTAAACAACAAAAAATGAAAATTCAAAAATGATTAATGTGCAAAACTGAATCCTTTTATGCTGCCCTAAAGCTTGCCTATAAAGGCACTCTTTCTTCACTCACAAGTCAGAAATTATAGAAGAAAATATCCTAAAAAACAAATAGCTGAAAACTTTTAGACTACACTGATTCCCAACATTTTCTTGGATAAAAATTACTCAAAATTCTTCTTAGTTTGGATTTTCTGAGCCCCTCCATTAGTTAGAACCCCTGAAAACTTCAAATCTTGCACCTGGGTTGAAGATGGTTTGATTTTGGGATTTTTAAAAGTTGGGTTTGAGCTGTTGTGGAGCTTTACTGTTTCATTGATATTGCTGGTTTCTGATTCTGTTGCGGTCTACTGCTTCCTCACTTCTTTTTCCTTACGATTTCAAGGTACATGTTCTTGAAACTTGTATAATGTGAGACTCGACTTGAAGATTGAAATGAAAAGTGAAAGTTTTGAAGCTTAGCATTAATTTGTTTATTCATAGTTTAGCTCATCTTTTTTTTTCTTCTCTGAATCCTTTGGTTCTGGAAATATATTCTTCTGTTTCTACCACCCTTCCAACATCTAATGTTTAGCCTTGTATTACATTTTCTACTCAAGGTTTATTCTTTTGATAATCATGCACTGTGAAGGTTGAAGCTGGACCTTTGAAAGTTTTAATATCATGCTGCTCTTAGGTGTTAGGGAAATCCATGCAGAAGTTACATTTACTTGTAGTTTTGTTTTTCTGCCTTCAAATATTAAAGGAACAAATCCATATGGTTGAGAATCTGAATGGGGTTTTGAGGTCCATGTAATTTGTATCTAGCTTTTTGGGATACTGGTTGTATTAAGAAGAATTTGTTTGAGTTTAAGTTTCTGAAATAGTAGTTAGTATAGAATTTATGTGAAGAGAAAAGAAAGGAAAAAATGGTCAAGATTGCTTTTATGAGTGTAAGCATGTTACTGATGTAATATTGGCTGTGCATGAGCATATTAAATTAGAATTGGTGTTTGAATTTCAGATTGATTAGCTAGTTAATTTGTGCTTGAATGATTAAAATTCAGAAGTAATTTGTTAATTCAATGGCATGTTTCGTCAGTTTCGATTAGGTTTGCATTTTACTGATTTTATACCAACGTTCAAACTCTGAAATTTGGGCTTAAGTTGGCCCAGCAAAGGAATGTCCCCCTCCCTCTGACACGTTGTGCATGTTTTGTGTCCTTGACGTCTATTCTTTTAGGAATTGGGCTCATCTTGAGCCCAAGTCGGAAAACATTGGCAAATGGATTCGTATATTCTTGTATTGCTAGGCCTACCCCTTTTATTGTCCGTTCCGAATAGTTTTGAGAGCCTAAAGCATTTCTCTTCTGTCAGATGATCGGCCATGTTGATCTTTAAAGCGTTTTCCCCTTAATTAGTTTGGATATTAGCAGAAAAGTAGAGTTCAACTTCTTTTAATATTTATTAATTAGATCCTTTCAATGAGTTGAGGTGTGTTGTGCCAAAAAAAATCTCAAAAATTCATGGGCCTCGCTTTATTAATTTAAATTCTTTAGAAATCGAGGCGTGTCATTTAGTTGAATTTTTTATGGTCCTCACAAAGTTGAAATGTGTTGTTGCTTTAGGCCCGTTATTTTAAAACATTACCTTCCTAAACTTGAGTTTGCATTTCATGTGACCCAAATCCAAATCTCAATAACGTTTAATAAAATGTGTCTCGGACTGCGGGTGCATTTCATGCGGCGTGGTCCAAAGACGCGTATTAGATAACGTTGCGTCTTCCTAAATTAATTAAAAATGGTTAATAGTATAAAATACACCATAGGATACAACATATATTAATATTAGGTAATAGACCAATTGTAATAGTTTAAGTGATTGTGCTAGAACCACGGAATTTGGGGGTGCCTAACACCTTCCCTCGGGTTAACATAATTCCTCATTCAGGTTTTTTGGTTCGCATATCTCAACAGGAAAGTCAGCTTCCTCGATTTGGTATTTAAAATGAACCGGTGACTTGGGATACCAGAAAATAAATTATTCCAAGTGGCGACTCTGAACAAAAATAAATAAATTACCCATTTCGAATAAGATCACTTAAATTGGAAAAACTCCTTTACACTACGTTCAGGGTATGTAAAAAGAAGGTGTGACACAGTAGACTACCTGTGAGTTACTTAAAGGGAGAAAACCAAATATATCCCGTCTTAGGGCACATGGATATAAGAGCTTTGTGTCTAATAATGGTAAAGACTCCCTAGGCAAGTTTGATCCCAAAAGTGATAAGGGAGTATTCTTGGAATATTCTTCATATAGAAAAGCTTACAAGGTCTATAACAAAAGAACTATATATGTTGAAGAAAGTGTTCATGTGGTTTTTGATGAAAGTAACATTCTTTTTGAAAGACAGAAATATGACGATGAAGCAACTAGGCTAGTAAGAAACTTAAATGAATCCACAATCTGTATTGAAGCTTCACTGAAGAAGGAACATGTGATGGAATAGGTTCTTCCGCCTAGAGCAACATGACAGGGGGAATAGAACAAAGAGGAAATGATCCCCAAACCTTAATGGAACTTGTCCATGAACCTATCGCATAGCAACAAAACACTAAAGGAACATTAATGGGAAACCAGTTGGTTGTGAAACCATACAAGTGTCAAAGTTCTCATCCCATTGGTACATAATTACTGATCCAACCTATGGAATCAAAACCAGATCTTCATTAAAGAATCTTTGTGCTTTTGGTGCTTTCTTATCTCTTATTGAACCAAAGAATATTACTGAAGCTTTGCAGGATGCAGACTGGGTAAATGCAATGCAAGATGAACTCAACCAATTTAAAAGGAGTCAAGTTTGGCATCTTGTACCAAGGCCCTTGGACAGATTAGTAAGTGGCACAAAATGGATCTTCAAAAACAAACTTGATTAATATGGAACTGTTACAAGGAACAAGGCTAGGTTGGTGGTTCAAGTATATAGTCAGGAAGAGGGCATAGACTATGATGAAACCTTTGGTCCAGTTGCAAAGTTGGAAGCAATAAGACTCCTCATAGCCTTTGCTGCTTACATGGAATTCACCTTTCACCAGATGGATGTCAAGAGTGCCTTTCTCAATGGCTATATAAAGAAAGAAGTGTTTGCTAAGAAACCTCCGGGGTTTGAAAGCGAGGAGAATCTTGATCATGTGTACAAACTTGACAGAGCACTTTATAGGCTCAAGTAGGCTCAAAGAGAATGGTATGAAAGATTATCTAATCTTTTGCTTGAGCATGACTACAAGAGAGGTAAAATTGACAATACTTTATTATTGAAAGAAAAAGGTTAAGATCTCTTGGTAGTTCAGATCTTTGTTGATGATATAATCTTTGGAACAAATATTGATAAACTAAGAAAAGAATTTCTGAACTAATGGGGAATGAATTTGAAATGAGAATTGTGAGCATGCAATTTTTGCCCTCCATAAATTACTCCTATAAATTCAAACAAAATAATTTCTGTTATTTTCTTGCAATTTTGTGAATTTTGTGGTATTTTTCGTTAATTGTTTGAATTTTTTATTTCATTTTAATTAGTTAAAAATACAAAAATAGGTTGCATGTGCATTTAGAAGTTGATTTGATATTTTTTCAAGAATTAACTAGCAATTAGTTATTTTATAAAAAGGAAAAATAAAAACAAATAGCTTAATTGCTCTTTTAAGTTTATTTTTTAATTTTTGGGTGATTTTGCTTTTAACTTCGCTTTAATTATTTATGAAAATAATTATGTAAGGGATGATTAACATTTTACAGTTAAATTTAGGATTTATAATTAATTTGGGATTTTTAGTAATTTTGAAAAATAAAAAAAGGAAAAAAAACAAAAAAGACAAGAAATCTGAAAAAAATCAAAACAAAGGAAGATTAAAAAAATTGGGCCATTTGATTTGAAACACGCCAACACGAAAAAAAACCGATCCAGCCCAACCTATAACCGATCCAACCCCCCCCCCCCCCATGAACCAAAGATGCCGTTTTGGGCGTTCAATTCTAACCGTCTAGGATAATTAATCGGACGGTCCATAAGCCCACACCCCTTAATATATATATGTCCAAACCCCACCCACCCCCCAAAACCCCCCGTCTCTAACCTCTCACCTGTTGATTAAAAACCCTAAGGCCACCGTCCTCCGTCGTGCGCCGTCGGCCGGAAATTGCCTCCGCCGGCAGCGGAATCCAATCTCCGCCAAATTAACACCACTTGACCGCCTTCCCCTTCTCTATCCAAATCCATAACCACTTTCCCTCAAATCCCACCCCATCGCTCAAATATTAGTTTGAATCACTGACCCCACCGCCGCATATGGCGGCGCAACCTCCAAATCACCTCAAGTTTACACCCTGCAACCCCCATGCCTCCCTCATGGAAATCCTGCACACCTTTTTACTTCAAATATGCCCCAAACTTCACGAATATCAAATCCAATAACTCAGATTCTAAGAACTAGAGCTAAATTTGAATTTTCAAGGTCTTAACAAGTTTAAGGCTCAATTTAGCCACGAAACAATGTCGTTCATTTGCTCTTGGCAAAGGGCGAACAATTGATATCATTTTTGAGGCTCAAATCGGAGTAAGTTTTCTTTTATTTTGTTTATTTCACCCTATATCGGAATCTGGTCATGATTGATTTTTTGCTTGCCCAGTTTTCTTAGATTTTTTTAGGTTTTTGATTTTTCCTCCTCCTTGTTTGTATTGACTGTTACCATATAGCATGAGCCTATTTTGATTGATTAATTAATTTTGTTTGGATGATAATCGATAGTAGTAGCTTTCAATTTTGAGTTTTTTTTAAAGTCCATCCAGGGTCTGTTGGCTGAAATGCCGTTGAGTCCATTTCTTTGGTTTGAGACTCAATCCGGGCTATTAGTTCATAAGCCCAATAGGTGGATTGGGACTTGGGTTAACCTGATTCAGAAGCAATTTCCTGAAGATAATATTCAAAGGGTTCAAGGGTTAGTTTAGGTATTTAATTGAGGGGGTCTTAGTGTGACAGTAATAGGAAGCCTCTAGTAGGGGCTTCTTGTTAATTTTGATGCAAAAAACTTGGTCCACGAGTTAAAAACTAAGGGACTAAAATGCAAAGTTAAAACCTAACGGATGCCCTAATCCTTGCCTATAAAGGCAGACTTTCTTTCCTTAGAAGGCAGATTCCAGAGGAAAACGATTTTAGAGGATAAAAATTCCAAAGTTCTGTGAATAGTAAAATTCTGAAAATATAACTGAAAACCTATAGTGAAAAACACTGTTCCACTGAAAGTTTTTCTTTAAGAATTGAAGTTTTCATTTCTGAACGACATTCCTCTTGGCTGTCACTCTGATATTAGTCAATGGATTGAACTCATTACTAATTTTGGTTGAATCTGCGCTGTTCTATTTGCTGGTGCTAATTTCTACATTTCATACTGCTGATTCCTCACTTTTTCCCTTTGCCTTTTCATTCCCAGGTATTTTCCTTCAAACCACTATTATCAAGTGATGTACTACAAGTTAGAACCAGATTGAATCCATGTAAACATCTGAGAATCTTAGTTGAGAGTTGAATAAAACACTGTTATTGTTGTATGTGTTGTTGGATTCTGCCATCTTATGTCTTTAGATTTCTTAGACCTGCAATATTTTAGTCTTGTTAATCTATTTATTCACATTTAGTGGTTTAATATTGATTGTTTAGATATAATAAATTTTGGATTCAGAACATTGGCATTGTAATAACAAGTGAAAACTAGTTAATGCACTGTTAGACATGCTGCAAGGAAAGATATCTTGAGTATATTAGCTTAGTGTTCTTATTGTTTGAGATTAGGAACTGTAATCGACCTTCAATGTAGCTTAACAGTTTCATAGGTGTTTTGAATGATTTTACTTGTACATTAACATGAGATTAGTGTTCTGGTGCACTGGCACTTAATCTATCCACATCATGTTATGTATTGTTTATGTTTAATTTGGTTAGACCATAAAATGGCACCTGTTAGAGTAAGGTCACTGGTCATGTGCAAGGCCACATATTTTTGAGGTTTATTGAAAGTTTTAGTGTTGAGTGTTGGCTTCTGCTTGTGGATTTGGTTATTTATGGGCCAAATCAGCAGGTATCAATGCCCAACATTAAGCATGTTAAGAATGTGGTGTTATTAAGTATTTGTCAACATATTTGATCCATGAAAGCTATATTCTAGATAGCCAATGTCGTAATTTTAGATTTGAGCTGTTTTGGGGTTAAAATTATTCCTCTATTTTTTAGCCATGATCTCCTCCATATGAGTTGTTTATGCCAGTTTGGGCTCGAAATTTATTTGTAATGGATAGTTATAGATAATTCTAGGTTTGGGTTTTTGTTCAGTTGGATTTCCATGACCTTGGGTTCACTCAAGCCCAAGTTTGAATCTGATGATAATAAATGTCTGTTATTACTTGTTATCTACTGAAGTAAAATTATGAGTCGAACTTGTTCGTTAAAATCGAATTGGAAAGCTTAAATGTTTTCACTCTTAACTCAAAAGGGTCTAGTGTGTTGTTTTGATCTTTGGGCTGATAATTGATTGATACAAGGCTTGTATGGTATAGTTCCTGAATCTTGATCTTGGGCCTGATCGCACTGATTTATTATGGCCCAATTTATATAAAATGAAATTAATAGCAGCAGACTCGACGTTAGGGCATTGGGCTTCTCTTCTAGGCCCAGTTGTACTCAAGGCACGCCCTTACATTACTTTCTCATTTTGGGTTCAACTTGGATGTTGAGTTGTATGCCCATTCAAACTGTTGTCAAATATCCATAAAAAATGAAGTCGAGGTGCGCCGCGCCAAATAAAACCCCAAATGTGTGGCCCTCGCTAATCGCTTCTTTTAAAATGCTTAGAATCTGAGGTGCACCACTTCACGAATTTTAGTGGCCCTTAACATGCAAACTTGCTTTAGACGCGCTAGTTAAATAATTTACTTTTGCTGAATTCGGTTGCGCATTTATGTGACACAAATCCAAATCCTAACGAAGTTGAAATATTTCAAAGACTACGCGTGCATTTCTGTGACGTGGTTAAACACACGTTTTAACAACATTGCAAATCTTCACAAAACCAAATAAAAGCGATCAAAAGTTAAAATTGGCACAAAAATGCATTAAAATAAGATAATAAAGCCAAAAATAATAGCTGAGCGACCGTGCTAGAACCATGGAACTGGGGAATGCCTAACATCTTCTCCCGGGTTAACAGAATTTCTGACCCGGATTTCTAGCTCGCAGACTAAATAACAGAGTCAACCCTTCCTCGATTCAGGATTTAAACCGGTAACTTGGGTAACCATAAATTTTCCCAATTTGCGACTCTGAAATCTCTAAATAAATAAATCCCATTTCAATTGTCCGTTAATTGAAAAAACTCCCTTGCTTACGCCCTTCACAGGGTTGTAGTGTAAAAAAGGAGGTGCGACAAGCACGATATGTGAGATTAATTTCTTTTCAGGCTTCCAATTAATTAAATCGAAATGGAATTATGATCCATCAGTGGAAGTATGTCAAAGAGTTTCTTAAAATGTTAAAAATTAAATATTCCAAAGAAATCGACACTCCTATTACAACAACTACAAAGTTGGATATATATGAACTTGGTTCATCTGTCAATCAGAAGTTGTATAGGCGAATGATTGACTCATTGTTGTATCTTACTGCTTGTAGACCTGATATTATATCAGTGTAGGCCTTTGTACACGATTTCAGGCAAATCCAAAGAAGTCTCACTTGTCTGTTGTCAAGAGAATTTTGGGATATCTAAAAGGCACCATTAATTTTGTCTTTGTTATCCAAAATGTAGTAATTTCAATCTTGTGGAATATGCTGATGTTGATTATGCATGTTTTCTTGTGGATAGAAAGAGCACCTTGGGTATGGCATACTTAATTGGCTCATGTCTTGTGTCTTGGGCCACGAAAAAGTAAAATTCAATGGTCTTATCTACTGCTAAAGCTGAGTATGTTGTTGCTTCCTCATGTTATGCTCAATTATGTGGATCAAACAACAATTAATGGACTTTGGAATTGATGTTGGTTGTATCCCCGTTTTTTGTGATAATACTAGTGCAATTAGTGTAGACATATTATTTTTGACTCACACAGTTGTAAAGTTAGTTTTAGTATTTTTATGTTTTAAAGTATCTACTTAGATTATTATGTAATTTTAGCCTATTTTATTTTTGTTTCAAATAAAAAAAGAAAAAAAATTAATCAATTAATTAATTCTCAATATATCTTGTTAGATATGTTTGTTTGTTGTTTTTTTATTTATTTAAGTTTATTAGCATTTTTATAGTAATATTATGCTAAGCTTTCCATGGTTTTAATATTTTATTTTTAGTATAATTCTTGAAAAAGACAAATATATATATATATATATATATATATATATAGTTTCGTGTTTTTCTTTATTTCAATTTATTTTATATTATTAATATTTTTATAGCCATATATTTTATTTTTGCTGTGATTTTCACTCTTACTTTTAATTAATATAAAACATGATATATTAAAAAATATATATATGTAGTTTCATATTATCAAATATTTATTTTATTAACTGAAATTTATTGAATTTTAATTTAAAAGATTGAGTTGCATACTTATTGGGCTTCTTTTAAATTGAAAAATCACAAGTTTTTGGGCCTAATTTCGAGCAAAAAGAATCCCAAATCTGCAGTCCCATCGGCCATATGCCAAAGGGATTTTTACCTAAATATGCCATATAGCAAACCTTATTACCATTATTGTGCCTTGTTTGGTTATTACCCGCATATTCCATGTTTTCGTTACCAAAAATATACCAAACCATATCTGGCTAATTTTATAGCCTAAAATAGCGCCATATTTTAAGCATCCCAATTAATGTTTGATTCTGTCTTAATTAAATGATCTTTTTAAAACCTTAAAAGATCTAATTCCAGCGCAAATCTCTCTGCGTGAATCTCCCATACGTAGCCATCAGTTTCGAAAATCTCTCATTCTTCTACATCCAATACCGAAAATTAGAATTTACAGTGTGATAGTCAATCAAATTGTAGTTCTTCCAGATTTCAGTTTCGAAAATCTCTCATTCTTCTACATCAAATACCGAAAATCAGAATTTACAGCATGATAGTCAATCAAATTGTAGTTCTTCCAGATTCCAGATTATTGAAGCTAGGTTTGTTTATACAAATTGTAGTTAAATTGTAGTCGGTTTGTAGTTAATTATAGTCCGTTTGTAGTTACTTGTAGTCAGTTTGTATTTAATTGTAGTCAGTTTGTAGTTAGTTGTAGTCAGTTTGTAGTTAATTGTTTGTAGTTAATTGTAGTCCGTTTGTAGTTACTTGTAGTCAGTTTTGATTTAATTGTAGTCAGTTTGTAGTTACTTGTAGTCAGTTTGTAGTTAATTGTAGTCAATTTGTAGTTAATTGTAGTTTTTAATAAATATGTCTGAAAATTGGATTTTTTTGTAGCTACTGGCTTGTATGTGTAGCTGAGAACTGCAAATGACATTTCAAGGCAACGTCAATTCATAATTCTTCATTGTTGAAGTTTTAGCCGACGACACACATGCTGCCGAATGGACGAAACATTCATACAACGCAACTGTACTGCAACAATAGTTGGTAGCATTGTCGTTCCAAAGTATTGTGATCTAAGACTGTTTACACGCCAAAGGACATACAAACTGACATGTTATCCCACTTCAAAGCAGAGAGAGAGAGAGAGAGAGAGAGAGAGAGAGAGAGAGAGAAATCGGTTTTGTAGAGGGTTTCGGGCTTTGATACATTGTTATGGACTGAAAGTATGGTGGATTGAGAAGAACTTCTCGATCTGAAACTGTTCAAGCTTCGACAATGGCGGATGAAATTCAAGCAGAGAGAGAGAGAGATAGGTTTTAGTAAAAAAACGTGGGGGGAGGGTAATTAAAAAAGGGGAGAAAATCGTGGGTTTTGTTTGAAAGAGAGAGAAGAAACGTGTACAATAAAATCTGAAAAGATTTTCAGTTCCACAAATCAAGCATGTAATTAATAAGTTGATTATTAAACCTTAAATTGAATTTTGGTACATAAATTGAAAGGTGGTATACTTAAATGTAATAAACACAAACCTTAAACATGCGTGGTAATAAGGTTTGCTATATGGTATGTATATGTAAAAATCCCTATGCCAAATAATCCGCCCAAATCCACTAAACCCGCCCCATATAACCCTTCAACCCATAACCCGTCAGCTTTTAAAATTGAATCACAACCATTCACCTCCCTTGATCCAACGACCAAGATTATTTCCCCCCACACCCTAAATATAACCCTAACCTTTCACAAACCCTAACCTAAGTAACTACACCAGCCGACCCCTTCTTCTCTCCCACACCTTCTGCCTCCATAACCCCGCTTAAACCTTACCCGAGTTCACTCGCTGGTCACTCATGGTCTCTATCTCCTCCTTCTCCTTCTTCCACGTAGCAAAATCTCAACGAATCTCATCATTTTAATCCGGTTCACGCGAATTTCTTCTTTTATTTAATTTGTTTAAACACAAATCCAAGGCTCTTGAGTAAATTTAGGAAAAATGGGGACGTTGGATGAAAGTCTCCATTTTTCCCGATTTTTATTTGTAAAAAAAAAAGAGATTTTCGGATTTGGTTTTGGGGTCCACACAGTTTTTGGATTTCTTGCAGAAAAGGAGAAGAAGCTTCTAGGGCTTTATATATATTAGGGGGTTATTTGTACAGAAAGTGGTTTTTTTGGGAGAAAAATTAGAGAAAGAGTTCTAGGGTTTTGAAGAGAAATTTCGAAGGTTTTTTTTTTCTTTTTGCTTCTGTCTCTTCTACTTTCATTTCAAAAAGCCAAAACAAAACTAAAAAATATATACATAATATTTCACTTATTTCTTTTGGCTTCGATTTTTAATTTCAACTATGGAGTTCGGTCGAGGTTTGCCGTGGAGTTTGAAGCTATAGTTCGAGGTCAGCTCGTGGTTCTTGATTTGCCTGTCACGGTTTCATTAACTTCGTGTCGACTCTCAGATCTCAATAGCTGATTTCCTTTTCAAGGTCGTTTCCATGTTTTATACTGCTTGTATCACATTCGAACATCAAGTGATAATCGAAATTACAATCTCAGGTTCATTTTCGGTTTCCTTTCTTATTTTTGCTTTGATGTGATATTAGTAGTGGATATAAATACATGTTTCGACACGTTATGATTCAGTTGCGTGCCTCTTTTTTCTGCTTGAACTGAGATTTATGTGATGTTGATGCGATCACTTGCGCTTTGATGGATCTTATAGTTGTTAAGAGAATTGTGGATCAGTGACATACTTACCGTGGATCTTAATAGCAGTTTGTCAGTTTGAAGCGAAATCGAAGTTGTAACAAAAGGAATATCCCGATTTCTCTGTTCGTCCCTAGCTTAGCTGCTCGAATCTCTCTTAACATTTTAGCTCGATTTGAATCTATACCTATCAAGTCAGGTGCAAGTGAGGAAAGCATGTGCTGATTTCAATGTCTTTGGCCATTTCATTTTTCCCTTGTAAGCATGAATAAGTGATCAACCCTCGTGTTTTAATGTCGATCTTCCTGGAAATACTAAGTCAGTTTCTCCTGTTTTGGTGATTCTTCATGTTTGATTATGCTTGAGTGATTTGTTTTGCCCAGGCCTAAGCTTATCTACTCTTTGGAACTTTCATAAGTTTTGAAAACCATGGATTCTCATGTTAGGCATTTAAGATTTTAGACTTGAAGCATCTCTGGAAATATGAATTTGGCTTTCATGTTTTGGTAATGCCACTCCCACGCCTTGTTCGTTCCCCTACCATTTATTTAACGTCTCTTGAACTTTTGTTGAAAACCATTATTGGAAGATGGAAGTGTAGAGAACAGTGACATTTAACTTGCCCAATATTTGTTCTAGTTAATTTCTGAATGTGTATTACGTGAATAACATTTGAAATCAGTTTGTTTAGTCTCATGAAGGTTCTGGACGGGTTAGCATTCTTGAAATGACTACAATTTGCATTTCTTTATCTCATGGTGACTATTATTTTAGTTTTGTTTAGTTCACATTTTCTATGAATGGTCAATACTCTGTTAGATGATTTGTCTTGTTAATTAGTGTTGTTTGACTGTGAATTTGATTGAATTATGGATGTTTGGGTCGCGGGGGTAGGGAATATGAGCATGCTTTAGAGTTTTCTGTTCTTTTATTTTCTTATTTCATTACGTGTCCGTTAAGAGCATGTTTTAAGTCGACAACATTTGGGCAGGCAACCATAGAATTTTTTATTATTTTTTGTTTGCTTTTAATTTCGAGGCAAGAGGTAGTTTCCTTAGTTGAATTTATCCGGGGAATGGCCCGAGGGATTTGTATATATATTATTATCCAGGGTATGCCCCGAAGAACTATGTAAATATCTGGAGGCCTCGACGAGCATGGTAAAGAAGTCGTAGTATAGGTTAGCTTATGATTTTTTCCCTTCTTTTCCTTTTCATTTTCTTTCTCAGGTAGGGACGAACTCTAGCCTCTTGTGTGTTTATTTTGTTTTGTGATTTTACCTCAATTGAATATTCTAAAAGCCAACTAAATCGAGTATGTAACCGTGACTTTCACGGGACTCGGGGAATGCCTAATTCCTTCTCCCCGAGTCAAATGAACCCCTTACCCGAACCTATGGTGCTGGCTTGGTTTCAGAGTCTGAAACATTTAAAAGGAAAAATCATTTTAAAAACGATGATCTGACACACCGAAATCAATTGTCAGGTGGCGACTCTGAGTTAGTCCTTTTGAAACACAATTTTGTCACTTCTTATTAAAAACCTTTTTTCAAGCTTTACGAAATCTTTTTATTATTTAACAGGATTAAGTGAGGTTTGTTAAAAAAAAGGGGCGTGACAATTAGTATGACCAAGAACCCGGTCGATCACTAGAAAACTAAGGACATAGATGTTAGACATCATTTATTGAAGGATAACTATGAAAATGGTTGATAAACGTGATATTTTGTGCCATTGACATGTAAATAACTGACATTTCACAATAGCCTTATGCATAGATCATTTTAAAAGGAACGGATTAGAAATCAAGGATGATTAAGATCATCTAAAAGGACTAGTTCAGAATTCACAACCAAAACAAAATTTGGTTAGAAAATCTAAAAATGTGTATATAATTAGATTAATTTTTGCTCAGACTCGTGCTTTTAATAGTATACTCTTTTTCCATGTGTTAAAATGACTCATTAATTTCTAATGATAGTTTTCTATTTTGACAGATTTAGACTTACAAAAGAGAATTATTGGTGAAGAACCTGGTTCAACAAGATAATATGCTATGTTTTCTACACTCTGCATAATTTGGAATAATAATATTTGGATCATGAGTAGAGTCCTACCTAAGTCCAAATTTCTTTTGAACTTATCCAATATAAGTGAACTAGTTCCATTCAAAAGAATCCTAACCAAATTATACACTCTAGATACTAGGGAAAACTCCATCGTCTTTTTAAAATTGACAATTCAGTTTGATTAGACTTCTAAAATCTCAAAATCCGGTCGTTACCCATTAATTACTCCCCTTTAAATTGATCATCACAAGCTCTGTCTTTACTTCATAATTTTCAAGCCGTCAAAATACTCTCCATCGATCAACCATTTACACTTATCGTTAAATTAAATGGCCTAGAGAGAGAAGCTCCTCCTTCTATATACCTTTCTTCCCCAACCCTACTGTTCATCGCCTTTCCTCCATTGCAACTGCTAAGGTGAGTTAACCTAGCAGACTGAGTCATGGCAAAGAGAAGAGGTCGCCCAAGAAAAGAGTTAGTTCCAATTTATGCGAGTGATTTAGTCTTCCAAAAAACAGTTAACACTGTTCCATCGGTTGGCATCACTGTTCCATCGGTTTCATCTGTGAATACTGTTCCATTGGCTCAACCAGTCTCAGATTCACAAGGCACAATGTTACAAGCAACTACTGTTCCATTGGCTTAACCAGCTCCAGATCCACAACCATCTAATATCCCTATGTTACAAACAGCTCCTGCGAGAAGTATTGTACATACAGTCATACCTATGGAAGACCCAAAGGAGAAGAAAAATGGGGAAAAGACGTGCATGCAACAACCAACTACTGCAGATTCTACTAAGGCTGCAGCAGAGGAAATCTCAAATCCACCTAAACAGTGGAATAGCCTCTTCCAAAGCAACAGATTGGCTGCACATGGTATGTCATTAGAATATATTCCTCATATACTAGTCAATGGGAAACCAGTTGGTCAATTGGTAAAGGAAGAAGTAGAGGAGGAAGAAGGGAAATGGAAAAGTGCTCTGGTGGTGTTTGTGTTAGGCAATAGCCCTGGGTTCAATGGAATGAAGAGATTTATTAATCTCCATTGGTCGCATGTGCCTGATCCTGAATTGTTTTATCATGAGGAGGGGTATTATATTGTCAAATTCAATTGCATTGAAGATGCTAAAGAAATATTGTGTGGAGGACCATATACGATTGCTAATAGACCAATGATTTTGAAACAATGGTCTGCAGATTTTGATTTTAAAATTCCCTAACTTACCAATGTCTTGTTGGGGTAGCAAGTCCTTGAGTAGGATAGCTAGTGTTCTTGGGAAACCAATATATGCTGATGAATGAACTACTAAACAGACTAGAATCTCTTATGCTAGAATGCTCATTGAGGTAAATGTATCAAAACAGCTGCCTTGTGAAATAGAGATTCTAGACCCAAATGGAAGGAGTTTCATACAGGATGTACTCTATGAGTGGAAACCTCTATACTGTGAGAAATGCTTGGAGGTTGGACACAATTGTCTAACCAAAATTTCACAGCCTATGCAAAAAGCCAAGGTAACCTAAGAATGGAGAGTGAAAGCACCAATTACAACAAGCCAAAGCTGCCAGGAGCTTCACACCCAGAGTCAAGTGGCAAGTAAGGAGATCATTCAACCTCCTACTGTGATTGAGGAAAAACAGAAGCAAGTTGTCCATGACTCTCCAGTTTTCAATATAACCAACTTCCCTCCATTGTCCCCTCTTGTTTTGTCCAATAGATATGAAATTGGGTCAGTTAGATGGTCTGATCATCCCCAAGATGAAGGGGGAACAAGTAAAACCCAATGAAGTGGATCTTTTGGAATATTAGAGGTGTAAATAAAAGGTTCAAACAAAAAGAAGCTCAGAATTATCTTAGGAATAATAAGTTTGACCTGGTTGGACTAGTTGAGACCAAGGTTAAACAACACAATGCAAATAGAATAGCTAGTTTTCTATTACCTAACTGGAGTATGCTCACTAATCACAACAGTGCAGTAAATGGTAGAATTTGGATCTTGTGGGATCCTTCAAAACTTGTGGTGTCTGGTCATATAGAGGAGGCTCAGATCATTCATTGTAAAGTCCAACACATCACTGGGGAGATTATCTGCTGGCTCTCAGTAATCTATGGTTTCAATGACTGTGATCAAAGGAAGCTACTATGGAGTTCTATTGTGAATCTATCATCTGGTATTACTGATCCTTGGCTCATTGCAGGGGACTTCAATGCAATTCTATCCACTAAGGAGAGGCAATCCAGCCAACAAGTGAAGCAAAGGGAATTGGTGGACTTTAATAACTGCATACAGCAATCAGGGCTTATTGAACTACCTTGGAAGGGGAACTTTTTCACCTGGTCTAATCAACAAAGTGGTAATGATAGAGTATGCAGTAGATTGGATAGAGTGTTTAGCAATTTTGAGTGGCAGATGAAGTGGAATCATGTACATACTGTATATGGTCAGCCACTTATATCTGATCACAACCCTATGCTACTAACTCTTGCAACTGATACAGCAGTAAGGAAAACTCCATTCAGATTCTTCAATGCTTGGATCCAGCATAAAGAATATCATGGTATTCTCTCAAGGTATTGGAGCAGCAAGGAGAAACACAACCTTCAAGGAGTATGGAATAATCTTAAAGCACTTAAACAGCCTTTAAAATCTCTTAATGTTAGAGACTTTAAAAACATTTCCCAAAGGATTGAAAGCAGCAGGAAAGAATTGATAGATATGCAGCACCAACTGGATCTTTCTTATTCAGACAATCTCCAACAAAAAGCAAAGGAAATGGTGCAGCAACTGGAGAAATGGTCACTTGTAGAAGAGTCAGCCTTACAACAAAAATCAAGAGCTAAGTGGATCAAGCTAGGGGATTCCAACAATAAATATTTCTCAGCAGTTATGAAGGAGAGGAGCCAATATAAAAAGATCATTGAACTATCCACAGAAGGAGGTCAGAAGATAAATGATTCTGAAGAATTGAAGAAGGAGATCAGGGATTTTTATCAAGCTCTGATGGGAACAGCAGCCAACACACTTCCACCAGTAAATAAGCTATATATGAGGAATGGACCAAAACTATCTCAAACTCAAAGGAAGGAGCTTATAGCTGATATATCTGAGAGGGAGATAGTTGATAGCTTGAAGGCTATTGGAAATGATAAAGCTCCAGGTATAGATGGTTTCAATGCCATGTTCTTCAAGCAGTCTTGGCATATCATTGGGAGGCAGGTGATGTTAGCAGTTACAAATTTTTTTCAAACTTCCAAAATGTACAGTCCAGTCAATTGTGCAACAATTACTTTGTTACCCAAGGTTCCCAATCCCCAAACTGTGAAGGAGTTTAGGCCAATAGCTTGTTGTTCAGTCTTGTATAAGATCATATCCAAGCTGTTGGCTAATAGACTCCAAAAAGTGATGAGTAGTATTATATGCAACTCCCAGGCAGGATTTATACCAGGAAGAAGAGTAGCAGATAATGTGATATTAGCTCATGAGCTAATAAAACAGTACTCCAGACAACACATCTCTCCCAGATGCATGATCAAGATTGATCTACAAAAAGCCTATGACTCTGTGAAATGGAGCAGTCTACAACAGATTATGGAAGAACTTGATTTCCCTAGCAGGTTTATTAAATGGATCATGGAATGTGTTCAAACTGTTAGCTACACTGTTGTAGTTAATGGTGAAACAACAAAGCCCTTTCAAGCTGCTAAAGGATTGAGACAAGGAGATCCAATATCTCCCTTCTTGTTTGCTATCATTATGGAATATCTTAGTAGAGCTCTGGCACAATTGCAGCATACTAAGAACTTCACATATCATCCAGGATGTAAGAAGCTGGGAATCACTCATTTGAGCTTTGCAGATGATTTGTTATTATTTGTCAAAGGGGAACCTCAATCAGTAAGTGCTATGTTTCATTTCTTCTCTCAATTTCTAGCTGCTACTGGGCTGAAGGCTAACCTAAACAAAAGTGCAGTGTATTTTGGGGGGGTTGCAATTGAAAATCAACATCATATCCTCAATCTTCTTGGTTATGTTAAAGGCGATCTTCCTTTCAAATACTTGGGAGTCCCATTAACTACCAAGAAACTATCAATTACTCAATGGCAACCTTTGGTTGATAGGATCACAGCAAAGATAACATCCTGGACAGCAAGATATCTATCCTATGCAGGCAGGTGTCAACTGGTTCAATCTGTTATTCTTGGAGTCCAAGCTTATTGGGCTCAGCTATTCATTATGCCTTCTAAAGTTGTCAAGCTATTGGAATCTATCTGCAGAACCTACATTTGGTCAGGGTCTGTGACCATCAACAAGAAAGCATATGTAGCCTGGGAGAAAATATGTATGCCAAAATCTGTTGGGGGACTTAACTTAACTAACATCTCATTGTGGAACAAAGCTGCAATAGCTAAGCTAGGATGGGATTTAGCTCACAAGAAAGACTTGCTATGGGTCAAATGGATTCACAGTGTGTATGTTAAACAACAACAACTGGACAGCCTCACTATTCCAAATAATGCTAGCTGGATGGTAAGGAAGATAGTGGAAGGAGTAAAGCTACTGCAACTTCATAATTTGCTCAATGAAACTGCCTGCACTATAAGGAAGGTGTACTTGCAGCTGCTTGGAGATTCAGCCAGAGTTCCATGGAAGAATTTGGTTATGCAAAATGCAGCTAGACCAAAGGCTATCTTTAGCGTATGGTTACTGCTGCAGGATCGACTGCCTACCAAAAATAGACTGCTGCAATGGAAATTGAATATCTCAGGGATGTGTGTTATGTGCCAGCAAGAAGAGGAAACTAGAGATCATGTCTTCCTACATTGTATCTATGCTACACAACTGAGACACAAAGTACTACAATGGCTGAATATGGATGACTTCAATGGACATAACTGGATGCAATTCTGCAATTGGATCATTCTACAATCCAAAGGGAAATCTGTCCGAGCTCTCACATTCAAGATGACTATCACAGAAATGTTCTATAGTATATGGTTGGAAAGAAATGCAAGAATCTTTGAAAACACTTACTGTAATTGTGACAAACTCCTAAGTAGTATAGCCTATATTTGTAATGTTCGAGCTCATCCTAGGCTTAGTATACATATTCAGCAGTTCATGATATGAATACTGAATATTAGAGTAGCATAGATTTCGTGTTTTTACTAGATAGACAGTTGAGTTAAAACTGTCTTTGATATGTAAAGACCTTTTGGTGATTAATAAAAATTTTAATTACCAAAAAAAAAAAAAAATACTCTCCATCGTCTCTCATCCTCCAAATTTCAATCTACCTCTTTTTTTCTTCTAGAACCAAGCATAGCAATGACTAACCCTTCTGAAAACCCCGACGCACCACCACCATGCACCTCATCTTCAATCACTCCTCAGCCTAAAAAAAGAAGAGTTGAGATGCGTGCTCACAAAACAATGACTGAGAGTGAATTATCAAAGAAATTAGATTCTCAATTGAAAGCTAGCTAAGCCCAAGAACCCCATAACTCTGAAGAATCCTTCAAGTCTGCTACTGAGGGGGAAGAAACTGGGTCTTCTGATACAGAACAGGTAACCTCTGGCCCAAATACTACTACTGAACTCATTTATGAGTTGTTGAGAATTTGGAGAACAAGTTTATTCTTGTTGGATCTGTAGTCGATGTAGATCTTCTGGGTCCAGAAGTATTGATAATAAAAATAAAAAGAAAACAAAGGAGAGTGAGGGTGATCGTAGTGAAGAAAATGGAATGGCTAAAAGAGTGATTGATTCTTCACCCGCTCATGATAAAGGGATAATGGCTATTTGTGGAGCAAAATCTTGTGAAATAGAGGAAGACGTGAAGAAAATAGGGGGAAGTGCGTCTGGAGAAGACGTTGAAGGGTCGATTAAAATTGGAAAAAATGTAAATGAACTTGTTTATTCAGTAGAAAAAACCCTTGCAGACCTATTGAATAAAGTAAGTGAGAGTTACAACCTAATAAACAAGAGAGGGTGTTCAAAGATTAAAACCCCTGACATTGCTAGGGAAAATAAGAAAAAGGAAGGCTGCGCCCTCTGTTACTGTTGAAACTCCTCCCCCTAGAGGATGATCCACAAGAATCCATCTAAAGCAGAATGAGGCAGAACTGCAGAAAGACTTAGAGAAAAGAAAAAAAAGCAATTGCTAAGCGAAAGAAAAAGATGGATGGGCCTATCGAGGCTTTTAATGTTGATGAGATTGACCTGGTCCTTCGACATGAAGAAGAGACTGAGGAAATGGAGGTTCTGACTCCCAAACCCAAGAAAGCCAAGACTCCACAAAGAAGTCTATTACAATGTTAAAGTCTGCTAAACCATCCACCATGGCAAAAAGGACCAGGTTTGGTGTAAAATCAAAACAAGTGAAATTTGTTGAGGAAGAAGAATGGGGTGGAGAGGAAGAAGATGAATCAAACACTAAGAAGCACAAGATGGCCAATTTTGGCAAGAGAATAATTATGAAGGGTAGACTCCTCAAGTATTTGGAGGAGGAAGGAATGGTGTTGCTTTTGGAAACATTAGATTTTGAAGGCTAGAAGAACATGGTCCTTCAAATGGATGGTAGGTTGGCCAGGAATGAGATTGTTGAGTTTATGGAAAATGTTGCAGTGAAAAATGGAAGTGCTACAAGAATAGTGAAAGGAGTGCAAGTCTCTTTTGACATGAAAGAGTTGGGAGAAATTCTGGGCGTACCTGCTAAGGGGTATAATGACTATGCAGAACTCAAGTGACCAAGCCTAGAAAATCTTCCTACTCCCCTTGCCATTACCAGAAAATTTGCTGATAGTAAGAAGGAACTTGAGCCTAAGGCTGTGTATAAGAGTGAGATGATACCACCCCACAAAGTATTGTTTGAATTTGTCAATAATGCATTATTTTAAGGCAGGAAATGAGGCACATTGCGAGCTTCATTGACTTGGTCCTCATGGAGTGTTTGGATAGTGGGAGGCAGATTAATTGGCCTGGATTTATAATGCAACTTCTTGATAGGGTTATAAGCAGCACCAAGTCTCATACCATTTACTATGGTTTCATTCTCACATATGTGCTTGCACATTTCAAGGTACATGTGAAGAAGTGGGAGGTTGGTATAAGCAAGGATCATTTTAGGGCTAATACTCTACTTGCTTGCGGTTATGAAATTAATGCCACTCCGAAAGAACCTGTTACATCCAAGAAGGTACCATTGAATAGGGTCAGAGCTTTGGTGAAAGAAAGTGGGGCTAAGGATGCCAATATTAAGAGGCTGAAGAAGAGGTTGACCGAGATGGAGGATAAGAGAGATGCTCTCAAAACTGAGCTGCCAAGTGAAAAGGAGAAGAATTATGGCATTCTTCAGGATACGGTGAATCTCCTCCAAGCCAAAATGAAGCACCTGGTCCTTCTCAACCTTAAGCCTCCTAGCCTAGTGTGGATCAACCAGTTATCCAGTTTGGGATTTTTTGTTTTTGCTCATGTTTCCAGTATTTTTATTTTTCTTATGCTTTATGGTGGAATCTTATCAATCATCTATGAAATTCACCGTCTTTTTCTCTAATTGTTTGTCTTTATTTCTTTTATGATTAAAATATTAGCTTGATTTGTGATGATTAATCTATGTTTGCATTTGAAGTAGCCCAGTGGCCACGAGTAAGTTCTAAAATCTGGTTATCTCACATTTTATGCAACTTTTCAATGATTCTAATAGGGGAGAAAATGTTGTGCTTTACACTTTGAAAACTGATGTTTATAACCTAATGTATCTGGTCCTTTGTGATAAGTGATAAAAAGGAAAAATGTATCTGGTGTTGTGTTGATGTTGAGCTGAATTGAAATAGGGCCTACACTTATGAAAAAGCACAAAGTTTGTCATCATCAAAAAGAGGGGAATTTGTTGTCTCAAGTGAAGGTTTGTTTTGAGGATTGACAAAGAAATCTCAGGCATGAACTAAGTCCATCCTTATAGACACGGGTATATTCGAGCATGAGGGATGCACGTGAAGGAGATAATATTAACTTGGTATAATTGATATCTCCTGATTGAAAAAGTTGCATAAGTGATAAGGATAAAAAAATTATGAGTCCGTAAGATTTAATGAATTTTTAAAGTTAAGTCCTTCATTGTTCCATGGTACTATAGATGATGAAGATGCAATTATGTGGCTGGAGGGTATTAAGAAAGCCCTATGAGCGATAAAGGTAGTTGATGATGAAGATGCAGAGTTGGATACTTACTAGCTTAGAGATGTGGCTGGTTCTTGGTTTGAGATATCGGAAAAGGAAAGAGTTGAAGATGATGGCCCCACTACTTGGGAAGAATTTGAAGAGGCTTTCATGGATAACTTTATCCTGGAAGAGGATAGGGAAACTAAGGGTACAAAGTTCGAATAACTCAAGCAAGGGAATAAAAGTGAAGAGTATCATATGGTGTGCTAAGCATGCTTCTCCCATGGTTAAGATAGAAAAAACAAATATTCGCAGGTTTGTTGGCAGCTAAGCCTACCATATAAAGGATACAACATTAGCTACAACACTGGGAATGATAGCTTTCTCGTCTGTTGTGGGATTTGCCAAGCACATAGAAAAAGACAGACAACAAAGTAGAGAAGAAAAAAAGCATAACAAGAAAGCATGGACAGTAGGCAAGTCTAACGGTATATCCAACAGAGGTGAAGGGGTCCCTATAATAAGGAGTCATTAGCACCAGCTCAGTCCAACCATCAGTCAGGTGGTGGGTCTTCCTTAGACGTACCTAGAGTTATGGAAACCAGCCTCACTAGAATCATAATTGTAGGACATCAGTCTCACATAGCCAGAGTCATGCTGAGCAACATTCAGAAGAACAAGGTCTTTGTGGAACAGGTAAGCAGCAATATTAATGTCAATGCAAGCTCGAGTTTCATGGTTACTATCACTGTATATACATTGGTCATATAAAGGCCAACTACCCAAATTTGCGATGTATTTTCATAGGGGGATCAACTCATCCTTCTAGTTTCTCAACTGCTACACTTACACCACCTCAGGCTCGTGATTATCATAATCAGGCAGGTCATGGAGCAAGAAAAGGTGCATATCGAGTTACACAAGGAGGGGGACAACCCCGTAAATTTTCTATACTTGATCATCACAGTACAGAGGCATCTACAGAAATTATTACAGGTATACTTCGAATCTGCTCACATAATGCTTATGCCATAATTGATCCAGGTTCAACATTTTCGTACGTGATTCCATGCTTCACAATTAACCTCAGGCTAGAACCGAAATAGCTTAGCGAGCTATTTCTAGTTTCTACTATAGTTGGCAATTCAGTAAAAGTCACAAGAGTTTATAAAGGTAGTATAGTTTCAAACCAAGGTCGCAGCACCGAGGTCAATCTCATAGAGTTATAAATGGTGGATTTCAATTTGATCATGGGTATGGATTGGTTATCTTCATATTATGCCATGTTATATTGTCGTGCCAATATAGTCATGTTCCAATTTCCAAATGAAAAAGTCTTAGAGTGGAAGGGTAGTTCAGCATCATTTGTAGGTAAGTTTATTTTTTACCTTAAGGCACAACGAATGATTAGTAAGGAGTGTCTTGCCTATTTGGCTCACATTATTTATCTAGGATCAGAACCCCCAGCTCTTCAGTATGTGCCAGTTTGTTAGAGAATTTCCAAAAGTTTTCCCAGATGACTTTTCCAGACTTCCTCTTGAAAGAATCACAGACTTTGACATCGATCTCATGTCAGGAAATCAACCAATATCTATACCTCCTTATAGGATGGCTCCGACAAAACTTAATGAGTTGAGAGAACATTTAAAAGACCTTCTTGACAAGTGCTTCATCAGGCTAAGTGTTTCATCATGGGGTGTGCCGGTCCTATTTGTCAAGAAGAAATACAGGTGTCTCAGAATGTGCATCGAATATCAATATTTGAATAAATTTACCATTAAGAACAAGTACCCACTGCCAAGAATTAATGATTTATTTGACCAACTTCAGGGTGCAATGTACTTTTTAGAAATAGGCTTGAGGTCGGGGTACTGTCAGTTGAGAATCAGAGAGGAGGATATACATAAAACGGCCTTTAAACTCGCTACGGGCACTATGAATTTCTAGCAATGTCCTTCGGGTTGACAAATGCTCCAACTGCATTCATGGACCTCATAAATAGAGTTTTCAAGCTATTTCTTGATATCTATATTATTGTGTTTAAGGACGATATTTTGTTATACTTTAAGAGCAAGGGAGATCATGCAGAAAACCTCAGGATAGCTTTGCAGACCTTGAAGGAGAAGGATCTTTATACCGTGTTTTCAAACTGTGAGTTCAAGTTACAGTTAGTGGAATTGTTAGGCCATAGGGTATCTAGTGAAGGAATAAAATTAGATCCTCAAAAGACAAAAGCAGTCAAGAAATGGCCTAGGCCGACAACGCTAATCAAAATTAGGAGTTTCTTGGTGTTAGTTGGCTACTATAGATGTTTTGTAGAGGGATTTTCCTTACTTGCAGCTCCATTAACTAAGTTGACTCAAAAAGCAGTTAAGTTACAATTGTTAGACGCTTATGAGTAGAGTTTTCAAGAGTTAAAGAAGAGGTTGACCACTGCATCTTTGTTAACCTTGCTGACATGTTCGGGTGGATTCACAATGTATTGTAATGACTCTAGAGTAGGTGTTGGTTATGTTTGCAAAATGAAAAAAATATTGCTTATGCTTCCAGGAAGTTAAAGAACCATGAAAAAAATTATCCCACACATGACTTGGAGCTTGCAGCAGTGGTGTTTACATTAAAAATATGGTGACACTACTTTTATGGTGAGCATTCTGAATTGTTACAGATCACAAAAGCCACCAGTACATATTCAAGCAAAAAGAATTAAATTTGAGAAAAAAATGATGGCTCGAGCTATTGAAAGATTATGATATCAACATCCTTTATCACCCGGGCAAAGCTAATATGGTAGCAGATGCACTTAGTAGGAAATCAATGGATGTTTTGACCCATCTTGCAGTACAAAAGCAAACTTTGGGTTGAGAAATTCAAAAACTAGCAAATGATGGAATTAAAATGGATGAGACGGAAGAATGGGGTATAACTTCTTATGCCTTAGCACAATCCTCTTTTATGCATGTTAAGGCTAAGCAAGATAAAGATCCGTACTTACTAAAGATAAAAGAAGGAGTCAGAAACAAAGAAATTAGTACTTTCACTCTAGGAAGTGACTGAGTTTTGAAGTTGAATGATCGGTTATGTTTGCCCGATTTAGATGGTGTTAGAAAGGCCATAATGGAAGAAGCTCATAGCTCAAGGTACTCTATCTATCTAGGTGATACCAAAATCTATCTAGATTTGAAAGAGTTGTATTAGTGGAAAGGCATGAAGAAGCAAGTAGCAGCTCATGTGGCTAAATGTTTAAATTGTCAGCAAGCCAAAGCCGAGCATCAGAGGTTTGGTGGCCTAGCTCAAGATATAGACATACCATAATGAAAATGGGAGATGATTAATATGGATTTCATAGTAGGTCTGCCTCGCACATACCATAAACATGATTCAATTTGGGTTATTGTTGACCAACTGAAAAAGTCCGTGCATTTCCTACCAGTAAAGATGACAAATTTCGTGGAGCAGTATACACAATTGTACATCAAAGAAATAGTCTAATTGCATGGTACTCTAATTTCAATCATATCTGATATATGCACTCACGTTATGGCGCATATTTGGCAGGCATTTCAAAAAAATTAGGTAGACCATTTAGACTCTCAAAGATATGTCGCATACATGTGTTATTGATTTTGGAGATAATTGAGATGATCATTTTCCACTTATTGAAGTAGCTTACAATAATAGCTATCAGGCCAACATTGGTATGGCTCCTTATGAAGCATTGAATGGGCAAAGATGTAGGTCTCCAGTGGGTTGGTTTTAACTAATAGAGGTGTCGTTGATTGGTCCAGAGTTAGTTTGTGATACCTTAGAGAAAGTACAACTAACTATAGAAAGATTGAAAACGACTCGGAGTCATCAAAAGTCTTATTTTAACAAGAGACATGGTGACTTCGAGTTTGTGGTTGGTGATAAGGTGTTTTTGAAAGTTTCACCAATGAAAGGAGTTATGAGGTTTGGCAATAAAGGGAAATTTAATCCTAGTTTTATCCAACCTTATGAAATTGTAGGGAAAAAAGGAAACATAGCTTATGAGCTAGCGCTGCCCGTTGAGTTGTCCACTATTTATCTTTTCTTTCATGTGTCTATGCTTAGAAAGTACATTTATGATGAAAAACATATAATACATGTCGATACACAGAAATTAAAGAAGGCTTGACTTATGAAGAGGTACCTATAGAAATTCTCGATAGTCAAGTAAGAAAGTTGAGAACAAAAGAAATTACACCGTTAAAAGTTTTTTGGCGTAATCATGATTCAAACGAGGCTACGTGGGAGGTCGAGGATGATATGGGGAAGAAGTATCGTTATTTATTTTAGGAAAAAGTATGTGAACCTAGGTTTTTCTTGGCATTTATATTTTATTTATTAAGTATAAGTTAGCATGTATTCATGTCCTTGCTATATTACACTTTGTTGTTGAAGTAATTTAGTTTCTGTCAAAGTATATTTAGTTATTAAATAACTTAATTCAATGCTAGAGTACATTTAATACATTAAAATTATTTACTTGTGGTTAAAATGTTGTGCTTTAGAATTTGGATGGTTATTGTGATACCTCTTTTCCAGAGTGTGAGTAATTAGTCTATGAGTTGTGTATGGTGCCTACGAATGGTCTGTTTTGGTATATTTAGTTGTTGTTAGTGTAGTCATGGTATAGGTGACATGGATATTTTTTGGGTAGTTCCAATTTCCAAGGGAGACTCTGCCGAAAGTTTTGAAAATTTAGGGAGTTAGCCAAAATTTTGAGTCCCTTGGGAAAGTGAGTAGTACTAAGAAACTTAAGAAGTTCAAGACCTAAGGAATGATTGTTAACTAAAGAATAAGGCTCTATCAACATCCGAAGACGAATGTTTTTAAGGAGAGAAGATTGTAACACTCTTTAAATCTATAAAAGTTTCAAGACACGTTAAATATAAAATTTAATGTTTTTTAATCTTAAATTGTACTTCTATTACGGATTTTAACCTTGTGATTGATCTTTGAGTTACTTTTCAATTTATAAATAATTGGATATATAATTAGGGGAATATTAATAATTTTATTATTATTAATTATTAAAAGTGGGTATAATTAAAGTAGTTAAGTTAAATATAAAAAAGGGGCCTAAAGCCCATAAAATGGGTTGTTGGAAAACAAAGGGCTTCAAGACTTAAGCAAAACAGAATCAAGTTTTGTCATTCACGCAAAAGGAAGAAAGCAAAAGCGTTAGACGAAAAACAGAACTAGTGTTCTGTTCACTCACAAAACAGAGAGCCACGAAACAGAGGTTGCTTACTCACGCAGGCAACGGAAAATATAGGTTATACAAATCACTAGTTTTTGAACTTAGATATAAACAATTTCCCATCTCAATTATCCTACAGTAGTATAAGGTATGAATTAAATAGTTAATTTCCTTCTTTCTCAATACCAACAGTAAAGTTTTGTGTTTAGGTGTGAAACTTTGAATTTAATTAAAATGCATTGATTGTTGTAGAATCAATTGTTTGACTAGTGTCAATTGGATTGTGGCCTACGTATTGGCTCAAGAAGGTTTGATGTGAGTTGATATAACCCTTACTAAAGTGGTTTAACTCACAAAAATACACATACAAGGTGTTTGATGAATTGCTTAAAAGAGTTTAATGTACTTAATTGGAATGAGTGAGTACTTTTAACTTAGTATTTTTCTAAAAAGTTTAGATAATTTGTTATGATATATGTGCATAAAATTTTAGATTTTTGTGTTATTTTTATATGCCATTTTAATGTTGAAAATTTATGAGGAAGCAAGAATCTTTAGGAATATTTTTTAATCTTCATTTCATTCTTATGTCATGCCTTATATTTAAGGATACCTGTATGAGTATGTATGAGATGATCCAAAAAAGATTTAGACTTGAAAAGTCATAAGAAGAAAGTTTACAGCTTTTTGGGAGTATTCTTCATTCTAAGAAGGGGTCATCATCCAGACCGAGGGTCCTAACCAAGGCGTTGACTTCCTAAAACTACATGTGTCAAAGTAGGGAGCACAGGAGCCGAGGGTATCATTGTTTAGGATTTACTTAGCCAGGCTAAGGTATGATACATGAGCGCTGAGAACCATGAAGCGAGTGACAACCTCGTGGATTGCGCCTATTTGATCAGGTTGGGATCGAACCCGTGTCGATCAGATAGACTAAGACCGAAATAGGTCAGGATAGTTGGAACTCCCAAAGTATAAAGTGAAGTATTTCTATATGAAAGAAAAAGAAAATAATTTCTTTTAGACTATTCTTTTTTTCGGTAATTAAGTATTTTATTTACCAAGTAAAAATATTTACAGCTCAAACAAACTATCACAAAATTTGCTCTAGCGTATCACCTACTGGACATGAAGCCCTAGTAAGGAGATACCTATCTTTAAACGCTACTACTATATCTTCTGCTACTAATTCTATTTCATGCTCTAGTGTACTTTAGGATACAAATTAACCTTAGCCATTGCTCTATCTAGATAAGGGAATTTAGCTGCCCTTATATGTATTTCCTGGATGATAAGGCGAAGTATAACATTATTTATTCTTCTCTTCTTCAGAAAGATCACATTGTTTCGCTCTTTCCAACAGTGATATACTACAGTTGCTAGCGCCATTCTATATATTGTTGCCCTTGAACTCATTCCTTTACACACGTGTGCCAACCATATTAATTTTTTCCTGCCATGAATGCTTTGATCTTCGAATACCTTTCCATTTTAGCAGACCCTTCCATATTTTCCATGTTACGTCATAGTCAAAAACATGTAATGCACTGTCTCATTTTCCTTGTTAAGCAATGAGCATGGTTGTTATGTAATTACACCCATCTTGCTAGTCTCTCTTTAGTTGATAGCCTTTACAGAATTGCTAGCCTAAGGATGACTTACAACTTGGGTTGTCCCTGATTATTTCATATTAACTTCCTCCTTGTAATTTTTTTCAAATTCTCCTTGCATGACCTTGTATAGTTGTTTGACAGAGCATTTCCACATCTTCTAAACATCATCTTCGGAGAACCCTGCATTTGCAAAGTAGTCTTTTACTTTAAAGAACTTTTGTATTGCCCATGATACACTCTTTGGTTCTGTACCTCAGACTTCGCTACCATTTATGTAGTAAGTATGCACCCATTGTGCCCATAGCTTCTCTTTCCTGGTGAAAATACTCCATACCAGTTTATAGATGGCAACTTTATTCCACAGCTCAACATGTTTGAAGTTCAGACCCTTAGCAACCTTTGGTGAACATAATATCTCCCAGGCTATCAACGCCTTCTTTGTTGGTTCAGCATATCGTATCCACAAAACCTTCTACAGATAACTTCTATGAACTTAATGATTTTCTTAGGTTAAATAAAAATCTAGGTCCAAAAGGTTTAAATAGAAAATATCACACTTTTTACTAGTACTACTCTTTCTGCATATGACCGGAATTTTATGGTCCAACTTTGAATCCTGCCTAGCATCATCTCTATTAGGGGTTCACATTGTATAGAAAACAACCTCTTAGTATTCAAAGGGACTCCATATATCTAAAAAGTAGTTCACCCTTTGTGTAGCTTAAGATCTCTATAATTTGTTTCTGCAACATGTCGTTCACCCACCAAAATAAATGCAGCTCTTATTTGGATTGGGAATCACACATGATGCGGCTGAGAATAGTTGGAAATACTTCTGCTGAATCTGTACAGATTGAACATCTCCTTTATAAACAAGAGTAAGTCATTTGCAAAGCTCAACTGGACTAGGTTGAATCTGTCACACCATGGGTGGAATCTAAACTGCTTATTATCTTTCAGTGTCTTCAATGATCTACTTAGGTACCTCATTGCCAGAACAAATAAGAAAGGGGAAAGTGGATCTCCCTGCCTTAAACCTTTCCTTGCCTCAAATGGTATATATGGTTTCCCATTAATAAGCACTGAGTAGGATATAGTTCTGATGCGAGCCATTATCCACTTCACAAATATTGTAGGAAAGTTCAGTAGTCCCAAAACTTGTTCAATATAAACTCATTCCACAGAGTCATATGCCTTTTGCATGTCTATTTTAAACATACATCTAGCTTTCAAAGAACATTTGAACTACTGCCATGACTTCCTCTTCTAATATCTGTCATGTCTTTTTAAATAAATAGGAATTATACCTATCACACCCTGGTGTCTTGTTGTCATCAATGTCAACTATAGCTTGTTTCACTTATTCTTTGGTAACTTGTCTTATTAAATGTAATTGTTTACTCCTATTTAGTATGTGACCATTCTTCGTAATTTTGGGTTAACAACTGGCAATTGTGCTGTTGTATTACTAAGTATGCCCCTATAGAAGCATAGGATTTCTTTCTCCACTTCAGCTGGATACTATAGAATTTGCTCAGCACTAGTGACTACTTCGCCAATGCAATTCCTTGATTGCCTATTTTTCATGCAAGCATGGTAGTATGATTTATTGGAGTCCCCAATTTTAAGCCATTGTATCCTAGACTTTTGTTTTAATATGCTTTCTTCTAGTTTTAGTTTTGTAGTTTTTTCAAGGGATAGTTTCTCATCATATTGGCCTTGGATGTTCATTTGATTTTGTATACTCTCTAATCTCCCCGTTTATGCTTGTATCTTGCTCTCTATTCCACTGAATTCTTGCTTATTCACTTGCTTCAGAGCCCTTTCAGATTTTTAAGTTTGTTCCACCCATATAGCATTGTAGTTTTACCCTCGTTGTTTCTCCAGAAATGTTGTAATGTCCCTCAAGTGCACTCAAAATTGTCAATAACCTGATAAATTTGAAGGGTCTGATGCGTTCTTGGTTATTGGTATCAAATCTCACGCTTAAACGACAGTGATGTGAGAATCATAGGTTCATAGTTATCCCCTCCATATGAGGCCATTGATGTATCCATTGTGCATTAACCAGTATCCTATCAATCCTACTATGGACATGGTTATTAGTCCATGTATATTTTCTTCCCACAATTTTGAACTCATCTAGTTCTGCATCCAATAAAAATAGCTTGAAATCCCTTATGTCCATCTCTTGCAAACGGTTACCATTAATCCTATCCTCACTAGTTAGTACAGTATTGAAATAACCCATTATGAGGCAAGGATTGTTTATACCTTGCACTAACCTTAACAACTCTTCCTATAAGTTCTTCCTAACTTGAATTGTATGATTACCATAAACTGCATAGTGATTGAAAATGGTGCTATGTTGCACCATGGTTACCTTCCCCAATATAAACTGCTCATGAGTTCTTAGTATTACATAGTCCACTTGAGTTGGATCCCATGCTATCCATATTCTACCTTTACGAGCTTCATTATAATTGTCCACCCATTTCCAATTGTTTAGGGCCTTCCTTATTACATAATCAGATTTGCTTCTCTTCACTCTATGTTCTATTATAGCTATCAATACCACTTTATTTATTCAACATAATTTTTTAGTTATTTTTGTTTATTAACTTTATTTAAACCCCTAACATTTAATTCTATAATGTTCATCATGATATGGTTATTCGTTGTGGTATTCCTTCCCTAGCCTTCTTGTTTCTTTTCTCCCTCACTCCTTGGGCTTCATACAGTTGAACTATCTTCTAAGTGGTGTCAACTAATGCTTTGAAGGAATTATCAATGTCCACTTCATTATTTATTGTCACTTCTGCATTCTTCTTTATAGCCAATTTTCCTTGAGCAACATGCCATTGTGGCTCAACCGCTGAGATACTTTGCTGCATAATTGGTGCTTCCTCTAGCTGGTCAATGAATCTTCCTTGGGCATCAATTTTGTCAACTACATCCTTAAGTATCTGGATTTTTTCCACTCCTATTTATGCATTACTTCTATATTCTTTTGTATCCATCGTTCCTGCTTCTGCTTCTTTTGGTCCCTACATATATGGCCTAATTGACAACAATTTTGGTAATACTGTGGCTTCCAATCATAGTGAACCACTTATTCTATACCATTGCCTCTAGGATCATATAGCTTAATCTTCTTTGGCAACGACCTTGTAATATCCATTTCAATTAGGACCCTAGCATATGAAACTCTTTCCACAATTATAGTACAAGCATCAACATATAATGGCTTCCCTAGTCCACTACCAATTCTACTTAGGGCTTGTTTACTCCAGTAATTAAGTGGCAGGTTTGGGAACTTGATCCATAAGGGAATGGTTTTCAGTACTTCTTCATTGAAATGAAAATTCTCCGACCATTGTCTAATAGTAATTGGCCTACTATTAATTGTATAAGGACCCTCCTGTATCACCCTCTCATTCTCTTCATTGTTACTCTTTTAGAATATTCATAAACTACTGCAATGTAATTATTTTAGAACTCTTCTTATAAGGTTTATGTTTTACATGCATTTAAAATCTTTGCTCGTAATATATATGTTATTAAATTTTCTCCCTTATCGTTGAGACTCAATGAGTACAATAGATAGTACTAACGTTCTCTTCAGGAACCTACGTTGATCTCTAGTACAACGTAGGAACCTATTTTGTAGGCGAACATGCTACAGTTTAGGACTTCCCTCTTTTCCAGTGCTATTGGTGAGCTCCACTTTTGTTCGCAAACAATTCCTTTGAGTCATATTTATTTAGATAGATTTCTTTGTCTACTTGGAGAACTAGCCAGACAATCTCATGTTCTGAGAAGTACGTTAGTCTATCAGTAGAAGCTTCATAGATATATTCGATGGGTTAATATTCAGATATTTTTGATAATAACTTAGCAGCATTTCAGTAGTTACTACGAATAAAGTTTTGGAGTTGGTATATTTTAGATATTCAAATTAATTAATAGTATTTGGTTAAAGTATTTCCTTTGTTGCTTATAAAGTTTGGGGTTATAATAGTTTTGATAAGCACGGGTAGTTCGCTGGGTCAAATTTAGTGACCAGGTGCCGGTCAACACTTTTTTATAAAATGGGTCATGACACAAACTAACATGAATTCATTAGGATAAATTGATAACACATTGTCATGTATAGCTCACTCACTCTAATTCTATATTTTTGGAGTTTTTAAAGTATAATAACAAGATGTACAAACTTAGCTTGGGTTATGTCATGAAATATCATAGGTTAACCAGCACAAATTATATACAACACAAATAGTGAAGAAAACCAATACAAGGATTTAACGAGGTTCAGCTAAGCCTAATCCTCGAGGCAGAAGTAGAGAGAGCTTTCACCTATGAATGAGAAGAAAAGCACATTAAATCTATAGAATCCCCAACTACGACACCTATATATATAGCCCAAATAGTTCCAAACCTATAAGGGAAAGATTTTTCAATTTGGTAAGGACAATAACTTTTTATTTCCTAAATCTATTAGGAGAATGAGTTTTCCTAAACCTAAAAGGATTATGAGTTTTCTAAAAATATAAGAAAACTATTCAAGCCACAAAATAACAAATCTTCCCCTTGGCTTGAATTCTCTTTATCAACAAAAACAATGTCTCTCTATGTAACGTCCTGACCGGTCGTTTAATGAGTTAACGCTATGTTTCTCTTATTTTTTCTTCTTTATGATTTGTTTATGTGGTTATGTGGTATCAGGTTAGTCGATTTGAATCCGGATTGGTTTTGCTTAGGTTTGAGATAGTTAGTCTCTTTTGAGTAGGCTTAAGTTGGAGAAGTCAACCGCATATATGGGAAAAAGGGCTTGGATGTAAATTTTGAAGGTTCGAATAGCTTCGAAAGATGACTTGGGACTTACGAGTGTGATTTTAACATTGTTTGGAGGTCTGTAGTAGAGTTATGCTTGAATTGGCGAAATTAGAATTTTGGCGTTTTTCGGTTGGTAGGAGAGATTTTCATATAGGGGTCAGAATGGTATTCTGGAAGTTGTGGTAGGTCTATGGTGTCATTTAGGATATGTGTGTAAAATTTTAGGTCATTCGGACGTGGTTTGGTAGATTGTTTTATCAAAAGCATAATTCAGAGGATTTTTGGAACCTTTGGCTTGAATCCAATGCGTTTTGGTTGATTCGATGTCGTTTGAGGTATTTTGAAGATTGGTATAAGTTTGAATAGTAGTATATGGCTTAGTTGTGCTTTGGTTGAGGTCCTGGGGGCCTCAGGATTACTTTGGATGATTGATGGAAGGTTTGGAGTTGAGTTTTGGAAGCCTAAGCAATTTTGTTGTTCTCATAACCGCACCTGCGGTTGGGAGGCCACAAGTGCTATGCCCGCAGAACGGGAAGGTAGTCGCAGATGCAGCCAGGAAGAAGATCATCATGAACCATATATACAATGAAGGGGATGCACCAGTGGTGGCACATGTGCAAGATGTTTAACTGCAAATACGAAAATAGACATCTAAATGAAAAGCGCAGATGTGGTGGATTAGGCCGTAGAAGCGGGAAAAGGACCTAAGGTGCGAAAATCCTGGGTCAAAAGGTATAAAAGATTTCCTTCACAATTTTGAGTTTTTCTTAACCGTTTTCATACAGGTTTGAGCTTGAGGGGCCTATTTGAAGAGGTATTTCATTGAGGTAAGGATTTTGGACGCTAACCTCATTTCTATGGTGTTATTTCACTAATTTGAGTTGACAGTTTATGAAAATTAATTGTTAAAAATGTGAAAAACTAGGGCTTGAGATTGGAGACCTTTGAGCAATGGTTTTTGGGGTCATTTGTGGTTGGATTCTAGTACTTTTGATATGTATGAACTTGTGGGAAGATAAGGAGTCTAATGATGTAAATTTTATCAAATTTTGAGATGTGGGCCCACGGGGTTAGGTTTTGTTAATTTCGTGATGCGTGGTATTTTGATTACTTTTGAGTGGGCTTTGTTCCTTTAGCATATTTTGATGGTTATGTATTGATTTTGGATAGATTTGGAGCATCCAAAGGATGATTTGAGGGGCATTTAGACCGGATTGAGGTGAATAATGATTGTAAATATTGTTCGTAGGATATGAAACCCCGGATCACACATTTTGGTGCTATTTTGAGGTGATACAAATGCTAGATGACGAGCGTGGGGTCATGCATCATTAGGGATTATGACTTAGTCCGTCCCGTATGACTATTTTTCCATGTTTTTGATTGAAAAGTATTCGCTATTATCATGTTTTCAGCTGAATGCCATATTTGAGCCTCGTGGCAACTGTTTGGACCCTTAGGGGAATTATTACTATTATTTCCTCATTGTTTTGGTTTCATAATTGAACTCGGTCATGTTGTATTCTGCTGTTTTCATCTCAATCATGTTTACTCTATTTTGACATCTTAAATGATATTTAGGGCTGAGCAACATATTTTTATTATGCCCGAGCAGCTTTTAGAGATTTCTGACAGAGTAAGGATGAGGGCCAGTGTTGTAAGGATTTATATGGGATCGGGTTGCACGTCGTAGTAGTGTTGCACTGATTTATGATTATGAGGCTGAGGGGTTTAGTTGCTATGCCACAAGGTGGCTTGATATGAGGCTGAGAGCCCATTGTTTATACTACGATATGGATTGATATTACACTTAGGCCGTAAGGGCCACCTCCCAGAGTCTATACACCCTTGTGAGCGCGGATACCCAGTGAGATATGTGATATAGCCTGAAGGGCTGATGTTGTTGCCCGAGGGGTTGATTTTATGTTTTTATCTGTTCTCGCTATTTTGTCCTTTACTTGTTTAACTGTCAAAATATTCTTTGAAGAGGTTTTCACTAAAGTAATGTGTTTCTCATTCAAGTTTCACTATTTTATTGCACTGTATTGATTTTATACAGCCCATGTGTCGCATCTTGTTGTATTTGACATGTTTTCTTATCACTTAGATTCCTTTACTTTATTACTCACTAATTTGGCGTACCCACTTTACTCTTTGTACCCTGTGTGCAGATTCAAGAGCCTCGGGTCATGCCACTGAGGGTTGATTGTTTCTAGCAGGCCATTTGGAGTCCATAAGGTAGCTGCTCGGCGTTTGCAACCCAGTGTTTCTTCCTCCTTTCTTAATTTCTATTTCTAGTTCTATAATAGACTGTATAAACTCTTTCAGACTCTAAGATACATGTTTAGATGCTCATGACTGGTAACACCCCGATGCCGGGCTGTGTTGTTTCTGCAAATTGTTCTATTCCACTTATATTTTGGTAATGACTTGAATTATTATAATAACTGTTAAATTAATATTGGCAGTTTGTGTCGGTGCACCTTGTTTCACGATCTGTGCCATGACGACCGGATATAGATTTAGGGTCATCACAAGTTGGTATTAAAGCGTAGGTTACATAGGACTCACGATTCATGAGCAGGTTTAGTAGAGTCTCGCGGATAGGTATGAAGACGTCTGTATTTATCCTAGGGAGGCTGTAGAGCCTATAGGAAACTTCATATTCTTGAAATTCTTGTCATGCAAATTTGTTGATCCAAGTACTAAACTTCTGTTATTTTATTCTCTCACGGATGGTAAGGACATGAACGACTGGTCGGGATGGACTACCACCAATACCACCAGTTCTGGCCACTAGAGGCCGTGGATGCGATTTAGGGTGTGGTAGGGGTAGGGGTGTGGCCTGAACAATTTCTAGGGCAACACTTACATATCTACTAGCCGCCCCAGTTCAGGATTTGGTCCCAGTTGCGAACACTCCAGCAGCTCTAGTTGTGCCCATTGTGATTCCAGGTCTTCAAGAGGCCTTGGATCAGATTCTATCAGTATACACTGGCCTAGCTCCGGTGGTCTTAGTTACTATAGCCGAAACTACTTCAAAGGCTGGGGGAGGCAATCAAACTTCCATCGCTCATACACCTAAGCTCGTCATGTAGGGATTTCAGAAATTGGGGCACATCCAACCCAGCCGGTTAAAGCTGTTCTAGACTATGTATCTACTCCTATTCCATAGGACGAGCAGCGTCGATTGGAGAGGTTTGGTAGACTTTAGCCTCCGACTTTCAGTGGTGTAGAGGTCTAGGATGCCCAGGGTTTCTTGGATAAGTATTAGAGGATCCTTCATTGGAAGGGTACTGTTGAGACCAGCATGGTCACTTTCACTACTTTTCACTTTTTTTGGAGCCTCCTTCACTTAGTGGGAGGCTTATGAGAGGCGTAGGCCTATTGGTGCAACACCCATTACCTGGTAGAAGTTCTTCACTCTCTTTTTAGAGAAGTATGTGCCACTGTCTCGTAGAGTGGAGCTGCGTAGGAAGTTCAAGTGGTTGCGTTAGGGAGAGATGACTTTGACAAAAAATGAGATAAGGTTCTCAAGTTAGATTGTCATGCTGTTTGGTTGGCTCCTAAGGAGAGGGAGAGGATTAGGAGGTTTTTTGATGGCCACACATATCAGCTTCATATTCTCATGACTAGGGAGAGGGTGTCTGGTGCTACTTTTGAGGAGGTTGTTGATATTTCCCACGAGATTGAGTCAGTTCGTCACCACGAGCGAGATGAGAGGAAGGACAAGAGTCCTCGGGGATCTGGTAGTTATGGTGGTGCTCCTTCGAGAGAGTTTCAGCAGGGGAAATGCCGTCCATTCAGATATGCCCAACTTGCTCAACCATGTTATTGTGAGGCGTAATCAGGTCATAGTTCTCACAATTCTCATCAAGGCCAATCATCACTAAATGGCCTCCCAGCCTAGAGTTCGTCCCGCGCTCCATTGGTTCAGGGCTCTTCCATGCCAAATGCATTTTTAATCATTCTGGTGCTAGGGGATCCCTTCTTTCCCCGTCTCCAACACCTGGGAGTTAGTACGAGTGTGAAGAGTTGGGTTATATGTGGAGGCAGTGTCCTCTTCATCTTAAGGGTTTATCTCGGTACAGGATTCAACCATCGATCTTAGGGCCAATTACTTTATCACCACCCACCCAGCTAGCTAGGGGTTAAGGTCAATCAACTAAGGGTCTCCCTAGAGGGGGAGGTCGATCATGCCCGTTTCTATGCACTCCCAGCTAGACCCGATGCTATTGCTTCAGATGTTATTATTACAGGTATTGTCTCGGTCTTCCACATAGATGCTTCTATGTTATTTGATTTCGATTCCACTTATTCTTCTGTGTCATCATACTTTGCTCATTATTTGGATATGCCCCGTGAGTCTCTTATTTCATCTGTTCGTGTATCTACTCCGGTGGGTGATACTGTCATTATAGACCGTGTGTACCGGTCATTTGTAGTAACTACTGGGGTTTGGAGACCCGAGTGGATCTTTTACTACTATGTATGGTAGACTTCAATGTTATATTGGGAATGGATTTGCTATCTATGTATTGTGCTATTTTGGACTATCATGCTAAGACAATGAGTTTAGCTATATCGGGCGTGCCATGAATTGAGTGGAGAGGTTTGACCAATTATGTCCCCATTAGGGTAAATTCTTTCTTGAAGGCCCAACGTATGGTTGGGAAGGGTTGTCTTTCATACTTAGCATTTGTGAGGATGTCGGTGTTGAGGCTCTCAGTATTGATTCTGTTCCAGTTGGAGGGATTTTCCCGATGTGTTTCTTGCAGACCTGCCGGGCATGCTACCAGACATAGATATTGATTTTGGTATTGACCAAGTGTTGGGAACCTAGCCCATTTCTATTCCATCGCATCGTATGTCATCAACGGAGTTGAAAGAGTTAAAAGAGCAGCTTCAGGAACTCCTTGATAAGGGGTTCATTTGGCCTAGTGTGTCGCCTTGGGGTGTGCCAGTTCTGTTTGTGAGGAAGAAGGATAGCACGTATGGATATGCATTGACTACAGGTAGTTGAACAAAGTAACAATTAAGAACAAATATCATTTGCCTCGTATCGATGATTTTCTTGACCAGCTTCAAAGAGCGAGAGTGTTCTCCAAGATTGATCTCAGTTCAAGTCATCAACAGCTGAAGATCAGGGATGCGGATATCCATAAGACAGCTTTCAGGATTAGATATGTCATTATGAGTTCCTTGTGATGTCCTTTGGATTGACCAATGCCCCAGCAGTGTTCATGCATTTGATGAACAACGTGTTCCGGCTGTATCTTGACTGGTTTATCATTGTGTTTATTGATGATATTCTGGTGTACTCACGTAGTCAGGAGGAGAACACGGAGCATTTGAGAGTTGTATTGCAGAGATTGAGGGAGGATAAGCTTTATGCAAAGTTCTCCAAGTGTGAGTTTTGGCTCATTTCAGTGGCTTTCTTGGGGCACGTGGTGTCCAGTGAGAGTACTCAAGTTGATTCGAAGAAGATAGAGGCGGTTCAGAGTTTTCCCAGACCACCTCAGCCACAAAGATTTGTAGCTTTCTTGGTTTGGCGGGTTATTACCATCGATTTAATCAGGGGTTTACATCTATCGCATCGCCCTTGACCAAGTTGACTCAGAAAGGTACTCCTTTCATGTGGTCGAATGAGTGTGAGAAGAGCTTTTAGAAGCTCAATACTGCATTGACCACAACTCCAGTTTTAGTTGTGCCATCAGTTTCAGGTTCATGTACCGTGCATTGTGATGCTTGGAGTGTTGGTATTGGGTGTGTATTGATGCATAAGGGTAAAGTAATTGCTTATGCTTCTCATCAGTTGAAGCCTCATGAAAAGAACTACCCAATTCATGATTTAGAGTTCCTTGTCATTGTTAATGTAAGGCCCCATGAAAACTTGTGCGAAAAAACATAGGAGCTCGTGGTGCCAAATTATGAAAATACGTTAAAAGGATCGCATGTGCGAAAAGCCTGGTACATAAGGTATAAAAGATTTCCTTCCTTTTTAATAGCAGAAGAAGCAGTAAAATTCTACAAGGATCTATTTAATGAGAATACTCTTTCGAATGCTTTCGATATTTTAGATCAGGTACCTACTATGGTAGATAATGATCAACATGAGAGATTGATGGTTTTGCCTTCTAATGAGGAAGTGAAGAGAGCAGTCATGGGGCTGAATGGGGACTCAGCCGGTGGACCGGATTGTTTCACTGGAGCATTTTACCAATCATGCTAGGATATCATTGAAGAAGATGTAGTCGGCATGGTCAAGTCTTTCTTTTGCGGTCACCAGCTGCCAAAGAGTGTGACACACACAAACCTGGTTTTATTACCAAAGAAGAAAGAAGTGAATACCTTCGCAGACATGAGACCAATCAGTCTTAGCAACTTTGTTAACAAGATTTTCTCGCGGGTCATTCATGAAGGTTGGCTGAAATGTTACCGGCCATAATCTCAAAGGAACAGGCAGGTTTTGTAAAGGGAAGAAACATCGTTGAGAATGTTCTGCAAACTCAAGAAATCATTAAGCATATCAGGTTAAGAACAAAATCAGGCCCAAACGTTGTGATTAAGCTAGACATGACAAAAGCTTATGATAGGTTATCATGGCTATTCCTGACTAAAATGCTAAGGAAGATGGGATTTCCTGAAGATTTTATTGGCTTGATATTTGATTTGATTGATAATAATTGGTACTCTATTCTTATAAATGGTCAGCCAAATGGTTTTTTCAAATCATCTAGGGGAGTCAAGCAGGGAGATCCTCTGTCACCAACCCTATTCATTCTAGCAGCACAAGCACTGTCTCGAGGATGGAACTCACTGTATACCAACCTGTATTTCCATGGATTTGGACTTCCTAAATGGAGCCCAAAAATAAACCATCTTGCATATGCATATGATACAATCATTTTCTGCTCATCTGATGCAACTTCATTGAGACTAGTGAGGGAGGTTCTGCAAGCTATGAATCAGCATCTGGCCAACTGGTGAACAAAGCCAAATCAGCCATATATCTGCATCATTTAACACATAATGAGGTGATTAACAAGGTGGAAAGGATTAGTGGTATAGGAAAACAATGTTTCCCTTTGACATATCTTGGATGTCCTATTTTTTATGTTAGAAAAAAGAGTGATTTTTACCAGGGATTAATTACAAAGGCTATGGAATAACTACAGTCGTGGAAAGGAAAACTTCTACCTGTAGGAGGCAGGGCTGTATTGATCGCAAATGTCCTGCAGAGTATTCCAATTCATATGTTGTCAGCAGTAAATCCAAAAAGTTATGTAATTAAAAAATTACATAGCATTTTTGCCAAATTTTTCTGGAGCAGCAATGTGGGAGGGAGCTCAAGACATTGGTCATCATGGACTAACTGTGTATGCCTTATGAGGAAGAGGGTATAGGTTTCAGATCCCTCCATGATGTTTCCAAGGAACTGTTCTGCAAATTGTGGTGGAATTTCAGGACAAAACCCATCTTATGGAGTGCATTTATGTGTCAAAAGTATTGCAATAAATTAAATCCTATAATTGTACCATGTAAGGGTGGATCCAACGTTTGGAGAAAAATGCTTGAATGCAGGGATTTGATTGAGCATCAAATATTCTAGAAATTGAGAATAAATCGGCTCAATTCTGGTTCGACAATTGGACCGAGAGGGGAGCCTTATATTTCCAAATGCCTGCACAGTTGTTTTTAATGAAGACATTCACAATGTCAATGATATGGTTGAAAATGGTATGTTGAACTTGGAAAAATTATTTCAAACTCTACCTAAAGATTGGGCAAACCACATTGTGCAGAATATTAGACCACCAAAAGAATGTGCAGAGTTAGATACACCATTCTGGATGATTGAAGCAAGGGGACATTTTTCAGTGAAATCGCCATGGGATTACTTGCGTAGAAGAGAAAATCCAACGCTAGCTTACGAAATGATATGGGTCAAAGGCCTAGCATTCAAGATATCTTTCTTCCTGTGGAAAGTGTGGAAAGCCAAACTGCCACTTGATGATTTATTGCATAGAATAGGATAGTCCATGGCATCTAAATGTTGGTGTTGTGCAGATCCTAAGGAGGAATCTTTAGTTCATTTGTTCTTCACATCCAATGCAGCCAGGAGTGTTTGGAGTTACTTCCTGAGGAGAGCAGGAATTGCATTAGAAGGGATGTCTTTAAAACAAGCAATTACAAAGTGCTGGACGACATCAGTTGTACACAGATTGAAGCCAGTTTTGCAAGCTTTACCTGCATGCATTGTATGTGAGTTATGGAAGAGAAGAAACAGTTTGAAATATGGAGAAGCAGTATTAGTAGCAAGAGTTATTTACTAGGTGTCATCATCGCTGCAAGCTCTAGTCCAACTAAAAAAGCTGGGACTACATGTGCCTCAAAATTGGCTCGACTAACTGATAATGATGGATCAATACACACCTCGACTGAAGTACGAGAAAGTGCTATGGGAATTTCCTCCAAGATGATGGATCAAAGTGAATACAGATGGAGCATGCAGAGGGAACCCAGGGAGGAGTTCAATTGGTTTTTGTTTAAGAGATGAGATAGGTGATTTGATATATGCAGAAGGAAGAGAAATTAAGGAGGGTTCTAACAATGAAGCTGAGGCAAAAACAATAGCAGAGGCAATGAGAATGTGCAAAACAATGAACCTTAACAATGTTTGGCTTCAGACAGATTCAATGATGCTTCAAAAGATCATAGATGGACAATGGAAGCCACCATGGAATATTGTGGATGCGGTGGAGGAAATAAACATACTCAAAACAGGGTGTAACTTCAAGGTATCTCACATCTTTAGAGAGGGAAACAATCTAGCAGACCACCTTGCAAACCATGCTCTAGACTGTGGTAACATCGAGTGTTTTCATTTTTGGGATCTTGATGTCTTGAGAAGGAGGATTGTAAATGATGATAAGCTACAATGTACAAAACTGAGAATAAGAGTTGCAAGAAATTAGGGAAGGAAAGGGAAGACACTAAGGGCATCATGGAGATAACCTCCTTCACTAACTGTTCTCTCCTTTTTGAAGTATTTTGCAGCTGGACAGTGCTACAAACCATGGAAGCATCAAAAAACAAGGAAACATTGTTACTATATCAAGGGTATACAAAACTATACAAGAAACATGCTGATTAATAATTGGAATATTCTGTGCAGACATCACAATGGTATTAATCGACACAGGGACAACTGCGAGTTTAAGTGGAAATGTACAACTTCTGTGTAACAAGTTGTTCGTGCTTTTGTTTATACAACAATTAATGTTAATCAAATGCATAATATTGAGGAGCATAAGTCGAGAGATGGACTCAACTCTCGCGAGTGCATGCATGTGTTTGGGTGGATTCCCAAGCAAGAAGCACACTAATGTTCAATCTGGAATATATTCGCACATGTCTATACAGAATGCTGCTGTTTGATGTGTGCAATAAATAGCTACTTTCTTGATTGACGGATCAAAAACTCTTTAAATAAATACATCAAATGCTGCAGCTCAACAATTACATTGGACACCAACTTTTCTTATGCGCGCATGCTATATCGGTCAGAATGTTTCCGTGGGATTCTATAGTGCCATGCCTCTTGGAACTAAAATTTGGATTTTTTGTCACAATGTTCCAACACTTTACATTGTACACACCTTAAGACCAAATGCATGTGTCCGACAACATTCAAAACTGGTTGGAATATGCCATGGATCGACGTGCTGCTCGAGCACAGTCTTCAACAACTAAATTCAAAACCAAAGAGAAGCAACAACTGTGTTGGAAGCTCAAACAAACAACAACTTTTGATGAAACTTTTCGATGGAGCTGTCTCGTATGTTGGTCCAACGCATGATACATGGAAGTATGGGAATCACTACACACCATGTATGAAACCTAATCGAAAACATAGAGCACGCTCGCATGCTGCTCTTTAGCATGCATTCTATTCGAATATCGACATATTTTGAAAAATACAGTTGGATCGCACACATGATCAATTTTCGTTGATATGTCTGCTGAATGGACAATGCCTATCTTGGCCTCTTCTTCATATTATTCAATTCAAATTCATATGTTGCAGCAATGTATTAATGCGATGCCACTCAATACGACTTCTATGGTTTGTACTAGCACATTCGGCTCATTCCCTTGTGGAAGGAAAGGTGACATCGCACCGGCAGGATGGCAAGCAAAGGATATAATGTCAATTTCGTGGATTGGCATCAAATTTTCAATTATAGTTTGCATTTTGTGATACCAAGCTTAAGTATAGCACATAACTTTGGTAAGAGGAAAAATCTAACTGTCAAATTTTATTTCCTCATTTCGTAAGACTTTCAGATCTTGTAATTTCCTTTTATGTTGTTTATTTTATTAATAAAAGCCAAACCCTAGGCGCTTGCCTAGCAGATTGCCAAAAAAAAGATTTCCTTCGCGGTTTTTGAGTTATTCTTCACCATTTTCATACAGGTTTGAGCTTGAGGGAGCTATTTGAAGAGGGATTTCAAGGGGATTTTATTGAGGTAAGGATTTTGGACCTTATACTCGTTTCTATGGTGTTATTTCACTAATTTGACTTGAAAATTTATGGAAATTAAGGGTTAAAAAATGGAAAAAGTAGGGCTTGAGATTGGAGACCTTTGAGGAAGGGTTTGAGGGGTAATTTATGGTCAGATTCTAGCACTTTTGATATGTATAAACTCATGGGGAGATAAGGATTCTAATGATGTAAATTTAATCGATTTTTGAGATGTGGGCCCAGGGATCAGGTTTGGTTAACTTCGGGATTTATGTGGTATTTTGATTACATATGAGTGGGCTTTGTTTCCTTCGCATATTATGATGGTTATGTACTGATTTTGGCAAGATTTGGAGAATTCGGAGGCTGATTGGAGGGGCCAAGACATCGCGAGCTAAAGTTTGGACCAGATTGAGGTGAATAATGATTGTAAGTGTTGTCTTGAGGGTATGAAACCCCGGACTACACATCATGGGGCTATTTTGAGGTGACGCACACGCTAGATGATGAGCGTAAGGTCGTGCACCGATGGGTACTATGACTTAGTCCGTCCCGTATGTTTGTTTTACCGAATTTTTGATTGAAAATTGCTTGCTATTATCATGTTTTGGGATGAAGGCCATATTGGGCCTCGTGCCAGCTGTTTCGACCCTTAGGGGGGATTTTTATTGCTATTTCCTTATTTTTTTGATTTTATGCTTGAATGCAGTCATGTTGTATTTCACTATTTTCATAACTCAGCATGTTTACTCTACTTTGACATCTTAAATGATATTTTTGGCTGCGCGACATATTTTTACTATGCATGAGTGGCTTTTAGAGACTTTTGACTGAGTAGGGCCGAGGGCCTATGTTGTGATGATTTATATGTGATTGGGCTACATACCGCCGTAATGTTTCACTGATTTATCATCATAAGGCCGAGAGCCTAAGTTGTTATGCCACAAGGGGGCTTGATATGAGGCTGAGAGCCTATTGTTTATGCCACTAGATGGCTTGATATTGTGCTTGGGCTGTAAGGGGCCCTTCCCGGAGTGTGTACACCCCTAGTGAGCAGGGGTACCTGGTGAGATACGTGATATAGCTCGATGGGCTGATGTTGTTCCATGATTATTACCCGAGAGGATGATTCTGTTGATATTGTGCCCGAGGGGCTAATTTTATGTGTTTATCTATTCTTGTTGTTTTATCATTTACTGGTTTAACTGATAAAAGATGGCTTAAAGAGGTTTTCACTAAAATAAGGCATTTTTCTTACAAGTTCCACTGTTTTATTGCACTGTATTGATTTTATGCTGCCTATGTGTAGCATCTTATTGTGTTTGATGCATTTTCTTATCGCTCAGCTACCTTTACTTTGATTACTCACTGATTTGGCATACTCACTTTACTCCCTGTACCCTGTGTGCAGATTCAGGAGCCTCGGGTCACTACAGTGAGGGTTAATTGCTCCCAGCAGGACATTCAGAGTCCACTAGGTAGCTGCTCGGCGTTCGCATCCCAGTGTTTCTCCCTCCTATCTTACTTTCTATTTCTAGTTATGTAATAGACTGTATAAAATCTTTCAGACTCTTAGACACATTTTTAGATGCTCATGACTGGTGACACCCCGATGTCGGGATGTGTTGTTTCCGTAAATTGTTCTATTCCACTTATATTTTAGGTTTTATAGCATGTTAATGACTTGAATTATTATTATAACTGTAAAATTAATATTGGGGGTTTGTGTCGACTGACCTTATTTCATAATAGGCATCATCCCGACCGGGTCCGAATTTTGGGCCGTGACACTCTACCTTGCCCTCAGTCCTCACAAGGGCTCTACCTTTGCTGCACACATCAACCAAGTGTAGGCAACGACTAAACTCATTAAGAGACTCTACATCCTTAGCCATAACACTAATCCCTCGATTAGGTTCTGTACTCGGAATAGCTTCTAGATGGCTATAAAACTCAAATGCATCAACGGTCTATATACTCAAATCCCACAAATATCCAAGAATATTCCCATAAACTACAATAGCAAACCTTTGCAGCCGGTTTATCACTCTCTTCTCTCTGCCCGTTGCAATGTTATATGGTTGCTGTTACGCAGGTACATTACCATTATCATCTTGATCAACATTTTGCACTTCCTCCACTTTCTCTACTTTAAAACTACTTGGCTGAGGTGTAGATTCAATTTCTAGCTCTATGCGGTTACTGACACTATGATATATTTTTGCTATAGCCTTCTCCCTCTGAATGACCAGTGAAGAAGATTCACTGAATTTTATATCCCGATTAATAATTAGTCCAAGAGTCTTTTGATCTGTGCACTACAACCTATAATATTTCAATCCAGTTGCATACCCTATTAATATGCACTTCTTTTCTCTCGGCTCAAGCTTTTCATCCCTCACATGAGCATAAGCAGAATACCAAGTATCCTTAAATTTAAATAATCAACAGGCGAGCCGGACTGTACCTCAAAAGGAGTTTTGTGCTAAATACTATGGATGGAGATCTATTGGCCAAATAACAAGTTGTATTGATTGCTTCAGTCCAAAAATCCTTGCTAACGCATCAGTGTAAAAGCATGCTCCATGCCCTATCACAAAACATTGAGGTGTCTCGCTATGCCCTCTCTACTACAGAAATTTTCAAACTCATAAATATAAAATTCCAGCCTATTGTCAGTATGAAGGCACATAACTTCTCATTCTGTATGCCTCTCAACCATCATGTTCCATTTAAGAAATGTCAGAAATGAATTATCTTTTGTTCTCAGAAAATACACCCAAACCATCCTTGAGTAATCATCAATCAAACTCAAAAATACTTGGCACCACTTTCGGAGGGAACTTTGTTTGGATCCCACAAGTCTGAATGTATATAATCTAATTTGTCTCTGGTCTTGTGCTCGATCTTCTTGCTGAACTTTACCCTTATTTGTCTACCAAAAAAACAATGCTCTCAAAAATTCAAAACTTGACTTTGTACCCATTCAGCATACTCTGCTTAATTAACAAAGACAACCCCTTATCACACATATGACCAAGTCGCAAGTGCCACAACTGAGATAGATTCAGATCACTTTTTTAGAAACTACAACAGCTTCTCTTTCAACTACACTGGTTTGAAGATGATACAATTTAGAACATATTTTACCATTCATGAGTACCATAGAACCATTACACACTTTAAGTAATCCATTATCGTAGAGAAATTTATACCCTTGCTCATCCAAAGTCGAAAGAGAAATCAAATTTCTCTTTATCCGAGGAACATGCCAACACTAAATGTTTCTGACAATTCCATCAAACTTTCTCAATTTCCAATCCCATCTATTGGTAATGGATTATCATATACTATGTAGAAAGTCCCATTCATTTTCTTGTAACTTGCAATCTTATTCTCATATGGACACATGTGGAAAGTAGCGTCAGAATCAAGAACCCAAGGATTCTGCCCATGACTAGAATTCGCAGCTCGGACTTTCCCTACATAGTCACTATCATCTTAATTAATGTCAGTGCCAACAACATTTGTCGAATTATCTATTTTTGGCTTTTTTCTTTTATCCTTTAACTTAGGATAATCTCTCTTGTACTGACCTTGCTCCCTGCAATCATAACAGTTTTGCTTCCTTTCTCTAGACTTTTATCTGGCGGTTGAATTTTTCTTATTAAAGTCCTTTTGTTATACTGTTCCTATAATTACAAGATTCTCACCCTTAATTCTGTTGTCGGGAAAGCTTTTTTTCAACTCTTTGGATTTTAGTACATTACTAACATCTTCTAGGGATCCACCTATCTTTCCCATATAGCAACATATTTGCAAAAGTATCATATGACCAGGGTATAGAACATAACATAAGTAGGGCCTGATCCTCACTCTCAATTTTGATATCCACATTCTTTAGGTCCACTATAATTGAATTAGACTCATCAAAGAGACCTACTGGATAGTCACCCGATTGTTGGTCCTATTCAGTGATTAATTTATGTGATCAGTGAGGTATTTAAAAGGTGTTTTGTTCATACAGAGATTGTATAATCTCCCTTTTAAGTAGAGGCAGTTTGGTCGCGATTTCTTAGAATACAAATATTTTAGCTTCTTCCATACTATTGCCGTAGAAGTTTCTTCAGCAATTTCCTGAAGAACTCTATCTGTAGCGCTCATGAAAATCGTACTCAAAGTCCTCTCCCTAAGGTTTGTCTTCTTTGTCTACTTCATCTCTCGGGAAAATCCTTATCAATTGCTTTCCATAACCCTTTTAACACTAGGGACGATTTCATCCTGATCTGTTTACCCCATAGATTGAAACTAGAACCCTCTTCAAATTTCTCTATTTCATACTTTTTTGAAGATAGAGAAAATATCTTAACCCTAGATTATATGTAGAAACGCGAACGTTTTTGTGATACCAATTGTATTGGAAGATTGGTGGGTTAACTAGAAAACCAATACAAGGATTTAATGAGATTCGGCAATGCCTAATCCTCGGGCCAGAAGAAAAGAGCATTTTCCACTATGAATAACAAGAAATGCACAATACAATCTATACAATTCCTACTATAACCCCTACATATATATCTTAAATAGTCCCAAACCTGTAAGAGAAAAGTTTCCTAATTTGGCAGGGACAATAGTTTTTCTTTTCACAAATCTATTAGGACAAAGGGTTTTCCTAAACCTATTGGATTATGGGTTTTCTAAAAATACAAGGAAACAATTCAAGCCACAAAATAACAGATCTTCCCCTTGGCTTCAATTCTCTTCATCAATAGAAACAATGCCTCTCTACCTTTCCCCCAGCCCTCGCAAGGGCTCTACCCATTGTTGCACACATCAACCTAGTCTAGCTAACGCCTAAACCTATTAAGAGATTCTATCTCTCTGACCATAGCACTAATCTGTCGATTTGGTTATGTACTCGCAATAGCTTGTTGATAGCTATAACATTCAAATGCATCAGCAGTCTTTGCAACTACCATATCAAATCCCACATGATTCATATATCCAAGAAGATTCCCATCAACCACAGTAGCAAACCTTTGTAGTTGGTTGAGCACTTTCTTCTCTCTTCCTATTGCAATGCTATATGGTTGTTTTTGCGCAAGTGAATCATCATTCTTGATTAATATTTTGCACCTCCTCCAGTTTCTGTACATTCAAACTACTAGACTGGGCTAGTGTAGATTCAATTTTTGGCTCTAAGCAGTCACTCACACCATGATCTGTTTCTGCTATTGCCTTCTCCCTCTGAGTGTCTAGTGAGGCAAATTCATTGAATGTTACATCCTACTGATAGTTATCCTTGGAGTCTTCACCACAACCTATAACCTTTCACTCTAGTTGTATACCATAGAAAGATGTACCTCTTTGCCATCGGCTAAAGTTTTCCATCCCTAGTATGAGAATTAGCAGGTAGACCAAATATCATTACATTTAAATAATCAGCATGCCCTCAAAAGGAGTTTGAACTCAACTGCTATAGATGGCGATCTGTTCACCAAATAACATGCTGTATTGATTTGGCCCCAAAATCATAGCTAACACATGAGTGTTAATGCGTGCTCTGTGCCCATTCATAAAGTGTTATGTTCATATGTTCTGCAGTACCATTTTATTGTGGTGTTCCGATAGACGTGCGGCGTCTCACTATACCTCTCTACTGTAGAAATTATCGAACTCAAAATTGTAAAATTCCATCCAATTATTAGTTCGAAAATTCTTAACTTTTGTTTTTATCTGCCTCTCAACCATCGTCTTCCAATTAACAAATGTCGGAAATACCTCATCTTTTGTTTACATAAAATACACTCACACCATCCTTGAGTAATTATCAATTAAAGTCATAAAATACTTCGCACCACTCTTGGAGGAAACTCTATTTGAACCCTACAAGTCTCAGTGTATATAATCTAACTTGTCTCTGTCTTGTAATCAGCGTTCCTGCTGATATTTACCCTTCTCTATCTACCAAACACACAATGCTAAAAAACATTTAAAACTTGATTTTTGTACCCATTCAGCATATTCTTTTTACTCAACAAAGGCAACCCCTTTATCACTCATGCGACCAAGTTGCAAGTGCCATAACAGAGACCAATTCAGATAACTCTTCTTAAAAGCTACAACACCTTTCCATTCAACTATAAAGGCTTGAAGATGATACAATTTAGAATGTAGTTTAACCTGTATAAGTACCATGGAGCCTTTACATACTTTAAGTATTCCATTCTCGGAGTGAAATTTATACCCTTGAACATCCAAAGTCGAAAGAGAAATCAAATTTCTCTTTATCCAAGGAACATGCCAACACTTAATATTTCTAACAATTCCATTGGGCATTCTCAATTTGATGTTACCAATCCCCTCTACTAGTAATGGTTTATCATCTCCTATGTAGACAGTCCCACTCATTTGCTTGTAAGTTGCAAACCAATTCTTGTGTGGACACATGTGGAAAGTAGCACCAGAATACAGAACCCAAAAATTATGTCCATGACTAAAACGCAGAGCACAAACTTCCCCTACATAGTCACTATTATTAGAATCATTTCCAGTGCCAACAATATTTGCTGAATTATCTATTTTTTTTTCTTATCTCCTTCAGCTTTGGACTTTTTCTTCTAGTGACCTTGCTCCCTGCAATCATAAGGGTTTTGCTTCTTTTCTCTAGACTTTGATCTGGCGGTTGGTTTTTTCTTGTTAAAGTCTTTTTGTTGTATTCTTCCTCTAAGTACAAGATTCTCGCCCTTAATTTTGCTGCTTGGAAAGCTCTTTTTCAACTCTTTATATTTTACTACATTATTAACATCTTCTAGTGAACTTTTGTATTTCCCATGATGCAGCGTATCGATAAAAGTATCATAAGACGGTGGTAAAGAACATAATACAATCAAAGCCTGATCCTCTCTCTCAATTTTTATCCAAGTTCTTCTGGTCCATTATAATTTAATTAACATCGAGGTGAGTTTTTACAGGTGTACCTTCATTCATATGGAGATTGTATAACCTCTTTTTCAAGTAGAGGCGGTTTGTTGGCAATTTCGTAGAATACAGATATTCCAGCTTCTTCCATGCTGTTGCCGAAGAAGTTTTTTCAGCCATTTCCCAAAGAACGCTATCTATAACGCTCATGAAAATTACACTCTAAGCCCTTTCCTTTAGGTCTGTCTTCTTTGTCTGAGTCATCTTTTTAGGAAAATTCTCATCAATTGTCTTCAATAGCCCTTGTAATACCAGAGACGATTTAATCCTAATCTTCCATAGACTGAAACTAGAACTCCCGTCAAATTTCTCTACTTTGTACTTTGTTGAAGATGATAAAGACGTCTTAACCCAATATTATATGTAGAAACCCTAACCTTTCTATAATACCAATTATTACAGAAGATCGTGGATTAACTAGCACATAATCACACACAAATCAAATAATAAAGAAATTTAATACAATGATTTAACAAGGTTCGATTAAGCCTAATCCTCAGGGCAGAAGCAGAGAGAGTTTTTCACTATTAATGAGAAGAAAAACACAATACAATCTATAGAATCTCCAACTACAACCCCTATATATAGATCCTAAATAGTCCAAAACCTATAAGAGGGAGGTTTTCTAATTTGACGAAGACAATAGCTTGTCTTTTCCCAAATCTATTAGGATAATAGTTTTTCCTAAATCTATTGGGATTATGAATTTTCTAAAAGTAAAGAAAATAATCCAAGCCAGGTTACAATATCCTTTCACATAATAATTGCATATAAAAAATAAAAAATTAAGGAAAAGAAGCTACACATTATAAAGGTTAACAGGATATCCATCTGTTGGGATGGCTAGCAGGAAAAAAGGGTACAATATCTTTTCTGAAGGAACCTTAGCATTCCACCTAAAATATTTAAGTAAATTATGAAGGAAAACAAGAATCAATAATCTTGCAAATTCTTTTCCAGGAAACATTCTATGTCCTCCACCAAAAGGAACAGATGTATAAGGAACTAGCTGTCCATTTCCTTCAAATATTTAAGGATCAAACTTGTTTGGGTTTGGAAAATATTCACCATTCTTCTGTGTTGCTCCAAAACTCAAATATATCTGCAAATTTTTGCAGCATACTTATAAGCAAATAATAATAATAATAATAATAATAATAATAATAATAATAATAATAATAGTAATAATAATAATAATAATAATAATAATATATTTAGTAGTTACGGATGAAATGACATTTAACATTTTAGTAGTACTATACCCTAGGGGCAGACACAAATGGGTGGAAACGGTGTCATCCGACCTCGCTTCGCCGGAAAGAAATAATAAATATTTATACTAATATTCTTGCAAAAACAAAGCAATATATAGTAATGACACCAATTTCTGGCAATGAGTATTTCTTGATCCACTGGTCAAGCTCATATTTGGATTTGTGAATATCGTACATTTGAGGTTGGACTTAGTCATTCTATTTTTTAACATATTTGAGCGGAATTTTTTTTTTTTTAAATAAGAAAAATTGAACATATTACCGTTGAATATTTATCTTAAATGAATGTGCAATAAGTATTACTACGGTAGGTAACATAATTACGACATATTAAGATTACATGTAGTGTAAACATTCTTTACAATTTACATTATCAATATATATGTTAAATTATTTGACTTTGTGAGTTAACTTTTGGAGCTAAAATACGGGCATAGTTCATTTTGCTAAACATTTGGAAGAGTATCTATTTATATGAAAAAAGTCAAAATTTAATTAATGAGTTTCATACTTTTAAAAGCCGAAGAACCAATCAGGGTTTATTAGAGAGTTTTTTATCCCCAAACCAAAGATTTATTGGTGCTAATACGAATTTAATCAGGCCCAATACGGGTGCCGAACACTAGATAAAAAAAATAAATGAATAGAAGAGTGCTTTCCATCCTTTTGGTATGACAAAGTCTTCATAAGTGATGTCCTCTATGGCTTCTCTGAAAATGCCTTGAACAACTGGTTTGTTTCTTAACACTCCATTCACAAAGCTCCATGTTTTCCTCATTTTCTGAATATCATCCCAACATATAGCACTTTCCTTGGCTTCATCTGCCTTGATATCTCATTTTTCTCTGTGTCAGTTTAGGTTTCCAAATATTTAGCAAAATAGTTAAGTAGAACATTTTGAGAGTACTAGTGTGATATATATGAGGCAGCAAAATACTAAGAATTTCCTTTTCCTTTGTCATGACAAAGAGAACAGATCCTTTTAGTAACATTAGATAATATTTTGTGGAAATGGAAGTTTTTTTTTCTTTTCTTTTTTCGAAAGAGGAGTCTTGAAGCAACGGTAAAGTGGTATCCGTGTGATCTATATATCACGGGTTTGAATTGTGTACTTTTTGGAAGAATTTTATTTTAATAAAGTTATCCCATAGATCACTTGTATATAGTTGGACAAACAATCTAAAGAATGGGGCTTGATAGAACTTCATTCTTATGACCCTAGGTACTTTACTATAAGTAATAGGGTTTAATTAACTTATATTTACTATAACAGTGTAGATTTTTTACACTGTCAATGTACTTTAACCAATTAATGCTTATGATCATCGGATGACCTGATGTGTAAATATTTTTATATTATCAGTGCTTTGAACATAAACTTTTAATAATACGAATATAATAAATTGAATTAAAGAAAATGTACCTTCTATTATTTCATTGAAGAACTCAGTCAGGCTTCTCTTGAAGGTATTTCACGGTCAAAGTAGTTGTTGTAGCAGTAGTATCATAACTACCAAATCCAAAAACCTTATCACTTATTTCAACTTCAGTCATATACTTTTGATCTCCATCTTGTTCATCCACCAACTGTGTTAACACATCAACCTTTGGAAAAATTGGATTTTCTAGCATTTCTTCTCTTCTTTGTTCAATTATGAACTTCATTTCTTTCGTTGATTCATTCCCAGCTTTCATTGCCTTGTAAAATGTTGTGCCAGGAAAATTTTTGTCCATTGCCAAAAGACCTCATGTAAAAATCTTAAATTTTTCGTAAAAGTTCAAGATTTTATCTAAATCTTCAATTCTCATAAACGCTCCGATAGAAAGGGAGAAAGTGAATAACTTCAGTAAATCATACACAATCACTTCATTTTTCCCTTTCCAATGATTTTCCAAGTGAAAATGTGACATATTGTCCATAGTACTAATAAGTTTATTAACATTTTTTGAGTTGAGACAATAAGTAATTACATTTTGTGCCCTTTTTGTGTCATGTTCTATAGGTACAAATGTAGTAGAGGGGAATAATTTTTTACCAGAACGAGGTCTATAACGAATTTGAAGTTTATTTCCATTGGTAAATATGAATTTATTAGCTGCTGGAACTGAAAATACAGTCACATTTTTGGCCAAGTAATGAGATTTTAAAGACATTGAAACTGTACTTTTTGGTTCTTTTTTGAACAAATTCATGGACTAATCCATTGTAAAGTGATATAAGGTATTGAATTATTTCTCCAATAATTGGCCAACCAATAGTCCCTGGAGCTAAAGGGATTTTTCCTTTTGGTTTGGCAATGAAATATTTGAACAAAATATTGATGATAATAGTAACTGTAATTGCAAAAGAGAGGAGAAATAGGTCCATTTTCAAATAAATAATATGCAAGATTGTAAATAGAACATATCACTGTACCATATATATAAGGGGTAGTAGCATTGTTACTCCCTTAGTTATAATAAATTTTGATTTCAGTCCTGGCTATATATGATTATGCATAATTAACCTTCATTAATAAAAATGTGTGTTTTTTGTCCTTTTAGATAGGAAATACATTATATTAAACTATTTTTAGGACACTATTACCCTCGAATATGGAGTAATAATTCATACTCTACTCAATATAACACATCGTAATTGTATTGGAAAACATTGGGTTTATATATATTGAATTGATTGAAAGATGACATATCATGTAGACTGGTCAAAGAATGACAATTAGCAAGGAGTAATTAAAGAGGCACGAGATATAATAGACATGAGTAGATACACGAGCAGAAACGTGAGCGGAGATTCAAAAGACTCGGTGTTCGTACCTGTTTACATTTAAAAGTTTAATTGAACCTGATAGCAAAATCGGGTACGGGTACAATATGTAACAAGCATTAAATACAGGAAATGTAAGAGACTCTGTATTGAATTATAATGATTTCCATTTATAACGTAGTATTGAATGCATTTAATTGTCTATAATTGCCTTATTATGATAAAGGAAAAACGTATCTCCATAAATAGCTATAAAAAGGAGAAGTCTGATCATTTGTAATTACGTAAAAAACACTATTGAAATATATTGATTTATTTTAGTTTTCTTTTCTACTCTAATTTACATTCATTATCCTTATTTGTATTTGATTATCAGTAATCCCGGGTTCTTCTTAAATAAGCTTTAAAGGAAATTTTGTTTTTCAGTTAAACAATTTGGTTCCGCTATCGAGAATCAGATAATTGTTTTTCTTTCTTAAGTCAATTCTCTCATCAAACAACTTATTATGTCGAATATCAATAACAATAGTCAAACAAATTCTTCAACAACAACAAAATAATGCAAGTGATGGGACTCTACCTTGTTCACCACATGATTAACAACGTCAATTACGAGAAAAAATTTCCAGATGGCTCTGAAAAAAACAATAAAGTTTCAAATCAAAAAGGAGTCGAGGCAATTCAAAATGCCAGAGTTGTAAGCGAACAAGCACTCGATGATGCCTTAAAAAATTTGATTGCTCAGCAAGTCAGTAATGCACTCCGTACTTTTACTAGCCGGTTGCCCGTTACACCACCGATGCCAATTCCAAATCAGAATACATTGGAAAACCCGCATTCTGGCTCATGCATTCAGGCAATGGTGGAACTCCAAGCGAGTCTCACGATGGCGAACCAGGTAACATAGTTAATTATAATTTACAAAATTTATTCTAACAGTGCAGAAGCAGCTCAAAGAACAAAGCGACCGCATAGAGAAAATACTTGGAGTATCACCTGTTATCAAAGCAATAGACATAGATAAATACTCATAACAACCAGAGAAGCCAAGTGCTGCTTCCGTGCCCATCCCAAAGAAGTTTAAAATGCTTGATATTCAAAAATATAATGGCACAACTGATCTACAAGATCATGTTACTGCGTTTACAACTGGCATGAAAGGCAACAACTTAGCCAAAAAAGAAATCAAATCAGTATTGGGCAAGAAATTTGGTAAAACACTTACCAAGGGAGCATTGACATGATATTTTCTTTTACCCGAAAATTCTATAAATTCTTTTACTGAGCTTGCAGTTCATTTATCTAAGTACATTCGGGAGCTCAAAAAGTCGAGAAAAGAATAGAAGATATTTTTAAAATCAAGCAAGGGAACTCAGAGTTGCTTAAAAAGTTCGTGGATAAATTCCAGCTTGAAAGAATGACGCTAGCATGTGTACCAGAAAATTGGGCAGCTATAGCCTTTACCAGTAATTTGAATGACAAAAGCTCAGAAGCCACGTGTCGCGACGTCAGTTCGCCCTCCGTGAAAATGTCATGACGGTACCTAGTCCCTACGACTAGGTAAGCCTAAAAATGCGAAAACTAATACCTTGCGGAGATTATAACTCAAAACCAATATTTAACAAAATTGAATACGAAATGTAAAATCTCACTTGGCACATACAGCACAGTATCTCAACTTCTACAATACTATCCCAAAACCCGGAAACTCACAAAAAGACAAGCTGAAAGAAATGTAGTACAATGCTCTAACTCCAGAATGTCTAAAACAATAGTGAAAAGGAAGGCTAATAGCTTAAAGATAGAATAAAATAGAGACTCCTCGGTCTGCGGATGCAGTAGATGCACCTCGAAGTCTTTGCTAGATCTCCCCGCCTCAAGTGTGATACGCCTGGGCAGTGGTACCTGGATCTGCAGATGAAAAACATGCGCAGAAGGGGCATAAGTACACAACCGCGGTACTCAGTAAGTGCCAAGCCTAACCTCGATCGGGTAGCGACGAAGAAGGTCAGGGCCCTACTGAGGTTATACATAATAATAAGCTTCAACAATATTAAATAAAGGATATAAATGAGAACGACAATGAAAAATGATAAGTTATACCAGGCAACAATAATTATTCAAATAACAGAGTAAAACAAAAATCAGAACAACTCAATACCAATAGTAACATAAAGATCTCCCAGGATACTGTTCTGTAGTACCTTTCATCAATTGTCCAATGGATCTCCCGCGATATCGTTCCATAGTCCATCATATGTATATATCTTCGAAGGATATCCTGGGATACCATCCCGTAGTCCAACTATCCGTTCGCTAGAACCCCGGTCCGTAGTCCCAAATATAAATATATAGGGGGATCTATCGGTAATCGAACCCGCAAACCCAAAGTAAATATGTAGGGGGATCTATCATGAATCTATCCCGCAGTCCCAAAGTAAATGTGCAAGGGGATCTATCGGGAATGTAACACGCGGTCCCAAAGTAAATGTGATGGGGGATCTATCGAGAATCTAACCCATAGTCCCAAAGTGATATATGCGGGGGGATCTATCAGGAATCTAACCCGCAGTCCCAAAGTACGACAAGGTGGAGCTACCGGAATCCCACATCCATAGTTCCAATGTAAATACACAGCAACAACAAGGAGATGTTCAGAAATGAAATTTCATACCAAGGCAACAAGTAACTCTAGCCTAACATGCTTCACATAATGAAACCATGACAATTTAGCAAATAGGCAATTTTAAATCAACTAAACATGCTTTTCTAACTAACAAAAGGCTAAATTTTGTACCCCTTATTGAGAAGATTATTGCAAGGGTGAGGTGTTGGTCTGCCAAATTGTTGTCATATGCTGGTAGGTGCCAACTTATTAAGGCTGTTATTTTTGGCATTCAATCCTACTGGTCTCAGCTATTCATACTGCCAAAGAAAGTTCTAAAAGCTATTGATGTTATTTGCTGCACCTTCCTCTGGACTGGTTCAGCTAGCTATTCCAGGAGGGCATTAGTTGCTTGGGATAAAGTTTGTGCACCTTTAAATGCAGGTGGACTGAACATTATGAATCTGACAATCTGGAATAAAGCTGCAGTGACCAAATTGCTATGGGACTTGACTAGAAAAAAGGATTGTCTATGGGTAAAATGGATACATTGCTACTATATACAGAAAGGTGAAGTTGGAACAACTAATATTCCAAAGCAGGCTGCATGGGTAATTAGGAAGATTATGCAGTGTAGAGGAAGCATAATGGAGAACACTCAGATGATAGGCAACCTATATGACAGGCTTGAAGCAGTTTGTTGCATGGGAAAGTTTCAAATTCACAAGTGCTACATTGCTATGTTGCCTAGCTTTGAAAGAGTTAGTTGGAGGAACTTGATGTTAGTGAAAAATGTGATCCCTCGATACAAATTCACGGCTTGGTTGGCTGCACATCAAAGACTCCCCACTGTGGATAGATTAGCCAGAATTGGAATCCAAATTCCATCACTGTGTATCTTTTGTAAGCAACAAGAGGAAAACTTTCACCACATGTTCTTTGAATGCTGTGTAACTAGGAAGTTGTGGTATCGTATATGCTGTTGGATGGGGTGTCAAAGACAAATTCTCACATGGGAGGAGGAGTTGACAATGATTTGCAAAGGAGCTAGAAGTGCTGCATGGAGGAAATCAATCTTTGCTGCTGCATTTGTCAATGTAATTGCTATAATCTGGAAAGCCAGGAACAACATGAGGTTTCAAAATATGGTTTTTGATGAAGACAGAGCTGCGAGAGAAGTCGCCATGTTGATTCACATACGAGGCAGGCATTGTAATAGATGGACTAAGGGACTACAACTGCTGAATAGATTTCCATAGATAGAGGATGTAAATGTTTAAACCATACACAGCTAGCTTTATTTTTAGAAATGTAGAATGTTCTGTGATTAGTTGAGGATAGTGCGTAGTAGAGTCCACACTACTACTTTAGGTTTGCATTGTATATCCATTTTTGATATTAATACAATGATGATAGTTAAGCTTAAAAAAAAAAGGCTAAATTTTGTAAGTATATAATAAAGCAGGTAACAAAGGAACTCAGATTTAGATACTTAAAGCAAAATTAAATTTTCAACAATTAGCTCAAGTACGTGCTTTTCACCTCATGTACAAGGAATTCAATTACAAAATATTATATCCTAAGGGGAAGGTCCCAACAGAAGGTTAGACAAGCCACTTAGCTCAAATCAACTAAAAATCACGCCTTTGCAACGAGTATCTAGCTCTAAATGGACCAAATCTATTCAATTCAATTACATATCCTAACTAACATCTCAAACTACAGATTCTATTATAAAATTAAAAGCTAAGATGCGAAATTTAGGTAAAATAACCAAAATCCTTATCAGGCCAACGTCTTGGAACTGAATGAAACTTATATTTTTGAAAATCTTATACTCTCTCTACTCTATACATAACAAGAACACAAAAATCGGAGTCCAAATGAACCCTCAAAATCGTAGATTCAAATTCAAAATTCCAAGCTCTATTTCTCCCATTTTTGTCCAAGTTTCCATGAATTTCTAGGTAAATTTCACAATAGAATAGCGTTTTAGGTTCAAAAATCTTACCTCCAATCGATTCTGCTTGACTCCCTCTTGAATCTCCATCAAATAGCTCTCAAAATATTCAACAATAGGGTAAATGACTCCCAAACTCGCGGATGAAATGAAATTATAACATTGTTCCCAACACTGTCCCTCTTCATCGCGATCGTGACCTCAGCTTCGCGATCGCAAATCACATTATTATTTTATCCAAACTTAACCTTACGCGAACTCTACTGCTCCTCCGCGAATGCGATGCTTCCGATTCATATACCTATGCGAACGGTAACCTCATAATCAATACCAAGGTGAAACACTAGGCCGAATAAAAGGCTTATTAATCAATTCCCGTAACTGATCCTTCAACCCCTTCAACTCAGGAGGAGACATACGATATGGACTAATAGAAATAGGATGAGTGCCTGACAACAAATCAATGCCAAAATCAATGTCTCTATTAGGCGACATGCGCCGAAGATCAGCTGGAAATACATTTGGATAATCCCGTACCACTGGGACTAAATCAAAAGAAGGGCTATAAACACTGATATATCTCACATAAGCTAAATATGTGGCACACCCCTTCTCAATTGTGCGTTGAGCTTTAAGAAAAGAGATAACTCTACTAGGAATGTGATCCAAAGTACTACTCCACTTAATACCCAGTACACCTGGCAAAGCTAGCGTCCCAGTTTTGGTGTGACAATTAAGAATAGCATAATGAGGTGACAACCAGTCAATGCCTAAAATAATATCAAAATAAAAACTCTGAGTAGCAATAAGTCTGATATGTTCTCAAAACCACGGAGATTAACAAAACATGACCAATAAATGCGGTCCACAATAAGTGAATCCCCCACATGAGAAGAAACACAAACATGCGAACTCAAACAATCCCGAGATACACCGAAATACTGAGAAAAATAAGAAGACACATAAGACTAAGTAGAGCCTTGATCGAATAGAACCAATGCATCTCTGTGGCAAACCAATATAATACCTGTGATGACAGAATTAGATGCAACAACCTTGGCACGAGCAAGAACGACATAGTATCTAGCATGGCCTGCCCTTCGAGGGTGACCTCTTACTCCCGGCCTCCACCTCTAGCTGGCTGAGCGGGTGGAGCGGTGATTGGAGCTATAACCATAGTCTGTGAACTCTGCGGGGCATACTATGGCTAAAAGCTCTATGAAGATGTACCCCTCCCAAGTCTTGGGAAATCCCTAACTATGTGGTGTGTGTCACCATAATTGAAACAAGATTTTGGAGGGCATGGTGGTTGCGACTAGCTAGGGCCAGGTTTGCTCGACTGACCTTTGGAAGCACCTAGTGCAGGAGGCGTGATAGAAACTAGAGGTGCATAATAAGGCTCCTGAGGCCTAGGAGGAGCTAGAGCTAGAGCAGTGCTAGCTGTTGGAAGAGCTAAATGAACCGGGCGACTCATAAAAACCCTACCATTACGACCTGCACCTAGGGTATGTGCACCAGAATAGTGGCCTAACCCTCGAGACCTCTTGGACTCTCTATCTTCTCTATCTATAGCATGCACACCCTTAATCTTCCTAGCAATTCTCACCACCTGGTGATAAGAAACATCCATCTCTAACTCGCGGGCCATGCTAGATCTGATGCTAGGAATAAACCCCTCAATAAATCGGTGAACCCTCTCGCAAACAATAGCAACCAAGGCTGGTGCATGCCTAGCAAAACTTGTGTATCAGATAGTATACTCTGAAGCAGTCATAGCACCCAGACGCAAATGCTTAAACTCTATGCGCAATACGTCCCTGAGGCTCTGAGGAACATACTCTCAAAAAAACATATCTGAAAACTGAGTCCAAGTTAGTGAAGCGGCCTCTTCTGGACTATCTAACTCATAGGTACGCCGCCACTCATAGGCTACCCCTCGAAGCTGGAAGGTGGTGAAAGAAACCCCGCTGAATCCTGAAATATCCATCGGACAGAGAATGTGGTAAAACTCATCAAGAAAACCCAAAGCATCCTCCGATGCCAGACCGCTGAATACAGGAGGCTTGTACTTCTTGAACCTCTCAAGCCTGAATTGTTCATCCTCAGAAACCGCTTCCCTATCCCGGGGCTGATCTAGTATTACATGCAGCGCAGGTATAACCCATGGGACCTGATCAACATCCGCTCGCTACTTAGGAGTGCAGGCGGCGTGAGTCTGTGCGCCTCCCCCGGCCTAGGATATTACAGTAGCAACGGGGAAGCAACCCTACTTGAGTGAAGGTGGCGTACATGCTCATGAACTTTGCTAGTGTCTCTTGTAGTACTGGAGTAGTGGTAGCACTAGTAGTAGTAGGCGTGTCAGGAGTATGGACCTCGGCTGGACCTGATGGTGGTACCTCGGCGGTATATTGCAAAGGTGTTCTTGTTGGACCACGTGCACGTCCTCGACCTCTACCCCGGCCCTAGCCTCTGACGGCTGCAGTAGGGGTGCGGGTGCCTGGTGGTGTCGAGTAGCACGTGTCCTCACCCTTTGTGAGAGAATAGAAAGACATATGTTAAGTTGTGATGTCAAAAATCTCGTACGACGAGGAAATCAAATGAATTGGAATTTCTAATAGTTACATGGCCTCTCGTAGATAAGTACAAACATATCTGTATTGATCAGCGAGACTCCAATAAAGTGGCATGTGTTTCGTGACTCCAATGAACCTAGAGCTTGGATACCAACTTGTCACAATGCCAGTTTTCCCTTCCTGAACATTTCGTGATGACAGCTAGTCCCTACGACTAGGTAAGCCTAACAATGCAAAAATTAATACCTTGCGGAATTTATAACTCAAAACCAATATTTAACAAAATAGAAAACGAAATGTAAAATGCCACTAGGAACATACAACACAATATCTCAACTTCAACAATACTATCCGAATACCCGTAAACTCACGAGAACACAAGATGAAAAAAATGTACTACAATGCTCTAACTCCAAAATGTCTAAAACAACAGTGAAAAGGAAGGCTAAAAGCTAAAAGATAGAATAAGATAGAAGCTCCTCGGTATGCAGAAGCGGCAGATATACCTAGAAGCCTGCTATATCTCTCCGCCTCAAGTGTGATTTGCGTGGGTACTGGTACCTGGATCTTCACATGAAAAACATGCGCAGAAGGGACATGAGTACACCATAGCGGTACTTAGTAAGTGCCAAAACTAACCTCGATCGGGTATTGACGAGGAAGGTCAGGGCCCTACTGAGGTTCAACATAATAATAAGCTTCAACAATAAGAAATAAATGATATAAATGAGAACAACAATGAAACAAGAAAGGTTATACCGGGCAGCAACAATTATTCAAATAACAGAATAAAACTGAAAATTAGAACAACTCAATACCAATAGTAACACGAGGACCCCCGATACCATGATGTAGTCCCTTTCATCAACTGTCTAGTGTAACTCCTTGGATACCGTCCTGTAGTTCCTTTCAACTATTGTCCAGTGAATCTCCCAGGATACTGTCCCGTAGTCCATCATTTGTATATATCTCCGAAGGACCTCCCGGGATACTGTCTCGTAGTCCAACTATCCACGCGGGGGGCTCTACCAGAACCCTGATCCACAATCCCAAATTTAAATATGCAGGGGGATCTATCGAGAACCGAACCCGTAATCCCAAAGTAAATATGCAAGTGGATCTATCGGTAATCTAACCCGCAGTCTCAAAATAAATGTGCAGGGGGGTCTATTGAGAATCTCACTAGAAATCCCAAAGTAAATGTGCAGGGAGATCTATCGGGAATCTAACTCGCAACCCCAAAAGTAAATATGCTGGGGAATTTATTAGAAAGCTAACTAGCAGACCAAAAGTAAATGGAAAAGGGGGAGCTACCGGAATCCCAAATCCGTAATCGCAATGTAAATACACAGCAACAACAAGGAGATGTTCAGAAATGAAATTTCATACCAAGGCAACAAGTAATTCTAGCCTAACATCTTTCACGTAATGAAACCAGGGCAATTTAGCAAATAGGCAATTTTAACTCAACTAAACATGCTTTTCTAACTAACAATAGGCTAAAATTTTCAAGTATATAATAAAAAATGTAAGAAAGGAACTCAGTATTAGATACTTAAAACAAAACAGGATTTTCAAAAACTAGCTCAAGTATGCGCTTTTCACCTCACGTAAAAGGCATCCAATTCCCATATATCATATCCTAAGGGCACAAAGTTAGACAAGCCACTTACCTTGAATCAGCTCAAATCAACTACAAATCACGCCTTTCCCACGAGTATCCGACTCCAGATGGCCCATACCTATTCAATTCTATTACACATCGTAAATAACATCTCAAAGAATTGATTCTACGATTAAATTCTAAGCTAAGACGCGAAATTAGGTAAAATGAACAAAACGCTCCTCAGACCAACATCTCAGAATTGGATGAAACTTATATTTTCGGAAACCTCATACTCTCACGAGTCTATACATAACAAGAACACAAAAATCAGAGTCTAAATGACCCCTGAAGATCCCAGATTAAAATTCAAAATTTCAAGACCTAGTTCTCCCATTTTTTCCATGTTTCCATGAAAATTTATGTAAATTTCAATATAGAATCATGTTTTAGGTCCAAAAATCTTACCTCCAATAGATTCTCCTTGATTCCCTCTTGAATTTCCCTAAAAAAGCTCTCAAAGTAGTCAATAATGGGGTAGATGAGCCCCAAACTCGCGGATGAAATGAAATTATAATATTTTGCCCAGCATTGTTCCCTCTTCATCGCGATCGTGACCGCAGCTTCGCGATTGCGAATCACATTTTTATTTGATCCAAACTTAATCTTATGCGAAGACGGCTGATCCTCCACGAATGTGATGCTTCCAACTCTTATTCCTAGGCCAATGCGGGCCACCTAATGCGAAAGCGAAGCACCACTGTCTTACCCTCTGCGAATGCAAACCCACAAACACGAATTTGAAGCAAATTTCTTGCCTTCCAAATTCCTTCTATGCGATCGCGACTCACGCCTCACGATCGCGAAGGCCAAAATCTTTTGCAATAGTTAAATAGCAACCTTCAACTCCTCAATGCCAAAAATGGTCCGGTTGACCACCCAAAACTCACCTGAGGCCCTTGGGACCACAATCAAAAGCTCTAACACATCCTATGTCGTCATTAAAACTTGTTCCGATCACCAAAACACCTTAAACAATACAAAATTCACCAATTCACATCGAATTCAAGAATAAGGTTTCCAAAATCTTCCGAAATACTCTTACGATCAAAAAGCAAAATAAATCAAATCGGAATAACCTGTAATTTTGCACACACATCCCAAATGACATAATGAAGTTATAGCAACTCTCAAAATTCCATTATGACCCTCAAATCAAAATCTCACTATCGGATAGGAGACTTCCAAATTCCAAACTTTGGCATTTCAAGCCTAAATTTGCTACAGACATCCAAAACACAATCCGAACACGCTCCTAACCCCGAAATCACCTAATGAAGCTGACAGAACCATCACATTTTCATTCCGAGGTCGTCTTCACATTGTTCTGAATATGGAAAACTTTCTAACACTTAAGCTCTCATTTAGGAACTAAGTATCCCAAAACTCTCCGAGACTCAAAATCAAACATCCTGGAAAACCAAATTAGCAAAAATAAGCTTGGGAAAAGAAGTTAATAGGGTATTGAGGCATTAATTCTCAAGACGACCAGCTGGGTCGTCACACCACAAGGCGACTCAAGGAAAGTCTACGTGAATTCCCAGTAACAACTTGGAATGAGTTTAACAACATATATAGCTAGAAGCTAAGGGTAGAAGAAGATATTATATCGTGGTCTCAAAAGGAATAAAAGGTGAGCTTGAGATGTACGGAAACAAAAAAAAGGTCCGGTAAAAATAGATACGAACTATATATTGGCCAGTAAGAAAAGATTCATGATCAAAGTAGGACAATTCAAGGCATGATCATAGATCGAGGAATAGAGAGTTGGGTTCATCATCAAGGTTTAGGAACGATCGGAACATATGAGAGACGCAGGATGATGATAGAAACTTGAAGGCAAGATTTGGCAGTTATAGTTTTAATTTAGTACTTCCGAGCTCGTAACCATTTTAAGAAGCATGGGTGATAAGGTGTGGGGACCGAAAGAATGAGATAATATCCTAAGAGGCGCGATCCTTATCAGTGGTTCGGATTTCATAACGATCATGGTCATCAAATGGTAGATTACAGATTATTACAAGGTAAAGGTGATCATCTATTAAAGAAAGGGTACATCACCGAATTATTCAGTGAGAAAGGTAAGCAAGCATACATGAAAAAACAAGCAGGAGCCCCCCAAACTACCTTCTCCCAAAAGGGCCGTTAATGTTATAATCGGAGGTGAAGAAATCAATGGTGTGACGTATACAACAACCAATAAAGTTTTAAAAGTCACAATTACCCACGGGAAGTGGGTCTAGCATATTTTGGATGTAGAAAGTATTACATTTGATGATTGAGATGCGTATAGCGTATTTAACTCCGCATAGCAATAAACTGGTAATATCTCTACTTGTACATGATACTAATGTGAAACGAGTTTGATTGATCCAGGTAGTTCCGTGAACATTATTCTGCTAAGAGTACTATACGAGATGCAAGCTTAAGATAAACTAATACCAAAGGTGCATACTTTGTTTGGATTTGACAATTCAAATGTTGTAACAAAAGGGGAGGTAACACTTACTATATTTGTGTCACGACCCCAGTTCACCCTCCGTGAACTGTTGTGGCAGCACCTAGTCCCTACAACTAGGTAATCCTAACAAGTTTTGAAATATAAATCGAGACTTTGAAAAATTATAACTTAAAACCAAATTTAGCAAAATGAAAGAGGAATATGAAAGGTCACTCAGCATACACAGCACAATAGTTCAAACTTCTACAACACTACCACAAAATCTGGAAACTCACGGGAACACAAGCTAGAAGAAAATACAGAAAAGTGCTCTAATCTCTAGAGTATCTAAATCAATAGTACGATAGAAGGGCTAACACTACAAGATAGAATAAAGATGGAGAATCTTTGGTCTGCGGATGCGGCAGATGTACCTTGAAGTCTCTAAAATCACTCCCTGCCTCAAGGATGGTAAGCGAGTGAAGAATTACAATAATGGAATAACAGAAATAATGGTAGACCACTCCTAACAAGAATAATAACAGCCAGGGATGTCTTAGTATCCCGAGGACCTCTTGGTATCCTTAATGAATACACACGGGATCTCTCTCTTGGTATCCTCAATATAAATGCCTGGGATCTCTTGGTATCCCGAGGATTTCTTGGTATCCCGATGATCTCTTGGTATCCTCAATATAAAAGTATCTTAAGGATATCTTGGTAACCTCAATATAAATGCCAGGGATCTCTTAGTATCCCTCACCTCCGTCCAAATCATAATTTTCATACAAGGGATCTCCCGGAATGTTGTTTTTAGTCCCAATTTAAAATACGCAACAACGAAACAAGCATATTAAATTAAATGCCAACTTTGTATAAGTAAATAGTAAATTCTAGCTAACATGTTGTACGTACTACAATTAAGGCAGTTTAAGAATATATGCAATTTAAGTCAACTAATCATACTATTCTAACTAACAACAGGCTAAGTTAGAAAATATAGTATAGCAGGGAAAGAAACATGCTAAGGAATACATTAAAAAAAAACCGAATTTTCAACAACTTGCACAAGCACACACTCATCACCTCACGCACAAGTCAATTCAATTACCAAATATCATATCCTAAAGGGAGAAGAAACCCACACACAAGGTTAGACAAGCCACATACCTCGAATCAGCTCAAAATCAACTAGAAATCACACCTTTTCCATGAGTATCCGACTCCAAGTGGCCCAAATCTATTCAATTCAGTGCAATTACATATCGTAAATAATATCTCAAACAACTTATTTTACAATTTATTCAATGCTATGAAGCAAAATTAGGTAAAAATAACCAAAATTCCCCTTAGACCAACATTTTTGAGTCCAATGAAATTTACGTTTTCGGAAACCTCATACTTTCACGAGTCCATACATAACAAGAATACAAAAATCAAAGTCCAAATGACCCCTCAAATCCTCATTTAATTGACTCGTAAAATCAAGCCCTTATTACCCATTTTCCTAAATATCTCACCATTAATTAGGTATTTAATAACATAAAAATGAGTTATGAAATCAAAAATGATACCTCCAAGTGATTCCCCTTGAATCCTTCTTCAACCCACTTCAAAAACCTCTCAAAATGCTAAGGTATGGAGGAAAATGACTCAAAATCGCGGATGAAATAACTTATAAACTTTCTGCCACGTTTGGACCTTTCTTCATCGTGATTGCGGCACAAGCCTCGCGATTGCAAAGAAAAAATATCCAACACCTTAAAAATACCCTACGCGAATGCGACCAACACCCTATTAACGCGAAGACCAGATAAAATAACCTTACGCGAACCCAAGAAACCGTACGCGAATGCGATGCACAAATCACCTTGGACCAACCATTTGACTCACTACCTCTACGTGATCGCGTACCCTCATTTCGTGAACGCGATGCTCTGATCCACAACCCTCCATGAAAGCGAAGCCCATGTCACGATCGTGAAGCTAAAACCTGTCCTTCCTCCCTTCCTTCTTCGGCGAACGCGAGCCTACTCACGTGAACGTGAAGATAAAAACTATGCAACACCCGAACTCCAAAATTTGCAACTTGTAAATATCAAAAATGGTCCGATTGACCATCTGAAACTCATCAAAGTCCCCGAGACCTCAGCCAAAATCAACAACATATCCTAAAACATTATTCAAACTTGTTTCAATCATCAAAACACCTCAAACAACATCAAATTACCCAAACTGATCGAATTCACGCATAAGTTTTCTAAAAGCTTTCGAAATACGCGTTCTATCAAAAACCCAACCAAACCACGTACGCGAATGACCTGAAACATCACACACACATCCCAAATGGCATCACAAAGCTACTACAACTCTCAGAATTCCATTCTGATCCTCGGATCAAAATCACTATCGGATCGAAAACATCCAATATTCAAACTTTGGCATTTCAAGCCTCTATGGACCTCTAAAACACAATCTGAACATGCCCCTAACCCAAAAGTCACCCAACGAAGCTAATGAAACTATCGGATTTATATTCGGAGGCCGTCATCACATGGTTTTGACAATGGAAAAATTTCCAAAACTTAAGCTCTCATTTAGGGACTAAGTGTCCAAAAACTCTCTGATACTCAAAACCCAACGTCCCGAAAAATCAAACTAGCAGAAATAAACTTGGGAAAGTTAATATGAGATCAAAGCATAATTCTTAAGACGATCGGCTGGGTTGTAACAATTCGCAGAAGGAGTTGTCAAAGATACGAAATTTAGGTGGTAGAGATAGGAATGACTTACAATATGATTCTTGGAAGACCATGGATCCACAAGATGGAAGTTGTTCCATCCACCTTACATCAAGTTATTAAATTTCCATCAGTATGGGGAATACGTCAAATCCATGGGGATCAATAGACATCCAGGAGCATCAACTCTGTAGCGGATTCAAATACGAGAAACGAAGAAAAATAGCAATTACAGAATCCAATTGAGGATACCACAACTCAAACCTCAACTGAACAAGGATGAACAGATGTGGACTCACGACCTGATTCCAATCAAGAACCAGAGGTTGAAAATATCAAAACAACGATTGAGGAACTAGAGGCTGTGGAGTTATTCACATAATGGCTAGAAAGGAAAATCTATGTTGGGGCTAACCTAAGCCACGACATGAAAGGTAAGTTGATTGAATTTTTAAAAACTAATATGGATTGTTTTTCATGGTCCCATTCTGACATGACAGGAATACCACAAGAAGTAATAACTCACAAGTTAAATGAAGACCCATCGTATTCACCCATCAAACAAAAGAAGAGAAGGCATAAGACTTTTAAGTATCAGGTAATTTAAGATGAGGTTCAATAACTATTAAAAATTGGGTCTATCCGCGAGGTAAAGTATCTTAATTGGTTAGCTAATATTGTTGTAGTAGCGAAAAAGAATGGAAAATGGCGAGTTTTTATAGTTTACACAGACCTTAACAAACCTTGTCTTAAAGATTCTTTTCCATTACCACATGTCGATCAATTAATTGATGCTACTGTAGGACATGGATTTTAAAGTTTTTTTGATGTGTATTTGGGGTGTAACCAGATCAAAATAGATCCTCTAGATGAAGAAAAATCTTTATTTATAACAGACAAGGGGACTTACTATTATAAAGTATTTGGTCTCAAAAACGCTGGATCCACGTACCAAAGATTAGTGACCAAAATGTTTCGAAAACATTTGCGAAATACTATGGAAGTCTATTTAGATGATATGCTTGTCAAGTCTCAACAATCAAGAGATCATATATCACATTTGTATGATATGTTTAAGATCTTTCAAAAATTTATGATGAAGCTAAATTTCGATAAATGTGCATTCGATGTTTCATCAGCTAGGTTTTTGGGATTTCTTGTTTCTAATTGTGGTATTGAAGTGAATCCCATGCAGATTAAAGCCGTTAAAGAAATCCCTGACATACTTACCATTAAGAAAGAGGTGCAAATACTAACGAGAGGAATTGCAGCATTAGGAAGATTTATTTTATGGTCATCGAAAAAAATTTAAATTCTTTTCAGCTCTTAAAAAGCTAGACCAGTTCGTATGGTCTGAAGAGTGTCAACAAGTGCTTAAAAACCGTAAGGCCTACTTGTCAAATCCACCATTTCTCGCAAAACCGAATGTTGTGGAAAGATTACTTATTTATTTAGCCATTTCAAAAGTAGCGGTGAGTGCTAGTTTAGTTTGCGAAGACCAAGGTAAACAATTCCCTATTTATTATATTAGCAAGTCATTATTAGATGTGGAGACGCGATATCCTCAATTAGAAAAGCTTGCACTTGCACTAATCATGGAATCTAGAACAGTAAGGCCTTATTTTCAATGCCACCCTATTTCAGTAGTAACTACTTATCCTTTGCGTAATATATTACACAAACATGAGTTATCAGGTAGATTAGCCAAGTGGGCTACAGAATTAAGTGAATATGACATCACATATCAACCTAGGACTGCTATAAAGTCTCAGATGCAATTGGAAGCTGAAAAGTAATTAGAAGTGTTTAATGGGTCTAATACTGGAATTTCGACCTTATTTATTGATGGTTCATCTAATGTAAAGGGAACATGATTAGGAATTGTTTTGATACCACCTACGAGTGAAATCATTCGACAAGCCATAAAATGCCATCCTATAACTAACAATGCGGCAGAGTATGAAGCGGTGATTGTAGGTTCAGAGCTAGCACGAGAACTTGGCATCAATTAGATTGTAGTCAAAAGCGACTCACTACTCGTGGTTACTCAGATGTTGGGGATTTATAGAGCTAGAGAAGCACGAATGCAGAAATAATTAGAGAAAGCACGTGATCTGGTTAGACAATTCTAGATTTTGAAAGTTGTGCAGATACTAAGAGAGGAGAATGTCGAGGCAAATGCCTTAGCTAACCTCACATTTGCGGCATACACAACGAATAATGAAAATGCTTCTGTAGTTCATTTGTTTCATTCAGCATTCGATCATGACAAAAGTGAGATAAATTTCAATAACTTGACTTGGGATTGGAGAAATGACATTGTTACTTTTTTGTAGTACAAAACTGTCCCGAAAGACAAGAAAAATGCTCACGCATTTCGTAAAAAGGCTACTCGGTACTGTTTAAAGAAAGGTTATCTATATAAAAAAATATTCGGTGGTCCCTTAGCAAGATGTCTCGGACCACATCAAATGAAATATTTTATTAAAGAGATATACTGAAAATCACGAAGGAGGAAGATCACTGGTAAGAACCATGACTAAAGCATGCTACTATTGGCCTAAAATGGAAGAAGAAGCGGAGAATTTCATGAATAAATGTGATAAGTGCCAAAGATATGGTAACAACATGCACAGACCTTCGGATTTGCTACATTCAGTCCTTGCACCGTGACCTTTTACGAAATGGGGGATGGACATCGTGGTTCCGCTACCACATGCAAAAGGTAAGGTAAAGTTGCTACTTGTACTTACTGACTACTTTACTAAATGGGTATAAGCATAAGTATTTGGCAAAATATCATATGTGGATTCGGTGTACCAAAGGAAATCGTATGTGATAATGACCCACAATTTATAGGTGCCCAAATCACAGTTTTATTTTTAAGGTTGGCAGATCTAAATGATTACTTCAATACCTTATCATCCAGTGGGTAATGGACAAAAATAAATTTATTATCAATAATTTGAAGAAAACATTGGAAGAATCCAAACGCAATTTGGCAGAATTTCTACTTGGTGTTTTATAGGCGTATCACACCACAACAAAAACAAGCACGGGCGAAACACCGTTTACGCTAGTGTACGAGGCTAAAGCATTGATCCAAGTTGATATAGGAGAACCTTGCACGAGGTATACCCAAGAGACCGAGGAATCCAATAAAGAAGAAATGCGAGTAAATCTTGATCTACTAGAAGAAAAAAGAGAAGTTGCGTTAATAATGATGGCAGCACTAAAGTAAGTCATGAAACAATACTACAATCGAAAAGCACGTCTAAGATACTTCATGATTGGGGAATTCGTACTCAAGAAAGTTTTTCAATCTACAAAAACGGCTTATACGCTAAAATTAAATCCAACATGGGAAAGACCTTACAAGATTCATGATATTGGGGGAAAGGAGAATACGAGCTAGAAACAATATGATGGAAAGATATTACCTTCATACTGGAATGTTGTTCACCTAAGCAGATACTATTTCTAAGAAGTACCTACGGGCAAGTATCCTCATTAAATTTTTTTTTTTTTTGAATTGTTAAAATTTTACTAAAGAATTTAGATGATAGGCAAAAAACTAACCCATACTAAATGATGAATCAGGACCTTTAAGACACGTGGAATAGATTAAAATTATCGGTCTAAGGTTACAACTATTCCAATAGAAATTGAGACGAGTTAAGCAGTTGACGATTATTTAGTGTATATAGAATTTTTACTGGTACTCTATCAAATAACATCATAGAAAGATGTCGAACCCACAGAGATTGGTTTATCTATTCTACAAGTGTTCCTTATTTGAATTACTATTTAAGAAAATCAGATAGAGTTGCGTTGTGAATAAACTAACAAAGAAATGCATGAATAGAGCAATAGAAATATTCTATTTTTCACAAGTATAATAAAAAGATGTTGGGATTCTGACTTCACTTAATTTTTTTATTTTATCGTAGCTATATTTTCTTCAATTTTTATCTCTAAGAAATGTATAAACGCCTCTCACGATTAGATTTATATATTATTACTATAGATAAACAATCAATTGTACTCCTCTCAGTTATACAAATTAATCTTTAAAATAGTAATATTAAAGGACCAAAAATATATACTTGAACTAAGACCTGCTCTTTTTAGTAAGTCCCTTTCGGTTACCATATGTGTTATAATTGATTACTACAATATTTGCTTCTTTTGATAAAAAATAAGTGTAGAATCAATTTTAACATATAAGAGCTAGATCTTACTAAATAAAACTCAACATCTATCAATACCAAATTTGACTAAATTACTTCTACCGTCTCTTTCGAATACAGAATTAGTTATAAGTTAAAATGTATTACGAAATAGAGAGATGTTAATAAATTAAATAACACCAACTACAAAGCTGATAAAATTTAAATAAAAAGCTTCGGCTCAAACATGTGAAATTGAGAAATAATATCTACTATTATATAAAAATATAAAGATTCTTCATTCTCCAAACATAAGAAAATTACTCGATATCGGAGTTAATAATACCAAAAAAAATCTTCTTATCCTATCAAATAAGAAAATAGAAAAAAAATTCAAGAAGAATAATTTCCTTATTTAGTTAATAGTAGGAACTAGAATAATTGCCAATACTGAATAACTAATGAACTTGAAGGGGAGAAAACTTCTGATAATGGAAAACAAGTATAATTATAAGCCTCGTCCTCTCCTTTTGCAAACAGCTCAAAAGGGTTATATATATAGCTTTTCTTTTTTACTAGCCTTGTAAAGATAAACTAAAAATTAAGGATGTCCTTCGTTTCCTTTTTAGCATACGATACTTTGGCTTCAATGAACCTATACTTTGGTGATTATCTTCTTTTCCAACTTGGCAAGTTGAAAAGCCACGATCTTCAAGACTTATGTGTATTTAGATTTCTTTCAACTTCTTCTTTATTTTTTTTCTTTTTTTTTTCTTGATACAGTACAATTGTTTTTTGTTGTAATTTTTGTAATTTGTATATTTTTGTGTTCAATGTCTCTTGATGTGGTAATTTACTGTATTTTTCTTAAATTTCACATTTCCCGCAAAGAAACACAAGGATTAACAATAAAATGTGAAGATAATAACTTATTTATTATATGATATTTTTTCTAATAAAATTCTCTCACACTTAAATACTTGCTCTCGAGAAAATTTCCAAGCCTCTCTTTTTAAGAGAAAAGAAAAAAATCAAGTCACTTGTTAGCACAAAACTCCTTGGATTTTGCAACGAATTTGATATCACATGTTATTTTAATCAATTTTCTAAATTAATTTTATTCCTCTTGTCCTTGTTTCTTTCATCCTACATAAATCAACTCTTACATATAAAACTATTCAAAAGTAAATTTCATTCAAGATAATAAAAATAGTGTATATTAAATGACTATAGGCTTGCCTTGTTTATAAATCTCCACTAATATAAACTAGCACTGATCATTGAATCTTTTAGGTCTTTTTATTGTCTTGGAATGTAGGCTATGTCCTTTGGTATTGTATTAGGGAACTATATTTATTGTGACTGACTACTTATATATAATTTATTTTCTGCTACCTTTCACTTTATTTTCTGATAAAAATATGTGCACTCTGGCATATAAGAATGTTGTATCATTTGTCATTTCTTTTTGCATATTTCTTCAATACTTGAATATATCAAGTGTAATTATGCCGAAATGGATTTGTTCTCAAAAGAAATTAGTCTTAAGATCAAATTTGACACAACAAATTTATTTTAGTGACTTAAGTGTTCGGCTATATGGGATTTGAAGAAGACCTAATTCATTTTCTAGTCACTGGGGTTTAGTATTTCGCCTCAGTATACAAAAGAAACAAGTTTTAGCGATTTTTTTAACACTCCAAACGAATAAATTGAACTAATTGAAATTGGAATCCTTACGTACTTTGTAGCCAAATTTATTAAAAGGATGGTAGAACATAAGAAGTCATATATAAAGAGTTATTCCAGAAATAATCATAAAATATCAGGTGATTTGTTTATTCTAGCTGCCTGCCTTAACCATGTCTTGATTTTTCCACCCCCCCCCCCCCCCCTCAAAGTAGTTGTCATATTTCTACTTTATTTTTTCGACATTTGTTTTTACTGCATAAACACTTTAATAACACTCACTCATTATAGAAGATCATAATGCATCTAAAATAATTATATAATATGCATCATTATATTACATTATAATATATTATACATACATCGTTATATAACTATTTAAGCCGACTGAAAACATAATTATTTCTAGCTTAAGAGTGGCTTAAAAGCTAAAAAAACATTCTTGCCAAATATCCGTCTTATCTAAACAAACCATCCATGTAACTTTAAAACACACAAAAATATAGAAAAAGAACAAAAGTTGTTACCTCCTCTACACTTAAATTTTACATTGTCCCAAATGTAAAATTTAAGCAGGGGGTTACTGATTTATATTCCTTCATTTTCTCCACTGCCATTGTCCTCTTTTTGATTTTGCATATTTGAAGTGCTTTGGCCATTACCACTATCACTGCCACTTGCTTCTCGTCGAAGTGTCGCATGTACTAGCGAGCCTCGTGTCGCATGTAATGACCCGACTGATCGCTTTGAGTTCTAGCACTCCCTTTAGCAATTTTAGGCTATGAGAAGCTTCATTTCAGGTATTATGACTTATACGCATGGTCAAAATTGAATTTCGGGAAGTTCAGAGTTGATTCGGAAAGAGAATTCTCATTTCAGAAGCTTTAAGTTGAAAATGAATTAATTAGGACTGGATTTTTGAGTAAACGACCTCAAAATCAGGTTTAGGAGGTTCCAACATGTTTGTATGAAGATTTTGGACATGGGCGCGTGCCCGAATCGGGTTTAGGATAACCCGGGAGCGTTTTGGCGCCTAGTGTAGAAGTTAGCATTTTGTAAGGAATTTCATAAGTTTGGCGTGAAGTGTATTTACATATTATCGACATCTGCTTGGGATTTTGAGTCTGTTAATATCTCTGTATTGTAATTCTGGAGTTGGGAGCGCGATCGGAAGTCAATTCAGAAGTCCGTAGGTCATTTTTGAGTCATTTGGATAAAGATAGAAATTTTAAGATTTTCGAGAAGTTTGGCCATAAGTGGGCTTTTTATATCAGGGTCAAAATCCGATTTCGAAAGTTGGAGTAGGTTTGTTTGCCGAATATGGCTTGTGTGAAAAATTTGAGATCAATCGGACACGCTTTTATAGGTTTAACCATCGAGAGCAAAAGTTTAAAGTTCTAATATTCATAAAGCTTAGATTGGAGGTTGGTTCGTGGTTTTAGTAGTTGTTTAATATAATTTGAGGCCTCAAGCAAGTCCGTAACGTGTTTTGGGACTGGTTGGGGTCCCGGGGACCTCAGGTGGATTCCGGGTGGTTAACGTCTCGCGTTTGGGTAAAACGCTGCTGCTGGTTGCTGGTATCTGGTTTCCTTCGTCACGAACGTGAAAGGAGTCTCGCAAATATGAAGAGGAAAGTGGGAGGCCGTTGGATTTGGCCTCCGTGAGTGCAAAGTGGAATTGGCGAACGCAAAGGGGTGGGATGAGCTGCTATGCGAACGCGAGAAGGAGATCGAAAACTCGTAAAAGGAAAAGCTGGGCCTAGAGTCTTTGGCCTACGCGAACACGAGTCCTTGTACGCGAATGCGAAGGAGCTGGGTAACTGGCCTTCACAAACATGAGAAACATGCCGTGAATGCAAAGAAATGTGGACGTGGGCTCTGCAGAATGTTTAAAATCGGGATTTGAGTTCATTTCACCCATTTTTTTCTTGGCTTGGGCAATCGTTGGAGCTTGTGAAAAGGGGATTTCGTCATTTCTCATGAGGTAACTAATTTATGCTAGTTTTGAGTTAAATACAAGGTTTATATATGGTTTTAGACATGGAAACATGGGATTTGAGTGAAAACCCAGAAAATGTATATTCTTGGTATTTGACCACGATTTTCGGTATGGAATCTAGATAAAGTTATATATTTGCGTTCGTGAAGCTATGGGTAAACTTATTCTTTTAAAATTTTAAGAATCCGAACACGTGGGTCCGAGGGAATTTTTGTCAACTTTTCGATCGGGGTTAGGAATTTCAATATATTGGATTGAAATAAATAAATGAGCCTATATTAATGGTTTTTCATAATAATAGGCTAGTTTCAGAGCATCTTGCATCAATTTGAGTCTTGGAAAGGGCGTCGAATGCCAGTTATGGATCTTCGGAGTGAGCTGAGTCTCATTTCTAATGTTGTAAGAGGGAATTGTCTCCATATGTGAGTTAATTGGTTATGTGATCCTATTTGTGGGGGCTATGTATGCACGATGTGACGAGAATCTGTGGGTAGCTACTATTTTTCTATTGTCTGGGTAGTCTAGGACCCAAAAGCATGATGTTATTGGATTATTTGTAAACTTATTTAATGCTTGAATTGCTTAAATCATATCGAGTCAATAATTGAATTTCATAAAGGAGTAAACATCATTTTCTTGACCGTTAGGAGAACTGCTATTTCTTTGAGTAATTATTTTTCTTGATGAGGTCTTGATTGACTGTTTGAATGCATGCTTCTATGTGTACATGCGTCACATGGATGATTCACGAGCGGAGTGATTATTGATTTATATTTTACCACGTTGCATGGATGATTTGCGAGCGGGGTAGTAGATCCACCTACGGTTCGAGCCATTGGACCTTCGGTAGTGCACAATTTACTTTTATGTTGGATCGTGTCGTACGTCCCACGGTGATTATTTGCGCATGCTTGTTTTGTTTGCCTTGAGATTGTATTAGATTGATAATTGCTCTCACCGACTTGAGATAATTGGAAACTATTGGATTATGAATTCGGAGATTTTATATCTATTAAAAAAGGGGAACTTTCACCTGATCATGCCTTACTTGAATTTACTGTCTTTCTTAATAATTCTTTTGTTATTCGCATTAATAATATATCATTATTGGATCACTAGTAAGTATTGAAGTGGACCATCTCATCTCTAATTCTTCGAGATTAGACGGGATACTCATTGGGTACATTGCTTTTGTACTCATACTATACTTCTGTGCATTTTTGTTGCACATGCACCTGTATCTCTAGTGGCCTACTGAGCGAAGCAGTATGGTTGATACAAAGCCTTAGGTGAGCTGTACTTTTTGAGATTACCCACAGCCAGCAAAGTCTCTTTTATTTTTTTTTGTATTTATTTTTTTCCAATATTGTACTCTGTACGGTTATTATACTTTATTATTTCATAGAAATTGCCCATGCACTTGTGACACCACGTTCTGGGATAATTTTTGGATTATTCAATATCTAGTTCATTGAAGACTTCATGGTTATTTCTGTAAATTTTATTACTCATTGTTTTTTTGTATAAAGAAAAATAATTTTAAACAAGTACTAAAGTTGGAATTTAATCAAGTATTTTGGTGGGCTTGCTTGACAGCGGTGTCCGGAACCACCACGACCCTTAGTGATTTTGGGTCGTGATAACATGGCATCAGAGCACTAGCTTTCTAGGGTCTCATGAATCATGAGCAAGTCTATTAGAGTCTTGTAGATCGATACGGAGACGTCTGTACTTATCTTTGGGAGGTTGCAAGACTGTAAGGAGTATATCCCTTCTTGATTCCTTATCGTGTGATTTGATCATTGAGGAGTATGCCTTTATTCATTCCTACTCAATCTTACGCGACATGAACCACTTGTTATAAATCAAGAATAGAAGAAACGTAAAGATACTATAGATGTGATACGGGATGATTCTCCCGGTATAGCTGATCAGATTATTATCATCGCTTTGTAGAAAGATATTTTATTTTTTCAGCCTAGTAGCGGTACTTCTGGGAGCTCTGAGGGTAGAAACAAGTTTCCATGATGCCATAAACGATGGTTCCATTGTATTGATATGATAGTAAGATGTTTGCCTACATGTCGGTGCAGTTAAAGACTTGAAGGGAGGTTTACTCAGTGCATGATTTAAAGATTCAGTATTTTACATCTGGCAGAGAAAATGCAATTTGAATAAGTATGCGTTGGTTTGGGTTGATGGAGTAACGAGACTTGGTATTTGCGAATGTGCTGGAAGTTTCATCTGCGATGTAGTGTCGTCATCCTCTATTGTATGTATTAAGCTCTTAGGTGCAATGGTTTTGTGCAATTTGCCTTGGTACAGGACATTATAAAATAATATTGAAAAAGCAAGTGTTAGAGATCGCATGGTGCGGTGGTTCAGGTTTTGATTGGTGTTCCTTATATCGACGGCTCGGGAAAGATAATCTCCGGAAAGGTTTAAAGTTAGTAGAATTAGTGGGTCAAAGATCTATGATTTTATTTAAGGAAATAACTGAACATCAAAGGAAGAGGAAAGACATGTGGAAAGCGTCATGCGGTGTTCAAAAACATTCTAAAAGGCCAGGAATATGAAGTGAAGGTCGAGTAGTTGATTAAGGAAGCAAGTTTTCTCAAAGTGGGAGAGTCGCAGAGTTGCATGTGGACTTTGTAGTAGGATGACCACGTAACATAAGGAGTATTTGTAGTACATTAAGAATTGATTGGGCCCTACGAATTTAATTTAAAGTATGGGCTATTATGTGGTAGGAGATTTGATACAACAGGAAAGATCTGCTTGGATAAAGAAGGATACGACATAACTTTGAATTGGAAAAATGTTCCCGCACATTTAGTTGATGTCCACGAGGGGTGAATGGACATGTGCAGTTGGAGAGTGAGCTCGGACTCAGGAGGGGTGATTTGATGTCATAGTGATTGTGCCCCGTGCAGCTGGAAGATGTCAGGAAGTGATTTCCACATCCGGGTTATTTCATGTGAGCAGGTTAACAGTCGCGCGGTTGGCGAAGCTTCTGCGAAGAATTCTATTGGTTATTCAGCGAAGTGATTGTTCGTACTAACGTGATTGATGGTTCAAAGTATAAAAGAGGGGTTACACTGAAAGGTTCCAAGAATTTTAGCAGTTGATTGCGTGAGGTTATGCCCATAATAATTAAGAATCCTAGTGAATTCCAAAGTTGTGTAATAGTGTCTTCAAGCTAAGTGGGAGAGTCCCACCTGCTGTGATTTGGTTGCATAGTGAACTACTTATGAGGTTTCTGGCTATTATTATTTTGATGGGTTATTTCATCTATCGGAAAAGTACATAAGTGGCAAATTGAGCCAAATGATTGTTAAAGGTGGGCTATGGCTGGTCTTGTTGGCTTATGTTCAGATATGAGAAATGATCTAGGGTTTATGCTTCATATAAATGTGGGTTTTAAGGGAAGTGATTCTTTCAGGTGCTTCATCGAGAGGGTATTCATGTGCTAGAAGATTTATGAAGTCGATTATATTCGAGGCCAAGTCAGAGCGGTTGGCTCTCAACAATGGTTCTAGTGGATTCAAAAGGGTAAAGTGTGGTGCCTAATAATTTCGAGCCTATAGATATGGTTAAGAGTTAAGTTTTTGTAGCAGCCTATGAGAAGAGGCACAAAATGTTCTATGATGTTTTTGCTTGCGATGTAGCAACTGGGAGGTACAAAATGGTCCGTGGGATTCAAGACAGCATGGTCTTATTGTTCAAGGTCACCTAGAATAAGTGTGGATGGAGTGTATTAAGTGTTGAATGGAGTTATTATTATTCGTATGGCAATCAAGGATAAATTGAAATAAGATGAATTGGTTAGCCCTGGTTGAATTGGCATGTTGGTGGCAGTAATCAGTTCCATTAGTGAATTGTGCAAGTGATTTGTGGCAGTACGTGTGAGGCTTTTCGGTCGCTGTAATAAATGTTTTTAATGGTATTCCACTGTTATGGCATGTTATATTTAGGCGGATCCCGAAAGAGTTATGGTGGGTTAGACAACCACTTAGAGATTTTCATATTTCCACGGCTTTGAGAACTCACCTATGTGTTGCTATGGTTCTCCTGAAGCAAGTTAAGTGAAAAGCTTTTATATGATGAAATAATAGCCTAATAGCGGTTCCGAAGCTATGATGAAAAATGTGTTCTGTCGTAAGTTGGCATATGAGGTGCTGTGAGTGGCATGAAATTTGAAGTAAAGATCAAGGTAATAGTTCGGTGTTGAAGGGATCTCACGACCGAGGATGAGCAGGAAAGGAGTTTCAATGTTTAAGGAAAGTTAGTATTGTCTTCCGTCACCTTAGATTGGTGTTTTGTGAAAAAAAGGGCTTTACATCCCGGTTAATGATTCTTGGTCGCTTTTCAGCGTTAGTACGGCTGGTGGTTTGGAGGTACAACACAATTAATTATTATGGTAGGTTGTGGGAGTGTGTCCCGCATGGAGATTGTATAAGGGTGGCATGTAATCATTTGATTGATTAAAGATTTAAACTAGTATAAAGGTTGTCATAGTGTCGTTAAATTGAGAATTTAATGCCGGGAGGGCATTCAGTTTATTTTGTTGTGGACTGTGGGGGACTGCTCCGATTGTAATGGTTGTTCTTGTTTTTTGTGAGGAGAGGGAAGTTAGTATGAACCTTTGAATGGTTATTAGCCTAATTTAGTGCGATTAGAATCAACTTGAGGTCTATGGATGGATCTAAATGGGAATATAGCCTCTAAATCAGACTAGATGTGTTCATTTCAGCAATGCGCTCCTTATGGAATAGGAGTTAGGGAGTTATTTTATTGTCAGCTATTTCATGTAGTGATGTATTGCACCGTGTGAGTTGTGAGATGGCTTTGTGAATTTTTTATTTGTTAAGGTTTCGCGTAGAAATGATATTGTATGAGCGGTATCGCTTTTGAGATTCAGATTGTTATCGCACCTCCGATGTGCTTGAGTTTTGTAGCTTATGTCACTATATGTTCCCCCATGGATGATATTATGCACTTAGCGTGCTTGTGACTGAAATTCAATATTTTACAGTAATGAGAAATTTAACTGGATGGGTGTCTCTTTAGGTGAATGTTATGTGTGGATCAGGTGGCACACCGCCATAGGTATGTTGTGTGGATCTGATGGCACGCGGCAATGGGCATGTTGTTTGGATCGGGTTTCGCGTCGCAACAGTGTGATGTGAATATAGTTTTCTATATGCTATTTATATATGCTTTGTTTCCCATTTTCTAAGGAAAGTCCATAGTAGTGCGTGAGTTGAATAGTTCCTTCCAGAATTCATTTTGTGTTGTATCATGTTCGATATGGTAGCCTATTGGTACATTGTAGAATCATATGAGGCTTTTTGTCATGGCGGGATGGCTTATTGCCTGAGCAGTTTGTACTAGGTTAGACGAGATCATAGAATTCAAGATCATTGCAATTTTAGTATATGATGTATGTTCAGGATCTAAGACCATTTTTTGGTTCAAAATGAGGTGATAGTTCTTGCCAGGAGAATAGGCCCAATGAATTGTTTTTGGCAGGGTTATGAATTTCTACACATCTCCTCCATCATGGCGGTATTGTAAGAGTTAGAGCAAGACCGATGTATGTCATGTGGTGCAATGGGAGCATCAAGTTCGTAGAATTTAGACTATTGCGCTTAGATGATGTTATTGTGGTCCTGTGAACAAAACGGTGCAAGGTGCGAATCCAGCGAAGGTATGCCGTTGTGTTCTGGTACATCGTGCCATGATTGATACGGTGTTCGCATGATGGAAACTGGCAGGACAAAGAATTCTGGATGTTGGAATTGGGATGTAAGGCTTATTTGCTTGAATAAAAGGGAACATATTTAGAATTGATCGAGCTAATGTGACCAACTGAGTTGTGGTACCATGGGAAGGTCCATGAGGTGTTAAACAGTGTTTTTCGACTACTTCAGTGTAGTTCTCAACATGTTCGAGAACGAACGTATGTTTAAGTGGGAGAGAATGTAACGACTCGACCGGTCATTTTGAGCTCTAATAAGCTGTTTAGTTGTTTGAGGCGTTGAGCAACTTCATTTCAGGTATTATGACTTGTACGCATGGTCATACTTGAATTTCGGGAAGTTCAGAATTGAATAATAAAGAGAATTCATATTTCAGAATCTTTAAGTTGAAAGAATTAACTAGGACTAGATTTTTAAGTAAACGACCACAAAATCAGGATTTGGAGGTTCTAGCAGGTTCGTATTAAGATTTCGGACTTGGGCATGTGACCAGATCGGGTTTTGGATAGCCTGGGAGCGTTTTGGCACCTATTGTGGAAGTTAGCATTTTGGAAGGAATATCATAAGTTTGGCTTGAAGTGAATTTCACTCTTATCAATGTGCGTTTACGATTTCGAGCCTGTAGCTCCGTATGGTAATTCTGGAGTTGGGAGCACGATCGGAAGTGAGTTCGGAGGTATGAAGGTCATTTTTGAGTCATTTGGATAAATATATAAATTTGAAGGTTTTTGAGAAGTTTGACTGGAAATGGACTTTTATATATCGAAGTCAGAATCCGATTTTGAAAGTTGGAGTAGGTCCATAATGTCAAATGTGACTTGTGTGCAAAATTTGAGATCAATCAGATGTGATTCGATAGGTTTAAACATTGATAGCAGAAGTTTTATGTTTTAACGTCCATAAAGCTTTAATTGGAAGTCGATTCGTACTTCTAGCAATGTTTGATATGATTTGTGACCTCAAGAAAGTCCGTAACATAATTTGGGACTAGTTTGTATGATTGGTTGGGGTCTCGGGGGCCTCGGGTGGATTCCGGGTGGTTAACAGGTCGAGTTTGGGCAAAAAGCTGCTGCTGGTTGTTGGTGTCTGGTTTCCTTCTTTGCAAACACGAATGGAGTCTCACGAACGCAAAAAGGAAAGTTGGAGGCCGTTGGCTTTGGCCTTCGCAAACGCAAAGAGGAAGTCGTGAACACAAAGGGGTAGGCTCAGCTGCTACGCGAATGCGAGAAGAAAATTGTGAAAACCTAGAAAGAAAAGCTAGGTATGGGGTCATTGGCCTAAGCGAACGCGAGGCTTTATACGCAAACACGAATGGGCTGGGTAACTGTCCTTCACGAAAGCAAGAACACGAAGAAGGGAGGACCTGGGCTGGGTAGGATGTTTAAAATTGGGGTTTGAGTTCATTTCATTCATTTTCTATTGGCTTGGGCAATTGTTGGAGCTTGTGAAGAGGGGGTTCCATCATTTATCACGAGGCAAGTAATTTTTGCTAGTTTTGTTTTAAATACAAGGTTTATATATGGATTTAGACATGGAAAATTGAAGAAAATTAGGGGTTTGAGGGAAGACCTAGAAAATTTATATTCTTGGATTCGGCAACGATTTTGGGTATGGAATCTAGAGAATGTTATATATTTGAGTTCGTGAAGCTATGTGTAAACTTATTCTTCGAAAATTTTTGGAATCCGGGCACATGGGCCCAAGGACATTTCTGTCAAATTTTCGTTCAGGGTTAGGAGTTGCTATACATTGGATTGTAATAAGTAATTGAGCCTATATTAATGGTTTTTCATAATAATTGGCTAGTTTCGGAGCATCTTGCATCAATTTGAGTCTTCGGAAGGGTGTGGAATGCCGGTTATGGATCTTCGAAGCAAGGTGAGTCTCCTTTCTAACCTTGTAAGAGGGAATTGTCCCCATAGATGAGTTAATTAGTTATGTGCTCCTATTTTTGGGGGATACGTACACACGAGGTGACGTGAGTCTACGTGTCGCTGCTCTTTTGCTAATGTCTGGGTTGTCTAAGACCCAAAAGCATGCTATACTTGGATTATTTGTAAACTTATTGACAGCTTGAATTTCTTAAATCATATAGAATCAATAAATGAATTTCAAAAATAATTAAACATCATTTTTTGACCGTTAAAGAGAATTGCTATTTTTTTGGGTAATTATTTTTCCTTGATGAGGTCTTGATTGACTGTTTGAATGCATGCTTCTATGTGTACCTGCATTGCATGGATGATTTGCGAGCGGGGTACTTGTTTCTTTATATTTGAAATCTTCGCATGGATGACTCGCGAGCGGGGCAATATATGCATCTATAGTTCGAGCCATTGGACCCTTGGCAGCGTACAGTTTACTTTTATGTTGGATAGGGCCGTACATCCCCTGATGATTATTTGTGCATGCTTTTATTGCTTGCCTTGAGATTATTTGAAATTGATAATTGCTCTCACTGACTTTAGATAATTGTAACAATTGGATTATGAATCTGGAGACATTAAATATATATTTTAAAGAGGGGGAACTTTAACCTGATCATGCCTTACTTGAATATACTGTCATTCTTAATAGTTCCTTGGTTATTCGCATTAATAATATATAATAAATGGAAAACTAGTAAGTGTCGAAGTCGTCCATCTCGTCTCTACTTCCTCGAGATTATATGGGATAATCATTGGTACACGTTGTTTTCGTACTCATACTACACTTGTGTGTATTTTTTTTGCACAAGCACCTGTATCTCTAGTGGCCTACTGGGGGTAGAAGCATGGTAGATACAGATACTTATGTGAGTTGTACTTTTTTGTGACGACCTGCAGCAGCAAAGTCTCTTTCATTTTTCTGTATTTATTTCTATCCAATATTGTACTCAACATGGTTGTTGCACTTTATTATTTTATAGAAATTGCTCATGCACTTGTGACACCAGGTCCTGGGAAGATTTTCGAATTACTCAATAATTAGTTTAATGAGGACTTCATGGTTATTTTTGTAAATTTTGTTATTCGTTATTTATTTGTATAAAGAAAAATGATTTTAAACAAGTACTAAAGTTAGAGTTAATCAAGTATTTTGGTTAGCTTGCCTGACAGCGGTGACCGGCGCCACCACGACCCTTAAAGGATTTTGGGCTGTGACATGCGACATCAGAGGCCTGTGTCCAACTATTAATTTCGAGATTTAGACCATTTAGCTCATTTTTTTCATCCTCTTAGGCGATTTTTGTAGCATTTGGAAGAGGGTCTTCCCTAGCACTTTGAGGTAAGTATTTCTTACACAACATGAGTTAAATACATAAATTATGTGTAGATTAACATGTGAAAACTTAGGAAAAATAAGGATTTTATATGAAAAACTTAGAATTTGGTAAAATGAGATTTAACCACGAAAATTGTTAGCAAATGAAGTAAATATCATATATTCTTGAACCTCAGGTTATGGGTAACAATTTTCTTCAAAACATTTCCGGAATCCGGGCGCGTGGTCCCGTGGATGAATATTAGGAACCTTTTCATATAAAGTTGGGAAAATTGGTTTAATAATTACAATATCAACTCTTGAGCGTGTATTGACTAGTTCTTACCCTATTTGAATAGTTTTGGAGTGTTCGCCTCCTAATGTGGAGGTTCGAGCGCGTTTTGAATCAGAATATGGGCTTCGGAGCGAGGTGAGTCTCCTTTCTAACCTTGTAAGAGGGAATTGTCCCCATAGGTGAGTTAATTTGTTATGTGCTTCTATTTGTGGGGGCTACGTGCGCAGGAGGTAACGAGGGTCCGTGCGTACCTACTATTATGCTATTGTTGGGTGGTCTAGGACCCAAAAACATGTTGTACTTGGATTTTTTTGTAAACTTATTGACAGTTTAAATTTTTTAAATCACATCGAATCAGCAATTGAATTTCAAAAAGAATTAAACATCATTTTCTTGACCATTAAAGAGAATTTATATTTCTTTCGGTATTTATTTCTCTATAATAAAGTCTTGACTGACTGTTTCAATGCATGCTTCTACGTGTACTTGCGTTGCATGGATGATTTGTGAGTGGGGTGATTGTTTATTTCTATTTGACTCTGTCGCATGGATGATTCGTTAGTGGTGGTGCTTGTTTATTTCTATTTGACTGCATCACATGTATGGTTCGCGAGCGGGGTGTTTGTTTATTTATATTTGACCGAGCCTCATGGATGATTCGCGAACGGAGTAATTGATGCATCTATGTTTCGAGCCGCTCAACCCTCAACAGTGCTTAGTTTACATTTCTGTTGGATCCGGCCGTACGACCTCGACATAATTTGCGCATGCTTGTATTGCTTGCCTTGAAATTATTTGAGATTGATATTTGCTCTCCCCGATTTGAGATAATTGGATACTATTGGACCGTGAATCAGGAGAGTTTTAATATAAGAAGGAACTTTCACCTTTTTATACATTACTTGAATTTACTATCATTCTTAATAATTCCTTGGTTATTATCATTAATATTATATCATTATTGGACCACTAGTAAGTGTCGAAGTGGACCATCTCGTCTCTACCTTTTAGAGATTAGATGGGATACTTATTGGGTACATGTTGTTTTCATACTCAAACTACACTTCTGTATATTTTTGTTGCACAAACGCCTGTATCTTTAGTGGCCTACTGGGCGTAGCAACATGGTTGATGCAGAGACTTTGGTGAACTACGCTTTTCGAGACGACCCGTAGCCAGCAATGTCTCTTTCATTTTTTTATATATATATTTCTGTCTAATATTGTACTCCAGACGGTTGTTGTACTTGATTATTTCATAGAAATTGCTCATGCACTTGTGGCACCAGGTTCTGGGATGATTTTTGGATTATTCAATATTTAGTTTGTTGAAGATTTCATGGTTATTTCTATAAATTTTATTATTCTATATTTATTATATAACGAAAAATGATTTTAAACAAGTACTAAAGTAAGAATTTTATAAAGTATTTTGGTTGGCTTGCCTGACAGCGGTTTCCAGCGCCACCATGAACCTTAGTGGATTTTGTATCTGTGAGCACGTGATTTTTGCCTCGCTTGACATGTTCCTATAAAATTAATTAAATTAGGATCTTCCTTTTATTATTTGGATTTTTATGAATTAATTGTGTTATTTTGTATTAATTTGCATTTTTCTTTTTTGAAATTTTAAGATTCATTTGGGTGATTTTGTGCTTGTTTGAATTTTAGGAATTAATTGCATTTTTTTGTGTTCATTTACATGTTGCACCTTTTAATTTTCATAATTCATAAAAATATAAAAATGGCATTGTTGCATTTGGGATTTAATTTTTGCGTGTTTTTAGGTTATTAATTAAGTTAATATTGAAAATGAGGAAAAAATAACAAATCGGTTAATTTTCTTTGAAACTTAGAATTAAGGAGTTTATTTCTTGTTAAACATGTTTTGGCTATTTTTATTTTTTTTTTTGATTTTTTAAAGAAAATCTGAAAAATATATAATAAAAAAATACACAAAAAATAGAATAAATGTGGATATATAATATTGTCTTTGTTTGGGCCAATTCTTGCATCAAGCTTTGCCCAAAACCCTAAACCCACCCAAAATCGACCCAAACCCAGCTGCCTACCCGGTCCAAAACATCAGAGGCCTAAAACGACACCGTTTCACGCCCAAGAAATCTGGAGCGTTGATCAATATTGATCAAATGGTCAGGATGGAAAGGTGTCACACTATTTAAAGGTCGGACATAACAACCCCCTACCATTGAGACCTCGTACCTTGTCCATTAACCTAAAAATTGGCTGGTGTAACACTGCCTCACCACTTCCCTGCCTCCGCCGCATCACCACCGCCCGCAGGTTGTGGCGGCGTAACGCTAATGGACCCCAAAATAGCACCACACCCTCTCCTCGCTCCCCTCTTTCCAACCCCACCATTGGTCACCCTCAAATATAGCCCCATCTTGTCAAATATTCATTTGAAATTTCGCAGCTCCGCCGTCCATGGCGGTGACCGGTTGCCAATGGCCTCCAAATTAAAACTCCACACTCCCCTTGACTTCCTCTACCCAAAAACAAGTCTAGTTTCTTTCAAATAATTCCCAAGCTCCTCAAAATTTAGATCTAAAAATGGCCTAATTTTTACAATGGACTGCCAAGACCCCAAATTGAATTCCTAAGTAGAACTATAGTTTTGTTCTTACGAAGAACAAACATATAACTTTATTTAGGGATTCAATTTGAATCCAGTCAAGGCAAAGACCGGAAAAATAGAAAAAAGGAGGTAAGTCCCAGTTGCTATTCCTGCTTTATATGAATGTTTGCATGGTTTTATGTAATTAGCTTTAATTCATGCTCATTGATCCTTATATTTTCTTTGGTTTTATTTGTTTAAAGTGCACCTGGTTAATCCCCATCAATGGCCCTGTCCTTTTTCCATTTCATCCATGGTCAATTGATTTTTGTTTGTTTACTCAGATTCATTTCATTCTAACTTGGATTCTGTTTCTAATTGTTTTTTTTTTCTAGCCTGAATTAGAGTTAGATTTCATAATGGGAGTGCATATTATGTTAGCTGTGCAGGTTTCTTCTGAATGTCTTAACTTCAGTTTGTTATTTACTTGAATCTATGTTAGCTTGTGGCAGTAATTAGTCGATAGTCTCATATTTTGATTAATGGTTCAGGTCTGATTAGGGATTGGTTATGGCTATTAATTAGTTAGTAATTAATTGCAAGATTTAGTATTAGTAAAATGGTAATTTCAGTATACTAATGGGTAATATAGGATTTCAACTTAATTCAGGTAGTTTTTAGAATAAAATAAGGTTAATATAGAGTTTTGACTTACTTCTGATAGTTTGTAGAATAAAATAAGGGTAGTATAGGTATTCTATAAGTAAGAAGCAATGCTAGAATCTGTTAGACCCTTCTAGAAGGGGGTTTTAGTTTAAAAATCAGTAGTTTAGTCTAGTAACTTGGAAAACTAGTCATGAAATGAAGGACCAAGTAGGTAAGATTTGAAAATTGAAAGAGGGACTACTTGTTAAAATAATATAAAGGGGTTGCCCTAGACTTTGGCTATAAAAGGCACCCCAATTCATTCAAAAAAGGGGGGTTAGCCAGTCTGAAATTTATCTCTAAAATTTCCAGGGTATTGAAGCTTAAGAAACTATCTCAAATTCTTGAAAAAACTTAAGAAGTTAAAATTTTACTGTTACATTGGATTTCATCTTTTTAAAACTCTCAATCTCAGTTGCCCAGTAGGAATTTAACAATATAAAAGTAGGAAAAAAGGCCTGAAAAGCATATATTTAAGGAGCTGAGTTTCCATCATTGGTCTTGGGTACAGTTTGAGTTGAATTGGTCTTATTTTCGGGGGGTTTTTGCATCAAATAACTTAGGATTGGGTATTTCTGGGATTCCTGAGTATATTTTCAAGTGATTTGACTCATTTTCAAGGTTGTGTGTACCCTATTCAATTTAGAGCTGTTTATTACTGTGTGTTGCTTACATATTTGGCTGCTGATCTCTAATACCTGCTGCAGACTCCTTACTCCTCTGTGTATTTTGGTTACCAGGTACTCCTCAGCTTTAAATATGTAAAGGATTAGATCAACAACTTCATTTACTCTACTTGATGACTATTTAATTTATTACTGTTGATTTCTGTGTTACTTTCCATTCATACTTGTAATTCATATGAGAGTTGCATAGTAGTAGAGCCTAGCATAAATTGTATGCAGTTGGACTGTTCATATCGACTATATAGACTTTCATTCATGTTAGTTGGGATTTTCATCCCACTAGGATATATGGTCAGTAAATCTGGACTGTTTGGCCTCTTTCGGGTAGCTTGATTAGTTGTTTTAGTAGTAGAAATGTATCAAGTTAGTTAATCCAAAGCTATAGTTTATAGATTTCAAAGTTAGTTTTTTATATTAGCAGTAAAGTCAACATATGACCCTCAGTCTCGTTTCAGCATTTGAATCTTGACATTGGGAAAACAGTGCTTTAATGTGTTAGTATAGACTTGTTCAGTTCAATATTTCAAGTATAGCTGGTGGCCATGTGTTAATTTGTTCAATGTTGTCCGTTAATCTCCTAAGAGTTTGCAGCAAATTATGGGGTGTTTATTTAATTCAATGCTTTCCTTTCCTAAAATCTAGAACATTTCTAATGTCCAGGCGTGCATTTGCAATAATAGGTGTAATTATTTAATAGACATGGTTTAAATTCATCCCCATTAGGCTGATTTATAGGCCCAGTGATTAGTTTTGAACACTGCCATGCTCCCCTCCAGTCTGGATTTGAATTGGAGACTTGGGTCTCTTAAATTATTAAAGCTAAAAAAGTTGTAGAAAAATAGTGGTTTGTTTCAGTCTGGCCTTTAAATAAAAGAAATGACAACGAGGCGTGCCGCACCAAACGGAACCCATAAATATTGTGGCCCTCTTGAAATGTTTACACTAAAATACTTAGAGATTCTGGACACGCCTTTTAGCAAATTTTATGACTTCCCGCAAAGATTATTACGCGATAGTCACTTTTAGGAATGATCTTAATAATTTTATCTTCTTAAGTACGGGTGCACATTTATGTCACGCAAATCCAAATCTCAACGGAGTTAGAATGTTTCAAACACCACAAGTGCATTTACGTGACATGGTTCGAGACATGCTTTATCAACGTTGTAATTCTCTTAAAAAATAATAACAATAAAAGAGGTTAAGAGAATTAAAATGCACATAGGTTCATTACCATATAAAATTAGGTAGTTTAAGCCAAATATAACAGTTGAGCGACCGTGCTAGAATCACGAAACTAGGGAGTGCCTAACACCTAATCCCGGGTAAACAGAATTCCTTACTCGGATTTCTGGCTCGCGGACTGTTAAACAGAGTCATTCTTTTCTTGATTCGGGATTCTAACTAGTGAGTTGGGACACCATAAATCTCCCAGGTGGCAACTCTGAAATTCTCTTAAATAATTTAATCCCATTTTGATTGTCCTTTAATTGGAAAAACTCTCTTAATCACACCCTTCGCGGGGTTGTAGTGTCCAAAAGGAGGTGTGACAGCTCTGGCGACTTTCCTAGGGAGCGAACGCAGAATCTCTGGCTCAAGGTTCTAGAATTCGAGCTTAGAATAATTGTTATATTTGGCTTTGTTTATTATCTGAATTTACATGTTGGCTTAATGTGCAAAATGATTCTTTTGCCGCTTTGATATTATCTGCACTGTGCATATAAACTGCTACAAACCCTTCTCTTCTCACCTTTGGTGATGTGCTTACGGGTTGAGACTCCTTATTTTGTTAGTGTCACACCCTGAAATAAGAAAGACGCCAGGCAAGTTACTAAGCCGGATGGCCTTTTGGTTCCCGGTACGTAGCCCCCTCCTCGACTAGAGTTGTCCGCTTGGGTACACTATCTAGAACACACACTAATGTTGTTGAACCTAGAATAACTCGACCTCACGCCGGATCCCTAGTAAGAACGCTTATTTGCATCATGCATTTGACTTAGGGGACTCAACACAAGGCCATTCTGATGCATGTTGCGTGCTACTTGTGCATTTAGCTGCTTTGGATTTGCATGTCAACCGACTTGTGTATAAGAAAAGTAAATTTAGAAAATAAATGGTACTAGGCCTGAGATCAATCATTAGTATTTAAAAATCAATTCTCAAATAATGCCGAAATGCTGTCGAATTTTTGAAAAGGGAAAGGAAAAAAAACAAAAGAGAAAAAATGCTTTTCAACAAAAGTTGTGGTTTTGACAAATTGTATTGCCCGAACTACACCGGTTTGATTCTCGTCAGGTACGAGATATGTAGGTAACTTCCATCGGATCCAACCTACCTTTTGCAAAAATAACCAAAACAAAGAAAAACAAATGTCTAATTTTTATTTTTTTCCTAAATAAATCGGGTGATGCCGTTATTGCCAAGAACAGTCGAATGTTACCGAAAAGGACACCGGAAGGTTGATTTAGCACAAATGGCCACCTATGGGTTTTATTTTTGGCCAGTTAGCGGGCACAACCTTAAAATCATCCTTCGGGAGTGCTGAAAGGCCGTATTTGCAAAGTCGGACCTTGGTTTTTAGAAAATAAATTTCATAAAAGAAAGAGGTCATTTTAATGTTTTGTTGAGTCAAACTGAATAAAGTATTGAAATACTAATTCAACCTAATAAGTGTGCAGAATATGCACGAACCAGCATTTGCTGATAACATTCATGAACAAAATTCCCTTGAAGCTACACATGTGGTGGAATGACCTGGGTGAAGCGGGGCAAAACAACGTCAACACGCGTTTGGGAGGACTTACTGGGCTACTAACAGTTAACCCGAGGGGAGATATCATAAAGACATTGATCACATTCTAGGACCCGACCCACAATGTATTCCATTTCTCAGATTTCGAACTCACGCTGACATTGGAAGAAATAACTGGATATATTGAGGCCCTACGATCCCCTTGGGGCACCAATTCTTGATTGCGCCAAAAGAACTCACCGTGCACAAGTTCTTGAACTCCTTAAAAATCAGTAGGAAGGTTCATTACACAGACCTATCTGCCGGCTTTTGCGCCACGCAGTTTATATATTAGAGGTATGGGCACATATGGGGATTCAACAAACCGGAAAACAATATTTGTAGCAAAGGAAACCACCTCAAATGGTAGGAGAATCGATGTTTCACATTCATGGTATTTTCCTTGGGTTTTTTGGTGTTTCCGCGGAAGGATAGAAATATCGACATACAGATAACAGGGGTTGTCAGCACTTTAATAACTCAGGGTAAGAGCACCCTCACTCCCATGATTTGATCTAGAATCTTCTGTGCTTTAGCTACCTGTAAAGCGGGAGGAGACTTCTTTGAAGGATGTAACTGTTGTTACAAATATGGATGATCGAACACTTATGCCACCAGCATCAATTCATGAATTATGGGTCGCCAGCAAAGAATTGCATAGAAGAATTATATAACAGGGTTGAGGTGTATACGTTACCTGAGGGTGTTACAGAATGGGTGTCGCCTATATCCGGGTTATCACCGCAAACCAAATAGAGTGGACATTCGGGTGGCTCCCCGTAGATGAAGTCGTGTATATGCTAGCGCCGGGCCTTATTTCCTTTTGATGGGTCTCCAAGGTATCCAACCCTACGCTCCATATAGAGTTCATAAACAATTAGGTAGGTGCCAAATGATTCTCCGGGGACGAGGATATTAGCCGCCACGCAACTGAGATTAGTCCCAATGGTCAATTCCCCGATGCCATCATTCGTCAAATTTGGATAAAATGACAATTCTTAACGGTGGGTACCCGAGCACACGACATATATAAAGGCGAGGTTGCACCACGGTACATTTCTTGGTATAAAAAAGAAATAGAGTCTGGAAGGCCAGCTAAGAGACCGCACCTCCACGAATTTGCTGAAACGTCACAAGAACAATGCGATAGTCGCTTTTAGGCACGTTCTTAATAAGTTTTTCTTCATAAGTACGGGTGATCATTTATGTGACCCAAATCCAAATCTCAACGGAGTTAGAATGTGTCAAAAACTATGGGTGCATTTATGTGACGTGGTTCGAGACATGCTTTAATGACGTTGTAATTCTCTTAAAAATAATAATAATAAAAACAGTTATGAGAATAAAAATGCACATAGGTTTATAAACGTATAAAATTAGGTAATTTAAGCCAAATATAACACTTGAGAGACCGTGCTAGAACCCTGGAACCCGGGAGTGCCTAACACCTTCTCCCGGGTTAACAAAATTCCTTACTCGGGTTTCTGGTTTGCGAACTTTTAAATAGAGTCATTATTTCCTCGATTCGGGATTCTAACCGCTGACTTGGGACACCAAAAATCTCCCAATTGGAGACTTTGAAATTCTCTTGAATGATTTAATCCCGTTTTGATTGTCCTTTAGTTGGAAAAATTCCCTTTACCTACGCCTTTTGCGGGGTTGTAGTGGCCAAAAGGAGGTGTGACAGTATCGTGACAGCATGATATCAAAGCACTTAGTTCCTAGGGTCCCACGAGTCATAATAAAGTCAACTAGAGTCTCGCGGATCGGTATGGAGACATCTATACTAATCCTCGGGAGGCTCCATGACTATTAGGAGTACTTCCCTTCTTGATTCCTTATCGTACGATTTGATTCCTTGAGGCTCATGCCTTCTTTCCTACTAAATCTTATGTGACGCAAACCCTTTGTTATAAATTTAAAATTGAAGAATTGTAAATGGTACTACAGATGTGGTGCGGGATGTTTCTCTTGATATAGCTGACCGGATTATTATCGTCGCTTTGTGGAAGGATATTCTATTATTTCATCTCAGTAGCACTACTTCTGAGGGCTCTGAGGCTATGCACAAGTTGCCACAATGCTTATGAGCGATTGTTCCATGGTATTGATATAATGGTGGGATGTTATCCTATGTGTCGGGGCAGTGAATGACTTGAAGGGAGGTTTACTTAGTGCATGATGTGGAGATTCGGTATGTAACTCCCGAAAGGGGAAAAAGCAATTTGGCCTATGAATGTCCAGAGTTGGGCTGATTGAGTAGCAAGGCTTGGTGTTGCAAGTGTGGTGGAGTTTTATCCTATGATGAGGTGTCGTTGTCCCTATTGAATGTAGTGGTGTTATAATCTTTTACAATTCACCTTGGAGCAAGAAATGGTATGATAGTATTGAAGAAGCGATTGTCAAAGATAGCGTGGTACGGTGGTTCAGGATTGAATCGGTGTTTCTAATATCGACAGCTTGAGAAATATGATATCCAGAAAGGTTCAAGTAAGTAGAGTTTATGGGTCCAAGAGCTATGAAGAAGGATTTATTTAAGGCAACAACTGAACAACAAAGGAGGAGGAAAGACATGTGGGAAGTGTCAGGCGGTGGTCAAAAATTCTAAATAGTTAGGTATGTGAAGTGGAGGTCGAGTAGTTCATTAAGGAAGCGGGTTTTCCCGAAATGGGAGAGTGACAGAGTTACATGTGGGCTTTGTAGTAGGATGACCACGTACCTTAAGGAGAGTTTGGAGGGATTTGAGAATATTAATGATTGGTGATTGGGTTCTACGGATTTAATCATAACTATGGGCTATCATACAACATGAGTCTTGTTATAACATGAAGAAGCTACTTGAAATGAAGAAGGATACATCATAACTTTGAATTGGAAGTATGTTGCCACATATATCATTGATATCCACGAGGGGTGAAAGGAATCATGCAACTACAAGGTTAGCTCGGACTCAGGATGGGTTATTGATTTCATGATGATTACACCATGTGCAGCAGCATAGGAAGATGTCGAAAATCTATTTCCACAAGAGGGTATTTCTTGTGAGCCGGTTAGCCCTCGCGTGGTTGGAGAGGCTTCCGGGAAGAGTTATATTGGTTATACAACAAAGAGATCGATTGCGCAAATGTGTTTGATGATTCAGAATAGAAAAAAGGGGTTTTACAGAAAGATTTCAAGAATTTTGGCGGTTGATCGCGCAAGGTTGTGTTAATAAGAGATTAAGAATCATAGCGAGTTCCTGAGTTGTGTAATAAATGGCTTCAAGCCAAGTGGGAGAGTCTCATCGCCTACGACTGGGTTGTATCGTTATCTTCTTGTAAGGTTTCGGGTTATCAGCGTATTGGTAAGTTATTTTTGCAATGGGAAAAGAGCATAAGTGGTAATTTAAGCAAAAGGATTGTTATTGGTGTGATATGCTTGGCCTTGTTGGCTCATGTTTAGACTTAGGGAGTAATTCGGTTGAGTGTTCCCTCGAGAGGGTATGCTTGTGCTAGAAGAATCACGGAGTTGATTATATCTGGGCCAAGTTAGAGCGGAAGGATCTCAACAACGGTCCTAGTGGATTGAAAGGGAAAAGGTGTGGTACCTAATGATTTTGAGCTTGTAGGTACAGTTAAGAATCAAGCTTTATAGCAGCTTGTGAGGAGGCCCAGAATGTTCTATGATTTTTTGACTTGCAGTGTAGAAATTGGGAGGTACAAAGTGATTCGTGGGATTTGAGACGACATAGTGTCATAGTTCAAGGTCACTCAGGACGAGTGTGGATGGAATGTGTTAAGTGTTGAATTGAGTTATCATTGGTTCTATGGAAATCAAGAACACATTAGAAGAATATGGATTGGTTAGCTCTAGTCGAATTGGCATGTTACTGGTAGTGATCGGTTCTTTCAGCATGATCAAGTTATGCAAGTGAATTGTGACGGTGCGTGCGAGGCCTGTCGGCCGCTATGGTTGGTGTTATTCAGAAAGTATTCTGCTTTTGTGGCCTGTTATCCGTAGGTGGGACCCAGAAGGTCTATGGTGGCTTAGACCACTACTTAGAGATTTGCATATTTGCATGGTTATGAGAATTTACCAATGTGCTGCTATGGTTATCCTAAAGTGAGTTAAGTGAAAAGCTTTTATATGATCAAGGGTTAGTCTATTAGTGCTTTCAGAGTCATGATGAAGATCGTGTTCTATCATATATTTTTACATTGGGTGCAGTGAGTGGTATGGGATTTGAAGTGAGGATAAAGGTTACGGTTCGGTAACAACAAGGATGTCATGATCTAAGATGAGTAGGAAAGGAGTTTCAACGTTTAAGGCAAGCTGGTGTTGTCTGCAGTGTCACCTAAGATCGGTGTTTTATGAAAATGGGGCATTGCGTCCTGGCAAATAATTCTTGGTCACTTTTCAGCATTAGTGCTGCCGGTGGTTTGGAAGTACAACCCTATTAATTGTTATGGTAGGTTGAGGAAGTGCGTCGCGCAGGGAGATTGTGTAAGGGTGGCATGTAGTCGCTTGATTGATTAAAGATTTAAACCAAGTATGAAGGTTTTAATGGTGTCGTTAAATTGAGAATTTTATGCTAGGAGGGCACTCAATTTATTATGTTATGGACAGTGGGGGATTACTCCGGTTGTGATGGTTGTTCTTGTGTGTTATGAGGAGAGGGAAGTTAGTAGGGACCTTTGAAAGGCTATTATCCTAATTCAGTGTGATCGAAATCAGCATGAGTTCTGTGGATGGATCTAAATGGGAATATGGCCTCTAAATTAAACTAGATGTGTTCATTTCAATAATGTGCTCCTTATGGAAGAGTAGTCATGGTGATATTTTATCATCAGCTATTTCATGTAATGATGTATTGCATCGTGCGAGTTGTGAGACGACTTGGTGAATTTCTTATGTGTTGAGGTTCCGCGTGGAGATGATGTTGTATGAGCGGGATAACTTTTAAGATTCAGATTGTTACCATACCTTACATGTGCTTGAGTTTTGTAGCTTTTGGAACTATATGTTCCTCCAGGGATGATATTATGCACTTAGCGTGCTTGTGACTGATATTCGATATTTGTTGAAATGAGAAATTTATCTCGATGTATATCTCCTTATATGAATTCTAGTTGTGGATCGGATGGCATACTGCCATGGTATGTTATTTGGATTGGGTTGCACGCTGCAACAGTGTGATGTGAGTATAGTTTTCTATATATCCTATTTTTTATATGCTTTGTTTCCCATTTTCTAAGGAAAGTCCATAGTAGTGCATGAGCTGAATAGTTCCTTCCGGAATTTGTTTTTCATTGTATTGCGTTCGATATGTAGCCTATTGGCAAATTGTAGCATCATATGAGGCTTTTGGTCATGTCGGGATGGCTTATTGCCTGAGAAGTTCTTACTGGGCGAGACAAGATCATCGAATTCAAGATCAGTGCGATATGATTATATGAAATATACTAAGGAGGTAAGACAAATATTTGGTTCATAATGGGGTGGTAGTTCTTGTCAGGGATATCGAGCCAATGCTTATTTATTCAGCAGTTAGGTACGAATTTCTACTCATCTCTTTTGTTGTGTCAGTATTGTAAGACTTAGAATGAGACCCACACATGTCATGCGGTGCCATGGGAACATCAAATTCGTGGAGTTTTGACTGAATTGATCAGAGAATGTTGTTGTGGTCCTATGAGTAAAATAGTGCAAGGTGTGAAATCAGCTAAGGTCTGCAGACATATTTTGGTGTCTGATGTAGTTATTGATACAATGTTCATACATTGGAAGCAGGCCTGGTAGATAATTCTAGATGTTGGAATTGGGCTCTACGCTTATTCTTTTGAATAAAAAGGGAATATCTTCGGAATTGATCAAGCCAATGTGCTCATCTGAGTTGTGGTAGCACGGTAAGGTGCATGAGTTGTTAAATAGTGACTTCAAACAACTTCAGTGTAGCTCTCAGCACGTTCGAGGAGGAACATATGTTTAAGTGTGGGAAAATGTAACAACTCGACCAGTCGTTTAGAGCTCTACAGTGTCATTCAACAGTTAAAGGCCATGAGCACCTTAGTTGTAGGTGTTATGACTTGTACGCGTGGTCCGAATTGGATTTCGGAAAGTTCGGAGTTGAGTTGGAAAAAAAATTCTCATTTTGGAAGCTTAATGTTGAAATAATTACATAATATTGGATTTTTTTAAGAAAACAACCTCGGAATCAAGATTTGAAGGTTCCAGTAGGTTCATATGACGATTTCGGACTTGGGCATATGATCAGATTGGGTCTTCGATGACCCGAGAGCGTTTTGGCGCCTATTGTAAAAGTTAGCATTTTGGAAGAAATTTCATGACTTTGGCTTGAATGGCATTTCAGTGTTATCGATGTCCGTTTAGGATTTCGAGTATGTGAATAGCGACGTATGGTTATTCTAGAGTTGGGAGCGCGATCGAAAGTGAATTTGGAGGTATTGGTCATTTTGAGTCATTTGGCTAAAGATAGAAATTTGAAGATTTTAGAGAAGTTTGACTGGAGTGGTCTTTTTGATATCGGGGTCGGAATCTGATTCTGGAAGTGGCAGTAGGTCCATAACATCAAATATGACTTGTCTGCAAAATTTGAAGTCAATCGAATCCAATTTGATAGGTTTAAACGTCGAAAGTAGAAGTTGCAAATTTCAAAGTTCATTAAGCTTGGATTGGGGCGCTAGTCATGGTTCTAAATTTGTTTGATGTGGTTTGAGACTTCCAGCAAGTCCGTATTATGTTTTAAGACTTGTGCGTGTGTTTGGTATGAAGCATTGGTGGCTCGGGTGTTATTCGGGATAGCTTTGGAGTCATTTGATAAGAAATAGGATTGCTAGTGCTGGTATGATCACAATTATGATGCTTTGGCCAAAAATATGATTTTTGCATTTGCGAGGTTCGGTTTGCATTTGAGAACATAGGCATCCGGGGGATTATTCGCATTTTCGACGATTGGGTTGCTTTTTCATGGCCTGAATGATTCGCATTTGTGAAACCCTTATCGCATTTGGGAAATGGGCCAAATCAGTCAGGGGTTACATTTGAGATAGAGTCTTCGCATTTGCGATCTTTTTATCGCAAATGCGATGATGGTAGGACGAGAGTAGGTTTTGAATTTGCGACCCTCGCATTGGCGATCCTGGTGTCGCAAATGCGACATTAGAGGCTCGTGTCCAGCTATTAATTTCGAGATTAAGACCATTTAGCTCATTTTCGTCATCCTCTTAGGCGATTTTGAAACTTTTGGAAGAGAGACTTCACCTAATACTTTGAGGTACGTAATTTCTACACCACATGAGTTAAGTACAAAGATTATGGACAGATTAACATGTGAAAATTTAGGAAAAACAAGGATTTTAGATTAAAAAACCTATTATTTTGTAAAAATGAGATTTAAACACGAAAATTGTTCGGGAATGAAGGAAAAATCATATATTCTTGATCCTCAAGTTATGAGCTACAATTTTCTTCAAAACTTTCAAGAATCCAGGTGCGTGGGCCCGGGGATGAATATTAGGAATCTTGTGTTTAAAGTTGGGAAATTGGTTTCATAATTAGAATATGAACTTTTGAGCATGTATTTACTAGTTCTTACCCAGTTTGAATAGTTTTGGAGGGTTCGGCTCTGAATGTGGAGGTTTGAGCGTGTTCTGGAATTGGAATATAGGCTTCGAAGCAAGTTGAGTCTCCTATCTAACCTTGTAAGAGGGAATTGTCCCCATAGGTGAGTTAATTAGTTATGTGCTCTTATTTGTGGGAATTACATACGCACGATGTGACGGAAGCTCGTGCCTAGCTACTAGTAAGCTATTGTTTGGGTAGTCTAGGACACAAACGAATGATGTACTTGGATTATTTGTATACTTATTAACAACTTGAGTTGCTTAAATCACATCGAATCAATAAATGAATTTCAAATAGGATTAAATATCATTTTCTTGACCGTTAAAGAGAATTGCTATTTCTTTGGGTAACTTATTCTCCATGATGAAGTCTTGATTGATTGTTTGAATGCATGCTTCTATGTGAACCTATATCACATGGATGATTCGCGAGCAGGGTGTTTGTTTGTTTCTATTTGACCGCGTCGCATGAATAATTTGCGAGCGGGGTGCTTGTTTATTTCTATTTGACCGCGTTGCATGTACAATTCTCGAGCGAGGTTCTTATTTATTTATATTTGACCATGTCACATAGATGATTCGCGAGAGGGGTAATAGATGCATCTATGGTTTGAGCCGTTTGACCCTCGACAGTGAAATTTTTATATTTCTGTTGGATCGCGCTGTAAGACGTCGACACGATTTGCGCATGCTTGTATTTCTTTTCTTGAGATTATTTAAGATTGATACTTGCTCTCCCCAACTTAAGATAATTGGAAACACGTGAATCCAGAGACTTTTAATATTAAATAGAACTTTCACCTGTTCATACCTTGCTTGAATTTACTGACATTCTAAAGAACTCCTTGGTTATTCGTATTAATAGTATATCATCATTCGATCACTAGTAAGTTTCAAAGTCGACCATATCGTCTCTACTTCTTAGATATTAGATGTGATACTCATTGGGTACACATTGCTTTTGTACTCATACTGTACTTCTGTGCATTTTTGTTGCACATGCACCTGTATTTCTAGTGGCCTACTGGGCATAGCAGCATGGTTGATACGGAGACTTAGGTGAGCTGAGCTTTTCGAGACGATCCACAGCCAGCAGAGTCTCTCTCATTTTTCTGTATTTATTTCTATTCAATATTGTACTCAATATGGTTGTTGTACTTTATTATTTCATAGAAATTGCTCATGCACTTGTGATACCGAGTTCTGGGATGATTTGCGGATTATTCAACATTTAGTTTGTTGAAGACTTCTATTTCGGTAAATTTTATTATTCGTTATTTATTGTATAATGAAAAATAATTTTAAACAAGTACTAAAGTTGGAATGTAATCAAGTATTTTTGTTGGCTTACGTTACGGTGGTGTCCGGTGCCACCATAACCCTTAGTGTATATATATATAAATAATAATTAAAGTTACAACTATAGTATATAGTGTATATATATATATATATATATATATATATATATATATATATATATATATATATATATATATATACATATATGTATATATATATATATATATATACATATACATATGTTTTAAATTTTTAGAACTAAAATTAGATATCACCCTTCAATAGCTTAAACAAATTAAATCGTACCTGTATGACGTAAACTTCTTTAACTTCACGATGAAGTATTAACGCATGTAGTCATAGATGAAATCCACCTATATTATTAGAAAATAGACACCTGTATTTTTGATGTTACATATCTTTGACATATATCTAGGTATATATACATATATTTATATTTAATAGTATTATAATATATTTGTCATTATTTATTTAAAAAAAAGAATTGTTGAGACCTGTTTGTCAAATATTGACCATTCACTTTGAACTTTTTTTCTCCGTCTGGATGTTGTATATCAATAGCATTATGTGGAGTAATTTCTGTCACGATGTATAGCCATGTCCATTGTTATTTGAATTTTCTTGGGAACAATCTTAACCTGCTATTATATAACAGAAAGTGATCTCTGAACTTAAAATTTTAATGGCGAATGATTTTGTCACTCCATTTTTTGATCTTTTCTTTGGATAATTTAGAATTTTCATATGCTATTAATTTGAACTCTTCTAATTCATCAAGCTGTAACAGATAATTTTTGCACACATTTGGCAAGTTTAGATTCAATAATTTTAAAGCCCAATATGCTTTTTATTGTAATTATACGGGTAGATGACAAGCTTTTTCAAACACTAGTTGATAAGGAGATGTGCGTATAGGTGATTGAAAGCAGTTCTATATGCACATAGAGTATAGTTTAGTTTTAAAGACCAATCGTTTCGAGAAGAACCAATAATTTGTTTTAAAATTTTTTTTTATTCTCTATTGTATACTTCTACTTGTCCACTTGTTTGAGGATGATATGGAGTACCCATTTTATGTGTGACTCCATATCTTGATAACAAACTAGCAAATTATCTATTTATAATATAATTTCCTTGAGCACTTATTATAATTCGTGGAGTTCCAAATGGGAAAAACATATTTTCTTGACAAAAGCACAAATGACATGAGTGTCCTTTTTTCTAGTGACAATTTTTTTTACACATTTTGAAACATAGTCAACAACAACTAAAGTATATTCATAACTATTAGAAGGACCACAAGATTAATACCCCTAACATCAAATATTTCACACACAAGGGTATAGTTAAGATGCATCCCGTCCCTTTTTGAAATGTTACGAATTTTCTAATATTTATCGCAGGTGGCGACATAATTTTTAGCATCTTTGAGCAGAGTCGGCCAAATGAAACCAACTTCAAGTACTTTAGCTGTTGTTTATCTTCCTCCATAGTGTCCTCCTGTTGCTCCATCATGAAAATGACTTAAAATGTTATTCATATCTGGCTCTAGTATACATCTCCTAATTATATCATCTGCAAAAAATTTAAACAAATAAGGACCATTCCAGTAGGAATGTCATGCTCCTTTTTAAATGTTTTTCTTTGTTCATAGTAAAAATCTTTTGGGATCCATCCCCCAAATAAATAGTTGGCAAAATCATCGAATCAAGGTGGTTGATTTATAATTGTTGTGGTTGAAAATATATGTTCACCTAAAAATCCTTCTTTGATATCTTCTACCACAGTAGGAAGATTTTCCAAATTAGAAAAATGATCATCTACCTGATTCTCAGAACCTTTTCGATCTTTTATTTTAAGATCGAATGCTTGCAAAAGGAGCATTCATCTTAGCAATCTGGGTCGAGCATCCTTCTTTACTAAGAGGTACTTTAAAGTTGCATGATCAGTATAATTGTAGCCTTTGTTCCTATCAAATATGAACAAAATTTATCAAATGTACATACTATTGCAAGTAGTTCCTTCTCAGTTGTAGCATAATTCTTTCGAGCTTCATTGAGGGTTCTACTGGTGTAGTAAATATGCCTAAAAATCTTGTCTCTCTTTTGTCTCAATATCGCTCCAACTGCTATAGTACTTGCACCACATATTATTCCAAATAGTTCGTTCCAATAAGGAGAAAAAATAATTGAAGCATTAGTCAAATGTTCCTTGAGAATCTTAAATGCTTTTCTACAGTCACGTGAAAATTAAAACTTCACAATTTTCATCCTTAGGTTAGTCAAAGGTTTTGAGATTTTTGAAAATCATTTATAAACCTTCTATAAAAACCTGTATGCCCTATGAAATTTGTAATGCCTTTAACGGTGGGGAGGGGGTAATCCGGCTGTAATATCAGTTTTAGCCATATCAACTTGTATCCCTTTAGCAGAAATTTTATGTAGTAAAACAATTTCCTCTGTTACCATTAAATGATATTTTTCCCAATTAAGAACCAAATTTAGCTTTTCACATCTTCTAAGCACCAAAGTTAAATGGTAGAGGCAATCTTCAAATGTCTCACAATGAAGTGTGAAATCATCCATTAATATTTCAAGAAACTTTTCAGTCATATCTGAGAAAGTTGCTGACATGCAAAGCTGAAATATAGCAAGAGCATTACATAATCTAAATGGCATTCTTCGATAAGCATACGTGCCTTAGGGGCATGTGAATGTGGTTTTCTCCTGATTTTTTTGAGCAATTGGTATCTGATTATACCCATAATATCTATCAAGAAAATAGTAAAAACCATGGCCTGCAACTCTTTCAAGCATCTAATCAATAAAGTGCAAAGGAAAATGTTCTTTCCTTGTGGCATCATTAAGTCGTCTGTAATCAATATAGAATCTCCATCATGTGGCTGGTCTAGTAGGTATAACTTCATTATTTTCATTTTTATTACTGCCATACCTCCTTTCTTTGGTACTACTTGTATAGGACTTACCTAAGGACTGTCAGATATTGAATAAATGATACTTGCTGCTAGAAGTTTCACCAGTTCTTTCTAGACGACTTCCTGCATTGTTGGGTTTAGTCTTCTTTGGGATTGGACTATTGGCTTATAATCATTCTCCATAAGAATTTGCATACAAATAGCTGGACCGATTCCTTTGATATTAGCTATAGTCAACCCTAAGGTTGTTTTGTGTTTTCTCAAGACTCTAATCAGTTTCTTTCCTAATCAATAGTCAAAGAAGATGAAATAATTGTTGGAAATAATTTAGGTTCAAGAAATCCATATTTTAAATAAGTGTGAAGTTCTTTGAGTTCAACTTTTAATTAAACTCCTTCCTATGAGACTTTCACATTTTCTACCTCTTTTTCTAGAATTTCAGTTTATTCTCTAATTATAGGGTTATCATCACATATTGTAATTACCTGATTATCATTGTTCTCGTTACAAGGTTATCTAGTAAGTCAATTTGAAAAAAAGATGATGATGACTCATCCCTATAAAATTTCATCATTTTTTGCATGTTAAATATTGCTATTTCCTCATAGATTCTCAATATTAATTGTCCTTGATGAACATCAATAATTGCTCTTCTTTTTGCGAGAAATGGTCTACCTAAAATTTATGGTACCTCAGTATTTTCTTCGATTTCAACTCTGACAAGGATATTTTCAATAATTCCTTTTTGTCTCTCAGTATTTGTATCAGCTAATTGAAAAGACACACAAGTATCTTTCATTTCACTAAGTTCTAATTTTTTTAATATTGAAAAAGACATTAGATTTATTAAGGCACCTGATAAGTTAGGATTTTAACATGTTTTATGGCCCTACTTGTCTATGTTTTGATAATATATTTGTACAAAATAGTCCAAAAGGGCTCATCTTGAGCTTGTTTGCAGGATTGATTGACAAAGTGAAGAAATGTGAAAGATCAGCTCAAAAATGAGAGAAACCTGCTCAAGTATCAAAGACAGAGAAATCAAAGGGAAGAAGACCTAGTGTGGACCGCGCAAAGTGGTATGCGGCCGCACTAGGTGATTTGGAGAGTTGGTAAAATCAGGCTAGACGCAATGCGGCCGCGGTACATATCTTGTGGTCCACAGTCAGGGCTCCACGGCAGCACTACTATTTGTGCGGTCCGCGGTCAAGATATTCAAAGAACTAAAATTTTGAAAAGACGATGCAATGCGGTCCACGGTCGTTATTGTGCGAACCGTGCTAGCAACCTTTGCAGCCGTGGTCCATTCTGTGCGGTCCGTGGAGCCCAACTACAGAAAGCTATATTTTGAAATTAAAGAGCCTTGTGTGGCTGCGGTCCATTTTGTACGGCCCGCACTGACCCTGTAGTGGTATTTTTTTCTAGTTTTTCTAGCTTAGTATAAATAGAATATTTTATCATTATTAGGTCATCCGCTATCTTAAGGACATGGTTGCGCTCGTGAGAACTCACTTTCTAGCCATTTTTGGCATCTTAGCTTCAAATTTACTATAGATTTATGTAATTTAAATTAGCATTTAGTTATTATGTCTTATTTTTCATCTATTTCTACATTTTCTCCTTCAAGCATAAGTAGCTAAAGCCATTAGCTAAGGTTGTGGCTCAACCCTAGTGTGTGTAACTAATGGGTGCTTCCCTTTAGGGTTATATTGACTGTGGGTGTTTACTATTTGGGTTGATTTTATGTTTTAATATAAGAATTGGTGGTTGCAAACACTGATTCAAGATTTGTGGACTTGATTCTTCTTGAGAAAGAGAGCCTATGTCTCCAATATTGACCCAACAAGGAAATTGAATTGACTCTTGAGAAATGATAGTCCCAATTAACGAGTTAAACCTCGAGAGAGTAATCACCCTACTTGAACACTAGTTGCTTGATATAATTGGTCTACCCATTTGGTCTCAAGAGAGTCAGTTAGAAAAATCACTCTTTCTACCGAGAGGTGTGATAGTGGGTAAAATCTTGCAACGGTTATAGCATAAGCCCCAATCATGTTAACCGAATATTAGTATTATCTACTCGTCAATTAGCCACCTAGGTAATTTCATTACCCTAGTGCCCTTCTTCATATTAGATCCAACGCAACGATCATCTCGTATTATAATTTTATTGAAATCAATAGTTAGATAATAGTAGTTATAATTTGAAAGCCCAAAATATGTTTGAAGTGATATTTGAAGCAAACACACATCTCTAAGCCAGATAGATATTCAACTACATTAGTAGCTCCCTAAGGAAATCGATCCCGACCCTCAATTCGGGTAAAAGCTATTGCGACCCGCACTTCCTACCTTAGTGTAGTGTCGAGTTGGTAGAGATCCATTTTTGGCGCCGTTATCGGGGAGCTTACAGTGTTGACTATCTGTTTAGTTAGTTTTGTGTTTTTTTCTTCATTACTTCTTTTTTACCAATTTTTTTTGTGTCGATTACTCAGGTACCAATGGCTCTAAATGTTAATAACCCTCGTGGCAATGTCTTGTCAAGAGAGGAAATAGAAGATCTTGATCAAGATGAGGTTCCCTTACCTCAATCGCCACATAGAGGTCGTCAAGCCAATGACAACAATCCTATCCTGGACCCTCTTCCGCCACCGCCAAGAGTGGCCCTAAGAGTTCTCCCAAATCAAGGGTATGCAAGTGCCATTGTTCCACCCCAAATCCTGGTGGGGAACTTTCAAATCAGAAATGTTATGTTGACCTTGCTCGAGCAAAGAGGATACTTTAAGGGGTTCATAGATACATGCTGGGGTAGCAAGCAGACAAACGTGTCCGAGGATGCGTTGAGATTGAGGCTTTTATTGTTCTCTCTTCGGGGTATAGCATTGTATTGGTTAGAAAGGCTCCCCAGTCATTCCATCACAACTTGGGATGAGTTGGCGGATAAATTCATTGACAATTTTTTCTCACCAAGTCATATGGCGGCACTTCGAGAAGAAATCTTAGCTTTCAAGCAAGAGCCAACGGAACCTTTGCATGAAACTTGGGAGAGATATAGAACGATGGAGAAGGAATTCCCCAATAATGACATGACAGAGAATATGTTGCAAAAACATTTCTACTGGGGCATCAATACTACAAATCAATGCTTAGTGAATTTATTGGCCGGGGGTAATTTTATGAAGTTGACTTATGATGAGGTTTGTGCCATTCTTGATAAGATGGTGGAAACATCCTCCGTATGGAAAACTAAAGCCAACATTCCTCAAGGTTACCCTACACTTATTCATTCACATAAGGAGTTACATGACCATGGGCAAGCTATGGCAGAGTTGATGACCACTGTGAACCAATTGGTGAAGGAGCAATTGCGACAAGTCCAAAATCCGTGCCACGTTAATGCCATGGATGGTGTTTCTATGCTACAAAGGAGGCAAAGAGGGAAACAACGTCAAGGAAATTATGAACAATATGACAATAATGATGGTGGTGGTTTTTGGAATGAGTGTTATGATGATCAAAGCGAAGAGGTCCAATATGTCAACAACTACCAAGGGTAGAGGCAACTCTTCGAATCAACAATGGCATCCCCAAGAAAATTGGGGCACTCAACAACAAGGTGGTAGAAATTGGAACAACAACAATCAAAACAAAAATTGGTGAAGTTAAAAAGGTTGTAGTAATTGGAACAACAACAACCTAGGCGGTAATTAGGGCAGTAAAGGTAACAATCAAGGTAGTTGGAATGGGAACTACAATAATTGGAGCAACAAAAACAATCAAGGACGATCGAATAATAGTGGGAACCAAGGCAACCGGGGGCAAGGCTTTTAGAGGCCCCATGTACCAACTACCGAACAATCCACCCCCTTTTCCATCAAAAGGTCCAAGTTCTTCCATGTGTAATTTGGGGTGAAATGGAAGTAAATTCGAGAAAATGATGAAAAAGAACCAAGATTCTGATGCACAATTGGTTTCGCATAATACATCTATCTGGAACTTGGAAGTGCAACTAGGTCAAATTTCTCAAGATTTGAATACCCTCCCCAAGGGTATGCTACATAATGATTACGGTGGTGAACCCAAAGGGTGGGAACAATTATAATCATGTGATGGTAGTTACAACTAGAAGCGGAAGAGGCAATGATGTACATGCCCCGAGAGAAAAGCAAGTTGTGAAAGATGATATTGAGATGCATGATGACGATGTACCTTTGATTGTTAAAGATGTGGTTGAGACCAGCGTGAACAATGAAATGAGGACAGATATTGAAGAGGCCGAGGTGGAAACACAAGATGTCATAAATCCGTCTAGGGAACGTGATTGATATGCCCCAGCCGCTGGTGCCTAAAGCCTTTGGAACCCTTGCCTAGGCCACCTCCATTGTATCCTCAAAGGCTCACAAAGCAAATAAATGATAATCAATTTAATAAATTCATTGATATGAAGAAGAGCTTGTCCATAAATCTGCCAATGATGGAGGCACTTGTTTAAATTCTGAGCTATGCAAAGTTCATGAAGGACTTGGTTACAATGCCCCCGAAGTTGGAGTATCCCTTTGCATTTACTATCCGTTGTACTAATGGAAGTGCTGACTTTCCAAGAGCTTTATGTGACTTGGGGGCTAGCAAAAATTTGATTCCTTATTCGGTCTTCAAGACTTCGGGAATTAGACAACCTTGACTAACTTCAACGAGACTTCAAATGGTGGACCATTTGATGAAGCGAACTTTGGGCATAATTGATGATGTACTTGTCCGGGTGGATAAGTTTATATTGCCGGCTGACGTTGTCATCTTGGATTGCGAAGTAGATTATGAGGCTACGGAGAAGGCATTGCTTGATGTTAAAGTGGATGAGCTCACTTTCCGAGTGGCTGATGAGAAGGTCGTCTTTTATGTTTGCAAATCCATGTAGCAACCCAATAGCACTGAGGTGTGCTCATTTGTGGACATTTTCACATATGTGGTAGTGGATGACACAAGTTTAATGGTAAATGTTGAAGACCCCCTTGAGGCCGTACTTCTTAATATGGATGTCAATGATGATGCTAGTAGAGTGGAGTGTGTGAATGAATTACATGGTATGGTTTCATATTCATAGGACCCTAGAAAGTTATCTTTGGATCTTGAAAACTGAAAAACTCCACCAACAAAGACATCGATTGAGGAGCCACCGATGTTGGAGTTGAAGCCACTTCCTACACACCTAAGGTATGAATTCTTGGGTTCAAATTCTACTTTACCAGTTATTCTTTCCTCTTGCCATACTAACATGCAGGTTGAGGTCACATTGGCGGTTCTTCAAAAGCGAAAAAGGGCAATTGGATGGACACTAGCTGACATTCGAGGAATAAGCCCTGCATTTCGCATGCACAAAATCATCTCGGAGGAGAATGCAAAGCCTTCCTTGGAACATCAAAGAAAACTAAATGAGGCGATGCAACAATTGGTGAAAAAGAGGTTATCAAGTTGTTAGATGTTAGGGTGATTTATCCAATCTTCTATAGTTCATGAACTTTGCCGGTCCAATTTGTGCCAAATAAAGGAGGGATGACGGTGGTGACAAATGAAATCAATGAACTTATTCCCACTCGTATAATTACCAGATGGAGAGTTTGTATGGACTACCGAAAACTCACAAGGTGACCATTGTCGTTCCTCGACCAAATGATTTATCGCCTTGCAGGGGCGCGCTTTCTATTTCTTTTTGGATAGTTACTCTGGGTATAATAGAATTTTAATCGACCTGGAAGACCAAGAGAAGACCACATTCACTTGCCTATATGGTATATTTGCTTTCTCCCATATGTAGTTCAGGTTGTGCAACACTCTAGAAACCTTCCAACGATGCATGATGGCTATTTTCACCGACATGGTGGAAGGCATATTGGAGGTCTTTATGGATGATTTTAGCGTGGTTAGTGACTCCTTCGAAGCTTGCTTAGGTAATTTGGATAATGTTTTAGCCTGATGTGAAGACACTAATCTAGTACTCAATTGGGAAAAATGTCATTTCATGATTGAAGAGGGTATAGTGCTGGGAAACAAAATTTCTAAGCATGGGATTGAAGTTGATAAGGCCAAGATTAAGGTTATATCAAGGATTTCTCTCCCTACTTCTGTCGAAGGAGTGAGGAGTTTCCTTGGGCACGCGTGCTTCTATCGGAGGTTCATAAATGATTTTTTAAAGTGGTACACCCGATGTGCAAGTTGCTAGAGAAAGATGAAAGTTCTTTATCGATGACAGTTATATGCAAGCATTCAAGCATTTCAAGCTCAAGTTGACTTCTACCCCCATCATTACCGCACCAAATTGGAGCTTGCCTTTTGAGCTCATGTGTAATGCTAGTGACGTTGCGTTTGGGGCTGGTTTAGGCCATAGGATCAACAAAATGTTCCATCTAGTGTATACGCAAGCGAAACCGTGAATGAGGCTCAAAGAAACAACATAGTCGCCAAGAAAGAGTTATTTTGTTTTTGATATGGAAAAGTTCCGAACTTACCTTATGGGGGCCAAAGTTATAGTACGCACCGACCATGATGCCCTTAGGTATTTGATGACCAAGAAGGACTAGAAGGCAAGAATGATGAGATGGGTATTTCTTCTCCGAGAGTTTGATTTGGAAATAGTTAACTGAAAAGGGAGTGAGAATCAAAAGGCACCCACTTGTCCCGTTTGGAGGAGGAGGGGAGTCCTTGTGACGGCCTTGAGATAAATGATTTGTTTCCTAACGAGCAACTTCTTGTGGTGTCAATGAATGAATGTCGTGGTTTGCCAATGTCGCAAATTATCTTGTTGCCGGATCATCCCATGAGCGCTCTCTTCCAACCAAAGTAAGAAGCTCAAGCGGGATATCTTGCATTTTTATTGGGACGAGCCATATTTGTTAAAGATTTGCACCGATGGTGTAATTCGACAGTGTGTCCCCAAGGGTGAACAATTGAGTATTTTAGAGGCTTGTCATTCATCCCCCTATATTGGCCATCATGGAGGGGTGAGGACGGCTTTAAAAGTTTTTTGTTGCAGTTTCTATTGCCTGACTTTGTTGAAGGATGCTAGTGATTCGATAAAAAGATGTGATTAATGCCAACGAGCGGGAGGAATTTCCAAGAAAGACGAGATGCCTCTTAACACAATTCTTGAAGTTTATATCTTCGATGTTTGGGGTATTGATTTTATGGGTCATTTTGTTAGCTTATGTAGGAACACTTACATTCTAGTAGCAGTGGATTCTGTATCAAAATGGGTAAACGCCGTGGCCTTGCCCAACGATGAAGCAAGGGGTGTGGTGGCATTTTGTATAAAGTGTATCTTCACATGGTTTGGTATACCCCGGATAATTATTAGTTATAGTGGATCGCACTTTTGTAATATGGCTTTTGAAACCTTTTTCTCCAAGTATGGTGTCAACAATAAAGCCTCTATAGCGTACCACCCACAATCAAGTGGTAAAGTTGAAGTAAAAATAGATAAATCAAGAGCATCCTGTCCAAAACTATTAATGCAAATAGAACCGATTGGTCCAAAAATTAGATGATGCTCAATAGGCCTACCGGACCGCGTATAATACCCCAATTGGTATGTCACATTTAAGGTTGGTGTTTGGGAAAGCATGTCACCTACCAGTGTAATTGGAGCATAAAGCTATTTGGGCCTTGAGAAAGCTAAATCTTTGATGGGGATGTTGCGGCCAATCATCGTGTTGAGCAACTACATGGACTTGATGAATTTCGATTCCATGTATACTTGAGCTCATCCTTGTATAATGACAAGATGAAGTACTTCCATGACAAATATGCTCATGGAAATGAGTTCAAAGTTGGTGATTTGGTCCTTTTTTTCAACTCCCGTCTAAGGTTGTTTCCTGAAAAGCTCAAATCAAAGTGAAGTGGGCCATTTGAAGTTGTATTTGTGACCCCGTTCGGTGCTCTAGATCTAAAGAACAAAAATTGTAAAGTTTTCAGAGTCAATGGGCATCGTTTAAAGCAGTATCTTGGGAAGATTGATGATAGCCATGTGGTGGTTGTGGTTTATTTCAAATGATGATGGTGACCCGTATCGTGCTACGACGTTAAATCAGTCGCTTCTTGGGAGGCAACCTATGTGTTTTTCTTTTTGTTCTCCTTAATTTTCTTGGTAGTTAGGATTGATTTTTTAGCTAATTGGTTGTGACATATTGCAGGGATTGAGTGGATGCAGTGTTGGGCGTAATTGCAAAAGAATTAAGCGTTTGAAGTTTTCCAGTGCGGTGTGCACTGGTCTGAGAAGGAAATGATAACTCAGTGATGTTTGCCACCACGGCCGCATTCCATTTAGTGCGGTCCGTGGTGGGCCCTCGCGGCCACGTTCTGCTTTTGTGCAGTCCGTAGGGGTTGCCTTCTCAAACTTCAAGTATGAAACCCAGCGCGGTCTGTGGTCCATATTGTGGGGCCACGCTGGTAGGTGAGGATGGGTCCCGCTATTTGTCTATTAATAGACCCCAAGGATCACCCTTTACCCTTTTCAAACTCTTAACACTCATAAGCCTAAAAAGCACTATTCACACTCCCACTTGATCGTAATTCGTGTTTACATTGATTTGTTGCATTCCATCTTCACAATATGGTAATATTTCATCCATTTTTCATTAATGAATCTTATATTTTCATTTTATTTTCTTTCCTAGTAATTTTAGCTTCTTTTTCTTCTTGTAGATTCTTCTTGTTCATGTATTTGTTAACTTAGGGTAAATTAAAGGCTGGGTTTTGTGTTGGGCACTCTTATTGATTGGGAAAAAGAGTAGGGACAAGTTAGGTGGAAAAATTGAATAAATTTACAAAAAGAAAATGAAACCCTAATTTAGTTCCCTAAATAAGCACCATTCGTGGACCATGGTCACTTTTGTGTGATCCACGGTGCTTATGTTATGAGCTTCGAATTGTGCCAGCGTGGCCACATTGCACTTTGTGCGGTCCGCTCTAACCCACAACGACTACGGTGCCATTTGTGTGTGCCGCGGTGGTAAGATTCAGAGAGCACGTTTGAGGGGCCTCTGACTTGTGTTGACCGCAATCATTTTTGTGTGGTTCACAATGACCTCAGTGCGGCCGCATATCTATTTGGTGTGGTCCACACTTGTCTGTTCCTACAATTATTTATGCAATTCTTGAGTTTTTGTTATGCTATTCAGTCTGCATCTGTTTCACTTCCTGTGCTTAGACTAACAATGTTAGATGCATGTGGTTGCAGATAATGGTAAAATAATGAGGCAAGGGCTCCAAACAACCCAACACAGGTGATTTCTCCCAGAGAGGCAAAGGAAAGAGAGTGTTAAAACTCACTCCCCAAGTTCGGGAAAACATAAAAAAGACTTGAAAGTTGATAAAAGTTGCAGATAGAGTTGCTTCCCATTCCTCAGGACGCGAGTGTATGCCCTCCCAAGACATTTCTGTTACTCAATCCCAACTCACTTCGTCTCCAGCTTCTAACTTACTGATACCCCTCCAGCATCACCCACTGTAAAGAGGCTGTTGAATGTAGTTTTAGATTTATTTGAAGAGTCCGCTGCCGGTAGTGAAGACTACTCCACCTCCCTTACTGCTCCATTATCTTGGGAGAGTGCAAGTGGAAATGAGGAGGATGTACAAGGTGGTGAAGGTGGTGAAATTCAGGTAGGAGGAATTGACCAAACTAGGTAGGCAGAAGTGTGGGAGGATAGATTTGTGAGCCAAGTGGCTTACCATAAGTTTAGTAATTAGTGGCCAATGAGGCATTTTAATACCGGAGAGGAGCTTTGTTATCAAAGACTTGCTACCCCACAACCCTGACGTGCTGAGAAAATTTAGAATGAGATCAGGACAGAGATATTTTCTAGAAGAGTGTATTGATGCAAATGAGCATATGGTTTGGGAATTCTATTGTAATGTAGCTCACATCGTCAAAGGGTCCAAGGCGACCAAGGTCCGGAACTAAAAGGTGTTATTTGACAGGCAGGCCTTGAATGAAATTTGGGCTTCACAATGAATACCTTTGGTCACTTTCATTGTAAAATAGGCTTTTCCTTTGTATACCTTACTTACCTCGACCTAGTGAAGCACAACACAAAAGAGGCAGCCCTCTTTTGCTATATTCAACTAAGAAAAAACCCCGATGAAGAGGACAAGACCGTATATCTAGCAAAGTTGGAGATGGGTGAGGGGGTCCATCCATGGTTAGCCCGGTACTTGGCGATCCTAGGTAGGGTTCCTGAGTGGTTGACTGTGTGGATTAAAATTTTGATCGGGACCCTAGAATTCAAAGTTAAAGGTTAAGAGACTTTCATTTGTAGCTGGCTAGACCCTACCACACATGACCGGACTCTTCCTATCTCTCGGGCTGTGTTGGCTGCATCAATCATGGGGGGTTACTCCATCAACATTGGGAATGTGATGTCCCACATCATACCTGTTGTGGGTGCTAAAGAAAACAAGAACTACCTTTTTCCCAACACCCTCTTTATGTATTTTTGTGACTCGGAGGTGGAGAAGAAGAGGTATGATGTCAAAGCCAAACTAGTGGCTCCTTTCTCATGGTACAATTTGAGGGGGCCAGACAACCCCAAGGACAAGAACTACAAGGCTCATGCTTTTGCCCCAATTGGCCATTCTGAAGATCCAGTTGAGGTAGAGGCCTTCACTGAGTCTGCCTCCATAATTATGTCATGCCTCCTAGTCCTTCCACTTTAGTTTGCCCAAAGATTCCTTCTTCCCGAGCCTATCCTATCACAGCCCACCGACTGAGCCAGACACTTCAGAGTCTGAACAACTGGATTTACACTATGTCATCTAAGTTCTCCACCTTGACCTCCACCATTGCAGCTCAGTCGGATCCTCTACCAGTTCAGGTCTCACAATCTATAGAGGATGCTTTGAAGGAGTTGCTTGACTACCAGGCAAAGATCCTCAGCACCCAGCCCGAGTTGTTGAGGTATTTTCTTCACATGGCAAGTCTCTAAAATAGCTTGCATAATAGCACAAGAAGCTGCGCAAGACACATGCCTCCAGGGAGTCCGTGTGAGTTAAGAGAAGATATAGATAGACTAATGGAAGACCAGCTGCCTTTAGACTTATTATTTGAGGACCCAGCCCCAACAGCAGTTACAGTTGCAGCCCTAGACACATAGTTGGTACAGAGGCCTCCAAAGAGGAGGATGAAGATCCCTAGTGTAGATGATGCTATCATCTAGTTGTCGGATCCACCAGAGGCTTCCTCCAGTCAGCCACAGGATGTACCCGATCCACAGCCGGTCCAAGTCTAGTCCCAAGTCCCAGCAGCTGAGCAGCAGGATACCGGGGACTTGTTTGAGGTTCTCGTGTATATAAAGGACCCAGGGACCAGTGATGATCCCTTGTAGACAGACACGGCTTAGGGAGTCTTCATATCCTTTCATTACTTTTTGGTGTTTATTTTTGCTTTAGTTGGCATTGGGAAAAATGCTAGCTTTTATTTAAGGGGGTGTGACCTATTTTTCCTTAGACGGCTGTATATATAGATACTAATTTCGTTTATGCTTTGTTTGATTTTCCCTTGGTCTGTATATAATCTTTTAGTTAGCTACTTTTATGGTACTTTTTTGTCTTTCCTTTAGTCTGTATATAAAGTTACACTATTGTACATATTCAGCCCCCATTGTATATTCTAATCCACTGTTATAAATATTTATTCTATTTACTATTTTGTAAAAAAATTTCATTTTTAGCTTCGTAGATAGGCTTATATACTTTTGTCTTATTTTTGGAGCTTTCAATAAGCCCTTGGTTTTCTTAATGCCACGGTTCTTTCCAAGGGTGAAGTATTGTATTAACATGGTGGCTCTTCCCGATGAAGGATGTCGTGGCAACCTTCTTAAGGGTTTGAGTCCATTTTTGTTTTTCTTTTGTTTTTGGTAGTTTATAGTTAAGGGTTCTTCAAGAAAAGCTTCACTTAGGCCAAACACATTTTCTTTTGATCCCATGGTCAAAGACAAGTGGTTGCGTTTAGGATGGTGAAAGTAGTGACCTTCAGACTCTTGGGTTGACTAAATAATCATCATGTTGTCTTTCAGGACTATTGTGTGCTCAATCGTGTCTAAGGTTGTTCTGGGCCCCTGACTCTACGTCTTTTGCAATCCTTTATTGTGTGTGGTGAGAAATTGAATTTTGAGTCCACGTCAAGAGCCAGCAGTTTATAACTTGCCCTGAATGTTTGTTGAGGCGAAATTTTGAGTGAAATTCGACTTAAAAAATGATTATAGGCTCTCCTTGATCCAAATGACAATTGAACATTTCTATAGCCTACCATTGATATAATCCCTAGCTAACCCTTTTGAGCCTTAAGCCTTTTTCTTTCAAACCAATGCTACAAGCCTATACCCGTTCTAAATTATACCTTCTCTTGGCACCCGAATCATCCCTTGAGTAATGGTAAAAGTCTAAGTTTAGGAGGGGTTGGGGGGGGGGGGTGGGGGGAGAGACAAGAAAGGAAATCAAAGTTGTAAAATGTATGAAAGCAAAAGAAAAGGAAGGCAATGAAAAAGAAAGGAAAGCAAAACACAAAAAGAATGCTCAATGTGAAAAAAATAATAATAAGGGATTCTAGAAAAGCAAAGAAACAAAGGTGTGGAAAGTTGAAAAAGGAGAAACGGTTTAAATTCAAAAGAAAGATTTACAATGTGTCTCTCTAACCCCTTAGAAAGAAGTGAAATGACTCCAAGAGTCAACAAATTTGTGCCAAATGAATTAAAAGAAGAGCTTAAAGGAAGATTGAACCCACTTGACTAAAAACATGTCCTACCCTTACCCAAAAGCCTTCACATTGACCCCACAAAAGCCTTATATGATCTTGAGTTGAATCATTCTTGCATTAATGGATACTTACATGAGGGTCAATCATATGGTACTTAGAGTCAGACTTGTGACCTTTGCTTGAGAGAGACGAGTGAACTCCCATTAACCTCGGTTTGTATGCTTATATTCCAAAAGGTGAGTTTTTTTTAGGAAGACTTGAGGATGTATGAGTTTGGGTTCCACAACGATCAAAGTAATTGAGAGAGTTCTTTGATGCAATAAGTCAATTCTCCATGCTCTTCTGTCACACTTGATCCATAGTTTTCAAAGATTAAATGTTGTTAATGATCCATTTGTATTGAGGGAAATTGATAGTCCCAATAGATGATTTTGAGGTTACTTTAGGTCCGCTGGAATTACTAGGAATTTCCTTTAAGGGGTGGGTCTTATTTTGTTTGCTTGAGGACAAGCAAAGGTTTAAGTTTGAGGGAGTTGATAAGTTAGTATTTTAACATATTTTATTCCCCTACTTGCCTATGCTTTGATCATATATTTGTACAAAATAGTCTCAAAAGGCTCACAGGTTGTGCTTGATTTCAAGTTAGATCGACAAAATGATGAAATGTCAAAGATCAGCTCAGAAAGAATTGAAACCTTCTCAAGTATCAAAGATCAAGAAATCTAAGGGAAGAAGGCCTACAGCGAACCGTGCAAAGTGGAATGCAGCCGCACAAGGTGGTTCATAGATTTAGTAAAATCACGCTAGAGGCAACGCGGCCGTGGTACATATCTCGCAGTTTGCGGTTAGGGCTCTGCGGCAGCACTACTCTTTTGTGCGGTCTGCAGTCAAGAGATGCATATAACTACAATTTTTCTAAGACAATGCCATGCAGTCCGAAATCGTTATTGTGCGGACCGTGCTAGATACCTCCGAGGCCGCGGTCCATTCCGCATGGTCTGCGCCAACTTCAAAGAGCTAGATTTTGAATTTCAAGAGTCTTGTGTGGCCGCGGTTCATTTTGTGCAGCCCGCACTGAACTCGAAGCGGTATTGTTGTCTAGTGTTTTAGCTTAGTATAAAAAGAACATGTACCATTTTTAGGTCATCCGTTATCATAATAACTAGGTTGCGCTCGTGAGAACTCACTTTGTAGCCATTTTTCGCATTTTAGATTCAATTTAATAATAAAATTGTGTAATTTAATTTAGCATTTATTTATTATGTCTTGTTCTTCATCTATTTTTTCATTTTCTCCTTCATGCATGAGTAGGTAAACCCATTAGCTAGTGTTGTGGCTCACCCTAGTGTTACACCTCTTTTTTTACACGCTACCCCAAAGGACGACAGGTATAAGGGAGGTTTTCCAATTAAAGTGACATTATTCGAAATGAGATTAATTATTTATTTAAGAGTCACCACTTGGGATAAGTTTTTCTCTTAGTGTCCCATGTCACTGGTTTATTTTTGAATCCCAAATCGAGGAAAATATTTTTTTGACTGCCCAATTGGAGTCTGCAAACCAGAAATTCTTGAGTAAGGAATTCTCTTGACCTGAGGGAAGGTGTTAGGCACCCCCGAATCCCGTGGTTCTAGCATGATCGCTTAAACTATTATAATTGGATAAAACTCTGATTTTGTACGTATTTATCCTATAGTGCAATTTTAAAATTATTAATCGCTTTTGTCATTTTAGAGATATTTGCAACGTTATTAATACACGACTCGAACCACATCATATAAATGCACCCGGGTCCTTGACATATTTTAATATCGCTGAAACTTGGATTTGGGTCACATAAATACGCATCCGGGTTTAGGAATATATTTTTTATTAATATATCGCACCTGTAGCAACTACACATTTGACAATTCGTGGAAGGCCGTGAAATTTTTTAAATAACACTTCCTAATATCTATGAATTTTTATTAAGTCAAGGAGCCCACGTAGTGCATGATTATGTTGGCGCGGCTCACTTTATTTTATAAAGGGCAACCTAAAGCGGCTATAGTTTTCTATTGTGCTTGTCTCTAAAACGTCCTAATAATTTCATACATGAGTAATACATTTGAAGAGACTTAGCACTTACATTTCCAGCCTCATCCATGGCCGGTTATGTAGCTTGGGCTTTATTTAATATTTGGCCTAGGAGCTACATTTCATTAGGTTTCATAATTAACAACAATTTGGACCTTCACTTGGGCCTAGAAACGTTGGACTTCCAGTGATCATGATAACAGTCTTTTTAAATCGCTATACTATAACCATAGATATTATGGAATTGACCATTTTAACACACATTGAAGACATTTTAAGAAGAGACTTTTGATGATGATTTTATATGAATAAATTATTAGATTGTTTCTCAGACTTTAAATTCGGGCATCTGAGTAAAGAAATCGATGTACTCGTCATGCAGAGTACATATATACAAAAATTACTCTCTACTACATCCTCATTCATGAACACTAAGTAAAATCACAAACTAAAATATTTTAATCCTAGTGAAATCTAAACAAATTTAAGTAATAGTCCATATACAGTCCAGTGTTATTACAAGTTCATATACATTACAATATTAGTAAGGCTACTGAAACTTAACAACACAATATAACATCGAAACGTAAAATAGTATTATATTCATTTGTCAACAGTGATCTTGAACAAGCACAGTTGTGCTTTCCAGATTTGAATGAGAATTAATACTAGGAATTATAGCAGAAAAGAAGGTCCTATGAGCAAAGTTAAGCGACTAACAAGCAAGCACAGTAGCCAAACAACCAGTAAAACCCAGGAACACAGAAACATTTTAGAAGAAAATAGTGACAATAGATCTCTACAGCAGCTCAAAATGCACATTCAATCAGTCCATCTTCAACTTGTATTGATTATTAAAGAAAGTTTAATCAGAAGAAACATCTTGAAAGGAATTTTCTGAATAATGTATAAAAGCGTAATGTGTATCTATATCTAAAATTTATATTCTAAATCTTGAAAAGTTTGAAGAAAAGTCCCTAATCCTTTCAAAAATCTGCTCGAAAAATAATCTCCAAAAGTCCCCTTGAAATGGTCAGATTGTACCCTTTAAACTGAAGCCTTACAACAACATAAATCTCTTTGTTTTCCTTTTAGTCCTTTATGCATTTTTCAACTTTGCCTAAATGGTCCTTGATTTTCTGACTTGTGCCTCAAGTTTTGAAGTAGAAAATATACTTAGACCCCTCACTAGAATGTTTTAGGATTTTTTTACAAGATTCCCTATATTCAAATGCCCTTAATACCCATATCCCTTTTCCTAATTACTGACCTAAGGGTTTTAAACCTTTGTTCTCATCTTTTTTGTCAGACATTGACCCTAGTTAGTTACTTCAGGATATAGACAAAAATCAAAGTCTGAATTGTAGACTAAATAATGTAGGAACCAACAATCAAAGAGTTAAAAATTGATCAATGCAACACATGGATTCAAGCAAATATCTAATGTGTACTTTACATTATTCAGCAACAAAGATGAAACCAATTATTACAACCTTCAGAATCACATGGATACTAATCGATTTTGGTACAAGAAAAATGAAAAATCAGAGCATGCTTATTCAGGGACGCTATGAGTTTAGAATTAAGCAAACTATTTAGAAGCAGGTCATTCAATCTTAAAACCAAGACATGTGTTGGAAAAATAATCACGAACCAGAAAAACCTAATAGATGAGTAAATGGGCATGCATGACAAAATCAATGAAAATCAAAAGAAATTGGGAAAAAGAAACAAAACAATTAGAAGAGGACCTAAAGCAACTATACTGGAATTTTAAGGATGACCCAATTAAAACACTCAACACAAAACTAAAAGCAATTAAAATAATTAAAAAAATGAACAACGAAAATTATACACTCAGGATAGAAATAAGAAAAAAACCCAAGAAATTAAAACAAGACTGACACATGACGTTAAAACATTCAGAAGGGAAATATGGAAACTTAGCATATTTAACAAATCCAAGTAAAGAAAATTAAGAGTAACTAGAAAAATGAACCAGGACAAGTATATGACTCTAAATGGAGACGCCTACTCAGTATTTCAATATAATATACTTAAACAAAATAAAAAATAAAGAAGATCAGCAAGAGAGAACAAGGATGAACATTTAACAACTATTTAGAAATTTCCACAGATCAACAAATGAAAACTCAAGAACATATAACTCTAGATGGAAATAACTATCCAGAATGTCTTGAAGGTGAAGAGATAGAGAACAAGTAACAAGAAAGAAAATCAAAAATCAAGAGAAGGCATATGATTTCAAGGATGAACAGATGAACTCAACCAAATGAAAATTCAGAGAAAATAAAATCAATCAGAACAAAAATTCACGCACACAAAAAATCAAGCACATAGGGACTTAGCTTTTTTTTAGCATTGCAACCCTGAATTGGAACTCTTCCAATTTCCGTGTTCTTTGACATCTTTTGAGAGGTCCTTTTGTCGTCTAAGGCCTTTGCCTTACGTATTGGAGAGGGGGAAAATGGTTTTAGGGGAGGGTCAAGTGGTTCTGAGACATGGTGGGGTTTTAGATTTGATTTTCAGTCGTGTCTAGTGGTATTCGAGGGTCGTGGGTGGCAGGGTTGTGGATGACGACATGAGATGGTCATCTAGGACCAATTTCATGGGGTTCTGGTGAGTTTAGGGTTTGGGGTTAAACTTCTATTTAATATTCTATACAATCTAATAGGATTCGAAGGATGGGGTTTAGATGGTTGGGAAAAGGGAGGAAAGGTGGTCCAATGGTGTTATTTTGGGTCGATTTGGGGTTGATGTCACCGGAGACGGCGGTGCCGGCGACTATTCTGTCAAATATTCGATGAGTTGGGGAGGTGTTTGAGGGGAGCTAATGGTGGGAGGGGAAAGAGGAGGTTGAGAGAATCTGGTGGTGTATTTTTAGGGATGTTTGGTGGCCGACCACCAATGTGAGGCGATTTCTGGCGGCAGCGTTAGGGTGGTTGAGGGGTGGTACATGGCGGTGGAGAGGTGGCGATGGGGTGGGTGATATTCCGGCGTAATAGATACGAGGAAGGAGGTCGTTTGGTCTCTGAATATGCAAAGGCGTTTGGACATATATATGTGATTTAGGGAAGGGTTTCAGGGCCGTTGCATTTTTTATGATCAATGGCTGAGATGAATTGCCCCAAAACAGTGTCGTTTTGGGGCATCTCTTGTACGGACTAGGTCAGGGACAAGTTAACGGGTTGGGTATAGGGTATTTGGACGAGTAAAAAGCTTTGGGCCACCCTGGTTTGGCCCAATTCTGGCCAGCCTGGGTAATTTTTTTAAGTTGTTTTCTTTTTTATTTTATTTCCTAATTGTATTTTAAAAATCTTAATTAGGCTATGTCAAAGTAATAACTACCTATAGTGCAAACGTAATAAAAATACAACAATGGAAATTAACCATAAAATGCTAAAGAATAAAAATGCCAGAATAACTATTTTATTTTTTGTGATTTAATATTTTGCAAGAATGTACCTTAACCGCCAATTAATTTACAAAACTATGTGAAATTAAATACTCAATGCTTGTGAAATTTTGTATATTTTTAATGATTTTTAGCATGAATTTAGTGAAAACACACTGGTACGCGCGATTAAATCCTAAAATTAAATCCTAAAAAATAAATATTAAAGAGGAAAAATCCTAAACATTAGAATTGTGTAGGTGTAATTTCAACGGCGTAAAAGTCACATGATCACAGCTGCCCCTCTTTGCTCGTAAACACGGGAGTTTTTGTGTATAGACAAGTGAGCAAACATGAGCGATTTTCATTTTATTGAATACTCCGTGTGAAGCAATTTGAAATTTTCTGACCGAACCTCGCTTCAAAGGTTGCCTACGTATCCTCGGCGATAATGAAATCAGGTCAGTGAAGTTCTTGAAATTTTGGTAGCTAGGACTACCGTGGGCTGTGATTTCATTGTTGTTGCTGCTGCTATCGCTTACCGACTCTTTATTACACAAAAGAAAAACAAAAGCAAAGCTAGCATAGGTCTACCATCTATGAGTTACAAAATTCGTATTCATGAGTCTCTTGAAACTTGATCTCAAGTCTTGGCTAGCTCTTGTAGCAGACTTCGATCTGAATCCTGATGCTCGTTAGCTGCAACTGCTGGCTTATCCCTCAATTTTGAAACGAAACAGGACATGCGGGTCCTGAGATTTTAATCAAATTTGAGCAATCCGTGTCTCTGTCTGTTTCATCATTTTGGATTCATTTGTTTTATTTTGTTCTTTTCTTTCATTTCTTCTTTTGGATTAAGGCTTCCGCTTCCGGCCATCTCGAATTCTATGTCTTGAGGGATAACCTGCTCGGACATCAATAGAAGCAAACGAATGAAATTTCTACCCTAGTTTTCACTGGGAAAAGTTCGTTAGTTATTTATAACAAAAATCTAAGATATTTTCAAAAACAACAAAGGTCGAGATTGCACACCCTTTGGATTGATTTCCAGGTTATGTTAGGCAGGTGAAAGGGTCCGTACGAGGGATAGTAGGAGGATCCACGGGTTATGCCTGGAGGGAAATGAAAAAGTCCCTGCTGGGGTAAGAAAAAGATCTGCGGGTTATGCCGGGATGGGAATAAAAAGTCCTTGTTGGGGATGGAAGGAAAACGACGAGTTATGCCGGGATTGAATGGTGAATTCCTGGGTTATGCCAGGATTTGAAAGGAAAGCTCCTAGATAATGCTAGGGTGATCCACGGGTTATGCCGAGATGAATAAATGAAATTCCTGGGTTATGCCAGGGAATCCGCGGGTTATGCCGGGATTGAAAGAAAACTCATAGGTTATGCTAGGGAGATCCACAGGTTAAGCCGGGATGAATGAATAATTCCTGGGTTATGACAAGGGAATCACGGGTTATGCTGTGATTAAGTGAAAAATTCCTAGAATATGCTAGGGAGATCCGTGGGTTATGCCGGGATGAATGAATAATTCCTGGGTTATGCCAAGGAAATCCGCGGGTTATGCCGGGATTGAGTGAAAAATTCCTAGATTATGCTAGGGAGATCCGCGGGTTATGCCGTGATGAATGAATAATTCCTGGGTTATGCTAGGGGAATCCGCGGGCTATGCCGGGATTGAGTGAAAAATTCGTAGGTTATGCTAGGGAGATTCGCCGTTTATGTCGGGATGAATGAATAATTTCTGGGATATGCCATGGTAATCCACGGGTTATTCCACGATTGCGTGAAAAGATCCTATGTTATACTAGGGAGATTTGTGGGCTAGGTGCAGTGTTGATGCAGGATGGCAAGGTCATTACTTATGCTTCAAGGCAGTTGGAGATTCACAAGAAGAATTATCCAGTTCATGACTTAGAGTTGGCAGTCATTGTTCATGCGTTGAAGATTTGGAGGCATTATCTGTATGCTTGGCATGTGAGGTATTCACTGATCACAAGAGTCTCCAGTACTTGTTCAAGCAAAAGGAGTTTAATTTGAAGTAGAGAAGGTGGTTGGAGTTGCTAAAATATTATGATATCACTATCTTATATCACCTGGGAAAGGCCAACGTGGTGGCGGATACTTTGAGTAAGAAGTAAGCCAGTATGGACAGTCTTGCTAATATTCCGGTCAGTGAGAGTCTACTTGCTTTGGATGTTCAGGCTATAGCCAATTAGTTTGTGAGGCTGGATGTTCCTGTGTCCATTCATGTGTTAGCTTGCACGATTGTCCATTCTTCATTATTGGAGCGTATCTGTGATCAGCACTATGATGATCCCCATTTGTGTGTCCTCAAAGACACGGTGCAGCCTGGAGGTTCCAGGCAGTTTAATTAGATGATGATGGAGTCGTCAAATTGCAGGGTTGAATATGTGTGCCTAATGTGTACGGGCTCCGAGAGTTTATTTTGAAGAAGGCTAGCTCCCGGCACTCTATTCATTCGGACGCCGCGAAGATGCATCAGGATTTATGGCAGCATTATTGGTGGAGTAGAAAGAAGAATGATATTGTAGCATATATGGCTTGTTGTTTGAATTGTCAGCAGGTTAAGTACAAGCATTAGAGACCTGGTGGTTTATTTTAGAGGATGGAACTTCCCGAGTGGAAGTGGGAGCGGATCAGTATGGACTTTCTTAATAGACTTCCGCTGACTCGGAGGAAGTTCGACGTAGTATGGGTCATTATTGGTAGGCTAACAAAGTCAGTGCATTTCATTCCTATGGCGGTCTCCTATTAATCTGAGAGGTTAGCTGAGATTTATATTCGTGAGATTGTTCGTCTTCATGGTGTGCCCATATCTATCATTTTGGATCGAGGTACGCAGTTTACCTCGCATTTTTGGGGAGCTGTTCAGCGAGAGATTTGTACAAGGGTCGAGTTGAGCACAGTATTACATACCTAGATGGACGTCAGTCCGAGCGGACTATTCAGATTTTGAAGGATATGCTCAGTGCTTTTGTTATTGACTTTGGAGGTTCGCGGGATTAGTTTTTGCCCTTAGCAGAGTTTGCCTACAACAACACCTACCGATCGAGTATCTAGATGGCTCCTTATGATGCTTTATATGGTAGGCGGTGTCGATCTTCGGTCGGATGGTTTGAGCAGGGAGAGGCTCGATTGTTGGGTATGGATATGGATTAGGAGGCCATGGATAAGGTCAGGATCATTCAGGATAGGCTTCATTCAGCTCAGTCTAGACAAAAGAGTTATGCAGACTACAAGGTTCGAGATGTGGCTTTTATGGTTGGTGAGCGGGTATTGCTATGACTGTCACCTATGATGGGCGTAATGAGGTTTAGGAAGAAGGGCAAGCTTATCCCTAGGTCCATTGGTCCGTGCACGATTCTCGATCGAGTGGGAGAGGTGGCTTATAAACTTGCTTTGCCGCCGAGCTTATCAGACGTACATCTAGTGTTTCATGTGACCATGTTTCCGAGGTATCACGGCGATCTAGCCCACGTGTTAGATTTCAGCATTGTCCAGTTTGACAAGGACTTGTCTTATGGGGAGGAGCCGGTAGATATTCTAGATCGATAGGTTCATTAGTTGAGATCCATGAGTTTCTCTTCTATTCGTGTTCAATGGAGAGGAAAGTCTCTAGAGGCATCAACCTGGGAGTCCAAGTCCGATATGAGAAGCCGTTATCCTCATTTTTTCTCCGACTCAAGTACATCCTTCTTCTGTCTGTTCGAAGCTGAACGATTGTTTTAGAGGTGGAGAACGTTACGACCCAAAGGGTCACCTATTTTAAATGAATTCTACATTTTCGATGCCTTGAAAATCTCATTTAGAGTTGCCACGGTTTGCGTGCGCATTTCGGGCGCGTAGCCAAAAAGTTTAAATATGAAATTTTGTGAAAAATGCAAGGTTTTGATATTAAAATGAATAAATTTGACTTTGGTCAACTTTTTGGGTAAAAAGACCCGGACCCATGATTTGACGGTCCTGAAGGGTACGTAGGAAATGTGGGACTCGAGCGTATGCCCGGAATCAAATTCCGAGGTCTAGAGCCCGAGAAATAAATTTTTAAAAGAAATTGTTTTTCTGAAATTATTAAGGAAGATTGGAATGAAATCTTGTTAGAAAGTGTGATGGTATCGGTCTCGCATTTTGGTTCCGACGCCCAGTACATGTCTTATATATGCTTTAAGTCCTTTCTTTGAAATTTGGTTAAAATCGGACATCGTTTAGTGCATTTCAAACTAAATTTTTGAAATTTAGACTTGATAAATTTTTGGAAAAATGCTTTGATCTTGACGTATAATTTGTTGATAATAATGTTATTTTTGCGATTTAATCGCATGGTTAAGTTCGTATAATGTTATTCAGTTAGTTATGCATTTGGTTAGGAGGCCCAAGGGGCCGGGCGTGATTCAGATGTGTTTTCGGGATGGTTTTTGACATAGAAAAGTTGCAGAAAATAGCAGTTTTTGTGTTCGGATGTCTAGTGCTATGCGATCGCATAGTCAGTATCGTGATCGCATAGTTAAAGTTCCCAAGGGTCCTTTTGTTCTATGTGGTCGCATAGGTCTTCTCGCAATCACGTAGTGTAACCCCACTCCATTCTATGCAATCGCATTCTGCTTACGCGATTGCGATGCATTAAGTTGCAACCTGGGAATGCGAAGTCCCTTCGTCTATGCGATCACAGTATTTGGTTCACGATCGCATTGACCAACCTACCCTTCCCCTATGCGATCGCATGACCTTCTTCGTGGTCGCGTAGAGCATTTTTCGCCCAGTTAAATTTAAAAATTTCTATAGCAATGTCATTACGGGATTCATTAAAGTTTTCACAAAACCTTTCTTCTCCAAGCTCTTAGGCGACCATTGAAACGATTTTTCACCAAAAACCTCTTGGGTTAGTAATTCTTAGCTTATTTCTTCTAATTCCTTCAATATCTATCGAAATTCTTGGCCTAAAACATGTGATTTAAGGAAGAAAATGGGTATTTGGGTAGAGTTATGGCCTTTTAATTTTTTTTGATTTAGACCTCGTTTTAGGGTTGAATTTGAAAACAAATTATATATTCGATCTCTTTGGTGAATGGGTGATTTGGATTTTGTCCGAACATTGTGTTTTGACCAAGCAGGCTCGGGGCAAATTTTTGGGTTTTCGGGAAAAATGATAGAAAAGCTATAATTAGGCATTGGGTTCGCAATGCTCAGCATTATTTGATGTTACGAAGTAATTTATGTATAGATGTAATTGATTTGGAGTCGAATTCGAGTGGCAAAAGAGTAACTAAAGATTGACTTGGCGTTCGAAGTTTGAGGTAAGTGTTCGGTCTAACCTTAGCTTGAGGGATTAGAAGTTGAGTCATATTTGCTACTTGTTTCTTGTTGAGTACGACATATAGGCATGGTGACGACTATCTATACGTTGGTGTTGAGCATGACAGTGAGTATTAAATTAATACTTGATGAATTCTTGAATAATTTCTATGGTTGAAATCGTGAGAAAATCCGTGGTATTGAGCAAAGGTTTAGTTTAGTTTCGTGACGGTTAATTATGAGTTAGATGTAATGGTAAAAGAGATGATAGAAGTTGAATTGAGATTGGTTATAGTTGATTCTCTCTTGCCGGGATAGTGTAATTTATAGATAATCCTTTGTCGGGACTGTTGTCGTGATCACTGTAAGTTGTACATTTGAAACAGGTTGTGCGCCGCAAAATTTTTACTAATGAATATATATATATATATATATATATATATGTATGGATTGATCGGGTTGCACGCTGCAACATATATTATATTGGATCGGGTTGCATGTCGCGATAGATATATTGTATATATTGAATTGGTTTGAACGCCGCAACAAAAATATTTTATTTATTGGATCGGGTTGAACGCCGCAACAGTTATATATGTATATACATATGGATCGGCTTGTGCCCGCAAAAATAGTATGATTATGTTGTTTTAGATATTGTGCTGGTCCTTACTATCCATTTCTGCTAAGTTAAATTGTTCCCTAAAGCATTTATCCCCTTCATTTTAACTTGTTACTATTTATTTTCTCTATATATTATATAACTGCACAAGTTTATCTGGAGTATGGTCCTAGCCTCATCACTACTTCGTCGGGGTTCGGACAGACATTTACCAGCACATGGGGTCGGTTGTGTTGATGCTACACTCTATGCTCTTTTGCACAGATCCAAGTATCGGAGCATCTTACAGTGCGCAGCAATATTCAAGGAATCGACCTTCAGTCCACGAGACTCTGAGGTAGCCTTTTAGGCATCCGCAGGCCCGACGTCTCTTCTATATATTTTTATTTTCTATTGACATTTGTATTCAATATAGACTACGTCCTTTATTTCAAACTCTTATTTGTAGTAATCTTAGATAGTCCGTGTATTATTGTGACACCAGGTGGTGGGTAGAGTTTTGTATTGGTTTTCTAGACGTTGATTCTATATTTAGTTCAGACTTCTGTTAAATTTTACTTCTCATTGTCTTTTATTTGCTTATTCATTGATAATTTAATTATTTAATCATGTATAAAACGAGATGGGTTAATATTTGCAAAGATCCTTGGCATTCCTTGATTCCAAGAGTTGGCACCATCACGATCCCCGAGGATGGAATACTCGGATCATGAATATTATTGAAGAAGAAATCATAGATTGAGATGAAGAATAATCCATAAATCGTAATTACAAGATAAGAAACTAAGATTAATTGCTAAACTGGGTACCGATTACTCAAAATAGGCAAATGTCGCCATTCACGTGCTCAACTACAAATAAGATGACCTAAAACTTTAAAAGAAATAGTACTTATACATAACTAAATTTTTTGAACGAAAATTCCCCTAACAGAGGTACCGCAGATCACGATAAATGGATCGCTGCAGTGGTGAGGCTACCATGGCCGCACTAAATAGACTGCGGACGCTTTCCTCAATTTTAGCTCAGACATCAGGCTCTATGAATCTCTTCTCCACAGAACGCGGTCGGAGCACCGTTGTCTCGGTAGGGGTAGCGCGGTCACATAAAATTACCACGGACTGCGGTGACTTAAAAATCTTCAGATATCTTCTCTATGAATGTTACCACTGCGGACTGCGATCGTGGTGGGTCTCCTGCGGCCGCGGTGGATTATCCGTTGTGAAGCTTCTTTGACTTGGCTTTGCACTTGTGCAGGTTTCGCTTCTTTTTTAGCTGGTTATGACATCCGTGTTTTCTTTTGACAAAACACTATAAACAAGCACAACAAGTTAGCTTTTGGAAATACTTTTACACATTTAAGTCCAAAACTCAAGCAAAACAAAGCATAGAATAAACTAGAATCCCTAGTTATCAGTATCATATCTCCGTCTCTTCTTGTTCTTTGTTGATTCATGTTATAACCTCTGTTGGGCTAATTTATACGATTTCTGAGAGCCCGAGGGACTGGAGAAGTTGGTGACTGAGATAGGGCCTAAGTTCCGAGCTGTGACCTATGTCAATATGTATGGATCAGGTTGCACGTCGCAACAAGCCTTATGGATATTTATATGTTGGAAGGGGGTGGCGCGCCGCAAAGATATAGTGCTTGGGCTTAAGGAGTCCCTATTAAGTTTGTACTTCAAGTGAGCCCATGTACCTATTGAGTGTGAGTAGTGAGGGATGAGGGCTGAGTGATTGAGCTGTCGAGGGGAGTTGAGTGATTGTTGCCCGAAGAGGTTGACTTGCTTTCATATGTTGTTGCACTTATAGCTCGTTTGGCCAAGCTGCAAAAATTAGCTTATTTTGAGAAGTGCTTTTCCAACAGTACTTTTCTCAAAAGTACTTTTGTTGAGAAACAGTTTGTGTATGTCTAATTAGTTTGAAAAGTACTTCAGAGCAACAATTACGGTTTGGTCAAGCCTTAAAAAACTGCTTCTAAGTGTATTTTTCTCAAAAGTGTTTCGCAAAATAGTGCTTTTGGAGAGAAGTTACTTTTTTCTGCTTCTCCAAAACTGCTTGTACTTCTCCTAAAAAATACTTTTTTCCTTCCAAATACTTGGCCAAACACCTCAATTTTTGATCAAAAGTGCTTTTGGCCAAAAAAAGAAACTTTTGGCCAAAAAGAATGTTGGCCAATCAGGCTATTAGTTTCTATCTATCAATTGCTTCTGAAAATTTTCTGGAATATTCTGTATCCGGTATTCTTTACCTGAACGTGGAACTGAGTAAAACTGGTTGACTTGAATTGTCGGATTTGAAAGCATGTCTACTCTTTGCTGAAATTACTGAAAGTGAACTATAATTGTGTAGCTCATCACTATCTTGAGTTCCTTATTTGTTATTTTAGCTTATTGAGTTGGTTGTAGTCACGCAACACCCTGCACTTCATGTGCAGATCCAGGTATTTTCGGTCACGGAGGACGTTGATATCGTGCGTGGTTGAGTGTAGATGCTGGCATTCAAAGTCCTTGTCTCTCCTTCCATGTTATCTTCTGTTTTCTATATTGGTGGTTTGACACAAACTCTTGTAGAACTGTTTCTAGAAGGGTTGTTTAAATGCTCATGACTTGGTGAAACCTTGATATTTGGGGCTATCTTTCCGCACTTGTATTTGAGTTTAAACCCTGTTTTCGAAACTTGGCATTTATTTACGAACTTTTGATTTATATTTTTCACAATATTGAAAGTGTTTCAAAAAGGATGGCTTGCATGGTACCACCGACAGGCACCATCACGACAGGTTAGGATTTGAACAATGACAGAATACTTATCCAAAATTGTCCTACTTATAGATAATGACTGGTGCTTTCTCCTAAAGCCAAAACCGACGTTAAAGATGAATAAAAAACCGTATCCAATTCTGAATAGGAATGAAAACCAAAAGAGAATATGATTAAATATGGGCCTTTGGCTGGACAACATATGGATAGCCCCAACACAAAAGTGGTCAATTGAATATTTTTTGTCGAAAAATTATACCGTGTAAAAGATAAAATATTACTTCTATTTTTATTGATAAAAAATATATTTTAAACACCTTGTATAGCACCCTTGCAAATGGTTAATTACTGAAATTTCTGGCCCATTGCCTGTAAGGCTACAACAATATGTACAGTTAATCTAACTAGGATAGGAATTCAAATACTACAACTTCCTAGCTAGTTTAGGCTTCAAGCTTCCTCATTAAGATTGACTTGAATAGCCAACCCGACGAATTTCTATACATTCTGAAAGGCTATATTTGTTAGCGGTGGGCTATGCAAAGAATTGTAGGATTGCATATAAATGATCATAACATAACGCGCCGTTTGGAGAGTGTCATTTAAATAATTTTTACATAGTACTAAGACTCTATACGTATTTACAAATTAAATGAAAATATTGTGCTAAAATTTTTCTCAAAGCGTCCAACTCAAAGGTAGAAGAATAAGAAATGATTTTTATGTAATGATATTTTTTCTCTTGACTTTGTATTGTATTCTCACTTTCACAAAATAATTTTTTTTCTTAAAAATAACTATGACAAATTTTCTCTATCACCCTTTAGGATCACCTATAAACTATTTTCATATTAATAATTTACTTAACATAAAAGTTTAATTTCAAAATAAACATCATAAAATTTGCTTGGCTGCCGAAACTCATAGACTTTCCATAAATTCCAATTCCAATTTCCTATTGAAAATATGGAATTTTGCGTGGCTGCCGAATCTCATAGACTTTCCATAATGCCCAATTCCAATTTCCTATTTAAAATAAGAATATATGAAATAAGGGTGTTTAAGGGGCGGGTTGGACCGGTTCCGAACCAATCCGGACAGGTTTAATCCGGGACCGGACCGCCCGATTACTATTGGGCTGGGTGGGTTGGGTTCGTGGGGGATAGGGGTTGTGTCCGTTATTTTTTTTGATTATGTAACCGGACCGCACCGGCCCGGTCCTGATGAATAGTGCCCCATACCAGTTAATCCGGACCGGCTCGGACCGGTTTAACGGGAAAATATTTTTTTTTATAATTTTTTTGAAAATTTGACGCGTGGGAGCAACAGTGGACTGTTGCTAACGTTCACTTCTTCACCAAATCTGTTGGGCAACAACTCTTTGCTCCAATTTCTAATTTTTTAAAATTATTTTAACCATTTTTTATTTTACAAATATAACCTTCAAAAAAACTATAAATACCCCTTCTCTTCTTCATTTCTCACTCAAATCTTATTTATCTATCTCAATTTCTCTCATAATCACATTCTCTTATTCTCCAACTTTCTAGACTTGAATTATTCAATATTTTCAATTCATCTGATTATTTTATGTGGCTCTCTTTTCTTGAATTTAATTTATCAGAATTTGTCATTTGGAATTTGAAGCTTGAAGTTCAAAATGGAAATACTTACTTGACGTTTGTTCGTGGTAACACCGGAATTGCGTAATCAAGTTCTCAATTTATTGTCGAATTCGCTTCACTCCCTCCAACTCTTTCTCTTATTTAATATTTTAATTGTATATTTAATTTTAGCTTATACTTTAATTTTTACAATATGTTTAGTGCTGCTAAAAGTGCATGTAGAAAAGTTACTGGAAGGGGTGGAAATAAAAAAAGAGGTAGTCCTGGAGCTTTTGTTAGTAATAGTAATGAACCAATAACACATGTTTCTGAATCATCGCCTAACGACAATGTAGAGATAGATTATGAAAAATTACAGGAAGATTTCGGAATAGAAGATGATGAAATTGGAATAGAAGAGGAGATACCACCTACACCTACTAGTGAAAATGTTGATAGTGTTGGAGTTGGAGTTGCTAGTGCCACAAGGGGTAGACCACCAGTGGCTCCGACTTCTAATCGTAGAAGAAGAAGTCCGGTATGGAATTAAATAATAGAAGGTACTGATAGAGTTAAGTGCAAACTTCGTAACGAAACTTTTAAACGTTTGTCCGGAAGAAATTTAGGGGGGACTTGGACACTTAGTAGACATATGAGATCTGACAATCTCACAGAATGGGGCAATAATGGGGATGGAAGTCAAATAACTGTTAACCCTACTACTGGAGGTCTAGTAAAATATGATAAAATGGGGGATCGTGAGGTATTAACAAAAATTATTGCTTTGGGTTGTCTACCTTTTTCGTTTGCTTCTTCATCGTATCTTATTATGTATATTCAAAGGATATACAATCCTTTATTTAAAGGTATCCCTAGAAGTACTTATCGAGCATATATCTTTAGAATTCATGGACAATATCAAACATAAATACGTTATTTGTTTAGCCACCTTCGTTCTAGAGTATGTCTAACTTCTGATATTGGTCAGACTTTTAATGGAAATGATTATTTGACAATTACATGCCATTGGATAAATGATAATACTTGTTTGAAAAAACGTATTATCGCTTTTAAATATGATGAAGATTAGAGTCATACGGCTACATTTATAAGTAATACTATTGTTGAAGTTTTTGAATTTTATAATCTAAACCAAAAAGTTTTGTGTATGTCTTTTGATAATGCTTCAAACAATAATGCCGCAATTTCAATTTTAAAATTTCATTTGCAACCACCTCTTGATGATGTTTTTCATGTTAGGTGTGCATGTCATGTTTATAATTTAATTGTTAAAAGTGGCCTTGATTTATTTTCAGTTGAGATTACTCATGTTAGAAGAGTAGTTGGTGTTATTCAAGGAAATAATAGACAATCTAGAATAAAAGAATTTAAGACTAAGTGTATCCAGTATAACCTTAAACCTAGATTCATGCCAAATGAAATTGTTACTAGATGAAATTATGCATATATATTTTTAAAATGTTGCTACAAATATAGATTTCCAATAACTGAAGTTTCTAATTCTTATTGTACTAATCCTAGGCGTATGTTAACAAGTGATACTTGGGAGGTCATTACTAATGTTGTTAAATTTATACATAAATTTTATGCTGCTACTATTGTGTTTTTTGGCGCATATTACCCCCGCTGTTACTATGGCTTTAGTACATATAGCTGAAATTTCTTTTCTACTATCTGAATTTAAGAAGAAAGAAAAATATAAGGATGTTGTTGAAAAAATACAAGCAAAATTCAAAAAATACTTCTTTCCAATACCTCTTATTTACTTAATTGGTCCAGCTTTAAATCTTTCTATTAAAATGTATGATTGTCACCAATTAATGAATGCTTTATATACTTATATGGAGATTGGAGAAACTGAAACCCGAAATTTATATGTTTCTATGAACAAGCTAAATGAATATTTACAACAACTATATAACTATTATGCAAATGAATGTGGTAATGCTGCTCGTGCTTCTGGCAATGGTAATCACGCTATGCAATATAGCAGTTCTGCTACTGTGGATGATGAAGAAGGCTTTGATAGTTTTAATATTTTTTCTACATTTTCTAACACTCAAACCAGTAGCAAGAATATGATGAACTTCAATTCTACTTGCAGAAGTAAAAGGAGCCTCGCGCAAAGGAATTTTAACCATTGGGATAGTGGCATGAAAATTGAAAGCAATTTCCTGTTCTTTTCGCTATGGCTTGGGACGTGCTGAATGTGCCAATTATTAATGTTTCATCGGAGAGTGCATTTAGCCAAGCAAGACAACAACTTGGAGACACCCGCTACTCATTGGAAAGAAATGCTTTGGAAGTTTTAGTATGTTTCAGAGATTGGATTAGATGGGAACCAAGAACTCAAGGAAAGGAAGATTCTGATGGCCCAGAAGACGAGAAACTTGGAGATATATTAACACATGAAAACCCATCCGAATTTAACATGCCAGAAGAAGGTCAATTGGTTCATATTGATTATGATGAACTTGCTAGGGCGATGCAAAACATTTGAAATTACCACTTTACTAGTTTACTCGTTAGAAAAAATGTAAACATTTCATTTTCTACTTTTTCAATTTGAAATTAAGAAATAAAGTATCACTTACAATAAGTGCAAGTTTTTTCAATCTTACATGTATTCATTCAATTATTACAAAGTATTAATATAACTTACAATAGTTATACTACACATAATTCCAAAAAAAAAGTGAAAATATACTAAACCCGGCCCGACCCACCCCTCAACCCGTAACCCTTATGGTTCAATTTTTACCCGAACTAACCCGGCCCGCTATGACCCATTACTGTGCAACCCAGCCCGGCCCTGCCGACGGGTCAAACACGTTCTTTGTGGATGTTCATGTCAAGTCCAATTCCAAATTGGATTACTCTGCCCACAAGTCTTTTTAAAATTCCAAATTGCTAAGAATAAATTAATAGTATATATACATCATTTAATAAACCAATATTAATGGTTTTATACATATCATTTATATATATAACTAAAAAGAAATAATTTAATTTTCTATTTCAAATCGAAAACTTCAATTTGTTCGCAATATTAATTGTATCCTCTGTGCTAGAAAAATATATAATATTTTATTTGAACGAATAACTACACATATTTGTAATCAAGTTCTTTACTTTAGTTATCAAATAATAAGGTAATTAATCTTTTAGCAAAGATCAAAATACTTGTAAGTGTGCGGCCCCGTAGGTTTAATACTAAGCATGTAGTACATTGACCACATCAATATACTAATCAAGAATGGGGCCTAGCAATACTCCTTATTGACTTGATATAATGAAGCATATAATTTACTTTCAAGAACCCGTAGACAAATAATGTACTAATTCTTTTTGACCTTATAGCTCTAAGTCACCATAGGATATACTTTAACTGTTAAATCCCAGGCGACCAACTATATATCCATGTCAAATATAATCGGACATTGAATAATCTAAGAAACTCTTTTTTTACATTCACTTTCCATGGCTAGAGACTTAATTTGGTCGTTTATAATTCATGACAACATGTAGCTTATACTCATTATCAAGAGACGATAGATTCTATCTTCATCAATTACTAATTCTACAAAGTATTTAATCGTACCCAAGATCCTTTCAACTATATTTATAGGACCATAGGTGTCTAGTATCAAAGCACAATAAAAGATCTTGTCAATCACTATGACGATCTCAGGGTAAAGAAAACTCTTACATCATATTTTCAAGAGAATATCCTATTGATAGTTTATGATAATTCAAATCATTCGAAATTATCCAATGAGTAGGTTCAATGATCATATCTCTACGCACATCATCTATCTATGTGATTTAGGTAACGATATCAAGTAATCATTATCTCATAAAGACGATCACCTAAATATTGATGTAACTGGATTACAAATGTCAAAATTAATAATTCTATGATCAAGAACAAAATTGATTCAATTAAAATAAACTTTATTCTCATTATCGTGATCTCCATCACAATGGCTGTTGGTTTAAGCTTGGTTTAGCTTAAAATAGGGTGAATGAGAAATGAAGGGAAAAATAAAATTTGATTTTCCCTCCTTTGCAAAGGAATATTGTTACATATTGGAGGAGGAAAACTCATTTTTTGAGTATATATATGATTATACTTCTTCTAGCTCTTAAAGAGTTTAGAACAAGGCAGGACTTGTGCCGTCGTCGTCGCTCACTCGGCTTTGGGTGATGTTATACCCAATGTTTTTCTTTTTCCTCTTCTCTTACATAATATACGTAACGTGATGTGGTTATATTAGTTATATATGATTGGGTATAACATCACATTGGTCACTTGTTATGTTTTTGAGTCAAGCCAGTTGCGAAATAAGGGTCGGCAAAAGTTATCCTAAATTTCTCTAATAAATTTTCTTTATTTTGGATCAAATGTATTAGATAATTTCTACCAATATATAAAGTGTTATGAGACCCACAATCTGTCTAAACGAAGGTCTACGAGTCCAGTTTTCAACCAAAAGCACCTCACATAAAACGGACATTGGAGTAAAATGTTATGACTATTTTACCCCGGACTGTGCAGACTAAAACCGGGTCACGAACCGGGTCGGGTCAAACAAGTGGTATAAGTCTGTGAACACAACTTTGAAACCCCCAAAACATTTCATTTCAGCTCCAAAACAGTGAGAAAGCTGAAGAGAGGGTTCCATGGTGTTCTTGAGCGATAAAGCTGCGTTTTTAACAATTTCTACCGTTAAAATTTGCCCCCGTGCCTAGAAACACAATCTCTATTGCAATCTTTAACCTTCTATTAGCGGTGCTTGGAGCTATTCTTGGAAGATAGGAATCTGTTGTTATTGCTAGTTCTCCAGGATTTATATTTTGTTTGCCAAGGTAATCATCTGGGGATTCTTTTATGAGCGTTTTTACAAAGTTCTACGGACGTTTCGTCTAGTTTGGGTCATATGGAAATTTGCCAATTTAAACTCAATTATGAATTGTTTATAGGTGCGTACAAGCTACATATATATAGTGTTTTCTAAGATTAGGAAGTAAGGAACAACTTTTGTGAAGGAAGTACAAGCATTCTGACGTTCATTGGAGAGATATGTTAAGGCTAAAATCCGTCCTTTCTTTTGGCACGAATTCTGGGAAATTCCTAGGACGTCATATGTGGTATTTTACTAGTATATTGCTAGAAAGACCTTATGTGGAAGGCATTGGGATCATAGCTGAAGTATTTTCATAATGCTATTAGGTTAATGTTTCATCATTCGGTTAAATAGGGTATTCTACATCTATATATGTCATTTTGTCGGCTTTCTTAACTATATGTCTATATATATGAATTCTTATTCGTCCTTGGGTTGTGTATGGTTCCACGAGACAATTCTATGCAATATAAAGGTGATTTTGCGATCATGAGTATAAGAGTACCGATGATCCAATATTAGCTAAGTTCTTGTTATGGCATATTATGTGCATTTTATTCATGGACTTCGAGCTATAATCCCTGAAAAGCTATATTTTGTACAGATGGCCACAGGTTGGCAATATGATACCGGTTAGCTACCGGAAGAGACCACCACTGCTAGCATTTGGTTGGGTATGTCATGCATTTGTATATATAGTGGTGGTCTCTTCCGGTAGCTAACCGGTATCATATTGCCAACCTGTTGCCATCTGTACAAAATATAGCTTTTCAGGGAAATAAGCCCCTTGCCTTCGATTATAGCTCGAAGTCCATGAATAAAATGCACATAATATGCCATAAAAAGAACTTAGCCAATATTGGATCATAATATATATATATATATATATATATATATATATATATATATATATATATATATATATATATATATGTATGTATGTATGTATGTATGTATATATATATGTATGTATGTATGTATGTATGTATGTATTCACGACGTACTACTACACAAGCATACCATGCATATTTGTTTAATATCAGGTCGGATGTCGTCCATGGAGGCTATCAGAGATTCAGCGTCAGGTGGTATCTCTATTATTATTATTTTTATCAGCTATGTATGCTCTACTTTCTTCCTTACATACCAGTACATTTTTATTCGTACTGATGTCCCGTTGCCTAGGGACACTGCATTTTTTTCGTGCATGCAGGTCCAGGTAAGGACTCTGATCGACCCCTCTACTAGGATTTCGAGGTTCAGATGTGAGTTGGTAAGCTCCACCTCTTCCTGGAGCCATCATAGGATGGTTACTTTTGTTGTACAGATTGGGTATAGTCGGGGCCTTGTCTCAACAATGCTTATGAAACTCTTAGAGGCTATTGTGGACATAGTATTCTGGGTTTCTTTTTGTAGCTTTCACTCTCTAGCCCATAGGCTTGGCATGTATATATATGTGTGTGTAGGCATGTATGTCTCCAATCGCGGCCTCGTTGGCCAGCTTGTACCTTATTATTATGGCTTGTCTACTTTTAGTTATATGCCTTATCGTTATTCAAGTCATGACCTTAATGGTCCAGGCTTAGTATTACAGATGTTATGCTGCCGGATCTGTTGAGCCTCCAGTTTAGTTAGCTAGTATGTATAGTGGCTAACTAGGTGAAATACAGTATCAAGGGCCAGTCGTGCCTCCCCAAATTTGGGGCGTGACACAACTGTTTAAAATCATCTATATTTTGATCATTCTTAATGTTTCACAGACGTATGATGTGGTAAACTCTAGATAGTGTGTCCCTTTTCTTACTTGTGAATTAATATACCCAAAACTCAAGTTTAAAACCGACATATGTAATCTGATAAACCTATCGATATAGATCAACATATATGTACACATGATGCTCCAACTATTGAATCAGACATGAAGATCAAGAAGATTACTAACTACCATGTTTTTCACCCTACGAAAATTTAAACAACTCAAAGTTGACAGTCCAAATAATTCAAAACAATCCAAGCACAATCCAAATGTTTATTTATACAACACAAATCTATTGAAACGTCTGTTTAGGTATTACTAGATTAACAGTATTTACAACTATGAAATTAACATAAAAGGAATATGTCTTCAATATAAAAACGTGACCATTTGTAAATGTAGCTGTGCATTTCCAGGTCTCCCGAGTAAGAATAAATACCTGGAATTACAGCAAAGAAGAGAGCACTTATGAGTAATGTAAGCAAGAAGCAACAATCAGCAGAAGATCGACCAATTAAAATCCAGAGATTATATCAGGAAGTCCAGGAATGTCTTAGAAGACCAACAACACCAACAAATTCATATCCTATCGCTCGAACAAAAATATTCAGCCTGAGATCAATGCCCAAAATAGGTTCTGAAGATTTCTAAAACCCTAAATACATATGCTTCAAGTTATCTTCATGTTATGATGGATAATTTTCTGATTATCCTGAAGTTTTTTAGGAGGTTTTTTATGCCAGAATAAGAGAGCTTTAGGATTTTTAGGGAATTTTCAGATGGTGTCCTCACTCTCTTTTGAAAAGCAATAAATTAACCTTTTACAGCCAAAGCCTTAGGGCAACTATTTTTCTTTGTTTTATAACTAGTCCCTTCCCTAATTCTTAGAATTGCTTGATTAGTCCCTTATTTTCTGCCTAGTGCCTCAAGTTTTTATTAGAGAAATTCCAGAAATATGTCTTTGAACCTCCAACTAGAAGGTTCCAGGGGTTTGTTCCAAGATTCCATACCTAAATACCCCTATTACCCCTGTCATTCCTACTCAAATACTTAGCCTAAATATTTCTACCCTGGTGCCTATCAATTTTGTCAGAAGTTGACCATAACTACTTAGGGCCATAAACAATACATAGTCTCATTATCAACTAGGGTTAAGTCCTAAAATAAGCCGAGCTAACTAATTATTCAATTTAACTAAGATTAAATTACACCATTAGAATCAAAACAAGCAAAATTATCAACCACGAGGAATCATTAACAAGTCAATGGAACACATATATACATGCGGTTTTAAACTAGTACCAAAATGCGAGACTGAATTAATTAGAGGCAAGACAAAGCTAACCAACACAAAATTCAGAAGCAACCACAGGTTTATTATAATCAAATATTGATAACCTGAAACGAGAAGAAATGGTCAAACCAGGGAAAGGATGAACAATTTTAACAATCCTAGAATACAAAATGATTCAATTTAAACAAAGAACATCTAGGAATCCAATTTCTAAAGGAATCATTTATGGCTTTGGCAAGAGGAGGGAATGGTGGTTCAGGTTTGTGTTTTTGGAGGGCATTGGATCTTTGCTGCCGGCGGAGACAATTTCCGGCCGGTGGTTGTGAGGCGGAGTATCAGTAGAGATGAATGTATGGGGATGAGGAATTTTGTCTCTAGCGTTCGATACAATTCAGACACTTTTATGTAACACCCACATCAAACCCAATCCATTGGATCATGGCTAATAGACGGTTGAGATTGTTGGCCCCAAAACGATGTCGTTTGGGGCATCTCTAATGGCAGACTGGGTTAGGGACGGGTTGGAATACTTTCTTTATTGTGATTTGGATGGGTAGGGGTGTTTGGGCCATCCAGATTTGGCCCAATTGTGGCCAGCCTGATTCCTTTTTTCCCCCTTTTTTTATTCTTTTAGTTATTTATTTTTTCATATTCAATTTAAATCTTCCTAATTTTTCTTAAATCACTCATTTCAAAATTAAACTAAATGCTATATTAAACAAAATTAGACTAACAATCACATAAACTAATCCAAATACCAAAAATGAATATTAGCAAATTCGAAACTACAAATTAAACAACGCCAAAATAAACTATTTTTTTTTGTGATTTTTAGATTTTGCAAAAAAATTACCTAATTAAAAATTAATTTTAACAAAATTATGTATCATCAAATCCTAAATGCATATGCAATTATTTTTATTTTTTATGACTTTATATGCATGCACCAATAAAATATACACAAACATGCATGATTAAATCGTAAAAATTCAATAATAAAAGGAGAAATCCAAACTCTAGGAATCCTGTAGGAGTGATTTTGATGAGACGAAAATCACGTGCTCACTGTTGCCCCTCTTTGATCGGAAACACGAAGAGTTTTTGTGCAAAGATAGGTGAGCAAATACGAGCGATTATTGCCCGTCTTAATACTCTGTGTGAAGCAATTTGAAATATTTCTGACTCAGCCTTCCTTCAAAGGTTGCCTACATATCCTTGGCTATAAATGAATCAGGTCAGTGTAGTTTTTGAGTGTTTGGTAGCTAGGGCTACCATGACCTGTGATTTCACTGATGATGCTACTGCTACTGCTTGCTGACTCCATATTACACCAAAAGGAAAATCAAAAGCTAAGCTAGCTAAGCCTATCAGCTACGGTTTACAAGATTCCTAAATATATATATATATATATATATATATATATATATATATATACATACATACATCTCTTTAAGCTTGATCTTTAGTCTTAGCTGATTTCATTCTAGACCTCGATCTGAATCTTGACGCTCGCACGTTGTAGGTGCTTGTTTTTGTTTGAGCAGTGGACCGAAGCAGGACATATGTGACTTGTGACTTCAATCAAACTTGAGTTGTCCGCATCCTTTCCTTCCTTGAACATTCAGAGTTTGCATCTTTCGCTCTCTTCTCCCCCCTTTTTTTGGATTAAGACTTTACGCGCGTGGTAACCTCGAAACCCGTGCCTTGAGGTGAAACCTATTTTGACATCAAAGACAAACGAACATAATTTCTGCACGATTTATCACTGGGAGAATTTCGTCAGTTATTTGCAACACGACTCTGAGCTATTTTAGTTGAAAACAATAAAAGTCGGCGTTGTGTATCCTTTCGAGTGATTGCTAGGTTATGCTGGAAAGGAGAAAAAGGCCCCTGCTAGGGATAAGAGGAGGATGCACGGGTTATGCCGGGATGGGAATGAAGGATCCCTGCTAGGGATAAAGAGGAGAATCCACGGGTTATGCCAATGTTTGAAAAGGAGAAGGCTCCTAGGTTATACCAGGGAATCTCTGAGTTATGCCAGGATTTGAAAGAGAAATTCCTGGGTTATGCTAGGGGAATCTGTGGGTTATGCCGGGATTTGAAAGAGAAATTCCTGGGTTATGCCAGGGTAATCCACGGGTTAAGCCGCACTGAAAGAAAAATTCCTAGGTTATGCTAGGGAGATACGCAGGTTATGCCGGGATTGAATGGAAAATTTCTGGGTTATGCTAGGGGAATCCGCGGGTTATGCCGGGATTGAAAGAAGAACTCCTAGGTTATTCTGGGGAGATCTACGGGTTATGCCGTGATTGGAAAGCGTAATTCCTGGGTTATGCCAAGGGAATCCGCGAGTTATGCTGGGATTGAAAGAAAAACTCCTACGTTATGATAGGGAGATCCGCGGGTTATGCTGGGAGTGAATGAAAAATTACTGGGTAATGCCAGGGGAATCCGTGGGTTATGCCGGGATTGGAAGAAAGACTACTAGGTTATGCTAAGGATATCAGCGGGTTATGTGGGGATTGAATGGAAAATTCGTAGGTTATGCCAGGAGAATCCGTGGGTTATGCCTGGATTGGAATGAGAAATTCCTAGGTTATGCCAGTGGAATCCGCAGGTTATGCTGGGATAGAAAGAAAAACTCCTAGGTTATGCTAGGGAGATCAGCGGATTATGCCAGGATTGAATGGAAAATTCCTGGGTTATGACAGGGGAATCCATAGGTTCTGGCGGGATTGGTAGAAAAACTCCTAGGTTATAGTAGTGAGATCTGCGGGTTACGCCGGGATTGAATGAAAAATTCCTAGGTTATGTCAGGGGAAACCGTGAGTTATGCCGGGATTGAAAGAAAGACTCCTAGGTTATGTTAGGGAGATCTGCGGGTTACGCCGGGATTGAATTAAAAATACCTGGGTTATGCTAGGGGAATCCGCGGGTTATGCGAGGATTGGAAGAAATACTCCTAGGTTATGCTAAGGAGATCCGCAGGTTATGCCGGGATTGAATGGAAAATTCATGGGTTATGCCAGGGGAATCCGCGGGTTACGCCGGGATTGGAAGAAAGACTCCTAGGTTATGCTAAGGAGATCCGCGTGTTATGTCAGGATTGAATGGAAAATTCATGGGGAATGCAAGGGGAATCCGCGGGTTATGCCGAGATTGGAGTAAAAACTCTTACATAATGCTAGGGAGATCCGCGGTTTATGCCGGGACGAAATTAAAAATTCCTGGGTTATTCTAGGGGAATCCGCTGGTTATGCCGAGATTGGAAGAAAAACTCCTATGTTATGCTAGGGGGATCCGCGGGTTATGCTCGATTGGAAAGAGAAATTGCTGGGTTATGCTAGGGGAATCCGGGGGTTATGCCGGGATTGAAAGAAAATCTCGTAGGTCATGGTAGGGAGATCCGCATGTTATGCCGGGATTGAATGGAAAATTCCTAGGTTATGCCAGGGGAATCCGCAGGCTAAGGCGGGATTGGAAGAATAAATACTAGGTTATGCTAGGGACTTCCGCAGGTTATTCCGGGATGAAGAGAAGAAAAAGGTTCCTCAGGTTATGCTAGGGAAATAGAGAGGAGTCTCCGCATTATGCCGGGGAACGAAGGACATTTCTCAATCTATGCCGGGCAAAAATGGAGTCCGATCCTTGGGCTGTGTTGAGGAGCTCTGCAAGTTGTGCCGAAAAAGGCTAGGGACGTGGCCCTAAATCTTTGGGAATGAGTCATGGGTCGGAGTCCCATGCTATTATGAAACTGCAGCAAAATATGTAAGCGAGCTTCCCTTTTTGTTGATCATTGGTGCAACACCATCTACAGCCTTTGCGCCGTTCCTCTTATTGCATTTGCCATTTATCCCCCATTGTTTTAGGGTTACACGTGTTCTAAATTTTAATTAAAACAAAATTTGTTAGTTCGAACAGTGATTGGTTTGTGGCCTTGATTTGCTTGATCCTGGCCTCATTTCTGTCGGAAGAAACCCTTGACATTCGGACTTCTCCTCGTAGATTGATCGGGGGTACTCATATTTCATATTGGTTTTTATACAGGTCCTTAGTTATGATTGTTTTGCTCGATTTCCACTTTGGGGCCCGCCTTTTGGGAACTTTGTGGGAACGGTTAGCCTGCTCGGGATTAACCTTTCCAATCATCATTTGCCTTTATGGGCTCTCGACTTTGAATTTATTTTTTTTTGTCTACTTTCCTTCTTTTCAAGCGTCAACCATCATGGTCAGTCGGGACTGGCTGAATGGGCTCGCTGATACCGGGTATTCCTTTTGATTCTTGCCAGGAGAAAACCTACGAGACCGTTCTTTCCACCTTCTCTTGCGGAATAGTTAGGAAATAAAACTTAAACCGAAAGGCAGTGGGAAAACAGTAAGAGAAAACGTATGGATTTAGAGTGGGATTTCCCTTTTGGAAAAAAGAGGAGGACTTATCTGGGGTGCGTGCTGATTTTAAATGGAAACAACATGCTTCATGAACTAGATTCCCGGCCCAGATCCATTTATGCTTTTTGTGATTTCAATCTTTCAAAACCATGGAAACTTGTTCATGCTTGGATGGTAACTTTCCTTTTGTCGGCCGACGACGCCTTTTGCGGGTTTTCGCCAATCGGCCTCTCTCATTTCTCTTCTCCCGTCACCTGATAGTGTTCTTTGCGAGTTTTTACTAAACAAACTCTCTAATTTTTATTTTCTCTACTCACCGTCACCTTATGGTGCCCGAATGTTTTCACCGATAAGACTCTCTCATGTTATTTCTCTAGAATTGAATTGTGTCTTATCCTAACAATGGTGTTTGTCACGTCCCTGTTTTAGCCAATTGATCAGAAGGACTTGGACCAGGCTCTTGAGGAATGGAAATTTACAAATTTGGAACCATTTTGGAGGGTTTATGGCCGAATTATTTCATTTCTGCCCAAGTTTTATTTCTTGGGGATGAAGTTTTATATATATATGACTGAACCTCAGGGAGATGCTGCCTACATATCCTTTAAAAATCAAGTAAGAAGTACTTCAGGAAGTGTTTCCTAATTTGTTTTTTTTTACTTCGAATAGTAATTTTGGGTTCCAAAGAGGGTAAACAAAGAAATGCAATCGGCTCGAGGGGTTTGCATAGGATTGGTAGTGTTTAGGGTAGCGGAAAAGAAAACCTTCGTCATTTCAACCTGCTGGAATCATTGCAGCAGAGAGTTCAAACGTAATACCTTTTTAGTGCATCTACATTAACTACAGTATCGGGATCGTCTCCTTCAATGTCGCCCAGGTATAATGCTCCTTTGGGTAGTATCTTCCCGATAATGTGCGGACCCTTCCAGTTCGGAGCAAACTTTCTGTTAGCTTCCTGATGGTGAGGGAGAATATGCCTCAATACCAGTTGTCCAACTTCGAAATTCCTGGGGCGCACTTTCTTGTTATAAGCGCGGGCCATTCTTTGTTGGTATAACTGCCCGTGAAAAACCGCAGCCATTCGTTTTTCATCAATTAATGATAGCTGCTCCAAACGAGTCTTAACCCATTCGCATCCTCAATTTCTGCTTTAACAATTACTCGGAGTGAAGGAATTTCTACCCCTGCGGGTATGACGGCTTCAGTCCTGTCACGCCTCCTTTTTATACGGTTACTCCGAAGGATGCTACGTATAAGGGAGTTTTTTCAATTAAAGTGACATTATTCGAAATGGGGTTAATTATTTATTTAAGATTCGCCACTTGGGATAAGTTTTGCTTTTGGTGTCCCAAGTAACCAGTTTCTTTTGAATCCAAGATCGAGGAAATTCTGATTTTTGCGAAACAGAAATTCTATGTAAGGAATTCTGTCGACCTGAGGGAATGTGTTAGGCACCCTCGGATCCCGTGGTTCCAGCACAGTCGCTTAAACTAATATGATCGGCTAAAACTCTCATTTTTGTACATGTTCATCCCATAGTACAATTTTTAATACTTGTACCGCTTTTATTTAATTTAGGAGTATTTGCAACGTTATTAAAATACGTTTTGAACTACGTCATAAATGCAGCAGGTTTTTCAACACATTTTAATATCGTTGAGACTTGGATTTGGGTCACATAAATGCGCACCCGAATTTAGGAAGATATCTTATTAAATTTTGCGCCTATATAAACTACTTAATTTGAAAATTCGTGGAATGGCATGAAATTTGCTAAACAACACCTCAAAATTTCTAGGCATTTTTATTACATTTAAGGAGCCCACGTAGTGCATGATTAGGTTAGCGTAGCTCACGTAATTTTATAAAGGCAACCTAAAATGACTATTGTTTTCTAGTATACGTGTCTTTAAATATGTCCCAATTATTTCACGTGAATGATACATTCAACAAGAGGTTTAGCACCTATACTTTTCAGCTTCATTCATGGCTGGTTCTATGATTTGGGCCTCCTTTGATGTTGAGCCCAGGGAATGTATTTCTTCATGTTTCATAACTAATAGCAGTTTAAGCCTTCATTTGAGCCCAGAAACATTGGACTACAAGTCCATCCTAGAGAATGATAACAATCTTTTTATTTGCTATACTGCAGTTATGAACGTTGTGGAATTAATCATTTCTTTTAAAGAAAACGTACTAAAGATATTTTATCAAAGAGAAATCTGATAAGGATTTTATGTCAACAAATTAATAAATGATGACTCAGATTTCGATTTTTGTGTCTAATGAAGGAGATTAAAATATTCATAATTCAGAATATATATATATATATATATACACACACAACTAACAAATCTCTACTACAACATAAATCACGAACATTAAATAAATTATGGACTAAACTATTTTAAACTTACTGAAAGCTAAGCAAATTAAAGCTATAATCCAAGTAAAGTCCAACATTATTACAATCTTATGCATACTACAATACTTGAAACACTATTGAAATTAATAACATTCATATCGCAAAAATGGGATCATCTTTATTATCAATGTTGATCTCGAACAGGTACAACTATGCTTTCCAAATTTGAGTAAGGATTGGTACCTGGAATTTCAGTAGAAAAGAAGGACCTATGAGCGAGTTAAGCAAATGGCAAGCAAGCACAGCAGCTAAATAACCAGTAAACCCAGCAAATCATGAAGTTTTGAGAGGCAAGACGTGAAAATGAATCTCCCTAACAACTCAACATGCACATTAAATCAACCCATCTTTAACTTGTATTGAATAAACCTTCGATTATTAAAGAAGGCTTAATCAGATGAACCAGCTTGAAAAGGATTTTCATCTGAATAATGTATGAAGTGTAATGTGTATCTATATCTAACAAGTTGTATTCTAACTCTCGAAAAAGCCTAAAGAATCTTTCACTGAAAATGATCAAATGTTCCATTTATAACTAAAACCTTTAGGGCAACTAAATATTTTGGTTATCCTTTTAATCCTTTATCCACTTTCAGATTTGCCTAACTGGTCCTTGATTTTCTAACTTGTGCCTCATGTTTTGAGGCACAAATTGCACTTTGAACCTGCACTAGAATATTCTAGTAGTTTGTTACAAGACTCCCTATATTCAAATGCCCTTAATAACCCTGTCCTCTTTTCTAATTACTAGCCTAAGTGTTTTCAACCCTGGTTCCTATCTATTGGGTCAGAACCTAAAATTTGTTAACTACTTAAAGTTATAAACCTAGATTATTATTGGCAAATAAAATCAAATTCTTCATTGCTATTCATGGCAAACTTTTAATGGCAGATCTATACCAATTATGCAAAACAAACGACCAAGGGTCAGGATTTAATCAATTGCAGCACACACATTCAAGCAAATATCACATTTATGAAACAAAAGTTCTCATAGACATATACCAATCTAAGCAACACAAAATTCAGAAATACATGATACTAATTAATTTCAAAATCCAATATGACCAATTCTGAGCTCACATGTTAAGCAAATTATTTAGAAGAAGGTTACAAAAACTAGCCAAGAAACTAATACTCAAATTAGTTCCAAAGATGAGCAGATAAAAACTTAAAGTAAATAAAAGAGATTAAAAGAAACCTAGAAAAGGACGAGGATATGACTCTAATTGGAAACACCTACTCAGAATTTCAAAGATGAACATATACAAAATATAATATACATAAAAAAATAAAAATAGAGAAGATAAAAAAAAAGAGAACAAGGATGAGCACATAACAATTTATTCACAATTTTCCAAAGATGAAAAATTAGGAAGATAAAAAGCACTTAGAAAAGAAAAGAAGGATGAACATGTAACTCTGGATGGAAACAACTATTAAGGATACCTCGAAGATGAAAAGATAGAAAACAAATAAACTTAAAAAAGTAACAATAAAGAAGATCAAAATAAAATTAAGGCAAGGATGAACGTATGATTACTCAAAACATTTGAAGATGAAGAGATAGAAAAAAATAAACTTAAACAAATGAAAATCAAAGAAAATAAAAATCAATTAGAACATAAAAGACACACAAGAACACAACATTAACAACAATTAAAGCAAACGGAAGTTAGCTTCTCTTTGCTTTGTAACCCTAATTTGGGACTCTTCCAATTTCCATGTCCTTTGACCTCTTTTGTGAGGTCCTTTGGCCTTCTAAGGCCTTTGCCTCACATATTGGAGAGTGGGAAAGGGTTTCAGGGGAGGGTCAATTTGTTTTGAGATAGGGTGGGGTATCAAATTTGATTTTCGGTCGTGTCTAATTGTATTCGAGGGTCGTGGGTTGCGGGGTTGTGGATGGGAATGTAAGACGGTACCCAAGGACCATTTCAATGGATTCCAGTGAGTTTAGGGTTTGGGTTAAATATCGATTTGATATTCGAAACAATCTATTAGGGTTCAAAGGACGGGGTTAAGATGGTTAGGAAGAGGGGGAAGATATGGTTCATGGGTGTTATTTTGGGGTAATTTGGGGTTGATGTCACCGGAGACGGCGGAATCGACGACCCTTCTATCGAATATTCGACGAGTTGGGGAGGTGTTTGAGGGGAGCTACTAGTGTAGGGGAAAGAAGAGGTTGAGAAGATCCGGTGGTGTATATTTAGTGCTGTTTGGTTGCTGGCCGCCGTTGTGAGGTAATTTTCTGCAGCGACGTTAGGATGGTTGAGGGGTGGTAGATGGCAGATCGATGGTGGGTGGAGGGTGGTGTTACACTGGGTAGTTAAGTACGAGGATGGTGAGTGTTGGTCTCTTGCATATACACAGGGGTTTGGACATATTTATGGGCTTGGGGAAAAGGTTTCAAGGCCGTTGGATTGACATTGATGAACGGCTGAGATGGATTGCCTCAAAACGATGTCATTTTGGGGAATCTCTTACATGGACTGGGTTAGAGACGGATTATTGGGGTGGGTGTCGGGTATTTGGACTGGTATAATGCTTTGGGCCACCCAAGCTTGGCCCAACTGTGGCCAGCCTGGGTTAATTAAATCCTATACATATTCTTTTTTTTGTTTTTTCTTATTTATTATTTCCTAATTCTTTTCTAATATTCCTAATTAGTCTAAATCAAATTAATAACTACCTAATGTGGAAAATTAATCAAAAATGCAAAAATGAAAATTAACCATAAAATGCTATACAACAAAAGGCCAAAATAACTACTTGACTATTGTGATTTTATATTTTGCAAAAATATACCTTAATTAATAATTAATTTAGGAAAACTATGTGAAATTGAATCGTAAAAGCTTATGCAATTTTTGTATTTTTATTATTTATCATGTATGCATCAATGAAAACACATAGTGATATGCACAATTACATCCTAAAAAATAAATAATAAAAAGGAAAAATCCTATGTTTGAGAGTTCTGTAGGAGTAATTTCAACGAGGCAAAAAATACATGCGCACAGCTACCCCTCTTTGCTCGGAAACACGAAGAGTTTAATGCAAGGGTAAGTGAGCAGACAGGAGCGATTTTCATACGACTGAATACTCCGTGTGAAGCACTTTAAAAAATTCCTGACCGAACATTGCCTCAAAGGTTGCCTGCATATCCTTGGCGATAAAGGAATCAGGTCAGTGTAGTTCTGGAAGTTTTGGTAGCTGGGACTACTGTGGGCTGTGATTTCACTGCAGTTGCTGCTGCTACTGCTTATGAACACTTTATTACGCAAAAGAAAATCAACAGCTAAGATGGCTAGGTCTATCAACTACGAGTTATAAAATTTCTATCCATGAGTCTCTTGAAACTTGATCTTGAGTCTTGGGTAGCTCTTGTAGCATACTTCGATCTGAATTCTGAAGCTCGTTACTTGCAGCCGCTGGTTTATTCTTCAATTTGGATGCAAAGAAGAACACGTGAGTCACTTTTTGTTTTTTTCTTCTTTTCATTATTTTGGATTGAGACTCCCTCTTCCGGTCAGCTCGAATTCTGTGCCTTGGCATAAAACCTGCTCGAACACAAAACAAACAAACAAACGAAATTTTCTTCCCCAGCTTCCACCGGGAAAATTTCGTGAGTTACTACAACAGAAATCTAGGCTATTCTTCTGAAAACAATAAAGGTCAGGATTGCGTATCCTTTGGATTGCCTGCCAGGTTATGTTGGGAAGGAGAAAGGGTCCCTGCGAGGGATAGGAGGAGGATCCACGGGCTATGCCTGGGATAGGAATGAAAAAGTCGCTGCTGGGGGGTAAGAAGGAGATCCGCGTGTTATATCGGGATAGGAATAAAAAGTCCCTGCTGGGGATGGAAGAAAAGCCATGGGCTATACAGGGATGAATGAAGAAATTCCTGGGTTATGCCAGGGAATCTGTGGGTTATGCCGAGATTTAAGCGGAAAATGCTTGGGTTATGCCTGTAAAATCCGTGAATTATGACAGGATTGAAAGGAAATTCCTGGGTTATGCCATGGGAATCCGCGGATTATGCCGAGATTGAAAGAAGACTCCTAAGTTATGCTAGGGAGATCCATGGGTAATGGCAGGATTGAACGGGGAGTTCTTGGGTTTTGCCAGGATTTGAAGGAAAAGCTCCTAGGTTATGCTACGGAGGGTCCACATGTCAGGATTGAAAAGAGACTCCTAGGTTATGCTAGGGAAATCCACGGGTTATGCCGGGATGAATGGAAGAATTTATGGGTTATGCCAAGGGAATCCGCGGGTTATGCCAGGACTAAATGGGGAATTCCTTGGTTTTTCCATGATTTTAAAGAAAATATCCTCGGTTATGCTACGGAGGATCCACGGGTTATGCCGGGATTAAAAAGATAGTACTAAGTTATTCTAGGGAGATCCACGAGTTATGCCAGGATGAATGGAAGAATTCCTGGGTTATTTCAGGGGAATCCGCGGGTTATGCCGGGACTGAATAGGGAATTCCAGGGTTATGCCAGGGGAATCCGCGGGATATGCCGGGACTGAATGGGGAATTTGTGGGTTATGCTAAGTGAATCCACGGGTTATTCCGAGATTGAATGGCGAATTCCTAGGTTATGATAGGATTTGGAGGAAAAGCTCATAGGTTATGCTTGGGAGTATCCACGGGTTATGTCGGGATTGAAAGGAGACTCCTAGGTTATGCTAGGGAGATCCACTTGTTATGCCGGGATTGAATGAGGAATTCCTGGGTTATGCTGGGATTTGAAGGAAAAGCTCCTAGGTTATGCTAGAGAGGATCCACGGGTTATGCCGGGATCGAGAGAAAACTCCTAAGTTATGCTAGGGAGATCCACGATGTATAGGGGGATGAATGGAAAATTCCTGGGTTATGCCAGGGGGATCCACGGGTTATGCCAAGATTAGGAGAAAACTCCTCCGTTATGCTAGGGAGATCCACGGCTTATGCCGGGATGAATGTAAAATTCCTGGGTTATGCTAGGGGAATCTGCGGGTTATGCCGGGATTGAGAGAAAACTCCTAGTTTATGCTAGGGAGATTCACGTGTTATACCGGGATAAGAGAAAACTCCTACGCTATGCTAGGGAGATCCACGGGTTATGCCGGGATGAATGGAATATTCCCGGGTTATGACATGGGAATCCTCGGGTTATGCGGGGATTGAGGGAAAACTCATAGGTTATGCCAGGGGGATCCACGGGTTATACCGGGATGAATGGGAAATTCCGAGGTTATGCTAGGGAATTAAAATTATGTAAAGGGCCACCGAGATCCTTTTGACTATGCTGGGGTTAGAGAAGGGACGAAAAATCCTTAAGTTGTACTAAAGATAGAAGAGCTTTAACTCTCGGACTATGATGGGGAGTGAAATGTAGGAAAAGGGGTCCTCAGGTTATGCCGGGGATGTAAAGAGAAACCTCCCAGGCTATGCCGGGAGCGAAGGAAGGAAATTCCTTGGTCTATGCTGGAGGGGGTGAAATGCAATCCTTGGGTTATGCCGAGGAAACCCACAAGCTGCGCAAGGGGAAAATAGGGATCGGAATCCCATGCTATTATGTTTATTTATGAGTTTGCAGGAGAAGAATGTAAAGAAAAACTTCTCTTTTGGTATTGATGCAACACCATTCTTGGTCATTGCGCCATTCCTTTGTTTGTTTTTACCCTTTTATGGATTACACCTGTGTCTACTTTAACTCAAAAACAAAACAAACTGTTAATTTTAACAGTGATTGGGTTTGCGGCCTTGTTGTGCTTGATTTCAATCTTATTTATGTGGCAAGAGAAACCCTTGACTAGCAATCTTTGCCTCGTAGGTTGGCTGGGGGGTCCTCATTTTTGGGTTGGTTTTTCTTTTCCAAGCCTTTGGTTATTATTTTTGTCCTGATTTCGATTTCAGGGCTTGCCTTTGGGATCTTTGGTAGGAACCGTTATCCTGCTTTAGCTTAACCCTTCCGATATTGATTCACCTTCATGGACTCTTTGGAAATTATTTTCTTTCTATTTTCCTACTTTTAAAGAGTTAGCCATCATAATCAGCCGGGGTTGAATAAATGCGCTCGCTAATACCGGACATTCCTCTAGTTCTTGCCAGGGGCAAACCCGTGAGACCGGCCCGTCTATTTTCTCTTGCGGAATATTTAGGAACTCAAAGATAAAGGGGAATGAAGTGGGAAAACAATAAAAGAAAACATGATTTAATAGAGGTATTTCTCTTTTAGAGGAAAAGAGAGGACTTATCTGGGAGTGCGTGCCAGTTTTAAATGGAAACGACATGCTTCTGGGACTCAATACCCGGCTCAGATCCATTTCTGCTTTTTTGATTTCAAATCTTTCAAAACCAAGGGAACTTGTTCAGGCTTGAGTGGCAATTTTTCCTCTTTTGGACCGACAACGCCCTTTTTCAGGTTTTCGCTAACCGGCCTCTCTCATTTCTCTTCTCCTGTCGGCCGGTAGCGCTCTTTACGAGTTTTCGCCAAATGGACTCTCTCATTTTGTTTTTCTCTTTTCGCCGTCACCGTATGCTGCCCGGATGTATTCACCGATAAGACTATCTAAATTTATTTCTCTCAACATTGAGTCCTGCCAAATCCCAACAATGGTGTTTTTCACGTCCCTGTTTTGACCAAATGATCGGAAGGACTAGGCTTCATGAGTAAAGGAAGTTGGATGAGAATCTACAACTTTTGAACAATTCTGGCAGATTTGTGGCCAAACAATACATTTCTGCCATAGTTTTATTTCTTGGGGAATTGAGGTTTTTATTTTGATATAACTGAACCTTAGGGAGAGGCTGCCTACGTATCTTTAGGGAATCAAGTCAGACGTAGATGAGGAAGTGTTTTCCTAAACTAACTTGTTTGTTGTTTTGTTTATACTTTTTTTCTTGTTTTTTGCTTTCTTTCTTTTTTTTATTATGTTTTTTTTTCATTCATTCATTTTCTTTAATAGCACTTTCGGGCTCCAAAGAGGGTGGTCAAAGAAGAAAAATCGGCTCAAAGAATTTGCGAAGGATTGATAGTAATGATGGAAGCGGGAAAGAAAAGCCATCGTCATTTCAATCAACCAAAGTCATTATTGCAGGGAGTTCAAACGTAATACCTTTTTACAGCATCTGCATTTACTGCTGCCCCGGGCTCCTCTCCTTCAATATCTCCCAGGTACAATGCTCCTTTGGGCTGTATCTTTATGACAATGTAGGGACCTTTCAAGTTTGTAGCGAACTTCCCTTTAGCTTCTTGATGGTGAGGAAGAATACACCTCAATACCAACTGTCCGACTTCAAAATTCATAGAGCACACTTTCTTGTTGAAATCGCGAGCCATTCCTTGCTGGAATAACTGCTTGTGACAAACCGCAACAGTTCATCTTTCATGAATTAATGAAAACTTCTCCAAATGTGTTTTAACCCACTCACTATCCTCAATTTCCGCTTTGACAATTACTCAGAGCGAAGAAATTTCTATCTCTGCGGGTATGACAGCTTCAGTCACATTGACCAGCAAGTATGGAGTCGCTCCTACCGATGTGCGCACTGTGGTGCGGTATCCCAGTAATGCAAAAGGCAACTTTTCATGCTATTTCTTTGAGCTTTGACTCATTTTCCTCATGATCTTCTTGATGTTCTTGTTAGCTACTTGGATGGCACCATTAGCTTTGGGCCGGTAAGGGGTGGAGTTTCTATGTGTTATCTTGAATTGTTCACATATGTCACCAATCAAGAAGAAGCTGCTTGGGTGCCGTCGGATGGTTTTCTTTTGTTCCCTGGTGGCTTGCTGGAGATACTCCTATGTTTTCAGAAATCTCTTAATGTCATAGTACTAGGGCTATGCGTTGGACTCTGCTTCGATCACATAACAATACCCATGCCTTTCTTAGTTTTAGATTTGTAAAGGATCAAGGTAGGCATTTCCGGGGTAGGGCAACATTGAGGCCAAGGTTGCGATGGCGTCTGCTAACTCATTGTGAAAATGAGGAATGTACCTGAATTGTACCGACTTGAACCTTTTGCTGAGGTCCTCCACATGCTGTCTATAAGGGATGAGTTTAACGTCTCTTGTTTCCCACTCTCCTTGAGCTTGTCGGATGATCAAATCTGAATCCCCCATGATTAACAATTCCATAACATCTTGGTCAATGGCCATGTTCATTCATATGATACAAGCCTCGTATTCTTTTTTTTGGAAATCCACTAGGCAAGCCTCGTATTCATCTGTATTATTGGTGCAGAAAAACTGGAGCCTAGCTGTAGCCAGATAATGCTGAGACGTCGATGAGATTAAAATTGCCCCGTTCCCTATGCCTTTTGCGTTTTCTGCTCCGTCGAAGAAGATTTTCCAAGCGAGTATGTCTTCAAATGTTACTTTAACCAAATTCACTTCTTCGTCAGGGAAATAAGTATTCATAGGCTGATATTCATTATGAAAAGGATTTTCGGCCAGATGATCTGCCAATGCTTGAGCCTTCATTGCAGTACGAGTGACATAAACTATGTCAAACTCGGTGAGCAGGATTTGCCATTTTGCCAATCACCCTGAGGGCATCGGTTTTTGGAATATATACCTCAATGGATCCAACCTGGTTATGAGGTTAGTGGTATGAGCTTGCAGATAATGCCTTAACTTCTAGGCCACCCATGTCAAGGCGCAACAGGTTCTGTTTAGCAGCGTTTATTTGGCCTCGTAACTAGTAAACTTCTTGCTCAGATATTAGATAGTTTGCTCTTTCTTTCCCGTGTCGTCATGCTGCCCGAGAATACAACAAAAAGAGCTTTCCAGGATTGTTAGATAGAGAAATAGTGTTCTTCCTGGTTCCTGTTGGACCAAAACTAGTGGGTTGGACAGGTATTGTTTGATTCTGTCAAAAGTCTCTTCACACTCAACAGTCCATTTAACAGCCGCGTCCTTTTTCCATAGTTTGAATATGGGCTTGCATGTGGAAGTCAACTGGTCGATGAATCTGCTGATGTAATTCATTCTTCCGAATAAGCTCATTGCATCCTTTTTTGGTCTTTGGAGGAGGTAGCTCTCGAATGGATTTTATCTTGGTCGGATCCGACTCGATACCTCTTCGGCCAATAATGAATCCCAGAATTTTGCCTGATGGGACCTCAAAGGCACACTTGGCTGGATTCAATATCAAATCATACGTGCGAAGCCTTTAGAAGAACTTTCTTAAGTCCTTTACATGATCACCCTGAGTCTTGGACTAGATAATCACTTCATCCATATATACTTCTATTTCATGATGCGTCATGTCATGGAAAATGGTGGTCATGGACCTCATGTATGTTGCCCCGGCGTTCTTTAGACCAAAAGGCATAACTCTGTAGCAGTAAGTTCCCTAAGGTGTGGTGAAGGCGGTTTTCTCAGCATCTTCCTCATGCATAACATTTGGTTGTATCCTGCGTAGCAATCTACAAAGGACTATATCTCGTATTTGGCACAGTTATTAACAAGGATGTGGATGTTAGGTGGAGGGAAGTTGTCCTTGGGACTCGCCTTGTCTAATTCTTTTTAATCTACACACACTCGTGTTTTTCCATCTTTCTTCAGTACCGAGACAACATTGATCAACCATGTGGTGTATCGAACCACTCGGATTACCCTCGCCTCTAGTTGTTTTTTGATCTCTTCTTTGACCTTATCGCTGACATCAGGTTTGAACTTTCTTTGTTTTTGTTGGACCGGAGGGCATTCGGGGTATGTGGGCGACTTATGAACCACCAGATCAACACTCAGCCCAGGCATATCATTGTAAGACCAAGCAAATACATCTTTGAATTCAAAAAGAAGTTGAACCAGTGAATCTCAGATTTCTTTATTCACATGGATTCTTATTTTTTGTTTCCTTTATTTCACATGGATCGCCCAATTTAACCGGTTCGGTATCACTTAAGTTCAGCTTAGGTTTATTTTAAGACTTTTCCTACTCTCGGTTGATTTCCCTAAAAGCCTGTTCTTCATCGTATTATGGTTCTTGGTTCATCACAAATCGGCAGCATGTTTGGGTCGTGGCATGAAGTCCACGAGCATGTCGTTTTATTTAAAGCTGCATTATTGGGATTGAAAGAAGAAAAAATGAAAAATAAAAGAAAAACAAAAATAAAAAAAAAGATTGAGAAATGCAAATGATGAAATATTGATTTTATTTCTTTGAAATTGTATGATAACATCCGGAATTTAAAGGACAAAAAAAATGAAATAAAAACACTCGAGCTACACCCTGAAATAGCTCGTGATGTAAGAAAAGGTAGCAAGGCGGGACTACTGAGCCTCCCACCTAACTGGGAAAGGCGTGGCCTTCCAGTTTTGCTACTTGGCATCCGGCCCCATATAGAGCAGTTCAACAATGCTTGAGCCTTCTCCCAGCTGGACCATGTTGGCTTCATACAATAATTCCCTCACGGCTCCACATATCTCCTCAATTTCTTCCACTGTGAAGGTCTCATCTTCCTCTTCCTCACCGTTTTTTTGTTTTACAAATATTTTGTACACGTGGGGAAGGGGTTGTGATAAAGCCCATCCACGACGCTTCCTACTATTGTCCCATGTGATATCCTCTCATGTTGGATGGAAGCCCAGCCCAAAAAACTTCTCTACGGAAGGCAAAGTGACCGGCCAAGTTATGTCTAGCAGAGAACTTCGAAGTCCCTTGCCTGGCTTGAACCCTTGGCGTGCCATCAATATTGGCACCATGATTAAGGCTTTAGAGAGGAAAGGCTGGGGATTTGGTTTGCCTTCTTTGTATTGATCGGCTACCATAATTTCAAAAGCTTGGTAAACTATATGCTAACTTCCTCTTTGGCTTAGAGGCAGGGAACAGATGGATCACGGTAAATTGACGGTTCATCGTCTCCGTGGACCGCAATCTCCTAGATTTCATGTTCGAACATCAGCATTTGGTGCATAGTAGAAGGGACCTCTCCTTCCGCGTGAATCCACGGTCTTCCTAGTGGATAGTTATAGGATGTGTCCATGTCAAATACTTGAAATGTCACTTCAAATTCGAACGGACCAATTGTCAGTACTAAGTCAACTTTCCCTATGGTGTCTCTCTTTATTCCATCAAAGGCTCAGACACACACATTGTTGGGACGGATCCTCTCTGTTCTAATCTCCATTCTTTGCAATGTTTACAGTGGGCATATATCAACCCTAGAAACTATGTTTATCATTACTCTTTTAGCATAATAGCCTTCGCATTTGACGGTGAGGTGCAAGGTTTTGTTGTGGGCAGCTCCTTCGGGAGGTAAATCATTTTTGCTAAATGTATCCTTATTAATAGAAACGAATCTTTTAGCCATTTTCTCCAGTTGTTCCACAGAGATTCCGACCGACACATAAGCTTCATTCAAGGTTTTGGCCAACACTTTCTAGTGATCTGGAGATTTCATCAGTAGCGATAATAGAGATACCTGCTCAGGAGACTTTCGGAGCTGGTCCACCGCCTCATATTGTGGCATTTTCATTATTTGAATGAAGGCTTCTGCCTCTTCAACATTTACTAGCCTCTTAGATTGAAATCATTGTTTGGTAGCATCGTTCACTTCATCCATATCTGAATATTTCTTTGTGGGATGGCCCTTTTGAGTTTCCCCGATGATCTCTTTACCATAGTATGTGACTAAGGTTTCTTGGTAATTCCACGGGACTCATACCATAAAAGCTCGGTCCCCATACCATAAAAGCTCGATTGGGTACATACATCGTTTTGTTCAACTAATACCTTATTGGGGGACTCAAAGTTGGCTTTTTTTCTTGACGCCCTCGTGGGATATAAAATATTGCTTCCTTGGTGGGTGTTGTCTCAGTTTTGATTTCAGACTCCTTTTTTGCTTCTTGATGCTTGGCTTCACTCATTTCCTTTTCTTCAACCTTCTTGGGGGTAACCTTCGGTTTTCTATCCGCATCACCAATGGTTATTATGACTTTTAGGGCAGGGTCAAATTCTTTGCCCTCACAAATCATTCCGATTACTGGCTCATTATTTTGAGGCGACAACTGGTTATTGGTTACATTCGTTACATCATCATCTCTCAGCACTATTTTCTTTTTTCTATTAAATCCTCTATAGCTCATTTCAGAGTGTAGCAGTTTTCGGTGTCAGGTCCTTCAGCCCCGGAATGATAACCATAGTGTACGCCCCTTTGATAGGAAGGTGACTCGGGGTTCTGCCTGTTCTGGGGCACGGGCTGCAAGAGACCCATGTGGACCAGTTTTGGGAATAAGCTGGCATAAGATTCCCCTATTGGAGTAAAGTTTTGTCTCCTGGGTGGTTCCCTTGGACGGTAATTATTGTATGGAGGGCGGGGATTATAATGATTTTCGGGAGGCTGATTTCTCGGGGCTTGGTTTCTCTTGCCCTTTTGTGGTTGAGCAAATGGTTGGACATGCATGATTTCATAAAGTTGAGGAACATAATTAATGTGTTGATGGGGACAGTAATGTTGCGACGTCATTTATGAGAAAACAGGTCTGTGAGTATGATGTCTTCTCATTCCGCAGGCTGCTACTGACACTTCCTCTTTCTTTTTGTTTCATGCAACCCCTCCTTCCCTACCTTGGATGGCCTGGGTGGTCGCCCTTATGGCGGACTGTCTCAGAATTCTTCCTATCTTCGGGCCATTTTCTACCATCTCACGGATCTTAATTGCCTCCGCAAAAGGTTTGCCCATTGCTAACATCATATTTTGAAAATAATCTGCCTCTTGTGCTTGTACGAAAACAGTAACGATCTCTGTCTCGTCCATGGGTGGTTTTACTCTTGACGCTTGTTCGCGCAACTTGACACCATATTCTTTAAAGTTTTCTTAAGGTTTCTTTTTCTAGCTGGCAAATGAGTTCTGGTCGGGGGCAATGTCAATGTTATACTGGAACTGCCTTATGAAATCCCGGGCTAGAACATCCCAAATATGCAATCGAGTGATATCCTTGTCCATGTACCATTCAGAAGAGATGTCCACTAAACTCTCCTCGAAATATGCCATTAATAGTTCTTCTTTTCCTCCAGCCCCACACAACTGGTTGCAGTACTTTTTCAAATGAGCGATGGGGTGGCCGTGACTATCGTATTTTTCAAACTTCAGCGTTTTTAATCCCAAGGGAAGATGTACGTGTGAGAACATGCACAAATCCGAGTAAGACACACTATTTTTCCCACTTAATCCTTGCATGTTTTTCAAAATTTGTTCAAGACTTTTCATCCTTCTTGTTATTTCATATTGTTCAGGTGTCTTGGGTGTTTTGTCTTGAACCGGTGTGAGTTTGTATGCTGGTTGAGGATAATTTTATGTGGGGTATGTGAGAGGATCGATTTGGTAGTTTTGGGTGTAAAATGTGAAAGTTGTAGGATCAAACGCGGGCCTTGGCGCTGTAGGCTGTGTGGTGGCTGTGCACGGAGGGGCCGTAAAAATATTTGGAAATGGACCGGGTGTGAACATCGGAGGGCGGGCTTCAGAAGGCGCTCCCACAAAGTTTGCTGATATTGTGGGCTGCCCAAAGAGGGCATTTGGGTGGCTTTTGTGGATGGTGGAGGTACCCCCTGACCTTGGGAAAAGCTCAAGAAATCCGGGGATAACACTTGGAGGTTCTTTTCCATTTTTCCAAGTGCCCCACATCTCCGTAACTTGGAGTCAAAGGATCCTATTTTCTTCAGCCGTCGCAGAGTTAGAGGTTGGGATCCCCGCAATCGGGTTGTCCTTTGGGATGGGATCTGCCGGTAGAGTCATTTCGGATGTCATCTGTGTTCTTCCTTTTGATCTAGTAAAGTATCTATGTGATGCCAGCGTACCACAAATCAATCGTTGTTCTCTAAAAACCAGGACTGGAAACTGGATTTTAAACGGTTAGGTTGGGATAGATAACAAACAGGAAATTGCATGTTGGGTAGGATGCACCTACGCAGTTAACGGGTTTCTATATGCTTGCAATGGTCGCATGCATCATCCCGGCATTTATTCCGAAATTCTTTTTTTTCTCTACTTTCTTATTTCCAATTAGCTTTTCCTCTTTTGAAAGAATATGGTAGAATCTTATGAGGATTGCATACATATCATGACGCCGCATAAATCAGACCGAGCGTAGTTCATGGAAAAAATGTTATGTATATAACAAGATATTTTGGGATTTTCAATTTTTATAAAGACAAGAACTCTTATTACATAAGCTAACAAAATGAAAGGCAACTACCAAACTTTGACACAATAAACTTACAGACTCGAATGGTGCGTAAAAGAACATACAGACAAACTCTTTTAAGAAAATACAAATTTATGAGTATATTAAGATTTCAACTGTTTTTTGAGCTTGCTGGGCATGGTCCGGCCTTGCCCCTGGCTTGCGTGCTTATCTTCCTTGGATGTAGTGGAGACCTTCCATCACTTGACGGACAAATGTCATGGCGGTAGCAAAGAACATAGATTTCGTCATGTCCTCACAATAGTTGCACTTTGTGGTAATATATTCTGTGATGGCCCGCACCCTCTCCCTAATGACAAATTTTTCTTGTAATTGACACCCCATTTTCTCGACCCTTGCATAGTTCCTTCTGCTCCTTGATTCAGCTTTTCGAATTGCCGTAAATCCCTTTCTAATCCTGCTATTACTGCATAGCAATGTTCTCTTTGGGCTTTGAAGTCCTTGTCTTGTTTGGCCATTTTGTTTTTAGTCATGATGACCCTTTGCTTTAAACCAATAATCTCATTTCCATTCCCTTCTTTTATTTGTTCAAGGATGCGAGCCCGCTCCTATACACTTTTAATCAATTGCTTCTGAGCCCTAGATAGCTCACATCTGCCTTGTTTAGGTTGAACCCGTACTCGGTTACTTTCATCTGCAAGTTTCTATGAGTTTTTCATCTTTTGCACTTCTAGGAGGATTTTCTGTAGCTGCCTTCATTTTCTAGATTTGGGCTCGTAGGGCTTTGTTTTCTTTGGTCAATATCTTCTTTTCTCCCTCGTTTGCTGCAACTTGCAAACTAATTTTAAATCGCAGCTCTTGGATTTGCTTTTCCAGCCTTCCTATAGTAGCCCAATATTCATTTTCCTTGGCTAACCAATCCCACTGCCCTTGCGATGTCTTAAAAAAATCTTTGAGATGCGGTCTTTTAGCTGGCCTTCCAGGCTCTATGACTCTCCTGTACAAAGAAACATACCCCGGTACAACCATTCCTTCAGATATGTCACGCACTCGAGTATCGGTTGTCGAGTATTGACATTCACTCCAGATTTAGCAAACAACGGCTTCAGGGAATTGACCATTTGGGCTTATTTCAACCACATTACGACTAATATCCTCGTCCCTAGGGATCATTTTTCACCTTCCCAATTGTCTAAGTACTTCACACGACGGATAGGGATGGTTGCTTCGGAGGCCCATCAGAAGCAAATGAGGTTCGGTGGCCGGCATGTGCACAAGTTCATCCACAAGGAGCCAACCGAATGTCCACTCTATCTGATTTGCACTGACGACCCAAAAATGTGACACCCATTTTGTGACACCCTAAGGTATTTTATACCCATCAACCCTGTTGCAGAATTCTTCTATCTAGCTCTTTGTTTGTGACCCGTAATTCATGAACCGAGGCCGGTGGCATATATGCTCGCTCATCCATATTTGCAACAACAAGTTACATCCGTCGCAGAACTCTCCTCCTCATTTACAGGCGGTGAGAGCACGGAATATTTCGGACAAGATCATTGGAGCCAGGGTACTTTTAGCCTGGGTCATTAAAGTGCCAGCGACCTCTGCTATCCGTATTTCAATACTCCCATCCTTTCGTGGAACACCAGAAGTCCCAAGATAAATACCATGAATGCAAAACAATGATGCTCCTCCCACTTGAGCTGATTCCCTTTGCTACAAATAAGATTTTTGGGGTTTTTGAATCCCCCAATATGTCCATACCTCTTATATATGAATTGCTGGGTGCAGAAGCCGGCTGATAAGTCGGGGTTGTGAACTTTTCTGCTAATTTTCAAGGAATCCAGGAACTTGTGCACGGCAAGAGCTCTTGGTGCAATCAGGTATTGGTGTCTTAAAGGGATTATATGGGTCCCGATATATCCGGTACTTTTTCCTCTAATGTTGGGGTGAGTTCAAAGTCCGAGAAGTGGAAGTCATTGCGGCCGGGTCCTAGAATGTGATGAATGCTTTTATGATGTCTCCTCTCGGGAAACTTTTAATCAAACCAGTGAGGCCTCCCAGATATGTATCGACCCTTTGTTGCCCTTCCTCCCCCAAATAATTCCACCTCAGTCGTAACTCCAAGGGAATTTTGTTCATTATCGTGCTCATTATACATAATTATTAAGGTGAATTAGTGTTCTCAAAATATTAAATCCAACATTTTATAAAATTCATTTCTTCAAATAAAGGACTAGCTTTACGAATACAGCTGCGAAACACTTTTGAGAGATGGTTTTTCAGGCTGTGCTTGCTTACCAGTCAAAATAAGAGTCAGAGGTGGCCATTTGTGCAAGATCAGCCTTCCGCCGTCGCTTGTGGTAACATTCGGCTATTTCCGGCAGTAATGGCATCACCCGATTTATTTCGAAACATGTGGATATAATGTTTTTTTATTGTTTTAGCATTTTTGGAAAGTTTGACCAGGCAAAACAATTTATCATCAAAAAATCAAAAACATTGTTGAAAAACCTTCGCAATTTTTCCTTTTGTTTTGTATTTTTCATTTTTTTTTGAAATATTTTGGCAGCATTTCGGCACTATTTGGGAATTGGTTTAAATGAATTATCTTATTAGACCTTAGATTTTCTTTTATTCAAAAGCATGCCAACATGGGGATCCAAAGCAAATGATGCACAAGTAGCATGTAATATGCACCATGACGGTCTTTTCATTTCGGGTCACCTCTCCTAGACGGACCCAACCAATGTGTTGAACCCCCTAAGTCAAATTCATGATGCATATATGCATTCCTACTAGAGATCTGGCATGAGGTTTTGTTAGACTATGTTCAGATTCTGGGTTTTTGTTCTAGACTATGTACCCGAGCGGACCACTCGAGTCGAGGAGGGGGCTACGTCCTGGGAACCAAAAGGCCATCCAGGTTAGTAACTTGTCAGGCCTCTTTCTTATTTTAGGGTACGGCACTAACAGAACAGGGAGTCTCAACCAGTAAGCACATCCCTGGAGGTGAGAAGTGAAGGGCTTCGTAGCAATTTATATGTACAGTTCAAATACTATCAAAGTGGTAAAGCATTTAGCACTTAGCACAGAACATGTAGGAACATCAGAAGAAACTAGATATAACAATTATTCTAAGCTCGAATTCTTGAACCCTGACCCAGAGAATCTTGGTTCCTTTTTTCCCAGCAGAGTCGCCAGAGGTGTCACTCCTCTTTTTTACACGGTTACCCCGAAGGATGACACGTATAAGGGAGTTTTTCCAATTAAGGTGACATTATTCTAAATGGTATAAATTATTTATTTAAGATTCGCCACTTGGGATAGGATTTGCATTTGGTCTCAAGTCACCGGCTTATTTTGAATCCCAGATCGAGAAATTGTTCGACTGCCCAAGTGGAGTCTGCGAACCAGAAAATCTAAGTAAGGAATTCTGTTGACCCGAGGGAAAGTGTTTGGCATCTTTGGATCCCGTGGTTCAAGCACGGTCGCATAAACTATTATGATTGGTTAAAATTATGATTTTTGTACATGTTCATCCTATAGTGCAATTTTTAATACTTATCCCGCTTTTATTTAATTTAGGAGTATTTGCAACGCTACTAAAACACGTCTCGAACCACGTCACATAAATACACCTGGGTTCTCGGCACATTTTAATATCATTGAGACTTGGATTTGGGCCACATAAATACGCACACGAATTTAGGAAGATATCTTATTAAATTTCGCGCCTAACTAAAACCTTTTAGGGCAACTAAATTTTTTTGTTTTCCTATTAGTTCTTTATCTACTTTCAGATTTTCATAAATGATCTTTGATTTTCTAACTTGTGCCTCAAGTTTTGAGGCGGAAATTGCACTTTGAACCTTCACTAGAATGTTCCAGGAGTTTGTTACAAGACTCTCTATATTCAAATGCCTTTAATACCCCTGTCCTCTTTTCTAATTACTTGCCCAAGTGTTTTCAACCCTGGTTCCGATCTGTTGGGTTAAAAACTAACACTAGTTAACTACTTAAAGTTATACACCTTGATTATTATTGGCAAATAAAATCAAATTCTTAATTGCTATTCACATCCAACTTTTAATTGCAGATTCATACAAAATTATGCAAAACAAAAGACCAAGGGTTAGGATTTAATCAATTGCAGTACACACATTCAAGAAAACATCACATTTATGAAACTAAATTTCTCAGAAACATATACCAAGCTAATCAACACAAATTTCAGACATATAAGACACTAATTAATTTTAAAACTCAATACGACCAATTCTGAGCTCACCATAATATTCCAAACTAGTCAACAATAACAGCCTATGACTTCAAATGTTAAGCAAATTATTTAGAAGTAGGTTACAAAGACAAGCAAAGAAACAAATACTCAAAATAGTTCAAAAGATGAGCACTGTTTTGAATTAAAGACGTTAAAAATAATGAATCGACGTCGACTATACCCCTAGCATTCCAAGCTAACGATGCGGGTTCGATTCCCGCTCCTCGCTCTATATCTATTTATTCTAAATATTTTAATGTATTCATTAAATCAAGTTTAGTTATTCAGTATTAGTACATCATTTAATATACAATTCCAAAAATTCTTCCACATCCGATTATTCTATTTTTTTTTTGAAACAAAAAGTAAAAATACGAAAAAAATCAGAATGAAAAGCGCCATTGTCTAATGGATAGGACAAAGGTTTTCTGAAAAAACTTAAAGTAAATAAAATAGATTAAAAGCAACCCAGAAAAGGACGAGCAATTATAACAGAAAACACACAAGATCACATCATTAACAACAATTAAAGCACATGGAACTTAGCTTCTCTTTTCTTTGTAACCCTAAATTGAGACTCTTCCAATTTCCATGTCCTTTGACCTCTTTTGAGAGGCCCTTTGGCCTTCTAAGGCCTTTGCCTTACATATTGGAAAGGGGGGGAAGGGTTTCAGGGGAGGGTCAATTTTTTTTTAGAAAAGGGTGGGGTTTAAGATTTTATTTTTGGTCGTGTCTAATTGCATTCGAGGGTCGTGGGTTGGTTGCAGGGTTATGGATGGGAATGTGAGACGGTCCCCAGGGACCAATTTGAAGGGATTCCGGTGAGTTTAGGGTTTCGGTTAAATTTCAATTTGATATGCTAGGATTCGAAGGACGTGGTTTAGATGGTTGGGAAGAGAGGGAAGAGGTGGTTTAGGGGTGTTATTTTGGGGTTGATGTCACAGGAGACAACGGAACTAGCGACCCTTCTATTGAATATTAAACGAGTTGGGGAGGTGTTTGAGGGGAGCTAATGGTGGAATAAGAAAGTAGAGGTTGAGAAGATTCGGTGGTGTAAATTTGGGCCTGTTTGGTGGTCAGCTCCGCCTGAGGCGATTTCTGTCGGCGGCGTTAGGGTGGTTAAGGGGTGGTAGACAGCGGATCGACGGTGGGTGGAGGATGGTGTTACACCAGGGTAGTTAGGTATTAGGATGGTGATTGTTTGGTCTCCTGCATATACACAGGGGTTAGGATATATTTATGGGCTTGGGGAAAAGGTTTCAAGGACGTTGGATTAATGTTGATGAACGGCTGAGATGGATTGCCCAAAAATGATGTCGTTTTGGGGCATGTATTACATGGACAGGGTTCGAGACGAGTTATTGGGCTGGGTATCTAGTATTTGGACGGGTATAATTCTTTGGGCCACCCAGGCTTTGCCCAATTGTGGACAGCCTAGGTTAATTAAATCCTATACATATTTTTTTTTTTGTTTTTTCTTATTTATTATTTCCTCATTTTTTCTAAAATTCCTAATTAGGCTAAATCAAATTAATAACTACCTAATGTTCAAAATTAATCAAAAATGTAAAAATGAAAGTTAACCATATAATTCTAAACAATAAAATGCCAAAATATCTACTTGATTTTTGTGATTTTATATTTTGCAAAAATAAACCTTAATTAGCAATTAGTTTATCAAAACTATGTGAATCAAATCCTAAATGATTATGCAATTTTTGTATTTTTATGATTTATCATGCATGCATCAATGAAAGCACAGTGATATGCGCAATTAAATCCTAAAAAATAAATAATAAAAAAGAAAAATCCTAAGGTTGAGAATTCTGTAGGAGTAATTTCAACGAGGTAAAAATCATATGCTCACAAGTCCCATAGAGCAGTAAATACAGAATTGCCCCTACCGATGTACGCACTGTGGTGCGATATCCCAACAATGCAAAAGACAGCTTTTCAAGCCATTGTCTTTAGCTTTGAATCATTTTTCTCAAAATCTTCTTGATGTTCTTGTTAGCTGCTTCGACGGCACCATTAGCTTTGAGCCGGTAAGAGGTAGAGTTTCTATGTGTTATCTTAAATTGTTCACATATTTCTGCCATCAAACAACTGTTCAGATTGGCCACGTTGTCTGTAATGATGGTCGCAGGAATACCGAAATGACAAATGATATTGGAATGCACAAAATCTTCCACGGCTTTTTGTGAAGTAGTCAATAGCAACCAATATGAATCTATGTCCATTTGAGGCTTTGGGCTTAATCAACGTAATGACGTCCATGGCCCAAGCAGCGAATGGCTAGGGTGGTGACATAGGATGCAATTCGGTTGGCAGTGCATGAATCAATTCACCGTGCACCTGACATTGATGATATTTCCGAACGAAACTGAAGCAATCATTCTCCATGGTCATCCGATAATACCCTACCGGAAGTATTTTCTTTGCTAGTACGTACCTGTTCATATGAGGTCCACACACTCCTGCGTGTAACTTATGCATAATCCTCCTAGCTTCCTCGGCGTCTACACATCTCAGCTAGTGTTGAACTAGGGTCCGATAGTATAACGTATCACCACTCAAAAAGAAACTACTTGCATGCCGTCAAATGTATTTCTTTTGCTCCCCGGTAGCCTGCTCGGGGTACTCTTGTGTTTTCAGAAATTTCTTCATGTCATAATACTAGGGATGGGTGTTGGACTTTGCCTCGGTCATATTACAATACCCATGTCTTTCTTTGATTTTGATTTCCAAAGGATCGACGTAGGCGTTTCCAGGGTAACGAAATGTGGAAGGCAGAGTTACAACTGCATATGCTAACTTATTATGACAATGAGGGATGTATCTGAATTGTACCGACTTAAACCATCTGCTGAGGTCCTCCACATGCTGTCGATAGGGGATGAGTTTAACGTCTCTTGTCTCCCACTCTCCTTGGGCTTCCCGGATGATCAAATATTAATCCCCCATGATTAATAATCCCTCAACGCCTTGGTCGAAGGCCATATTCATGCCCATGATGCAAGCCTCGTATTCAGGTGTATTATTGGTGCAGAAAAACCAGAGCCTTGCTGTAGCCGGGTAATGTTGACCGGTGGGTGAGATAAAATTACCCCAGGTCCTACGCCTTTCACATTTACTGCTCCATCAAAAAACATTTTCCAAGCAGAAATGTCTTCAAATGTTACCTCCACCGAATTCACTTCTTCATTAGGGAAATAGGTATTCAAAGGTTGATATTCATCATCGACTGGATTCTTGACCAGATGATCTGCTAATTCTTGAGCCATTATTGCAGTACGGGTGACATAGACTATGTTGAACTCACTGAGCAGGATTTGCCATTTTGCCAATCGCCCTGTGGGCATAGCTTTCTGGTATATATATACCGTAACGGGTCTAGCCTGGCTATGAGGTAGGTGGTGTGTGGTTGCAAGTAATGTCTCTGCTTCCGAGCCACCCATGTCAAGGCATAACAGGTTCATTCCAGAAACGTGTATTTGGCCTCGTAACTAGTAAAGTTGTTGCTCAAATAATAGATGTCTTGCTTCTTCTTTACCATTGCGTCATGCTGCCCGAGAATACAACCAAAAGAGCTCTCCAGGACTTTTAGATAAAGAAACAATAGCCTTCCTAGTTCCGACGGGACGAAGACTGGTGTGTTGGACAGGTAGCTTTTGATTCTGTCTAAAGCCTCTAGACACTCTTTGGTCCATTTAATTTCTGCTTCCCTTTTCAATAGCTTGAATATGGGCTCACATGTAGAAGTCATCCGAGCGATGTATCAGCTAATGTAATTCAGTCTTCCTAACAGGCTCATTACATCTTTCTTGGTCTTTGAAGGAGGAAGCTCTTAAATGGATTTTATCTTGGTCGGATCCAGCTCAATACCTCTTCTACTGACAGTGAATACCACAAGTATGCCTGACGGGACCCCGAATGCACACTTGGCTGGATTCAATTTCAAATCATACTTGCGAAACCTTTTGAAAATCTTTCTTAAGTCCTTTACATGATTACCATGAGCCTTGGACTTGATAATTACATCACCCACATATACTTCTATTTCCTGATGCATCATGTCATGGAAAATGGTGGTCATAGCCCTCATGTATGTTACCCGGCGTTCTTTAAACCGAAAGGCATAACTTTGTAACAGTAGGTCTCCCATGGTATGGTAAAGGCTGTCATCCATCAATACTTGGTGCTATCCTGCGTAACAATATTCAAAGGACTGTATCTCATGTTTAGCACAGTTGTCAACAAGAATGAGGATGTTAGGCAAAGGGAAGTTGTATTTGGGACTCGCCTTGTTTAAATCTCTATAGTTTACACATACTCGGTGTTTCCCATCTTTCTTTGGTACCGGGACCACATTGGCCAACCATGTGGTGTATTGAACCACTCGGTTTACCCCCGCCGCTAACTGTTTTGTGATCTGCTCTTTAATCTTATCTATGATATAAGGTTTGAACTTTCTTTTTTTTTATTGGACAGGATGGCATTCGAGGTATGTGGGCAACATATGAACCACCAAATTAACACTCAGTCCAGGTATATCGTCGTAAGACCAAGAAAACACGTCTTCGGATTCCAAAAAAAGTTGGACCAGTGAGCCTCGAATTTCCTTTATTACGCGGGACCACCAAAGTTAACTTGATTGGTATCATTTAAGTTTAGGTTAGGTTTATTTTCATAATGTTCCAACTCTGGGTTGATTTCCTTAAAAGCCTTTTCTTCATCATACTCTGGTTCTTGGTTCATTATTTCACAAATAGGCAGCATGTTGGGGACAGAGCATGAAGTCCATGAGCATGTCATATTATGTAAAGATGCATTATTGGTATTGAAAGAAAAATGAAATAGAAGAAAACAAAATCAGAAAAGATAGAGGAGTGCAGACTATGAAATATTGATTTCATTTCTTCGAAATTGTAAGATAACAGGGTTTACATTTGGAACTTAAAGGACAAAATACTAAAGAAAAACACCCGAGCTACACCTTGAAATAACTTGTGATGCAAGAAAAGGTGGCAAGGTAGGACTACCAGGCCTCTCGCTTAACTAGGAAAGGCGTGGCCTTCCAGTTTTTGCAACTTTGCATCAGTTCCCATATAGAGCACCTCAGCTGTGCTTGAGCTTTCCCCCAGCTGGACCATGTTGGCTTCATACAATAATTTCCTACTGGCCCCACATATCTCTTCAATTTCCTCCGCTGTGAAGGTCTCGTCTTCTTCTTCCTCATTGTACTTTGGCTTGAAAAATGTTTGGTACAAGTGGGGTAGAGGTTTGTGGTAAAGCCCATCCATGAAGATTCATACGGTTGGCCCAAGTTATATCCCCTGGTGTTGGGTGGAAATCTAGCCCAAAAAACTTCTCTGTTGTAGGCAAAGCTATGGGCTCAGTCATGCTGTGTAGAGAATTTCCAAGTCCCTTGCGTGGTTTAAAGCCTTGACGTATCATCTATTTTGCTACCATGATTGAGGCATTGGAGAGAAAAGGCTGGGGAAATTGATTGCCTTCTTTTTGTTGATCAGCTACCACAATTTCAAAAGCCTGGTATACTGTATGCTCACTTCCCTCATTAGCTTTTAATCAATGGACAGAAGGAATGCGGTAAATTGACTGTTCATCTTCTCTATGGACCACAATTTCCTAGCTCTCATTATCAAACTTCAACATTTGGTGCAGAGTAGAGGGCACAACTCCTTCTGCGTGAATCCATGATCTTCCTATGAGATAGTTGTAGGATGTGTCCATTTCTAATATTTGAAATGTAATTTCAAAATCGACCAGACTGATTGTCAATACAAAGTCAATTTCCCCTATGGTATCTATTTTAATTCCATAAAAAGCTCGGACACACACATTGTTGGGAGGGATCGTCTTTGTTCTGATTTCTATTATTTGCAATGTTGACATTGGGCATATGTCCACCACGGAACCTCCATCTATCATTACTCCTTTGACGTAAGAACCTTTGCATTAGATGGTGAGACGCAAGGCTTTGTTTTTGGCAGCTGCCTCTGGAGGCAAATCATTCTTGTTGAATGTAACCTGATTAATAACGTAGAATATTTTCGCCATTTTCTCCAGCTGTTCCACAGAGGTTTGAATCGGCACGTAAGCTTCATTGAAAGTTCGCCAACACTTTTTGGTGCTCTGGAGAATTCATCAGCAATGATAATAAAGAGAGTTGCTCGGGAAACTTCTGGAGCTTGTCCACTACCTCAAAATCTGACATTTTCATCTTTCAAAAGAAGGCCTCCGCCTCTTAAGCATTTATGGACTTTTTGGATGGGAATCGCCTTGTGGTTGCATTGTTCACTTCTTCCAGATCCGAAAATCTCTTTGCAAGGTGGCCCTTTTGAGTTTCCCCAGTGATATCTTTGCCTTTGTGTGTTACGATATTTTCTTAGTAGTTCCATGGGACTGCAGAAGGGTCTGTCATTGTCTTCTGAGGCACGCGACTGATTACCACGGGCTCATTCAGCCTTAGAGGTTTAATCAGTCCCCGCACCACATAAGCTCCCTTGGGTATGTATAACATCTTGTTCAACTCAAATCTTCTTGGGGGACTCAAAGATGGCTATTTCTCTTGACCACCTCGTTGGATGTAAGAGGATGGTTTCCTTGGTGGGTGCCATCTCAGTTTTAATTTCAACCTTCTTCTCTGTTTCCGTGTGCTTAGCTTCACCCATTTCCTTTTCTTCAACCTTCTAGGGGGTAACCTTTGGTTTTCTGTCTGCATCAGCAATGGCTATTATGGCTTTCAAAACAGGGTCAAATTCTTTATCCTCACAAATCATCCCGATGACTGGCCCATTGTTGTGAGCCGGTAACGTGTTATTGGTTATGTTCGGGACATCTTCATCTCTTCGCACTATTTTCCTTTATTCTATTAGATCATCCACAGCTAGAGTCCAACAATTTTCGCAGTTGTGTCCTTCGGCTCCTGAATGATAAGCGCAACGTACACCCCGTTGATAAGAGAGTGACTCAAGGTTCCGCTTGTTTGGGGGCACGGGATGCAAGAGACCCATCTCAACAAATTTTGGGAATAATCTGGTATAAGATTCTCCTATCGGTGTAAAGTTTTGTCTTCTGGGTAGCTCCCTAGGACAGAAATTATTTTTGAGAGGGCGGGGATTATAGTTGTTTTGGGGAGGATAATTTCTCGGGGCCTGGTTTCTGTTGACCTTTTGTTGTCGTCGAGCGAATGGCTGGGTATTCATAACTGCATATGAGTGGAGAGCATAATGCATATCTTGATGAGGGTAGTAGTGTTGAGAGGTTCTTTCTGAGAACATGAGCATGGGGGAGTGGTGTCATCTCATGGCGGAGGCTGCCATTGAAGCTTCTTCTTTCTTTTTGTTTCTTGCGACTCCTCCTGCCCCACATTGTATTGCCTGGGAGGTTGCCTTTATGGATGACTGGCTCAGAATTCTTCCTATTTTCAAGAAATTTTATACCATCTCACCGATCTTGATTTCTTTCGCGAAATGATTGCCCATTACTGAAATCATATTTTGGAAATAATCTGCCTCCTTTGCCTGGGGAAAAACAGTGTCTATCTCATACATGGGCGGTTTTACTCTTGACTCTTGTTCGCCACTTGAAGGCATATTCTCTAAAACAGTCTGACAGTTTATTTTCAGGTTAGCCAAAAAATTTCTGTCCGGGGCAATTTCAATGTTATACAGGAATTGCCTTACGAAATATCGGGAAAGATCATCCCAGATACACCACCGTGTGATATCCTGGTTCACATACCATTCAAACGCAATGCCCACCAAAATCTGTCCAATGTATGCCATCAACAGTTCTCCTTTTCCCCCTTCCCCGCGCAATTGGTTGCAGTACTTTTTCAAATGAGCAATGCGGTCGCCATGGCCATCGTAGTTTTCAAACTTCGGCATTTTAAATCCTAGGGGAAGATGTACATGCGGGAGCATGCACAGATATGTGTAGTACACTTTCTTTTGCCCACTCAAGCCTTGCATGTTCTTCAAGCTCTGCTCAAGGCTTTTCATCTTTCATGATATCTTATCTTTTTCAGATGTTTTAGGAGTTTATCCTGAACTGGTGTGAGCTTATATGCTGGTTTAGGATAAATGTATGTGGGGTATGGGGGAGGCTCAGTTTGGTAATTGGGAGTTTGAAATGTGAAAGTCGTGGGATCAAACATAGGTGTTGGTACTACGGTCTGTGTGGTGGCTGCACATGGGGGAGCTGTAAAAATATTAAGGATTGTGCCACCGGTGAACACCTAAGGACGGACTTCAGAACGTGCTCCAACAAAGTTTTCTGGTATGGTAGGCTACCCCAAGATGATGTTTGGGTGGCTAATAGGAACAGTGGAGGTACCCCCGACCTCGGGAAGAGCTCAGGAAATCCAGGGATGGAACTCGGAGGCTCTCTTCTGTTTGTCCAAGCGTCCCACATCTCTATGACTCTCAGTCAAAGGATCTTATTTTCTTCAACTGCCACAGATTCTGAGGTCGCGATCCCTGCAATTGGTCTATCCTCTGAGATGGGAAATGCTGGCAAAGTCATTTTGGATGACACTTTTGTGCTTCCTTTTGATCTGGTGAAAATAGAAGCAATGCCATTTTACCACAAACCAAACACTGTTCCAAAGGCCTGTGACTGGAAACTAGAATTACAGCAAATGGTTAGGTTGGGATAGATAACAAACAGGAAATCGCATGTTGGGTGTGATGAACCTATATAGTTAACGGGTATCTATATGTTCGCACTGGTCGCATGTGTCATCCCGACATTTATTCCAAACTTCCTTTTGCTTTCTACTTTTAATTTCCTTGCTTTGGTTCAGTTCTTTTACGAATGCGGTCAAATCCTATGAAGATTGCCTACGTATCATGGCCCCCATGAATTAGACCGAGCATAGTTCATGAAAAATCTGATGGGAATAACAGGATATTTTGGAATTTTCAATTCATATAAAGACAAACTTTGGTTACAAAAACTAACAAAGTTAAAGGCAACTAACGGACTTGTACATAATAAAACATACAGACTTGAATAATGCGTAAAAGAAAGCACAGACTGATAGACTTTTTTAAGAGAAATACAATTTTCAGAAATCATGAATACATTAAGACTTCAACTAATTCTCGAGCTTGCGAGGCATCACTCGGACTTGCAACAGGCTTCCATGCTAAACTACATTGGAGATGGCGGAGGTCTTCAATCATTTGCCGAACAAAAGTCATGGCGGTGACAATGAACATGGATTTCGTCATATCTTCGTAACAGTTGCATTTTGTGGTGATGCAATGTGCGATTTCCCGTATCATTTTCTTAATAATACCATTTTCTTGCAAAATAAGCCCAATTTGCTCGACCCTCGCCTCTAGAGTTCGCTCTGCTACCTGATTCAGCTTCTGAAATTGCCGCAAATCCATCTCCAACCTTGCTATCACTGCATAACAATGTTCTCTTTCGGCTTTGAAATCCCCGACTTGCTTGGCCATTATGTTCTCAACAATGATGACCCTCCACTTTAAACATGCAATCTCATCGTTATTCCCTTCTTTTAATTGCTCAAGGATGTGGGATCGTTCCTCCGCACTTTTGGCCAATTGCTTCCAAACCCTTGATAGCTCACCTTCTGCCTTATTGAAATGAAACCCATACTCTATTCATTTCCGCGACAAATTTTCTATGATTCCTTCATCTTTTGTACTTCTAAAGGGATTTTCTGCTGCTGCTATCGTTTTCTGGATTTGGGCTCGTAATGCTTCATTTTCTTTAGTTAATATCTTCTTTTCCCCCTCACTGATTGTGGCTCGCAAACCATATTCCAATTGCAACTCTTTGATTTGCTTTTCCAATCTTCCTAGAGTGGCCATGTATTCATTCTCCTTTACTAGCCAATAACATTACTCTTGTTATGTTTCAATAAATTCTTGGAGATGCGGTCGTTTAGCCGGCCTTCCAGGATCTATTTCTTTTCTATACCAAGTTATGTATCCCGGTGCAACCTCGCCTTTAGATGTGTCATGTATTCGGGTACCCGCTGTCAAGTATTTCCATTCGCTCCACATCTGTTGTATGATGGCTTCAAGGAATTGACCATTGGGGCTTATCTCAATCGCATGGCGACTAATATCTTTGTCCCTGGGGATCATTTTGCATCTACCCAATTGTCTTAGTACTATGTACGACACATAGGGATGGATACTTTGGAGACCATCATGAGGAAATGAGGCTCAGTGGCCGGCATATACACGACATCATCCATAGGGAACCACCCTAATGTCCATTCTATCTGATTTTCAGTAATGACCCGGAGATGCGACACCCATTCTGTGACACCCTCAGGTACTCTAATCCTCTTAATCGTGTTGCAGGATTCTTTTATTCAGCTCTTTGTTGGTGACCCATAATTCATGAACCGAGGCCGGTTGCATAGATGCTCGATCATCCAGATTTTCAACAACAGTTACATCCTTCGAAGAAGTGTCCTCCCGCTTTACAGTGGGTTAGAGCATCGAAGATTTCAGATAAGATCATCGAAGCGAGGGTGTTTTTGGCCTGAGTCATTAAAGTGCTGACGACCCCTGATATACGTATTTTAGTATTCCCCTCCTTTCGCAGAAACACTAGATGAACTAAGAAAACTACCACGAATGCAAAACATCGATGCTCCTCCCATTTAAGAGAATTTCCTTTGCTACAAATATGGTTTTTGAGGTCATTGAATCCCCCGATATTTCAGTACCTCTGATATATTAACTGTGGGGTTCAAAAGCTAGCAGACATGTCCCGATTCTAAACTTTCCTACTGATTTTCAAGGAGTCCAGGAACTTGGTCACGGCAAGGGCTCTTGGTGCAATAGGTATTGGTGTTTCAACGGAATCGTATGGGTCCCACTATATCCACTTATTTCGTCCAATGTCGGTGCGAGTTCAAAATCTGAGAAGTTGAAGACATTGTGAGCCGGGTCCCAAAATGTGATGTGTGCTTCTACGATATCTCCCCTTGGGTTAATTTTCAACAAGCCAGTGTGCCTTCCCAGATGCATGTTAACCCTATTTTTCCCTGCATCCCCCAGGTCATTTCTCCGCGGTCACAACTCCAAGGGAGTTTTGTTCATGAACATTATTGTGTCCATTCTGCACATTTATTAAGGTGAATTAGTATCTTAAAATTTGACTATTTGAATCCACAAAAATATTAAAACCAGTTTAATTCTTAAAATTATGGCCCATCTTAATGAATACGGCCTTGTCACACTTCCAAAGGAAGGTTTTAAGGTTGTGCTCTCTTGTCGCTCAAAATAAGACTCGGAGGCGGCCATTTGTGCAGAATCAGCCTTCCGGTGTCCCTTGCGGTAATATTCGGTTGTCTCTGGCATCCCTAGATGTATTTAAGAAGATAATTAAAACTGGCCTTATTTGGTTATTTTTTGCGAAAGACAGGGTGGACCAGACGAGGGTTGCCTACGTATCTCGCTCCTGACGAGAATCAAATCGGCGTAGTTTAGGAAAAGACAATTTATTAAAACCAAAAAGTTATTGAAAACAACCCCATTTTCATATCCTTCTTTTGTGTTGTTAAAATCACGCAGCATTTCAGCGCTATTTGAGCATTGGTTTTACAAATGGTTAATCTCACAAAATCTAAAATTTCCTCTTTATTCACAATCCGATCAACATGCGAATCCAAAGCAAATAAATGCACAAGTAGCACGTAGCATTTATCAGGATGGTATTTTATTTCGGGTCACCTGTCATATATGGACCCAACCCCTTTGTTGAGTCCCCTAAGTCAAATGAATGATGCAAATAGGCATTCTTACAAGGAATCTGACATGAGGTCAAGTTATTATTATTTAAAAAAACCTTGGTATAAGGTCTAGACTGTGCACCCGGGCGGACAACTCGAGTCGAGGAGGGAGCTATGTATCGGGAACCAAAAGGCCATCTGACTTAGTAACTTGTCCGGGTCTTTCTTATTTTCAGGTATGACACTAACAGAATAGGGAGTCTCAACCAGTAAGAACATCCCCGGAGGTTAGAAGTGAAGGGTTTCGTAGCAATTTATGTGTACAATTAAAATAATATCAAAGCGGTAAATCATTTAGCACTTAGCATATACCATATAAATAAATCAAAGGAAGCAAAAAATAACAGTTATTCTAAGCTCAAATTCTTGAACCCTGAACCAGAGATTCTAGGTCCATATCATTTCCTTAGCAGAGTCGCCAGAGCTGTCACACCTCTTTTTTACATGACTACCCTGAAGGACGACACGTACAGTTCAATTAAAGATATTTTTTTATTCTCTTAGATGCTACATGATCTAGTGTGGGATTTGAGCTACAGATTCAGTATAATATTTCAAGATATTAATTGTTCGTAAGTAATTACCAGATTATTTTGATACTCATTTGATAAATCAAATACTGCAAATTAATGGCTAAGGTAAGAAAGTACGGTTTGTCTGGTTAGTGGTGCTAGTCGGGTGACAATCACATGTAAGGGGTGTATGGGTCAAAATCAAATCAGAGAAATTTGGCACACGAAGACAATAGGTCGAGGTCGGAAAATTATGAATAAAGGCGAGGTGGGATAGTGATGAAACATCTAGTTTGCTTTGGAATCCTCAAAGAGAATATGCTATTGAATATTCCCCATAAATGTACCTTTTTTAGGATTTTCAATGGATACCCCTTATAAATAGGAAGGGAAGACTTCTCAAAATGGGGGGCTCTCTCTTTCTCTCCCTCTCTCTAGAAATTTTGTAAACACTCCTCTTTAAAGAGATTACAGGATCTGTGATCCCGGGCCTCCATGATACCCAAAAGGGTCTTAAGGTTCTTATATTTGTCTATCATTTGTATTTATCAAATGAAAGAGGATACGCCTCACTCAAGATTGTGTGAATCTTTTTCTTTATTTGCATGTTATTGCCATTTCATATTAATTAATAGATCTCTCTTTGTGCCATTAAACCTGGCCATAATCACTGTCAGTATTTACACTCAACTATGTTTTTTCTATTCATTAATCATTTCTGATATTGAATTAATTATCCTTAACTAGGAGATACCCTCCATTCTCTTATTTAATTAGTCTAACAAAAAATGTCTCATGATTTTATTGCGCATATAATTTTTCCCCGTTTGTGGGGATTTTCTATGTAAAAAGTGTTCCCTCTAGATCTAAAATTTGATTATAGCAAGTTTGTAGAGTTGCGTCGTTGTTTGGGATTGCTGTACAAAAAGAGGATCAAAATCTATGCAAATATATATCTAGCTGAAAAAGGAAAAATTTCGGCGATTACAATGATCTTATTCTTATATGACTATGTACAGATTTATCATTACAACAATGATTCCTCCGACTCATAGACTAAATAGATCTCTCACAATTACCCAAAATTTCTTAAAACAAACATGACTAGTAATTGTTTTTGCTACGAAAATGAAATTTCTTGAACCTATTTCTCTCGACGGATGAAAGATACCCTTTTTCTCTTTCACTTTCCCTGTGCGTGGATTGTATTCGGTTGCAAAAGATTCAGCATACAAGATATTTTTCTTGAAGCTAATATATCTTCACCTCATATGAGGTCACAGACTCAGACTATATTGTCAACTTCATCATCATTAAAACTGCTTCCTACTAACCGCTTTTACCCTCCTAGCATTTCTTCGCACTAGATCAAATCGAGGTAAGAAATGATTTTATTTGGCTTAACTAACTATTTTTCTAAGCGGGATAGAATCTTGAGCATTCTCTTAGATGGCGAACAAGAAACACCTCATATTCTCCAATGCAAGTAGAAGCTAGGCAAAACTGGAACTCACCCAGAGGACACCCAAATTTCTCCAAAAATGGAACTCACAACGGGTTAACATTTCGACTAGCTCGAAATAACTCCCTTACGACCAAGGGCCATCGCGAAAAAGAGAGTTCAACCTTGTTCGAACTACGACAGATTTACATTTTTACCAGCTCGAAATAACACCCCTATGGCCAAGGGCCATCCTAAAAAAGAAGAGTTCGACCTCGTTCGAACCATGAAATCTTCACATTAACGGGTTCCTTATCTTGCCACAAGTCCATACATATCAAGAACTCCCAAATCTAAGCTCAAATGACCCATCAAATCCCAATTCGAAATACTAATACGCAGGTCCTAATTCTTCCGTGTTTATCTAAGATTCCATTAATTTCTTGGTTAAATCATGTATTTAGTTCATAGGACTCACCTCCAAACAATCCCAGTCGAAACCCTCTTCAATTTATCCCAAAAAGCTCCCAAGATGCTCAACACTGGAGGAAAATAACTTAGGCTCACGAATGAAATATTGTCAAAAACCTTCTGCCCAGCTAACATTTTACTCTATGCGAACACGAGGGATCTCTAGCCTTTGCGATGAACAAATCTTTCCTCTAATCTAATTACCCTTTGCAAACGCAGTGCCACATCCATTAACGCGATTCTTTGACTAATAGAACTACACAAACACGAGCCTTACGCCGCCAACATGGTGGAAAAATATTGCGGGACCTCAAATCCTCCTATGCGAATGCGACACTTGTCACGCAAACGCGGTGCATACTCGTAGGGCACTCTACGAACAAGATGATCATGTTGCGAACGCGAAGAAAAAAGACCACGGACCGAACTTTCTTATACGCGAACGCGGGCTCCTCACCGCAGATGCAAAGCTCCAGGACTTTCCCTTATGTGAACACGGACCTACCTTGGTGAACGCGAAGGCTAAGTCTAGGTTGCACCTACTGCTGCATTTTCTGCTACATTTCCGAATACAAAACTTCATGTTAGCCATCCGAAACTCAACCGAGACCCCGGGACCTCAACCAAAAGTACCAACAAATTCTAAATCATCGTTCAAACTTGTTCCAATCATCAAAACACCTCAGACAACACCAAAACAATTACATCAAATTCAAGCATAAGTTCTTCAAAAACTTCCTAAATACTCATTCGATCGGAAACTTAACCAAAAGACATCCAAATGACCTGAAATTTTTGGCACACATCCTAAATAACATAGTGAAGCTATAACAACTCTCGGAATTCCATTCCTACTCTCAGATCAAATCTCACTTATCAACTGGAATTCGCATACTAACTTTGCCAGTTCAAGCCTAATTCTACACCGGACCTCCGAACCAATTCTGATCGCGCTCTCAAGTCATATATCACCCAACGAAGCTAACCAAATAAAAGAAAATTTCTCCGAGCTCATATAAAAATAAGTCAACCCTTGGTCAAACCTTTCAAATTCAAAGCTTTCAACTAAGACTGGTCTTTCAAATGCATTCAAAATTTTCCCGAAAACCAAAACCAACGATCTACATCAGTCATAATACATTACACGGGAAAGTCACACCTGAGAAATGGCTATCAAATAACAAAAGCTTAAAATTATTGTTCGTGTCTTTACATTATGATAGCGGGTTTTAGTCACTTATTACACTCTGATTTGATGCTTTTTAATTGATTTTTAACTTTAATCGCTAGTGTTTTGCACTAATTATATCTTTTATGCACTGTAGGAGTTATTCTGAGCTATGTAGGTGTTATATTATAAATTCAAGTGATTTGTAGCTTTGATGACTGAGTAAAAGTTCAAGGAATCAAGCTGGGATTATGTTCGGGGATTAATGGATGATAGTTAAAGAACCAAACGGAGAATCAAGGGGGAATACATCGCATTGTCTTGTAAAATATCCATAATTTTTGGCTCAAAACTCCGTTTGGGATCCATAATATATAGTTGGATATCTTTTATAAAGGGATAAAATTTTCTTTGTTGGTAGCGTTGCAATTCCCCTTGGTTTTTCTTTTTGCCACAATTCTTCTCCAAGGGTTTTGTTTGAAACGGGCATAGTTAGTTTTTGTTGTTTTAGAACTAGGAAAACATGTGCTATGTTTTGAATTGAAGCAATATCTTTTATCTTTGTAATGCCTTGAGAATAGTGAGCACTTTAGTGGTAACTCTTAGGCTCAGTTTTTGACTGTTGTAGAAGTACCTTAAATTGTATGATCTTAACTTCGCTTAACTCATTTGACTAAAGTATCATGATGAGTTAAATCCTAAGTGAGTTATATGCCATGTTTGTGTAAGGTTTTTTTCATTCTGTGCATTGTATTTGATGTCTAGAACTTGCCCCGTATATTCCCAAAGTGAAATACCAATTATGTTCAGTCTTAAAAGTGATATATGCATTTCTTTGTTGAGCCATACATATATTCTACCCACCTAATTTTTATGTATCGTAGTTAACCCTTTGAGACTATAATCATATTTATTTGGCAACCACATTACGAACCTTATCCATTTGTTTTAATTAACCATCTATTTGAACCTCTTCATCTCATATGAGCACTTGAATTGTTATGAACTTTGTAAAAGTTAAAATGTGGGCTGGTTGGTTTGGCTTTTGGTCTGAACTAGTGAAATAAGGAAACGGAAGTGTTTATAAAAAAAAAAAGTAAGAACCACTTGAAAAGAGAAAAAGAAAAAAGAAATATAGTTAAATTTCTATGAAAAATTATTATTGATTGTGGTGACTTTTCATGTAATTGTGCTTCAAGAAGTGTGAGTTATTATATATTGATATGAAGCAAGAGTTATTGTTTGATATAAGTGTGGGATTTTAAAGTTAAAAGTGAATGTCTTAATCTACTTAGGGAGGTGTAATCACTCTTATATCTAAATGTATCATACCCATCCCTCAACCTACATTACAACCAAATAAATTCCTATTTGAATTTATACTAAATGAACTCGATTAGTAGATAATACACTATTAGCAAGCCTATGGTGAATCTTTGTGGTATATGAGTGTTTTTTTTAAGAGTGAGTGAGTTCTTTCTATCTTGAGTTTTTAAGTGTTTTTTAATTTTGTTGTGTGGAATTACTCTCTTTTGTTGTATAAGGGCGATTGATTCATGAAGAAAGGGTAATTTCAGTGAACTCGATGTAAGAGTTAGTGGGTGAGTTGCGAATAATGCATGGTACTTGTCAGCCAAATCTTGATATGAAGATGTTACACTCTCGTGCTTTGTCTAATTTAAATATTCTTGATGTGATGAGTTAGGAGAATTGTTTGAAAAGGTCGTGTCTACATAAAGTACAGTTTGACTAAATGTGGGGTGTTGATGATTGTTTATGATTGTATATTTTTGCCGCTTATTACACTCCAATTTACTGCACTTTAATTGAATGTATTTTAGTCGCTTATTACACTCGAATTTACAATACTTTAATTGTGTTTGAACTTTAATCGTTAGTGTTTTGCACTAAATATGTATTTTATGCCTTGTAGGAGTGATTCCGAGCTATGTAGGCGGTATGGAATGAAATTAAGTGATTTGGAGCTTTGAAGTCGGAGTAAAAGCCCAAGGAATCACGCTGTGATTGTATTTGGGGATCGAGAGATGATAGATAAAGAACGAAATGGAGAATCGAGCAGGCATACAACGTATTGTCTAGTAAAATACCCATAATGTTTTGCTAAGAACTCCATTTGGGGTCTATAATATATCATTGGAAAGCTATTTGAACGGCTACAACTTTCATGTTTTGATTTTTTGCAAATTCGCACTACCGCGCCATACACTGTGCAACAGCTGTGCAATTTTCCAATAGGAATCAGAAACCATTTCTCTAAAGTTTCCCACTGTTGGGCCGCACTATGCGATGTAGCATGTGGTGCAAGTGTACAAAATTTGCAGAGTGATTGTCCTATTTTGCTCAGGATAAGGGGTTTTCATCTGAGCGTGATCCTACATGGTATAAATACATGAAAAAGCACTATTTTGAGGACTTTTGACACATCATAGACCTAGAGAGACTATTTTGGAGGGGAATTCACGTGAAGGAGAACACACCACGCTTTGAGGAGGCTTCCATCTAGTTTTTCTTCTCTTTTCTTCTTTTAGTTTCATAGTTTATTAGTTCTAGAGTTTTGAGTGCTATATGAACTTTGTAGTTTGAAGATTCAATTGTTCGTAATATTTTATCATATTGATTTCTTTATTTCATCGTGCACTTAATTAGTTGAGAATTTGATAACAAACTGAATACTATGTACGAATCTAGGATTGAACTCGGGAGAGGGAATTCTAAATTGCATAGAAGAATGAGTAGAAAAAGATTTTAACTCTCGGGGGGTTGGGGGGGAGGGATTTGCTGTTAGGAAAGGAATATACCAAATACCCTAGCTTGGTTAATATACAGGAATTATTAATGCATTCTTGTTAATTCTAATTCCATAAAAATATAGGCATTAGACTAGCTTGAATAGGCAAGATGCACTTTGGGACAAGGCTACGAGCAATCTTAACCCTGTCAACCAATAAACCAGATATATTAATTGGATGATTTAAGTGGAAAAGTCAATGCAATTGTTAGCTAACTGATAACTCTAGAATATTCACTCACATTGAGTTCATCTCTATAAATCGCCAACTTATTTTCTTTAATTTCTGTGCTTGTTACATTTGATTAGTTTTAGTCAAATATTAATATATTAGGATTCACTTGAATAGATTAATTATTTGATTTAATTTAGTTGCTAGTTAATCACAAGTACATGTGAGTACAATATCTGGACTTAAAATCCTATATTACTTGTCAATCACATATACTTGCGTGGGCATTTTGGAGCATAGGGTTTTTAGCACCGTTGCCGAGAACTTAGAAGTTAACTATTCTACTAGATTAGATTTATTCTTTTTGCCTATTCAAGTTTTTATTATTTATTTTTAACTTAGTTTAATATTTTATTATCTTTGTTCATTGATATTTGTAGAAAGATAATTTGTCAAATATTGGCTATTCTTATTATGATGGTCCTTGTCCTTATTGTGGAGGACCGAACTTCGAGCAATATTATGCATCTCAATCTGTTATGTGGGATTTTGTAATCTATGTGGTTGTCGAGGTGGCTATTGGGATGGTTGTCCTAATTCTTACTGTCCTTATCAGAGTTCTTATTATAATATTTTTAATAATGTTTATGAGTTCGATAGCAGCAATGAAGTGGAGGATATGGAAAGCGTGGTTCGTATTATGCACATAATGAGGCATGTAGCCGAGCAACATGACATGATGATGAGGCAAGTTTCCGAACTACTAGATGAAAATCGAATGGCTATAAAAAAAAATTACTCCAGCAATCATGAGAATGAAGGCCGGTAAGGGGGAGTGGCTGAAGAGAGGGAGTTCCCACCAAAAGATAACTCAGAAGAAGCAGATATAGTGAGCCAATCTTGGCTAGAGGAACAAGCTGAACTGAAAAAATCTTATTAATTTCTAAGTGATAGTCTTTCAAATAAGACAGAACAGCTGATAGAAGGAAGATTTGAGCTCAGGCAAGAGATAGACCAATTTTGGCTCAGATATATATGACATGCTGGCTTAATTGAATAAAAAAGTTGAGGTATCTGATATTCTACAATAAATGTTTGTGGATGTTGGCCAGCTTCTGGATAGGAAAGAGAAATTCCAACTATTTGACCAAAATATTATTTGTGATGCCAAGGTTGACGAAAAGTGCAAAATTGAGGATGTCAAAAATAATTCAATTTTGGAGTTGAAGCGTATTGGACCACATTCTAAACACTTTTCAACATAGTGTTTTGTTGGTGACATGGGAATTTATCCAGCTGAGCATATGAATGAGTCAATGGATAAGGAACAAAGTGTTTATATTCTTAAACTTGCCACACCAAGGAGACAAAACCATATTCCTCACTTAAAGGCCAAAAAGTGCAAGATGTGATATCTATTGCTTGGTTCCTTTTTTTTACACCATTTCACCACGAATGTGATAGAAAAAATGATGGAAAACGCATAATTCATAATCTCAAGGTGGAGGAAAAAGTGGCGAAAGTGATTGGGTCGTGCCGCGACGTTACCTCAAGCGCTTGTTGGGAGGCAACCCAATTTTATTTTTCTTTTTTACTTTTGATTTATTTTTATTATTGTGTCATTATTTGTACTGTTTTCGTTTTTTATATTTTGTAGGAGTACTAGCATAACCAATAGGCATGTGCAAAAGCAAGTAGGTGGATAAAACTAAGTGTGAGGTGCACAAGAGATCAAACCTAGGAGAAGTCTAAATATCTCGTGCGCTGCTAATTATTCGCGTTTGGTCTTACAGGGAGTCTCTTTTAACCTCTTGTAATTTTCATTGTGGATTCACGACATTACATAATTTTAAGTGTGGGCTGAGGAGATTGTCTGTATGATTTCTGTGCTATTTTAGCTTAGTTCTAACTTAGCATAGAGTTTTCGTAAAAACAAAATAAATGTATGTATATATATGTATATATAAATGTATATATATATATATATACACACACACACAAACACACACAATTCCCGCGATGGAGTTCCTAGACAGTTTCTTGAGGCACTTAAGTATAAAGAAAAAAGACAAAAAAAAAAAAAAATCTTTGTAGGTAGTGTAACAATTCCCCTTGGTTTTTCTTTGTGCCGCTAGTTCGTTTCCAAGTGTTTTTCTTAGGTTATAGTTAGTTTTTGTTGTTTTAGAACTAGGAAAACTTGTTCTGTGTTTTGACTTGAAGCAATATCTTTTAACTTTGTAATGCCTTGAGAATAGTAAGTACTTTAGTGGTGACGCTTAGGCTCAGATTTTGACTTTTGTATAAGTACCTTAAATTGTATGATCTTAACTTGGCTTAACTCCTTTGACTAGAGTACCTTGATGAGTCCAATTCTGGGTGAGTTATATACTATGTGTATGTAAGGTTTTGTTTCATTTTGTGCATTCTATTTGATTTCTAGAACTTGCCCCATATATTCCCAAAGTGAAATAGCAATAATGTTCAGTCTTAAAAGTGATATAGGCATTTCATTGTTAAGACATACATATATTTTACCGACCAAATTGTTATGTATCGTAGCTAACCCTTTGAGACTGTAATCCTATTTCTTTGGCACCCACAGTACGAACCTTATCCATTTGTTTGAATTAACCATCTATTTTAACCTTTTCACCTCTCATGAGCACTTGAATTGTTATGAACATTGTAAAAGTTAAAATGTGGGGTGGTTTGTTTGGCTTTCGATCCGAACTAATGAAATATGGAGAACGGTAGTGCTTTGAAAAAAAAAAGTAAGAACCACTTGAAAAGAGAAAAAGAAAAAAGAAATTTAGTTATATTTCTATAAAAAATATTATTTGATAGTGGCGACTTTTGATGTAATTGTCTTTAAAGAAGTGGGGAGTTAATATATATTGATGTGATGTAGGATTTATGGTTTGATATAAATGTGGGGTTTTAAATGTTCAAGTGTATGTCGTAAAGTTCTTAGGGAGGTATAATCACTCTTATATCTAAATGTATCCTATCTGTCCCTCAGCCTACATTAAAACCAAATAAAGTCATACTTGATCCTAGATTGAATGAGCTCGATTAGTAGCATAATACACTACAATCAAGCCAATGGTTAATCTTTGTGGCATATGAATGTTATTTCCTAGAGTGGGTGAATTATTTCTATCTTGAGTTCCTAAGTGTTATTAAATTTTATTGTGTGCAACTACTCTCTTTTGTTGTGTGAGGGCACTTGATTCAAGAAGGAAAGGTAATTTCAGTAACCTCGATTTTAGAGTAAGTGGATAAGTTGCAAATAATGTGTGGTACTTGTGAGTGAAATCTTGAGGTGAAGATGTTACAATATTGTGCTTAGTCTCTTTTAAATGTTTTTAGTGTGATGAGTTAGGAGAATTATTTAAAAAGATTGTGTCTATATAAATTATTGTTTGATTACTCGAGGACTAGCAATGGTTTAAGTGTGGGGTGTCGATGATAAACTATAATTGTGTATTTTAGTCGCTTATTACACTGTAATTTACTGCACTTTAATTGAGTTTGAACTTTAATTGTTAGTGTTTTGCACTAAATATGTGTTTTATCCCCTGTAGGAGTTATTCTGAGCTATGTAGGTGTTATCGAATGAACTCAAGTGATTTGGAGCTTTGAAGTCTGAGTAAAATTCCAAGGAATCAAACCGGGATTGTGTTCGGAGATCGACGGATGATAGTTAAAGAACGAAACGGAGAATGGAGCAGGCATACATCGCATTGTCTAGTAAAATCCCAAAACGTTTTGCTCAGAACTCCATTTGCACTCCATAATACATCGGAAATCTATTCTAATGAGATACAACTTTCATGTTTGTATTTTAATAAATTCCCACTACCGCGCCGCACACTGCACCACAGCGTGCGCCGCACTTATGCAATTTTCCAACAGGCTTCAGAAAATAGCTCTTTGAAGTTTCCGACTATTGCACCGCACTGTGTGATGCAACATGCGGCACAACTTTGCAAAATTTACAGAGTGATTGTCCTATCTTGCTCGGGAGAAGGTGTTTCCGTCTGAGCCCGATCCTACTTGGTATAAATAAATGTAAAAACGCTATTTTTAGTACTTTTGACACATCTTAGACACAGGGAGTCTATTTTGGAGGGGAATGCATGTGAAGGAGAACACACCACGCTTGGAGGAGGCTTCCAACTAGTTTTTCTTCTCTTCTCTTTTCTTAGTTTTATATTTCATTAGTTTTTGTGTTTTGGGTGCTACATGAACGTTGTAGTTTGAAGCTTGAATTGTTCTTATTATTTTATAATATTGGTTTGTTTATTCAATATTGTTCTTAATTATTTGACTGCTTGATCACCAATTGACTACTATCTATGAATCTAGGATTGCACTCGGGAGAGGAAATTCTAGATTGTATATAAGATTAAGTGGAGCAAGATCTTAACTCTCAGGGGGAGATGATTTGTAGTTTGGATACAAATATACCAATTCGGCTTGCTTGATTACTATACAAGAATTATTAATGCGTTCTTGTTAATTCTAATTCCATAGGAATATAGGAGTAGACTAGCTTGAATAGGCGAGTTGCTCTTGGGGAGAAGGCTACGAGCAACATTGACCATGTCAAATAATAAACCAGATAAATTAATTGGACGATTTAAGTTAAATACTCAAAGAGATTTTTAGAGAACCCATAACTCTAGAATATTCACTCACATTGAATTCGTCTCTATTATTCGCCAGCCTATTTTCTTTAATTTCGTTGTGTTTTACTTTATATTAGTTTTACTTAAATATTCATACATTAGGATTCACTTGAATAGATTAATTGTTTGAATTAATTTAGTTGATAGGTAATCAAAAGTTCTTGTGGGTAGGATATCTAGACTTACAATCCTATATTATTTGTCGACCACGTATACTTGCGAGTGCGTTTGGGAGTTAAAATATTTTGGCGCCGTTCCGGAGACTTATATGTTAACTATTCTACTAGATTGGACTTTTATTTTTTGCCTATTCATGTTTTTTCTTATTTTTAACTTAGTTTAATATTTTATTATCCTTTTTCACATTATATCTTGGAATGATAATTTGTCGAACATTGGTTCTTCTTATCATAGTGCTCTTTGTCCATATTGTGGAGGACCGCACATTGGGCAAAATTGTGCATCTCAATTTGTTGTGTGGAAAATTTGTAATGTATGTGTGATGACCCGACCGGTCATCTCATGAGTTACCGCACCGTTGTCTCCATTTCTTCTTCTAATTTCTTTAATTATTGGTTTTATATGTGATTGGGTTAGTTGGCTGGGGTTCGGAAAGGTTTTGAGAAGGTTTGAGACACTTAGTCTCTTCTAAGAAGGCATAAGTTAGAGAAGTCAACAAGATGTTGACTTATGTGTTAGAGGGCTCGGATGTGAGTTCTGATGGTTTGGATAGCACTAGGGATTATTTGGGACTTAGGAGCGTGATCAAAATGTGTTTTGGAGGTCCGAAGTAGATTTAGGTTTGAATTGGCAAAATTGAGTTTGTTTGCGTTTTTATATAAGGGTCGGAATGGATTTTCGAAAGTTACAGTATCTCCATTTAGTGCATTTGGGATATGTGAGGAAAATTCAATGTTATGGACGTGATTCGGTATACTTTTTGATCAAAAGCGGAATACGAAAGATTTTAGAACCTTAGGATTGAATTCTATGTATTTTGGTGGTTTTGATGTTGTTTGAGGTGTTTATAAGATTGGTACAAGTTTGTATATGGTTATGGGATATGTTGGTGCTTTTCGTTGACGTCTGGGGGGGGGGGGGCTCGGAGTGATTTTGGATAATTGGAAGGAGTTTGAAGTTTAATGCAGCTGTAGATTTTTGCTGCTTCTGGTATTTCCGCACCTGCGGATTGGGGACCGCAGGTGCGTCGCCGCATAAACGAAAGATGGTTGCAGAAATGGCCAAGGTGCATTTGGCAGGGACAAAATTTGACCGCACCCACGATGGTGCAGATGCGTATGGGTCACCGTAGATGCGGTGAAGCGGACTTAAGCGAGGACTGCAAATGTAGTGGTCAAGACCGCAGATGCGGAAACGTCTGTACAGAACATATAAGTTATTTCCTTCACGATTTTCAGAGGGTTCCTTCAGTTTTTAACACAAATTTGAGAGCTTTGGGCGATTTTGTAGAGAGAATTCAAGAAGAACTTATTCAGGTAAGAATTTTCGACTAAAAAACTCGATTATATGGTATTAATGCATGGATTAGTGCTGTAAATAAAGGTCAAAATTTTAAAAAACTAGGGCTTAGAAACCTAGGCGGTTGATTGAGGATTTGGAACACCATTTGTGGTCAAATTATGTAACATTTTATACATAAAAGGCCTAAAAATGCCACTCAACTTTCAGAAATGGTATATCTATGCCATTCGTTAAAAAAATACTCATTTTATGCCACTGCCGTTAAAGAAATGGCCCATCCATGCCATTATAGACTAATGGCAGTGGCATGGATGGACCAAATAAAAATTGTGTTCTTAGTCAATAATGGCAATGATGAGCCATTTCTTTAGTGGCGGTGGCATGAAAAATACAAATTTTTTAATGGATGGCATGGATAAACCATTTCTGAAAATTGAGTGGCATTTTTTGGCCCTTTTCTCTTTTTATATGAATGAACTCGTTGGGAGATAAGGAATCTAATGACGTGAATTTTATCAAATTCTGAGACGTGAGCTTGGGGGTCATACCATTAGCATATTTTCAAGTGGGCTTCATACCATTAGAATAAATTAATGGTTATGTTCTTATTTTCATAGATTCGGAGCATCCGGAGATCATGTCAAAATGCAAAGGCATTGCTAATTAAACTTTGGGCCGAATTGAGGTGAGTAATGATTTTAATGCTATCTTGAGGGTATGAAACCTTGGAATTGCACAGTTTTCGGCTATGTTGAGGTGACAGACATGCTAGATGACGAGCATTGGGTCGTTCACCATATGGGATTGTGACTTAGTCCATCCCGAATGACTATTATATTGCGTATTTGACAGATAATTGTTTGATATTATTATATTTTGAACTACATGCCATATGTAGCTTTGTGCCAACTCTTTGAACCTATAGAGGAAATAATATGGTATTTTTTTCCTAACTTTGTTATTTTGTTATGGTGCTCATTCATGCAATATTTTCACTATATTAAAAAATCAGCTATATTATTCTTTTTTGAATACATTAAATGATATTTTCAAGGATATTTGAGCTAAGCTTAATATTTTACTGTTTCCCGGGGATTTACTAGATTCTCAATGAGTAAGGCCGAGGGACTGTATTGTGAGGATACGTTTGGGTTGAGTTGCACAATAGTGATATACTGACTATGATAATAAGTCCGAGGGCTTGAGATTGTATGCCACGAAGTGGCTTGATATTGATATGAGGCCGAGAGCCTGTGTATGATGTCACGAGATGGCTTGATATTGTGCTTGGTCTGTACGGGGCTCCTCACAGTGTCTCTACATCCCAGTTAGCGCGGGTACCCATTGTGATGTGAGATATAGCATGAGGGGATGCCATGGTCCTATGATATTGCCAGAGGGGCCGATTCTGTTGTACTTTGCCCGAGGGTAGTTCTTATGCATTTACCTTTCTAATTGTTTTTCCTATATATTGTTTGACTGCTTTAAAGTTGTTTATGACATTTCAATACTTAATTATATTTATTGAATTTGTAATGGTTATAGCTTAATGTTGTGTTCAACGAGATTTCATATAGCTAAGTCTTCATTTATTTTTATTATTCACTGGGTTGGAGTATTCACTTTACTTCATGCACCTATATGTACAGATTCGAGCACTACAGGTCCTGCTACAGAGGGTTGAGAGTTGTCAATAGGTTTTTCGGAAATTACTAGTTAGCTGTCCGGCGACTTGCAGCAAAGTGCTATCTCCCTCTATCCTATTTCCTTTTTATTCACTTATGTAGTAGTGGAGTAGACTTTCAGACTTGTAGTACTGTTTTAGATGCTCATGACTGGTGACATCCGATTACATTTTGTGGTTGTTTTTATTTCGCATATTATACTATATTTGGGATTTTACTTCTATAAAAGACTTAATGTTTACTATTCTAATTATTTTGAGTGAATTGAAAAGTGTGTCGGCTAGACTTGTCTTCACGAGAGGTGCCATAATGGCCTAGTCCGGGTTTATGGTCATGATAAGTTAGTATCATAGCCTAGGTTACATAGGTCTCACATTCCATGAGCAGGTTTAGTAGAGCCTCATAGATCGGTACGCAAATATTCGTAGTTATCCTCGAGGGGCTGCAAAACCTTTAGGGAAATTCCCTATTCTTGAAATTCTTGTCATGTGTATTTGTTAATTCGAGAACTTAACTTCTGTTGTTCTATTCTTTCACAGATGGTGAGGACACGCACTACCGTTTGGGTTGATGACCACCAGTACCACCAACTAGAGCCACTAGGGGCTAAGGACGAGATAAAGGCAATGGTAGGGACAAAGGTGTAGCCCATACGGCAGCTAGGACAGCACCTGCAGATCCACTAGTCGCTCCAGTTCAGGATCAAGTCCCAGTTGTGGACGCATACGCAACACCAGCTCAGGCTAGTCCATTGTGATTCTAGGTCTTCAGGAGAGTTTGGCCCAAATATTGATAGTATATACGAGGCTTGCTCAGGAGTCGCAGTTTCTACTACTGCAGCCACTTCTGAAGCAAGGGGAAGGCTTTTATTCTGCAACCACCCGCACACCTTATCCGATAGTTCAGGAAGTGCAGACACCGGAGGCACAACTAGCCCAACCGGTGGTAGCTCCTCAGGGTTATATTGATCCAGTTATGTCAGAGGACAAACAACGAAGATTGGAGAGGTTTGGCAGACTCCAGCCTCCTATTTTTAGTGGCATAGAGGGCGAGGATGCCTAGGGTTTCATTGACAAATGTCATATGATTCTTTGCACTGCGGTTATAATGGAGACCAGTAGGGTTGCATTCACCCCACCTTTCAGTTTACTAGAGCTACCTTAACTTGGTGGGCGGCATATGATAGGTGTAGGCCTGTTGGTTTGGCAACTCTTACTTGACAGCAGTTCTCCGCTCCATTTATGGAGAAGTATGTCCCACAGTCCCGCATGGAGGAGCTACATAGGCAGCTCGAGCAGTTACGACAACGGGATATGACTATTACTCAGTACGAGATAAGGTTCTAAGAGTTATCTTAACATGCTATTTGGCTAATATCTATAAAGAGAGAGAGGATCAGGAGGTTTGTTGATGGCCTTATCTACCAGCTTCGGGTTCTCACGACCAGGGAGAGAGTGTAGGGTGCTACATTCGAGGAGGTTATGGATATTGATTGTGAGATTTAATCAGTTTGCCACAAGGAGCACGAGGAGAGGGAGGCCAAGAGTCCTCGAAGACATGGTAGTTTTAGGGATTCTCCTTCTAGGGGCTTGTTTCAGCATAGCAGATACAATAAATACAGGCGTGCTCATTCAGCTCGCCCAGGTTATCATGGGGCATCATCAGACCATGCTTCTCACGGTTCTCAGCACAGTCATTCTTCGCTCAGTGCACTTCAAACCCAGGGTCATCCCGTGCTCCAACAGTTCAAGATTATTTTACGTCAGGTGCATCTGCTAGTTATTCTGGCGCTAGGGGTTCCCTTCTGTCCCCGTCTCCAGAAATCAGAGGTTCTATGAGTGTGAATAGATGGGTGACATGTGGAGGCAGTGTCCTCGTCGCGCTGGGAGTTCATCTCAGAAGAAGGGTCAACCATTAGCTTCAGCCCCAACCACTTCACCACCTACCTAGCCAGCTAGGTGTGGGGGATAGTCATCTAGGGGTCTCCGTAGAGGGGGAGGTTGGATTAGAGATGGCTAGTCTCACTTCAATGCACTTCTAGGTAGGTGTTATGCGATTGCTTTACAAGCGATGATTATAAGTATTATATCAGTCTGTCACAAGAATGCTTTTGTGTTATTTGACCCTGGCTTTGCTTTACCTTATATGTCAAATTATTTTGCCCATTATTTGGATATTTCCTGCGAGTCCCTTGTTTCTTCTGTTCATGTTTCTGCGTCAGTGGGTGATATTGTTGTGGTACACTGTATGTACCGGTTGTATGTTGTGGATATTATGGGCCTTGAGATCCGAGTAGATCTATTATTATGCATGGTGGACTTTCGATGTTATTTTAGGCATGGAGTGGTTATCTCTATAACATGCTATTTTGGACTGTCATGCCAAGAGAGTGACTTTGGCTATGCCTGGGAAGCCACGGATTGAGTGTTCAATCGATTATGTTACCAGCAAAGTGATTTCTGTCTCAAAGGTCGAGTCTGTGGTTGGGAAGGGTTGTCTTTCATATATAGCCTTTGTGAGGGATGTTGGTTCGGAGACTCACATCATTGACTCTATTCCAATTGTGAGGAATTTTCTTGATGTATTCCCTGCAGACCTGTCGAGTATGCCTTTGAACAGGGATATAGATTTTTGTGTTGACCTGGGGTCGGGCACTTAGACCATTTTTGTTCCACTATATCGTATGGAACCAGCAAAGCTGAATTAGTAAAAGGGACATCTTTAGAAACTCCTGGATGAGGGGTTCATTCATCCTAGTGTGTCACCAAGGGGTGCGTCAGTTCTCCTTATGAAGAAGAAGGTTGGCACGATAAGAATGTGCATTGATTACAAGCAGTTGATCAAGGTAACAATAAAAAACAAGTATCATTTGCCTCATATCGATGATTTATTCGACCAACTTCAGGAAGTGAGAGTGGTTTCAAAGATTGATCTTCGTTAAGGTTATCACTAGTTGAAGATCAGGGACTCAGATATTCTTAGCAAAAAAATATCATGACCGGATAGGATCATTATGTGTTCTTGGTAATGTCTTTCCAGCTAACCAATGCCTAAGTAGCATTCATGCATTTGATGAACATCGTGTTCTGATGGTATCGCGACTCGTTTGTCATAATCTTCTTTGATGATATTTAGGTATACTCACGTAGTGAGGAGGATCACGTGAAGCATTTGAGAGTGGTGTTGCTGAGATTATGAGAGGAGAAGCTTTATCCAAAGTTCTCCAATGTGAGTTCTAGCTTAGTTCAGTGGCTTTCTTGGGGCACATGGTGTCCAGCGAGGGTATTCAGGTAGACCGAAATAAAACAGAGGCGGTTTAGAGTTAGCCCAAACTATCCTCAACTATAGAGATTTGTAATTTTCATGGCTTGGTGGGTTATTATTGTCGGCTTGCTTAGGGATTTTTGTCTATTGCATTGCCCTTAACCAAGTTGACTCAGAAGGGAGTTTCATGTCAATGGTCTAATGAATGTGAGGGAAGCTTTCAGAATCTCAAGACTACCTTGACCACATCTCTAGTGTTAATACTGCCATCAACTTCAGGTTTTTACACCGTGTATTGTGATACTTCAAGAGTTGCCATTGGGTGTGTTCTGATGTAAGAAGGAAAAATTATTGATTATGCTTATCCTCATCTTATTACTCATGAGAAGAATTACCTTGTTCATGATTAGGAGTTTGCTACGATTGTTCATTGTTGAAGATTTGGAGGCATTAATTATATGGGGTGTCTTGTGATGTGTATACTGATCATTGTAGCCTCCAACACTTTTTCAATTAAAAGGATCTCAATTTGAGCCAGTGAAGGTGGTTGGAGTTGCTTAAGGATTATTACATTACTATCCTGTATCACCCGGGATGGACAATGTGGTGGCCGACTCTTTGAGCCGAAAGGCAATGAGTATCGGGACTTTGGTGTATGTTCCAGTTGGGGAGAGACCTCTTCCAGTTGATGTTCAGGCCTTGGCCAATCGGTTCATGAGGTTAGATATTTTGGAGCCTTGTCGGGTATTGGATTGTCTGATTTCTCAGTCTTCTTTATATGATCGTATTAGAGAGCGCCGGCATGATGATCCGCATTTTCTTTTTGGAGGACAGAGTTCAACATGATGATGGCAGAGATGTGACTATGCGATATTATGGAGCATTGAGAATGTTAGGCCGGATATGTTTGCCCAATATAGACGGGCTTCGAGAGCTGATTCTGGAAGAGGCCCATAGCTCGCGATATTCTATTCATCTAGAAGCTGTGAAGATTTATCAGGATATATGACAGCATTATCGATGGAGAATAATGAAGAATGACATTGTGGGATTTGTAGCTCGGTGTCTCAATTATTAACAGGTGAAATATGAGTATTAGAGACCGGATGGCTTGCTTCAATGGATGGATATTCCAAAGTGGAAGTGGGAGCGAATCACTATGGACTTTGTAGTTGGACGTCCACAGACTTTGAAGAAGTTCGATGGTGTTAGGGTGATTGTGGATAGGCTAACCAAGTTTGCGTACTTCATTCCTTTGTGTACAACCGATTCTTTGTAGTGCTTGGCAGAGATCTACATCCGGGAGATTATTTGGGTACATGGTGTCCCAGTTTCCATTATTTCATATCGGGGCAGGCAGTTTACTTTGCAGTTTTGGAAGTCTGTACAGTGAGAGTTGGGTACTCGGGTGATTTTTGCACAACCTTTTACCGTCAGATGAACGGGCTGTCTAAGCGCACTATTCAAATATTTGAGGATATGTTCTGCGCTTGTGTCATTGATTTTTGAGTGTCATGGGATCAACTTCTACTGCTTGCAGTGTTCTCTTATAACAATAGCTAACAATTGAGTATTCAATGTTCTCGGAGTGTCATGTGGCTTTGTGTGGGACGCTGCATGGATCTCCAGTTAGTTGGTTTGAGCCTGGCAAGGCCAAGCTATTTGGTATCGATTTAGTGTAGGATGCTTTTGACAAGGTGAAGGTGATTCAGGAGAGTCTACGTACTGTGTAGTCGAGACAAAAGAGCTATGCTGATAGAAAGGTTCGTGATGTGTCCTACATAATTAGTGAGAAGGTTCTTTTGAAGGTTTCACCCATGAAGGGTGTTATGAGGTTTGGAAAGAAGGGTAAATTGAGTTCACGGTTCATTGGACCTTTTGAGGGACTTCGAAGGATTGGAGAGATGGATGATGAGCTTGCTTTGCCACCTAGTTTTTCGAATATGCATCCGGTATTCCATGTTTTCATGCTCCGGAAACATGTTGGGGATCCGTCTCATGTTCTGGATTTCAGCACAGTTCAATTGGAGGGTGATGTTACTTATGATGTGGAGCTAGAAGCTATTATGGAGCATCAAGATTGAATGTTGAGATCAAAATATATAACTTTACTAAAAGTGAAGTGGAGAGGTCAGCCTGTGGAGGAGGCTACCTGGTAGACTGAGCAGGAAATGCAGAGGAGATATCCTCACCTATTCAAGGCTTCAGGTATGTTTCTTGAATCGTTCGAGGATGAAGGTTTGTTTAAGAGGGGTAGGCTATGATGAACCGACCAGCCGTCTCATGAGTTACCACTCCGTTTCCCCGTTTTTTCTTCTAATTTATTTAATAATAGGTTTTATATATGATCATATTGGGTGGCTTGAATTCGGAAAGGTTTTGAGAAGGTTTGAGTCACACAGCCTCTTTTAAGAAGGTTTAAGTTTGAAAAATCAACTGGATGTTGACTTATGCTTTAGGGGGATCGGATGTGAGTTCCATTAATTTTTATAGCTTCGGGGGATGATTCGGGACTTAGGAGCATGATAAAAATGTGTATTGGAGGTCCAAGGTAGGTTTAGGTTTGAATTGGCGAAATTGCATTTTTTGGCGTTTTTCGGTTGAGTGGTGAGAGTTTTATATAGGGGTCGGAATGAAATTCCCAAAGTTCAAGTAGCTCCATTATGTCATTAGGGATATATGTGCATAATTTCAGGTCATTCGAAAGTTGTTTGGTATACTTTTTTATCAAAAGCGGAATGCGGAAGATTTTAGAACCTTTTGCTTGAATTCAATGTGTTTTGGCGGTTTCAATGTTGCTTAAGGTGTTTTAATGATTGGTACCAGTTTGAATAAATTTATGGGATATGTTAATGCTTTTGGTTGAGGTTCCGGGAAGCGTCAGGGTGATTTCGGATGGTTGATGGAGAGTTGGAAGTTTGATGCAGCTGTAGATTTTTGTTGCTTATGGTATTTCCACGCCTGCGGAATGGGGACCATAGGTGCGGTGCCACATATCGAAAGATGGGCCGTAGAAGCAGCAAGAGGTACATTTGGCTAGGACCGCAAAAGTAAAAATTTGACCTCACCTCCGATGGCGCAGATGCGGATGGGTCACCGCAGATATGGAAAAGTGGACTTAAGTGAGGACCGCATATGCGGTGGTCAAGACCCTAGATCCCGTGGGATGACTGCAGATGCATAAATTTCTGGACAGAACATATAAGTTATTTCCTTCGCTATTTTCAGAGTGCTCCTTTGCTTTGTAACACGAATTTGAGAGCCTTGGGCAATTTTTAAGAGATAATTGAAGGAAAACTCATTGAGGTAACAATTTTGGACTTACAAACTCGATTATATGGTACTAATGCATGGATTAGAGCTATAATTAAAGGTATAATTTGAGAAAACTATGTCTTAGAAACCAAGGCTATTGATTGAGGATTTGGAAGACCATTCGTGGTCAAATTTTGGAACTTTTTATATGAATAAACTTGTGGGGAGATAAGGAATCTAATGACGTGAATTTTATCGAATTCCATGACGTGAGCCTTGGTGTCGGGTTTTAGTAATTTTGGGAATGGTGATGTTTTTCGGTTATTTTGGAGTGGGATTCGTCCCTTTAGCATAAATTAATGGTTATGTTCTTGTTTTGGTAGATTCAGAGCATCCAATGATCAATTCAAAGGGTAAAAGGCATTGCGAGCTATGTTTTGGGTTAGATTGAGGTGAGTAATGATTTTAAATGTTATCCTAAGGGTATGAACCCTAGAATTTCACAGCGTTCGGATATGTTAAGGTGACACACACGCTACGTGACGAGCGTGGGGTCGTGCATAGTTGGGGATTGTGACTTAGTCCATCTTGAATGACTAAATTTTAACTTGTATCTGATAGTTAATTATTTGATATTATTATATTTTACTAAATGGCATGTGTAGCTTTGTCCCAACTGTTTGAACCCTTAGGGGAATTTAAGGGTATTTTCCTCACTATTTGATTTCATACCGGTGCTCAGTCATGCTATATTTTAACTATTTTAAAAACTCAGCTATGTTATTTTGTTTTGAACACATTAAATAATAAGTCCAAAGATATTTGAGCTAGGCTTCATATTTTACTATTGTTCGAGGGGCTTACAAGATTCTGACTGAGTAAGGCCGAGGGCCTGTATTGTGAGGATGCTTTTGGGTGATGCTGCATGCATCAGTGATATGCTGATTATGATAATGAGGTAGATGGCCTGAGATTGTACGCCAGGAAGTGGCTTGTTGTTGATATGAAGCTTAGAGCTGATGCCACGAGATGGCTTGATGTTGCGCTTGGGTAGTAAGGTGCACCTCCTGGAGTCTTTACACCCCCATTGAGCATGGATACCCATTGTGATATGAGATATAGCCCGAGGGGCTGCTACAGTTCCTGTGGTATTGCCCTAGGGGCTGTTGCGGTTCTGTGATATTGCCCGAGGGGACGGTTATGTTGTACTTTTCCCGAGGGGCAGTTCTTATGTGTTTACCTTTCTAATTGTTTTTCCTATATATTGTTTGACTACTTTAAAGGTGTTTATGAGATTTAACTGCTTAACTATATTTATTGATTTTGTTATGCCTCTTATAGCTTAATGTTGTGTTTAACGTGATTTCATAACGCTCGGTCTTCATTTATTTTTAATAAGCATTGAGTTGGAGTACTCACTTTACTCCAAGCATCCTTATGTGCATATTCGAGTGCTACAGGTACTACTAGCGAGGGTTAAGAGCTATCAGCAGATTTTTCAGAGATTACTAGGTAACTGCCTGGCAATTTGCAGCCTAGTGCTATCTCCCTCTATCCTATTTCCTTCTGATTCAGTTATGTAGTAGTGGGGGTAGACTTTCAGATTTGTAGTATTGTTTTAGATGCTCTCAACTGGTGACAACCCGATATCAGGCTGTGTTGGTTTTTATTCCGTGGCTTATACTATATTTGGGATTTTACTTCTATTAAAGATTTAGTATTTACTATTTTAATTGATTTGAATTAATTAAAAAGAGTGCCGGGTTACCTTGTATTCACGAGAGGCACCATCATGAGTAGGTCCAAGTTTAGGGTTGTGACTGTGTGTGGTTGTTATGGTGGGCATTAGCATGGTTTCCCTAATTATTATAATCCTTCCCAGTGTTCTTAATATAATTTTTTTAATAATGTTTATGAGTTTGATAGCAGCAACAAAGTGGAGGATATGGAAAGTGTGGATCGTATTATGGACATGATGAGGCTAGTAGCCGAGCAACATGACATGATGATGAGGCAAGTAGTCGATCAACAAGATGAAAATCCAAAGGCTATATAAAAAATTAGTGCAGCAATCATGGGAATGAAGGCTGAGGTAGAAGAAGTAGTTGAAAAGAGCGAGTTCCCACCAGAAGATAACATCGAAGAAGTAGATTTAGTGAGCCAGTATTGGCTAGAGGAACAAGCTCAACTGATAAACTCTCATGAATTTCTCTGTGATGGTCTTTCAAATATGACAGAAAACTAAAAGAAGGAAGAACTAAGCTCAGGCAAGAGATAGACCAATTTGGCTCAGATATCCATGACATGCTGGCTCAATTGAATAAAAAGGTTGAGGCATCTGATGCCCTACAACAAGTTTTTGTGGATATTTTCTAGCTCGTGGAGCGGAAAGAGAAATTTCAATTATTCGACCAAAATATTATTAATTATCCCATGGTTGATGAAAAGTGCAAAATTTGGAATTGACCCAGTTGAGCATATGGATGAGGAACAAAGTTTTTATATTCATAAATTTTCCACACTAAGAAGCCAAAATGACATTCCTCACTTAAAGGCCAAGAAGTGCAAAATGCAATATCTATTGCTTGGTGTCAGTGCCCCGTTTTTTTCTCGCGAAATCGAGTTTATAACATTTGGAAGGACAACTCTATTCCTTTTGGGAATTTGGGTTTTTGAATTTTGAAGAGTCTCCACCTAATGGTTAAAGAGCATTAGGACACTAGCAAGGGTTTTGGGTTTTAGAAATTAGAGTTCGGGTAAGGGCTAGATATTATCTTCAGGGGAAGTTGTTAGGCACCTCTCAAGATCCACTAGTGTGGTTTCCGGCCATGTTGTATTGTGACTTCACCTAATTATGTAAGCAACTAAGAGCTCACATAGAGGGTCTTTCATGTAACATTACGGATAAGTTGAAAGTTTAGAGGGAAAGTAAACAAGGTACAAAATTCATGAAAGATTTAAAACCTTAAGGAAAACAAATAAAAAGCAAGTAAAGGGGAGAGGATTCCTAGGCTTATGATTAATATGGATCACGTCAATGCAATATTCAGTAATCACTCCTTGGAAGAAGGGCTACATGAGATATTAGCGTATCGGTCAGCACCTCCATATCTATCCTAAGGTATTAAAGCGCGGAATTGTATCGCTACATAGCGCGTGCTACTACCGATCCCAATCCTATCAATCCCAGAAGAATATGGGATTACTAATCCTAAAAGGGAGGGAGTGGAGGATTTTGAGAGTTTTCAAATGATAAAATACTAATGCGACAATCAAAACATGTACAGAAGGTATTGGGAAAGCAATTAAGTAGATACGACTAAAATAAACCTCCTTGAATCAAAGGAAAGCACATAGTCTAGCATGTCTTACACATACTGGTTATGGTCTGAATTAAAACTTAAATGTTAAGGAGGCAGACTGGCTAATTACATGTTTCAGATAAGAAATCGGAATCAGACCTACCTGCTGGCTGGAAGTAGTGGACTGATGCAGTTATAGTTTTTACCCTAAAGCTTTCCTAGGTGTTAAAAGAAACCTATAGGCATGATGCCTATCAATTCTGAAAGAAGTAAATAGATTGTATAAAAGAATTACCGATTGCAGGAACACAATTGCTACTAATCTTTTAGACTTGACGACTCGGGTTTTGTAGATTGCTCCTAGAGGCATGCTTTCTACGCGTCACTAATTTTGAAGCGCTATTAACATGCAGAAGACCTATAGGTAGGTCATCTATATGCCATTAGTTATTCAAATCCTATAACAAGTTTGCCTAGTGATAGAGGCATATGCAAAAAATGCGGAAGTCCTATAGGCATATCATATATATGTAAAATTTCAGAGTTGACTTAGAGGCATGATATCTATATGAAGGGCAAAAAAAACCTATGGCCATGGTATCTGTATAAGGTGCAGTATTACAGAATTAGTGATTCCCTATGAACCTCATATCTATATGGTAAAAAATGCAGAAACTTAAAGACATGATTTCTAATGCGGAAATGAGACAACTTATAGGTAGGATTTCTGCATGCAAACATATAGGCACAATTACTATATGCGATGCATAACTTAAAGGAAGAATTTCTACATGTAATGCATAAGTGAAGGAGCTGGCTGTGATTGCAAAAGTTAATACCTAAAGTAGGAAGTCTACCAATATGCATACAAGAATAACCCTCCCTTTTTTACTAGAACCTCGTAGTTATTACACACTATTACATATTATTACAGATTATTACAGACCGGAATGAATAAAGAAAAGTAAAATACATCAGAAAGCTAAATAGTCCCACCCAAGGAGAGCCTGACTCAGGCTATTGTCGGAAGCATGAAGTAAACCAACTCCCAAGATCAGATTTCCAAAGCCTTTCTCTTATATGGGAGGTGTAAGAGTTTCTTAAGAATCTCAAACGGATTTCGGGCAGTGCTTACACCCAAAAATATTGCGGAATTGGATTATGGTGGAGTGTGGAAGGGCAAGCTCTCAAATGTCAAAATTTAGAGGGAGACTCAAGGTTCCCAAGCCAGGGCTCATAGGAGGGTGGCAGAACGTAGGGTCTAAGAGATGTGCAAGTGTAGTAGAAGGGGAAAAGGCAAGCTGGTGGTCATGCCTAGCAATTTGGGGTGCTGGCATACCCCTGACCAGCTTATCAGTCATAATTGAGAAGCTAAGACCTATTGAAGGTCAGGTTCAGCCATGGAAAACAATTTGGATGTTGCTAGACTATACCTTAACTCAACACACACATAGGAATAGGGTATGGGGGAACTGAAAGAGACAAGAGCAGGCTATGGGCATACCCAGCAATAAGGAGTGCTAACATGCCCACAAGCCTATTAAGCTATTTAGAGGCTAGGATCCAGAAGATCAGGTTTTTATCCATGGACAATAACTTCGATATTGCTATGTCTTAAACCGTAGCTGAAACACATATAGGTATAGGGAGTAGGGATTCATGTAAGAAATAGATAGCAAGACATAAGCATACTGCTTTAAATGTTGAACTCCACATAACAGAAAAGTAGACATGGATGTAAAAGCTTGTAAACAACATATTGGAGCGATGCTGGAATCAAAATTAGGACATACCAGTCTCAGAGAAATAAATAAATGAAAGCAAGAGTCTTGTAAGCCAAATTTGCAAGCAAGAAATACAACAGATCAGAAAGAAGAAGAGAAGAGTATTGTAATCTAGAGTTGTGCGTAAGAATATGCAATTCGAAGTGTTTGCCTTGTGTTAAAGAGTCATCTATTTATATTGTGAAAGCTGTGAGAAAAAATAAGTAAGAAAATAATAGAAGCTTGATTGTCAATCAATTGCATAAGACTTCCTATAATTAAGGGATTCAAATTCAAACGGGTGAAACAATTAAAGGGAGGGATTTGAAAGAATATTTTTCTAGCAGTATAATAAAGGGTAAGTGCATAGAAGCTATTTAAGGAAGCAAACCAATAGTACATGGTTTGTAAAAAAAAGGAAAGGGAATCAATTAGTAATACAAAAATTACATGCTTACTCGAGTGAATCAGGTCAAGAAGAAGGGTAAAGAAAGGTTCACCTAGGGAAAATCAGGAACAATCAAGTTAACAACATCAAAGGGATTCAGAATCAATTAGTAGATGGCAAAACCTTTTGAAAGAAGCATTCTCATAAATAAAGTATTCAAACATTAGTATCAAGAAGATACTGTCAAGTTATGTAAAAGTGTGAAGAGTTCAGAATTACAGAAACTTAAACACGGAGAATCATACACAGAGAATCATAGTGAGTCTGAGAGTCCAGAGTCCCAGAGAGGAGCCTTAACTCAAACACAGAGAATCAAAATCATCAAAGGAAACCCCCAAATCATAGGTTCTAAAAAATTGAATCAGGCATGGAAGTGAGAAAGCAAGACATTTGCTTCAAAGTCTCAACCAAACAGATACGATAGCATGTTCAATGACAGAGGAAGAAGAATCATGGAGAACATATTTTGAGAAAACTCGGATCATAAACAAGTTTAGAAGAAGGAGATAACACAATCATGAACACAAGCAGATTTAGCATTTATGAACATAAAGAGAGTCCAGTAAACAAAAATCAAATAACTTAACGGTAAACACACATAGTAACAGAGTAGAGATAACATAGCAAAGATTAGCAGGAGTAACATGCAATCCAGTAGAAAGAATTTAACGTACACATTGGAAAATACTGATAAGAACAACAAGAACAACACGATTAGCAGAACCATAAACAAGGCTCAATAGAAGGCAGACAAATAACCATAAGAACTTAGCAAGAAGAGTATAATAGAAAATAAAAGAATCACCGGGAAATGTATAGCAAGAAAGCATATAGGAAAAACACAGTATGATACACATACAAGAACATGATAAAATGCAGTAGAAAAAATCTACAAGACCATATTATAGATAACACAGTAAGGGATGCATACAAAGATAATACGAGAACACAGCAGAGGCCAACACAAAGAAGAAAATTCGTAAAACTCCTAGACATTTTCCAGAAAACCCTAAATCAGTAAAGAAATGTTTTGAATGTAATTTTAAAAGGAAAATTTAGGGAAATCATTTGAAAACTCACACATAGCATAGATACACAACGAATCTAAAAAGAATCGAAGAAAATACTCGAATAGCTAGGGCTTCAGAAGAACCCTAGAGTGAGAAAAGCTTTGGAAAAGGTCTGATCTAAGTCGGATAAAGTTGCAATAAGGCTCAGCAGGCAAGGATATGCCGAAGCAAAGCCGAAGATTGCCAGAAACCTTGAGCCGGCGAAGGTCTAGTCACGAACCTTCAAGAATCAGGCACACATGAGTAATATGTGCCCGATTCTCCGATGATCTCCACCATCTCGCTTGTGATGCCACTGATTCCAGTGAGGTTGTGGTTGGAGATGGTGGAGCTCATCGGAGAAGAGAGAACCAAAGGTTCTAGAGAGAAGCGAGAGGTAGAGACAAGATAGAGAGAGAGACAGTCTCGAGAACGATGAGGGGTCGAGGGGGCTAGTTAGGGATTTAATTAAGGAAAACAATTCTATGTCATTGATCTTATTTGATCAATAGCTCAAATCAACTCTGAGCCGGGTCGGGTTGTTTTGGGTATTGGGTTGGTCCAAAATTAGATTAAAAATTTTGGCCAATTTAGGCTATAATTGAAATACCAAATGGGCTGCAACTGCAATAGAAGTATGCTAAATTTTAAATAGCCAATTTTCCCTTTTAATATTATAAAAATATTAAAAATGATTTTTAAAACAAATTAAAAGAATTGAACTAAGTAATAATATAAATATACTAATCTAAAAATACTAGAAAAGATTTTATAATTGTAAAATGTTATTAATTGTAAGATAGGCTATAATTGCAATTATATGCGATTTAGTTTTAATAATACCATATAAAATTTATAAAATATGCAGAAATCACCTTAATATATTTTGGTGTAAATGTGAGAATGGAAATAAATTATTCACCAAAATGATAATTTTGAGAATAATTATTGGATTTTGCACTGTTAAAAAGTAGACAATAAATTGATTTTGAAATCCTTAAAAATTAGGAAAAAATACCAAAACTCTTTGGTATGTTTATATATGCACACACACGCTATTTCAAATTATTTTGAGCATAACAGATGCCCCTATTTACCCTTGGAGGATGAAAGAGTTGTCGGGTAAAGATATGATGGCCAATTTTGACTGAAAGAGAAGATTTGAAAATGTTTTGACAGAGCTGTGGCTCCCAAGCTGCCTACATATCCCTAATCTTACATGAACTAGTCCACACGTAGTTCGAAACTGGACTGTGGAACATGCAGGAACCGGAGCGAGATCGCTCCTGCTGTGATGGTCGTTGCTAGCCAGTGTACCTATAAATATGCAATACAAACATATATTTTGCATAAACTAAACCTGATGCAAGTTCATGTTGGACCATTAATGTTGGCTTTGGATGGTTAAGATGACATCTTCGGACTATGACGTCCTGGGCCTAATGCGTATAATAAAGGATTTGCAGGCTATGAAATGGTGTTGTCGGGCTTTGAGGATGATGCGTCCTAACTATGATGCCTTTGAATAATGATATGCAAAAGAATAAAATGGGGTGCTCAGGCCTTTGCATGGCGTTCTCGGGCTATGAAAATGGTGCCTCTGAACAATGACGCCTTCGGACAATTTGGCGATCTTTCAGCCGATGCAAGACGTAACGTAGCCATATGCAATGCAAAAATAAAAGGTGGCGATATTTCAGCCATGAAGGATGGAGAAAGAGCTTAGTCTTATGCAACGTAGAATAACCTTAGAAGGGAGAATGGTAGCCTTATGCAACGTAGAATAATGCAAATTGAGTTAGAGCTTAACCTCGGAAGGCATAATGGTAGCCTTATGCAATGCAAGAAAAGTGAAAATAGAGGTAGAGCTTAACCTCGAAAGGCAGAATAATAGCTTTATGCAGATGGAGAAAGTGCTTAGTCTCGGAAGACAGAAAGGTAGTTGTATGCAATGCAGAGAAATGTAGATGGAGGTAGAGCTTAACCTCAGAAGGAACAATAGTAGCCTTATGCAACGAAAGAAATATGCAAATGGAGGTAGGGCTTAACCTCAGAAGACAGAATAGTAGCCATATGCAGATGGAGACACTACTTAGTCTCGGAATGAAGAAAAGTGTAGATGGAGACAGTGCTTAGCCTTTAAAGGCAGAATAGTAGCCATATGCAAATGCGGGAAAAAAGAAAGTGATTAGTAATGAAATCTCGTATTTGATAGATTATAGTTGATAGTTGATTGTGTGGTTTCAGCTGTCGGGGATGTCGTGTGCAGGTTGCACTCGTAAATAGGTGGTGATTCGGAGCAGTTGGATTCGTGAAAAGTGTGAGTGTGTAATCGTATCTAATGATTTTACGCCTTGGGCGCGTGCATAATCGTGAGTCTTGTATAAAAAGGGAAGTTTAGTTCGTCCTCCGGTGGACTTTGCTTGTTCTTCTTTACTCTTGCTTATGTTGGGGGTAGCGCCTCTAAATAGAGCAACTCTGATAGTATCCATGCATGATTTTGAAAAGATGTAATTGCATAATTTAAAATAGATTTTCTTTTAGATGAACTGACGACATCGATGCAGTTGAAGACATTGCGACCCTTTTTTCTCCGGAAATTTGAGGGACGTCCTCAAATTTCTGCCCCAGTTTACTAGGCTGGTGCTTCTGACAGTTGACTTTTGAATTTTGATGGTCCTCCTTAAAATTCTACCATAGTTTCTAACATCGGGGAAATAAAATTTTATTGAGTTATGACTGAACCCACAGGGCTACCTACGTATCCCCTCTTAAATGGGAATCAAGTAAGGCATAGTTCAAATTACAGCATAAAGTAAATCATAATGATTACATATAATAACATTTGACTGTGTCTGAATTAGTTTTCTTTGGACAGACTTCACCATCAATTTCAGCGAGTATGAGGGCTTCTGTTGTTAGGACCCTGTGAACCTTGTACGAGCCTTGCTAGTTAAGAGAGAACTTTCTTTTGGCCTCATCCTGATGCGAGAAAATTTTTTTCAGCACCAGTTGCCCCCGTGTGAATTGTCTTGCCGTGTCTCTCTTATTGAAGGGTCTAGACATCCTGTTCTAATACAATTGACCATGGAAAACTACATTCATTATTTTCCCGTCTATGAGGGCTAACTACTCATAGCGGCTCTTTACCCATTCTGCATCTAGAAGTTCCACTTCATGTATAATCCTCAGGGAGGGAATCTCTATCTCGGCTGGGATGACTACCTTGGTACCGTAAACCAACATATAGGGAGTCACCTCGGTCGATGTACGAACTGTGGTGTGGTATCCTAATATAGCATAAGATAGCTTCTCGTGCAATTGCTTGTGCTTCTCTATCATCTTCCTCAGTATTTTTTTGATGTTCTTATTAGGTGCTTCTACAGTTCCGTTCATCTGATGTCTGTAGGCTATAGCATTCTTATCTTTGATGTTAAATGTTTCACACCTGGATTATATCAAGTCACTGTTGAGATTGCAACCATTATCAGTAATGATTGATTCTTGGATGCCGCACCGGTAAACGATGCGGTCGCGGACAAAGTCTATCTCAACTTTTTTAGTCACTGCCATATATGATGCTGCTTCCACCCATTTTGTAAAATAATCAATTGCCACCAGAATGAACCGGTGCCCGTTTGATGCGGAAGGCTCGATAGGTCCAATAACATCTATTCCCCAAGCGACAAACAACCACGACAAGCTTGTTGCAGTAAGCTCATTTGAAGGTAACTTTATCATATCTGCATGTATCTGACAGCGATGGCATTTTCAGATGCAGTGGATGCGGTATGTTTCTATAGTCATAAAAAAATAACCTTCCCGGAGTATTTACTTGGCTAACACAAAACCATTCATATATGGACCACATGTCCCTACATGAACATCTTCTAGTAACCTGGATACATCATTTGCTTTGACACACCTTAGCAATCCCGAATCGGGAGTCCTCCTATGCAATATTCCTCCATTGTGAAAGAAGTTGTTAGATAATCTCCGAAGTGTGCATTTCTGAGTAGCATTTACAAGTTCTGGATATCCTCCTATTTTCATACACTCTTTGATATCATAGAACCAAGGTTTTCCATCTGCTTCTTCATCGACACGAGCACAGTAAGCTGGATGATCACGAATTTTCACCGGTATGGGATCAATGAAGTTCGTATCTGGATTTTGAATCATAGTTGATAAGGGGTCCAACGCATCGACGAACTCATTCTAGATTCTGGGTACATGCTGGAATTCTGTATTTGTAAACGTCTTGCTCAACTCCCATATATGATGCATATATGGTAGTATCTTGGAGTTCTTGGTTGCCCATTCTTCTCGGACCTGCCGTATGAGCAAGTCTGAATCCCCAATTACTAGTAACTCCTACATGTTCATGCCAATGGCCAACTTGAACCCTAAGATGTAGGATTCATATTCAACCATGTCTTTGGTGCACGGGAACCTGAGCTTTGCGGACACCTGATAATGCTGACCAGATTCTGACACCAGGACTGCACCTATACCAACTCCTTTGAAGTTTGCTGCTCCGTTGAAGAACATCCTTTAACCATCATAGGATTGCGCAATATCCTCTCCTATTAAATATAGCTTTTAATCAGTAAAATACATCTTCAGAGGCTCGTGTTCTCCGTCTACGGGATTCTCGGTGAGGTGATCTGCCAAGGCCTGTCCTTTGATTGCCTTCTGAGATACGTAAACAATATCGAACTCACTTATAAATATTTGCCACTTGGTTAGCTTGCCAGTGGACATGGGATTCAAAAAAATGTACTTTAGCGGATTCATTCTTGATATGAGGTAGGTGGTATAGGCACATAAATTATGCCTCAACTTTTGAGCTACCCAAGTCAGAGCATAACAGGTGCGTTCTAATAGAGAGTATCGGGCCTCGTGTAGAGTGAACTTCTTGTTGTTGTAATAGATGGCTTGCTCCTTTCTCCCTGATTCATCATGCTGTCCTAGAAATAACCAAATGCTCCATCCAATACAGCAAGGTTGAGTAATAGGGGTTCACCTGGTTCGGGCGGAACCAAATTGGCAGTGTTATTAGGTATTCCTAGATTCATTTGAAAGATTTCTAAAAATCATTGGTCCATTTGGCTGTGGTATCCTTCTTCCACATCTTAAATATAGATTCACAAATGATAGGGGACTGAGCTATAAAACGGCTGATGTAGTTGATTCTTCCCAGGAAGCTTATCACATCCGTCTTATTCTTTGGCAGTGGAAATTCTTGAATGGCCTTAACTTTTAATGGATCTAGCTCTATTCCTTGACGACTCATAATGAACCCCAATATTTTTCTAGCGGGAAACCCAAATACACATTTGGCGGGAATCAGCTTTAGATCGTACCTTCTTAGTCTGATTAAAAACTTCCTCTGATCCTCCGTGTGGTCAGGGGCTTTCTTGGATTCGATGATGACATCATCTAGATATACCTCAATCTCTTTCTGTATCATGTCATGGAAAATAGTAGTCATGGCCCTCATGTAGGTAGCCCCTGCATTCTTCAACCCAAACGACATCATTTTGTAAAAAATACATCCCGCATAGCCTAATAAAAGCCATATTCTTAGCGTCTTCCTCATCCATCCATATCTGATGACACCCAGCAAAACAATCGATGAATGGCTGTAATTCATGTTCGGAGTAGTTGTCGATTAGACTGTGTATGTTCGGTAGGGGGAAGTCGTCTTTTGGATTGGCCCAGTTGAGATCCGATAGTCGACACAAACCCTAACCTTCCCATCCTTCTTTGGCACTGGCATAATGTTGGCTAACCATGTTGGATATTCTACTACCCTGATAACCTTGGCGTTGATTTGCTTGGTAACCTCTTCTTTGATTTTCAAACTCATGTCAGGTTTGAATTTCTTGAGCTTTTGTTTTACCGGCAGACATGCTGGATCCGTTGGCGGTTTGTGAGCTATAGTAGATGTGCTGAGACCAGTCATATCATTATACAAACAGGAAAATATGTCCTCGTATTCCCTTAGAAACTCTGTGTACTCCATTTTTTCCAATGTTGACAGATTAACAAGGATGCACATTACCTTGACATTCTCTATATCACCCAAGTTGACAACTTGAGTTATGTCCAAGTTAGACTTAGGCCTATTCTCAAAGTTCTCAAATTCTTTAACAACCTCTTCTGGTATATCATCTGAGTCTATATCTGTTTGTCACGTTGCCTCGTTGCAAGACACAACAGTCATTTCATCAAGACAAGTAATAGTAATGTTTTGTAAATAAAATAAATGGCAAAAGGGTAATGAGAGCGAGATTTATAAGAAACTAAAATGATTTGATAATTTTCACAAGTATTTTTAACATTGGAGTTCTTATTTCGAAATCAAAATGCAGAAAGAAAATCAACTAGCAAAGGTAAAAGGTGATGCATGGTGCTTAGTTCAGCTTTGCTACTCCGAAGCCTTCCGGGCCCTGGTGGTTCTACACCAATTAATGAGGCATGCTCCTCGGCTCACCGCTTGTATGGAAGGGCCTTCCTCCCCTTCCTCCATTAAAACGATACAACTAGGCATGTTATCATTCTCCAAGCACAAGTTTCTCATTGCTGCTAATGCTGCCTCTTCTTCTGACCCATAAACAATTTCGGCTGGCTAAAAGGTCTGCTCTAGGCGGGGCATCGGATGCTCCAATGGATAATAAATATTGCACCAGGGTGGCAACCATTCTTTGAATTCCTTCCAGGTGTACTCCTATCCTAAGCCGAAAGTGGTACCATGTTTCTTTAGCTTGATCGGCTTGGAAATCCCTTGGAGATTCTTGCCAAGTCCCTTTCCAAGTTCGTATCCGCTCTAATTCAGAATACTTTTGAACTTGTCCTCCCACCATTTATCATTGTCCACGATGTTTTCTCGCTCAATATGATGGTAGGTTTCCTCACCTATCTTTCTTCTTCCTCCGATTGTTGGAATAGTGTGGCGACTATATATGGGATTGCTACCATCATCGTGAATAATTACCTCTTAGTGATACCACTCAGATTTCATCGCTTGGTGTTGGGTTGATGCTATAAATCCAGAGGCATGGATCCATGGTTGTCCCAATCAAATATTGTAGGACGTCGGGATATCTATCACATGTAAGCCAACATCGAACAAAGTTGGTCCCATTTTCAAACCTAAACTGATTTCCCCGATGGTGGACCTTTGGGATACATTGAAAGCTTTGATGTTGATGGCCCTATATTTTATCCCATGAAGGCTCTTACCCAATATTCTAAGAGTTACCAAAGGACAAATATTGGGGCTAGACCCTCCATCGATTAAAATCCTGTTAATGAAATGATGTTCGCATTGCACAGTGATGTGTAGCACATTATTGTGGCTCAACCCTTCAGGTGGCAGCTCATCTTCGTGGAAAGAATTTTTTGACTCTACAATACTTTCCCTATCATGTTTGCCATCTCCTCCAGTTTTGTTGTTAAATACATATGCCTCACTCAGTATCTTCAACCAGGCATTTTTATGTGCATCAGAGTTAGGATGGAGATCTGTGCCGGTGTTTTATTTAGCTGATAAATGACTGAGCACTATTTTGCTTGTATCCTCCTCCAGAGATCATCGGGTCCGGTTTCAATAGTCTATCCTTATGTCCGCTTGCTCGATTAAGCTAAATACTTCGGAGTATAAACCCTGCCAGCTCGGGTCATACCTATGCTGCAATTGCTTCTCCAGATTTGGTTTTCCCTTTCCTTCTTGCATCGGCTATGTAGTCCTTGGGAACACCCTATGTACGGAACGATGTTATGGCTGACATTGCTTCAAGAACGATGTTGGGATTCAACACAACAACTTCAAATGGTGCCTTTGGGGACCCAAACTCAACCTCAATTGGTCCCGGCACCTTTGCGGGAGATGGTGCTTCCGGTTCTAGTGGTATGGACATGTTTACATCAATATCTTCAGAAGGATGAATTGGGACAGTTAACGGGTTAAGTATGAGTGTTGGTTTCTTTGGCTTGTCACCTTCAGTAATCAACCTGATCGACCCTTTGGGGGCCCCAATCATCTTCTATCTCTATCATGTGAACGCTCTCACCCTTGTTGTCAGGCAGAAGGTTGTTGCGAAAATTAGGAGCAGGAGCATTTGTCAAGATGATCTTATTGTCAATCAAAGCCTGAATCTTATCCTTTAGGGAGCAGCACTCCTTAATGGTATAACCTTTCATGCCGGAATAGTATGCACATGTTTTGTTCGGGTTGACCCATTGGGAAGGATTTTTTGGGATAATAGCAGGGATAGGGGTGATGTAACCAACTTCTATAAGCCTATCATACAGCTGGTCGATCGATTCGGCAATGGCGGTGTACGTTTTGGAAGGTCTGCGGTTGAAGTTTGGTCGGGGTCTAGGGAAATTTGGGCGAGGTAATTGATAGTGGGGTTGTTGGGTATTGTAGGTTTTGGTAGATGTGTGCTGGTTGCGAGCATTTTTGGGGAAGTGGGTTGATATGTGGTAGGTGGAGATGATTAGTAAGTGGCGGTGGAGATTGGTAGGATTGTGCTTGGTAACTTGGGATACGTTGATGTGTAAGTGGGGGTAATGGGTAGGTTTGGTATCTAACTGGAGATTTTGGCCTCTATGCAACCATTACGGCACTCACATCCCTCTTCTTGGAAGTGCCGCCAGACTGTAGAGCCTAGTTGGTGGCTTGCAATGCTTCAAATTTAGTGACCATACCACTTTTAATACCTTTTTCAAATTTTTCCCCTAACTTGATGATGTTAGAAAATTTTTGGCCCTCGATAAACATCAACCTCTTATAATACTGGGGGTCATGAGCCAGAATGAATAACATGTTCATATGATCTTCTTCTAAGGCCGGCCTGACCTTAGCAGCCTCTGTAAAAATCTCCAACGAGTAGCATACTCACGAATCGTTTTTGTATGTTTCTTCTTCAAATTTTGGATGTAGACTACATCTGGTCCATTCTCGTTATTGAATCTGAAGCTTTCCATGAAGTTGGACGCCATGCCTACCCAATATGTCCACTTCTTGTGGTCTTGGCTAATGCACCAAGAAATAGCATCCCCTTTTTGGCTTCTCATAAAGAGCTTCATGCGTATCTTTTCATCTTTCCCGACTCCGACTAACTTACCGCAGTATGTCCTCAAATGGACTTTTGGATCTCCTGTGCCCTAAAAAATTTCGAACATATGAGGTTTGTACCCCTTCGAGAGTTCAACATCTTATTGGATACAAAAATTCTCATAATTCCGCCCCTCGATACCTTTGTTTTCTTCGACATCCTGGACTCGGCTGGTAAGTTTCTTGAGTTCTGTGGCTAGGTTCTTGATGAGAGAGTCTTTGTCATCAGACTTAGGTGTGTTTGAAATGGGTTGAATGGGATGTGTCATGGTTTCCACATAAATGGGGTTGTTGTGATGGTAGCAATGGTCATTTGTGGATGTTAGTAGTTCAACGACATATAACAGGGTGTTACTTGAATTGTGGCATGTGTTGTTGTGGTGATGAGGAGGAGATTAATTTTGTGGTCTCGGGATATTCTGTAGGGGTACAAGGTTTTTAGGGTTGGAGAAGCTGACACCTGGGGTAGTGAGGGAAAACGACAAACTTGCCAAATTCCAGACTTGGTCTAGTTTTTTCTGAAATTCAACAACTTTTGTTCAAGCTGGGAGGCACTTTCCTTGGTGACTTGCATACCTTGGGAGGTCTCTACCCTTTCAACCGAATTCTCCTTCATGATGTTACCCAAAACTTCCATTTTCCCTTTGTTCCTGCTTCTGATTGGACTTGAAGGAGTAGGCGGTGCAGTGCCCAAATAGAGTATGATAATGTCAGAGTGCAGCAGACTAACCTTTGGGTAAGGGGAATAAAACAGAAAGTAAATAGAGAAAGCTAACAAGTTAGTAAGGATTATGAGGAGAAAACATTGCAGTATTTAAACACATAGTGCAAGAATATAAATAGTCTCCTAATTTGGGTACCTCGTTGGGCCTTGTTAGATAATACGCTTATCGCTAGAGCGGGGAGGGGGGGGGGGGTGAATAGCGTTATAATAAAAATTAGCGTAAACTTGCATAATTTAAAAATTGCAGGAAATAAATAAGTGCGATAAGTAAATAAATTAGAACAAACGCACCGATGTATCCTGGTTCACCACAACCCGTGGCTAGTCCAGTCCCCGAGAGACTCTCTCGAGATTTACACTAACTTGTTAAGCTTACGGGTGCTCAACAAACCGTTACAACTTGAGGACACAAGGCTCAACAACCTTTGCTCGGAGATACAACACTCCAAGACTTCAACCAAGGAAACACAAGTTCCTTCTTACAACACAAGGGACTAACACTTCCCTTCAAGTGTACAAAAACACTTAGCACTCAAACAATACACTCCTTTACGAGTAGATATGAGTAAAAAAAATACGCTCAAGATCGCAACAACTTTCGACAAGAATTTGGCTCTCAAAAGCTTATGTAATGAATATAAAATGATAAGCAATAAAGTATGCAAGCTTTAGCAATTGTATGATCAGTTGTTGTGTTTAGAAGACTAAACTGAAGCTGTATTTATAGTTAAAAAACTTTATATTACAGTTGCCTAATTGCCAATTTAGAATTGCTGATTTTACTCTGTGACAATCGATTGTCAAATTACTACAATCGATTGTTTTCCAGTTCTTCCAAAAATCAATCCCAGATTTTACGCATAACAATCGATTATCTAAGATCAATAATCGATTACTGACAACGTTCAAAAAATCATTTCCAGATTTTACTTAAAACAATCGATTGTCAGAAATGTACAATCGATTACTCAGCAACGTTCAAAAAATCCTTTCCAGATTTTAATTAAAACAATCGATTATAAGAAATCAATAATCGATTACCTGACGGTATTTGAAAACATTTTGACAACGGTCAGTTATACAATCGATTATATTAAGTTAACAATCGATTATATATCAGTCTTGAAAAATCAATTTAGACACTGCCTCTTGACAATCGATTGTCATAAGTTCACAATCGATTATTTAATTACTTTGAAAAAGTTTGGAAGACACTGCCTCATCACAATCGATTGTCATAAGGTTCACAATCGATTGTCATGCAGATTTGAAAAATGTGATGCTCACTGCCTTAACACAATCGATTGTCATAAGTTCACAATCGATTGTCAAGCAGCTGACTTAAATATAATCGATTATCATAAGTACATAATCGATTATCTTAGTCCAGATTTTAGTGGCATGTTTAAAAATCATTTTGCCTAAAGTAAATATGCATTATTTAAAATCATTTTGCTCTAAATTAAATATGCATGATTTGTTAAAAATATTTTTACGAGAGAATCCAAGTCTTGAGTTTAAGTTGTCGGATCAAGATCACAATTAAATACCGACTCATATAAAACTTAATCTCGATCTTTGTCTTGTGCTTGAATCTCGTTATATATCAATTTTGCGCTTGTGCTTGGACCTCGTCATATGTCAATTTCCGCATAGTTTGTCATTCATCAAAACCTACAAATATGAAAACACGTTTAGTATAATGCCTTGAGAACGTGTTTCCAACAATTTCCCCCTTTTTGATAATGGCAAACTTTAAGCGGGATATGCATATTAGGCAATTCATAATGACGATTCAAGACAAGTAAAGATACGCAACAAGTATATAGATATGCAATTTGTTCCCCCTCAATATATGAATTCCCCCTCAATTTATGAATTCCCCCTCAATTTATGCGGATAAGTATTGAGAGTGCATACCCGTTATCTTCCCCCTTTTTCCATTAGAAAAAAAATATAGAATAATTAAAAAACTTGTTTATTTATTAATAAAAAACGGTTACATAACGGGAACAATAAAAACATAGAACAATAAAATAGAAAAACAAATAAAGAAATTATTCATCATCATTTCCCGCCTCATCATCCGGCACTGCTTCATAGGGAACAAGACCGGCATATGGATAATGAACATGGTCAAAATATCCATGGATCTCATGTGTCAATTGACCGACAGAGGTGGTCAATGAAGCAATTTTGTCGGAAATGGATTGAAGAGTAGGTTCTTGAGGCTGACGCGATTGACGGGTTGGAGGAGGAGCAGGAGCTGCATGATCACTGTCATGGGGAAAGGAGGATTCTGAAATTTCCCACTTCTTGGTGCTCTTTTTGAGAGGACCGATGGAAGTGTTGAACCCGGAAGCTTCAAGAAAATTCATAATAAGGAGGGCATAGGGAAGAGGTCTATTATCTCCGATGGCATCAAGCATGTGAATCTTGACGAACTTACACCAATTGATGTGAGCTCCGGTTATAATGGCATGCATGAGCTTAGCGTCCTCTTGGGAAAGAGTGGTATGATTGTGCTTCCGAGGCTTGAGGACTCGGGTTATGAAATAGAAAATCAAACGATACTCGGGGAGCATTCCCGTGATAGTAGGGCGCCGAGTAGATAGATTAGGATCATAAGATGTAAGACCTATTTGGTTTAGGAGAATTTTCTCATCAAATAAGGCGCCGGCCTCTCTAATGTAGCAAGTAATGTTTTCGCCACTTCGAGGAAGATGGTCAATGGAATGCAAGTTTTCATTGGACAAAAGAATTTGAACACCATTAATATTTGACACAAGTTCACCATCGTCATCCTCATGAAGGTTTGAGTAAAACGCTTGAATCAATGGACGATTAATATAAGGATAGGTAAGATATAAAAAGTCAAGAAGTTGACATTCCTTAAGAATGTTTGCAGCGGGGGCATATGATTCAAGATACTTGCTTGTTGAAAAGCGAGGAGGAAGAATGTCACGCTTTTCGAATTTTGTCAAAAATCTAGTAAGCTCGGTTTCAGTATTGAATTGTAAAATAGACCCATCTTGATAAGGGAAATTTGGAGGTGGAGGAGCAGAAGAAGATGCACCTTGTCTACCTGAACGGGAACGTTTAGAGTGTCTGCCGGACATTTTCAAAAAGTAGTAATGAACTTTGTAAGAAACTTGGAAGATTTTTGAAGGTTTGGGAGCAAAGATTCATGCTTGAGTGAATAAAGTTGAAGACTTGTGATGCCTATTTATTATGGGAAGAATGGCATTTCATTTATGATGAAAATCTGCAGAAATTTATGAGCCAAAACAGTCAGAAACGGTAAAAATAAATTGCACTGACCGTTAGACAATCGATTGTTGAAACGAAATAATCGATTGTTGAGCAGATTTTGACTTGAACTCGGAACTGACACAAAATCGATTGCAGGACCCAAACGGTAACAATCATTTGAATTACTGACAAAAAATAATCGATTGTTGAAGTATGATAATTGATTGGTGTGATACAGTAAGCACGGTGATTTTCTGACTCGGAAAATAATCGATTATATTTATGAAACAATTGATTATTTTAGGAAAGCAGTACTGAATGGCTGAGACGGTAATCGATTTTACAGTTAAAAAATCGATTATTAAACACAAGTGCATAATACGCATCAAACATGAATAGTCGATTAGTGATACTTACTAATCGATTGTCCGCACAGTAAAATAATCGATTATTTTCTGTAACAATCGATTGTTTTATGCCATTTCTTTATAATTCCCCCTGCCTTTAGGGCGATACCTGCAATAGAGAATTAGACGTCTCCGACGCTCAAGTTAGTAATTTGTAACGAAATGATGCAATGAGAACGTGTTTCTTAAGAAGTGTGTCCTAAGGTGTTCTTAAGAGAGTATCGGGTACTTACCTTTTCTCCGATGTCGCCAATTACCTGTTCGAGAGGGTGATCTTTGATTGTCCTCCACTCGTTAGGCATTTTCGTTTCTTTCTCCAATTGTGGCGCTTCCTCCGTTGATTGTTCCAAGATTTCATATTGAATTTCCTTAGGAGTTTCCTCTTGTACTTTGTCTTTTAAACTATTTAAAAAGCCTGCAAGATCAGAACAAGAATCCTTTCTCGCCAAGCGAGCATTATTTTCGGAAAACACAATATGGGGGGATTCCTCCACAGTTTGGGTTCTATTATTAAATACCATATATGCTTTGCTACGTGAAGAATACCCAATAAAAATTCCTTCATCGGATTTGGCATCAAATTTTCCCAATTGATCTTTTCCATTGTTATGAATAAAAACATTACAACCGAATACTCTAAAATGGGAGATATTTGGTTTCCTTCCCTTGTAGAGTTCATAAGGGGTTTTCATGAGTATTGGCCTTATGACTACTCTATTTAAAACACAGCATGCGGTACTCACGGCATCCGCCCAAAAATGTTTGGGAATCTTAGCCTCTTCGAGCATGGTTCTAGCCATCTCTTCGAGACACCTATTTTTCCTTTCCACCACCCCATTTAGTTGTGGTGTTCGTGGAGCGGAGAAGGTGTGCTCGATACCGAGTTCGTCACAAAAGTCTGCAAAGAGATTGTGATTGAACTCTCCCCCATGATCACCTCTTATTAAAGTGACGGTTGTGTCCTTTTCGTTTTGAACACGTTTAAGAAAATATTTGAAATTATGAAAATCTTCACTTTTATGAGCAAGAAATAAAGTCCAAGTAAATCTGGAATAATCATCAACAATAACAAAAGCATAGCGATTTCTACCAAGACTTTCAATGCGAGATGGTCTAAACAAATCCATGTGAAGCAATTGCAATGGTCTAGTAGTTGAAACAATATTTTTTGATTAAAAGATGCTTTTGTTTGCTTCCCTTTTTGACAAGAATCACAAATACAGTCATTTTCAAATTTCAAATTTGGAAGACCAACAGCTAAATTTTGTGAAACCAATTTGTTCAAAAGATGCATGTTGATGTGAGCTACTCTACGATGCCATAACCAAGAATCATCCTCTTTGCTCATTAAACAATTCACATATTCGGGTGAAGAATTTGCAATATCAACCATATAAATGTTATCCATTCTAAAACCATGAAGGATAATTTTAAAATCGCTACGTCTAAAAACTAAGCATTCATCCGAATCAAATAAAACAAGATTTCCCTTGTCACATAATTGACTTATGCTCAAGAGATTATGTTTTAAACCTTTCACAAGTAATATATGCTTAATGGAAGAAATTTCATCCTTACCGACCAATCCGATGCCGATAATCTTTCATTTGTTGTTATCACCAAAAATAACACTTCCCCCTTCCTTGTGTTCTAGTTGAAGGAATTTGGATTCGTCTCCCGTCATGTGCTTGGAGCATCCACTATCAAGGTACCATAATACACTTGACCCCTTCAAACATACCGACAAAACAGATTAATAAGTTTTAGGTACCCATGCCATTTTGGGTCCTTGGGGGTTAGGCAAATCATAGTGATGTGCTTGAGTGTTATGTCTATATCGTGTAAAACAAGCAGGAGCAATATGTCCAATTCGTCTACAATAATGACAAGTCACGTTAGGATTATGCATCCTTCTAGGTTGATAGTAATTGGACGGACGAAATTCATTTACTCTATTCTTGACAATATGACTGTTGCGCAAATCATGAAAATCATTTCTCCTACCATTTGTTCTAGGATATGCCTCATTTCTAGAATAGTTGTTTCTAGGTTGGAAGTCATTTCTAGGTGTTCTAAAAGGTTCAAAATTCCTTCTAGTGTTTGGCCTAGAATGTGCATTATTTCTAGCATGATTATTTCTAGGTTGCGATTGATGAAAACCATTTCTAGGTTTTTTGTATCTAGGATGAACATTTGTTTTATTTATCCTAGGTTGAGCCTTAGGTTATTCGGGGTTGGCTTCAACTTTCTCTTTAGGCTCGTTTCTAAAACCTATGCCATGCTTGGTCGACTTCAAATTAACAAGCACTTCATTCAAATTTTTATGAGAAAAATTAAACTTATCTAAGGTGCCCGTAAGCCTTTCTACTTCATTTTTGAGATGCATGCAAGAAGTACAATTTCTAGAACTCTCGGGCTTGTCGGCGCTTCTCTTGCCAAAAAATTTGTTTTCCTCTTTCAACTTCTCATTTTCTAAAATCAGTTTTTCCAATTCCTTTTCTTTAAAAGAGAGTTGTTTTTGAAAATCTTTTTCTTTTAAAGAAGCATTTTCTTTTATGCTCTTAACAGTTTTTGAAGCTTTAATAAATTCGCTATACAACTCATCGAAAGCATTTTGCATTTCTTCAAGGGAGAAGAAATTTTTGGAAGAAATTTGACATACCTCTTCTTTGTTGTTTTCTTGTGCCATAAGACAAAGATTTGCGGCTTCGTCTTCTTCTTCCTCACTTGACTCGTGACCGGAGTCGCCTCCCCAAGATATGTATGCTCGTTGCTTCTTGAAGGGTTTCATCTCCTTTTTAGCATTTGGGCAATTTGATTTAATGTGCCCGGTTTCTCCGCACTCATAGCACTTTATTTGATCTCCTTGCTTTTTGCCCTTTCGTTCATACTCTTTTCGCATGAACATTTGAAATCTCTTGATAACGAGTCCGAACTCGTTGTCTCCGTCCTCATCATTTTGAGGTTGGCTTGTGCTTGCCTTGAGAGCGATTCTTTGCTTCCTTTGATCATCAACAAGAGGGATAAGTATAGTAGATTCATAGGTTTTATGATTACCTATTAATGCGTCGATGGTGACATTTGAAATGCCAATGGATTCTTGAATCGCGTCGGCCTTGGATCGCCATTCCGGAGTGAGACTTCGGAGAAATTTTCGGACAAGTTCCTTATCCGTGAAGGTCTTCATAAGAGCATGTAAATCATTTACGATTTTTGAAAATCGTTCAAACATCTCATCGACCTTTTCGCCTTCCTTCATGTGAAACAATTCATATGCATGGGTTAGGAAATCAATTTTGGCTTCCCTTACCTGGTCCATACCTTCGTACGTAATTTCCAGCTTATCCCACATTTGCTTCACCGTTGTGCAACAAGATATCTTCCTGTAATCATCAGCATATACAGCACAATATAATAAACTAATAGCTTTAGCATTATTTTGCACCTTTCGGATATCATCCGCATCGTATTTATCTTCGGACTTTGGGACCCATTCATTTTCAACCTTCTTGGTTGGAATTTGTTCTCCATTCATTATGACCTTCCAAAGATGAAAACTATTTGATTGTACAAATATTCTCATCCTCTCCTTCCAGTATGTGTAATTTGTACCATCGAATAGCGGTGCTCGGGTGGAGCATTGTCCTTCACCTATTCCTGCAAAAGAATCACGAGTAGAAGCCATGGATGTTTCTCTCAAAAGGTTAAGTCTTCAGAGAGTTGGGCTCTGATATCAATTGTTAGATAATACGCTTAAAGCTAGAGGGGGGGTGAATAGTGTTATTATAAAAATTAGCGTAAACTTGCGGAATATAAAAATTGCAGGAAATAAATAAGTGCGATAAGTAAATAAATTAGAAAAAATGCACCGATGTATCCTGGTTCACCACAACCCGTGGCTAGTCCAATCCCCGAGAGACTCTCTCGAGATTTCCACTAACTTGTTAAGCTTACAGGTGCTCAACAAACCGTTACAACTTGAGGACACAAGCCTCAACCACCTTTGCTCGGAGATACAACACTCCAAGACTTCAACCAAGGAAACACAAGTTCCTTCTTACAACACAAGGGACTAACACTTCCCTTCAAGTGTACAAAAATACTTAGCACTCAAACAAGACACTCCTTTAAGAGTAGATATGAGTAAAAAGAATACGCTCAAGATCGCAACAACTTTCGACAAGAATTTGGCTCTCAAAAGCTTATGTAATGAATATAAAGTGATAAGCAATAAAGTATGCAAGCTTTAGCAATTGTATGATCAGTTGTTGTGTTTAGAAGACTAAACTGAAGCTGTATTTATAGTTAAAAAACTTTATATTACCGTTGCTTAATTGCCAATTTAGAATTGCTGATTTTACTCTGTGACAATCGATTGTCAAATTACTACAATCGATTGTTTTCCAGTTCTTCCAAAAATCAATCCCAGATTTTACGCATAACAATCAATTATCTAAGATCAATAATCGATTACTGACAACGTTCAAAAAATCATTTCCAGATTTTACTTAAAACAATCGATTGTCAGAAATGTACAATCGATTACTCAGCAACGTTCAAAAAATCCTTTCCAGATTTTAATTAAAACAATCGATTATAAGAAATCAATAATCGATTACCTGACGGTATTTGAAAACATTTTGACAACGGTCAGTTATACAATCGATTATATTAAGTTAACAATCGATTATATATCAGTCTTGAAAAATCAATTTAGACACTGCCTCTTGACAATCGATTGTCATAAGTTCACAATCGATTATTTAATTACTTTGAAAAAGTTTGGAAGACACTGCCTCCTCACAATCGATTGTCATAAGGTTCACAATCGATTGTCATGCAGATTTGAAAAATCTGATGCTCACTGCCTTAGCACAATCGATTGTCATAAGTTCACAATCGATTGTCAAGCAGCTGACTTAAACATAATCGATTATCATAAGTACATAATCGATTATCTTAGTCCAGATTTTAGAGGCATGTTTAAAAATCATTTTGACTAAAGTAAATATGCATTATGTTAAATCATTTTGCTCTAAAATAAATATGCATGATTTGTTAAAAATATTTTTACGAGAGAAGCCAAGTCTTGAGTTTAAGTTGTCGGATCAAGATCACAATTAAATACCGACTCATACAATACTTAATCTCGATCTTTATCTTTTGCTTGAATCTCGTTATATATCAATTTTGCGCTTGTGCTTGGACCTCGTCATATGTCAATTTGCGCATAGTTTGTCATTCATCAAAACCTACAAATATGAACACACGATTAGTATAATGCCTTGAGAACGTGTTTCCAACAATTTCCCCCTTTTTGATAATGGCAAACTTTAAGCGGGATATGCATATTAGGCAATTCATAATGACGATTCAAGACAAGTAAAGATACGCAACAAGTATATAGATATGCAATTTGTTCCCCCTCAATATATGAATTCCCCCTCAATTTATGCCGATAAGTATTGAGAGTGCATACCCGTTATCTTCCCCCTTTTGCCATTACCAAAAAAATATAGAATAATTAAAAAACATGTTTATTTATTAATAAAAAACGGTTACATAACGGGAACAATAAAAACATATAACAATAAAATAGAAAAACAAATAAAGAAATTATTCATCATCATTTCCGGCCTCATCATCCGGCACTGCTTCATAAGGAACAAGACCGGCATATGGATAATGAACATGGTCAAAATATCCATGGATCTCATGTGTCAATTGACCGATAGAGGTGGTCAATGAAGCAATTTTGTCGGAAACGGATTGAAGAGTAGGTTCTTGAAGCTGACGCGATTGACGGGTTGGAGGAGGAGTAGGAGCTGCATGATCACCGTCATGGGGAAAGGAGGATTCTGAAATTTCCCACTTCTTGGTGCTCTTTTTGAGAGGACCGATGGAAGTGTTGAACCCGGAAGCTTCAAGAAAATTCATAATTAGGAGGGCATAGGGAAGAGGTCTATCATCTCCGATGGCATCAAGCATGTGAATCTTGACGAACTTACACCAATTGATGTGAGCTCCGGCTATAATGGCATGCATGAGCTTAGCGTCCTCTTGGGAAAGAGTGGTATGATTGTGCTTCCGAGGCTTGAGGACTCGGGTGATGAAATAGAAAATCAAACGATACTCGGGGAGCATTCCCGTGATAGTAGGGCGCCGAGTAGATAGATTAGGATCATAAGATGTAAGACCTATTTGGTTTAGGAGAATTTTCTCATCAAATAAGGCGCCGGCCTCTCTAATGTAGCGAGTAATGTTTTCGCCACTTCGAGGAAGATGGGAAATGGAATGCAAGTTTTCATTGGACAAAAGAATTTGAACAGCATTAATATTTGACACAAGTTCACCATCGTCATCCTCATGAAGGTTTGAGTAAAACGCTTGAATCAATGGAGGATTAATATAAGGATAGGTAAGATATAAAAAGTCAAGAAGTTGAGATTCCTTAAGAATGTTCGCAGCGGGGGCATATGATTCAAGATACTTGCTTGTTGAAAAGCGAGGAGGAAGAATGTCACGCTTTTCGAATTTTGTCAAAAATCTAGTAATCTCGGTTTCAGTATTGAATTGTAAAATAGACCCATCTTGATAAGGGAAATTTGGAGGTGGAGGAGCAGAAGAAGATGCACCTTGTCTACCTGAACGGGAACGTTTAGAGTGTCTGCCCGATATTTTTAAAAAGTAGTAATGAACTTTGTAAGAAACTTGGACGATTTTTGAAGGTTTGGGAGCAAAGATTGATGCTTGAGTGAATAAAGTTGAAGACTTTTGATGCCTATTTATAATGGGAAGAATGGCATGTCATTTATGATGAAAATCTGCAGAAATTTACGAGCCAAAACAGTCAGAAACGGTAAAAATAAATTTCACTGACCGTTAGACAATCGATTGTTGAAACGAAATAATCGATTGTTGAGCAGATTTTGACTTGAACTCGAAACTGACACAATATCGATTGCAGGACCGAAACGGTAACAAATATTTGAATTACTGACAAAAAATAATCGATTGTTGAATTATGATAATCGATTGGTGTGATACAGTGAGCACGGTGATTTTCTGACTCGGAAAATAAATGATTATATTTATGAAACAATCGATTGTTTTAGGAAAGCAGTACCGAATGGCTGAGACGGTAATCGATTTTACAGTTAAAAAATCGATTATTAAACACAAGTGCATAGTACGCATCAAACAAGAATAGTCGATTAGTGATACTTGCTAATCGATTGTCCGCACAGTAAAATAATCGATTATTTTCTGTAACAATCGATTGTTCTATGCCATTTCTTTATAATTCCCCCTGCCTTTAGGGCGATACTTGCAAAAGAGAATTAGACGTCTCCGACGCTCAAGTTAGTAATTTGTAACGAAATGATGCAATGAGAACGTGTTTCTTAAGAAGTGTGTCCTAAGGTGTTCTTAAGAGAGTTTCGGGTACTTACCTTTTCTCCGACGTCGCCAATTACCTGTTCGAGAGGGTGATCTTTGATTGTCCTCCACTTGTTTGGCATTTCGTTTCTTTCTCCAATTGTGGCGCTTCCTCCGTTGATTGTTCCAAGATTTCATCTTGAATTTTCTTAGGAGTTTCCTCTTGTACTTTGTCTTTTTAACTATTTAAAAAGCCTGGAAGATCAGAACAAGAATCATTTCTCGCCAAGCGAGCATTATTTTCGGAAAACACAATATGGGTGGATTCCTCCACAGTTTGGGTTCTATTAGTAAATACAATATATGCTTTGCTACGTGAAGAATACCCAATAAAAACTGAAGCTGTATTTATAGTTAAAAAACTTTGTATTACCGTTGCCTAATTGCCAATTAAGAATTGCTGATTTTACTCTGTGACAATCGATTGTCAAATTACCACAATTGATTGTTTGCCAGTTCTTCCAAAAATCAATCCCAGATTTTACGCATAACAATCGATTATCTAAAATTAATAATCGATTACTGGCAGTGTTCAAAAAATTATTTCCAGGTTTTACTTAAAACAATCGATTGTAAGAAATATACAATCGATTACTCAGCAACATTCAAGAAATCCTTTCCAGATTTTAATTAAAACAATCGATTATAAGAAATCAATAATCGATTACCTGACGGTATTTGAAAACATTTTGGCAACGGTCAGTTATACAATCGATTATATTAATTTAACAATCGATTATATATCAGTCTTGAAAAATCAATTTAGACAGTGCCTCTTGACAATCGATTGTCATAAGTTCACAATCGATTATTTAATAACTTTGAAAAAGTTTGGAAGACACTGCCTCATCACAATCGATTGTCATATGGTTCACAATCGATTGTCATGCAAATTTGAAAAATCTGATGCTCACTGCCTTAACACAATCGATTGTCATAAGTTCACAATCGATTGTCAAGCAGCTGACTTAAACATAATCGATTATCATAAGTACATAATCGATTATCTTACTCCAGATTTTAGAGGCATGTTTAAAAATCATTTTGACTAAAGTAAATATGCATTATTTAAAATCATTTTGCTCTAAATTAAATATGCATAATTTGTTAAAAATATTTTTACGAGAGAAGCCAAGTCTTGAGTTTAAGTTGTCGGATCAAGATCACAATTAAATACCGACTCATATAAAACTTAATCTCGATCTTTGTCTTGTGCTTGAATCTCGTTATATATCAATTTTGTGCTTGTGCTTGGACCTCGTCATATGTCAATTTGCGCATAGTTTGTCATTCATCAAAACCTACAAATATGAACACACGTTTAGTATAATGCCTTGAGAACGTGTTTCCAACAGGCCTAAGGTAGGCCTAGCGACAAGTTGATTTGGAGAACTTATAATGCTTAATGACTCATTTTATTGATGAAAATAAGGCGATTCCCAAAACGACACTAAAATTGCAAAAATAAAATGCCACTAATGGACATTGGCCTTATTACGTTTTAGGTGGAAGAAATGACTCTTAACTACTTGGCCCTTAAAAAACCTTCCCCATATTTTGCATCTTTAGCTTCAACGAACAGCTTCACCAGTTCACGCAATTCCTGCATCAAGAAGGTTCTCGCCAAGTGTCCTCCTTCGTTTCCTTCAGCAGGCAGGCAGTTTTCGATCCTTTGGATGAACTTCCTTTCCAGTTCTACCAAACCTTGCTCCAAATACCCTAGTTACTTGTTGGCACTGATAGCCATATCCTTCCATTATTCAATCACCTTTTGATGGGCCTCTTGAATTCGCTGGTGCTCGCTTTCGTATTCCTGAATCCTCTTGCGCAGCTGATTTTACTTAGCCTGTATGTCAGTCCTTTCGTCGATGACTCTATGGCCTAGAACAAACCCGGGTTGTCCTAACTCGCCATAGTCATCTTCCACAAACTTGGGTAGTACGAAGTATAGCCAGCATTGTACCTGTCTAATTCTGTGGAATCCATTCCCAAGATGATTTTATAGTGCTACATGTGTTGAGCTTAACACTTTTATGGGCTATCGCCGGATGGAAAATCGGCCCTGAAGTGACTTATTTTGTCGATACTTGGTATAACCTACTTTCTTCCTGCCTGTCTCATGGCGCGGAGACAGTCTTAGGGATAAATTCCTCTCAGACCAATGAGTATAAGAAATGGTGCTTCCCGAGAATAGACGATTAAATTTTCAGTAAGGAACCATTCAAACATCCATTATAACTGGTCCTCTTTTAGATTCTCCAAAAACTCTACCCACCCCCTAGCGTCTTCAGCTTGATAAAACATGTTAGGCATATAATTCATTTGTCTTGGCTAATGGAAGGTGATATGATCATCCCAATCTCTGCATAAAATCTCTTGCCGATATTCACCCTTTTTGGAGGTTCTCCATGAGCCAGAGTTGCAGTAATAAGTTACAACCCTCAAAGTGTTTGGCCGCTTTTTGAAAATTTTCCAGGGCTCGGTATGTCACACCTCCCTTTTTTACACGTTAACACCGAAGGATAAACGTGTAAGGGAGTTTTTCAAATTAAAGTGACATTATTTGAAATGGGATTATTTGTTTATTTAGAGTAGCCACTTGGGATAGGCTTGGTTTTTGGTGTTTCAAGTCACCGTTTATTCAGAATCCCAAATAGAGGAAAATTGTATACTGCCTAAATGGAGTATGCGAATGAGAAATTATAAGTAAGGAATTCTGTTCACCCAAGGGAAGGTGTTAGGAACCCCCATATCTCGTGGTTCTAGCACGGTCACTTAAACTATTATAATTGGCTAAAACTCTAATTTTGTACATATTCATCCTATAGTGCAATTTTTAAAAATTATAGACCTCTTTATTCATTTTAGAGATAACTGCAACATTATTAAAACATGTTTTGAACCACATCACATAAATGCATCCAGGTTCTCAACATATTTTAATATTACTGAGACTTGGATTTGGGTCACATAAATTCGTAACCGGGTTTAGGAATATATTTTATAAATATATCGTGCCTATAGAAACTATGCGCTTGGAAATTCGCAGAAGGCCGTGAAATTCACTAAACAGCACATCCAACTTTTTATATATTTTATTATGTTTAGGAGCCTCACTTAGTGTTTGATTATGTTAGCGTGGCTCACTTTATTTTATAAAGGCAACCTAAGGCACTTATATTTTTCTACTATGATTGTCTCTGAATATCACATAACTTCATACGTAGGTAATGCATTTGAAGGGACTTAGCATCTACATTTCCAGCCTCATTCATGGCTGGTTATGCGCATTGGGCTTCGTTTTATAGCAAGCCCAAAGAATGTGTATTCTTTATGTCACGACTAATAGCAATTGGGCCTTCCAACTGGGCCAATAAATGTTGGACTATGAGTCCATCATAGGAAAATGATAGCAACCCTTTTATCGATTATAGTACAGTTAAAATTATATACATGGACATTCTGAAGTATACTGGAGGTATCTTCATAAAGAAAATGCTAAAAATGATTTCACATTAACAAGTTATAACTCAAATTTCAACTCTAGTATATGCATGTACGGTTGTTTACTCGTTACTATATCCTCATTCATGGATACTAAGTAAAATCATGGACTAGGCTATGTTCATCCTAATGAAATCGAAACAAGCTGATGTTAGATTCCACATACAGTCCAGTGTTATTACAAGTTTTTATACATAACACTATCGGAAATGCTACATAGAAGTACATAATACTCATAATAAGAAATCGATACATAAAAAATATTTTTATCTTCATTATCAGCTATAATCTCGAATGTACATAGCAATTACTTCTAAGATTTTGAGTGATGATGGATATCTTGTATTTCAGAAGAAAAAAAATAGAACCTATGAGTAAGGTTAAGAGAGTAGCAAGCAAACACGCAGCCACACAACTAGTAAAAGCCCAAGAACTCAGGAAATTTGAGAGGCAAATAGTGACAATAGATCTCTAGAGCAGCTCAGAACTTGTATTGATTATTAAGGAAAGTTCACTCAGCAGAAACAACTCGAAGTGGATTTTCTGAAAAATGTATGAAAGTCTAATGTGTATTTTTTATCTAAAGGTTATATTATGTCTCTCTAAAAGCGTTAAGAAAAATCACTAATCCTTTCAGAAATCTGCTCGAAAAAATATCCAAAAAGCCCCTTAAAATGTTCAGATTGTCCCCTTTTATAACTGAAGCCTTAGGGCAACATAAATCTCTTTGTTTTCCTTTTAGCCCCTTATCCATTTTTCAGCTTTGCCCAAATGGTCCTTGGTTTTCTGACTTGTGCCTCATGTTTTGAGGTAGAAATTATACTTAGACCCCTCACTATAATGTTCTAGGGGTTTGTTACAAGATTCCTATATTCAAATGCCCTTAATACCTCTGTCCCTTCTCCTAATTAATGGCCTGAGGGTTTTTCATCTTGGGTTTCATCTGTTTGGCCAAAACTTACCCTAGTTAACTATTTTCGATTCATACACTAAGATTATAAACATCAACTAGTATCAAACTCTGAAAGGGTGTCCATGGCCAATCTATTTAATTGCAGATTTGTGGAAGACAAACGTCTAAGGGTCAGGATTGCAACATTTATACTTCAGGCAAATAATACAAAACTGAATAACACAAATTTCATAAATGCAGGGCACTAATCAAGTATGTCTAACTCTGAGCTCAGTACAATAATCCAAACAATGTTAACATGAATAGGCTACGACTTCAAATGTTATGCAGACCATTGAAGACAAGTTATCCATTCTTAAGCACAAATAAAGAAGGAGACTAATATTCGGGACATTTCAAAGATGAGCAGATGAAATAAATGAAAACAAGGAAAATCAAAAATCAAATAGAAAAGAGAAGCAGGGCGAGTATATGACTCTAGATGGAAATACCTAACCAGGATTTTCTCACAATACTAAAAATGCAGAAGATTAAAATAAAAGAGTACAAGAACGAACATAAAACAACTATCGGAAAATCAAGAATATAAAAACACTAAAAAAGAAGAATGATAATGTAACTCAGATTGTCCCCTTTTATAACTGAAGCCTTAGGGCAACATAAATCTCTTTGTTTTCCTTTTAGTCCCTTATCCATTTTTTAGTTTTGCCTAAATGGTCCTTGATTTTCTGACTTGTGCCACAAGTTTTGAGGTAGAAATTACACTTAGACCCCTCACTAGAATGTTCTAGAGTTTGATATAATATTCCCTATATTCAAATGCCCTTTAACCCCTGTCTCTTTTCCTAATTATTGGCCTGAGGGTTTTTAATCTTGGTTCTAATCTGTTTGGTCAAATCTACCCTAGTTAACTATTTTCGATTCATACACTAAGATTATCAACATCAACTAGAATCAAAATCTGAACGGGTGGCCATGGCCAATCTATTTAATTGCTGATTTACGCAAGACAAACGTCTAAGGGTCAGGATTGCAACATTTATACTTCAGGCAAACAATACAAAACCAAACAACACAAATTTCGGAAATGCAGGGCACTAATCAAGTATGACTAATTCTGAGCTCAGTACAATAATCCAAACAATATAAACAAGAATAGGCTACGACTTTAAATGTTAAACAGACTATTCTAGACAAGTTTTCCAGACTTAAACACAAACAAACAAGGAGGCGAATATTTAGGACACTTCAAAGATGAGCAGATGAAACAAATGAAAATAAGGAAAATCAAAAATCAAATAGAAAAGAGAAGCAGGGCGAGAATATGACTCTAGATGGAAATACCTAACCAGGATTTTCTCACAATACTAAAAATGGAGAAGATTAAAATAAAAGAGTACTAGAACGAACATATAACAGCTACTGGAAAATCAAGAATATAAAAACACTAATTAAAAAGAAGAATGATCATGTAACTCTAGATGGAAACAACTATTCAGGACTCCTCAGATATGAAACGATAAACTAATGAACTTGAAAAAATAACACTAAAGAGAACCAAACGAAACAGAAGGCAAGGATGAACATATGACCACTCAGAATATTTGGTCACGAAAAGATAAAAAACAAACAAACTTAAACAAGTGAAAATCAAAGCAAATAAGAGCAATTAGGACATAAAACATGCAAGATAAAAAAAAATAAAAGTAAATAGAAGAGCAGGAACTTAGCTTTCTTGCTTGTGCAACCCTAAACATAGGTTTTTTCATGTCTTCAAATCTGTGACCTCTTCTGAGAAGTCCTCGGACCTATCAAGTTCTTTGCATTTCACATTTGGAGGGGGGAAAAAGAGTTTCAAGGAAGGATCAAATGGTTTTGAGACAGGGGGGCTCGATTTGGTTGGGTCTAGTTGCATTCGAAGGTCGTGGGTTGCATTGTAGTGGAGGGGAGTGTGAGACTGTCTCTAGGGACAAAATTCAAAGGATTCCGATGAGTTTAGGGTTTGGGGTTAAGCGTTGATTTGATATTTGAGATGATCTATTAGGATTCGAACGATGGGGTTTAGATGGTTGGGAAGAGGGCGGAAGGTGGTTCAGGGGTGTTATTTTGGGTTGGCTTAGGGTTGGTGTCGCCGAAGATGGCAGTGCCGGTGACTCTTCTTTCAAATATTCGAAGAGTTGGGGAGTTGTTTGAAGGAAACCAACTGTGGGAAGGGAAAGAGGGGGTCGAGATGGTCTAGTGGTGTAATTCTGATGCTGTTTGGTGACTGGCCGCTGCTGTGAGGCAATTTCCGGCGGTGGCATTAGGGTGATTGATGGGTGGTGGAAAGTGGGCTTATGGTTGTGCTGGGGTGGTGATTTATTGACGTTATAGACACGAGGAAGACTGTTTGTTTGTCTCTTTAATATACAAGAGCATTTGGACATATAAATAGGATTTGGGGAAGGGCTTCGAGACCGTTGGATCGTTCATGATCGATTGTTGAGATGAATTGCCCCAAAACGGTGTCGTTTAGTGGCATCTCTTGTGGACTGGGTCGTAGACAAACTATTGGGCTTGATGGGGCATTTGGACGTGTAAAATGTATTTGGGCCACCTGGGTTTGGACCAATTGTGGCAAACCTAGGTTATTTATTTAAAATACTATTTTGTTAGTTTTATTATTCATTTTATTTCCTAATTATATTTTTTTAACTATCCTAATTAAGCTAAATCAAACTAATAACTACTTATTGTGCAAAATAAATAAAAATGCAACAATAAAAATTAACCATGAAATGCTAAACAATTAAACTGCTAGAATAACTACTTGATTTTTTGTGATTTTATATTTTGCACGAATAACCTTAATTACCAATAAATCTAGCAAAACTATGAAATTAAATCCTAAATGCTTGTGCAATTCTATATATTTTTTTGTGATATTTATGCATGCATTAATGAAAGCACACAGATATGCGCAATTAAATCATAAAATGAAATCCTAAAAAAGTAAATATATAAAAAGAAATATTCCTAAACTTGAGAATCCTGTAGGAGTCATCTCAATGGGATAAAAATCATATGCTCACAGCTGCCCCTCTTAACTCGGGAATACGAAGGGTTTTCGTGCAGAGACAAGTGAGCAAACATGAGAGATTTTCATCCAAATGAATACTCTGTGTGAAGCACTTTGAAAATTTCTAACAGAACCTCGCTTCAAAGGTTTCCTACAAATCCTCGGTGATAACGGAATCAGGTCAGTGTAGTTCTGGAAGTTTTGGTAGCTGGGACTACCATGGGGCTGTGATATCACTATTGTTGCTGCTGCTACCGCTTACCGACTCTTTATTAAAAAGAAGAACAACAGCTAAGCTAGCTAGGTCTATCATGTACGAGTTATAAAATTCCTATTCAAGAGTCTCTTGAAACTTGATCTCGAGTCTTGGCTAGCTCTTGTAGAAGACTTCGATCTAAATCCTGATGCTCGTTAGCTACAGCTGCAGTCTTATTCCTCAACTTTGAAACGAAACAGGACATGCGGGTCTTGAGATTTCAATCAGATTTGAACAATCTGCTTCTTTCTCCGTTTCATCATTTTTAATTCATTTCTTTTGCTGTTTTCTTTCTTTTCTTATTTTTTGGTGAAGCTCCCACTTACGGTCATCTCAAATTCTGTGCCTTGAGGTATAACCTAAGTGGACATTAAAGCAAGCACACGAACGAAATTTTCTGCCATAGTTTTCACTGCGAAAATTTCGTGAGTTATTTACTGTACCAATTTGAGCTATTTTCTAAAAACAAGAGAAATCAAGATTGTGTATCCTTAGTACTGACTACAAGGTTACGGTGGGCAAGAGAAAGGGTCCTTACGAAGGAAAGGAGGAGGATCCATGGGTTGTGTCATGAGAGGAATAAAAAGTCGCTGCTGGGGTAAGAAAACAATTCGCGGGTTATGCCGAGACGGGAAGGAAAAGTCCCTGCTGGGGATGGAATGAAAGCCATGGGTTATGAAGAAATTCCTGGATTGTGCCAGGGAATCCGCGGGTTATGCGAGGATTAAATGAAGAAATCCTGGATTATGCCAGGGAGAACCACAGGTTATGCCGGGATGAATGGAAAATTCCTCAGTTATGGCAGCAGAATCTGCGGGTTATGCCGAGATGAATGGAAAATTCATGGGTTATGCCTGGGGACCAGCGGGTTATGCTGGGAAGAATAGGGAACTCCTGAGTTGTGCCAACATGTGAAGGAAAAGCTCCTAGGTTATGCTAAAGAGGATCCACGGGTTATGCCGGGATAAATGGAAGAATTCCTAGGGTTATGCAAGGGGGATCCGCGGGTTATGTCCGGATTGAGTTAAAATTTCCTAGGTTATGCTAGGGAGATCCACGGATTATGCCGAGATGAATGAAAAATTCCTAGGTTATGTGAGGGGATCCGTGGGTTATCCCGTGATTATAAGAAAACTCTTAGGTTATGCTAGGGAGATCCACTGGTTATGCCGGGACAAACGAAAAATTCCTGCGTTATGCTAGGGGGTTCCGCGGGTTATGCCGGGATTTAAAGAAAACTCCTAAGTTATGCTAGGGAAATCCGCGGGTTATGCCGGGATGAATGAAGAATTCCTAGGTTATGCCAAGGGATCTGCGGGTTATGCCGGGATTGAAAAAAACTCCTAGGTTATGCTAGAGAGATCCACGGGTTATGCCGGGATAAATGATAAATTCTTGGGGATCCATGGGTAATGCTGAGATTGAAAGAAAAACTCCTAGGTAATGCTAGGCAGATCCATGGGTTATGACGGGATGAATGGAAATATTCCTAGGTTATGCAGGGGGGATCCGCGGGTTATGCCGGGATGGATGGAAAATTCCTGGGTTATGCCACGGGGATCCGCGCGTCATGCCGGGATAAATGAAAAATTCCTGGGTTATGCCAGGGGGATCCACGGGTAATGCCGAGATTGAGTGAAGTTCTCCTAGGTTATAATAGGGAGATCCACGGGTTACGCTGGGATAAATGGAAGAATTCCTGCATTATGCCAGGGGATTACCAGGAAGTGCATGGTCACAACGATCCTTTGACTATGATGGGGATAAAGGAGGGAAGGGAAGACTCTTAAGTTGTACTACGGGTAGAAGAAATCTAGTTCTCTAACTACGCTCGGTGAAATGTGGGAAAAGAGGTCCTCATGTTATGTTGGGGATGTAAAGATAAACTTCCTAGGTTATGCCGGTGAGCGAAGGAAGGAAATTTCTTGGTCTATGGTGAAGGAGGGGGTGGAATGCAGTCCTCGGGTTATGTCAAGGAAATCCACAAATTGCACAAAGAGAAGCTAAGGATTGGAAGCCCATGATATGAAATTTCAGGAAAAGAATGAAAAGTAAAAATTACCTTTTATTATTGATGCGACACCATTCTTGGTCCTTTTTTCATTCCTTTGGTTGTGTTTAACCTGTTTTCCCTTAATTTAAAAACAAAGCAAACAATTAGTTTGAACAGTGATTGGATTTCTGGCCTTGTGCTGCTTGATTTCAAACTTATTTACGTTAGATGAGAAACCCTTGGCTTTGATCTTTGCCTTATAGGTTGGCCGGGGGGTCCTCATTTTCGGGTTGACTTTTGTTTTCCAGGCCTTTGGTTATGATTTTTATCCCGATTTCTATTTTGGAGCTTGCCTTTGGGATCCTTGGTGGGAGCCATTATCCTACTTGGGCTTAACCCTTCCGATTTGATTCACCTTCACAGACTTTTTAACTTTGAATTTCCTTTCTTTCTATTTTCCTTCTTTTGATGCGTTAGCCATCATGACCATCCGGGGTTGGCTAAATGCGCTTCACGATGCCGGACATTCCTTTATTTCTTGCCAGGAGAAAACCCGTGAGACCGGCCCCGCTACCATTTTTGAGGAATGGTAAGGACATCAAAGTTAAAGCGAAAAGGAATGAAAAATGAATTTTAGAGAGGTATGTCTTTTTTGGAGGAAAAAGAGGGGACTTATCTGGAAATATGTGCCTGCTTTAAATGGCAACGACATGCTTCTTGGACTGAATACTCGGCCCAGATCCAATTCTGCTTTTTGATTTCAACTATTTCAAAACCAAAGAATCTTTTTCAGACTTGAGCGGCAATATTTCCTCTTTTCGGCCGACGCCCTTTTTGGTTTTCACCAATCAGGCTCTCTCATTTCTCTTCTCCTGTCGCCCGATAGTGCTCTTTGCGAGTTTTCGCCAAACGGACTCTCCCATTTTGTTTTTCTCTGCTCGCCATCTCCTTATGGTGCCCGGTGGTTTTCACCGATAAGACTCTCTCATTTTATTTCTCTCAAAAATATAAGTTGTGCTGAATCCCATCAAAGGTGTCTTTCGCGTCAATGTTTTGGTCAACTGATCTGAAGAACTTGGACTATGCTTCTCGATTAAAGGAAGTTGCACGGGAATCTACAACTTTAGAATAGTTCGGGCAAATTTGTAACCGAACCAACAATTCTACCCCAATTTTGGTTTTCTTGGGGAAATGGGGTTTTTATTTTTATATGACAGAAGCTCAGGGAGAGGCTGCCTATGTATCCTTTTGGAATCAAGTTAGCCGTAGTTCAGGATGTTTTTTCCTAAAGTAATTTGTTTGTGTTTCTTCTTCTTCTTTTCTTTCTTTTTTTACTTTTTTATGTTCATTTTTGTTTCATTTTTCTTTTCTTTTCTTCTTTCTTCATTTTTTTCTTTTTTCTTTTTTTATCTTTTTTGCTTTTTTTTTCTTTTGAACAGCATTTCGGGTTCCAAAGAGGGTGATCGAACAAACGTAACTGGCTCAAAGGGTTTGCGAGAGATTGATAGTGTTTATGGTAGCGCGAAAGAAAAGCCTTCGTCATTTCAATCAACCGGGGTCATTGCTGCAGGGTGTTCAGACATAATACCTTTTTACTGCATCTACATTTACTGCTTCATCGGGCTAGTCCCCTTAAAGGTCGCCAAGGTACAATGCTCCTTTAGGCAGTATCTTTCTGATAATGTGTGGACATTTCTAGTTTGGAGAGAACTTTCCATTGGCTTCCTGATGGTGAGGAAGTATATGCCTCAATACCTACTGCCCGACTTCGAAATTCCTGTGGCGCACTTTCTTGTTGTAAGTGCAGGTCATTCTTTGTTGGTACAACTGCCCATGACAAACCGCAGCCATTTATTTTTTATCAATTAATGACCGCTGCTCCAAACAAGTTTTAACCCATTCACTATCTTCAATTTCTGCTTCAGCAATTACTCGGGGCGAAGGGATTTCTACCTCTACGGGTATGACAGCTTCAGTCCCATACACCAGAAAATAAGGAGTTGCTCCTACCGATGTGCGTACTCTGCGTTGTCCGCTGGGATAGGGGCTGCTGGTAGAGTCATTTTGGTTGACATCTCTGCGCTTCCTTTTGATCTAGTAAAGTATCTGCGCGAGGCCAGCTTACCACAAACCAATCATTGTCCTTAAAACACATGGGCTGGACAATGGAATATCAAACGGTTAGGTTGGGATAGATAACAGACAAGAAATCGCATATTGGATATGATGCACCTACAGTTAAGGGGTTTTCTATATGCTTGCAATGGTTGCATGCGTCATCCTTGCATTTATTCCGAATTTCCTTTGGTTTTCTGCTTCTTATTTCCTATTAGCTTTCCTTTTTATTAAGAATATGGTCGAATTCTATGAAGATTTCCTACGTATCATGACACTGCATGAATCAGACGGAGCGTAGTTCAAGGAAAAAATGATATGTAAATAACAAAATATTTTGGGATTTCAAGTTTTTTTATACAGACAAAAATTCTGATTACAAAAGCGAAGCAACCATCAAACTAGGACTCAACAAAATTACAGACTCGAAAGGTGCGTAATAGAACAGACAGACTCTTTTAAGAAAAGTACAAATTTATTAGTACATCAAAACTTCAAATGTTTTTGGAGCTTGCAGGGCATTGTCCGGCCTTGCCGCAGGCTTGCATGCTAAGCTTCCTGGAGGTAGTGGAGATCTTCCATCACTTGACAAACAAATGTCATGGCAGTAGCAAAGAACATATATTTCTTCATGTCCTCAAAGTGGTTGAACTTTGTGGTGATATATTCTACGATTGTCCGCACCCTTTCCCTGATAACCTCATTTTCTTGTAATAGACACCCAATTTGATCAGCCCTTGCTTCTAGAGTTCGGTCAGCGACTTGATTCATCTTTTCGAATTGCCGCAAATCCTTTTCTATTCTTGCTATTACTGCATAGCAATGCTCTCTTTCGGCTTTAAAGTCCCTAGCTTGATTGGCCATTTTGTTTTCAACTTAGATGACCCTCTGTTTCAAAACCAACGATCTCATTGCCATTCCCTTCTTTTAATTGCTCCAGTATGTGGGCTCGTTCCTCTGTACTTTTTATCAATTGCTTTCCAACTCTAGATAGCTCACCCTCTGCCTTATTCAGGTCGAACCCGTATTTGGTTACTTTCCGCCGCAAGTTTTCTATGAGCTTTTCATCTTTTGCACTCCTAGGAGGATTTTCTGCGGCTGCCTTCATTTCCTGGATTTCGGCTCATAATGCTTCGTTTTCTTTGGTCTATGTATTCTTTTCTCCCTCACTGGTTGTAGCTTGCAAATTGTTTTCAAATCACAAATCTTGGATTTGCATTTCCAGCCTTCCTATAGTAGTCATATTCTCATTTTCTTTGGCTAACCAATCCCACTGCTCTCGCGATGTCTCAAAAAATTCTTGGAGTTGTGATCTCTTAGCCGGCCTTCCAGGCTCCATTTTTTTTTGTACCAAGCAACGTACCCCGGTGATACCTCTCCTTTGGATATATCACGCACTCGAGTATCCACTGCCAAGTATTGGCATTCACTCCAGATTTGGCACACAAAGGGAATTGACAATTTAGGCTTATCTCAACCACATGACGGCTAATATCCTCGTCCCTGGGGATCATTTGGCATCTACCCAATTCTCTTAGTACTCTATACAGTGCATAGGGCTGGATGCTTCGGAGGCCCATCAGAAGGAAATTAGGTCTGGTGGCCGGCATATACACGACTTCAGCCACGAGGAACCAACCGAATGTCCACTCGATCTGGTTTGCGAAGATGACCCGGAGATGCAACACCCATTCTGCAACACCCTCAGATACTTTGAACCCATCAACCATGTTGAAGAATTCCTCTATGCAACCCTTTGTTGGCAACCCGTAATTCATAAACCGAGGCCGATGGCGTATATGCTCGATCCTCCATTTTTGCGGCAGCAAGTTACATCCCTCGAAGAAGTCTCCTCCTATTTTATAGGAGGTGAGAGCGCGGAAGATGTCAGAAAAGATCATTGGAGCGAGGGTACTCTTTGTCTGGGTTATTAAATTGCTAACAACTCCCGCTATCTGTTTGTCAATATTCCCATCCTTTCGCGGGAACACCAGAAGACCTAAGAAATATACCATGAACGTCAAAGATCAGTGCTCCTCCCACTTGAGCCGATTTCCCTTGCTACAAATAAGATTTTCGGAGTTGTAGAATCATCTGATATGACCATACCTCTGATATAAAAATTTCGGGGTGCAAAAGTCAGCCGATAAGTCAAAATTGTGAACTTTTCTACTGATTTTCTAGGAATCCAGGAATTTCTGCACAGCGAGGGCTCTTGGTGCAATCAAGTATTGGTGTCTCAAAGGGATTACGTGGGTCTCGATATATTCGGTCATTTCTTCTAATGTCAGGTAAGCTCAAAGTCTGAGAAGTGGAAGACATTGTGGGACGGGTCCCAGAACTTGATTAAGGACTTTATGATGTCTCCCCTTGGGCTAATTTTCAACAAACCAGTGAGGCCTCCCAGATGTGTATTGACCTTTTTCTGCCCTACTTTCCAAAGATCATTCCACTATAGTCGCAACTCCAAGAGAATTTTATTCATTTTCGTGCTCATTCTGCACATTTATTAAGGTGAATTAGTATTGTCAAAAATATAAAACCGGCATTTTCCAAAAATATTATTGAAAAACTTTCGTAATTTCTTTTCTTCTTTTTTGTTTTCGTTTTGAAACATTCGTAAGCATATTGGCGCTATTATATGCATTGGTTTTTTGCAAATGATTTATCTCAGCGACTCTCAGATTTTAAGCCCGTCAACATGCAAATCCAAAGCAAGTGAATGCACAAATAGCACGTAATATGCATCAGGATGGTCTTTTCATTTCGGGTCACCTGTCCTAGACGGACCCAAACCCTCTGTTGAGTCCCCTAAGTCAAATTCGTGATGCAAATAAATATTCCTACTAGGTATACGGCATGACGTTTTGTTATACTAAGTTCAGAACCTCGGTATAGGGTCTACACTATGCACACGAGGGGACAACCCGAGTCAAGGAGGGGCCACGTACCGGGAACCAAAAGGTCGTCCGGCTTAGTAACTTGTCTAGCCTCCTTCTTATTTTTAGGTATGGCACTAACGGAATAGGGAGTCTCAACTAGCGAACACATCCACGAAGATAAGAAAAGAAGGGTTTTGTAACAGTTTATGCAGTTCAAATAATATCAAAGCGGTAAAACATTTAGCACTTAGCATAGAACATGTAAGCAAATCAGAAGAAGCCAAATATAATAGTTATTCCAAGATCGAATTCTTGAACCCTAAACAAGAGATTCTAGGTTTGATCCCTGCAGAGTCGCCAGAGCTGTCACACCTCCCTTTTTTGCACGGTTACCCTGAAGGATTAACGTATAAAGGAGTTTTTTCAATTAAAGTGACATTATTCAAAATGGGATTATTTATTAATAGAGTCTCCACTTGGGATAGTCTTGGCGTTTAGTGTACCAAGTCACCGGTTTATTTAGATCCCAAATCGAGGAAAATTGTCGACTGCCCAAATGGAGTCCGCGAGAAATTCTAAGTAAGGAATTTTGTTGACCCGAGGGAAGGTGTTAGGCACCCCCCGGATCCCGTGGTTCTAGCACGATCTCATAAACTATTATAATTGGCTAAAACTCTGATTTTGTACATATTCATCCTATAGTGCAATTTTTTAAAAATTATTAACCGCTTTATTCATTTTAGAGATATTTGCAATGTTATTAAAACACGTCTCGAACCACGTCACATAAATGCACCCGAGTTCTCGACATATTTTAATATCGTTGTAACATGGATTTGGGTCACATAAATGCACATCCGGGTTTTGGAAGATATTTTAATAATATATCGCGCCTATAGCAACTACGCGTTTGGAAATTTTTGGAAGGCCGTGAAATTCGCTAAACAGCACTTCCAAGTTTCTACATATTTTATTAAGCTCAAGAGCCTTACGTAGTGTTTGATTATGTTAGCGTGGCTCACTTTATTTTATAAAGGCAACCTAAGGTGGCTTATAGTTTTCTACTATGCTTGTCTCTAAATATCCTAATAATTTCATACGTAGGTAATGCATTTGAAAGGAATTAGCATCTACACTTCCAACCTCATTCTTCGCTGGTTATGCGCATTGGGCTTCGATTTGTAGCAAGCCCAAGGAATGTGCATTCTTTATGTCACAACTGACAGGAAGTGGGCCTTCCAACTGGGCCCAAAAACGTTGGACTATGAGTCCATCGTAGGAAATTGATAGCAACCCTTTTATCGAGTATAGTAACGTTAAAATTATATACATGGACATTCTGAAGTATACTAGAGGTATTTTATTAAAGAAAATGCTGAAAATGATTTCACATTATCAAGTTATAACTCAGATTTTCAACTCTAGTATTTAAAGAAAAATCTAAATTACCCATCATTCAGAGTATATGCATATACGGTTGTTTACTCTTTACTACATCCTCGTTCATGGATACTAAGTAAAATCATGGACTTCGCTATGTTAATGCTAATGAAATCTAAACAAGCTGAAGTTAGAGTCCACATACAGTGTCGAGTTATTACATGTTTTTATACATTACACTATCGGAAATGCTAATGAGAAGTACATACTACTCATAATATGAATTTGATACCTAAAAAATATTGGTATATTAATTATGAGCTATAATCTCGAATGTACATAGCCATTACATCTCAGATTTTGTGTGAGGATGGATACCTGGAATTTCAGCAAAAAAAAATAGAACCTATGAGTAAGACTAAGAGACTACCAAGCAAACACAGCAGCCACACAACCAGCAAAAACCCAGGAACTCAGGATATCTGAGAGGCAAATAGTGACAATAGATCTCTACAGCAGCTCAGAACTTGTATTGATTATTAAGGAAAGTTCACTCAGCAGAAATAGCTCGAAAATTCTATGATACCCCTGGGACTTCGGGGCTCTCCGGTTCAGCTAGGTCCAAAGTTCCGAAATTTGATTTTATAAATAATGTATGAAAGTCTAATGTGTATTTTTTTATCTAAAGTTTATATTCTGGCTCTCTGAAAGCCTGAATAAAAATCCCTAATCCTTTCAGAAATTTGCTCGAAAAAATATCCCAAAAGTCCCCTGAAATTTTCATTGTCCCCTTTTATAACTGCAGCCTTAGGGCGACATAAATCTTTTTGTTTTCCTTTTAGTCTCTTATCCATTTTTTAGTTTTGCCAAAATGGTCCTTGGTTTTCTGACTTGTGCCTCAAGTTTTGAGGTAGAAATTACACTTAGACCCCTCAGTAGAATGTTGTAGGAGTTTGTCACAAGATTCCCTATATTCAAATGCCCTTAATACCCCTGTCCCTTTTCCTAATTATTGGCCTGAGGGTTTTTAATCTTGGTTCTAATCTGCTTGGTCAAAATTTACCCTAGTTAACCATTTTCGATTCATACACTATGATTATCAACGTCAACTAGGATCAAAATCTAAAAGGGTGGCCATGGCCAATCAATTTAATTGCTGATTTACGCAAGACAAACGTCTGAGGGTCAGGATTGCAACATTTATACTTCAGGCAAACAATACAAAACCAAACAACACAAATTTCAGAAATGCAGGGTACTAATCAAGTATGACTAATTCTGAGCTCAGTACAATAATCCAAATATAATATACAAGAATAGGCTACGACTTCAAATGTTAAGCAGACTATTCTAGACATGTTATCCAGACTTAAACACAAACAAAAAAGGAGGCGAATATTTAGGACACTTCAAAGATGAGCAGATGAAACAAATGAAAATAAGGAAAATCAAAAATTAAATAGAAAAAGAGAAGCAGGGCGAGTATATGACTCTAGATGGAAATACCTACCAAGGATTTTCTGACAAACTAAAAATAGAGAAGATTAAAACAAGAGAGTACAAGAACGAATGTATGACAGCTATTGGAAATTCAGGAATGCAAAAACACTAAAAAAATAGAAGGATGATCATGTAACTCTGGATGGAAACAATTATTCACGGCACCTCAGAGATGAAAAGATAAAACTAATGAACTTGAACAATTAACACTAACGAAAACCAAACAAACCAGAAGGCAAGGATGAACATATGACCACTCAGAATATTTGGAGATGAAAAGATAAAAAAAAAAAAAACATAAGCAAATGAAAATCAAAGCAAGTAAGACCAATTAAGACAGAAAACATGCGACATAAAAGCAATAAAATATAATGGAAGAGCAGGAACTTTGTTTTATTGCTTCTACAACCCGAAACATAGGTTTTTTCAAGACTTCACATCTTTGAGCTCTTCTGTGAGGTCCTTGGACCTTTCAAGGTCTTTGCCTTTCACATTGGAGAGGGGAGAAAACAGTTTCAAGGAAGGGTCAAATGGTTTCCAGACAGGGGGGTTTCAGACTTGATTTGGTTGGGTCTAGTTGCATTCGAGGGTCGTGGGTTGCAAGGTCGTGGACGGGAAGGTGAGACGGTCACCAAGGACCAAGTTCAAAGGATTCCAATGAGTTTAGGGTTTGGGGTTAAGCTTTGATTTGATATTTGAGACGATCTATTAGGATTCGAATGATAGAGTTTAGATGGTTGAGAAAACGGGGGGAAGGTGGTTCAGGGGTGTTATTTTAGGTTGGTTTAGGGTTGGTGTCACCGGAGATGGCGGTGCCGGCGACTCTTCTTTCAAATATTCGAAGAGTTGGGGAGTTGTTTGAAGGAAACCGACGGTGGGAAGGGAAAGATGGGGTCGAGATGGTCTAGTAGTGTAATTCTGAGGCTATTTGGTGACCGGACGATGCCGTGAGGCGATTTATGGCGACGGCGTTAGGGTGGTTGTGGGTTTTGGACGGTGGGCTTATGGTGGCGCCGGGGTGGTGATATATTGACGATATAGATATGAGGAAGACAGTTTGTTTGTCACTTTAATATACAAGGGCATTTGGACATATATATGGGATTTGGAGAAGGGCTTCGGGACCGTTGGGTCATTTATGATCAATGGTTGAGATGAATTGCCCCAAAACAGTGTCGTTTTGGGGCATATCTTGTGTACTGGGTCGGAGACAAACCATTGGGCTGGGTCTAGGGCACTTTGACGGGTAAAATTTATTTGGGCCACCCAGGGTAGGCCCAATTGTGGCCAGCCTGGGTGATTTATTAAAAATCTTGTTTTGTTTGTTTTCTTATTTATTTTAATTTCTAATTGTATTTTTAAAAAAATCCTAACTAAGCTGAATCAAACTAATAACTACTTATTTTGCAAAATAAATAAAAATGCAGCAATAAAAATTAACCATAAAATGCTAAAATATTAAACTGCTAGAATAACTACTTGACTTTTTTGTGATTTTATATTTTACAAGAATAACCTTTGTTACCAATTAATCTAGCAAAACTATGAAATTAAATCCTAAATGCTTGTGCAATTTTGTATATTTATTTTTATGCATGCATTAATGAAAACACTGATATGCGCAATTAAATCCTAAAAACGTAAATATTAAAGAGGGAAATTCCTAATCTTGAGAATCATGTAGGAGTCATCTCAACAGAGTAAAAATCATATGCTCACAGGTATCTCTCTGCAACGATCATAGGTACTATGCTAACAGGTTGCCTGCCAATTCCTTCCGTTCAAGTCTTAGTGACCATTGGCAGTCTTTTATGGATCCTAGCCTTCTTCATGGGGAATATTATCATACCAAATAAGCAGAATATGAAGATGAAGACTCTCCTGTGAATATGTCCCAATGAGGTAAGGGAAAATTTGTCTGGGTAGGTGCGATAGGACTTGCTATGGTCGTACCTCTCGTACAGATATTTGAAAGGGCTGTAAGAGTATTTTAAACAGGCCAAGACTAGGTTTTTCTTTTGTCACATCATCTTGAGTAAACCCCAACCCTCGCGATTTTCTAGCATAATGAAACCCGAAGTCTCCGAAGGAATACCAGTTAATCCTCCTATCTCTTCAAGCAAGGGGGTCATTTCCGTGTCCCTGAATTGAAACACTGATTTATCACTGTCCCAGAATAAATTTACAGCCTCAATGATTTTATCTTCGGGCTGGATTTCCAAAAGAGAAGGTAATTTCCCTAAATATTTGTGGATAAGAGTTTGACCGTTCGAGTGAATGTGTTCCCACCAGCTTAGCAACCTTGAGGGAATGTTGGTTACCATGCCGAATTTGGGGACCTCGTGCCTCATTTTCTACAAAAAAAAAGTGTTACACCTTCACTTGGTTTTGGGTTAAAGAAACCAGAGTTCAGGTAAGGGCTAGATATTATCTTGAGAGGAATGTGTTAGGCCCCTCTCAAGATCCACTAGTGTAGTTCCCGACCATGTTATATTGTGACTTCACATAATCAAGTAAGGAATTAAGGGCTCAAATAGAGGGACTTGCATGTAACATTACAGATGAATTGACTTTTAAGAGGGAAAGAATAGAAGGTACAAAATTCATGAAAGATTTAAAACCTTAAAGAAAGCGCATGAAAAGCAAGTAAAAGGAAAGGAAGCCCAAGGCTTATGACAAATATGGATCACCTCAATGCAATATCCAGCAATAACTCCTCATAAGAGGGTCTACATGAGAAATTAGCGCATTGAAAATCTCCATATCTAACATTCCCACCCCATTAAGATACTAAAGTGTGGAGTGGTATCGCTACCTATCACATGCTATTACCCATCCCAATCCTATCAATCCGGGAGGCATATGGGATTATTAATCCTAAAAGGGATGGAGTGGAGGATTTTTAGAGTTTTCAAAGGATAAATTTCAAAGGCGACAATCAAAACATGTACAGCAAGTATTTGGAAGGCAGTTAAGCAGATACGGCTCAAATAAACCTCCTTGAATCAAAGGAAAGCACAAAGTCTAGCATGTCTTACACATACTAGATATGGTCTGAATTAAAACATAAACGTTTAAGGAAGCAGACTGGCTTATTACATGTTTCAGATAAGAAACTGGAATCAAACCTGCCTACTGGCTGGAATAAGTAGACTGATGCAGTTACAGTTTTAAACCTAAAACTGGCCTAGTGTTAAACGGAACCTATAGGCATGATGTCTATCAACTCAGAAAGAAGTAAACTGATTGTAGAAAAGAATTATCGATTGCTAGAACATTATTGCTACTGATTTTTTAGACTTGACGACTCAGGTTTGGTGATATCTACTATAGGCATGATTTCTAGGCGTCGCTAATTTTTAAGAGCTATTAACATGCATAAGTCCTATAGGTAGGTCATCTGTATGCAATTGGTTATTCAAATCCTATAACAGGTTTGCCTAGTGATAGATGCATATGCAAAAAAATGGGAAGGTCCTATAGGCTTATCATCTATATGTAGAATTTCAGATATGACTTAGAGGCATGATATCTATATGATGTGCCCAAATAACCTATTGCCATGGTATCTATATACAATGCAGTATTTCAGAGGTAGTGATTCCCTATGAACATGGTATCTATATGGTAAAAAATGCAGAAACTTAAAGACAAAGTTTCCAATGCGGAAATGAAACAACTTATAAGAAAGATTTATACATGCAAACTTATAAGCAAAATTACTAAATGCGATGCATAAATAATAGGCAGAATTTATACATGTAATGCATAAGCGAGAGACGGGTTGTGATTGAAAAAGTATATACCTAAAGCAGGATGTCTACCGTATGCATTCATGAATAAACTTCCCCTTTTTACTAGGAACCCGTAGTTACTACAGACTATTACAGATTATTACATACCCGAATGAATAAAGGAAAGCAAAATATATCAGAAAGCTAAACGGTCCTAGCCAAGGAGAGCCTGACTCAGGCTTCTATCTAAAGCATGAAGTAAACTAACTCCCAAGATGAGATTTCAAAAGCCTTTCTCTTTTTTGGGATGTGTCAGAGTTCCCTAAGAATCTCAAATGGATTTCGGGCAGTGCTTACACCAAAATATATTGTAGAATAGGATTATGGTGCAGTGTGGAAGGGCAAACCCTCAAATATCCAAGTTCAGAGGGAGACTCGAGGTTCCCAAGGTAGGGCTCATACGAGGGGGGGAGGAACTTAGTGTCTAAGAGTAACTGCAAATGTAATAGAAGGGGAAAAGGCAAGTTGGTGGTCATACCTAGCAATTTGGGGTGCTAGCACACCCCTGACGAGCTTATTAATCAAAATTGAGAAGCTAAGACCTATTGAATGTCAGGTTCTGCCATGGACAGCAATTTGGATGCTGCTAGGCTATACCTTGACTTATTACACATAGGGGAAATGGGTACGGGGGAACTGAAAGAGACAAGAGAAGGTTGTGGGCATACCCAGCAATAAGGAGTGTTAACATGCCCACGAGTCTGCTATACTATTTAGAGGCTACGATCCAGAAGATCTGGTTTTAATCCATGGACAATACTTTTATATTACAATGTCTTAAACCATAGCTCTATCACATAAAGGGGTAGGTGTGAGCATGTGATTTTTACTTTACGTGAATTATTCCTATAAATTCTAAAAAAATCATTTCTTTTATTTGTTTGTAATTTTATAAATTTTCGTGATATTTCTGCTAATTGTTTGCATTTTGCGGGTATTTTTATTAAACATACATTCATCAAAAATACAAAAATATGTTGCATGTGCATTTAGGAGTTATTTTCATATTTTAGAATTATTTAGTAATTTATTCTTTTTATAAAAATTGAAAAATCAAAAATGTAGATTAATTTGCACTTTTAAGTTTAAGTTTGTTTTTTTAGTATTTTTTTAATTGTTTGTGATTATTGTATGATTAATTAGGATTTTATTAGTATAATTAGGTATTTATGACTCAATTAAGGTTTTTGGTAATTTTGGAAAATAAAAAAAGTGGAGAGAAAATCTGAAAATTCAATTAAACAATAAGATGACCCAATTTGGGCCAACTCATCCAAAAGTCAGGCAAACCCCTCAGCCCAACTTGTTACCCGCCCAGTTCTAAACCCAAATCAACCCAGACCGGCCTTTAACACGGTCAAGCCCCACTTTGACCCTAAACGACAGCGTTTTAGTTCCAGTCATTCAAAGAAATTCTGGCCCTTCATCGTATCCTATCCAATGGTTATGGAACTGCTTGGCCTTCAATTAAAAATGTTCTAACCAGAGAGACAAAATCGTCACCACCTAGTACCTTGTCTCGTATATCCTTACCCTCACAAACCCTAGTACCACCGTAAGCCGCCTGCCGGAAATCGTCTCCGCCGGTGGCGTTCGTCCAAACACTCCAAAAATAACACCACACACTCTCATCGTCGTCCTCTTCCCATATATCTCACTACCAACCCTCAAATCGTAGCCAATCGCCTCAAATATTTAATTGAAACATCGGTTGCTCCGCCATGTATGGAGGCGCTGACACCAAACGGTCTCAAATTAACACCAAACGACCCCTAACTCACCCTCATCCCAAATCCATAGGTCCCTTCCCTCAAATCTTCGTCGTCTAGAATCCTAAATCAAAGAACTCCGGGCAAACGTCACTACAACGAAACCACCCCAAATTGATACCAAATAGCCTCCTCACCTCCCTCAGGACGAATTCTTGAGTGGTTTCCTTCGAACTTTGCTGGAGTGGCTCGAATATTAAATCAAAAATCAGACTTAGATACCATAACCGATGCATGAAGATGCCAAGGGTTCAGTACGGAATTTAAAAGCTAAGTTTTTGCATTACTATTCTTTTTTGGTTTATTTTATCTGCCTCATCTCCTTTTCGTCAACTTGTTTAGTTCGAGTTTAAGTGATTAGGGTGTCAGTTTTATTTGGCTTTCAAAGATTAATTAAGTTAATTAGGGCGATTCTAGTTAATTAGTATCATGCTCTTGAATTAGGTTTAATTTGAATTTAGTCAAGTAGTGCCAGTCTTAGTGTGAATAACTAACTTGGGGTTAATTGAATCTCGTTTTGTTTAATCAGTCTTTATTTACATTAACATTTTGTTTCATGACTGTTATCTGTAATCCTTGAAGGACTAGTAGTCTATCATTCGATTTTGTTTTAGGCTCGTTTAATTATCCATTACATAATCATACAACTATGTATGTATAATTCATCGACAATTTTTATTTTTTGTATTGATTGATAAGAATTGTCGTATTTGGAATTTTGTTTTCTCGAATTAATTTTTAAATTTTAGAGTATAATCTGCCAAAGGGTAGAAAGTAATTAGTAGGACACTTCAGGGATACATTAGGAAGTTTAGGGCAGGGAATCTCATGGTAACTGCCTAGGAAGCTTCTAGTGTGGGGGTTCAAATTGGATTTCAGGGTTTTTGGCAATAAACTTGGTTGCCAAGTCACAAAATGAAGGACTAAAATAAAATAAAAAGTCTGAATATTTCCGTAATATTGAGCCTAATAAAGGCAATGAAAAAAAAGATAAATAGGGTCGGGGGGACGTGAACAAAAAAATAGAGCTAAGTGGTAGAAAAATTTGAAAAAAAAATCAAAAATAGTAGAAAATTGAGGAAAAAATACTATTTCTTTGAAATTCTAAGTAATTTTGTGTTGTTTTTCAAACACATAAAAGCATTTAGATCTTCATTAGGATATTTGGAATGGTGCTACTTTGGTTATTTTAGAAACGGTTTTGGTTTAATGTTTGGTGAAAATTATTTTTCATCAAGTTCTTTTGTCATACACTCAATTTCTAGTTCATTAAATGGTTCTGAAGTATATAGGTTGAGATGGTTTAAGTTTGGTACTTTGTTTAAAAAACACTGGTTAGAAATCTTGGTTTTGGATCTTGACTACTAGGCATCAATTTATTGTGTTCAAAGCTATTTTCGTGGTTTATTTTTGTTCTTGGGACCCTGTAGTTACTGCTGCTGACCTCCCTTTTCTTCTTATTCTCTTGTATTGCCAGGTATTTCTTCTCTTTGAATCCTGTTGAATGTACGTATTGCACTGAAGATGAAGTGAGAAGTTTGAAATTATCCTGCTTGCATTTTTGGTATTTTCGATCCTTTTAATGGTGCTTATATACCTGGTTTTTGAATTCAATGTAATTCAGTTAATGTTAGTTGGACTAATCAGGATTATCACGTTATCATGGACTGTTCATCAAGCCTGGATTAGAGGCTGAATCTGTGTATAATGGTATTAGCTAAATTTGTGTAACTATGGGACTGTTAAAGTGTTGTTGGTGTTAGCTAAATTTGTGTAACTATGGGACTGTTAATGTGCTGTGAAAATAAGCATCGTTTGAGCATTTGATATTAATTATAATTCTGAAGAGGTGCATTTGGTCAGTGATAGATTTTTCGTTTTGATGAAATAAATTTAAGGCTCGATTTATGTGCTTGAACTTAAAATCAGCAGCTCAAAGATGAAAGGGACCATACTATTAGTATGCTATCTAGGGACTAAGTGCTCAGTATGTGAATATATCATATTTGCACAGCTTGCAGTTATATTAGCCCTTTCCTTAGTACTCGATGTCGTTTAAAGTTGGTTGGCAATAGGTCTATAGAGCGCATGGCTCTCTATTGAGCTAATAATCGATCATGTTGGTTTACTACAATGAGTTTAATAGGGACTCGATCTCGGAATTTTGAAAATAGAAGGCTGTGTAAAAGCCTCCTTTAGGCTCACGTTTGAGCCCAATTGCCTATTGTTGATTGTATTTAGTGCTTTGTCCATTAGCAAAAGAGACCAAATACCTACAGCCTTATGTAATTTAGTTTAATTACCCTTTTATAGCTATCATCAAGGCATGCCAATGAAAAATAAATCTGATAATTGCATAGACATCATTTTAATTAATCGCACAATCCATAGAATCCGAGGAGCATCACTTAGTTATATTTCATGTCCCTCTCAAACTAAACACACGAAATTGCGTCACGCGCATTAGTTAAATAATGTATCTTCCTAATTACGGGTGTGCATTTATGTCACCCAAATCCAAATCCAAACCATGTTTTCAAAAGCCACATGTGCATTTACGTGACGTGGTTCGAGATATGTTTTGATAACGTTGTAATCTTCCTCAAAATCATGAATAAAAGTGGTTAAAATTGCACCATCGGCAAAAATGCATTACAATCGGATAAATAAGTTAGATACGACAGTCGAGTGACCGTTCTAGAACCAAAAAACTCGGGTGTGATTAACACCTTCTCTCGGGTTAACAGAATTTCTTACCCGGATTAGTGGCTCGCAGACTGTTAAACAGAATCAAACATTCCTCGATTTGGGATTTAAACTGGTGATCTCGGACACCATTTATTATTGCAAGTGAAGACTCTAAAAACTCTTAAATAAGTCCCATTTCGATTGTCCTTAAATTGGAAAATACTCCCTCATCTACGCCTTTTACGGGGTTGCGGATGTTAAAAAAGTAGGTGTGAAGTAGGGAGTAGGGATTCATTGCAAAAACAGATAGCAAGACATATGCATACTACATTAAATGTTGAACTCAATAGAACAGAAAAGTAGACATGGATATAAAAGCTTGTAAACAACATATTGGAGTGATGTCGGAATCAAAATTAGGACATACCAGTTTCAGGGAAATAAGTAAATGAAAGCAGGAGCGTTGTAAGCGAAATTTGCAAGCAAGCAATACAAAAGATCTCAGAAAAGAGTAGAGAAGAGCATTGTAATTGAGAGTGTGTGTGTAAGAATATGCAATTCGAAGTCTGTGTCTTTTGTTAAAGAGAAATCTTTTTATAGTGTGAAAGCAATGAGAAAAAACAAGGAAAGAAAATAATAGAAGCCTGATTGTCAATCAATTGCATAAGACTCCTTTTAATTAAGGGATTCAAATTCAAAGGGGTGAAACAATTAAGGGAAGGGATTTTGAAAGAATATTTTCCCAGCAGTATAATAAAGGATAAGTTCATAGAGCTATTTAACAAAGCAAACCAATAGTACACTGCTTGTAAAAAAAAGGAAAGGGAATCAATCAATAATCCCAAAATTACATGCTTACTCGAGTGAATCAGGTCGAGAATAAGGGTAAAGAAAAGTTCACCTTGGAAAAATCAGGAACAATCAAGTAAACACCATCAAAGGGATCCAGAATCAATTAGTACTTGCCATAACCTTTTGAAATAAGAGTTCTCATATATAAAGTATACCAACATGTGAATCAAGAAGAGATTGTCGAGTTGTGTAAAAGAGAGAGGAGTTCATAATCCTAAATACTTAAAATCATAAGCAAAGAGCTACAAGTTCAATTTGCACACTCATAGTGAGTCTGAGAGTCTAGGGTCCCAATGAGGAGCCTTATCTCGAACACAGAGAATCAAAATCATCAAAGGAAACCCCCAAATCAATGGTTCTCAAAATTGAATTAGGCATAAGTGAGAGAGCAAGACATTTGCTTCAAAATCTCAACAAAACAGATATGATAGCATGTTTAATGACAGATGAAGAAGAATCATGAAGAACATATTTTGAGAAAAATCGGAACCTAAACAAGTTCAGAAGAAGGAGATAACACAAACATGAACACAAGTAGATTGAGCATGTAAGAACATGAACAAAGTCCAGTAAACAAAAATCAAATAACTTAACAATAAACACATATAGTAAAAGAGTAGAGAGAATATACCAAAAATTAACAAGAGTAACACGCAATCCAGCGGAAAGATTCAAACTACACATTGGCAAATACTGATAAGAACAAAAGGAGAAACATGCTTCGCGAACCCTAAACAAGGCTCAATAGAAGGCAGACAATGAACCATAAGAACTTAGCAAGACAAGTATAGTAGAAAACACTAGAATCACCGGGAAAAGTATAGCAAGAAAGCATATAGGAAAAACACATTACGATAAACAAATAAGAACATGATAAAATATAGTAGAAAATATCTACAAGACCATATTATAGAAAACACAACACAGGAAGCATACAAAAAATGATATGATAACACAACAGAGGACAACACAAAGAAGAAAAATCGTATAACTCCTAGACATTTTCCAGAAACTCCTAAATCGGCACAGAAAGGTTTTGAAATTAATTTTCAAAGGAAAAATTAGGGAAATCGCTTGAAAAACTCACGCATAGAATAGAAACACAACGGATCTAAATTGAATTGAAGAAAAACCTCGAATAACCAAGGCTTCAGAAGAACCCTAGAGTGAGAAAGGCTTTGGAAAAGGTCCAATCTATGTCAGATAAGGTCAGAATCAGGCTCAGGAGGCTAGGATTTGCCAAAGCAAGGCCGGAGATGGACAAAAACCTTGAGTCGGCGAAGGTCTGGTCTCGAACCTTCAAGCATCACGCACACAGGAGTAATAGGAGGTGAATACATGTCATCTATGGCCTGAGAAGCCATGGATTCTGGTGGTGAAGATCATCGAATAAGAGAGAACCAGAAGGTTCTAGAGAGAAGCGAGAGGAAGAGATGAGATAAAGAGAGAGACGGTCTCATGAAAAATAAGGGGTCGAGGGAGGGTAGTTAGGGATTTAATTAAGGCAAACAAATCTGGGTCGTTGATCTTATTTGATCAACGGCTCAAATCAACTCTGAGTCTCGTCGGGTTGGTTTGGGTATTGTGTTGGTCCAAAATTGGGTTCAAATTTGGGCCAATTTAAGTTATGAATGAAATACCAAATGGGCTACAATTGCAATGGAAGTAGGCTAAATATTAAATAGCGATTTTCCCCTTTTTATTTTATTAAAACAGTAAAAAATGATTTTTAAAACAAATTAAACGAATTGAACTAATTAATAATATAAATATATTAATCAAATAGTTCTTGCAATGATTATACAATTGTAAAATGCTGGTAATTATAAAATAGGCTATAATTACAGTTACATGCGATTTAGTCATAAAAATACGAAATAAAATTTATAAAATATGCAAAACATACCTTAATTATATTTTGGTGTAAATGTGAGAATGGAAATAAATTATTCACCAAAATGATAATTTTGGGAATAGTTATTGGATTTTGCTCTCCTAAAAAATAAACAATAAATTGATTTTGAAATCCTTAAAAATTAGGAAAAACACCGAAACTCTTGGATATGCTTATATATGCATACACACGCTATTTGAAATTATTTTGAGAACTAAAAAATACACAAAAGAATTGGGTATCAGCACTTGGTTCCTTTATTTTTACACCACCGCCCCAGGAACGTGACAGAGAAAATGATGCAAAATTGGGGACGCAACTCTTATCCTCAAGATGGAGGAAAAAGTGGCGAAAGTAATGGTCGTGTTGCAATATTAAATCAAGTGCTTGTTCGGAGACAACACAAATTTATTTTTTTTGTACTTTTGCTTAATTTGTTTAATTGTGATATTATTTGTAGTGTTTTTTTTTGTATTTTCTAAGAGTATGAGCATGGATTCAAAGCCAATAGACATGTGCAAAAGTGAGCAGGTGACTGAAACTAAGTGGGAGGCACCCGCAAAAGGGATCACACTTTTCTATTTCAGAGTTTTTATTGACATAAAAGGCAGCACAACTCCAAGGGGATTTTCTTGGAGAGATGAAGCGTTTTTCAAGAAGATCATTGATTTCTTTTTGACAATGAATAGTTAGCTCGTGATTCATCTGAACAAGACAAGATTTTGTAGGGATTATTTTTTCATCAAAGTCAGGTTTGTAAGGGAGTCTAATAATGTGTCTCTTGCAATTCCAAAAGTCTGTAGGTAGCACAAAGTTCTTCTTGGATTTTGGTTTCTAATATTTTTATCTTGGATTGGAGGGAAGAATTTTAAAGCTGTTGTTGTAACCTTTGGAACGCTATTTCTTCTTTAAGGAAATTGATCTATGCCACTGGAGGTCTATCAAAAGGAATAAAGGTTTTACCTCTTATGTGTTCGATCAGAATTCCTTGATTTGTCACTATAAAAGGTATGAGCTCTTCGATAAAGGAAGTTGCTTATATAACTGGATTAGTAAGGTCTTTTACTAATAGGAAAGAACTTGAGGCTGAAAATGGAGAGTTTTCTATGACACTTAATAGAATTTGGTTCATTTCTTCTTCGCTAAAATGGGTATCCCACCATCCTTTAAGTGACCTGTGAAACCTTCTACTATGACATGAGTAGTAAGCTGGTCAGAACAGATATGAGATGTTCGGCTTCTCTATCGCTTGTAATGGTCGACAATATTCTTGCCATATCAAAATTCCAATTACTTAGAGCTAGAAGCTTCGCCAAAAGCAAGCAAGATGAGGTCGCTCTGCATGCAGTGGATACCGTAGTCATTTGTTGTAGTTTGGCCATAATATTGTATTCATAGCAACTATCCATGTTCCGTTCATAGATGTTATTGGCATTATAGTTGTTTTGCGTAACATTGGGTCTTTATTCTAAGGCTACATCAGGATGGGTATCTCTAGAATAGTAAAGTCTTTGGGGATGACGCCAGTTGAAGGATCCTGTTCTGACAGGGTGGATCGAAGGAGGGTTTTTCATAAAATTGTTCTAATGCGAATTGGTTCCTTGGTCAGAATCGGCTATATATATATACACACACATGCACGCGCGCGTGTGCAATGGAGCTCCTAGACAATTTTCTTGAGAGATTTAAGTCTAAAGAAAAAAGACAAAAAGATTTTCTATATAGGTAGTGTAGAAATTCCCCCTGGTTTTTCATTGAGCCATGGTTCTTTTTCAAAGGTTATGTTTGAACCAGATATAGTTAGTTTTTATTTTTTTAGAACTAGGAAAACTGGTGCTATGTTTTGAATACTTTGGTGGTGACGCTTGGGCTCAGTTTTTTACTCTTGTAGAAGTAACCTAAATTGTATAATCATAACTTTGCTAAATTTCTTTTACTAGAGTGTCTTGATGAGTCCAACCCTGAGTAAGTTATGTGCCATGTGTGTGTAACGTTTTGTGTTATTCTGTGCATTGCATTCTAAAACGTGCCCCGTGTATTTGCAAAGAGAAACGATATTATTTTACCCACCCAATTGTTATGTATCATAGTTAACCCTTTGAGCATGTAATCATGTTTCTTTTGCAATCACATTACAAGCCTTGCCCATTTGTTTGAATTAACCATTTATTTGAAACTTTTTACCTCTCATCAGCACTTGAATTGTTTTAAACTTTGTAAAAGTTAAAATGTAGGGTGGTTGGTTTGGCTTTTGATTGGAACTAATGAAATAAAGAGAACGGTGCAGTGTGTTGAAAAAAAAGTAAGAGTCACTTGAAAAGAGAAAATAAAAAAAGAAATATAGTTGTATTGTTGTGAAAACTATTCTTTGATAGTGGTGGCTTTTGATGTAATTGTTCATAAAGAAGTGGGGAGTTAGTATATATTGATGTGAAGTAGGAGTTATGGTTTGACATAAATTTGGGGTTTTAAATATTAAAGTGTATTTCTTAAAGTTCTTAGGGAGGGGTAATCACTCTTATATCTGAAGGTATCCTACCCGTCCCTCAGGCTACATCAAAACCAAATAAAGTCCTACTTGATCCTAAACTGAATGAGCTCGTTTAGTAGAGCAATATATTACAGGCAAGCTTATGATGAATCTTTTGTGGCATATGAATGTTACTTCTGAGTGTGAGTGAATTCTTTCTATGTTTAGTTCCTAAGTGTTCTTAAATTTTATTGTGTGGAACTACTTTTTTTTGTTGTGTGAGGGAACTTGATTCTCAGTGACCTCGATGTTTGAGTAAGTGGGTGAGTTACGAATAATACGTGTTACATGCGAGTCAAATATTGAGGTTATAATGTTATTCTATTGTACATAGTCTATTTTAAATAATCTTGGTATGAATAGTTAGGAGAATTATTTTAAAAGGTCTTGTCAATATAAAGTATAGTTTGATTGCTTGAGAACGAGCAATGGTTTAAGCGTGGGGTATTTATGATCGGATATTATTGTGTATTTTAGTCGCTTATTACACAATAATTTACTACACTTTAATTGAATTTGAACTTTAATCGTTAGTGTTTTGTACTAAATGTGTGTTTTATGCTTTGTAGGAATGATTCCGAGCTTTGTATGAGTTATGGAACGAAATCAAGTGATTTAGAGCTTTGAGGTCTAAGTAAAAGCCCAAGGAATCAAGCTGGGATTGTGTTCGGGGATCGCTGCATAATAGTTAAAGAAAAAGAGAATCGAGCGGGCATAGGGCGCATTGTCTAGTAAAATACCCATAAAGTTTTGCTCAGAACTCCATTTGGGCTCCATAATATATCTTTGGAAAGCTATTCGAAAGAGATACAACTTTCATGTTTGTATTTCAGCGATGTTCGACTACCGCGCAGAGTGATGTGAGGCCGAGGGCTCCATATTTTTTAGTATATGCAGAGTGATATGAGGCCAAGGGCCTGAGATACATTTATACGCCACGAGGCGGCTTGAGTGATGTTAGGTCGAGTGCCGAGTTATGATGCCACAAGGTGGTTTGACTAATGTGACGCCGAGTGCCGAAGGATGATGCCACAAGGTAGCTTGATATAGCGCTTGGGCCGTAAAGGGCCCCTCCGGAGTTTGCACACCCACAATGAGCACGAGTAGCCATCATGTTCAAAGAGAGAGAGAGAGAGAGATAGAGCCCGAGGGGCTGATACAGTTCTGAGTGATTGATATTGTGCCCGAGGGGTTGATACTGTACTGAGAGTGAGCCTGAGGGGCTGATATTATTGAGTGATTGATAATATGTCCAAGGAGCGATTCCTACTTGTTACTTACCTACTAAATTACCTATTTTACTTGCTTTAAAGGAATTTCATTTGACTTCTTCACTGATTTACCGCTTTAAGTGATTTTACATCTTGATATAGAATTTCTTTGTGCCTTTGTGGGTTTTCTTGCTTTCATTCATTATTTATCATTATTACTCACTGAGTCGGAGTACTCATATTACTCCCTACACTGTGTGAAAATTCAGGCATAATAGATTCCGCTCTTGAGTGTTGATCCTCCCAGTCCAGGTAGTGTCTAGGAGACTACAAGGTAGCAATCGACGTTCACAGCACCATGCCTCCCTTACCTTATTATTCTATGTCTTTCGGACTTTTTCTATCATATTTTGTATTTAGTAAACTTGTATTAGGATTCATTAGTTGCCATAACCTGTGACACCCCGATTTGGGATGTGACAACTTATTCCTCTTCTTTTGGTATCACTACATTCTGCAAAATTTGCTATTATATCATGTTTAGAACTGTTATCTATCATTGAACTACTTATCAGAGGTGTTCGGTTTTGCTTTAGCTGGCCTTGTCTTCACTAGATGCGCCATAAGGACCGGCTTCAGGAAACGGGTTGTGGCAGTTTAGTATCATAACCTAGGTTACTAGGTCTCACGATTCATGATCCAGTCTAGTAGAGTCTCGCAAATCAGTACAGAGTCGTCTGTATTTATCCTCAAAAGGATACTAGAACCATTAGGAAAAACTTCATATTCTTGAAATTCTTATCATGCGACTTTGTTGATCCGAGAACTAAATTTCCTATTATTATACTCTCTCGCACATGGCGAGGACTCGCACTACCGGACAAGGTGGACGACCACCTGTGCCATCCGCTGAGGCCACCAGGTGCCGTGGACAGGGTCATGGTCGTGGTAGAGACCTATTGACCCACCAGCTGCCCTGGCTCCGTATCAGGCTCCATCAGCAGCACCAGTTTAGGCACAAGCTATCCCATCGTGATTCCAGGTCTAAAGGAGACCTTGGCACAGATCTTGAGAGTTTACATTGGCCTAGCTCAGGCAGTTTCAGCCACCACAGCAGCAGCTACTTCACAGGTCAGGGGAGGCAATTAGACCCCCGCTGCTCGCACACCTCAACAGGTAGTGCATGCGCTACAGATACTAGAGACACCCCCAGCCCCGCCGGTTGCACCAATTCAGGAGTTATGGTACGAGTTATGTCGGATGATGAGCAGAGCTATCTTGAGAGGTTTGGTAGACTCCAGCCTCCATCATTCAGTGGTACTGAGGGTGTGGATGCCCAGGGCTTTCTAGATAAATGTCAGCGGATGCTCTGTACAACAGGGATTTTTACATTAGTGGTGTGGAATATACCACCTTTAAGTTTATTAGGGCCAACTTCACTTGGTGGGAAGTGTATGAGAGGCGTAGGCCGGTTGGTGCAGCGCCCCTTACTTGGCAGCAGTTCTCCACTCCTTGTTGGAGAAGTATGTACCGCAGCCCCGCATTGAGGAGCTGCGTAGATAGTTTGAGTTGTTGCGACATAAGGATATGACTGTGTCACAATATGAGTCCTGGTTTTTCTGAGTTGGCTCATCATATCGTATGGATGGTTTCGACTGATCGTGAGAGGATTAGTAGTTTGATGGCCTTAACTACCATCTCTGTATCTGGATGACTAGAGAGAGTGTATTGGGCACTACATTTGAGGAGGTGGTTGATATCGTTCGTGAGATTGAGACGATTCGCTGTCAGGATAGAGAGGAGAGAGAGGCCAAGAGGCCTCGAGGTTCTGGTAGTTTTAGTGGTGCTCCCTCGAGGGGCCAGTTCCAGCATGGTAGGGGTCATTTTTTCAGGCATGCCTAATTAGCCCGTCCAAAGTATCGTGGGGCATCTTCAAGTCGTGGTTATCATGGTTCTCAGCAGAGCCAGCCTTCTCTCAGTGCCCTCCCAGCTTACAGTACATATCATGCCCCGTCAGCTTAGGGTTCTTCCACGCCAAGTTCATTAGTTGGTCACTCCGGTGTGAGGGTTTCCCATCATTCGCCTTCTCCAGCACCTAGGAGTTTCTTTGAGTGCAGAGAGTATGGACATTCGTGGAGGCGGTGTCCTTGTTGTGCCACCAGTTCGTCCCAGTAGAGGGGTCAGCCCTCGACTTCAGCTCAGTTACTTTGCCACCCACCCAGCCAGCTAGGGGCGGAGGTCAGGCAGCTAAGGGTCTCCCTAGAGGGAAGGCAATCAGGTGGTGGCCACGCTCGTTTCTATACTATGCCAGGCATGCCAGATGCCATTGCTTTAGATGTTATCATTTCATTCTACCACAAAGATGCCTCTGCATTTTTTGATCCCGGATCCACCTTCTCTTATGTTTCTTCGTATTTTTCTTACCATTTGGGTACGCCCCTAGAGTTTCTCGCCTCACATGTTCATCTATCTACCCCATAGGCGGTAACATTGTTGTAGACCGTGTGTACCAGTCCTGTATTGTGACTATTGGAGGTCTGGAGACCCGAGTTGATCTATGTCTATTGAGCATGGTGGACTTTGATGTGATTTTTGGCATGGATTGGTTATCTCCGTGTCATTCTATTCTAGACTATCATGCGAAGACAGTCACGTTGGCTATGTCGGGCGTACCGCGGATCGAGTGGCGTGGTATGACTAATTATGTTCCTAGTAGAGTAATATCTTTCTTGAAGGCCCGGTGTATGGTTGGGAAACGTTGTCTTTCATATCTAGCTTTTGTGCGGGACGTTGGAGTTGAGACTCCCGATATTGATTCTGTCCCAGTTCTGAGGGATTTTCCCGATATTTTTCCTTGCAGACCTACCATGCATGCCACAACACGGGGATATTGATTTTGGTATTCACTTGGTGCCAGGCAATAAACCCATTTCTATTTTGCCATATCGTATAGCACCAGCAGAGTTGAAAGAATTGAAGTAGCAGCTTAGCAACTCCTAGATAAGGGGTTCATTCGGCCTAGTGTGTCATCATGGGGTGCTCCGGTTCTGTTTGTAAAGAAGAAGGATGGCACAATGAGGATGTGCATTTATTATAGGAAATTAAACAAAGTAACCATCAAGAACAGGTATCCTCTGCCTTACATAGATGATTTATTTGACCAGCTTGAGGGAGAGAAGGTGTTTTCCAAGATTGATCTCTGTTAGGGCTATTACCAGTTGAAGACCAAGGATTCAGATATCCCTAAGACTGCTCTCAAGACTTGATATGGTCACTATGAGTTTCTTGTCCTGTCTTTCGGGCTGACCAATGCCCCTCCGTGTTTATGCATTTGATGACCAGTGTATTTCGGCTTTATCTAGATTTGTTTGTTATTGTATTCATTTATGATATTATGGTGTACTCGCATAGTTAGAAGGAGTACATGGATCATTTGTGAGTTGTATTGAAGAGATTAAGGGAGGAGAAGCTTTACGCAAAGTTCTCCAAGTGTGAGTTTTGGCTAGGTTCAATGGCTTTCATGGGACATGTGGTGTCAGTGGGGGCATTCGGGTTGATCCAAAGAAGATAGAGGCAGTTCAAAGTTATCCTAGTATGTCGTCAACCACAGAGATTATAGCTTTCTTGGCCTGGAAGGTTACTATCATCGGTTTGTTTAGGGGTTCTCTTTTATCTCATCGCCCTTGACCAGGTTGACTCAATAGGGTGTTTCATTTGTGTGGTCAGACAAGTGTGAGGAGAGCTTTCAAAGCTCAAGACAGCCTTGACCACACCCCCAGTATAGGTATTGCCATCGGCCTCAGGTTCATACAACGTGTATTGTGATGCTTCGAGTGTTGGGATCGGTTGTGTATTGATGCGGGAGGGTAGATTTATTGCATATGCCTCTTGTCAGTTGAAGCCCCATGAGAAGAACTACCACGTTCATGATTTGGACCTGGCTGCTATAGTTCATGCATTGAAGATCTGGAAGCATTATTTGCATGGTGTATCCTGTGAGGTATTTAGTAATCATCGCAATCTTCATCATCTATTTAAACAAAAGAACCTTAATTTGAGGCAGTGGAGATGGTTAGAGTTGCTTAAGGATTATAATGTCACCATATTGTACCATCCAGGGAAGGCCAATGTGGTGGGCGATGCTTTGAGCTGAATGGCAGTTAGTATGGGGAGTTTTACATATATAGTAGTTGGGAGAGACCTTTGTGTGAAATGTGCATGCTTTCTTTAATCGGTTCATGAGGTTGGATATTTTTTAGCCCACTCAGGTATTCTTGCGTGGTATCTCGGTCTTCGTTATACGATCGCATCAGAGAGTGCCAGTATTATGATCCGCATTTGCTTGTCCTGAGGGACAGGGTTCAGTATGATGATGATAGGGATGTGATCATTAGTGGTGATAGAGTGCTGAGGATGCAGGTCCGGATTTGCATGCCCAATGTCGATGGGTTTCGGGAGCTAATTCTGGAGGAGGCCCATAGATCGGATAATTCCATTCATCTAGGTGTCGCAAAGATATATCAAGATCTTTGATAGCTTTACTGGTGGAGGAGAATGAAGAAAGATATCGATGGGATTTGTGGCTTGATTTCTCAATTGTCAACCGGTAAAATGTGAGCATAAGAGACCAAGTGGCTTGCTCTAATAGATGGTTGTTCTTTAGTAGAAGTGGAAGAGGGGCACAATGGACTTTGTTGTTAGACTTCCGTGGACTTTGAAGAAGTTTGATGCTATTTGGATGATTTTGGATAGGCTGACCAAGTTCGCGCACTTCATTTCTATTTGTGCTACTTATTCTTTAGAGCGGCTCGCGGAGATATATATTCAGGAGATTGTTCGGTTGCATGGTGTCCTCATTTCGGGGCGCTCAGTTTACCTCCCTATTTTGGCAGTTTGTTTGGCGAAGGTTGGTACTCAAATACAATTGTGCATAGCTTTTCACATTTTGCAGGGCGGGTAGCTCGAGCGCACCATTCAAATATTGGAGGATATGCCACGATCCTGTGTTATTGATTTTTGAGGGTCAAGGGATTGGTTCCTACCCCTTGCAGAGTTCGCCTACGACAACAGCCACCAGTCGTGCATCCAGATAGGTTCATATAAGGCATTGTACAGGAGGTGGTGTAGGTCTCCGGTTGGTTAGTTCGATTCCGGTGAGGCTAGGCTATTAGGGACATATTTGTTTCAGGATGCTTCAGAGAAAGTGAAGATAATTCAGGAATGACTTCACACATTGTAGTCGAGGTAGAAGAGTTATGCTGATCGAAAGGTTCTAGATGTGTCCTACATGGTGGGTGAGAAGGCTTAGCTAAAGGTTTCGTCCACAAAGGGTGTGATGAGATTCGGAAAAGAAGGGGAAGTTGAGTCTGTGGTTCATTGTGCCTTTTGAAGTGCTTCGGAGGATCAGGGAGGTGGCTTATGAGCTTGCCTAGATACCCACCTTATTGGGCGTGCATCCAATTTTCCATGCTTCTATATTCTGGAAGTATATTGGGGACACATCCCATGTTCTAAATTTCAGTACGATTCGGTTGGAGGGTGACTTGACTTATGATGTCGAGCCAGCAGCCATTTTGGAGCGTCAGGTTCGGAAGTTGAGGTCAAAGGATGTAGCTTCAGTGAAAGCGCAGTGGAGAGGTCGGCCCGTGGAGGAGGATACCTGGGAGACAGAGCGGAGATGCAGAGCAGATATCCTCTCCTATTTGAGGTTTCAGTTATGTTTCTTGACTCATTCGAGGACGAACGCTTGTTTTAATTGGGGAGGATGTGACGACCCGGCCGGTCATCTCATGAGTTACCGCTCCGTTTCCCCTATTAATGTTTCTATATGCTTCGACATCTGTGTTCTTTTGTGGTCGAGTTAAATGTTTTGAGTTCGGAGTGAATTTAGTAAGAAATGAGACACATAGTCTCTTTAAAGAAGATTTAAGTTGAAAAAGTCAATTGGATGTTGACATATAAGTTAGAGGGCTCGTATCTGAATTTTGATGGTTTTGTTAGCTTTGCGAGGTGATTTGTGACTTAGGGGTGTGATCGGAGCGGATTTGGAGGTCTGGTGTAGCATTAAGCTTGAATTGGCGAAGTTAGTATTTTGGCGATTTCCTATTGATTGGTGTGATTTGGATCCGAGGTTTGGATTGGCATTCCAAGAATTTGTTGCTTCGTTATATGATTTGGGATATGTGTGTAAAATTACAGGTCATTCGAAGTTGATTTTGTTGGGTTTTTTCATCAAAAACGAGTTTCAGAAGTGTTTGGAAAACATAGGCTGGAATTCGATGTGAATTAATAGTTTTGATGTTGTTTGCGGTGTTTTGATGATTTGAGCAGGTTATAACGAGGTTTATGGGTGTGTTGGTGTTTTTGGTTAAGGTCTTTAGGACCTCGGGTGAGTTTCGGGTGGTCAATCGAACATCTTCCAAGTTTAAAAGCTCCAGAATTCTTATTTCAGGTGTTGCAGAGAATTTACTCTATCCGTTCGTGGAGAGAGTCTCTCATTCACGAAGAAGGAATTGGGAGGTAGGTGAATTGCCCTTCGTGTTTGAGGTTCCACATTCGCAGAAGGCCGGATGGTTGCGCTTCGCGTTTGCACAAGGCTTATCATGTTCGCAAATGAGGAATAGGGGTCCAGGGGCAGTTGTGCTGCGCGTTCACATGAGGGGTGTCGCGTTTGCATAGGAGAGGAAGGGTGAAGCATCGGGTTCGCCAGGTTAGTCTTGCATTCTCATAGGATGAATTTCTGGAACTGACGAGCCTCGCGTTCGCGAGACAATAGTCGCGACCGCGATGAAAGAAATTTCAGTGCTAGACAGAAGGTTATAAACATTTCATCCGCGAGTTGGAGCTCATTTTCACTCCATTGTTGGCAAAGAGCTTTTGAAGGAAATTGAAGAGGGATTCGAGACCAAACGATTGGAAGTAAGATGTATGAACTTCAAACTCGCCTTTATTGTGAAATCAATCTAGAAATTCATGGAAATTTAGCTAAAAATGGATGAATTAGGGCTGGGGATTTTAAAATTTTATTTGAGAATTTGAAGGACCATTTAGGGTCAGATTTGAGAACTTTTAGTATATATGAACTCGTGAGGAGATAAGGAAACCATTGATGTAAAAATTTCTAAGCTTTGAGAAGTGGGTCCGCGGCTTGGGTTTTGCTAATTTCGGAATTCTTGATATTTTTTAATTATTTTCGCTTGGTTTGTTTCCCTTAGCATATTTTGACGTATTCGTTCTAATTTTTGAAAGATTCGACGCGTGTGTAGGCCGATTTGAGGGGCAAAGACGTCTCGAGCTAGAGTTGTAGCCGGTTCAAGGTGAGTAGTGATTGTAAATGATGTCCTAAGGAATTAAAACCACGAATTGCACAACATAGTGCTATGTTCAGGTGAGACACGCACTTGATGATGAGTGTGGGGTCGTTTACTACTAGGGATTTGGACTTGGTCCGTCTCGATTGACATTTTTTATCGTATATTTGACAAAAACTTATTTGTTATTATCACGATTTGGGTTGATGGCCATATTTTGGCCTTGTGCCGACTATTTGAACCCTTCGGGGATTTTTATCACTATTTCCTCATCTTTTCGATTTATTACTTGAACTCAGTCGTATTAACAATTATTGTTTTACAAACTCATCCACCTTTACTTGGATTTGAAACTTAATGATATTTCAAAAAATTATTTTGTACGGAGAACTACTGTTTTATTAATGCCTAAGGGGCCTGTGATGATTTTGGGACTAAATGAGGCCGAGGGCCATATGTGAGGATATGAATAGTGATATAAGGTCGAGGTCCTAAGATACACTTATACGCCACGAGGTGGCTTGAGCGATGTGAGGCCGAGTGCTGAGTGATGATGCCACAAGGTGGCATGATATAGCGCTTAGGCCGTAAAGGTCCCCTCCGGAGTCTGCACACCCATAGTAAGCGTGGGCATCTATCATGTTCTGAGAGAGAGAGATAAAGAGAGAGAGCCCGAGGGACTGATACTGTACTAAGAGTGAGCCCAAGGGGCTGATACTATTTTGAGTGATTAATATTGTGCCCGGAAGGCTGATAGTGCTGAGTGATTGATACTGTGCCCGAGGGGCGATTCCTACTTGTTACTTACCTACTAAATTACCTGTTTTTCTCGCTTTAAAGGAATTTCATTTGACATTTTCACTAATTTACCGCTTTAAGTGATTTTACTGCTTGATTTAGAGTTGCTTTGTGCTTTGGCGTGTTTTCTTGCTTTCAGTCATTATTTATAGTTATGATTCAATGGAATGGAGTACTCACATTACTCCCTGAGTGTTTATCCTCGCAGTCCAGGCAGTGTCCAGGAGACTATGAGGTAGTTGTTGGCGTCCGCAACCCCATACCTCCCTTACCTTATTATTCTATTTCTTTCAGACTTTTTGTATTAGATATCGTATTTAGTAAAATTGTATCAGGATTCACTAATTGCTCATGACTTGGGACACCCCGGTTTGGGCTGTGTTGGGATGTTCCTCTTCTTTTGATATTGCTATATTCCGAAACTTTGGCCATTATATCATGTTTATAAGTGTTATCTATCATTTAACTACGTATAAGAGGTGTTCGATTTTGGTCTGGCTGGACTTGTCTTCACGAGAGGCGCCATCACAACCTGGTTCAGGAAATGGGTCGTGATAGTTACTACGCAGGAATTATTAATGTGTTCTTGTTAATTCTAATTCCTTAGGAATATAGGCGTTAGATTAGCATGAACAGGCGAGTTGCACTTCAGGAGAAGGCTACGAGTAATATGAACCCCTTTAACTAATAAACCAGATTATTAATTGGGTGATTTAAGTGTAAAACTAAACTTAATTGTTAGCTAACCCATAACTCTAGACTTTTCACTCAATTGAATTCGTATCTATAATTTGCCAACTTATTTTCTTTAATTTATTAGTTTTTTTACTTTAGATTAGTTTTAATTAAATATTCATACATTAGGATTCACATGAATAGATTAATTGTTTGATTTAATTTAGTTGATAGTTATTCACAAGTCCCTATGTGTACTATATCTTCACTTACAACCCTATATTACTTGTTGACCATATATACTTGCGTGTGAATTTGGGAGCAAAATATTTTTGGCGCCGTTGCCGAGGACTTAGAAGTTAACTATTCTACTAGATTGGATTTTTACTTTTTGACTATTCAAGTTTTTATTTTTTACTTTTAACTTAGTTTAATATTTTACTATCTTTGTTGACATGTCAACTTGGAATGATACTTTGTCGAATATTGGTTATTTTTATTATGGTGGTCCTTGTCCATATTGTGGAGGACCACACTTTGGGCAAAATAGTGCATCTCAATTTGATGTGTGGAATTATTGTAATGTGTGTGGTTATCAAGGTTTCAATTGGGATAGTTGCCCTAATTCTTATTATCCTTCTCAGAAATCTTATTATAATGTTTATGAGTATGATATCAGCAATAAAGTGGAGGATATGGAAAGCGTGGCTCGTATAATGGACATGATGAGGCAAGTATCTAAGCAACATGACATGATGATGAGGCAAGTAGCCGAGCAACAAGATGAAAATCCAAAGGCTATACGAAAAATTAGTGCAACAATCATAAGAATGAAGGGCGAGGTGGAGGAAGTGGCTGAAAAAAGCCAGTTCCCACTAAAAGATAACTTAAAAGAAGCAGATAAAGTGAGCCAATATTGGCTAAAGGAAAAACCTCAATAGATACAATCTCATTAATTTCTCCGTGATGATCTTCAAATATGACAGAATTGATAGGAGAAAGAATTGAGCTCAGGCAAGAGATAGACCAATTTGGCTCAGATATCCATGGCATGTTGGCTCAATTGAATAAAAAGGTTGCAACATCTGATGCCCTACAACAAATATTTGTGGATACCAGACAGATTGTAGTGAGGAAATAGAAATTTTAACTATTCGATCAAAATATTAATAATGATGCCAAGGTTAACGAAAACAGAAAATTGAGGATGTAAAAAATAATGCAGTTTTGGAGTTGGAGCATATTGGACCACATTTTAAACACTTTTTATCATTGTGTTGTGTTGATGACATGGGAATTGATCCACTCGAGCATATGGATGAGTTAATGGATGAGGAACAAAGTACTGTTATTCTTAAATTTGCCACACCAATAGGAAAAACGACATTCCTCACTTAAAGGTCAAGAAGTGCAAGATGCGACATTTATTGATTGGTTCCTTTATTTTTACATCACTTCCCCAGGAACGTGAAAGAAAAAATGATGCAAAATTGGGGACCCAATTTATATCCTCAAGGTGGAGGAGAAAGGGCGAAAGTGTTGGTGTCATGCCGCGACGTTAAATCAAGCGCTCGTAGGGAGGCAGCCCAATTTTATTTTTCTTTATTACATTTGCTTAATTTTTTATTGTCTAATTATTTGTAGTTTTTTTTTGTATTTTGTAGGAACACGTGCATGGAGTCAAAGCCAATAGGCATGTGCAAAATCAAGCAGGTGGTTGAAACTAAGTGTCAGGTGCTCAAGGGATCATATCTGGGAGAAGTCTAAGTATCTCGTGAGCTGCTAAGCCTTCGGTGTTTTTCCTACCAAGGAGTCTTTTTTACCCTCTTGTTATTTTTAGTGTGCCTCGAGTACATTGTAGAATTTTAAATGCGGGGTGAGGAGATTGTTTGTGTGATTTCTGTGCTATTTTAGCTTACTACTAACTTAGTGTGGACTTTTACCGACGATTGAGCTCCTAGACAGTTTACTTGAGGGATTTAATTCTAACAAAAAATACAAAAAAAAATTTAAGCAATGTAGTAATTCCCCTTGGTTTTTTTTGTTCCGCTGGTTATTTTCTAAGGGTTTTGTTTGAACCTGATATAGTTAGTTTTTGTTTTGTGGAGCTAGGAAAACTTGTGCTATGTTTTAAATTGAAGCAATATCTTTTAACTTTGTTATGCCTTGAGAATACTGAGTACTTTGGTGGTGACGCTTCGGCTCAAATTTTTACTTTTTTAGAATTACTTTAAATGGTTTAAGTGTGAAGTGTTGATGATAGGCTATGATTGCATATTTTTGTCGCTTATAATACTCTAGTTTACTGCACTTTAATTTACTTTGAACTTTAATCGTTAGTGTTTTGTACTAAATATGTGTTTTATGACTTGTATGAGTGATTCCGAGCTATATAGGTGTTATGGAATAATTTCAAGTGATTTGGAGCTATGAAGTATGAATAAAAGCCCATGGAATCAAGTCAGGATCTTTTCCAAGGTTCGATGGATGATAATTAATGAACGAAACAGAGAATCGAGCGGGAATATGACACATTGTCTAGTAAAATACCCATAACTTTTTGCTTAGAACTCCATTTTGGTTCTATAATATATCGTTTGAAAGCTATTCGAAAGGGATATGTCTTTCATGTTTCCTATTTTTGCGAATTCTGACTACCACACCGCACCCTGCGAAGCAGCTTGCGCCGCATCTATGCAATTTTCCAATGGGAAACACAAAATAGCTCTCTGAAGTTTCCCACTATTGCGATGCAGCATGCGGTGCAGCTATACAAAATTTGCAAAGTGATTGTCTTATTTTGCTCGGGAGAAGGAGTTTTCGTCTGAGCTCGATCCTACTTGGTAATGTAAAATACTATTTTGAAGACATTTACACATCTTAGACCTAGGGAGACTATTTTGGAGGGGAATTCACGTGAAGGAGAACACACCACGCTTGAAGGAGGCTTCCAATTAGTTTTTCTTCTCTTCTCTTCTTTTAGTTTCGTAATTCATTAGTTCTAGCGTTTTAGGTGCTACATGAATGTTGTAGTTTGAAGCTTGAATTGTTCTTAATATTTAATCATATTGGTTTATTTATTCAACCTTGCGCTTAATTATTTGAATTCTTAACCACTAATTGAATACTATCTACGACTATAGGATTGAACTCGAGAGAGGGAATTCTAGATTCCATATAAGATTGAGTAGAAAGGGATCTTGACTCTGGGGGAGGGGGGAAGATTTGCAGTTAGGATAGGAATATACCTAATTGCCTTGCTTGGTTACTATACAGGAATTATTAATGCGTTTTTGTAAATTCTAATTCCATAGGAATATAGGCATTAGATTAGCTTTAGTAGGAGAGTTGCACTTTGGGAGAAGTCCACGAGCAATATTAACCCTATCAACCGATAAACCAAACAAATTAATTAGACAATTTAAGTGAAAAGCGCAACGGGGTTGATAGGTAACCCATAACTCTAGAATATTCACTCACATTGAATTCGCCTCTATAATTCGCCAATTTATTTTATTTAATTTCATTGTTTGTTACTTTAGATTAGTTTTACATAAATATTCAAATACTAGGATTCACTTGAATAGATTAATTCTTTGATTTAATTTATTTGATAGTTAATCACAAAGTTCTTGTAGGTATAATATCTGGACTTACAATCCTATATATCTTGTTCATCACATATAATTCATGTGCTTTTGGGAGCAAAAAGTTTTTGGCGCCATTGCCGGGAACTTAGAAGTTAACTACTTAACTAGATTAGATTTTTACTTTTTGCTTATTCAAGTTTTAACTTTTTATGTTTAGCTTAAATTAACATTTTATTATCTTTGTTGACATTACATCTTGGAATGATAATTTGTCGAATATTGGTTATTCATATAATGGTGGTCATTGTCCAGATTGTGGAGGACCACACTTCTGGAAAAATTGTGCATCTTAATCTGATGTGTGAAATTTTGTAATGTGTGTGGTTGTCAATGTGGCCATTAGGATAGTTGTACAAATTCTTACTATCCTTCTCTGAGTTCTTATTATAATATTTCTAACAATGTTTATTAGTTTGATAGCAGCAATGAAGTGGAGGATATGAAAAGCGTTGCTCTTATGATGGATGAGGCAAGTAGCCGAGCAACATGACATGATGATGAGGCAAATAGCCAAGCAACAAGACGCAAATCCAAAGTCTATACAAAGTATTAGTGCAACAATCATGATAATGAAGGCTAAAGGGGAGGAAGTGGCTGAAGAGAAACGAGTTCCCACCAGAAGATATCTTAGAAAAAGCATATATAATGAGCCAATCCTGGCTAGAGGAACAAGCTTAACTGATAAAATCTCATGAATTCCCCAGTGATGGTCATTCAAATATGACATAAGAACTGATAGATGGAATAACTGAGCTTAGGCAAGAGATAGACCACTTGGCTCAGATATCCATGACATACTGGCTCAATTGAAGAAAAGGGTTGAGGCATCTAATAACCTACAACAAATTTTTGTGGATACTAGCCAACTTGTGGAGCGAAAAGAGAAATTTTAACTATTCGACCACAATATTATTAATGATGCCAAGTTTGACAAAAAAGTGCAAAATTGAGAATGTCAAAAATAATGTAGTATTGGAGTTGGAGCATATTGGACCTCAATCTAAACACTTTTCAACATTGTGTTTGATTGGCAACATGGGAATTGATCCAGTCGAGCATATGGATGAGGTACAAAGTGCTTGTTTTCTTAAATTTGCCACACCAAGAAGACAAAATGGCATTACTCACTAAAAGGCGAAGAGGTGCAAGATGTGATATCTATTGCTTGGTTCCTTTATTTTTACACCAGCGCCCCAGGAACGGGAGCAAAAGAATAATGCAAAATTAGGGACGCAATTTTTATCCTCAAGGTGGAGAAAAAAGTGGCGAAGGTCATAGTGTCGTGTCGGGACGTTAAATCAAGCTCTTATTGGAAGGCAACCCAATTTTATTTTTCTTTTTTACTTTTTCTTAATTTTTTTTATTATGTTATTATTTGTAGTGTTTTTTTTTTGTATTTTTTAGGAGTACGAGCGTGAAGTCAAAGCAAATAGGCATGTGCAAAAGCAAGGAGGTGGTTAAAACTAAGTGTGAGGTACCCGCACATAGGACCATAGATGGGAGAAGTGTAAGTATCCCGTGAGCTACTAATTCTTTAGCATTTGGACTACCAGGGAGTCTCTTTTAACCTCTTATATTTTCCTGTCTCGTCTAGTTGGTCTCCTTCTTGGCATCAAGAGTCGTCAGTACTGAAAGGCCCGGGCATTACCTTTGGGAAATCTAGGAGGACAGCTCGCCGAGCCTATGGTGGACGTCGGTTGGGTTGTCGACGATTACGACCATTCAAAGGCGTTTTTCCAGTAGCTGGAGTAGGAAGGGGGCTGACGTCGATAAATATGCATTGACGATACTGCATAATTTTAAGAGTTGGGTGAGCAGATTACCTGTGTGATTTCTGTCTATTTAAGCTTAGTTGTAACTTAGTGTAGAGTTTTTATTTAAAAAAAAAGATATATATATATATAAATATATATATATATATATATATATATATATATATATATAATTGGAATTTTCCCAGCGATGGAGTTCCTAGAAAGTTTTCTTGAGAGATTTAAGTCTAATGAAAAAAGACAAAAGATTTTCTTTGTAGGTAGTATAGCAATTCCCCTTGGTTTTTCTTTGCACCGCAGTTCTTTTGCAAGGGTTTTATTTAAACCGGTATAGTAAGTTTTGGTTTATTTATAACGTGGAAAACTTGTGCTATGTTATGAATTGAAGCAATATGTTTTAACTTTGTTATTCCTTGAGAATAGTGAGTACAGTAGTGGTGACGCTTAGGCTCAGTTTTTTACTCTTGTAGCAGTACCTTAAGTTGTATGATCTTATCTTTTATTAAGTTCTTTGACTAGAGTGTCTTGATGATTCCAATCCTGACTGAGTTATGTGCCATGTGTGTGTAAGGTTTTGTGTTATTCTGTGCATTGAATTTGATGTCTAGAACTCGCCACCTGTGTTTGCAATGCAAAATAGTAGTTTTGTTCAGTGTTGGAAGTTATATAGGCATTTGTTTGTTGAGCCATAGACATATTTTACCCACTTAATTGTTATGTATATAGTTAATCATTGAGCTTATAATCATGTTTCTTTAGTAACCACATTACAAGCCTTACTCATTTGTTTGAATTAACTATCTATTTGAACCTTTTCACCTCTCATAAGCACTTGAATTGTTATGAACTTTGTCAAAGATAAAATTTTGGGTGGTTTTTTTGGCTTTTGATTGGAACTAATGAAATAAGGAGAAAGGTGCAATGTTTCGATAAAAAAGTAAGTGCCGCTTGAAAAGAGAAAAGGAAAAAAAAATATAGTTGTATTGCTGTGAAAAATATTCTTTGATAGTGGTGACTTTTGATGTAATTGTGTTTAAAGAAGTGGTGAGTAAATATATATTGATGTGAAGTAGGAGTTATGGTTTGACATATGTGTGGGGTTTTAAATGTTAAAGTGTATGTCTTAAAGTGCTTTGGGAGGTATAATCACTCTTATATCTAAATGTATGCTACCCGTCCCTCAGCCTACATTACAACCAAATAAAGTCCTACTTGATCCTAGATAGAATGAGCTTGATAAGTAGAGTAATACACTACATGCAAGGCTATGGTGAATCTTTGTGGCATATGAATGTTATTCCTGAAAATGACTGAATTCATTCTATCTTGAGTTCCTAACTGTTCTTAAATTTTATTGTATGGAACTACTATAATTTGTTGTCTGAAGGTACTTGATTCATGAAGGAAAGGTAATTTCAGTGATCTCGATGTTCGAGTAAGAGGGTGGGTTGTGAAAAATGCATGGCACATACGAGTCAAATCTTGAGGTGAAGATGTTACACTCTTGTGCTTAGTCTATTTAAATATTCTTGGTGTGATGAGTTAGGAGAATTGTTTAAAACGTTCATGTCTATATAAAGTATAGTTTGATTTCTCGAGGACGAGCAATGGTTTAAGTGTGAGGTGTTGATGATAGGCTATGATTGTGTATTTTAGTCGCCTATTACACTCTAATATACTGCACTTTAATTGAGTTTGAATTTTAATCGTTAGTGTTTTGCACTGAATATATGTTTTATGCTATGTATTTTGAGCTATGTAGGTATTATGAAATAAATTCAAGTGATTTGGAGCTTTGAAGAATGATAGTTAAACAAAGAAACGTAGAATCAAGCAGGCATACAGTGCATTGTATAGTAAAACACCCATAACGTTTTGCTCAGAACTATATTTGGGTTCCATAATATATCGTTGGAAAGATATTCGAAAGGGCTACAACTTTCTTGTTTTTTTATTTTTGCGAATTCTCACTACCACGCCGCATACTGTGCCACAGTATGCACCGCACCTATGCAATTTTCCAACAGGCATCAGAAAACATCTCTCTGAAGTTTCCCAGTATTGCGCCGCACCATGCTACATAGTGGGTGGTGCAGCAATACAAAATTTGCAAATTGATTGTCCTATTTCGCTAGGGAGTAGGTGTTTTCGTTTGAGCTCGATCTTACTTGGTATAAGTACATGTAAAATGTTATTTTGAAGACTTTTGACACATCTTAGACATAGGGAGACTATTTTGGAAGGGAATTCACATGAAGGAGAACACACAATGCTTGGAGGAGGCTTCCAACTAGTTTTTCTTCTCTTCTCTTCTTTTGGTTTCATAGTTCATTAGTTCTAGATTTTTTGGTGCTACATGAATTTTGTAGCTTGAAGCTTGAATTGTTCTTATTATTTATTATATTGCGCTTATTTATTTGATTGCTTGACCACCAATTGAATACTATCTACGATTCTAGGATTGAACTCCGGAGAGGGAATTCAAGATTGCATATAAGATAGAGTAGAGAAAGATCTTGACTCCCTAGGTGGAGGAGGACGGTTTGCGGTTGTGAGCAAGTGATTTTTGCCTTATATGAATTCCTCCAATAAATTCAAAAAAATAATTTCTTTCAGTGTTTGCAATTTTTTTGGATTTTTATGGCATTTTCTGTTTGTTGTTTGCATTTTGTTTGTGCATTTTAATTAGTGAAAAAATACAAAAATATGTTGCATGTGCATTTAGAAGTTAATTTTGCATTTTAAGAATTATTTAGTAATGAAGTTATTTTAGAAAAAAGGAAATCACAAAAATAGTGTAATTTGCACTTTCAATATTAGCTTTTATTTTGTAGCTCCCATTTTAATTAGTTTGCAATTAATTATGTTAACTATCATGTAGTTTTAATTAGTACTATTATTTTGGTTAATTAGTTTCGATGAATTAATTTGGGAGTTGTTTTAATTTTGAAAAAAAAAACAAAAAAGAAGAATTTTCGGATAATTTGCTTGATATAAAAGAAGAAGGATGAGAGATCAAGTTTGGGGCTATTTTGTATAAAATCAATGTCCACGTCCAATTTTTTCCCTCTTTCACACCCATCCAAGCCTAGTTCCCCTACCTGTCTCCCGTTGCACCCAAACAATGCCGTTTGGTGAAGATTAATCCTAGCCATCTAGGCTAGATGATCTAAGGCCCTGAAGTGGTGTCTGCTTAATATATTAGTGTCCTATATCCCCCCCCCCCCCCGAATCTCGTCCCCTTCGTTTCCTTCAGAGAGAATTAGTGCAAAAACCTAGTTCGTCGCCCTTGAACTCCACCACATCAAGGTGGTGGTTCCACCACCTTTTCCCATCAAATCAACAATAAATTACCACTGTGACCTTCTCATCCCAGATACCCAACCCACTACCCTCGAATCCTAACGAGACTCTTCGAATTTCAAATCACAAGTTGAGCCCTAAAACTCAAAACGAGATTCTGCGGACGATGTCAGTCCAAAATAATTTTATTTGTTTCTTCTCTATGAGAACATGCAATTAATGTTAGATTGGACCAAGAATCCAAGGATTTGAAGATTCGAGTTGCTTTCTTCTTGGTCCGAATTGTATATGGTATTTCCTTTCTTTTTGTGTCTGTGATTAATCTTCTTTCTTTTTTCTCTCTGTCCGTGTTTGTCTACTTCATCTCTTACCCCTCTTATTTAGTTAGTTTTCTAACTTTAACTGAATTTGAGCAAGATTCTGAACTTAGGTTTTTCCTCTAGATTAATTTTTGTGTTCATGTTGTTGTTCATTTTTCTTTTCGAGATCTATTCTATGATTATTATTAGCGAACATGCTTGAATTTTTGTTTTCTGCTTTTTTTTAGTCTCACAAGTTATTTTAATTAGGTCGTTTCAGTTTAATAACCTTATTCATGCTATGGTAGTATGAAGTTAACCAGTTTTTATTTACTAAAATTATTTTTCGGACTTCTCAGAAAATTCCTTTTATTTCTATTGAAGTCAGTAAATTGGTCCATCTGGTTGAGTTCTATTGTGTTTAGAATTTGAGATTTCTTTTCATTTGGACTGTCTTTACTGGCTCATCGGTTTATGAATGGGCCTAGATTTAATTCAGATTTGGGTCACTCTTGACCCATTTTAATTTTCTTTTTATGGGGAAATAACAAGGGTATTGGAGGGTAGTTTAGGTACTTGGTCGAAGGAATCTTAGGTGTAATAGAAAGAGAAAGCTTCTAGGACGTTTGGGTGGGGGATTTTAATTTAAATTTCAGATTCTTAGAAGTTAGCTTGGTTAACAAGTCAAAATCTTAGGGATCTCTAAGCTAAAGGCAAAATTTTAACAGTGCCTAACGGGTAAAACTAAAATCTGAAAGGGTGCCCTATTTGCTTACCTATAATGGCACTCTTTCTTGCCATAAAAGGCAGATGCAGGAGAGAAAAAAATTAGAAAGATACAAATACAATAGCAAATTCTATTGTTTAATTAAATTTTCACTGATTGCAACTTCTGGAAAACAATACTGCTTTAAGATGTGTTGAAGTTAATGTTCCATTGGATTTGGAACTAATTCTCTGATTTCATCACTTAATCTAGGTTGTGCTTTTGTTGGTGTCGATTTCTGCTGTTAGCACGAATGATCCTTCATTGTTTCTTTATTCCTTCAATCACAGGTACAAGTTCTTAATATCTCATGATGTAAGGTTCAATTTGAAGATGAAATGAAGGTAATGTTATGCCATAAGCTGTATCTCTTTCATGATGTTCATATCTTATTGTTTGGTTCATAATGTAATTGAGTCTAATTCTGTTTAAGTAGCAAATTTTCACGTTGTAATTGATGTCTGACTGTAGAGTCATGAGATGTTTGAACTTTGTTTTCTTATTTCAGCTCTAATGTGGGGTATGTTTTCTTGCAATTGATGTGTCAAAATAGTGGTTAAGCGTTCAAAGTTCATATTTACTTGATTCACCGATACCTATGTCCCAAATAAGAGTATCTGCGAGATATGTGTGTCATTGAAGAACTGTGATTCAAGTAATGCATTTATGGTTCAACAAATCTCAAAGTGCGAGTTATGTATGTTTTCATTATTATTGGTAAAGTTACTATTAGGATTCCAATGTTGTATAAGGTGTTGATGATTTAGGTCGTTCCAAAATGATGAGTGAATCGCTATTATTATGCAGGTTAAAATGTTTTTCTAGTCGTTTTGCGTAGCTCTTTATCAAATAACTAGTACATTGTGACTGTTGCTTTGTCATAACAGACTTGGGTCAAAATGCATGCTGAAATGAATTCTTTTCTCGTTCAGTTAATTTGTGTCAAAGGATTTAAATCATAATTCAAATACGTTAATTAGACTCATGTTTATGGATTAATGTCAATTATGCATGTATTATAATGTCTTGGGTATGGGCTAGTCGGAACACAAGAACCAGGACTAACGAGGGCCCAATTATAATCAATGGCCTTTTGTGAGCACACCGCTGGGCCTGGCTTCATTTGGAGCCCAATCTTTCATGCATTAATTTTGCTGCCATGTTTGATCGCATCAGGTTATCAGCTGGGCCCTTGGTCCATTTATGCTGAGCTGATCCTTCGTTCAAAATAAGTAGTTCTCCTTGTATGAATTATTAGTTAATTGGATGGAAACCTTCAATCACATTTTGTTCTAACTGATCAAATACATTAATTAGGTTGAGGGTGAGCCATACAAGATAATACAAAATAGTCTATGGCCCTTCAAGACTTAGTTTTAGTATCGCTTTTTATTAAGATTCGAGGTGTGTCGTGCCAAACGAAATTGATAATTGCATGGCCCTCATTTTACTTAGTTTTTGTATTAATCCTTAGAATTCGAGGCGTGCCGTTTAGCAAACTTTCATGGCCCTCGCAAAGCTAAAACGGGTAGTTGCTTTAGGCGCGCCATTTAATAATATTACCTTCCTAAACTCGGGTGCACATCTATGTGACCCAAATCCAAATCCCAACAATGTTAAAATATGTTGAAGAGCGCGGGTGCATTTATGTGACGTTATTCAACGCGTATTTTAACAGCATTGTAGTTTTCCTAATATAATAAAAAAAGCGGTTAAAAAGTTAAAAATACAGATAGGTTAAAACATGTATTAAAATCGGATAATGAGCCAATAACAACAGTTGAGCGACCGTGCTAGAACCGCGGAACTCCGGAATTCCTAACACCCTCTCCTAGGTTAACAGAATTCCTTACCCGGATTTCTGATTCACAGACTGTAATACAGATCCAACCCTTTTCCTCGATTTGGGAATTAAACCAGTGACTTGAGACACTATTAAACTCCCAAGTGGCGACTCTGTAATTTTTAAATAAATAAATCTCATTTCGATTGTTCTTTAATTGTAAAAACACACCTTCTATTCCTTTTCCGAGGGGTGTTAGGTGTGATAGCTCTAAAAACTGTGCTGGGGACCAAAACCCAGAATCTCCGGATCTGGGCACAAGAATTCGAGCTTAGATGATTTTTTATAATTGGCTTTACTTATTATCATATTTTGATACATATTTGAGCCCAATGTGCTAATTCTTATTACTGCTTTGATATTATTTGAACTGTATATAAATTGCTATGAACCCCTTCTCTTCTCATCTTCGAAGATGTAATTGTAGGTCGCGAATCTCTGTTCTGTTAGTGTCATACCTTGAAATAAGAAAGAGGCTGGGATAAGTTACAAAGTCAGATGGCCTTTTGGTTCTCGGTACGTAGCCCCCGCACGGGTACACAATCTAGAACATATATCTAGATTTTGAACATAGAATAACTTAACCTCATGCCAGATCCCTAGTAGGAATGCTTATTTGCATCATGCATCTGACTTAGGGGACTCAACACAGGGGTTGGATCCGTCTACGACAGGTGTACCCAAAATAATAGACTATCATGATGCATCTTGCGTGCTACTTTTACATCTATTTAAGATTTGCATGCCGACCGGCTTTTGAAAAGAGAGGAGAATTTGACGAAGAAAATAACAGTGTGAGGGATAAGGAAGGTAATTACCTGTTTCAAATACCAATACTGATAATTCTGCCGAAATTTTGGAAAAACAAAGAAAAGGATTTTTTTCGAAAAAAAAAAGAAAAAAAATTGTCTTCAATTTTGTCAAAATTTCTCGAACAACACCAGTTTGATTCTCACAGGGCGTGAGATACATAGGAAACCCCTACCGGCCCCAAGTTCATTTTGCAAAAATAGCCTCACAAGAACAAAAATTTGTTTGTGATAAAATAAATAAGGCAATTCTTGTCAAAATTAGCGGAGTGTCCCCAAAAGGGCGCTGGAAGGCTGCTTTTTCAAAAATAGCCGCCCTGGATTAATTATCAAAACTATGGTCGGTAGCAAGCACTGCCTTAAAATCTTCCCCTGGAAGTGCTGAAAGGTCGTATTTGCAAAGCCGGAATCGTACTCTTGAAATGAAAATTTATCAACCTTCTTTTAAGTCAAATAAATCATGATTTTTGCATAATCACCCTAATAAATGTGAAGAATGAGGACGAATAAAAATTTTCCAATAACAGTCATGAGCAAGTTTCATTTGGAGCTACACATGTGGTGGAATGATCTAGGTGAATCAGGTCAAGACAAGGTCAATGTGTACTTGGGAGGACTCACTAGGTTGTCAAAAATCAATCCTAGAGGGGATGTCATAAAGGCGTTGGTTGCATTCTGGGACCCGGCCCACAAGTATTTAATTTCTCAGATTTTGAACCCACTCCAATCCTAGGGGAAATAGTCGGATATATCGGGGGTTCCAAAATTCCTTCGAGACACCAGTACTTGATTGAAGGGTCGTCGTTGTACAAAAATTCTTGGATTCACTAAAGATAAGAAGGGGGTTCACAACCCAGATCTGTCAGACGGTTTTTGCACTCCACAGTTTATATACAAGAGGCATGGGCACATAGGGGGGTTTAACGACCCGAAAAATAAAATTTATAGCAAAGGAAACTGACTCAAATGGGAAGAACAAAAATGTTTTGCATTTATGGTATTCTTCTTGGGACTCTTGGTGTTTCCTCGAATAAATGGGAATATTGATATACGGATAGCAGGGTTTGTCAGCACTTTGCTTACTCAGGCCAAGAGTACCCTCACATCCATGTATTATCTAAAATCTACCATGCCCTCACTACCTGCAAAGCCGGAGGAGATTTCTTTGAAGGATGCAACTTGTTGTTACAGATGTGGATGGTTGAACAACTGTGCCATCGTCCTCAATTCATGAGTTATGGGTCATCGAAAAAGAGCTGCATAGACGAATTTTATACCAGAGTTGATGGGTTAAGATTACCAGAGGGGGTCGCAGAATGGGTATCATATCTCCATACCATAAATGCAAGTCAAATGGAGTGGACGTTCGGGTGGCTCCCCGTTGATAAAATTATATATATGCCAGCTACCGGGCCTCATTTCCTTTGATGGGTATGCCCCCATACCGAGTTCTGAGACGGTTAGAGAGGTGCTAAATAGTTCCAATGGATGAAGACATTAGTCGCCCCGTGGTCGAGATTGGTCCTACTGGTCAGTTTCACAAAGAATCAGTCCACCAAATTTTGAGCGAATGTTAGTACTCGATGGCAATCACTCGAGTATGTGATTTGTCTAAGGGTGAGGTTGTATCGGGGTACCTTGCTTTGTATAAAAGGGAAATAGTGTTCGGAAGGCCTATCAAATGACCACATCTTCAGGAATTTGCCGAGGCATCACAAGAACAGTGGAACTTCAATTCGAGAATGGTTTGCAAGCCGCGACAGACGAGGGAAAAATTAAAATACTTGCCAAAGAAAACTAAGCTTTGCAAGCTCAAATTAAGAAAATGAAAATAGCCGTAGAGAATTCCACCATAAGTGTGAAGGATGAAAAGCTCATAGACAATCTAAGGAAGAAAATAGGAGAATATGGTTTTGACTTGAACAAAGCTGAGAGTGAGCTAGTCAGGGCCCGAAAGAAATTGGCCAAATATGCAGAAGTACGAGCACGCATTATCCAACAGTTGAAAGAAAAGTATAACAACGAAGTGGCGGGGTTGAGGAAGAAGGTCATCATGGTTGAAAACAAAATGGTTAAGCAGATAAAAGATTTCAAAGCAGAAAGAGAGCACCAGTACACAGAGATAGCACAGCTAGGAAGAGATTTGCATTGGTTTCAAGAACTGAGCTGGCAGCCAAACAAACTTTGGAAGCCAAGGCAAGCAGATCGGCTGATTGTTGCAAGAAAAGGGTGTTATAAGGTAGAGGGTCCGGATGATCGCTGATTACATCATAGCAAAGTGTAGTAACTGAGAAGATATGACGAGATCTATGTTTTTTGCCACTGCAATGACCTTCGTTCGTCAAGTGATGGAAGACCTCCACCACCTCCAAGGGGATTTAGCATGCAGGCCTATGGCGAGACCGAATAATATCCCGCAGGCCTCAGAAGCGTTAGAGGTCTTAATGTATTCATGATTTTCACTCGAGTCTGTTAGTCCATTTCTGAAGTCTGTATTTTCTTCAATTTGAGTCTGTACTGGGTTGTTGAGTCTGTTTTTTTCATCTTTCTGTCAGAGTCTACTGGTTTTGGTTTGAGTCGGAGTCTATTAGTTTTGTAGTTGTAATTCAATGTTTTACATTATGAAAATTGAAACTCCCAAAATACTTTGGTTCTGTAATTATCCGCCGAAACTGTGCTCAGTCCTATTTATGCGGGATAATGATACGCAGGCAATCTCCATAGGATTCGACCATAACCAAAATAAGGAAACAGGGGAAAAGAAATGAGAGTAACAACGGTAAAATAAGGGAGAGAATAATAAAATGAAAGAAAGTAGGCATGAAAGCTGAGCAAAAAGAAAAAGGGAAAAAGAAAAGAAAACAAGAGAGAAAGGAAAAATGGCACAGGATAAAAGTTGGGATGCCGTAAGCAGCCAATGAAGTGCATAATAGAAACCAGTAACTACTTAGTTGCATGCAGTCCCGAATATGTGGTTGCCTATATGTTGAAGCCTAATCGCTAACGAGTTTTGGTGTTGTTTATTCAATCTCCAGATAGGTGGTTAGTTTTGCAGCATTATGGCAACCCATCCCTATAACACTTGGTCCAAAAGCAAGCTAACTATGGTTAATCAAGAGCCCGACGCAAGTATCATTGATCCTTCAAAACGAGGTGGAAGATTTGGATGTCAATGCAATGAAAGAAGAGATGTACAAACTGAAGCAGCACATGGCTGAAATGTATCAAACATGGGTAAGAGGGAAACCACCACCGGCTTATCCTACCAACCCGACTTTCATCCCACTATTAGCCCAGTCACATGACAACCCTGCCACCGATCCACCCCCAAGCTTTCCCATCTACCAATAATACCAGGGCACAACTTCCCAAGCACCCCCACCTCCACCACCCAAAGTTGTTCCATACCCCCTCCACCAGTCGCTCCTATCTTTGTGGTACCTCCTCCCGCCACGCTCCATAGATCATCCAGTGAACCTTTGTTCCAAGCTCATGATAACCAGTGTTACCCACCAGAGCCCACTTTCAAAGCTCCGGAACCCTATTTATACACTCCTCATTTTGAAATCCCTGCAGAGGCTGAGAAGCCAGCGAAAAAACTCGAAAAAGAGGAGATGCTCAGGAAAGTCAGAAGTCTAGAGCAGTCATTCATAGATATTTGAGGGTTGGGAGGCAAAGTGAGCGTGGCATACAAAGACCTTTGTTTGTTCCCAGATGTACAATTGCCGCCAGTCTTTAAGATGCCCAAGTTCGACTTATATGACGGGCATGGTAACCCGGTGGCACACCTACGGTGTTTTTGTAGCAAGATGAGAGGATCAGGCGGAAAAGATGAACTACTGATGGCATACTTCAGCCAAAGTTTAAGTGGTTCGGCCTTGGAATGGTATACACGACAATATCATGGTCGGTGGTACACATGGTACAATCTAGCCCAAGCATTCGCCTGTCATTTTCAGTACAATCTTGAAATTATTCTGGATCATTTGTCTTAGAGAAAACTGGAAAAGAAGCACAATGAGAGCTTCAGATAGTATGGCTTTCGTTGGAGGGAGCAGTCAGCAAGGGTCGACCCGACAATTAAGGAAAGAGAAATGGTAGATTACTTCTTGCAAGCTTTAGAATCCACGTATTTTGGTCACCTGGTGTCATCAGTGGGAAAATCCTTTAATGAGGTAGTCAAAATAGGGAGCATGGTAGAAGAGAGACTCAAATTTAACAAGATTATAAGTTATTCAGCAATCAAAGCAACCCCCAGGCTATCCAAATTGGTACTGGGGGAGCAATCGGAAATAAGAAGAAGAGGAGGTAGCGAAAATTGACTCAGGGACTTGGTTCGGGCCCCAGGGTCCATCCCATTACAACCAACCCCGACGTCATCATCAAACCTATCCTCACACTTCATATAGCCCACCACTACACTACTACCCACCTCGTGACCCCCATTTTTCCGTCCATCATGCACAAACATACACTTAACCTCCCGCTTACACACAATAGCGTGCGCTAACCCCACAGAATAATTACCCAGCTCCACAAAATAACTATCCACCTCCAAGAGCCTACCAACACCCCCCTAGACCATCTTTCCAGGCCAACCAAGCTACAAAAGAATGCAGAAGAATAAAACTTTCACTCTATTGGGAGAATCGTATACCACATTATTCCACAGGTTGAGACAGTTAGATATGTTGAAGCCGGTTGAAGTAAAATTGCCAAATCCTCCTCCGAGAAATCTGGACTATTATATCAGTTGTGAGTATTGTTCTGGTGCCCTGAGACAAGACACAGAGAAATTTTGGGATCTGAAGAGTGCTATTCAAGAGCTTATTGACTCACATTGGATTGAAGTGCAAGATTTGGAAGCACCCAACATTAATTAGAACCTATTACATGCTCATCAGGAGACGAATATGATTGAGATAGTGCACAAAGAAGGAGATCCCAAAAAGACCTCGAAAACTGTTATGATGATTCGAACCAGTGAGCAAAAGACGGTCAAAAATTTAACGAGCGAGATTTCGATGCTTAAGTTGAGTGGAACAAGCAGATGAGCCTTTCGTTATAGTCAAGAAGGGATCCCCGAGAGATGGGGTGGTGAAACAAGAAAGGGCAAAAGTAGTGGTACCGGGGGTGATAAACAAGTCTGTGGTTTTCGTGGAAGGAGCTCGTATAGAGCGCGTCATTATCAAACTTGTAACTCAACTACCAATAATCAGCAGCAAGGCCATCCCTTGGAATTATGATCGAGTAACAGTGCCTTACAAAGGAAAAGAAGTTAGAGAAGAAGTTTGTGAGACCCACGGATTGACCCAATCAGGGATGTGCTTTGCCCTTGAAGAATTGAGAAAACCCAAACTGCTCAAGGATAACATAATGTTGAAAAAGAAAAATATGAGTGAAGAGCAAGCAGAAAAGTTTCTAAAGAAGATTAAATTGCATGATTATTCTATTGTGGAACAATTGAGGAAGAGGCCTGCTCAAATCTCGCTGTTATCATTATTGATTCATTTGGATGAGCACCTTCGGGAGTTGATGAAGATCCTGAATGAGGCACATATTCCTGATAAAATCACGGTCAATCACTTAGAGTAGATAGCCAACAAAATTTTTGAGGTAAACAGAGTCATTTTTTCCGATAATGAATTGCACGTAGAACGCACCGAGCATAATAGAGCCCTCTATCTCACGGTAAAGTGCGAAGAGTCTGTAGTTACTTGAGTGTTGGTTGATAACTGTTCAAGTATGAATATTTGTCCTCTTTCCACATTGAACAAGTTGAAGGTACAAAATGCAAGAATCCACAAGAACAGCATTTGTGTGAGGGTTTGATGGCGGGGGAAAAGATTAGGTCGGTGATATTGTGTTCGAATTGACAATCGGACCGGTTGACTTTACCATGGAATTCCAAGTGCTGGGTGTGACTGTCTCCTACAACCTGCTGTCCGGGCGACCCTAGATCCATGCTGCTAAAGCAGTCCCATCTACTTTGCATCAAATGGTGAAATTTGAACGGGACCAACAAGAAATAGTTATGCATGGTGACGACCATCTGTATGCCCACAGTGATGCTTTTGTTCCACTCATTGAGGTGGATGATGAAAAGGGGCCCTGGGTGTATCGGGTTCATGATACGGTATCAGTGAGAAAATTTCCAGAAGAGGAGTGCGTTCCAACAATAAAGTTAGCCATTGCGCCAGTCATGGTGGCTGCGAAATGTTGAAGAAGGGGTTTGTTCCAGGAAAGTTTTTGAGGGCGTCACTTCAGGGCATTGTACAACCACTGTCTCTCTCCACAAAAACATTCACGCTTTTGGTTTGGGGTTCAAGCCCACAATTGCAGACATATGAAAAGCCAGAAGAATGAAGCACAAAGCGTGGGTCCTCCCCAAACCTGAGTCGCGTCTCTCCAGATCATTTGTGGAACCTGGAACATAGGAGCACCCAACAAAAATAAGTCCCAGTCTTATGGTTGGATCTTATAAAGAATTGCTCAAAAGTTTGAAAAGTTGTTTGAAGACGTGAATGTGGTAGAAGCAGAAGAGGGCTCCAGCAAAGCAGATGTGCAATATGTTGGTACCTGTGTGAAAATCAGCAATTGGGAAGCTACTCCTCTATCGACTAGGAAGGAGTTGTGGTAGTCTGCTTTGATTTTTCTTTCAATTTCTGTTGATTATTTTAGGATTGTAATTCAAAGTCTATATTCCATCCGTTTGGATGTGTAAACCATATTATCTTTCAAAATTTTAATGAAATGCATTTCGCTTTTCGTCAGTACTAATAGCTTTTATTTTCTTCGCTTTTCTTTTCCTTCTTGTACAGTTCTTTTTATGCTGGCTCCAATGATATGACATGTATAAGGAATATTCAGTCCATTCTTGAAACCCGATCTAACTTAGAAGTAATAATTCAAGAGATAGAATGTGAGGATGAACTAGAATATGATGAGGAAAGAGCGTTTGAAGAAATTAATAAAGAATTAAGTCACTTTGTGGAAAAACCCAAACCAAATCTGAGGGATACAAAAGCAGTCACTCTAGGGGGGCCCAGATAATATCAGAGAAACTAAAATAATTGTCCATCTTGAGCCGTAGCTTAGGGAAGAAATAATTGAAGAGTTGTTTGAATACAAAGATATTTTTGCATGGCCTTATGACGAAATGCTAGGGTTGAGCACTAACTTGGTGGTTCACAAAATTGCCCACCGACCCGGCCTACCCTCTTGTCAAACAAAAGTTAAGGAAGTTTAAAACTAACATGAACATAAAGATCAAAGAGGTAGTTACCAAGCAGTTTGAGGCAAAGGTCATCCGAGTCACATGATATCCCACCTGGTTAGCCAATGTCGTGCATGCGCCAAAGAAGGATGGTAAAACTAGGGTATGTGTCGATTATCATGACCTCAACAAAGCGAGTCCAAAGTAAAACTTCCCACTGGCGAATATCCTCGTATCGATTGATAATTGTGTAAAACATGATATTGGTTCTTTCGTGGATTGTTACGCAGGCTATGACCAGATATTGATGGATGAGGAGGATGCGGAGAAGATAGCATTTATCACACCGTGGGAAACATATTGCTACAGGGTCATGCCCTTCAGTCTGAAGAATTCTAGGGCAACCTATATGAGAGCAATGAAAACCATATTCCACAATATGATACATAAGGAGATTGAGGTCTATGTGGATGATGTAATTGTGAAATCCAGGAAACAGTCTGACCATGTCAGAGATATATGAAAATTCTTCTAGAGGCTCCACAGGTACAACCTCAAGCTCAATCCTGTGAAATGCGCATTTGGTGTAATATCGGGGAAATTGCTAGGATTTATAGTCAGCCACCGAGGCATTAAGCTAGATCCACGAAAGATCAAAGCCATACAAGAATTGACGCCTCTGAGGAAAAAAATTGAGGTAATGAGTCTGTTGAGGAGATTGAATTACATCAGTAGATTTATTGCTCAACTCATGACAACATGTGAGCCTATCTTTAAGCTGTTGAAAAGGGATGTTGCGGTCAAGTGGACAGAGGAATGCCAGGAGGCTTTTTATAAAATAAAAGAGTACTTGTCGAACCCACCAGTATTGGTCCCACCGGAACCAGGGAGGCCTTTAATGCTGTATATGACAGTCTTGGAAAACTCATTCGAATGTGTGTTAGGGCAGCACGATACCACCAGAAGAAAGGAGCATGCCAAATAAATTCACAGCCTTTGAGGTTAAGTATACTCATCTTAATAGAACGTGTTGTGCCCGAACTTGGGTAGCACAAAAGCTGAAGTATTACTTGTCGTCTTATACTACTTAACTCGTCTCGTGCCTGGAACTGTTGAAGTACATCTTGCAGAAGCCTATGCCCATGGGAATGCTTGCAAAGTAGCAGATCTTGCTCACCGAGTTAAACATTGTCTATGTAGCGAGGACTGCAATGAAATCATCGGCATTGGATGATCATTTGGCCGAGAAACTGGTGGACGAAGAATATGAACCTTTAAGGACATACTTCCTCGATGAGGAGGTGATGCATATTGATGAAGCGGAATAGGGCGAGAAGCCAGGATGGAAACTATTCTTTGATGGGGCCGCCAACATAAAAGGCGTTGGAATAGGAGAAGTACTCATTTCTGAAACAAGGCACCATTACCCTGTTACAGCACACCTCCGCTTCTATTGCACGAACAATATGGCAGAATATGAGGCATGCATTTTGGGCCTGAGGTTAGCTACATACATGGGTGTCCAACAAGTTTTGGTCTTGAGGGACTCGAACCTTTTGGTACACCAGATTCAAGGGGAATGGGAGACACATATTTGAAGCTCTTACCATATCGGCAAAGTTTGCATGACCATTGTCAACAATTCCCGTCAGTAGAGTTCAAGCATATCCCAAGAATACACAACAAGTTTGTGGACACCTTGGCTACTTTGGCATCGATGTTACATCATCCAGGTAAAGCGTATATTGACCCGCTGCATATCCAAGTCCATGACTAACATGCTTACTATAACATGGTAGAAGAGGAGCTTGATGGTGAGCCCTGGTTTAACGACGTCAAAGAATATATCAGGATGGGTTAGTACCCAATACAAGCCATAAGTGATCAAAAGAGAAAAATTCATTTTATCAAGCGGGTTTTTATTCAGTGGAGGGGTATTATATCAAAGAACGCCAGATCTTGGGTTGTTAAGATGCATAGATGCTAGATAGGCCATGGCCATCATGACCGAGGTATACTCCAAAGTCTATGGACCCCACATAAGTGGATATGTTATAGCAAAGAAGATTCTTCGAGTAGGTCATTATTGGCTCATCATGGAGCAAGATTGTATCTGTTTCGTGCGCAAATGTCATAAATGTCAGGTGCATGAAGATTTCACTCCCCGCCATCTAATTACATACAAGAAGGTTTGAAGTGAGTCAGTTGGTATTGAAGCGCATCCTCCCTCACCAAGCAGAGGGAAAGTTCAAGCTCACCCCAAATTGGCAAGGGTTGTTCATCGTGTCAACAGCGTTGTCCAACGTGGAATTGTATCTAACAGATGTAAACGGCAAGTGCGTAGAAATGGCCATCGATTCCGATGAAATTAATTGATACTATGTATGATTTCCTTTGATTAAATCATATTTATTTGTACTAGGCATGTTTTGGAGATGGGAATGAAGAAGGCATTTTATTCTTCTATCTAAATATTTTATCCTTTGTTAACCCTTTTGAGCTTACCTATTTTCTTTCATACCCCCTTTCGAAATCAATAGAAAAATCAGAAATGCAAGCGTGAGAGATGAGTAAGGGAAAAAGAAAAGGAAAGAATGAAAAAAAAGAAGAAAGAAAGAAAAAAGTGGAAAAAAAACAAAACAAAAAAAAAAGAAAGAAAATAAAAGAAAAAGGAAAACAAAAAACAAAATAACAAAACAACAAAAGAAAAATGGAAGAAGCAAAAAGAAAGAGTGAGGAAAAGAAGAAAGAGAAAAGAGAAAATCACAACGAAAAACAAAGCAATTCTTGTGACATGAACTACGTTCGACCTGATTCCTTTTAAGGATACGTAGGCAGTCTCACTGTTCGGTCCCATGAAAATAAAACAAAGAGTCCCCAAGCATGAAACTAGGACAAAATTTGTGATTGTTGTAAGAAATTTTATTCTGAAAGTTGTAATTTGAACCCATTTGAATTGTATTGATCCTTTAATACCCTTTCTTTATAACCCTATCCAAAATCCTGCATTACGGTCCAATGAAAGACCTTCTGAAAAATATAGCATAAATGAACCCCAAAGGAGTATAAGTTGGTCTAAAAGTTCACACATTTCAAGATAGGATTTAGTCGGGAGTTTTCAGGACCCTCCTAAATAATGGGACTTAGCATTAAGATCTCCATTAGATAAAAATATTTAGCATAAGTTCTGATGTAATGTAGTATAAGTCAGCCGTAAAGAATTATCACTCTTAGGATGAAATTTGAGTTGGGATTGTCAGGACCCTCCTGAATAATGGGATATAGCTTTAATTGGCGGTCGCCAGCAGATATAACTTAGACTTAAAATTGGCGTTTAATTGAGAGTTTTCAGGACCCTCCTGAATAATGGGACTTATATTTAAGATTTACATTAGAAAATAAGATTGAGCGTAAGTTCTATCTTAGAGAAGTATGATAAAATTTGATTCTGGTTTTTCAGGACCCTCCTAGATAATGGTACATAGCCTTAATATTTTCTTAGATAACAAGACATAGCGGAAGTAATACCTTTAGAGGATATAGCCTTTTTAAAGTCGTCGTTAGTTAAGAGTTGTTAGGACCCTCCTGGATAATGAAATGAAACTTTATTAATTTCTTAGATAACTAGATACTCTTTTTAGAGTTGTCATTTGATTAAGAGTTTTCAGGACCCTCCTGGATAATGGGATCTAGCTTAAAAATTGTTTGAATATTAGGTAACATGATTCAGTTTAACACCCACATATGTACCCAGCTACAAAAATGGGGTAGAAAATTTTCTTTGTTTTGTCTTTTGTTGTAATAATTTGGTGGCCATCCGCAGAACAACGAAATATAGTTCAAGTTTTGGCAATCAGGCACCTACCTGGAGAACAAGGGAACACAATTAAAGTTTTTGGTAATCGGGCACCCACCTGGAGAACAAGAGAATATGATTCCAGTTCGATAATGAGGCACCCACCTAGAGAACAAGGGAATACGATTCAAGTTTTGTAATCAGGCGCCCACCTGGAGATCAAGGGAATACAGTTTCGAGTTTGCTAATCAGGCACCCAGCTGGAGAGCAAGGGAATACAGTTCATATTTTGGTAATCATGCACCCACCAGGAGAATAAGGGAATATAATTCAAGTTTTGATAATCAGGCACCCACCTGCAGAACAAGGGAATACGATTCAAGTTTGGCAATCAGGCGTCCACCTGGAGAACAAGGGAATACAACTAAGTTTTTGGCAATCAGGTGCCCACCTGGAGAATAAGGGAATAGAGCTCAGTTTTGGCAATCAGGCACCTACATGGATAACAAGGGAATACAATTCAAGTTTATGGCTATCAGGCGCCCACCTGGAGAACAAGGGAACAGAGTTCATGTTTTTGGTAATCAGGCACCCACCTGGAGAACAAGGGAATACGATTCAAGTTCGATAATCAGGCACCCACCTAGAGAACAAGGGAGTATGAATCAAGTTTCGTAATCAGGCGCCCATCTGGAGAATAAGGGAATATAGTTTCGAGTTTGGTAATCAGGCACCCAACTGGAGAACAATGGAATACAGTTCATATTTTGGTAATCAGGCGCCCACCTGGAGAATAAGGGAATATAATTCAAGTTTTGATAATCAAGAACCCACCTGGAGAGCAAGGGAATATGATTCAAGTTTGGCTATCAGGCGCCCACCTGGAGAACAAGGGAATACAGCTCAGTTTTGGCAATCAGGCGCCCACCTGGAGAACAAGGGAATACAATTCAAGTTTTTGCCTATCTGGAGCCCACCTGGAGAACAAGCGAATACAGTTCATGCTTTTTTGTAATCAGGCACCCACCTAGAGAACAAGCGTATACGATTCAAGTTGGGTAATTAGGCACCCACTTGGAGAACAAGGGAATACGTTCAAGTTTGTTAATCTGGCGTCCACCTAGAGAATAGGTGAATACAATTCAAGTTTGGTAATCAGGCACCCACTGGAGAACAAGGGAATGCAGTTTCAAGTTTAGGTAATCAGGCACCCACCTGGAGAACAAGGGAATACAATTCATATTTGGGTAATCAGGTGCCCACCTGGAGAACAAACGAATACAATTCAAGTTTTGTTAATCAGGCACCCACCTAAAGAACAAGGGGATACGAGTTCAGCAATCAGGCATCTACTTGGAGAAAAGGAAACTTAGCAACCAGGAAACAAGGAGTTTCATAGGAAGAAATACAAGTCAACAAGGCAACAAGGATCAAGAGCAAGTTTGAAGACATAGATAGGTTCTTTTATAATCTATAGGTCATACCTTAGTCAAGCTTCTTTTTATTTTGACACGGTGTGATAAGGGGATCTAGCAAGCAGTAGCAGCAGCAACAGTAAAATCACAGTTTCATGGTAGTCCCAGCTACCAAACATTCCTGAACTACACTGACCTGATTCCTTTTTAGCCAAGGATATGTAGGCAAACCTCAGAAGCAGGGTGCGGTAAACTATTTCAAAAATGCTTTTCATGGAGCATTTAAACAGGCAAAAATCGCTAGTATCCGCTCACTTAATCTTTACCAGAAAACTCTTCATGTTTCCAATAAAAGTGGGGCAGCTGTGAGCATTTGATTTTTTCCCTATATGAATTACTCCCATAAATTCAGAAAATAATTCTTTCAATGTTTGCAGTTTTGTTAATTTTCGTGACATTTCTGTTAATTGTTTGCATTTTGTTTGTGTATTTTAATTAGTGAAAAAATAAAAAATGTGTTCCATGTGGATTTAGGAGTTAATTTTGCATTTTAAGAATTATTTAGTAATTAAGTTGTTTTATAAAAAAAGAAAATCACAAAAATAGTGTAATTTGTACTTTCAATTTTAGCTTTTATTTTAGTAGCTACCCTTTTAATTAATTTGAAATTAATTGTGATAACTATCATGTAGGTTTAATTAGTGCTTTTATTTTTGTTAATTGTTTTTAAAGAATTAATTTTGAAGTTGTCTTAATTTTGAAAAACAAAAAGAAAAAAGAAGAATTTTAAGATAATTTTCTTGAAATAAAAGAAGAAGGATAAGAGATCAAGTTTGGGGCCATTTTATTTAAAATCAATGTCCAGACCCAATTTTTTCACTCTTTCACGCCCAACCAAGCCTAGTTCCCCGACCCGTCTCCCGTTACAACCAAGCGACGCCGTTTGGTGAAGATTAATCCTGGCCGTCCAGGTTAGATGATCTAACAGCCTTGAAGTGGTGTCTACTTAATATATTAGTGTCTGAAATCCTTCCCCCCCACCCCCCACCCCCCCACCCCGCTATCTCGCCCCCTTCTTTTTCTTCACAGACGATTAGTGCGAAACCCTAGTTCGTCTCCCACCACTTCAAGGTGGCGGCGCCGCCACCTTTTCCCAACAAATCAACACCAAATGACCACCATGACATCAGCATCCCAAATACCCAACCCACTACCCTCAAATCATAATGAGACTCTTCAAATTTCAAATCACAAATTGAGCCCTAAAATTCGAAATCGAGATTCTGCAGACGATGTCGGTCAAACATGATTTTATTTTCTTGTTCTCTATGGGAACATGAAGCTAATGTCAGATTGGACAAGGAATCCAAGGATTTGAAGATTCGAGCTGCTTTCTTCTTAGTCCGAATTGTAGAAGGTATTTTCTTTCTTTTTGTGTGTGAGTAATCTTCTTTCTTTCTTCTCTCTATCCGTGTTTGTCTACTTCATCTCTTACCCATCTTCTTTAGTTAGTTTTCTAACTTTGACTAAATTTGAACGAGATTCTGAACTTAGGTTTTTCCTCTAGATTATTTTTTATGTTCGTGTTGTTGTTCATTTTTCTTTTTGAGATCTATTCTCTGATTTTTTTATTAGCGAACATGCTTGAATTTCTGTGTTTTGCTTTTTGTTTAGTCACACAAGTTATTTTAATTAGGTCTTTTCAATTTAATAACCTAATTCACGCTATGGTAGTATAAAGTTAACCAGTTGTTTATTTGTTAAAATCATTTTTCGAACTTCACAGAAAATTCCTTTTGTTTCTATTGAAATCAGTAAATTGGTCCGTCTGGTTGAGTTCAATTGTGTTCAGAATTTGAGATTTCTTTTGGTTTGGACTGCCTTTAATAGCACATTGGTATAGGAACGGGCCTGGATTTAATTCAGTTTTGGGTCACTCTTGACCCATTTTAGTTTTGGTTTCAGATGTAAATAACAAGGTTATTGGAGGGTAGTTTAGGTATTTGGTAAAGGAATCTTAGGTATAATATAAATAGGAATCTTCTGGGAAGTTTGGGAGAGGAATTTTAATTTGAATTTAACATTCTTCGTAGATAGCTTGGTTAACAAGTCAAAATTTTAGGGATCTCTAAGCAAAAAAGCAAAATTTGAAAAAGGGCCTAAAGGGTAAAACTAAAATCTAAAAGGCTGTCATATTTGCTTGCCTATAAAGACTCTCTTTCTTGCCTTAGAAGGAAGACTTTTGAGGGGAAAAAATCAGAAAAATACAACAACGGCAGCCAATTCTACTGTTCCATTAAATTTTTCGTGAATTTTTTATTTTTGCAACTTCTGAAAAACAATAATGCTTCATTAATAGAATGAGTTTTTTTTTTTTTTATGAAACACTAGGCAAAGCCTAGAGTTAGATTTTTATTGATAATATAAAATTAAAATTATAGCATAATAACTTGAATGTCCGAAGTATAGCATGATCACCACAAAGTTCATAACACAACTCTGTGGTGATATTACATATGAGGGTATTAAGATGATAAAATGAAAAATGAGGAAGCGAGTAATGTGCTGTCCTTTCTCCAACTTTCTGATGAATTTGAAAAGATCTTCACAATTCATCCTTTGTTCTTTGTTTTACTGGGCTTTTTAAAGGTATTTTGAGTAATCTGCTTTTGTTTTACAATTCGCATTGGGAGCTTCCTTTTGTTTGTGTCTTCAGCCGTCCTGCCGTCCCAACTTCTATCCCTTTGATGACTCTTTTTACTTGTTTTACTGTGCGTTGGTGACAAATCCCCCATTCTTGCAGCATTCTTCCGGCATTGCGTTAAGATATCCTCTTCCTCTCCTTCTTCATATATGTGTTTTCCTTCCATATCATTCTGGATTTGGTCTGGGGATATTAGCATTGTCAGAGGTAGTTGTTTGTACTGTGCTACTTGTGAAGATGCTACTAATTTGTTATCCGTAGAAGTACAGTTCATTTGTGGCTGCCTGTTGTGTAAGACTATCTTCTGATTTTGTCCACAAATTAGAAATGTTGTTTTGTTTCCAACACTTGATGATTCTCCCAAGAATTGGATTGCTTTTTGTGTTGTTTCTATTTGGTCGATCTCTGTTGTTGTTACCTTCGAAGTGCTTGATGTTGTATCATTTTTTGGAATGAAAACTGGCGCGTTATGGTTCAAATTGCTTGTTGTATATGACAGTTTTACATTCCCATTCATGTTTGCAGAATTCCTTTGAACTTTTAGCTTGATCGTAGCCTCACTGTCCTCTTATGTGCTGTTGCAATCATCTTGTTGGCCTTCCTAATCAGATGACCAACCAGCAGAGCCTTCATCCCAGCTCTCGTCTTCATCAGAATAACATTGGTCCCATAGTTTCGGTTTAATTACCATATCTCTCATGTTATCTAGAATTTGTTGTTTATTCTTTCCATTGAGACTTAAGAATTCCCCACTGTCGTTGATACCTCCTTCGGCATATATACTGGATATAAAAATGGGAGTATAGATTTGGACCTTTTGAATGACCCCTCCAGCTTCTTTTTCATCATCTTTACAGAAATTTGCAAGTGCGGCAGATGAATTGGAACTTATTGTTATTGTTGTAACCTTCTCTGCATTCTGTTTGTTGCTACTTTTGATAGTTTCATTTCTGTTTGACCTCGGTGAAGCCATCTTTGACGATAAACAGTCTGTATTGGCTGCTTCCTCTTCTGCTGTTAGCTGCTGACTCTTTTTCCGGTTTTGTTGTGGAATTGAATTCTGCTCAATGTCCTTATCTGAAGGTCTTGTTTTCTGTTGAAAAATAGCATCCAAGTTTTCATTCTCAGATGCAACTTGAGCAGAATGTTTCAGTCCAGATTTGATAGAATCATCAATGTTAAAAGAATGAGTTTGTTAGTTTATTTTTCGAAAGTTTTTTTGGGTTAAGCTGTGTTGAAGTTACTGCTACATTGGACTTGGAACTAATTATGTGGTTTCATCACTGAATCTGGGTTGTGCTTTTGCTGGTGTCGATTTCTGCTGTAAACACTACTGATCCTTCATTGATTCTTTGTTCCTTCAATCCCAGGTACATGTTCTGAATATCTCATGATGTAAGGTTCAATTTGAAGAAGAAGTGAAGGCAATGTTATGCCATAAGCTGTGTCTCTTTCATGATGTTCATATCTTATTGTTCGGTTCATAGTGTAATTTAGTCTAATTCTATTTAAGTAGTAAATTTTCACGTTGTAATTGATGCTGGACTGTTAGAGTCATGAGATGCTTGGACGTTGTTTTGTTATTTTATCTATAATATGGGATAAGTTTTCTTGCAGTTGATGGGTCAAAAAAAGGGTTCACTATTCTGAGTTCATATTTACTTGATTCACCCATCCCTATGTCCCACATTAGAGTATCTGCAAGATATGTGTGTCATTGAAGAACTGTGATTCAAGTAATGAATTTATGATTCAACAAATCTCAAAGTTACGAGTTATGTGTGTTTTCATTGTCATTGGTAAAGTTACTATTAGGATCCAAATGTTGTATAAGGTGATGGTGATTTAGGTCGTTTGAAAGTGATGAGTGAATCGTTGTTATTGTGCAGGTTCTAATTTTTTTTAGTCGTTCTGGGTAGCTCTTTATCAAATAACTTGTACAATGTGACTATTGCTTAGTCATAACAGACTTGGGTCAAAATGCATGCTGATATGAATTTGTTTCTTGTTCAGTTAATATATGTCAAAGGACTTAAATCATAATTAAAATCTGTTAATTAGACCTCATGTTTATGTGTTTATGTCAATTATGCCCATATTATTGTGTCTCGGGTATGGGCCTGTCGGATCATAAGAACCACGCGTAACGAGGGCCCAGTTATAATCACTGCCCTTTTGTGAGCACATCGCTGGGCCTGGCTTTAGTTGGAGCCTAATTTTTCATTCATTAATTTTGCAGCCATGTTTGATCGCATCAGGTTATCAGTTGGGTCTTTGGTCCATTTATGCTCAGCTGATCCTTCGTTCGAAATAATTAGTTTTCCTCATGTGAATTATTAGTTAATTCGAAGGAAACCTTAAATCACATGTAGTTCTAACTGATCAAGACCATTAATTAGGTGGATGGTGAGCAATATTAGATAATACAAAATAGTCTATGGCCTTTCAAGACTTAGTTTGAGTACCTTTTCAATTTAGATTCGAGGTGTGTTGTGCCAAACAAAAGTGTTAATTGCATGGCCCTCATTTTAATTAGTTTTGTTTCAATCCTTAGAATTCGAGGTGTGTCGTTTAGCAGACTTTCATGGCCCTCGCAAAGAAAAAATGTGTAGTTGCTTTAGGCGCATCATTTAATAATATTACCTTCCTTAACTCGGGTGCGCATTTATGTGACCCAAATCCAAATCTCAACAATGTTAAAATATGTCGAAGACCACGGGTTCATTTATGTGAGGCGATTCAAGATGTGTTTTAACAGCATTGCAATTTTCCTGAACTAATAAAAGCGGTTAAAATGCACATAGGTTAAACATGTACTAATATCGACAATGAGCCAATAACAATAGTTGAGCGACCATGGTAGAACCATGGAACTCGGGAAGGCCTAACACCTTCTCCCGAGTTAACATAATTCATTATCCGGATTTTTTATTCACAAACTGTAATACAGAGACAACCTTTTCCTCGATTCGAGATTTAAATTGGTGACTTGGGACGCCATAAATCTCCCAAGTGGAGACTCTATCATTTTTAAATAAATAAACCTCGTTTCGATTGCCCTTTAATTGGAAAACTCCCCTTCTATGCCTTTTTCCGGAGGGTGTGGTAAAAAAGAAGGTGTGACAGCGGTTAGGATAGGAATATACCTAATCACCTTGCTTGGTTACTATACTTGAACTATTAATGCGTTCTTGTTAATTCTAATTCAGTAGGAATATAGGCATTAGAATAACTTGAATGGGCGAGTTGTACTTCGGGAGAAGGCTACAAGCAATATTAACCATGTAAACCAATAAAGCAGATAAATTAATTAGATGATTTAAGTGGAAAACTTAACGGGATTTATAGCATACCCATAACTCTAGAATATTCACTCACATTGAATTCATCTCTCTAATTCGCGAACTTATTTTCTTTAGTCTCTTAGTTTGTAACTTTAGATTAGTTTTAGTTAAACATTCATACATTAGGAATCACTTGAATAGATTAATTATTTTATTTAATTTAGTTGATAGTTAATCACAAGTCTCTGTTGGTACGATATCTGGACAAATAATCCTATATTACTTGTCGACCACGTATGTTTGTGTGTGCTTTTGTGAGCAACAGTCGGACAGTAGTGATGAAACAACTAGTTTGCTTTAGAATCCTCAATGGGAATATTCTATTGAATATTTTCTTTAATTGTACTTTTTAGGATTTTATATGGATACCCCTTATAAATAGGAAGAGAGGACTTCCCAAAATGGGGGATCTCTCTCTCTCCCTCTCTCTCTAGAAAATATGTAAATACTCCTCTTTAAAGAGATTAGAGGATCTGTGATCCCAGGCCTTCATGAGACCCAAAAAGGGTCATGAGGTTCTTATATTTTTCTATCGTTCATCTTTATCAAATGAAAGAGGATGCGCCTCACTCATGATTAGGTGACTCTTTTTCTTTATTTACATTGTATTGCCATTTAATATTGCTTAATACATCTCTCTTTATTCTATTAAATATGGCCATAATCACCGCCAGTCATAGGCGTCTAACGGGTGGGCCGGTCCGGGCCGGGTCAATTATTTTGACCCGGCCAGGTTCCGGGCTGGCCTGGCCGGGTTGCACAGTAACGAGTTCATAGCGGGCCGGGTCAGTCTGGGTAAAATTTGAACCATACTGGTTACGGGTTGAGGGGTTCTGGCCGGGTTTAGTGTATTTTAAAATTTTCTTGCATAATACTTCAAATTAATCTAACAAACTAAAACATTAAGCATAAATACGTCTAATAATTTTAAAATAGTACAAATTATCTTAAAATCTTTAAATAACACATATATAGCATATTTTAAAAATAATACGTTACCATCATATTCATGCATAATACTTCAAATTAATCTAACAAACTAAAACATTAAGCATAAATACGTCTAATAATTTTAAAATAGTACAAAGTGTCTTAAATTCTTAAAATAACACATATATAGCATATTTTAAAAATAATACGTTACCATCATATTCTATGATTTGAGCATTTATAGTTTTATACCCTAAATATATATACACTATATGTTAAATTCCAACTATTTTAAATTATGTTAATTAGTATACAATAATGGGTATATTCATGGTATATTAATAATATATTAATAGTATAAACATGGTAAATTAACGCTATATTCAAGTTATATTCACGTTCCGGGCCGGTTAACCGGTAAAATTGTATTGTTCATCTAACGGGTTCTACTGGGTCGGGTAACCCGTTTCAAAATTTTGAACCGTCCAAACCCAGCCCAGCCCCCTACCTAGCCCAGCCCAAGCCCCCTTACCGTTCCGGGCCGGTTTCGGGTTCTACCGGTCTGGGCCAGTCCGGAACCGGGCTGACCCGGCGCGTTTAACACCTCTGCCGCTCATATTTATACCCAGCTATGTTTTTTCTATTTATATTATTCATTTAGGATCTAGAACTAATTACCGTTAAATAGGATTTACCCTCTATCCTCTTATTTAATTAGTTTATCAAAAAAGGTCTTATAACTTTTTTGCTCAAACAAGGGTTAGTTTGAGACGTGACAAAGTTGATATCAGAGCATAAACTTTAAGTCTCCGGTGATGGAGTAGTATTTAGTAATTTCTTGCTCATGGGTATGTTGGCGCCTATACTTATGATCTTGAGCCTACTAAGCATTTAAGATGTTTTTCCTTCTTTCATTCCTCATTCGTGCATTAAACTGAATTGGATTTATTCGTAGGATGTCGGTTTAGTAAATGGATAGGCTGCGTGTATCCTTCTATGCTGAACGACATAATTGATTTGGAAGTTTCAAATAATATATGGGAGATTAAGAGTGCCATTGAGTTCATAAAATGTTAAGCGCATTGGTGATAGTTGCTCGCGCTGCAGTATAATTTTGAAATATTTGAACAATTCAAAACAAAATCTATGTCCAATGTCTTTACAATTCATTGTCCAAATTATACAGATGCCTCGTCAGATTGAAGCGCAACAAAGGTCGCCTCAGTTAATGTTTTTGTATAGCCAACAGCAGTTGTAATACTTGCATTCAAGGCGGATTTTGGTCGTGTTGTTTACTACAGTATGATCTTCCATATTTTGTGTAAATAAGTATGTAGATTTTCATTAATTGTTTACTACAGTACAATGTTTCACATTTTGTATGAATCTAGACAAACTAACACTTATCAAGGCAGATTTTGGTAGTGTTATTTACTGCACTGCAATTTTTTGGATTTTGTGTAAATAACTACGCAGATTTTCATCAACTGTTTATTGTTAGGTATGCAAACTAATCATTGAATAATCTTGTAAATCCAAGTAGCTCCCATTACATAAATGGGTTTGGGCTAGAGCTAACTGATTCCATTAATTCTTTTAACCTTATTACTGAATCAGTTTTTGTTTCATAGCTATCTTGTATTTCTTCGAAAATTTGATTGAATTTATCCGATTTTTCTTGTAACCTATTTTCTTTTCTATATCCCAATTTATTCTGTTCTTAATTGGCATTTTCTAAAATGTTCTTCTACATTTCTTTAAGTTAATTTTCCTAGTTTACATCCTTTGCATTGGGTCCGATATCTTGGGTCTGTGATTCAGGGGGACGGAGAGATTGACGGGGACGTCACCCATCGAATAGGAGCGGGGTGGTCAAAGTGGAGGCTTGCTTCAGGGGTCCTGTGTGACAAGAAAATTCCACACAAACTCAAGGGGAAATTCTACAGAGCCATGGTTAGACCTGCGATGTTGTATGGGGCGGAGTGCTGGCCCGTGAAGAACTCCCATGTTCAGAGAATGAAGGTTGCGGAGATGAGGATGCTTCGGTGGATGTGTGGGCACACCAGGCTAGATAAGATTAAGAATGAAGTTATTCGACAGAAGGTAGGGGTGGCCCCGGTGGATTAGAAGATGCGGGAAGCGAGGCTGAGGTGGTTCAGGCATGTACGGAGGAGGGGTCCCGATGCCCCGGTGAGGAGCTGCGAGCGGCTGGAGATTGTTGGCGGTCGGCGAGGCAGAGGGAGGCCTAAGAAGCATTGGGGAGAGGTGATTAGGCAGGACATGACTAGAATGCAGGTTTCCGAGGACCTGACCCTTGATACGGGAGTCTGGAGGTCTAGAATCAGTGTTGTAGGCTAGGGGCTCATAGAGTGCTTCGTACGCCTCTCCCGGGGTTGGGTGTGGGACAGCAAGGTTACCCATAGATGATTTGTGTTTTAGCTTATGTCCCCCTTATAGTTGTTAGTATGGTAGTTACTGTTTGTTATTATTGCATGCGATTGTATTTATGTTTCTTATGTTTACATAATCATTTACGTTATTTCTGCGGGATTTACTAATGCTTTATTGTTTTGTTTTGTTTTGTTTTTGTTTCTAATTTTGTCTTTGTTTTTGTTTTAATGTTGCTTTCCATTTTATCCTATGCGCCGAGGGTCGATTGGAAACAGCCTCTCTGCCCTTTCGGGTAGGGGTAAGGCTCGTCTACATATTACCCTCCCCAGGCCCCACCTGGTGGGAATATACTGGGTAGTTGTTGTTGTTGTTGTTGTACATCCTTTGCATTGGAAAGTGCTATTTTTGTTTTCTTTAACTAATTTTCTTGCTTCTTCTAATGCAATATCTACTTCGAATTCGTCTTGTATTATTTCAATATTCCTACATTCAGTTTCTTCTACCTTATTTTCATCTTCATCATCTATTTCTTTATGAGTAGAATAATTATAATCAGTAAACCTAATTGACATTTCTCCTTTAGAATTTGTATACATCAAATGAGATTCTGGTTTAAATATTTTTGGTTTTGAAAAATCTTCTAAATTCCATTCTAATCCTGCGTATTCTTCTGGGTTTATCTTAATAGGTTTTAATAACTTTATCCCTTTATTTCTCATTACTTCCACTACATCGGCTACTTTAATTTTGAACTTTTTATTGCTATTTGTTGTCATTTTCATATAAAACTCACACATATTAATAGATTATTTCCATTATTCATGTCTTCATATCCTTTAATCTGTATTCCTATTTTTATATTTTTTCCAAATTCTACTAGATTTATCATAAAATCTGGGCTTATATAAATATTCCTCTATTATTTGTCATGTCTACTTCTGTTAGACCTATTATAGATTTCTTTTGATCTGACCATCTGTCATCATATACTACTATTAATACTTTAGTTCCTAAATATTTTCTTGTTAACCCTTTTAATCCAATAACTATTGATCCATATGCATTAAATTATATATATATATATATATATATATATATATAACACATCAAACCATAACGCTAATCCAACAGTGAAATCATAACTGCATACCCATATAAAAAATATGCAAGCTTACCTTTGTACTAACAAATTTATTCTAAAAAAAAAAAATTTATTATCAAGATCTAAAATGAAAACCCATCCACTCAATGTTACTCTTACTCCCTTACGTTAACGTTGTTCATGTTGGGTCCGGGCAAAGCGTGATGACCCAAAAGGTCATCTTATATTTTAAAACTCAATTCCGTATTTTGAAGTCTTCAAAGCCCCAATTTATCCCCCTTCCCCCCGATTTACATGCGCAGTCCAAGCGCGCTTCCGGAAAGCCTTCATGTGAAAATTGGAAAAAATAATAATTTTTGGCTTAAAAAGTTAATTTTAGTTGACTTCTGTCAATGTTTTAGGTAAATAGAACAAGATTCATATTTTGACGGTCCTCTTTGGTCCGTAGCAAAATATGGGACCTGGACGTATGCCCGGAATTGAATTCTGAGGTCCTTAGCCTGAGAAATGAATTTTTGAAAAAAATTAAAAGGGCTAAAAATGTAATAATTTAAAGAAATGGATCTTGTTGGTATTGGGCATATTTTGATTTCGATGTCTAGTATATGTTCGTTATAATATTTATGCTTTATCTATTAAACCTGGTGTGAAACGACACTAATTTGACATGATTCAACGTTTGGTTGAAAAGTTAGAAGTTATAAAACTCTCTTGAAGATTTCATGCAATTTGGTATTAAATTCGTAGTTCTAGGTATTATTTTGGCGATTTGATTTCTCGAGAAACTCATATGATGTGTTAACACTTGCGTTCGTGTTTTGTTTAGAGCCCTAAGGGGTCCGGTGAGTTTTGGATAGGCTATCGGATGTTTGGAATTAGAAAAACCTGGTGTTGGATAGTTGCAAAGTTGTAGGTCTGGGATCTTGGAAGTGCAGCTGTAAAGGGAAATTCGCTGAACGCGGTGGAGATTTCGCGGCCACGCTTGGGATTTTGCCGACCGCGTAGTGAGGATCAGGGGGCTATATAAGCGGAAGTTTTTATTCATTCTTTGATTTTTCAAACCCAAAAACACAAGAGGTGATTTTAAACACTTCTTCTTCCCCAAAATCATAAGTAAGTGATTCTAAACTCATTTCTTTCACTCTTTTACTTCTTTTTACAAGATTTTATCCTAGAATCTAGAATTTTCATGGTGAAATTGGGGATTTTTGGGTAGAACGTAGGAATTTTAAATTTTGGGGGATTTAAACTTGAAATTGAGGTCGAATCCCAAAATCAATTATATACCTGGGCTAGGGGTGAATGAGTAATCTGGTTTTGGCTCGAGTTTCGGGTTTGTAAGGAGGCCTGTGTGTTAAATTTGTTGTCTTTTTTCAAAATGGCCTAAATTTAATTCCTTGTAATCGTGGATAGTTCTTAAGGCCTAGTTTAATTGTTTGGTTGGTAATATCTAGATTTTATTGGTCCGGAGGCTCGTGAGAAGGAAAAGTGGTGCTTGAGCTTTGAGTTTGGTTATAGTAGCGAGGTAAGTGTTGTTTCTTACTTCAGATTGAGGGATTAGGTATTGTTGTCTATTTGCTATGTGTTTGGTTGTTGAGTACGACATATAGGTGAACTGACGAGTACCTATACGTTGTTGTCGGGTCATACCATGTGAGTGAGTCTTATTCTTATGATTGTTGCATTTTTTATTCGTATTGTTCATGCTTAAATTGGTTATTCTTTATGTTGAACAATTCTTATCATGTTTTACTGAAATTGGATATTTGATGAGTATTGACTTATAGTTGAGGTTGACGTTGGGAAACTAATTAGTGATATGGGGCTTGTTATTAATAATTCTATTGTTCGGTTGCTATTATTTTGTTGTTTGGGTGAGGAAGAGTGTAAAGCACGAAGGGTGATATCATGCCATTGCATATTTATTATCAAGTGAGAAAGATAGTAAAGCACGAAGGGTGATCCCATGCCATTTTATATTCATTATCATTATTCATTTCAGTTGTTATGTTAAGGACGAGAGTAAAAGCACGAAGGGTGATGCTATGCGCTTGTTTTGCTGTGTTTCTTTACTGTTCTATTCTTGTCACGACTCAGATTTCCACCATTGGGAGTTGTGATGGTGCCTACTTATGAGAGCTAGGCAAGCCAATTATTGAACCATGTACCTTTTTTCAAATTTTATTCTCATTAACAATTACGAAGAAATAACATTTAAACAACGGAATATAACATAAGCTTAAGAAAACAATAAGTCATCTGAACATGAATATTAATTGTTTGAGTCTCGACTACACAAACTAGTGACCCAGTTTCACTGATGGTCTGAGAATACTACAAGTAAAGGTCTGAAAGAATTAAATACAACATTGTCTCTAGAAATACATGTAAGAAACACGAAAGTAGATAGAAGGAGACTCCAAGGCCTATAGACACCTGTAGGGCTACCTCGGGTCACTTGAGGAACAAGAATTAACAATCCCACAGCGGTCTGAAAACTATACATTGGGGTTTACACAAAAGAGTGTAGAGTGTAGCATCAACACAATCGACCCCGTGTGCTGGTAAGTGTCTAGCCTAACCTCGGCGAATTAGTGACGAGGCTAGGACCAGACTATCAAGTAAACCTATACAGATCAAATATATATATACAGCAAAAAAGAAATACAGGAAATAACCAGTCAATGTGGGAAAGGAAAATATGTTGTGGGGGAGGTAACAGTTCCGAATAGAAATATCAAGTAAGGAAAGAAACAACATAACTAGAATATCAACAAGAATTAGAAATCAAACAATTTGCACGGCATCGCCTTTCATTCTTTTACTCTTGTCCTCACCAAAATAATTATCGTTTTCACCAAATCAATCATACAATAACAATGTGCACGGCATCACCCTTCATGCTTTTGCTCTCTTTCCTCGCAATATAATCAATGAAAGTCAGTACGGAATGGTACATCGTACAGCATGGCATCACCCTTCGTGCTTTACACTATTTTCTCACAAAACAAACAATGCACGGTATTAACCTTCGTGCTTTAACTCTCTTCCTCACCCAAACAATAATCACAAATAATAAGGCAAGAAAATAAAGGACATTTGCAATAAGAATCCCAGCAAGGGAGCAACAAGCCAACAATTAAATCCCAGCAAGGGAACAACATCAATAATATCTACATCCTTACAAGGGAGATAACAAATAAATCAACAATAGCCCGGCAAGGGTGACAACATAGTGATCTCTTCTCTTTCGCACTTTTACTTCACAATTTACTTCACAACTCGAGCCAATTCTATAAGTTCAATTATCACTTATACCCTCACAACTCATTTCACAACTCGAGCCAATGATCTAAAAGTTCAATCGTCACTTACATTTTTACAATTCGTTATACAACTTGAGCCAACGCTCCTCGATGATCATGGGTCACAATTCTTTCAACAAGCTTTATACAACAATTAGAAATCTTCATCAAGGCATGAATAATACAATGAATTCATGCAAATCACAATATAAGACTCGCAGTCATGCTTGACACCAACGTATAGAAACTCATCACCATGCCTATACGTTGTACTCAACAATTACCACATAAAAAATAGGACTCAACTCCTAATCCCTCAAGCTAAGGCTAGACCAAACACTTACCTCGATGCCTCAAACACAACTCAAGTCTCAATTATGGCTTTACCCCTTGATTCCACCACCAATCTGCTTGTATCTAGTCAAAAGTTACTTAATTACATTAATAAATGCTAAATGAATCAATTTGAATGCGTAAAATGAATTTTCTAAAGTTTTTCCCAAAAAGTCAAAAGTCGCCCTCAGGCGCACATGGTCAAAACCCTCAGTTTGAACCAAAACCTGATTACCTATTCCCACATGAACTCAAACATATAATTTGTTTTGAAATCGGACCTCAAATTGAGGTCCAAATCCCTAGTTGTTTGAAAAACCTAGATTCTACCCAAAACACCCAATTTCCCTCATGAAAATCTTTGATTTTAGGTTGAAATCATGTTAAAAGATGTTAATGATTGAAAGGAATGAGTAAAAATTAACTTACAATCCATTTTGGAAGAAGACTTGTTCTTGGAAAATCGCCCAAAGGAGTTTGTTTTTGAATAATATGTGAAAATGACTTAAAATCGGCTAAGTATAGAAAAATGCAGGTCTCAGATGTAGGAATTGTGAACAGGGGTTCGCAATTGTAAACCCTGACCTCTACAAATGTGGGAAATGCGAAACAGGTTTCGTATTTACGAACCCTTCATAAATTGTCAACTTTCGCATTTGCTATAGATGTATCGCATTTGCGACCTTAGGCGAATAAGGGCAACTTCGCATTTGTGATCCCAAACGTCGTATTTGCCACTAGCCTTCGCATTTGCGAACACATTGGTTGCATTTGCGATCAGGCCTGCCTAGGTCTCATCTTCGCATTTGCGATGCAAGGTTCGCATTTGCGAGCTCGTATTTGCGAGACCTTCTTTGCAAATGTGAAGCCAGCAGATCGAAAATACCATAAAAAATTTTCAAAGTTAAAAATGCACCCGTGGCCTATCTCGAACTCATCCGAGCCCTCGAGGCTCAATACCAACTATACACATAACCTCAAAAACATCCTACGGACTTACTTGCACAATCAAATCACAAAAAGAGCATCATAAACATCGGACTATACCTCAAAATCCATGAATTCTTTCAAACTTCATAAAACATCAAATTTTCCAATTTAGGTCCGAATCACGTCAAATGATATCCATTTTTGATCAAATTTCACATAAACATCTTAAATCATATTCAAAACCTATATCTGGCGCCAAAACCAAAATACGGGCCTGATACCATCCGGTTCTAATCAAATTTCATTTCAAACCCTTATGAACAATTTCAGAAAATAATTTATTTCAAAACTTCATTTCTTGTGCTTGGGACCTCGGAATTTGATTTCTGGCATACGTCCAAGTTTCATATTTTTTACGGACCCTCCAGGACCGTCAAATTACGGATCTCGTTCTGTTTACCCAAAATATTGACCGAAGTCAAATTAACTCACATTATAACCAAAATATATCATTTTTTTATAAATTTTCATATTTAAGCTTTCCGACTACGTTCCCGGACTGCTCACGCAAATTGAGGTAATTCTAAATGAGGATTTCAAGACTTCAGAGACATAGAATTTAATTAATAGCAAGTGATGACCCTTTAAGGTCATTACAATTCTCATGATCTCGTACTCTCTCAGCATGTTTTCCCCATCCCGTTAATGTGTTTAATTTCTAAAAATCTTATTATGCATGTATATTTCTTAACTGCACAAATTTATGTACTTGTCTTGTCCTAGCCTCGTCACTACTTCGCTGAGGTTAGGCTCGGCACTTACCAGTACATGAGGTCGGTTTGTACTAATACTCCACTCTACACTTTCTGCATATTTTGGTACTGGACCGTATTGACCCGAGTGGAATTGCTTGTGAGCACGTGATTTTTTGCCTCGCGTGAATTACTCCGACATGATTCCTAAAATTAGGATTTTTTTAATTATTTGATTTTTAGGAATTAATTGCATAATTTTTTGTGTTTGTTTGCATTTTTGTCTGCATGTTTAATTTATGTAATTCATAAAAAAATACAAAAATCGTGCATTTGCAATTAGGACCTAATTTTTTACCTTTGGGATAATTATTTAATTAATGTTACAAAAAATGAAAGAAAATACCAAAAATAGCTTTTCTTGAATTTTACCCTTTAACTTTCGAATTTATCATAGTTTTCTTTTAAATGAGGACTTATTTAATTTTTGAGAAAGCAATTAGTTTAGTTTTGGAACTAAATCGAGTTTTCTATTTTAATTTGCATTTAACAAAAAATCTGAAAAATCAAAAAAAGGAAAGAAATGAAAGAAGCTTGGACCTTGGGCCATTTCAATTAAAATTCCCCAACACAATTAATTATCCCCCTTAAATCCGTCCAAACCCAACAAATACCCAGCCTAGCTTCACCCTACCCAGTCCGGTCACCATTATCACCCAAAACGACCCTGTTTTTGCCTTAGTCAATCTTGGTCATCGAGATTTCATGATCTAACGGACAGGAACCTCGGGTCTCACCCATAAATTAGTGTCCAAACAAACCCCGCCCCCTTCCCTCACCCCCTTGTCTCCCGTCTCTCGCCCTCAAACACTAGAGACCCAAAAAAACCCTAGCAGCCCTATTTTCCATGCAGTCTCCGTCGTCAGCCGCCTACGAAAATCGCCTCCGCTGGCGGTGAGTCTCCAAACCACCCCATATTTATACCATAGACTCCTTTCCTTCTCCTCTTTCAAAATCTTCCAACCCTTCCTTCGAATCCCAGCCAAACCTCTCAAATCTTGAATTAAAGAGAAGCGGCCAAAACCCTAATTCCTCCAATCGACCCCAAATCAACACTCTAGAGCCTCTTTGACCATCTCTCCTTAAATCTATAACCAGCTCCCCTCGAATGTATGTGGGATTCGTCCAATATGGAATCCGAAGATCGAGCCTTTGAAGCTAAATCTAACTCACACATAACGGAGTTATTGCGCCAGTTCCCACGAGATTTTTATGGTTGATTTTATCACAAAACAATGTTGTTCTCTTGTTCTTGTTAAAGAACAAGTGATTGATGTTATTTTGGGACAAAACCAGAGTGTAAAGCCTCAAGTTCAAGCCCTAGTCGGTGAGTTTTCCTGCATTTCTTGGCTCACATCCCTCTCTTTTTCTTCCTTGATTTGATGCACTTGAAACTCGAATAATTTTTGCTGGTTGAAATTTTGTTAGGATATGGTGTTCTTCGTTAAGTTTCACCTTCCGAAAATTATTTCTTTAATTTATTTGGTCTGTTATGCATAATGTTGTTAGTATATTTGTTTAATTAATCAAAACCCACTTAGGTTTAACTCTGCCTTGTCAATTTTGGTTTATTTATTGGTCTTCGTCCCTTGTTAATTCATGAGTGTCAAGGTAATAATCAGTAAAGAGTTAATTTGTGTTACTGTCATTTGTTTTTGTTTGGGGGCCTGGGTTAGAATTTGGATATTGGAATTTTTTTTTCTGCTAATTTAAAATCAGTTTTGGGCTCTTCGAGCCATTTATGACCTAGTTTAAAAATGTCCGGTTGTTTGATCCCAGGTTAATTTTGTAAACTAGGGGTAAATACAGGGATTTTAAAAGGTAATTGGGGCAACACACTTAGAGAATCTTTGTTGTATCAGAATAGGAAGCTTCTAGTGGGGGGTTTCTTTTTGAAATTCAGATTTTTAGGTAGTTTAACATAGATAACAAGTCAATAATTAGAGGATATCCAGGCAAAAAGAGAAAACTAAAAGGACTAGAAGTGCAAGAATAAAATCTAAAGTTTGCGCTGCTTGCTTGCCTATAAAAGCATTTCATTCTTGCCTTGCAAGGTAGATCTTCGGAAGAGCTAAAAATCCTGCAGAAATCAGAGACCTAATATAGAACCTAGAGAATTCTAAAATCTAAAAAAATAGAGATTTCAAAAGAGTTAAAATTCCAAGAAAAGAAACAACTGAGAAACTTCAAAACATCTGCAGAAACACTGTTCCATTGAATACTATGGTGAATTTTCAAATTTCTTAACATCTGAAATTGAAATTAGTTGAGTCCTGGTAGATCTTAGAGTTAGTTCAAGTTTGATTTTGGCAAACCATTGTTGCATTGCTGCTTGAGCTGATCTTTGCTACTGGTACTGCTTTGCCTGCGTAGATTCTTGCCCTTTGCTTCATATTATTTTTACTTTCCATGTACACACTTCTGAACTTAAAACCATGCATTAAGTTTTGACTTGCAGAATGAAATGAAAATGGCCTCGATATTTCTTGGTTGGTTAGCTTAATACCATTGTTCCATATCACATGATATTTTTTTGATTTATTTAATATAATGAATGTTTATTATGATGCCTGTAATTAATAGGATTCTGACATGAAATTGAGTGTAATAGTTCTTGCTTGACCCGCTGTAAGATTTAGAGTTTTGTTATATTGTTCTAATTGGGCTGGAAAGGACATTCAGATAGATGGTGTTAATGAAACAGTGCTATATTTTTTTTAAATATGAAGTCTACTGCATATGATTTCTCATCTTTTTTATTAAGTGTTGATCGCAAGTCAGTTTTGATGGGTTAGTATATAGGCTATTTGCTAGAAAGTAGCAATTGCTAACTGTTGTTTGTGAAGTTCAATAAATTGATATTTTATTTGATCATTTCATGTGATAAGCTTTCTGTTTATAGAGGGATTTCTTTGGGATTATGCCTTTACAATGGCCAATCAGTCCTAAGTATTCTTACTTGAAATAGTTGTACCAGCTTTAAATGTTATCCAACAAGTTGGAGAAATTAGATTGTTTTCTAAAGGATAAATCAATAGCGTGCATATTTATTTAATGTTTCAATAGTCATGACTCATAGTTTGTCCATTTAGATGTAATTAAAAAGGTGATACTAAAAGGGTTGGCATGTGAGTTGAATTGCATATTCGAGCTAAGGATTTTGTCCTTATTGGAAGCTATACTTGTTCGAATTTGGGCTCATTCTCAGGCCCAGGAGTGTTTAAAAATGAATTTCATTGTGTTTGCTTAATTTGTATCAAATGATGCAAATCAAAATTCTCATCCTAAATTGGATGTTATGTTATGTATTGGTGTCAATTTATGTTTGAATTATGGCCTGAGCATGAACCTATTGGGTCACATGAATTGGGTCAAGAGTTGCCCCAGTTATAACCATTGTCTTGATTCGAATTTGGGCCTGATATTAGGCCCAAGCTTGATCGTCCCTTTAAATGTGATTAAGGATATTCCCCTATTGTTGGGTTGCTGACTCCTTTGTGCTGGGCCTGGCCTCCTTGAATAAAATAATTGATCCTTTCCCCATGTAAGCCCTAAATTAATTAATTAGGACTTTAATTATATTTAGAATTAATTACTTATGTCCCTTAATTAGAATGGAGGCGGACCATAATAGATAATAATAGTTCAGGGCTCTCCTAAATTTTAGTTCGACATCCTTTAAAAAAAGAAGATGAGGTACATTGCGCCAAAAAAATCACAAATACGTGGCCCTCGAATAATTATTTATTTTAAAAATACTTGGAATTCGAGGCGTGCCATTTAGTGAATATTCATGGCCCTCTCAAAGTTAACAACGCGTTAGTTTCTTTAGGCGCGTTATTTAATAATACTACCTTCCTAAACTCGGGTGTGAATTTCATGTGACCCAAATCCAAATCCTAAAACGTTGAATAAAATATGTTTCGGATTGCGGGTGCATTTCATGTGACGCAATCCAAAGACATGTTTTAAACGACGTTCAATCTTCTTTAAAAATAATTTAAAAGAGATAAATAATTTAAAATTATACTATAGGTTAAAACATATATTAAAATTAGATAATAGGTCAATTATAATAGTTTAAGTGAGCGTGCTAGAACCACGGAATCTGGGGGTGCCTAACACATTCCCTAGAGTTAACAGAATTCCTTATTCAGAATTTCCTATTTGCAGACTTCAAAAAAAAAGTCGAATTTTCCTCGATTTGGGATTTAAAATAAACCGGTGACTTTGGACACCAGAAAACAAACCATCTCAAGTGGCGACTCTGAATTGAATAAATAATCCTATTCCGACTAATATCACTTAAATTGGAAAAAGTCCCTTATATATACCCCTTTGGATGATGTGCAAAAGAAGAGGTGTGACAGTTCTGGCAACTCCGCTGGGGACCAGACCCAGAATCTCTGGTTCAGGGTTCAAGATTTCGAGCTTAGAATAGTTGTTATGATTGGCAACCCAGAATCTCTGGTTAAGGGTTCAAGAATTCAAGCTTAGAATAGCTCTTATGATGCTTTATCTATAATCTGATTTTTGTACATATTTGAGCCAAATATGATAAATGCCGTTTTTTCCCGCTTTAATATTTTGTGAACTGTATATAAACTGCTACGAAACTCTTCATCTCTCTGAGTCTTCTAAATCATGGAGAAGGGTGCACTTCGTGTGACTTCTCTTCTGTCTAGAGTCTTATTCCATATTAGAAAGAGGTTCGAACAAGTTGCTAAGCCGTCAAAGCTTCTATATTCCCGGTACACTGCCCCCGCTATCTCGAGTTGTCCGCTCGGGTAAGCCAGGTCTAGAACAATAAACTCAAGTTTTAAACCTAGTGTAACAAAGCCTCATGTCGGATCCGTAGTAGGAATATTTATTTGCATCACGTGCATTTGACTTAGGAGACTCAACACTAGGGTTGGGTCTGTCTAGGACAGGTATCCCTGAAATTAAAAGACCATCCTGATACATCTTACTTTCTACTTATGCATTTATTTGCTTCATATTCGCATGTTGACGGCTTATAAATAATAGGAGAAATTTGAAAAAATAGCAATATTAGGGTTAAGTAAGGGTAATCACGTGTTTTGGAAAACCAATACCCAAATGGTACTGAAACTCTGCCGAATTTTTGAGAAAATGAAAGAAAAAGAAAGGTTTTGTTTTCAAAAATAGTTGGTTTGTCTAATATGACCAAACTACGCCATTTTGGTTCCCACCAGATGTGGGATACGTAGGCAGCCCTCATCAAGTCCAACTTCCCTTTTTGCATAAATAGTCCAAAACTAACAAAATTTTAATATTTGTCACAAATTTGTAGAGTGATGCCATTCTTGTTAAAATAAGCCAAATGTCGCCAAAAGGGCGATGAAAGGCTATTTTGCAAGAACATCCACCTTGGGTCATTTTTAACGGTTAGCGGGCACAGCCTTAAAATCTTCTTTCTCGAAGTGTTAAATTCCCTATCTATAAAGCCGAGTTTTTATTTTGGAATGAAAATTTTGAAAAAATGGTGTTCCATTTTATTTTTGGTCAAAAATAAGTTACTAAATCACCTTAATAAATGTGCAGGATGAGCACGAATGAAATTGAACCCTTCACAATTCATAAAAAGATCCCCTTGAAGCTCCACATGTGGTGGAATGATATAGGGAAAGTCAGTAGAGAAACAGTGGTAAAGGTTCTGGGAGGCCTCATCGGACTATTGAACATCAAGCCAAGGTTGGACATAATTGAAGCTTTAATATCTTTTTGGGACCGGACACGCAATGTGTTCTGCTTCCCTGACTTTGAGCTCACACCCACATTTGAGAAATTTGGTGGTTATGAGGGCCTTAATGGAAACTTCAGAAGTCGATATCCATTTTCACCAAGACCAGTATCTCCCCATAGATTTTTGGATTTGCTGAGTATTAGTCGGGATATTCAGAACGGAAATTTATCTTAAAGGTATTGCACGCTCCAATTCTTGTATCATCGATACAATAACCCCCAAAGTTTTGAAGAGCCAAAAACTAGTCTAACCCATGTCGGAAATAAAGACAAATGGGAGGCAAGGCGGGGTTTAGCTTTTATGGTAGCCTTCTTGGTTGTTGTAGTTTGTCCACGAAAAGATGGTAATATAGATATAGGTCTCGTGGGAATGATCGATGTTGCAATCAAGAAAGCCAACAACACTGTGGTTCCTCTTATCTTATCTGAAATCTACCGAGCCTTGACTATCTTTCGAGAAAGGGGGAAAGTTCTTCCAAGGCTACAATGCGTTGCTACAATTATGCAAGAGCATCTCTGCCACCGGGTTGGGTATATGAATTATGATTTGACCGAGTTGAGCACCATTGAAGGATTTGAAAGCCGAGTGGCAGGTATTGAATTTCCTGAAGGTACCGAAGCTTGGCTGGCAAATTTGAGATCCTTGATTGCCGACAAAATTGAGTGGGCATTCGGATGGCTTCCTGTCACCGAAGCGGTGTACACGTCAGCTGAAGTGTGTTATATCCTCTTGATGGGCATCTGGAGCATCTATCCTTATGCTCCCTACAGGGTTTGCGCCAATTAGGAAGATCCAAATCATACCCAATGATGAAGATCTGAGTAAACATATCATTTAACTTGGCCCAAAACCGTATTTCCAGAAGGGAAAATTCACAGATGGAGCACAAGTGCAATGGGACTAGTTGATCAAAGAAAACGATTACAGGCCAAAATAAGCTAGTTGGAAAGACAAGTCATGTAACTTTAGTTTGAAAAGGGTGTTCAAGCCGCCGCAGATGAGGGAGAAAAGAAAAAACTAACCCAGGAAAATGAAGCCCTCAAAGCTCAGATCCGGATGATAAAAATAGCTGCCAGAAACCCGGAAAGAAGCCAAGCTGATGAAAGACTTATAAGCGGTCTAAAAATGAAAGTCCTCGAGTGTCAAAAGGACCAAGAAAAGTCTGAAGCTAGTCTAGCAAAAATTCGGGCACAATGGACAAAGAAGGCAGAAGAACGGGCCCGATTTGTGCAACAAATGAAGAGGAACTATGAAGGGACCATCACTAGCCTAAGAAGAAAGGCAACTACTCTTGAGGATGATGCAGCCAAGCAGGCTAAAGATTTCAGCGATGATAGGGAGAACTGTTATAATCTGATGCCTCAAATGGATGAATAGCACTTTCATGACTCCCAAGTGTTAGAAGTACGGAACTAGTAGATACGGAGGTTGCTTCAGAAAAAAGGCAAAATTAGAGAAAAGATCGGAATGATCGCTAACTACATTACCATGAAGCGCCAAGCGTGTGAGGACATGACTCGTACCACCTTTTTTGCTGCAGTGATGACTTTCGTCCGCCAAGATATGAGTGATATGGAGCGACTACAAGGGTTTCTCGCACATAGGCCCGCGGCGAGGCCGAATGATGTCCGGCGGGCCCTACTAATTGAAGCTTTAATGTATTCTTGATTTTTCAAGAATTGAGTCTATATTTTGGTTTATTTTGAGTGTGTTTGTAATTTTTGTTCTTTACAAGAAAACAAGTAATTTATCATCTTTTGTAATAGAAGTGTTATTAATGAAAAATCGAAAATTTCAAAAAAAACGGTTTCCTTACTTTTCGCATTTTTTTCTTTCTTGAACGACGTAATGATCTAATTCACGCAACATCGTGATACGTAAGCAATCCTCATCGGATTCGGTGATAATTTTGCAAATAACCCCAATAAGAAAAGAAAATGAAAAAAATTGAGGAAAATGAGAGAAAAAGGGCAAAAAAAAGGAAAAGCAAGAAAAAGAGAGAGTGGAAATTGAAGGAAGAAAAATGGGAAAGAATACGAAAGACGGGATGAAGCATGCAACCGTTGCAAAACATGTAGAAAGCCATTTAACTGTATAGGTGCATCACACCCCAACATGCAATTACCTACCTGTTATTTGTCTCAAACTAACTGTTTGTTGTTGTCACATCTCCAGTCCAAGTTTTTATAGAACGGTGGTTAGTTTTTGTGGTAACCTGGCTCACATCAATACTTTACTATATCAAAAGGGGAGCATCGGAATGTCTTCAGAAATGACTTTTCCAACGGTTCCCATCGCAGATGATAGCCCAATCTGGCGCATCCCGACTTCAGAACCTGCATCGACTAAAGAGAATAGGATCTTGTGTCTTCGGTTCATGAAGTTGTGGGATGCTTGGGCGAATGGAAGAGGGCTGCCAAGTGCTATCCCGTGATTCTCCAAACTTTTTCCTAGATCAAAGGGTACCTCTAGTGTTCCAATCAATCACCCAAACGCCCCACAGCTCATTTTGTGGGAACACCTTCTGAGATTCGCCCCCAAGTGTTCATGTCCGGTGCGACCTCAACAATTTTCACTACTCCCCCATGCTCCGCCACAGCACAGCCTACATTGCCTAGGCCCACTTTTGACACTTCAGCTTTTACATTCCAAACACCCACCTTCCAAATAGAGCCTCCCCAGTTCCCCACTTATATTTATCCTCAGCCGCCTCAAATTAAGGTCACTGAGGGGCAAGAAAAGACTTCCAAAACTCCCGAACAAGAAGAAATTGCAAGGAGGATGAGAAGCATAGAGTAGAGCCTCAAGAACATACAAGGTCAAAGTGGGCAGAAAAGTGTGTCCTATGCTGATTTATGCATATTCCCTCATGTGCACTTACTAGTAGGATTCAAAACCATGAAAGTTTGAAAAGTACGATGGGCATGGTGATCCTATAGATCATCTCAAGAAACATTGCAATCAATTGCGGGGAGCTAGAAGAAGGGAAGAACTACTCATGGTTTATTTTGGGAAAGTCTAGTTGGCATCGCCTCCGAGTGGTACACAGATCAAGATATATCTCGTTGCCACATTTGGAATTATCTTGCTAGAGACTTTGTCAGGCAATTCCAATAAAATATAGACATTGCACCGGATAGAAATTCATGGACAAACTTGAAAATGAAGTCCTCTAAGAGCTTTTGGGAGTATGCAGTCAAATGGCGTGAGTAGGCGTCTAGAGTAAAGCCTCCAATGGACAAGTTCAAAATGGTCGCAATGTTCCTCCAAGCTTAAAAAGTCGACTACTTCTAAAATATGATATCTGCTCGGGGTAAACCATTCGCTTAGGCCATCAAAATCGGTGAAATAGTTGAAAATAGATTGAAAACAGGCCGAATTCTAAGCTAATCCAATTTCAGAGGAACCTCCCAAGCCATTCACGGCGGGACTGGAGGAGTATCAAAGGGCAAGAGAAAGGAAGAAACATCCATGGCAGCGTCAGGTGCAAGAAAACATCATGCTCCTAGATCCCTTTTCCCAGAAAGAACCCAGGAGCGCTATTACCCCCATGAGGACATAGACTATGCTCCTCAGCTGTACGCAGTCATGAATGCTCAACCTTACGTCCGGCCTTAGCAACAATCCAACTAGAACAAAGCTCCATTTCCTAGAAACCAGCCTCCTCACCAAAACCACTACAACCCCTCGTCCTCCACAAAATAACTTTCGTCCTTGTGAACTACCCAGGAGGCCAAATTTTACACCAATCGGTGAATCCCACTCCAGTCTGTTTCCAAAGCATGTCCAAATGGGTCTACTGCAGCCCGTACCTCCAAATAGGCGAAACCCAGAATCACCCTCCTACTAATGGGGCACCCGATGAGCTTATCACTCAGGAGCTGGGAGGCATGATACTGAAAACTATTGGACTTTGAAAAGAGCCATGGAGGATTTGATAGAACAGAGGAAGATAGTGTTAAGGGGCGAGGATATCCCCAATGGGACCAACAACCCACTGTGGATCCACTATAATGGGCCGGTAATTGGAATAATTTGTGAAGTTAAGTAATTTTACCCAGCATTGAAGGCCACAATTGTCATTGCTGATGTAGAGGGGAAACCAAAAACTTCCCCGAAGCAAGACAAAGGGGAGAAAAACAACAAAGACAACCATTCAAAATTAGAGAAGAAAATTGAAGTAGGAACCGGGGCAACGCCCGCCCAAGATGCCATTCTCTATGTCCCACAGGGGCCGCAAGGGAAAGTAGATGACTTTGAGTCCTCCCAGGAGATTTGAACTGAACAAGGCGACCCAAATGTATGTGCCCAAAGGAGTTTATATGGTGTGGGGGGCAATTAATCCACCAATGCTGAGTGAGCCCATGGTTATTGGCCACGCGCAACAGAAGCCTATGACAGATCCTACTGCAGTGCCTTGGAACTACCATAAATCAGTAGTGATGTATAAGGGCAAAGAAATATTAGGAGAGGTTCAAGGAAATTACCCTGTTGAAAAGTACTTCAATGTGAAAGAAGTGAACAATGCCACTAGAAAGCTTTTTCCATCTAAAAAACCTGTGAGTGCCGAATAGGCGGAAGCTTTCTTTCAAAAATGAAAATGGCGGATTATGAAGTAATTGACCAGCTTCGAAATTTCCTTAAGCAAATCTCCTTGCTATCTCTATTGATGAGTTCCTCGGAACACCAGATGGTATTAATCAAGACCCTCAATGAAGCATACGTGCCTGCTGAGACTTCTGTGGAGCAATTAGAAATATTGGCGGAAACATCTTTTACAATCAACCAGATCTCCTTTAGCAAAAATGACTTTCCCCCAGAAGGGGCCGCACATAACAAAGCCCTGCACTTAACTGTCAAATATGAAGGGTACTACGTGAAAAGGGTTAAGGTGGACGGAGGCTTTAGGGTGGACATCTGCCGACTCTCAACTCTATAACGCATGGAGATTGGGACGGAAAGAATTTGACCCAACAATGTTTGCGCAGGAGCCTTCAATGGTATAAAAGAGGACATGATTGGAGAGAACGATCTAGTTGTGACCATCAGCCTAGTGGATTTGAAGTGACCTTCCAGGTTCTAGACATGGACACATCCTACAAATTTTTTGTGGGGAGACCATAGATCTACGTAGCAAGGGATGTACCCTCCACTCTTCATCAAATTGTTTCGACCATGAGGATCAAGAGATTGTGGTCCATGGGGAGGATGAGCAATTAATTTATCGGGACCCATCAGTCGCATGCCTTGAAGCAAGAGAACAAGTGAGCACATAGTTTATCAGGCCTTTGAAGTTGTGGTGGCAAACCAGTACAAAGAGGGAAACCCTTGCCCCAAACCCTGCCTTTCCAATACATCAATCATGGTGGCAAATAAATGATTCGACATGGTTTTAAATTGGGGAAGGGATGCGAGAAATCCCTGCAAGGAATAGCGAACCAGTTACCCTACCTGTCACTATGAAGTTCTTTGGGGTAGGCTTCCGACCTACATCGGATGATAGAAAATGGGCGGACGACAGAAAGAATGATGGGTGGGTTTTGCCTCAACCAGTGTCGCATCTGCACGAGACATTTGTCAAGCGAAGATATAATGAAGAAGAGGAGGATGAGGCCTTTGCGGCCGAAGAGATTGAAGAGATCTTTGGGGCAATGAGGAATATGGTATAGTAAACTCACATGGTCCAGCTAGGAGAGGGCTCAAGAACCATTGAGGTGTTGTATATGGGACCAAACGCCAAGCCGCTGAATTGGAAGGCTACGCCATTCTCAATCAGGTGGGATTACCAGTAGGCATGTCCTGCCACTTTTTCTGCATCGCGAGTTATTCCAAGGTGTAACTCGGGTGTTTTCTTTAGTTGCTTGACTTTTAATTTCCAAATGTAAACCATGTTATCTTCAAATTCCAAGAAATGAAATCAATATTTCATTGTTCAACTTTCTTTATTCTTTCTAATTTTTCTATTTTTCTTATTTATTTCATTCAGCTTTAATAATGTTGTTTTAAATAACATTACATCCTTGCGGACTTCATTCCCAGAGTCGAACATGATGTCTAATTGTGATATAATGAACCAAGAACTGGAATACGATGAAGAAGAGGCTTTTAGGGAAGTAAATCGAGAATTGGAACAATTTGAGAATAAACCTAAGCCAAACTAAATGATACTGAGACGGTTAACTTGGATAGTTCTGAAGAAATCAGGGAAACCAAGATAAGCATTCACACAGACGGGAAACTCAGGGATGCATTAATCCAACTCCTTTCCGGGTTCAAAGATGTGTTCTCTTGGTCGTACGATGACATGCCAGGGTTAAGTGTTGATTTGGTGGTTCATATGTCGTCGACTTACCCCGATTACCCCCTCCAGCAAAAGCAAAGAAAGTTCAAAACTGATATCAGTGACAAGATCAAAGAAAAGGTAACAAAACAATTGAAAGCAGAGGCGATCCGAGTAGTTAGGTACACCACATGGCTAGCTAATGTCGTCCCAGTTCCAAAGAAAGACGGGAGACCCAGGTGTGTGTGGATTATGGAGATATAAAAAAGGAGAGTCCCAAAGACAACTTCCCTTTGTCAAATATCCACATTTTGTTGTTAACTGCGCCAAACATGAGATACAGTCGTTCGTGGATTGTTACGCAAGAAATCACCAGGTGTTGATGGATGAAGTAGACGAAGAGAAAACAGCTTTTACCATACCTTGGGGCACATACTATTACAGGTTCATGCTGTTTGGTTTGAAGAATGTTGGGGCTACCTATATTAGGGCCATGATCGACATTTTTCATGATATGATGCATCAAGAGATAAAGGCATATTTAGACGACGTAATCATCATGTCCAAAACCCAGGATGACCATGTTCGAGACCTGAGAAAATTCTTTGAGCGGTTGTGCAAATATGATTTGAAGCTAAACCCAACCAAATATGCATTTGGAGTCCCATCAGGCAAACTTTAGGGCTTTATAGTCAGCCGGTGAGTTATCGAGTTAGATCCATAAAATATATATATTCGGGATTTTCCTCCTCCGAGAACCAAGAAGGATGTGATAATCTTGTTGGGTAGACTAAACTATATCAGCCGGTTCATCTCTCAATTGACATCCACATGCAAGCCCATATTCAAATTGCTGAAGAAAGATGCAGCAATCAAGTGGACAGATAAATGTCAAGAAGCTTTTGATAAGATCAAGGAATATCTTTTGAACCCGCCAATCTTGGTCCCACCAGAGCCAGGGAGGACTCTGTTCTTGTACCTGACAGTCTTGGAAAATTCTTTCAGTTGTGTCCTCGGGCAACATGATGTAATCGGAAAGAAAGAACAGGAAATCTACTATCTGAGCAAGAAGTTTACCAGCTATGAAGCCAATTATACTCTATTGGAAAGAACCTATTGTGCTTTAACTTGGGTCGCTCTGAAGCTGAGACATTAATTGCAAGCCAACACCACTTACCTTATAACCAGGCTGGATCCTTTAAAATACATATTCTACAAATCCATCCCCACAAGGAGATTAGCAAAATGGTAGATCCTGCTCACTGAATATCACATAGTCTATATCACTCACACAATAATGAAAGCCCAGGCGTCGGCAGACCATTTGGCTGAAAACCCGGTTGATGAAGAATACCAACCTTTGAAACACTTACTTCTCGGATGAAGAAGTAATCTCAGTCAAGGCAATATCCGAGGATACTACTGCTTGGAAGATGTTCTTTGACGGAGCGGTAAGCACTAAAGGTGTTAGAATTGGGGAAATTTTGATTTCACCTACCAGTCAGCATTACCCAGCCACAGCCAACTTCGGTTTTTCTGCACAAGCAATACTGTTGAGTATGAAGCCCGCATTATGGGTATGAACATGGCAATCGACCAAGTTGTCGAAGAGTTTTTGGTTATGGGAGACTCAGATCTGATTATCTGACAAGCCCTAGGAGAATGGGAAACCCGAGATGTTAAACTTGTTCCCTATCGGCAACATGTGGAAGACCTTAGCAAGCGATTCAAGTCAATAGAGTTCAGGTGAATCCCTCGTTTTCAAACTGAACTAGTTGACACCCTCGTCACTTTGGCCTCGATGTTGCCCTACCCAAGCAATGCCCACATTGATCCCTTGGATATCCAAATCAGGGAAAGGCACGGTTACTGTACTACGGTAGAGGCAGAACCAAACACTCAGCCATGGTACCATGACATCAGAAGGTTTTTAAAATGCAAGAATACCCCGAGCAAGCCAGCGGAGACCAAAAGAGAACCATTAGACGACATGAAAGTGGTTTATTCTTAAGTGGTGAGGTTTTGTATAAAAGGACCCCGGATCTCAATTTGTTAAGATGTGTTGATGCCGAAGAGGCCGGAAAGATCATGCATGAAGTACACGCATGAGTGGGTAGACCCCACATGAACGGGTATGTTTTAGCAAAGAAAATCCTTCGAGCGGGCTATTACTAGGTAGCCATGGAAAAGGATTGCTTCAGCTTTGTCTGGAAGTGCCATCCGTGTCAGGTTCATGGTGCTTTGATTCATGCACCTCCCATAGAACCACATCCCATGACAGCACCTGGGCCATTTGTTGCTTGGGGCATGGATGTCGTAGAGCCGATCGAGCCGAAAGCCTCAAATGGGCATAGGTTCATACTGGTTGCCATTGACTACTTCACGAAGTGGGTTGAAGCCATCAATCTCAAGTCGGTCACCAGGAAAGGTATTGTAGATTTTTTTCACTCCAATCTTATCTGCCATTTTGGCATTCCAACAACTATATCACAGATAATGCTGCAAACTTGAATAATCATTTGATGGGAGAGATATGCGAAGAATTCAAAATAACGCATAGGAACTCTACTCCCTACCGGCCTAAAGCCAATGGTGTCGTTGAAGCGGCGAACAAGAACATCAAGAAGATTTTGAGAAAGATGATTTATAGCTCCAGGTAACGGCATAAAAAGTTTCCTTTCGCATTACTGGGATATCGCACTACGGTGCGCACATCGGTAGGCGCAACCCCATACCTTTTGGTCTATGAAACTGAGGCTGTAATACCCGCGTAGGTCGAAACACTTCTCTCCGAATCATCGTTGAAGCCGAGATTGAGGACAATAAGTGGGTCAAGACCCGTCTAGAACAGCTAACCTTAATTGATGAAAAACGGATGGTTACCGTCTACCACAGGCAGTTGTACCAACAAAGAATGGCCCGTGCTTAGAAAAAGAAAGTGCGGCCCAGGAATTTTAAAGTGGGACAAGTTGTGTTAAGGTGCATTCTTCCTCATGACCAGGAAGCAAAAGGAAACTTCGCTCCTAATTGGAAGGGCTCATACATCATCAGAAAGGTATTGCCGAGAGGAGCATTGTATCTGGGCAATATCGAAGAAAATGATCCCGAAGCAGTTGTGAATGCGGATGCAATAAAAAGGTACTATGTCTAGGCTTTCTGCAGCTATGACTTTGTTTAATTGGGATGACGAAGGCTTTCATTATTGCTATCCTAACACTATCAATCTTTTGTAAACCCTTTGAGCAAGTTACTCTTCCTTGATTACCCTTTTTGGAACCCGAAAGTACTATTGAAAAATAAATGAAAGAAAATGAATGAAAAATGATGGGAAAAAAAAACAAAAACAAAATGTTTTCCTGAACTACGTCTGACTTGATTCCGAAAGGATAAGTAGGCAGCCTCTCTCTGGGGTTCAGTTACACAAAAACAAAGATCCCAATTCCCCCAAAAGTGAAACTGGGACAGATGATATAATGGCTCGGTAATGAGCCTATCAGAACGGTTCCAAGTCCTTTTGATCAATTGGCAAAGGCGTTGGAATTTGAAAACACCATTGTTGGAGTTTGACACAACCAAACTAAAAGAAATAAAATAAGAGAGTCTTATCAGTGAAAACCTACGGGCACCATAAGGCTACGATGAGCAGAGAAATTGAAAATGAGAGAGCCTATATAGTGAAAACTTGTAAAGAGCATTATCGGGCGACGGTGAGAAGAGAAATGATAGAGATCGATTGGCGAAAACCTGCAAAGGATGCCTTCGATAGAAAAGAATACATTTTCCCTCCACTAAAAGAGTCCTGGCAAGATTCCCTGGTTTTGAAACACGGGTCAATGATTTTATGAGAAGTTGGAAAGTTTTTGGAGGTCAGGCACCCAGTCCAATACGCATGTCATGTTTATTTGAAGCCTGCATGAACCCCAGATAATTCCTTCCCTTGTCGCCGAAAGGTACACTTCCCTTTATTCATTTTTCTTGCCTTTTGTTTAATTTTTCCTTGAATCCCTTTTGGTCTAACTCTTTTCCCAAAACTAATACAAAGAAAAGGTGGCAAGACTGGCTTTACAGGGCTCTTCGTATCAAAAGCTAACGAAAATTACCCAACCCCAGCGGGTGTGTCAAGCCAATTCCGACTGGCCATGATGATTTGATGCTCTGAAAGCCAAGTTATTGAAAAGGAAAGAAAGTCAGGGACGAAGGTCCTAAAGGCAAAATCAAGTGAAAGGGTTGAAGCCCCACACGGACGAGTCATCATGAAATCTTAGAGGTTGAGCCTTCCGGTTTGGCAGAGAGATTAATCTTCAAAACCAGCAAGCAGCAGAGGTGCTCAACAGAAACTAGGCCGAGATCAAGTAATTGGGACGACCAAGACCACAAAACCAACCACCGTTTCAAACTAACAATTGTTCTTTATTGAAAATTTGAAATAGGTGCAATTCAAGCAACCGTGCAAGAAGCAGGTGCAACCAAAAAGGAAAAGAAATGTGCAAGTGCTAAAAAGCCTTTGCAGTAGGGAACCAACAAAAAAGGAAGTTTCCCCAAATTCTTTCTTGCATTTTCTACTAAAAAATAAAATGAATAATATTGATAAAAAAGGGAGAAAAATTCAAAATCATGGTGGCATAGGGCCCCATTCCCTAGATATCCCGGCATAACCCGTCGACCTCCCCGGCATAACCCGAGGACCTTTTTCTTTCACTCCTTGGTATAATCCAAGGACCTTTTTCTTTTATCCTAGCATAACTCATGGACCTCCTGGCATAACCCAAGGAGATTTTTTATTTTAGTCTCGGCATAACCCGTACACCTCCCTGGCATAACCTAGGGACCTTTTCTTTAATTTCGGAATACCCCGTGGACCTCCCTGGCATAACCCACGGAGCCTTTTTTTCTTTTAATCCCCGCATAACCCAAGGGCCTTTTTTCTTTTAATCCCGGCATAACCCATGGACCTCCCTGGAATAACCTAAGGAGCTTTTTTCTATTCTCCCAGCATTACTCGTGGATCTCCTTGGCATAACCCAAGGACCTTTTTCTTTAATCCAGGCATAACCCGTGGACCTCCCTGGGATGATCCAAGGAGCTTTTTTCTATTTTCCCGGCATACCCTATGGATCTCCCTTGAATAACCCAAGGACCTCATTTCTTTTATCCCGGCATAACCCGTGGACCTTCCTGGCATAATCCAAGGACCTTTTTTCTTTTATCCCGGTACAACCCGTAGACCTTCCTACCATAACCCAAGAACTTTTTTCTTTTATCCCGGCATAACCTGTGGACCTTCCTAGCATAACCCAAGGATTTTTTTCTTTTATCCCGGCATAACCGGTGGACAGCCCTAACATAAGCCAAGGACTTTTTTTTTCTTTTATCCCGGCATAACCCATGGACCTCCCTAGTATAACCCAAGAGCTTTTTTCTTTTATTTCGGCATAACTCGTGGACATCCCTGGCATAACCCAAGGACCTTTTTCTTTTATCCCGGCAAAACCCGTGGACCTCCCTGGTGTTGAAACACGTTCTTAAGTCACTAAAACTAAATGTGTGTTCATTTCTGTAGGTTTTGATAAATGACAAACCGACGCGCATGGAACATTGACATATGCCAAAGTCCAAGAACATGAGAAACAAAGAGCAAGATCAAGAATAACAACAAAGTTATAAATGAGTCACTTTAATAGTGTGATCTTGATCCGACAACTTATTCAAGTCTTGGCTTCTCTCGTAAAATCATTTTCATGCATCATTGAGTTAAACCAAAATGATTTTCAAACATTTTCATTTTAGCCAAAATGATTTTCAAACATGTTTTTCAAATTTGGACATAAATAATCGATTATGTTAAGACAGTGTTAACCGAAATTTTTCAAGACAGAAATATAATCGATTATGTTAAGACAGTGTAAAACCGGATTTTCAAAACAACAAAATAATCGATTATACGAGATAGCAAAATCGATTATTCACTGACCGTTGCCAAAGTATTTTTAAAACGCTGAAATATAATCGATTATACACAAGGCAATAATCGATTATGCTTGCACAGAATCTGCATCCGATTTTTGAACGTTAACAGATAATCGATTATGCAACTTGAATAATCGATTATTCTGCTTAAAATCTGCATATGATATTTGAACGATCTGCAGATAATCGATTATGCAGATCATATAATCGATTATGCAAGCACAAAATCAGCAATTAGTGATTGGCAATTAAGCAACGGTCTTGGTGACTTTGAGCACTATAAATACACCTCTAATTCACGTTTTTAAACACAACAACTGATTATAATTCTTGCATAAAGCTTACATACTCTTCTCTCATCATTTCATATCTATTTCATAATTTTTGAGAGCCAAATTCTTGAATAAGTTGTTGTGTTCTTGAGCGTATTATTTTTACTCATATCTATTCTATAAATAGAGTCTTGTCTTGAGTGCTAAGTGTTTGTACACACTTGAAGGGATATTTAATCCCTTGTTGTGAGAAGGAAAGGTAGTTCCTTGGTTTGAAGTCTTGAGGTGCGGTATCCTCGAGCAGGTTGAAGTCTTGTAAAGTGTATATCTACGAGCAAGTGTAACGGTTTGTTAGGCACCCGTAAGCTTAACGAAGTTAGTGTAAAACTCAAGAGAGCCTCTCGGGGACTGGACTAACCACACGTTGTGGTGAACCAGGATAAATTCGGTGTGTTCTCTCCTTACTATTTTAATTACTGCACTTACGTTATTCCTGCAATTTTAATTCCGCAAATTTACATTGATTTTTATTAAAACGCTATTCACCACCCCCCCCCTCTAGCGTTAAGCGTATATTCTAACAATTGGTATCAGAGCCTAACTCTCTGAAAGACTTAACAGTTTGAGAGAAACAATCCATGGCTTCTACTCGTAACATTTATGCAGGACTAGGTGAAGGACAATGCTTCACAAGGCCACCACTATTCGATGGCACAAACTATACTTATTGGAAGGAAAGGATGAGAATATTTATCCAATTAAATAATTTTCTACTGTGGAAAATTATCAAGATGGAGAGCAAATTCCAACCAAAAAGGTAGAAAATGAAATGGTGCCAAAATCGGAAGATGAGTATGACGCAGACGATATTAGAAAGGTGGAGAACAACGCAAAAGCGATCAACATGATGTACTGTGCTGTAAATCCCGATGATTATCGAAAAATCTCATGTTGCACCACGGCTAAGCAAATGTGGGATAAATTGGAAATTACCTACGAAGGTACGGACCAGGTAAGAGAAGCTAAAATAGATTTTCTAACCCATGAATATGAACTTTTTAATATGAAGGATAACGAGAAGATAGATGATATGTTCGAACGATTTTCAAAAATCGTTAATGATCTTCATGCTCTTAAGAAGACCTTCACGGATAGGGAACTTGTCCGTAAAATTCTTCGAAGTCTCACTCCGGAATGGCACTCCAAAGCCGACGCTATTCAAGAGTCAATCAGCATTACAAATGTCACAATCGACGGGCTTAGAGGTAATCTCAAAACCTATGAATCTACTATTCTTAACCCTCCTTTGGATGATCAAAGGAAACGAAGAATCACCCTTAAAGCAAGCACGGCTCAACCTCAAAATGATGAGGATTCAAGCGACGAAGATAGCGAGTTCGGACTCGTTATTAAGAAATTTCACAAGTTCATGCAAAAGAAGTATGAACGAAAAGGTAAGCAACAAGGAGACCAATTAAAGTGCTATGGATGCGGAGAAATCGGGCATATCAAATCAAATTGTCCAAACACCAAAAAGGAGAAGAAACCCGTCAAGAAACAAAGAGCATACATCTCTTGGGGAGGCGACTCTAGAGACGAATCAAGTGATGGAGAAGGAAATGAGACCGCAAACTTGTGTCTTATGGCACACGAAGAGACTCAAAATGAGGTATGTACTACTTCTAAGAACTATTTCACTTTAGAAGAAATGCAAGATGCATTTGATGAGTTGTATAAAGAGTTTATTAGCGCTTCTAAATCTATAAAAGATTTAAGAAAACAAGTTTCTTCAAAAGAAAAGGATTTTGAAAAACTAACTCTTGAAAATGAGAAATTAAAAGAGGAAAACAAGTTTTATGGCAAAAGAAGCGCCGATAAACCCGAAAGCTCAAATAAGGATTGTACTTCTTGCAAATCTCTAAAGGAAGAAGTAGAAAGTCTTAGAAGCACTTTGCACAAATTCAATTCTTCACACAAAAATCTCAATGAAGTGCTTGTAAATTTGAAATCCACTAAGCACGGTATAGGCTTTAAACACGAGCCAAAAGAAAAAGTTGAGTCCATTCCAAAACCACCTAAGACTCAACTTAGGCAAAACAAAATAAATGTCAACACTCAACCTAGAAATTTTAATCCTAGAAGTGCAACTCATCCTAGAACAAATGCTAGAAGAAATATTGGCATGTATAGACCACCTAGACAAGATTTTCGAAAACCACATCAAAACTATATTCCTAACAATAGAGTGAATACTAGAAGAAATATTGGCATGTATAGACCACCTAGACAAGATTTTCGAAAACTACATCAAAACTATATTCCTAAAAATAGAGTGAATAAATTTAGACCTCCAAATTATTATCATCCTAGAAGAATGCACAATTCGAATGTCATTTGTCATTATTGCAATAAAATTGGACATATTGCTCCCGCATGATTCACTAGACATAGACATTTCACTGCAGGTCAATCACACCACCATTTTGCACCTAACACACAAGGACCCAAAATGGCTTGGGTACCAAAATCTCATTAATTTGTTTTGTAGGTGTGTTTGAAGGGATCAAGTGTACTTTGGTACCTTGATAGTGGATGCTCCAAACATATGACCGGAGATGCATCAAAATTCCTTCAACTAAAACCCACGGAAGGAGGAAATGTTATTTTTGGAGACATAACAAAGGAAAGATTATCGGCATTGGATCGGTCGGTAAGGACGAATCCTCCTCCATTAAGCATATTTTGCTAGTTAAAGGTCTTAAACATATTCTCTTGAGCATAAGTCAATTATGTGACAAAGGAAATCTTGTATTGTTTGACTCCGAAGAATGCTTAGTTATCCGTCGTAGTGATTCTAAAATTATTCTTCATGGTATTAGAATGGATAATATCTATATGGTTGATCTTGAAAATTCTTCATCAAGTTTTGTGAATTGTCTTTTGAGTAAAGAAAACGACATGTGGTTATGGCATCGTAGAGTAGCTCATGTAAATATGAATCTTTTAAACAAACTAGTTTCACAAGATTTAGTAATTGGTCTTCCAAACATGAAATTTGAAAAAGATTCTATTTGTGATTCATGTCAAAAAGGGAAACAAACAAAAGCCTCTTTTAAATCCAAAAATGTTGTTTCAACCACTAGACCTTTACAACTTCTTCACATGGACCTTTTTGGACCATCTCGTGTTGAAAGTCTTGGTGGAAATCTTTATGCTTTTGTAATTGTTGATGACTACTCTAGATTCACATCGACGTTATTTCTTGCTCATAAAAGTGATGCCTTTCAAGCTTTTAAAAGTTTTCTTAAACGTGTTCAAAATGAAAAGAACACATTCGATCACAATCTCTTCGCGGATTTTTGTGAAGAACTCGGTATTGAACATACCTTTTCGGCTACACGTACACCACAACAAAATGGAGTGGTGGAACGTAAAAATCGATGTCTCGAAGAGATGGCTAGAACCATGCTCGATGAGGCTAAGATTTCCAACAAGTTTTGGGCGGATGCCGTGAGTACCGCAAGCTATGTTTTAAACAGAGCTGTCATAAGACCGATACTCATAAAAACTCCCTATGAACTCTATAAGGGAAGGAAACCAAATCTTTCCCATCTTAGAGTCTTCGGTTGTAAATGTTTTATTCACAACAACGGAAAAGATAACTTGGGAAAATTTGACGCGAAATCTGATGAAGGAATTTTTCTTGGTTACTCATCGCGTAGCAAAGCATATAGAGTTTTCAATAATCTAACCAAAACTGTTGAGGAATCTCCTCATGTAGTATTTTGTGAAAATGATGCTCGCTTGGCGAGAAAGGATTCTTGTGTTGATCTTGCAGATGCTTTAAAGAAAATCAATCTTCAAGACGAGGTACAAAAGGAGAATCCAAAGGAAGTTCAAGATGAAGTCATGGAACAACCTTCGGAAGAAGTACCACCACAAGAAGAAGAATCGATGATGCCTAAGGCTTGGAGGACGTCTAAAGACCATCCTCTTGACAAGGTAGTTGGCAACATCGAGAAAGGGGTAAGTACACGAAATCTTCTTAAAGACACCGTAGGGCATATGGCTTTTGTTTCTCAAATTGAACCTAAAACCATTTCCGAAGCAATTGGGGATGAGCATTGGACCTTGGCAATGCAAGAGGAGCTTAACCAATTCAAACGTAATGATGTTTGGGAATTGGTGCCAAGACCCGATAATCACACCATAATTGGTATGAAATGGGTTTTTCGAAATAAATTAGATGAAAATGGTATAATCACTAGAAACAAAGCTAGGCTTGTTGCTAAGGGATATAATCAAGAAGAAGGAATTGATTATGAAGAAACCTATGCACCCGTAGCACGGCTAGAAGCCATTCGTTTATTACTTGCTTTTTCATCATCTATGAATTTCAAATTATTTCAAATGGATGTCAAAAGTGCCTTCCTCAATGGGTTTATTCAAGAGGAAGTGTACTTTGAACAACCCCCGGGCTTTGAAGACTTTAAATCTCCCGATCATGTCTTCAAGCTTAAGAAAGCGCTATATGGACTTAAACAAGCTCCTCGAGCTTGGTACGAGCGCTTAAGCAAATTTCTTTTGGACAATGAGTTCGAAAGGGGGAAAGTTGACACTACACTGTTTATCAAAAACAAAAACAATGACATTCTATTAGTTCAAATTTATGTCGATGATATTATTTTTGGTGCTACTAATGATTTTTTATGCGAGAAATTCTCTAAGTTAATGACTAGCGAATTCGAAATGTCAATGATAGGTGAGCTAAACTTCTTCTTGGGGTTGCAAGTGAAACAAATGAAAGAAGGAACTTTCATTTGTCAATATAAGTATTGGAAGGAGTTGCTAAATCATTTTGAAATGAGCAACGCCAAAGCAATGGCCACTCCAATGAGCACATCCGACAATCTTGACAAGGATGAGAAAGGTAAAGAAGTAGACACCAAGAAATACCGAGGTATGATCGGATCCCTTCTTTATCTTACTGCAAGTAGACCGGATATCATGTTTAGCGTGTGTTTATGCGCTCGATATCAATCATGTCCGAAGGAGTCGCACCTAACTGCGGTAAAACGGATAATGAAGTATCTTGTTGGAACTATAAATGTGGGACTATGGTATCCCAAAGTTTCTTCATGCCAACTTGTTGGCTATTCCGATTCCGATTTCGCGGGTTGCAAATTGGACCGCAAGAGCACTAGTGGCACTTGCCATTTGCTCGGTAGCTCTCTAGTTTCTTGGTTTAGCAAGATAAGTATTGCGTTATCCACAATCGAGGCTGAATATGTAGCCGCGGGGAGTTGTTGTGCTCAAATCCTTTGGATGAAACAACAACTCTCGGATTATGGTCTTAGTATCAATCATGTCCCTCTTCGATGTGATAATACTAGCGCCATAAGCTTGACGAAGAACCCTGTTCTTCACTCAAGAACGAAACACATAGAAATTAGGCACCACTTCATAAGAGATCACGTTCTCAAAGGTGATGTCGAAAATGAGTTTGTTGAAACCAAATATCAATTGGCCGACATCTTCACAAAGCCTTTAGAGAAAGAGTCCTTTTTCCGAATTCGTAGTGAACTTGGAATTCTTGACTCCACGATGATCTAATACATGCATTGCATTTTTCTTTAAATAATTACTGACTTGAGCGTCAGAGGCGCCTAATTCTTTTTTGCAGGTATCGCCCCAAAGACAGTGGGAATTTTCGGGCACTGGTACCAAATAATCGATTATTGACTAAGAACAATCGATTATTTCTAACATCTCGGTTTGCAGGAATTTGGCAATAATCGATTATCATATATTACTAATCGATTAAGTTGAGATTCAGTGTTACAGTTTTTATAATAATCGATTATTTAGTACTGCATAATCGATTACCTTTTATCGTCTCGGCTTTTCGTCATATCACTGGACTGAAATAATCGATTATCATATTAACCAAAATCGATTATTCCCCGAGTCCGGACCCTCATAATACTTCTGTCTTCAAATAATCGATTATCTCCTATCGCATAATCGATTTCTTCTCTGACTACAATTCAAAATATTGGCAATAATCGATTATTCAGCCTCCATAATCGATTAGCAACGGTTCGTGTTTAATATTTTGTTACCTTTTTTTGAACGTTTGGCTTGGCAAATCTGCAGCTTTTACTCAATAAATTCCCTCAAATCTTCAAGTCTATAAATAAGGGTATCCATCCTTCAAATTTTTTCACTTCAATCTCACTCTTAGCTCCAAACAAATCTTCCAAAGCCTTCAAACTTTTGAAACAGCTCCTATTTCTTCATACTAATGGCAAGCAAGCACTCTAAACGCTCTCGTTCCGGCAAACATATTGCCTCCTCTTCCGCCGCTCCTCCACCCGTTTTCCACTATAAAGACGGCTCTTATTTGCGTTTTGATACTCAACCCAAACTTCTTCGATTCATTGAAAAATTTGAGAATCGAGAAATCCTTCCGCCTCGTTTCTCAACTACTCGATATCTTCTAAATAGCACACTCCCATCAACAGAAAATATTCTTATACAAAGCCAACTCATTGACTTTCTATATCTTCAAACTCCTTACAATCACCCTGCTCTAATCCGTTCCTTCTATTCAAATCTACAGAAGGACGAAGATGGTAACCTTGTCTCTAGCATCAATGGAGTTCCAATTTTTGTAAATGAGGAAAACTTGAAACTCCTCACTAACCTTCCACGACATGGTGAAGACATCTCTCTCTACACTAGAGAAGCAGGCGCTTTATTTGATGAACAACTTCATTTCCACCAAATTGGTATTGGCGACTGTCCGGAGAATCGTCGCCCAACCATTACGCACATGCTCCAAGAATATCGTCTAATATTTTATTTCATCACCCAAGTTCTCAAACCCCGCAAATTCAATCATACCACTCTCTCTCATGAGGATTCAAAACTCTTGCATGCAATTATCACTGTGGCTCGCATCAATTGGTGCCAGTTCGTCATGACTCACATGTATGATGCAATTGGGGACGATAAGCCACTCCCATATGCTTTTGTCATAATGGCTATTTTTGAAGCCTCCGGTATCGACACCTCCGTCGGTCCTCACAAAAAGGCAACAAAGCATTGGGAAATTCAAGAATCTTCATTTCCCAATATTGGTGAACATCCCCCTCCTCCTCCTACTCAAATACGTCGTCCTCAAGCTCCTACTCTTCAAACCATTTCGGACCAACTTGCTTCTTTGTCAACCTCAGTGACTCGTATTGATCAAAACGTCACTCGTTTGACTTTTGAGCTTCATGGGTACTTTGATCATGTCAACTATCCATATGCCCAAATTGTTCTTCCGGATGGAGTGCCGGATGCCGAGCCGGATGTTAATGATGACAATGAATAATAAATTTTTTTATGTATCGTTTGAATTATATTCTGTCTATTTTTCTTGCTTTCTCATGTATGTTTAATATTTTTAATGAAAATTCATTATTTTTGCTAATGTCAAAAGGGGGAAGAATAAGGGCTATGCACACTACTACATATTGGCATAAATTGAGGGGGAACTTATACTTATCTTATGCATATCCCGATATTGGTTTGCCATTATCAAAAACGGGAAAATTGTTGAAACACGTTCTCAAGTCGCTAAAACTAAACGTGTGTTCATTTCTGTAGGTTTTGATAAATGACAAACCGACGCGCATGGAACATTGACATATGCCAAAGTCCAAGAACATGAGAAACAAAGAGCAAGATCAAGAATAACAACAAAGTTATAAATGAGTCACTTTATAGTGTGATCTTGATCCGACAACTTGTTCAAGTCTTGGCTTCTCTCGTAAAATCATTTTCATGCATCGTTGAGTTAAACCAAAATGATTTTCAAACATGTTTTTCAAATCTGGACATAAATAATCGATTATGTATTTCTTATAATCGATTATGTTAAGACAGTGTTAACCGAAATTTTGACAGCAATATAATCGATTATGTCTTACTTATAATCGATTATGTTAAGACAGTGTTAACCGAAATTTTTCAAGACAGCAATATAATCGATTATGTCTTACTTATAATCGATTATGTTAAGACAGTGTAAAACCGGATTTTCAAAACAACAAAATAATCGATTATACGAGATAGCATAATCGATTATTCAATGACCGTTGCCAAAGTATTTTTAAAATGCTGAAATATAATCGATTATACACAAGGCAATAATCGATTATGCTTGCACAGAATCTGCATCCAATTTTTGAACGTTAACAGATAATCGATTATGCAACTTGAATAATCGATTATTCTGCTTAAAATCCGCATATGATTTTTGAACGATCTGCAGATAATCGATTATGCAGATCATATAATCGATTATGCAAGCACAAAATCAGCAATTAGTGATTGGCAATTAAGCAACGGTCTTGGTGACTTTGAGCACTATAAATACACCTCTAATTCACGTTTTTAAACACAACAACTGATTATTATTCTTGCATAAAGCTTACATACTCTTCTCTCATCATTTCATATCTATTTCATAATTTATGAGAGCCAAATTCTTGAATGAGTTGTTGTGTTCTTGAGCGTATTATTTTTACTCATATCTACTCTATAAAGAGAGTCTTGTCTTGAGTGCTAGTGTTTGTACACATTTGAAGGGATATTCTAATCCCTTGTTGTAAGAAGGAAAGGTAGTTCCTTGGTTTGAAGTCTTGAGGTGCGGTATCCTCGAGCAGGTTGAAGTCTTGTAGAGTGTATATCTACGAGCAAGTGTAATGGTTTGTTAGGCACCCGTAAGCTTAACGAAGTTAGTGTAAAACTCGAGAGAGTCTCTCGGGGACTGGACTAACCACATGTTGTGATGAACCAGGATAAATTCGGTGTGTTCTCTCCTTACTATTTTAATTACTGCACTTACGTTATTCCTGCAATTTTATAATTCCGCAAATTTATATTGATTTTTATTAAAACGCTATTCCCCCCCTAGCGCTAAGCGTATATTCTAACACTTGGCATAACCCAAGGACCTCTTTGTTTTATCCCGGCATACATGTGGATCCCCCGGCATAACCGTGGATCCCCGGACATAACCCGGTCATCTTTCCAGCATAACATAGCAATCTTCCCAATTTAGGGCTTCGTTTCCTATTCCTAAAGATACACAATCCTGATCTTTTTTTCATTCAATAAAGAAATAACTTAGATTTCTGTCGCAAATAACTCACGAAATTTTCCTACTGAAAACTGGGGCAGAAAAATTTCGTTCATTTGTTTTGTTTGGTGTCTGAGCAGGTTTTACCTTAAGGCACAGGATTCGAGATAACCAAAGAATGAGTCTCAATCCAAAATAGAGAAAAAAAAGAGAAAAGAACAAAAAATAAGTGAACTCAAAATACTGAAACAGACAAAGATGCGGACTACTTAAAATTTGATTAAAGGCACAAGCTTTGCATGTCTCGCTTTGATCCAAATGCTGAAGAAAGAACCAGCACCTACAGCTTGTGAGCATCAAGATTCAGATCGGGGTCCACAGCAAAATCAGCTAAGACTCAAGATCAAGTTTCAAGAGATTTATAGATAGGAATCTTGTAACTCCTAGTTGATAGGATTAGCTAGCTTAGCTTTTTATTTTTCATTTTGGTGTAATAAGAAGGTCAGCAAGCAGTAGCAGCAACAGCATTGAAATCAGAATTCCGGGTAGTCCCAGCTACCAAAACTTCTAGAACTACACTGACCTGATTGCTTTATAGCCTAGGATATGTAGGCAACCTCTTAAGCAAGGTTCGGTCAAATATTTTTCAAAAAAAAGGTTCTCATGGAGTGCCAAGCAGGCAAAAGTCCCTCATAATTGCTCATTTTATCTTTTCCCGAAAACCCTTCGTGTCTCATAGCAAAGAGGGGCAACTGTGAGCATGTGATTTTTGCCTCGCGTGAATTACTCCTATGGGATTCTTAAAATTAGGATTTGTTTCAATTATTTTATTTTTAGGAATTGATTTCATAATTTTTTGTTTTTGTTAGCATTTTTTTTTTTTTGCATGTTTAATTCATGTAATTCATAAAAAATACAAAAATTATGCATTTGTATTTAGGACCTAATTTTTAAAATTTTTAGTATAATTATTCAATTAATGTTACAAAAAATGACAAAAAATACCAAAAATAGCTTTTCTTGCATTTTACCTTTTAAATTTCGAATTTATCATAGTTTTCTTTTAAATTAGGACTTATTTAATTATTGAGAAAGCAATTAGTTTAGTTTTGGAATTAAATCAGATTTTTCTATTTTAATTTACATTTAACAAAAAATCTGAAAAATCAAAAAAAAAAAAAGGAAAGAAATGAAAGGAGCTTGGACCTTGGGCCATTTCAATATTATCCCCCTTAAACCCGTCCAATCCCACCAAATACCCAGCCCAGCTTCACCCAACCTGGTCTGGTCCCTTTTACCACCCAAAATGACCCTATTTTTGCCTTAATTAATCTTGGCCATTGAGATTTCATGATCTAACGGCCAAGAACCTAGAGTCTCACCCATATATTAGCATCCAAACAGACCCTCCCCCTACCCCCTCGTCTCCTGTTTCTTGCCCCGAAACCCTAGAGACCCAAAACAACTCTAGCCGCCCTATTGTCCACATCGTCTCTACCGTCCGCCGCCTACCGAAAATCACCTCCGCCCGCAGTAAGTCTCCAAACCACCCCATTTTCACATCATAGACTCCTCTCCTTCTCCTCTTTCTTAATCTTCCAACCCCTTCCTTCGAATCCAAGCCAAACCTCTTAAATCTTGAATCAAAGAGAGGCGGCCAAAATCCTAATTCCTCCAATCACTAGAGCCTCCTTGACCCTTTCTCCCTAAATATATAACCAGATCCCCCGAATCTGTGTGGGACTCGTCAAATATGGAATCTGAAGATCGAGCCTTTGAAGCCAAATCCAACTCACACATAATAGAGTTATTGCTCCAGTTCCCACGAGCTTTTTAAGGTTGATTTTATCACAAAACAACATTGTTCGCTTGTTCTTGTTAAAGAACAAGTGATTGACGTTATTTTGGGACAAAATCAGAGTGTCAAACCTCAAGTTCAAGCCCTAGTCGGTGAGTTTTCCTGCATCTCTTGGCTCACATCCCTCTCTTTTTCTTCCTTGATTTGATGCACTTAAAACTCGAATAATTTTTGCTGGTTGAAAGTTTGTTTGATTATGGTGTTCTTCGTTAAGTTTTACCTTCCCAAAGTTATTTCTTTAATTATTTTGGTCTGTTATGCATAAGTTTGTTAGTATCTCTGTTTATTTAATCCAAAAATCACTTAGGTTTAATTCTACCTTGTCATTTTTGATTTATTTATTGGTCTTCATCCCTAGTTAATTCATGAGTGACAAGGTAATTATTAGTAACGAGTCAATTTGTGTTACTGTCATTTGGTTTTGTTTAGGGGCATGGGTCAGAATTTGGATATTGGAATTTTTTTTTATTTCGGCTAATTTAGAACCAGTTTTGGGCTCTTTGAGCCATCTCTGACCTACTTCAAAAATACCCGGTTGTTTGAGCCCATGTATGTTTGGTAGACTAGGGGTTTTAAGAGTTATTTGGGGCAATACACTTAGGAAATCTTTGTTGAAACAAAATAGGAAGCTTCTAGTGGGGGGTTCTTTTTTAATTTCATATTTTGGGTAGTTTGACGTTGGCTAGCAAGTAAATAATTAGAGGATATCTATGCAAAAAGAAAAAACTAAAAGGACTAGAAGTGCAAGAATAAAACTTGAAGTTTTCGCTACTTGCTTGCCCATAAAGGCATTTCATTTTTGCCTTGCAAGGTAGATTTTCAGAAGAGTTAAAATCTTGTAGAAATCAGAGACCCAATATAGAATCTAGAGAATTCTAAGAGCTGAAAAAATAGAGACTTCAAAAGAGTTAAAATTCCTAGAAAAGAAACCACTGAAAAACTTCTGTAGAAACACTATTCCATTGATTCCTAAGGTGAATTTCAAAAAGGTCCTAAAATCAGATATTAAAATGAGTTGAGTCCTAATAGATCTTAGAGCTAGTTCAAGTTTGATTTTGGGAAAACATTGTTGCGTTGCTGCTTGAGCTGATCTTTGTTGCTGATACTGCTTTGCCTCCGCTGATTTTTGCCATTTTCTTCTTATTATTTTTGCTTTTCAGGTACACACTTCTGAACTTGAAATCATGTATGAAGTTTTGACTTGCAGAATGAAATGAAAATGGCTTCAACATGTCTTGGTATTTTAGCTTAATACCATTGTTTCTATATCATATGATTTTTATTTATTTATTTAGTATATTGAATTTTTATTATGATGACTGTAATTAATAAGGTTCTGACATGAAATTGAGTGTAATAGTTCTTACTTGATCAGCTGTAAGATTTAGAGCTTTGTTATATTGTTCTAATTGGCTTGGAAAGTACATTCAGGTGGATGGTGTTAATTAAATAGTCATGTATTTTATTTAAATATGAAGTCTATTGCATTTGACCTCCATTATTTTTTTATTAAATGTTGATCGCAAGTCAGTTTTGTTGGGTTAAGCATATAGGCTATTTGCTAGAAAGTAACAATTGGTAACTACAGTTTGTAAAGTTTAATTAAGTGGTGTTTTATATAATCATTTCATGTGATAAGCTTTCTATTTATAGAGAGCTATCTTTGGGATTATGGCTTTACAATAGCCAATCAGTCCTAAGTATTCTTGCTTGAACTGTTTGGTACCAGCATTAGAAGTTGTCCAATAAGTTGGATAAATTAGATTGTTTTCTGAAGGATAAATCAGTAGCTTGCATATTTATTTAATGTTTCAACAGTCATGGCTCAAAGAATTGTCCATTTATTTGTAATTAAAAAGTGAAACTAAAAGGGTTCGTCTGTGAGTTGAATTGCAAATTCGAGCTAAGGATATTGTCCTTATTGGAAGCTATCCTTGTTCGAATTTGGGCTCATTCTCAGGCCCAGGAGTGTTTAAAAATGAATTTGATTGTGTTTGCTTAATTTGTATCAAATGATGCAAATCAAAATTCTAATCCTTAATTGGATTTTATGTTATGTATTGGTGTCAATTTACGGTTGCATTATGGCCCGAGCATGAACCTATTGGATCTCAAGAACTAGGTCAAAAATTGCCCCAGTTATAACCATTGTCTTGATTCGAATTTGGGCCTGATCTTAGGCCCAAGCTTTATCGTCCCTTTAAATGTGATTTAGGCTATTCCCCTCTTGTTGGGTTGCTGACTCCTTTGTGCTGGGTCTGGCCTCCTTGAATAAAATAATAGATCTTTTCCCCATGTAAGCCCTTAATTAATTAATTAGGACTTCAATTATATTTAGTATGTATTACTTAAGTCCCTTAATTAGAAAGGAGGCGGACCATAATAGATAATAATATTTCAGGGCTCTCCCAAATTTTTGTTAGGACATCCTTTAAAAAATGAAGTTGAGGTATATTGCGCCAAATAAAATCACAAATGCGTGGCCCTCGTATAATTATTTCTTTTAAAAATACTTGGAATTCGAGACGTGTCATTTAGTGAAATTTCATGGCCCTCGCAAAGTTAACAACGCGTTAGTTGCTTTAGGCACGTTATTTAATAATACTACCTTCCTAAACTCGGGTGAGAATTTCATGTGACCCAAATTCAAATTTTGAATAAAATGTGTTTCGAATTGCGGGTGCATTTCATGTGACGCAATCCAAAGACATGTTTTAAACGACGTTCAATCTTCTTTAAAATTTATTAAAAAGAGATAAATAATTTGAAATTGCACTATAGGTTAAAACATGTATTAAAATCAGATAATAGGCCAATTATAATAGTTTAAGCGATCATGCTAGAACCACGGAATCCGGTAGTGCCTAACACCTTCCCCAGTGTTAACAAAATTCCTTATTCAAAATTTCTGGTTTGCAGACTTCAAAAAGAAAGTCGAATTTTCCTCGATTTGAGATTTAAAACAAACCAGTGACTTGGGATACCAGAACAAACCATCTCAAGTGGTGACTCTGAATTGAATAAATAATCCTATTTCGGGTAATGTCACTTAAATTGGAAAAACTCCATTATATATACTACTTGGGGTGGTGTGTAAAAAAAGAGGTGTGACATTGCTTCCTTTAGTCCAACAAGAGAACCAATGTAGATTTGCCGGTATTCGCGGACCCTGCAATTCCCTGTTAGTTATCCAAGTTTTTTGTTTTCTTTTACTTCGAAAACAGTTGTATTTTCTTTCAGCCAGTACTTGTAGTGACTCTTAGAAGTTCGTGGATTGTGACACTAGATTTTGAATAGCAGTGTATTAATACTTCGATTATTATGAGATTCCTCACTCCTTTAATCTGTCTTGGTTTAAATTGCTGTTATTTATTGAATTTGTTAGTGTCACCGTATTTAAATCTCTATCTGTTGGCTTGCCTAGAATTCTGAAAGCTTATACGTTAGCACGATCCCAATAATCGAAAATACGGATGGTAACACAAAACCAGGACTAACCCTACTAGTTGATAAAGGAAAGAGAATAAATAATAGCAGTACCCTGTCAATTTCAGAAACGCATTAATTTATTTGTGGAAATAAACAAACTTTGAACTAAGCAAACAAACCAAAACAATAATCACCTGGATTTTCCGCAATTTCTTGAACTGCTCTATTAAGAAATTAAGAAAAATCTTTCCTTGCCACATCCCAAAATGAATGGCGTGATTCAGAGTAAATACGTATATACGTTTTCATCATATTAAATTTAATGGGCAAATGTATAGATAGTATTAGCTGATAGTTACTAGAGCAGTGTAGTAGTTAATTCATACTACTGCCAATCTTAATATATTGTAAATACTTTGATATTAATAATATACGACAGTTAGACTTAAAAAAAAAAATTAATGGGCAAATCATGGTCATTAAATTTTATTTGGGGAAAAATAATAATTTATCAATTAGATATACTCTTAATTTATCATATTTCATATTTCATAAGATTCATGATGTGATATGATTCCGACGGATGAACTATATACGGACAATTCGTTTATGATTTTACTTCATAAACAGTAAGTTTAGTGAACATGACTGAAATTCTAATGATTGATCTTGATTCACTATTTCCAAATTTTTTTCTTGATTATGAATGATTGTCCTTTTTTTAAGTGACAAATTTAAATCTTAATGCAATACTATTTTTTAATTATTATTTGTTGGGTTGGAGCGAACGGAGCCAAGAAAAGCACGAGGAGCACACCATGTTATGCTCAATCAAATAACGAACACCGACTACGATTTGAATTGTCTCCCCGGCTCCATAGAAAGATTGGCACTTCATACCTTCCTTGACATTTTTTGCTATTTTGGCATGCCTATTTAATTTTCTATGTCGATTGATGGTTTTGCAGGGATTTAAATGTTTGATAAATAAAAGGAAATTTCATCATTTTTAACGGACTAGCATTAGTTCCATGACTATTGTAAAAATAACGTAAAATTTGAACATTAACCGTGATTTTAAGTATGTATCACCAAACTTTCTTTCTTTTTTCCAGTTAATTTTCCTCACCCCAAACTTAGATTAAGAAAAAAACAGTGCCACTGTGAAAAAAGTTGATTATACATTGAACAATAAGGGCACATTTGGCATGAGGGATAAGGACAATTAATCTCACCACTAAATTTAAGAAGAGTTTATCGTATGTTTAGTTGGTAGAAAACTACAATATAATTAATTCTGAAATTACGTATCTCGATATTATAATATTTTTTAATTTCTATAAAAATATAATATAATTAATCCTAAAATAACTTCTTTCTAATCAAACAATTCATTAAAGAACTAAAAGATTGCGAATATATGTATTATGGTAATTAGATCCATGTTTGATGGCATGTGTTTCTCCAAGAAGTAACACATGCAGTTATTTTGCAGTCTGTCTAAGTCTAAACCATGTGAGGATTTTCTGGAAATACTTTGAATATATACTTTCCTTTCTTTGTTGTCAACTAGAAAATCTTAGTCAAGAATCCCAGAAATTAGGGATAAGAACTTCACTAGATAACACCTAGGAAAGGGAATCTATATTTCAAACTTCAAGAACTTGTTTTATGCCTAAATTCATGCAATCTATATTTTTTAATAGAAGCCAACTAACAGCTTGTTTGGATGGTTGTTATGTATCGTTTTATAGTGTATCGTATTATATTATATTATTTTAATATATATAAATATTTGACTAGATTATATTGTTTGCAGTTTCATTATGCCATGTACCAATAATATAAATATTATACAAAAAAATAAGGTACGAGATAGAATTATTATATAAGAATATAAGGTGAAAGATAAAGTAAGATTATTTAATAATAAAGGAGGGGGAAGATGAGAGAAAAAAATACGATAACGACGTGACCATACCGATCGGTCGTTTCATAAAATGTTACTTTCATCGTTGCGTAACGACGAATTTAACGGTGCGATATAATAAAATCTAAGTAACAATCAAAACAAATATTGTGCTTAAAGTAACAATAAATTGCAATACAACATGCAACAACCATCTTAACAAGTTGTAAAGGGCCGCCCTATGTATAAAATATCATGTATTTTTAATAGAAGCTAATGTAGGGTCTAGTGAAGAGCCTCATCTCAAGTGAAGCGATGTGACAGACTATACTAATACAAGCAAGTGATTGCTTATATGGCACAAACCCAAAAATAACTTTATCGTTGCTCCACCGTATTTATATTCTTTAATTAGTAAAAGTTAACTAGGAAATATATAATTTTTGTTGAAGAAAATGGAATTGATATGATATTTGTATTGTGTCTATCTATACATATATATGCCCAACTGATCACAGAAATCATGGGTGATAATTGATCTGCTACTTCAGCCTTTAGATGAATCCAATTCTCAAGATGTGAGAGTGATGCATACAGAACCTAAGTACGTATTTATTCAGCGGTAGAGCCTAAATTTAAAGTTATTATGTTTGATATTTTAGTTCTTTTAAATTATTGGGTTTGAAATTAAAAATTTAAATATACTCAATAGACTTAGTAAGATAAGTACATAATTTAAATTAAAATTATTAAATTCGACCGAACCCGTAACATGTACACCAACTCTGCCCCTATATTTATCGAGGCAACGTATTGATTCATCAGTATTAGTAGCAAATACTAACTTTATATTCTTTTAAGAGCATCAAAATTTTGGTTACAAAAGAAAAAGTTGGAATTGAATTAAGAACATGACTAATCAAGATGATATCAGTAAAAATGTTTATATTCATGTAATCTTGCTAATTGCATAAGTATTACATAGTTATGACAGTCAAATTGTTGGTGCTAATTAGATTATTGTCTTTCAATTATTCAAAGGCTTCATCTATCTTTTCATTGCCTACCTAGGAATAGGATAATACCGACTTCTAAGGGATAAAACACAACCCAACTTAGCTTTATTGTTTCTTTTGTATTCTTTAGCGAGAAAATGCAAATCTTTATTGGATTCGTAAATTTTTTAGGTAATGATAGTGTTTGAATTAACGTACGCACTTCAACTATTCTACGGTCTATTTATTGTTGTCCATCAATTCTGGTATCGGGTATATAATCACTTATATCTCCATAATTTATGTATTCTCTTTTATTAATCACTAGATCAGAACCATCGATGTAGAACTCATGGAATGGTAACCTACACAATATTTAGATTGCAACGTGAAAAGGAAGATAAGTAACATATTAACAATTGAAGTATACTATTATATATATATATATATATATTGAATAGTATTGGTCAATTGCCTAGAGTCATGTGGAAGAATCTAACCATCCAAAACTATGCCAGACCCAAGGCAGTTTTCAATCTCTGGTTGGTGTTGCAAGACAGATTACCTACTAAAGACAGGTTGGGCCAGTGGAACTTAAATGTAGATAGCACCTGTGTATTATGCCAACAAGATATGGAGAACAGAGATCATCTTTTCTTTTCTTGTCCCTTTGCTAGTCAACTGAGGCATCAAACAATGGTATGGATTGGAGTAACTCAGCCTAATTGTCAGAATTGGGAGCAGTTTATTCACTGGATCATTGCCAAAGCTAGAGGGAAAACTAGTCGAGCTCACATTTTCAAAATGACTATAGCAGAATTGTTCTATGCTACTTGGTTACAGAGAAACTTGAGGTTATTTAAGAATGTCTTTTGTTCTAGTGATCAATTACTTAGGACCATCGCTATATTTGTAATGTTCGGAGTACCCTAAAGTTAGCGTACAGCTTCAGCATTTTCTACTGTAAAATAGAAGGATAGGTACAGTGACAGTAGACGCTGATTAAGTTTTCTCTTTGATAGTCAACTGTATTTAGCTGCATTATGAATTTGTAACGAAACTTTTTTAGTGATTAATACAAAATTTTAATTACCAAAAAAAAAAAAGGAGAGAATCGTTAATCCATGTTCTTTCATATCTTCCATGCATGGACAAATAATTCCTTTGTCCTTCACTTGATTTCTATCTTTAAAACATTATTGGCCTTCTATTATTGAGGGCCAATAACAGTCAGAAGATAAGTAGGGTTCTTTCATAATTTTACCCTTGCCTTTTGGGACCCCTCGTGAATGGTAAAGAGGACAAAAACATTCTTACATGTCCTTGGGAAAATAATTACTTATTCCTTTCTAATTTATATGAACTTGATTGACTGAATATGAAATTTAAAAAAATAATAAAGATTTTTTGAATTTGAGGTACTAAATAAGTAAAAAAGGGGTCCCGTATATTTGTATGGCTATAAAAACTTCTTATTAAAGGTAAAATTATAAATTTAAATTAAATAATTACTAAATTTAGAAAAAAATCATTCTTTTTGAATCACATCAAAAAGAAATAAATTCATATAAACTAAAATAGAGGGGGTAATATTTACAATTGGACTGCTTCCTAACTCTACCAAATTTGTTCTTTTTTATAAGGAGGCAATGGTTCAGACTTCAGATTACTGTCAGAAACAATAAATTTTTTGGACCCAAAATTACTTAGACGGGGCTTTTTTCATATGACTATGTCTTGGATATCATCGTGGTAGAATTGCATGTACTTTTATCATTGTTTGATAAGAAAATCTTAAATTTTTCTGTTAATTGTTATTGTTATAATTAAGTGAATGATAATAAGTAAATTTTAGTTAAATATAATAAGTTTTAAATCCAAAATTAATGAGTAGTAACAACCTTAAAAACGTATTTAGAGCTATTTAAGGTCAAAAAGTGATTTAATGATATTCTTGTGAATAAATGAAGGAATAGAAACAAACAATAAATATGATGAGTAGCAGTAGTTGTAAATAAAGAGAATAATTCACCCAAATATATAATATGGTGGATGATTCTCTTTCTGACAATGATGTAACATAGCCAAACGTGTGAACATCGAACACTCTATCGGAACTGATTTGTGAAAGTTTGGAACAATACAGCAAATCAAATCTTGTATGAGGATCACGTTTGTAGTTATATGAAAGTCAACCTTTCTATAGAGAACTTGTCGAGATAGATAATTGGGCCCTTCTTTCTCTTTCTCTCTATCTTCCTACTTATACGGGACATTTTCCTTACCTACTGAAAATACAAATACAAGGAATATTCCTTCACATATTCTTTAAAAGTACTCCCTCCAGTCCAAAATAAGTAATTTTTTGAATGTTTTCACATAGATTAATAAATTCATATTTGAACAATAATTAGCAATGAAATTGACCATATTAACCTTTACTATCTCATATAAACACTCCTAACACATATTTTAATACTATTTACTCCAAGGACAATGAAGGAAAAAAATTATTAATTCATTCTTGAAATCTGAAAAAATCACTTATTTTGGACCACATAAAAAAAGGATAAAAAATCACTTATTTTGGATCAGAGGGAATATCTTATTGCTAAACTAGTCGTTTTGGCCGATCTAAATGCTCGGCCTCGGCATTCACTACTCGACTCGTCAATGTTGCTTCTTAAACATAATCACGGCCTAATTAATTTTTGATTTTCCTATTTCAGGTGAGATCTCCTCAATTAAATTTGACCCATATAATTTTGAATTAAAGTTTTCGTGCTTGAGCGCCTAATAAAAAATCGTAGTTGTTAGGGGCAAATAAGTGAAATTTTCGAGCATAAATCAAAATTTATTCGGTTCTCAACGCGGGAAGAACTCAAAAAAGAAAATGACCATGTCTTGAATTAGTCAACACTTTCTTCCAGAATTCATTAAAATGGATATAGAAACCTTAGAGGTGTACAAAGAAAACCGATAAACCGCACCAATCCGATAATTCGAGTCAAACCGAGAAAAAAAACCCGACTATGGTTTAGTTTGACTTGGTTTGGTGTTGGAAAAAAAAATCCGACCATAATTGGTTTGGTTTGGTTTTAACTAAAGAAAGTCAAACCGAAACCAAACCAACCTGGCATTACATATATAGCAATTTTAGATATATTTAATATATAAATATACTTATTGTAATGTAATTTATAAATATTTCTTAAAAATTTTCATATGTTATCTTTTAAATATTATTTCAAGGTTTGATTTAGAACTTTTGAATGCTCCAATAAGTTTTATAGCCATTAATAAATTAAATAATGCTAGCAAACAATACTAATGCTAACAAAAGACATTCAATTCAATATTACGAACGGGAATGTATTAAATATATATTTTTTATTTTGCAATAATTTAGGTAAAAATACATAACCTATTTTTATTTTTCTTTAGCTTTTAGGCATATATTTAATACTCCCTCATTAGTCTATCTAGTTTATCATGAATTAGTGCTTTAGATTATCTTTATTTTTATTATGACTTTTTAATTAGCGATATTTATAGTACATAATTTTATTATTTCTTATTGTTGAATATTTTAGGATAATGTCATGAGTCATTGACATATCTCATATTTTGTATTATTTTCTTGAAAAATACTTTATATAGTTGTAGCTTACTTGGATTAAAGAAATATTTTGAGCATACGTTATATATTTTATTCTACGAAGATTTTACCGTAAAAAAATCGAAAAAACTCGAATAACCCGAAAACCCGAAAAACCCGAGAAAAACCGATATTGAAAACCCCGAATTTATTGGTCTAGTTTGGTTTTTAGATTTAATAACCCGACACAATTAATTTGATTTGGTAATTGTAAAATCCGAACCAATCCGGTCTATGTACACTCCTAAGAAACCTTGCTTACCGAAGAAGACAAGTCATCATATCAACATTTGATATTTCATTCTTTTAAGTAGGCTAATTTTATTAATTTAGGAGTTAAGAGAGTTTGAGATGCAATTTGTTGGACGTCTTAAAAGTTTTAGAAATTGTGCACTATAACTTTTATAAGTTTCAACATTACTAGGTATTCTTTTCCCATATATAAGTATTTGTGCGCAAAATTGCTCGCACTTGCTTTGATGAGACTAACAAGTACCTAATATAATAATTAAAATAAGTACAACCTAACTCGAACAGTATTATTATTAAAAAATTTTAAAAAACTTATGATTATGGTAAAAACGTTAATGAGTATGCAACAATATTTTGTGTGAGCAGCTTTATCTTACTTCATTAAGTATCGCTGACCGTCGTCAAGGGTGATAAGATGCCCATATAATTACTATTTCAAAAATATTTGTCATTCTTTATAATTTTACACCTCGATTGTTATGAATAATTTGTACATTGGATACTACATTAGATACTACATTAGATGCTACATTGGATGTCCATGTTGTGAATATCTTAAAGATTAAATTTCTTATTTTATGTTATTCATCTTTACTTTTTATGCCTATAAAAGGCCATGTAATTGCAATGGAAATAAATACACAATTGAAGAAGAAAATCTCTTCCTTCTCTCTATTTACATTTTTTGTTCATGTTTCACTAAGCTGCTTATATTTCTTGTTCATATTTTACTAAATTGCTTTCATTTTATAACACGTTATCAGCACGAGTCTCTAACCATCACGGTAGGTTATCTTCTTTTAAAGTTCTCATTTAAAATTATGAGGTACAACATATATCTCTCTTTTGTAAGAATAATGATATTCTTTGTTGGATACTTAGTTTTTCTCAATTATGTTTCAAAACAAAAATAGAAAGAGAAAGATACTCATACTTCACCATGATCTCTTTATTTATGAATAAAGATGTAATGATTTTAATAAACTATTTTTTAATTGATTTGCATTATTAAATAAAAAAATAGAAGTAATCAACAATAGACTTAGATAACAAGAATATTGTCTTGACAGTAGTACTTATCCAAAATATGAATATAAATAGTTTCTATCATTAAAATATTACATCCTACTTTGACTAAATCCAAGAAGTTTTTATTGATTATTCATCTTCTTTTGTGTAGAAATAAAACATGTTAGTAATAATGAGGTTCCTTGAAATTGTTTTTGTTTTCAAGTCTATTTTCTTATTGAATTCAAGTATATCTAGTTACATGCTTATGTACTTGGGTACACCTAACATAATGCGTGATTATACATTATTGTGTAGTATAAAATGATATACTACACTAGCTACATTTAACTATTTATTTTGACAAGCCTAAATACAGAATATTAGTACACATGGAGATGCTATGTAGGTACAGATTTTACGATATTAAAATTTTTATATTCTTTAGGTGCACATATAATTCTTTTATGGTCAACCTAGAAAAGTAACAATACTAGTTATGTAACATGTCAGATCACTTAGCCAAATTATTACTAAAATTGCTTGATAAAGACCTTAGTGAAATAAGGGTATTCATATTTAGCCATTATTGTCCTACATGTATTTAGTACACTTTAAGTTATGCTAATTAACTTGAATAATTTAATGATGCATGCACTAACTAGATATACAAACGGTTATTTTTTATAGATGCTACAAATAGTTGATAAAGCTTTACAATGATTTGAGATTTTACTTATTTAAGAAAGCAAATTTGATTTGCTAAGTTGCAAATTACTTGTGTACAACTTTCTTAGCATGTGATTGAAATTAAGGCTTGAAAATGAATCTTAATATCGTTTAACATATTATACCATTGATTGAGGGTAAGACATCGGGATTAAATCCTAATGCGACATAATAATAAGAGTTGGGTATGAGTCTCAATTCATTATGCCATAATATGTCTTTATATTGGTAAGACATTGGGTTTGAATCCCACTGTACCATATTGATGATATAGTGATGACTAAAGAAAAATAATATATTTTTCATTAAAGGCGTGAAGATTGTCCCACTTGATTTGCTCCATTCTTGAAGTGAATGTGACAACGGCGCATAATAAGTCTGAATAAAGATAAGTGGTTGAACGATAAACGTGAGCATTCCAAAGATCAAAACAATAATAATCATCACTATGATTATAAAAGGAGAACAATAAAGATTCTCAAAATAGTCCTTCAAAATGTGAAGGAAATATTTATTATCAAATTGGTATGAAAATAATAAAGCATGTCACTGATTATGATCCATTCCTTAAAGACAATGTGACTTGTGATAAGCATTGAAAATGCAGACCCATTCATATACGTGAATGTGGTAATACGTGATAAAAGTAATGAATAAAGACATGCAAGACATGTTTGGATGAATACCACACAACTCGCCCTTGAGAGAGGTTTGAGTGAAATAAAGAGAATAAATATTATTGTGTGGTTACATGAATATGTCATTGGTCTCGTACATGTGATATGCCAAAATATTTTGGCATGCCTTATAAAAGTTATTAAAGGAATTTGACCATGACAATTTATTATGATATAAGGTTCTCCCTGAAGGAGACATTTACCATATGAATGATATGATAAAAGATCTTGTCGTAGAAAAGTTGTTAAAAGATCCGAAAGAACTAATTTGTTACTATCCTGATGAATAAAATTATTCACGATATTGATATTGAAAAGTCTCAAAAGAAACTTTTTGAGTTTCAAAAGTATAAGTCAAAGTGGTTGACATGAAATGAAAGGAATATTGAATATCTTCATATTTCCATAATCATAATGGTAAATATGAAATATTACCCGATTTTCTTTGTGTTTGTACTACACAAGTATAAGCATGATGCTTGAAACATATGCCACAAGTAAACTAGAGGTTACTAAAATAAATATTAGCTGGCATAACCATTTGACCATTCCGGTTCAATTATGATGCGAAAAATTAATTGAAAATTTCATTGGCGTATATTGAAGAATAGGGGATTCTTCAAGAATTCTCTTGTGCTGCTAATTCTCATGATATACCAGTTAAGGTTGGGATTGAATCCCTTGATTTCTGAAACGAATAAAAGGTGATAAATATATGGGCCCAGTCACCTGCCATGTGGACCGTTTACTATTATATGATTTTAATAGATGCATCTATTATATGGTCACATGTGCATTTGTATCAACTTGCAGTTTTGTTTTTGCAAGATTGCTTGCTCAAATTATTAGAGCACAGTTCCACAATATAAATTATGATGATTTATCTTAATAATACTGGTTTAAATTCAAGTTGGTTTAGCAAAAATTGTACGCCTCCAATTATAGCCAAATCATTGGTTATGAGAACAAAACTCTCAAAAACGAATTTTTGTATGAGATGTATTATTTAATATACAGCAACACTTGCTCGCATCTAGCCAAGTTGTGAAAATTTTCCCTATCACAATCGTTTCAGGATCAGGAACCAAATAATTTCTATATAGAAATATGTATGTGTTATATGATTTAATTATGCCACCACAATGCACAAAGATGGATTCCTACGGAAGGTTGTGAAATGTGTTGGTTATCCCAACATTAAGGGGAGAAAATGGCAGCTAAGAAAGTAATATATGAAATGAATTATTATGAATACATATAGATCCTCGTACAAAAAAAATACGAACTTGAAGTTCAAGTTATAATTCATTTACAAATTATTGCCAGACGCATTTACTGGCCCAAAGCTAAATGTCATATTTCAGTTGCTAATGCTCCAAATAGAATAAAGTCCATGGGGGACAGAGTCTATGTCATGCATAAAGCATAACAGACCAATCGGTTCCAAAGATAAACTCCTTGAAGAAGGAGAGGGGCAAATATTAAAAATGGTCATAATAAGGAGGCAAATTCTCTAGAAGAGCACCACGACGTAAAACTTCATAAGACCTCATGGGAAAGGCTCAAGTACCTGAAATAATGAGATAAAGAGATCTCAATAAGTTATGTCTTTATTAGGTAATAATGGAACCGACATAAAGTAATCGTCGACGATATTGTTAATATAATGTAGCGCTCAATATTATTAATATTAACGAGGATCTTGAGCTCAAATCTGTCATGAAATTTGGACAAATAAATGATTGGCCAAAATAAAATAAAATACCCAATCAAGATTGATTTCATCTGAAAAATGTGAAGTTGGACGGATAGTCCCAACACTTGAAAGTATAAAGCCGATGGAGGTATAAATATATTCTTGTGTGAAAAAGGTCAAGTCGATAAACATAAAGACGACTTGTGTTACAGGAAGATTGAAAATATCCTGGCATTAATTATATAGAGACATATTCTCTTGTGGTGGATGTAGTCATTTCAGGTTTTAATCTGGCGATACATAAACAAAACTTGATATGCGTATAATGGAAATCATTGAAGGATTTAAATTGTTCTGAAGCATATTATGATTTTCAAGAATATTATTAAATAAGGCTTCAATAATCCTTATGCGGATTGACACAATATGGCCGCATATGGTATAATTTCCCGAGAAAATACTTGTTGAAAAAAGGGTACAAGAATAATTCAATTTGTCCTTGTGCCTTTATAAAATTACCTGAATTTGAATTTTTATAATTGACGTATATGTTGATGATTCAAATATCATTAGAACTCCCGAGGAGCATCAAAAAGTAGTAGAGTGTTTTATGAAAGAATTTGAAATGAAAGATCTTAGAAAGATAAAATTTTATCTTGGTCTACAAATATGAAAGATGAAATTTTTGTCCATCAATCAACATACACTGAAAATATTTTAAAGCGATTCTATATGGATAAAGTACATCCATTGAGTACCCTGATGGTTGTGTTATCACTTGATATAAATAAAGATTCATTCCGATCTCATAAAAATAATAAAGAACTTCTTGATCCTGAAGTACCATATCTTAGTGCAATAGATGCACTAATGTATCTTGCTAACACTACAAGGCGTTACATAACTTTTTCAGTTAATGTCTTAGCAAGATATAGATCTTCCCCTACAAGGAGGCATTGGAATGAGATCAAACACATATTTCGGTATCTAAAAGGGACTAGTGATATGAGATTATTTTATGATAATGATTACAATACCAATTTTGTTGGTTATGCTGATGCGGGGTATTTATCTAACACATACAAAACTTGATCTCAAATATGCTATGTGTTACATATGGGGGCATTGCCATATCTTAGCAATCGACTAAGCAATCAATCATGGATACTTCATCTAATCAAGTTGAGATAATTGATATTCATGAAGCAAGTCGAGAGTGTGTGTGGTTGAGATCTATAATACATCTTATCCGAGACAAATGTGGTTTGAAATGTGACAAACTACCCACAATTTTTTTTGAAGATAATGTAGCATGCATAGCTAATTGAAGGGAGGATTCATAAAAAGAGATAGGACAAAGCACATTTCATCAAAGTTATTTTTCACACATGATCTTCAAAAGAATAGTGATATCAATGTGCAACAGATTCGTTCAAGTGATAATATAGCTGATTTGTGCACAAAACCAACGTCAACCTTCAAGAAGCTAGTGTACAAGATCGGGATGCGAATGCCTAAGGATGTGAATTGATGCTCTTATCAGGGGGAGTTAATGTGCGTTGCACTCTTTTTCCCTTACAAGGTTTTATCCCACTGGGTTTTCCTTGCAAAGTTTTTAACGAGGCAACAAAATGACATATTTCTATACATGTGTACTCTTTTTCCTTCACTAGAATTTTTTTCCCATAGGGTTTTTTCCTAGTAAGGTTTTAACGAGGCACATTATCTATGGACATCCAAGGGGGAGTGTTATGAATAATTTGTACATTGGATACTGCATTGGATACTACATTAGATGCTACATTGGATGCCCATATTGTGAATATCTTAAAGATTAAATCTCCTATTTTATGCTCATCATCTTTACTTTTTATGCTTATAAAAGGCCATGTAATTGCAATAGAAATAAATACACAATTGAAGAAGAAAATCTCTTCCTTCTCTCTATCTACATTTTTTGTCCATATTTAACTAAGTTACTTATATTTCTTGTTCATATTTTACTAAATTGCTTTCCTTTTATAACATCATTTAAATTTTGAACGAATAATTTGTTCAAGTCCAATTTCGCTCTCAAAAAGTACCATTAATTAAGGAGCTGTCTTTTTCATTTTCCAAGTAACTACCAGAAATTCGTTCAGAAATGATTAAAAAAGTCCTATATCTAAAGTGGAATTTACTCTTTCTCCTTTGGTATACTTGTGAAAATCATTATAGTTTTCTAATGCCTACGGTCCTCCCATAACTCCCACCTCGAAAAATTAATGCAAGACAATATTACAGTCAAATCATGATATAATAGCATTTCATTACAAATATTTGATTTTTTTAGTATTATATTATAATATATATTCTTTAAAATAATACTACAGTATAACAGTAAAAAAAAATTTTTTTGTTAGAACTCAAAAGTACCTCCGAAAATTAATACAAAATAAAATATTTTTTGTGTTCAAGGATCTAATATTTTTGTTCATTAATTGGTTCATTTCAAGAACTTGGATGACTACTTGCCACGTGGCCCAACACCTAGCCATTTCTTATCAACTTCATTATTAATAATTCCCCTTTCATTTTTTCACTATTTTGCCCAACACCTAGCCATTTCTTATCAACTTCATTATTAATAATTCCCCTTTCATTTTTTCACTATTTCTTGCTTCAGTCTCAATCTTATCCCTACGCATGTTGACTTGTTAACTCAAACTGATACACAACATGTGCAGGGTAAAATCGTCAGAACATAAAAAACCGTCACAGCACTATATAAAACCCTACACAGTCTCACTCTTTTCAACGTGCATGAAGTTAAGAATTCACATGCAAAGTTGTACTCTTCAAGAGAAAGAGAGAGAAAGTAACTGAGTTCTAGAGATAGAAACTGAACCACTGAGTTATAGAGAGAGAAACAAAAACCCTCATAATGGGCAGCTTCTTGTACATCACCACCCTACTTCTTGGCATAATATCGGCCGTTCAATCCTGCCCGCCGTCTGACCGGGCAGCATTGTTAGCTTTCCGAGCTGCCCTAAATGAGTCATCCTTGGGCATTTTCAACACGTGGCAAGGTTACGATTGTTGCCACGGATGGTACGGGGTGAGTTGTGACCAGTTAACTCACCGAGTCGCTGACATTAACCTTCGAGGTGAATCAGAGGATCCTCTTTTCCAAAAAGCTCACAAAACCGGTTACATGACCGGTACAATCTCTCCGGCGATATGTAAGCTAGAAAGACTCTCTAGTCTTACCATCGCCGATTGGAAGGGCATTACTGGCCCTATTCCATCATGTGTTACGTCCTTACCATTTCTCCGAATCATTGACCTAATCGGAAATAAGCTGACCGGTTCAATCCCTTCAGAAATAGGCCGGTTGAGTCGACTCACCGTGCTAAATGTAGCTGATAACAATCTTTCTGGTAGGATCCCTCGTTCCTTAACCAATTTATCATCTTTAATGCATTTAGATCTACGTAACAACCGAATTTTCGGAACCCTACCAACAAATTTTGGAAAATTAAGGATGTTAAGTCGAGCTTTATTAAGTGGAAACCGTTTAATTGGAAAAATTCCATATTCTATTTCCTATATTTATAGACTTTCCGATTTGGATCTTTCTTTAAATAAACTCTCTGGTACAATTCCACCATCTCTAGGCAAAATGCGCGTTCTTGCTACATTAAATCTTGATGGTAACAATATTTCTGGTACCATACCACCAACGTTAATTAATTCTCGTATTAACATTTTAAATTTGAGCAAGAATTCAATTGAAGGTTATATTCCTGATTCATTTGATGAAAGATCGTATTTCATGGTAATGGATTTATCGTACAACAAATTAAGGGGGAAATTTCCGAAATCGATTTCGTCGGCGACATTTATCGGTCACTTTGACGTTAGTCACAACCACCTTTGCGGCCAGATTCCGGCTGGTTCTCCGTTCGACCACCTTGAAGCTTCGAGTTTTACTTATAATGATTGTCTTTGTGGGAAGCCTCTTAAACCTTGTCGTTAAATGTAATTTCTAGTATTAGGTACATTTCAAATTTTTTTTTCTTTTTTTTTTTTGAGATTTTTAACATTTTGTATATGGTGAATATGCTTGTATTGTGTAACAGTAAAGAGTAAAAGAGTGTTTGGTAGGTATGTAAGTTTAAATATATTGTTGTGCGTTTGGGATATGGAAATTTTCTTTTAAGAGTATTTATTATTCAAAAGTCAATAAAGTGAACTTTTATATGGAAAAAAAAATAATTTACTGCGCAATATATCTTGTATCCACACAGAATTTGAAGGAAAATCATATTTATTGGATTGTGATATAGACAACTATCAATATAAATATTAATAATTGCTCTGTGACTCGAATTCATGATTTTCACATAAAAATAATTAGCTAAAAAAAATTACAATTAATTATTTATAATTTATAAGTGAAACTAGTTACCCAGAAAAAAACGTACACATATAGTAGAACGATAGAATTTGGGTGGGGGTGGGGAAGGGGGAGAGGAAATTCCTACCTACATCAATTTAAATTTGGATGTGAAAAATCCACCTTACCAACCTGAGTGTTTTCTTGGAAAAATATTCTTTACATTTTGACAAAAATCAATCAAAATATTTGGTTTTAGATTTTTGGATTGTCCCATCAGTTGTGAACTCCTAAATTTAGGTGCCTAACGATTTAGTAACATGTACTTAGCTAAATGAACCATAAACTACTACATTAATTATGATTTTTCATTTCTTTAAAAAACAAAAAACATAGATTCTTTCCACTTGAAGTTTAAAAAAAGGAAAAATAAAAGAAAAGATTATTTATATCCACAATTAATAAGATAAAGATGGACAAACCAGATGAGAAGAATTTACCCAAGTGGTTTGGTTCAATAATATTTAAGGTTTGGTTAAATCATTTAAATCATTATCTCAAATTGTATTGCTTAGTTTTATTTGGAAATCACATGCCGCACATTGAAGATCATGGGGTGATCTCTTCGTAAATAGAAATAATAAATTCTAACAGGTTGGTTTCAAATTCAATTCCTCTCATTAATTGTCTTCACGCATCAGCAGTTCTTCTCATTAATTCTTTCTTTTCAATAAATGGTGGTATCTTAGGTCATTTTCCATGCTCTTGAATTTATAATAAAAAAGGTCGTCCGATACGTGAAATATTGTGTCAAGCAGGATCCGAGGAAGGTCCGAGTACTTGACTACAAACTAATATTTTTCACTAATACAAAAATGAGTAGTTATGTGCATCAATGCTTACAACAATAACAATAATTCAGTATAATCTTATTTGGTGGGGTCTGAGGAGGGTAGTGCGTATGCAGACCTTACTCCTACCCTTGGGTAGAGAGGCTGTTTCCAAATAGAAACCCCCGACATCCTTCCCTCCAAGAACTTCCCACCTTGCTCTTGGGGAGATTCAAACTCACAACCTCTCGGTTGGAAGTGGGGGTTGCTTACCATCAGAGCAACCCCTCTTGTCTATACGTGCATCAATACTTAGACAAAAATAAATCATCGTCTAATTTCTTTCTCTTCTGATTTGAACACTTAGGGTGTATTTGGTACTAAGAAAGAAAATATTTTCTAATTTTTTATATCTGATTGGCTTAAATATTTTAAAAATATTTTTTGTATGAACATTTTCTTCTAAGTGAAAGAAAATGTTTTCCTTATCAAGAGAAGGGAAAATATTTTCTAAACTCCTTCTCAATTCCATACCCTCACCATCCCACCTACCCCCTCTTTCGAAAAAGGTTTATTTTTTCAAATTTCATTTTTTCCATTACCACCTATCCTATTACCTCTCCACCCCACCCCACCCCATCCCACCCCACCATTACCCTCCTCCCCCCAAAAAATATTTTTTAAACTTTATTTTTTATTGTAATTTCAAATTTCTGCATTCCCCTCCCACACAAAAAATATTTTTTTTTTGTAATTTTTGTCGGTTTAAAGGTTCAAAATTTTAAAAGTTCTAAAGTTATAAGTTCGGGAGTTTATGTCTTTGAAAGTTTACAGGATTAGTAATTAGTTAACAAATTAGAAATTCTGCTGTTTCGAAAGTTTAGCGATTCGAAAGTTTATGAAAAATGTGGGTTCGGAAAGTTGTTTGTTTGAAAGTTTATGGCTTCATGTTTATTATACTTAAATTATTTATGAATACTCTTGAGAAATTACTTTTCTTAATTTGCGTATCAAATGCCGGAAGATGAATAAGATCACTACTTGTTTTCCAAGAAAGTATTTTCTTGGAAAATATTTTTCACGGAGAACATAATATTTTCTTGAAAAATATTTTTCACGGAAAATATATTCACACCCTTAATTCTAGCCAGAGGCGAATTTAAAATTTTTATAATATGAATACACTACTAAGAAAATAAAAAAAAGTTTGTTAAGTAAAAATATTCAAAAATATATATACATAAAATATTTAATTTAACGTAAAGACCCAATATTCCATATATTTGACTATAAATCTGCCCCTAATTTTAGTGGTCTATCTATTGTGAATCAACTTGCGTTGACATGGACATCAATTATCTTAGGGGTTACTTACTACCTCTCACAATCATATATCAAACAAATAAAACGTTTCTTGACTATGTTATGATTGAAACACTTGATATTCATGATTTTTATCCCATTTTATTAACAGGTAAATCCACTTCACACAAGCAATTCCTCCCATTAATTCTATTCACGCATCAGCAATTGCTGCTGCTGCGGTAAGGTGCCGACGATGAATGCTTTTCAAGACAACACATGTGATGGCCTCGTTAGTGGACCACAGTCCACAGCCTTCATTCAATTTCAAGCGAACAGCTTCGCATACATTCATATGACCCATTTCTCTTTTTATTTTCTTAGTTTCTTTTCTCGTATTCGGCATTTGTATTGAGCTTTGAATTAATCCAGATCAATAAAGTGTATGGTTTATTAAAGGAAGAAATATTTTTATTATTTCCTCCGTCTCATAATAAGTATAGTGGTTATTATAAATAGTCGTTTTAAATTATTTATCATTTTAGATGATCAAGACAAAATTAATTATCTTTTTCTTTTTTTATTTTTAATAATCAATTATATTTATATTTAGTAAAAATATTAATCATATCGTTGATAGAAATGACAAATAAATTAAGAAAATATTTAATATAAGTAAAGTCATCAAAAATTATCCTTTTGTTATAAATAGAACTCTAATTAGAGTGAATGTCTATCTTATAGAAGAGTTTTACTTTGAGGCTAAGTCTTTTCTATACCTATAAATAGAGGGGTCTTACCCCATTGTAAATCATCCCTAAGTATCAATAAGAATACTCATCTCTCTACTTTTCTCTCTATTGTTCTTGTTCTTGTATTATTGTTCTTGTTCTTATATTATTTCATAACACGTTATCAGCACGAGACTCTACCGTCTCAAGAATCCTCTTGAGAAAATTAAGGTATTTCCCTTTTTCCGAATTTGGTTTTAATTATGTCTGATATTATGAAAAGAAAGTTCGTTGCCCTTGAAATTTCGGGCAAGAACTATATGACATGGGTGTTGGATGCTGAAATCCACTTAGATGCTATGGGTCTTGGAGACGCCATTAAAGACAGAGATAAAGCATCCACCCAAGACTGTGCTAAGGCCTTGATTTTCTTGCGCCATCACCTTGATGAAGGTTTGAAAATTGAATATCTCACAGTCAAAGATCCACTCATCTTGTGGAACGGCTTAAATGAGAGATATGACAACCTGAAGTTGGTCACCCTGCCACAAGCACGATATGATTGGGCTCATCTGAGGCTCCAAGACTTTAAGTCTGTTTCTGAATATAATTCTGCAATGTTCAGAATTACTTCTAAATTGAATCTCTATGGAGATAATATCTCTGATTATGATATGCTTGAGAAAACGTTTACAACGTTTCATCCCTCCAATATGGTACTGCAACAACAGTACAGAGAGAAAGGTTTCAAAAAGTACTCTGAACTGATTTCTCTTCTCCTTGTGGCTGAGCGAAACAATGACCTGCTTATGAGAAATCACGAAAATCGACCCAGTGGGTCTACACCATTGCCTGAAGCAGATAAGGTGTATTCTCATTATGCCAAGCATGGAAAAGGCCATGGATCTAGTCATGGTCGTGATCGTAATCGGGGTCATAGCCGTGGACGTAGACAAGGAAGAAATTTCCCTAATGTCCGTCACCCCCCAAAGAGAAATAACCACCAAAAGCAGAAACGGGATTATGAGAATCCAAAGGCAAATAGTTCAGAAACTATATGCTATCGTTGCGGTGGAAAAAGGCACTGGTCAAAAGCTTGCCATGTACCAAGACATTTGGTTGATCTTTATCAAGCATCTCTAAAGAATAAAGACCCTGAAACAAATTTTGTCTTTGACGACAATTTTGACATCACCCACCTGGATGTGGCAGACTTCTTTGAGCACCCTGAGGGGAAAATAGACCACTTAATCGGTGATGGATCTGTGATGAAGGAAGATGGAATTGTTTGATTTTATTTGTATTAGTTAGTGAATAAACTAATAGTCATTAGTATCAGCTCGTATTAGTTAGTTTATGATATAATGTTAGTATTAGTTCTTTAGAATGTTTCAATATGCTTAAATTTCAAAGATATTTTTATTTTTCAGTAGAGTTAATCGACTAACCTAACAGTTAGTCAATTATCTAATATTTCGCATTAAAACTGCAAAGCAATCGATTATATACTTGTTAACAATCGATTATATTAAGACAGTGTGATCTGAAGTTTTTCAAAATAGCAAATAATCGATTATGTATGTTTAACAATCGATTATATTAAGACAGTGTGGTCTGAAAATTTTCAAATTAGCAAATAATCGATTATGTATGTTTAATAATCGATTACATTGAGACAGTGCTTAAACTGAAATTTTCAAACTGCAAAGTAATCGATTATGGAAAACATATAATCGACTATCTGATTTAGTTAGTCAACTAACCTCAGCAGATTTTGAAAATATTGTTTAAATGTGAAATAAATGGATTGAATTTGTTTATTCTCATGTTCGTGTATTTTCTTTTGTATGTCAAACCATGGGAAAGCAAATATGGATATCTCACAAAGCAATCTTGGATCAAATATTTGTTTAGTTGATTCATGTACTACACATACGATACTCAAAGAAAAGAAATATTTCTCTCAACTAAGTATGTGTAAGGCAGATGTTACTACAATCTATGGTAGTAGTAAATTGATTGAAGGCTCCGGAAGAGCAACTATAACTCTGCCTAGAGGAACAATGTTTATCATAGAGAATGCAATGTTCTCCTCCAAGTCAAAGAGAAACTTGTTGAGTTTTAAAGATATACGCCGGAATGGCTATCATGTTGAGACAATAGATGAGAATAATCTTGAATATCTCATCATTACAAAGAATGTCTCTGGCCAAAAGAGGGTTATTGAGAAATTCCCGTCTTTATCTTGTGGCCTGTATTGGACAAAAATTAGTGCAATTGAGGCACATTCAACAGTAAACCAAAAGGTTACTTATTCCAATACTTTTGTACTTTGGCATGATCGATTGGGACACCCTGGATCAATCATGATGAGACGGATTATAGAAAGCTCATATGGGCATCCGTTAAAGAATTTCAAGATTCTTTTAAATAATGAATTTTCTTGCACTTTTTGTTATCAAGGCAAGTTAATTACAAGACCATCACCAACAAAGGTTGGGACTGAGTCACCTACGTTTTTGGAACGTATACAAGGGGACATTTGTGGACCTATTCACCCACCTAGTGGGTCTTTTAGATATTTTATGGTCCTAATAGACGCATCCTGTAGATGGTCTCATGTGTGCCTGTTGTCATCACGCAACCTTGCATTTGCAAAACTAATGGCACAAATAATTCGACTACGAGCACAATTTTCTGATAATCCAATCAAGTCTATTAGACTGGATAATGCTGCTGAGTTTTCATCCCAAGCATTTAATGATTATTGCTTATCAATTGGGATAAAAGTGGAACATTCTGTAGCTCATGTTCACACTCAAAACGGTCTTGCAGAATCTTTAATTAAACGCCTGCAGTTGATTGCAAGACCATTACTCATGAAAACGAGGCTGCCCACTTCGGTATGGGGTCACGCCATTTTGCATGCAGCAATGCTAATTCGTCTCAGACCGACGAATTATCACAAATATTCCCTGTTGCAATTGGTTTTGGGTCATGAACCCAACATATCCCATTTAAGAATCTTTGGATGCGCAGCATATGTGCCTATAGCACCGCCATACCGCACCAAAATGGGTCCGCAAAGAAGGTTAGGAATATATGTTGGGTTTGAATCGCCCTCCATTATTCGCTACCTCGAAACATTGACAGGGGATTTGTTCACTGCACGATTTGCAGACTGTCAATTTGATGAGACACTTTTCCCAAAATTAGGGGGAGAAGTCGGTGAAACCAAACGGGAAATTTTGTGGAAAAATGCATCATTATCTCATCTTGATCCACGTACCTCTATTTGTGAAAAAGAGGTGCAAAAGATTATCCATTTGCAAAGAATAGCAAATCAAATGCCTGACGCATTTACGGACTTGAAAAGGATAACAAAATCCCACATCCCCGCGGAGAATGTTCCAATCTGTATTGATGTCCCTGTTGGACAATCATCTAGTGTCATATCCAATGAGTCGAATGCACGCCTGAAGCGTGGCAGGCCATTAGGTTCCAAAGATCGAAATCCTAGAAAGAGGAAAACAAACGATCAAAATGACACTACGAAAGAATCTCATGAGGAAATTCATGATTTAATAAACTCTGAGATTCATGAAGAATCCTTTGAGCCCGAGACTCAGGAAAATAAGGAACTATCCATAAATCCAATCGATATTGAGGCAAATTTTAATCGAGTGGATATAGTGGTGGATTATGTCTTTGCTTTTAATGTCGCATCTAGCATTATGCAAGAAAATGAGGATCTTGAACCTCAATCTGTTGGAGAATGTCGAAAAAGACATGATTGGCCAAAATGGCAAGAAGCAATTCAATCAGAATTGAATTTGCTGGCAAAACGTGAAGTTTTTGGCCCTATAGTTGAAACACCTAATGGTGTTAAGCCTGTTGGCTATAAATGGGTCTTTGTACGCAAGAGAAATGAGAAAAACGAGGTACAAAGATATAAGGCACGCCTTGTTGCATAAGGATTTTCTCAAAGGCCTGGTGTCGATTATGAAGAGACACATTCGCCTGTAATGGATGCCATAACTTTTCGTTATCTCATTAGTTTTGCTGTCCTTGAAAAGCTTGACATGCATTTAATGTATGTGGTTACTGCCTATCTTTATGGCTCACTTGATAATGAGATATACATGAAAATTCCCGATGGACTCAATATGCCGAACGCTCATAATTCAAAGTCCCGGGAAATGTTTTCAATCAAATTGCAAAGATCCTTGTATGGTCTAAAGCAATCAGGACGAGTGTGGTATAATCGTCTTAGTGAGTATTTGTTAAAAGAAGGCTATATAAATGATGCCATTTGCCCGTGTGTTTTTATAAAGAAAACAACATCGGAATTTGTTGTACTTGCCGTATATGTCGATGACATGAACCTTATTGGAACCCCCATAGAACTCCAAAAGGCAATTGATTATCTAAAGAATGAATTCGAGATGAAAGATCTCGGAAAGACAAAATTATGTCTTGGTTTGCAAATTGAATATTTGGCAAACGGAATTTTTGTTCATCAATCTACCTATATAGAAAAGGTACTGAAACGGTTTTACATGGATGGAGCACATCCTTTAAGTGCTCCGATGGTTGTTCGATCACTTGATGTGAATAAAGATCCATTCCGACCGCAAGAAAGGAATGAAGAGCTACTTGGTCCTGAAGTACCATATCTTAGTGCAATTGGCACACTAATGTACCTTGCAAATACTACAAGGCCTGACATAACCTTTTCAGTTAATGTCTTAGCAAGGTATAGCTCGGCTCCCACAAGGAGACATTGGAATGGGATCAAACATATATTGCGGTACCTAAAATGGACTACCGATATGGGCTTATTTTATAGCAATAATTGCAGTCCTGATCTTGTTGGCTATGCTGATGCTGGATATTTATCCGACCCACACGAGGCTCGATCTCAAACAGGTTATGTGTTTACCTGTGGAGGCACCGCCATATCTTGGCAATCGACTAAGCAATCAATTGTAGCTACTTCATCTAATCATGCCGATATAATCGCTATTCATGAGGCAAGTCGGGAGTGTGTGTGGTTGAGGTCTATAATACATCATATTCAAGACAAATGTGGTTTGAAGTGTAACAAACTACCCACGACTTTGTATGAAGACAATGCAGCATGTATAGCTCAATTGAAGGGAGGATTCATAAAAGGAGATAGAACAAAACGTATTTCACCAAAGTTATTTTTCACACATGATCTTCAAAAGAATGGTGATATCAATGTGCAACAGATTCGTTCAAGCGATAATATTGCTGATTTGTTCACAAAATCTCTGCCAACGTAAACCTTCAAGAAGCTGGTTCACAAGATCGGAATGCGAAGACTCAAGGATATGAATTGATGCTCTTTTCAGGGGGAGTTAATGCGCGTTGCACTCTTTTTCCCTTACAAGGTTTTGTCCCAATGGGTTTTCCTTGCAAGGTTTTTAACGAGGCAACCAATAGGCGCATATTCAAACATGTGTACTCTTTTTCCTTTTCTATAATTTTTCCCATTGGGTTTTGTTTTAGTTAAGGTTTTAACGAGGCACATTATTGAATAGACATTCAAGGGGGAGTGTTATAAATAGAACTCTAATTGGAGTGAATGTCTATCTTATAGAAGAGTTTTACTTTGAGGCTAAGTCTTTTCTATGCCTATAAATAGAGGGGTCTTACCCTATTGTAAATCATCCCTAAGTATCAATAAGAATACTCCTCTCTCTACTTTTCTCTCTATTGTTCTTGTTCTTGTATTATTGTTCTTGTTCTTATATTATTTCATAACACCTTTCTTAAAAACGTGCACAGTTTTATATACTACGAGATGGAGGGATCAGAGTTGAATTCTTTTTATGCCCAAGACTAAAATCCAAGATCTTTAATTAATTAAGCGTTAAAAAGTTCCTATTTCCTTGGTCAATCCTTAGTTATATAGCAGCTTTTTTTTTTAAAAGTTAGTACTGTAGTTAGTTACTTCACCCACCCACCCTCTCTAGCTCTATCTCTTTTCTCTTCCCTTCACTTTTCTCTCTATTATTATTGGAAATTTGAAATGACTTGATTCTCTAGACCTCCTACTGTTAGTACTTTTGTAGCTTTAACTTTTTAGTTATAGTTTTGGTGGAGATCTAAGAAGATATTTGCCTAAATGATATTTTCTTTGATCCATAATAAGTAACTTTTTATTTTTTTGTGGTTCTATTGCGGTCAAAAACATTTAGGTAAGTGCATATGATCGTCAAGTAATAAAGTAGTGAGTAGAGTATCGTTCCCACGAAAACTTGTGATTAACTATTGACTGACTCAAACTCAATTAACTTATCGATTCAAGAGATTTATCCAAAATAGATAATTTAATATTTTACTACCTAAAAATATCAAATAGTGAAATAACTAGAAAAATCAACCAAACAAATAGCAATTTCGAATAACAATCAGTAGGAGAAAATATTCCCAGGGTCACTGGCTAGATAACAATCGAATTGCGTTTTTATCTTAAAATGACTAATTGATTTATATGGATTGTTGATTAACATGGTTGATATTACTCATAAGAATCTGTCGAGTCCTTACTCGCCTATTCAAGTTAACTTAATGCCTACATGTCTATGGAATTAAGGTTAACAAGAATGCATTTATAATTCCTATATTTCAACCAAGCAAGGCAATTAGGTATATGTCTAGCCTAATTGCGAATCTGTTCCCTGATGCCCATGTTCAAGAACTTGCTTTATTTAACTCTATATGCAATCTAGAGTTCCCACTTTCGAGCTCAACTCTAGATTCGTAGATAGTATTTTACTGTTAGCTACTCAGCAAAATAATTAAAAGCAAAATTAAATAAAAAAAACCCAATATGATAAAATCAACTTCGTCAAATTAAACTTCGAACATTAACATTCATGTTTTACCCATGCCCCAGAACAATAAGGTTTAGCCACTCATGATAATAAAAAACAATCTCATAAGTTTTGAATAATTAAAAATACTAGAAAAAATGAAGAATTCCGAGATGTTATTGCTCCACAATATTTCTTACATGTGTTTTTGCTCCAAGGTGCGTCTCCCTTCTTCATCAATAGGTTTTGTCATATTTTTATACGTATTTGGTAGGTCTAGGGTCGAAATAAACTTGTACCAGGCGAAATAGGACACATTTCACGTCACTGGCGCCCAAATATTTCGGCATGCTGTCTCCAGCACCACGTGTGGCGCCAGGCGCTGCCTGTGGCGCCCAAATGACCCTTTTTTGATTTTTTATTCGTTTTAGCTTCAAACCTTCCATGTTTTTCCTCCACTTGCTCCCGAATCATTCCTACAAGTAATAGTACTTCACATTAATATAATTCATTGCATTTAATAGCCCAACTTTATGAAACATGAGTAGAATATGAGGCGATATACATAAAAAATATATACTTTAAGCCAAATATTAACACACCACACTTAGACTCTTGCTCGTCCTCGAGCACTGGGACAATCTATAAACCCCCAATTACATACAAAATTCACTCATAAAGGAGCACTATAACTCTTAATCACACATTATACCCTTGGCCACAATCAATACTGGCACACAAGCATGAACACACAAAAACTCATTTTCTTCCCATTTAAGCATACCCGAATATAGAATTTCAATTCAATAGTTTTCAATTACCTATTTATCTCCACTCAACCTCCACAATTGACTTGCAACCACTAAACACCCTCAATTCATGCACTTACCCAATGGGCCCTTTTTTTTTCTTTGTCTTCTCTCTTTTTTTTCACACACTCCATACATTAAATTTCATCGGCTAATGACTTTTAATTTCAACTTTAGTGCATCAATGGGCCCTTCCATGGTTCCACTCGAAAACTACTCCCCAATATCTCACCTTACTTCTTTTAGTGACTAAGTTCCTTAGAAGGTAAAGGTTCAATCAATGTCAAATTAAGAATAAAATAGGGGTATGGCTTGTAATGTGAGTGCCAAAAGAAAGGTCTATAGGCTCAAAGCGGCTAGCAACGAAAAATTTTATTTTTACATGATAAGCACGTTCATGATCAAGCAAGAAAATGCCTACATCATCTCCTAGATTAGCACAACTTACAACTTCGCTTCAATTAACACACGGGGCAAGTTCTAGACTACACAGAATAGCATAGAAAATCACGAATCCTTACACACACATTGCACATGAGTCAATCAAGACGGTTCTTTTCAACTCTCAAGTCAAGCAAGCACAATTAAATGAGAAATTTAAGAAACATTACACTATGTGGCATACAGGTTAAACAACTGAGAGAGAGCGTCACAAAATAGGTTATTTACTTTACTTAGGCTTTTTAATTCAAACCAAATACATGGGAAGATAGAGTGTATGTCATAGCCTAATGTACCAGCTGTTGGAAATCATGTATATCTATGATATGTGCGATTTGGTTGTATGAGCATGATTTTCAGGTATAGGTTTTGATGAATGACAAACAATGAAGTCAAGTGTCAAACAACGATATAATATGACAATCAATCAAATGGCGAGAAGCATACTGATGACAGAATTGCATGAACGAGCCAAAGAGTTCAAGACCAAAGACCCAAGACGTAGGTCGTTTGGTAGAACCAATGTAAGGACAACGTTTAAGTTATCTTATCCTTTGGCTCAACATTAGGTCATCATAAACATGCATAAAATATTTTATTAAATCATATTTTTCATAAACATGCATCTTTGTGTTAAAACAAAATGATGTTAAAGTTTTTAAACATGTCTTCTAAATCTGGACCTAAACAATCGATTATATGCTCCTTACAATCGATTGTGTTTTTCAAAATAGCAAACAATCGATTATACAGTTTTAACAATCGATTGTATTAAGACAGTGTGATCTGAAGTTTTTCAAAATAGCAAATAATCGATTGTCTACTTTTAACAATCGATTATTTTGAGACAGTGTGCAACCGAAGTTTTTAAACATCTAAACAACCGATTGTTTTTCTCATACAATCGATTATATTCATAAACAATCGATTGTCATTTTCATACAATCGATTATATTTTGACCGTTCCCACAGAATCCTAAATTGATTTTTGAACGTTGAAAACAATCGATTATTTAGTCCATACAATCAATTGTTTAGCCTAAAATCAGGAATCTGTCTTTTGAACGTTGGTCAAACAATTGATTGTCTACTCCAAACAATCGATTGTCTGAGCACAGAATCAGGGATTTTATTTATCAATTAAGCAACGGTCAGCACCACTTTTTCACCTATAAAAAGAGGTCTTTTGAGCTGATTTTAAACACACAACTCCTGCATATATTGATATACATATTGATCATTTTCAAGCATCATTTTAGAGCTTTTGTTGAGCCATTTGATAGACAACTTTGTGTTGTTCATAGAGCTTATTTTGTTTCTCTTTATCCACTCTATTGAGAGAGTATTTGTTGTAAAAGAGAGTTGTTTGAGAAGAACATATCTTCTCATTTGTCGGGTTTGCTAAGTACCCAAAGTCTTAGTGGTTGAAGTCTTAAGGTGCGGTATCCTTGAGCAAGTGTAACGGTTTGTTGAGCACCCGTAAGCTTAACGAAGTTAGTGGAAATCTCGAGAGAGTCTCTCGGGGACTGGACTAGCCACGGGTTGTGGTGAACCAGGATATATCGGTGCGTTCGTTCTTATTTATTTACTTATCGCACTTATTTATTTCCTGCAATTTTTAAATTCCGCAAGTTTACGCTAATTTTTATTATAACGCTATTCACCCCCCCCTCTAGCGTTAAGCGTATTATCTAACACCAGCATCAACCATGTTAATGAGTATCTCTGAACGACTGAGTTTCTTCCTAAACTACTCCTAAAACAAAATTAAAGTGCCTCGTTCGAGCTACATCCTTGGAAAAGAATCGCCACCCTAAGAAAAATCAAGGAATACTACCTAGCTATTCTAAAAAAAATTAAAAATAAAATAAAGCAAACAAAAATCTTTTTGGTATTTTTTAATCGGACTTTTATCCCTTAAGAAAATTGTCCAAAAGATCCATCGTCGGGAAAAGTCCGAGCTTTTTCAAATTTTCCTTTTCAACTAATGCTACACTAGAACGACTGAAAGAAACAAAACATATCAAGTTCATACAAAATATACAACTACAGCACATGTAGTATTCCTCCCACCCTACGCTTGAACTATGCATAGTCCTCGATGCAAATAAAAATGAAAAACAGAGTAGGGTGAAAAAAAACTCCCTGTCACTCAGAGTCCACTCCCCCCAGCAGCGCTAGGGTCATCATTATCTGGTCCGAAAGGCACCAATATCACGGGCCCTGTAGCATCATCGCCATCCTCATCCTCAGTATCCGAGTCTTTTGGAGAGTTGATGTCCTCAGACGAGTGAACGTGGCTGCCAGGAGCAATCCCCAGCAATTCCTTGGATGTACTGGACAAATCATCCCGCAAATGCATACGATCCGCATCTGTAATGCCAACCCTGCTCATGATTAAGTTTAAAGTGTTATAAATGTACCTATTAAACTTCTCCTCTCGCTCCATCTGAGCAGCGGGAGTGAGTCTGGACGATGTCTCTACCATAGATATGATGTCCATAAGTCCTGATGGCGCCTCCACCACCTCATCTTGTCAAGGGTACTCTGGCACTCTGTGAAACATCATATACTAAGTAAGTAAATTGCTGAAGAAAAATCGCCAAATGTATCACCCAAACCTTGTGCGGGCTATCTCATTGAGCATGATCTAAGCGACATTAATTGGTCGACCGATCATCAAGGAGAAGATGGGACACACTCTAGCTCAAGTGGAATCATTGCTATGCTCCACCGGCGTTAGTCTTGCCTGCACAAAGTTTTGCCATACTTTGATAGCATTGTTGAAGTCTGAGCGAACCATAGAGAGGTGTATGTTACCCTGCTTTTGTATCCACTTGGCATTGGAATCAACTCCCCAAAGAGTGTGATTGATTAGCTCATATTTCGGCCTTCGGATCAAGGATTGGAATCTCATAGGGTCGGCATTCTCCACCCCCAAATAGTCACACAAATACTCCCTCCTCAGTGGCACATCCTTTCCCCGTACACATGAAGTACATCTTTGGTAATTCCAGTTAGCATACAGCTCTCGTACCATGCTCAGATTTGCGAGCCCCGGTCATTCCAAGAACTTTTCCATCTTTAGAGCTTGCAGCCTGTCAAGTATTTCCGAGAATTTCCTCTCTAAGATTGCGGTATTAATCCCCATCTCAGAAACGTACCGACCAGACGACATGAAGTTTCTGTGCCAAGAAATAGCTTTATCATTGATCAAATCCAAAAGAGGCCTTGGCCTTGTTGGCACAGGCTGATATCCCTCAGCGAATTGCTTGCTTTTGGGCTACCGTGAAGAGCTTTTACCTTGCTTGCGCTTTTTGGTCGCCAGAGAGATGGTGGAGGACTTTCCAATTACTTTTCCCTTGCTAGTACTATCCCGAGCCATAGTATCCTACAACACAAGTAAACATGACTATGAGAATGGTTCAAGAAATATGACTAAGATTGTCGTGCAAGTCATGAAATGACCCCACACTTAAAATCGAAGGCACAAGTAGAAGTGTTGCACCTCAAAGCTATGGGTACTCAAGACTTCCCCAAGCTACACAATAATGATTGATCATGGCAATGTGAATTCACCATAAGGTAAGCAAAAGGCATATGGTATGCACCTTTCACAAATATTAGACTATACTAAACTAGTCTAACTTACAAGATTCTACAACATGCAACATATAAAAGCAATGGTGTAAGATGTTCGTCATCAAAGCCACATGCTCTATGTAACGAACCGATCGGTCATTTTGAGCTCTAGTACACCGTTCAGCAGTCTGAGGACATGAGCAACTTTATATCAGGTGTTATTACTTGTACGCGTGGTCGGAATTGAATATTGGGAAGTTTAGATTTGATTTGGAAAGAGAATTCTCATTTCGGAAGCTTTAAGTTGAAATAATTAACTAATATTGGGTTTTAGATTAAACGACCACGGAATCTAGATCTGAAGGTTCCATCAGGTTCATATGATGATTTCGCACTTGGGCGTATGCCCGGATTGGGTTTTAGATAACCCGAGAGCGTTTTGGCACCTATTGTGGAAGTTAGCATTTTAGAAGGAATTGCATAAGTTTGGCTTGAAGTGCTATTCAGTGTTATCGATGTCCTTTTGGGATTCCGAGTCTGGGAGTAGTTTTGTATGCTAATTTTGGAGTTGGTAGCGCGATCAGAAGTGAATACGGAGGTCCATAGGTCATTTTGGAGCCATTTGGCTAAAGAGAGAAATTGAAGGTTTTTGGAGAAATTCGACCGGAAGTGGACTTTTTTATATCGGGTTCGGATTCCGATTCTGGAAGTTGGAGCAGGTCCATAATGTCAAATATGACTTGTGTAAAAAATTTGAAGTCAATCAACCGTGATTTAATAGGTTTTGGCATCGAAAGTAAAAGTTTGAAGTTCTAAAGTTCATAAAGCTTGAATTAGAGGTTGATTCATGATTTTAGCATTGTTTGGTATGATTTGAGGCTTCGAGCATGTATGTGTTATGTTATGGAGTGGGTTGGTGTGATTGGACGGGGTCCCAGGGACCTCGGGTGTGTTTCGAGTTGTATCGCGCTCTTATTTGATGTTTCAACGTCGTTTATTTGGACATAAAGGGTACCATATTAAGCACATGAGCTCCAAATTAAGTTTTTATTGAACCATTAGATCCATATCATAATTATGGAGCCATAGCAAAAATAATCTTCGAACTTGGACATCATATGAGAGAGTTATGCTCATTGCTGTCATAATCGCAGATGCGGCCATTTTTCTGCACACGCGGTCATTTTTCTGCAGATGCGAAAAGTGCTGGAGACAGTGGGGTTCTTTTAAAAATCGAAGTTTGGCTCATTTTCACTTCATTTCTTCCATGGGAGCTGATTTTGGAGCAACTATGAAGTGCCATTTTTATCATCAAGCATGAGGTAAGTTATCTCTACTAGTTTTGAGTATACAAGGTTTATATATGGATTTAGACATGAAAAAATGTAGAAAACTTGGGGTTTGAGGGAAAACATAGAAAACTAGTATTCTTGGATTTTGACCACGATTTTGGGTATGGAATTTAGAGAAAATCATATATTTGAGTTCGTGAGGCTATGGGTAAACTTTATCTTCAAAAAATTTCGGATTCCGGGCACGTGGTCCCGAGGGCATTTCTGTCAACTTTTTTATCGGGGTTAGAAATTGTTATAAATTGGATTATAATGAGTATCTTAGCATATATTAATGGGTATACATAATTATTGGCTAGTTTTGGTGAGTTGTGCATCGATTCGAGTCTTCGAAAGGGCGTGGAATGCCGGTTGTGGATCTTTAGAGCGAGGTATGTCTTCTTTCTATCTTTGTAAGAGGGAATTTTCCCCATAGGAATAATTATTTAGTAATTGCTGCTAAATGTGGGGGCTACATACGCACTAGGTGACGAGAGTCCGTACGTAGCTATTATTATGTTAATTGTCTGGGTAGTTTAGGACCCACATCATGCTTTATCTATGAAAATCCCTATACTGTCTTGCTAATATGATCAGTTAGGATATACTAGAGACTTGAAAGAGAATAGGAGCGAACTTGTATACTTGTTGAACTCTTAAATGACATTATTGAATATTAATGTGCCTTCGTGTGTATTTTTGATATTGCTTGTTATTTGTGGATCGGATCGGTCACCTCGGCATGAATAGGTGCATCTATAGGGGCGTCATCGACACTCGGCAAGTGCTCAGTTGATTTCTGTTCGATCGGACCGTCGCCTCGGCATAATATGCACATCTTGCATTTCTTAACTTGAAACATATTGAAGTTGATATTGCCTTTTATGGCTGCTATAAACTAATAAAGATAATGAAAAGTGAATCTTATAAGTTTCCTTATTATTTGAGAAGGTGTTACCTGTTTCCTGTTATATGAGTAAAAATTTCTAGATAAATCCATGTTTCCTCCCATCTTCACCATATTATTATTTGACCACGAGCAAGTGTTAAAGTCGACCTCTTGTCTCTACTTCCTCGAGATTAGATGGGATACTTGGTGAGTACACATTGTTTTCGTACTCATACTACACTTGTTGTGCATTTTTATTTCACAGGTTTATATGTGGCTTAGTGGCATAGCAGCATGGTTGATACGTAGAATTAGGTGATTTGTATTTATCGAGATGATCACAGTCAGCAGAGTCTCTTTCAGAGTATTGTATTGTATTTCCATTTCTGTCCACTTGTATTCTAGACAGTTATTGTACTTTATTCGATTCCTTAGTAATTGCTCACGTACTTTTAAAACCGGGTTTTGGGATGTATTGGGGTTCATTCAGAAATTTTAAAAGCTTTTTAAATATTTCATTATTCATTCGGAGGAATATACTGAGTATTTTCTTAATCGTATAAAAGAAGTGTTTTCAAAATAGTTAAAACAAGAAACTAATTAAGTATTTCAGTTGGCTTGCCTGAAAGCGGTGTCCGCCGCCACCACGACCCTTAGTGGATTAGGGGTCGTGACACCCTAGCATGTAAAAGAATCCCTATATACCCCACACTTGGCTCGAGTGCATACACAATTGCATCCGGGTACTCAAGCTTCACCGGTGCACGAAAAATCCTCTTTTAAGCATTTAATCAAACATAATGTGAGCATGAAGTGTGTTCTTACAATTCAACAATGGTGGAACATGGTGTCCCTCCCAATTTTTAACGAAGTAGAGTGAATTCTAGTTTACTACTCCGGATACACATTAAACACACAATTTTCGACCAAAACACATCACCCACCATATAGATTTCATAAGAACTATATGGTGAAAACTATGGGGAATTTGGGGCTCATGGGAATGGGATTATGTTTGTCTATTAGTTAAAACACAACAAAAATTAGAAAAGGAGATGAAGAGCATACCTGTAGACTAGAGAAAACTAGCAAAAGAGAAAGAAAGAATTAGAGCAATTTATTGTGAAGATGATGAGAGGAATTGACAGAAGCAGTGCTTCTTCAGACTTTAAAAATTCTTGGGTTTTTATTTTTTGTGTGGGTGGGTTTGGGAAGGTATATGGGTATGCGTATGAGTGTAAATGGGTATTTGGGTTGGGTTTAATGGACATAGGTAAGAATATTATAATTAACAAAAACGAGGAAAAAAAACATACCTAAATCCCCAGCTAGGCGCCTGGTGCTCTGCCTGGCGCTGGTGCTTTGGAATTCACTGGTTTTGGCGCCCAACAAAGATTGGGTTGCCTCCCAACGAGAGCCCGATTTAACGTCGCGGCACGACTTAACACATTTTTAAGCGTCTGCCAAGTCTACTGAGGTCTTGTGACGTGCAATGTCACCACCCTAATAATGTTTTATCCTCTAGCTATTTACCAAGAAGGTACCTCTTGAGCTAATATCCCGCAATTCCACAGCTCCATGAGGCCTCACACTTACCACACCAAAAGTACCTGACCAACGGGACTTAAGCTTTCCAAGAAAAAGCTTCAACCTCAAATTGAACAAAAGAACCTCTTGCCTCGGCTCAAACTCTCGATGTTTTATGTGCTTTTCATGCCACCTCTTAGTCTTTTCTTTATTAAACTTTGCATTCTCATATGCGTGCAATCAAAACTCATCAAACTAGTTGAGTTGTAGCAACCTCTTCTCACCAACTAAGTCCATATCCATATTCAGTTTTTTAATTGCCCAATAGGCCTTGTGTTAAAGCTCGACGAGCAAGTGACATGCCTTCCCATAAACTAATTAATACGGAGAAGTACCTATAAAAGTCTTGTATACAGTTCGATATGCCCATAAAGCGTTGTCTAGCTTCCTGGCAGTCTTTTCTATTTCCACTTACTGTTTTCTCTGGAATTTGATTTACCTCTCTGTTTGAAACTTCTATTTGACCACTAGTTTGGGGGTGATAGGCAATGGAGACCTTGTGCTTAACTCCATATTTTGCAAGAACATTATTTAGCAATTTTTTGTAGAAGTGAGTTCTTCCATCGCTTATCAACACTCTAGGCGTACCAAAGCATGTGAAGATGTTTTTCTTTACAAAGCTCACCACTACCTTTGCATTATTAGTGGGAAGAGCAATGGCCTCCACCCACTTAGACACGTAATCGACCGCCACTAAGATGTACCTATAAACATTATTCTAATATGGGAATGATCCCATGAAATCGATCCCCGAAACATCAAATGTCTCTACCGCCAGTATATTCTTCAAAGGCATCTCATGGTTCTTAGTGATTATTCTTGTTCTTTGGCATCTGTCATACATATTAACAAAGGCATGTTCATCCATAAACAATTTTGGCTAATAAAAACCTGATTGTAGAACTTTCTAGGCGGTTCTATCTCCACAATGATGTCCTCCATATGGCGAAGCATGACCGTCATGCAATATTGCATTCATCTCTTCCTCAGGAACACATCTTCGCACCAATTGATCTGCACATAGCCTGTATTAGAATGGTTCGTCCCACATGCAGAGCGTCACATAATGTAGGAACCTTCTTCTATTATCGGGTGTTAATTCTGGTGGTGTCACCCCACTTGCAATAAAATTTACATAATCTGCATACCATAGGTCTACACTTAAGGTGATTGCCAATAACTGCTCATTAGGAAATCTTTCTTTGATTGACCCCCCTTCAGCTACATGGCTCCGATTTTCTAATCTGGACAAGTGATCAACCACTTGATTCTTTGTCCCTTTTCGATCTCGGATCTCTAAGTCAATCTCTTACAAGAGGAGGACCCAACGAATCAGCGTCGGCTTGGCATCTTTTTTTTTTAACAAATATCTGATAGTTAAATGATTTATTTAAATGATGACTTTGGTCCCTACTAGATATGATCTGAACTTGTCAAACACCCACACCACTGCAAGCAACTCTTTTTCAATAACTTTGTAGTTCATCTAGGCTGGATTCAGAGTTTTGCTCGCATAGTAGATGGAGTGAAAGATTTTATTTCTCTTTTGCCTCAAAACAGCTCCAATGGCTATGTCACTTGCATCGCACATCAACTCAAATTGTTGCTCCCAATCCGGAGCAATAATAATTGGTAAAGTCATTAACATTCCCTTAAGCTCCTCAAATGCTTTCAGACAGGCATCATCAAATTTGAAAGAGACATCTTTTTCAAGCAGCCCGCACAAGGTAGAGGAAATTTTGAAAAAATCTTTAATGAAACGACGATAAAAACCTGCATGGCCCAAGAAATTGTGAATGCCTTTGATGGACACCGGTGGGGGAAATTTTTCAAGCACCTCCACCTTCGCTTTGTCAACCTACAAACCATTTTTGGACACCTTATGCCCCAAGACAATACCTTCACGTACCATGAAATGACACTTTTCCCAGTTTAGCACCAGGTTCGTCTCTTCACATCTAGCAAGCACTTTATCAGATTTTATTAAATAGTTATCAAAAGAGCACCCAAACACGGAAAAATAATCCATGAACACTTATACAAATCTTTCAACCATGTCAGTAAAAATAGTCATCATACTCCTTTGAAAAGTCGCAGGTGCATTACAGAGACCAAATGACATTCTCTTGAACACATATGTGGCATACAGACATGTAAATATGATTTTCTCTTGGTCATCTGGGGCTATAGCAATCTGATTATACCCCGAATAACCATCTAAAAACAAGTATTCCTGGGCATCTAATCAATCAAGCATTTGATTAATAAAGGGAGAGGGAAGTGGTCCTTTTGGGTGTCATTGTTTAATTTTCTATAATCTATGCAAATCCTCCACCTAGTGATAGTTCTTATGGGAATTAAGTCATTATTTCATTAAACACTATTGTCATCTCCCCTTTCTTAGGTACACGTTGAACGGGGCTTACACATTTCCTATCCGAGATTGGAAATACAATACTTGCATCAAGCCGCTTAATCACTTCTTTTCTTACCATCTCATGTATGATTGGATTTAGTTGGCGTTGTTGCTCTATACTTGGCTTGTGTCCATCCTCCATGAGAATTTTATGCATGCAAAAAGCTGGACTAATGCCCTTAATGTCAGACATTGTCCACCCAAATGCTCTCTTGTGCTCACGTAGCACTCTCAACAGCTTCTCTTCTTGCAATATCGACAAGTCAGAAGAAACAATAACAGGTAAAGTGTCAGAGTCACCCAAATAACTGAAGGTGAGGAGGCAGGGGTTTAAGCTCCAACTTTGGAGACTCCTCATTGATGGCTTTGGAGGAGGCCCATCCGGCCCATTCAGGGGCTCAAAGGGGTGTATCCCCTGCATGAAAGCACAAGATGTATCTAGAATATGCATCATCTCCTCAATCTCATCATCAATCACCAGGCTATCGAACAACATAAGTGCTTTCTATAGAGAGTCGTCTAGATATACACTCATGTCAAGAATTGCTCATCCGCCTCAACAACAGATATCATTGAGAGCTTCTCATAATGGGCGGAAAGTTGGATTACTTTGTAGATGTTAAATACTGCTTCCTCATCATCGACTCTCAAAATCATTTTTCCCTCTCTCACTTTATTAATTGTATCACTCGTAGACAAGATAGGTCGCCCCAATATGATTGAAACCAGTTCATGAGCCTCATAATCTAATATAATGAAGTCCGCAGGGAATATGAACTTCCCAATTTGCAGCAATACATCTTCAGTCACTCCCTCAAGGTGTGCTATAGACCTGTCAGCCAGCTGCAACATCACAGTAGTTGGTCTTGGAGCTCTCAGACTCAACTTCTTAAACAAGGATAAGGGCATCTGATTTATGCTCGCCCCCAAATCGCAAAGAGCACGACCCACATCAATATTACCAATTCGCACTGGGATGGTGAAGCTGCAGGACCCTTAAGCTTTTGAGGGAGCTTGTTTTGGACCATTGAAGTGCACTCCTCAGTAAGTGCAACTGTCTCAAATTCAGTCAATATTCTTTTGTGAGCCACTATATCTTTTATGTACTTAGCATACTTTGGAATTTCACAAAGGACATCAATGAGTGGAATATTTAATTGAACCTGGCTCAACAGAGAGAGAAATTTGTTGAACATATGATCATCATTCTTTTTCTGCAATCTCTAGGGGGAAAGGTGGTGGTGGCCTTAAAACCTCTGTGAGCATGTGATTTTTACCTAACTTAAAATCACTCCTATAAACTCGTAAGATTAGGATTTTTCTTTATCTATGTGATTCTTAGAATTTAATTGCATAATTATGTGTTTTATTGCATGTTGAGTGCATTTTAATTCATAAAAAATAAAAAAAATTATTGTGAATTTGCATTTAGGATTTATTTTTATATTTTTTATCAATTAGGTGCTCTATTAAGATAAAAGAAGACCACAAAATTGGTTCATTTGGTATTATTGTCTTTAAACTTTGAATTTGAGGATTATTTAATTTTCATAAATCATGTGACTAGTAATTAGGCTAATTTAGTAATAGAGTTAAGGAATTAATTTGGGTTTTAGTTTAATTTGGAAAATAATTTAAAAAAAATCAGAAATAAATCAGAAAAGAATGAGATTGGAAAATTAGTCTTGATTGAGAGACCAATTTGGGCCAATTTTAATTAAAACCAACCCAAAAAATCACCCAACTCAGGCCCAATCATTCAGCTAGCCCGATCCACTCCCAGACCAATCAAAACGACGTCGTTTGATGGTCGAATAATCCTGACCGTCCATCATCTATCATCCAACGGCTCACGTTGAGTCTTGCTTTTGAAATAAAATGGTCCAAACACTGTGTAATGACCTTAGAGACACAACTAGTCTTCCTCGTAAAAATATACTGACAACCTCCGAACCGCCCTAACGCCACTGACGGCCTGAAATCACCGCCGGCCTGAAATCGTCACCGGCGGCGGCGTAACCCTAATTCCTCCCAAATTTACACCATAGAACCCCTCACTCTCCTTTTCCCAATCTCATAAAGATCACCCCTCAAATCACCACCAAACTGCTCGAATATTCGTTTAAAACACGGCAGCTCCGCCGTCTACGGGGGCGGTCGCTGGAAAAACTCCTCTAAATAAACACCAATGAACCTCCTCACCCTCCTTGCCCCAACCTTACCATTGGCTACCCTCAAACATGGCTACAACTCGTCAAATATGTGCCTGAAGATGTCAACTCTACCATGCATGGCGGTGGCTGCCATACAATACCTTTCAAACACCACACCCTACCCTCATCTAGCCCTCATCCACCCAAAAGCCCATCTAAGTTCACTCAAATGGTCCTAGAATTCCTCCAGTGTCGGCACCAACCAATTTAAGTTAAGTCCAAGATTGGAAATCACTCGATGATTTAAATTGACTCCGATAGTACTAGACTGAAGAAACCTTATAAGTCCACCTGTTTCTTTTAGTTTTGTTTTGTTTCTCTTGTGTCTATGGTTGTCTGCCTGTTTTGAGAAAATTAAGGCTGATAGTTCAAATGTTAAATGATTTTGGCAAAAATCTCAAATGTGTTAGGCTTATTGTATGATTCATGAAAATTAAGTGATAGCATGGTTGTTTTTCTGAAAATCAACTCCTGTGAAAAATTAACAAGTCTTTTGCTTACATAATTAGAATGTTCAAATTTGTTAAGCAATCCAGGTGTCTTGTTTAAATTATTTGCCTAATTCATGGAATAAGTGAGTCCATTTTTCTCTCTTTCGTTTTTTATTTTGTTTTTCTGCTTGTGTTAGTAAGCTGTTTAAGTTTATGCCATGACAATGTAAAATTAATTGGTCTTAACAAATCCCATACCTGTCATCTTTGGTTTAATTACTGAATGGTTGTTAATGGAATTGGGTGATAGATTTTGTTTGATGCCAGCAATACCATGCTTGACCTCTCAAATTGAATGCAAGTAGAAAAAGGTCTGGACTGTTCTGATAATTGTTCATTAGTGTTAATGATTTCCTGGTCATTTTAAGTTCACAAAGGCGATTAATGACTAGCATTTTTTGAAAAAACAATTGCTAAGTTTTGAATAAACTGTATTGAGTTTGAATTTCTAAATTTGGATTGTTTGTCTTTGAGTAAGTGTTATTTGGGTTGGTTATAGCTGTTAGGATTAGGAAATTAGTCTTAGGAGTTAATTTTGACACCAAATAGATAATTTAAGGGTAGCATAGGATTTGTACAGTCATTTCTGATAATTTTAAGGCTATTAAGGGAAATATGGACTTTTCAGGTTGTTAGTGGTAATATTGGAACAAACAAGGGTAATATAGGTAGCATCTAAAGGATAGAAAATGATTGAAGTATTTAGACCCTTCTAGAAGGGGTCTCTAATACAAAATCAACAATTTTGCTGCAATAACTTGGGAAACAAGTCATGGAATGAGGGTTCAAATAAGTAATATCTGGAAATTAAAGAGGGACTTAAGGGCAAAGCACAATAAAAATGATGCCCCAGTTCTTGGCTATAAAAAGGGGTTAAAATCACTCAAAAAGGGATTGGAAAATATGGAAAGAGCATCTCTATAACTCTCTTATAACTTTGAAGCTAAAATCCCAGAAATTGCTACTATTCCATTACTCGTTATAGTAGCCTTTGATCACATCATGTTTGGAGACCATTTTTGCCTCAGTTAGTATGGAAACAATCGAGTTTGGCTGATAGAAATTTGGTTCTGAAGTTGCTATAGTCCTAGCTTGTTTTAAATCTCATTATTTCACTATTGCATTACTTTCCTGGGGTTTGAAAGTTGAAATCTGAGGTTTTTGGGGTTTTCTATTGGTCTTTTGGGGTATACATCTTGGTATAAGATGTCTCTGTTGTTGCATTGTTGTGGCTTAATCTGTTGACCTCCATTTTTTCTATTGCATTGTGATTCCCAGGTACAGTTGATGCAAATGTAGAAATTCAGTTGATATTTGAGATGAAGTCAGCTGCAAAATTTTGCTATAAATTTGTTGTCTATTGTTCTTACATTTTCAGTAGATTCCTTGATTTAGTTAAGTTTTCTGAATGTAAATAAACCTGGAACTGCTTGGACTGTTAAGTTAGTTATATGATTATTGTTAGTATGTGTAATTTTGTTCTAGGTTTCCTAAGTTTTGGATAAATTTGAGAATGATTTGTACTGTTAAATTAGTTATACGATTATTGTTAGTATGTGTAATTTCTTTCCAGGTTTCCGAAGTGTTGGATAAATTTGAGAAGGATAGATGATTTGTGTTGAATGAATTTGAGTTGGATAGATAATTTGTTTACACCCATTTTTGTGATACAAGCTGGCAGTAACAACTATGTATGCAACACCAAGCCTTCTTGGGCCGGCTGGGCTACATGGAAAACCATGATTCAGTTGTTTAACATCTTTGTTTAGGTCCACGATAAGGCCCAAAATATGGTAACACATAATGGCCCACTTCAATTGAGGCTCAAGTAAGAGGGTCGCTCATGGACCCAAAGTTTGGACTGCTAAGCTGGCTTCGTTGAGGCTCAGCTGTTACATAAATTCAGTCCACTCAGATATGGTATCTTGTAGTTATTTTGTTTTTTTAGGATCACGACCAGTAGCAAAAAGTCCTTTAGTCACCTCTTTTTATAAAAAATTTCGAGTTTAATATACATAGAAAGTTCGAGATGTTAGAAAACACGCTTAACGCTAGAGGGGGGTGAATAGCGTTATAATTAAAAATAGCGTAAACTTGCGGAATTTAAAAATTACAGGAATGAAATAAGTGCGATAAGTAGATAATAAGGAACGAACGCATTGATGTATCCTGGTTCACCATAACCCGTGGCTAGTCCAGTCCCCGAGAGACTCTCTCGAGATTTCCACTATCTTCAAGCTTACGGGTGCTTAACAAACCGTTACAGTTGCTCAAGGATACCACACCTTAAGACTTCACTTGCTTGAGGATACCTCACCCCAAGACTTCAACCGCTAAGAACTTTGGGTACTTAGCAAACCCGACAAATGAGAAGATATGTTCTTCTCAAACAACTCTCTTTTACAATAAATACTCTCTCAATAGAGTGGATAAAGAGATACACAATAAGCTCTATGAACAACACAAAGTTGTCTATCAAATGGCTCAACAAAAGCTCTAAAATGATGCTTGAAAATGATCAATATGTATAACAATGTATGGAGGAGTTGTGTATTTAAAATCAGCTCAAAAGACCTCTTTTTATAGGTGAAAAAGTGGTGCTGACCGTTGCTTAATTAACAAATAAAATCCCTGGTTCTGTGCTCAAACAATCAATTTTTTGGAGTAGATAATCGATTGTTTGACCAACGTTCAAAAGAAAGATTCCTGATTTTAGGCTAAACAATCGATTGTATGGACTAAATAATCGATTGTATTCAACGTTCAAAAATCAATTTAGGATTCTGTGGGAACGGTCAAAATATAATCGATTGTATGAAAATGACAATCGATTGTTCATGAATATAATTGATTGTATGACAAAAATAAACGATTGTTTAGATGTTTAAAAACTTCGGTTGCACACTGTCTAAAAATAATCGATTGTTAAAAGTAGACAATCGATTGTTTGTTATTTTAAAAAACTTCTGATCACACTGTCTTAATACAATCGATTGTAGGATTCAAATAATCGATTGTTGAGGCCCAGATTTAAAAGACATGTTTAAAACCTTCAACATCATTTAGTTTTAACACAAAGATGCATGTTTATGATAAATGTGATTTAATAAAATATTTTATGCATGTTTATGATGACCTAATGTTGAGCCAAAGGATAAGATAACTTAAACGTTGTCCTTACATTGGTTCTACCAAACGACCTACGTCTTGGGTCTTCGGTCTTGAACTCTTTGGCTCGTTCATGCAATTCCGTCATCAGTATGCTTCTCGCCATTTGATTGATTGTCATATTATATCGTTGTTTGACACTTGACTTCATTGTTTGTTATTCATCAAAACCTATACCAGAAAATCATGCTCATACAACCAAAGCGCACATATCATAGATATACATGATTTCCAACAATTTCCCCATTTTTGATAATGACAAACAACGGAAGATATGCATATTGAATTCCCCCTAAATAGATGCTATACCTCAACATACAATTTATGCAACCAATTCAATTCAATATAATTCCCCCTTAATTGAATATTCCCCCTCAATTAAAGCATGCATATCGCCCATATTCTTCCCTCTTTTGGCATTAGCAAAAAAGAATATACCAAAAGTTATTTAAACTATTGACGATACCAATCGTTATAGACAAGATCATATAAAAAGTTAGTAAATGGCATACTAATAATAACGATCATTTTTCTCAACTGTGCCAATTGTTATTTAAACTAAAAATATTCATCAAAACATGAATCAATCATTTATTATAAAACCAATTGATACTAATTGTTATTCAAAAGTAAAACTTGTTAAAGCATGTATCAACCAAAACTGATATAGATTATTTGCACATATCAACTCATTGCATTTTTATTCAAAATACGATAACTAACCGACGTTCCCCCTTAATGCATTAAGGTTTCGTGCTTGGTGCATCCACTACAATATTGTAGTCTTCAAGCACACCTGCAAAAAGAACCTAAAAATAGGTTTTTGGTACCCAACTTGTTTTGGGTCCTTGGGGGTTAGGATAACAATAGTCATAATCAACACATAAATCTCTATGTTTAGCAAAACAAACGGGTGCAATGTGTCCTACCCGATTACAATAGTGACATATAACATTAGGATTGTGCATATGTCGAGGTTGAGCCAAATGCGTTCTAGGTGATCTAAAGTTGTTCCCCCTAGAAGCGTTGAATTTCCTAGAGTCATGTCTAGGTGGTCTAAAATTATTCATTCTAGACTCATTTATAAAATTTCTAGAGTTGTTTCTAGGTGGTCTAAAACAATTAATCTTAGACTCATTTGTGAGGTTCCTAGAATTCTTTCTAGATGGTCCGACCTCATTACTTTCATCCTTTTTAATATCTTCAATTTTAGGACTATCAACACTACGTGTTTCTAGTGCTTTCCTAAGTTCTGTGTTCTCGTATTAAAGAACTACAAGAAGAACAACTGGAACATTTATCAATAGAAGAGGCTTCATTCAATTCCTTGATTTTATTTTTAAAATCAACAATGTCATTTTTCAAAAATTTATTTTCTTTTTCTAAAACTTCAATTTTATTACTAAGAACATCATTTTCATTAGTCAATTTTTCAAAATCTATTTCTTTCAAAGAAGAGGATTTTTCAAACTCTTTTTCTTGTAAAGAAAGTGTTTTCTGAAAATCTGTTTCTTGCAAAGAAAGTGTTTTCTGCAAAGAAAGTGTTTTCTTCAATTCTATGATAGTTTTGGAAGCATTAACAAATTCACCATACAATTCATCATAGGCATTTTGTATTTCTTCAAACGAGTGAGAGTTAGAAGTACTTACCTTTTCTTCTTTGTTTGCCATAAGACACCGGGCAGTTGGTTCATCACACGAGCTGTCCGCTTCCTGAGGCGTACTTTCATAAGTGTCCTCAAGCTTGTCCCACATATCTTTAGCAGTTTTGCAGTGGGAAATTTTCCGATAGTCCTCTTGATTCAAAGCGCTATACAACATATTAATTGCCTTGGTATTGTATTCAATTACCATGGCTTCCCCAACTTTAGTCGTCATTTGCTCACCATACTTGATGATTTGCCATAGATAAAAGTTGTTTGATTTGATGAAGATTCTCATTCGATCTTTCCAATATGTGTAATTGCTTCCATCAAATATTGGAAGCAAAAAGGTAAAGTGACCTTCACCTATTCCTGCAAAAGCACTACTAGTAGAAGTCATAGAAGGATTCTCTCAAACTGTTAAGTCTTACAGAGAGTTAGGCTCTGATACCAATTGTTAGAAAATACGCTAACGCTAGAGGGGGGGTGAATAGCGTTATAATAAAAAACAGCGTAAACTTGCGGAATTTAAAAATTGCAGGAATGAAATAAGTGCGATAAGTAAATAATAAGGAACGAACGCACCGATGTATCCTGGTTCACCACAACCCGTGGCTAGTCCAGTCCCCGAGAGACTCTCTCGAGATTTCCACTATCTTCGTCAAGCTTACGGGTGCTTAACAAACCGTTACAGTTGCTCAAGGATACCACACCTTAAGACTTCACTTGCTTGAGGATACCTCACCCCAAGACTTCAACCACTAAGACTTTGGGTACTTAGTAAACCTGACAAATGAGAAGATATGTTCTTCTCAAACAACTCTCTATTACAACAAATACTCTCTCAATAGAGTGGATAAAGAGATACACTATTAAATGGCTCAACAAAAGCTCTAAAATGATGCTTGAAAATGATCAATATGTATAACAATGTATGGAGGAGTTGTGTATTTAAAATCAGCTCAAAAGACCTCTTTTTATAGGTGGAAAAGTGGTGTTGACCGTTGCTTAATTGACAAATAAAATCCCTGATTCTGTACTCAAACAATCGATTGTTTGGAGTAGATAATCGATTGTTTGACCAACGTTCGAAAGACAGATTCCTGATTTTAGGCTAAACAATCGATTGTATGGACTAAATAATCGATTGTATTCAACTTTCAAAAATCAATTTAGGATTCTGTGGGAACGGTCAAAATATAATCGATTGTATGAAAATGACAATCGATTGTTTATGAATATAATCGATTGTATGACAAAAATAATCGATTATTTAGATGCTTAAAAACTTCGGTTGCACACTGTCTCAAAATAATCAATTGTTAAAAGTAGACAATCGATTGTTTGTTATTTTGAAAATCTTTAGATCACACTGTCTTAATACAATCGATTGTAGGATTCAAATAATCGATTGTTGAGGCCCAGATTTAAAAGACATGTTTAAAACCGTCAACATCATTTTGTTTTAACACAAAGATGCATGTTTATGATAAATATGATTTAATAAAATATTTTATGCATGTTTATGATGACCTAATGTTGAGCCAAAGGATAAGATAACTTAAACGTTGTCCTTACATTGGTTCTACCAAGCGACCTAAGTCTTGGGTCTTCTGTCTTGAACTCTTTGGCTCGTTCATGCAATTCCATCATCAGTATGCTTCTCGCCATTTGATTGATTGTCATATTATATCGTTGTTTGACACTTGACTTCATTGTTTGTCATTCATCAAAACCTATACCTGAAAATCATGCTCATACAACCAAAGCACACATATCATAGATATACATGATTTCCAACACGGGATACACCATTTAGCAAATTTCACGGTGTTCCCGCAAAGACAACAATGCACTCGCCGCTTTAGGACACGTCTTTAAACAATTTACTTTACCTAATTTTGGGTACACATTTATGTGAACAAATCCAAATCTCAATGGAGTTGAAATGTGTCGAAATCCATGGGTGCATTTATGTGACTTTGTTCAAGGCATGTTTTAATGACGTTGCAACTCTCTTTAAATAATAATAAAAGTGGTTAAAAGATTCAAAATGCACTTAGGTTCAAAATTATATAAAATTCGATAATTTAAGCCAAATATTTTAGTTGAGAGACCGTGCTAGAACCATGGAACTCGGGAATGCCTAACACCTTCTCCCAGGTTAACAGAATTCTTTACCCGGATTTCTGGTTCACGGACTGTTAAACAGATTCATTCTTTCCTCGATTCGGGATTCTAAACGGTGACTTGGGACACCATAAATCTCCCAAGTGGCGACTCTCAAATTCTGTTAAATAATTGAATCCCGTTTCGATTGTCCTTTAATTGGAAAAACTCCCTTATCTACGCCCTTCACCGGGTTGTGGATAGCCAAAAGGGGGTGTGATGGCTCTGGAGACTCTGCTGGGGAACAAACCAGAATCTCCGGTTCAGGTTCAAGAATTCGAGCTTATAATAATTGTGGTATTTTTGTTTATTACCTTATTTTATTACATGTTGGCTTAATGTGCAAAATGATGCTTTTACCACTTTGATATTATCTGAGCTGTACATATAAACTGCTACAAAACCTTTCTCTTCTCACCTCCGGGGATGTGCTTACTGGTTGAGGCTCCCTATTCTGTTAGTGTCATACCCAAAAATAAGAAAGAGGCCGGACAAGTTACTAAGTCGGATGGCCTTTTGGTTCCCGATACGTAGCCCCCTCCTCGACTCGAGTCGTCCGCTCGGGTGCACAGTGTAGACCCTATACCAAGGTTTCAAACCTAGAGTAACTCAACAACATGCCGGATCCCTAGTAGGAACGCTTATTTGCATCATGCATTTGACTTAGGGGACTCAACACAGGGGTTGGGTCCGTCTAGGACAGGTAACCCAAAATGAAAAGACCATCATGATGCATGTGACGTGTTATATGTGCAATTAAACTTCTTGGGATTTGCATGTTGACCGGCTTGCGAATAAGGAAAGAAATTGTGAAAATAAGTAGCATTAGTCATTTGTCTTGTAAAATCAATGCTCAAATTGCGCCGAAATGCTGCTGAATGTTTGAAAAAAACAAACAAAAAGGAAAAAAAGAACAAAAAGTGAGGATTTTTAATGTTTTGGTTTTGATAAATTATTTTGACCGAACTACGCCGGTTTGATTATCGTCAGAAGCGAGACACGTAGTCAACCCCATCGGGTCCAACCTCTCTTTTGAAGAAATACCCAAAATAAGAAAAAACAAATGTCTGATTTTATTCATTTTTTCGAAATAAATCCGGTGATGTCGTTACTGCCATAAATAGCCGAACGTTACCGCAAGGGATGCCGAAAGGCTGATTCCGCATTAATGGCCAACTCTAAGTCTTATTTTGACTGGCGAGCGAGCACCGTCTTAAAACCTTCCTTCGGAAGTGCTGAAAGACAGTATTTGCAAAGCCAGGACCTGGTTTTAGAAAATAAATTTCATAAAAGGAAGAGGGCGGTTTTAATATTGTATGGAGTCAATTTTGAGATACTAATTCACCTTAGTAAATGTGCAGAATGAGCACGATAACGTTCATGAACAAAATTCCCTTGGAGTTGCACCTGTGGTGGAATGACCTAGGGGAAGCAGGGCCAAAAGGGTCAACACGCATTTTGGAGGACTTACCGGGCTGTTGAAAATTAACCCGAGGGGACATATAATAAAGGCATTGATCACATTTTAGGACTCGGCTCATAATGTCATCCATTTTTTGGATTTTGAACTCATGCCGATGTTGGAAGACATAACTGGATATATTGGGATCCCTACAATTCCTTTAAGACACCAATATCTAATTTCACCAAGAGCCCTCGCCGTGCACAAATTCCTGAACTCCTTGAAAATCAGCAGGCGGGTTCACAATCCGGACCTATCAGCCGGCTTCTGTACCCCACAGTATATATATCAGAGGTACGGGCACATAGGGGGATTCAATAACCCGGACAACTATATTTGTAGCAGAGGGAACCAACTCAAATGGGAGGAGTATCGATGTTTTGCATTCATTGTATTTCTCTTGGCCTTCTGGTGTTTCCACGGAAGGACGAAAATATTGACATACGGATAGTGGGGGTCGTCAACACTTTAATGACTCAGGTCAAGAGCACCCTGGCTCTTATGATCTTATCCAATATTTTCCGTGCTCTCACCACATGTAATGCGGGAGGATACTTCTTTGAAGGATGTAACCTATTGTTACAAATATGGATGACTGAGCATTTATGCCACCGGCCTTGGTTCATGAATTATGGGTCACCAACAAAGAGCTGCATAGAATAATTCTATATAGAGTTGACGGGTTTAGTTTACCCGAGAGTGTCACAAAATGGGTGTCGCGTCTTCGGTTTGTCACTGCAAATAAAATAGAATGGACATTTGGGTGGCTCCCTGTGGATGAGATTGTGTATATGCTAGCCGTCGGGCCTCATTTCCTTCTGATGGTCTCCAAAGTATCCAGCCCTATGCGCCATACAGAGTGCTCAGGTAGTTGGGTAGATGCCAAATGATTCCCTGGGACGAGGACATTAGTAGCCATGCGGTGGGGATTAGCCCCAATGGTCAATTCCCTGAAGCCATTATGCATCAAATTTGGAGCGGATGTCAATACTTGACAGCGGGTCCTCGAGTACGCGACATATCTAAAGGTTAGGTTGCACCAGGATACACCGCTTGGTACAAAAATGAAATAGAGCCCTTAAGGCTAGCTAAAAGACCGCATCTCCAAGAATTCGTTGAAACATCACAAGAGCAATGGGATTGGCTAGCCAAGGAAAATGAATACAGGGTCACTATTGGAAGACAGGAAAGGCTAGTCCAAGAACTGCAATTTGAAAATAGTTTGCAAGCCGGAGCAGATGAGGGGGAAAAGAAAAGATTAACTAAAGAAAATAAGGCGCTACGAGCCCAAATCCAGAAGATGAAAGCAGTCGTATAAAATCCTACCAGGAGCATGAAGGATGAAAAACTCCTAGTCCAAGTTTTCCTATATACCCACATCATCAAGGTGCTACCTCTCAGCTGCCAGCCCCACTACCCAAACTTACTCCTCACCCTCACCCGCCAATCGCTCCTATCTATGTGGCACCTCCGCCTCCTACACTTTATAGGTCGTCAAGTGAACCACTGCTTCAAGCTTATGACCCTCAATACTCTCCCCAGAAACCTACTTACAAAACCCAGGAACCTTACTCCTATGCTCCCCGTCCTAAAATCCTAATGGGAGCTGAAAAACCGATCAAAAATTCCGAGCAGGAAGAAATGCTCAGAAATGTCCGGAGTCTAGAACAATCCTTCAATGACATGCGGGGATTAGGTGGCCAGGTGAGCATGGCATTCAAGTATCTTTTGCTTATTCCCAGACGTGTAGTTGCCTCTAGGTTTCAAAAAGCCTAAATTTGACATACATGATGGTCACGGCGATCCAGTCGCTCATTTGAGAGGGTTTTGCAGCAAAATGAGGGGAGCATTGGGAAAAGATAAATTGCTAACGGCGTACTTTAGCCAGAGTTTTAATAGATAGGCATTGGAGTGGTATACTCGACAGGATCCTAATCGGTGGTATACCTGGGATGACTTAGCGCAAGCATTTGCATGCCACTTTCAATATAATCTCGAGATTGTCTCAGATAGTCTATCTCTGACAAAGCTAGAGAAGAAACACAACGAGAGTTTCTGGGAGTACGGTTTTTGGTGCAGGGAACAAGCAGCCAGAGTTGATCCTCCCATGAAGGAGAGTGAGATGGTTGACTATTTTCTGCAAGCTGTGGAGCCAACCTACTTTGGGCATTTGGTATCAGCAGTGGGAAAGTCTTAACACAAAGTGCTCAAGATGGGAAGTATGGTTGAGGAAGGCCTCAAATCCAATAAAATCATGAGCTACTCTGCAATTAAGGAAACTACTCAAGCCATCCAGGGTGGAGCTGGGGGGCTTTGGAGAAAAAGAAGAAGGAGGAAGTAGCGACAGTGGAGTTGGGAACCTGGTTTGGGCCTCTGGCACCATCTCATTACGGCCAGCCCCGTCCTCACCACCAGACATACCCACACACTCCATATGGCCCGCCACAGCATTACTTTCCACCACCAGAACCTTGCTTCTCCGTCCATCACGCGCAAGCATATACCCAACCTCCCGCTCACGCACAATGGCGTACGCCACCCCTTCAAAGAACTTACCCAACCCCACAAAACCAATACCTGCCTCCAAGAGCTTACGAAAAACCCCAAAGACCTCTTTCCGATGTAATCCGACCCTGAGAAACGAGCGGGTACAAAAAAAAAGACTTTCACTCCGTTGGAAGAATCTTACGCTAGCCTGTTCAACAGGCTGCGACAACTAGATATGTTGAGATCAATTGAAGCGAAACTGCCAAACCCTCCTCCAAAGAATTTAGATTAAATACTATTCTGGCGCACCTGGGCATGATACCGAAAAAAGTTGGCATTTAAAAAATGTCATCCAAGAACTTATTGACTCCCACAGGATCGAGGTGCAGACTCCGGAGGTGCCCAATATTAACCAAAGCCCGTTGCCGACCCACCAGGAAATTAACATGATTGAAATTGAGTAGAGGAGGGGATAGTCCAGAAGACCTTCACAAATAGTAATGATTGTCAAAGCCAGTGATCCAATCAAGGTCGCAAGCAGTGAGAAGCTGGTAACCGGGGCAAAAGAAGGCAATAAAACTGTCATAGTTCAGGGGAGATCAGCATGTGCGGTTGCGCCAAAGCGAGAACATGAAAAAGTAACAGTACATGGGGCAGCCAGAGAATCCGTCGTGGTTGTGGAAGGTGTTCGCATAAAGCCAGTTATTGTAAAACCCGTGATCCAGCCACAATCATCAACAGCAAAGCCGTTCCTAGGAGATATGAACAAGCAATAGTGATGTACAAATGGAATGAAATTAGAAAGGAAGTGTGTGAGGCACGAGGTTTAACTAGGTCCGGAAGGTACTTTGCCCCAGAGAAATTGAGGAAGGGAAGAATTGCTAAAGATAACCCAGAACCGGTAAAGAAGGCCGTGTCAGAAGAAGAGGCAGAAGAATTTTTGAAAAAAATGAAAATGCAGGACTACTCCATCATGGAGAAGTTACGGAAGACACCAGCCCAGATTTCTTTGTTGTCCTTACTAATCCACTCAGATGATCACCGCCGGGCGCTGATGAAGATTTTGAACGAAGCTCATGTCCCAGATAATATAATAGTGAACCATTTGGAAAAGATTGCAAACAAGATAGTCGAGGTAAACCGAGTCACATTTTCTGACGATGAGTTACCTATGGAGGGTACTGAGCACAACGAGGCTCTTTATCTGACTCTGAAATGTGAAAATATCATGGTCACCCGAGTATTGGTCGACAACGGGTCCAATGCAAACATTTGTCCACTATCCACACTGACCACGCTGAAGGTGGAAAATGAAAGGGTCTGCAACAATAACATCTGTGTTCGAGGCTTTGATGGCGGAGGTAAAGACACCATAGGGGATGTAATGCTGGAAGTAGCTATAGGGCCTGTTGAGTTCACTATGGAATTCCAAGTGTTGGATGTATCAATCTCCCATAATCTGTTATTGGGTAGGCCTTGGATTCATGCAGCCTAAGTAGTGTCATCTACACTGCACCAGATGGTCAAATTTGAATGGGACAGGCAAGAGATTGTCGTGCATGGAGAAGATAATCAGTGTACCCCAAGTGACGCGGTCGTGCCTTTCATTGAATCTGAGGATAGCAAAAGGCTATGGGTTTACCAGGTGCTTGATGTGGTGTCAGTTCAGAAGATCCCAGAAGGTGAGGTTGTTGCAACCCCAAAGATAACAACCGCATCCATCATGGTAGCTTCAGAAATGTTGAGAAATGGTTTCATACCTGGCAAAGGGTTGGGAGTTTCTCTGCAAGGCATTTAGCAACTAGTGTCCCTTCCCAAGAATCTAGACACTTTTGGCTTAGGGTTCAAGCCCACAGCCGCAGACATAAGGTGAGCTAAGAATCTGAGACAGAAAGCCTAGCTTCTCCCGAAACCTATCCCAAGGTTGTCTAAATCATTTGTCAAATCCAGTAATGGCCCCAGACCCAAGATTTCCAGCCCGCTGATCGACGCGAACGGAGATCTTGATAAGGTATTAGAAAGGCTTTTCAATAAGGTGAATATGGTCGAGGCGAGAGAATGATCTAGCGGGGCAGACGTGCAGTTGTGCAAGCACGCACAAAAATCAATAATTGGGAAGCCACTCCTCTTCCCACTCGGAGGGAGTCGTGGTAGTCGGCTTTGATTTTCCTTTCAGACTAGTTTTTATTAGCATCAAGTTGTCAACTCAATTGTTATTTCCGTCCATTTGGATGTGCAAACTCTATTATCTTTGATTCTAATGAAATGCAATTTCCCTTTCAGCAATACTAATAGTTTCAATTTCTCATTACTTTTCTTTCTTTTCTCTTTTGTACAGTTACCTTTATGCTGGTTCCAGTGATCTGACATGCATAAGGACTCCTAGACCCAATCATCAAAACAAGTCTAGTCCAGAAATAATAATTCTGGAAATAGAACACGAGGATGAACCAGGGTATATTGAGGAAGGGCCATGGGATGAGATTAGTAAAGAGATGACCCAATTCGGAGAGAAACCCAAACCAAACTTGAATGATTCAGAGGCAATCAATCTAGGAAGTCCGGATAATATCAGAGAAACAAAAATAAGTTTCCATCTAGAGCCGCAACTTAGGGAAAGAATAATCGAAGTATTGTTGGAGTACAAAGATGTCTTTGCAAGGTCCTATGACAACATGCCCGGATTGAGCACTGATTTGGTAGTCCACAAGCTACCTACTGACCCACCTTGCCCGCTTGTTAAGCAAAAGTTGAGGAAATTCAAACTGATGTGAGTGTGAAAATCAAAGAGGAAGTGACCAAGAAGTTTGAGGCAAAATTCATTCGCGTCACACGATACCCCACTTGGTTAGCTAATGTTGTGCTTGTGCTGAAAAAGGACGACGAAAACCCGGGTGTTTGTTGATTACCGCAACCTCAACAAAGCAAGTCCAAAAGACAACTTTCCCTTTCCTAACATCCACATAGTGATTGACAATTGTGCGAAGCATGAGATAGGGTCATTCGTGGATTGCTATGTCGGGTACCACCAGATTTTAATGGACAAATAAGATGCGGAGAAAACCGCATTCATCACGCCGTGGGGGACGTAAGGATTTTCTGGTGAAGGCTCGGAAATGTAACACCAAGGTGAGAAATAAAATAGAGCCATCTACCAAGCATAACATCCTAGCTCAGCAATTGTCCGCGAAGGGTATAAGGCTTCTAGCAAAAGAGGCAAAAGCACAACACAAGGGTGGAAATGGTCGTGAGAGCTGACCCAGCACGATATATATCAACCCATCAATCGACGGGAAGGGGCATAAAAGAACTCCAGAGAAGGGTCGACGGCGCAACATGAAGTAGGGACTAACGTAAAGGCATAAAAGGCAGGCCAACCAAACAACATAGACAGACTAGTCGATTTCAAGAAATGGGGCAAGGATTGTGACAAGGGAATGGAAAGGTTACAAAAAGATAAAGAACAAAGCAAAACTTCAAGGATGTGAGGTTTAATTAAAGCATGATACATGGGGAAGGATGCAAAAGACTCCGGCCAGGAGTTAGTAATGTAACACAATGATAGGTAGGCAAAATAAAGCCTAGAGATCTCGAGGGGTCAGCTGAGCAGTTTGAGCAACTCATCATCAACATGGAAACTTGAATACAACGGAACGCGACAACGGGAGGCTATCTTCAACAAGAATGTCACGAGCCAACCATCACTTTTTTAACTGACAAGTTTTCTTTGATTGGCACAGGGGCAAAAATTTTTAGAAGAGCCTAAGGGAGGCCGTCCACAGGAGAAGCCAGACACACGGCAGGTATGATCAAAATCTTAGAACCCACCTGGAAGTGGGACTTAGTTAAAATTCAAAAGGGACATAGTCTGCCATAAACACCCTCCCCAGTAAAGAGCCCAATGGGACAAGCTTTAACTAGCAAAACCCAGTAGAAACAACCGAGGGTTAAAATAGGCATGAAAGTTGAGATGGAACATAGATTAAAACTCAAGAAGGTGCGGGTAACATAGGCAAGCACCGACACCTCCCCAGTAAGAGTCGCAGAAACAACGAGAAATTAGAACTGAAAACCCTCAGGACCCTCCTAAAGAATGGGATTCATTTCAAGGTTAGGAGTAATCATGGATAACAAATGGAACAGAAATTACTTGTATGTCAATGTAGATTTAGTTAGAGTTGTCAGGACCCTCCTAGAAAGGGACTTAGCTTAGGACACAAACAGTCGAGTGGCATGGTCAAACCCAAATACTTCCCCAACCAGATTCAATAAGAGTCATCAGGACCCTCCTGAAAAATGGGATTTAGAGCAACATCTCCCCAGTCAGAGTCCATGAGAGTCAGTAAAAACCATCATGACCCTCCTAAAAAATGGGACTTAAATTAGATACTTCCCCAACCAAAGTCAATAAGAGTCATCAGGACCCTCCTGAAAAATGGGATTTAGAGTAAAATCTCCCCAGCCAGAGTCCACGAGAGTCAGTAAAAATCGTCAGGACCCTCCTGAAAAATGGGACTTAAATTAGATATTTCCCCAACAAGTGTAAATAAGAATCATTAGGACCCTCCTAAAAATGGGACTTAAAGCAAATTTCCCCAGCTAGAGTCAATAAAAGTCAATAAGAGTCAACAAGAGTCATCAGGACCCTCCTGAAAAATGGGACTTAGAGCAAATATTTCCCCAGCAAGAGTCAACAAGAGTTGTCAGAACCCTGGATTATGGGGCGTAGCTCTAGATACTAACCCCCAGCAGTCACATTCTCGTCATATAATTAAGAGTTGTCAGGACCCTCCTGGATAATGGGAAGTGGTTTCAATCATCAATCACTAGCAAATCCTCAGCAGACATAACTCATAACAAGACATAGTGGAAAATAATACCTTTTGAGAAACATAACGTAATCTTAAAGTTGTCATCAGTTAAAAATTGTCAGGACCCTCCTGGATAATGGGACTTAGCTTAGGTTTAAAGATAATTGGTGAAGGGATTTGATTAATACGGATCCGCCCAACATCAAACTGGGGCAGGAAAAATTTCTTGTGTTTTGTTCGTTTTATTATGAGCAGGTACACAGGCGGCAATCTCAAGGAATATTTTCCAAGATTTTAAGTTTTGGAAATCAGGCGCCCACCTGTAGAACAAGGGAATACTTTTCAAAATTTTCGTTTTTGTAATCAGGCGCCCACCTGTAGAATAAGGGAATACTTTTCAAATGTCAAGTTTTGGCAATCAGGCGCCCATCTATTGAACAAGGGAATATTTTTTTAAAATTTCAAATTTTGGCAATCAGGCGCCCCCTGTATAACAACGGAATACTTTTCAAATTTTAGTTTTTGTAATCAGGCACCCACCTGTAGAACAAGGGAATATTTTTCAAAATTTTAAGATTTGGCAACCAGGCGCCCACCTGTAAAACAAGGGAATATTTTTCAAAATATTAGTTTTTGTAGTCAGGCGCCCACCTGTAGAACAGGGAAATATATTTCCAAATGTCAAGTTTTGGTAATCAGGCGCCCACCCGTAGAACAAGGGAATATTTTTCAAAATTTTAGTTTTTGTAATCAGGCGCCTACATGTAGAACAAGGGAATATTTTACAAAAATTCAAGTCTTGGTAATCAGGCGCCAACCTGAAGAACAAGGGAATATTCTTTAATATTTTAAGTTTTGTAATTAGGCGCCCACTTGTAGAACAAGGGAATATTTTTCAAACATTTAAGTTTCTGCAATCAGGCGCCGACCTGTAAAACAAGGGAATACTTTCAATTTTTCAAGTTTTGGAAATCAGGCGCCCACCTGTGAAAATAAGGGAATACTTTCAAAATTTTAAGTTTTGGAAATCAGGCATACACCTGGAAAACAATGGCATATTCTTCAAGAGTCAAGTCTTGATGATCAGACGCCCACCTGTAGAACGAGGGAATATCTTTCAAATTGCAAGTTCAAATAGTCTAGAATTTTGTTGGTCAATTAAAAAGAACCTATTGAATAACAGTCAAAGCTTCGCCATGAACTTTCCTTGTTTTTGACATTTTAGGGCCGTAAAACAAGAAGTCATCATGAGTTTTCGATTTTTCGTGTGCTATCTGCACGACATCTTCATGAATTTGAGGAGGGGCTCTGAATCGTCTAAAAAACTTTGGGCGCATCAGAAATGACCTAATGAGCAATAATTTTTGCTTCGCCATGACTACTCTTTATTTTTTGGCTTTATATGGTCATAAAACTAGAATCGACATAATTTCAAATTTTTCGTGTGCTAATGCCCACGTCATCTTCATGAATTGTGGTGATAGACTCTAAATCGCCTAATATTTTATGTGCCCGTCAAAAACAATTTGATGAAAAATAATCATTGCTTCACCATGACTCTTCTGTATTTGTTAGCGTTTTAGGGTCATAAAACTAGAATTCATGACGATTTTCAATTTTTTGTGTGCTATTGTCCACACCATCTTCATGAATTCAGGCACGGGCTCAAAATCATCTAAAATTTTATATGCCCATCAAAATGAAAATTAGTCATTGTTTTTCCACGACTATTTCTCATTTGTTTAGCATTATATGGCCATAAAATAAGAGCTCAGAACGATTTTCTATTTTATGTATATTAATGTCCACACTATCTCCATGAATTCGAGCAATAGATTTCGAAATTGCCTAAAATATTGTGGGCCAATCAAAAGAGTTTGTTAATAATAATCATTGTTTTACCATGATTATTCCTTATTTTTTTGACATTTTAGAGCTTTAAAATTACAATTTCAAAAAATAATAAAAACCAAGATTTGGCACTAGGTGTGGTTGAATTAGTGGAAAAGAAAAGAAGAAAGAATAAATTTATACTCTAGTTTCCAAAGTTAAAGCATTCTTCATACGAATGCGCTTGCACTGATTTAATTTTTGGGAAAAGTATTACGAATGAAATAAATGATATATATTCCAAACTAGTTAGGTTGACTGGCCAAACTAGTTCTTGCAGATATAAATCCCTTTCCATGAAAAAAAGTTGATCAATCCCTCCTTCATTAGGTCTTTTTTTTATTTAATAAACATATTTGCTTTCATTTCATCAAAAATATTATACAATTACATGCCATAGATGCTGACCATCTACTTCTCTATTCTAAACACTCGTCTGCAGTTTCATCTTATGCTAGAGTATACAGAGCATTTCTCCTCTATCACTATTGACATTGCATAGAACCATAACAGACTGTACATCCTAAGGGTAGCAGTGTAACCTCAGCAACACTTCCTTCCAGTTGTGAATTAAATTTCCCTTCAAGTGCATGTGGATGGATATTTCTTTGTAGATATTGTTGCTGAGCATTCTCCCTCCTTGAAATCTTAGTTGATTTCTTTCTCTCCATATCACATTCACCAGCATCCCAAATACACATGTAGTGATTTCTTCTATTCTACTCCTCTTCTTTGCTATCTTACTTACCCATTCAATCTCTTGCTTCCAGTCATATATATGTCTCTGTGATATCCCAGCCAACTTAGAAGACGACTCCACAGTGCCTTTGTCTGCGAGCATTCAAAGAACAGATGGTCAAATGTCTCGATATCTTGCCCGCAGAATGTGCATTCCTGTGGAACTTGCATGTCAAACTTCTGAAGTCTATCCACTGTTGCCAATCTACTATGTAACGCAAGCCACAATATGAATTTGTATCTTGGATGCATATGAGCCTGCAACATGATGCTCTTCCACTGGACTTTTTGGTATTTAGGGCATTGAAGCCTATACAGTTTTTTTTATACTGAAAAGCTCACCCCTCTGCAACTGAATCAGTCTACTCTCCAGATTCCCTTGAATTCTTGGAATTGAATTGATCAACTTTCTTGACTCAAAGATCTTCCTTACTGCCCAAGCAGCAGTTTTAGGAACAGGCATATCATTAATTCTGTGATTCTTTATATAATAGACGTGCATCCACTTAATCCATAAGTTGTCTTTCTTTTTGTCCATTGCCCATAAGTGCTTTGCAATAGCAGCCTTGTTCCATTTAATTAAGCTTAGTACATTTAGCCCACCTGCACTATATGGAAAACATATTGTTTCCCAAGCAACCAAGGCCTTCCTCGACACAGTAGTTGAGTCTGTCCACAAGTAAGATCTGCAAATTACTTCTATCATCCTCATCACTTTCTTTGGCAATAGGAAAATTTGAGACCAATAGGCTTGCACTCCAAATAATACTGACTTTATCAACTGAATTCACCCTGCATACGATAGTAATCTTGACGTCCAACAATTTATTTTCTGCGTTACTTTCTCAACTAATGGCCAACATTGAGCAATGGTTAATTTTTTAGAATCCAAAGGCACCCCTAGGTATATGAAAGGAAGTCTACCTTCAGGGAAACCAAGCTCTTGCAGAATCTCCTTCCTATGCCAATTTGAAACTCCAGTTATGCACACATCACTCTTTTCATCACTTGCTTGGAGCCCAGATGCTTTTGAGAATTTCTGGAAGGCCTGATTTAGTAGTTTAACAGACTGAATATCTACTTTACAGACATAAGCAGATCTTCTGCAAAACATATATGTACCGCTCCCAATTTCTTACACCTAGGATGGAATTTGAACTCTTCCCTCTTCATCAATTGCATGAATTCCTTTTGCAAATACTCCATAGCCAGGACAAAAAGGTAGGGAGACATAGGATCTCCTTGCCTTATGCCTCTTTTGCCATTAAAAGGAACTGTGAGCCCACCATTTATGTTGAGGGAATAAGTGAACGATGATATGCATTCCATTATTCACCCTATGAATTTATAACGAAATCCCATATCATTCAGCAGTCTTTCTAAGAAGCACCATTCAACTGTGTCATATGCTTTCTTAAAATCTACTTTAAGGAGACATCTTTGAGAAATGCCCTTCTTGGTATAACCTTTGAATAGCTCATGCGTAAACAAGATGTTATCTGTGATGTTGCGACCCTCAATGAATGGTGACTCAGATCTCCCAATCAAACCCAATGACTTCTTTCAATCTAGTTATAAGGATCTTAGTGAAGATTTTATATAGAGTTGTACAACATGCGATGGTCCTGTAATCCTTCACTTGGCTTGGATTTTGCACTTTAGGAATTAGAGTTATAGCAGTACTACTAACTCCTTTATGCAGCCTTCCAGTCATAAAGAATTCCATCACAACCTTATAAATGTCATCACCAACAACTTGCCTATGCCTTGTGAAAACCCTATTGGAAATCCATCCACACCTGGCGCCTTATCATGAGGCATATCCTTTATTTCCATAAGTACTTCTTCCCTTGTAACTGGCTTAACTAGTTCTTCTTTTTGCTGCCAATTAAGACAAGGGCCCTGATGGATAACTTCAATGTTTGGACATTGGCAAGTAATATTGCTTTCCCCCAATATCTTCTTGAAATATTTTGTGAACTCTTCTTCCACTTGGATAGGGTCATACAGCTTGTTTCCCACTTCATTATATATAGAGTTTATGGTATTGATATTTGTCCTTACCTTCAATTGAGCATGGAAATACTTGGTGTTTGAGTCTCTACAAGCAATCCATTGTGCTCTAGGCTTCTGGTGTAAAATCTGACCCTCTATGTTGCTCCATTTCTCAACTTCCATCAGCACCTTTTTTTCTTGGTCAATCAAGTCTTGATCCATGCAGTTGATCTTTAACTAAGTCTGAATGACTTCCAGCTTCTGCCTAGCCTTTCTGAGATGAATCCTATACAATGCCATATAGGTGTTCAATTCCTTTAACTCCATTTTCAAGGCTTTTAGTTTACTCCATACCATGTGCATATTTCCTCTAGTTGGCCTTTGGTTCCATACCCTTTCCACTATGCTTGCAAAATCAGCATGTTCCATCACAGAGTAATACAGTTTAAATGGCTTAGGTTGCAGGTTTCTTCTTTGATCCACAATATTGCATTGCATTAGGATAGGGGAGTGGTCTGATACTCCAAGATTCAACACATCTACTTCTATATGGTTGTATTTTTGTATCCACTCCACATTGCCAAATGCCCAGTCAATCCTGCTATAGACTCTTTTCTCTGGTTTTTGTTTGTTACACCATGTGTAAAAACATCACAAACTCTTCACCTGAGTGAGCTGCAGTGTAATCAGTGTATCTTGGAAGCCTTTTATCTCCTGTTGCATAACTGGTGCCCCTATCCTGTCATCTGTGTGGAGAACATTATTGAAATCTCCACTGAGCAACCAGCTCTCCTGCATAGTTGTTCCTAAGTTCACCAGTTTTTCCCATTATTGTTGTCTCTTATTCACCTCATTGTTAGCATACACTATTGTTATCAGTGACTTGAAAGTAGTGCTTCTTTCTTTGACCTCACAATGTATAAATTGTTCATCAATCTTCAAGATCTGCACCTCAACATTTGGATTCCACATTAGCCAAATTCTCCCATTTGGGTGCTCAGTATAGTTCCAGTTGTATCTCCAGTCACTCCATACTTTAGTCATAATCCTTTTTGCCTTCCCTTCTTTAACTCTTGTTTCTACACAGCCAATAAAATTAACTTTATATTTCCTCATAAAGAGCTTCAACTCCTTCTGCTTATGGGCCTTATTAAGGCCCCTTATATTCCATGTGCAGAATATCATTTAGAGGTGAAGCTGGATGGGCCAGCATCCCCTGGATCTTCACCTAGCTGCAGTAGAGAGAATCTGTTAGTCGTGTTCACCAAAGCTCCTGCACTTTGTTGTACACTTTTTTCCTTTTGTTTTCCCCTTATCCACAACCCTGCCTTTTGCATTCTCAGTTGTTTGTTTATTGTCCCCAGCTTGCCTACCTTGTTGGTCTACCTCATCTTCCTTCTTATCTTTTGGAACCCATTTCAAAGTCCCTCTCTGTAGTAGTTTCTTTCCCCCTGCTTCCTTTGGTTGAGGCTTTGATATCTCTTCTTTTTCCTGCAGCTCCTTATACCAGCACTCTTTTGAATTATGTCCAAATCTTACACATTCACAACAATACTTTGGCTTCCATTCATATTCAATCTGTTGAGTTATAAATCCCCTTTTTGTTTGTAATTCAAAACTATCAGGAAGGGGTTGGGATATATCTGTTTCCACCAGTACTCTTGTGTAGGATACCTTTTCCAATTCAGCAGTAATTCTATCAGTATACATATGCTATCCAACCACGCTAGCTAGCTTACTAAGAGCTTCAGTTGACCAAAAACCCAATGGAAGTCCTGGGAAAGTAATCCACTAGGGAATTACACTCACACTTCCTGGATCAAATCTGAAATCCAGTCTCCACTGTTGCAGCACAAATGGTTTGTTATGAGAAGTGTAAGGACCTGCTTGAAGGACTAGATCGATATCTTCACTATTATCAAACCATAAGATATAGTACCCTTCCTCATGATACAGCATTTGAGGTTTTTCAACAAAATTCCACACGTTTGTAATGTAGTTATCCATTGTTCGGTCATACAAGTCTTCTCCAAGCACAAAACCCACCAGTGCATTGCTCCAGTATGCTTCTTGTTCCTTTGTATCCTCCTCTTCAATTTGTAAGACAAATGTACCATCCTGCATAGCAGGTGGTATATAACATAGTGGTTTCCCCCTTTGAGAGCTTCGATTCTTCCGCATGGCTTCTCTTTTGCCTTCAACTTCCTTTGAACCTCCCAAATCCTGCCGGATCTGACCTGGATTAGCTTGTGCTGAGAATTGGAGTCGCCGGTGGACTTGTTGTGCTTCTGTATTGTCCATCACAAGATTTTGCTCCTCACCTTCAGCAATTCCCTCACTAATTGGTTGGAATTTTTGTGGTAAAAAGCTTCAAAAAGTTACCGGGTGCAATCTCTATTGAATTCCTCTCTCCGGTGTTATTATCATTCCATTGTTTCCATCATCCCTAGCTGGTTTATGAAAAATAGTAGGTGCCGATCCCATGCATGTTAACCGGCGAGTACGTTGATTGAGTGCAGGTGTTATTATTCTACTATCGTCATCCTTTGCATCCATTGTCACTTGAATCTTCTGCCTGTGTCTAGCCATGGCTGAACGCGAGATTAGCTAGCCTTGCTAACATGTGCCCCAGATATGGATTTTTGGAGAGAGAAATAAATCCCCCTTCGTTAGATCTTTCTTCGCATAGCAGGGTCAATTTTTTTCTCTGGATTCGAGGATCGTTCGAAAAAAATCTTTTTATTTTTTCAGGATAGGAGTAAAGTCTGCATATATATTAACCTGCTCAAACTTCACTTATAGGATTCCACTAGATTGTTATTGTTGTTGTACCAGGGTCAATTTGCTCGGATCTTGGCTATTCTACAGGTATAAATTACCTCCCACCAATATAGGTATAAGATAACTCTGTTCTTCAAGATTTAGATAGATGAAAAGAAACCACCCAATATTTTCTATATCTATTGAAGTTTGAGTCTTGATCTGTTATGATTCTCATACCATCACCTAACATTTTATTTATTTTTTATTTTTTTATTATATTTTTTATTTGCACCGGATGCCCGAGTATTTAAGAGCTCCGACTAATCCTGGGGATGCACAGGCCCTCAGCAACGAATTTCTCGTAAGTGCACTATGGTTAATTCAGATTTTACCCAGTTCGATGGCCCTAAGAAATTATTTGCACCTAAAAGGTTTCGAACTTGAGACCTTGAAAGGAAATAAACCCCAAGGCTCAAGTCAATTTCCACTAGGCTAACCCCTGAGGATTCCCATTACCTAACATTTTACATTTTCCGTATTGAAACCTGAATCCGAATATGTTATAATTTTCATCCCACCATATTGATCATTAGGCTACACTTTATATCATCCGTCCTCTGGCGGTTCCAGCCTCACACTTGATAGCCCTTACACCCAACCTTGTCCCACCCTATTCACCCCATGGCTTAAATTGCTATGCAATTTCCCCCTCCCCCACCAACTACTTCATTAAAGTCTCCGATCTTGTGAACTCTTTAACTGTTGATTCAGTGTAACAAGTCAAAACTGAACTAAGAAGACTTGCTCAATTGAAGACTTTAGCTTCACTTTCCCAAAAGATAAGAAGAATGTTTCAGCTATGTATTTCATAGTACAACATCTTAAATTCTTTCATCTAAATGCACATGCATCAACCCTTTTCTTTTCTTCACTTTCCACCAACCAAACACTCCCTTCGTATGCTAGACTTGACTATTATCCGACGCAACACTATAAGTGAGAAAAATCTACATCTTTTTAAGCAATTTTTAAGGTAATAATTCGCCCTTGGGATGGTTAGCAAACCATAACAAGTGCATTAGTAGCCCAAATGACATAACCAAAGCATTAGTAGCCCAAATGACTATGGAGGCACTCTTCGAAAATGTAGTCAGATGCATGTCGGATCCTTTCAAAATAGTATATTTTTGCAAAATTCAATACGGTACGGCAAAATTTTAGAGAGTTCGTGCAACATAGCAAAAAACCGTTACCTCCCTCATGTTCTAAATGAGTAACGGACAAACTATTTCATTCCAGCATATAATGTATATGACAAATTTGTAAAACTACATGTCCTCTCAAATCTCGCACTTTTCTCTACACTTACCATACAAATTTCACACCAAATAAAAATATTCCTTATAAGAACACAAGACTTAATAATGTTAGTGTGATGTTAAAGTAAAAATTGCTTGATAAAAAATTAAAGAATAGTCAAGAAAATAATACTAAGTGATAATGGAAAAAAGATTGAATGTACAACCTAATTAACAAATATTCATGTCTAGTCAGGCTTGTAATATGAATTAGAAAGAAAGTCTTGTCACAAACATTTGTCACGTTCCCAGTTCGTCCTCCATGAACACGCCGTGACGGCACCTAATCCCTACGACTAGGCAAGCCTAACAATGTGAAAATAAATAATTCAAATTTAAACAGCTAGAGGAAAACTATATATAAATACCGCCCGGCATATACAACTCAACATCACGGAAGCCTACAATATTATCCCAAAATCCAGAAACTCATGGGAATACAAGCTGGAGGAAATGTAGTACAACGCACTAACTCCAATATGTCTAAAATAACAGTAAGAAAGGAAGGCTAACTGCTAAAAGATAGAATAAGATAGAGAATCCTTGGTCTGCGGATGCGGCAGATATACCTCGAAGTCCTTGCTAAATATCTCCGCCTCAAGGGTGATATGCCTGGGTGGGGGTACCTGGATTTGCATATGAAAAACATGCGCAGAAGGGGAATGAGTACACCATAGTGGAATTCAGTAAGTGCCAAGCCTAACCTCGGTCAGGTAGTGACGAGGAAGGTCAACGCCCTACTGAGGTTAAACATAATAACAAGGTTCAACAGTATGAAATAAACAATATAAATGAGAACAACAATGAAATAAGACATATTATACCAGGCAACAACAATTATACAAAAGAATAGAGTAAACTCGGAAATCAGAACAGCTCAATACCAATAGTAACACGAGGATCTCTCAGGATACCGTCATGTAGTCCCTTTCATTAACTGTCCAGTGAATCTCCCAGAATACCGTCCCGTGGTCCATCATATGTATATATCCGAAGGATCTCCCGAGATACGTCCCGTAGTCCAACTATCAATGCGTTGGGATCTATTGGAACCTCGGTCCGTAGTCCCAAATGTAAATACCCAGTACTAGGGGAATCTACTGGGTGTATTTTCATAGTTTCATATAACTGTGTAGTGGGGTCTATCAGGAATCTAACCACAGGCCCAAAGTAAATGTTCAGGGGAATCAATCGGGAATCTAACACATAGTCCCAAAATAAACAGACAACGGGGAGCTATCAAAATCCCACAACTGTATTACCAATGTAAATGCACAGCAACAGCAAGAAGATATTCAAAGAATATAATTTCAGAGCAAGGTAACAAGTAGTCCTAGCCTAACATGCTTCACATATAACAAACAAGGCAATTTAAGCAAATAGGCAAGTTAAGTCAACTAAACATGCTCTTCTAACTAGTAAGATGCTAAATTTACAAGTGTAATAAAGCAGGAAGGGGAAATATGCTAATAAGTACTTTAAGAAAATCGAATTTCCAACAATTTTTATAAGCACGCGCTCATCACATCGGGCATAAGGCAATTCAATTATCAAATATAATATAATCCTAAGGGGAAAAGTCCCCCACACAAGGTTAGACAAGCCACCTACCTCGAACCGGCTCAAAATCAACTAGAAACCACGTTTTTGCCACGAGTATCCTACTCCAAATGGACCAAATATATTCAATAAAATTTCACATTGTAAATAACACCTCAAGTAACTGATTGTATAATTAAATTCTAAGCTAATACGCGAAATTATCTAAAATGACTAAAATGCCCCTCAGGACAATGTCTCAGAATCAGATAAAACTTATATTTTAGAAAACCTCATACTCTCACAAGTCGATTCATAAAGAGAACATAAAAATCAGAGTCCAAATGAACCGTCAAATCTTCATTTTAAGGCCTCTTAAACTCATGCCCTAATTACCTCATTTTCTCAAATTTGTCACCATTAATTAGGTGTTTAATCACATAAAAACGGGTTATGAAATCAAAAATGCTACCTCCAAGTGATTCCCCTTGAATACTTCCTCAACCCACTTCAAAAAGCTCTCAAAATTCTCAGCTATGGAGGAAAAATAACTCTAAATCGCGAATGAAACAACATATAAACTTTCCGTCCAGTTCTGATATCTCTTCGTCGCGATCGCGGCCCAAGCCTCGCGATAGCTAAGAGAAAAATTCCAAGGCCTCAAAACTACTCTATGCGAACGTGATGCTTCAGATTCCCACACTATTCAAATGCAAGCCCCCGAATGCGAACGCGAAGAGCAAATTTTACTCGACCCCAAACCCTTATACGCGAACGCGGATAGCCTCATGCGAACGCGAAGCACAAGCTACCAGCCTTATGCGAATGTGAGGCAACCTATGCGAACACGAAGTTCTAAATCCTGGCCTTCCAAATTTCTTCTACGCGATCGCGACACAAACTACGCGATCGTGAAAGCCAAAATCTCTACAACAGCTGAGTTGATTTTCTGCAACTCTTCAAACTCTGAAATAGTCCGATTGACCACCCGAAACTCACCTGCGGCCCTCGAGACCTCAACCAAAAGTACCAACACATCCTAAAACCTCACTCAAACTTGTTCCAATCATCAAAACACCTCAAACAACACCAAATCTACCATTTCGCATCAAATTCAAGCCTAAATTTTCTAAAAACTTTTGAAACACGCTTTTGATCAAAAACCTAACCAAACCATGTCTGAATGACCTGAAATTTTGTACACACATCCAAAATTACATGATGGAACTACTGAAACTTCCGAAATTCCATTTCGACCCTCGAATCAAAATCTCACTATCGGACCGGAAACTTCAAAAATTCAAAATTTGGCATTTCAAGCCTAAATTAGATACGGACCTTCAAAATACAATCTGGACATACTCACAACCCCGAAATCACCAAACGAAGCTAACTGAACAATAGAATTTCCATTCCGAGACCGTCATCACACTGTTCCAACTATGGTAAATTTTCCAACACTTAAACTCTTTATTAGGTGTAAAAGTGTCCAAAACTCTCTAAAACTCAAAACAGAACGTCCTGGAAAATCAAATTTGCAGAAATAAAGTTGGGGAAATCAGTTAATAGGGGAAGGGAGCGTTAAATTCTGAAGACGACCGGCCGGGTCGTCAAATCCTCGTATACTGAAACATTCATTCGTCCTCCAACGAGCATAGAGACATACCTGAAGTAGTGAAAAGATGAGGGTAACGTGTGCGTATATCCTGCTCGGTCTTCCAGGTCGCCTCATCAGCCGGCTGACCCTGCCACTGAATCTTTACTGAAGTAATGTTCTTTGACCTTAACTTCCTGACATGCTTGTCCAATATAGCAACTGGCTCCTCAACATAAGATAGATCCTTGTCCAACTGGATTAAACTGAAATCCAACACGTGAGAAGGATCACTGTGATATCTCTGGAGCATCGAAACATGAAATACCGGATGAACCCCTGCCAGGCTAGGAGGTAAGGCAAGCTCATAGGAAACCTCCCCAACACGCCTCAATATCTCAAAAGGGCCAATGAACCTCATATTCAACTTTCCATTCTTCCCAAATCTCATAACGCCCTTCATAGGCGAAACCCGAAACAGAACCTGCACTCCAACAATAAAGGAAACATCATGAATCTTTCGGTCTGCGTAGCTCTTCTGTCAAGACTAGGCTGTATGTAGTCTATCCTTGATTACTGTAACCTTCTCCAAAGCATCCTGAACCAAATCTGTGCCCAATATGGCCTCACTCGGCTCAAACCAACCCACCAAAGATCTACACGGCCTACCATACAAAGCCGCATATGGTGCCATCTGAATGTTGGATTGATAGTTGTTGTTGTAAGGAAACTCCGCCAATCAAAAGAACTGATCCCAAGACCCTCCAAACTTAATCACACAAGCACGAAGCATATCCTCAAGAATCTAAATAGTGAGCTTGGACTGCCCGTCCGTCTGGGGGGAAATGTTATGCTCAACTCCACCCGTATACCCAACTCCTAATTAACGGCTCTTCAGAATCGTGATGTGAAGTGAGTACCTCTTTCTGAAATAATAGAAACTGGAATACCATGCAGACGAATGATCTCCCGGATATAAATCTCGGCCAACCGCTACGAAGAATAAGTAGTACACACAGGAATGAAAAGAGTGGACTTCGTCAGCCGATCCACGATCACCTAGATAGCATCAAACTTCTTCAAAGTTCGTGAGAGTCCAACTACAAAGCCCATGGTGATTCGCTCTCACTTCCACTCCGGAATCTCTATCTGCTTAAGCAACCCACCCGGCCTTTGGAGCTCATACTTCACCTGCTGACAGTTGAGGCATATAGCTACAAATCCAACTATATCTTTCTTCATCCGCCTCCACCAATAGTGCTGCCTCAAGTCATGATACATCTGTGCGGCACCTAGATAGATGGAATACCGCGAACTGTGGGCCTCTTCTAGATTCAGCTCCCGTATCCCGTCAATATTGGGTACACAAACCCGACCCTGCATCCTCAATACTCCGTCCTCGCTAATGGTCACATCTCTGGACTCACCACGATAAACCCTGTCTTTAAGAACGAGCAAATGAGGGACTACCGCTCCGTGATACAATACAATAATGAAGACCGAGGAACCACATAAGCTAGGACCCAGCTGGGCTCCGAAAGATCCAATCTGAACTGGCTGGCTAAGGCTTGAACATCCATTGCCATAGGCCTCTTCGATGCTGGTAAATATGCCAAACTCCCTAAACTCTCCGCCTGATGACTCAAGGCGTCAGCCACTACATTGGCCTTGCCCGGGTGATATAAAATGGTGATGTCATAATCCTTCAGTAACTCTAACCACTTACTCTGGCGCAAATTTAGATCATTTTGGTTGAACAAATGCTTCAAGTTCCAATGATCAGTAAAAATCTCACAAGGCACACCGTATAGATAATGGCACCAAATATTTAAGGCGTGAACAATGGTAGCTAACTGTAGATCATGGAAATAATAATTCTTCTCATGTATCTTCAATTGTCTGGAAACGTAAGCAATCACCCTACCGTCCTGCATCAATAATACTCCAAGGAGCATTGCAATAGACTGTATAAGAACCCAAACCAGTATGCAATACCAAAATTGAGATTGTAGTCAAAGCTGTCTTGAGCTTATGAAAGCTCGCCTCACACTCCTCTGTCCACTGGAATGGAGCACCATTTTGGGTTAATTTAGTCATAGGGGCTGCACTCAATTAAAACCCCTCCACAAAACAACGGTAGTAGCCCGCAAAGCCAAGGAAACTATGAATCTCTATAGCTAAGGACGGCCTGGGCCAACTCTGCACAACCTCTACTTTCTTTGGATCCACCCGAATGCCCTCACTTGATACCACATGGCCTAAGAATGCCACTAAATCCAACCAAAACTCACATTTTGAGAACTTTGCATATAACTTCTTCTCTCTCAGAGTCAGAAGCATTGTCCGCAGATGCTGCTCATGATCTTCCCGACTCCGAAAATACACCAAAATTCATCAATAAAGACATTGACAAAGGATTCGATATATGGCTGGAATACATTGTGCATTAAATGCATAAAGGCGGCTAGGGCATTGATCAGCCCAAATGACATAACAAAAAACTCGTAATGAGCATACCAAGTCCTGAAAGCAATCTTCGGGATATTGGCACCCAAATCTTCAACCGATGGTAACCTGGGCGCATATCAATCTTAGAAAACATCTATGCGCCCTGAAGCTGGTCAAACAGATCATCAATACGAGGCAAAAGATAACAATTCTTCACTAACCTTGTTCAACTGGCAGTAATCAATACACATATGAATAGAACTATCCTTTTTCTTCACAAACAAGGCAGCAGCACCCCAAGATAAAACATTGGGCCGAATAAAACACCTATCAAGCAATTCCTGTAACTGGTCCTTCAACTCAGGAGGAGCCATATGATATGGAGGAATAGAAATGGGCTGAGTGTCCGGAAACAAATCAATGCCAAAATCAATGTCTCTATCAAGCGGCATGCCTGAAAAATTAGCTAGAAACACATCGGATAATTTTGTACCACTGGGACTGAATCAACAAAAGAGGTATCAACACTAATATCTCCCACATAAGCTAACTATGCGGCACACCCCTTTTCAACCATACGCTGAGCTTTGAGGAAAGAGATAACTCTACTGGGAGTGTGGTCTAAAGTACCACTCCACTCAATACGCAGTAAACCTAGCATAGACGCTTCTTGGTGTGACAATCAAGAATAACATAATGGGGCGACAATCAGTCCATGCCCAAAATAATATCAAAATCAACCATGTTGAGTAGCAATAAGTCTGCTCTGGTCTCAAAACCATGAATAGTAACCGAACATTACCGATAAACACGGTCCACAACAAGTGAATCCCCCACAGGAGTAGAAACATAAACAGGGGAACTCAAAGGATCCCGGGATACACCCAAATGTGAAGCAAAATAAGAAGACACATAAGAGTAGGTGGAGCCCAGATCGAATAAAACCGATACATCTCTATGATAGACCAGTATAATACCTGGGATGATAGAATCGGAGGCAACAAACTCGGCACGAGCAGGAAGGGCATAGTATCTTGCCTGGCCTCCCCCTCGAGGGTGACATCTACCTCCCTAGCCTCCAACTCTAGCTGGTTGAGCGGGTGGAGCAGCGACTAGAGCTGTAACCATAGCCTGTGAACTCTGTTGGGCACGTTGTGGCTGAGAAGTCTATGAAGATGCACCCCTCAAAAGTATGAGGCAATCCCTAACCATATGGTATGTGTTACCACACTCAAAACAAGCTCTGGAAGGACGTGGTGGTTGTGACTGGCTAGGGCCAGATCTGTTGGACTGACCAATAAGCACCCACGCATGAGGCATGCTAGAAACTGGAGGTGCATAATAAGGCTCCCGAGATCTAAAGGGAGCAGGAGCACTGCTAGCTGCTGGAAGAGTTGAATGAATGGGCTGACTCATATAACCCCTATTCATGACAACTGCAGCTGGGGTAAGGGCACAAGAATAATGGCTCAACTCTCGAGACCTCTTGGCCTCTCTCTCCTCCCTCAATCCTCCTACCAATGCTCACCACTTGCTGATAAAAAGTATCCATCTCCAACTCACGAGCCATGCTAAATATGATGTTGGGAGTAAGCCACTCAATAAACCAGTGAACCCTCTCGCGAACAGTAGCAACAAAGGCTGGTGCATGCCTAGCCAAACTGGTGTAACGAACGGCATACTCTGAAACAGTCATAGCACCCTGGCGTAACTACTCAAACTCTGCGAGCCATGCATCATTGAGGCTCTGGAACATACTCTCTCAGGAACAGATCTGAAAACTAAGCCCAAGTCAATGAAGCAGCCTCATCTGGACTATGTAACTCATAGGTGCGCCACCACTCAAGGCGCCCCATGAAGCTGAAAGGTAGTGAAAGAAACCCGCTGGATCCTGAAATACCCATGGTACGTAGAATGCGGTAACACTCATCAAGAAACCCGAAAGCATCTTTCGACGCTAGACCACTGAATATAAGAGGCTTGCATTTCTTGAACCTCTCAGCTGCTCATCCTCGGAAGTCGCTATTATGTCTTCAGGCTAAACAGGCACTGCAGGCGGTACTGGAATAATCTCAGGAACCTACTCAACAGGCACTCGTTGCTCTGGAGTGCGGGCGGAGGGAGTCTATGCTCCTCCTCCGACTTGGGATGTGGCTATAATAAGGGGAAGCAACCCTAACTGAGCAGAAGTGGTGTACATGCTCATGAACTATGCCAGAGTCTCCTAGAGAGTTGGAGTAGTGGTAGTAGTAGTAGTAGTAGGCGTGTCAGGTGCCTAGACTCCGGCTGGATCTACTGGTGGTACCTCGGCGACAGCTCACGTAGGTGCTCTGGCTGTACCACATGCACTCCCTCAGCCTCTAACCCGGCCCCGGCCTCTGCAGATGCAGTAGGGGGCGTGGGTGCCTGATCGTCTCGAGTGGCACGTATCATTACCATCTCTGAGAGAATAGAAAGACAGAAGTTTAGTGTGATATCAAAAATCTTGCATGACCAAGAAATCAAATGAAGTGAAATTTTCCTAACAATTACATAGCCTCTCGTAGATAAGTACATACGTCTCTGTAACGATCATGGAGACTCTAATAAACCGGCATGTGTTCCGTGACTCCTATAAGCCTAGAGCTCTGACATCAACTAGTCACGATCACAGTTCGCCCTTCGTGAACGCATCGTGACGACACCTAGTCCCTACGACTAGGTAAGCCTAACAATGCAGAAACAAATAACTTGCAGAAACAAATAATATAAATTTAAACAACTAGAGGAAAATTGTATGTAAATGCCGCTCGACATATACAACTCAACATCACAAGAGCCTGTAATATTATCCCAAAATTCGAAAACTCATGGAAACACAAGCTGAAGGAAATATAGCACAATGCTCTAACTCAAAAATGTCTAAAACAACAGTAAGAAAGGAAGGCTAACTACTAAAAGATAGAATAAGATATAGACCCTTGGTCTGCAGATGCAGCAAATATACCTCGAAGTCCTTGATAGATCTCTCTGCCTCAGGGGTGATATGGCTATGTAGGGTTACCTGGATCTGCACATGAAAAACATGTGCTGAACGGACATGAGTACACCATAGCGATACTCAGTAAGTGCCAAGCAAAACCTCAATAGGGTAGTGACGAGGAAGGTCAGGGCCTTACTGAGGTTAAACATAATAATAAAGTTCACAGTATGAAATAACAATATAAATGAGAACAACAATAAAATAAGACAGGTAATACCAGGCAACAACAATTATACAAAAGAACAGAGTAAACTCGGAAATCAGAACAGCTCAATAACAATAGTAACACGAGGATCTTCCAGGATATCATAATGTAGTCCCTTTCATCAACTGTCCAGTGGATCTCCCGGGATACCGTCCCGTAGTCCATCAAATGTATATATTCGAAGTATCTCCGGGGATACCATCCCATAGTCCAACTATCAATGCGCAAGGATCTCTGAAACCATGATCCATAGTCCCAAATGTAAATACCCAGTACTGGGGGAATCTGCCGGGTACATTCCCGTTGCTCCATATAACTGTGCACGAGGATCAATGAAAAATCTAACAAGCAGTCCCAAAGTAAATGTACAGGTGGATCTACCGAGAGTCTAACTCGTAGACCTAAAATAAACAGACAAGGGGGAGCTACTGGAATCCCACATCCGTAGTCCCAATGTAAATACGCAGCAACAGCAAGAAGTTATTCAAAGAATGCAATTTTCGAGCAAGGAAACAAGTATTCTTAGCCTACCATGCTTCACATAGAGAAAACAAGGCAATTTAAGCAAATATACAATTTAAGTCAACTAAACATGCTCTTCTAACTAGCAACATGCTAAATTTGCAAGTGTAATAAAGCAGGAAGGGGAAATATGCTAATAAGTACTTTAAGAAAACCAGATTTTCAACAATTTGCACAAGCACACGCTCATCACCTCGCGCACAAGACAATTCAATTACCAAATATCATATCCTTAGGGAGAAGTCCCCACACAAAGTTACAGAAGCCACTTACCTCGAACCGGCTCAAAATCAACTAGAAACCACGTTTTTGCCTCGAGTATCTAACTCCAAATGGCACAAATCTATTTAATTCAATTGCACATTATAAATAACACCTCAAATAACTAATTCTGTAAATTCTAAGCTAATATGCAAAATTATATAAAATGACCAAAATACCCCTCAGGTCAATATCTTGGAATCGTATAAAACTTATATTTTCAAAAATCTCATGCTCTCACTAGTCTATGCATAACAAGAAAACAAAAATCGGGAGTCCAAATAACCCCTCAAATCCTCATTTAAAAGCCTATTAAACGCAAGCCCTAATTACCCATTTTTCCCAAATTTCTCACCATTTTTAATCCCATAAAAATAAGTTATGAAGTCAAAAATATTATCTCCAAGTGATTCCCCTTGAATCCTTCTTCAACTGACTTCAGAAAGCTCTCAAAATGCTCAACTATGGAGGAAAAATGATTTAAAATCGCGAATGAAATAACTTATAAACTTTCTGCCTAGTTCTGATATCTCTTCATCGCGATCGCGACCCAAGCCTCGCGATCGCGAAGAGCAAAATTCCAAGGCCTCAAAACTACTCTATGCGAATGCGATACATAGACCGCGAACGTGATGCTTCAGCTGCCCACACTATGCGAACACGAGCCCCCGAAGGCGAACGCGAAGAGCAAATTCCACTGGACCCCAAACCCTTATATGCGAATGCGACCAGCCTCATGCAAATGCGAAGCACAAGCTCCCAGCCTTACGCAAACGCGAGGCAACCTATGCGAACGTAAAGGTCTAAATCATGGCCTTCCGAATTTTTTCTACGCGATCACGACATAACCTACGCGATCGCGAAAGCCAAAATCTTTGCAACAGCTGAGTTGATTTTCTGCAACTCTTCAAACTCTAAAATGGTCCAATTGACCACCCGAAACTCATCCGAGGCCCTCGGGACTCAACCAAAAGTACCAACACATCCTAAAACCTCATTGAAACTTGTTCAAATTATTAAAACACCTCAAACAGTAACAAATCTACCATTTCACATCGAATTCAAACCTACGTTTTTAAAATTTTCTAAAACACGATATTGATCAAAAACCTAACCAAAATCTCGTCAGTGGCCCAAAATTTGCACACACATCCCAAATGACATGATGGAACTATTGAAACTTTCAGAATTCCATTCCGACCCTCGAACCAAAATCTTACTATCAGACCAGAGACTTCCAAAATTCAAACTTCAGCATTTCAAGCCTAAATTAGCTATGGACCTCCAAAACACAATCCGAACACGCTCCCAATCTTGAAATCACCTAATGAAGCTAATGGAACCATCTGATTTCCATTCCGAGGCCATCCTCACATTGTCCTGGCTATGGTAAATTTTCCAACACTTAAGCTTTCATTTAGGGACTAAGTGTCCCAAAACTCTCCGAAACTCAAAACCGAACGTCCCGGCAAATCAAATTAACAGAAATAAACTTGAGAAAAGCAGTTAATAAGGGATCGAGGCGTTAAATTCTTAAGGCGGCCGACCGGATCGTCACAACATTAATGGATGATCAAGTTAGTTACTTGATTTGGTGGGACCGTCTTTCGTAGTATTGAACTACAGATTACGAAGAACCCACTCAAGGATGGCATAGAAAGCTAGATTCCTACATTCATGAACTCTTCAAAAAGCTAACTTGGCTATGGGGTGGAAAGATTTGAGTCTTTTCGTTTTAGGACAAACGGCATTTCAAGATTTTAGGACAAACGGCGTTTCAAGATATTAAAAGGAATTTCCATAGTCTATTCTACTCCGGACAGAGTCATGGTCCGAAAAACATATGAATAGAAAATTCACATACTTGACGCATGGCTTAAGTTTCAAAAGGCAGTACACTATTTAGTGCTCAAAACCATTCCACCCTTGAAAAGAATCCTTCTATAACAGAAACGACCACAACAATATGACTGACTTCTCATTCTTTGGTGTATAAGGAACATACAGCATCTAAATACATCACAAAGTAACAAAAGTAAGTATACTCGAATCCGGGAAAAGGCTGCACCCTAAGGGGGTGTAATGTAGACAGCCTACCATGATGCAAGCATCAGTGGTTGGTTGATTTTACGGCTTGAGCCCATGACCAATAACTCATACGGAAACAACTTTCCGGTTGCTCTAAGGCTCCCCTTCACTAATGAAATTTATCATATATTCTCTAAACATGGTGGAACAGAGAGTATGTATATTTCAATAAGAAAAACGATTTGCCAGTAACACCAAATCAATCTAGTACAAGCTAGTTAATAGATCTATTGTCACAACGAAATGAACATTGAACACTGTTCACCACAGTCAGCACAACTTTATGAGCTTTCAAGCCTAGGAGAAGTGGGGGTTTGAGCGTCTTTCTTCTTCCAAATTACACAAATGAAATCATCACAAGATCTTTTAGAACGACGAAAAGAGACTGCAGTAGCTTCAGAATTAAAAAAGACTTTCCAACAAGAAAATTTGGATCTTAGTTAAGCTACCATACCTAATCAGTTAAAAGATGAACTAGATACAACTATATTCACATGTAACAATATCCACACATGGTGGTTGCTATCATTGTTTCAGAACCAAATGCAGCAGATAAAGAATACCAGATAGATCGTCATTATGTAAAAGGAAAAACAAGAGTACCAGATAAAATTGAACACTTAGGATGTGCACTTGCGCCTCAGACAGTACATTGCATCTTGACGGTGCTCGTTAATAATCTGCAAAACTTGAAACTGAACTAGCAAAACATAACTGTTCAACTACGAATGAAACATATTTCTGATTTTGGTGAAAGAAGCTATAGTTTGAGAAGCAAAATTTGAATTATAGCGAGTAAATAATTCTAGCTTTTTGTCTCAGAAGAAGTTCAGCTCATCAAGCACTGATACATAACTAAGATACAAGAGTTAACTAAAAGAACATTTATAGCTGGCTATCAAGTTATGGAACTATGATACATGAAATATTTTCTACCATTTATTTCCTATATGCTTATGTTTAGATTAAACACCTTTTTTTCCCAAGGAAACGTCTGCTACCACCATGGAACACCTTGGTTGACAAATCAAAGAATAGATGATCAAAATTTAAGCTTGTTAAAGCTCCAAAAGCAACCAGTATATTTAACGGAAACAGATGGACCAAGAAGCAACAATCTCTGTCCTAGAAGAATCTGTCAATTAAGTCGCAATTGCTAATAGAAACCTTTTGATCTTTGTATAAATATCTTTCTTCAGTAATGAGCCGGATAGCAAGAATTCAGATTGAAGAATGTATTAATGGCCCCAATGACCAGTAGCCATTTCCAAGAACTTTCCAATTTGAACTGTAAAGCCTAAACTATGCAATATTCTTCCTAGAAATGCTTCTCCAAAAATATAGTTAAAGATAAACCACTGTATATTCACAAACACTTTAGTCAAAAATTCTTTCCCCGGTGGAGAACACTAGGAAAACAAAAGAACTAAATATGCAAAGCACCCCTGGGATGAGAAATACGACTCTCCAGCTATCTGGACTAGTAAGATCCAATTCAGCGGCTTTAGCAGCTTCTAGTAGTCGACCAGTGAGGTCAACCCCAACAATTCCAGCTAATGTACCAGCTGTATTTGAAACTCCCATAACAATTCCAGCATATCTTGGAGCAATGTCCATGTGGTTAACTGCAAACCCAGCTCTTCCTAATGCCAGGAAACCAAGGGCCACAGAGGAACAAAACAAAGCGCCGCCAGATGTTCTGAACAATGGAAGAGTCATCAATGCAACAGAAGCAACCATGAAACCCACTGTGTTCAAAACTTTTCTGGTTTTAGTAATAGACAGGATTTTCTTGGTGACAAGGTGATCCGCAATCACCCCACCAATATTTGAAAATATAAACATGTTAAAGTATGGCATCATTTTAGAAGAACCCATTTCTTGAAGGCTGAGCTGGAGACCCAATTCAAAGTATGTCGGAAGCCAGTTCATGAGCACATAAAGAGCATAATGAAAGGTAAAATTGTTAACGACGATAGCCCAAACCGGTAAGCTAATGAGGATGCGCTTCCAAGGGATTCCAGGGATTTTAGTGGAATGTACTCCATTCTCTGCCTTCATCTTTGAACTCCCTCTTATAGGAAGTAAGGATTCTCCAAAGCCGGAAGCAGTTGCTTTTCGCAGATCAGAACGAGGGGGATCGGTTGCATAAGTGAACCAGATTAGAGACCAAATTGCACCTAAAAACGCTTCAGCGAGAAATACAGATTGGGGACCCCTAAATTTTACCAGGCTAGGAAGCATAAGCATTCCCATAGCTGCACCTAAGTACATCCCAGAAGTTGTAAAAGAAACAGATCGCGATCTTTCATGTGGTGGTACCCACTGTGCAAGGACAGTGTGAATAGACGGAAAAATGAAACCTTGAGCCACTCCAACAAGCAAGCGGGCTATTACTAGGATCATTGGTCGAGTTGGGTCGAGGGGTACAAAAGCACAGGTTAGAGACCACAACACAAATGAAAGAAGGAGGACACGTCGTCCCCCAATTTTTTGAGCTACCCAGCCGCCAGGTACTTGTGAACAGGCATAACCATAATAAAAGGTTGAAAGAATTACACCTTTGCTAGTCTGGTTTATTCCTACAGCATCAGCAGCAGCAGTATACGCAATCGAAAAGCCCACACGTTCTATGTAGCAGACTGAGGTGCAGATGAAGGTCAAAAATACAATTAAGTAACGCTTTGGAAATTTACTGCTTCCCATTACTTTCAAGTTTCTAAATGAAAACCTCACACCGGATCACTGCATAGGTGGTCCTTTGATAAAGACGTCCGAAGAATGCACTTATCCTGAAATTCAGTTGAAGTGATCAAAGAAACAGAGAGGGTGATTTAGAGCCTTCATAATGTTAGATAGAAAGGAGAAAAAATTTAGCCTCTTAACTAATAATAGCGAACATACTGAAATAGCATGTGAGAAGTAGAAAATGCACCAGAAAGCTGTGGTTCAACTTTTATTTAAGATTTGGATTCAAATTATTTGACTTTTCACCTCCGTGGTGTCTGGACGGCACAATTTAGATAGCAGCCGCAATTGAGAATAGAACAAACACTATTATCAGGCATAACCTATTCAAATCTATATAAATCAAATCTTATTTAAAGATATGTCACTGAAACAAGTTCAATTTATTCATTGTTAATTTTGTCTCAATTTTCTTTTGAATTCTGAGGATGCGCAGGTCGATCCAAAGTCATTGATAAGGAATCAGACGACCTCAAAGTCACATGATTTAAGCCTTCTCCAATGAGATTTCTCCAATGCTACTCTCTCCGAAAGAAAAAAAAAACTTTCTCTACCGTAATTTTTGTGACGACTTCGGACAGGAGGGATAAAATTTAAGCAATTTCTATCAACTGAAAGCAGATACCGCCCCTCCTGCTCCAACAGTCTGCTAATCGAGGAATAGAAAAGGACCTAGAAGAACCAATAATGATTGTGGCTAGACTTTTCTATTGATCTACCAATCTAGCTAGAAATACTAGTTTCTCACCTTTGATTTACTAGTAGAAGAACGTCATCAAGCACTGTTACTATGCTTTTCTCTTTTACTTTATTTTTTTTAATGGAAACAATACATACATGTTAACATATTTTGATAGGATGAAAACAGTATTTTTGAATGTGGTGAGATGTGATTATACTTTTTTCTGAAGTAATCCAAAGTTAAACCTAAATCTAGAAGCACCGCCATAAATGCATTTAGGAACAGATTCCACATCTACACTATGTTTGGTTTCACTAAGGGGAGAGACGGATGCGAAAGAACAGAAAATTCATTAATTTACTTGTCTACTTCTATTTCTCCTCCTCTTTTACTTCCTTATCAATCCCCGAGTCCTTCTCTTTTACTGCCAGCCCTCCTACCCTTCCTCTTTGCACCCCAATCAAACATTTTACTATCAATTTCAATTCCAACCATATGTTTAGCATAGTTAGAAACCAATTGAGTTTATGTCAAATTAGTCCCCGAATTTTCTTTAATTTCAAGTTTTAATGCTAAAACTTTAAAGCATTCTTATTGCATTCCTACTTCACCACATTTTGCTTCTAATAATTCACAACCGCCCGCTGAACCAGACATATACTCAAAATTTTGGTATTTAAGGAAAACAAATTGGTATAAGCAGGAAATAGTTTATTCTTTACAAATATTTATAACAAGAAAAATAACATTGAGCAAAAGCACACTAGCATACTCAGTCCCCCCCCCCCTCCCCCGGCCCAGAACCCAAAGACAAGAAAATACTCTTTACCACCCACCCCTAACAAAGGGTCAACGATCATCTCACTTCTCAATTTTCCCCATTTATATAATCACTTCTAATTGAACAAACGAAAAAATTCCACATTGTTAAAATTAACATAAATAAAACTAAAATGCAAAGTATTCACAAGCTAAAAACATAAAAACACTTCAAGAATCATATATTAGCTTTAAGCTTAGGGATTATTGCTATATTAATTAAATTAAATAAACAAACAAAAATGCAAAGTATGTAGAAGTGAAAAAACATGAATTACTTCAAGAATTTACAATTTAAAGATTATTACCACAGAATCAGAAGAACCTCAAAAGTGGTGTATTTGGTATTTGGTGGATCAGGTAAAGAATGTGAGTTCCAAAGCCAAAATCTTTATTTTGATAATTAGAGAAGAATTGTGAGGGTAATGAAAGAAAAATTAAGAAAAGGGTTTGAAGTAAATAGTTGAAGAATTACAGAGATGGGAGTAGCGTAGGTTGAAGGCACTGTAGAGGGAGTTACAGCCTGACAGTTCACAAATATATTTCTCTTTTGTTTTTATTTTTTATCTTTTTTCTTATAGTATTCGTTTTATTTCTTTGGAAAAAATGTTTCCATTTAAAAATACAGTCAGGGGTGCTTTTTCTTTGCTTTATGGGCAAGCTAATGCAAAAACTTTTTTCTTTCTTTAGTTTCCAACCCGGTATTCGACACATCAGAGCCAGATTAAATTTAGATTCATATTGCGTAGTCTTATTCACGAGGAAGTGCTCCCTATTAAAAAAAATTTATATCCAAAACTCTTAGGACCTCTGATTAAGGAAAGAGCAATTATATACGTTATACCACAAGGATAAATGAGAACTTATCTTAATTGTCTTGCGTGAGCGTTAAAGAAAAAACAAGAAAGGATAAGGTTTCGTTTTTACTCAATAATGTGGCCTAATAGTCGATGAAAGTTTAAGATCACATAAAGTGATTTCTTCTAATTTGACTAAACTATGAGCTGTTGAGTTATATGATATTTGTACTATGGGAAAAATTGCTTATTTGACACTTTTTTTTCTTTTAGTTATGATTATTCATGTATTCTTATTTGATGTAAACTTATTTCACATTTTACATCGCATAAATAATATATAATTTTATGCATAATTTTTGTGGGTATTAGTAAGCGGTGGAGTAAATTTCATGGATGGTCATTTACTGTGTTCTAAAACCTTCGGTTGATTAAGAAAGTAGAAATGAGCAGGAGAAGAAGAAGATAAGCTTTCACAGAGAATCAACTTACGTTCCGATTTATTAGAAAAAGAAATAGATTGTGTACAGTATTCGTATATATACATGAGTATTTACAACTCACTAACCTCCACTATCTCCTTTATTAACTTAGCTGGTGACAACTATCACCTACTAACAAACTTACCTAATTAGTTGATTTTAACTACTTAAGCAATTAACAATTATACTTCAACACCCTCCCTCAAACTAATAGTTGAAATATATCGTTCAACCCCAGCTTGGATAGTAGATAGTCATGTTGTGGCTTTCCCAGGCTTTTAGTGAGAAGATCAACCTGCTGCTCTTTTATAGAGATATGCTATGTTTTCGTTGTTCCTTGAATAATTTTTTCCCTAATAAAATGACAGTCTATATCAATAAGTTTTATATGTGCAGAAAGATTGGGTTAGTTACAATCTGAATAGCAACTTTAGTGTCATAATATAATATAGATAAATAGGCAATTGAACTTTAACTCCTAGCTCCTTTAATAGGCCTGTCAGCCTATGTTAATCCAGCTACTGCTGAAGTCATGCTTCTACTCTGCTTCTGCAGAGCTTCTTGCCATAGTGTCTTGCTTCTTTGACTTCTATAAGACTAGGTCGCTTCCAAACTTCACCAAGTAACCTGTAACAATTTTTCTTAACTATAAGCAGCCTCCCCAATGTGAGTAACAAAAGGCTTCAAGTTTCCCAAATCCCTCAGAGGGCATCAACAGCCCCATACCAGGTGCATGTTTATGTACCTTACCACTTTTAGTACAGCTTCCCAATGATATTGCTTGGGTTTATGCATGAACTGACTGAGTACTTGAACAACAAAAGCAATGTCTATCCTTGTCAATTGTTAGGTATAGAAGCCATCCTATTAGCCTTTGATATTGGCTAGCATCAGTCAACAAGTTATCGATTTATGCATCTGTGTGTTGAATTTTTGTTGTATATTGATTATTGATGAAGGCATCACAATCAATAGAAATAAGTTTCTGATTAGGCTCCGATAGAGAACTAGCAGGTTTAGCTCCTCCAAGCCCCATCTCAGCAATCAATTCCAAAGCATACTTCCTTTAATTCATGACAATTCCCTCTCTTGATCTAGTAAACTCTCTCCAGAACCTAAGAGGAACTGAGCCCTGAAAACTGAGTGCTCGAGCTACATTGAGTATATATTTGTGCTTTCTTTTAGCTACTCCATTTTGTTAGGGAATATAGACACATGATATTTGATGAATAATGCCTAGTGATTGAAGCAGATCTATTATCTGAGTATTAAAAAATTCACAGCCATTATCTATACTTAGAACCTTAACAGTTGAATAATAAATACTTAGTACCATTAAGAAAAAGTTCTTATGAACAGCAATTGTCTCAGCCTTTGAAGGTAATAGAAAGATCCAGGTGAATCTGGAGTGATGATCAACTAATGTTAATAAGTAACTTTTTCCATCATAGGCAGGGACCCTATAGGGACTATAAAAATTTGAATGAGCAATTGAGGTACTTACAAGAAATGGATTGTTTTCTTTGCCAAATGACAAATAGTGCAATGCTTCTCAATATCCTCAAGATGCATAGATTGAAAAACACTTACTCTCTTCAGTATAGCTAAAGGTACATGACCTAATCTCTTATGCCACATGGCTACATTTATTTGGTTATTCTTTGTGGTATTTACAGTGAGAGACCTTGATTTGAGTTTTAACTACCTATAGCAGATGCACAACTAATTTCCCTTATTGCATTTTTAGAAATGAGTACATACAGTCCACTGACTTCTCTATCAATCCCCTTTACCTGTCCATTGAAGAGATCCTGAAAGATGCAAAAGTCAGGATAGAACATTGCTACACACCTTAACTTCTTTGTAATTTTTGAGACAGATAAGAGATTTTATCTGAACTCAGAAATGTACAACACATTAGTTATCTTGTGACCAGGAAATATATATGTGGAACCTATGTGTCTCACTATAGCTACAACTCATGTGGGTAGACATTTTGTTTCCTTCTTTAGAATTTCCCAAACGTTTTAAGTCAAAGAACATGTCAAGTCTATGTACCATGTGATTGGAAGCTCCAGTATCAATTATCCACTTAGGTTTATCTATAGGAACAGTTACACTGTGCAATATCTACTGCCACGGCAGAACCACTATTTTCATTCTTTTTTCTCAATATTGGCATGTTCTCATTGTATTGCTCGTGTGTTAACTAAGGAATTCCTCCTATACCAGCTTGATTGTTGGGAGAAATGGACACTTGTGAAGAGACTGATGAATTTCCAGAAGTTGTTGCAAGGTTGATTGGATTCCTATATGTTCCTATAGTAGGATTGTTAGAAAACTAATATCTCTAGCATATGAAATTAAATTTTCCGCGGAGAATTTTTTTTTAGGCTTCAAATATGAGAGATATCCATGGAGATTTTAGCATGTCTCCCTAGTCTAGCCTTTGAAATTACAGTAGTCACAATATAGCTAATTTTTTCTCTGTTTAAAGTTGTTGTTAGAGTATGGGACTCTCTTATTACTAAATAAAGCTGGATTAGACTTCAGAGGGCCAGAAGGATAGGAACCATTTTGTTAGTGAATTGAGCATGATTGGGATGACCTTTGTTGTTGAATAGAGTAGTTCCTGCATTAACTTCAGATACATTAGTGGTATGATTATCCATAGATCTTCGACTTTCTTATGAGATTATCATAGAGTAGGCTTTGTTTATGGAAGGTGCAACGACTCGATCGGTTGTTTTGAGCTCTAGTGCGTCGTTCGACAGTTGAGATGGGGAGAAGCTTCACTTTAGGTATTATGACTCGTACGCATGGTCGAAATTGAATTCCAGGAAGTTCGGAATTGATTTGGAAAGAAATTTCTTATTTCAGATGCTTTAAGTTGGAAGAATTTCCTAAGGGTTGATTTTGAGTAAACAACCTTGGAATCTTGATTTGAAGGTTCTAGCAGGTTCGTATGATGACTTTGGATTTGGGCGTATGTCTGAATCGGGTTTTGGATGACTCGGGTGAATTTCAGTGCCTATTGTGGAAGTTAGCATTTTTGAAAGAAATTCATAAATTTGGGTTGAAGCGTATTTCAGTGTTATAGATGTCTATTTCCGATTCTGAGTCTGGGAAAAGCCCCATATAGTGATTCTGGTATTGGGATCACGACCGGATGTAGATTTGGAGGTCAATAGGTCATTTTGGAGTCATTTGGTGAAAGAAATTTGAAGATTTTTGAGAAGTTTGACCATAAGTGAAACTTTTTATACCGGGATCAGATTCTGATTTTGGAAATTGGAGTAGGCTCGTAATGTTGAATATGACTAGTGTGTAAAATTTGAAGTCAATCAGACGTGATTTGATAGGTTTCGGCATCGAATGTGGAAGTTTAAAATTCTAAAGTTCATCAAGCTTGAATTGGAGGGCGATTCACGGTTTTAGCATTGTTTGATGTGATTTGAGGCCTCGATCAGGTCTGTCTTATGCTATGGGACTAGTTGGTCTGACTGGATGGGGTCCCGGGGGCCTCGATTAGATTCCGAGTGGTTAACAAATTGAAAATGAAATTTAAGGAAGGGCTAAAGAAGTTGGGCTTCCAGTGTGACCGCACCTGCGGTCCTCTTTTACACAGGTGCAGGCACGCAGGAGTAGAAGGGACTCGCAGAAGCAGATTTTGCTAGGAGAGGTATGGATCGTAGATGCGGTTAAAATCTGCAAAAGTGGTACCGCACCTACGTGCATGGAGCCGTAGAAGCATAGGGCATGGTGAAAGAGTGAAGATGCGGTAGTGGGGACGCACTTGCGAAACTGTAGAAGCGATCAAGTGATGAAAGGTGTGAAAAGGCTAGAGGCAGTGTGTTCTTTTAAAAACTTGGGTTGGCTCATTTTCACCTTATTTCCTCTTTGAGAGCCGGTCTTGGAGCGAGTTTGGAGCTCATTCTTGGTCATCAATGTCAAGGTAAGTTGTTCCCACTCATTTCAAGTTAAATACATGATTTAGATATGGATTAGTAAAAAACTTGAATTTTTAGGAAAACCTAGGAATTTGGTATTCTTGGATTTTGACCATGATTTTGGACATGAAATTGAGCGTGAATTATTTATTTGAGTTCGTGAGGTTATGGGTAAACTTTATCTTCGAAAAATTTTGGAATCGAGCATGTGGGCGCGAGGGTGATTTTTATCGACTTTTCAATCGGGGTTAGAAATTATTTTAAATTTGATTATAATGAGTGTATGAGCATATATTAATGGGTTTGCATAATTATTGGCTAGTTTGGAGCATTGTGCATTGATTTGGGTTATCGAAAGGGCTTAGAAGCCGGTTATGGAACTCCAGAGCAAAGAGAGTCTCCTTTATAAACTTGTAGTAGGGAATTAACCCCATAAGAGAAATGATTAAATATGTTCTCCTATTTGAGGGGGGAGGGGGGATACGCACACACGAGGTGACAAGAGTCCGTGCGTAGCTACTATTATACTTAAGTCCGGGTAGTCTAGGACCCAAAAGCATGATTTGCTTGTAATATTTGAAATATTGCTGTCAATTTAAAATGCTTAAATCATATCGAATTGGTAAATAAATTTCTAAGGAAATTAAATATCATTTTCTTAATTTTTAAAAGAGAAGTTGTCGTTTCCTTGGGTAATTGTTTCCCTGATGAAGTCTTGATTGATTGTTTGAATGTGTATATATATGTGTTCATGTGTCACAAGTATAATTTGCAAGCGGGGTAATTCTTTTATTTATATTTGATTACGTCGCACGTATGATTCGCGATCAGGGTAATAGATGCATCTATGGTTCGCGTCATTCGACCTCTAGCAGTGCACGGTTTAAATATTTATTAGATCGGGCCGTACGACCTCGATATGATTTGCGCATGCTTGTATTGCTTTCCTTGGCATTATAAATAATGATATTTCCCTCTGGCCGAAGATAAATTGATAAATGATGGAATATATTTTTTGGAAATCTCTTATTATTAGAAGAATTGTTTACATGCCTCATGCTTATTGAGTTTGAAATCACCTTATAAAACCCATGCTTCTACGCATTTTTATATTTATTTACTGGACCACTACTGAGTGTCGTATCTTTCATCACTACCACTTCTTCGAAATTAGAAGGGATACTTATTGGGTACATGTTATTTTCGTACTCATACTATACTTGTTGTGCAGTTTTGTTACACATGCACATGTACGTCTAGTGAACTCGTTGGGCGCAGTGGTATGGTTTAATACAGAGACTTAGATGAGCTGCATCTCTCGAGATGACTTGCAACCAGCAGAGTCTCCTTTAGAGTAATGTATTTCATTTCTGTCTAATTGTATTTTGGACAGTTATCGCATTGTACTTTATTTCCAAGAAATTTCTTATGCACTTATGATAACAGGTTCTTGGATGACTATGGGATTATTCAATATTTAAGTTTGGGTAAAGACATTATTATTTATTCAGTGATATTCATTACTTATTGTTTAAGTGTAAGGAAAAGGAAATAATTTTTAATATGAGAATTTATTTAACTTCTTGGTGTTTGCTTGCCTGACAATGGTGTTCGGCGCCATCAAGACCCTTAGTAGATTTTGGATCGTGACAACATGGTATTAGAGCACTAGGTTCCCGTAGGTATCACGAGTCATGAGCAAATCTGGTAGAGTCTTACGGATCGATATGAAGATGTCTGTACTTATCTTCAAGAGGTTACAAGGCTATTAAGAGCACTTTCCTTCTTGATTCCTCATCGTGCAATTTGATTTCCTTGAGTCTTATGCCATTATTTCTTTCCTATTAAATCTTATATAACGTGGAGTGCTTGTTATCAATTGGGAATTGAGGAATTGTAACAATGCTACAGATGTGGTGCGGGATGTTTCTCCTAGCATAGTTGATTGGGCTATTGTCATTGCCTTGCGGAAGGGTATTATGTTATTTTAGCTCAGTAGTTGTACTTTTGAGAGCTTTAAGGCTATGCACATGTTACTATGGTACTTATGAACAGTTGTCGCGCAGTATTGATGTGGTAGTATGATGTTTGCCCATGCACCAGGGTAGTGAGACTTGAAGGGAGGTTTACTTAGAGAACGATTCAGAGATTTGGTATTTTATTTTCAGTAGAGGAAAGGCAGTTGAGCTATAATTATTCAGGTTTGGGTTGATGGAGTAATAAGACTTGGTATTTTTGAGCATGGCAGAACTTTCATCTACAATATGGTGTCATCATCCTTGATTGAATGTGCAGAGTTCGTTGGTGTTATGGTTTTCTTCGATTTGTCTTTAGGGTAGGGTGTTGGGAAGTAGAGTCGGGAAAGCAGTTGTCAAAGAATGCGATGTGAGGTGTTCAGGATTTATTCAGTGTCGAGAGTGGCATAGTAGCATATGCGTTTAGTGGCAGTATACTACACACCTTAAGGAAAAGTTTAGAGTGATTTGGGAAATTTAGTGGACGGTGGTTTGGTCCACGGGATTAAATTTAAATACTAGCTATTATACGGTAGGAGATTGGATACTGCAGAAAGGAGTTGTTTGATATGAAGAAGGATACAACATGACTTTGGATTTAGAGGTATTTTCGCACATTTAGTTGATGTCCATAAGGGGGGAACAGACTTGTGCAACTAGTGAATAACCATGGACTCATAATGTGTTACTGATTTTGTAGTAATTGGGTAGTACGCTATCGTTGGGAGATGTCGGCATGTGATTTCCACATGTGGGTTATCTCTTGTGAACAGTTCAGGGCTCGCGTGGTTGGCAAAGCTTCTATGGAGGATTCTGCTGACCATCTAGTAAGAGGTCAAATATGTGAATGTTGCTAGAGATTTAGGGTGTTCATGAAATACTAACATAAGGATTTCGGGGAGTTTGGCGGGTTGGTTGTGCAATATCATGCCAAAAATGAAGAAAGAATCTTAGTAGGTTCTAGAGTTGAATAATAGTAGCTTTAAGCTAAGTGGGAGAGTCCAACTATTTATGATTAGGTTGCATGGTTATCTACTTGTAAGGTTCGGGTTATCAGCGTATTGGTGAGTTATTACAGCTAAGGGAAAATAATATAAGTGTTAATTTAAGCAAAGGAATTGATAAAGGAATGATATAGTTGGCCTTATTGACTCATGTTCAGGCTTTGGGAAGATTCAAGATTTATGCTTCGTACAGAGGTGATATACAAGGAAAGTGATTCAGTCAGGTTCTTCATTGAGAAGAGGAGCCTTGAAGTTGATTATATTCGGGACTAAGTAGAGTGGGTGACTGTCAAAAATGGTCCTAGTGAATTCAAAGGTAAAAATATGGTGCCTAAGGATTTAAGCCCGCAATATGGTTAAGAATCGAGCTTTTGTAGCAAATTATGATAAGAGGCACGGAATGTTCTATGATGTTTTCGACTTGTAGTGTAGCAATGAGAGGAAAAAGAGAAAAATACATCGAATTTGTAGAGGAATTATCATAATGGGTGTATCAGTTGAAGATGCGAATGTGCGTGCAAGGAGATTATGAAGTGGTTTATAGGTTTGGAGACAATGTGGTCTCATGGAATGGGGTCACTCAAGGTGAGAGCAGATTTAGGTTGGTGATGTAAGGAATGGATCTATTATTATTATATCTAAGTCAAGTTAACGATGAATTAGAAGAAGTTAGATTGGTTAGCCATGGTTGAATTAGCATAGTTGTGGAGGTACGTGCGAGGCTCGATGGCCGTCGTAATTGACTTTATTTGTAAGTATTCAAGTATTATAGCATGTTATGTGTAGGCAGATCCCAGATGGGTTATGGTGGTTTAGACCACTACTTGAGGATTTGAATTTTTACGATTATGACGTGTTACTCGCGTATTGCTATAGTTCTCTTGGAATGAGTTAACTAAAAAGTTTCTAGGTGATAAAGTGTTTACCATATTAGTGGTTCAGGAGTTATGACAAAATTCTTGTACTATCAGATATTGGCTTGTTAGGTGCAGTGAGCGGTATGAAATTTGAAAATGAGGATCAAGGTTGCAGTTCGGTGTTTGACAAGGATATCACTAGCTCGGATGAGCAGGAAATGGATTTGGATGTTTGGAGTAAGCTGGTATTGTCTTCTGTGTCACCTGAGATCGACATTTTGTGTTGGAGTCTTTGCATCTTGGTTACAGATTCTTGATATGTTTTGCAACACTAGTGTGACTGGTGGTATGGATGTACATACTCGTTATCTAGTGCAGAAGGTCGTGGAAGCGTACCTTATGGGAAGATTGTATAAGTGTGACATGTAGTCACTTGATTAATTGATGATTTAAACCAAGTATGAGATTGAGGTAATATCACTAATTTTATAATTTATTCCTGGAGGGCATTCGGTTCATTGGGTTGTGGACTGTGGATGTTCCTCCGATCATGATGGTTGTTATTGTGATTTGGAAAAAAAGGTTATTATGGATCCTTGAAAGGTTAATAGCCTAGTACGGCGATCACAATCGTCTTGAGTTATGTGGATGGATTTAAATGTGAACATAGGCTCTATATCACGCCGGATGTGTTCATTTCGGCATAACTCTCCTTGTGGAGGATTATTTGGACATTGGATACTATTTTGTCGCCGGCTATTTCAAGTAATGTTATATTGTGCCGTGCGAGTTGTGAAACAAATTGATAAATCTCTTATGTGTTGAGGTTTCGCATGGCGATGGTGTTATGTGTTCTTGAGATTCAGATCACATATTGCACCTTAGTTTTTCTTGAGTTTTGTATCATATGGTGCTATTTGTCTCCCCAGAGATTGTGTGTTGCACTTAGTGTGCTTGTGACCGATATTCGATATTTTTGTAGTAATGAGCAATTTATATTGGTAAGTATCTCCTTATGTGATTTTTATGTGTGGATCGGGTGGCACACCTCTACGGATGTGTTATTTGGATCGGATTGCATGCTGCAATAGAGTGATGTTGGGTACAATCCCCTATATTCTATTTTGTGTGTGTTGTTTCCTTTTTTAGGAAGGTTTACAACACCTTTTTCGATTGTCTAAATTAGTTGTGTGAGTTGAGTAGTCCCTTCCAGAGTTCAATTTTCTTATGTATCACGTTCAAGTTTGTGGCCTATCAGTACATTTTGGCATTATATGAGACTTTTGGTGATATTTGGGGTGGCTTATTGCATGAGCAACTTTTACTGGGTGAGACGAGATTGTTAGATCTAGAATCAGTGCGATCCGATTATATGAAGTATATTAAAGAGAAAATATCATTATTTGGTGCAAAGTGAGGTAACGATTCTTGTCGGGAGTCTAGGCTCAATGATTTTTTGAGTCGGCAGTTGGTTATGAATTTCTACACATCTCTTCCGTCGTGGTGGTAATGCAAAAGTTGGGGCGAGGCTTATATATGTCATAAGGAGCATTGGAAGCATCAAATTCTTGGAAGTTCGGCTATTGATATCGAAGGATGATATTATGGGCATGTGAGTTATCCAATGCATGTGAATTCAGCAAATATATGCAATCATGTATCGGTGCATCGTGTGGTGATTAAATACGGTGTTCGTAGGATGGAAGCAGGCCCAACAGAGAATTCCGGATGTTGGAATTAGTCTCTAAGCTTATTTGCTTGAATAACAAAGAATATATTCTGAGTTGATTGAGCTAATGCGTTCAACTGAGTTGTGGTATCATGGGTAGGTGCACCAGGTGTTAGACAGTGATTTCGGACAACTCCAGCGCAGTTCTCAGCACGTTCAAGGACAAACGTATGCTTAAGTGGGAGAGAATGTAACGACCCGACTGGTTATTTTTAGCTCTAGCACGTCGTTCGGCAGTTTGAGGCCATGAGCAGCTTCGTTTCAGGTATTATGACTCGTACGCGTGGTTGGAATTGAATCTCGGGAAGTTCGGAGTTGATTTGGAAAGAAAATTCTCATTTTGGATGCTTTAAGTTGGAAAAATTGGCTAATGATTGATTTTTTGTAAACGACCTCAGAATCGGGATTTATACGTTCCACCAGGTTCATATGATCATTTTAGACTTGGGCGTATGTCCAGATCAGATTTTGGATGATCTGGGAGCGTTTCCGCGCCTATTGTGGAAGTTATCATTTTTGGAAGAAATTCATAAATTTGGGTTAAAGCATATTTCATTGTTATCGATGTCCGTTTGGGATTCTGTCTGGGAATAGCTTCGCATGGTGATGCTGGTATTGGGAGCACGATCAGATATGGATTTGGAGGTTCGTAGGTTATTTTGGAGTCATTTGGCGAAAATTAAAATTAGTTTTGGAGAAGTTTGACCTTTGAGCACGTGATTTTTGCCTTGCTTAAATTATTCCTATAGGCTTCTTAAAATTAGGATTTTCCTTTTATTATTTGATTTTTAGGATTTAATTGCATATTTTTGTGTGTAGTTTAATTTGTGTGTGCATAATAGTTCATAAAAAATATTTAAAAATAGTATATTTGCATTTAGGACCCTTTTTATATTTTTAGCTCTATTAGTTAATTAATAATACAAATACAATAACAAAAAATAGTCCTTTTTGCATTTTACGTTTACTTTTTGATTTTTCTCCTTAGCTTTTTTTTTAAATTAGGAGTTAGTTCATTTTTAATAACTAATTAGTCTAGTTTTAGAATTAAATCAGGTCTTTTTATTTTTAATTTTTCATTTTAACAAAAATCAAAAAATATATATAAGAAAAAAATAAGAGAAAATGAAAAGAGAATTTAAAAGTAGAGGTCATAACAAAAGACCTGGTTTTTGGGCCAAATTTGACTCCAGCCCAAACAAAATCCCTTCCCATAACCCGTCTCAAACCCAAGCCCAATACCAACCCGGTCCAGCCTCTTAACCCCTCAAAACGACGTTGTTTTCAGTTGCAATCAATCCTGACCGTCTAGGTTGTTTGATCTGACGGTCAGGAACTGATGGCTTTTTAATATATTACTATCCAAACGCGTCCCCGCCCCCCTTTTCCGTCATCTCTCATACCCTCAATACACAAACTCTAATGCCGCGGTTCCTCCGCTGGCGGTGAGTCACTAATGGCTCCCAAATTTAAATCCTATGTTCTCTTTCTCCTCCCCATCCCATATCCACCCTCAATTTCCTTCAAATCCCACCCAAACGCATCGAATATTCGAAATAGTAGCCGCCGTGTACGGCGACGCCTCCAAGCCTCACCAAAATGACACCCTATAGCCTCCTCACCCCTCCTCTTTTCGAATCCACAACCCATAGCCATCGAATCATCCCCGCATGGCTCGGATTTTAAATCGAAATCCGGCCTGGAACCCTAATTTTTTTTAGGTTCGAGTTTCCTTATTTTGGACTATAATAGCCCTTAATCATGTGTTTTCTCATGAAAATACATTATTAAGTACGGCTTTAGTCCCAATAATTCCAAGAAGTTGGCCGGAGTTCCAGTTTAGAGTTAGGTATTTCCTTTCGTCATTCTTTTCTGTTTTTATTTCATTTTTCTATACTTGCTCGTTATTTTTATTTTTGGTTTGATTTAGGGTTCTGATTACTTGTTTACATTACAACCGTATAATTTAAATTCGATTTGATTGTTTGTTTGATTTTGGCCGCAAGATTTCATGTTTGTCTTAGTGTTTTACATGATATTATAGGTTCGGTCTTATTTGTTTGTGTTCAATTGTCCATTTACTGGTTTGTTAGTTCAATAATAAATTAGTCTTAAGGTACTTGTTAATTGGAATTAGTTTGGTTCTCTTTGCCTTTGTTAAGATCTTCTGATTAGTAAGTAGGTATTTGGGCTTTGTTTCAAATCAGTAGTTTCATTGGAATTGGGTCACTAGGCCCAGACTTAGTTAGTTGAATAGGTTAGTAATTGAGAGGTGAGGTCAGGGGTAGTATAGGTATTTTACAGTAAAAGAATCTTGCAGTAACTGAATTGGAACCCCCTGGAACCTTCAAGATTGGGGTTTTAATTTGAAATTCAGGAACTTGGTAGCATAACTTGACCAACAAGTCATAAAATGAGGGTCTTAAGTAGCTAAAAACTGAAAAATAAAAGGACCAAAGGCTAAAAGCCTAAAATCTGAGCTGCCCTAGTAACTTGCCTACAAAGGCATTGTTACTTAGAGCTGAAGGGAGGGATTCCAGGCATTACAAAAGATTAAAAATTTCTGAGAATTTTCAGGCAAAAAAGACTCCAAAGCATCACTATTCCATTGAACTTTTAGGGTGATCCTAAATCAAATCTCCAGCTTGTTTAAGATTGAAAATGGCTTGAACTTTCCTTGTGTTTTGGTAGTCGAAGTTTCAGAAGTTCCTGGGTTTATTGCGAGTCTATTTTAGGTCATTCAAGTTTGTTTTTGGCTGTTTGCTAGTGTTCTTCCTCTGCAACTCCTGGGTTGCTTTGACATTATTTTCTAGGTTTTAAAACTGATCTTAATGCTATTGTTCCTTGTTGCCTAGTTGACCCTCCATTTCCTATTTTCTATTCAATTCCAGCACATCTGTTTATTTTCCATTAAAAACAAGCAGAAGAGTTTGGCTTACAAATTGAATTACTGTTAAGGAATGTCAAAGTTTGTTAAATCAAAAAATCAAATCCTTCAGCTTATTATCCACGTATCAGTATTGGTTTACTTGCATTACTGCCTGAACAGTTTGGGACCATAAAGATTGGGCCTGATGTGGCCCAGCTATGTAATAGCAGGCTAAAACACCTTCATCCTTTTTAAATCAATTAACATTACCTAATTGAGAGCCTTTGAAGACTTGATTTTGAGTCCCAGCTCCTGCCTGCTTTCGATTTGGGCCTGTTTTAAGGCCCGAGCTTTAGACAGATTTTACAAATAAAACTGGAGGATTTTTGGGCTGGATTTGGGACCCGACCTGCTGAAAGCTCTATTTCACTTATTGAGGATATTGGATTTGATGATTTAAAAATTGAGTTATAGGATTTGGGCCTTTCAAGTTAGGTAACAGACTTGAATTAAGGGGTTTTCATATAATGGAAATCCCATTGATTGAGTTTGGACTTGATCTTGAGGCCCAAGTTTTCTTGAATGCTTTTAATAATAATTAATTTATAATGCCAATTAATTGAGGATTTTTCCTTTTTTTAGAGACAATCCCAATAGATAATAATAGTTTCTCTTTAGGATGTCCTTTAAAAATAAATTGAGGTGCGCCGCACCGAACAAAATTCACGAATTGCGTGGCCCTCATTAATCATATAAAAGCCTTAAAATTCGAGATGTACTATTTAGCAAATTTCCATGGCTCCCGCAAAGTTATCAACGCGTAAGTTACCTTAGGAGCGTTATTTAATAATTTTACCTTCCTAAACTCGGGTGTGCATTTCATATGACCCAAATCCAAATCCCAAATGTTGAATAAAATATGTTTCGGATTCGGCTACATTTCATATGACGTGATCCAAAAATACATTTTAAACAGCGTTCAATCTTCCTTGAAAATTCAATTAAAAGCGGTGAGTAATTTTAAAATGGCAATATAGGACAAACATGTTTTAAAATTACATGTTAGGCCAATTATGATAGCTTAAGTAACCATGCTAGAACCACAGGATGCGGGGGTGCCTAATACCTTCCCTTGGGTCAACAAAATTCCTTATTCAGAATTTCTGGTTCGTAGACTTCATTTTGAAAGTCAAAAATTTCCTCGATTTGGGATTCAAATTAAACTGGCTACATGGGATACCAAAATCCAAACTTATCCCAAGTGGCGAATCTGATAAATAAATAATCTTGTTTCGAATAATGTCACTTAAATTGAAAAAACTCCCTTATACACTATCCTTTGGGATATGTGTGTAAAACAAAAGGAGGTGTGACATGACTGGAAGCATACTTTTTGATATCGGGGTCGAATTTTGATTCTGAAAGTTGGAGTTGGCCAGTAATGTCAAATATGACCGGTGTGCAAAATTGGTGGTCAATCGGATATGATTTGATACGTTTCGGCATCGAATGTAAAAGTTTGAAATTCTAAAGTTCATCAAACTTGAATTGGAGGACGATCCATGATTTTAGGGGTGCTTTATGTGATTTGAGGTCTCGAGCAGGTCCACGTTTTGATATGGGACTGGTTGGTGTAATTGGACGGGGTCCTTGGGGCCTCGGATGGATTCCGGGTGGTTAACAGATTGAAAATGGAATTTGAGGAAGGGCTGAAGCAGCTGAGCTTCTTGTGTGACCGCACTTGCGTGAAGAGGGTCGTAGGTACGGGCCCGCAGGAACATGAAGGTACTCGCAGAAATGGATTTTGCTGGGAGATATATGGATCGCGGATGCGGTCAAACTCCATAGAAGCGGGAGCGCACCTACGTACGTGGAGCCGCAAAAGAAGAGTTGAGGGGCCTGGTGAAAGACCACAGATGCGGTAGTGGGGCTGCACTTGCAGAACCGCAGAAGCAATCACGTGAGCGTAGGGGCGAAAAGGCTAAAGGCAGTGTGTTCTTTGAAAAACGAGGGTTGGCTCATTTTCACCTCATTTCCTCCATGAGAGCCGGCCTTAGAGCGAGTTTGGAGCTCATTCTTCGTCATCAATGTCAAGGTAAGTTGTTCCCACTCATTTCAAGTTAAATACATGATTTAGATACATACTAAAGTATGGGAATTAGTAGAAATATGGGATTTTGAGGAAACCCTAGGAATTTGGTATTCTTGGATTTTGACCACAATTTAGGACCTGAAATTGAGAGTAAATTATATATTTGCGTTCGTGAGGTTATGGGTAAACTTTATTTTCAAAAAATTTTGGAATCTGGGCACGTGAGCACGAGGGTAATTTATATCGACTTTTCGATCGGGGTTAGTAATTATTATAAATTGGATTATAATAAGTGTTTGAGCATATATTAATGGGTTTGCATAATTATTGATTAGTTTGGAGCGTTATGCACTGATTTGGGTTATCGAAAGTGCTTGGAAGCCGGTTGTGGAATTCCGGAGCAAGGTGAGTCTCCTTTCTAACCTTGTAAGAGGGAATTAACCTCATAAGTGAAATGATTAAATATGTGGTCCTATTTATGGGGGCTACGTACGCACGAGGTGATGAGAGTCCGTGCATAGCTACTATTATGCTTAAGTTCGGGTAGTCTAGGACCCAAAATTATACTTTACTCGTAATATTTGAAATTGTGTTGTCAATTTAAAATGCTTAAATCATATCGAATTGGTAAATGTTGTCATTTCTTTGGATAATTGTTTCTCTAAGAAAGTCTTGATTGACAGTTTGAACATGTGTATTTATGTGTTCCTGCGTTGCATGTATGGTTCGCGAGCGGGGTAATTCTTTTACTTATATTTGACCACGTCGCATGCATGATTCGCGAGCGGAGTAATAGATGCATATATGGTTCGTTCCATTCGACCCTCTGGCAGTGCATAATTTAAACATTTATTGGATCGGGCCGTACCACCTCGGTATAATTTGCGCATGCTTGTATTGCTTGCGTTGACATTATAAATAATGATATTGCCTCTCTGGCCTGAGATAAATTGATAACTGATGGAATATAGATTTTGAAATATCTTATTATTAAAAGAATTGTTTACATGCTTCATGCTTATTGAGTTTGAAATCACCTTATAAAACCTATGCTTCTACACATTTTTGGCATTTATTTACTGGATCACTAGTGAGTGTCGAGGTCGACTTTTCGCCACTACTTCTTCGAGATTAGATGGGATACTTAATGGATACGCGTTATTTTCATACTCATACTACACTTGTTGTGCATTTTTGTTGCACAAGCACATGTATGTCTATTGGCCTCATTGGGTGCAGTAGCATGGTTGATACAAAGACTTAGATGAGCTGCATCTCTCGAGAAGACCCCCAGCCAGTGGAGTCTCCTTCAAAGTATTGTATTTATTTTCTTTCCAATTGTATTCCGGACATTTATCGTATAGTACATTATTTCTTAAAATTGATCATGCTCTTGTGACACTGAGTTCTGGGATAACTATGTGTTTATTCAATATTTTAGTTTGAGTAAAGACATCATTATTTATTCAGTGATATTCATTATTTATTGTTTAAATATAAGGAAAAAGAAAACAAAAAGGAAATGATTTCAAAGATACTAAAATGAGAATTTAATTAACTTCATGGTGTTGGATTGCCTGACAGTGGTGTCCGACGCCTTCACGACCTTTAGTGGATTTTGGGTCATGACAGAAGAAAAGGAGACATATTCAGAATTTGATTTCTAGACTGTGCATATGACTCATTCAGTCCCATTTAGAACAGCAACATTCTCTGATATTCAAAGTGTTCCACATACCTTTTAGATTCTTCACATCCACATCGAGGGCAGGGCATAAGTGCATCAAACTCGGCCCACAGTTCCTTCAGGTTTGCAAAATAAGAAGTTATTGACGAACTGCGTTGTGATAGGGTGGCAATTTGCTTGTGCAAGTACATGACTCTCGAGCTATTCACCTTCTCAAAGCTTTCTCTGAGATCACTCTACACTTTGTGAGCACTTGTGGTTGATATCATTCCACTCAACAATTCAGTGCTTATAGAGTTCATTATCCACGAAAGTATTGTAGCATTACATTTCTCCCACAATTCGTGAAGACAAACATCAAATTTCTCCTTAGAATACCTTCCATCTACAAAATCTAGTTTACTTTTTTCTAGCAAACTAACATGAATATTCCATAAAGTATAGTTTTCATGATCAGTTAGCTTAATTGAGATTAAGGAGCTACCTGGAGTATCATAAGGTTGAAAGAATAACGAATGATGTTGATCTATGACTGCAGTACCAACACGAGTTGGATCTGTTACTGGAATTGAAGCACCAGATCGAAATTGACTTGCATTAGCAGAAATATCCTCAACTTATGTGCCTTTACTAGTACCATCAGTTCCGACCGCCATTGATGTCCGGAAACCAGAGCTTGACTAGCGAACAAAAAATGCCTAATTGCTCAATGATGATTCACTCACAACTCGAGGTGAATCGAACAATTGCTTGTACGAAACGAAGACGAAGAACTAGAATTCACTTAGAATGATCTTTTTAAATTGATCATCTCCATATGCTTTGATACGATGCTGTGTTTTAGAACCTATAGTTGATTAAGAAAGCAGAAATGAGAAGGAGGAGAAGAAGAAGAAGATAAGCTTCTGCAGAGATCATCTCACGTTCTGAGTCATTAGAAAAAGAAATAGACCGTGTATAATATTCGTACACTTACATGAGTATCTACAACTCATTAACCTCTATTATCTCTTTTATTAACTTAACTGACTAATTTTACATACCTAAGCTATTAACATTCTACAACAGTATCCTTTACTATATACTTCAACCTCATTCAACTTTGTATCATTATGCAAAAGTCACGTTTCTTCATTTTGTTATGTAAAAATCATTCAATTTTGTGCTTATTACCCAAAAGTCACTTTTCTTTCTTTTGTTGCAAAAAGTTACTTTACTTTGCTCTATTTATCACAAAAGTCATATTGGTCAAATTTTATAATACTTTTACTTGAAAAGTCGATTATGTCCTTGACATTATAAATCCTCTTATTTATGCAATACCTTCTATATTATAAACTATATAATATATTTTTACCTGGGTATTTTACTTATAATTAAAATAACATATAATATTTTTTTATTATTTTTATAATATATCCATAATAATTTAATTTTTCCATCGCACTCAATTTGTTTAATTATATTCAATACAAAAATGATAAAAAAATATTTATTTTTAATATTTATTTAAAATAATAAAAACAAATTAGAAGTTTCAAAGAACGTGGTGTTCACGGTAATGTTACTGACAAATTTAATAATTCTACTTATATAACTTTAAAAAAAATTAAAAAATATAATGTACAAATATATTATAACAATAATAAATAAAATAATACTAAGTTATTTCAATTATAATTAAAATACATAAGTAAAAGTATATTGTATATCATATAATATAGAAGGTGTTACATAAATAAGAGGATTTATAAAGTCAACACTGTAATAGACTTTTCAGGTGAAAATTTTGGTCACAATGATTATTGTAATAACTAGAATATAATAAAATAATTTTTGTATAACCAAAAAAAAAGTCATTTTTGAGTATTGAACACAAAATTGCATGACCACTCATGAAATTTACTCGTAAGCGGTGATTATTTTTTCTTGTAGTATCTACCAAACATTGAAATACACAGTATAAGATTCGTCTCTAAAGCTAAGTAATGGTGCTAAAACAAAGCTTCTCATAGCCCCTTTTGCCACAAAGCTAATAGGATGATACTTAGTAATCCCATTTCCCAACTTAAAACTTGCTGCTTGCTTGAATTCAGAATCTAAGGACTCTGAATTGCAATAAAGTTTGATACTTGAAATGTCTTTGTAGTCCACACCACTATAGATGTAGCAACCATTTTGTGCATCAGATTCTAACGAAACAGTCCCGTCCTTCTCGTCCAATCCAGCAACCAAACGGAACCAAGAACCGTCGCCATCTGAGGACTGTGTGATATGGAGACTTTGCTCCTGCCCTTGATGAGCTATGAACATTCCTGGGAAATCAAAGAGCTCTAACATGACTAGTTTCCCGACAAAATCTTGTGGTTTGGAAAGGTCGATAGATTCTTTGTCAGTTGAGATGAGTCTGAAGGTAGCACTGAGAGCAGAATCCGTTCCGGGTTCAGGGTACATCTCCATTTGAATCGAGTGATTCGTGCTTGTCAGAACGAATGTTCCGTTATCAGATTCTTGTGCAAGAGATATTAAATGAGAATTATAGTCAGCTGGAACTGGAGTTATCAAATCTGAAAGAGAAGAGGCTGACTTTGATTCGATGTCCCAGTCACCACTAGAATGGCCAGCAAGAAGGTATGGACCGTAAAGAATTGCTTGTATCGATGCATATTCTGGCCGATCATCTGATGTACCATACAAGAATTCATCAGTAGCTTTACGATATGATTTCAATAGAGACATATATCATCGATAGGACACAGAAACGTCTTAATTATTAGTACCTTTAATGGGCTCTGTCCTAAGACTCATGGGCAGCTCGAGGGTGATTATGTCACCTGAGCCCCAACTCCGGGTTATCGTTAGGAAGTTACCTGTGACAAGAAGTCACAAAATTATAGAAAGGGCATAATCTAGGTGAAAAATTGACGTGATAAAGTTCCGACCTGGTGGGGGTAGAGACAAATCCTCTCCGTTCAGAGATGCTTTTGCACTGGTTGAATCTGTCCAACTTGGTATTCTCAGATTCAATGTAGACGATGCACTCTGAACGAAACAATATCGAAAGAATGTAATAGTTAATGTTCCAATAGCAGTATTTTCAACAAAGGTAAAGGGTTAATGAGCACTTTGCAGAAAACACGAACATTGTACCTAGTGCATACTATGGAATAGTAATGAAGTTCCCAACGAAATGAGAGACGCAATTTGAAGTACTATTGCCAAATAAAGTTCTCAACGAATGGAAAGATATCAAAGGGACAAATAAATTAGAATGCATACCCCCTTTGAGGAGACTGTAATTGTCACTCGAAAGCGATTATCCCACGAAACAACAGGCTCTACACTCTGACTCACCAGAACTTGCCCCGACTTCCAATCAAGAGAGCTAGATATATACTGGATAATATAAAGGCCAGGAGAATTCCCTTTCTCTTCAAAATATATAGAATCTCCCAATTTGGAGAATGATTCAATTCCTACAGAGGGCAAAAAGTAAAAACTACAAATTAAATCTGTTTACTGGTTCTCCGAGGTAAAACTGGAATGTCGGAAATTTGACATTAGCATGTGAAGTAGCAGATATAAGAAGAATCTGTACTGACACATTGTAAGAGATGCAAACCAAAAACTAGAGGAAGTTTTAGCAAGGAATTTGAGATACATTTGAGAACTTAAAGAAGACGTGTTCTTTGCCAGAGAAGCGGGTGAAAAATAGGAGAGGATATTGATTCCAATACCTGTCCCATAGCAACACCAAAAATCATTAAACGGTGATCCCCATCCGTGGTAGCTCCGAGCCTTAGAACCACCACGATGAAGCGGAAGCATATATATCATCACTCCAGGATCTCTTCCCCTTTGGATGCTGAGTACGCCATTTGTTAATGCGCGCTCGTAATAATCAGCATATGCCATTTCTTTGGTCCATCTGAACAGGTGGCGCGAAACCTACAAAAGTTTCACATTTATGCATGAATAAACACATAAAGTACTATATCCTCTCTTCGCCTAGGAGCGAAAATGAAACAACTTCATGCGCACACCTTCAGCATATTATAGGTTGTACAGGATTCCTCATTCTCCGTATTTAGTGTGCTCGCCAACCGCTTTGGATCTGACCTGCTCAGGTTGGTATAGAAGAGAAGGGGAAAAACCAAGAACGTTAAATGAAGTAAGAAAAAGAAAGGAGCAATTATGCAATAACTTTGTGCATAACATGCTTAATTAACAAATAATAGAACTGATTTATCAACAATGAGATTTCTTAGACTGCATTTACCAAAATTCATTGACTGATGTCCCTCCAGTTGCATAGCTGTGGGAAGAATTGAGGATATCCATGAAGAACATCCCAATTTCCTGCCGAAAAATAAGAGTTAACAAACGCAATAAAATATACTCGCGTCGTATTATATTGTCTTTACCCTACATCCAACACTATACAGAAAGCTAAGGAGAAATAAGATAGAAGAAAACAATTGGTCAAGGACAAGGTGGTTTACTGATGCAACATTTTCTTTTCTTCTTCCTTTTGCTATTATATCAATAACACAGTCAATCAATTGTAAATTTCCAGCGGGGAGCTGTAAATTTGTAGTGTCTAGTACCCAATTACCAAAAACTCCTAAAGGGAGAGTAACCAAAAGCAAAATAGTTTACCTTGTAAAGTGGATCACCAGTAATCTCGTAACGCAGTTGAGATCCAACCACAATTGGGATGTGCGTATTTGCATGAAAACCTGATATATCATCAGCCTAAAGGAAGGAAAAAAGAAGATAGCAAACAATAAAGTTAATGTTGGTCACACATGCAACTATAGTAATCATGGATCATATATAATCAGCCTAAACCATGGGACAACGGATATTAACCGATTGAAAGCCATATTTAGTTACATAAGTAACTATGGCGATAAAGAAGTATAAATCTCAAGGCAAGCAGCCAAAAACCCATTTTGTACTGCCACCCAGACGTACTACCTTTGTGTTTGATACTCAGCTATCAACATACAAAAGTATAACTGATTTTGAACTTCTACGACAAGACAAGTTAAATGACTTTCCTAGAAAAAGGAATTTGATTCGTACTATATCTTGTGCCAATGAGGTGTTCCAATTAAAGTCAAGACAGGAATTAGTTGAATCGTTGAAAGTAATCGAAAGTAGATACTAGTCTATATTTAGTCTGTTACGATGAATGAGAATTTGGAGAGAATAGGGATTTATACCTTGACAGCTAAGCGCCCTAAAAAGCATGGTTTGTCAAAAAGGTGAGCCAACAATAAGTGCTTTGAGTCTCCCTGAAATAGCATTTATATGAGGATAAAAAACAGGATTATTCAAATAATAGTTAAGAGACGAGGCAGATAATACACAACGACAATATATGCATATCTGCTCGGAAAGCCTGTATATCACTAAAGATAGCTTATGCAGTTATGCAATTTAACCTGATTTACTAAAGCACAATATATAAAAATAAAGGTTGGTCGGAATGATCCAAGGGTCTATCGGAAACAACGTTTGCACCTGCATAAGGTAGGGGTAAAGCTGCGTACTAACTACTCTCCCCAGACTCCACTTGTTGGAATATGCTGGGCTTTTATTGTTGTTGTTGTTTTGGTTGTTGACTGTTGGTTGGAATCACGACATAACAATGCAAAGGCAGAAAATGCAGATTCAAGCACCTAAATAGTGAAATCTACCACAATTTTTATCAAAGTTCACTGCATTCAATAGGTATTTGATTTATCTGTTGAAAATAAATTAGTAAACTGAAACTATCATGATAGGAAAGGTTAGACTATTTACAGGGAAAATTATACGCACCGTTACTCTGTACAGCCTATAAAGAACATCATTCATGCCGCCAGTTTCTTCATTTAATGAATCCCAGTGCCTCTCAATGGTGTATTTCGAAATCACAGTTTGCACCCGATTGTAGAAGTAATCAACCATCCATGTAGTCATTCTCAAAGCTTGAGCATTGCCAGCTAAAGTATACTGATCCAAAAGACCTGCCAATATCTGTCAAAAGTACAATTTGAGTAAAGCCACTCATTTAAGACCAAATATGTCGATAAGTAACAGTAATCGAATCCAAAAGCACATCCACCTTGTGAATCGTATAATATGGTGCCCAAACTGGTTCTATAGCTTCAAAGCGGTCAAATAGCTCAGACGGAAAAGCAGAAAGGTAACCTGTACCCATGTGTTCTTGGCAAGCAGATAACACAGAAACAACAGCAGACATTTTCTCTTCAAGACTGTCGTTGTGGGTGCTAGCCCACATCTGTGCCGTGGCACTAAGATAATGACCTAAATGTTACAAAAAAGGTATCAGTTAAAATTTATACCATGGATACTAGACAGTGAAATCAAATTGTTTGGAAAATTTTGTCCTAAGAGGCCGTCTCAATTGCTGTAATGAAAAGATATTTGGACTCTTCTTCCAATTCAACACGAAAATCAGAAGTACTGCGAACAAACAAAATCCCACACGTAAATATGCACAACATCAGTTACAACACAACAACAACCACTACTACGCCTCAATCTCAAGCAAGTTGGTGTCGGATATATGAATCCTGACTGATCATGTCATTCCATTTATGATCAACACAGACCAATATTATATAAAATTTAAAGTTAGCCTAGGCTGGCATGTCCCACTGATACATTTAGGATAGTGAGAAATTCATCATAAATTGACTAGTTTTATGCTGACTATCAACCTAGCCAACCTACTGCAACTCTTGCTCCTTTATCCGGGCTTGGGATAGGCAATGTGAACAAGCTCATAAATGCGGAATTCAGATCATCTATTACAACAATAAAAATAAGTCAAATGTTAAAAGATATAAAACATAACTAACCGACAAAATGACCGCGAAGCTCTCCATTTGGAGCCTCCCAACCTCCATATGGCTCACCAACAGTCTCAAAACCAGCTGTTTTCCTAAAACTCCAAACCAATTTATCAACATCCAACATCAACAAATACTCCAAATTAGTTTGTTGAGCAACTCCATAATCCGAATTAGGCTCTAATTTCACATCATGAAGTGAAACTTCACTCAAGAAACCATCAATTTCTTTCAATTCACCAGAATTCTTTATCTTTCTATACATCATGATCCAATTAAGTTCATCCTCCTCCCTTAAAATCTTCCTAGGAAGTAAATTAGACCAAGCTGAATCATCAGTAGGAGTCAAATGATAATGACTAAAAATCTCATTTTTCAAGGTTCCATTATTTGAGGACAACAAATCATATCTAAAAGTGTGAGATGATAACTGAGTAAAAGTGTTAGTACACTCCTTACTCAAAACACACACAAACAACATAGAAAAAATCAGCACTTTTAACAACTTGAAGAAGATTAAAGATTTCATCTTTTTCAAGAATTCTAAAGAAATGGAAAAAATTAAACCCCACCAACAAAAAATGTAAAATTTTCCAAGAAAGACTCGATCCTTCTTGAATAGAACAGGAAAAAACCAACCCCACCAAGTTAATTCAATAAAATTGACAATTGAGCTAACCAAATACCAGAGTCTTGTGAAATCAAGAATGGTTTCTTTTTTATTCAAGAAATATTATCTGCTAACAAATACAAATACTTTTGGTAGCTAATAAAAGCAAAAACAACAGAATAGTGAAGGAATTAAATAAAACAAGAAAATGAGAACTCAGTGATAAAAATGACTAAACAACAAGTCTTGGAAAAGGGACTTCAAACTGAACTTCTCAAAGTTATTAAATACTACTAGTACTAGAGAGTGCAACCAAAAGTCAAGTACTAGAAAAGTGCTTAACCCCATAATTAAGAATCTTATTTGTTAAATAAAGTCTTCTCGAACCGAGCATCTTTCGAAAATAACCTTTATAGTCCATCAAAATAGAACTAAGATATACATTATCTTTCTCAGACCTACTTGCAAGACTATACGGGATATTATTATTATTATTATTATTATTATTATTATTATTATTATTATTATTATTATTATTATTATTATTATTATTATTGTATCTGTTAACTAAAACTTATTAGGCTACTCACTCCGATCCACAATAGCTTACTTCTTTACCTTTGGTACGCCCTTTAATAAAATACAAACGTCTAGAAAACAAATGGTAAGTATTTTGATTAAATTATTCTTAATTAAAATTTCCATATTAGTAACTTGATACATTTTTCTTTTGGACAATCCACTAGGCAATTGCCTAGGGCTCGACTTTATTAATATTCAAAAAGAAAATTACAACAATTAGAAAAATTAAAATAAGGATTAGCACCGGTGTTGTTACCCATATAACACAACCAGTGTAAAACCTATCCTAACTTGATACATTAGGATATGTACATAATGATAAATTTTAAATAATTAAAGTTAATTTATTCTTGATTATGTAAAAGGAATACTTATTTTAAATAAAAAAAGTCATTTATTGAGGATCAAAGGAAGTATTTTAGCACTTAAAACAAGAAGACAAAAGTTAATTGTAACAAACTTGAGTTTTAGCAAATGATTTCACTTTTACTAAAAATCAAATGTTCACATCTATGAGCTATAGAAGAGACTTTTGTAGGTAAACAATAAACACAATCGGTTTATAGGTATAAAAATTAAAAACTTACTCAGATTGGTATTTATATCAAACCATGTAGTTTACTATCTTTAAGGATAAAGTGAGCAAAAAAAATGTAATAATTAACCATGTTAAGTAATAACATTTCAGATATTCATTACATTGACCCATAGAGAATCACGGATAGAATTACAACAGGCCAAATACATAAGAAGACACTTAATACTTTGTGCCAAAATCTTAATACATTTTATGCCTCGTATTTAACTGGTAGTAGAATTTAAGATATCAACTTAATTTGTATTAGTATTTGTTGAGCATACGCCACTATTGGGCTCAGCCCATACTCAAGCAGAAGTCCATTCACTGACGCAGTCTTTACAGTCCTTACGGCAGTAGCCACATTGTAGAAATAGCCATTGTAGATACTGTATTTAATTGTTGTGCACAATGTATACACACACACAGATATTTTACTCTTTTTTGGCATTGTATATACTTACTAGAATAGAACATTCGAGACACAGAAATATACGGGAAGCTTTTCAGATTCTCTCTCCTCTTCTTTTCGACTGTTCATCTTCTTCATTTTTTCTTCAATTCGAAGCTTCCATGGATGTTAACATGGTATCAGAGGACTCTCCCTGTCAAGAGCTTTCGTGCGGTGTTACCCTCGTCGAGTTTCATCCGAGTTTTCACTCTCTTTCAGAACCTTGGGTTTTCGTAATCGGTTAGTTTTTTTGCTCATCTCATCCATTTTTGAGTTTGTTCGTTACTTCGTCGACATCATATGTTGCATGTTCACGGAGTGTTGCTTTTGGATTAGCTGGTTTGTATGTTTTTTTGTCCGTCAGATTTTTTGGGGGTTTCCTTAGGTTTTGGCATTATTAGTGCTTAAAATGGCTAACATCGGTGATGATTCTTCTCCTGCTTCTTCTAATTTTGTTCCTGACCCGTCAAATCCTTTGTTTCTTATGTCGTCTGATGTACCGGCGTTTCTTTGGTTACCAATCCGTTTTCAGGGATTGGTTTTGGGGGATGGAGGAGAAGCATAATCGTTTCTCTGTCCGCTAAGAACAAATTAGGCTTTGTTGATGGTTCTGTTCCTAAACCTGCTGCAAATTCTCTTCATTCTAGGCAGTGGGATAGGTGCAATAACATGGTCATATCTTGGCTCACAAATTCTCTCACACCAGAGATAACCGAGAGTGTTCAATATTCTGACACTGCTCAGAGTATTTGGAATCAACTCAATAATAGGTATGGAACAGTCAATGGCACAAAATTTTTTGAAATAAAACAAGAGTTAAACTCTACTACTCAGGGATCCTTAGACATAGCATCTTATTTCAATAAATTGAAAAGGTTATGGGATGAGCTGGGCTTTATGCGAGCCCCAAGAGGTAGTACATGTACATGTGCTGCCAGGGTTGAATTTCAAAAGGAGGATGATGAGAATAAACTGCACCAATTCCTCATGGGGCTCAATGACACATATGTTGGTGTTAGGGGTAATATCCTTATGCTACAGCCTCCACCTTCCTTAGATAGTGCATATAATATACTACTTCAGTATGAAAGGCAAAGACAAGTCACTCGTGCACCATCCCATTTTCGTAGTGATTCCAGTGCTTTTAGCACTCATTTCATAAATAAACACTCTGGAGCACATTCACATCCCAAACAGTTCACTCAGAAACTCAGTTTTGACACCACCAAAGCAAATTCAGTATGTAGATATTGCAAGAAACTAGGTCATTTGATTGATAAATGCTACAAGCTGCATGAGTTTCCACCAGACTTCAAGTTCACCAAAAACAAGAGAATTGCTGCAAATGTTGAGGTGCAAGAGTGTGTAAATTCTGCTGATTCCTCAAGCATGGGTGAGGGTAATCAGGGGTATTCTGCTTCAGATTATGTTATTCTTAGGTTAACAAAGGAACAATACTCACAGCTCATGGTGCTCCTTCAACAGACACAAGTCTCAGAATCTCAACATCAATCAAGTCTTATGGCATCTGCAAACTTTGCTGGTACACTCTCTTCTTCTCTCAGTCCTCTACAAAATGTGTCTTATGGAGCTTGCATGTTAACTAGAGTTAGTGCATGCATTTGGATTATAGATTTTGGTGCCACTGACCACATGACTTCCAATAAAACTCTTCTGTTTGATATCAAACCATTAGTTGTACCATACTTAGTTACCTTACCTAATGGTTACAAAGTTAAGGTAACATGTACTGGATCCATTAAATTTCTTTGTTTTACCTTACATCATGTCCTCTATATTCCCAGCTTTCATTACAATCTCATTTCTGTCTCCAAACTTGTTCAACGACTGAATTCTATTGTCCTATTTACTAAATTTTCTTGCTTGATACAGGCCCCTTCTCTGAAGAGGCCACTGGAAATTGGTAAACTGGATGATGGTCTTTACAGGCTTGTTCAATCTTCTCTTTCTTTTCCCTCTCAATCCTATACTCCTTGTAATTACCGTTCTCCATTAGCTGTTGCTTCTGTTTCCTCTTCTCATTGTACATACCATTCTGAATTGAATAAAATGGAGATATTATGGCATAACAGACTAGGGCACAACCTTTTGTCAGAATGAAAGACATTTCTTCTATTCCATGTAAATTTGCAAATAAACAGCCTTTTATATGTACTATCTGTCCATTAGCAAGACAGTCTAGATTGCCATTTCCTGAAAGTTCTATAAAAACAACACATCCTTTTCAACTCATCCATCTAGATACCTGGGGACCTTATGCCACTGCCACCCATACTGGGTGCAAATATTTTTTAACAATAGTTGATGATTTTACTAGAGCTACTTGGACTCACCTTATGGGGTCCAAAAGCAATGCCTTTCCCATTATCAAGGCATTCATTGCCATGATCAAAACTCAATTTCAGACTGATGTCCAAACCATCAGGAGTGATAATGCTCTTGAACTTGGAACTAGTAATGCTGGAATCAATTTCTTTGCTGAAAATGGTATCCTTCACCAAACTTCTTGCTCTTATACACCACAACAAAATGGTGTAGTTGAGAGAAAACATAGGCATCTTTTGGAAACATCCAGAGCATTACTTTTTCAGTCCCATCTTCCTCTTAAATTCTGGGGAGATTGTGTCCTTACTGCCACCTACCTCATCAACAGATTTCCTTCCAAACTACTTAACAATGACTCTCCTTATGAGTTACTTTTTGGACAGAGTCCTTATAACCATCTTAAGACTTTTGGCTGTCTTTGCTTTGCTTCTGTACCCAAACAGCATAGAGACAAATTCCATCCAAGAGCTGACCCTTATGTTTTCCTGGGATATCCACTGGGTAAAAAGGGATACAAGCTGTATAACTTGAAAACCAAACTCACAATCATATCCAAGGATGTTACTTTCCATGATAATGTCTTTCCCTTTGCTTCTTCAAGAAGTACCTCCTCTGTTCCACCTTCCCTTCTTCCTTCCTTCCCTGTCTGTTCACCTGCTATTGATGAATCATTACTCAGTCCTTCCTCAACATCTAATACTTCTCCTTCCCCTTCTCCTCTTGTTTCTAATCCCTACCCTACTGTTGATGACACATTACATACCACTACCACCAATTCCCATTCCTTTCTGCCACGAGAACCTGTGTTACCTGCTCTTAGAAGGTCAACCAGGCCTCATGTCCCTCCTGCACATCTTCAGCAATACATCTGTAATCTTCCTCCTTCCATCTCTGGCACTAGTTCTTTTTCCTCTTGCTGTAACAGCTCAGTTCACACTGCACATGTTGAGCCTACTTCCTACAGCCAGGCTGCTTCTGATCCTGCCTGGCAGGATGCCATGACCAAAGAGTTTGAAGCTTTGGCAGCCAATAATACTTGGTCCATAGTTCCCCTTCCTCCTGGTAAGAGGCCTATTGGATGCAAGTGGGTTTACAAAGTTAAATACAGGGCTGATGGGTGTGTGGAGAGATATAAAGCTAGGCTGGTTGTCAGGGGTGACATCAGGTTGAGGGTGTGGACTTCATTGATACATTTTCTCCTGTTGTCAAATTCTCTACTATCAAGTCTTTAATTGTTGTTGCTGTAAAACAGTCTTGGACTCTCTTTCAACTGGATGTCAATAATGTTTTTCTCCATGGTGATTTAAATGAAGAAGTATATATGAAACTACCCCCTGGTCTGACAGTCTCTTCTACTTCTTCCTCTTCCTCTTCTTCTTCTTCCCCTTTAGTATGCCTCCTCCAGAAATCCTTGTATGGGTTGAGGCAGGCCTCTAGGCAGTGGTATGCCAAGTTGTCTCAGGCTTTAAGCTCTAAAGGGTATTCTTCCTCCCTCAATGATTACTCTCTCTTTCATAGAAGTCTGGTTCCTCCATTGTGCTATTGGCTGTGTATGTTGATGATATTATCCTCACTGGTAATGACATGGAAGAAATCACTGCCTTAAAGGCATTTTTGGATACAACATTTAAGATCAAAGATTTAGGAGTTCTCAATTACTTTCTTGGTATTGAAGTCAGTTATTGTTCTGCTGGTCTTCTCCTTCACCAAAAGAAATTCATTACTGATCTTCTCACTTCCTACAACTGTCTTGATGCTAATTCTGTGACTTGTCCCCTTGATCTCTCTGTCAAACATACATAAGACATGGATACTCCTCTTCCTTCACCTGAAACTTACAGAAGCCTTGTTGGCAAGCTTAATTTTCTCGCTCACACCAGGCCTGATTTGGCCTTTGCTGTGTAGCATCTTAGTCAGTTTCTTCAAAAACCTTCCTCTTCTCACATGAATGCTGCCCTGCATACTCTTAGATATCTTAAATGCACTTATGATCTTGGGTTTTCCTCAATAACACCCATGACTTAGCCTTAACAGCCTACTGTGACAGTGACTGGGCCTCCTGCCCAGACACTAGAAGGTCTGTTACTGGTTTTTTGCATATTTTTAGGTGGTTCTCTGATTGGCTGGAAAGCCAAGAAGCAGCCTGTGGTGTCCTTGTCTTCAGCTGAGGCTGAATACAGAGCAATGAGCAAAGTTGTTGGTGAGATTACTTGGCTCACTCGACTGTTCTCTGATTTTGGGGTCCCTCTCTCCTCTGCTGTCCCTGTTTTTTGTGATAATCAGGCAGCCATCCACATTGCAAACAATCCTATTTTTCATGAACGGACTAAACACATTGAGATTGATTGCCATTTCATTCGAGCCAAACTTCAGGAAGGCCTCATTACTTTGCATCATGTGCTGTCTGGTTCTCAGCTTGCTGACATTTTTACTAAGCCCTTGACTGGTATTTTGCATCATTCCTTCTTGCCCAAGCTGGGTGTTTATCCACCCTCCAGCTTGAAGGGGGGTGTTGAGCATACGCCACTATTGGGCTCAGCCCACACTCAAGCAGAAGTCCATCAACTGACGCAGCCTTTACAGTCTTTACAACAGTAGCCACATTGCAGAAATAGCCATTGTAGATACTGTATTTAATTGTTGTACACAATGTATACACACACACACACACACACACACACAGATATTTTACTCTTTTTTGGCATTGTATATACTTACTAGAATAGAACATTCGAGACATAGAAATATACGAGAAGCTTTTCAGATTCTCTCTCTTCTTCTTTTCGACTGTTCATCTTCTTCATTTTTTTCTTCAATCCGAAGCTTCCATGGATGTTAACAGTATTTTATGGTATAAATCACTGTAAAAAAATACGCTAACAGCTTGTTTGGATGGTTGTTATATATGTATCATTTCATAATATATTGTATTGTACTATATTGTATTATTTAATGGATACAATGTTTGGATAGATTGTATTATTTGTCACTGTTTCATCTACCAATATGAAAAATAAACCTGTAATATTATAAAGAAAAAGTAACATACGAGATAGAATTATTATATAAAAATGGAGAGTAAATGATAAAATATGATTATTTAATAATAAAAAATGGCAAGACGAGAGAAAAAGAAAATAAGAAAATGACCCATACCAAATCTGTATTTCATAAAATGACAATTCTTGTCGTTACGTAATAATAAATTTAACGATACGATATAATAAAATTTAAATAATAAATTAAATAAATATTATATTTAAAATAGCAATATGCTGTAATATAACATGTAGCAACTATCCAAAAAAGCTGTAAATGTTATGAAATAATATAAAAGACAAGAACAATAACTCAAGAACAAGAGCAAATAGAGAGAAGAGTAGAGAGAGTTCTTCTTATTGATACTTAGAGAATGTTAGGAGTGTGTTACAAAGGTAGAAGACCCCTTTATTTATAGGGAGGGGGATGATTTATCTACCAAGAATAGAACTCTAGAATCTCTCTAATTAAAGACATTCACCTTAAATAGGAGATTTCATAACACTCCCCCTTGAATGTCTATTCAACAATGTGCCTCGTTAAAACCTAAAAACCAAAACCCAATGGGAAAAATTAAAGAAAGGAAAAAGAGTACACATGTTTGAATATGCGCCTATTGGTTGCCTCGTTAAAAACCTCGCAAGGAAAACCCAGTGGGACAAAACCTTGTAAGGGAAAAAGAGTGCAACGCGCATTAACTCCCCCTAATGAGTACATCAATTTATATCCTTGAGCATTTGCATTCCAATCTTGTGCATCATCTTCAAAACGATCTTTGATAGAGATTTGACAAATCAACCATATTGACTTGAATAAGTATTCCGCACCTTGAAATCATCATTCTTGATAGATATGAACATCTTCATATAATGTCGCGGAATGACTCTTCAATATCTCCATAGATGCATTCTCAATGCCATCATGCTTATAGTTATAGCAAGATTCATATGTACACAAATTGTACTTGGGATGTGGTACTTCAAGACCAAGAATTGCATATGCTTCAAGCAACTTAAATCTTTCAAGTTAAGTCATGTAAGTCACATAATAGACTTTAGCTGCATATCAAGTTTTCACGTCATGCTAAACAAATAAGATATTGAAAACTGATTATACATACCTTTGACTTTATACTTTCAAGCATTTGAACTATAGGTTCAAAACTACATGTCTTTCATATGGAATCAATTCTTCTTGAATTGAATCTCTTCCATTTAGTTACTTTCTTTGGGTCAGCAAATGCGTATAGCATGCTTTGCAATATGTTGCAATTGAATTATCCCTTTTATGAACTTCAGGTTCATATCATGATATTCGGGGATATACATATACAAATGATAATTCATCCCATGTAACCTTTTCTCAAGTGTTTATCATGTCTCCCCCTCATGTTAGAAAAGCTAACTTGTTTCCTCAACTTTGGGAAATCATCTTTGTGCATTATCATGTCAATATACACGGCACATTAATAATAAGATGAAATTATTTGGTTCCTGACCCTGAACCACTTGTGAGGGAAGAATATAATATACTCTCGTACACAACGTATATCAAACTGATATATATAACTTTGTTCTCATAAGAAACAGTTTAGCTATTAAGTGGAAGCACTCAATAATTATCTTGCTAAACCAACTTTGATATAAACCATCTTATCAAGATCAACTATCTTGAGTAGAGAATCTGGAAATTATGCTCAAAGTTAGATTACTGAGCAATTTACCTCGCAAGCACCAGCCAGGCTGCGGGTTAATAACAATTGCGCATGTAACCATATCATAGATGCATCATATGTGGTATACATGGCAGGTGAATGGGCCCATATTCACCTTTGATATTTCCAGAATTTATGGGCTTCAACCCGAACTCTTTAGTTGGTCAGTTCATTAATGAGAACAAGTGATACAAGAGAATTCGTAAAGAACTTTCTAGTTCTTTATTATTCACCTATGTGAATTTGCACATCATACATAAAATGAGATGGCTAACACGAATGCTAACTGAACAAATTATCAATATTGGTAAACTTCAAATTTACACCATGACATGTGCACTTATCAATAAACTTCAGGTTTATTATGACATGGGTTTTTATACCAATAGATATCCACTTTATTGTGGCATTCTTTCGTTTGTGTAGTACAAACTGGAGAACAAAGCGGGTAGCTTTTCATATGCAAATTACCCCGCTACAAGTTGTAGTAATAGGAGATATCAAAGCCTTCCTTTATTTATAGTCTCAATATAATCAATCGCTTTCGCGTGTACTTTGGAAACTGAATAAGTTTCTTTGAGACTTACTACAGCACAATACTCAATTGTGTTTCTCCAACATAGTAATAATTGGCTCTTCTAGAGCTCTCAATTAATTTTGTACTACCACAGATTCATCAACATCCATGTGGTGAATATCTTTCTTAAAGAGAAAGTTATACCATTATGGTCATGTCAAACTTATATGCAAGATATGTTTCTTGCATTATCGTTGTCCTTTAATAGTCATATTTCCAAAATACTTTGGCGTACAATAGGTACGTGACCAACGATCATTCATGCCATATATCATCTCAAACCTCCTTCTAGGGGTGAGTGTGGTATCATCTCAAACCTCCATCTAGGGGTGAGTGTGGTATATTTAATACCAATTTCATCTTCATATTCTTCCAATAATGAATATGTATTCGTGAATCAGATGTTGTCACATTCACTTCGAGGATATGTGATTTTGTTATCCTTTTCAAATCTATAAATGCGCCAGGCATTTGATTTGCTATTCTTTGCAAATGGATAATCTTTTGTGCCTCTTTCTCACAAATAGAGGTATGTGGATAAAGATGAGATAATGATGCATTTTTCCACAAAATTTCCCGTTTGGTTTCACCAACTTCTCCCCCTAATTTTGGGAAAAGTGTCTCATCAAATTGACAGTCTGCAAATCGTGCAGTGAACAAATCTCCTGTCAATGTTTCGAGGTAGCGAATAATGGAGAGCGGTTCAACCTCAACATATATTCCTAACCTTCTTTGCAGACCCATTTTGGTGCGGGATGACGGTGCTAAAGGCACATATACTGCGCATCCAAAAATTCTTAAATGGGATATATTGGGTCCATGACCCAAAACCAATTGCAACGGGGAATATTTGTGTCAATTCGTCAGTCAGAGACGAACTAGCATTGCTGTATGTAAAATGGCGTGTCCCCAAACCGAAGTGGGCAGCCGACAAACTAAAATGCTACATGCAAAATGGCATGAACCCAAACCAAAGTGGGCAGCCGACTAACTAGCATTGCTGCATGCAAAATGGCGTGAACCCAAACCGAAATGGGCAGCCTCGTTTTCATGAAGAATTCAAGATTATTCTCATCTATTGTCTCAATATGATATCCATTTTGAATGATATCTTTAAAACTCAACAAGTTCTTCTTAGAGTTGGAGGAGAATATTGCATTCTCTAAGATAAACGTCGTGCCTTTGGGCAGAGTTACAGTTGCTCTTCCGGAGCCTTCAATCAATTTACTTCCCATGGTTTGACATATAAAAGAAAATATACGAACATGAGAATAATCAACTTCAATTCGTTTGTGTCACATAATATTTTCAAAATCTGCTGCTAACAGTTGACTAACAAAATCAGATATGTTATCCATAATTGATTACTATGCAGTTTGAAAATTTCAGTTTAAGCACTTTCATAAAACAATCGATTGTTAAACACATACAATCGATTGTTGAACATTGACAATCGATTGTTAAACATTGACAATCGATTATTTGCTATTTTTGAAAAACTTCAGATCACACTGTCTTAAGACAATCGGTTGTTAGACATAGACAATCGATTGTTGGTTATTTTTGAAAAATTCCAGACCTCACTGTATAACGACAATCGATTGTTAGACATAGACAATCGATTGTGGATGATTTTTGAAAAATTCCAGATTACACTGTCTAATGACAATCGATTGTTAGACATAGACAATCGATTGTTGACTGTTTTTGTAAAATTCCAGATCACACTGTTTTTAAAGACAATCGATTGTTGATCATTGACAATCGATTGTTTTGCAGTTTTTAATGCGAAATATGAGATAACCGGCTAGTTTTTCAGGTTAGTCGATTACCTCTACTGGAAAGTAAAAATATTATTGATATTTGAGCATATTGATACATTCTAAAGAACTAATACTAATATTATATCATGAACTAACTAATACGAGCTAATACTAATGGCTATTAGTTTATTCATTCACTAATACAAACAAGTAAAATAAAATCAAATAGCTCCATCTTCTTTCATCACGGATCCATCACCGATTAGGTGGTCTATCTTCCCCTCGGGTTGCTCAAAGAAGTCTGCCACATCCAAGTGGGTGATGTCAAAGTTGTCGTCAGAGACAAAATTCGTTTCAGGGCGTTTACTCTTTCGAGATGCTTTGATAAAGGTCAACCAAAAGTCATGGTATACGGCAAGCCTTTGACCAGTGCCCGTTTTCACCGCAACGATAATATATATAGTTTATAAACTATTTGCTTTTGGGTTCTTATCGTATCGTGCTTGTGGCAGAGTGACCAACTTCAGGTTGTTATATCTCTTCTTTAAGCCATTCCACAAGATAGGTGGATCCTTGACAGTGAGATATTCAATCTTCAAACCTTCATCAAGGTGATGGCGCAAGAAAATCAAGGCCTTCGCACATTCTTGGGTGGATGCTTTTTCTCTATCTTTGATGGTGTCTCCGAGACCCATAGCATCTAAGTGGATTTCAGCATCCAACACCCATGTCATATAGTTCTTGCCCGAAATTTCAAGGGCAACGAACTTTCTTTTCATAATGTCAGACATAAAACAGATTTACATCAAGAGCGTGTTCATACTTACGGGCTCTATTACAATTATCACATTCACTTCAGGGAATGGATCAAAATCATGTGCTTTACACAATCTCATGTCAAATATTACTTTCATAAAGTGAAAGATTATTTTGAGAATCCTTATTGTTCTCATTACCACAATAATGACGATTATAACTTCGTCTATTGCCATGTCCACATCTACTGATACCTTTACGGTAATTAGTCTTCTTTCAGACTTATCACATACTGCTACCACATTCTCTAAAGGGAATGGAGCAAATTCAATTGGACGGAATTCTTCGCCACGTCCACATTCATTGATACCTTCATGGTAATATTTTAGTCTTCTTTCAGACTTATCATATACTGCTTCCACATTCTCTAAAGGGAATGGAGCAAATTCAATGGGACGGATTTTTAATTCTTTGCCCACAATCATACATGAATTTAATCATGGCAGGGCATAGAGATTTAACCACTTCATGTGGTTATAATTTCTTACAAACTCCATTAGAGTTATAATCAAACTTTGTTTGTATATTAAATCAAATCGTAGAATTTCAAGAATTTGAAAGGGAAAAGTAAATTACTTACCTTTAAGGTATACCAATTATATTTTCAATGTTTTCTTCCTTTTCTCTACTGATGCAGACGACGGCGGCTCCGATGCGGAGAAATTGACGGCGGCTTAATCTTCTTAAAGAGCTTCTTGAGATGGTAGAGTCTCGTGCTGATAACGTGTTATGAAATAATATAAAAGACAAGAACAATAACTCAAGAACAAGAGCAAATAGAGAGAAGAGTAGAGAGAGTTCTTCTTATTGATACTTAGAGAATGTTAGGAGTGTGTTACAAAGGTAGAAGACCCCTTTATTTATAGGGAGGGGAATAATTTATCTACCAAGAATAGAACTCTAGAATCTCTCTAATTATAGACATTCACCTTAAATAGGAGATTTCATAACAGTAAATAACTAGATGGACACGGTGAGTGAAAAAGAAGGAAAGTAACACTTAAAATTGTTAACAGATGTATAAAAAAGTTGTTAGAGATAATCTTACGAAGATATGATAGAATTTAAGCTTTATAAGGCTGAAAAAGAGAGAATTGTTATGAATTTTCTTTTCTGTTAGATAAAACTAGTATTGAGTGGAGCAGTAATAGGAGCCATATATTTGTTGCATAGGACTAGAATTCTTTCACACTCAAATAATATAAATAATTGAGTCAAACTTCTTTATAAGAGTATAATCTGTTTCGATATTTTTTGAATATTACAATAAAATATTATTAAATAGAATATATATTCTAACATAATATAAAAATATTTTAAGAAAAAACTTAGTCAGTATAATAAAGTATTAATATAAATATTAATTGTTATAAAAAATTGACTTACTTTATATATATATATATATATATTATGATTTGTAAAGTTTATGATTTGTATATGTAAATTTATGATTTGTAAAGTTTAAAAGTGACAACTCATGATGTGTTTCATTTTCTAGTCAAATTCTCAACTCCCTTCCCCACTTGTCATTTAGGGAGTTCATCCTAATAAATAAATATCTTCAACAAAATGAATTATTTTTTAATTATTTTATTCTTAATGTAGCACTTGCCTAATGTAGCACTGTGTTTGATCCCAGTCGAAGCTTTACTTAGGATATCTGCTAGTTGATTGGCTGTTCTGATATGGTGGAGAGAAATTAAGCTTGCTTGCATTTTATCACGTACAAAGTAACAATCTACCTCCATGTGCTTAGTCCTTTCGTGAAATATTGGGTTATTTGCAATGTGCAATTAGATTGGCTGTCACAGAAGACTGAGTTTAGGCAAGGAAAATGGGATAGGGATATGGTCTCTTGTTTCTTAGACTTACAACTAATAGGACTGTTACCTAGTAGACCTAGATAACCTATGATGGACCTCCTAGAGTCTGGGCAGGTTGCCCAATCAAAGTCACAATAGGTCTTAACCGTGTGATCTACATCCTTTTCATGAAAATTCCTAAGGTAGGATCATTCTTCAGATATTTGAGCAAGTTAAATAGTGCTTTAAGATGAGTTCTCTAGGCTCTTGCATAAACTGGCTTATGTGTTGAATACTATATGCTATGTCTGATCTAGTGTTGGTTAAGAAGTTTAGTTTACCTACTAGCTTTCTATAATAAGTAGGATCATGCAGTGTTATCACTTCTTTGGCTTTCAGCTTTATAGTAGGATCCGAATATGAAGAGCAAGCCTTGTGCTCCAGATAATTATACTCCTTCAGCAAATCTAACACAAACTTTCTTTTGTGATATGATGATCCCATCATCTTTATACATAATATCCAATCCTAGAAAATAATGAAGTTGTCCCAGGTCCTTGATCTTGAATTGTTCATGCAAGAATGCTTTAAGTTGTGCAATTTCTTGTTAATAAGTCCCAGTAAGTAATAGGTACCGGTGAATCTCCATTCCTTTTGTAGAAGAGTGAATAATCATGCATGGAATGTGTGTAGCCCCTTGAGCATAGTGCTTTGGTCAGTTTTGTATTGTCTACTTGTTTGTTTTAGACCATAGAGGGACTTGTTTAGTTTCCAAACCAAATCTGATTTTTCTAATAGTACAGGAGGTACCTGTATATACACCTCTTCATTAAGGTCTCCATGGAGGAAAGCATTGTCACATCCAACTGAGATATGGGCTAGCCTTTCTTAACTGTTGTAACTATTAAGGCCCTCACCATTATCATATTTACAACTGGTGAGAAGGTTTCTGTATAACCTATTCCCGCCTGTTGAGATAACCTTTGACAATCAAGCTGGCTTTGAGCCTCTCAATACTCCCATGTACTTTGTTCTTCACCTTGTATACATATATACAGCTAATTGCATGTTTCCTAGGTGTCAACATTGCTAAGTCCCAAGTATGATTGGAATATAATGCATCAAACTCCACTGTCATTGCAGCTTGCCATGCAGGGTCAATTGATGCCTCCTCATATGATGATGGCTCCGTGTCATGGCAAATGTTTCGCATAAAAGTCTGACTATCAGGAGTTAGTAGATCAGAGGCAATATGGTGATTCACAAAAAATAAAACATTTAGGAATGGCATGTTTTGTTTTGAGGTGAGGAAGGGAATGAACATAGTCTTGTAGGTAGATAGGAATTTTATGAATTTTGTGTGACCCCTTTGTTGGTTGAGCTTGTATTCATGGGTCTGTTCAGTGTAGTATTATGATAATGTATCATGTGGTGAAGAAATAAGTATTGCAGAAGATGATGGAGGGGCTACATGTACAGGTGACATAGGATGAAATGTGTTGTCTGCACTCCTTTAATCACTGAAGTTTTCAAGAGTCTGTGTAATATTTGTATCAGAAGGTTGTTCACTTAGGGACTCCATGAAGAGGATTGGATAGGGGACAAATGATTGAGCAGATTTGTTCATATTGACTCCAAAAGGGAAAATCGATTTATTAAATACCACATCTCCAAAGATATGGATTTTCCTATTAGTTATACTTAGAACCTTGTACTCGTTTGTGTTAAAAGGATACCAACAAATACATGAGATATTGTTATGGGATTGAAGTTATATGTGGTATTGGCACAGTGGGGTAACATAGGCAACCAAAGCTCTTTAGGTGAGAATATTTTGGCTTCTTTTTGTATTGTAATTCATATGGGGTTTGATTGTTGATAGAACTTGCGGGTAATTTGTTTATGATATAAGTGGCACAGAGCACACATTCACCCCCATTATCTTAGAGGTAGTTTGGATTGGAAGAGAAGGGCTCTACCTGTTTCAATGAGGTATTTGTGCTTTCTCTCCACCACACCCTTATGTTCTGGTGTATAGGGATAAGTTCTTTGATGAATAATTCTTTTAGAGTAAAATAATATAATTGCTTCTGTACTAGTGAATTCCAATCCATCGTCTGACCTTATGGACTTGATTGTTACACCAAATTAGTTTTCTACTAGGTTTATAAATTCTTTGAGTATCTCAAGGGCATTGCATTTGCCGGAGATAAGGTAAGTCCCAGTAGACCTGCAATAATCATCCAGGATAGTCATAAATTACTTATATCTATAATGTGTAGGAACAAGATATGGACCCCATAGATCAACATGTAAAAGTTCAAATATTCTGTAGGTTATGCTGGTTTTTTGGGAAAATGGCAGTCTTTCTTGTTTGGCAATTTGACAAATGTTGCAGTTGAAGGGTTGTTTGGGAGAGAAGTTGGCAGGTATTGAGGTAATATTCTTCATTTTGATAAAGGGGACAGGTCCAAACCTATATTGCAACAATTGTGAGCATAAGATTTTTACCCGGTCAAAACAAGCTCCTACAGGACTTTTAAAGTTTAGGATTTTCTTTCACGTATTAGGATTTTCTGATTCTTAGAATTTAGTTGCATGCGCAAGATTCATTACTGCATGTTTAACATTGATTAGGATTTAATTGCTAAAATAAATTGGTTTTACAAATTAAAATGCAAAAATATATATATACATATATCCAGCATTTTAAATTATTTTTTGACTTGGTTTAGTTTATTTTTGATGATTAGGAATTTGTTGGGTTTTTTATAAAGTTAGTAATTATTTTAAATTAAAAAGAAAAAGGCAAAAATACATATGTATACATATATACAACCACTCAGGCTGGCCAGAATTCGGCCAGACCTGAGTGGCCCAACCTGCTTTCCCCCTCTCTTTTCTAACATGCTACCCAGCCCAAATAATCGGCCTTAACCCAGTCCACACAACACAAAACCAAACGACACCATTTGAGGACCAGGCCATCCTAGACGTCGATCTCACCTCAATCCAACGCTCACCAAACCCCATCTCAGACCATATATTTATGTCCAAGCGTCTCTAATACACATAGAGACCAGATCTCACCCTCCTCGTACTATCTTCTTCGACTATAACGCCTCCATTGACCACCCATTGACCACCGACCTACCACCCTAATGGCGCTGCCGGAAATCGCTTCACGGCGGCGGCCGACAACCAAACCTCCCCAGATTAACACCATTAAATCGTCACGACCTCCCATATCCCGCCTTGTGGTCAGTTTCCGTCAAACATTCCCCCTACGTCTCGAATCTTAAAAAACAAGGTCGTCGAACCAGCGTCTCTGGCGACCTTTTTCCAAACCCCTCCACCTTTACACCATAGAGCCACTAGGACACCCCCTTCCCCGCCCTGCACCCACTCCCTTCGAATCCCCCCCCCCCCCCCCCATCATCTCAAATGTTCTCAGAAAGGTTGCTGGAAACCCTATTTCCAGCAACCCTATTCCAAAGCCTTCCAAAATTACACCCCTAAAGCGCCTCAATCCCCCCTTTCCAACCATATATGTCACCCCTCTCAAATCTTCCTGAAACTTCTCGAATATCAACTCAAATCCTAACCCTAAAACACAAAGCATGTCGAAAATGACTCAAAATCCTTCTAGACAATCCCTGGTCCCTCCTATTCCCAACCATATCACCCATGACTCCCAAACATCCTCAAACACTGAACAAATCCAAATCTGAGACCACACTGAGGTCTCATAACTATGAAAGCCCCTCTTTTGAATTCCCAAACTTGGTTGTACACCACCCTAGAGGGTTTGGAACCTCTGTGGAAAGGGTCAAGAGCCAGTTGAAATGGTATAAATGGACATGCGTGAAAAATAGCTAAGTTTCCTACATATTTCATTTCTTAAGCTGTTAAATGTCTAATGTCTTTTGGTAATTGTTCAGTAGTTACATGCTTAATAGTTTGATTTCTTTTGGTTGTTTGTCCATAATTTCACTTGAAATAGGTTTCGATATGCCTTTGTTTGTCACTAGTCTGAAATCCTTTCATCTCTTGAGTAACATTGATATCTTGCTAGAATTAGTTCCCTGATGTTGGAAAGCCTAATTTTGTTTATTCTTCAGTAATATGATTATAGGGCTCGATTGGCCTCCATCTTCCGATTATTTGTTGATTTCTGGTATGTTTGGTTGATTCATGCTTCTAAGGGATTGATGTCCGGTTTAGGCTGACTGATGGGATAAACCTTTAATGGCAAGGGTTAGCTTTTATTCTTCCAAGTTGATTCATAAGTTGAATGTTCATTTTTGCTATGTGCTTCTCGTTCTTAAGTATTTCTGAAGCATTTTTGATTGAGCCACTTCTGAAAATTAAATGTTGATAAATGATTCATTCTTCTAGCCCTTTGTTTTGATAATCCTGTATAACGTTTGGATATGGAAGCCTGTATTAAAGTATTTGGGTTGAACCTTGATAATTTTGGCTGATTCTGAATTTTCATGAGCCTGTTAGTCTAAAATTAAAGGGTGACCCAAGTTTGATTGACTAGGGTAAATTGTAACTAAAATAGGGTCAAAGAATTGACTAAGGTCAAAATTTCAGGGGAGGGTAATTTAGGAAAGGAAATGAGGGTATAAGAGGGATTTTAACCTTTAAAAACCTGATAGTAATCCCTTAGAACTTTCTAGCAAGGACTAAAATATAATTCTGCCTAAAACTTGAGACACAAGTTAGGAATTGAAGGACTATATAGGCAAAGTGAAAATTTGAGTTTAGAACTAAAAGGAAAACAAGAGGAAAATCTGATGCCCTAAGTCTTTACTATAAAAAGAACCATCTGGGCATTTTTAAAGGCATCCCGAACCTTCTCTTTTAGTACTAGAGCTGAATTACTTATTCATATATCTGAAAATACCATTACTGTTGTTTGAATCATTTTCTGAAGACTTAATTCTCTAAAAATTCTGCTGAAGTCCTGGATGTACTGTGTATTTGGCCGTTGATTGCTTAGCTGGTTCTTTGCGTTTACTCATAGGCTATTGTCCTTGTTGCATTGCAGATACACTCGATGTTCATGTATATATGGAGTTCAAAGTGAAATATATTTCCAAATATGAAGATCTCCAGTTGTTATCTTTATTTTTGAAGTATACCCCCATTTTCCCCTATTTAGTTCTGAATATAGCGTAATAATAAGATGATCATCATGTTGTAGTTGAATGTTACACTGTTCCATTTTTGTAGTATTTGGACATTTGGGATTGTTTCCATGTGTAATAACTGGACATTCGACTTAATTTCATCTTGTATGTGTATAATTAATGGTCAGTTTCAATTTTTGGTCTGGCTGGTTCAAGTGCTGATCCTGTGCACTTTGAGCTACTGGACTTAGGAAGTAGTAGTAGTTTTAATAATCATGTGAAGATTAAAACGCTATGAAATATTTCAGTTCATTTAAATCTTAGAATATTTAGTAACAATTTGTGTTCAGATTTGTTCCATGTAGTGTAACCTTCGCACTTGAATTCTAAAATAGGATTCGGATACTCCGACTGATGAGTATGCGAATCGTTTAGTTCGAGTCTAATATTAAAAAATGGATATGAAAATGATCGTTAATATTCTATTGTAAATGTGTAGATATGCAATTTTTGTATATAATTTCAAATCAAAGAGTTGTTCGAAATGGACTCTTCCATCCAAGTCAAAACTGGGCCCAGATGAGAGGCCCAGTATGCATCAGGGGTACGTAGCCCTATGTGTTTTCCAGGGCTGAGTAATTAATAGCCCAAGCCATCCATAATAGTCAGTAGTCGCAGTCTGAGCAATTTGTGTTCTTGGGCTGGCCCAAACTTAATTTACTATGTGCAATTGGCCATGAACGAGGCTAAGACGCATGTAGTGTTTCCCAAGTACACATTTTATGCATAAAGTGATTAATGTATTTAAGTACAAATATAATAGAGAACATAGCATACATTAGAATGTCCTTATCAAATAAAATGAGCCGCGTTAATCCCATCAAACATCATGCGATGACTCCTTAATTCATTAAAACACATAGAAAATTGGAAGTGCCGTTTAGCAAATTTCACGGTCTTCCCATAAATGTCAAAGACGTAGTTTCTATAGGAGCGCGTGTTTAATAAGAATACCTTCCTAATTTCGGGTGCATATTTATGTGAACCAAATCTTATTCTCAATGGAATTACAATATGTCTAAAATTGCGGGTGCATTTATGTGACGCGATTCACGGCGTGTTTTAATAACATTGCAAATTTCCCTATAAAATATGTTAAAAGGGGTTAATAATCTAAATTGTGGGTTAACAGGTATACCAGATAATCTTTTAGGCACTTATGAGTTTAAGAGATCGTGCTAGAACCACGGGATCCGATGGTGCCTAACACCTTCCCTCGGGTCAACAGAATTCCTTTTTCAAAAATTTCTAGTTCGCAGACTCCAACTGGGTAGGCAAAATTTCCTCGATTTGGGATTTTAAATAAATCGATGACTTAGGACACCAAAAAGACAAATCTATCCGAAGTGGCGACTCTTATATAAAATAATTAATCCCATCTCGAATAATGTCACTTTAATTGGAAAAACTCCTATACACGTGTCACCCTTCGGGACAACCACGTGTATGCGGTAAAAAGGAGGTGTGACAGCTCTGTCGATTCTGCTGGGGACAAATGAACTCAGAATCTATGGTTCAGGGTTTGAGAGTTCGAGCTTGCAATAACTGTTATATTTGGCTTCTTCTTATTTGCTTACCTGTTCTGTGCTACTGCCACATGTTTTACTGCTTTAATATTATCTGAACTGTATATATAAACTGTTACGAAACCCTTCACTTCTCATATCCGGGGATGTGCTTACTGGTTGAGACTCCCTATTCTATTAGTGTCTTACCCTGAAATATGAAAGAGGCCAGACAAGTTACACAACCAGACAATCTCGCGGGTCCCCGGTACGAAGCCCCCTCCTCGACTCGAGTTGTCCGCTCGGGTAAACAGTCTAGACCCTATACTGAGGTTCTCAACCTAGTATAACAAAACTTCATGCCGGATTCCTAGTATGAACGTTTATTTGCATCATTCATTTTTTACTTAGGGGACTCAACACAGGGGTTGGGTCCGTCTAGGACAGGTGCCTTGAAATAAAAGACCACCATGATGCATTTTAACGTGCTACATTCGCCTTGGATTCACATGTTGACCGGACTGTAAACAAAGGGAATAATTGAGAGAAATAATAAGTCTAGGGTAGTCACTTTTAAAAACCCAATGCTCAAATAGTGCCGAAATGCTGCCGGATTTTTCAAAAAAAAAAAATACACAAAAACCACACAAAAAAACAAAGGCACCAACTTTTAGAGTTCTTCAATAATTTCTGCGAGTATTTCAATTATTTTTGGTTGGGTCCAACCCCTTTTCAAAATGTCAAGAAATGCCCGAGTTTATTTTTTTTTTACTTCAAGATAGTCGGATGGTGCCATTATTGCGATAATAGCTGAATGACGCTACAGGGGACGCCGGGAGGATGATCTTACGCAAAAGGCTACTTCTGAATTTTTTTCGGATCGGTAAGCAAGCACAACCTGCAGGACCTTCTAGCCGAAGTGTCAAAAGGCCGTATTTGTAAAGCCGACCCTTGTTTTAAATAAATTGCATAAATGTCAGTTTTAATATTTTGAGAATACTAATCCGCCCTAATAAATGTGCAGAATGAGTACGATAATGAACAAAATTCCTTTGGAGCTGCGGCTGTGGTGGGATGACCTTGGAGAAGCAGGACAGAAAAAGGTCAACGCACATCTGGGGGGGGGGGGCCTCACTAGTTTGCTGAAAATCAACCCTAGAGGGGACATCATAAAGGCCTTAATCACCTTCTAGGACCCGGCCCACAACGTCTTCCACTTATCAAATTTTGAGCTAACCCTTACTTTGGAGGAAATGACCGGATACATGGGGACCCATAAAATCCCTTTGAGACATCAATACTTGATAGCACCCAGAGCCCTCGCTATGCACAAATTTCTGGATGTTTTGAAAATTAGTAGAAAGATTCACAACCCTGACCTGTCGGCTGGATTTTGCACCCTCCAATTTATGTACCAGAGATATGGCCGCATCGGAGCATTCAACAACCCTGAAAACCTTATCTGTAGTAAGTGCAATCGAATCAAATGGGAGGAGCATCGATGATTCGCGTTTATGGTGTCTATTTTGGGTCTTTTAGTATTCCACGAAAGGACGGGAACATCCATATACGGATTGGGGGGGTCGTTAGTACTTTGATGAATAAGGCAAAGAGCACTCTTGCTCCGATGATTCTGTATGATATCTTCCGAGCCCTTACCATTTTTAAAGCAGGAGGGGATTTCTTTGAAGGTTGTAACTTGCTTTTACAAATCTGGATGATTAAGAATCTACGTCCCAGGCCTCGGTTCATGAATGGTGGGTTACCAACGAAAGGTTGCATAGAAGAAGTGGACAATAGGGTAAATGGGTTTAAATTACTAGAGGGTGTCGCAGAGTGGGTGTCACATCTCCGGTCTATTTCTGCAAATCAAATACAATGGACGTTCAGTTGGCTCTTCGTAGAGGAATTTGTGCATATGCCCCCCCAATAGAACCGCATTTCCTTTTGATGGGCCTTAGAAGCATCCAGCCTTATGCCCCACATCGGGTCTTGATACAACTCGAAAGATGCCAGATAGTGCCAAAAGACGAAGATCTCAGCATCCGGGTAGTCAAAATTGGGCCTGAAAGTCAGTTCCTCGAAGCCATGGTTCGCAAAATCTGCAATGAATGCCAATTCCTAACCATTGACACTTGTGTGCGAGATCTTGCCAAATGTGAAGTGTCTCCGGGTACCTTGCTTGGTATAGAAGATAAATTAAGCATGAAATACCATCCAAAATGGGATTGGTTAGCAAAGGAACATGAATACCCTGCTACCATAGGAAGGCTGGAAAAGAAAATTCAAGAATTTCAATTCGAAAATAGCCTGCAAATTGCTGCTAACGAGGAAGAAAAGAAGGTATTGGCTAAAGAAAATGAGGCCCTGTGAGCCCATATTCAGAAAATGAGAACACCCGCAGAAAACCCTCCGAGAAGTACGAAGGATGAAAAGCTCATAGAGAACTTGCACCGAACAAGGCAGAGGGTGAATTGTCCAGAGCTCGGAAACAATTAATTAAAAGTGCTGAAGAAAGGGCCCGCCTACTGGAGCAGTTAAAAGAAGGAAGCAGCAATGAAAGCACTGGTCTAAAACAGAGAGTTATCATAGCTGAAAGCAAAATGGCCAAGCAGGCCAAGGATTTCAAAGCTCAGAGGGAGCATTGCTATGCGGTAATAGCGGGGTTGGAAAATCTATTTGCGACAGTTTCAAAAGCTAAATCAGGCAGCTGAGCGGACATTAGAAGCACGGGCTGAACAAATAGGTGTCTGCTACAAGAAAAAGGGATTATCAGAGAAAAGATACGGGCAATTGCAGACTATATCACCACTAAATGCAATCACTGCGAGGACATGACAAAGTCTATATTTTTTGCCGCTGCCATGACCTTTGTCCGACAAGTAATGGTATACCTCCACTATCTCCAAGGAAGTTTAGCACGCAAACCCGCGGCAAGACCGAATGATGCCCCGCAAGCTCCAAATGCATTAGAGGTGTTAATGTATTCATAAGCCTATATTCTAAAAAAGAGTCTGTCTGTTGTCCACTCGAGTCTGTAAGGATATTAAATCCCAGTCTGGTAGTTTCTTTTATTTTATGAGCCATTGTAATCAAAGTTCATATTTTTACCAAAATTGAAAATCCCAAAAAATGTTGCTGCGCACTTCACCGTTTATTTCCCTGAACTACACTCGGTCTGATTCATGCAAAGTCATGATACGCAGGCAATCTCTATAGGATTCGACCGTATTCTTTAAAATGCTAAAATAAAAAATAAAAATATATATATATATATATAGAGAGAGAGAATAAAAGCAAAAGAAAAGAGAGAGGAAAAAAAGGGAGGAAGCAAAGGGAAGTTGAAATAAGTGCCGGTATGACATATGCGACTGTGGCAAGTATATAGAAACCTATTATCTGCATAGGTACATCATGCTCAACGTGTGATTTTCTGTTTGTCATCTACACCGAACTAACTACGTTTTCTAGAATTAGAGTTCAGGTGTTTAGAACAGTTGTTGGTTTTGCGGTAAACTGGCTTCACACAGATACTTCAGTCGTTCAAAGGGAAATATAGAGATGTCAACTGAAATGGCTCCACCCACCATCCCTATTCCAGAAGACAATCCAATCACAGGAGTACCGGCCTCTGAATCTGCAGCGGCTGAAGAGAACAAGATCCTGCGCCTCCGGGTCATGGAAATGTGGGACACATGGACCAACGGGAAGGAACCTCCCAACGCCATCCCTGGATTTCCCGAGCTATTTCCACGGTCAGGGGGTACTTCTACTATTCCCATTAGTCACCCGAGCATTCTCCTGGAGCAGCCCACCATTTCAACTAATTTCGTTGGGGCGCCCTCTGAAACTCACCCTCCAATGTTTGCAACCGGGCTATTTCCCAATATCTTTACGGCCCCTCCGTGTGTAGCTACTACACAGCCTGCAGTACCGAGGCCTATATTTGACCCCGCAGCCTTCACCTTCCAAACTCCTAATTACCAAAATGAGCCTCCCCCGTATCCTACATACAGCTTCCCTCAGCCAGCATATGAACTTACCCATGTGCCAGACAAAACTTCCAAAACACCCAAGCAGGATGAGATCACAAGGATAATGAAGATTCTTGAGCAAAGCCTGAAGAATATGCAATGGCTGAGCGGACAAAAAAGTTTAGCCTATTCAGATCTGTGCATGTTCCCCCATGTACGTCTTCCTTTGGGGTTTAAAATTCCTAAATATGAGGACTACGATGGCCATGGCGATCCCATCGCCCATCAGAAAAAGTATTGTAATCAATTACGTGGAGCCGGTGGGAAGGAAGAGCTCCTAATGGAGTACTTTGGGGAGAGCCTAGTAGGCATTGCGTCCGAATGGTACATAGATCAAGACATTACCCGATGGCACATATGGGATGACCTTTCCGGGGACTTTGTATGATAATTCCAGTCAATATCGACATCGCCCCGGATAGAAATTCCCTAGCCAATTTGAAGAAGAAACTTGCTGAAAGCTTCAGAGAGTATGCTATTAATGGCGAGAGCAAGCATCAAGGGTGAAGCCTCCTATGGATGAAATAGAAACGGTCACCGTCTTTATACAAGCACAGGAGGCAGACTATTTTCAGAACATGATGTCTGCAATGGGCAAACCATTCGCCGAAGCAATAAAGATTGAGGAAATGGTGGAGAATGGCCTCAAAACACAGAGGATTCTAAGTCAATCTGAAATAAGAGCCACCTCCCAAGCCATACAAGGAGGGGCGGGAGGAATCTCAAGGAACAAGAAAAAAAAGAAAGCATCCATGGCAGCCTCCAGGATGAGGAAACAACATATTCACAGGCATGCATTCTCGGAAAGTGCACCTCAACATTACTATGCTCACCGAGACATGCATTATGTCCCTCAACCCTATGCAGTTATGAACGCTCAACCATTTCCCCGACCTCAACAGCAGAACAATAGAAATCAAGCTCCAAGGAATCAACTTCCTCAGAATCATTATAATCTGCGCCCTCAGTAAAATAATTATTGTCCCAGGGAGCCACCCCGGAGGCAGAACTTCACCTCGATAGGAGATTCCTACACCAACATATTTACTAAGCTAGTCCATATGGGTCTCCTCCAGCCTGTACCCTCAAACATACAGAATCCTGAATCACTGTCTTACCAAAGGGGCATGTGTTCTTCCTACCACTCTAGGGCAGAGGGGCACGATACTGAAAATTGTTGGACCTTAAAACGAGCAGTAGAAGACTTGATTGATCAAAACAAGATAGTTCTAAGAGATGACGAAGTCCTAAATGTAACTGATAACCCGTTGCCGGCTCACAACAACAGGTCGGTCACTGAAATGATCTGCGAGGACAAAGAATTTGATCCATCGCCAAGGCCGATAGGGAGACAAAAGTCACCCCAAAGAAGATGGATGAAAAGAAAACAAATGAAGCCAAGTTCCCTGAAGCAGAAAAGAGGATACTCTACATCCCACGAGGACGCAAAGAAAAGCAACCCACTTTAAGCCCACCAAAAAGGTTCGAGCTGAACAAAACTATGTACATACCCAAGAAGGCCTATGTGGTACGGGGATCGATTAAGCCACTGGTGCTGAATGATCCCATAGTTATTGGTCGCGCACCACAAAAGCCCATGACCAACCCTTCATCCGTCCCTTGGAATTATCAGGAAATCATTGTTACATATAAGGGCAAAGAAGGCCTCGGAGAAGCCCAAAAGGTATGTCCCACAAAAAAATACCTAGACATGGAAGAGGTCAATGCCGCTACCAAACGACGATTTCCGCCAAAGAATCGAGTGAATGCTGAGGAAGCAGAAACTTTTTTCTAGAGAATGAAAATGCTGGAGTACGAAGTGGTAGATCAACTCTGAATGTCCCCTGATCAGATTTCTCTACTGTCACTCTTGATGAAATCTCCCGAACATCAATAGGTGTTAGCCAAGACATTAAACGAAGCTTATGTTCTAGTTGATACCTCTGTAGAACAACTAGAGAAAATGGCGGAGAGATTTTTTGCTATCAATCAGATATCGTTCAGTAAGAGTGACTTGCCCCCGGAGGGAGCTGCTCATAACAAGGCTTTGCATCTCACTGTCAAATGTAAAGGATATTATGTCAAGAGAGTGATGGTTGATGGAGGTTCCGGAGTGGACATATGCCCATTATCTACCTTACAGAGAATGGAGATCGGGACATGTAGAATCTGTCCTAACAACATATGTGTCCGAGCTTTCAACGGAATAAAAAGGGATAGCATAGGAGAAATTGATTTGGTGATCACCATTGGTCCAGTCGACTTCGAAGTAACATTCCAGGAGTTGGATATGGACACCTCCTAGAACTACCTCCTAGGAAGGCCGTGGATTCATGCAGCATGGGCAGTGCCTTCAACCCTGCACCAAATGCTGAAATTTGAGTATGAAAATCAGGAGATTGTAGTTCATGGAGAAGATGAAAAATCAATTTACCGGGACCCCTCTGTCCGCTGTCTGGAATCCAAGGAAGGGAGTGAACACATAGTCTATCAAGCTTTTGAAGTCTTAGTAGCTGATCAGCATGAAGAGGGCAAGCCACTTCCTCAGCCTTTTCTGTCAAATGCTTCAATTATGGTAGCAAAGAAAATGACGCTCCATGGATTCAAGCCAGGCAAGGGACTCAGAAGCTCCCTATAAGGCATAACCAAGGCGGTTGCCTTGCCTGCTACAGAAAAAGTTCTTTGGACTGGGATTTCATCCAACCACAAAAGATATCACCTAGGGTAATCGCAAAAAACGCCAAGGATGGGCTTTACCACGACCCCTGCCTCACTTGTACAAAACCTTCATAAAACTAAAGTACAGTGAAGATGATGAAGAAGAAACTTTCACGGAAGAAGAGATTGATGAGATCTTCAGGGCTATGAGAGAGTTGCTCTATGATGTAATCATGGTTCAACCGGGAGAAGGGTCAAGCACCGCAGAAGTGTTGTATATAAGGCCAGATGCTTCAAAATTGGAAGGCCACACCCTTTCCAGTCAGGCGAGAGACCAGGTAGTCTCGCCTTGCTACCTTTGCCCAAATCACGAGCTATTTCAGGGTGTAGCTCGGTTGTTTGTTTTCCTTTTAGTACTTTAAATCTCAAATTGTACACCATGTTTATCTTTCAAGTTCAAAGAAATAAAATCAATAGTTTTCATTTCTCTTCCCTTCTCTGATTTTTGTCTTTCTTTTATTTTTCATCTTTTTCAGTCCCAATAAGGCGGCTTTAGACAAAACGACATGCTCCCAGACTTCTTGCCACGCCCAAAACCGCTGCCTGTCTGTGAAATAATGAACCAGGAACCGGAATACAATGAAGAAGAGGCTTTTAGGGAAATTACTCGAGAATTGGAACACTTTGAGAACAAACCTAAGACTAACTTAAATGATACTGAACCGATCAACCTGGGCGATCTCGATGAAATCAAAGAAACTGAAATAAGCATCCACGTAAATAAAGAGATACGAGATTTTTCGGTTCAACTCCTGTTGGAATTCAAGGACGTATTTGCGTGGTCCTATGATGACATGCCTGGTTTGAGTATGGATTTAGTGGTTCATAAGTTGCCTACATACCCTGGCTGCCCTCCAGTACAACAAAAGCAAAGAAAGTTCAAGCCTGATGTCAGTGATAAAATCAAAGAGTAAATTACAAAATAGCTTGAAGAAGGGGTAATTCGGGTAGTGCGGTACACCACCTGGCTGGCTAATGTGGTCCCAGTGCCGATGAAGGATGGGAAAACCCGAGTGCGTAGATTATAGAGATTTGAACAAGGCGAGTCCCAAAGATAATTTCCCTCTGCCCAACATCCACATCTTCGTCGATAATTGTGCCAAACATAAGATTCAATCCTTTCTAGACTGCTACGCGGGGTATCACCAAGTGCTGATGGATGAGGAAGATGCGCAAAAAACCGCATTCACCACAACTTGGGGAACATACTGTTATAGAGTTATGCCTTTTGGATTGAAAAACGTCGGGGCAACATACATGAGGGCTATGAGCACCATCTTCCACGACATGATGCATAGAGAAATAGAGGTGTACGTGGATGGCGTGGTTATCAAACTAAAACTCAAGGGGATCATGTAATGGATTTAAGGAAATTCTTCGAAAGGCTCCGCAAACAAAATTTGAAATTGAATCCGGCAAACTGCGCATTTGGAGTTCCGTCGGGAAAACTTCTGGGGTTCATCGTCGGTTGGAGAGGCATTTAATTAGATCCAACCAAGATCAAATCCATTCGGGAGCTGCCCCCGCCGAGGACCAAAAAGGATGTGATGAGTCTATTGGGAAGGTTAAATTACATCTGCCGGTTCATCGCCCAATTGACTTCGACATGTGATCCTATATTCAAACTGCTGAAGAAGGATGCGGCAATTAAGTGGACAGTCGAGTGTCAGGAAGCTTTTGATAAAATCAAGCAATACTTGTCCAATCCACCAGTTTTAGTTCTGCCAGAACTAGAAAGGCCATTGTTTCTCTATCTGACGGTCTTGGAACGATCTTTTGGTTGTATTCTCAAGCAGCATGACGCCACGAGAAATAAAGAGCATGCTATTTATTATTTGAGCAAAGATTTTGCCGGATACGAGGCCAAGTACACACTGTTAGAGAGAACGTCTTGCGCCTTGACATGGGTATCTCAGAAGCTGAGGCATTATCTGCAAGCTCGTACCACCTACCTCATAACCAGGCTAGATTCATTAAGGTACATATTTCAAAAACCAATGCCCACAGGCGACTGGCCAACTGGCAGATCCTGCTTACCGAGTTCGACATTGTTTATGCCACTCATACGGCGAGGAAATCTCAGGCACTGACAGATCATCTGGCAGAATACCCCATTGATGACGAGTATCATCCTTTAAACACTTACTTCCCTGACGAAGAGGTGAACTCATTGGAAATAGCAGCTGAAGACACTCCTGTCTGGAAAATGTTCTTCGACGGAGCGGTAAACGCCAATGGCGTAGGGATCGGGGCAATCCTACTCTCACATACAGGCCAACATTATCTAGCTAGAGCCAGACTTCGCTTCTTTTGCACCAATAATACCGCTGAATCTTAAGCTTGCATTATGGGTATGAACATGGCTATTAACCGAGACGTCGAAGAGTTGCTAATCATGGGGGATTATGATATAATCATCCGACAAGCTCAAGGAGAATGGGAGACAAGCGACAATAAGCTCCTCCCGTATAGACAGCATGTCGAAGACCTCAGCAAACGGTTCAGGTCGGTACAGTTCAGATACATTCCCCGTTGTCACAATGAGTTAGCGGATGCACTTGCAACCTTAGCCTCAATGCTGCCATTCCCTAGGAATGCCTGTGTTGATCCTTTACAAATCTAAATCAAAGAAAGACATGGGTATTTTAATGCAACCGGAGCAGAACCTAGCCCACAGCCTTGGTATTACTACATCTTGAGATTCCTAAAGACACGGGAATACCCTGAGCAAGCCATAGGAGAACAAAAGAAGACCATCCGACGGCATGCGAGCAAATTCTTCTTAAGTGGTGAAACTTTGTATAAAAGGATTCCAGATATGAATTTGTTGAGATGTGTGGATACCGAAGAAGCCGGGAGAATTATGCACGAAGTACATGCGGGCATGTGTGGGCCCCATATGAATGGCTATGTATTGGCAAAGAAGATACTCCGAGCTGGTTATTATTGGATGACCATAGAGAAAGACTGCTTCAGCTTTGTGCGGAAATGTCATCAATGCCAGGTTCACGATGATCTGATTCATGCACCCCCAAATGAACTGCATCCTATGTCAGCGCCCTGGCCATTTGCCGCCTGGGGAATGGACGTCATTGGGCCGATTGAGCTAAAGGCCTCAAATAGGCACAGATTTATAGTGGTCGGTATTGATTATTTCACGAAGTGGGTGGAAGCCATCACCCTCAAGTCTATTACCAAGAAAGCGGTAGTGGATTTCGTGCATTCCAACATCATTTTCCGTTTTGGGATTCCAACTACCATCATTACTGACAATGCAGCTAATCTAAACAGTTGGCTGAAGGGAGAGATATGTGAACAATTCAAAATAACACATAGAAACTCCACTCCCTATAGACCTAAAGCTAATGGTGCGATCGAAACAGCCAACAAGTACATCAAGAAAATCTTGAGGAAGATGATTCAAAGCTCGAGGAAATGGCATGAAAAGCTGCCGTTTGCATTGATGGATATCGTACCACAGTACGTACATCTGTAGGAGCAACCCCCTATTTGTTGGTCTATGGAACCGAGGCTGTTATACCTGCCGAGGTGGAAATCCCCTCGCTCCGAGTGATTGTCAAAGAAGAAATCGAAGATAGTGAATGGGTCAAGACTCGTTTGGAGCAACTAGAATTAATTGATGAAAAATGAATGGCTGCGTTATGCCACGGGAAGTTGTACCAACAAAGAATGTCCCGTGCCTACAACAAGAAAGTGCACCCCAGGAATTTCGAAGTTGGGCAGCTAGTGTTGAGACAGATACTTCCCCATCATCAAGAAGCCAAAGGAAAATTTGCCCCAAATTGGAAAGGCCCATACATCATCTGGAAGATATTGCCTAGAGGGACATTGTACTTGGGCAACATTGAAGGAGATGAGCTCGAGGCGGCGGTAAACGCCAATGCTGTGAAAAGGTATTATGTTAAATCCCCTGCAGCAATGGCCCCGATGGATTGAGATGACGAAGGTTTCGCTCTCCCGCTATCCCACTCTCTTTGTAACCCACAAAAAAAAGAAAAGAAAAAGAAAATTAAAAAAACACAAAAAAAAAGAGAAAGAAAAGAAAATTCAAAAAAAGGGAATACGAAACAAAATTAGTTTAGGGGAACACTTCCTGAACTACGTCTGACTTGATTCCGAAAGGATACGTAGGCAGCCTCACCCTGAGGTTTAGTCACATCAAAATAAAAACCCTATTTACCCAGGAAAATTAAAACTGGGGCAGAAATGTATCGGTTCGGTTACAAATCCGTCCAAATGGTTGCAAAGTTATATATCCCCGAGAAGAAAATACCACTTGTTGGGGTTTAGCACCAATCAAATTTGTGAGAAAAATAAATGAGAAAGTCATGTAGGTGAAAACCTTTGGGCACCATAAGGCGACAGTGATCAGAGAAAAACTAAATGAGAGAGTCCGTTTAGCGAAAACTCGCAAAGAGCGCTAACGTGCGACGAAAAAAGAGAAATGAGAGAGGACAATTGGCGAAAACTCGCAAAGGGCGCTGTCAGCCGAAAAGAGGAAATATTGCTACCCAGGTCTGAGTAAGTTCCTTTGATGTTCGGAAAGTGGAAATCAGAAAGTAAAAATGGATTTGGGCCGAGTATCCAGTCCAAGAAGCATGTCATTGCCTATTAAAGCTGGCTCGTATTTCCAGATTAGTTCCTTCTTTTCCTTCAAGGTGCATACCTCTCTAAATCCATACTTCACTCCGTTCCACTTTTATTTCCTCACCATACCTTAAAGAAAGGTAGCAGGGCCAGCTTCGCGGTTTTCTCCGGGAGAGAATTAGGGGAATGACCGACATCATCAAGTACGCTTTGCCAATCCTGGGTGATCAATGCCCCAAAGTAAGGAAATAGGGGAAGGAAATTCAAAGTCAAAAGCATGGAGTTGAAGCAAAATCGGGGGTTTAAGCCAAGTAGGATGTTTATTCCTATCAAAACCCCATAAGCAAACAAAGATCAATCCGAAATGAGGACCTCCTGGCCAATTAACAAGGCAAGGATTGAAAGCCGAGGGTTCGCTTTGAATACAAAGGAAGTCAGGATCAAGCTTGACAAGGCCGCAAGACCAATCACTATTCAAATTAACAGTTTGTTTTGTTTCTGAACTAAAATAAATGCAAGTGCTACTTAGGGAAGCAAAAAAGAAACATAGGGCAAAAACAACCCAAGGGTACGCGCAAAGGTTGTGATGCGTCAATGACCGAAGGGAAGTTTTCTTTTCATTTTTCTGCAAACTTGTAAACGAGCATGACAACATGGGATCCCAATCCATAGTTCCCCCTTTGTATAGCTTGTGGATTTCCTAATAATTACCTAAGGATCGTATTCCACCCCCTCCAGCATAAATCGAAGAAGTTTCCCTTCACATCCCCAGCATAACCTGATGACTCCTTCTCTATACTCCCCACTCCCCAGCATGGTCTAGGAGCTAACACTCCCCTACCATTAGCATAACCTAAGAGTTATTCCATTCTTTCTCTATCCCTAGCACAGTCAAAGGACCCCTGAGGCCCTCCACTGCCTCGCGAGTTTCCCTAGGATAACCTAGGATTTTTCATTCATCCCGGCATAACCCGTGGATTCCCCTAGCATAACCTAGGCACCTAGGATTTTTCATTAATCCCGGCATAACCCATGGATTCCCCTGGCATAACCTAGGATTGTTATTTCATCCCGGCATAACCCGTGGATGTTTCCTTTCATCCCCAGCAGGGACCCTTCATTCTCATCCCGGCATAACTCGTGGATTCCCCTAGCATAACCTAGGATTTTTCATTCATCCCGGCATAACCCGTGGATTCCCCGAGCATAACCTAGGATTTTTCATTCTCATCCTGGCATAACCCGTGGATTCCCCTAGCATACCCTAGGATTTTTCATTCATCCCGGCATAACCCATGGATTCCGCTAGCATAACCTAGAATTTTTCATTCTCATCCCGGCATAACCGTGGATTCCCCTAGCATAACATAGGATTTTTCACTCATCCCGGCATAACCCTTGGATTCCCCTAGCATAACCTGGGATTTTTCATTCATCCCGGCATAACCCGTGGATTCCCCTTGCATAACCTAGGATTTTTCATTCATCCCGGTATAACCCGTGGATTCCCCTAGCGTAACCTATGATTTTTCATTCTCATCCCGGCATAACCTCTGGATTCTCCTATCATAACCTAGGATTCTTCATTCATCCCGGCATAACCCATGGATTCCCCTAGCATAACCTAGGATTTTTCATTTATCCCGACGTAACCCGTGGATTCCCCTAGCATAACCTAGGATTTTTCATTCATCCCGGCATAACCTGTGGATTCCCCTAGCATAACCTAGGATTTTTCATTCATCCCAGCATAACCCGTTGATTCCCCTAGCATAACCTAGGATTTTTCATTCATCCCAGCATAACCCGGATTCCCCTAGCATAACCTAGGATTTTTAATTTTATCCCGACATAACCCACGGATTCCCCTGGCATAACCCAGGATTTGCTTCATAACCCACCCTTAGCAGGAACTTTCCTATCCCAGCATAACTCGTAGATCTTTTTCTTTCCCTCCCCACAGAGACCTTTTCAGACTTATCTCGGCATAACCCGAAGATTCTCATCTTATCCCCCAGCAGGAACCATTTCTCCTCCCCAGCATAACCTGGCGATCTTTCCAAGGGCTACATATTTCCGTTCCTTATTGTTTTAATAAAGAGTGGCATAGATGTGTGTTACCAAATAACTCGCGAAATTTTCCACTGAAAATTGGGGCAAAAAATTTCGTTCGTCTGCTTGTTTTGCTATCTGAGCATGTGTCACCTTAAGACAAAAGATCCGGCATAATTAAAAGCATGAATGTCAATTCAGAGCAGAAGAAAAGAAAAGAGACAAAAGGTGAACTCAAAGTGATGAGGCGGACAAACGAGTGGGCTGCTCAAAATATAATTGAAGTCACAAGCTTAGCATGTCCTTATTTATTTCAAGAATTAAGGATTGACCCAGCAGTTGTAACTAACGAGCATCAAGATTCAGGTCGAGGTCTGCCGCAAAAGATAGCCAAGACTCCAAATCAAGATTCAAGAGACTCATAGATAAGAATCTTGTAACTTGTAGTTGATAGGTTTAGATAGCTTAGTTTTTGAATTTGTTTGGTGTAATAAGTATCTTAGCAAGCAGAAACAACAACAACAACAACAACAGCCAATCACAGTCTCCCGGTAGTCCCAGCTGCCAAAACTTCTAGAACTACACTGACCTGATTCCTTTATTGCCAAGGATGTGTAGGCAACCTTTGAACCAAGGTTCAGTCAGAAATTTTTCAAAATGCTTCACATGGAATATTCAATCGGACGAAAATCGCTCATATTTGCTCACTTGTCTTTGCACTAATACTCTTCGTGTTCCCGCCCAAAGAGGGGCAGCTGTGAGCATATGATTTTAACCCGGTCAAAACAAGCTCCTACAAGACTCTTAAAGTTTAGGATTTTCTTTCAAATATTAGGATTTTTTAATTCTTAGGATTTAATTGCATGATTCATTACTGCATGTTTAAGATTGATTAGGATTTAATTTCTAAAATAAATTGATTTTACAAATTAAAATACAAAATATATATATACATATATCCAGCATTAGAAATCATTTTTTGATTTGGTTTAGTTTATTTGTGATAATTAGGAATTTTTTGTTTTTTTATATAAAGTTAGTAATTATTTTAAATTAAAAAGAATAAGGCAAAAATACATATGTACACATATGTACAACCACTCAGGCTGGCAACAATTGGGCCAGACCAAAGTGGCCCAACCTGTTTACCCCCTCTATTTTCAAATAACATGCTACCGAGCCCAAATAATCGGCCTTGACCCAGTCCACACAGCGCTAAACGAAATGTCACCGTTTGAGGACTAGGCCATCTTAGCCGTCGATCTCACCTCTATCCAACGGTCACCAAACCCCATGTCAGACCATATATACATATATATATATATATACACAAATATATATATACATATATATATATATACATATATATATATATATATATATATATATATATACATATATATACATATATATATATACATATATATATATATATACATATATATATATATATATATATATATATATATATATATATGTCCAAATGTCTCTAATACACATAGAGACCAGACCTCACCCTCCTCGTACTCTCTTCTCTGACTATAACGCCTCTATTGACCACCCATTGACCATCGGCCTACCACCCTAATGTTACTGCCGGATATTGCCTCACGGCGGGGGCCGGTAACCAAACCTTCTCAGATTAACACCGTTAAACCGTCACGACCTCCGCTATTCCGCCTTGTGGTCATTTTCCATCAAACATGCCCCCTACATCTTGAATCTTCAAAAACAAGGTCGTCGGAACTACGTCTCCGGCGACCTTGTTCCAAACCCCTCAACCTTTACACCATAGAGCCACTAGGACAACCCCTTCCCCGTACTGCATCCCACTCCCTTCGAATCCCCCCCATCATCTCAAATGTTCTCAAAACGGTTGCCGGAAACCCTATCTCCGGCGACCCTATTCCAAAGCCTTCCAAAATTACACCCCTAAAGCGCCTCAATCCCCCCCTTTCCAACCATGTATGTCACCCCTCTCGAATCTTCCTGAAACTCCTCGAATATCAACTCAAAGCCTAACCCTAAAACACAAAGGATGTCGAAAATGACTCAAAATCCATCTAGACAATCCCTGGTCCCTCCTGTTCCCAACCATATCACCCATGACTCCCAAACATCCTCAAACACCAAAAAAATCTAAATCTGAGACCACATTGAGGTCTCATAACTATGAAAGCTCCTCTTTGAATTCCCAAAATTGGCTGTACACCACCCTAGAGGGTTTGGAACCCCTGTGGAAAGGGTCAAGAGCGAGTTGAAATGGTCTAAATGGACATGCGTGAAAAGAAGCTAAGTTTCCTACATATTTTCATTTCTTTAGCTGTTAAATGTCTGATGTCTTTTAGTAATTGCTCAGTAGTTACATGCTTAATAGTTTGATTTCTTTTGGTTGTTTGTCCACAATTTCATTTGAAATAAGCTTTGATATGCCTTTGTTTGTTACTAGTCTGAAATCCTTTCATCTCTTGAGTAACATTGATATCTTGCTAGCATTAGTTCCCTGATGTTCGAAAGCCTAATTTTGTTTATTCTTCAGTAATATGATTTTATGGCTCGATTGACCTCCATCTTCCGATCTTTATTTGTTGATTTCTGGTATGTTTGGTTGATCCATGCTTCTAAGGGTTTGATGTCCAGTTTAGGCTGAATTATGGGATAAACCGCTAATGGCAAGGGTTAGCTTTTATTCTTCCAAGTTGATTCATAAGTTGAATGTTCATTTTTGCTGTGTGCTTCTCGTTCTTAAGTATTTCTGAAGCATTTTAAATTGAGCCACTTCTGAAAATTAAGCGTTGATAAATGCATTCATTCTTCTAGCCCTTTGTTTTGATAATCCTGTATAACGTTTGGATATGGAAGCCTGTATTAAAGTATTTGGGTTGAACCTTGATAATTTTGGCTGATTCCGAATATTCATGAGCCTGTTAGTCTAAAATTAAAGGGTGACCCAAGTTTGATTGACTAGGGTAAATTGTAACTAAAATAGGGTCAAAGAATTAACTAAGGTCAAAATTTCAGGGGAGGGTAATTTAGGAAAGAAAATGAGGGTATAAGAGGGATTTGAACCTTTAAAAACCTGATAGTCCCTTAGAACTTTCTAGCAAGGACTAAGACATAATTCTTGCCTGAAAATTGAGGCACAAGTCAGGAATTGAATTACTATTTAGGCAAAATGCAAATTTGTGTTTAGGACTAAAAGGAAAACAAGAGGAAAATCGGATGCCCTTAGGCTTTACTATAAAGAGAACCATCTGGGCATTTTTAAAGGTATCCTGAACCTTCTCTTTTAATACTAGAGCTGAAATACTTATTCCTATATCTGAAAATACGATTATGCTATTTGAATCATTTTCTGAAGACTTAATTCTCTAAAGATTCTGCTGAAGTCCTGTATGTACTGTGTATTTAGCTATTGATTGCTTAGCTGGTTCTTTGCGTTTACTCATTGGCTATTGTCCTTGATCCATTGCAGGTACACTCGATGTTCATGTATATATGGAGTTCAAAGTGAAATATATTTCCAAATGTGAAGATATCCAGTTGTTATCTTTATTTTTAAAGTATACCCTCATTTTTCCCTATTTAGTTCTGAATATAGGCGTAATAATAGGATGATCATTATGTTGTAGTTGAATGTTAGACTGATCCATTTCTGTAGTAATTGGACATTTGGGATTGTTTCCATGTGTAATAACTGGACATTCGACTCAATTTCTTCTTGTATGTGTATAATTAATGGTCAGTTTCAATTTTTGGTCTGGCTGGTTCAAGTGTTGATCCTGTGCATTTACAGCTACTGAACTTAGGAAGTAGTAGTAGTTTTAATAATAATGTGAATATTAAAACGCTATGAAACATTTCAGTTCATTCAAATCTTAGAATGTTTAGTAACAATTTGTTTTCAGATTTGTTCCATGTAGTGTAACCTGAATCGCACTTGAATTCGGATACTCTGACTGATGAGTATGCGAATCATTTAGTTCGAGTCTAATACTAAAAATGGATATGAAAATGATCGTCAATATTCTTTTGTGAATGTGTAGATATGCAATTTTTGTATATAATTTCAAATCAAAGAGTTGTTCGAAATGGACTCTTCCGTCCAAGTCTAAACTGGGCCTAAACGAGAGGCCCAGTATGCATCAGGGGTACGTAACCCTATGTGTTTTCGTGGGCTGAGTAATTAAAATCCCAAACAATCCACAATAGTCACTAATCACAGCCTGAGCAATATGTGCTCCTGGCTGGCCCAAACTTAATTTACTATGTGCAATTGGCCATGAACGAGGCTAAGACGCATGTAGTGTTTCCCAAGTACACATTTTATGCATAAAGTGATTAATGTATTTAAGTACAAATATAATAGAGAACTTAGCATACTCTAGAATTTCCTTATCAAATAAAATGAGCCGCCTTAATCCCATCAAACATCATGCGATGACTCCTTAATTCATTAAAACACATAGAAAATTGGAAGTGTTGTTTAGCAAATTTCACGGTCTTCCCATAAATGTCTAAGACGTAGTTGCTATAGGCGCGCGTGTTTAATAAGAATACCTTCCTAAGTTCGGGTGCATATTTATGTGACCCAAATCCTATTCTCAATGGAATTAATATATGTCTAAAATTGCGGATGCATTTATGTGACGCGATTCACGGCGTGTTTTAATAACATTGCAAAGTTCCCTAAAAAATATGTTAAAAGCGCTTAATAATCTAAATTGCGGGTTAACAGGTATAGCAGATCATCTTTCAGCCACATATAAGGAGTTTAAGCGACCGTGCTAGAACCACGGGATCCGAGGGTGCCTAACACCTTCCCTCGGGTCAACAAAATTCCTTACTCAAGAATTTCTGGTTTGCATACTCCAATTGGGTAGTCGAAATTTTCTCGATTTGGGATTTTAAATATTGGTGCCTTGGGACACCAAAAAGCCAAATCTATCCCAAGTGGTGACTCTTAAATAAAATAATTAATCCCATCTCGAATAATGTTACTTTAGTTGGAAAAACTCCTATATACGTGTCGCCTTTCGGGGCAACTACGTGTAAGCGGTAAAAAGGAGGTGTGACAACAATACATTCACATTGTTTTCAACACAAGAATGAGATAATATGCTTCAAAAATTTAGCAGATGGATTTATAAAGGAAGCTTGTTTTTCAATAGCTACACATGGACTATTTACAATTGGAGAAGAAGCACACTTATTTGTATGTAATTGTATATTTACAGTAGAATAAGAGGGACAGTTTGTGTTACAATTGCAACAAGTAGAAATGAAAGGTAATGTATGAGTGTTCTTTACTGCTGAGCTTGTACTGTTCTTGTTCAGACAGCTTGGGCATAAGATGTACAACCCATCTTTCACTCTACCAATCACCAGAGACCTCTTAATTGAAGGGTCCTGCAGTATGCAGCAATGTTTGACAAAAGCAACAAAACAGTTGAGATGAAAGGCTAAAGAATGAACAAAGATAAAATTGTATCTAAAAGAGGGAACAAACATCACTTTATCTAGATTGATTTTAGGAGTGAGGATCACACTACCAATTTATATTACCTTTACCTTGTAGTCATTTGTAAGTATAACTAATAAGGGATAAGCTAAGGTTATTATGTTGGTTAGCAAGGATCTGTTAAAAGTCATATTGTTTGATGCCCGTGAATCTATAATTCATATATCAACTTTGTTCTTCAAACATTCACATGACATTTTGCCAAAGTCAATTGAGGAAGTACAAGCTATCATACCTGCAAAGTTTGTTGTTTCCGATGCAACATTCGTACCAATTATGTAATCTCTATCTCCTCCTGATTGAAACTATTATAGTAGGTTCACCAACTGGCTGTAATCCTCTTGGGTAAGACTTACACTTTGAGTATTGTCATAACTATCGCATTTCTCAGTCTCAGCAGGTTGAGTATCAGTGGTTGCTATATGTGCATTGGCCATTGTTCTATTTCCTCAATTGAATTTGTTGTTGTGATTGTTGCTTGAATTATAGTTGTAATTGAAATTGCATTTTGATTGAAACTGCTTTGATTTATGTTTGGATTCTGATTCTGACTTGAACTCTGTGGGTATCCATGAAGTTTGTAGAATTTCTCTTTGGTGTGACCTTCTTTCTTACAATAATCCCAGAAAAGCCTGATCCGAGAATAGTTTGTTGTGAATGTCCGAAGTCTGATTATGCCAGTATTCAAGGCTGATGACTCCACAATTAAATGACTATTTGGTTTGATTCTCTCTTCCTTTCCTCTTGAATCAACAAACAAATTCGAAGGAAGAGGATTCATCATCAATATGTTGTGTCGGACTACAATGTATGTCTCATTCAATCCTGTAAGGAATTGTATCAACCTCCTATCCAGCTCACCTTTATACATGATCTCTTTGGCTCCCTGTTGGCCCAAGTAAATATGACATTTTGAAGACTGACCAAAGAACTCACACATGGACCAGGTCCATCTTGTGAAGCAAAATTGTGATTAACCCAAACATGTGAGATGCACATAAAGGAGATAAATCTAACTTATCGAAAGTGATATCTCCTCATCATGATCGAAAAGATTTCATATTGGATAAGGAGAAATATTTATTACATAAAGGGAACACGATTTAGGATAGAGTTAGAGTACAAGATCAACTAGAACTCTTCCACCATGGAAGAACAGCTTTTGTATGCTAGTAAATCTCTAATTACTAACTTTTAAATATTAGTGGTGTTCTATTTTACAGTTAATGCACATAATCAGAAGTTAAACGTGAATTGAGAGCAAAGTAGCAAGGCAATTCTGCCAGCAATTTATGTGTGATTCAAGCGTGCAATCCTGAAGCTACTTGAACTAGATAGAAGAACCATTTCCAAGCATCTATCTTTTATAATAGTTCAATTGTAGTAGGAGATTTTACGTTGTACCTATCAGTTTTTATAGAAGAAAGTGCATTAGGTACTTAAAGTTTTCAAGGTAGAGTTAACTTGAAGTTGTCGTAACAGTTGAGGTTGGGTGCCACAACGGGATTAGAGTTAATCCCAAGTTTACAAAAAAGTTTTTGTAAATGCAGTTTTTGGCTCAATGATTTAGTGGAGAGTTTGGAAAAATCCTCCTAGAAGGTAGATTGTGGTTTTTTCACCTTTTGAGCTAGGTGTTTTCCATGTAAAATATATGTGTTCTTTATTTTTTGTACTTACTATTCCGCAACAGTAGTAGTTGGAACACATAGAAGAACCAGGTCCTTTTCTAATCAAGTTAAGCAAATATTGGGTACCACACAAATCACCCTCCTCTCTTGTGTGGTATTAAAGTATAAAACATCAATTGATATCAGAGCGGTTTATCCTTGAAGAGTCTAACACCTTAGGAATAGATCAACATGAGTGCACACCTGGAAACTGGGAAGGGAAATCCATTGTTAAGCCTCCACTCTTTAATGGCCAGTACTATTCTTGGGGGAAAAATAAGATGAAAGACCACATTATAGAAGAAAAGTATGAACTCTGGGACATAGTTACTGATGGACCCCTGGCTACTACAAAGAAGAATGCTGAAGGAGTGGACATGCCAAAGATAATAGCTGACTGTACTGCTGAAAATTTGAAGAAATGGGAAAACAATGCCAAGGCCAAGAAATGGCTTGTGTATAGACTAGGTCCAGATGAGTATAGCAAGATTCAAAGATGTACTACTGCTAAGGAGATATGGGACACTATGAAATTGGGCCATGAAGGAACTCCTCAAGTAAAGAGATCAAGAGGAACATTGTTATATTCTCAATATGAGAATTTCACCATAAAGGAAGAAGAAACCATCCAAGAGATGTACACAAGGTTCACAACACTAACAAATGAACTTAGGTTTCTTGGAAAAATTATCCTTGAACAAAACAAGGTTGAAAAATCTTGACAAGGGTCTTTCTAGTAAGTTGCGAAAGCAAAATCACGACTATTCAGGAATCAAAGAACATTGATATTCTCAAGTTAGATGAGCTGATTGGAAATATCACCGCCTATGAACTGAGAAGGAAAACTACGAAGATGGATGCATCAAGAAGGAAGTGATCATGTCTCTTAGAATAGGTGAAGGTGTAGACATAGAGGATGATGAAATGGCTATGATCACAAAGGATTTCATGAAGTACCTAATAAGAGGAAAGGGTTATTCAAGAGGTGAAACCTTCAACAAACCAAGGGCTCCTGAAAAACAGACCAACGAGGGTTGCTACAAATGTGGTAAGACTGACCACATGATCAAGAATTGTCCTCAGTGGAGAATCAAATGTAAGAAGGAAGGGGCTGAACGAAGAAACAAGAAGAAGGAACAAGTTCAACCTAAAAGGAACAAAATATCAACAAAGGCGACAGTTGTTGCTTGGGGAGAAACCTCAGATGAGGATTCAGAAGATGAAGCTGGAGATGAACAAGCATTTATGGCCATTGGAGAATCAGATGATGAACAAGAGGTAAGTGTGATTTATCTCAAAGACAAGATTAAATTTTTGTCTAAAGAAAGATTATCTAAATTATTGCTAGACTTCATTGATGAGTCTGAGCTCATAAATAATGAGAAGGAACAACTGTCAAGGGAATGTGTGATCCTAAAGGCCAAGTGCAAAAATCTAGAATCTAGGGCTAGTGAAAGTGATAGTAAAAATAATGAGTTGAAAAACCAAGTTCTTGCACTTGACACCAGTGTCTTAGAAATTAGGTCTGAAAATTTAAAACTGAGTTAGGAACAGGTAAGAAAAAGGCTTATCACACATATACCACCTTAGAATAAAATCTAAGAAAAATGAAGGATGAGTTGTACAAGAAAGATGAGCAGATAAGAGTACTAAAGAAGACCTAGGCAAGGTGAAGCATGAACTAGACAGAACTTGCAAACGGAATAAATCCCCCTATGCACTATCCTGGCTACAAGAGAACTATAGTAGCAACAAGAGAGGACTTGGCTATGGGACCCCAACACATAAGTGGGATCCCAAAATCAAGTACATCACACTTCCTGCAAACAAAATCTGCACAAACTGTGGCAAGACTGGTCATTAAAAAAGTGAATGTAATGCAATGAAAAAGGCCATTCAAAAGAACAAAACCTTTGTTCAAGAGAAAAATAGGTTGCCTGGATGGGCCAAAAGGAATTTAATTCGCCCATTTGCCTATTGAAATGGACCCAAACTAGTTCGGGTTCCTAAGACTAACCCCTGATTTTGTTTTCCAAGTCCAAGTGAAGGGAAGTAGCCAAATATGGTACATGGATAGTGGTTACTCAAAGCATATGACTAGAAGTAAGAACCCGTTCCTTTCACTTGAGGATCTAAAAAGAGGTAATGTCTCCTTTAGAAATAGGAAGAAAGATAAGATCACTGGGATTGGAAAGGTAGGTAAGACAAAATCACATTCCATTGAGAATGTCTACGTGATAGATGGCTTGAAATATAGCCTAATCAGTGTATCACACCTATGTGAGAGAGATAACTTGGTAGCATTCACCTCTACTAAATGTTCTGTGATTAATATTACAACTGAAAAGATTGTTTGCGGGGAAAAAGAGTTAACAATATTTACATTGTAGATTTGTCCATTCTTTCGGAAAATGAACTCAATTGCTTGACTGTGTTGGACAATGATCCCCTCCTGTAGCACAAAATACTTGGTCATGCAAGTATAAATCAACTCAACAAATTAGTCTCCAAGGACCCGGTGATAAGGTTACCTAATATCAAGTTCAAGGAACGCAAAGCTTGCGAGGCTTGTGCAAGGGGAAAGCAGGTAAGATCCTCTTTTAAAAGAAAGAAAATGGTAAGCACGACGAGGACAATGGATATGGTTCATACGAATCTCTGTGGTCCAATGAGAACATTGAGCAGAGGTGGTAAGAAATATGTGATGGTACTTGTCTTACTCTAGGTTTACTTGGGTATTGTTCTTAACATCTAAGAATGAAGCATTTGACATGTTTACTGTCTTTGTTAGAAAAACTCAGAAACAACTAGGTAATCAACTTGCATCAGTTAGGTTTGATCATGGAACTAAATTTGAAAATACTAAGTTTTCCGAATTTCGTGATGAGCATGGTATAGATCATAGTTTTCCTGCACCTAGGATTCCTAAAAAAACGGAGTAGTTGAAAGAAAGAATAGGACTCTTGAAGATATGGCTAGGACTATGCTTCTTTCTAGTAAACTACCCCATAGCTTCTGGGCAGAGGCTATAGATACTGTATGTTAGATCATTAATAGGTGCATAACTAGACCGCTTGTAGAGAAAACTCCCTGTGAGTTACTTAAAGGGAGAAAAACAAATATATCCCATTTTAGAGCATTTGGATGCAAGTGCTTTGTGCACAATAATGGAAAGGACTCCCTAGGTAAGTTTGATACCAGAAGTGATGACAGAGTACTCTTAGGATATTCTTCACATAGCAAAGCTTATAAAGTGTACATATAATTTTTGATAAAACTAACATTCTCTCTGAGAGACAGGAACACAAAGATGAAGCCATTGGGTTGATAAAAGAATTGAGTGAAGTCACAGCTTACGCTGAAGATGCACCAAAAGAAGGAACAGGTTCTTCCATCCGAGGCAACCTGACAGGGGGAACTGAATAAAGAAGAAATGAATCTAACTCCCAAATGGAACCTGTCCATGAGCTTGTTCCTCAGCAACAAAACATGGGAGAAAATCCAAACAAAAGTCAATTGGTTATGTAACCTTACAAGTATCAAAGTTCTCATCCCATTGAGAACATCCTTACTGATCCAACTGCTGGAGTTAAAACCAGATCTCAATTAAAGAATATGTGTGCTTTTGATGCATTCTTATCTCTTATTGAACATAAAAACATTGCTTAACCTTTACATGATGCAGATTGGGTGAATGCAATGCAAGATGAACTCAACCAGTTTGAAAGAAGCCAAGTGTGGCATCTGGTCACAAGACCAAAGGGCAGATCAGTTATTTGCATTAAATGGGTCTTCAGAAACAAACTTGATGAAGATGGAATAGTTACAAGGAACAAGGCAAGGCTGGTAGTCCAAGGTTATAGTCAAGAGGAAGGCATAAATTATGATGAGACCTTTGCTCCTATAGAAAGACTGGAGGCAATAAGACTCCTTATAGCCTTTGCAGCTCACATGGAATTTACCCTTCACCAAATGGATATGAAGAGTGACTTCCTTAATGGCTACTTAAAGGAAGGAGTCTTTGTTAAATAACCTCCAGGGTTTGAAAGTAAGGAGTGTCCAAATCATGTATACAAGTTGGACAAGGTTCTCTATGGACTCAAGCAGACTCCTAGAGCATGGTATGAACATGTATCCTAATTCCTGCTTGAACATGGATACAAAATAGGTAAGATTGACAGTATTTTATTCTTGAAGGAAAAGGGTAAGGATCTATTAGTAGCAAAAATATATGTTGATAACATAATTTTTGGGGAAATCACTGAAAAACTGAGTAAGGAATTTGCAAAGTTAATAGGGAGAGAATTTGAAATGAGTATGATTGGTGAGCTTAACTTTTTCTTAGGCTTACAGATCAAATAAAACCCAAATAGAACCATGATCCACCAGCAAAAATGTGCAAAAGATTTTATTAAGAAGTCTAAAATGGATGAATCAAAAGAAATAGACATACCCAATGCAACAACTACTAAATTAGACATAGATAAATCTGGTTCATCTGTTGATCAAAATTTGTATAGGGGTATGATTGGCTCACTTTTGTGTCTTACTGATAGAAGACCTCACATAGTTTTCAGTGTATGGCTCTATGCTCATTTTGTAGGCAAATACTAAGAAATCCCACTTGACTGCAATCAAGAGGATATTGAGATATTTGAAAGGCACTACTGATCTTTATCTTTGGTACCCTAAAGGGAGTAATTTTAATCTAGAAGATATGCTAATGCTAACTATGCATGTTTCCTTGTGAATAGGAAAAACACCTTAGGCATGGCTCATTTTTTTTGTTCATGTCTGGTATCATGGGCTACTAAAAAGTAGCATTCAGCGGCCTTATCCACTACTGAGGCTGAATATATTTCTACTGCCTCTTGTTGTGCTCAACTACTGGGAGAGATTCTTGACACCCCTGTTGAGGGATATGGTGACTACACTAGGTAAAGATTGCAAAGTCTGGATTCCCTTCCTCCTGCCCTTAAAATCACTAGGAGATTTTGTGATGTTAATGAAGTGAATGAGGCCAAGTTTGTGCACAAGATTAAAATGAAGCCACAACACAAGGTCATCTTTGAGTTTGTCAATAAGTGCTTACAACCCAAGTAGGAAAGAAGACACATTGCTAACTATATGGACTTAGTTCTAATGGAGTTCCTTGAAAGTGGAAGGCAAATTAATTGGCCTTGCATTCATTAACAAGCTACTGGACAGGGTCACCAATGGCTCTAACGCCCATGCTACTCCCTATGGTAGTCAGAATAAATCCATATGGGGTAACTATATGGACTTAGTTCTAATGGAGTTCCTTGAAGTGGAAGGCAAATCAATTGGCCTTGCATTCATCAACAAGCTACTGGACAGGGTCATCAATGGCTATAACGCCCATGCTACCCCCTATGGGTTTATTCAGACTACTGTTCTAAATCGGTGCAAGGTGCCTCAGAAGAAGTGGGAAATGGCCACAAGCAAGGACTATTTTGGCATTAATACTCTGCTTGCTTGTGACTATGTAGTCAATGCCATTCAAAATGAACCTGGTTCATCCAAGAAGACACCTATCATTAATAAAGTTAGCGCTCTAGTTCAAGAAAGTGAGGCCTAGGATGTGGAGATGGCTAGGCTGAAGGCACTCTTAGCAGTGGTCGAATCTGAGATAGATGCTCTTAGAACTAAGCTTACCAAGGAAAAGGAGAAGAATGACAAGATTCTTCACAATTTGATGAATCTTCTCCAAGCCCAAAACAAACCTCTATCTCCCATAAGCCTTAGGAATTCTAGCCTTTATCTCCTGAACCTGTCTAGCACCACCAGTGACCCAGATTAGGGATTTCTCTTTATTTTTGCTCATATTTTGAATGCTTTTGCTTTCTGTTTGCAGATTGTGGTAGCAACATATCTTCTATAATGGATATCTATTGTTTTTGTTCATGTTGACTATTAATATTTCCTTGATAGTTTAAATATGTTTGCCTGATTATTGATGATTGATCCATGATTGCACTTGCAGTTGCTCCAATGGCCATGAGTACTTATTAAATTCTGGGACTCACACTTTGTTTGCAACTATTTGATGATGCCAAAAGGGGGAAGAGATATTGTGCTTTACATATTCTGAAAATGTGATGTTTATTACCTAATTGACTTGGTCCTTGATGATAAGTGAATTTTTCTGTACTTTGTATTGGTGAATAACATGAGTTTTTATAGGGGCTAAGTGAAAGAAAAGCACAAAATTTTTCATCATCAAAAAGGGAGAATTTATTGGCCGAAGTAAATGTGATGTTTTGAAGACTGACAAAAGAACTCAGACATGGACCAGGTGCATCTTGTGAAGCACAGTTGTGATCACCCCAAACATGTGAGATGCACGTGAAGGAGATAAATCTAGCTTATCAAAAGTGATATCTCTTGATCATGATTGAAAAGATTGCATATTGAATAAGGAGAAACACTCCTTATACGAAGAGAATACAATTTAGGATAGAGTTAGAGTATGAGATAAACTAGAACTCTTCCACTATAGAAGAGTAGCATCTGTATCCTAGTAAATCTCTAATTACTAACTCTTTAAATATTAGTGGTGTTCTCTTTTACAGGTAATGCACATAAGAAGAAGTTAAACGTGAATTGAGAGCAAAATAGCAAGGCAATTTTGCAACTAATTTATGTGTGATTCAAGCATGCAACCCTAAGCTACTTAAGCCAGATCGAAGAGCCAATTTCAAGTCTCTATCTTTTATTCTAGTTCAAAACTAGTAGGTAATTTCACATTGTACCTTTCAGCTTTTATAGAAGCAAGTGTATTAAGAACTTAGAGTTTTCAAGTTAGAGTTAACTTGAAGTTGTCGCAACAGTTGAGGCCATGTGCTACAACTGGATTAGAGTTAATCCTAGCTTTACAAAAGAGTTGTAAATGCAGTTTTCGGCTGAGTGATTTTAGTGAAGAGTTTGGGAAAATCCTACTGGAAGGTAGGTCATGGTTTTTTAACCTTTTGAGCCAGGTGTTTTCCATGTAAAATCTCAGTGTTTTTCTGTACTTATTATTTCGCAATAGTAGTAGTTGAAACATACAGAAGATCCTTTTATAATCAAGTTAAGTGAAAATTGGGTACCACACAAATCATCCCCCTCTTCTATGATATTGAAGTATATAACATCACTCCACATGTGCAGTAACAAGTGCAATGAGATTTGGCAATCAATGTATTAAGTTCCTCTCATAATATTTCATTTTTTTGTAATAACTGGTGACATCAAGGACTCTTTGGGATAGATCATTGACTTCTTTCTGAATTTGGTACAATTTTGTTCCATTTGTTTGATCATATCGATCCTCAAGTTCTCTCGATTATTTGAATACATCTGCTACACACTCATTACTGTCTGCAATTTCCATAGGTAAGGAGTTTAGGTTCAATGAGGTGACCATATCATCACATCTTTACCATAGACAAAATTTTGATGAATCTAGATCTGGTCTCTTGCATTCTCCATTGATAAATCCCAACTTATTCTTTACATATAATGCTTGCATCACACCTCTTCTCCATGATCGATATCCAAATTCATCAAATGGAACAGAGACCAAAGTTGCTATGGGATTGTCAGATAGATGCATATACAAATGGACACTGATATCAACACCTGACTGATTAGGAGACTCAGTCATAGACGGTGTGGATTGATTATCGTCTTCGACATTATTCATCTCATATAGTGTAAAATCTCTAAATAATTGAGGTCTAGAAAATGGTGATTGCGAGTTTAACAACAATTTCCAAACAATTACAGATTCAGAAGCAAAGCATGACCTTTCTTCAAAACTACATTTTGAAATCGATGGAGAGATGAGCTTGCATGTGTGTGATCTAGTTCGAATCGACACTGGCAAAGGCAGAATTAGTAGATCCTGTAAAGCGAGTCCTAATTGATACTTCTCGCTCTGATACCATATCAAAACATTCAATAAAACAGTAATTTGAAGCTCAACTGAGCTTCAATGGAGAGAGGATCCAAGCCTCTACGCTATGAAAGGTCACAATGAGAGGTATAGTGAAGGAAGAGATAGAAGAACCTTCACAAGTTTCTCAATTCAATAATAAAAGAATGACTATAACCTCACTATATACAATCGAGAAACTAAGCTAGGAAAAATAGGCTAATGAATTAAGTCGACTAACTTCCTAACAAACTAACTGATTGGTACAACTGGCAACTTCAACTAACTAATGACTCCACTAACTCATAAGTAATTGATCAAATAACTGATATACATAATTAATCTTGACAAAGAGTTTATCCCAAATTTGGTTGGAAAACAATTGAAGTATAATTAATCTCGAAATTAATTATCGCGTGATTGTAGTATTTGTTTTATCCCTATGAAACGTAAAATAATTAATTTCGAAATAATTAATCATGTGATAACATCTTTCCAACCAAATGATCCTTAAAGGTAATACTAGTATATTGCTCATGTTTGCTATTGTGCAGAAGTATTCATTTACCTCTTACTAACTAACTACTTGTAATAAGAAGGGTTTAGACTAGTACTTTGGACTCATTCTTAATTATAACTTATAAGTTATACAAGTTAGTTATTTTCTGACTAAACGTGAAAATTGCACGGGCTAACCGGTTTTCAGATTGGTAATTGAAAAATAGTCAGTATTTGTAAAATCATAAAAAAAATAGCCATTATTTTGCTGCAACACGGAAAGAACCAATATAATATACTGGAGATTGGTGTATATGTGTATGACTTCCAACATATTATGTCGGAACTTCAACACATGGAAAGTTCCATAATATACTAGAGATTGGAGCACCTGTGTATGAACTTCGTGCATATTATACTAGAACTCTAATATATTATGATGGAAGTCCATTCTATTATGATGGAACTCCTGTATATTATGCTAGAATATTTTCCGAATTTTGAACAATGTTTTTGTTCAGATTTATCTTTATATGAAAAATAGTTAAATTTCGAGCACTTTTGAAATTGTGGCTATTTTCAATCAGCACTTGTAAATCTGGCTATTTTTTTTAATTTCACCCTCTCTAAACACATCAAATCAATAAATGAACAATCAAGTTGCTACTAAATTCTACTTCTGCCAATTAAATTTTGATGAAAATGCAATTTTTCTCTGTTCATATGAGAACCAGCAAAAATAGAATAGTAAAGAAAGTGTATATATGAATGTAAATTTAACAGTTTTTGTGCTTACCTTAATAAATTAAAATAAGTTTATTTATTCACCAAATTTGTTATATCGATTTGCATTTTTTAACCTTTTTCTTTGATCTATAGTTGCATAGTTAAAAATTATAACATATAATATCTGGCCTTATAATTGTGAGATACGAAACATTATAGTCATAAGCATAAATAAATCAACAAGATAATAGACCATAATTCATACCAAAGAATTTAGGCGCAAGATATCTGTTTAAAGAAATACAACTATTACTACTATATATTATGATGATTCAGTTCCAAACTAATTGGAATTTGGAAATACCTAATGAATAAACTAGAGAGAATTATCTTTTCAAAATTTTTTTAAAAAAAACATGTAAAGAGTAGGCTAGCCATAAAGGAGGACTGGGGCATGCGTACAGATTGCCATCTTCAAGGATGCTATTTAGAGATTAGCCAGTATTTATTTTGTCCAAATTTTAATTTCAGGACAATTTAGAATATTTTTCTCTGAAAGTTTGAATTGTAAAACTGAAATTAAGAATGAACTGACTAATTTCTAAAGAGGGGCATCTAGAGTGGCTACATGGTGCCATTTCCGTAAAAATAGCACGGTATAACCAAATTTTGGGCTGGTCAATCAAATTGAAATTAAGAATAAAATGGCTAATTTCTAAAGAGGGGCACTTTAGAGTGGCTACATGGTGTCATTTCCGTAAAAATAGCACGATATAGCCAATTTTCGGGCTGGTCAATCAAAAATAGCCAGCGTTTACCAAGTCAATGAAAAATAGCCTCTATTTTGCTGCAATAGAGACTGGTCCAACATAATATACTGGAGTCCGGTGCACTTATGTATGAACTCCAACATATTACGTTGGACATGTATACTTTGCTGGCTCTAGTATAATATACTGGAGACTGGAGTAATACTTGCTGGAACTCCAGTATATTATACTAGACCAATATACTTGCTGGAACTCCAGTATATTATGCTCTGGAACTCCAGCATAATATACTGGAGTATTTCTAGATTTTGAACAGTGTTTTCGCTCAAATTTATCTTTACATAAAAACTGATTAAATTTTGATTATTTTAAAATTAAACTACTTTTAAATGACTATTTATAAATCTGACTATTTTTAAATTTCTCCGGTCATTTCCGCATGAGGATTTAGCAAGAATTTAAGGGCAAAATGCAGCTGGAATTTGGGCCTTAGAATTTGATGTCACCAAAACAATCCTGTGCTGCGAACCACAAGCTTTGCCTCTTGGATAGCTAATTGGGCCCATGGTCAATAGGCTCAAATATGTTGTAGAAATGACACAAAATTGCAGTTTTTCAGTTTACTTTTTTCGGGACAAGTTTCTTGAACTATCCTAAAGTTAAGATTCTTAAGTAAATTTTAGGATAAAAAAGTATTGGCTAATACCTGAGAATGACTATATGTGCACATGCCCCAAATATGTCTGATAACAACAAAATTGCAGGTGCGCGCATTTGCAGCATAGACTATGGAGTTGGCTTACATTTAAGTAATATATTGATAGTAGAAAAAATTATATTTTTCACTAGCAAAACAACAATCGATTAGCAAAGTTATTATTAAATTATCATATCAAGTTTGCTAGAAAAAATCTAGGTTAATGGTTCCAAAATTTAAGATACTTTCAGCACACAAAACTTAAACTCTACAACTTTATCATACCTTATATTATGAAATATTTGGTCAAGATTTTGGTTCAATCTATACATTATAACTTTACCAGTACCATATCCTCCTAATAAACGTCATTTGGTTATAAGGCATCTGGAGAACAAGTTGAGTAAAAGTAAATTACAAAGTTACCCCCGACCGGTGTGGATGGATGAAATCTCTTTACCTTAGTTAGAGGCTTCGGATTCAAATCTTGGGAATAAAAAATAAATCTCTGAAAGAGAATATTTTTCCTTTTAATGAACCTTACATAGTGTAAATAAAGATTAATTCGAAACTTTAATGAGAGTATCAAATATCAGGGAGAAAACGGGAAGAAGAAAAAATACTACATTGTTGATTTGTGACCCACAAAGAGAGTATTCCTTCTTGTACTCTAAACTAGATATGGACCAACAGCTAGTGTTGGAGCATGAAAAGGAAAAAGAAGAGTGTCAATGATAGTAGAGGGGGAAAAAACAAAAGGGTATAGAAACATAGTAATTTAATTCTCATTTTGGTTGTTTGTTCAAATGGAATGTATAGGGCCAATCAATTATATATTCGATATTGTACTCTTCCTAGAGACAACATCCCCCTCACCCCACCGTTTTCTTTTTTGGAAAAAAATATATTTTATTTAGGACATTAAAGTGATAAATGAGAGAAATTAAACGGGATACTCAGAAATGTTTATGAGTTTACTTGACTTTCTGAAGAATTTTTTTCCAATGTCAGGTTATTCTAAAGAATATAAGAGGTAATTACTCATAGTACATAGAACTATAATTTAGGAAATATATAGTTGAGTTATTTGTTATAACAAATTAAAATATATTTTGTAAATTAATACTATCATTGTATATAAGACTTTTTATCGGATGTCCTCGAAAAGGATCTTCTAATATCCCCCATGAATATATAATTTTTTTTCTTTTATAAAAAGATTCCATTGAATTTTGGCAGCATAGCTTCCCTTCCTTCTCCAAGGAAGTTCAACAAAGGAGGAACGAAAGACCTTGTACAATATTAACTATAATAACAATCTTCCCGAATTCAAAATTGCACTTTCTATAAGCTTTGATATTTATTTATAAGGTAAATAAGTAACTTAATTTTATGCATTATATTTAAAGATTATCACATTTACATTTTATAATAATCGCCGGCCTACGCATGTGAAGCACATACTCTACTCGCTCTTTATTTTTCTTTGCATATTTCCATCTAGGATTTCGACAAACATGATTATTCCCCAATTTTATAATTTAAATCGTCTTACATTCAATTGTATAATTTTTCTTTATCCTTTCTTTTCAATATTTTTTAGTTTATTTGTAAATGGTTTGATCTTAAATGAAATGAAGTTTATTAATTTTTTAGGTTATGAGAACCATAGCTCTTTGGATGCTAGGAGATGAGACAAAAGGAACTTTTCATTTGTTTATTAAATGGGACCTTTAAAAGGGTTCACGAGCCAAGTATCTAACATGGGGAGGAAATATAAGCAGACAAACAGAATATCTAAATAATTCCTGCTTTATTTTTTTTAAAATATTTTTCTACTATAGAACTAAAGTACAAATGTGAAGAATATATACTTTGCTTTTGTAAAATTTATTTAGTAGAGGATTATTTAATTCTATAGGGTAGCTAGTAATTGATACGGACACGATAATTCAAGTTAAATTTGATGAGGCAGCAACACATGTGCAAGAATTGTGTAATGTGGTATACATTGGTTCGACCTAATAGATAAAATAGAAGGAAAGAATAATAAAATAAGAAAAAGAAGGAAAGTAAGACAATTGCCGTAATTTGGATATTCGGGGTTTTAATACATTTGGGCGATTGGTAAAAAATAATCACAGTCGCTGTTAAAATGCATAGAAGTTTATATGTTGATCATGTATAATATACATTGTCGACTATTGCTTTTGGGTGTATACACTATAAAAATATCCCTACATATGTATGACATTATAGGGCATCAATTGAATGTTTAGGACATCTACTAATTTTGGAAAAAAATCAGAAATAGTCAGATTTACAATTAGTAATTGAAAAATAGGAACAATTTTAAAAATAATTAAAATTTAATCATGTAAAAAAATATGAAAAAAAACACTTAAAAATTCGAAAAAATTCCAACATAATATGTTGTAGTTCGAATTTTTTACATATTGTGCTGAAGTTTATATGTATGAGATCTATAATCTAACATATTACGCTGAAACTTTTCATATTTCAGTAAAATAATAACTATTTTTCAATAATTTTAAAAATACTAACTATTTTTAATTATCAATCTGAAAACTAAATAGCCAGTATTATTTTCACCCTAATTTTATGAATCCGGCCCCAACTTATTTGGCTTTATGAAAATATCCTAAGATTTTCCTTACCTAGCCATTGATAAGACCAGAGATAAAAAGTTGTCCCAAAAGGAAACTAATTTAGTGATCACACCTTAGCACAAGATTGGAAATTCAAAACTTTTTCTTTAGAATTTTTTTTCTTAAATTAACCACTTTCAGCATGAAGATATATGTACTTGTTTTTTTGTTTACCTACTTATTTTTTGTCAGTCTCTGAATGGCCAAAAAAACTACTGTAAAAAGGAGTTACTTATTTTTCACATCTGCGTTGCCGTAGAAGGTAAGAAGTCCATACCCCAAAGCTACTGATTTTCCTAGTAATTTACCTTTTTGTCCGCTCATTATTGGTTTTCTCATTGGTATTTTCTCTTAATGTCTGTTGTTTTACCTGGTTTTGTGCAATTCACTTGTTCTACGGTCACATTTTTCTGAAATGTTCTAAATATTTTTAAATATTATAGTAAAATACTGTTATGAAGAATATATATTATAATATAACATAAAAATTTATTCAAAAAAATTTAGCTATTATAATAAAATGTTATTATATAGGTATGTCGTTATAGTGAAGTCTAACTGTATTATATTATTCATTAATTTCCTTTTTTTCCCTTCCTTTTGGCGGCCCTTTTCCGGTTATCCTTAGCCTAATTATACAATACTATAATTTTAAAAAGAAACAATAGATAAATTTTGTAGCTAAACAAAAAAATTCATCGTTAATTTTATTTAGTAATAAATTAGTAATAGATTAATAAATTTTTTGTTAGCTACGAGCGATTTAGAGAAAAAATTCGTAGCGAATTACTTTAGTTTTGTAGCAGTTTGCGTTAAAAGAGTTGGAGTATTATAGATCCTTATTTAATCAACTTTTATAGAAATTACCCAAAATTCATTTCCATGCCTCACTTTGTTAGTAGTTGGAAGAATGAGGATATAAAATTATATTGAGATCAACGACATAACACAAAATTTTTATAAACTTAAGTAGATACTATTAGGAAGAATATCAACTTCGGAAAAAGGTTAAAATTGTCTCTAGATTATTCGCTTAAATTTCAAAATATCCTTCGTCTATTTATTTTGTAAATATTACCTTTATCGTTAAAAATCTAACCCGTTTATGCCCCTAACGTCAACTTTTCGGCCTGCTCTCACCCTAAAAACTAACAGCCCTATTTTGATTAAGAAAAAAATTATTATTTATTTTATATTAATTTCCTATTGGTTTAAATTAAAAACTCACCTCATATCTACTTATTAGCCCACTCTGTCTTAGATTTTCACCTTTCAAAACCCATGATCTCTCCATCACAGATTTTTCGGCCTTAATTTAATTTTTAAATTAATATTTTTTATTAAATTAATTTTCTGAGTTAAATCATGCACTCTTTGAAATTAATGCTTCATTGTAAGATTTTATGATTTAATAAGTTATTTTTGTCAATAGTAATGATCATTGAGCCTTTGCAATATTTTTTCTTGTATATTTCCTGACAACTCTACGTTCAATTTTGATTATACCAATGATTTATTTGTCTCTGCTCGGACCTCAACTTTTTTCTTTTTCATTGGCTCACCATAGTCTGAACATCCGGCCGTATCGTAAATTAAGCTATTGTACAAGGATGATCTTCATGTTATATCAACACCGTCAATTTTAAAAAAGAGACGGTTAAGTCAAGATAAATATTTGAGATAATATGCCTGAGAATATGAGAGAATACGACTTATTGGTGAATGTGAGCTTATTGTATGAAGCAGTAAAGTATAGTAAAAAAATTGATGATGAATGATATTTTTGTGATGGAAAAGAATAGGAGTATTGATGTGTACATCTAATATACAAAAAAATTGGAAGAGAAAGGTGATTAACTATACGAGGGAGTTTTGTTTGCTTAGGAAAAAAATAAGTCTATGAGAGTTCTAGTTGGTGGAATAATTTTTAAAAGAAAGAGAAGAAAGAAACAGAGGAAAAGAGTCTTAGAGTGTGGGTGAGTTTATTTTAATTTAGGTGAGTCTTAAATTAAGCTAATGGGACGATAACACATGAAAATTAATTAATTTTTTTTGCCTAACGAGGTCTTTGATAGTTGTATGATGTAAATTATTGGTGATAAAAATTTTGATTGTCTGAAAATAAAATTTTAATGATGTTTGTAGTGACTATTCAAATAGAGTGTAAGGTCAAAAAAAAAAAGATGAAAAGAACAAGAAAAATATGAATGCACACACGCTAGAAGGGGGATAGTGGAGGGGGTGGGGAGAGAATTTTTTGAGATGGGAGTATTATTGTACCAAATCCAATAGTCTAGGGACAGTTTTGACCTTTTTTTCTTTATCACGTAGAAATTAATTAATTTTTTTTTATCTAACATGGTCATTAGTCGTACGCGCATTCTTAATTCAAAAAGATAACGGTGAGGACTAATTTATCAAAATAAGGGAACGAAGGTCATTATTATATTAACTCCGATTGATTAGGGACAATCTTGACCCTTTTCCGTATCAACATCTAAGTTCGACACAAACTCACACTTTGATAGGAATTAACCCGTCACATATAGGCTAACAAACGTTAGTTTTACATGTATTAGGTAAAATTACACTCAACCATACAATTTATATACATGTACCTTTCTTTAGTATCTTATCAACCTAGAAGGTTTGAGTCGTTCTCTTTGCTCGTCCCTTATAAGCCTACCCTTTGTTATGAGCGTCAAATAGACCTTTTATCACGATCCGAAATTCTCATATTCAGGATTGTGATGGTACTTAACGTTTTATTTACTAGGCAAGCCAATGTTACAGGATTCATTAAGCCAACTTTGCTCAATTTCAATAACAGAATCAATTAAGCCAAACAAAAACTAAAATTGAGTGCGGAATAACATAAATCCCATAATATCTAATTCAATCCAGATATGGAGTCACAACTCACGAGTTTCTAAGATTTTCTACAAACAAGGTCTGAAAGAAATAGAACTGTTTTGAACAAAAAAAAAGTAAAATAGGAAAAATAAAAGGGGACTCCAAGGTCTGTGAACGCCAGCAGATCTACCTCGAGTCTCCGATTAGCAAATCCAAGCTGCTACGCCTCAGGAATAGCTAGGGTCGGTATCAAAGTTTGCACAAGAAGAACATAGCGTCGTATGAGTATAACCGACCCCAATTACTCGTAAGTGTCAGTCTAACCTAGACGAAGTAGTAACGATGATATGACAAGATACCCACTTAATAAACTTGTACAGATAATAGTATGCATATAAGATAACAACAAATAAAAGTTAAACATGTACTATTGGAAGAGGAACATGCTAAGAGCATACAAGATACGAGAGATACAACATAAATGATAACTAGTGTAAGCACGTGATTTTTTCTCTATATGAATCACTCTCATAAATTCTAAACAAAATAAATTTCTTTTCATTATTTGTAATTTTTGTGGCATTTCTGTTAATTGGTTGCGTTTGTTTGTGCATATTTATTTTATTTTAATTAATAAAAAATACAAAAATTTGTTTCATGAGCATTTAGGAGTTAGTTGTGCATTTGAAGAATTAATAAATAATTAGATTATTTGTAAAGTAAAAATCAAAAAATGACTCACTTTGCATTTTTTTAAACTTTTTAATTTTGAATTTTGTAGCTTCTTTTAATTTGGGAATTAATTAGTTATTGTAAATATTTTGATGTGTATTTAATTTAATTAATCTAGTTTAAAAGTTGATTTAGGATTTAATAAATTAAAAAAAAGAAAAGAAAAGAATTTTAATATAAAAGGCTAAAGACCCTGTATTCGGGCCAGCCCAAACTGAAAAACCACAAATACCCGTCCAAACCACCCCCTTACCCGGCCCAATTTCCCCAAGGCCCAGTCCTAGCTCCCCTCACACAAAGTGACCCCCTTTCCACTTGAGACAAATCCTAGCCCTCTAGGATTAGATGATCCAACGGCTTAAAAGCCATGATCATTTAATATAATAATGTCCTAACGACCTACCCCCCTCCCCCTCTCGTCTCCAAACCCTCCCCTGTAATGTCACCGTCCACTGTCGCCGGAAATTGCCCCAGAGCTTCACCTCCTCCCCCTCATACCCATGCCACCACACGCTCCTTTTGAATCTCACTAGGAACCGGAAAATTCTCCAAACGCTAGGGTGACGCCTTTGAATCCTCTGCCGCAGCCGGCGGAGCCACCACCCAAATAGCCCCAAATTAACACCTCCAAACCCCCTTGACTCCCTCATCCGAAATACCCAATCTGTTACTCTCGAAACTCATCAAAACTCCTCGAATCTGCTTTGAAAGAGAACCCTAGAAATTTCAAAGTCCAAGTCAACGAATCTATGGAGGATTTTAGACCATAGTGACCCTTATGCATGTGTTTAATAAGAAAACACACGATTAAAGGTTATTCTGGTCCAGAATTCGGAAGCCCTTAATAATTGGTCAAATCAGCTCTTAGCTCGATTTCAGGTTTTATTCTTTCATTTCTATTTGTTCATATTTTTCTTCCACGTATCTGCTTCCTCACCCTTCTTTTGAACCCTCTTGCCTTCTCAGTTTTAGAATATCATTTACATACATGATAGTTTGTAGGAAATATTCTTTTATTTGATAAGCATAAACAATCTATTATTATTTTAGTTTCATTTTTAGTTGTTTGTTCAGTGGTGGAATTTTCAGAATTACTCAAATCATTTCTATTTTTGCCTGTTTCATTTTTGATTCATAAATTTGGTCTAATGGTGTTTGGGTTTAAATATCAGTATTGGGCTGGTTATCCAATGAGTCAGCCCGGGGTCAACTTGACCAATAACTCACTTGATGACTCAAGGCTTAAATTCAGGGTATCTAAGGGGCATTTCAATAGATTAGATGAAAGGAATCTTTGGATAACATATTTAGAAGCTTCTAGTTGGGATTTGTATTAAATTTTCAGACAATGACTTGACCAACAAGTCATAAAATTAAGGATGAAGTAGCAAAATAAGAAATTCAAGAAGGGACTAAAAGGCAATTTGAAATCTGAAGTTGTACCCTAATTTTTATCCTATAAAGACATTGAAACCTTAGGATAAAATCATATTTAGGAGGAGAAAATTCAAAAAAAAAGAAGAAAAAATCGGCTAGAAATTAGGCAAAAAAGTATTGTTCTATTGGTTTTGTATTTCAACATGGAGAATTTTCAAATTGCTGAAGCTAGTTAGGCTTTATTTTGAGTTGAAATGGACTAAGATCGAGTCTATTTGAAGTTTTCTGGTTCATTTCTTGGCTGAAGCTGGGTTTTGGGGATGTTCTTACTTCATTTTCTGGTTTTACTGGTGCTTATTCTGTTGTTTTGTCACTGCTGTTGGGTCTGTGATTATTCTACTGTGTTCACTTCATATTTTTCAGGTATTTTCTTAACCTTGAATGTCAAGAGATGTTGAAACATGTAGATTGAAGATGGTTTGAATACAGGCTGTTGTTTGGGGCTGGTTTTCTTTTCTTATTCCCCTGTTACTTCAATTTGTTCTGTAATAGATATGTAGTCGTACATGTGGTTTGTGTTATATACCTAAGCATTAAGGCTGTATGTATACTTGACAGTAGGTGATCTTAATTTTCCAAACATTCTTTTATGGTATTTTCTTTCAACTGCATTTTTTATACTCCTAGATTTGGTTCTTCGAAATTTGTGAGAAAGTTAGAATCTAACATAATGGGATTTGTCTTTATAGAGCATTTTTAACTTAGCATGACTATGTTGAAAATGGTTCAGCATTAGTCTATAATATGTTTGGTACAAGTGTGTTTTGATTCCTGCAAGTCTGTCCAGGAAGGATTCAAGTGATGTTTAAGGTTCAAAGCTTCAAGTTTAATTTAAAGGATTGAAAGTTTTAAAGTAGCGTGCTATACAATGTTTTTTAAGATATGGATTTTAATAGTTTCCTTATTTTCAAATTTATGGAATGGTTTGTATAATGTTCATTCAGTAGCAAGTTAAGTTCATTTTGAACGTTTGCTGCCCGCGATCACTGAAGCGTGATTCAGACTCGATGTCGAGTCTCAAGAGGCGCTGGTTTCTGAAGTTTTCTGCTTGGGCTCAATTTGAGGCACAAAGTTTTAACATCAATGTATTTAAAGGGGTAGGCCCTATTGCATAGGTTTCTTCACTACAGAACCAACTTCTTCGTTGATGGTTGGGCTAAAAATAAGTTTGTGTTAATAATAGCCTAATCTTCCAATGCTCATATCGATTGTGTTTAGTTTCCTCGCCGTGCCAGTTGAATGAATATTTGAAGCCCTTTAATTTGTTGATTGTTGGTTAGAAGTACTATGATGTTGTCTAAGTAGGCAAAAATTTTTGCGAATATTCTTTGTTTGATTAATTGGTTTCTTTTTAGAATAATTTAGTTGAGGTGAGCTATACTGAATAATACAAGTAGCTTGACCCTATGGGATTTAGTTTAAATACCTTTTAAAAAATTAAATTGAGATGCACCGCGTCAAATAAAATTTTAAATGGATGGGCCTCATTTAGTTATTTCTTTTAAAAACACTTAGAATTTGAGGCGTGCCATTTAGCGAATTCCATGACCCTCGCAAAACAAAAAACGCATAATTGCTTTAGGCGCGTTAGTAAAATAATTTACCTTCCTAAATTCGGGTGCGTATTTATGTGACCCAAATCCAAATCTCAACGTCAGTTAGGATGTGTCGAAGAACGCGGGTGCATTTATGCTACGTGATCCAAGACGTATTTTAACAAAGTTGAAATATTCCTAAAATAAATAAAAGCGGTTAAGTTAAAATTGAACCATAGGCTAAAATATTTTAAAATAAGATAATTAGGCCAATAATAATAGTTGAGCGACCGTGCTAGAACCAGAGAACTCGGGAATGCCTAACATCTTCTCCCGGGTTAACAAAATTCCTCACCCGGATTTCTGGTTCGCGAACTGTAATACATAGTCAATCTTTTCCTTGATTCGGGATTTGAACTGGTGACTTGGGATACACATAAATTATCCCAAGTGGCGAATCTGAATTTTTAAATAAAAAATAATCATGTTTTGATCGTCCTTTAATTGGAAAAACTCCCTTCTATCTCCTTTGCGGGATGTAGAGAAAAAAAAAGGTGTGATAGCTCTGGCGACTCTGCTGGGAATACCGAATTCAGAAGTTCAATTCAGGGTTCAAGAATTCAAGCTTATAATAATTGTCATATTTGGCCTTAATTATTATCTGGTATAGTTTATATGTTTGGGCCTAATGTGCTAAATGTCTCTTCTCAGTGCTTTGATATTATCTGAACTGTATATAAAATGCTACAAAACCCTTCTCTTCTCATCTTCGGGGATGTGCATGATGGTTGTGACTCCCTATTCTGTTAGTGCCATACCTTGAAATAAGAATAAGGTCCGGACAAGTTATTAAGCCGGATGGCCTTTTGTTCCCGGTACGTAGCCCCCTCCTCGACTCGAGTTGTCCGCTCGTGTACACAGTCTAGAACATATACCTAATTTTTGAACCTAGAATAACTTAGCCTCATGCCGGATCCCTAGTAGGAACGCTTATTTGCATCATGTGCATTTGACTTAAGGACTCAACACAGGAGTTGGGTCCGTCTTAGGATAGGTGTACCCAAAATAACATACCATCCTGATGCATCTTGCGTGCTACTTGTGCATTTATTTGCTTTGGATTTGCATGCTGACCGTCTTTTGAATAAAAAGAGAGAATTTGGCCAAGAAAATAGCAGTGTGAGGGAAAAGGAAGATAATTACCTGTTCCAAAAACCAATGTCCTAAATAGATACTAAAATTCTGCCAAAATTTTGAAAAAAATAAAAGAACAAAGATTTTGTCACTGTTTTCAAGAAGAAAAGGAAAAATTGTTTTTTGTTTTGACAAAATCGCCTGAACTACGCTAGTTTGATTCTCACAGGGCGTGAGATACGTAGGCAACCCCCATCGGGCCCAACTGTATTTTTGAAAAAATAGCTTCAAAAGAACCAAATTTTATTTCTGATTAATAAATAAGGCAATGACCTTCTTGTCAAAACTAGCCGAATATCCCCAAAAGGCCGCTGGAAGGCTGCTTTTGCAAGAACAGCTGCTTTTGGATTCTTTTTCAAATGTTGGTCGGTAGCAAGCATAGCCTTAAAATCTTCCCTTGGAAGTGTTGAATGGTCGTACTTGCAAAGCCGGACTTGTACTTTTGAAATGAAAATCTGGAAAATGTCAGCTTTGTTTAGTCTTGAGTCAAACAAATCATGATCTTTTTGTACCCTAATAAATATGCAGAATGAGCACGAATCAAATTTGCCAATAACGGTCATGAACAAGATCCCTTTGGAGCTGTATATGTGGTGGAATGATCTAGGTTAATCAGGGCAAGATAAGGTCAATTCATACTTTGGAGGTCTCACCGGGCTGTTAAAAATTAATCCTTGGGGGACATCATAAAGGCATTGGTTACATTCTGGGACGCGACCCACAACACATTTCATTTCTCAGACTTCGAGCTCACCCCAAACTTGGAAGAAATAGCCGAATATATCGGGGGTCCCAAAGTTCCCCTAAGACACCAGTACTTGATTGCACCAAGGGCCGTCACCATACACAAATTCTTAGATTCACTAAAGATAAGCAGGGGATTCACAACGCAGACCTGTCGGCTGGTATTTGTTCTCCACAATTTATCTACAAGAGGTACAGACACATAGGGAGTTAAACAACCCGGAAAATAAAACTTGTAGCAAGGAAAACCGACTCAAATGGGAAGAACACATGTGTTTTGCATTTATGGTATTCTTCTTGGGCCTCTTGGTGTTTCCCCAGAAAGATGGGAATATTTATATACGGATAGCAGGGGTTGTCAGCACTTTGCTTACCCAGGCTAAGAGTACTGTCGCACCCATGATCTTATCTGAAATCTTCCATGCCCTCACAGCTTGTAAAGTCGGAGGAGACTTCTTTGAAGGATGCAACTTGTTGTTACAGATGTGAATGATTGAACACCTGTGCCATCGTCCTCATTCATGAGTTATGGGTCGTCAAAAAAGAGTTGCATAGAGGAATTTTATACCAGAGTTAATGGATTAACATTACCATAGGGGGTCACAGAATGGGTATCATATCTTCGTGTCATAGGTGTAAGTCAAATAGAGTGGACGTTTGGGTGGCTCCCCGTCGATGAAATTATATATATGCCAGCTAACGGGCCTCATTTCCTTTTGATGAGTCTCAGGAGCATCCAACCTTATACCCCATACCGGGTGCTAAGACAGTTAGAGACATGCCAAATGGTTCCCAGAGATGAAGAAATTTGTCGCCACATGGTCTAGATTGGTCCCAATGGTCAGTTTCATGAAGCAGCAGTCCGCCAAATTTGGAGAGAATGCCAGTACTTGATGTCAAACACTTGAGTACGTGACCTGTCTAAAGGTGAAGTTGCACTGGGTACCTTGCTTGGCATAAAAGGGAAGTGGAGTTCGGAAGCCAGGCCAAAAGACCTCATCTTTAGGAATTTGCTGAGGCATCACAGAACAGTGGAATTGGTTATCCAAGGAAAATGAATACGGTGCCACAATAGGAAAGTTGGAAAAACAAGTCATATACCTTCAATTCGAGAATGGGTTGCAAGCCGCTGCGACGAGGGTGAAAAGAGAAGACTATCTAAAGAAAATGTAGCCTTGCGAGCCCAAATTTAGAAAATGAAATAGCTGCAGAGAATCCCACCGGAAGTAAGAAAGATGAGAAACTCATAGAAAACCTGAGGCGGAAAAGTAGGGGAATATGGTTTTGACTTGAACAAAGCAGAGAGTGAGCTAGCCAGGGCTTGAAAGCAATTGGCCAAAAATGCAGAAGAACAAGCATGCATGATTGAGCAGTTGAAAGAAAGGTACGACGATGAGGTTGCAGGGATTGAAGAAGAGGGTCATCATTATTGAAAACAAAATGGTTAAGCAGGCAAAGGACTTCAAGGCTGAAAGAGAGATCTATTACACAGCAATAGCACAGCCAGAAAGAGATTTGCATCAATTTCAAAAACTGAATCGAGTAGTCGAACAAACTTTAGAAGCCATGGCCCAGCAGATTGGGCAATTATTGCAAGAAAAAGGTGTCATAAGAGAGAGATTCTGGAGGATCGCTGATTACATCGCAGTAAAGTGTAGTATCTATGAAGATATGATGAGATCATTATTTTTTGCCACCGTAATAACATTCGTTCGTCAAGTGATGAAAGACCTCCACCACCTCTAAGGAGATTTAGCACGCAAGCCTGCGGTGAGACCGAATGATGTCCCGCAGGCCCTAGGAGCATTAGAGGCATTAATGTATTCGTGATTGTCACTCGAGTCTGTATTTTATTTTATTTGAGTCTGTAGTTGTTTGTTGAGTCTGTTGTTTTCACCTTTCTGTCAGAGTCTGTTGGTCTTGTTTTGAGTCGGAGTCTGTTAGTTTCTTTTCTTGGGTCTGTTAGTTTGGTGGTTATAATAAAAAATGTTTTACTTTATGAAAATTGACATTCCCAAAAAAATGTTTCTATACTTATCTTCCAGAACTACACTCACTCTGATTTATGTGGGGTCATCATACGTCGGCAATCTCCATATGATTCGACCATAGCCAAACTAAGGAAAAGTGAGAAAAGAAAAGAGATGAAAAATAAAAAACCGTGAGAAAGAAGCAACAGCAAAATAAGGGAGAGAACAATAAAACAAAGAGAAAGCAGGAAAAACAAGCTGAATAAAAGAAAAAAAGAAGAAGAAAACAAGAGAGCAAAAGAAAAGACGGAGTTGTATAAGGCAAAAGCCGGGATGACGCAAGCAACCGATCCAGCGCATAATAGAAACCGATAACTACTTAGGTGCATTCATCTTCAAATATGTTGTTTCCTATATGTTAAAACCTAACCACTAACAAGTTTTAATGTTGTTTATCCAAAGCAGATAGGTGGTTAGTTTTGCGGCATTCTGGCAACCCACCCCTACAACACCCGTTCCAAAAACAAGCTGACTATGTGCAACCAAGATCCTGACGCAAGCATTATTGATCGCTCAAGAGAGTTGCAAGAGTAGGATGTCAACGCAATGAAAGAAGAGGTGTATAAATTGAAGCAACAGATGGCTGAAATGTATCAAGCGTGGGTAAAAAGGGCAACCACCACTAGCTTATCCCGCTAACCCGGCCTTCATCGCACCATTAGCCCAGTCACATGATCACCCTGCCATTGATCCGCCTCCAAGTTTCCCCATCTATCAAAAATACCAGGGCACAACTTCCTAGACACCCCAACTCCACCACCCAAACCTGTTTCGCACTCTTATCCACCAGTGGCTCCTATCTTTGTGGCACCCCCACCCTCTACACTCTATAGATCATCCAGTGGACCTTTGTTCCAAATCCATGATAACCAATATTACCCCCTAGTTCCCACATTCAAAGCTCCGAAACCCTATTCATACACTCATAATTTTGAACTCCCCATAGAGGCTGAGAAACCAACCAAAAATCCCGAGTAAGAGGAGATGCTCAAGAAAGTCAAAAGTTTAGAGCAATCATTCAGAGACATGCGAGGCTGGGAGGTCAAGTAAGTGCGACGTACAAAGACCTATGTTTGTTCCCAGATGTACAATTTCTAGCAGGCTTTAAGATTCCCAAGTTCAATTTATACGAGGGACATGGTAATCTAGTGGCATACCTGAGGGGGTTTTGCAGCAAGATGAGAAGAGCGAGCGGGAGAGATGAAGCGTACTTCAGTCAAAGTTTAAGTGGCTCATCTTTTTAATGGTATATCCGACAAGATTATGGTCGGTGGTACACATGGGACAATCTAGCCCAAGCATTCGCCTGTAATTTTCAATACAATCTTGAAATTATTCCGGATCGTTTGTCCTTGACGAAACTTTAAAAGAAGCACAATGAGAGCTTTAGAGAGTATGGCTTCCATTGGAAAGAGAGAAGGAAATGAGGGTCGACCTGCCAATGAAGGAAAGCAAAATGGTAGATTACTTCTTGCAAGCCTTGAAGCCTACTTATTTTGGTCACCTAGTATCGGCTGTGGGCAAGTCCTTTAACAAAGTAGTAAAACTGGGGAGCATGGTAGAGGAGGGACTCAAATCTAACAAAATTATGAGTTATTCAGCAATTAAAGCAACCACCCAGGCCATCCAAAGCGGGACAGTGGGAGCGATCGGAAAGAAGAAGAAGGAGGAGGTAGCAACAATTGACTCAGGAACTTGGTTCGGGCCTCGGGTTTCACCATATTACGACCACCCTCGACCCCACTACCAAACATATCCCCACACTCCACATAGCCCACCACAACACTACTACCCACCCCCTGACTCCCATTTTTCCGCCCATCATGCACAAAAATATACTCCACCATCCGCCCATGCACCGTGGCGTGCGCCGACCCCACAAAATAATTACCATGCTCCACAAAATGCCTATCCACCTCCAAGAGCCTACCAAAACCTCTCGAGACCAGCTTTTCGGGATAACCAAGCTTTTAAGAATAAGAGATTGTAAAAGATGAAAACTTTCACTCTATTGGGAGAATCCTATACCAGCTTATTCCATAGGTTGAGACAGTTAGATATGTTGAGACCGATTGAAGCAAAGTTTCCGAATCCTCCCCCGAGAAATCTTGATTATTCTGTCAGTTGTGAGTATTGTTCTGGTGCTCCGGGGAATGACACAGAGAAATGTTGGCATCTGAATAATTCTATCTAAGAGCTTATTGATTCGCATCAGATTAATGTGCAAGCTCTAGAAGCATCCAATATTAATCAGAATCCGCTACCTTCTCATCAAGAAACGAACATGATTGAGATAGTGCACAAAGAGGGAGAGCCCAAAAAGCCTTCGCAAATTGTCATGATGATCCGAGCCAGTGAGCGGAAGCCCCTTGAAAAACTAACAAGCGAGATATCGGCGCTTAAGTTGAGTGGAAAAAGCAGTGAGCCTTTCGCCGTAGTCAAAAAGGGATCCCCGGGAGATGGGATAGTAAAACAAGAAAATGCAAAAGTGGTGGGACCAGGGGTGACAAGCAAGCCTGTTATGGTTGTGGAAGGTGCTCGCATAGAGCCCATTATCATAAAACCCGTAACTCAGTTACCAATAGTCTACAGCAGGGCCGTCCTTTGGAATTATGAGCGAGTAATAGTGACTTACAAGGGGAAAGAGGTTAGAGAAGATGTTTGCGAAACCCATGGATTGACCTGTTCAGGGAGGTGCTCTACCCGCGAAGAGTTGAGAAAACCCAAACCCTCCAAGGATAACTCAGCATTAGTGAAGAAAGCTGTGAGTGAAGAGGAAATAAAAGAGTTTCTAAAAAAGATGAAAGTGCAAGGCTATTCAATTGTGCAACAAATAGGGAAGACGCTTGCTCAAATCTCATTGTTATCATTGTTGATTCATTCGGACGAGCAGCGTCGGGCACTAATGAAGATCCTAAACGAGGCCCACGTTCCTGCCAAAATCCAGTAAATCACTTGGAAAAGATAGCCAACAAGATTTTCAAGGTAAACAGAGTCACTTTTTCTGATGATGAATTGCCCGTAGAAGGTACCGAGCACAATAGAGCCCTTTATGTTACGGTGAAATGCAAAGATTCTGTGGTTACGTGAGTGTTATTCGACAACGGTTCAAGTGCAAATATTTTCCCTCTTTCCATGTTGAACAAGCTGAAAGTGGATGATGAAATAATTCACAAGAACAATATTTGTGTGTGAGGGTTTGATTGCGGGGAAAAAGATTCGGTCGATGACATAGTACTTGAGCTGACAATTAGACCAGTTGACTTTATCATGGAATTCCAAGTGTTAGATGTGGCTGTCTCTTACAATCTACTATTGGGGTGACCCTGGATCCATGCTGCTAAAACGGTCCACCCTACTTTGCATCAAATGATGAAATTTGAATAGGACAGACAAGAAATAGTTGTGCACGAAGAGGATAATATGTATACTCATAGTGATGCTATTGTACCGTTTATTGAGGCGGATGATGACAAGGGGCCTTGGGTATATCAGGTTTATAACATGGTATCAGTGAAGAAAATTTCAGAAGGGGAGTGTGTTCCAATGGCGAAGGTAGCCGCTACATCAATCATGGTGGTGGTTGAAATGTTGAAAAATGGGTTTGTTCAAGGTATCGTACAACCGGTGTCTCTCCGCAAAAACATGGAAATGTTTGCTTTGGGATTCAATCCCATGATTGCAGACATAAAGAGAGCTAGAAAGATGAAGCGGAAAGCATGGGTCCTTCCCAAGCCTGTGCCACGTCTTTTTAGATTATTTGTGAGGCCTGACACCAAGAAGTGCCCGATAACAATAAGTTCCAGTCTTGTGGTTGGTCCTGATAAGGAATTTCTTGAAAGTTTCGAAAAGTTGTTTGAAGATGTGAATGTGGTAGAAGAAAGAAAGGGCTCTAGCAAGGCAGATGTGCAATTTGTTTGGCACTGTGCACAAAATCAACAATTGGGAAGCTGCTCCTCTCCCGACCAGGAAGGAGTTTTGGTAGTTTTCTTGGATTTTTCTTTCAATTTCTCTGGATTACTCTAGGGTTGTAATTCAGAATCTATGTTCCGTCCGTTTGGATGTATAAACCTTGTTATCTTTTAATGTCAATGAAATGCAATTTTCTTTTTATCAGTTCTGATAGTTTTTATTTTTCTTTGCTTTTCTTTTCCTTCTTGTACAATTTGTTTTATGCCGGCTTCAATGAAAGCACATGCCTTGGCTGACCATTTGGCCAATAACCCGGTGGATGAAGAATATGAACCTCCAAAGACATACTTCTCGGATGAGGAAGTGATGCATATTGATGAAGTGGAACAGGTTGAGAAGCCAAGATGGAAACTATTCTTCGATGGGGCCGCCAACATGAAATGTGTTGGATAGGAGTAGTACTTCTTTCTAAAGTGGGGCATCACTACCCCATTACAGCTCAACTCCATTGCTATTGCACTAAAAATATGGCAGAATATGAAGCATGCATTTTGGGTCTGAGGATAGCTGCAGACGTGGGTGTCTAGGAAGTCTTAGTCTTTGGGAACTCGGACCTTCTGGTACACCATATTCAGGGGAATGGGAAACACGAGATTTGAAGCTCATACCATACTTGCAATGTCTGCATGATCTTTTCCAACGATTCCGGTCAGTAGAGTTTAAGCATATTCCAAAAATCCACAATGAGGTTGCTGATGCCTTTGCTACCTTGGCGTCGATGTTACATCATCCAGATAAGGCTTATGTTGACCCACTACATATATAAGTCCATGATCAACATGCTTATTGTAATGTGGTGGAAGAGGAGCTTGATGGTGAACCTTGGTTTCACGATATCAAAGAATATATTAGGATGTGTGTGTATCTAGTACTAGCCACATGCGATCAAAAGAGAACAATTCATTGCTTATCAAGAGGATTTTTCTTCAGTAGAGGGGTATTGTACAAAAGAACGCCGGATCTTGGGGTTTTGAGATACATAGATACTAGACAGGCCGCGACCATCATGACCGAGGTACATTCTGAAGTTTGTGTACCGCATATGAGTGGATATGTTTTGGCAAAGAAGATTCTTTGAGCGGGTTATTATTGGCTCACCATGGAGTGAGATTGTATTAGTTTCATGCGCAAATGTCATTAATGTAGGTGCATGGAGATTTGATTCACTCCCCTCCATCTGAATTACATACAATGTCTGCACCATGGCCCTTTGTTGCTTGGGGCATGGATATCATTGGGCCCATTGAGCCAGCAGCATCCAATGGGCACAGGTTCATCCAGGTAGCTATTGATTATTTCACCAAGTGGGTTAAAGCTAAAACTTACAAGTCTGTAACCAAGAAAGCCGTGGTCGACTTTGTGCATTCAAATATTATTTGTCGATTCGGGATCCCTAAAGTAATCATCACGGACAATGGTGAAAATCTTAATTTGATGAAAGAGGTATGTCAGCAGTTTAATATTACGCACCACAATTCCACTCCGTACCGCCCTAAGGCGAATGGAGCAGTTAAGGTAGCCAACACGAATATAAACAAGATACTTCAGAAAATGGTAGAGGGTTCCAGGCAATGGCATGAGAAACTGCCCTTTGCATTGTTGGGTTATCCCACTACTGTTCGCACTTCAGTAGGGGCAACTCTGTATTTCTTGGTGGATGGCACAAAAGCGGTGATACCGACAAAGATTGAAATCTCACCCCTTAATATTGTCATTGAGGTGGAAATTGATGATGACGAGTGGGTCAAAACCCGCCTAGTGCAATTGAGTTTGATTGATGAGAAAAGATTAGCAGCAGTGTGCCATGGCCAGTTGTATCAATAGAGAATTGCCAGAGCATATAACAAGAAGGTACGCCCACAGAGGTTTGAAGTGGGTCAGTTGGTATTGAAATGTATCCTCCCTTATCAGGCGGAGGCAAATGGCAAGTTTTCCCCAAAATTGGCAAGGGCCGTTCATCGTGTCGAGAGTGTTGTCTAATGAGGATTTGTATTTAACAGATATAGAAGGCAAGTGTGTTGAAATGGCCATCATTTACGATGCAGTTAAGAGACACTATGTATGATTTTCTTTGGTTAAACAGTATTTGTTTGTAATTGGCATATATTGGAGATTGGAATGACGAAGGCATTTTGTTTGCTATCTAACCACTTTATCCTTTGGTACCCCTTTTAAGCTTTAATTTTTTTTCTTTCATACCCCTATTTCGGAATCATTAGCAAAATCAGAAGCACAAGCGTGAAAGATAAGCAAAGGAAAGAATGAGAAGAAAAAGAAGAAAAAAGAAGAAAGAAAAAAAGGAAGAAAAAGGAAAGAAAAGAAAAAGAAAAAGAGAAGAAAGAAAAACAACAAAACAACAAAAAGAAAAGGAAGAAAGAAAAGAAAAGAAGAAAAGGAAAAGAAGAAGAGAAAAAAAATATCACAACGACAAAGATATTTCTCTCATGAAATACATTCGACCTGATTCCTCTTAAGGATACATAGGCAGCCTCACGATTCGGTCCCATCAAAACCAAATTCAAAAGTCCCCAACCCAATTGAATTGCTTTAAGCCTTTAATACCCGTTCTTTCTAACCCTATCCAAAATCCCATGTTACGTTCTAAAGAAAGACCTTCTGATTAGTCTTCAAGAGATGCCAAGTCGATCAAGTAGAGGTGGTTCATGTCAGGGGCAACACTCCGGTACAAGTAGGAAGATGAAATGAGAGAGTCTTACTGGTAGTAGCCCTCATGGGCACCGTAAGGCAAAGAGATTTGAGAGAAAATCAAAATAAGAGAGTCTTACTGGTGAAAACTGTCACGCGCACCGTAAGGCGATGAGATTTGAGAGAAAATTAAAATGAGAGAGTCTTATTGGTGAAAACACTCACGAGAATCTTACGGAGAGAGTGAGTTGGGAGATGAACAAATGAAAGAGGTCTGTTGGTGAATACCTATTCAGAACACTGCAGGATGAGCAAGGTCAAGGTTTGCTTAAAGAAATCGGGTTACAAAAATCCGGGCCAACAAAGCATGGCAACTGAGAGCCAATTGGTTGGATAGACTGGGCCGACTAAGCCGAAGTTCTTGTTATGTTCGTTGGCACCAGTTGTTCTGCATAGAGTCCCTTTTCTTTCTCCCTTTTAGCAGTCATCACATTTTGGATTCTTCTTATCCTAAAACAACTCAAAATCATTGCATTTCATTTTATTTCGGGTTTCCATTTCTCTAAAATGTTAGAGGGACAATCTTGTTTGAGAAAGTAAGAAAGAATTTCAAAGCTTACTACCGGCTTCCAAATTGCACAGCACAACATGGCCAGAACATGCCAAAGACGGTGTAATGTAAAGTGGGATATAAAGAATCACCGAGAGCTTTATCACTGGAATGATTTAGCAATTTCAGGAGAGATGCAAAGTCTCCGATAAAAGGGTTAAGAATGTAATACAATGGGTTGGGTACAAAACACTCGGTTCATCCAAGACCACAGGGTTCGAGGGTCAACTAGAAAATTAGGCGGTTCATAGTCAGTTCGGGGAAGCTAGCCACAACAAAGCATGACAGCAGGGAGGCCATTTTCAGCAAAAATACCACAATCTAACCAACTGACAAGATTTTCCTTTGATTGAAACAGTGGCAGAAAATTCTGGAGGTCTCGGGGAAATCTTCCGTAGGGGAAAAGCAAGCACTAAGCAAGTATGACTGTAAATTTCAGGACCCTCCTAGAAAAAGGGACCCAGTTAAAGTTCAAAATAATCGTGATTAGCAAAAGAAGCATAAGTTGGTTTAAAACTTTGCCTGTTTGAAATCGAATGCACCTAGGAGTTGTCAGGACCCTCCTGGAAAATAGGACTTAGTTTAAAATTCCAAACAATCATGGGTAGCATAATAAATGTTCCCCAAGGAATATACATCGGTTTCAAATTTTGTTCTGGAGATATGATTCATGTAGGAGTTGTTAGGACTCTCCAGAGAGACTTAGTCTTTAAAAATGAGTAGCAAAATATAGCATAAGTGTACCACCGAGGGAATACAAGTTGGACTCAAAGTTTGCATGTTTCAAGATAGGATTCAGTCGGGAGTTTTCAGGACCTTCGTAGATAATGGGACTTAGCTTTAAGATCTCCATTAGATAACAATATTTAGCATAAATTCTGCTGTAGGGTAGTATAGTTCAGCCGTAAAGAATTGTCACTCTTAGGAAGAAATTTGACTTTGGATTGTCAGGACCCTCCTAGATAATGGGATGTAGCTTTAATTGGCGGACCCCAGTTGATATAACTTAGGCTTAAAATTGGCGTTTAATTAAGAGTTGTCAGGACCCTCCTGAATAATGGGACTTAGCTTGAAGATTTCTATTAGAAAATAAGATTTAGCGTAAGTTCTATCGTAGGGAAGTATGATAAGACTTGATTTTGATTTCTCAGGACCTTCCTGGATAATGAGACGTAGTTTTAAGGACTGCCTAGCTAATAAGAGGTAGTGGAAGTTGTACCTTCAGTAGATATAACTTAGGTTAAAACTGTCTTTAACAAAGAGTTTTCAGGACCCTCATGGATAATGGAACATAGCCTTAATATTTTCTTATGACGAAAACACATAGCGAAAGTAATACCTTTAGAATATATAGCTTAGTTTTAAGATTGTCGTTAGTTAACACTTGTCAGGACCCTCCAGGATAATGGGATGCAACTTTAATACTTTCTTAGATAACCAGATTTAGTGGAAGTCACACCTTTAGAAAACATAATTTAACTTTTAAACTGTCATTTAACAAAGAGTCGTCAGGACCCTCCTGGATAATAGGATCTCGCTTTTAAATTCTTAGTGATATTTGGTAACACGATTCAGTTTAACACTCCTATAAGTACCCAGCTACCAAACTGGGGCAGAAAATTTTCTTTGTTTTGTCCATTTTTGTAGAAATTAGGTACCCACCTAGAGAACAAGGGAATACAATTCAAGTGTTGGTAATCAAGAGCCCACCTGGAGAACAAGGGAACATAATTCAAGTTTCGGTAATTAGGAGCCCATCTGAAGAACGAGGAAATACAATTCAAGTTTTGGTGATTAGGAGCTAACCTGGCGAGCAAGAGAATATAATTTAAATGTCGGTAATCAGGATCACACCTGGAGAACAAGGGAATACAATGCAAAGCTTTAGTAGTCAGGCACCCGCCTGGAGAATAAGGGAATATAATGCGAGTTTTGGTAATCAGGATCCAACATGGAGAACAAGGGTATATAATTCAAAGTTTTAGTAAACAGGCACCATCTGGAGAACAAGGGAATATAAATCATGTTTTGGCTGTCAGGAGCCCACCTGGAGAACAAGGGGATACAATTCAAATTTCGGTAATTAGGAGCACACCTAGAGAATAAGGGAATACAATTCGAAGTTTCAGTAATCAGGCGCCCACCTAGAGAACAGGGGAATATAATTCAAGTTTTAGCAATCTGGCGCTCACTTGTAGAACAAAGGAATACAGTTCAAGTTGCAGCAGTTAGGGGACCACCTGGAGAACAAGGGAATACAATTCAAGTGTCGATAATCAGGTGCCCGCCTGGATAACAAGGGAATATAATTCAAGTTTTGGCAATCAACCGCCCACCTGAAGAACAAGGGAATACAGTTCAAGTTTCAGCAGTCATGGGCCCGCCTGGAGAACGAGGGAATACAATTCAAGTGTTAGTAATCAAATGCTCGCCTGGTGAACAAGGGAATACAATTCAAGTTTTGGTTATCAGAAGCCCACCTGGAGAACAAGGGAATACAATTCAAGTTTCAGCAGTCAGGGGCCCACTCCCGAGAACAAGGGAATACAATTCAAGTGTCGGTAATTAGGTGCCTGCCTGGAGAACAAGGGAATACAATTCAAGTTTTAGTAGTCAGGAGCCCACCTAGAGAACAAGACAATACAGTTCAAGTTTCAGCAGTCAGGGGCCCACCTACAGAACAAGGGAATACAATAAGTGTCGGTAATTAGGGGCCTGCCTGGAGAACAAGGGAGTACAATTCAAAGTTTCGGTAATCAGGAGACTAGCTGGAGAACAAGGGAATACAATTCAAAGTTTTTCTCGTCAGGAGCCCACCAGAATACAATTCAAAGTTTCGGCAATCTGGAGTCGGCCTGAAGAACAGGGGAACACAATTCGAGCTTAGCAATCAGGCATCCATCTGGAGAAAAGGAAACACATCAAATTATAATTCAAGTAGGCAAAAAGGAATTTCACAGGAAGAATACAAGTCAATGAGGAAACAAGGACTGAAAGCAAGTTTGAAGACATAGATAGGCTCTCTTTTAATCCATATATCGTAGTTTAGTCTAGCTTCTTTTTATTTTGACGTGGTGTAATAAAGGGGTCTAGTAAGCAGTAGTAGCAGCAACAACAACAGTGAAATCACAGCTTCATGGTAGTCCCAGCTACCAAACATTCCTGAACTGCACTGACCTGATTCATTTTTTAGCCAAGGATATGTAGGCGACCTCCGAAGCAAGGTGCGGTCAACTTTTACAAAAATTCTTCCCACGGAGTATTCAAACGGGCAAAAACCGCTCGTATCCACTCACTTATATTTGCACGAAAAATCTTCGTGTTTCCGAGCGAAAAGGGGCAGTTGTGAGCACATGATTTCTGCCCTATATGAATAACTCTCATAAATTCAAAACAAAATAAATTTCTTTTCATTATTTGCAATTTTGTGAATTTTAGGGCATTTTCTGTTACTTGTTTGCATTTGTATGTGTATGTTTATTTTATTTTAATTAATGAAAAATACAAAAATGTGTTGTGAGCATTTAAGAGTTAGTTTTGCATTTTAAGAATTAATTAATAATTAGATTATTTGTGAAGTAAAAATCAAAAAATGACTCACTTTGCATTTTTTAACTTTTTAATTTTTAATTTTGTAGCTTCTTTTAATTTTGAGAATTAATTAGTTATTGTAAATATTTTGATGAGTAATTAGTTTAATTAATCTAGTTTAAAAGTTTATTTTAGGATTTAATAAAATAAAAATAAACTAAGAAAAGAATTTTAATATAAAAGGCTGAAGACCCTGAATTCGGGCCAACCCAAACCAAAAAACCTCAAGTACCCGCCAAAACACCCCTTACACGGCCCAATTTCTCCAAGACCTGGTCCAAGCCCCCTCACACAAAACGACCCTGTTTCCACTTGAGACAAATCCTAGCCGTTTAGCATTAGATGATCCAACGGCTCGGAAGCCAGGATCATTTAATATAATAATGTCCTAATGACCTACCTCTCTCATTTCCTCATCTCCAAATCCTCCCTTGTAACTCTACCATCGCACTAGAGCTTCACCTCCTCCCCTTTATACCCATGCCACCATCCGCTCCCCTCGAATCTTACTAGAAACCGGCAAAATCTCCAAACCCTAGGGTGCCACCTTTGAATCCTCCGCCGCAACTGGCGGCGTCACCAGCAAAATAGCCCAAAATTAACACCCCCAAACCACCATGACTCCCTCATCCCAAATACCCAACCCGTTACCCTCAAAATTGAATAGAACTGCTCAAATCTACTTTGAAAGAGAACCCTAGAAATCCCAAAGTCCTTGTTAACGAATCTATGGAGGACTTTAGACCATAGTGACCCTTATTCATGTGTTTTCATACGAAAACCCATGATTAAAGGTTATCCCGGTCCAGAAATTGGAAGACCTCAAGAATTAGTTAAATCAGCCCTTAGCTCGAATTCAGGTTTTATTCTATCATTTCTATTTGTTCATATTTTTCTACCACGTATCTGCTTCCTCACCCTTCTTTCGAACCCTCTTGCCTTCTCGGTTTTAGAATGTTATTTACATGTATGATAGTTTGTAGGAAATATTCTTTTATTTGATTAACACAAACAATCTATTATTATTTTTGTTTCATTTTCAGTTTTTTGTTCAGTGGTGGAATTTCCAGAATTACTCGAATCATTTCATTTTTGCCTGTTTCATTTTTGATTCATAAATTTAGTCTGATGGTGTTTGGATTTGAGGTTCAGTATTGGGCTGGTTGTACAATGGGTAAGCCCAGGGTCAGCTTGACCCATAACTCACCTGACGACTCAAGGGAAAATTTCAGGGTAGCTAAGGGGCATTTCGGGTAGCTTAGATGAAAGGAATTTTTGGATAACGGACTTAGAAGCTTCTAGTAGGGATTTCTATTAAATTTTCAGACTATGACTTGACCAACAAGTCATAAAATAAAGGATGAAGTAGCAAATAAGAAATTAAAGAAGGGACTAAAAGGCAATTTAAGATCTGAAGTTGTACCCTAATTGTTTGCCTATAAAGGCATTGAAACCTTAGGCTCGAATCAGATTTTAGGAGGAGAAAATTCCAAAAAAAAAAACAAAATTGGCTAGAAATTAGGCAAAAAAGTACCGTTCCATTTGTTTTCTATTTTAACTTGGAGAATTTTCAAATTGGTGAAGCTAGTTAGGCTTTGTATTGGGTTGAAATGGACCGAAATTGAGTCTTTTTGAAGTTTTCTAGTTCATTTCTTGGCTGAAGTTATGTTTTGGAGTTGTTCTTACTTCATTTTCTAGTTTTACTGGTGCTGATTCTGCTGTTGCCATTGCTGTTGGGTCTCTGATTATTTTACTATCTTCACTTCATATTTTCAGGTATTTTCTTAACCTTGAATGGCAAGAGATTGATGAAACATATAGATTGAAGATGGTTTGAATAAAAGTTGTTGTTTGGGGCTGATTTTCTTTTCTTATTCCTCTATTGCTTCAATTTTTGATGTAATAGATATACAGTCATACATGTGGTTTGGGTTATTTATCTAGGCATTAAGGCTGTATGTATACTTGACAGTAGGTGTTCTTAATTTTCCAAACATGTTTGTTTTGGTATTTTCTTTCAAATGCATTTTTTATACTCCTCGATTTGGTTCTTCAAAATTCATGAGAAAGTTAGAATCTAACATATCCGGATTTGTCTTTTAGAACATTTTTAACTTAGCATGACTATGTTGAAAATGATTTAGCATTAGTCCATTATGTGTTTGGTACGAGTGTGTTTTGATTCCTGCAAGTCTGCCCAGGAAGGGTTCAAGTGGTGTTTAAGGTTCAAAGCTTCAAGTTTAATTTAAAGGATTGGGAGTTTTAACGTAGCGTGCTATACAATTTTTTTAAGAAATAGATTTTAATGTTTTCCTTATTTTAGAATTCATGGCATGGTTTGTATAATGTTCATATGGTAGCTAGTTAAGTTCATTTTGAACGTTTGCTGCCATGCAATAACTGAAGCGTGATTCAGACTCAATGTCAACTCTCAAGGGGCGCTGGTTTCTGAAGGTTTTTGCTTGGGCTCAATTTGAGGCCCAAAGTTTTAACATCAATGAATTTAAAGGGGTACGCCCTACTGCATATGTTTCTTCGCTCCAGAACCAGCTTCTTCATTGATGGTTGGTCTAATATAAGTCTGTTTTAATAATGGCCCAATCCTCCAATGCTCATATCAATTGTGTTTAGTTTCCTTGCCGTGCCAGTTGAATGAATGTTTGCGGTCCTTTAATTTGTTGATTTTTGGTTAGTAGTACTATGATGTTGTCTAAGCAGGCTAAAGTTTTTGCGAATATTTTTCGTTTGAGTAATTGGGTTCTCTTTAGAATAATTTAGTTGAGGTGCGCCATACTGAAAAATACAAGTAGCTTGGCCCTCCGAAATTTAATTTAAATATCCTTTAAAACATAAAATTGAGGTGCTCCGCATCAAATAAATTTTTAAATGCATGGGCCTCATTTAGTTATTTCTTTTAAAAACACTTAGAATTTGAGGCGTGACATTTAGCGAATTCCATGGCCCTCGCAAAATTAAAAATGCATAATTGCTTTAGGCGTATTAGTTAAATAATTTACCTTCTTAAATTCGGGTGCGCATTTGTGTGCCCCAAATCCAATTTTCAACGTCAGTTAGGATGTGTCGAAGACCGCGGGTGCATTTATGCAACGTGGTCTAAGACGTGTTTAACAACATTGCAATATTCCTAAAACGAATAAAAGCGGTTAAGTTAAAATTGAACCATTAGCTAAAACGTTTTATCATCATATAATTTGGCCAATAATAACAGTTGTGCGACCGTGCTAGAACCACGGAACTCGGGAATGCCAAACACCTTCTCTCGGGTTAACATAATTCCTTACCCGAATTTCTGGTTCCCCGACTGTAATACAAAGTCAATCTTTTCCTTGATTCGGGATTTGAACTGGTGACTTGGGACACTATAAATTATCCCAAGTGGCAACCCTGAATTTGTAAATAAAAAATAATCATGTTTTGATTGTTCTTTAATTGGAAAATCTCTCTTTTATGCACTTTGTGGGGTGTAGTGAAAAAGGAGGTGTGACAACTAGAATAGTCAATATGCCTTTAACTAGTAAAACCAATTAAGCACAATGAAGAAAATTTCACGGCATTATCCTTCATACTTTTACTCTCAACCTCACAATGAAATAATAATTCTACACTATGTCACTCTTCATGCTTTTACTCTCACTCTCAGTACAAATCAGTAGACACGACACGATATTACCCTTCGTGCATTAACATTCACAATATGGCACGACATCATGCTTCATGCATTAACACTCACAATATGGTACGGCATCACCCTTTGTAAATTAACACTCACATACTGTACAACATCACCTTTAATGCATTAACACTCTCCCTTACCACATAATAATGAATAAGTAATCGCAGGGAGATAAGATCAACACGACAACCCTTACTTCAACAACGATGTCACAATACCAATGTCAACATTGGAATCAGTACTCATTATCACAAAATCCCATAAACACGGTAAGAATGATCAATTTAACAAATAACGAGTCTAAGCATGGATAACATGATCAAAGTGAGTAATAATTTCAAGTAACAAGTCCCACCCGCATGCTTTAACCCAATAACAATGCATAAATAATCATCACCTCACGTATACGTTGTATCCAACATCTAAACATGTAAAAAATAGACAAATAAGTCATAATCCCTCAAGTCAAAGTTAACCACGATACTTACCTCGCACCAAAGGATCAATAAAAAGGTCAACCACAACTGCCTTTCAAACAAGACTCCGAACTCATAGAATATATCAATTTACCAACCAAACGAATCAAATTAAGTCTTAGGAACTAACCATAATTGCAAAGGATATAATTTAGGTCATTATTAAAAATGTCAATAAAAGTCAACACCCGAGCCTGCTTGGTTCAACCTGATACTCAGACCAAAAATTGATTACCCATTTACCCCCAGCCCGATTTTGTAATTTATATTTGAGTCAACCTCAATTTTATGCATAATTTCTAATTTTACAAAAATCCTAATTCTACTCAAAACCCCTAGTTTCCACCGTAAAAACACAAGATTTTAGGTTAAAATCTTAGGAAATGTATTGAACGATTGAAAGAAAATAGATAAGAATCACTTACCAATGATTTGGGGAAGATAAGTTCTTTGAAAAGTCGCCTCTAGGGTATCTAAGTTTTAAAATTTGAGAGAATGAACTCAAATACCATTTTTCCCATCTTAAGGTTGGCGCAGATATCGCAAATGGAACATGGGGTTCGCAATTGCGAACTGCGCACGTTCGAGAATTGCTTCGCAAATATGAAGGTTCTCCACTATGCTACGTCGCATTTGCGATGATTTGTTGACAAATGCGAACTAGGCCTGATCGCAAATGCGACTCCTTTTGATTGCAAATGCAAAGCAACTCTCGTCAGCCCCCATCGCAAAAGCGAAGACCTGGTCGCAATTGAGCAACTGGGTCTCTTTGCAAATGTGAAGCACCTGATCGCAAATGCGAACCTGACAGGTATGCTTCCATATTGTAAATGCAAGGCCAGACCTTGCAATTGCGAGGTCTGAGACATGCACCAGAAACATAAGAACACCAGCGGAGGTTTCTGTCTGAAATGTACCCGAGCCTTCGGGGCTCCAAATCAAACATGCACACAAGTCCAAAAATATTATACGAACTTGCTCGTTCGATCAAATCACCGAAATAACACCTAGAACTATGAATCGTACACCACAATCAAATGAAATTTTTATGAAACTTTAAAATTGCAATATTAACAACCGGGCATCCGAATCACGTCAAACCAACTACGTTTCTCACCAAATTTGACAAAAAAGTCATAAATATAGTATTGGACCAATATCGGGTTCTGAAACTAAAATACGGACCCGATATAATAAAGTCAAATATTGGTCAAACATTTCAAAGTCATTAAGCTTTTAACTATTAAATTTCAACAAAGTGCGATAACCCGGGCTAGGAACTTCGAAATTTGATTCCGGGCATGCGCCCAAGTCCCAAATCATGATACGACCCACTAGGATCGTCAAAATACAAATCTAGATCTGTTTGCTCAAAACATTGATCAAAGTCAAATCAAATAGATATTTAAGAATCTTTTTTATATTTTCTCAGCTTTTAACATACAAGCTTTCCGAAAAACACGCGGACTGTGCCCACAAATTGAGAAGGGCTATGATGAGGTATTTAAGGCTTCAAAGCATAGAACTAGTTTCTAATACATAAGATGACCTATCAGGTCATCATATTCTCTACTTCAAAATTATTGTTCGTCCTCGAACGAACATAGAAAAGTACTTGGGTTGGTGAAAAGGTGGGGATATCTACTCCGCATATCCGACTCAGACTCCCAAGTAGCCGTGTCGACGGGATGACTTCTCCACTGTACTCAAACTGAAAGATAACTCTTTGACGTCAACTGAAGAATCACCATGTCTAGGATATCCACTGGTTCCTCTTCATAAGTAAAATTTGTACTGAGCTAAAATCTAACACATGGGACAAAATACCGCAAACTTCCATAGCATAGACATATGGAACACCGGATGGACTGCTGATAAACTAGGTGGAAATGCGAGCTTGTAGGCCACCTTGCTCCTTCTCTAAAGAATCTCAAAGGGTCCGATATACATAGGGCTCAAATTCGTGTCCAATTGAAGAACCTATCGATCTAGGATAGCCATTGGCTCCTCTTCATTAGTCAAATTCTTGTCCAATTGTACTGAACTAAAATCTAATACATGGGACAAAACATCATCATACTTCCATAGCATAGATATATGGGACACCGGATGGACCGCTGATAAACTAGGTGGAATGTGAGCTTGTAGGCCACCTCTCCCTTTCTCTAAAGAATCTTAAAGGGTCCAATATACTTAGGGCTCAACTTGCCCTTTTTCTCAAAAACTGATCACACCCTTCATGGGTGAAATCCGGAGCAATAATCTCTCTCTGCCGCGCCCCTTTTTCTCGCGAAATTGTGTTTTTGACATTTGGAAGGACAACTTGTTCCCTTTTTGAAATTAGGTTTAGGAGAATTGAAGAGTCACCACCTAATAAGTATAGTTCTTGAAATTATACTAAAGGGAAGGTGTTAGGCACCCCTCAGGATCCACTAGTGTGGTTCCCAGCCAAGATATTGTCGTGACTTAAAGTATAAATAACACATAGGCAAGTAGACTTCAAATAAAAAGGGATTTTTCTCATAAAGGTTAGAAGTAACAAAGTTAGAAAGCATGGGAGAGAGTTGATTTAGAAGAAACAATTTAAAATATTTAAAGAAACAAAGAGCAAAGGGAAGGGGGTCCTAGGTTTTATTAATAATAAGGATCACGTCAATGCAATACCCCGTAATCACTCCTAAGAGAAGTGCTACACGTGGTATTAATGCACCAGACGTCATATCCATATCTACCCTTTCCCATCCTTTTAAGGTATTAAAGTGCAAAGTGGTCTCGTTTACTTATTGCATGCCATTAACCACCATATTCCTATCTGCCCCAGAGGTGCTTGGGACCACTAATCCTAAAAGAGGGAGGAGAGGTTGGGATTATTTGTAGTTTCAAAGGTAAAAATACTAAGGCGACAAGCAACAACACATATAACAAGTTGGGGGAAACATATAAACAAACGAATGGCTTAAATAGACATCATTTAGGAAAAGAAAGAGCAAAGAGGTAGCATGACTTGCATGTACTATTTAAGGTCTGATTTAATACTAAACGTGAAAGAACATAAAGCTTGGGGTAGACTGAGTTACTACATAATTTAGATAAGAAGCCTCAATCAGGCCTGCCTGATGGTTGTAGTGAATAAAATCTAATTTAGTTTACAAGTTTATCTTAAGGAAGTGTTAGATGGAAACCTATAGGTATGATATCTATTGATTTCAGAAACAAAGAGGGAAAGTGATTATAGATTGGTTCAGGAAAAAAGAAAGCTACCAGTTTAAAGCGGGTTTTAGTAGAAGAACACAAGTTCTATAATTGGTATTACTACTGATAGTTTATACTTCCAAACGAGTGATGATATTCGGATTAGATTAGAACCTTTATCGGCATGCTTTATATGTGTTTGCCAACTTAAAACATATTTATAGACACATAAGAGTACAGAAAATTCACTACATGATATCTAAGCGTTGCATGATATCTGATTACATTTTTTGGTTATTAGGACCTATAGAAAAGTTTGCCTAATAAAAAGCGGGTATGCAAGAATCAAACAGGACCTACAAGCATATTTTCTACGTGCATGTGCAGAAGCAATACACATAATATCTACATGAAAGTGCAGGATCCCTATAGTCATGGCATCTAAATGAGAATGCAGAAATGTCTATAGGCATGATAGCTATGGAAAATGCAGAAATCTTATAGGCATGGTAACTATATGAAAATGCAAGAATCCTATAGGCATGGTAACTATATGAAAAGTACTGAAATTAGAGATTCCTATGGGAAAGTTATCTACCCTTTTACATACATTGTTACTCTTCCCTTTTTCACTAGCCATCCCCAAAAGTTTTGTTACAAGTTATTAAAATCCAAAGAATAGAAGATACATCAGAAATTGAAAATTACAACCAAGGAGGGCCTGATTCAGATTTCCTGTCTGATTTATGAAATAAACCAACTCTAAAGATCATGTTTCAGACCCTTTCTCTCATCTGGGTGCGTCAAAGTTCCCTAAGAGTTTCATAAGAACTTCGAGCAGTGCTTACACACAAGTGTATTACCATATTAAGCCATAGTGCAGTGTGGAAGGGCCAGCCCTCAAGTGTCCAAGTTTAGAGGGAACTCAAGGTCCCAAGAAAAGGCTTATAAGAGGGGGGGGGAAGGCAGAACTTAGGACCTACGAGAGAGTGCAAGTGTAGAATTCTGAAAGGAAAAAAAAGGTAGGGAATGGGATATATGGAATTGGAAGTTTGCAAGATCACAAAGAAAAATAGTAGGCTAATGGGCATACTCAACAGTGGGATATGCTGGTACACCCTCCAGCCAGCTTAGAGGTTAAGAAACTATTGGTTCAAAACTCAGTTCATATACAAAAATTCATCTGGCCATGCCCTAAGTCACCACTCATAAACAAATAAGGGTAATGGTATAGGGAGCCAAAGTTCACAACAGAAATAGGCAGCAGAGCATAGGCATTCTAAGCTGAATGTCAAAATCTACAGAAATAATAGGGAAGCCATGGATACAAAGACTATAAGTAAACACATTGGGGTGATGCTGAAACTTAAATTAGGGCATACCGTTTTCAAAGAGATAAGTAGTAAAAGCAGTAGTCTTGTGAAAACCAAAGTGCAAATCCTGTAGGATTGTTAAAATTCGTGTGTTTGTGAAAAAAAAAGGTCATGTATATATAGTGCAGAAGGTAGGCAGAAATAAGGTAAGAAAATAATTAAAGAACTGATTGAAAATCAATTACACAAAGCTCCATTTAATTAAGGGATTCAGATTCAAACGGGTGTAAGCCGATTAAGGAAAGAAATTAATAAACCCCTCGTATAAAGCATGCAATTGAACGAAAATACATAAAGGTTATTTAAGGATAGGGTCTTGACAATACATGGTTTGTGCAAATAAGGTAAGGGAATCAATTAACAGCCAGTACAACACAAGGTCTGAAATTTGGTATGAATGAACCAAGTCATAAAAGATGAAGAAGGGTTTTACTTAAGTCGAGTCACATAGGAAATCAGTAAAATATGGAAAGAAATCAATCAAGCTATATTCAGAAGAAAGTTTACACAAATTGCAACTTTGAAAACCATTTAGAGAAAATTCATCATATATAAGGAGCATGTGATCATGAAAGAAGACTGTCGTGTAAATCAGTAGAAAAATCCAGTGTAGAAGAGCTTAGCAAAAAGTTCAGCAATGTATGAAAACAAATGTCCAAGCTCAACTCAGAGACTCAAAGTTATTCTAAAAGGGTCAGGGGTTCTAAAAAATAAAACCCTAGTTCAATACACTATATGATCAAACTTGGCATAATACCCTAAATTCTAGGATTTTCACCTTGACTCAAGTACAAAGATGGGAATGCAAGTAGTCGAAATAGGTTCAGAGGTTTCAGGGAAGAGATGAAACCTCTTGCATGCTTCTATCAGCAACAGAAACCCATGAGACATTATGATATAAAAATAACAGGCAGAGCATAGTAGAAGCACTCAAAGAAGATAGTGGAAAACACTGATAGGAACAGTAAACATGCTTAAGAAGTTTTTCAGAAGAAACTTAAATAGGGCTTAGTAGAAGGAAAGTAAGGAAACTTAAGAGCTTAGCAGGAAAGTACATTAGGAAAAACATGCTGGAACATAGGATAATAAAAATACAAGAACATAATAGAGAAGCATATGAGAACAGAGTATAGAAAACACAGTAAAAGAACATACTAGGACGAGGTATAGAGGACACATTAGAAGGACATACGTGGTAGAAAAAGATATAAGAACACGGTAGAAAAGCATACAAAACCATAATATAGGAATACATAGTGAGAGAAGCATATAAAAGCATGATACAAGAGCACAGTAGAGATAAATACACATGAGTGACAAAGAAAAATCATAAAAACATTTAAACACTTTTCAGAAAACCTTAGATCAGAAAAGAAAGGTTTTTGAAAGTGATTTTGAAAGAAAATTTGAGAGAATCGTTTGAAAACTTCAAATAATACACAAACACACAACAGATTTAAGAAATCGGAGAAAACCTCGAAGGTTAGGGTTTCAGAAGAACCCTAGAGACGAGAAATTCTTTGAAAAGGTCACCGATCAGAGTCGGAGAAGTAAGAACTAGGTTCAAACAACCTTCATACATCGGAGCGAGGCCGGCGATGAACATGAGACCTCGAATCCACAAAAGTCTGAGCACAAACCTTCAAGGTCTGGCCTCGAATCTTCAAGTATCAAACATATATGAGCAATATGAGATGTGTATAGGACCTCATGGGCTAAGAAGCCATCGATTCCGGCGAGTTTCACGGTGGAAGATGGTGAGAGGCAGTTAAGGTTAGAGAAGGTTCGAGAGGGGAGGGTTTCAAGGGCGGCGGGTGAATGAAAAATGGTTTAGGGTTGGTGGATTTGGAAAATTAAAAAGGCAAGGTAGAATCATGGCCATTGATTATTTTGATCAACACCCTAGATCAAAAGGGGAGCCGGGCGGGTAAAATAAATGGGTCAGGGGTCGGGTAATTTAGAAATACTGCCGGGTAATTTTGAATTTTGAAAATGGGTTAAATGGGGTGGTCAATTTGGGCTAAAAATTGAAATAAATAGGTCTAGATTTTAAATAGCCAATTTTTCCATTTTTATTAAAAATAGTTCAATGATTTCTGAAAATAAATTTAAGTTTCTAATTTAATTAGAAATATATAAGTATTAGATTAAAAATATTGGAATGAAATTTGTAATTATCAACGCAATTAATTCTTAAAATAGGCTAATATTGCAATTATATGTAATTTAACTTTAAAAATACAAAATAAATTTGTAAAAATGTGCAAAAATTATCTTAGTTATATTTTGTGATAAATATAAGAATAAAATAAATTTATCACCCAAATAATAATTTGAGGAATAATTATTGGTTTTTTCATAGCTAATATAGGATAATAAGTTGATTTAAAAATCTTATAAAAAATTAGGAAAAATACAAAAACATTTTGATACACTTATATATATGTACGTAGGCTATTTTGAAAGCATTTTGCATAAAAAATATACAGGAAAAAATTGGATATCAACAGCTGCCCCTCTTTACCCTGGAAGGATCAAAGAGTTGTCGAGTAAAGATATGATGGCCAATTTGACTGAAAAAGATGGTTTGCAGAATTTGACTGTGCTCTAGTTCTTGAGATGCCTACATTTCCCTGGTCTTACGTGAATTAGGCCATATGTAGTTTAGGATCCGTCGGCAGAGTATGCTGATTGAGGTTTTCCAAGAACGGACGTAACGTTTAGGATGGGATGGATGGTTAAAGTCTAATAGGGATGTGGGAACTGGAGCAGGATTGGTCCTTCTATGACGATCGCTACTAGACGGTTTACCTGTAAATAAGCAATACAGGCGTATATTGTGCGAGAATTTAAACATGATGCAAGTTCCCGTTGGACCATGAATGTTGTCTTTGTACGGTTAGGATGATATCCTTAGACCATGATGTCCTAGGCCATGAAGTGTAAAATAAAGGATTCGAAAGCCATGAAATGATGCTCTTGGGCTATGAGGATGATACCTTTGAATAATGATATGCAAGAGATAAAATAGGTCTTCAGGTCATGGCATGGCGTTCTCGAGCTAAGAAGATGGTGCCTCCGTACAATGATGCCTTTGAATAGTTTGGCGATCTTCCAGCCCATCTGATGCACAAGGTGGCGATCTTTCAGCCAATGCAAAATGTAAATAAGGTGGTGATATTTCAACCATGCAAGAAGTAAATGAAGTGGCGATCATTCAGCTGATGCAAGACGTGAATGAAGTGTCGATCTTTCAACCGATGGAAGATCTAAATAAAGTGGAGATATTTCACCCATGCAAGACGTAAATAAAGTGGCGATATTTCAGCCATGCAAAAAGTAAATAAAGTGGCTATCTTTCAGCCAATGCAGGATGTAAACAAAGGCGGTGATATTTTAGCCAGGCAAGACGTAAATGAAGTAGCGATCTTTCAACCGATGGAAGATGTAAATAAAGTGGAAATATTTCAGCCATGCAAGAAGTAATTAATGTGGTGATATTTCAGCCATGCAGGTGGAGACAGTGCTTAGTTTCAGAAGGCAGAATGGTAGCCTTATACAATACATAATGCAGGTGGACACAATGCTTAGTATCAGAAGGCAGAATGGTAGCCTTATGCGATGCAGAAAATACAGATAGAGGTAGAGCTTAACCTCAAAAGGCAGAATGGTAGCCTTATGCAATGCAAGAATGCAGATGGAGGTAGAGCTTAACCTCGGAAGGCAAACTGGTAGCCTTATGCAATGCAGAATGCAGGTGGAGGTAGAGCTTAACCTCGGAAGGCAGAATGGTAGTCTTATGTAACGCAAGAATGCAGGTGGAGATAGTGATTAGTCTTGGAAGGCAGAATGGTATCCTTATGCAATGAGAGAATGCAAGTGGAGACAGTGTTTAGTCTCAGAAGGCAGAATTGTAGCCTTATGCAAGAGATAAAAAACGAGTAGTAATAAAATTTCTTAGCTGATAGTTGATAGGTGATTGTGATATTGTGGCTGTTGGGGATATTGTGTGCGGATAGCAACTGCGAATAATTGTGACGGTTCTGAGAGTTGCATTCCTGAACAATACATATCATAGGATTTCGCGACTTGATTGCCTGCATCCAAAGAAAAATCGTAAGTTCTATAAAGGGGAAAGGTTAGTTCGCGTCCCTGCTAACTTTGTTTGACCGGATTGCCAAGTTCTGATGATATGGTATGTATAATTGGGGTAGCATTTCTAAACAGAGCAGATATGCATGAGTTTGTAAAGAAAAACATGACAATAGTATATATTTTAGAAATAGTTTTTGGAAGAACCGATGACTGTGACGTGGTTCAAGACATTGCAACCTCTCTCGCTTTTAAATTTTGAGGATCCTCCTCAAAATTCTGCCCCAGTTTACTGGATTGCCTCTTCAGACGGTTGCTTGTGATGATCAGCTGGAATTATTTTTGAATTTCGAAGGTTCTCCTCAAAATTCTGCCCCAGTTTCCAATTGCAGAGGAAAATGAAAAATTTATTAAATTGTAACCGAACCCATATAGCTACCTACATATACCCTCTTAAATGGGAATTAGGTTAGACGTAGTCCAAATTACATCATATATGAAAGCATAAAGATTACACATAGTATCGCTTGACTACATCTGAATTGATAGGCTTTGGCCAAACTTCTCTATCCATTTCTGCAAGTATGAGGACTCCTCCTATCAGAACCCGATAAACCATGTATGGACCTTTCAAATTGGGAGAGAATTTCTCTTTGGCTTCATCTTGATGCGGGTAAATTTTCTTTAAAACTAGCTGCCCCGATGTGAACTGTCTTGGTTTGACTCTCTTGTTGAAGCCTCTGGACATTCTGTTATGATAAAGATAACTGTGGCAAATTGCGTTAAATATCTTTCCATCTATAAAAGCTAGTTGCTCGTAATGACTATTTACCCACTCTGCATCGTCGAGCTCAGCTTCTTGCATGATTTGCAAGGAAGGGATTTCTACTTCGGTGGGAATGACGACTTTTGTACCATAAACCAGTATATAGGGAGTTGCCCCTATGTTGACTGTGGTGCGGTACACCAATAAAGAAAATGATAGTTTCTCGTGCCACGGTTTTTGATTTTCTATCATCTTCCTCAATATCTTCTTGATGTTTTTGTTGGCGGCTTCTACGGCTCCGTTCATCTGAGGCCTGTAGGCTATAGAATTCTTGTGTTTGATCTTGAAGGTTTCACACATAGCCTTTATCAAGTCACCATTGAGGTTGGAACCTTTGTCAGTGATGATTGATTCAGGAATCCCAAGTTGACAAACGATACGGTCGCGGAAAAGTCTGCCACTACTTTCTTAGTTACTGCTCTGTGAGATGCTGCTTCAACCCATTTGGTAAAATAGTCATTGCTACTAGGATGAACCTATGCCCGTTGGAAGCGGCCGCTTCGATTGGTCCAATAAATTCCATTCCCCAAGTGGCAAACAACCACGGCGTGCTTGTTGTATTAAGCTCATTCAAGGAGTGCCTTTATCATGTTTGCATGTACCTGAAAACTGTGGCATTTCCGGACGTACTGGATGCAATTCATTTCCATAGTCATCCAAAAATAACCAGCCCAGAGTATCTTTTTGGCTCCATTTATATGTGGACCGCAGGTCCCGGCATGAATTTACTCTAGCAGTTTAGATGCGATCTTTGCGTCGACACACCTTAATAATCCCAAATAGGGAGTCCTCCTATATAGGATTCCTCCGTTTCCAAAGAAATTATTGGCCAACCTTCGAAGTGTGCGCTTTTGAGTAGCGTTTACAAGCTCTGGGTATTCGCTTTTTACCAGATATTCCTTGATGTCATGAAACCAAGGCTTTCCATCTGCTTCTTCTTCGACATGAGCACAGTAAGATGGCTTATTATGGATTTTCACTGGAATGGGATCAATGAAGTTTGTATCTGGATGTTGTATCATAGATGATAGGGTAGCCAATGCATCGACAAACTCATTTTGGATTCTGGGAACATGCTGGAACTGTGTCTTTGGGAACCTCTTTCTTAACTCCTGCATATGGTGCAGATAAGGGAGTATCTTGGAGTTCTTGGTTGCCGATTCTTCTCGGACCTGATGTATAAGAAAGTATGAATCCCAAATTACTAGCACTTCTTGGATGTTCATGTCAATGGCCATCTTAAGCTCTAAGATGCAGGCCTCGTACTCAGCCATGTTGTTGGTGCAAGGAAACTTGTGGCAGATACCGGATAATGCTGACAGATTTCTGTTACTAGGACCGCTCCTATGTCGGTTATGTTGGGTAAGGTCTTGAAATTATCCCAAGGGGAAGGTGTTAGACACCCCTCTGGATCCACTAATGTGGTTCTCAGTCAAGTTATTGTTGTGACTTAAAGTATAAATAACACATAGGCAAGTACGACTTCAAATAACATGGATTTTTCACATAAAGGATAGAAATAAACAAAGTTGGAAAGCATGGGAGAGAGTTGATCTAGAAGAAACAATTTAGAAGATTTAAAGAAACAAAGAGCAAAGGGAAGGAGCTCCTAGGTTTTATCAATAATATGGATCACGTCAATGCAATACCCCATAATCACTTATAAGAGAGGGACTACATATGGTATTAATACACCGGTCATCATATCCATATCTACCCTTTCCATCCTGTTAAGGTACAAAATGGTCTCGTTTACATATTGCATATTATTATCCGCCCTATTCCTAGGTGCTTGGGACTACTAATTCTAAAAGAGGGAGGAGAGGTTGGGCTTATTTGTAGTTTCAAAGGGAAAAATACTAAGGCGACAAGAAAGAACACGTATAAAAAGTTGGGGGAAACATATAAGCAAACGAAAGGCTCAAACAGACCTTCTTTAGGCAAAGAAAGAGCAAAGAGTTAGCATGACCTGCATGTACTGTTTAAGGGCTGATTTAATACTGAACGTGGAAGAACTTAAAGGTTGGGGCAGACTGATTTACTACATAATTTAGATAAGAAGCCTTAATCAGGCCTTCTTGCTGGTTGTAGTGAAGAAAATCTAATTCAGTTTACAAGTTTATCTTAAGGTTTGCCAAAGTGTTAGACGAAAACCTATAGATATGATATCTACTGATTTCAGAAACAAAGAGGGAAACTGATTGCAGATTGGTGTAGGAAAAACGAAATTTGCCAGTTCAAAGTGGGTTTTAGCAGAAGAACACAAGTTCTTTAATTTGTATTACTACTTATAGTTTAAATTTACCAACGAGTTAGGCGATTCAGATTTGATTAAGACCCCTATAGGCATGCTTTCTATATTTTTTCTAACTTAAAACATAGTTATAGACATATAAGAGTACAAAATTCAACAACATGATATCTAAGCGTTGCGTGATATCTGATTACAATTTTTGTTTATTAGAACCTAAAGACAAATTTGCGTAATGAAAAGCGAGTATGCAAGAATCAGAAAGGACCTACAAGCATATTTTCTACGTGCGTGTGCAAAAGCAATAGACATAATATCTACATGAAATTGCATGATCCCTATAGCTATGGCATCTAAGTGAGAATGTAGAAATGCCTATAGGCATAGTAGCTACAGAAAATGGAGAAATCTTATAGGCATGGTAACTACATGCAAAAGCAGGAATCCTATAGGCATGGTAACTATATGAAAAATAGTAAAATTAGAGATTCCTATGGGCAAGTTTTCTACCCTTTTACATGCATGGTTACCCTCCCTTTTCACTAGCCATCCCCAAAAGTTTTATTACAAGTTATTAAAGTCCAAAGAAAAGAAGATACATTAGAAATTTAAAATTACAACCATGGAGGGCCTGATTCAGACTTCCTGTCTGATTTATGAAGTAAACCAACTCTAAAAATCATATTTTAAAGCCTTTCTCTCATCTGGGTGTGTCAAAGTTCCCTAAGAGTTTCATAAAAACTCCGTTGAAGTGCTTACACCCAAATGTATTACCATATTAAGCCATAATGCAGTGTAGAAGGGCTAGCCCTCAAGTGTCCAAGTTCAGAGGGAACTCAAGGTCCCAAGGCAAGGCTCACAAGAAGAGGGGATGGGGCAAAACTTAGGAACTAAGAGAAAGTGCAAGTGTAGAATTCTGAAAGGAAAAAAAAGGGAGGGAAAAAGTACGCATAGGGATATAGGGAATGGGAAGTTTGCAAGATCACAAAGAAAAAGAGCAGGCTACTGGAAGATGAAAAAACCACGACCTACTACTCAGTAGGATTTTCCCAAACTTCCACTAAAATCACTAAGCCAAAACGGCATTTACAAAACTCTTGTAAACCTAAGGATTAAACTCTAATCACTGTGTAGCACACAACCTCAACTGCTGCGACTCCTTCAAGTTAACTCTAACTTGAATACTCAAAGTACCTAATATAAATGCTTCTATGAAAGCTGAAAGGTACAACTTTAAACCACCTACTACAATTGAACTAGAATAAAATAAATACACAATGAAATTGGTTCTGCTATCTTGTCCAAGTAGGTTCAGGAATGTACACTCAAATCTCACATAAATTGCTTGCAAAAATGCCTCGCCTTTTGCTCTCAATTTAGTTTCACATATGCGTTTGTGCAATGCGAGTAAAAGGGAACAATCACGTTTATTTCATGAATTAGTAATTAGAGTTTCATTGAGACTCAATTTCTAATCTTCTATCGAAGTTGAGTCATTGAACAACACAAACCCAAACCTATCATTTATCCTGATTGTGTCCTCTTCTCATCAGGAGACTTTCTCTCCTTATCCAATATGAAAACTTTTCGATCAGTTCAGAAGATATTGTTGCTTTATCACTGAGACTTATCTCCTTCACGTGTATTTCACATGTATCGGTTGATAACACTGTGCCTCACGTGATGGACCTGGTCTATGAATGAATTCATTTGTCATTCTTCAAAACCTTTACATGTTCTTAGGCCAACAAATTCCCCGTTTTATATGATGACAAACTTTATGCTTTCACTAATCAGAGAACCTGTAAGAACTCAACTTAACCATTAACACTTAACTTAGAAAACTTTACTTATCATTAAGGACCAGGTTTATTAGGTTATAAACATCACTTAATTTAGAATAATGTGTAAAATCACAATATCTCTTCCCCCTTCTGGCATCATCGAAAAGTTGCATACATTGTGAACCCTGGAATTTAATAAGTACTCATGGCCACTGGGGCAACTGCAAGTGAAAACATTGTGCAATTATCAATAATCCACAAACATAATTAATCCATTAAGAACAGAACCATGAGTGAACAAGAGAAAACATCAGTTTGTCATCGATAGAGATATGCCTTCACAAACAGACCATAAAAAGAAAGAAAAAATTCCAAAATATGAGCACAAAAAAAACAGAAACATCCCTAATTTGGGTCACTGGGGGGTTACTAGACTGGTTCAAAAGACAAGTGCTGGGAGACCTAGGGCTTGGAGGAACTAGAGAGTTGAGATTGGAGAAGGTTTAGCATATTATGAAGCATTCCATCACATTTATTCTTATTTTTGCTAGCTCAGTTCTTAGGTCATCTCTTTCAGTTTCCAATTCAGCAACATGTGCCTTGAGCCTAGAAATTTCATCATCCTTAGTTCCACACTCCTAATCCAAAGCCCTAACCTTACACTTAATTGGTGTCTGCAAAGATGACCAGGTTCAACTGGATAGCATTGACTGGATAGTCACAAGCTAGCAGAGTCTTAACAACAAAATGTTCTTTTCTTGATGCTATTTCCCATTTCTTCAAAGGTAAGTTTAGCATGTTCGACACAGTAGTCAGTATGAACCCATATGGAGTAGCATGTGCCTTAGAGACATTGATGACCATGCCTAGTAATTTGACAATGAATGTAGGCCAGTTGATTTGCATTCCTCTCTCCAAGCACTCCATGAGAACCAGATCCATGTAATATGCAGTGTGTCTTCTCTCCTATCTGGGCAAGAGGTACTTGTTGAAAAATTCAAACAAGACCTTGTGCTGAGGTCTCATTTCACTCTTCTGCACAAATCTGGCTTCAGACACATCTTTAGAATCAGAAAACCTTCTAGTGATTTCAACAGTAGTGGGAAGAGAAACCCAAACATAGCCACCTTTTCCTTGTATAATCATAATACCCTTAAGTGGGGATGTCCAGAAATCTCACCCAGTTTGAGTGCATCAAACTCCCCTTTCACTCCTTTCACCAGACTAGTGACTACTCCATCCTTCATAGCAGCATTGGCCATAAATTTAATCAGCTAATTCCTGGTCAGCCTCCCGTCCATTTCAAGGACCATGTCCTTCCAACCTTTTGCAGCTAAAGCATCCAATAGTCTCATCATTCCTGGTTCACCCAGGTCCTTCAACAATCTTCCTTTTTGAATTTTCTTCTGCCAAAGATGGCAAACTTATCCTGCTCCTTCTCAGATTCCTCTTCTTCTTCTCCACTCCACTCTTAACCTTCTTCAATAATTTTCTTTTGCTTGCCTTTCATATTATATCTTGTCCTTTTGGCTAGTGGGGATTCATCCGACGTAGGTACAAAAGGAGACTTCTTGGTAGAAGTCTTGGACTTTTTAGGTTTTGGTGTAGAAACCTCCACTGTTGTTCCCCTTTCTTGATGGACCAGTTCCATCTCCTCTTCTTCTTCAACCTCGGAGGACTTTGCAAACTTTTTCTTTCCCTTCTCCATTTTCTTCTTCTTGATTTCTTCCAGTGCTTTTTGTAGGTCAGCTTCACTTTGCCTTACCCTGCTTCTTGTAGCCCTTCCCCTAGGTACTGAAAAGGCAGTAGATTTTGGGGATAAAGTCTTTCTTTTCTTGGATGGCTTAGGAACAGTTTGGGCCTTTTGTGAGGTAGATTTGCATTTCTTTAGATCATAACTCTCCCTAACCTTTTTCAAAATATCAGCCAGAGTTTCCTTAGCAGATGAACCAGGATCATCTCTTTGTTCTTTTAGACGAACCAACCATTGAGTTGATTCCCCGAATACACTTCCCCACGACTTTGTGCCACTTTTTTCTTCAACCCCACATATAGTAAGAACTTTTCCTTTTCCTCTTTCTTTCCTACTCCTACTCGATTCAGCCACCTTAACATCTCTAATAGGTCCAACTAGAAGAAACCTATTTTCTAAATTTTCAACCACAAAAGAACTTACCTCAATAGGGGTTTCTTGAATTTTCTCAATGTTTGAAGACCCATGTTCTTCACCATCACTGGCATATATAAAAGATTTTGACTCAGAAATGGAGTCAGATTCTTGTGCTAGGCTTTCTTTCCTTTGGATAGCTTTCAATCTCTTATTTAAAACCTTTCTCAAAGCTCCAGATGCTACAATTTTTCTACCCAACATTTTCTGCCTTCGAAACCTTGGTTTTGGGGACTCACTGGGAGGAGTAGATGAGGATGTATTTGACGGGGTTGGTGGTGGGGGAGTACCAGGATTATCTTGAGGGTTAGACATGGTTCTTCATTGCTTGAGAAGCTTTGGGAATTTTTGAAGAAGAGAATTTTGAGAATTCTGGAGAGGAGAAGAGATTTTAGAACTAGATGAAATTTTTGACGGTTATTGCATAATGAAGAAGTTTAGAGATGTCGTGTGTATTTAAAAGCAATTAGACGTTTACCCAGTGACGACGATTTTTCATAGGTCAAAGAGAAGTCTAATAAACCTGTAATTCCAGTCCTTTAATGATTTATTTGGCTTCCCAAGATTTTAGGCAAAAATCACCGTTTTAGAGTTCTAAATGGACAAAACTGGTTCAATGCCTCAACGGATAAAATATTCTAGGAATTTGGCAATGAATAGACTTTTGCTCATGTTTGAATTGTTAATCTTTCTAATTATGCAAAGTATTAAAAACATACCTATATTTTCGCATGAACACATACTGATGAACCAGGTTCTTCATATAGAACTCTCTTGAACATGCCTCAAATGTCATAATAGAAGAATTTTGTAAGAGATTAGTGAATCATATTTACAGAAGTCATAGGAGTATACTAACTAAAGTATGAAGCTGAGTAAGAATTATCTAGTTATCTACACAAAGAATAGAACTCCTAACCAATTTTTTTTTTGATTTTTTGTTTTTTTTCATTGTGCATTCTAAACTGGACCTATTAGGTGATCTTAATCATCCCTAATTCCAACATGTTACTCTCAAAGTGTTCTCTACTCAGTGCTTTAGTGAAAATATCAGCAATTTGCTTATCAGTAGCACAGAATTCTATGGAGATCAGTCCTTTCTCCTAGTTATCTCTTAGAAGTGGTGTCTAGCATCTATGTGCTTAGTCCCCGTATGATGAACATGGTTCTTTGTCATACTTATAGCACTAGTGTTATCACAAAATATTAGAATACAACCAACTTCAATACAAAAATCTACCAGCTGCTATTTGATCCAAGCTATTTAGACAACACGATGCAGTAGCAACATACTCAGCTTCAACATTAGATAAGGTCACTGAGTTTTGGTCTTTGGTATCTCGTGACAAAAGACATGAACAAAAGAAGTGTTCCATACCTGAGGTGCTCTTCCTATCCACTAGAAAACCTGCATAATCAGCATCATCATATCCTACTAGATCAAAATTTCTACCTTTGGGATACCAAAGACACATATCAATGGTGCCTTTTAAGTATCTTACTATCCTTTTTACAGCAGTCGGATGAGACTCTTTAGGATTTGCCTGAAAGCGAGCACAAAGTCCTACACTTAAAATAATGTCAGGTCTACTCAGTAAGATACAGAAGTGAACCAATCATACCCCAATACAACTTTTCATCAACAGATGAACCAGGTTCATCAACATCTAATTTAGTAGCACTTTCAATGGGTGTGTCTATTTCCTTTTATTCTTCCATTTTAAACCTTTTGATTAGTTCCTTTGCATGTTTCTGCTGGCTGATCATGGTTCCATTCGGACTTTGTTTGATTTGTAAGCCTAAGAAGAAGTTAAGCTCACCCATCATGCTCATTTCAAACTCACTCCCCATTAATCTTGCAAAGTCCTTACTTAGCTTATCAGTAGTGGCCCCAAAGATTATGTCATCAACATATATTTGTATAACAAGGAGATCCTTACCTTTTTCCATTAAGAATAAGGTACTACAAATTTTACCTCTCTTGTAACCATGCTCTTGGAGCCTTCTTGAGTCCATAGAGGGCCTTGTCTAACTTGTACACATGCTCCGGATATTCCTTACTCTCAAACCCTGGTGGTTGTTTCACAAATACTTCCTCTTTCAGGTAGACATTTAGGAAGGCACTTTTGACATCCATCTGATGCAGAGTGAATTCCATGTGTGCTGTAAAAGCTAGAAAGAGTCTGATTGCCTCTAGTCTTGCAACAGGAGCAAAAGTATCATCATAGTCTATGCCCTGCTCTTGGTTGTAACCTTGGACCACCAGTCTTGCCTTGTTTCTTATAACTGTTCCATCTTCATCGAGTTTGTTTCTGAAGACCCATTTTGTACCAATGACTGATCTGTCCTTGGGTGTTGGAACTAGATGCCAATCTTGACTTCTTTCAAACTGATTGAGTTCATCTTGCATAGCAATCACCCAACCTTCATCCTACAAAGCCTCAACAATATTTTTAGGTTCAATAAGAGACACAAAGGCATCAAAAGCACACATATTCTTTAACTATGATCTAGTTTTAACTCCAGATGTTGGATCAGTGATAATGTTCTTAATGGGATGAGAACTTTGATACTTGTGAGGTTTCACAACCGACTAGTTTCTGCTAGATGTTTCTCCCATTTTCTGTTGCTGAGGAACAGGGTCGTGAACAGGTTCCTTCAAGGAATTTATTTCAATTCCCCTTTTATTAGTTCCCCCCTGTCAGGGTGCCCTGGATGGAAGAACATGTTCTTTTTGTTGGTGCTACTTTGACTTGAGCTGAGGCTTCAGTTAAATCCTTTACAAATCAAATGGCTTCATCTTCAGGTTCCTGTCTCTCAGAAAGAATGTTAGTTTCATCAAATACTACATGTACACATTCGTATACACAGAGCTATTTTATTAAACATTTTATATGCTTTGCTATGTTAAGAATATCCCAAGAATACTCCATCATCACATCTGGGATCAAACCTACCTAGGGAGTCCTTTCCATTATTGTGCACATAACACTTGCAACCAAATACCATAATATGGGATATGTTTGGTTTTCTCCCTTTAAGTAACTCATAGGGAGTTTTCTCTATGTTATGAATATCCCAAGAATACTCCATCATCACTTCTGGGATCAAACCTACCTAGGGAGTCCTTTCCATTATTGTGCACATAACACTTGCAACCAAATACCATAATATGGGATATGTTTGGTTTTCTCCCTTTAAGTAACTCATAGGGAGTTTTCTCTACTAGAGGTCTAGTCATGTATCTACTGATTATGTAACATGCAGTGTTTACAGTCTCTGCCCAGAAGCTGTGGGGCAATTTACTAGAAAGCAGCATGGTTCTAGCCATGTCCCCAAGAATCCTATTCTTCCTTTCAACTACACCAATTTGTTGAGGAGTCCTAGGGGTAGAGAAAGTGTGATCTATACCATTTTCATCACAGAATTCAGCAAACTTGGAATTTTCAAATTCAGTTCCATGCTCAGACCTAATGGATCAAGTTGATTTGCTAATTGTTTCTGAGTTTTTCTAACAAATGCAGTAAACATGTCAAATGCTTTGTCTTTGGAAGATAGAAATAGAACCCAGGTAAATCTAGAGTAATCATCAACAAGCACCATTACGTATTTCTTTCTACCTCTGCTCATGGTTATCATTGGACCATATAGATCCATATGGACCAGCTCCAACGACTTGGTTGTACTTACCATTTTCTTGCTTTCAAAGGATGATCTTACCTGCTTCCCCCTTGCACAAGCACACAAACTTTGTCTTCCTTGAACTTGATATTAGTTAATCCTATCACCAAGTCCTTAGACACTAATTTTAGCTGATTTAGACTTGCATGACCAAGTCTTACGTGCCATAGGAGGGGATCATTATCTAGCACACTTAGACAAGTTACTTCATATTCTGAGAGAGTGGACAAATCTACAGTGTAAATATTGTTAACTCTCTTTCCCTGCAAAACAATCTTGTTAGTGGTAAGATTAATCACAAAGCATTTAGTAGAGGTGAGTGCTACAATGTTACCTCTATCACACAGTTGTGACACACTGTCAGGCTATATTTCAAGCAAACTATTAAGTAGACATTCTTAATGGAGTGAGAGTCTGTCTTACCTACCTTTCCAACCCCAATAATCTGACCTGTCTTCCCATTCCCAAAGGATACATTGCCTCCTTTTAAGTCCTCAAGCGAAAGGAATTGGCCTTTCTCCTAGTCATATGTTTTGAGCAACCACTATACATATACCATATTTGGCTACTTCCTTTCACTTGGACCTGGAAAAAGAAATCAGGGGTTCGTCTTAGGAACCCAAACAAGTTTGGGTCCCTTTCTATAGGCAAAAGGATGAATCAGATTCCTTCTTGCCCACTTAGGCAGCTTACTTTTCTATTGAACAAAGGCTTTGTTCTTTTGACTGGCCTTTTCTTTAGCAGTACACTCACTCTTGTAATGGCTAATCTTACCATAATGTATGCAGATTTTGTTTTCAGTAAGTGTAAGGTACTAGTTTTTAGGGTCCCACTTTGGTGCTTGAGTCCCATAGCCAAGTCCTCTTTTTTTGCTACTGTGATGCTCTTGTAACCAATAAAGTGCATTAGAAGCCTTGTTCCATTTGTAAGTTCTGTCTAGTTCACGTTTCATCTTTCCTAGATCTTTCTTTTAGGACTTTAATCAATTCATCCTTCTTATACAACTCATCCTTCATTGTTTCTAAGTTTTCTTCTAAAGAGAGGCATGTGTGATCAGCTTTCTTCTTTCCTGCTCCTAGTTTCAGTTTTATGTTTTCATATCTAATTTCTAGGACACTGGTGTCAAGTTCAAGAACCTGGTTCTTCAACTCAGTATTTTCGCCATCAATCTCGTTAGCCCTAGACTCTAGACTTTTACATTTTGCTATTAGTATCACACATTTCCTAGACATATCTTCCTTCTTATTGTTAATTATCTTAGACTCATCAACGAAGTCTAGTAATAGCTCAGCCAACCTTTCCTTAGACAGAAATTTAATCTTGTCTTTGAGATGAAGAATACTTACCTCTTGTTCATCATCTGATTCTCCGATAGCCATAAGAGCCTATTCATCTTTAGCTTCATCCTCTAAGTACTCATATGATGTTTCTCCCCGGGCAGCAACCATATCCTTTGTTGATTCTTTGTTCCTCTTTGGTTGAACCTGTTCCCTCTTCATGTTTCTCCGTTCAATCATTTCTTCTTCCACTCAATTTCCCATTAAGGGAAGTTCTGATCATGTGATTAGTCTTAATACACTTTTAACAACCCTTATTGGTCTTTTTTCAAGAGCCCTTGGTTTGTTGAAGGTTGTACCTCTTGAAGAACCCGTTCCTCTCATCAGGCACCTTTTGAAATCCCTTGTTATCATAGCCATTTCATTATACTCCAGATCTGAAATTTCAACAATTCTAAGAGCCAGACTTCTTTCCTTCTTGGGTATGTCCATCATCATGGTTTGCCATCTCAGTTCATAGGCAGTAAGATTTCCAATTAATTCATCCAGCTTGAGGGTAGCAATATTCTTAGATTCTTGAATAGTAGTAATTTTGCTTTCCCATTAGACTAGTAGAACCCTTGTCAAGATTTTCTCAACCTTGTCTTCTTCAAGAATAGTCCTTCCAGGAGACTTAAGTTCATTTGTTAATGTAGTGAACCTAGTATACATCTCCTGGATAGTTTCTCCTTCCTTCATAGTAAAATTCTCATATTAAGAATACAATAGAGTTCCTCTAGACCTCATCACTTGCGGTGTTCCTTCATGATCCACTTGCAAAGTGTCCCACATTTCCTTAGCAGTGGTACAAATTTGGATCCTGATGTACTTATCTGGACCTAGTCCACACACAAGCCATTTCTTGGCCTTAGCATTTTTCTCCCACTTTTTTAGGTATTCAGCAGTACAGTAAGCTCTTGTCTTTGATACTTCCACTCCTTCCTCATTCTTCTTTGTAGTTGCCAAAGGGCCATCAGTGACTATGTCTCGAAGTTCATAGTCCTCTCCAATGATATGATCTCTCATACTGTTTTTTCACCAAGAATAGTACTGTCCATTGAAGAGTAGAGGCCTAGCAGTGGATTGCCTTTCCTAGTTCCCAAGTGGTGCACTCATGTTGGTCTTTTCCTAAGGTGTTAGCCTCTTCAAGGATAACCTGCTCTGACACCAATTGATGCTCTAGTCGTCAATAACACAAAAGGGGGGAGGGTAATTTGTGTGGTACCTAATTTTCACTCTAGAAGAACATGGTTTTTCTAGGTGTACTTACTACTACTGTTTGCGGAATTAAAAATACATAAAATAAAGAACACAGTGATTTTTACATGGAAAACACCTGGCTCAAAAGGTAAAAAAACCATGACCTACTATCCAATAGGATTTTCCCAAACTTCCACTAAAATCACTGAGCCAAAATAGCATTTACAAAACTCTTGTAAACCTAAGGATTAAACTCTAATCCCTATGTAGCACACAGCTCAACTGTTGTCTAACTTGAATACTCAAAGTACCTAGTACAAACGCTTCTATGAAGGCTGAAAGGTACAACTTTAAACCACCTACTATAATTGAACTAGAATAAAAGAAAGACACAATGAAATGGGTTCTTGTATCTTGTCCAAGTAGCTTCTAGAATGCACACTCAAATCTCACACAAATTGCTTGCAAAATTGCCACACTTTTTTCTCTCAATTTAGTTTCACTTCTGCGATTGTGCAATTCCTATAAAAGAGAACAATCATTGTTATTTAATGAATTAGTAATTAGAGTTTGAATGAGACTTAATTTCTTATCTTCCGTCGAAGTTGATTCCTTGAACTACACAAACTCCAACCCAATCCTTTATTGAGATTGTGTCCTTTTCTCATAAGGAGACTTTCTCTCCTCATCCAATATGAAAACTTTTCGATCTGTTCAGGAGATATTTCTCTTTATCACTGATACTTATCTCCTTCATGTGTATGTCACATGTATCGGTTGATAACACTGTGCCTCACATGATGGACTTGGTCCATGACTGGGTTTATTTTTCATTCTTCAAGGCTGAAAAAGAGCTTAGCAACAAGTTCAGCATTGTATGAAAACAAATATCCAAGCTCAACTCAGATACTCAAACTTATTCTGAAAGGATCAGGGGTTCTAATAAATAAAACCATAGTTCAATCCACTATATGATCAAACTTGGCAGAATCTCCCAAATTCTAGGATTTCCACCTTGTGTCAAGTACAAAGATGAGAAGGCAAGTAGTCGAAACAGGTTCAGAGGTTTCAGGGAAAAATGAAAACCTCTTGCATGCTTCTATCAGCAATAAAAACCCATGAGAAATCACGATATCGAAATAACAAGCAGAGCACAGTAGAAGCACTCAAAGAAAATAGAGGAAAACACTGATAGGAACAATAAACATACTTAAGAATTTTTTCAGAAGAAACTTAAACAGGGCTTAGTAGAAGGAAAGTAAGGAAATTTAAGAACTTAGCAGGAAAGTACAATAGGAAAAACATGTTGGAACATAGGAGAAGAAAAATACAAGAACATAATAGAAAAGCGTATGAGAACATAGTATAGAAAACACAATAAAAGAACATACAAAAGCGGGGTATAGAGGACACAGTAGAAGGACATACGTGGTAGAAGAAAACATAAGAACACTGTAGAAAAGCATATGATACCATAATATAGGAAAACATGGTAAGAGAAGCATATAAGAACATGATACAAGAACATAGTAGAGACAAATACAAGTGAGTGACAAAGAAAAATTATAAAAATATTTAAGAACTTTTCATAAAACCTAAGATCGGAAAAGAAAGGTTTTTGAAAGTGATTTTTAAAGAAAAGTCGAGAGAATCGTTAGAAAACTCCAAGTAATGCACATACAGACAATAGATTTAAGAAATCGGAGAAAACCTCAAAGGTTAGGGTTTCAAAAGAATCCTAGAGATGAGAAGGGCTTTGAAAAGGTCAGCGATCGGAGTCGGAGAAGTCAGAACCAGGCTTAAACAACCTTGATACACTATAGCAAGGCCGGCGATTACCTTGAGACCTTGAATAGGCAAAGGTCTAAGCGCAAACCTTCGAGGTCTAGCCTCGAATGTTCAAGTATCAAGCACATAGGAGAAATCGAAGGTGTGTATAGGACCCACAGAGCCTTAGAAGCCATGGATTTCGGGGAGTTTCACGGTGGAAGATGGTAAGAGGCAGTTAGGGTTACAGAAGGTTCGAGAGTGTTTTAAGAGAGGGGAGGGTTTCAAGGGCGGCAAGTGAATGAGAAATGATTTAGTGTTGGGGGTTTGGGAATTAAAAAGGCTAGGTGGAATCATGGTCGTTGATCATTTTGATCAACGATCCAGACCAAAAAGGGGAGCCGGGCAGGTAAATCAACGGGTCAGGGGTCGAGTAAGTTAGAAATAAGGCTGGTTAATTTTGAATTTTTAAAATGGGTTAATTGGGGTGGTCAATTTGGGCTAAAAATTAAAATAAATAGGGCTAGATTTTAATAGCTACTTTTTCCTTTTTATTTTATAAAAATAGTGCAATGATTTTTGAAAATAAATTAAAGGTGTTAAATTAATTAGTAATATATAAATATTAGACTAAAATTATTGGAGTCAAACTTGTAATTATAAAGGCAATTAATTTTTAAAATAGGCTAATGTTATAATTATATACAATTTTGCCTTAAAAATACTAAATAAATATGTAAAAATATACAAAATTTACCTTAGATATATTTTAGTATAAATATGAAAATAAAATAAATTAATCACCAAATGATAATTTGAGGAATAATTATTGGTTCTTGTATGGCTAACATAGGGCAATAAGTTGATTTAAAAATATTTTAAGAAATTAGAAAAAATACTAAAACATTTGGATACACTTATATATGCATACATAGGCTATTTTGAAAGCATTTTGCATAAAAAATATATAGAGAAAAATTGGTATCAACAGCTGCCCCTCTTTATCGGGGAAGGATGAAAGAGTTGTCGGGTAAAGATATGATGGCCCATTTGGCCGAACGAGATGGTTTGCAGAATTTGACCGTGCTTTGATTCCTGAGCTGTCTACATATCCATGGCCTTATAGGAATCAAGCCATATGTAGTTCAGGATCCGTCGGTGAAGTATGTCGATGGAGGTTTTCCAATAATGGATGCAACATTTAGGTTGTGATGGATGGTTAAAGTCTAATAGGTATGCGGGAACTGGAGTAGGATCGATCCTGCTGAGACAGCCATTTTTAGCCGTTTACCAACAAATAAGCAACAAGCGTATATTATGCAAGAATTTAAACATGATGCAAGTTCCAATTGGACGATAAATGCTGTCTTTGGACGGTTAGGATGACGCCCTTAGACCATGATGTCCTGGGCCATGAAGCATATAAAAAAGGATTTGCAAGTCATGAAATGATGCTCTCGACCTATGAGGATGATGCCTCCGAGCTTTGATGACTTTGAATAATGATATGCAAGAGATAAAAGGGGTCATCAGGCCATGGCATGGCGTTCTCGGGCTCTGAAGATGGTGCCTCCAAACAATGACGCATTTGGACAGTTTGGCGGTCTTTCAGCCTATGCGATGCAGAAGGTGGCAATCTATCAACCAATGCAAAATGTAAATAATGTGGCGATATTTCATCCATGTAAGAAATAAATGAAGTGGCGATATTTCGACCGATGTAGGACATGAATGATGTGGCGATCTTTCAGCCGATGGAAGATATAAATAAAGTGGCGATATTTCAACCATGCAAGAAGTAAATAAAGTGGTGTTTAGCCATGCAAGAAGTGAATAAAGAAGCAATCTTTTAGCCAATGCAGGATGTAAATAAAGGCAGCAATATTTCAGCCATGAAAGACGTAAATGAAGTGGGCGATCTTTCAGCCGATGGAAGATGTAAATAAAGTTGTGATATTTCAGCCATGTAAGAAGTAATTCAAATGGCGATATTTCAGCCAATCATATGGAGACAGTGCTTAGTCTCGGAAAGAAGAATGGTAGTCTTATACAATGCAGAATGTAGGTGGATACAATGCTTAGTCTCAGAAGGCAAAATGGTAGCCTTATGCGATGCAGAAAAAGCAAATGGAGGTAGAGTTTAACCTCGGAAGGCAGAATGGTAGCCTTATACAATTCAAGAATGCAGATGGAGGTAGAGCTTAACCTCGCAAGGCAGAATGGTATCCTTATGCAATACAGAATGCAGGTAGAGGTAGAGCAACCTTGAAAAGAAGAATGGTAGCCTTATGCAATTCAAGAATGTAGGTGGAGACAATGCTTAGTCTCGGAAGGCAGAATCGTAACCTTATGCATGAGATCAAAGGCGATTAGTAATAAAATTTCTCGTTGATTGTGATATTGTGGTTGCTGGGGATACTGTGTGCGGATAGCAACTTCGAATAGTTGTGACGGTTCTAAGAGTTGCATTCCTGATCAATACGTATGATCGGATTTTACGACTTGATTACCTTCATCCAAAGAAAAATCGTGAGTTTTATAAATGGGAAAGGTTAGTTCGCGTCCTGCTAACTTTGCTTGACTAGATTGGCCCTGTTCAATGATATGGTGTGTATCATAGGGTATCGTTGCTAAACATAGTAGACATGCATGAGTTTGTAAAGAAAAATATGATAAGAGTATATATTTAAGAAATAGTTTTTGGAAGAACCAAGGACAGTGACGTAGATTAGGACATTGCTACCTCTCTTTCTTCCGAATTTTGAGGGTCCTCAAAATTCTACCACAGTTTACTGGGTTGCCTCTCCTGACGGTTGCTTGCGATGATCGACTGGAAGTACTTCGCAATTTTTAGGGTCCTCCTCAAAATTCTTCCCCAGTTTCCAAATGCGAGGGGAAATGAAAATTTTATTGCATTGTGATTGAACCTATAAGGATGCCTACATATCACCTCTTAAACGGGAATCAAGTCAGACGTAATTAAAATTATATCATATATGAAAGCATAAAGATTACACATAGTATCACTTGACTGCATCTGAATTGATCGGCTTTGGTCGAACATCCATTTCTGCAAGTATGAGGGCTCTTCCTGTCAGAACTCGATGAACCATGCATGGACCCTGCCAATTGGGAGAGAATTTCCCTTTGGCTTCATCTTGATGCGGGAAAATTTTCTTTAAAACCAGCTGCCCCAGTGTGAACCTTCTTTGTTTGATTCTCTTGTGAGTCTCTGGACATTCTGTTATGATAAAGCTTACCATGGCAAATTGCATTCAATATCTTTCCATGTATAATGGATAGCTACTCGTAATGACTCTTTATCCACTCTGCATCGTCGAGCTCAACTTCTTGTATGATTCTCAAGGAGGGGATTTCTACTTTGGTTGGAATAATGGCTTCTGTACCATAAACCAGCATATAGGAAGTTGCCTTATTGATGTGCGGATTGTGGTGCGATACCCTAATAAAGTAATGATAGTTTCTCGTGCCACTTTTTATGCTTTTCTATCATCTTCCTCAATATCTTGTTGATATATTTTTGGCGACTTTTACGGCTCCGTTCATTTGACGCCTGTAGGCTGTAGAATTCTTGTGTTTGATCTTGAAGGTTATACACATGTACTTTATCAAGTCATGATTGAGGTTGGAACCATTGTCAATGATGATTGATTCCGGAATCCCGAATAGACAAACGATACGGTCGCGGACAAAGTCTGCCACTACTTTCTTAGTCACTGCTCTGTGAGATGCTGCTTTGACCCATTTGGTAAAATAGTCGATTGTTACTAGGATGCCCATTGGAAGTGGCCGGTTTGATTGGTCCAATAACATCCATTCCCTAAGCGGCAAACGGCTACGGTGATCTTGTTGTATTAAGCTCATTCGAGGGTACTTTTATCAGTCTGCATGTACTTGATAGCGGTGGCATTTTATGACGTACTGGATGTAATTCGTTTCCATAGATATCAAAATATAACCAGTCCGTGGTATCTTTTTGGCTAAGACAAAACTGTTCATATGTGGATTGTAGGTCCTGCCATGAATTTCCTCTAGCAATTTAGATGCTTACTTTGTGTCGACACACCTTAATAATTTAAAATCAGTAGTCCTCCTATATAGGATTCCTCTGCTGCTAAAAAAATTGTTGGCCAACCTTCGAAGTGTGCCCTTTTGAGTAGCGTTTGCAAGCTCTGGGCATTCTTCTTTTGCAAGATATTCCTTGATGTCATGAAATCAAGGCTTTCCATCTGCTTCTTCTTCGACATGAGCACAGTAAGCTGGATGATTATGGATTTTCACCGGAATGGGATCAATGAAGTTTGTATCTGGATGTTGTCTCATGGACGATAGGGTAGCCAATGTATCGGCAAACTCATTTTGGATTCTGGGAACATGCTGGAACTGTGTCTTTGGGAACCTCTTTCTTAACTCCTGTACATGGTGCAGATAAGGGAGTATCTTGGACTTCTTGGTTGCCCATTCTTCTCGGACCTGATGTATATGCAAGTATGAATGCCAAATTACTATCAATTCTTGGATGTTCATGTCAATTTCCATCTTGAGCCCTAAGATGCAGGCCTCGTACTCATCCATGTTGTTGGTGCAAGGAAACCGGAGTTCCGCATACACCGGATAATGCTGAGCGTTTCTGATACTAGGACCGCTCCTATGCTGACTCCTTTGAAATTTGCTTCTCCCTTGAAAACCATTCTCCACCCGTCATAGGATTCTGCAATATCTTCGTCTATGAATGATACCTCTTCATCTGGAAAATAAATTTTTAGGGGTTCGTATTCTTCGCCCACAGGGTTTTCAGCAAGGTGATCTTCCAATGCATGTCCCTTGATTGCTTTCTGAGTCATGTAGACAAGGTCAAATTCACTCAACAGGATTTCCACTTGGATAGATTGCCAGTAGGCATGGGCTTCTGAAAGATTTACTTTAAAGGATCTATCCTTGATATGAGATATGTAGTATAGGCACAAAAGTAGTGCCTCAGCTTTTGGGCTACCCAAGTTAGAGCACTACAGGTGCGTTCTAATAGAGAATACCGAGCCTCGTACGGAGTGAACTTCTTGCTGAGGTAGTAAATGGCTTGTTCTTTCTCTCCTGTCTCATCATGCTGCCCGAGGACGCACCCGAAGGAACCATCTAATACTGCGATGTAGAGTAACAAAGGTCTACCTAGCTCAAGCAGGACCAAGATAGGTGGTGTTGACAAGTATTCCTTGATTCTGTCGAAAGCTTTCTGGCATTCATCGATCCACTTGGTGACGACATCCTTGTTCAACATCTTGAAGATCGGCTCGCAGATAACTATGGATTGCTCTATGAACCGGCTGATGTAGTTAAGTCTCCCCAAGAAACTCATTATGTCTTTATTGTTCCTAGGTGGTGGTAATTCTTGAATGGCTTTGATCTTTTATGGATCCAGTTCTATTCCCCGATGACTCACAATAAACCCAAGCAATATTCCAACTAGAACCCCGAATGCACATTTTGCGGGATTCAGTTTCAGGTTGTATCTTCTCAGTCTGTTGAAAAACTTCCTCTGATCTTCCATGTGATCAGTGGCTTTCTTGGATTTAATAATGACATCATCCACATATACTGCAATCTCCTTGTGTATCATATCATGTAAAATGCTACTCATGGACCTCATGTAGGTGGCCCCTACATTCTTTAACCTGAAAGGCATCATTTTGTAACAGTACATCCCCCACGGCGTAATGAAAGTCATTTTCTCAACATCTTCTTCATCCATCCAGATCTGATGATACCTCGTGAAGCAATCTACAAATGATTACAACTCATGCTTGGCACAATTGTCAATCGGGATATGTAAGTTTGGCAAGGGGAAATCGTCCTTTCGACTGGCCCAGTTGAGATCTCGGTAGTTGACACAGACTCTAACCTTCCTGTGTTTTTGTGGCACTGGCACAATGTTGGCTAACCATGTCGGATATTCAACTACCCTGAGAACTTTAGCTTTGACCTGCTTAGTAATTTCTTCCTTGATTTTCAGACTCATATCTGGCTTGAATTTTCTGAGCTTCTATTTTACCGACGGACATGTCGGATCGGTCGGCAGTTTGTGTGCCATAATAGATGTACTTAGACTAGTCATGTCATTGTACGACCAGGCGAATATGTTCTTATATTGTCTTAGAAACTCCGTGTATTCTTCCTTCTCTGATGGTGACGAATGAATGTTGATTCGTGTTTCTTTGAAGTTGGACTTAGGTCTATTCTCAAAATTCTCAACTTCTTTAACAATCTCTTCCAGTATATCATCTTCCTCTGATCTGTGTCTGTTTGTTGCGTTGTCTCGTTATATGTCACAGTCATTGTTTCATCAAAACAAGTAATAGTAATGTTGTATAAGTAAGGTAATGAGAAAAAATAATAAGACTGAGATTTATACGAAACCAAAATGCTTTTGATAAATTCCATGATTGTTTTTGAATATTGGAGATCTTTCTTGCAAAAAGTAAAAAATGCAAAAGAAATGTAAACTACTAAAGTAAAATAGTGCATGATGCTTGTTCAGCCTTGCTACCCCGAAGCTCGCCGAGTTGTGGTGGTTCTAACAGTCTAGTCATGAGGCGTGCCCCTTTACTCATAACCTGTATGGAAGGGTCTTCCTCCCCCCTCCTCCTCGAAAATGACACAACAGTCCGTGTTATTTCCTTCTAGGATTAAATTCCTCATTGTTGCTAGTGCTTCCTTTTCTTCTGACCCGTAGACAACATCGGCCAGCTTGTAAGTTTGCTCCAAATGGAGTATTGGCTGCTCCAAAAGATAGTAAGGACCGCACTGTGGCGACCAACGGTTGAATTCCTCCTAAGTATACTCATATCCCAATCCGAAGGTGGTGCCATGTCTCTTGAGCTTCATGGGCTCTGCGATTCCTTGGAGGTTTTTGCCAAGTCCCTTTCCAGGATCATACCCACTCCAGTTCAATATGTTTTCAATCTAGTTATCCCACCATTCATCTTTATCAATGGTGTTGACTCGCTCGATGTGGTGGTAAGTTTCTCTCCCTATCCTTCTTCTGCCTCTTATTGGGGGGATAGTGTGGCGACTGTATATGGATTGCTACTGTCGCCGTGAATGATCACCTATTGGTGGTTCCACTCAAATTTCACTACCTAATGTAGTGTTGATGCGACAGCCCCAGCAGCATGAATCCATGTTCATCCTAACAATAGATTGGAAGATGCTGGTACGTCTATCAGTTGAAAATCAACATCAAACCAAGTAGTCTCCATTTGCAAACACAAGCTAATTTCCCCAATAGTAGACCTTTGGGATCCATCAAAAGCTATAACGTTGATGGCCCTGTCCTTGATCTTGTGCAGTCCCTTTCCCAATGTTCTGAGTGTTAGCAACTGACAAATGTTGAGACTAGACCCTCCACAAATTAGAATCCTGGTGATAAAATGATCTTTGCACTGGACGATGATGTGCAATGCTTTATTGTGACTCAACCCTTCCGGTGGCATCTCATCTTCATAAAAACTGATCTTGTGACTTTCTAGTACCTGCCCCACTATGTTTTCTTTCTCTCCGCCGGTGATGCTACTCGGTACATATGCCTCACTCAGCACTCTTAACAAACTATTTTTTTGTGCCTCAGAATTTTGCAGCAAAGCAAGGATAGAAATCTGTGACGATATTGTTCAGCTGATCAATGATTGAGTATTCTTTGGCTTGTATCTTTCTCCAAAGATCGTTGGACCCACCTTCTCTGACAGTCGGTCGATTAGAGGCCTGCTTACTTGACTTAGCTAAATGCTCCGGTTTATAAATCTCGCCAGTTCTTTTTATACCCTGTCTTGCAATGGCTTCTCCGAACTTGACCTTCCCATTTCTTCTAGCCACGGCTGTGTAGTACCAAGGTATAGCATTCGAGTGGAATTGTGTTATTTCTGACATTGCCATTTGAATTGGCGTGGTTATCATTTCTTCGAACGGAGCAGACCCCTTAAGCGGTAAAACTACAACTTCAAAGGGTATAGGTGTGTTTGCTGGTGACATAAACTCAACCTCAATCGGCATTGGCAATTTGCAAAAGATAGTATTTCAAACTTGAGTAACATGGACATGTTTACCTCAGCGTCCTCATAAAGCTGAATCTGGACCACAATCAGATTAATAGTGACTACTGGCTTCTTTGGGTCGTCGCCTTCTGTGATCAAACCGATTGATCCCTTGGGGTCCCAGTCATCCTCTATCTTGATCCTGTGCACACCTCCACCCTTGTTGTCTCGTAGAGGGTTATTATGTATATTTGGAGTAGTTTCCTTTGCTACAATGATCTTATTGTCAATCAAAGTCTAAATCTTATCCTTCAGAGAGCGACATTCATCAGTGGTATGTCCTTTCATGTCGGAATGGTATGCACAGGATTTATTTGGATTGACCCACTGAGAAGAGTTTTCTGGAGTTATGGAAGGGATAGGGGTGACATAACCAGCAGCTTTGAGTCTTTCGTTCGGCTATTCAAATGGTCCAACAATGGCGGTATATTGTTTGGGAGGTTTGCAGTCGAAATTTGGTCGAGGTATAGGGATGTTTTGGCATAGGGGAGGTGATTGATAGTGGGATGGTTGTGTGTTGTAGGATTACTAAACATGTGCTGGCTGGGAGTATTTGGGTGAAGTAGGCTGATACATAGGAGGTGGAGATGACTGATAAGTGGGTGGTGGAGTATGATAAGAGGGTGAAGGTGCTTGGTAATTTGGGGTAGGCTGATATGTGATTGGAGGTATTCGGTACATTTGGTATTTGGTATGGATTTGGCCCTCTGTGCAGCCATTATAACGCTTACATTCCTTTTCTAGGACATAGCACCTGACTGTAAAGCCTTATTGGTAGCTTGCAAGGCTTCAAACTTCTTAACCATACCAATCTTGATGCCTTCCTCGACTCTAGCTTGATGATGTCAGAAAATTTGTGATTCTCGATTAACATCAGCCTCTCGTAATATTGTGGATCTTGGGCTCGAACAAAGAATTTGTTCATTTGCTCTTCTTCCAAAGCATGCCTAACCTTTGCAGCTTCTAATCTCCATCGAGTAGCATACTCACGGAAGGTCTCTATGGGTTTCTTTTTCAAGTTTTAGATATAGAACACATCCGGTGCATCCTCCATGTTGAGCTTGAATCTATCCATAAAGTCAGACGCCATGCTTACCTAGTTTGACCACTTTTTCGGATCCTGGAAAATTTACTAAGATAATGCGTCTCCCTTCAAGCTCCTCATGAAAAGCTTCATACGAATTTTCTCATCTCTTCCCACTCCAACATTGGGATGTATGCAAAGACCTTCAAAGATTAGCCCCTCAATTCCCTTACTACCTTCAACGACTTGAATTCTTCTAATCAACTTTTTAAGTTCTTCGGCCAGATTTCCGATGACCAAGTCCTTGTCATTAGACTCGGGTGTGCTTGATATGGGCTGGGTGGAGTGTGGCACACTCTCCACGTAGGTGGGGGTATTGTGTTGGGTGTGGCAGTGGTCATTTGTGGAGTTTTGGGGTTCTAGGATGATTAGTGGGGTGTTATTGGAGGTATGGCAAGTATTGCAGTGGTGGTGAGGAGTGGGATAGTTTTGTTGCTTTGGGATATTTTGTGGAGGTACAGGATTCTGAGTAGTTGGGAAAGTAACATTTGGAGTGATGAGGGAAAATGACAGACTTTCCAAATTCCGGACTTGATCTTTTTCTTCCGGAAACTTCAACAACTTTTGTTCCAATTAGGATGCATATTCCTTGGGAACCAGAACACTGTGAGTGACCTTTACCCGTTCAGTTGAGTTGTTCAAATCTTTCTTTTGCTTTTGTGTCTAACAGGACTGCGAGGAGGAGTAGGTGGAGGGCCCCTGGATTCTCGTAAAATATGATGATGTTTCCAAAATTCACAAACTAACCTTAGGGGAGGGGAATAAATACAAAAGTAAAAACAAAAAAGTAGCAAGCTAGTGAGGCTCATTAGAAAAAATATTGCAATATTTAATTGCGTAGTGCTAAAATATAAATCGTGTCCTAATTTTAGAAACCTCGTTGTGCCTGAGGTAGGCCTAAAGACAAGATGATTTGGAGAACTTAGAATGCTAAATGCCTCATTTCATTGATAAAAAGTAGACGAATCCCAAAAAGACACTAAATAACAAGGAAATAAAAATCACTAATGGCCATTGGCCTTATTACATTTTATAAAGCGGAAATAGAAATTCCTATCTATTTGGTCCCAGAGGGACTTTCCTCAGACTCTACATCATAGGCTCCATCGAACAGCTTCTCTATCTCACTTAGTCACAGCAGCAAGTAGGCTCTGGCTAGGTATCTGCCTTAATTTCCTTCAGTAGTCCAGCAGTCTTCGACCCTCTTCAGAAACTTCTTTTCCAACTCTACTATAACTTGCTCCAAATAGACCAAACGTTTGTTGGCGCTGACGACCATATCCTTCCATTCTTCAATTAGTTTTTTATTGGCTTCCTATATCTCACGGTGCTCGCTTTCGCATTCTCATATTCTTTTGCGCAGATGTTGTACTTGACCTATGCTTCGGCCTTTTCATCTATGATCGGGTTATCTCGAACAAACCCAGGTTGACCCATACCATTATGATTATCCTCCAACCAACCTGAATAATAGGAATCACAACCCGCGTGGTATGTGTCTGGTTCAATGGTGTCCCTTCCCCTGACGATTTTGCAATGCCACATATGTTGAGCCTGGCACATGTAAGGGCTGTCATCATTCTGGAAATCAGCCGGGAAGTGACTCATCTTGTCGACCCTTGGTATGACTTGCTTCCTACCTGCTCGTCTTATAACCGAAGAGGTGCGTATGGTACGTTCCTCTTAAGCCGATTAGTATTAGGAAAGGTGCGTCCCTGGATTGAACAATGAACTTCTCGGTTGGGATCCACTCGAACATCCATTGTACTTGGTCCTCAATCAGATTTTCGAAGACTTCGACCCATCCTTTAGCATTCTCCGGTTGGCGGAACATGTTGGGCATGTAATTCATTCACTTTGGGTGATGGAAAGCGATATGATCATCCCAGTCACTTTGATGGATTTCCTGTCGGTACTCACCCTTTTTAGAGATGTTCTACAAGCCAAAGTTGAAGCAGAAGATTACAACCCTCGAAGTGTGTGGCTCCTTGTTGACACTTTTCCAAGGCTTGGTATATTTCTGCAATGATCATTGGTACGAGACTGAATGGTTGTCCGTCGATTCCCTCAATTAGAGTTTTGGTGACCATAGCTAGCCTATTATGGATCGTTTCTTTCTTCATTGGAAATACTATCATCCCCAAGAAACATAACATGAAGACAAATAACATTTGATGAATATGCCCCAATGATGTAAGGGAAAACTCATCAGGGTAGGTACGGTAAGATTTATTGTGACCGTACCTCTTGTACAAGTAGTCAAAGGGAATGTACGACTCTTTCAAACATGTCAAGTATGGTTCTTCTTTAGACCCATCATTTTGAGAAAACCTCTGCCTTTGTGGTTTTTCGGCATTAATAAACTTGGAGTTTCCCATGGAATACCAGCTAGTCCTCCTCTTTCATCGAGTAAGGGTGTCATCTCAATATCTCCTAAGCGATAGACCTATCACAATCCCAGAATAGAGTAGCAGCTTCTATGACTGTATTGTTAGGTTGGATTTTCAAGAGAGAGGGTAGGCTCCCTAAATATTTCCGAATGAGTGGCTGATCACTAGAGTGAAAATCCTTCCACCATCTTAGCAGTTTGGGGTGGATGTTGGTGACCATGCCGAATTTGGGGACCTCGTGCCTCATGTTTTTGCAAGACAAAGGGTTAGGCCCTTACCCCCACTAGGCTCGACTACTACATATCAATAATTGGCATAGAAGCATTTAGTTCTCCAAATAAATGCACAAAACACAGTAGTGTCTGTTTGGGTTTTGGGGAAACCTAGTGGACTTTGGACGAGGCTGTCTTAAGGAGTCATTATGTGGACAACATAACTAACTTAGCTAGGTTTGACCATGATGCATGCACAATTACACAAAGTAAGATGTCTATGAGGTATTAGATTGGTACCCTTGAGCGGACAACTCAAGAGGGAAAGGCACGGAACCTTCGTCTACACCATTGATCGACAGGTTTTACCGCAAATATGCCTTTGCCAGATTTAGGGGGTGATAATATTGGAAGAGTGCAACCACTCATTATAAGTGTTGCTATGGTATTAAGTTTAGCACGAGTGGAATATGATGTGGAAAATAGGTAGTTGCAATAATTAAAACAAGTTTACACGTATTTGCACGTTCATAATAATAATTACAATAATTTAAAACAGTAATAAAAGGAATGCGGTAAACGAAAGTAGTAATAAAAATAAAGAGAAGAAACAAAAAGACAAGCCAGTTTCGTAGTAGGAGAAGGAATTAAAAGCTTAAAAAGATTAAACAAATAAAGGCAGATAAGAAACGTAAAGCCACAGTAATAGCTAGAAATGCTAAAAGCCTAAAACAAATTCCCAGCAGAGTCACCATGCTGTCGCTCCCTTTTTTTCTCGCGAAATCCAGTTTTTGACATTTTGAAGGACAACTAGTTCTCTTTTAGGAATTGGGTTTAGAAGAATTAAAGAGTCGCCACCTAATGATTATAGTGCATTAGGATACTAAGGAGGGTGCAATTTGGATAACCAGAGATTGGATAACGGCTTGAAATTTTGCCAAATGGAAGGTGATAGGCACCTCTCATGATCCACTAGTGTGGTTCCCGGCCAAGCTATTGTTGTGACTTAAAGTACAAATAACACATAGGCTAGTAAGACTTCAAATAAGAGGGGATTTTTCACATAAAGGTTAGAAACAAAAAAAAGTTGGAAAGAATGGGAGAGAGTTGATTTAGAATAAATATTTTGAAAGATAAAAAGAAACAAAGAGAAAAAGGAAGGGGGTCCTAGGTTTTATTAATAATATGGATCACGTCAATACAATACCTGGTAATCACTACTTAGAGAGGGGCTACACGTGGTATTAATGCACCGGTCATCATATTCGTATTTACCATTTCCCATCCCGTTAAGGTATTAAAGCGCAGAATGGTCTCGTTTACTTATTGCATGCTATTACCCACCCCATTCCTATCAGCCTCGGAGGTGCTTGGACTACTAATCCTAAAAGAGGGACGAGAGGTTGGGCTTATTTGTAGTTCCAAAGGTAAAAATACTAAGGCGACAAGCAAGAACACATATAACAAGTTGGGAGAAACATATAAACAAACAAAAGGTTCAAACAGACCTCCTTTAAGCAAAGAAAGAGCAAAGAGTTAGCATGACTTGCATGTAATTTTTAACGTATGATTTAATACTAAACGTGAAGGTTGGAGCAGACTGGTTTACTACATAATTTAGATAAGAAGCCTCAACAAGCATGTCTGTTGGTTGTAGTGAATAAAATCTAATTCAGTTTACAAGTTTATCTTAAGGCTTGACTAAGTGTTAGACGGAAACCTATAGGCATGATATCTACTGATTTCAGAAACATAGACGGAAAGTTCGAGTCTCCCCAAGAGCAAGGTGGGAAGTTCTTGGAGGGAAGGATGCCGGAGGTCTATTTGGAAACAACCTCTCTACCCCAGGGTAGGGGTACGGTCTGCGTACATACTACCCTCCCCAGACCCCACTAAGTGGGATTATACTGGGTTGCTGTTGTTGTTGGTTTAGGAAAAAAGAAAGTTGCTAGTTTAAAGCGGGTTTTAGCATAAGAACACAAGTTTTATAATTAGTATTACTACTAATAGTTTAAACTTACCAATGAGTGAGGCGATTCAGATTTGATTAGAGCCCCTATATGCATGCTTTTGATGTGTTTTCCAACTTAAAACATAGTTATAGACATATAAGAGTACAGAAATTCCACAACATGATATCCAAGCATTGCGTGATATCTGATTACATTATTTTGGTTATTTTATGACCTATAGACAAGTTTGCCTAGTGAAAAACGGTTATGCAAGAATCAGAAAGGACCTACAGGCATATTTTCTACGTGCGTATGCAGAAGCTATAGACATAATATCTACATGAAAGTGTAGGATCTCTATAGTCATGTAATCTAAGTGAGAACACAGAAATACCTATAGGCATGGTAGCAATGGAAAATGCAGAAATCTTATAGGCATGGTAACTACATGAAAGTGCAGGAATCCTATAGGCTTGGTAACAATATGAAAAATACTAAAATTAGAGATTCCTATGGGCAAGGTATCTACCGTTTTTACATGCATGGTTATCCCTCCCTTTTCACTAGCCATCCCGAAAAGTTTTACTACAAGTTCATACAGTCCAAAGAAAAGAAGATATATCAGAAGTTGAAAATTACAACCAAGGAGGGCCTAATTCATACTTCTTGTCTGATATTTGAAGTAAACCAACATAAACATCATATTTCAAAGCGATTCTCTCATCTGGGTGTGTCAAAGTTCCCTAAGAGTTTCATAAGAACTCCGGGCAGTGATTACACCTAAAGATATTACCATATTAAACCATAATGCAGTATTGAAGGGCCAGCCCTCAGGTGTCCAAGTTTATAGGGAACTCAAGGTCCCAAGGCAAGGCTCACAAGAAGACGGGGGCAGAACTTAGGAGCTAAGAGAGAGTGCAAGTGCAAAATTCTGAAAGGAAAAAAAGGGAGGGAAACAGTAAACATAGGGATACAGGGAATGGGAAGTTTGCAATATCACAAAGAAAAAGAGCAGGCTAATGGGCATACTCAGCAATGGGATATGCTGGCAGAACCTCTAGCCTGTTTAGAGGTTAAGGCCCTATTGGTTCAAAACTCAGTTCATAGAAAATAATTCATCTTGACATGCCCTAAGTCACCACTCATAAACACATAACGGTAATGGTATAGGGAGCCAAAGTTCAGAATAGAAACAGGCAGCAGCGTATAAGCATTCTAAGCTAAATGTCAAAATCTACAGAAACAATAAGGTAGACATGGATACAAAAACTCTAAGTAAACACATTAGAGTGATGCTTAAACTTAAATTAGGGCATACCAGTTTCAAAGAGATAAGTACAAAAAGCAGTAGTCTTGTAAAAGCCAAAGTGCAAACAGGAAGACAGAATACTATAAGCGTGAGTTAGAAGAGATTGTGAATTATGAAGCCTGAAGTGTATGGTTGTTAAAAATCGTGTGTTTGTGAAAAAAAGGGTCATATATTTATAGTGCAGAAGGCAGGCAGAAATGAGGTAAGAAAATATTTTAAGATTTGATTGTCAATCAATTACACAAAGCTCCCTTTAATTGAGGGATTCAGGTTCAAACGGGTATAAGCCAATTAAGGAAAGAAATTAATAAACCCTTAGTGTAAAGCATGCAATTGAGGGCAAATACATAAAGGTTACTTAAGGACAGGGTCTTAACAATAAACTATTTGTGCAAATAAGGCAAGGGAATTAATTAAAAGCCAATAAATCACAAGGTCTGAAATTTGGTATGAATGAACCAAGTCATAAAAGATGAAGAAGGGTTTTCCCTAAGTCGAGTCACACAGGAAATCAGTAAAATATGGAAAGAAATCAATCTAGCTATATTCAAAATGAAGTTTAAACTAATTGCAACTTTGAAAACCAATTAGAGAAAGTTCATCATATATAAGGAACATGTGAACATGAAAGAAGACGGTCGTGTAAATCAGTAGAAAAATCCGGTGTAGAAGAGCTTAGTAAAAAGTTCAGCATTGTCTGAAAACAAAATGTCCAAGCTCAACTCAAAGACTAAAAGTTCTTTTGAAAGGGTCAGGGGTTCTAAAAAATAAAACCATAGTTCAATCCCCTATATGATCAAGCTTGGAAGAATCCCCCAAATTCTAGGATTTCCACCTTGAGTCAACTACAGAGATGAGAAGGCAAGTAGTCGAGACAGGTTCAGAGGTTTCAGAGAAGAACTGAAACCTCTTGCATGTTTCTATCAGCAACAGAAACCCATGAGAAATCATGATACCAAAATACCAAGCAGAGCACAGTAGAAGCACTCAAAGAAAATAGAGGAAAACACTGATAGGAATAGTAAACATGCTTAAGATGTTTTTTAGAAGAAACTTAAACATCACGTAGTAGAAGTAGAAGGAAAGTAAGGAAATTTAAGAACTTAGCAGGAAAGTACAGTAGGAACACACATGCTGGAACATAGGAGAAGAAAAATACAAGAACATAATAGAAAAGCTATCGAGAACATAGTATAGAAAACACAGTAAAAGAACATACAAAGGCGGGGCATAGAGGACACAGTAGAAGGACATACGTGGTAGAAGAAAACATAAGAACACTGTAGAAAAGCATACGATATAATAATACAGGAAAACATGGTAAGAGAAGCATATATGAACATGATACAAGAACATAGTAGAGACAAATACACATGAGTGACAAAGAACAATCATAAAAACATTTAAACACTTTTCAGAAAACCTTAGATCGGAAAAAGAAAGGTTTTTGAAAGTGAATTTGAAAGAAAAGTTGAGAGAATCGTTTGAAAACTTCAAGTAATGCACAGACACACAACGGATTTAAGAAATCGGAGAAAAGATCGAAGGTTTGGGTTTGAGAAGAATTCTAGAGATGAGAAAGGCTTTGAAAAGGTCACCGATTGGAGTCGGAGAAGTCAGAACCAGGCTCAAACAACCTTGATACGCCGGAGCGAGGCCGGCGTTGACCTTGAGACCTCAAATCGGCAAAGGTCTGACAATAAACATTCAAGGTTTGGCCTCGAATCTTCAAGTATTAAGCATATAGGAGAAACAAGAGGTGTGTATAGGACCCCAATGGTCTGAGAAGCCATAGATTCCAACAAGTTTCATGGTGGAAGATGGTGAGAGGCAGTTAGGGTTAGAGAAGTTTCGAGAGTGTTTTGAGAGAGGGGGGGTTTCAAGGGCAGCGGGAGAATGAGAAATGATTTAGGGTTGGGGGTTTGGTAAATTAAAAAGGCAAGGTGGAATCGTGGTTGTTGATCATTTTGATCAACGGCCCAGATCAAAAGGGGGAGCGGGGCGGGTAAATAAACGGGTCAGGAGTCGAGTAATTTAGAAATAGGGCCGGGAAATTTTGAATTTTGAAAATGGCTTAACTGGGTTGTTCAATTTAGGCTAAAATTGAAATAAATAGGGCTAGATTTTAAATAGCCACTTTTCCCTTTTTATTTTATTAAAATAGTGCAATGATTTTTAAAAATAAATTAAAGGTGCTAAATTAATTAGTAATATATAAATATTAGATTGAAAATATTGGAATCAAATTTGTAATTATAAATGTAATTAATTCTTAAAATAGGTTAATATTGCAATTATATGCAATTTAGCTTTAAAAATACTAAATTAATTTTAAAAATGTACAAAAATTACCTTAGCTATATTTTGGGATAAATATGAGAATAAAATAAAATAATCACCAAAATAATAATTTGAGGAATAATTATTGGTTTTTGTATGGCTAACATAGGGCAATAAGTTGATTTAAAAATCTTTTAAAAAATTAGGAAAAATACTAAAACGTTTTGATACACTTATATATGTATATGTAGGTTATTTTGAAAGCATTTTGCATAAAAAAGATAAACAGGGGAAAATTGAGTATGAACACTACCCAATCATGAATGAAACATCACTAACCCTACGGTCGTCATAACTCTTCTCCCTAGACTGAGCTGTCCTGAATAATATTGACCTTATTCAAGGCATCTTGTACCAAATTTATACCCAACAACCGAACAACACCGCCTCCCATATAATACATTACAGGGAGCTATCTGAATGCTAGACTGATAGTTGTTATTGTAGGCAAATGCTGCAAGTGGAAAGAATTGATCCCAAGAACCCTAAAATCTATAACACAAGCATAGAGTATATCCTCCAATATCTGAATAGTGTGCTCGGACTGTCCATATGGGGATTAAATGTTGTGCTCAACTCAACTTGCGTGCCTAACTCATATTGTATTGCCCTCCAGAGTGCGAGGTGAATTGCATACCTCGATCAGAAATGATAGACATGGAAACACCATGAAGACGAACGATCTCGCGGATAGAGATCTCAACCAATCGCTCTGGAGAGTATGTAAATGCTACAGGAATGAAATGTGATAACTTGGTAAGCCTATCCATAATGACCCATACCGCGTCAAACTTCCTCTATGTCCGTAAGAGTCCAACAACAAAATCCATAGTGTTACGGTCCCACTTCCGCTTACGAATCTCTAACTTCTGAAGAAAACCACCAGGTCTCTAATGCTCATACTTTACTTATTAGACACCGAGCTACATATGCAACTATGTCCTTCTTTATCCCCATCCACCAATAATGTTGACGTAAATCATGATATATCTTGGCAGCACCCAGATGAGTAGAATACTGGGAACTGTGAGCCTCCTCAAGAATTAACTCATGAAGTCCATCCACATTAGGCACACAAACATAACCCTACGTCCTTAAAGCTCCATCATCTCCACACGTAACATGTTTGGCATCACCGTGACGCACTGTGTCCCTAAGGATAATAAAATGAGGGTCATCATACTTCCGCTCCCTAATGCACTCAAACAATAAAGATTGTGCGCTTAAACAAGCTAGAACACGACTGGTCTCGGAAACATCTAACCTCACAAACTGATTGGCCAAAGCCTTAACATCTAATGCAAGCGGTCCCTCACCGGCTGGAATGTACACAATGCTACCCATACTCACTGACTTTCTGCTCAAGGTATTGACCACTACATTGGCCTTCCCAGGATGATACAAGATGGTAATATCGCAGTCTTTCAACAGCTCCAACCATCTCCTCTGCCTCAAATTGAGATCCTTTTATTTGAACTAATACTACAAGCTCCGATGATCCGTGAATACCTCACATAATATGTCATTAAGATAGTGCCCCCAAATCTTCAGCGCATGAACAATGGTTGCTAGCTCTAATTCATGAACACGGTAATTTTTCTCGTGAACCTTCAACTACCTCGACACATATGAAATCACCCTGCCATCCTGCATCAATACTGCACCAAGTCCAATAAAAGATGCATCATAATATAACGCATAAGATCTTGAACCTATGGGCAACACCAATACTAGCACCGTATTCAAAGCAGTCTTAAGCTTCTGAACGATTGCCTTACACTCATCTGTCCATATGAACCAGGCATCCTTCTGGGTTAACCTAGTCAATGGGGCTGCTATAGATGAGAACCCCTCCATAAACCAGCAAAAATAACTCTCCAAACCAAAGAAACTCCGGATCTCTGTAGCTGAAGTAGGTCTAGACCAGTTCTAAACTGCCTCAATCCTCTTAAGGTCCACCTGAATACCCTCTACCGACACAACGTGCCCCAAGAAAGTGACTGAGTCCAACGAAACTAGCATTTTGAAAACTTAGCATATAATTGGTTGTCTCTTAGAGTCTGAAGTACAATACAAAGATGTTGCTCATGCTCTTCTCGACTTCGGGAGTAGAAAAGATATCATCAATAAATACATTTACAAAGAAATCCATATAGGGCTGGAACACCCGGTTCATTAAATCCATAAATGATGCTACAGTATTTGTAGCCCAAATGACATCACTAGAAACTCATAATTCCCGTACTGAGTCTGAAAAGCTGTCTTAGGGACATCGAATTCCCTACTCCTCAATTGATGGTAGCCATACCTCAAATCGATCTTTGGAAACACCTTGGAACTCTGAAGTTGATCAAATAATCATCAATCATTGGCAATAAATACTTGTTCTTGATGGTGACTCTATTCAACTTCCAGTAATCTATGCACATCCTCATTGATCCATCTTTCTTCTTCACAAACAAAATGAGTGTTCCCCAAGGTGAGATACTAGGTCTAATGAAGCCCTTGTCAAGAAAATCTTGCTACTGATCCTTCAATTATTTTGAATCAGGCGGGGCCATACGGTATAGCAGAATAGAAATGGGTTTAGTACCCCAAGCCAAGTCAGTGAAGATGTCGATATCCCTATCGGGTGGCATCCCCGCCTGGTCTGCAGGAAACACCCCTAGAAACTCACGAACAATTGGTACTGAATCTGTGGAAGGAACCTCTACACTAGAATTGTGGACATAAGCCAATTAAGTTAGACACTCCTTCTTGGCCATACGTCGAGCCTTCATATAAGAGATAACCCTACTGGTAGAATGGACTGGAGAATCAAGGCAACCCTGCAAAGCTAAGGTCGATGTATTAGCGTGATAATCCATAATAGCGTGATAGGGTGACAGCCAATCTATACTCAAGATAACATCAAAGTCCACCATATCAAGAAGTAGAAGATCTACACTAGTCTCAAGACTCCCAATGCTAACCACATACGAATAATAAAAATGATCTACAACAATAGCATCTTCCACGGGTGTAGACACATATGCAGGAGCACTCAAAGAATCACAAGGTACAACCAAATATGATACAAAATAGGATGATATGTAGGAATAGAACCCGAATCTAGTAGAACTGAAGAATATCTACTTCAAACTAAAATAGTACCTGTGATAACAATGTCAGATGACTCAGCCTCAGGCCTGGCTGGAAAAGCATAGCATCGGGGCTGGGCCCCAATACTCTGAATTATATCTCTAGGACGTCCCCTAGCTGGCTAGCCTTCACCTCTAATGGCCTAACCTCCTAATCTAATCGCCTGACCTCCACTTCTAGTTGGCTGAGCAGCCGGTGAAGCACCCGGTGTCGAGACCATGGCACGAGAACCCTAATGTTGTGAGCTGCTCAATGCCCGGAGGAAAAATCTAGCAATGTGTCTCCGATCACCATAAGTATAACAGGACATCGACTGATGTGACTGCTGACCATGAAAGTAACCCTGTAAACCTAAGTAACCACCTTGAAATCTCTGGAGCGGAGGTACACTAATAGGAGCTCATGGTACATTGTAGGCTAGCTGGTCGAATAAGGCATATGAGGGCCCCGACCAACCTGAAGCATTGAGGGCTTTCTGGATTGCTCTATGAAATGGCTTGGGAGGATTATCTCTACCAAAAGTACGACTGACTCCAGATGAGGCACCGCTAAACCCACCAGAATGATGAGGCCTCTTATCCGACCCCTGACATCCTTTTATGCAAGAACCATCTCGAGTCACCTGGAAACATTAGTAGCCGTCTAAAAAGAGATATCACTCCCGGTCTTCTTGGCCATCTATAACTTAATAGGATTAGAAATTCCCTTAATAAACCTCCTCATATTTCCTCTCTCTCGGTAGGAAGAATAAGAATAGCATGACGGTCTAGATCTACAAAACGGGTCTTATACTGGGTGGCTGATATACTGTCCTGCTGGAGACACTCAAACTGCCTGCGATAAGCCTCTCTCAGTATGACAGGAAGGAACTTCTCAAGAAATATCTAAGAGAACTGGTCTCAAGTAAGAGCAGGCGATGTTGGACAATACGCTTTATGCTAGAGGGGGGGGTGAATAGCGTTTTAAAAATATTAAGCGTTTTAGTGCGGAATTTAAAAACTTTGCAGAAATTAAAACAAGTGCAGTAGAATAAACTTACACAATGATGTATCCTGGTTGGCCACAAACGTGGTTAGTCCAGTCCCCGAGAGACTCTCTCGAGATTTCCACTAAACTTGTCAAGCTTACGGGTGCTTAACAAACCGTTACAGCTGAGGACACAAGCCTCACCTAGGTGCTCGGGGATCACAATCCCAAAGACTTCAATTGCTCGGGGATAACAATCCCAAAGACTTCAATTGCTCGGGGATAACAATCCCAAAGACTTCAACTGCTCGGGGATAACAATCCCAAAGACTTCAATTGCTCGGGGATAACAATCCCAAAGACTTCAACCGAGGAATCACAAGTTCCTCAACAAACGAGAATCGCAATTCTCTTACAAACACAAAACACACTCACTTTACAAAGCACTCCTTAATGAGTAGATATGAGTAGAAATAGTACGCTCAAGATCACAACAACTTAGCTCAATAGAATGGCTCTTTAAAAAGCTTTATGGATGAATGGAAAATGATGATCAATGTAAGAAAGCTTTTAGCAATGAAAATGCTCAAAGTGTATATGTTGTTGTTGTGAAAACACTGAGTTGAAGCTGTATTTATAGGTGAAAAACTCAGTCTTACCGTTGTCTAATTGCCAATTAAGGATTGCTGAAATTACTCAGTGACAATCGATTGTCAAGACTAAACAATCGATTGTTTGCCTATCAGATCAAAAATTCAATCCCAGATTTTACGTCAACAATCGATTACTTCAAATCAATAATCGATTATTTATAACGTTAAGAAATCCTTTCCAATTTTTGGCATAAAACATCGATTGTCCGGAAATCAACAATCGATTATTTTAACAACGTTCAGAAAATCTTTTCCAGATTTTACGCAAAACATCGATTGTTAAATATCAACAATCGATTACCTGAAGGTAATTGAAAATATATGACAACGGTCAGCTTCAACAATCGATTATCAAATGGAATAATCGATTATTAATTAATTTCAAAACTCTCTGTCTCATATATAATCGATTATCAAAAGCCACAATCGATTATCATTTTATTTAAAATCACTGGGAGACATTTTTCTCATTCTAATCGATTACCATTAGTTCATAATCGATTTTTATGAGTTTTGAAAACTTTGCCTCAGTTAACAATCGATTATCATAAGTACACAATCGATTGTTATGCAGTTTGCAAAAACCTGATGTTAACTGACTTACTCACAATCGATTATCATTAATTCACAATCGATTGTCATGCAGTCTTGGCTTAGAGATACTCGATTATCATAAGTACATAATCGATTATCTTAGCCCAGATTTTTGAGGCATGCTTGGAAAACATTTTAACAAATGTAAATATGCATAGTTTAAAATCATTTGACACTTAATTTAAATATGCATGATTTTGGAAAAATAATTTTAGTAGAGAAGCCATGTTATGAGCCAAGTTTGAGGAATCAAGATCACAATTAATATTGACTCAATTATAACATTTCTAAACTTTGTCTTGAGCTTCTTGTAATGCATCCATTTTGTGCTTGTCCTTGAGTACTGCTATATATCGCTTTTTGCTTTGTTTGACATTCTTCAAAACCTACAAAAGAACACACGTTTAGTATATTGCATTTGAAACGTGTTTCCAACAATTTCCCCCTTTTTGATAATGGCAAACATAAGCGGGATATATGCAATAATTATTTTGATAATCCAAGACAAGTGTAAAGTATGCAATTTGATGTTCCCCCTCAATTCATGTTCCCCCTCACTTTAAGCATGAATGAAGTTGAGAGTGATATAGCATACTTCTTGATATCCCGTTTCTTCCCCCTTTTGCCATTAGCAAAAATATATACAAGGGAAGAATATGCAAAAAAAACATATGAAATAAACAAAAGTTTATTTATTGGAAAATAACATTACATGGGTGGAGCCAAACACAATAAAACGAACAACAACTAACCAACCAAGGAAAAACAAATCAGAAACAACAATTTCACATCATCAAAAACAACAATTTCATCATTCATCGCCCCCATCCCGTTCATCATCATTGGGAGGCGCTTGATATGGCACCACCTGAGCATAGGCATAATGCACGTGATCAAAGTAACCATGGACCTCACGGGTTAATTGAGTAATTTGGTCAGAGATAGTCCGGAGGGTAGGCTCCTGAGGAGGATGAGCACGACGGGCTTGTCGATTTTGAGGAGGAGCGGGAGCATGATCACCATCATGATGAAAGGAAGACTCCGAAATTTCCCAGATTTTGGTGCTCTTTTTGAGAGGACCATTAGCAATATTGACCCCGGAAGCTTCAAGAAATTTCATTATTAAGAGGGCATAGGGGAGAGGTATGTCATCTCTGGTGGCATTGAACATATGAGATTGAATAAGCTTGCACCAATTGATTTTAACACCGGTGATAATGGCATGAAGAAATTTGGCATCCTCTTGGGAAATGGTGGTGTGATTGAGTTTACGGGGTTTGAGAACACGAGTGATGAAATAGAGAATGAAACGATAATTCGGGTCCATACCCTTTATGGTGGGACGACGGGAAGAAGACTCATCATAGGCGACTCCGGCTTGGCGGAAGAGATTAGCTTCATCAATCATGTCCCCGGCATCATTTATGTACTGGTAGATGTCTTCACCATCATGCGGAATGCCGGCAATGAGGTGGAGGTTATCTTCAGAAATTAGAATGGAAATGCCGTTAACATTGGTAACGAGTTCACCCTCATCATCTTTGTGAAGGTTGGAGTAAAAAGCTTCAACCAAAGTAATGTTGTAGTAGGGGTGAGTAAGGAGTAGGAAATTGAAAAGTTGGCACTCTCTTAGCATATTCGCGGCTGGAATGAATGGTGCAACAAGAGCGTTTGTTGAAAAGCGAGGAGGGAGAATAAGGCGTTTCTCAAATTTGGTTAAGAAACGGGTGAGCTCTTCATCGGATTCAAAGAATAGAACCGATCCATCTTGATATGGATGGCGAGAAGAAGAAGCACCTTGTTTGGAACGAGCACGTTTGGAGTTGCGGCTTGACATTTTTGAAAAAGATGTGCTAGGATTTTTCAAAGATAACAAGATAATTTGATGCTTGGGAGGCTTGAGTGAGTATACAAGAGCATATGTGCAGCCTATATATAGAGAAGGAATGAATCTTACACTTATTTGAAAAGATTTGAAGAGATTTGAAGAGCTTTGAAGTCTGAAACGGTAAAAATAAATTCACTGACCGTTCAATAATCGATTGTTTGAATAGAATAATCGATTGTCATTAATGAAAATGATCTGACACATCGATTACACGCCAGAACGGTAAAAAATTTGAAAAAGATAGTCGATTGTCAAACTTGGTAATCGATTGTTTTTCATATTTATGACCTGACAGGAATCGATTGTAGAGCCAAAACGGTAACATAAGTTTAAAACAGATAATCGATTGTCAATATATAGTAATCGATTATTTCACTCACAGAGAGTTTGGATTTTGGCAAATAATCGATTGGCAGAACAAATAATCGATTGTTTGGAAGGGGGATGCTAAAATGATGAGACTTAATTCTATCAAGCAATGTAAACATTCAACAAGATTTCATGACAAAAAAAATTGAATCAACAAATAATCGATTATTGATACTGATAATCGATTGTAAGCATAAATAATCGATTATGATCGATTTTTCTTGTATCAAGACAATTTATACTTTCCTCTTACCTTTTGGGGGATACCTGCAAAATAGAATGAAACATCTCCGACGCTCAAGTCAGTAATCTATAAATGAAATAATAACTTTGAAACTAGTGTAGTCGGGTGAAAAACGTGAACTCTTAAGAATTTTGTCCTAGGATGTTCTTAAGAGGGTTTAGGGTACTTACCTTCCCTTCGACTTTGCCAATTACCTGATTTTGAACATCCTCCGTTCATTTTGGTCTTTTGGCTCATTCTTCAATTTAAGAAGCTTCTTCCACAATTTTGCCTTTGTCTTCCTTGTATTTTGTCTTTTAAATTTTTCGAAAATACTTCCGATTTTGAAAAAAATGCCTAAATCGACTTTTCCGTCTCTTCCTCCTTCTTTGTGCTTTAATTGAAGGAATTTTGAATTCGTCTCCCGTCAAGTGTTTGGAGTATCCACTACACTTGATTCCTTCAAGCACACCTGCAAAACAAATCAATGCTCTTTTGGTACCCATGCCATTTTGGGTCCTTGAGGGTTATGCATACTATAATGATATGTTTGAGTAGCATGTCTATGTCTAGTAAAGCATGCGGGAGCAATATGACCAATTCGTCTACAATAATGACATGTCACATTTGGATTATGCATGCGTCTAGGCTCATAGTAGCTAGAATAATGCACATTGTTTACTCTATTTTCATTTCTCCTAATTTGAGCACCATAATCATTTCTAGGTTGAACATTTCGGGATCTTCTATCATGATCACTGTTGTGCCTACAATATGCATCATGTCTATGGTGACGATTGCTAGGCGGAAGGTCATGTCTAGGTCTCCTAATATTTTGTCTAGCATGCATGTTTGTTTTAGGAAAGGCATTTTTGTTATTAATCCTAGATTGAGGTGGTTGGGTTTTTGCATCAACCTCTTCTTCATTTATGAAGCCTATTCCATGCTTGGTTGATTTCAAGTTATCAAGCACCACATTCAAGTTTTTATGAGAGGAGTTGAATTTATCTAGTGTGCCTTTTAATCTACCTACTTCATTTTTAAGGTCTACACAAGAAGCACAATTTTTTGTAGAACTCTCGGGCTTGTCAGAACTTCTTTTCCCATAAAACTTGTTTTGTTCTAGTAGCTTCTCATTTTCCAAAACCAATTTTTCTAATTCTTTTTCTTTTAATGAAAACTGTTTTTGAAAATCTTGTTCTTTTAGAGAAGCACTTTCTCTTAAACTAGTGACGGTTTTTGTAACTTTGAGAAATTCAGCATACAATTCATCAAAGGCATTTCTCATGTCATCAAGAGTATAAAAATTTTGAGAAGAGATTTGACTTACCTCACTTTGATTTTCTTCCTGTGTCATGAGGCAGAGATTTGCCGCTTCTTCATTTTCTTCTTCACTGGATTCGTCTCCGGAATCTCCTCCCCAAGATATGTATGCTCGTTGCTTCTTGAAGGGTTTCTTCTCCTTTTTAAGATTTGGGCAGTTTGTTTTGATATGCCCAGTTTCACCACATTCATAACATTTAACTTGCTCACCTTGCTTTTTCCCTTTGCGGTCATATTCTTTTCGCATGAATTTTTGGAACTTTTTGATGATGAGTCCGAATTCGCTATCTCCATCCTCTTCAATTGGTGATTGACTTGTGCTCGCCTTTAGAGCAATCTTTTGCCTTCTTTGTTCATCAATAACAGGGTTAAGAATAGTGGATTCATAAGTCTTAAGATTACCTCTAAGAGCGTCTATGGTGACGTTCGTGATTCCAATTGACTCTTGAATCGCATCGGCCTTTGATCGCCATGCCGGTGTTAGACTCCTAAGGATTTTTCGAACTAGTTCTTTGTCTGTGAACGTCTTCTTGAGCGCGTGGAGATCATTCACTATTGATGAGAACCGCTCAAACATCTCGTCTACCTTTTCGCCTTCCTTCATATGGAACAATTCGTAAGCATGAGTTAAAAAGTCAATTTTAGCTTCTCTTACCTGGTCAGTCCCTTCGTAAGTGACCTCAAGCTTGTCCCACATTTCTTTCGCTGTTTTGCAGCAGGAGATTTTCCTGTAATCATTAGCATTAACAACACAAAGTAATAAATTAATAGCTTTAAAATTATTTTGGACCATTCGATTATCCTCGGCGTTGAATTCCTCTTCTGATTTTGGCACCCATTCTTCTTCCACCTTTTTGACAGGAACCTCATTTCCTTTGGTGTACACCTTCCACAAGTAAGGGCTGTTTGATCTGACGAATATCTGCATCCTTTCTTTCCAATATGAATAATTAGTCCCGTTAAACAAAGGAGGTCTTGTGGGGCACTGTCCTTCATCAATACCTGCAAAAGAGTCTAGAGTAGAAACCATGGAAAGATTCTCTCAAACGGTTAAGTCTTTCAGAGAGTATGGCTCTGATACCAATTGTTGGACAATACGCTTTATGCTAGAGGGGGGGGTGAATAGCGTTTTAAAAATATTAAGCGTTTTAGTGCGGAATTTAAAAACTTTGCAGAAATTAAAACAAGTGCAGTAGAATAAACTTACACAATGATGTATCCTGGTTGGCCACAAACGTGGTTAGTCCAGTCCCCGAGAGACTCTCTCGAGATTTCCACTAAACTTGTCAAGCTTACGGGTGCTTAACAAACCGTTACAGCTGAGGACACAAGCCTCACCTAGGTGCTCGGGGATCACAATCCCAAAGACTTCAATTGCTCGGGGATAACAATCCCAAAGACTTCAATTGCTCGGGGATAACAATCCCAAAGACTTCAACTGCTCGGGGATAACAATCCCAAAGACTTCAATTGCTCGGGGATAACAATCCCAAAGACTTCAACCGAGGAATCACAAGTTCCTCAACAAACGAGAATCGCAATTCTCTTACAAACACAAAACACACTCACTTTACAAAGCACTCCTTAATGAGTAGATATGAGTAGAAATAGTACGCTCAAGATCACAACAACTTAGCTCAATAGAATGGCTCTTTAAAAAGCTTTATGGATGAATGGAAAATGATGATCAATGTAAGAAAGCTTTTAGCAATGAAAATACTCAAAGTGTATATGTTGTTGTTGTGAAAACACTGAGTTGAAGCTGTATTTATAGGTGAAAAACTCAGTCTTACCGTTGTCTAATTGCCAATTAAGGATTGCTGAAATTACTCAGTGACAATCGATTGTCAAGACTAAACAATCGATTGTTTGCCTATCATATCAAAAATTCAATCCCAGATTTTACGTCAACAATCGATTACTTCAAATCAATAATCGATTATTATAACGTTAAGAAATCCTTTCCAATTTTTGGCATAAAACATCGATTGTCCGGAAATCAACAATCGATTATTTTAACAACGTTCAGAAAATCTTTTCCAGATTTTACGCAAAACATCGATTGTTAAATATCAACAATCGATTACCTGAAGGTAATTGAAAATATATGACAACGGTCAGCTTCAACAATCGATTATCAAATGGAATAATCGATTATTAATTAATTTCAAAACTCTCTGTCTCATATATAATCGATTATCAAAAGCCACAATCGATTATCATTTTATTTAAAATCACTGGGAGACATTTTTCTCATTCTAATCGATTACCATTAGTTCATAGTCGATTTTTATGAGTTTTGAAAACTTTGCCTCAGTTAACAATCGATTATCATAAGTACACAATCGATTGTTATGCAGTTTGCAAAAACCTGATGTTAACTGACTTACTCACAATCGATTATCATTAATTCACAATCGATTGTCATGCAGTCTTGGCTTAGAGATACTCGATTATCATAAGTACATAATCGATTATCTTAGCCCAGATTTTTGAGGCATGCTTGGAAAACATTTTAACAAATGTAAATATGCATAGTTTAAAATCATTTGACACTTAATTTAAATATGCATGATTTTGGAAAAATAATTTTAGTAGAGAAGCCATGTTATGAGCCAAGTTTGAGGAATCAAGATCACAATTAATATTGACTCAATTATAACATTTCTAAACTTTGTCTTGAGCTTCTTGTAATGCATCCATTTTGTGCTTGTCCTTGAGTACTGCTATATATCGCTTTTTGCTTTGTTTGACATTCATCAAAACCTACAAAAGAACACACGTTTAGTATATTGCATTTGAAACGTGTTTCCAACAGGCGACATAATATGTTTGGTCAATACAAAATGATTCCACCATCTTTTGGTAAAACCCATCATTTAAAACACAACAAAATCGATCACATTGGTCTCAACTATCCCCATGTTCCACAGCACCTCACGGTTGCGGTCAAGATATTCTTGTGGTTCCTCAGAAAGTATACCATTGAAGTGAACTAGAAAGAGCTTGGTAAACTTTTCTAATCCTAATAATCCCTTAGAAGACATGGTTGGTCCATCACCGGCCTGTGCCGCAACAACCGATTGAACTACCCCAACTGGCTAGGTTGTTGGAGTCTGATACTTGGATCCATCTACTTCGTAGTGTGGGTAGCGGGAGCATGTGCTTCTCCCCCAGCATGAGAGACGACTAGTATCATAGGAAATATGTCGGCTTGGGCTACACTGTCCATAAGTCCCAGTGAACAGACCAAAGCGTCCTGAAGAATTGTGGTAGCGATGAACCCCTCCAGGACCTGAGCTGGTCCAAGAAGCACAGCTTGGGCTGGAACCTACTCATCAAACTCTACCTGAGGCTCCGATGATGTTTCTGCTTGAGCTCTGGGCTTAGATCTACCCCTGCCTCGGCCTCAACCTCTGCCCCTAGTAGGAGTTGCCACTGGGGGCTCTACTGCTTCTCAACTGAAGATGCAGTAGATGTTCTCACCATTTATGAGAGAACAAGAGTTGAAGAGTTCTATTAGAAATGAGAGAATAAAATTGCATGACAAAGAAGAATAGAAGTGAAATTTGTTCCTAAACTTCATAGCCTCTGAAAGATACGTACAGATGTCTCGGTACCAATTCGCTAGACTCTGCTAAGCATGCTCGTGAATTGTGAGGCCTAGGCAACCTAGTGCCCTGATACTAACTTGTCACCACCCGAAATTTCCACCTTCGGGACCATGATGGCGCCTAATATTTCACTTGCTAGGAACACCAACGCTAGAGGATTCATTAAGCTAACTTTAGTCAATTTCAATAATAGAATCAATTAAGCCAAACAGAAACTAAAACTGAGTGAGGAATAACATAACACCCATAATATTTAATACAAACCGGTTTTGGAGTCACCACTTACGAGCTTTTAAGATTTTCTACAAACAGAGTCTGAAAGAAATACAACTTTTTAAAATGAAAAATAACGTAAAATAGGGAAAATAGAAGGGGATTCCAAGGTTTGCGGACATCAGCATATCTTCCTCGAGTCTCCAATGAACAAATCCAAGTTGCTACACCTCACGAACAGCTAGGGTGGGTACCAAAGTTTATTCAAGAAGCATAGAGTGTAGTATGAGTACAACCGACTCCATGTACTCATAAGTGTTGAGCCTAACCTCGACGAACTAATGACGAGGCTATGACTAGATACCCACATAATAAACATGTGCAGATAACTGTATATGTACAAGATAATAACAAATAAAAGCTAAACATGTACTATTGGGAGGGGATATGTTAAGAGAATACAAGATACGAGAGATACAACAAAATGATAAGCAAAACAATTAATATGCCTTTAAACAGTCAAAACAATTAAGCACAATGAAGAAACTTGCACGGGATCACCCTTCGTGCTTTTACTCTCAACCTCATAATGAAACAATGATTCTGCAAGGCATCACCCTTTGTACTTTTACTCTCATTTTCAGTACAAATCAGTAGATACGATACACCATCACCCTTCATGCATTAACTCTCATAACATGGCACGGTATCACCCTTCGTGCATTAACACTCTCCCTTACCACATAACAATGAACAAGTAATAACATGGAGATATGATCAATGAGTACAAACCTTACTTCAACAATAATTCTCAATACCAATCTCAACTTTGGAATCAATACTCAATTATCACAAGAGCCCATAAACACGATAAGAACGATCAATTTAGCAAATAACTAGTCTAAGCATAGATAACATTATCAAAGTAAGCAATAATTTCAAGGAATAAGTCGCACCCGCGTGCTTTAACCCCACAACAATGCATAAGTACCCTTCACCTCACATATACGTTGTACCCAACATCTAAACATGTAGTAAATAGACAAATAAATCATGATTCCTCAAGTGAAGGTTAACTATGACACTTACCTCGCTCCAAATGATCAATTCAAAGCTCAACCACAGCTTTGCCTTTCAAACAAGACTTTAAACAAACAAAATGTGGCAATTTATCAACTAAACGATTCAAATTAAGCCTTAGGAACTACCCACGATGGCAAAGGATCCAATTTAGGTCATTATTGAAAAAGTCAACAAAAGTCAACTCCATGGCCCGCTTGGTCCAAACCTGAAATTTGGACCAAAATCCGATTACCCATTCACCCGCGAGCCCGATTTTGTAATTTCTTTGAAATCCGACCTCAATTTGAGATATAATTTCCACTTTTAAAAAAATTCCTATTCTCAAACCCCTAATTTCCACCATGAAAATACAAGATCTTAGGTTGAAATATTAGGAAATGTAATGAAATTTAAAAGAAAATATATTTGAATCACTTGACAGTGATTTGGGGAAGAAGAGTTCTTTGAAAAATCACCTCTAGCGTTTCTAAATTTGAAAATTTGAGAGAATGAACCAAAATCTCGTTTTCCCATCTTAAGTTCAGGCGCAAATATCGCAAATGCGGCCTGGGATTAGCAAATTGCAAACCCCGCAAATGCGAGAATTGTTCCGCAAATACAAAGGTTCCCCATCTATGCTAACATCGCATTTGCGATGATTTGTTCGCAAATGCAAATTGGGCCTAATCACAAATAAAACCTCTTTTGATCGCAAATGCAAAGTAACTCTTCCCAACCCCTCTCACAAAAGCAAAGACTTGACCGCAATTGCGCAACTCGGTCTCTTCGCAAATGCAAAACATTTGATCGCAAATGCAAACCTGACAGGTATGATGCCATATCGCAAATGCGAGGTCAGATCTCGCAATTTGTGAGGTCTAAGACTTGCACCAGAAAATGAAGAACACCAGCTAAGGTGTCTAAGCCCAAACCATTCTGTAGCCTATCTGAAATTCACCCGAGCTCTAGGAGCTCCAAACCAAACATGCACACAAGTCCAAAAATGCTATACGAGCTTGCTTGCACGATCAAATTGCCAAAATAACACCTAGAACTATGAATAGGACACCAAAATCAAATGAAATTTTCAAGTAACTTTAGAATTGCTATATTAACAACCGGACATCCGAATCACCTCAAACCAACTCCATTTCTTACCAAATTTGACAGACAAGTCATTAATGTAATATTGGACCTATACCAGATTTCGAAACTAAAATACGGACCCAATATAGAAAAGTCAAACATTAGTAAAATATTTCAAAGTCATTAAGCTTTTAACTTTCAAATTTCAACAAAGTGCGATAACTTGGGTTAGAGACTTTCGAATTCGATTCCGACCATGCGCCCAAGTCCCAAATCACGATACGGATCCACTGAGACCGTTAAAATATGAATCCGAATCAGTTTGCTCAAACATTGATTGAAGTCAACTCAAATGGATGTTAAGGCAAACATTTCATATTTTCTCAGTTTTTAACATATAAGCTTTTTGGAAAAAATATTAAGACTACGTATGCAAATGGAAGAGGACTAAATAAGATATTTAAGGCTTCATAATATAAAATTAAGTTCTAATACGTAAGATTACCTATTAGATCATCACACCTTCGCAGAAGTTCACTCTGATTCATATTTGTGACAATCTAAATCTATGGCATGTTATTTTGTTCATTTTTGGGACAACAGACTATACATATTTGTTCTTTAGGTTACATCACATTAAGTCCAAAAGTGTGTTATACGTACTTTTGCTCTATGTTATGTAACAATTTATTTTTTTAATGTGAGATTTTTTTCATATATATTCTGAAAATATGTTAATTAGCTTATAAGTCTGCATGTCCTTTTCCTTTGGTTCGCTCTTATTAGCCCGTTCTTTGGCATGAACCTCAAGACACTAATATTACCCTTATAATTTATTGAGGTACATTGTTATAACATACTTTTGTACATTTAGGAAAATATTCTGTAAGATATGCTGATATGGAGGCTTTAACAATAACTTTGCGACTGCAACATATCTATGCAGTAAGTTCTGTCTAAGTTTTTACGTCCACATTTACCTTTGAGTAAAGATGTGGAATCATGTTAACAATTGGCAAACAAGAAAAGCTATCCTTTAGTTTACTTTTCACTTTCTTCTGGGGTCATTCTCTTCAAGTCTTAGTTTGAATTGAATAAATCTTAGACTTAAGATAACTTTGTACCAAAGTCTAAAAAGGCTTTGTTTTCTTAAAGTGATGTTTAAATTTTTTTTTATAAAAAAGTTAGGCTAAATGACATCAAATTCAGTCCCGTAATTTCAGAAGGCTTTGTCTAGTAATCATGTAAGTGCACGTCTTTCAAGCAATTAAAAATTAAATTCGAAGAGGAATGTGATTGGAAAGTTATAAAAGTAAAAGCTTTATTTATGCATTAATTATCTACCCTCTAGTAGTCTATCCATTAAAAATAAATGCATTCCACTAGGACCACTACACGTACCTTTACTTACTATTGTTAGATTTTGGGTTAGAACCACGTTAAAATAATATATATAAAAATTCTGTAGATCCTTCGATATCATGTGTTAGTAACTAAATTCTACAGTTAATTTTTTCAACAAATGTATTAGTAAATTTCTTAACAACTAAAGCATTTGAACTAATACTACTATTTTCTTAATATTTTAGTCACTTTTCTAAATTGGGTCAAAGCAAAGAAGAACCAACAAAAATAATATCAACCCAAGTAATTTTTTATAAGTGGGGTTTAAGAAGGATAGGATATACATAAGCTTACCCCTACGTTAGAAGAGTACAAATATCGTTTTCTATAGATCCTCAATTCGAAAACGGATGAAAAATAATCAATAAAGTGATAACAACAACTAGGAATAACAAGGTAAAAGAGACTGAAACCAAGAAGGGAGTTAAAGCGAGGAAGAACCATTGGTGAATTTTATTTAAGAAAAATACCAAAAAGAAACCAGCAAAATTAGATGAAAAGTTAAAAGCAACATTATTAATTTTAAAATACTGGTAGTTGAAAAGTAAATTTATTTATATTTATACTAGCTTGTTCTTTATTTTCGTTCAAAACAAGTTTAAAAGCTTGAATGGGAGTTAAACCAACCACCATTTGCTTTCTATGTGGGTTTACTTGCACTTGCAAACTTTATAAATATTATTATGTAACATTAATACCAAAAGAATAATAAAGGAAAAATAAAAGAACAAAGAAAGAAAGGGAAAAAAAAGATGGAAAAACAAAGTGTAGAAATTGGCATATACTTATGCAGCTTTGGCTGTTCATTGTTTGGGAAATAAGAGAGGCGAAAATGGACTAGTATGAAATACCTAAGTATATTCGTACCTTATTTTTTCTTTATAATATTACAAATTTATTTTTCATATTATTGGTACGTGATATCATGAAAAGACGAAAAATAATACAATTTATTCAAATATTTTATACATCAAAATTATATAAATATAATACAATACAATATATTATGAAACAATACATAACAACAGTCCAAACAAACTGTTAATCTTGGATTAAAAAGGGCTGATATGCCTAAATATTATAATTGCATGAATCTATATAAATTGTAATTTTTTTTTGGTTTAACCTTATGGTATTTGAAGATCACTACTAATTCAGATTCATACCGCCTAGACTCTACTAAATAAGGGAACACTCTTTAATAGTAATTTTTACATTCATGACTCAACCGCAAAAACTCTAGTAAAAAAGTTTTATTTAACTTACTACACTCTTGAGAGATTGTTGAGACTTGTACAATTATATTGTTATATGTAATGATAGTTAGTTAATTGTACAGTCAATAGAGCTAGTTAGTGGCCAGCTCAGCATTAGTTGTATTTGCACGTGTATATACTTAGCATTGTAATAAAAAAGAACGAGAGCTTTCCACTTTCCCAATTCCTGTTCTATCTCTCACAAATTCCTTCTCACATAACTGTCTATAAGAACTCCATTGGAGCTCTAGATTGAGATTCAAGCTCGTCTTCAAGGTCATGTTTAACATAGTGTCAGACCGAGGGAAGCTCACGCTTGACTATCCGCCATTGTCTCTCTCAATCTCTCCCATTTTTTCTTTCTTCTGAATATGTCTTACCCATTTGATCGATTTTGCCCTAGTTTTGTCGAATCACAAATTGATAACTAATTTCTTCAAGTATCTCCTGGAATTAGTGTGTAACACAACAAACTTGTCTACGCATGGCCGTATTAGATCAGGAAAATACACCTGTCGGTGATACTAGTGTTGCTGCTGCGACGAACATCTGAATAGATCCAAGCGATCCTCTCTACCTACATTCGTCGGACATCCCTGAAGCGATGCTCGTCTCAGTTTCTTTTAATGGAATTGGATATAGGTCTTGTAGACGTAGTGTTACGCGAGGTCTGTCCGTCAAAAACAAGTTAGAGTTTATAAGTAGAGAATGTAAATCACCAGATCCTCGATCTTAATGGATCCAATAGTGGGTGCGATGCGACGATATGGTAACATCTTAGATTTTAAATCCACTCTCCAAAGACATTGCGAATAGCGTAGAGTATGCTAATAATGATGTTGAGTTATACAGAGAATTGGAGAATCAATATGAGAAAACTAATAGTGGTAGGCCGTACCAAATCCAAAAAGAGATAAAAGACCTGTCTCAAGGTGTGCTGGACATTACAGGCTATTATACTTAGCTAAAAGAAGTTGTGGGAAGAGCTGACTAATTTAAGCAAAAAGACTTATTGCAGATGTACCTATACATGTGGTTCCAAGGAGAATATGCACAAGGCTGATAAGGACAAGAGATTAATACGGTTCCTTATAGGACTTAATGAATTCTACACTGCCGTGCGTGGAAGCATTCTCATGATGAATCCGCTACCAAATCTTGCACAAATTTTTTCACTGCTCATTGAGGATGAGAGTCAGAGAGAAATCAAACCAAATAATCAAATGCTCTTTGAGTGCACTTTCCTAAATGTTAACACATCAAAATATGGTTCCTACATAACAAATTATTATGCCAATAACAATTCCACTTAAGTCAACATGCATGTCCATTTTTGTGACTAATGTAAGAACTAGGACATAGCAAGGACAAGTGCTACAAGTTACACGGGTACCCTCAGAATTTTGAAAATTCGCACACTCAAAAATTCAAACACAAGAAACAACATGAATCAAGCTGCAAGGTTCAACAAAGGAAGGAGAATAGTAGCTAGTGTGCAAGGGACCTCCTCTGAAATAATGCCAACTGGAAAAGATGGATCAGAAGATGGAAATAAAGTCGGGCAAGTCAACCTTTCTAAGGAACAATATGGACAGATCCTGAATTTGCTGCAACTTTTTCAAATTAGAACACGAGGAGAGAGCTTTAGCTAAACAAATTATGTCAATGGTGTTGTGAACTTTGCAGGTATAATAGTCTACACTTCTTCTATTAATTTTGGTAAATTGGCATGTGAATGCTTCAAAAAATAAGGCAGACTCTTGGATATTAGATTCAGGAGCCTCTAATCATATGACCGCCAATATGTCTTTGCTAACCAATATTGTAACCTTACCATATCCCTTATTGGTATTCTTTCCAAACAGATATAAAGTAAAAGTAACACAAACTAAAAGTGTGACATTTTTCCCTCATATCATTTTGCACAAAGTCATGTATATACATTCCTTCAAATATAACTTCATATCAACTCATTCATTAACCAGTTCAACCCCTGTTAGCATTGTTGCCTTTACTGATAATATTTGTCTTCTGTAGGCCCCTTCAATGAAGAGGCCTCTGAAAATTTGTAAAGTTAGTGATGGACTGTATATTCTTTGCCCAATGTGTCTTAGGAACAACCATTCATAATCAACTGTAAATAGTTCAATTGCTAGTTCTGTTTCTCTCACTTATTGCACACACAATTGACATTATTTTCATCATTCCAATGTAAATAGTTCATTGTCGAGGGATAATTGCACATCTCATTCAGTTGTAAATACATATTTTCCAAATAATAAAGTGTAATTCCCATTGTGAATAGTATCAGTCCTTTTCATTTCTTCAAGTGATGATATAAATGTGTTGTGGCATAACAGACCGCGTCATGTGGACTTTACCAAAATGAAGGGAATGTCCAGCATTCCAACATCTTTCTTACCAAAACAACCATTTACCTTCTCTGTCTACCCAATAGCAAGACATGGGAGATTAGCATTCCCAAAAAAAACACTAATTCCATCGAGATCTTTCAACTTCTTCATATATCCCTGGGATCCTTACCATATGCCAATTTATGACAACTTCATAAATTTCATCACCATGGTAGAAGATTACAGTAGGTCCACCTGGACTCACCTATTAGCCAGCAAAAGCAATGCCCTGCATGTCATCAAATACTTCGAGTCAATGATTGAAAACCAAATTAACACCAATATCCAGTGTATAAGAACATGCAATGGTCTAGATTTTAGCAACACATAAATGAATCAGTTTTTCCTTTCTAAAGAGATCATCCACCAAAAGACATGCCCTTATACACCACAACAAAATAGCATAGTGGAAAGAAAGCGTAGGTACTTGTTAGAAATAGCCAGAGGCCTCTTATTCCAGTCAAAATTACCTCTAATATACTGGGTTGAATGCATCTTATGTGCAATTTATATAATAAATAGACTATCATCTTTATACTTCAAGGGAAAGCCACTATATGAAATACTATACAACAGAAAAGCTACCTACTCTCAGATGGGGAGTTTTGGGTGCTTGTGCTATCCTACAGTGCCCAAGGTCCACAGAGATAAATTCGAACCTGGAACCACACCATATATTTTTGTTGGATATCTCTTTGGGGTAAAGGGATACAAAGTGCTCAATGTGATTACCAAAAAAATATCTTTCCTTTTAATATGTATCTAGAGATGTAGTTTTCAATGAAAATATTTTTCTTTTTAGTATGTCTAAGGATACTACTTCCTTTCCACGTGTCCTTAAATTCATTCCTTTTATTGACCATGAGTCTAGTGACAATGAGCAGAGTCAAACTAGTGAATCAAATGATCAAGGGGTTTCAAATATCACACATCCAGATTTGCCATATGATCCTACTCGTTCATCACTTTCCCCTAATAATATAGATTCACTTGTTCTAGAAGACTCGCAAAATAGCTCACCAGTAAGATCTGTAAAGAATACCTCAACCAAACATGTTTTGGAACCAATGAAATCTCATAAAACGCATAAAGTTCCACACACTTGAAAGATAACGTTCACAAATTACTCCAGTTGAGACCATACACCAATGAACACAATACCAATAATCATACAATGCATCCCTTTCTCTTAATGCCTTGTCATGTCACCACAATCACATATCTGCTGAGGATTTGAACCAGGATAGTTAATGCCTTGTGAGAAGTATTTGAAGTGACAAAGAGCCTAATTCATATATGTTACGACCCAACATCCACTAAGGGTCGTGATGGTGCCGGACACCGCTGTCAAGCAAACTAACCAAAATACTTAATTATATTCTTATCTCAAAAATTTTAAAAAAGGGAAATTTTTCTCCAATTCAGATAGTAAAATACAATCTTTACAAAAATAAATACAAGAATATTTAGAAATAATACAGAATATCCCATAATCATCCTAGAACCCAATGTCACAATGAGCAATTTCTAAGAAATTATGTAAGGGATTTTTACATATACATCACATATAGCAAACCTTATAACCACTCATGTTTAAGGTTAGTATTTATTACATTTAAGTAAACCGCGTTTCAATTTATGTACCAAAATTTACTTTTAAGGTTTAAGGATCAATTATTTATTAGAGGCTTGATTTGTGGAACAAAATCTTTTCATATTTTTTTTCCCCACGTTATTCTCTTTCTTCCAACTGCATTTTCCCCTTTTTTAATTAACCCCCCCCCCCCTCCCCCCACGTTTATTTACCAAATATTTTTCTCTTTCTTCCAAAACCGATGCGTTGTCCCCTTTTTAATTACATCCCCCCCCCCCCCACGTTTATTTACCAATTCAGTTTTCGCTGATTTCTCTGGTTCAAGTTCTTCTTTCCATTGTCATCCTCCATTGTCATCCTCCATTGTCGAAGGTTGCCATTGTTTTTTCAGTCCTACGGTTGCATCTAAGTCCCAAATACTCTACAAAACCATTCTCTCTATCAGTGCTTCAATTTCATCCGCCATTTCCAAACCCTCTTCAAAGTTTTCTCAAGAAAACACATATTCAGTCACTAAAATCTTATCCATAGTCAAAAATGGTGAAAAAACATAGTACTCCCAAACGACAAAAAGTAGCCGATATTCCATCTTTTGATTTGGGTGTTTTAACACCTAAATCTCAATTGTTTCAATTGTTTTTTTGGTGTGTAAGTGTTTTTTGTAAAAATATACAGTATTATTGCATATTAGGGTTGTTTCTACAAATTGTAGTTAATTGTTGTTTTTTGGAGTTAATTTGTAGTTGATTGGCAAAATATACTGTTGGATCGAGTTTGTAGTTAATTGTAGTTTATTGTAGTTAATGTAGTTTAATGAAATTTTTATTTGGAACTGTGACTGTTGACTCAAATTTGTAGTTAATTATAGTTTTTGTAGTTTAATGTAGTTTACTATACTTTTTATTTGGAACTGTGATTTTTATACAGTGTATAAAATATAGTTACATTGTACATGCACAATAAATTTATAGTTACAGTATAGTTCCTTGTAGTTATAATGTAGTTTAATGTTGTCTGTCACAATGTTGTTGATATGTGGTCTGCAATTTTATAGTGTTGTTTGGAACTGTGATTAGAAGACATGATATATATGTAATTACAGTCTAGTTGATTTGTAATTTGTAAATTAATTTTTAGTTATGCTTTTAGTAAAATAACTTATCGTTAGAATGTAGTTTCATGTATTCTGTCATAATGTAGTTTATCTGTGGTCTGCAATTTTATAGTGTTATTTGGATCTGTGATTATAAGTCGGGGTATATATGTAGTTACAGTTTATTTGATTTGTAATTTGTAAAGTAAATTCTAGTTATGCTTTTAAAACTATAATTGTAGTTAAAATTTAGTTTCATATAGTCTATCACAATGTAGCAAATCTGTGTTCTACAATTTAATAGGTAAAATGTAGTTTGTAGGTTAAAATTGTAGTTATACCTTTTGTAAAATAACTTCTACTGAGAATGTAGGTAAAATGTAGTTTGTAGGTTAAAAATGTAGTTTTATGATATGTTACATTATATATTGTAATGCTGAAATCTAGCTTCATTCTAACCACAATTAATATACCTTTTTTGCAGAATGGACCTTACTATGCTCAACATAATGTTGATTATGGTGTGATACGATTCCATAGCTTGTGCGATCCAACGATACCTAGCCAGATAAAGTCTTTATTATCCCCAAACCAATTATGTGGTCTCAAGAAAACATGTTTTGGTTATTTATTAGATATGCCCCCAATCTGCATGCAGAACCAATCAATTCATTTTCTAATGAAGTATGAGTTATCAAAGTCTAGTGACAACTACTTTTCCGTTCTTTTAAATGGACAAAAATTGATTTTTTTTCTTGAGAGATTTTTGTTTGATAACTGGTTTTAATTGTGTTGATAGTTTATCGGACTATCTTAACAATTCTAGTTATGCTAGCCATTTAATGACTAAATATTTCCCTAACAAATCTCGGGTCGAGAAATCGCTTTTGAGAAATGTAGTGACATCCAAATCATGGACAAATGATTTGGATGCTGTACAGTTGTGTATCATGTATATGTTGGAATTCTTTGTTTGTCCTTCTGATAAGGACAATGTTAGTTTGATAGACAAGTTTACGTTTTTTCTTATAGAGAGTGGTCATTTTGATTCGTACCCATGGGGTACAAAATCTTTCAAGCAAGTTGTTGAATCTGTCAGACATCGTCTCAGTCCCAAAGTCCATTCTTATCTTATACGGGGATGCTCGTTAGCCTTACAAGTGTGGCTATATGAGTGTTGTTCTTCTTTCAGCACCGAGCTTGCTACACGGTACTCTGACTCCATTCCTCGTATTTTAAGATGGTCGTCTACAAAGGGACAGATTTGACTAACTTTTCTTGAAGAAAAAATCATCAAGCCTGAGTGGCTCAAGGTATTCTTTTTAACCTTTGTATAATTCTTCAATTACTATAATAGTAACTACATGACATCTACAATTTTCTTTCCAATTTACTTAACTGTCTTCATCCATCTTTCAGTTCTCAAACATGGTTGCATCTGGGGAAGAGATTGGAGCGCTCAATCTCCTAGAAAAGATTAATTATGAAGATGAAGAGGTTAGTCAACCATCAAAAGTCCAATCTGCTGCTTCTCCGACAGTTCAACCTGAAGAGGCTAATTCCCCAAATGACATGGAATCTGTCAGTAGCCAGATCAGGAAGTTGGAACAGAAGCTTGAGCAGGTACTGTGAGAAAATACAGTTGTGTAGTCATTATTTAGTACCACTTGCCTTCATTCCTTCGACATTGTAGTTTCTTTTTATTTTAGTGTAACTAGTCGAATATTCTTACCAACTAACATACATATTTAATTTTTAGGTTGATGGAAAGTTAGATCAGTTAAAGAATGATGTTTTTGATGAACTCTCAAAACTTCGAGAGTTCATAGATGAATCTTTGAAAAGGTTAATGAATCTGTCAGCAAGAGAAATCAATTGGATGAGTCCAAGGTAAGAATTTACATATAATTTATTCAAACACTATATAATAGTTATGATAATTTATTCTAACACTAAAACATTCCTCTCAAAATGTAGTTTGCTGCTAGCTCAACAAAATATAACGAACATAATCAAACAGACAAAAACAAACATTTTCAGTTCAATGTTGGTCCTCAACTCCATGCAGGCCCCAGTACAACAGGTATCTACATAATTCCTACATACATATATACAAACTTCAAGAATTGTAAATAAATAATCAATTTTCCTTTTCGGCTCCCACTTCTCCTCAAAAACTTGAACAACAAGTTGATTTGTATGATGACCTCCAACAAGCAGCTGATGTAGCAAAAGAAGGTATTGTTTAATAATGTAGTTTTTAATATAAAATAGTTGATTACACTGTTATAATGCTCTTAAGCATATGCATTATTTCTGTAGCATATGTTGAAGACAATGTTCCACAGTCACCAATTCATGGTGTAACTGTGACTGAAGTTGTCGAAGAATGCGTTGAAAAAGAAGAGGAGATTGGAGTGATGCGTGGAGGATGTGAAAAGAAAGGTGTGACACTGGACGATTTTGAACTTCCAGAAAACCTTTCACAGATGGTGATGTATGGTGAGCCAATTCAAGTTGATTCAACCCCTGTTCATCAAGGAAGAACAAGGTTACCTGGAAAACATGCACGATCACCCTTCACTTCACTCTACAGTACTGAAGGCAGCACGTCTTTTGGGCCAAAATTTTTTACCTAAAGCACCCATTCACAAGTCTCATTGGTGAAGATGTTGATCCTGAACTAATATATAGTTTTACTACATGGTTATACCATCGAACTGACAAATAATCTAGGAGTTATGGTGCTTAAATGTCTTATGTCTGTATGTACTTGTTTTCTATATCTTTGAACCTTTTTAGACTTTAAAGTTGTAAATGTTTTTGTTTTTTGTAGTTATTTGTTTAATTCTATTATTATTACAGGAGGAAATACTTCTATTCGAAGAAGGATAACCATCTCAATCCTTGGTTGGATTTGGGTTGCGAAAAAATTGACAAGAAGGACTGGTTCTACGCCCTTGCTCACCCCGGACAATTAATCAATTGTACAGTAAGTATATTGATTATCATTGCAGTTTTGTCTTTATCTATTATGTTTAAATGTATGAATTGCTTAAGCTTCATGAATAGGAACTGCAGTCATTTTTCCTCCATATATCTCTGGTAACTGGCTCACTGTTATTGTCAAGCAAGCTGATTTGTCTAACTGTAGATAATATGTAGTTATTCAACACTACATTTAACTACAACTGACTACATTTAAACATCTGATTGCATTAATTTACAGACTTGAGCTACATATAACTAAAATTACATATAACTACATTTGGATATAAGTAAATTGAAATATACAGACTTGAACTACAGATTTTATAGCTGTTATTTGTATTTTGTAGCTGTTATTTGTATTTTGTAGCTGTTATTTATATACACTATAACTTATTATATCTGGTAGCTGGATCAGTGTTATTGTCTTTGTGGTGTAGAACTGACTACATTTAAACTACAGATTGCATTGATATACAGACTTGAACTACAGATAACTAAAATTACATATAACTACATTTGGATATAAGCAAATTTAAATACAATTTAACTACAAATGTAGTTTATCTGTAGTTATTTTGTAGCTGTTATATGTACACACTACAACTTATTATATCTGGTAGCTGGCTCAGTGTTATTGTCTTTGTGGTGTACAACTGACTACATTTAAACCACAGATTGCATTAATATACAGACTTGAACTACAGATAACTAAACTACATATAACTACATTTGGATATAAGCTAATTGAAATACAGTTTAACTACAAATGTAGTTTATCTGTAGTTATTTTGTAGCTGTTATTTGTACACACTACAACTTATTATATCTGGCAGCTGGCTCAGTGTTATTGTCTTTGTGGTGTACAACTGACTACATTTAAACTACAGATTACATTAATATACTTACTTGAACTACAGATAACTAAAATTACATATAACTACATTTGGATATAAGCTAATTGAAATACAGTTAACTACATGTAGTTTATCTGTAGTTATTTTGTAGCTGTTATTTGTCTACACTACAACTTATTATAAATTGCACTTTTACTTTTTTCAGCACATTGATGTTATAATGTACTATTTGAGAAAAAGGGGGAAATATGGCCCCAACATCAAATGTAGATTTACAACAAGCGATTGCTTGTTCAAGACAAAATTGAAAGTATCTACGAGAAGTTCACTACTGCTCCAATAGATCAAAGGAATTCTGTTGTTAAAGCCGAGGATGATATTGGAGAATACATTATGGGCTATAGAATTCTTTCTAATGTAGCATGGGATCTTGTGGACTATGTGCTAATGCCTGTTAACCTTGTAGAGAACTTTCATTGGTTGTTGTTAGTGTTTGACATAAAGGACCGGCAACTGTATGTTTATGATTCATTGGTGAGGGCAAAGCGTAACAAAACTGTTCAAACCTTGGTTGAAAAATTTTCAGTCATTATTCCTCTTTATTTGTCATGCACTGGTTTCTACGGTAAAAGCAAAGACATTGACTTCAAGACTAAAAAGTCATACATAGAGAAGCCAGTTACGGACCCTCTAGACATACAATGGATGGTTGCTGAGATTCCACAACAAAAGGAAGGCTCACTGTAAAAAACTAATCTCCCTTTCTATATGTTTAATTAAATATTTTTTAAGGTTTGGTATTTAATAAAAAATACTCATATTCTGCAGGGAATGTGGTGTATTTGTGGCTGCCTTTGCGGAGTATATTAGCAATGGTAATTTGTCTATACCAAAGGAAGATCTTACTGATATTGACAAACACCGTAGACGCTATGGAGCTCTGTTGTGGGACTACGCCACAAAGAAGCTAAATGATGGTTCAATCAGTGAGAGTGAGGTTACCGGCAGGCTGGCAAGGAGGAAGGGTCCACCGCCAAAGAATGAGAGAACTAAAGTTGAACGAAAGAAGTAGAGTATACTGTTGTAATGAACTTTGGTTGTACTGAACAATTTTTCATGAAGTAGAGAATTAGGTCACTTTGGTTGTACTGAACACTTTTTCATGAATACATTAGACATGACTATTCGAGCTATCTAATAGCATATTTGCCGTAACAGCTATCTAATAGCATAAATAATAGCTTCAGTTGCCATTCTATATAAATGTCAGTTCTTATATAATTGTGGGAATAAATTACTTATGTACAATGACTACAGTTACCTACAATTGCATATAACTACACAACTATACTACATATAACTACAATTGCATAACTACAACTTGTTGGAAGTCCAATGCTACAAACTACTGTTGCAGTACATTTGCGCTGTTATGTTTTCGGATAAAACTTCTTCTCTTGAACAATGAAGAATCATGAATTGACGTTGCATAGAAATGCCATTTGCAGTTTTCAGCAACTCATACCATCCAGTAGATACAAAAAAATACATTATTCAGACATATTTATCAACTGACTACGATTAACTACAACTAACTACAAAGTTCATATAACTACAAAAATTTTAATTAATTGCTTAGGCTTCATGAATATGAACTACAAGGTTTTGTCTTTATCTACAAACTTTTGTCTTTATCTATTATGTTTAGAACACATTTAGAAATCACTTACACTACATTATAACTATAACCTGCAAACAGTTTACATTACTCAAGTATATTAGTAAACTTCTTTATTATCGTCAAAACGTATAACAGGTACACAATAAATTCCGATAATCTGGGATCACTAACATTTCTTTTGAATAACTATTGTAGCTACATTATATTCATGTCTTTTTCGGCGCATTCTTGAGACTTCTTTTGTTATGCCCTTCACCTCCACAATTGCCACATGACACCTTGTACTTCTTTGAGTTTATTTCATCAAATTTTTTATATCTTTCCTTGTGAGGTCTACCTATCTGCCTTTTATCTCTAGCCGGTGGCTTTACTACATCATCCAAAATATGTTGTGGAACATCCCATTTGGCTTCATCAGGAAGAGGATTAACTGGCAATTCATATGTAAGAAGAAGGCTCTTCGTTGTGTAATACGGTGAGCAATAGTTGTCCGGCCTTTCATTCCTATGCCTTAATGCTGCCAAAGCATGTGCACATGGAAGTTCATCAACTTGGAATTGTCCACAGCTACATTTCTTGTTTTCTAAACATACAATGTACCGCTTCACACCATCTAACACAGTGTGTATATGATCTGTTGAAGCCCTCACCTACAATTCAAGACCAAAAAGAAAATAATAAGGTGTCAATAAGTTAACTATGTTAGCAACAATCAGTTAACTACAAATCAGCTACAAACAAACTGCATATAAACGTTAACTACATTTACCGACATTTGACTACATTTCAAAAACACACTGGAAATACTGCATATAGCCTTAACTACATTTACCCATATTTGACTACTTTTTAAAAATACACTGGAAATACTGCATATAAACGTTAACTACATTTACCCACATTTGACTACATTTTAAAAACACACTGGAAACAACTTCAACAGCTACTACTTTTTTTGTTTTTTTTTCTGCACCAAACAAGAATATATTACCTTTAGTTTCTGGGATAATGTATTGTTATCTTCCAATTCTTTGTTGAATTTGTGCCCAAGTAATGTGAAAGTATCCTTTGCCTTCAATAACTTATCTTTTGTCCAACGTTTTAGAATAGTCCTCATATACTCCAATAGATCAAATATTGGCAGCTCTCTTGCCTCCTTTGTTACAGCGTTCAACGACTCTGCAATGTTTGACGTCATAGTAAAAGTTCTATTCGCCGTTGCATGTACTCTTGACCATCTATGATAGCCAATATCATATAGGTAAGACGATACACGTGGGTCTATCTCCTGAATCTTCATCATCCTTTCATTGAATTCATCCAGAGTATATGACCGTGCTGTAGCAAAGTACAATTCATGTAATTGTAGATGTGCCTTCTTGAATTTTGACCTTATATTTGTCCATATATGCCACATGCAAAAGTAGTGTGTCATTCCCGGATAGACAACTGATGTTGCCTTCGATATACTCTCATGCCTATCTGAGACAACACACATAGAAGGTCTTTCACCATATGCCTCCTTGAATTGTTCAAAGAACCACCTCCAAGACGCGTCGTTTCAGAATCAACAACAGCATATGCCAAGGGCAAAATAGAACCTACAATTTGTAGACATAACATGAGACTAACTATTAAATACAAATATATATGGAGAATTTAGGCAATTTAACTACATTGATTTATATAAATACAAACTAACTACATTATAACTACAACATTATTACATCTATTACCTGCTGCATCCATGGTGCTTGCTGTCAGCATAATACCCCTATATGCTGATTTTAAGAATGTCCCATCAACCACTACTACCGGCCTACAATGTTGCCAACCATTTATTGATGTACAAAGAGCAACAAATGCATACAAGAAGCAATCATCTGCTGCCTTCTTCAATTTAACAACAGAACCGGGATAATTCTTCTCAAGAATATAAAAATATTTTGGTAATCTGTTGTACGAGTCACACGGATTCCCTCTCAGAAACTGTAATGCTTTTTCCTTTGCTCTCCATGCTTGCATGTAGCTTAGGTTGACTCCATGTTCGGATAACATGTCAGTTTGTATGTCCTTTGGCGTGTAAACAGTCTTAGGATCACAAAACTTTGGAACGACAATGCTACCAACTACTGTTACAGTACATTTGCGCTTTATGAATGTTTCGTCCATTCGGCAACATGTGTGTTGTCGGCTAAAACTTTTTATCTTGAACAATGATTAATCATGAATAGACGTTGCCTTGAAATGCCATTTGCAGTTCTCAGCAACACATACAAGCCAGTAGCTACAAAAAAATCCAATTTTCAGACATATTTATTAAAGATTACAATTAACTACACACTGACTACAATGAACTACAATTGACTACAATTAACTACAACTGACTACAATTACCTACAAACTGGCTTTCACGTCACTACAATTGACTACAATGAACTACAATTGACTACAATTAACTACAACTGACTATAATTAACTACAACTAACTATAATTAACTACAACTAACTACAATTAACTACAATTGACTACAATTAACTATAACTGCCTACATAGAAATAATACAGTAATTTTTCAAATCAATAACTAACCACATACCTTCTATAACTTGATCTTTTCACTCTGAACTGGAACTTCTTCATAAAAGCATAATTCTTTATTGCAGCAACTATCGTCTTCTTGTCCTGGTACACTTGTCCTTCTTTAATACATGTTTGAGAAGATTCAATTATTATTTCACTTTGATATTCCTCAATAGCTGGTGATGGAATTTCTATTAACCTTAATGATCCTGAAGAACCTGCAGACAATACATTCACATTGTATTTTCCTTATAGATAAATGGCGTCAAATTGTAGTTTAGAGAACACAAAAATCTCAGATTTTGGTTTCGAAGCAAACTTACCTATACTGATGGGGCATTCATTGGTGCTTGCCAATTTCATATTGAAATCTCTTACGCTAATACATAAGGGATACGAACCTAAGTTTTTATTCTCTTTTTTTGTTTCTATATGTACACGAACACCCATATCGTTCCTAATCTGCAACGGAGGACGATTATCATTCACAATGTATTTTATTTCTATAATTTTATCCGATGTATCAATAGATAATTGTTCTGCAATTGTAGATTGGAGAATTCCGTAGCTTGCATAATCATCAACCAAAATGGCATCAGCTTCAAAATCTCGGAATCTGCCATAGTTATCCCAATAAACATTACATTTCAGCATTATCGAAATTTTTGACATTGTAGGATCTCCGTACTGATTGACTATCACGATGTCAATTATGATTTTCAGTATTTGATATAGAAAAAAAAGATTTTCGGAACTGGAAATCACGGAAGAACTCAATTTCTGATTTTCGAACCTGACTATCACGGAATAACTACAAATTCTGATTTTCAATGGAAGAATGAGTGATTATCGAAACAGAAAAGAGGAGAGATTCGAAACAGAAAAGAGGAGAGATTCACATTGTATATGAGATTTTACCGTTTTTCATTGAGCATTTAATTGGTAAGAAATCAAAGATTAATTGGGAGCCTTAAATACAGGCGCTATTTTAGGCTACAAAATCTTTAACATACTGTGGAGCCTTAATAACAGGCGTTATTGTAGGCTGCAAGATCAGCAAAATTTCGTTTGGTACATTTTTGGTAACAAAAACATGGAATATGAGGGTAATAACCAAACAAGGCACAATAATGGTAATAAGGTTTGCTATATGTGATGTATAGGTAAAAATCCCATTATTTAATACATCAACTCTCCAAAATACAATATTGGACAGAAAAATAAATACAGTAATTTGAAAGAGACTCTGCTGGCCACGGTGGTCTCAAAAAATGCAGCTCACCTAAGTCTTCGTATCAACCATGCTGCTATGCTCACTAGGCCAGTAGAGATGCATGTGACTGTGCAATAAAAGTCATAGAAGTGTAGTATGAGTACAAAACAACGTGTACCAATAAGTATCCCATCTAATCTCGAAGAAGTGAAGACAAGAGGCCTACTTTGACACTTATTAGTGGTCCAATAATGTTATCTTAATAATGTAGTAAATCGTGGATTTTTATAAACATGATCGTAATTCAATAGATTGAAGCAAGTAAAAAATTCTTTCTTTTATAGGAAATTCCCAAAATTCCTTTTTATCAATTATACAATTATTCTCAGCCAGGAAGAGGCACTAACAACTTCAATAAGTTTGAGGGCAAGAAATGCAAGCATATGCGCAAATCATGCCGATGACGTACGGTCTGATCCAACAATATTTAAATTATGTACTGTCAGAGGGTCGAATGACGCAAACAATAGATGTATCTATTACCTCGCTCGCGAATCATATGTGCGATGCGGTCAAATATAAATAAACACAACAATCAGTAAAACAAGAATTCACCAGGAAACTATTATCCAAAAAATCAATTTTCTTTTAACAATTAAAAAAAATAAAGTTTAATCTTTTTGGAAATTTATTTACTAATTAGATGTGACTTAAGCAAGTCAAACTGTCAATAAGATTGTAAGTATTCCAAGTATGACATTCTTTTGGGTCCTAGACTACCTAGACTTAAACATAGTAGTGGCTACGCACAGACTCTCGTCACCTCGTGCGTACATAGCCCCCACTAATAGGATCACAAATCCAATTAATTCACTTATGAGGACAATTGCCTCTTACAAGGTTAGAAAGGAGACTCACTTCGCTCCGAAGATCTATAACCGGCGTTCCACTCCCTTTCAAAGACTCAAATTGATGCACAACGCTCCAAAACGAACCAATAGTTATATAAATCCATTAATATATGCTCAATTACTCATTACAATCTAGTTTATAACAATTCCTAACCCCGATCAAAAAATTAACAAAAATACCCTCAGGCCCACGTACTCGGATTCAAAAAAGTTTCAAAGAATAAGTTTATTCATAGCCTCACAAACTCAAATATATAATTTACTCTCAATTTCAAACTTCGACTATCGATGTTTAAACCTATCAAATCACGTCAGATTGACCTCAAATGTGTACACAAGTCAGATTTGACATTATGGACCTACTCTAACTTTCAGAATCGAATTCCGGCCCCATATCAAAAAGTCCACTTTCGGTCAAACTTCTCAAAAACCTTAAAATTTCTATCTTTAGTCAAATGACTCCAAAATGACCTGTGGATCTACGATTTCACTTCTGATCGCGCTCCCAACACCAGAGTCGGAATCCCAAACTAACATCAATAACTTTGAAATAGACTTCAAGCCAAACTTATGAAATTTCTTCCAAAATGCTAACTTCTACAATATGCGCAAAAATGCTCTCAGGTCACCCGAAACCCGATCCGAGCATTCGGCCAAGTCAAAATCATCATGCGAATCTGCTAGAACCCTGGAATCACGATTATACGGTCATTTGCTCAAAAATCAAATTCTAGTTAATTCTTTCAACTTAAAGCTTCTGAAATGAGACTTTTATTTCTAAGTCGACCACGCGTATAAGTCATAATACCTGAAAGGAAGCTGCTCATGGCCTCAGCCTGCTGAACGACGCGCTAGAGCTCAAAACAACTGATTGGATTATTACAATATGAGGAAACAGTTATGCGTCCTACTTGGCAAGCAACCATGACAAAAGAGTTTTGGACACTGCATTCCAACAACACCAAGGAGCTAGTACCATTACTAGTTGGGAAACAAGCCATAAAGTGTAAGTAGGTGTATAAAGTGAAACATAAATAAGATGGTAATATAGAGAGGTTCAAGTTTTGGTGGTAAAGGAGTATACCTAGCAAGCTGGAATTGATTACACAGAAACATTTAGCCCTGTGGTGAAAAACGCAATAATGGAAGCCCTCATAGATGCTACAGTCAAGAAAGGCGGGGACATATTCTAGTTAGATATGAATAATGCCTTTCTTCATGGGGACCGCCATGAAAAGGTATACGTGGAAGTTCCATAAGGCTTGGTAGTAGAAAGTGGACTTCTGGTATGTAAACTCAAAAAGTCCTTGTATGGCCTTGAGCAAGCAAGTAGACAGTGGTATGCAAAATTGAGTGAAACACTGTGTTGTAAGGGATATACCAATTCTATGTATGATTATTCACTTTTCTACAAGAAGAAAAATGAGTCAACAATATATGTGGTAATATATGTAGATGATATGATACTAATAGGAACAAACAAAGAGAAAATAGAGGAGCCGAAGGCATTCCTACATGAGAGTTTCAAGATTAAAACTTAGGTGAACTTCACTACTTTCTGGAGCTAGAAATACTCTATAAAGCTGATGGAGTTATAATGTCACAAAGGAAGTTTGTGCTTGATCTACTGAAAGAGTACAATTGTATGGATTATAGTATCATTGCCTCAAAACTTGGTCCAACAATGAAGCTGAAAGCTAAAGAGGGCATACATCAACTGATCTCTCCTATTAGAGAAAACTGGTTAGAAAATTGAACTTCCTCGCCAACACAAGGATAGACATAACTTATAGTGTATAAAATCTTAGCCAATTCATGCAAGATCTAAGAGAAGCCCACTTGAAATCAGCATTTCACTTGCTACTTGCAGGGTGATCCCTCCATAGGGATATTCATGTCACATAATCAAAATTATAATATTAGAGCTTATTGTGACTTTGATTGGCTGCATGCCCAGACTCAAGGAAGTCAGTGAATGGATACTTAATTCTATTAGGGAACAGTCTTATATGCTGGAAATCCAAGAAGCAAAAAGACTATTTCACTGTCATCAGCAGAGGCAGAATATAGGGCACTCAAAAAAATATAGTAGGGGAATTGGTGTGGCTGTATAGATTACTTGAAGAGCTCATAGTGTCATTTAGTAAATCATTAAAAATCTTTTGTGATAGTCAATCAGCTCCATATATAGCAAGAAATCCCGTGTTTCATGAGCAGACGAAACACATAGAAGTGGACTATCACTTTGTCAGAAGCAAACTACAAGAGGGGTTGATTTCACTTCACCATGTAGCAACAGACAATCAGTTGGCTGATGTTCTTACCAAAGCTCTAATAGGAATAAAGCATTCAGTGATATTGGGCAATTTGGCAGTGTTCACAACACCTTTAACTTGGGGGGAAAGGGTGTTGAGACTTGTATAATTATATTGTTATATGTAACGACTATAGTTAGTAAAGTTAGTTAATTTTACAGCCAATAGGGTTAGTTAGTGGCCTTAATATTAGTTGTATATGCACGTGTGTATATTTAGCATTGTAATGAGAAAGAAAGGGAGCTTTCCACTTTCTCAATTCCTATGCCATTTCTCACAAATTCCCTTTTACGGAACTCTCTAGAAGGATTTAATTGGAGCTTCAGATCGAGATTCAAGCTCGTTTTCAAGGTTACATTTAACAGAGATTACATAATTGGTTATAACTATTTACACTTCACAACCGTTTAAAAGTCTGCTTGTATAATGTTGGTCAAATATCAAACGATTCCACTCTTCAAATCAAGTACAATAACCATTTTGAAGTGAAAGTTCGTAAGATAAATTAAAGTAAGAGCTGGTAGAATAAAATTGGACAATAGGAATGTTAATATATTACCATGATTTGATACTTCAAAGCGTCTTTGCTTTCTAAAAATTCAACTATTTCCATTCCATAGGAAGAAAAGAATCGTAACCCTTTTTCCCCTTTCTTTTGTTTTGGCTATTTAAGTAGAAAACCATGTTTTGGCTCTTCCATTTCCCTTCTTGTTTGGAATCTCCTTGTTATTCAGGACCTATAGTGACCGGGACGAAGCTTCTTGTTTGGAATCTCCTTGTTATTCAGGACCTATAGTGACCGGGACGAAGCTTCTTGTTTGGAATCTCCTTGTTATTCAGGACCTATAGTGACCGGGACGAAGCTTCTTGTTTGGAATCTCCTTGTTATTCAGGACCATATAGTGATCGGGACGAAGTTATATATGGTCAAGAATAATTACTGAACATCATCGATAAATTATTATAGTGCATATGATAAAATATTATTTATCATTAATTAAAAAATTAATTTTGGACATTATTCTTGCATAATTTACTGACAAAAAAATTAAAAAATTGACATTTTTATTGAACTTTTTAGCTTCGTTACTAATAGTGACAATAATAAATATATTAAACTATTAGCGGGTGTAGAAAAATCTCATTACTAACAAAATCCAAATGATCTTTGATTTCGCTAATTCATGCATATACCATGAGGTTATAAATATTGTACTTGTGAATCAGCCCTTAAAGCAAAGTGGGTGCAATGAAAGAATAAAATAATATAGTATGTCTTATTAAAAATAGAAACACAAATAATACAATACTAATAATTCCTTCAATCTATTTTCTTCAAACAATTTTGAGACATATGTTAGAATTATGATTCCGACTAAAACACAATAGCCTTCATATCGAATAATTTGGAATAACAACATAAACGGAAGCGTACCTGAATCCATATGTGGAAATCCTTTAATCCTCTTGTTGAAGATTGTCCAAAGTGTGCCTTTGAAAGCTCCTTAATCCTTCCTTCAAGATTGTCTCCTTGATCCTTCTTGAAGTATTGGTTTCACAAGAATATATTAAAGACCAAAATTGAGGAATGGTTTTCCACAAAGATATGCAAGACAACAATGGTGGCTCTCTAGTTTCAATGGGAGGAAGAAGAGAGTGTCTTCCTATAATGTGGGAACCATAACCCCCTACTTATAACATATGAGTTATGAAACTCAAAAGTCATAAGCATGTAACCATGGTTAAATATATGTAACCTTAGTTAGCCCATCATTAACTAAGGTTACCCTTTTGGGTATCTACACATTAGTCCTACACTTTATATGACAATACATTGGCCCCCTTAACATAATGTCCATAAGACCACTTATTTAGGCCAAACCAAAAGATAGCACATAACATATAATTAATCCATATATTGTTCATATGTATGTAGATATAAGTCCATATATCTTACAATCTCCCACTTGGACGAGATATACATACATATGTACAAACCTTAGCATTATATGTTACATTATAACCTTATGAGCTCAAAATTGCTATCACAAAAAAAATTGTCATGAACAATCCGGTCCATCAATCATACCAACATAGGAACTAAGAGCTCTTAGTTACTCTTGCATAACTAGAACCAACATAGATCACGTATATCAATATAACCAACGACATGGATCAAGTGTAGGTCTGTAGCATGGAAATAACATAAAGTGTGGTCAATAGAAAGTCTATTTCCAACTGGTTCTCTTTATTGAGATCAATTATAAACTTTAAGAGTACAAAAAACTTTAAAACTGAATATCTGCAGATATAACTGAATTACAGAATGTAATGGACAATACATAATTGTATAATACAAACTCCCACTAAAATACATAATTCTTAACTGATTTGACACCCATACAAGCAATATGCTCATGAAATACTTTTGGTGTCAATCCCTTAGTGAGCGGATCTGCAAGCATGGAGTTTGTACTGATGTGCTCAATGCACAACTGTCCTTTCTGTACTCTTTCTTTAACAACCCGAAATTTGACGTACATATGTTTTGCTTTCGTCAAACTACTGTTGTTATTAGCATAAAGGTCTGCCGATCTGTTGTCGCATAATAGCCTAATTGGCTTTTTAATGCTATCAACAATCCACAGTCCACCAACAAAATTCCGCAGCCATAATGCCTCATTGGATGCTTCATAACATGCCATGAATTCCGCTTCCATGGTGGAAGTGGCCGTAAGAGTTTGCTTGATGCTTCTCCAAGAGATAGCACCACCAGCAAGCATGTAAATATAGCCTGATGTTGACTTCAGACTATCCTGACATCCAGCAAAATCGAATCGGTGTACCCAATGATCTCAAGCTGGTCCGATATCCGATATGTAAGTATGTAATCCTTTGTTCTCTGTAAGTACCTCATGACCCTTTTGGGTGCCTTCCAATGGTCCATACCCGGATTGCTTAGATATCTGCCTAACATCCCAACAATGTATGTTATATCAGGTCGTGTACAGACCTGAGCATACATCAGACTACCTACAGCCGAAGCATAAGGCGTCTTCTGCATTTCCGAAGTTCCATAATTATTATTTGGGCACTGTTTGAGACTAAACATGTCTCCCTTAGCAACAGGGGTGTTGCCTGGTTTACAATCCTGCATGCCAAATCTTTTAAGAACCTTTATCGATATAACCCTTTTGTGACAGACCGAGAACACCTTTTGAGCGATCTCGATGTATCTGAATTCCTAATACAAAAGAAGCTTCACCAAGATCTTTCATTTCAAATTTCTTTGAAAGAAATTTCTTAGTTTCATGCAATAATGCTATATCGTTACAGGCAAGCAGTATGTCATCGACATATAAAACCAGAAAAATATACTTACTCCCACTGAACTTATGGTATATACAGTCATCAGCAACATTCGGTTCAAAACCAAAAGATGTAATGACTGCATGAAACTTATAATACCATTGACGGGAAGCCTGCTTGAGCCCATAGATGGATTTCTTTAATTTGCAAACCCTTTTCTCTGATTCATCCGAAACAAAGTTTTCAAGTTGCACCATATAAATTGTTTCCTCAATGTCACCATTGAGAAACGCTGTCTTAACATCCATTTGATGAATATCAAGATTAAAATGTGCTACTAGTGCCATTATAGTCCTGAAAGAGTCTTTCGATGAAACTGGAGAGAAAGTCTCTTTATAATCAATGCCTTCCTTTTGAGTGATTAGCCTTTTGCGACAAGACGAGCTTTATACTTAATAACATTGCCCCATGAATCCCTTTTGGTTTTAAAAATCCATTTACAACCAATAAGTTTATTACCTTCGGGCAATTTAACAAGCTCCCAAACGTCATTATCGCTCATAGACTTCATCTCATCATTCATGGCATCAATCCACTTTTGAGAGTTAGAACCCTTAATGACTTGACGAAAGTTGATTGGATCATCTTCCTCAAGTCTAATATCACTTTCTTGTTCTTGGAAAAATACAACATAATCATCCGGAATTGCATTTCTCCTCTCTCTAGTGGATCTCCTTAATGGCACTTCAGTTTTTTGAGGTTGTTGAGTTTGATTTTCATTAGTAATTTCAGGATCCTGATTGGGGAGATTTTCGAGATTGTCTTGAACTGGAGTTGTGTGATCCGTGTCAGGAATGAGAACACTCTGACCAAGATCAACAACTTGAGGGAAAGACACATGTTCTTCCTCAAAGACAAAATCTCTAACAACTTTATCTCCCCACCCCCCAAACTCAATATCCTCAAAAAACCTAGCATTACCCGTCTCAAAAATAGTTCTTGAAGTGGGATCATAAAACTTAAAACCCCTGGATCTTTCAGAGTATCCAACAAAATAGCTAATAATCGTTTTAGCATCCAGTTTCTTTTCATTCGGCCTATAAGGCCTTGCCTCAGCTGGACAACCCCAAATGTGTAAGTGCTTAATATTGGGTTTATGCCCAGTCCAAAGTTCATATGGGGTTTTGATTGTAGCTTTAGTTTGAACTCTATTAAGAATATAAGCTGTGGTTTTTAAAGCTTCTCCCCAGAGTGAGTCTGGCAAAGTAGTACGACAAATCATACTTCTTACCATATCCTTAAGGGTCCGATTTCGTCTCTCAGCTACACCATTCATCGTAGGACTGTCTGGCATAGTATACTGAGGGACGATCCCACACTCATCTAGGAATTTAGCAAATGGCCCTAGACGTTGTTCACCTGAACCATTATATCTGCCATAATATTCACCACCACTGTCAGATCTAACAGATTTAATCCTTTTGCTTAGTTGATTTTCAACTTCAGCCTTATATGATTTGAACACGTCTATGGATTGGGACTTTTCATGAATAAGATATAGGTACCCATAACGAGAGTAATCGTCTATGAATGTGATAAAGTATTGTTGACCATTCCTACAAGGAGTAGCGAATGGCCCACAAATATCCGTATGTATCAATTCTAAGACGTCCGAAGCTCTCTTAGCACCTAACTCGTCTTGTTTGTTTTTTTCCCTTGATACACTCAACACAAATATCCGAATTTGAGGAATCAAGAGAATCAAGAATTCCATCTGACACGAGTTTCTGAATTCTTTGAATGGATATGTGACCCAAACGTTTGTGCCAGAGTGATATAGAATTCTCATTAGTTAAATTTCTTTTGGTACCACTTAAACTTGTATGCAAAGTTTCATTATGTGAGGTTATTGTGTCAACCAAATATAGGCTATCAAATGTTGATAAAAGACCAGTACCGATAAGATTTGAATTTTGAAAGAGACTAACTTTATTGTCACCAAAAGAACATGTATAACCGGATATGTCCAATTTGGGAACAGAAATTAAATTCCATCTAAAAGACGGTACAACAAAAGTCTCATCCAAATCTAAATAAAAACCGGTCTTAAACAACAGCCTAAATCTTCCAATAGCCTCAACTGGCACCTTCTTGCCGTCACCCACATAGATGTATCTTTCACCATCATTTGGTTTTCGGCAGTTCAGGCAACTCTTCATAGATATACTTATGTGAGTAGTAGCAGCAGAATCTACCCACCAAGTATCCTTAGGTACCGAAATTAAATTAACTTCAGAACAAACAAGAGAAAGAAATGTAGCTTTTTTCGCACGCCAAGCGTGATACTTGGTACAATCTTTCTTCACATGATTAGTCCCCTTACAGAAAAAATAACCTAATTCAGTAATTTCAACCTTAGGTTCCTTATGTTGCTTATTCTTGGGCCTTGCAACCGCAACTTCCTTACCTTTCCTCTTCTTAGTATCCTTAGAAGAGGATGCCAAATGAGCACTTTCTGTCTTATCTTGCTTTATCCTTTCCTCCTCTTGGGCACAATGTGAAATGAGCTCATTAAGAGTCCATTTCTCCTTCAGGCAGTTGTAACTTACCTTAAACTGATTAAAATGTGCAGGAAGAGATATCAAAACTAAGTACACAAGCAGTTCCTCGGGTAATACTAGCTTGAGTGACTTTAATTTCGAAGCAAGATGAGACGTTTCCAAAATGTACTGCCTAATGTTTCCCTTGCCTTTATACCTCATGGAAACAAGTTTACTCAAAAGAGTACTTGTTTCCGCCTTTTCGTTTTGTTCAAAACGCTTTTCAAAGTTTTCAAGGAAAACTTTGGCATTAGCTTTATCATTTATAGTTCCCCTGAATGATTCTGGAATTGCACGTTTCATGATCATTAGACTCATGCGATTTGAGCGTTCCCACTTCTCCATCTCCTTCTTTTCATCAGAAGAAGATGTATCCTCAAGAGAAGCAGGTTGCTCAATCCGAAGTGCAAGGTCTAGATCCATGCAATCGAGAACGATCATAATGTTCTCTTTCCATTCCTTAAAGTTTGTGCCGTTAAGCACAGGGATGCTGTTTATATTAGCAGATATCGAAGCAGCTGAAGAATTCACTGAAAATAGAACAAAGGATAACTTAATACATGCTTACAATTACTTGAACTTTAACATTAGTTTTCAGATTCAAAATAGGCAAATCCCATTACAAGATACCTAGCACAATATTGATTTTAGTCTTTGGACAGAAAATCAACTTGTAAGTGGTACTCTTGGTGTAGTGATCAAATATTGACAATAAACTCCTGTCAAATATCAAGCCTTCCTTTGGGCCGACTTAATATTCACATGGAAAACCAAATAATTGTCACATATTTATCACCACAAGCATGTTCGAATTCCTGCCCAATAACAACCTTCCTTTGGGCCGGTGTTAAACGCATGGAAGAGTAACATCCACAGTCATCTTATATTTCAAGATCAATCAATCTACACAATAGAGGTTACTTTGGAAACATAATGCTTCAATTGACTAATTTAAAATATTAGATGCTAAATACTTTAGTTCCTTAAGCCATATTATGAATCTTAACTGAAAAATTACATGTTTTGACATGTAACATCTGAATATTAATTGTTTTAGGCTTAATTGGACAATTCCATAATCTGAAGCATGATGGACTAAAACAATTAATATTAAAAACTGAATATTAATGTATAAAACATTAATAATTTAAAAAATGATAATTAATTGACATATTATTAATGTTCATTAAAAAATCTGAAAACTTAATACTTAAAACGTTTCATTAATTATGAAAAACGTTTCTTACATTATGTCCTTATTAAACAGCCAAAACAAAACGTTTTCAGCAATTAATTGCCTGATAATCGATTATCAGGGCCTTGATAATCGATTATCAAGGCTTGCTGGTCCAGGATAATCGATTACCTCAATAAGATAATCGATTATTCTGGCTTACTGGAATTTCCAAACTTTTGCTGAAAACTTGAATAATCGATTATTCAAAATGAATAATCGATTATTCTGTCATTCTGTTTCGAAAATTTTGATGAACAAAATTGCATAATCGATTATTTTGAAAAAATAGTCGATTATGTGATGCCACTGTTTTTGCAAAATTTTGGTGAACTTTATGCAATAATCGATTATGTTAAAGCAATAATCGATTATTGTAGTATTCTGTCCAACGATTTAATATGATTTTCAACAAAAAACTTAAACAAGAAATCATGTTGATCATTAACCAAAATTATGCAAATTTCAATGTTTCAATTCAAGTGGTGATAACAAGATATTAAAACACCAAAGTTCATCAAAAACATAACATTCATGAAATCATGCTATATCATGGTACTAGAATTTCATAATCAAAATTCTATCATAATTTAAACATGAACTTTATATAACATGCAATTTCATGAACTTCCAAATTATCCAAATATGAAGGAGGCTCTGATACCAATTGTTAGAATTATGATTCCGACTAAAACACAATAGCCTTCATATCGAATAATTTGGAATAACAACATGAACGGAAGCGTACCTGAATCCATATGTGGAAATCGTTTCATCCTCTTGTTGAAGATTGTCCAAAGTGTGCCTTTGAAAGCTCCTTAATCCTTCCTTCAAGATTGTCTCCTTGATCCTTCTTGAAGTATTGGTTTCACAAGAATATATTAAAGACCAAAATTGAGGAATGGTTTTCCACAAAGATATGCAAGACAACAATGGTGGCTCTCTAGTTTCAATGGGAGGAAGAAGAGAGTGTCTTCCTATAATGTGGGAACCATAACCCCCTACATATAACATATGAGTTATGAAACTCAAAAGTCATAAGCATGTAACCATGGTTACATATATGTAACCTTAGTTAGCCCATCATTAACTAAGGTTACCCTTTTGGGTATCTACACATTAGTCCTACACTTTATATGACAATACATTGGCCCCCTTAACATAATGTCCATAAGACCACTTATTTAGGCCAAACAAAAAAATAACACATAACATATAATTAATCCATATATTATTCATATGTATGTAGATATAAGTCCATATATCTTACAATATATAGTTTCTTGCACAGAAGTTTTTCAATTTGTACAAACATTATTTTCTCTCCCTCCAAGTAAACTGCTTTTTTAATGAAAAAAATCAAAAGGGTTTCACTATTAAGTTCCAAACAGTTATAACCAAAGGAAAGAAAAGCAAAAATTCCTTTCTTCAAAATAAAAGGTAACAATGATTTTGTACACAAATTGGTAAAATCACAAGTTTAAACTAAAAAATCATTGCCTTCATTCCAAGATCTTTAATTCTTTATTCCTCATAAGTTGACACAACCCCCATGATCCAATAGATCCTCGACGCGCCATCGTTGCGCGTATATACATCTCTTTCTAAATCTAACTGTAGACAGCTAAATTAATATCATTTCAGTCTAATTATGATGTTCCATAGCACTAAAAAGTTAACGTTTACTTACAATACCTACATTAACTTTGGTAAAATACCAATCTGGTCCCATATTCTTGGCACTAGAACTCCGTTAACGAAACGTTAATTCTCCACTCATCATGTGACGGCGACCATAACGGCGACGGCGGGGCCTTCAGTTTCTGCAAATACTCCGTTACATCAAACCCACCTCTCTTCACTTCCTCCGTCAATTCCGTCCCATCTTTCGACGGCAAAAACGGCGGCCGTAAAACTTCCGTTAACAAATCCCATTTCAGCCCACGGAAAAACTCATGCTCCTTAATCTCCGACGCACCTCTTCTGTAACCCAACCGGCGCGTGGGATCTTTCTCCAGCAATTTGCCAATCAAATCCGTTAGAGCATTTCTCTTCCCAATAAACTCCGGCTCCATCGTCAATATTCTACCAAACGTTTCCTTCTTATTTTTCCCTTTAAACGGCGTCATTCCATACAACATTTCGTAACATAATACACCTAACGCCCACCAATCTACAGCAAATTCATGCCCTTCACCTCGTACAATTTCTGGTGCAACATATTCCTCTGTACCTACAAACGAATACGAACGTTCGTAAAACGAAGTCGCATTTCGTCTACTCACGGGCAAAACACGTGCACTTTTCACTTTCCTCAATCCATTTTTGGACATAGTTGTGGACCTAGAATATGTGCATGGTTTCTTTGGAAGTACAAATTTAGCAAATTGTCTGAACTTTTTGGGATGTGTTGGTGGTGGAATGTTATCGATTTCAGGATCTGAATGAAAATCTAAGGAACTGAGATTTTTTTTCAGAGTTAAGTTTTTGCAAAGATCGAAATCCGTTAGTGTAACGTGACCGGATTGTTGAACGAGAATATTCTCGGGTTTGAGATCACGATAAGCAATGCCTAAAGTATGAAGATATTCAAGAGCGAGTATAATTTCAGCTAAATAAAAGCGAATAGCCGAAGGTGAAAAAACATGGTCGCTTTGTTGATAACGGAGGACATTAAGGTCACCGCCGGAACAATATGGTACAGCGTAGGAAAGCATGTCGGGGGTTTCGGAGAATCCGAGGAGAGTAGGGAGGAAAGGGTGGTGGAGACGGTGGAGTACGGTGGTTTCCCACCGAGCACGGCGGTCGGAATCGGGTTTTGAGAATTTGTCGATGACTTTGAGAGCGAAAGCGGATAGGGATAATGGGTCGGTTATAGTGTTGTGGACTAAGAAAACAGTGCCCATTGCACCATTGCCTAGTACTTTGATGGCTCGTAGGTTGTCTAAGTTTAAAGGTGGAAATGACGATGTGAGATTATCCATTGTAAGAAATGAGAGAAAGAGAATGAGAGCGTGTAAAAACAGGAGAGAGTGTGTATATATATAGAAAGAAGAGTGTACGTGCGTTTGGTTTAGACGTTCGTGTGTGTGTGTGTGTTTTCAGGGAAGAAGGGGAAGAGCTGGTGGAGTTGGGTTTTGTAGGGGTTGGGCGGAGAAAGTACGTAATTTGTGGGGTTGGGATATTTATTTTGGTGTATGTAATTAACTACTAATTGTAATTAAGCAACTCGTCCACTTTCAAGTGCCCCCCTGGGGGAGGGGGGATGATATCGACTACGTACTTACAAAAGTTTAATCTTTTATACTTCTTGCGATTCAATTTATTTGATCCTTTTCGGATACAATGATCAAATTGATTTATTTTCTCCGTGATTTCGGACATAGATTTCTTATGTTTTTGAAATTGGTATTGCGTATTTTAAAATTAAATAAAAAATATAAATAAGTCACAGTAATTAATAATTAAAAATATTTATAATACAATCAAAAAGATCTTATTTAACTCCTTAAATAGTAAAAGTATTCATTCTTTGTTAAACATGCATACAGAGTATTTGGTTACGGTAAAAAAGAATTGTACGCTATCAAGTCATCCAAGAAATATGCAAGCTATTTTGATTATGAAATTTGTAATATTAATACAAAAATTATTTGCTACAACATATAAATATAATTTTGTTATAAATAGAACTCTAATTAGAGTGAATGTCTATCTTATAGAAGAGTTCTACTTTGAGGCTAAGTCTTTTCTCTTCCTTTAAATAGAGGGGTCTTACCCCATTGTAAATCATCCCAAAGTTTCAATAAGAATATTCCTCTCTCTACTTTTCTCTCTATTGTTCTTGTTCTTATATTATTTCATAACACGTTATCAGCACGAGTCTCTAACCAATTGAATTTAAGATTCAGCAATTATCGCTCTCAGAATCTCGAGTTGCAATCAGATTCACCTACTCTAATTCGTGTTCCGTCGTTTGGGTTTTTCTATTCGAGTGAAACGAGATTTGTGATATTTTGGTTTCTGAAATTCTTCAATTTTTTTTCTTTCTCGTTGTTTACTTTTGTTTTCTTTTTGAAGGTGAATTTCCAAGCAAAAGAGTGTAATAACGATTGCTACTGCTCCATATGAGAATTTCTATACGAAAAAATAGAAGAGATGGTATCATCATAAAATAACGCAACGGGATGGAAACTCAAGAGGTATATTTGATATCACAACATTTATTGGTATACCTTAAAGGTAAGTAATTTACTTTTCCCTTTCAAATTCTTGAAATTCTACGATTTGGTTTCATACAAACATAGACAAAAAAGTTTGATTATAACTCTAACGGAGTTTGTAAGGAATTATAACCACGTGAAGTGGTAAAAGTTCTATGTCTTGCCATGATTAAATTCATGTATGATTGTGGGCAAAGAATTGAAAATCCGTCCCATTGAATTTGCTTCATTCTCATTCCCTTTAGAGAATGTGATAACAATATGTGATAAGTCTGAAAAAAGACAAAATTATTACCGTGAAGGTATCAATGGATGTGGACGTGGCAATAGACGGAATTATAATCGTCATCATTGTGATAATGAGAATAATAAAGATTCTCAAAATAATCTTTCACTTTATGAAAGTAATATTTGACATGAGATTGTATATAGCACATACAGATGATTATGATTCATTCCCTGAAGTGAATGTGATAATTGTAATAAAGCCCGTAAGTATGGACACGCTCTTGATGTAATTTTGTTTTATGTCTGACATTATGAAAAGAAAGTTCGTTGCCCTTGAAATTTCGGGCAAGAACTATATGACATGGGTGTTGGATGCTGAAATCCATTTGGATGCAATGGTCTTGGAGACGCCATTAAAGACAGAAATAATGCATCCACCCAAGACTATGCTAAGGCCTTGATTTTCTTGCGCCATCACCTTGATGAAGGTTTGAAACTGTGCTAAGGCCTTGATTTTCTTGCGCCATCACCTTGATGAAGGTTTGAAACTGTGCTAAGGCCTTGATTTTCTTGCGCCATCACCTCGATGAAGGTTTGAAACTGTGCTAAGGCCTTGATTTTCTTGCGCCATCACCTTGATGAAGGTTTGAAACTGTGCTAAGGCCTTGATTTTCTTGCGCCATCACCTCGATGAAGGTTTGAAACTATGCTAAGGCCTTGATTTTCTTGCGCCATCACCTTGATGAAGGTTTGAAAATTGAATATATCACAGTCAAAGACCCACCTATCTTGTGGAATGGCTTAAAGGAGAGATATGACAACTTGAAGTTGGTCACTCTGCCACAAGCACGATATGATGAGAATCCAAAAGCAAATAGTTCATAATTTATATGTTATCGCTGCGGCGGAAAAGGGCACTGGGCAAAAATTTACCGTGTAACAAGACATTTGGTTGAGCTTTATCAAGCATCTCTAAAGAGTAAAGGCCCTGAAACCAATTTTGTCTCTGACGACAATTTTGACATCACCCACTTGGATGTGGCAGACTTCTTTGAGCACCCTGAGGGGAAAATAGACCACTTAATTGGTAATGGATCTGTGATGAAGGAAGATGGAATTGTTTGATTTTATTAGTTAGTGAATAAACTAATAGTCATTAGTATCAGCTCGTATTAGTTAGCTTATGATATAATGTTAGTATTAGTTCTTTAGAATGTTTCAATATGCTTAAATTTCGAAGACATTTTTACTTCCCAGTAAAGTTAGTCGATTAACTAATAAGTTAGTCGACTATCTAATATTTCGTATTAAAAACTGGAATTTTCGCAAGCTAAGTTAGTCGACTAACCAGTTTAGTTAGTCGACTAACCTGATGACTGTTTACTAAGTTAGTCGAATAACTAATTAGTTATTCGACTAACCAATATTTCGCATTAAAACTGAATTTTTCCGCAAGGCTAGTTAGTCGAATATCAGGTTTAGTTATTCGAATAACCTAATAACTGTTTCCCAAGATAGTCGACTATCAACTCAGTTATTCGAATAACCTCAACAGATTTTGAAAATATTGTTTAAATATGAAACAAACGGATTGAATTTGTTTATTCTCATGTTCGTATATTTTCTTTTGTTGTCAACCATGGGAATTAAATTGATTGAAGGCTCTGGAAGAGCAACTATAACTCTGCCTAAAGGAACAATATTTATCATAGAGAATGCAATGTTCTCGTCCAAGTCTAAAAGGAACTTGTTGAGTTTTAAAGATATCATTCAAAATGGATATCAGATTGAGACAATACATGAGTATAATCTTGAATACCTCAATTACTCATGAAAATGAGGCTGCCCACTTCGGTTTGGGGTCATGCCATTTTGCATGCAACAATGCTAGTTCGTCTCTGACTGACGAATTATCACAAATATTCCCCGTTGCAATGAGTTTTGGGTCATGAACCTAATATATCCCACTTAAGAATTTTTGAATGTGCAGTATATGTGCCTGTAGCACCGCCATATTGCACCAAAATGGGTCTGCAAAGAAGGTTAGGAATATATGTTGAGTTTGAATCGCCCTCCATTATTTGCTACCTCGAAACATTGACAGGGGATTTGTTCACTGCAAGATTTGCAGACTGTCAATTCGATGAGACACTTTTCCCAAAATTAGGGGGAGAAGTTGGTGAAACCAAACGGGAAATTTTGTGGAAAAATGCATCATTATCTCATCTTGATCCACATACCTCTATTTGTGAAAAAGAGGTGCAAAATATTATCCATTTGCATAGAATAGCAAATCGAATGCCAGACGCATTTACAGATTTGAAAAGGATAACAAAATCACATATCCCCGCAGTGAATGTGACAACATCTGATTCACGAATACATACTCATTATTGGAAGAATATGAACATGAAATTGGTATTGAATATACCACACTCACCCCTAGAAGGAGGTTTGAGATGATATATGAAAATAATGTCATTGTTATTGCATGAATAGTCATTGGTCACGTACCTATTGTACGCCAAAATAATTTGTCAATGTGATTATCAAAGGACAATAATAATGCAAGAAACATATCTTGCATATAATTTTGACATGACCATAATGGTATAACTTTCTCTTTAAAAGAGATATTCACCACATGGATGTTGATGAATTTGTGGTAGTACAAAATTAATTGAGAGCTCTAGAAGAGCCAATTATTACTATGTTGGAGAAACACAATTGATTACCAATAAGATATTATGTTGTAGTAAGTCTCAAAGAAACTTATTCAGTTTCCAAAGTATATGCGAAAGCGATTTATTATATTGAGACTATAAATAAAGGAAAGATTTGATATCTTCTATTACTACAACTTGTAGCGGGATAATTTGTATATGAAAAGCTACCCGCTTTATTCTCCAGTTTGTACTACACAAACAAAAGAATGCCACAATAAAGTAGATATTTATTGGTATAAAAACTCATACCATAATAAACTTGAAGTTTATTGATAATTGCACATGTCATGGTGTAAATTTGAAGTTTATCAATATTGATAATTTATTCAGTTGGCATTCGGTTAGCCATCTCATTTTAAGTATGATGTGCAGTAATAGAGAATTCACATGGGTAAATATTAAAGAACTAGAAAGTTATTTACGAATTCTCTTATATTACTTGTTCTCATTAATTGATTGACCAACTAAAGAGTTCGGGTTGAATCCCATAATTCTGGAAATATCAAAGGTGAATATGGGCCCATTCACCTGCCATGTATACCACATATGATGCATCTATGATATGGTTACATGTGCGATTGTTATTAACCCGCAGCCTGGCCGGTGCTTGCGAGGTAAATTGCTCAGTAATATAACTTCGAGCATAATTTCCAGATTTTCTATTCAAGATAGTTCATCTTGATAAGTTGGTTTATATCATAGTTGGTTTAGCAAGATAATTATTGAGTGCCTCCACTTAATAGCTAAATTGTTTCTTATGAGAACAAAGTTATATATATCAGTTTGATATACGTTGTATACGAGAGTATATTATATTCTCCCCTCACAAGTGGTTCAAGGTCAGGAACCAAATAATTTCATCTTATTATTATTGATGTGCGGTGTATATTTTCATTAACACCATAATGCACAAAGATGGACTCTCAAAGTTTAGGAAACAAGTTAGCTTTTCTAACATGAGGGGGAGACATGATAAACACTTGAGAAAAGGTTACATGGGATGAATTATCATTTGTATATATAGATCCTCGAATATCATAATATGAACCTGAAGTTCATAAAAGGATAATTCAATTGCAACATATTGCAAAGCATGCTATACGCATTTGCTGACCCAAAAAAAGTAACTATATTCTCACTGCAAATGCTCATATTAAGTCCCAGAAGGACAAAGTCTTTGATACGCATAAAGCGTATAGACAAATCGGTTTCAAAATAACTTCTTAATAAAGAAGATGAGCAAATGATCAAAGTGATCATAATGGGGAGGCAAGTGATCTAGAAGATCACATGACATAACACTTCATGAAATCTCATGAGAGATTCAGGTACCTGAATATATGAATAAAGAGATCTCCATGTTATGTCTTTATGAAAATTTACTGGAACCGATATATAATGTTCGTCGACGACATCTATGATAGCGCTAAATATCGATGAGGATCTTATGTTTGTCGAATACAAACAAAAATATTGGCCAAATGGAATAGATACAATTCAAGCAGAATTGATTCCATATGAAAGACATGTAGTTCAAATACTTGAAAGTATAAAGTCAATGGTATATGTAATCAGTTTTCGATATCTTATTTGTTTAGCATGACATGAAAACTTGATATGCATCTAAAGTCTATTATATGGCTTATATGACTTAACTTATATGTCAATCCATGAAAGATTGAAGTTGCTTGAAGCATATGCAATTCTTGGTCCTGAAGTACCACATCCTAAGTGCAACTTGTGTACATATGTATCTTGCTATAGCTATAAGCATGATGGCATCGATATTGAAGAGTCATTCCACGACATTATATGAAGATGTTCATATCTATCAAGAATGATAATTTCAAGATGGTGCACAAGATTGGAATGCAAATGCTCAAGGATGTGAATTGATGCTCTTTTCAGGGGGAGTTAATGCGCGTTGCACTCTTTTTCCCTTACAAGGTTTTGTCCCACTGGGTTTTCCTTGCAAGATTTTTAACGAGGCAACCAATAGGCGCATATTCAAACATGTGTACTCTTTTTCCTTTTCTAATATTTTTTCCATTGGGTTTTGTTTTAGTTAAGGTTTTAACGAGGCACATTATTGAATAGACATTCAAGGGGGAGTGTTATAAATGGAACTCTAATTTGAGTGAATGTCTCTCTTATAGAAGAGTTCTACTTTGAGGCTAAGTCTTTTCTCTTCCTATAAATAGAGGGGTCTTACCCCATTGTAAATCATCCTAAAGTATCAATAAGAATACTCCTCTCTCTACTTTTCTCTCTATTGTTCTTGTTCTTATATTATTTCATAACAAATTTAATGATGTAAAAAATACTTACATTGATGGTGTATTATATTAACTTAAAACTCTAGTAAAAACGGTGAGTTAATTGTTGTTTTTGGTAATTATATTAATTTCAAGAGACAATATTAATTGATTTGGATAAGTGGAGTTTCAAATTTGCTATAGGATGTAATTAAAATGAAAATTATGTGAGACAATGAGCAATTTCGTAACTAGTTATAGGCTAGATTCAATTTTAAAGTACGTTCATTGTATAGTCGTGCATAAATTTGTGTATATTTTTTTAATATTTGACTTGAAAATATAAAATGCTATTAATATAAATGAAGGCGATAAATTTTAACGGTAGGAAATTAATTCTCATGAAGCTATAACATTCTAAGAAAGTTCCTACAATAACACAAAAACTCTTATGTAGCTTAAATATAATATATACCATAAATTAAATTTTTCATAAATTGTTCATCTGACTCACTGACTGTATGATTTTTTTAATACAAAATCAATCAAAAATTTTAATTGGTGATGTTGGGTCTCATGACCTACAGCTACTACAACAAATTTTAAATATCTATGCACGTATGTGTTATATGTATATAGTCCATTTTCTTTCATTTTTTTAAATCTTCAAATTCATTTCAATAAGGATAATTAGATTCCAACCCCATGTTAGGGTATTTAGTATCATGAGTTGGCTTGAGGTACGCATGTCCTTTCTAGAAAGACATGAAATAAGTACACACGTGTAAGGGCTTTACCAAAGAGAAGAATTCTTCTTGTCAATCCAAAAAGATTGGAAAAAGAATTAGACCTAATCTCATCAAGCGGGCTTATTTTATTGAGAGGTAACTATAGTTTTGGAAACTAAAATTTGGAGACATTCCATTTTCAAGAATCAAACAAGTTTACTATTAGAAATTTGAAAAAAAAACAATTAAAATTTGGTGATAAAAGTTGGTCGTTAAATTGGAGAAAATAATTAAATAATTATTCTAAATATATTAGTGACCAAGGTTGGTCGCTTTATGGTCGATAATGTGGTCAAAATAATGATCGGACTGGTCAGATTTGCTTGATCAAAAAAGTACTGAAATTAGTGATCAACTTTGATAGCTAATTTGGGATCCAGTTATAATATATTAATAATTACTTATACTATTATTTAAAATAATTATAAAATATAAATATATATAGTTCAAAATTAGCGACCAAAGTTGATCGCTTATGAAAGGCGGAGCAGATAGAGACCAACTTTGGTCGCTAATCTGCGATCCACTTCTAACGTTTAACAATTATATTATTATTTTAAATATTATTCAAAATATAAATAAATCTGATTTAACTTTAGCGACCAACTTTGGTCGCTAATTTTAATTTTTGGATTATTAGCGACCAAATTTGATCTCTTTTCAGGTCAATATTGGTCAAAATCAAAAATTATTTTTAGTATTTACTATCTAAATAATATACATATAATCCATTTGAACTTTAGTAATACAAAGGATGAATACACTAAAATATCTTTAACATGCTATATATGTAGTTAAAGTAGTACAATGACGCATGTTATATATATATATATATATATATATATATATATATAGCAAAAAATAAACTGGAACAACAATTAAAGCTGAGATGGGAAAACATGCTTTGTGAGATAACAGATAAAAACAGGATCTCCGGAGCATAATAAGGAAACCAAAATTTAACTTCTAACAAGGATAGGGAAAACAAAAGCAGATTTCACTTTCGGTTCAAATCTCATTGCAGGCGTGCAACCCGATCCCATTTCTCATATTTTGTGGTAGGAGTACCACCTGTTCTCATTTCATCATATCTCGTGGTAGGTGTACCACCCGCTCCCATTTCATCACATCTTGTGGTAGGCATACTACCCACTCCCATTTTATTATATCTCGTGGTAGGCGTACCACCCGCTCCCATTTCATCATATCTCATGGTAGGTGTACTACCCGCTCCCATTTCATCACATCTCGCGGTAGGCGTACCACCCGCTCCCATTTTATTATATCATATGGTAGGCGTACCACCCGTTCCAATTTCTTCATATCTCGTGGTAGGCGTACCACCCGCTCCCATTTACAAAGGCAACACAAATCACAAAGAATCCCTACAAGGGAAAAAAGCAATATGATAACTTCTCGGCAAGGGAACAACGATATCAAAATAAACATCTCGGTAAGGGAGAATCAGCTAACCAATCCAGATCAACTCCTACTCGGCTCAATCAATACCAATACTTAATCATAATAAAAATCTACAAGAATAAACTAAAATATTTGCTCAATATCGAGAATACCCAATAAAGCATCTGTAGTAACATTTAAGTACCCAATATCTACCAATTTAAGACTCACGGTCATGCTCGACACCAACACATAGATACTCGTCACCATGCCTATAGGTTGTACTCAACAAAAAATAATTAGCAAATAGGACACAACTCCTAATCCCTCAAGCTAAGGTGAGGCCGGACACTAACCTCGATGTCTCGAACACCAACCTAACCTTCAATTATAGTTTTACCCCTTGATTCCCCTCCAATTCGCTAGTATCTAACCACAAGTTACTTAATTACATCAATAAATGCTAATTGAATCAATTTGAATGCATGAAAATGAGTTTTCCAAAGTTTTACCAAAACGTTAAAATTGCCCCAGGGCCCACGTGGTCAAAACCCAAGGTTTGAACCAAAAATCAATATATAATTTATTTTGAAATCGGAACTCAAACAGGGGTCCAAATCTCCGAATTTTTAAAAATCTAAGTTCTACCCAAAATACCCAATTTTCACCATCAAAATCATTGATTTGAAGTTGAAATCATGTTAAAAGATGTTAATAATTGAAGAAAACTAGTTTAAAATGATTTACAATCGATTTGGAGAAGAAAGGTTGTTGAAAAATTGATTCTTATTGTTTTAGGATTTTGAAAAATGGAGAATAACTGAAAGTCCCATCTATTTATACCCTAACAAACCCCCTGCGCGGACCGTACAAAAAACTGACTACAACCGCACAGCACAGTGAACCTGAGGACCAGTGACACTATGCGGACTGCACTAAATAGAGTGTGGCCGCACAGCACCCATCGCGCACCGCACAAAGGAGACCGCAGACCGTGATGGCCCCCTCCGCAGTCGCACACGATTTCTCACGGACCGCACTAGCGGGTTGAGAGAGCTGAAATAGCTCTGAATCTGCAATATATGTGCTATCAAGCCTAAGACCTTTCGGAACCTACCCGAAACTCACCCGAGCCCTCGGAACTCCAAATCAAACGTGCATACTAACTCAAAAAAATTATACGAACTTATCTGTGCGATTAAGTCGCCAAAATAATCTTAATAACAACAAATTAAAGCTCAAATTCAAAGAACTTTTCTCGCACTTCATCAAGTCTAAACATTAACAGTTTAGGTCTGAATCACGTCAATTGATATCCGTTTTCACCAAATTTCACAGAAAGTATCTTAAATCATATATAAACCTGTACAGGGCGCCAAAACCAAAATACAGGTCCGATACTAACATGTTCAACCAAATTTTCTTAAACATTTCAGAAAATAATTTTCTTTAAAAAGTCATTTCTTGGGCTTGGGACCTCGGAATTCGATTCCGGGCATACGCCCAAGTTCTATATTTTCCTACGGACCGTCCGGGACCGTCAAATCATGGGTCCGGGTTCGTTTACCAAAAACGTTGACCAAAGTCAAATTAATTCATTTTATAGTCAAATTTTATCATTTTTCACAAAGTTTTATACTTATGCATTCCGTCTATGCGCCTGGACTGTGCATGCAAATCGAGATAAGGCTCAAAGAGTTTTTCAAGGCCTCGAAAACACAGAATTAAAATTAAAAACAAGTGATGATCTTTTGGGTCATCACATCCTCCACCTCTAAAACAACCGTTCGTCCTCGAACGGACATAGGAAGGAAGTACCTGAGTCGGGGAAAAGATAGGGATAAAGGCTCCGCATATCGAACTCGGACTCCCAGGTCGATACCTTTGGAGGCTGACTTCTCCATTGAACACGAACAAAAGGAAAAATCTTTGATCTCAACTGACAAATCTGCTGGTCTAGAATAGCTACCGGCTCATCCTCATAAGACAAATCCTTGTCCAACTGGACAGTGCTGAAATCTAACACGTGGGATGGATCGTCGTGATATTTTTGAAGCATGGACACATGAAACACTGGATGCACGACTGATAAGCTTGGCAGCAATGCAAGTCTATAAGCCACCCCTCCCACTCGATCAAGAATCTCAATTGGACCAATGAACCTAGGGCTAAGCTTGTCTTTATTCCCAAATCTCATCACGCCCTTCATAGGCGACACTCAAAGCAATACCTTCTCACCGACCATGAAATCTAAATCTCGAACCTTGTCGTTTGCATAACTTTTTTGAATGTACTGAGTTGTACGAAGTCTTTCCTGAATGATCTTGACCTTGTCCAAGGCCTCCTGAACTTAATCCATACTCAACAACTGAGCCTCTCTCGGCTAAACCATCCAACCAGAGACCGACATCGCATATCATAAAAGCCTCAAAAGGAGCCATTTGGGTACTCGACTGGTAGCTATTGTTGTAGGCAAACTCTGTTAAATGCAAAAACTGATCCCACGAGCTTCCAAAGTCAACGACACAAGCTCGGAGTATATCCTCGAATATTTGAATAGTCAGCTCGGATTGCCCGTTTGTTTGGGGATGAAATGTTGTGCTCAACTTAACCCGCGTGCCCAACTCTCACTGAATTGCTCTCCAAAAGCGCGAGATAAAATGCGTACCTCAGTTCCAAATGATAGATACGAGCACACCATGAAGGCGAAAAATCTTCCAGATATAGATCTCAGCCAACCTCTCAAAAGAGTAGGAGACTGCCATAGAAATGAAATGTGCTCACTTGGTCAGCTTATCAACAATGACCCATACTCCGTCGAACTTCTTCCGGGTCTACGGGAGTCTAGTAAGGAAGTTCATAGTGATCCGCTCCCACTTTCATTGGGAAGCTCAATCCTATGAAATAAACCACAAGCCTATGATGCTCGTACTTGACATGCTGACAATTCAAACAACGACCCACATATGATACGATATTCCGATTCATTCTCCACCACCAACAATGTTGCCATAAATCCTGATACATCTTTGTGGCGCCTAGGTGAGTAGGGTGCTGGGAGTTATGGGCCTCCTCAAAAATCAACTCTCGGAGCCCATCCACATTACGCGCACAAACTCGAACTTGCAATCTCAAAACTCCATCATCATCAAAGGAAACCTGCTTAGAACCTCCACACTGCATAATGTCTCTAAGGACATAGAAATGTGGATCATCATACTACCAATCATGGATACGCTCCAATAATAAAGAACGGGTGATCGTGCAAGCTAACACTCGATTGGGCTTAGAAACATCCAGTCACACGAAGTGATTGGCTAAATCTTGAACATCTAATGCAAGCGTTCTCTCACCGACCGGAATATAAGCAAGACTGCCCATGCTGGTTGACTTCCTACGCAAAGCATCGGCCACCACATTGGCCTTTATCGTATGATATAAAATGGTGATATCATAATATTTCAACAACTCCAACCACATCCTCTGCCTCAAATTCAACTCTTTTTGCTTGAACAAGTACTGAAGGCTCTTGTGATCCGTAAACACCTCGTATCCTGTGCCATAAAGATAATTCCTCCAAATCTTCGACACGTGAACTATGGCTACCAACTCCAAATCAGGAACCGGATAGTTCTTCGCATGAATCTTCAACTTCCGGAAGGCATACGCAATGACCTTGCCATCCTGAATGATCAATGCACCAAAGTCCAATGCGAGAAGCATCACAATAAACTGTATAAGGCCCTAAACCTGTAGGAAAAAACAACACCGGCGTCGTAGTCAGAGCTGTATTGAGCTTTTGAAAGCTCACCTCACACTCATTCGGCCACCTGAACTGGGCACCTTTATGGGTCAACCTGGTCATCGGGGCTGCAATAGATGAAAACCCCTCCACGAACCGACGATAGTAGCTTGCAAATCCCAAGAAACTCCGAATTTCTGTAGTTGATGCTAGTCTAGGCCAGTTCTTGACTGCCTAAATCTTCTTCGGATCAACCTAAATACCTCTGCTGATGTAACATGACCCAAAAATGCAATTGAACTCAACCAGAATTTGCAGTGCGAGACTTAGCATATAACTGACTATCCCTCAGAGTCTGAAGAACCACTCTAAGGTAATGCTCTTGCTCCTCCTGGTTGTGGGAATATATCAATATATCATCAATGAAGACTATCACAGATGAATCCAATTAAGGCCTGAACACTCGGTTCATCAAATCTTTAAAAGTTGCTGGGGCATTTGTCAACCCGAATGACATAACCAAGAACTCATATTGCATGTACCGAGTGGGAAAAGTTGTCTTAGGGACATCGGATGCCCTAATCCTCCACTGATGGTAGCCATATCTCAAGTCAATCTTTGAAATACCTTGACACCCTGAAGCTGATCGAACAAATCATCAATCCTCAGCAGCAAATACTTATTCTTGATTCTAACCTTGTCCAATTGCCGGTAATTAATACACATTCTCATTAATCCATCCTTCTTTTTAACAAACAACACCGCTGCACCTCAAGGCGAAACACTGGGTCTAATGAAACCCTTATCAAGAAAGTCGTGTAACTGTTCCTTTACCTCTTTCAACTTAGGTGGGGCCATACGATACGGTAGGATAGAAATAGGTTGATTGCCCGAGCCAAATCAATGCACAAGTAAATATCCCTATCATGTGGCATACTCCGCAGGGCAAAAGGGTATACCTCAGGAAACTCGCAAACAATAGGCACGGAATCAATATAGGGAACCTCGGCACTAGAATGCCAAACATACGGCACATAGGCCAAAAACCCCTTTCCCGACCATACACCGAGCCTTCACATACGAGATAACACTGCGGGTAGAATGACCAGGAGTCCCTCTCCACTCTAAACGTAGCAAACCCGGTAAGGCTAAGGTCACAGTCTTGGCATGACAGTCCAAGATAGCGTGGTAAGGTGATAACCAATTCATCCCCAATATAACATCGAAGTCAACCATTACTAGAAGCAATAAATCTACACGAGTTTCAAGACCTTCAATTACAAAAATACAAGAACAATGGACTCGATCTACTCTAATAGAATTAACCACCGGTGTAGACACATATACAAAGACACTCAAAAAATTACTAGGCATGACCAAATATGGTGCAAAATAAGATGACACATACGAATATGTAGACCTTGGATCAAATAATACTAAAGCATCTCTATCACAAACCAGAACTATACATGTAATAACTAATAACTACATCTGAAGCCTCAGCCTCGGGCCTAGCTGGGAGATCATAACATCGGGGCTAGGCCCCACCACCCTGAACAACATCTCTAGGACGGCCTGCACCTGGTTGGTCTCCACCTCAACGGTATGAGCTCCACCTCTAGTACCTCTACCTCCATCTCTAGCACCTCTACCCCCACCCCTAGCTGGCTGAGCGAGCTGTGGAACAGTTGGTGCTTGAACCATGGCACAGGAACCCTGATAGTTAGAACTACTTGATTCTCGAAGGCAATACCTAGCAATGTGCCTTGTGTCGCCACAAGTGAAACAAGCCATCGGCTGCTACGGTTAGCAAATCTGGAAACTCTGAAGCAGTGGTGCACTGATATGTGCTGGTGGTGCACTGATAGGAGCTAGTGGAGCACTGTAGGGATACTGATCAGAATACTGCATCTAAGGATCGTGGCCACCTGAAGCACCATGAGAGACCTGAAGTGCCGAGTGAAAAGGCCTAGAAGGATGGCCTCTACCATATGAATCTCTACCTCCAGACGAGGTACCACTGAATCCGCCTGAATAACGGGGTCTCTTGTCTTCCCCATGACCACCCCACTGTGATAGTACCATCTCAACTCTCCGGGCCACATTGACCGCCTTCTGGAAAGATATCTCACTCCTAGTCTCTCTAGCCATTTGGAGACAAATCGACTGAATAATTCCATCAATAAATCGTCTCACTCTCTCCCTCTTAGTGGGAAGTATAATAAGGGCATGGCGAGCCAAATCAATGAATCTGGTCTCGTACTGGGTGATAATCATAGTTCCTTGCTGAAGGTGCTTGAACTGCCTCGATAAGCCTCTCGCTATGTATTAGGAAGAAATTTCTCCAGAAATAGTTGTGTGAACTGCTCCCAGGTCAAGGCTAGCGATCCTGCTCGCCTTGCTAAGCAATAATCCCTCCACCAAGTCTTGGTAGATCTAGATAAGCGAAATGTGGTAAAATCAACCCCATTGGTATCAACAATACCCATGTTCCAAAGAACCTCACGACGGTTGTCCAGATAATCCCGGGAATCCTCAGTAGATGCACCACTGAAGGTAGTAGTGAAGAGCTTGGTAAACGTGTCCAATCTCCACAAAGTATCGGCAAATGTGGCTGCACCATCGCAGGTCTGAGATACCGCAACTGGCTGGACTTCCCCAACTGGCTGAGTTGCTGTAGTCTGAATCTGGAGAGCTACCTGCTCTGGAGTGCGAGTAGTAGGAGTCTGGGCTCCTCCTCTAGCCTGAAAAACGGCTGGTGCTATGGGAAGTAAACCCACCCTGGTAATACTCTCCATAAGGCCCACTAGACGGAGCAGAGCATCTTGAAGAACTGGGGTAGTAATAAACCCCTCTGGGACCTGAGTTGGGCCCACAGGAACTGCTGGAGCTGGAACCTCATCATCAAAATCAACCTAATGCTCCGCTACGGGTGTTTATGCCCTAGGCTGAGCTCTGCCCCTACCTCGGCCTTTAGCACAGCCTCGCCCTCTGCCTCTCTTGAGAGCTGTTGCTTGGGGGCTCGATGTCACGCCCCTCCATTTTCTAAGAGGTTATGCCATGCGGGTGATGACTGGGCGACAAGCAGGCAATGATTTGGCGCACGTATGGCAACATTTCTCTAGCTAAGTCTGGATCCTTCAAATGGAAGATTCTAGACCCACCTAGACTTCTCTTGTATATTCTACTAGGTGTAGAGATTTGTAGAGATTTGTAGAACTCTCTAGAGCTTTGATCTTAGCCATTGATTAGAATAGATCTTAGCCGTTGATTTGGGACTCTAGCAACTATAAATAGGCTAGAGGCATCTGGCATTTGCATCCAAGAAACATTCAAGCAATCCAATACTTGTATAAAGCTTTCTCTTGTTTAATACAAACCATTCTTGCAAGCTTCTCTTCTTAGCTTCTCTTTGCTTCTCTTAGCTTTGTTGTGGCAATATTTCGGGGAAAGGCTGACTTAGCACATCGCAGGGGCGGATTTCGACTAAGGCCGCACGGAAGATAGCTAGGGAGTTATCCGGTTCGTGACAGTTGGTATCAGAGCAACGCTACGAAAGGGTTTGTGGGTTAGCTGGGCACATTCACGACATGGTGAGCGGCGGTGAGGAGCAAGTTCGCAAAGGTCGCGAGGAGGAGCGCACCGTCCCACCACCACATAAGGGAGGTAAATCTCGTGACTATCTTGCTAGTTTTGAAGCTCGGTTAGCTAAACTTGAGATAGCTATGGCGGATACAAAAGAGAGGTTGGATCGCACGGAGCAAACAGCAGAAGAGTACGTCGAGAAGGTCGATACCTCGTTGGACACTTTCCAAGAAAGGATTTATGCTACAGGGGCAGAGATAGCCAACGAGAACAACTTGTTTCAAGCCAAGGTGTATCAAGCCTTGTCAAATTTGAGGCAGGACGTTGATGAAGCCAAGTCAAGCCTAGAGGCGTCCAAGGCTGCCGTAGAAGAAACCAGGGCCGACTGGGCAATGTGCAGGAGTGCTTTCATGGCGAAAGAAGCTGCCTCGACATCAACTGTGCAAGTCCGAGACACTGCCCGTGCCATGGACTTACCAAAGCCAAAGGAATACAATGGAGCTCGAGACGCTGTAACCATAGACAACTACCTTTGGCACATGGAGTGCTACTTCGAGGCGCTCAACTTAACAGGGTTGGCCCAGGTACATACAGCCACTCTACATTTCACCGACATGGCTGCACTTTGGTGGCGAAGAAAACGAGCCGACATGGACAAAGGGCTGGCCGTCATTGACAGTTGGGAGGCCCTAAAGAAAAAACTCAAGGCGGAGTTCTACCCGGTGCATGTAAGCCGCGAAGCAAGGGCGAAAATGAGGGACCTCAAACAGGGCCATTCGATCAAGGAGTACGTCAAGGCATTCTCCAACTTGATGCTACAAATTGACAACATGAGCGACGAGGATCTCTTGTTCAACTTCTTATCCGGGCTAATACCATGGGCGGTTCAGGAATTAAGACGGTCCAAGGCTGATGACATCTCGACGGCACTCATGGTTGCTGCCACATTGGAGGAATACTCTAGTGCTGACAAAGGGCATGTCAAGCACCAAGGCGAGTCATCCAAGTCCAGGACCCAAAGGACTTGGTCGTTTACAGGTGGGGGAGCCAAGTACGGAACCCACAAGCCAACAACCCATGGTGACAAAGGAAAACAGGTCAGGGACAACAAAAAGGAGGCCAAACCAAGGGAGGGTTGCTTCCTATGTCAGGGACCTCACTGGGCGAGGGACTGCCCACAGCGGAAAGCCATGAGCGCCATGTTGGAGCAACATGAGCATGGCAATGAAGCTTCCATGGGATGTCTGAAGCTTCTTAGCGCACTAAACGTTATGCCCACTCCTCACCAGGCGGGTGATAGGAGTCTCATGTACGTGCAGGGGCACATCAACAACAAGGTCGTCCACATAATGATTGATACGGGCCCACTCACAATTTCATGACTCCAACCGAGGCGGAACGGTTGGGTCTCAAGGTGACATACTCCAAGGGTTGGCTCAAGACCGTAAATGCCCAGGCCAAACCCGTGGATGGCGTAGCAACAGGGACCGAGTTGAGGCTTGGCGACTGGTCAGGCAAGGTGGACTTCTCGGTGGCAACAATAGACGATTTCACCATTGTTCTAGGTATGGAATTCCTTCGACAGTACAATGCAGTTCCGTTCCCTAGATTCAACATGTTGATGATCTTGGAAGGGAAACCATGCATGGTTCCAGCTGTTGCCCCTCCCAATACATCCAAATCCCCTCAACTTAGTGCCATGCAACTAGCAAAGGGAATCAAACGTGGGGAGGAGACATGGTTAGCCGTCCTTCATCAAGAAGAAGAAGGGGGAGTTGATGGCGATATCCCCGCTTGCATCCAGAACGTGCTCGAAGAATTCAAGGACGTAATGCCACCCGAGTTGCCCTGCAAGCTGCCACCCAGGCGTGGGGTGGATCACAAGATCGAGTTGGAGCCAGGGGCAAAGCCACCAGCCAAAGCACCCTACCGGATGGCGCCACCAGAATTAGAGGATCTGCGGAGACAGTTGGCAGAATTGTTGGAGATGGGCTTCATCCAACCTTCCAAGGCACCGTATGGTTCATCGGTGTTATTCCAACGCAAGGCGGACGGATCGCAGCGTCTTTGCATAGACTATCGGGCTCTCAACAAGGTAACCATCAAAAACAAGTATCCAATTCCTCTCATTTCCGACCTTTTTGATCAATTGGGGAAGGCCAAGTTTTACACAAAGCTTGACCTAAGATCGGGATACTATCAAGTGCGCATAGCCGAAGGGGTTGAGGGCAAGACAACTTGTTTCACTCGTTATGGGGCATTTGAATTCTTGGTGATGCCCTTTGGCCTGACAAATGCGCCAGCCACATTTTGCACTCTCATGAATGAAATTCTTCATCCCTACTTTGACCGGTTCGTGGTGGTCTACTTGGATGACATAGTCATATATAGCAACACCATGGAGGAGCATGTAGAACACGTACGGGCCGTTCTCAAGACCTTAAGGGACAATGAGCTTTATGTCAAGAAGGAGAAGTGCTCATTTGCCAAAGAAGAGGTACAGTTCCTAGGCCATGTGATCAGAGGCGGCAAGCTCATGATGGATACTAAGAAGATTCGGGCGATCGAGGAATGGGAGCCACCGACCAAGGTACCGGAGCTTAGATCTTCCCTTGGTCTTGTGAATTACTATCGGCGCTTCATTACTGGCTATTCAGCCAAGGCAGCACCACTCACTGACCTACTCAAGAAGAAGAAGACTTGGGAGTGGGACGACAAGTGCCAACGTGCCTTCGACATACTGAAGAAGGCCGTAACGGAGGAACCAGTGTTGGCACTACCGGATTGCACCAAGGCGTATGAGGTGCATACTGATGCCTCTGACTTTGCCATAGGAGGCGTGCTTATGCAAGAGGGGCATCCAATTGCGTATGAAAGTCGCAAGCTTAATGACACTGAGAGGCGTTATACAGTGCAAGAGAAGGAGATGACGGCAGTGGTGCATTGCTTGCGAGTTTGGTGACATTACTTGCTCGGGGCCAAGTTCGTGGTGCGGACAGACAATGTGGCAACGAGTTACTTCCAGACACATAAGAAACTTCGCCCCAAGCAAGCAAGATGGCAAGATTTCCTGGCCGAGTTCGACTACGTGATGGAGCACAAACCGGGCAAGGCCAACTTTGTGGCGGATGCGCTTAGCCGAAAAGCAGAACTGGCGGCAATGTCAAGAGTCCAGGTGGAGCTTTTGGACCTTATCAAGGAAGGCATGGCGCATGATCCTTTAGCCAAGCAGCTGGTGCAGATGGCTAAAGAGGGTAAAACCAAGCAATTCTGGGCAGAAGGCGACCTATTGCGCACCAAGGGGCAGCGGATTTATGTACCCAAATGGGAGAGGTTGCGCAAAAGCATCATTAAGGAGTGCCATGACACCCGCTGGGCAGGTCATCCAGGTCAAAAACGCACTCAAGCTTTGATAGAGGCTAACTACTATTGGCCTCGCATGCGGGACGACATAGAGTTATACGTCAAGACTTGTCTTGTATGCCAGCAAGACAAGGTGGAGCAACGGGCACCCCCAGGACTTCTGGAACCTTTACCCATTCCGCAGCGTCCATGGGAAAGCGTCAGCATGGACTTTATCTCTGCTTTGCCCACATCCGATGGCAAAGGTAGCATCATGGTCGTGGTGGATCGGTTCTCGAAGTATGCATCCTTCATGGCTGCTACGAAGGATTGCACAGCCCAGGAGGCAGCTCAACTATTTTTCCAAGGCGTGGTGAAGTATTGGGACTTGCCTCAAGTTATCATAAGTGATCGAGACCCCCGCTTCACGGGCAAGTTTTGGACGGAGTTATTCCGCTTGATGGGGTCTGATTTGCACTTTTCAACCAGCTTCCATCCACAAACAGACGGACAGACGGAGCGGGCAAATGCACTCTTGGAGCTATACTTAAGGCACTATGTAAGTGCCAACCAGCAAGATTGGGCCAAGCTGCTTGACGTTGCCCAATTCTCTTATAATTTGCAACGGAGTGAGGCTACTGGCAAGAGCCCATTCGAGCTTGCAACTGGACAACAACCCTTGACACCGCATGGACTTGTTAACAAATATACGGGGAAGAGTCCAGAGGAGTTCAAGACGGCGAAGACTTGGCATGAGCAAACGGACCTAGCTCGTGCATACCTTGGCAAGGCCTCCAAGAAGATGAAGAAATGGGCCGACAAGAAGAGGAGGCACTTAGAGTTCAACGTAGGGGACTTGGTCATGCTAAAACTCAACGCCGAACAACAAAAGAGGCTACGTAAGTTGCATAAGGGACTAATTCGGCGCTACGAAGGACCACTCCCCGTCCTTGCCAAGGAGGGCAAGGCTTCTTATCGGGTGGAGCTGCCACCCAAACTTAAGCTACATCCGGTCTTCCATGTGATTTGTCTGAAGCCGTACCATGCAGACATGGAAGACCCTTGACGGAACGAGTCACATCGGGCACCTCCATCCATTACCACATCATTTGACAAGGAAATTGAAAGCATCATGGCTGACCGGGTGATTCGGCGACGGTTCAGGGAACCATTGCATGAATATCTTATCAAATGGAAGGAACTACCGGAAAGCGAGGCAAGCTGGGAGCCAAAGGAGGCGCTTTGGCAATTTGAAGATCAGATACAGGCCTTCCACGAAGAGTCGACGAGGGCGTCGACGCAATAGGTGGGGGAGGTTGTCACGCCCCTCCATTTTCTAAGAGGTTATGCCATGCGGGCGATGACTGGGCGACAAGCAGGCAATGATTTGGCGCACGTATGGCAGCATTTCTCTAGCTAAGTGTAGATCCTTCCAATGGAAGATTCTAGACCCACCTAGACTTCTCTTGTATATTCTACTAGGTGTAGAGATTTGTAGAGATTTGTAGAACTCTCTAGAGCTTTGATCTTAGCCATTGATTAGAATAGATCTTAGCCGTTGATTTGGGACTCTAGCAACTATAAATAGGCTAGAGGCATTTGGCATTTGCATCCAAGAAACATTCAAGCAATCCAATACTTGTATAAAGCTTTCTCTTGTTTAATACAAACCATTCTTGCAAGCTTCTCTTCTTAGCTTCTCTTTGCTTCTCTTAGATTTGTTGTGGCAATATTTCGGAGAAAGGCTGACTTAGCACATCGCAGGGGCGGATTGTGACTAAGGCCGCACGGAAGATAGCTAGGGAGTTATCCGGTTCGTGACATCGAGCTACTGATCAATAGATGAGGAAGCGCGTGTTCTCTCCATCTACGAAAGAAAATAGTAGAAATTCAATTAGCATTGAGAAACTAAACCGCACGATAAGAAAGAACAAATGTGAAGTTTTCCTAACTCTCTAGCCTATGAAGGATAAATACACACATCTCTGTACCATACCTCAGACTCTACTAAGCTTGTTCGTGAACTGTGAGACCTATGTAACCTAGATCTCTGATACCAACTTGTCACAACCCGGATTTTCCACCCTTGAGTGTCGTGATGGCGCCTACACGTAGAAGCTAGGCAAGACACAAAATTATAAATTCTTAACTCTTTTGTTTTAGTCCCTTTTTACAACATATAATAACAAGCGTTAAACATTTAAATAAAAACGAAATATGATATTAAGCGGAAGACTTAGACAGAATGAACCAAAATGATAAGAGAATCCACATATGCCTCTACCTAGAAACTGGTGTCACATCATTCATGGACTACTAAGATTACTACATACAACTGCTTGAAAGAAACTAACATTATCTGTCTCGAATACAAGAGATATCATAATACAATGAAAGATAGACGAGACGCCGAGCCTGCGGACGCCAGCAAGGCTACCTCGGGGTCTCAGTAGACTGAAGGCTAGCTCCCGGACTATTGCTGCTAATTAAGTGCTGCTCCGATATCTGCACAGAGTACAAAGTGTAGTATCAGAACAAATGACCCCATGTGCTGGTAAGTGCCTGGCCTAACCTCGGCGAGGTAGTGACGAGGCTAGGACCGAACTCTAGATAAACCGGTGCAGTTATATATATATATCGGAAAATAAACTGGAATAATTAAAGCTGGGAAGGGGAAACATGCTTCGGGGGATAACACATATAAACAAAATCTCTAGAGAATTATATGGAAACCAAAATTTGACTTCTAACAAAGATAGGGAAAACAAAAGTAGATTTCACATTCGGTTCATATCTCGTTGCAAGTGTGCAACCAGATCCCATTTCTCATAACTTGTGGTAGGCGTACCACCCGTTCCCATTTCATCATATCTCGTGGTAGGCGTACCGGCCATTTCCATTTCATCACATCTCGTGGTAGGCGTACCACCTGCTCCCATTTTATTATATCTCGTGGTAGGCATACCACCCCCTCCAATTTTGTCATATCTCATAGTAGGCGTACCACCCGCTCCCATTTCATCACATCTTGTGGTAGGCGTACCACCTGCTCCCATTTCATCATATCTCGTGGTAGGTGTACCACCCACTCCTATTTCCTCATATCTCATGGTAGGTGTACCACCTGCTCCCATTTTATTATATCTCGTGGTAGGCGCACCACCCGCTCCCATTTACGAGGTACCAATCACAAAGAATCCTAGCAAGGGAGCAAAAGCAATATGATAACTTCCCGTCAAGGGAGCAACGATCTCAAAGAAAATCTCGGTAAGGGAGAATCGGCAATAACCAATCCTATCTCAACTCCTACTCAGCCCAATCAATATGACTACTTAATCATAATAAAAATCCATAAGAATAAACTAAACCTTTGCTCAATATCGAGAATACCCAGTTAAAGCATTCGTAGTAACATTTAAATACCTAATATCTGCCAATTTAAGACTCACAGTCATGCTCGATACCAATGCATAGATACTCGTCACCATACCTATACATCATACACAACAAGAAACAATTAGCAAATAGTGCAAAACTCCTAATCCCTCAAGCTAAGGTTAGGCCAGACACTTACCTCGATGTCTCGAGCACTAACTCAAGCTTCAATTATAACTTTACCCTTTGATTCCACCAATAATTCGCTTGTATATAACCACAACTTACTTAATTACATTAACTAATTCTAATTGAATCAATTTAAACGCATGAAAATGTGTTTTCCGGAGTTTTATCAATAAAGTCAAATTTCCCCGGGCCTACGTGGTCAAAACTCGATGTTCGATCCAAAACTCGATTATTCATTCCCCTACGAACTCAAATATTCTTGGTTGCTCATTCCCCCACGAACTCAAATATTTAATTTAGTTTGAAATTGGACCTCAAACCGAGGTCCAAATTCCCGAATTTTTAAAAACCTAGGTTCTACCCAAAACACCCAATTTCCACCATGAAAATCATTAATTTGAAGTTGAAATCATGTTAATGATTGAAGAAAACTAGTTCAAAATGACGTACAATCAATTTGGAGAAGAAAGGTTGTTTGAAAAATTGCCTCTTATGTTTTTAGGGTTTTGAAAATGGAAAATAACTGAAAGTCACGTCTATTTATACCCTTGACAGACCCCCTATGCGGACCGCACGAAACAAGCAACGGCTGCACAACGCAGTGAACCTGAGGATCTATGACACTGTGTGGACCGCCCTAAATGGAGTGCGTCAGCACAACACCCAACGCGTACCGCACAAAGGCGACCGCAAACCACGCTGGCCCCCTCCGCGGTTGCACACAATTTCTCGCGGACCACAATAGCGGGTTTAGAGAGCTAAAATAGCTCTAAACCTGCAATATCTATGTTATTAAGTCTAAGACCTTTCGAAACCTACCTGAAACTCACTCGAGCCCTCGAAACTCCAAACCAAATATCATACTAACTCAAAAACATCATATGAACTTATCCGTGCGATCAAATCACCAAAATAATCTCAATAACAACTTATTAAACCTCAAATGTAAAGAACTTTTCTCACACTTCATCAAGTCTCAACTTTAACAGATTAGGTCCGAATCACGTCAATTGATATCCGTTTTTCACTAAATTTCACAGAAAGCATCTTAAATCATATATAAGTCCTACACCAGGTGCCTGAACCAAAATACAGGCCCGGTACTAGCATGTTCTAACCAAATTTTATTTTAAATTTTCTTAAACAATATTAGAAAATAATTTCATTTAAAAATTTATTTCTCGAGCTTGGGACCTCAGAATTTGCTTTCGAGCATACACCCAAGTCCCATATTTTCTTCGGGACCCTCCGGGAGCGTAAAATCACGGGTCCAAGTCCGTTTACGTAAAACATTAATCAAAGTCAAATTAATTCATTTTATAGCCAAATTTTACTATTTTTCACAGATTTTCATACTTAAGCTTTCCGGCTACGCGTCTGAAGTGTGCACGTAAATCAAGGCGAGGCTAAAAGAGGTTTTTAAGGCCTCAATAATACAGAATTTAATTTAAAAATAAGTGATGACCTTTTCGGTCATCACAATTAGTTTTAATGTTGTTGTGTTGATGTTGTTGTGTTGTCGTTGTTGTTGTTGGTATTGTTGTTGTTGCTTGTAATAGGGAATTTGGTATGCTAGCATGTGGTGTAGCTGCCAAAACAGGTAGTTTATGCCAAAATTATACACAGAAAAGCGACCAACTTTGGTCGTTTTACTATTTTAAAAAAATAATTTTGGGCAATAGAAACCAAGGTTGGTCACTAATTAACCCAAATTTTCTAAAAAAGCACCATCTTGATCAATATTCTATTAAAAAAATCTAAAATAACGACCAATTTTGATCTCTTACGTTTAAAAAATAATTAAATTCTTGAAATTAGCGACCAATTTTGGTCGCTTATGTTTAAAAAAATTAAAACAAAATTTAAAAAAAAAAAGAGATCAATTTTGATCGCTGTTTTCCAGATTTTAAAATATAAAATTTAGTTTATAGAGCAAAGTTGGTGGCTATATTATTAACAATAAAAAAAATATATAATTTAAATATAGAGGTCATCTTTGGTCCTTAAATTTTGTATATTAAAATATTAAAGCGATCAAAGTTTGATGGTATATTAGTTACCCAAAATATTTGGTATTTATACCTTAGAGATCAAAGTTAATCTTAATTAGCAACCAACTTTGGTCTTTGAAGTAAAGCAAAACAGCGACCAAGCCAATTAGGACGCTTTTTAGTCGTTTTTTGACCTGTAAGCAATCAACTTTGGTCGCTTTTTTTTCGAATTTCTAGTAGTGGTTGTTCTCTGACAATAATTGTTAATATTTTTAATATATTTTAAATTATTAATTATTATAAATTATAATATTTTATGTATAATTTAAAAACATGTGAAGGAATAAAATACCCCGAAGAACAATTTAGGCACAAGCAAAAAAAGTTAGCAAAAGGTATATAGAAGAAATTCATTAAACTACAGAAAAAACTTGGTAGGTGGTCCTTTTTCACAATTCATAAACTCTTGAATCTCTCTACAATTGAAAATACGTATCAAGACTCATATTTAAAATACTACAATAACAAAAACCTATTCCAATATAAAATCTGTAAACAAATCTTAATAAGAAATGAACTAAATAAACTACCAAATATGCTAGACAACTTAAGAATATTAATTAATCTTGGTTGAATTTTCAAGAGCCTCCCTTAAACCAAGATCTTCAAACTTGATCATGCCATGAGTAACATCTAGCCTTGTAGAAGTCAAGTACTTTAGATTCTCCACCAATTCTTTAAAATATATGTTGCATCAACAAAGTCACTATTGTCATCTCTAGTTAACATTAGTTCCCTTTAATATTGGCCATATATGATTTGTCTTTAACAATGGTAAATTCCTTTAAAATATCATCAATATAATTTTTCGTTACTTTGAAATCATCCACTTCTCCAGTTGCCTTGTAGTTGGACTTGTACATACATTCAACTCCAATTGAACATTCTATAGGTTTTAGAGTAATGCCACTAATAGATATTTTATTTTTCTCCTTGAGACATGTAATCTCGAATAATGGCACAAAATTTATTATATCTTCAATATATATACTCATGCGTTGCTGTGGTTTTGGACCCCAAGTTATTTCTGCCTCAAACTTGGGTGGATCATTAGAAACTTTCTCTTGATGAACCATCTTGCTTCTTTCATTACTCGGTTCATTTTCAATACCATCAGACAATTTTTCTTATGAAATACTAACCCCATTTGGGCTGGCATCCCTTGCAACTTCTTTTCTTTTCTTTGTTTCTGAATTTTGGCCTTCTTGATTTATCTCCATCGAATTTGATGTGTCTTCTTTTTCTTTTGGTTGATCATCCTTTTCTCGTGATGCCTCCTCCAATGCCTCATCTTTTTGTTGATTCACTTATCTCTCATATGTCATCAATCCACCTTCTAAATCATCAACTCCGAGAATGCTAAGATCTTTTATAGCTTCAAGAATAATTTTTTTATTGATATACTTTAAACTTAGAGACTCCGATACTTTTTCAACAATTTTAACTTCCTTCAATACTTCTCCTTGATTCTTCGACCATTGACTATTCTTCAATTCTCGTAAGAATTTCTTCGACAGACGTTGTTGGTCCCATATGAGCCAACTCAAATTGACTACTAAATTCTTGCAGTTTTTCCTTCTTTGTGTCAGCAACTTTTCGATATGACTTCACCAAGATTGTCTAAGCCTCATTTGATGACTTTTCATACAAATTTTTTAATATATGTACAAATCGACTTTAATAGCGAGATAAAAGCGTGCCTTATGATCTAAATGTATTTGCGTAGCTGCATCACCCGTCAAGGTTATGCCTTCTAGGGATTCCTCAAATCCTTCATTAATGACGGGTCATAATCCAATATCCTCAAAAAAATTCTGCGTTTGTTGATACCAAGTTACAAAAATTACTTTTGCCCTCAAACACAAAAACAGGACATGAATTAGGTAATAGAGTGTCTGTTTTTTTTTTCCGATCTCCTACCGGCTCTGACAGGATCTCACGCAGGCTCTGTTACTAGTTTGAAGGATTGAAATACCCCAAAGAACAATTTAGGCACAAGCAAAAAAGTTTATCAAAATCTATGTGGAAGAAATTTATTAAACTAGGGAAAAAACTTGGTAGGTGGCCTTTTTTCATAATTCATAAACTCTTGAATCTCTCTATATTGTAACTACCTATCTACAATTGAAAATATGTATCAAGACCCCTATTTATAATACTACAATAACAAAAACCTATTCCAATATAAAATTGGTAAGCAATCCTAATAAGACATGAATTAAATAAACTATCAAATATTAAATCCTAGACAATTTAGGAATACTACTTATTGTTGGTCTAATTTTTAATAATATGTATTTTATTTTAGAAAACTTAAAGATTATATATTCAACATAAACAATATTTATAAATTTGAATATCGAAGCGAATATTGTTTATACAAATTGGAACGAAAAAAGGAATATAATAAATTTTATGATAGATCTATCTATTTTCGAGAAAGAAAGTGGTGACTTAATATGATTTCTACAGTCTTTTCATGTTTTTATCGTCAGTAAATCGTCTTGATTTTCTCTTGCTACTAATTAAGCTCCAACGTGGAATGAATGTACTCCACGTGTCCAAATTACCGAGAAAAAAGGATTTGTATCATCAAGTTTTGATTATAATACCGAGAGCAAATTTAACTATTTCTCCTTTGTAATATCATGAGAGAGATGTCAAAGTACATTATTGCCTTGGTTAAATATTCACTAATTTATTCCTCTTAGACCCCCCTTTTTTTTTTAAAAAAAAAAAATCTTTTTCTTTTTGAGAGGGGGGAAAGGGACAAAAAATTGGTTGTACGGTTATCACATGGGGCAACCATAATCTAAGGGGACTACAAACGTGGCTTTGTGGATAAATTTTAGGGACTTGTTGGAAAGTTGTTTGCTTTTAACTTTTATAATTATTTTAATAATTATAAGAATTATTTAATATTGTTATGTTAGTTAACGCATTGAGATAATTAAATCAATATATTTAATGCCAGCATGTGTGTTGCACCCATGGCCATAGAAAAAATTACATATTAAAAATTAAGAATTATTAGTCCAAAACTTATTGCATTGCGTAAGGAAATCATAACCTTCACCTAACCAATATATCGGACAAGCTTCACTACCCTATTATTATTAGTTTCATTTTACAAAAAGTAGAATTAGATTTAAAAGGTATTTTCACTGCCCAAAGTAGGTAATTAATTGCCCATGATTATATAACTGTCAAGGAAACATCTTTATTACAGTATTATAATTATTAGTAAAGCGATCATTTGAAAGCAGTTAGAGAGATTCAAATAAAGTGGGATTAGTTTGATCAATAATCAAAGTGCATGTGATAACTTCCTCATACCATATAATGTTCATCTTATTGTTAAATGAATTTCTGTTAAAATCGACCATCTCCATGGATGAACAATAACAATTTCAAATGATAGAGAGAAAGAGGAAGAAGCTTTTCATTCATCTGTAAAGAAAATGAGACTCAGTCTCTGTGTTCGTGTACAAGCCAGAAGCTTCCGGAAGTATATACAAAAATATCTACACTATTATTTTCTATACAGTGTATTGGACCATTGGGCCAGAATTAAATAAGTTTACATATGGGCTACTTGGGTTGTTGTGTTGCTGTATCTGCTGCTTCAGTGAATTGGGCTGCAGACGTGGCCCAATAACTCCAACACCCCCTGCAAGTTGGAGGGTGACTGAACCCCCAACTTGAGCATGACGGAATGATGCAAAATACCAGTAAGAGGCTTGGTAAATATATCCGCGAGCTGAGAAGTAGTAGAGACATGGTGCAAAGTAATAAGGCCTTCATGAAGCTTGCCTCTGATGAAATGACAATCCACCTCAATATGTTTGGTCCGCTCATGAAATACAGGATTCTTTGCAATGTGAAGTGCTGCTTGATTGTCACAAAACACAGGGACATGAGAGGTAATAGGGACTCCAAAATCAGAAAGCAAACGAATGAGCCAGGTGAGCTCACCAACAACCTTGCTGATGGCCCTATATTCAGCCTCAGCAGAAGACAAAGATACTACATGCTGCTTTTTAGCCTTCCAACCAATAAGAGAATCACCTAACAGTACACAAAAATCAGAGACAGACCTTCTGGTGTCTGCGCAGGATGCCCAGTCATTATCACAATAAGCAGATAAGGAGAGGTCTGCTGTGTTGCTGAGAAAAATGCCAAGGTCCGAGGTACCTCTAAGATATCTCAGTGTGTGTAAGGCTGCATGCATATGAGAGGAGGTAGGCTTCTGAAGATATTGACTTAAGTGCTGGACAGCAAATGCTAAGTCAGGCCTAGTGTGGGTGAGGAAATTGAGCTTCCCCACTAAGCATCTATAGACTTCAGGAGAAGGAAGAGGATCCCCTAAATCCAGTTTCAGCTTAACAGAGAGATCAAGAGGGCAAGTAACAGGGGAGACATCCTCACAGTTATAGGGTTTGAGAAGGTCAGTGACAAACTTCTTCTGGTGGAGAAGGAGCCCAGCAGAATGATAACTGACCTCAATACCAAGGAAGTAGTTGAGCACCCCCAAATCCTTGATTTTAAACTCATGATCCAGAAAAGTCTTCAAAGCAGTGATTTCCTTCAAATTATTACCAGTAAGAATGTTGTCATCAACATATACAGCTAACAAGACAATAGAAGAGCCAGATTTCTTAAGAAAAAGAGAGTAGTCAATGAGAGAAGAAGAAAACCCTTTAGAACATAAGGCCTGGGAGAGCTTGGCATACCATTGCCTGGAAGCCTGCCTTAACCCATACAGGGATTTCTGAAGCAAACAGACCAAATGAGAAGAAGAAGAGGTAGAACAGGCAACATCCAGACCAGGAGGCAGTTTCATATAAACTTCCCCAGCTAGGTCACCATGTAAGAATGCAGTATTCACATCAAGTTGAAAGAGAGACCAATTCTGGTTAACATCCACAGCAATGAGGGATTTGATAGTTGAGAACTTGACAACTCGAGAAAAGGTCTCACTGAAGTCTATCCCCTCAACTTGGGTGTCACCCCTAACAACCATTCTAGCCTTATGTCTTTCCACAGACCCATCAGTCCTATATATGATCTAATAGACCCATTTGCAACCAATAGGTCATTTACCAGGGGGAAGAGGGACAACAGACCATGTATGATTGGCCCCAAAAGTTGCAAATTCCCTGGCCATTGCCTCCTGCCAGGCAGGAATGGAAGCAGCCTGCTGGTAGGAGGTAGGTTCTGACTGAGGACTGCTAACCAAGGTGTGAAGGCAAGTGGAAGAAGAAATGGAGGAAGAAAGAGAAGGAGGAAGAGTACAGACATACTGCTGAAGGTGGGCAGGAAGGACATGTGCCCTATTGGATCTTCTGGGAGCAGATGAAGAAGGCACTGAACAGTAGTATGTGATGGAGAAGAAGGGGAAGAAGAGGGAGAGGCAAGAGGTTGATGGGTGGAAGAAGAAGAGGGATTGGGCAGAAGGTCATCAACAGGAGGAACCCAGGCAGAAGAAGGATTTAGATGGGGAGGGGAGCCAAGGGAATAATTCTCTGGAGAGGCAAAAGGAAAGACATCCTCATGAAAAATGTCATCCCTGGAGATCAGGGTAAGCTTAGACTTCAAATTATACAGCTTGTAGCCCTTCTTAGCCAATGGGTAACCCAGGAAAACACAGGGATCAGCTTTGGGCTGGAATTTATCCCTATTCTGTTTAGGGACAGAGGAAAAACATAAGCAACCAAATATTTTAAGATTGTTGTAGGAAGGAATTTGGCCAAACAGTAATTCAAAAGGGGATTTGTTGTTAAGCAGTTTGGAAGGAAACCTGTTAATGAGGTAGGTGGCAGTAAGCACACAATCACCCCAAAACTTAATGGGTAGCTGAGAATGAAAGAGTAGAGCTCTTGAGGTTTCTAGCAGATATCTATGCTTTCTCTCAACAACACCATTTTGTTGGGGTGTGTGAGAGCAAGAAGTTTGATGTATTATGCCATGTTCAGTAAAGAAGATGCTGCCACAGCCACTAGAACCAAGTTCAAATGCATTATCACTCCTAATGGTTTGTACCACAGACTGGAATTGAGTTTTAACCATGGCAATAAAGGCTTTAATGAGGGGAAAGGCATTGCTCTTGGACACCATAAGGTGGGTCCAGGTAGCTCTGGTAAAATCATCAACTATTGTTAAAAAATATCTACAACCATTATGAGTAGAAGTGGCATAGGGACCCCATGTATCAACATGGATTAGTTGAAAAGCATGGGTTGTTTTAATTGAACTGTCAGGAAAGGGTAGTCTAGATTGCCTGGCCAAAGGACATATAGTACAGAGAAAAGGCTGCTTTGTGGAAAATTTACATGGTACAGAAGGCATGTCTTTCATCCTAACAAAAGGTATATGCCCTAGTCTATTATGCCATAACATCTCCATTTTATTCAATTCAGAATGGTATGTACAATGAGAAGAAGAAACAGAATCAACAGGTAATGGAGCATGGTATTTACAAGGATCAAGAGATTTAAGAGAAGAAGATTGTACAAGCCTGTAGAGACCATCATCAATTTACCAATCTCCAGTGGCCTCTTCAGAGAAGGGGCCTGTATTAAACAAGAGAATTTAGTAAATAGGACAATAGAATTCAACTGGCATACAAGTTTGGACACAGAAATGAGATTGTAGTGAAAATTAGGAATGTAAAGGACATGATGAAGAGTGAAACAAAGGAATTGGATTGAACCAAGGCATGTTACCTTAACCTTATAGCCATTGGGCAAGGTAACTAAGTATGGTATTACTAGAGGCTTAATGTCAAACAGAAGTTCTTTATTGGATGTCATGTGGTCAGTGGCACCAGAGTCTATAATCCAGATGCAATCACTTACTTTGGTTAGCATGCAAGCCCCATAGGAAACATCCTTTAAATGAGTGGTTGGAGAAAAATTACCAACAAAGTTGGCTGAGGCCATAAGGCTGGACTGCTGCTTTGACTCTGCAAGTTGTGTCTGCTGAAGCAGCAACATAAGCTGGGAATACTGGTCTTTGCTTAAACCAGGTGTGAGAGACTCTGAATCAGAAACCCATTGAGAATTGTCAACACTACTCTGAGTTCCAGCAGGGTTTGTATACCCATGCACTTCAACATGTGCTGCACTCCTCCTTCCTTTGGTGAATTTGAAGTCTGATGGAAATCCTCTTGTGAATTTGAAGTCTGGTGGAAATCCATGAAGCTTATAGCATTTTTCAATCAGGTTTCCAGGTTTCTTACAATACCTACACACTAGGTTTGCTCTATTGGGATCAGAATTGAGTCTTGGGCTGAATTATTTAGGGTAACCAGCTGCTGTGGGAAATCTTGTGATGGAGGGTTTGTTGCTGAAATGAGCATTGAAGGCACTCGAATCATGATGAAATTGAGAAGGTGAAGAGACTTATCTTTGTCTCTCATCTTGGAGTAGAATATTGTATGCACAATCCAGAGTTGGTGGAGGTTGTAGCATAAGAATATTGCTTCTGACTCCCACATAGATGTCATTGATCTCCATAAGGAACTGATGCAGTTTGTTTTCACATCCTCCCTTTGAAGCTCGGTTCAGGCATTGCATGTGCAAGTGTTGCCACGAGATGCACGCATGAAATTCAGTTCATCCCATAGTTTCTTTAACTTGTTGAAATAAGAAGCTATATCCAGAGACCCTTGATTAGTTGATGTCAGCTCCTGCTTAATCTCAAATATCCTGGTTCCATTTACAGTCAAATATCTACTATTGAGTTGATTCCAGATGCTTTGAGCAGTGTCGGAATACTGAACACTCTCGGCTATCTCTGGCGCAAGAGAATTAGTAAGCCAAGAGATAACCATATTGTTGCACCTATCCCATTGTCTAAACAGAGGAGAGTTTTCTGGAGGTTTGGTAATCGTTCCGTCAATGAAACCTATTTTATTCCTAGCTGATAATGAGACGATTATATTACGTCTCCATCCCCCAAAACCAACCCCTGAAAAGTGGTTGCTCATCAAAGAAATTCCCGGAACATCAGAAGACAAAAGAAACAAAGGATTTGAGGGGTCGATTACAAAAGTATCAGTCCTAGACTCAGATGTATCACCAACATTAACCATTTTTGACTGAGAAAGGATTTTGGGCCTGAATTTTGTAAGACTAAGAAACCCTAAGTGCTCCTAGGTAAAAATTCTAGAAATCGACTAACTTCTAAGTTTGAACTGATGAGAGAAGTAATGAAACTCAGAGAAGCTCAGGAAAATCAACAATAACTGAAGGATGATGAGAAAAATGGAGAAAAAGAGAAAATCCTAAATTTGTCGGAGAAGACTGAAATTTTGACGAGAGACGGTGAGGGTAACATCGCAACGGAGTCCATGACAAGGGGAATCATATTCCCCACTCTGATACCATGTTAAAATCGACCATCTCCATGGATGAACAATAACAATTTCAAATGATAGAGAGAGAAAGAGGAAGAAGCTTCTCATTCATCTGTAAAGAAAACGAGACTCAGTCTCTGTGTTCGTGTACAAGCCAGAAGCTTCCGGAAGTATATACAAAAATATCTACACTATTATTTTCTATACAGTGTATTGGCCCATTGGGCCAGAATTAAATAAGTTTACATATGGGCTACTTGGGCTGTTGTGTTGCTGTATCTGTTGCTTCAGTGAATTGGGCTGCAGACGTGGCCCAATAACTCCAACATTTTCTTGGATATTGCCACAATATTAGGTAGTGCTGGTAGCTCAAACTCCTCATAATGTATACCTATCTATTTTCGGTTTTTCATTATGTATTCGGTGTCTGCATTAGAGTCCGATTACATTTGAATTCGTATCGGAAAGTTCTACAACCACATATAATAATTACGCCCAATTATGAACAATTGTTGTAAACATAATTCCATTTTTCAAGTCCAAAATCAAATCTTCAGGGAAACAACCTATTTATTACAACTATTTTTTATGCTAATAAAAGTTCAACGAATTCTCATATGTCAGATTTTTATCAATAAACATGGAGATTTATTTAACTAATATGGACTAATATTAAAACTACAATATTATGAATTAAACATAAATTTATGGTAAAAAGATTTAGAGTATTGATTTTTCCAATTGCTAGCTTACTTCTTAACTTTTTTGTTATAATCTCGCAGTGAAATTCTATGAGGATTATGAGCTATGGGTTGCCGCAATTATCTCTCGATCAATTTCGTTATCTCTAACCCCACTTTTAAATTCAAGTAATGAATCTCTTCAAATACCCAAAAGTGGTGTTGTTCAACAACAATCTAACATAGTATTCTTTCTCAAGCAACAAAATGCAATTAGACACGATTAATCAATGACTCATTTAGTTAATCACCATACAAAGCGTAGTTGAATAATCATATAATAAACCCGGCTCGATAGCAATAAATCTGAGTCAAAACTTTATCTAACAATTGGTTCCATCAACCATGGATTAAATGCTTAGCTACTCATAATAAAGCATGATAAAATCATAAAATGATTCATAATTCGCAAATGATGATAATAAGAAGAAGATTGAAAAACTTTAATGGTGTCTTAATCTTCTCACACTTGTTCTTGTCACCAATTTTAGTTTAAAAAGCAACTCTCCTTTACTTGGGCGAGATTATTGAGTGTATACAGGGTTAGGATAAGTTTCTCATGATTTACACTTTGGCCCTCAAACTTCTTGGCTATCTCCAGATCCACCGCGGTCGTGGCACAACTGCAGTATTTTACAGACATTATGTTTCTCTCCTTCTTTCACCGTGTTCCAGCCGCGGTCCCACCGCGGTCGTGGTGAGCTGTTGCTCCATTTTCTTCGCCTTTTCTTGCTTGTTTTCATCTGGACTCTTCTCGATTGGCCTTGTATCTATATATTTGACCCCCAAAACACTCTGTAATCTCCTCCTAACTCGGAGTAGTTCCTGCAAAGCATACAAACCTCAATTAGAGTATCTTGTTATCATTTAGCACGTAAAACATCAATAAAGTATGGTTAACTTAAGGCATAAATAGCATCTACATCATATAATATAGGCTACTATCACCTAACTAAGGCGACTTCATAATAGTGCTTGAACCCGAGATTTTTAGTTAAGAATAAGAGAGTACTTACAACACCACTATCCCTATTAGTTACGTATACCCATGGGAGGATCCATAGTCTAGTGTATGGGGTACGTAAGTCCATGGTCTTTCCGTCAAACAAAGTAATGTATGTACATATTTTTTAGAAGAATCCAATATTATACTGATACTCATGCTCCTAAAAGGATAAATAATGCGATTGATTTAATGTTAAGTTATTTACTTAAAGGAGTAAGGATCAATTTTCACTTAGTACTTTTATTTTTCTCACTTTTTTAGTTGCATATACATATTATAAAAATTCTAGGTCTGGCTCTATGTATATCCAACTTGAAGAGATAAAAAAAGTATATATGTAATGAATAATGTGTGAATTCTTGCACTTGAATCTACCTAATTCTCTTATAATTATGGAACTGATCATTGGCATTTGATTCCATTTTTCTGCAAGAATATATAAGTTTTTTCTCGTTGCTAAAGATTAGAAAGAGAGGCCCATATATTTGGATGTACATCAAACCTTGGAAAATACACTACAACTACTTGATTTTACTTTTCTTGAAATACTTCCAATATAATGGCAAAAGGTGAAGATATTTCTGATTGCTTAAACTTGAATTTTATGTTTTTGACAACTAAAAAAACAATGTGATTTACGTTTTAAAATTTACAAATATCATAATCCAAAAATAGGTCATGACCAACCCACAGGGTCATACATATTTCTAGTAAGCCTAATCATTTAATGGAAATATTCGTAAAATTTTTCTCATAACTTCACCATATAACATGCATCTCACAAATTACTCATCATATATCATAATCCAAAAATAGGTCATGACCAACCCACAGGGTCATACATATTTCTAGTAAGCCTAATCATTTAATGGAAATATTCGTAAAATTTTTCTCATAACTTCACCATATAACATGCATCTCACAAATTACTCATCATATATATAAATATCCAGTGATACCATATTAACTCGATAATTCAATTTGACATTGGGAGCTCATTGCTTTCCGCAGTTAAACACATACACATATATATATATAAAGAAAGAAAGAAATAATATTATATAATATAAAATAATTAGTGCCACAATGAAAAAAGAAAGAAAAAAAATTGAATCACGTGCGGCATTGCAGAAAGATTAAAGCATCAACCACACGACATAGATGAAACAGCACTGTCCTACCAACTAGTGGTGCTGTCGATTAGTATTTTTCTGTAGCTAACTGTTCCATAAATTTGTCCTACCTACAAATAATTTAAATACGGATTCAGAATTTAAAGTCACCTAAAATAATATACAATAATTGAATTGTTAGGAATCATTTAGTTTGAATATAGATTATAATGAGATTAGCTATATTGAGATTAGTTATTTTGATATTATTTTTATTAATTATTTGATATATTGTATTAAATTTAAAGTTGTCAATTTTATTATTCTATCTTGGAATAACTTATTGTGAGATTACTATTCCATCATCTGATAGGTATAAATTATTCCGATAATATTTTTTAGAGATAACTTATTTCAAAATTAGTAACCAAACAAGGAATAAGAAGGTACTAAAATTTTATTTATATTTGGTGAACTTTAAATATACATATTAATAAGTGAGTCTAAACAGAAGCTATTGATCAGTTTACGTGATAGGTTATATGGTAGTCCGCCCCGATAAATACTATATGTTCAGAATTATGAAAGTGGGATACTTCTCATATATAAGTTTAATAGTGATGTTTAATTTAATTTGACCGGTGAAAGCTCAAAAAGAAAAAAAAATGTAGGTATTCTGACGACCAAATTTGTTAAATTTTCCTCCTATAAATCCGATTATTTCAACATTTTAAAAACCAAATCAAAGGATCTAGGGAGAGCATTTGTGTTGCAAAAAAAAATAAAAAATAGTGGCCCTCATTTGAGAATGCACACTTTTTTTCTGATGAAGTCATAATACTAGGTTTATCGGATAATATAACATAGGGATACAGTAAAATTATATACTTAATTGTAGGGTTACATTAGGCTTGTTATTGATGTTATTGTTGTTTCCAAATTTCTTCAAGAAAATGGTAACACTAATCTAAGTTACATAAGGGCATAATCCATGTTAAAATAATAAAAAGTTCGAGGGTAATCACCCACTTTTTTCAAGACTCAATTAAGTCAAACAAATCCAATTAGATAATGGTTTTTAATATGCTTAAAGCATCTCAAAGCCTACAACTATAGGGTATAGCATATTATATAAATCTTTAATTTGGATTCTTATCCTATAAACCTAAGCTTCTTTCAAATAAAGCCTAGATCTTAGTGTCATGAATCACTGTTGCATTATTGAAATGAGGTCATTATACAAGAAAAAAGAAGAAGATAAATTCAATACCATTCTTGTTCTTATCTCATGCACCAATCATGCAGCTTATAAATGTTTTTTTTAAATTCTATAAATACTTTACACTAATGAGATTATATTATTCCCATATTCCTAATTGCTCGTTTATGTTTTATTACATTTAGGATCCGTTTATCCATAGATTATTTTTTCCGGATTCTTTTAAAAATACATATTTGTCCATAAATTTTTGTGAGTTTTTGGATATTTTTTGAAAAAGAGTTTTCAGAAAATAAGACGTGGTTTTGAGTTTTGACCACTTCTTCAAAATTTTCGGATTTTTTTTCCATCACCCACAAAATTGAAATATTTTTTGGGATTGTTACACAAATAACCGACCAAATTTATTGTTTACTTGTTCTAGCTGGTGTACAGAAATTAACATTGATAATACACAGTTATATATATATATATATATATATATATATATATATATATATATATAACACGTAAATTATATATTATACATCCTCCGTCTATTTTTAATTTATGATATCAGGTGGATGGTTGGTTTAATTCTTCAATATTATTTCAAGTGAAATGCATGCTCAAACGTAATTTCAACTTTCGAAATTTTTCAACTTAATTTCAAATATAATTTTTTTAAAAAGAAATTACAATTTTTACGTCCAAACGCCTACTTAATCAACTGTATATAAAAAAGGCACAGGCTAGTTCATATAGTATTACTACTACTTAAAATTGTAAGATTTTCGAAAAGCAGAGAGTTTACTGTAAGATATATGGATTTATATCTAGATATATGGACTTATATCTACACACATATGAACAATATATGGATAATTATATGTTATGTGCTATCTTTTGGTTTGGCCTAATTATGTGGTCTTATGGACATTATGTTAAGGGGGCCAATGTGTTGTCATACTAAAGTGTAGGACTAATGTGTAGATACCCAAAAGGGTAACCTTAGTTTATGATGGGCTAACTAAGGTTACAAATGTAACTATGGTTACATGAATGCTTGTGACTCTTGAGTTTTGTAACTCTTGCAAGACATAACTCAAGACATAACTTTTGTCTTGTAACTCTTGTCTCTTGGGTTATGTAACTCCTAGAGTTATAAAGTGGGGTTATGGTTCCCATTCTTTAGCAAGACAAGTTCTTCTTCTTCCCATTGAATCAAGAACCATATTGTCCATTGTCTTGCAAATAGGGTGGAAAACCATAAGCCAAATTTGATCATTGTCATATTATTGTTATTGTGTAACAATTCTCATATTGTTAAATCTTGTGGATTCATTCTTGTGGTAACATACAAACTTCAAGAAACTTGAAGAAAGGATCAAGAGGTTCAAAAGGAATCAAGGACAATTATCAAAGGTGGTTCATAAAATTCCACACATATGGATTCAGGTCAGCTTCCGCTCATGTAGTTGTAATTCCGGATTATTCAATATAAAGGTTGTTGTCTTTAGTAGGAATCATAATCCTAACAATTGGTATCAGAGCCACCCTTCATTTTGGATAATTTGGATGATCATAAGGTTCATGTTATGTTAGAAATCATGTTTAAGTTTAATTAGAATTTTGTTTATAAAATTCTACCATGAAATAGCATGATCTTATGATTGTTATGTTTTAATGTATTTGATGTTAAAACATTGTATGATTCAGCATGATTTTAGTTGGTTAACAACATGTTTTTTATGTTTAAAATCCATGTTGAAAATCATGTGTTATTCTGGAAATTATTTTTTGGTCACTGCCAGTCAGACAATCGATTGTTGCCTTAAACAATCGATTGTCTGAGACGTTAAATATTCTGGCAGTTATTTTGGAACACCAGACAATCGATTGTTAAAGCTTGACAATAGATTGTTCTGGTCCAGTGAGTTGAAACGTTTTTTGGTTATACCATACAATCGATTATCTATTGTAGACAATCGATTGTGATGGTCCAGAATTTTTTATCAAAACCAAAACAATCGATTGTCTGGTTTTGACAATCGATTGTCATGGTCCAGTAACTTAAAAAAATTTTCATAAAACCACAACAATCGATTGTCTGGTTTTGACAATCGATTGTCATGGTCCAGTGAAGAAAATTCATAAAACCACAACAATCGATTGTCTGGTTTTGACAATCGATTGTGTTGGTCCAGTAAGGTTAAAAACGTTTCAACTCTCTTAAGTTTCAGTGAATATTAATTGTTTTAAAGTCCATCAATTCTTATAATATATTTAGAATTGTCCTATCATGTACACAACGATTAATATTCAAGTGTTACATATCAAAATATGTAACACATTAAGTTGAGATTCATAAAATGGCTTAAGGAACTAAAGTTTATTGCATATAATATTTTAGTTATTCAATTGAAGCACTATGTTGCCAAAGTAACCTCTATTGTGTAGATTGATTAATTTTAAAATATAAGATGACTGTGGATGTTAGTCTTTCATGCGTTTAACACAGGCCCAAAGGAAGGTGTTATTTGGCAGGAATTCGAACATTCTTGTGGTGGTAAATATGAGACGATTATTTGGTTTTCCATGTGAATATTAAATCGGCCCAAAGGAAGGTTTAATATTTGACAGGAGTTTATTGTCTATGTTTGATCACTATACCAAGAGTACCACTTACAAGTTATTTTTCTGTCCAAAGACTAAAATCAATGTTGTGCTAGGTATCTTGTAATGGGAATTGCCTAATTTTGAATCTATAAAGTTAAAGTTCAAGTTTATGTAAGCATGTATTCAGTAATCCTTTTGTTCTATTTTCAGTAAATTCTTCTGCTTCTACGATCTCTGCCAACATCAATAGCATCCCTGTGCTTAACGGCACTAACTTTAAGGAATGGAAAGAGAACGTCATGATCGTTCTCGGTTGCATGGATCTTGACTTAGCACTTCGGACCGAGCAACCTACTCCTCTTGAGGATACATCCTCTCCTGATGACAGGAGGGTGATGGAGAAGTGGGAACGCTCGAATCGCATGAGTCTCATGATCATGAAGCGTGCAATCCCAGAATCATTCAGGGGCACTACGAATAATGAACCCGATGCCAAAGTTTTCCTTGAAAACCTCGAACAGCGTTTTATTCAAAACGAAAAGGCGGAAACAAGTACACTATTGAGTAAACTTGTTTCCATGAGGTATAAGGGCAAGGGAAACATTAGGGAGTACATTATGGAAATGTCTCATCTTGCTTCGAAACTAAAGTCACTCAAGCTGGATTTACCTGAGGAACTGCTTGTGTACTTTGTTTTGATATCTCTTCCTGCACACTTTAATCAGTTTAAGGTCAGTTATAACTGCCTGAAGGAGAAATGGTCTCTTAACGAGCTCATTTCACACTGTGTGCAAGAAGAGGAAAGGATAAAGCTAGATAAGACAGAAAGTGCTCATTTGGCATCCTCTTCTAAGGAAACTAAGAAGAGGAAGGGTAAGGAAGTTGCAGTTGCAAAGCCCAAGAATAAGCAACATAAGGAACCTAAGGTTGAAATCACTGCATTAGGTTGCTTCTTCTGTAAGGGGACTAATCATGTAAAGAAGGATTATACCAAGTACCATGCCTGGCGTGCGAAAAAAGGTACACTTCTTTCTCTTGTTTGTGCGAAAACGAGCACTTAGTTCCTATGTTGGTATGATTGATGGACCGGATTGTTCATGACAATATTATTGTGATAGCAATATTGTGCACCTAAGGTTTGTAACATATAATATTAAGGTTTGTACATATGTATGTATATCTCGTCCAAGTGGGAGATTGTAAGATATATGGATTTATATCTAGATATATGGACTTATATCTACACACATATGAACAATATATGGATAATTATATGTTATGTGCTATCTTTTGGTTTGGCCTAATTATGTGGTCTTATGGACATTATGTTAAGGGGGCCAATGTGTTGTCATACTAAAGTGTAGGACTAATGTGTAGATACCCAAAAGGGTAACCTTAGTTTATGATGGGCTAACTAAGGTTACAAATGTAACTATGGTTACATGAATGCTTGTGACTCTTGAGTTTTGTAACTCTTGCAAGACATAACTCAAGACATAACTTTTGTCTTGTAACTCTTGTCTCTTGGGTTATGTAACTCCTAGAGTTATAAAGTGGGGTTATGGTTCCCATTCTTTAGCAAGACAAATTCTTCTTCTTCCCATTGAATCAAGAACCATATTGTCCATTGTCTTGCAAATAGGGTGGAAAACCATAAGCCAAATTTGATCATTGTCATATTATTGTTATTGTGTAACAATTCTCATATTGTTAAATCTTGTGGATTCATTCTTGTGGTAACATACAAACTTCAAGAAACTTGAAGAAAGGATCAAGAGGTTCAAAAGGAATCAAGGACAATTATCAAAGGTGGTTTATAAAATTCCACACATATGGATTCAGGTCAGCTTCCGCTCATGTAGTTGTAATTCCGAATTATTCAATATGAAGGTTGTTGTCTTTAGTAGGAATCATAATCCTAACATTTACATCTCATAAGACTTGATTAGATGCTTTAATCATGATTATTTATATTTGTACAGTAGTCGGTCAATTCAATTATATTTGTTAGAGGATCCAATAAAACATTTGGTTAGTTAATTCTGTGTTGGTCAAAATATGACCTTTTTATAAGGTAAAATCGAAAGCTCACTAAAATCTATAAAATTCTTATCTGCCCTAAGAGATCTTTAAAAAATAATTATTTCTACCAATAATTTCCATAAAATAATTAGTTCGTTAGGATATTGACGGTTGAGAATTACTTTGATGTGGTAGCTAGTTTAGCTTTTGGAATTTTCAACGAAGAGCTTTTAATAACCTCAGTGGTCAAAAAAAGAAAGAAGAAAGAATTAACCTAAATATTTGTTCATCCACCATTGAAATTAAAAGAAGAATTAACCTAAATAACTATACACCTAATCATTTAAATTAGAAATAGCCGATGGAAATATAATATATACATAATTTATATATTATATATGTATAATTAGGTATAATCATTATATATATATATATATATATATATATATATATATATATATATATTTATATATATGGCTAGAAAAAATAAATAATGAATATAGCTGGTTATTTGTGTGAAAAAACGTAAATTAAAAATAGTTGGTGGATGTAACACACACACAGTGTGTGTGTGTGTGTGAGAGAGAGAGAGAGAGAGACAGAGAGAGAGTTTGTGTGCATAAGTATATAATAACAACAATGACGGCATATCCAATATACGCCTACAATGTAAGGTTCAGGGAAGGTAATTTGTACTCAAACTTTAATCTTACCTAGTGGAAATAGATATGCGATTTCTAATAGATCATTGGCTCAGAAAAAAAAATAATTCACATCAAATTTGAAAAAAATATAACCGTATATATTAAGTGCATAAATAATAAATTTGCCAATTATTTGTGTAAAAATCTTAAGAAGGAGTTTGAAAAAGAGAATTTGCTAGTTCTGATATATTTACATGAAGCAAATTAGAATGTACTTAATATTTTTGTTTCATTTTTTTGGAAATAATTAGTAGTAATAAATAAGATGCAGTAGGTGATCTGAAATTTGATTCAATGAAATTAAATAATCTTTATAAGATTACTTTTAGTTAGCAGATAGTGTTCCAACAAAATCCAGTTAGACATCTTTGGTATAATTAATTGGAGCCTATTAAACACATTATATTAGTTTCCTCAACCATTTTAAAGGTCAATAAACCACCACATTAGCCCTTCATAATTTCTAGTAGTCAACTGTTTGGTTGATGATTGAGCCACTCTTGATATTCATAATTCTAGCCAACTAAATTAGTTCATAAGTTGATCAAATAGCAGGCCATTACGATTATCTCTTTTTGAGTTTTAGAAACAAATAAAAAGATTTGTATTGATTTTATCTATTTGCTACTCCTTCTATTTTAATTTACATGACTTGATGCGAAGTATAAAGATCAAAGTTCTTAGTTTTGACTTTGAAATTAGACAGAGTTTTCAAGTTTTTTGAAATAAAATTTACTTATTTGGAAATTACTTTATCCATCTCAAATTATCTGTTGTGATTTTAAACAATAATTGTCATACCCCTTTTTTTCTATCCCCGCAAAAGATATCACACCCCTTTTTTCTCATCCTCGCAAAAGAATATAGATGTGTATTATGAATTTGTAGGTTAAAGAGTTTTTCCAATTAAAGTGATAATTTTGATATAGGGATTATTTTATCGTTCATAGCCGCCACTTGAGATTGGTTTTCGGTGTTCCAAGTAACCTTTTATTTAAATCCCTAGTTAAAGGAAAGTTGACACTATTTTTATCGTGTCCACGAAACAAAATTTGGGTAAGGAATTCTGTTGATCGGGAAGAAGGTGCAAGGAATTCCCTGAGTCCCATGGTTCTAGCACAGTCGCTTTATTAACTTAAAATTTGGCTTAAATTAATTTTTGGACAAATTGTAATTTATATGACTTTTCATGTTCCACCTATCCGCTTTTATGTTTTGTTTAAAAGAAAACTTAAAGAATATAATAAAATGTCATAATCATATTACGCAAGCGAATGCGTGATCGAGACGAAATTTATTGACTTGGTCATAACAATGCTATGCAATGCACAATGTAAATGAATCAGTGATTTTCGCAAAGAATTAACTAAATTAAAAATTAGTTAAAACTAAAGGATATGGTACGAGACTATTGAATTAATGCATTGAATATTGAACATCGGCGCTACAGAAGCGAGTCCGTAAATAAAAAAGGGTTAAAGCGCGCCTACTAATTCGTAGCGATTAAATTAATTAAAAATGATTGAATTATTTAAAAGAAAGAAGAAAAAAAACTTATTAAAAATTGATGGCTAAATCAAATGTATAAGGCTGACCAACTTTTATTTAGACAGAGACCAATTTAGTTTATTTGAGAAAATAGGCCAATTTGAGTTTCATGAAAATGGGGTACTGGCCTGCTTAATAAAAATGTAAAAGAAGGGTCCCCAATTATTTAAGGAATGAGCTAGCTGCTTATTTTTTTTGAGGCATAACCAGCAAAATAAAATTACTTATATATATATATATATATATATATATATATATATATATATATATATATATATATATATTGATTCTCGAATCTAGTATTACGGCACATTCTATTAACACTAAAGGTTATTAACTACATAAGAAGAAACTAAAAGGATAAAGTGACCATAAGTAGACAAAAGATAAAGGAAAATTAAATGCATGAAATCGAGCAAAAGAAAGAGAGAATTATTCTCTCAGATAATATATATATATATATATATATATATATATATATATATATATATATATATATATATATATATATATATATATATATATATATATATATATATATATATAATTTTATATTTATAATAAAATATTTATTTGCACTAGACTGGGAGAATTATTCTTTTTTATTCTTTTGTTTTCTTTTTTCTTGTTTAATAATTACACTAAATGGTTTTTTAAAGTCGATCGACAATGTAAATAAGCCTTCCAAATGATATATCAAGTAGCTCATATAGGAACATGATGGTCTCAAAGAAGATACCTGTCTTATACGGACCCGGCCCCTGTGCCGAGTTTCGCTAAGTCAAATGCACATGATGCAAATAAAGCGAACCTACTAGGGATATTCGGCATGTGGTTTGTTATTCTAGGTTTAAATCCTATTGGAGAAGGTATCTAGACTGGCTTACTCAAACGGACAACTCGAACCGAGAAGGATCAGCGTACTGGTAGCATTACTTTTCGGCTTTGCTAGTGGTGCTCCTCGCCTAAAATAGGTGTGACTAAAATCCTTCACCGGGCGACAAGAACCTCAGCTATCTCAAAGAAAGCGGGCTATGTCAAGAAAACTCAGAGGGGATACGTGAGAAGACAAGTTATATATACGGTTCAACAATATTGAAGCAGTAAAAAGCGAACATGTAGCACATTAAGCACAAATAAATCACATTATATACAAAAGTAATAAAGCCAAATAAAAGTCAACAATGTACAAGCTCGAATTTTGGTTAGTCCCCAGCAGAGTCGCCAGAGCTCACATCCCTTTTTTCCCACCCCCGCAAAAGATATCACACCCCTTTTTTCTCACCTCCGCAAAAGAATATAGATGTGTATTATGGATTTGTGGGTTAAAGAGTTTTTCCAATTAAAGTAACTTTTTTGAAATGAGAATTATTTTATCGTTCAGAGTCGCCCCTTGGAATAGGTTTTCAGTGTTCCAAGTCACATTTTATTTAAGTCCCTAGTCAAAAGAAAGTTGACTCTATTTTTATCGGTCCGCGAAAATAAATTTCGGATAAGGAATTCTGTTGACCGGGGAGAAGGTGCAAGGCATTTTTCGAGTCCCGTAGTTCTAGCACGGTCTCTTTATTAACTTAAAATTTGGCTTAAATTAATTTTTGGACAAACTGTGAGTTATATGATAATTCATGTTTTACCTATTCGCTTTTATTTCTTGTTTTTAGAAAAAAATTAAAGAATATAATAAAATGTCATAATCACACTACGCAAGCGAATGCGTGATCGGACGAAATTTATTGACTTGATCATAATACAACTATGCAAGCGAATCCGCAGTCGTGACAAAAAAATATTAACATGTTAGTACTTTCAGAAAAATTACTATATGTGCGTTTTGAGCAGATTATTTATCAAGAGTTACTATGGCACAACGCAAGCGAATCCGCTATTTTAGCAAAGAATTAACTAAATTAAAAATTAGCTAAAACTAAAGGGTGTGGTACAAGACTATTGAATTAAATTATTGAATATTAAATACCGTGCTACACAAGCGAGTTCGTGAATAGAAAAGGTTTAAAGAGCGCCTACTAATTCGTAGCGCTTAAATTAATTAAAAATGATTGAATTATTTAAAAGAAAGAAGAAAAATAACTTATTAAAAATTGATGGCTAAATCAAAATGTAAAAGGCTGACCAACTTTTATTCAGATATGGGCCAATTTAGTTTATTTGAGAAAATATGCCAAATTGAGTTTTATGAAAATGGGGTACTGACCTGCTTAAGAAAAATATAAAAAAAGGATCCCCAACTATTAAAGAAATGAGCTAGCTGCTTATTATTTATATATATATATATATATATATACCACTACTAAAAAAATTGATTCTTGAATATAGTATTACGATTCACTCTATTAATATTAAAGGCTATTAATTACATTAGAAGAAACTGAAAGGTTAAAGTAACCATAAGCAGACAAAAGATGAAGGAAAATTAAATACATGAAATCGAGCAAAAGAAAGAGAGAATATTACTTTAGCTTATGAATTCCCATAATAATCATACTTTGCAAACTACAAACATAAAGCTATAGAGTCATGCATTTGTCATGACAATCAGAGGACTTTAATCTCAAAAGAAGTTTTAAACTACCAACTTAAACACCTGAACATGTATCATTAGCTTTTCAATTTTTTCTAGAAATTTCTGATGAAACCAAGGTGACAATTAGTCCTAATAATAAAGCAATTATGAAATAAAGAGGTTTAAAGTATGTTGTCAGCTAGAATATTTATAGAAAATACAAAATTTATTATATGTACTCACACCTAAAATCTTTCAAGAACAGAATGCTTATAAAGCTTAGAATAAGTTGGAGAAAAGAAAGAGAATAAAGAAAAAAAGTTTAAATTGCTTCGTCTCCATTAAATCCTGGCTCAAAATTGAAGTAGTGTTTTAAGAGAGTTACCTGGATACCGGAAAGAAAATGTCAGCAGGGAGAGGGACTGAAATTCAACAACAAAACAGCAACACAACAGAAGCAAAGCAGCAGTAAATCCGTGTTTAAACAGCCCGAAAACTTAGAAGAGAAACCCAGAAACGAATTCTAAAGAATGCTTATACATTTCTAATAGTTTGCACTCTAAAATTCACTCCTAAAGCTCACCCTTTCAGCTTACTTTCTTTAAGTTCAGCTGCTGATTTTTACTATTCAAATTGTGTTTTTTTAGTATGCAAAATGTCCAGATGCAAAATGTCCAGCTAATGTATGGTAGAGTGTTTTCCCTTTGTGTGTGAAAAATGATCTCTTTAAATAGGAAAAATAGGTCCTTTTGGACAAATTTTGATTCACCAAAAATCTGTCCAAAAGGACTAACTTTGTGTGCCAAAACAGTCATTTTTCACCAAATTTTGACACAAAATAGAGCAGTTACATTTCCAGCATGTTTAAACAGTGAAATACGCAACAAACACGTACTTTAAACTCAAGTATTCAGCTGTTAATCTATTCATGATTGAAATTTAGCTTATACACTCAAACTTCAATCAAATATGAACTAGTAAAGTAGAACAAGACTCAAAATGCAATTAAACTTAGTGTTCAGACAAACTAGATTAGCATGAATCCGATTTGTACAAAACTAACATGGAACAACAATTGAATTTCACAAACTATTGCTTGAAACAGAAATTAAGCGAACATCATTAAACTATCACGACTAATAACGACTAAATGTACGACTAACTATATAAGCAATTGATCTAATCCTTTGGTTTTTTTTCTTCATGAAATTAACATAAAGACTTTTTCTTAAATTTTACGTATGAAAATAGCTGAATATAATTATTGTAGTGCACAAAACTCTCTTATTTTATAATTGACCGATGAGCAACCTTAATACTTGGCCAAGGGCCATTGTTACCATCTATGGCTTTTTCTAATATTGGCATCCATATATCCATCTTCACATAGTAAAAGAATGACATCTTTGGAAAAGGATCCTTCCACCTAAAATCCCTTGTTATCTAACTTTAGGTGACACAAAATCTTTAATATGTACCAATTTCTTTTCTTTTTGGGCCTATCTTTAGAGGCTAAGATTGACATATTTGCCCTACCATGAATTTTTAAAAAATTAAATATACTTTTAATGTTTTACAAAGTTTGTGTTGCTGTCGGCCATCATTTAGATGGATGAAAACGCAAGCTTCCACCTAAGCAAAAGCTAAGCCAAGAGCCACCAAGAAGTATAGTGAAGTAATATGTTTAAAGAAGTCCCATACATAAAGTATTTTATATTGGGATTTTTATCTATCTATATTACATAGCAAATTTTATTACCTCCTATGTTTAAGGTTTGTGTTTATTACATTTAAGCATACCAAATTTCAATTTATGTACCATAATTCAAATTAAGGGTATAATTATTGCTTCATTCATTCTAGGCATGATTTTAGGAGCATATATTCACTTTAAGTGTATAATTCCATTATACCTTTTCCAAATATTTTCATTTAATGAATATATTTTAACTGAATAAACAACAACACGATCATTTGAAAGACAAAATAAAATTTGTATTACCTTATAATCATTTCTTTTGGAATCAAACCCTAATCCAAAATCACTCCCACGTACTGTTGAACCAACTAGACATTGAATTTGCAATTGAGACAATATTTTATAATCTCTAATTGAAGGATTCCATATAATAATATTGTCTGGACACATAAATATACGATTCCATTACATGGACCAATAAGTCTAATGTGACCGAATTTGTCACTGAAATATGATGGAAAACTTTGATTAATAAACACATCAAATGTGTCATTTGTGCATAATGAGACCACCCTTTTATTTGTAATATTTCCGCGGCGACTAATTAACAAATGAAGTTAATTTTTCATGCCTAAAATAAATGAAGCAATAATTATACCCTTAATTTGAATTATGGTACATACATTGAAATTTGGTATGCTTAAATTTTTTTGACACAAGATTGTAGTTTAATTGTATTATAAATGTAACAATAAAACTTTATACAATACTTAAACTGATTTGTAGTTTATTTGTAGAATTGTATCTACAAACTGAATACATTAAATTTTAATATTCCAATTCTCATTTCAATTGTAGCATAATTGGCATTTTCGACATAATTGTAGAAGACTTGTAGAAGTTTTAGTCTTCCCAATCTACAATTTATCTACATTTTATCTACAATTTATCTACAATTCTCAAGCTAACTACAATTTTACTACAATTTCTGAAAAAATATGTCTTCATCTTCTTCGACGAGTTTCAATCGGAAATTCTGTCAAAACCAAGTCTAATCTTCACCAAACCCCCTCAAAATTGAGATATAAACTCCTAAACATATTTCGAATTATTTACAACATAATTGGTATTTTTGATATAATTGTAGAAGACTTGTAGAAGTTTTAGTCTTCCAATCTACAATTTATCTACAAATTATCTACAATTTATCTATATTTTATCTATAATTTATTAACAATTGTATGATTTAACTACAATTTAACTACAATTTCTGGAAAGATATGTCTTCTTCTTCGAGGAGTTTCAATATGAAATTCAGTCAAAACCGAGTCTAATCTTCACCAAAACCCCTCAAAATTGAGATATAAACTCCTAAACATATTTCAAACTTTTTACAACAACACCCAATCCAAACAAATAATGATTTTTGAAAATTCAAATTTAAATTCAAAGCTTTTAAGCTTTTTAATGGCTATTAATGGTGGAAAATATATGGAGAAGGTGAGAATTACGCTGCAATGGATTTTCTTCCGTTTTAAATTTCGAAATTAATGGTGATAAAATCACATTAAATATGATTGCTACAAAATTGGTGCTTTTTAGGGTTAGAATTCACCTATTTTGGTTTGGTACAATTTTTGTAAACAAACTATGGTCTAGGCGAGTAAATACCAAATAATAAATATTTTTGGTAATAAGGTTTGCTATATGGTATACATAGGTAAAAATTCCTTTTATATTTATGTACCGTTTGAGGAAAAGCCTTATTTTTAGAGTTGTGATATAGACAATATATTCTAATACAAATATTAATGACTACTTTGAAGCTCGAAAATGTGATTTACAGTTCACACAAAGACAACTTATCATTGTTGCAATATTTCCCTTTAGTGAAATAATACAGTCTAATGCATAAAATATTTTATATTCACTCATGATTTGGGAAATGACCATATTTTTAGAAGTTTGACGTAAACAACCTACCATAATACAAATATTAATAACTACTTCAACAACTTAAACATGTGACATAGAGTTTACCGGAAGATAATTTTTCTAGTGCGGCAAGGCTTTCCTTCAGTGGAATAATATAGTTTCTCCACCTTTAATCAAACTTATCAAGTTTAATCTTAAGAACGTGAAAACCCCGTATAGTGAGCTTTCTAGTTACAAGTAAATTCAAATTAGTTGGATCAATAAATTCTGAAAATTACATGATTAAATTTATAAAAAATCCAAAAAAAATAAAGACCATTCACCAAAGTAGCGTCGACGATTAATCCGCATTTTGTTTCTGATAATATATATCAGTATAATATAAGTATACGTTTTTTAAAAAAAAAACATATAAATAATTCTAGGCGTAAAAGAGAAAAAGTTAAAAAAACAAATTAAAAGAAACCAAGTAGTGGTAATAATTATATTTTTGCCCACCCTAAAAGTGTCAAAGAACTTAAGTGCTCTAAAGCGCAAAAAAAGAAAAAAAGAAAAAAAAAGAGAGAGAGTCAAAAACACTATGATGATGCCTTGTCGGCCATGATTCTACCAATGTGAAAAAGTAGCAAGTTAATTTAGTCTAATCTCATGATTAACTGTTATATTTGGTTCATTTTAGAGAAACATATGGCAATATATTTAGATGTTTTATTGACGTACCTTTAAGTTTAAAGTATCAACAAAAATACAAAGCTTACTTAAAACTTTTCAAAAGTGCCATTAACATTTGTTAAGTTTTAGAAATTTAAAGTTATTTAATTAGATGGGACAAATACCTTCGAACTGAGACTTTTAGCTTTCTCCAAGGGCTAAAGATTGGTGTTGTGATCACCCAATGTTAGATTTTCTCTCTCTTTTCTATTAGCGTTCGGCCCTCTGGCAATAGATGCACTAACTCATCATATTTAAGGGAAGGTGACATAGTATATGTTATTTGATGATAATTTTAATTGACGAATCACAAAGTGGGTCAACGAAAGGCTAGAGGTTTGGAGACATACCCTTGAGCCTAAAGGTTTCTGATTGAGCAGGACGAAGATGGAATACCTCGAATGCATATTTGGGGTTGAGCTGACGGAAATGGGAGTGGAAGTGAGACTTGACTCTCAAGTCATTCCTAAAAGGGGTAGTTTCAAGTGGATGTTATTAGGGGATCAAGGAGACGAGGATGTGTCACACCGTATAGGGATGGGTGGATGTTAGCATTAGGAGTCCTGTATGACAAGAAAGTTCCACCGTTTCTAAAAGGAAATTTCATAGGGAAGTGGTTAGGCTGGCCATGTTGAATAGGACTGAGTGTTGGCCGGTTAAAAACTCACACATCCAAAAGATGAAAGTAGCAGAGATAAGTATCTTGGGGTGAATGTGCGAACATACAAGGATGGATAAGATTAAGAATGAAGATATTCGAGAGTAGGTGGGCGTGGCTCCATGGAGGACAAAATGCTAGAAGCAAGACTCAGATGGTTGGGGCACATTCATAGGAGGAGCACTAATGCGCCAGTGAGGAGGTGTGAGCGATTGATTGTGGTGGGCACGAGGAGAGGTAGAGGGAGACCTCAGAAGTATTGGGGAGAGGTGATCAGGCAAGACATGATGCGACTTAGGATTACTGAAGACATGGCCCTTGACAGGGAATTGTGGAGGTCGAGTATTAAGGTTGTAGAGTAGGGGAAAGTTATGAATTTTTCTACAGCGCACTTAGTCTTAGGATGCTACTGGTCAGCTACTGATGCATGGCTTTATCTGCTGGATATTATTATACCTTCCATCTTTTTCGTATTTTCTATATTTTTTATATCGCTGTTATTTTACAATATTTTATGTTATATTATGTTATTTTATTAATAGTCTATTGATAGTACTAATATATCGTCTCTTGTTACTTTCTTGAGTCGAGGGTCTCCTGGAAACAGTCTCTCTGCCCCTTGGGGTAGGAGTAAGGTCTGTATACATATCACCCTCCCTAGACCTCACTTGTGGGATTATAATGGCCGTTGTTATTATTGTTGTTGTTGTATCCATTTGTAATATATTTAGTGAACGGAATTTTAGAGTCAAGAGATATAATTCAAAAATTAGTATGTTCAAGATCTAGTCACACAGCATTTACTCAAACTACTACTACTTTTTACTTTATAATAACAAAAGCAGAGATTAACATTTTAAAAGTGAAAATTTAACGACGGTTTTATTTGGTTGTACATTAAATAATTTTTAGTTTAAATAGTTATATAGAAAATTTTGGACTTATATAGAATAGAAATTGGAAATTGACCTTCAAAGAGTGATACATGAGAATATTAATTTTGTTTTTTTCCTTTGACAAAGAAATGTGAAACAAGTTCTTGTTTGCTCAAAAAGGCATTGGGATAAAAATTTCTTGGACATTTTGAAATGATAGGACAAAATAAACTCCTACGTGGTACAAATGAGCAAGAAAATGCGGTAATCTATTTACTTAATTATTATTTAGTCTTATTCCTTTAAACTTTTTCCAATAAAAAGAAATAAAGATTTTGAGTGGGAAACAAGGATTTTGCAATAGCATTATAGTGCACATATTGGGTGCACGAGTGGAACCTATTAACGTGAGACACTTTGTATTAATAATGTTTCTTGCATTTTTGGGTGCATTAATTGTTCTGAAATTTCTCTATATGAAGATTGATGTCATTTCAATACTTTTGCAAAAATGACCCTTTTATAGACAATGATTCAAGAGCCATTACGCGAAGATAATGTTTTCTGTTATGCTATTATAAAATTATTTACTCCTTACTTATTGAATGAACTTACTACTTTTTTTGACTTTATGTTACTAGATAATTCTAGTTTGGAAAAAAAAATGCTAGATGATATTTTTTCATGTGCTTAGGAACAGGTAAACGAAGCGGCATTGAAGTGCATTAAATAATTAAAGTGTATGTAAATTAACTTAGACACCGTTTGTATATGAAAAAAAATCATCTATGCCCTAAAATTAGATTTTAAAAATAAATTAAAGATATTGAAGAATTTACCTAATAGCCCCAACCGTTTAAATTAACAACTCATGAATGTATAACTATATGGTTCGCCTATATTATATACATAATCTGTATATATCAGCTACCGAAAATAAACAATAAATCTGATGTGTGCAGGTGACCATGTTCGTATCTTATGACTTAAAAGGCGACTTTTCAGAGGTATAAGGGTTATTTGACCTTCGGCCAAGATCGCGTAACAAAAAAAGAAACTCATCCTCCTACTCAAAACATCCTCGTCATGGAACCAACCTCCACCTCCACCAACTCCCCGCTGCAACTATCGAACTTAAGGAACATGCATATAGACTCCCATCACATATCTCCTACTAAGGCTGTAAACGGGGCGGTTCCGAACCGGGACTGGACCGGAACCGCGGCCCTAACCGTTCTGCCGGTTCCGGTTCCGGAACAGTCAGAACCGGAACCGGACCGGTTGTTCCGGAACCACCAGAACCGGAACCGGACCGGTTCTGGCGGTTCTAAACGGTTCTGTAACGGTAATTTTAAAAAAAAATAAAAATTTCAAACGGTTCCAAACGGCTCCAAACGGTTCCAAACGGCTCCAAACGGTTCCAGACGGTTCTGGCGGTTCCAAACGGCTCTTTTTCAAAACTAGCCGTTTGGAAGTTTAAAAAATAACCATTTGGCCCCCAAACTTTATATAATTACACTATTTCCCATTTCTCAACTATAAATACTCCCTCATTCTTTCATTTTTATTCACCAATTCATCAATATCTCTCAATATCTTTCAATCTCTCTCAATCTCTCTCAAGCTCTCTTTCAATCTTTCTAGTGCAAGTGCTTAATTTATTGTTGCAAATTCGTGAAACATTGTGAAGTTGTTGAATTGAAGTTTTCAAGTGTTAATTTTCAACGATTTTCAATTTTCAAGAAGTTGTTCGTCAATCCGCTAAACTCGTTTCAACTCTTACGTGCTAATTATTATGGCATTTTCGTTTAAAAATATGTTCGGTAAAGGAAAAGCTAAAATCGGTGAAAGTAGTGGCCAAAATACTACCCCTTCCCCGGTTGATGACAATCTCAACATAAAACCGAAAGTTGAATTCTTGCTTGGTAATAAATTGGTGGAGGGAACATCTCTAGAGATTTTGGAGAAAGAAGGTATAAAGAACAACGTCACACCATCTTTGCAACACCATGCTGATGGCTTGGAAAAAGGTGCAATGGAACAGGTGGTTTTATCTCAATGGGGTGGTTCAAATAAGGCAGGATTTAAAGTAGTGCCTTCAAACACAAAGAAGTCCGTTCACCTTGATGGTGTGTTCAACATTGTATCGTACGACATAGTCCCTAAGCTTCAAGATCTACTTATGGCATCAACTTTTAAGGTAAGTCCAGTACATTATCTACAGGATCTGACATCTGCTGTAATTCAATTCTCTAATACCTGAACAATTTGAATCCTTAGTAACTTATCTTTTGAATTCTCTAATACCCCTGTGGTGATCGCACATAGGACAGGGAAGAAGCATATGGCTCGGACAGGGAAGAAGCATATGGCTCGGCTCCAGGAACTCCAAAAGATGTCGAAAAAACTGAAGTGGCCGATGATGTGGGTGCAACTGTCAATATAATTAACCCCAAGGAACAAGAAGAAGCGTTCACCACAGGGGATAACTGAGTTAAGTCATGTTCAGGGAATAATGCATAAATTATGATGTAACTTATACATTGGCATGTCTTCTTTTAGTTTTTTTTCCATTGGGGGAAGGAAGACTAAGAAAGATATGTCATTTTGGTCAATAAATATGCTCTTTATCATATCCTTGAATATCTTTTGTCTCAATATTTCTTTGTCTTTACTTCTATATCAATCCTTGAATATTTATATAACATACAATATATAACATACAACACAATATACTAATGACAACATTCTTTTATCAATATATACTACTTATTTACAATTTATACTAATTACAAACTACAACACAATATACACTACTTATATACAATATACACTACTTATATACAATATATACTACTTAAATACAATATATACTACTTATATACAAAATATACACTACTTATACACAATATATACTAATTACCAAACATAATATATACTATACTAATAACATAGTACACCATATAAAATATATTCTACAATATACTAATGACTACTATACAAGATATTGATATAAAATAAAAAAAAAAGAAATTTCAGAACCGCCGAGAACCGCCGGAACCGCCAGAACCGCCGGAACCGGAACCACCAGAACCGAAATCGGATGGTACCCGGAACCGTATGGTAGCGGTTCCGGAACAGCCAGAACCGGAACCGCCAGAACCGCCAGAACCGCCAGAATCACCAGAAACGGAACCGCCAGAACCGGAACCGCAGACCCAAATAGACCCAGAACCGGAACCGGATACAGCCTTACCTCCTACGATACGAAATTATCCTTTAAAGAAACACTCCTCAACGAAAAACATATTGCCCATCAACACAGTACTCTTACCAAACAAAGACACCTGTGGATCTATCCGATGAAGCAGGAAATGATCTCGATAATGACTGCTTCATACCACTCAGCTTCACTGACAAATCTCCACTTTATTCACCCTGAAAATCCTCAGTCATTGTCAAGCTATTTGGACGCCAAATTGGATACGAAACGCTAAACAACAAACTTCTTGCCTTATGGCAACCTACTGAAGACATATCTCCTATAGATCCAGGTTATGATTTCTTCCTAATTAAATTCCACCAAGAAGAAAACATGCACAAGGCCTTATATGGGGGACCTTGGTTTATATTCAATCACTTTTTATCCGTCCATAAATGGAAGCCTAAATTTATAGCCTCCAATGCACAACTCACTCCACCATTTGGATTCGCCTACAAGAATTGCCTAGAGTTCAACGATTTTGACATCTTACACCGAGTTGGCTCAAAGATTGGAACGTTACTCAAAATAGATACATGCACATCACCGACCACTAGAGGTCGCTATGCACATATATGCGTTGAAGTTACACTTGAACGATCAGTGAAATCTCATATGTTTATAGGCAACCATCGGCAACAAATTACTCTCAATGCTATGTATACTTTGTGGCAAACTAGGTCACAATAAGAACCTAGGTACTTATTCTTGGATCAAATTTAACAAAATCAGAAAATGGAAGTCTTGGATCAAAATTTAATCAATGGCTCCCGTTTTTTAATATTTATTTCAAAGGCTTGAATTTTTTGTTTAAATACAAGAAATAAAAGAAGAAATCAATGTGAATCAGACTGAAATAATGAGATTTATATGGAATGAATGACATGGAGAAGGAGAAGAGAGTAGGGGGGACCGTGGGGAACCAGGTTGAGCGAACTCGCCCGTTTCGTCGAGTTCGAGTGGTGAGGGACAGGCAGAGGCGTGTGGCGGCTTGGGAGATAGAGATTAGGTCTAGGGTTTTGGGGAAAATGTTATAATTAGGTTTTTATATGGAGGATTTGAGAAATTTGGGCCATTGGATTTAATTAAATCAATGGCCAAAATTAAAACAAAGGTGGGGCAGTTCAGGAGGATTGGGTTGGCGGGTCAAAGGGTTAGGTTAAGGATATGGGCTACCGATTTGGGCCTTTTGTGTAAAATTGGGCCCAAAAAAACTTGTAATTGTTCAATTTTTAAAAGTCCAGTAAGTAAATAACTCAATATTCTTAATTAAAACTAAATGTTATAAATAGAATCCTATTTAAGGTGAATGTCTATATTTAGAGAGATTCTAGGGTTTACTACTTGGTGGCTAAGTCACCACCTCCCTATAAATAAAGGGGTTCTCTCCCATTGTAAATCATCCCAAAGTATCAATAAGAATACTCCTCTCTCTACCTTTCTCTCTATTGTTTTTGTTCTTATATTATTTCATAACACGTTATCAGCACGAGTCTCTAACCAATTGAATTTTATATTCAGCAATTATCGCTCTCAGAATCTCGAGTTGCAATCAGATTCACCCACTCTAATTCGTGTTTCGTCGTTTGGGTTTTTCTATTCGAGTGAAACGAGATTTGTGATATTTTGGTTTCTGAAATTCTTCAATTTTTTTTCTTTCTCGTTGTTTTTTGTTTTCTTTTTGAAGGTGAATTTCCTAGCAAAAGAGTGTAATAACGATTGCTACTGCTACATATGAGAATTTCTATACGGAAAAAATAGAAGAGATGGTATCATCATAAAATAATGCAACGGGATGGAAACTCAAGAGGTATATTTGATATCACAACATTTATTGGTATACCTTAAAGGTAAGTAATTTACTTTTCCCTTTCAAATTCTTGAAATTCTACTATTTGATTTCATATACAAACATAGACAACAAAGTTTGATTATTACTCTGATGGAGTTTGTAAGGAATTATAACCACGTGAAGTGGTAAAAGTTCTATGTCTTGCCATGATTAAATTCAAGTATGATTGTGGGCAAAGAATTGAAAATCCGTCCCATTGAATTTGCTTCATTCTCATTCCCTTTAGAGAGTGTGATAACAGTATGTGATAAGTCTGAAAGAAGACAAAATTATTACCGTGAAGGTATCAATGGATGTGGACGTGGCAATAGACGGAATTATAATCGTCATCATTGTGATAATGAGAATAATAAAGATTCTCAAAATAATCTTCCACTTTATGAAATTAATATTTGACATGAGATTGTATATAGCACATACAGATGATTATGATCCATTCCCTGAACTGAATGTGATAATTGTAATAAAGCCCGTAAGTATGGACACGCTCTTGGTGTAATTTTGTTTTATGTCTGACATTATGAAAAGAAAGTTCGTTGCCCTTGAAATTTCGGGCAAGAACTAATGACATGGGTGTTGGATGCTGAAATCCATTTGGATGCAATGGGTCTTGGAAACGCCATTAAAGACAGAAATAATGCATCCACCCAAGACTATGCTAAGGCCTTGATTTTCTTGCGCCATCACCTTGATGAAGGTTTGAAACTGTGCTAAGGCCTTGATTTTCTTGCGCCATCACCTTGATGAAGGTTTGAAACTGTGCTAAGGCCTTGATTTTCTTGCGCCATCACCTTGATGAAGGTTTGAAAATTGAATATATCACAGTCAAAGATCCACCTATCTTGTGGAATGGCTTAAAGGAGAGATATGACAACCTGAAGTTGGTCACTCTGCCACAAGCACGATGCGATGAGAATCCAAAAGCACATAGTTCATAAACTATATATTATCGTTGCGGTGGAAAAGGGCACTGAGCGAAAATTTGCCGTGTACCAAGACATTTGGTTGAGCTCTATCAAGCATCTCTAAAAGGTAAATGCCCTGAAACCAATTCTGTCTCTGACGACAATTTTGACATCACCCACTTGGATGTGGCAGACTTCTTTGAGCACCCTGAGGGGAAAATAGACCACTTAATTGGTGATGGATCTGTGATGAAGGAAGATGGAATTGTTTGATTTTATTTTACTTATTTGTATTAGTTAGTGAATAAACTAATAGTCATTAGTATTAGCTCGTATTAGTTAGCTTATGATATAATGTTAGTATTAGTTCTTTAGAATGTTTCAATATGCTTAAATTTCGAAGACATTTTTACTTCCCGGTAAAGTTAGTCGATTAACTAATAAGTTAGTCGACTATCTAATATTTCGTATTAAAAACTGGATTTTTCCGCAGGCTAAGTTAGTCGACTATCTAAATTAGATAGTCGACTAACCTGATGACTGTTTACTAAGTTAGTCGACTATCAACTTAGTTAGTCGACTAACTAATATTTCGCATTAAAACTGGACTTTTCCGCAAGGCAAGATAGTCGACTATCTGGTTTAGGTAGTCGACTAACCTAATGATTGCTTCCCAAGATAGTCGACTATCAACTAAGTTAGTCAAATAACCTCAGCAGATTTTGAAAATATTGTTTAATTATGAAGCAACGGATTAAATTTGTTTATTCTCATTTTCGTATATCTCTTTTGATTAATTGATTCATGTACCACACATACGATATTCAAAGAGATGAAATATTACTCTCATTTAAGTATGTGTAAGGCAGATGTTACTACAATTTCTGCTAGTAGTAAATTGATTAAAGGCTCCGGAAGAGCAACTATAACTCTGTCTAAAGGAACAACATTTTAGAGAGTGCAATGTTCTTCTCCAAGTCTAAAAGGAACTTGTTGAGTTTTAAAGATATCATTCAAAATGGATATCATATTGAGACAATAGATTAGAATAATCTTGAATTCCTCATTTACTCATGAAAACGAGGCTGCCCACTTCGGTTTGGGGTCACGCCATTTTGCATGCAGCAATGCTAGTTCGTCAGAACGACGAATTATCATAAATATTCCCTGTTGCAATGAGTTTTGGGTCATGAACCTAATATATCGCACTTAAGAATTTTTGAATGTGCAGTATATGTGCCTGTAGTACCGCCATATTGCACCAAAATAGGTCTGCAAAGAAGGTTAGGAATATATGTTGAGTTTGAATCGCCCTCCATTATTCGCTACCTTGAAACATTGACAGCGGATTTGTTCACTGCACGATTTGCAGACTGTCAATTCAATGAGACACTTTTCCCAAAATTAGGGGGAGAAGTTGGTGAAACCAAACGGGAAATTTTGTGGAAAAATGCATCATTATCTCATCTTGATCCACATACCTCTATTTGTGAAAAAGAGGTGCAAAATATTATCCATTTGCAAAGAATAGCAAATCGAATGCCAGACGCATTTACAGATTTGAAAAGGATAACAAAATCACATATCCCCGCAGTGAATGTGACAACATCTGATTCACAAATACATATTCATTATTGGAAGAATATGAACATGAAATTGGTATTGAATATACCACACTCACCCCTAGAAGGAGGTTTGAGATGATATATGAAAATAATGTCATTGTTATGGCATGAATAGTCATTGGTCACGTACCTATTGTACGCCAAAATAATTTGTCAATGTGATTATCAAAGGACAATAATAATGCAAGAAACATATCTTGCATATAATTTTGACATGACCATAATGGTATAACTTTCTCTTTAAAAGAGATATTCACCACATGGATGTTGATGAATTTGTGGTAGTACAAAATTAATTGAGAGCTCTAGAAGAGCCAATTATTATTATGTTGGAGAAACACAATTGATTACCAATAAGGTCTTGTGTTGTAGTAAGTCTCAAAGAAACTTATTCAGTTTCCAAAGTATATGCGAAAGCGATTGATTATATTGAGACTATAAATAAAGGAAAGATTTGATATCTTCTATTACTACAACTTGTAGCGGGATAATCTGTATGTGAAAAACTACCCGCTTTATTCTCCAGTTTGTACTACACAAGAATACCACAATAAAGTGGACGTTTATTGATATAAAAACCCATATCATAATAAACTTGAAGTTTATTGATAATTGCACATGTCATGGTGTAAATTTGAAGTTTATCAATACTGATAATTTATTCAGTTGGCATTCGGGTTAGCCATATTATTTTAAGTATGATGTGCTGTAATAGAGAATTCACATGGGTAAATATTAAAGAACTAGAAAGTTCTTTACGAATTCTCTTGTATTACTTGTTCTCATTAATTAAATGACCAACTAAAGAGTTCGGGTTGAATCCCATAAATTCTGGAAATATCAAAGGTGAATATAGGCCCATTCACCTGCCATGTATACCACATATGATGCATCTATGATATGGTTACATGTGCGATTGTTATTAACCCGCAGCCTGGCCGGTGCTTGCGAGGTAAATTGCTCAGTAATATAACTTCGAGCATAATTCTAGATTTTCTATTCAAGATAGTTCATCTTGATAAGTTGGTTTATATCATAGTTGGTTTAGCAAGATAATTTTTTAGTGCCTCCACTTAATAGCTAAACTGTTTCTTGTGAGAACAAAGTTATATATATCAGTTTGATATACGTTGTATAAGAGAGAATATTATATTCTCCCCTCACAAGTGGTTCAGGGTCAGGAACCAAATAATTTCATCTTATTATTGATGTGCAGTGTATATTTTTTCTTTAACACCATAATGCACAAAGATGGACTCTCAAAGTTGAGGAAACAAGTTAGCTTTTCTAACATGAGGGGGAGACATGATAAACACTTGAGAAAAGGTTACATGGGATGAATTATCATTTGTATATATAGATCGTCGAATATCATAATATGAACATGAAGTTCATAAAAGGATAATTCAATTGCAACATATTGCAAAGCATGCTATACGCATTTGCTGACCCAAAGAAAGTAACTATATTCTCACTACAAATGCTCATATTAAGTCCCAGAAGTTGATACGCATAAAGCGTATAGACAAATCGGTTTCAAAATAACTTCTTAATAAAGAAGATGAGCAAATGATCAAAGTGATCATAATGGGGAGGCAAGTGATCTAGAAGATCACATGACATAACACTTCAAAAAATCTCATGAGAGATTCAGGTACCTGAATATATGAATAAAGAGATCTCCATGTTATGTCTTTATGAAAATTTACTGGAACCGATATAAAATATTCGTCGACGACATCTATGATAGCGCTAAATATCGATGAGGATCTTATGTTTGTCGAATACAAACAAACATATTGGCTAAATGGAAGAGATACAATTCAAGCAGAATTGATTCCATATGAAAGACATGTAGTTTTGGACATGTAGTTCAAATACTTGAGAGTATAAAGTCAATGGTATGTGTAATCAGTTTTCGATATCTTATTTGTTTAGCATGACATGAAAACTCGATATGCATCTAAAGTCTATTATATGGCTTATATGACTTAACTTATATGTCAATCCATGAAAGATTGAAGTTGCTTGAAGCATATACAATTCTTGGTCCTGAAGTACCACATCCTAAGTGCAACTTGTGTACATATGTATCTCGCTATAACTATAAGCATGATGGCATCGAGAATACCTCTATGGAGATATTGAAGAGTCATTCCACGACATTATATGAAGATGTTCATATCTATCAAGAATGATAATTTCAAGCTGCGGACTATTTATTCAAATCAATATGGCTGATTTATTTATCAAATCTCTACAAAAGATCGTTTTGAAGATGGTGCACAAGATTGGAATGCAAATGCTCAAGGATGTGAATTGATGCTCTTTTCAGGGGGAGTTAATGCGCGTTGCACTCTTTTTCCCTTACAAGGTTTTGTCCCACTGGGTTTTCCTTGCAAGGTTTTTAACGAGGCAACCAATAGGCGCATATTCAAACATGTGTACTCTTTTTCCTTTTATATAATTTTTTCCCATTGGATTTTATTTAGTTAATGTTTTAACGAGGCACATTATTGAATAGACATTCAAGGGGGAGTGTTATAAATAGAATCCTATTTAAGGTGAATGTCTATATTTAGAGAGATTCTAGGGTTTACTACTTGGTGGCTAAGTCACCACCTCCCTATAAATAAAGGGGTTCTCTCCCATTGTAAATCATCCCAAAGTATCAATAAGAATACTCCTCTCTCTACTTTTCTCTCTATTGTTCTTGTTCTTATATTATTTCATAACACTAAACTAATTTAAATTAATTCAATAAATTATGTTATAATATGAAACTATACATACATACATATATATATATATACATACATATATACATATATATATATATATACATATATATATATATATATACATATATATATATATATACATATATATATATATATATATACATATATATATATATACATATATATATATATATATATATATATATATATATATATATATATATATATATATATATATAAATTAAAAGTAAGAGTGAAAATCATAGTAAAAACAAAATATATGACTATAAAAATCTTAATAACCTAAGCTAAATAGAAATAAGGTAAAATACGAAACTATATATATATATATATATATATATATATATATATATATATATATATATATATATATATATATATATATATATATATATATATATATATATATATTATTACTATTATTATTATTATTATTATTAATATTATTATTATTATTGTATTTTTCAGGGATTATACTCAAAATAAAAATATGACAACCATAATACTACTATAAAAATACTAACGAACTAAAATAAATAAAAACTAAAACGAATATATCTAATAAGATAAATTAAAACTTTTTTTTAAAATTTTGATTTGAAAATTAAAAATAAAATTGGCGAAAAATTACATAATAATTCAAGTAGGTATTTTAAAACATAAAATACTAAAACTGAATTTAAAATTGTGCGAGTCAAATATTACATGTCTACAACCACCATACCTTCAACTTCACAAACTCATAATACCAACGAATGACAAATTGTATCATTTCCAGTTTGAGGCAAATACACAAGCGCATCTAAAAGTAAAGGAGTCCATACTCTTAAAACCAACCCACCAATACAACTCAACTTCCAAGCTCGTGCAGTCAAGCAAACAGGGCCACAACAAGAAAGTGGCATAGGACTCACAAACATGTTTTCAATTGAATCACTCCTCTCCCCTTCCTCCCATACTCAGAGCTATGACACAAATACCCTTGCAAAATTTTTTACACAAGGTATACTAGCATTTATTAATGTTAATACAGAGGAAAACTCGATAATTACTATGACGAACCCTAACCCCAATAGCATAGGCCCAATGTTATCCACACCTAAGCCCAAACCACAGACTACAACATCAACTGCTCCCACAAAAAGTCTGATCCAAAACACCTCTTCCACGCCGACAACATCTGGTAGACACCACTCAGAAACACCTCCTTCCACGTCTCACCAATTACCTGCCACCAATTACCACGTGGATTCATCAACACACATGTCTGCCAGCTCAAGACCACAGACATACAAGGCCACAAATACATTCCCTAGGACATTACCAGACCTAAGTAATGATGGCCCTATGACTCCTGCCATCCCAAGGCCAAAACTATCAATATAATATTTTTTATATACACACTATTTCATTAGCCCAGCCCCTATCACACATGCCTCATGAACCACTTGCCCCACTTAGTCCATAGTCATTGATTAACATATCAAATCAACTGCTAAGTCTGACCATTCTAATTCACCCCACGCCTGAGCCTCCTTCATTAATTCACCCTACAACTCTTAACCCCACTCCTATATGCAACGATCTAGTTAAAACTAATACAAGCCAACATGAATCGACTAGGATTAAATCACCAACATAGAAGAACCAGAGCATACTCCAACACACCACTTCTCCACCACCCCATCACAATGAATCCGGCATCAATCACCCTTGGAACAACCCACCACACAACCTACCACCACTTTACATCACCCAGTACCCTCTAATGCAAGCGTATCCACAATCCTGACAGTAGATGAGCCTCCATGACTATACAATGACCTTTATGATAGAAGTAGAAGGACAAATGGTGATACTAGTGTTGCAGAACCCAACAGACAATGCACAAATAGTAATGGAAGCCATGAGGATAGTAGTGGAACTATACAACCAATATCTATGGCCAATGCATCCACCCTCGTCAATGCAGCATGTTCAAACCCACACCCAACTCCCTCCAATATACTATAACCAAACTCCATCGATGGATCTTCCCTTCTACCGAACCCAGATGCCAGCACCCTCGTTAGTACCCTAGATACAACAGCAAACAGCCCTATACATGCCCTCTCCTTTCATGCACAGGCTACACCATATCAACCAACTCCAGTACGACACCGACAAGACACTCTCAACGGACTCAAAGAAATAGCACAATTAGAAGTGGGAGCAACAATGGCGGAGAACGGGAAAGAAGGCCCATCCTGTGCTTTCTTAACAACAACAAATACTACGACTTAAAAGAACAATATGCAAGAAAAGTGATTATAATGTGCCCCAAGGAGCTTCAAAGCTGCTCACCCAATATACGTCTTACGAACAACCCAAAGGTGGGAAAATACGGGCTAGTCTTGTCCTCATTGAGAGAAACGACCACGACTATAATGGAGCCCCAACAGACTCCACCTCACCCACACTCCCGCAGTAATCAAATGCAGTTCATCATTTGGAATTGTAGAGGAGCCTATTTCTCAGATTTTAAGAGGAATTTTAGGTCATTGCTTTAACTATCATCAACCTACATTGGTGGCTCTACTGGAGACCCATGTCCAAAGGCATGCTCATTTGAAGGAAGAATTTGGATTCACTCACTTAGCAGAAAGCACCTGCTCAAGGACAATCTGGAGGAATAACGGTGCTATCGTTCTCAACCTTGATCAAATTGAAGTAAACACAGAAGCAATCCGTTCCATTGTCCAGGTACCACCTCACCTTAAAAATGGTTATTTTCCGTTGTTTACGCCAAAAATAATAGACACACACGAAATTATGGGATTAGTTAAAAACTTTGCATGATAATATACTATGCCTTGGTTGATTTGGGGGATGTTAATGAAGTAACAAGAGCCAATGAAAACTATGGATGAAATTCTATTAATAACTCAAGTTGTGACAATTTCATTAGATGCCTTGATTATTGTAATTTACTCGACTTAAGTTTTATAGGAAATCGTTATACTTGGACTAAACGTAATCTAGCTCACAGAATTCTTGAACTCCTTAATTTGTAGGTAATTATGACTGGCTCACATTATTTCCCGAGGAAAATGTTCAACACCTCCCTAGAACTCATTCAGATCATTATCCTATACTACTTAATTTTAAACCTAATTTTAGACGTAAAAACATATTCCGTTATGAAACAATTTGGACATTACATCCTTCATTCATTAACCTTATTACTAATAATTGGACTCCTAATCAACATCTTCTAACTGCTATAGAAAATTTTACTGAAGAAGTTCAATAATAGAACCAACTTACATTCGAAAACCTTTTAAAAAAACAAAAAATCATCCTAGCAAGACTAAGTGGTATACAATCTTCTCCCAAGTACCCTGCCAGACATTTCCTTCAACTACTTAAAAAGGACCTAATAACTGATTTTAACCACTTACTCAGAAGGAAGATTTTTGACGACTAAAATCAAGGATAAATTAACTACAACAGAAAGATGTCAATATAACATTTTTCCACCTAATTACCCTTCAACGGAGGAGAAGAAATAGAATCACTGCCCTCAAAGACTTAGGTGGAAATTGGGTCACGGAGTAACCACTAGTTGACACCCTAATAATGAATTACTATGACTCACTATTTACCACCACACACACAAAATCTACTATTAAAATAATAAACCACGATAGTAACATTCTTACAAATACTGACCATTTATATCTGTCAAGCCCTTTATCTATAAAAAATATACGAAACCGTTCAGTCCTTCCAACCTCTCAAAGCACCAAGGCCAGATGGATTTTATCCCTATTTTTACCAAAAATATTAGCCTCAAATCTCTAACTTTTATAATGAGGTATTTAATTCTAGGAAATTACTAATCCAGAAAAATGCCATTTACCTATGTCTAATCCCAAAAATCAAGCACCCTTCGATAATTACCCAATATCGTCCAATTGAGCTATGCAACACTATCTACAAAATTATAACCAAGTTGATTGAACAAACATAAAGCCTTTAATAAATTAATTAATTAGCCTTGAACAATCGACTTTCCTAAAAGGGCATATAGCTATTGATAACACTACTATAGTTCAAGAAATTCTTCAAAACTTTAGAAAAAAGAAAGAAAAAGTTTCAAATTTTTTAAATCAAACTAGAACTTGAAAAAGCATTCGATAAAATGAAATAGGGGTTCATCAAAGAAACCTTACATTTCTTTAATTTTTTCACTAAAATCATTTCTATCATTATGTCTTGTATAACAACTACTTCCATATCAATCCTTATAAATGGACACCCCTTTCCGTTTTTCAACCCAACTAGGGGCATTAGACAAGGTGGTCCATTATCTCCCTATATCTTCATATTATGTCTAGTACATCTTTCAAGGTAAATATACCAACTGGTGGATTACCAAAAATGAAAAATAATCAAACTCTCCCATAACGGGCCCCTAATATCTCATCTACTTTTTGCCGATGGTAGCACCTTAACATCAAACATAACTACTTCAATTGTGCACACCATAATAGATACACTAACAACCTTCACCAAGAAGTCTGGCCAAAGTATAAATTATTAAAAATTAAAAATCTATTTTTTTAAAAACACTTCCCTATCAGATAAAGACTTTGTCTTATCATCTATTAACATGAGGGAATGTACCAACTTTGGTAAGTACTGGTATGCCACTTGTTTGCAAAGCGACCCACTTCAAATGACTTCCAGAACATACTTGATAACTTCAAAACAAGATTATCAGGGTGAAAATTACAATTCCTTTCCATGACATGTCGGACTACCGTAATAAAATCTACTTTAAGCACCTTACGAAACCATGTAGTGCAATATATTAAAATTTCTTCACAAGTCATTCAAAGAATGAACCGTTACCAAAGAAATTTTCTATGGGGAGCTATTGAGCATAAAAGCTGAATTTACTTAGTAAAATGGAAGTAGTTCAAAGACCTAAAAGTAACGGGGGACTAGTCATTTAAATCTCATCTACTAAAATAATGCACTATTACAACATCTTGCTTGGCGTCTGTTTAAAAATTCTAATTCACTATGGGCGTCCATACTACTAAACAATTATATGCATAGAAAATTGGGAGCTCAGAGTTCCTCCACTTGGAGAAATATTTTAGCATGATGGAATTTATGTCAATAGGCCTAGTATGACATATTGCATGGGAAACACATATAAATATATGGCATGACCAATGGATATGATCAAATATAACTCTTAGACAATTAGTCCATGGACCTCTACAATCCCATGAAACTCAACGTACACTTAGCAACTATATCTCTAGTAATGCAATCGACACATCCTCTTTATCTATATCACTAGTAGACAAGATTACTTCCCAAATTTAAAAATTCTTCATACCTCGTTTAATAACCCCACTGGCCATTGATACTATCATTTGGGGAATCATTCTAAATGGTCAGTTTACTGTCAAATCCTTACACACAGCTCTACAAGAATAAGCTCCCCTTATCATCATCATTGTATTTGGAAACTAATTCTACCACAAAAAATAATTCACTTTCTTTAATTAGTTTCACATTACTGCTTAACAACCGCCTCTTACCTATATCATATAAATGTTACCCTATCCAATACTTGTACTCTATGCTACCAAGCCATTAAAATCATTAAGTATCTCCTATTCAACTGGCCTCGAACAAACACTATATGGTCTCAACTTGGGTTAGCACACTGCCTACAGAATTTTAACGCACACACCTTACCACCAATTCAAACCATCCAATACCTAATTCAAATTGCTAAAGATTTACCTTATACCTTACCATCAGCCACTCTTATTTCAAATATAGTTTGGCACATCTAGAAGTTAAACCACTATGTATTCAATCGTCAAAGAACTACACCACCACCCTCGATATGCTCTCCCAGACAGCAGAATTCTATTACCTTACTAATAATAACATAAAAACATATAAAAGCTAAGCACAGAGGTACTCAAATGTATATCAATTGGCAATCCCTAGCGGTGAGCAAATTTAAGCTTAACACGGATGGTGCAGCCAAAGCAAATACTTCTGTCAATGGTATATGAGGAATTTTTTTAAATACAGAGGGACATTGTTTAACGGGGTTCATGGGTGTATCTTTAACAGGCAATTCCACATGCACGGAATTAAAAGCCTTACTACAAGATTTACAACTTGTAAGACACCATCAACCACACCACTGGAAGTAAATGTGAACTCTACTAACGTAATAACAGTGCTCAATAATGATAATATTCACTACTCATCCTCTCTAATAGAATGCATGTATTTACTTCAGCAGCTGGGTAATCCATCCATCACCCACATATACATGAAGCAAAACTATGTAGCACATTATCTAGCTCAACAAGGCTCGTCTACTCATGATCAGGACTGCACACCTGTCTTCACTCAGCCACCAGACTTTTTGTTGGCTCAACTACTAGTTGATCAACAAGGCACTGTCTACACGCGATTAGTTAAACCCTACAATACAACAGACTTATTCTACAGCCACCTCATTTTGCCAAATGACCAACCGATGGGTCAATATTTTGAAAACTCATTTTGTACTATTGTACAACTAATTCCTTGTAATGTTACTATATAATTAATATAAGTTCTTTTAATGACCCAAAAAAAATATCTATGTGCATATATATGGCCTTTGATTTCTTTTTGAAGAAAATGAAAGAAGCTAACATCCACTAGTAAAATAAATAACTCGAATTGAAATCCAAAGTTAATCGAAAAAATAATACTACAATTTAAAATCGAAGCTCAAAATTAATCGAATCGACTAGCTTGGCTTCCCGGACCTCCAAATCCCGAACCCAAGACCCAAGTCTTACTAATACCGTACAAAAAGAAAGTAAAAGGGTGTAAAATAGCTACAGCCCACTAAGTATAATACACTCATGAAAAGAAAAAGAAAAGCAACCACACTTTTTCTTCTTTATATAGGCTCCTCTTCAGCTTTCTGTGGTTACTGTTATTATTATGGACATTGATAACTTACTACAAGTCTCGAAAGAAAGAAAGACTATCCGAGCGTGCAAGAGAAGTTAAATATTCTTATAAGTAATTAATAAGTTGTAATTTGTAATACTTGATTCAGAGAAGTCGTGTAAAATGACATAACTAATTAGATGATATTATTATTTGTTCATCATAAGAGCAGTCCACACCATTCGTCTTCTTTAGTTCTTTCTCTTTTTTACGCGCTCCATGTTTTAATTCTTTTTAGGCTTCAAAAATAAGCTTATAGTAACAAAACCTGTAAAGCTCGATTTTAAGGGCTACCGTTATGTAATATTTATACTGCTGCGAATCAAGGTGTAGAGGGTGTCGCGAGACATATTTAAGGGTCTTAGCTGGTGATCCGGACTGTTTCCATTTCGGCAATAAAGTTTATCCGTCAAGCTTATGTTTCAATGACGAGTAAGGCGGTCAAGCTATATGCACGTTTTTATTATGGATTTATTAGAGCTTGAGAATCTAGCTAGGACTATTTGAACGCATAAGGAAAAAGTATACATGCTAAAGCACTAGCAGAGCCATTTTATAGAAAATGACACCCCTTTGCGAGAAAAATACATTGTATAAGTACGTAAAAAATATTATATGCATATATATATATATATATATATATATATATATATTATGTATTGACCCCCGTTAATTTTCTAGTATGTTTACCTTTATATATTTTGACACCCCTTAATAAAAATTTTGACTTCGTCACTGTGCTAAAGTACATTTTGATGGCTTTTAAGTAGAAAACTATTAAAATGCAGCATTCAATCCCCAATTAGGATTGTAAATCCTTAGAAATAATCTCCCATAGCTAGCTTTGGATAGATTTGACTAGATGAAATTGATGCTATAAAAATTTCATGTGTTTTATTTAGTAATTTCCAGTAATATGTCTTACAGATCTCCTAAATATAACATTATGGTCTTATGGACCACAAAACCGATTTTCCTCGTTGGGGACTAGTGATGCCGATTGGGAAAAGTAGATCGAATTTTTAATCACTGCTTTGCATGTATGTATTAATTCCAAAGAAAAAATAAATATAAAAATAATATTGAATAACCCCTCTTTTATATATATATATATATATATATATATATATATATATATATATATATATATATATATATATATATATATATATATATATATATATATATATATATATATATATATATATATATATATATATATATATATATATATATATATATATATATATATATATATATATATATGCTTTCAAATCGTTAATCTCACTGGGATAACTTCTTAACGAAGTGGACCTCTGCAGAGCATCTTAACAACTAATGGGCTAGCCAATGATATTACTGGCTAATATTTAACAAAAGTTGACCATATCTTGGTATGTTGATAGAAATAAAATTCATTGGATACATTTTGGTTATAATTTTTTAAAGGAATTTTTACCTATATATATAATTATTGAAAATTTTATTATTTTAATTGTTCATGTTTAATTAATTATCCGTCCTAAATAAATATTTTATAAAATATATAATCCACCTTAAGGAAACATAATGAATTCAATAACTTGTGTAACGGGTAACCTTATTTATCCACCTTAAGGAAAAAAAGGAAAAGGGTGTAATAACGGGTAACTTTATCGAACTCACTATATTTTGTCATATATTATGCAACTTATTTATAATTTATTTATAATTTTCATATATTATTTCTATTCAGTTTTATACAACTATAATATCATAATACTTAAATATAATTTTTATACAAATTTTATACAATACGTCTTTTGTATATTTTGTATCTTCTTCTTCTTCTTCTTCTTCTTCTTCTTCTTCTTCTTCTTCTTCTTCTTCTTCTTCTACTGCTATGAGTTTGAATATGAAATTCAACTAAAATCAAGTTTAATCTTCACCAAAATACCGTCAAAGTGAGATATAAACTCCAAATCATATTTTCAGTTCTTTGCAAGAACACCTGATCCAAATAAATAATGATTTTTGAAAATCCAATTTGAATCCGAAGCTTCAAAGCTTTTTAATGATTGTCAATTGTAGAATTGTTGCTCTCTTTTCCTCTGCTTTACATTACTAGAATTAGCTATTAGGAGATAGAGAGAGACGTAGAGAGAATTTCTAATTATTTGCAACAACACACAATTCAAACAAATAATATTTTTCGAAAATCCAAATTCGAATTCAAAGATTTAAAGCTTTTTAATGGTTGTCAATGGTGGAATTGCTGCTCTCTTTTCCTTTGTTCTATATTACTGGAATTAGGGATTAAGAGTGAGAGGGGGAAATACATATATATATATATATATATATATATATATATATAGAGAGAGAGAGAGAGAGAGAGAGAGAGAGAGAGAGAGAGAAAGAGAGAGAGAATAAGGATGGGAAATAATTTATTCCTAAGATAAAAGGATGCTCATTTAATTCCTAGACTGTATATAATTGATAAATTTGTATATAGAAGGCAATTAAATTAAAACTTGAGCAGTGAGAATAATAAAATTTTTAATAGTGCATAAGTAATAAAAATTTCTTTTTTTTTAAAATAGCCATTTTAAATTCCACAGGTGACGCTCCACGATAATGATTTGGAGTTTCACATGTGAAATTTGAACTCTATTAAGAAACGGTTGAAAAGTGATTATTTGTGAAGTTTACATGGGCCAGTTTTTTTAAGGGGAGCCTTGGAGCAACGGTAGATGACCTAATTTCACTTCAGGTCGTGATGACGCCTAGCACCGTTATCAGGCAAGCCGACGTGAAACTATTAATAAGTTATAGTTTTACTTTTTCGAAAACAGTTACCACAATCTCTAAGTTCGAATTTAAAATAAGAGGTAATTAACATAGTACCATAATAGTTATACAATCCCAACAACAAAAAAACAGTCTATTAAGTGTGTGCCCCAAGACCTGGTGTCACAAGTATGTGGGTATCTAGTAGAATATACAAAAGAATAATTCTATCCTATTGTCTGAAATAGAATGGACAACCAAAAGTAAAGAAAGACTCCATCGGGCTGCTGAACGGCATAGGTAGGGAGCAACTCACAGTGGAATCTCGGGTCGGATCAAGAGTATGCACTAGTTTGGTAGCTAGATGTACCTACCTCAGATCCTGTATAATTAAGTACAGAAGTGTAGTGTAAGTACATATACAATATATACCCAGTAAGCATCATGTCTAATCTCGAAGACGTAGAGATGAGAGGTCGACTTGACACTTACTAGGGTCAAATAATATGAGAAAGTGTTATAGTAAGCATGGTTAGCACAAATGATTAACAATTTATAGCAAGAAGTAACAGGTCATTTCCTAGATGATATCACATTAACCGTTTACATTTTAGGGCATATAACAAAGTTCAGTCCACAGCAATATACCGAGCAAGAAGCATATTGTGATGACCCCAATTTGTCCTCCGTAAATATGTCGTGACGACACCTAGTCTCTCCGACTAGGTAAGCCTAACAATGCGGAAACGAATAACTTGCAAAAATTATAACTTAAAATCAAGATTCAACAAAATAGAAATGAAATGTAAAATGCCCCTTGGCACATACAACATGATATATCAAACTTCTACAATACTATCCCAAAACCCGGAAACTCACGAGAATACAAGCTAGAAGAAAATAAAGTAACATGCTCTAATCTCAAGAGACTCTAGATCAACAGTACGATAGAAGGGGTAACATTACAAGATAGAGTAAAGATGGAGACTCTTCGGTCTGCAGACGTGGAAGATATACCTCGAAGTCTCCAAATGCTTTCCCTGCCTCAAGGCTGATACACCTGGGTAGCGGTACCTGGATCTGCACATGAAAAACATGTGCAGAAGGGGCATGAGTACACCATAACGGTACTCAATATGTGCCAAGCCTAACCTTGGTTAGGTAGTGACGAGGAAGGTCAGGTCCCTACCGAGATTAAACATAATAAGAAGTTTCAATAATATGAAATAAGCAGTATAAATGAGAACGACAATGAAATAAGACAGGTTATGCCAGTCAGCAACAATTATGCAAATAACAGAGTGAAATCGGAAATCAGATCAACTCAATACCAATAGTAACACGAGGATCTCCCAGGATACTGTCCTATAGTCCCTTTCATCAATTGTCCAGTGGATCTCCTGGGATACCGTTCCGTAGTCCATCATATGTGTATATCTGAAGGATCTACTAGGGTATCGTCCTGTAGTCCAACTATCAATGCACGAGGATTTACGAAAACTCCGGTCTGTAGTCCGAAATATAAATACCTAATATTGAGGGAATGTAACAGGTGCATTCCCATAATTCCATATAACTGTGTAAGGGGGATCTACCGAAAATCTAACAAGTAGTGCCAAAGTAAATGTGCAGGGGGATCTACCGAAAATATAACCCATAGTCCTAAAGTAAGACGTCAAGGGGGGGGGGGAGGGAGCTACCGGAATCCCATATCCGTAGTCCCAATGTAAATACGCAGCAACAACAAGAAAATATCTAGAACAATGAAGTTTCAGAGTAAGCCAACAAATAGTCCTAGCTTGACATGCTCCACAAAATGCAGCCAAGGCAATTTAAGCAAATAGGCAATTTATGACAACTAAACATGCTCTTCTAACTAGCAACATTTTAAATTTGCAAGTGTAATAGAACATGAAGGGAAACATGTCAACAAGTACTTTAAGAAAACAAGATTTCCAACAATTTGCACAAGTACGTACTTGTCACCTCGCGCACAAGGCGATTCAATTACCAATTATCATATCCTAAGGGGAAAAGTCCCCCACACAAGGTTAGACAAGCTACTAAACTCGAATCGGCTCAAAATCAACTACAAATCACGCCTTTGCCATGAGTATCCACCTCCGAATGGCCCAAATCTATTCAATTCAACTACATATCATAATAACATCTGAAGCAACTAATTCTACAATTTAATTCAAAACTAAGACGCGGAATTAGGTAAAATGACCAAAATGCCCCTCAGGCCAATGTCTCAGAATCGTGTGAAATTAACATTTTCAGAAACTTCGTATTCTCACAAGTCTAACCATATAAAAATATCTCAAATAGGATGTCAAAATCCCCATCAAATCTCAATAATTTGGCCTATGAAATTTTATCAAATTTCCTTTCAAAATCCTAAATTAATGGAAGAATTCATACTTGGATTAATGGGTTACAAGTAGAAGGGAGCTTAGAATCGTTACCTAATCAATATCTCTGAAACACCCTCGAAATCTCGCTCAAATCCGAGCTCTCAAGCTTAAGTTTTGGTATAAATGGCTAAACCCTCGTTTTGAAATGTTTGTACCTGCCCAGATGTTTAATGCATCGCGAACGCGGAGGAAATGATGCGTTTGCGAAGAAGGAGAAATGAAGGCTGCTCGAATTGCTCTACGCAAAAGCATGGAACAATACGCGAACGCGAAGGCTTGGACTGGAAAAGCTACATGAACGCGTGATAGGGCATGCGAATGTGATGAAGAAAATAGGCACAACCCTCAGCGCCAAATAACGTTACACGAACACGAGGGCTTTGACACGAACGCGAAGAAAGAAAATGGTAAAGCTTCGCAAACGCGGGAGTTCTAACGCGAACGTGAAAGGTAATAGGTACTCGTCCAAAATTTACTATACGCAAACGCATGGAGGAGGACGCGATCGCGAAGAAGAAAACAGGTCTGCATTAGCTGAAGCAAAATCTGCAAATTTTAAACAACTCAAAATACCCGTTGAGCATCCGAAACACACCCAATGCCCCCTGGACCTCAACCAAACCTATGGAAATATCCCATAACATCATTCAAACTTGTACCAATCCATAAAACACCTAGAACAACGTTGGAAACTCGAATTAATCAAGGATTTAAGCCTAAGAACTCCAAATTTCCTCAAAATACGCTTTCGCTCAAAAACCTAACCAAACCATGTCCGAATGACCTAAAATTTTGCACACACATCCCAAATGACATGAGGAAACTACTGCAACTCTCAAAATTTCATTCCGAACCTCGGATAAAAATCTCACTATCGGACATGAAACTTCTAAAATTCAAACTTCGGTATTTCAAGCCTAAATTAGCTACGGACCTCCAAAACAATATCTGAACACGCTCCTAACCCCAAAATCCCCTAACGAAGCTAACGAGACCATAAAATTTCCATTTCGAGGCCGTCTTCACACTATTTCGACAATGGATAACTTTCCAACACCTAAGCTCTCATTTAGGGACTAGTTGTCCTAAAACTCTCCGAAACTCAAAACTGAACGTCCTGTCAAATCAAATTAGCAAAATTAAACTTGGGGAAAGCTGTTAATAGGGGATCCGGGCATTAATTCTTAAGACGACCGGTCGGGTCGTCACATCCTCCTAAACTTAGACATTCGTTCATCCTCAAACGAGCATAGAGACGTACCTGAAGTAGTGAAAAGATGAGGGTAATGGCTAAGCATATCCTGCTTGGTCTCCTAGGTCGCCTCCTCGGCTGGCTGACCCCACCATTGAACCGTTACTGAAGCAATGTTCGTTAACCTCAACTTCCTAACCTTCCGGTCCAATATAGCAACTGGGTCAAAAAACATAAGATAGATCCTTGTCCAGATGGACAAAACTGAAATCCATCACGTGCGAGGGATCATCGTGATATCTCCGGAGCATCAAAACATGAAATGCCGGATGAACCCCTGCCAGGCTGGAAGGTAAGGCAAGCTCATAAGCAACCTCCCCAACACGCCTCAATATCTCAAAAGGGCCAATGAACCTCAGACTCAGCTTCCTTTTCTTCCTGAATCTCATAACGCCCTTCATGGGCGAAACCCGAAGCATAACCCGCTCTCCAACCATAAAGGAAACATCATGAACCTTCCGGTTTGCGTAGCTCTTCTGTCTGGACTGAGCTGTACGGAGTCTATCCTGAATTACCTTAATCTTCTCCAAAGCATCTTGAAAATAACCGTCTCCAAAGCATCCTAAAATAAATCTGTGCCCAATAGCCTGGCCTCACCCAGCTCAAACCAAACCATCAAAGATCTACACCGCCTAACATACAAAGCCTTATACGGTGCTATTTGAATGCTGGATGATAGTTGTTGTTGTAAGTAAACTCCGTTAATGGCAAGAACTAATCCCAATACCCTCCAAACTCAATCACACACGCTGGAGCATATCCTCAAGAATCTAAATAGCGTGCTCGGACTGTCCGTCCGTTAGGGGTGAAATGCTGTGCTCAACTCCACCCGAGTGCCCAACTCCTGCTGAACGACCCTCCAGAACCGTGGTGTAAACTGAGTACCTCTGTCTGAGATAATATAAATTAGAATACCATGCAGATGGATAATCTCCTGGATATAAATCTCCACCAATTGCTCCAAAGAATAAATGGTACATACAAGGATGAATTGAGCGGACTTGGTTAGCCGATCCATAATGACCCAAATGGCATCGAGCTTCTTCAAAGTCCATGGGAGTCCAGATACAAAATCCATGGTGATACGCTCCCAATTCCACTCCGGAATCTCTATCTCCTAAAGCAACCCTCCCGGTCACTGGTGCTCGTACTTCACCTGCTGGCAATTGAGGCATCTAGATACAAATCCAACTATATCCTTCTTCATCCACCACCACCAATAGTGCTGCCTAAAGTTTTGATACATCTTCGCAGCACTCGGATGGATGGAATACCGTGAACTATGGGCTTCCTCTATAATCAAATCCCATAGCCCATCGACATTGGGTACACAAACCCGACCTTGCATCTTCAATACTCCGTCCTCGCCAATGGTCACATCTCTGGCATCACCATACTGAACTCTGTCCTTAAGGATAAGCAAAGTAGGGTCATCATACTGCTACTCCCTGATACGATCAAATAATGAAGATAAAAAAACAAAGCAAGCTAGACCCCTACAAGGCTCTGAAAGATCCAATCTCACAAACTGGCTGGCTAAGGCCTAAACATCCATTGCCATATGCCTTTTCGATGCTGGTAAATATTCCAAAATCCCCAAGCTCTTCGTCCGGCAACTCAAGGCATCAACCACTACATTGGCCTTGCCTGGGTGATATAAAATAGTGATGTCATAATCCTTCATTAAATCTAACCACCTCCTCTGGTGAAAATTTAGATCCTTTTGCTTGAACAAATGCTGCAAGCTTCGATGATCAGTATAAATCTCACAAGGAACATCGTATAGAAAATGGCGCCAAATCTTTAGGGCGTGGACAATGGCAGCTAAATTAAGATCATGGACAAGATAATTCTTCTCATGTATCTTCAACTGTCTGGACGTGTAGGAAATCACCCTACCGTCCTGCATTAATATCGCTCCAAGAAAAACTCTCGAGGCATCACAATAGACAGTATAAGACCTTGAACCTGTAGGCAATACCAAAACTAAGGTTGTAATTAAAGCTGTCTTGAGCTTCTGAAAGCTCGCTTCGCACTTCTCTGTCCACTAAAATGGAGCACCCTTTTGGGTCAATCTAGTCATAGGACCTGCAAACGATGAAAACCACTCCACAAAACGATGGTAATATCCCGTCAAGCCAAGGAAACTACGAATCTCTATAGCTGAGGACAACCTAGGCCAACTATGCACAGTCTCTACCTTCTTTAGATCCACTCGAGTTCCCTCACTTGATACCACGTGGCGTAAGAATGCCATTGAATCCAACTAAAACTCATATTTTGAGAACTTTTCATATAACTTCTTCTCTCTCAAAGTCTGGAGTATTGTCCTTAGATGCTGCTCATGATATTCTCGACTCCAGGAACACACCAGAATGTCATCAATAAAGACAATAACAAAAGAGTCAATATATGGAGAAAATGCATGAAGGCTGTTCGGGCAATGGTCAGCCCAAATGAAATAATCAGAAACTCGTAATGACTGTTTCGAGTCTTGAAAGTAGTCTTGAGGATATCTGGCTCCCGAATCTTCAACTGGTAGTAACCTGAGCGCAAATCAATCTTAGAGAATACCCGTGCACCCTGAAGCTGGTCAAATAGATCATCAATATGAGGCGAAGGGAAACGATTCTTCACTGTGACCTTGTTCAACTGGCAATAATCAATACACATACGCATAGAACCATTCTTTTTATTCACAAAAAAGATAGGAGCACCCCAAGGTGAAATACTAGGCCGGGAAAAACCCTTATCAAGCAATTCCTGTAATTGAGCCTTTAACTCAAGAGGAGCCATACAATATAGAGGAATAGAAATAGGCTAAGTGTCCAATAACAAATCAATGCTAAAATCAATGTCTCTATCAAGCGGCATGCCCGGAAGATCAGCTGGAAATATATCAAGATAATCCCGTACCACTGGGACAGAATCAACAGAAGGTGTATCAACACTGACATCTCTCACATAAGCTATATACGTGGCACACCCCTTCTCAACCATACGCTGAGCTTTAAGAAAATAGATAACTCTACTGGGAGTGTGATCTAAAGTACCACTCCACTTAACATGCGGTACACCTGGCATGACCATTTTCACAGTTTTGGCGTGTCAATCAAGTATATCATAATGGGGCGAAAACTAGTCCATGCCCAAAATAATATCAAAATCAACCATGCTTAGTAGCAATAAGTCTGCTCTGGTCTCAAAACCACGCATAGTAACCAAACATGACCGATAGACACGGTCTACAACAAGTGAATCCCCCATATGAGTAGAAGTATAAATAAGAGAATTCAAAGAATCCCGAGATACACCCAAATGTGGAGCAAAATGAGAAGACACATAAGAGTAAGTAGAGACTGGAAAATTTGAATCGGTGCATCTCTATGGCAAACCAATATAATATCTGTGATGACAGAATCAGAAGCAACAACCACGGCACGAGCGGCAATGGCATAGTATCTGGCATGGCCTCTCTCTTGAGGGCTGCCTCTACCTCCCCAACCTCCATCTCTAGCTGGCTGAGCAGGTGGGACAGCGACTGGAGCTGTAACCATAGCCTGTGAACTCTGCGAGGCTTACTGTGGCTGAGAAGTCTATGAAGATGCACCCCTCGCAAGTCTGAGGAAATCCCTAACCATGTAGTATATGTCAGCACACACAAAAAAAGATCTGGGAGAATGTGGTGGCTGCGACTAGCTAGGGCCAGGTCTGCTGGACTGACCACTGGAAGCACCCCCCACATGAGGCGCGCTAGAAATTGGAGATGCATAATAAGGCTCCTGAGGCCTAGGAGGAGCAGGAGCTGGAGCACTGCTAGCTTTTAGAAGAGCTGAATGAATGGGGCGACTCATATAACCCCTACCATGACGACCTGCACCGAGGGTATGGGCACCAGAATAGTGGCCCGACTCTCGAGACCTCTTGGCCTCCCTCTCCTCTCTCTCCTTAAAATGTATACCCTCAATCCTCCTAGCAATGCTCACCACATAGTGATAGGAAATATCCATCTCCAACTCATGAGCCATGCTAAATCTGATGCTGGGAATAAGCCCCTCAATAAAATGACGAACCCTTTCGAGAACAATAACAACTAAGGCTAGTGCATGCCTAGCCAAAATGGTGTAACAGGCAGCATACTCTGAAATAGTTATAGTACCCTGGCACAAATGGTCAAACTCTGTGCGCCATGCATCCCTAAGGCTCTGAGTAACATACTCTCGCAAGAACATATCTGAAAACTGAGTCCAAGCCAGTGAAACACCCTTATTTGGACTATCTAACTCATAGGTGCGCCACCACTCATAGGAGGCTCCTCGAAGCTGGAAGGTGGTGAAGAAAACCCCGCTGGATCCTGAAATACCCATGGTACAGAGAATGCGGTAACACTTATCAAGAAAAGCCAAAGCATCCTCCGATGCTAAGCCACTGAATATAGGAGGCTTGTACTTCTTGAACCTCTTAAGGCTCAGCTGCTCATCCTCGAAAGCCGCTGCCCTGTCATTCAGGTTGAACTAGTACTGCAGGCAGTGCAAGTATAACCTCTGAGACCTGCTCTACATGCACTTATTTCTCAAGAGTGTGGACAGCGAGAGTCTGTGCTCCTGCGCCGGCCTGGAATATGGCTGCAGCAAGGGGAAACAACTCTGCCTGAGCCTAGGTGGTATATATGCTCATGAACTGTGTAGAGTCTCCTAGAGAGCTAGAGTAGTGATAGCAGTAGTAGTATCAGTGTCAGGTGCATAGACTCCAGCTAGATCTACTTGTGGTACCTTGGTGGCAGCTCGTGCAGGTGCTTTGGCTGCACCACGTATGCGTCCTCGTCCTCTACCCCAGCCCTGGTCTTTGACGGCTATTTTAGGTGGCGCGGGTGCCTAGTCGACTCGAGTAGCACGTGTCCTCCCATATATCAGAGAATAGAAAGACAGAATTTTAGTGGAGATATCAAAATCTCGCACGACAAGGAAATCAAATGAAGTGGAATTTTTCCTACAAGTTACATAGCCTCTCGTAGATAAGTACAAACGTCTCCGTATCGATCAACGAGACTCTAATAAATCGAACTGTGTTCTATAACTCATATGAATCCTACCCTAGTTCGCCTTCCAAGAACATCTCGTGACGACGCCTTGTCCCTACAACTAGGTAAGCCTAACAATGTGGAAACAAATAACTTGTAGAAATTTTAACTTAAAACAAAGATTTAAGAAAATGGAAACAAAATATAAAATGCCCCATGACACATACAACACGATATATCAAACTTCTACAATACTATCCCAAAACTCGGGAACTCACAGGAACAGAAGCTAGAAGAAAATATAGTAAAGTGCTCTAATCTCCAGAGTATCTAGATCAACAATACGATAGAAGGGCTAACACAACAAAATAGATTAAAGATGGAGACTATTTGGTTTGCGGACGCGGAAGATGTACCTCGAAGTCTCCGAAATCTCTCCTTGCCTCAACGGTGATACGCCTGGGTAGCGGTACATGGATCTGTACATGAAAAACATGAATAGAAGTGGCATGATTACACCATAGCGGTACTCATTAAAGGCCAAGCCTAACCTCGATCGGGTAGTGCCGGGGAAGGTCAGAGCCCTACTGAGCTTAAACATAATAATAAGTATAAATGAGAACAGCAATGAAATAACACAAGTTATACTAGGCAGCAACAATTATACAAATGATAGAGTGAATCTGGAAATCAGATCAGCTCAATACCAATAGTAACACGAGGTTATCCGAGGATACCCCTGTAGTCCCTTTCATCAGCTATCGAGTGGATCTCCCAGGATACCGTCCTCTAGTCTATTATATGTATATATATCTGAAAGATCTACCGGGATACCGTCCCGTAGTCCAACTATCAACGTGCGGGGATCTGCTAGAACCCCGGTCCCTAGTCCCAAATGTAAATACCCAATACTGGGGGAATCTACTGGGTACATTCTCGTAGTTCCATATAACTGTGTGGGGGATCTACCCAGGAAATCTAACCCGTAGTCACAAAGTAAACGTGCATGGGGATCTATCGAGAATCTAACCTGTAGTTCCAAAGTAAACAGACACGCGAGGGGGGAGGGGGGGATCTACCAGAATCCTATATCCGTAGTTCCAATGTAAATACACAGCAACAACAAGAAGATATCTAGAACAATGGAGTTTCAGAGTAAGGCAACAAGTAGTCCTAGCCTAACATGCTCCACAAAATGCAACTAAGGGAATTTAAGCAAATAGACAATTTAAGACAACTAAACATGCTCTTCTAACTAGCAACATGCTAAATTTTCAAGTATAATAAAATAAGAAGGGAAACATGCGAACAAGTACTTTAAGAAAACCAGATTTCCAACAATTTGCACAAGTACGCGCTCGTCACCTTGCCCACCAGGCGATTCAATTACTAAATATCATATCTTAAGGGAAATATTCCCCCATACAAGGTTAGACAAGTCACTTACCTTGATTCGGCTCAAAATCAACTAAAAATCATGCCTTTGCCACGAGTATCCGACTCTCAATGGCCCAAATTTATTAAATTCAATTACATAACATAATAACATCTTAAATAACTGATTTTACGATTTAATTCAAAGCCAAGACGCGAGTAGGTAAGATAACCGAAATACCCCTCAGGCCAAAGTCTCGGAATTGGGTGAAATTAACATTTTCAGAAATCTCATACTCTCACGAGTATAACCATATAAAATCTCTCAAATCGGATATCAAAATTCCCATCAAAACTCAATAATTCGAACTATGAAGTTTTATCGAATTTCCTTTCAAAATATGAAATTAAAGGAGGAATTCAGCTTGGATTAATGGGTTACAAGTAGAAGGGAGTTTAGAATCGTTACCCAATCAATACCTTTGAAAAACCCTTGAAATCTCGCTCAAATCCAATCTCTCAAGTTTTAGTTTTGGTAAAAATGGATAAACCCAGTTTTGAAAATTTTATAACTGCCAGATGTTTAATGCATCGGGAACGCGGAGGAAATCACGCGTTTACGAAAAAGGGAAAATGAAGTTTGCTTGAATTTATTTATTAAAAAATGTGGAACGGTACACAAACACAAAGGCTTGGACTGGCAAAGCTACGCAAACGCGTGATAGGGCATTCGAACGCGATGAAGAAAATAGGCACAACCCTCAGCACCAAATAACACAACGCGAACGCAAAGAAAGAAAATGGTAAAGCTTTGCAAACGCAGGAGGTCTAACGCGAACGTGAAAGTTAACAAGTCCTATTCCAATATTTACTCTATGCGAACGTGCGGAGGAGGACGCGATCGCAAAGAAGAAAACATGTCTGCAACAGCTGAAGCAAAATCTGCAAATTTTAAACAACTCAAACTGCCCGTTGAGCACATGAAACACACCCGAGGCCCCCGGGACCTCAAGAAAACCTACGAAAATATCCCATAACATAATTCAAACTTGTACAATCCTTAAACCACCTAAAATAACATCAAAAACTCGTATTAATCAATGATTTAAGCCCAGGAACTCCAATTTTCCTCAAAATACACTTTCGCTAAAAAACCTAACCAAACCACGTCCGAATGACCTTGAATTTCGCACACACACCCAAATAAAATGATATAACTATTGCAACTCTCAGAATTTCATTTTGACCCTTAGATCAAAATCTCACTATCAGATCGAAAACTTGCAAAATTCAACTTCGGCATTTCAAGCCTAAATTAGCTACAGACCTCCAAAACACAATATGAACACGCTCCTAACCCTGAAATAACCTAAAGGAGATAACGGGACCATCAAATTTCCATTCCAAGGTCATCTTCATACTTTTCTAACTATTAATAACTTTCCAACACTTAAGCTCCCATTTAGGACTAAGTGTCCCAAAACTCTCCAAAACTCAAAATCGAACATCCCCGCAAATCAAATTAGCAGAACTGAACTTGGGGAAAGCAATTAATTGGGGATCTGGGCGTTAATTCTTAAGATGACCCGTCGGGTTATCTTAAGAATATGGCCTGATCTACTTGGGGCACATATGCAAGTAGTGCCAAGGTCATATGGCCTGATCTAACATAAAAATAAAGTGTACACTGCCGGAGGGTCGAACGGAGCGAACCATAGATGTATCTATTATCCTGCTCGCGGATCATACATGCGACATGGTCAAATGTAATTAAGCACAACAACAGGCAGACAAGAATATATATCAGGGGAGCAATTACTCACAGAAATATCAACTTCTCTTTAAAAGGGTCAAGAAAGTGTTGTTCCTCCTAGTAATTTCTTTTATCACATTCAACATGATTTAAGAATCCAAATTAACCATAAAGTTATAAGAATATCACATAAAGCATGCTTTTGAGTCCTAGACTACCCGGTCTTAAGCATAATAGTGGCTACGCACGGACTCTTATCACATAGTGCAGTATGTAGCCCCCGCATTAGTGGCAAATTATTTCATTTTACCTATGGGGATAATTTCCTCTTACAAGGTTGGATAAGAGATTTACCTCGCTTCAAAGCGCACTTCCAATACCAAGAGCATGCTCAAACCCTCAAATTTAGAGCCGAACGACCCAATACTAATTCAATGAGGTAGGAACTAGTTAGTATAGGCTCACAAGATCGCATTCTAACTATTAATGTAATTTTCCAACCCAAATCACAAGTTCCCTTAAATATGACCCTGGGCTCATGAGCCCAGATTCCGAGATTTTCCGAAGAAAGTTGTTCTTTATAACCTAAGGATAAATAATATATGATTTCTACGTCATTTCATAACAAATTTCGTGGTTAAATCTAACTTTTATCAAAACTCTAGGTTTTGCTCTAACTCCATGATTTTTACTAATTTTTGTGTGTTAATCCCCCAAAACATAAGTATTAAACTTGCATTAAGTAGAAATAACTTACCTCACAATGCTTGTAGACATGTAATTTTTGACCCTCCCAGAGATTTTACGTATTTTAGTATTAAATATTTAGTTTAGGCCTAAATAATTGCATTTTAAATATTTTTGACTCTTTTAATTTATTTATAAGAATAACAATTAAAAATTACAAAAATAGTTTCATATTTCTCTAGTTAATTCAAGTATTAGATGTTGTTTGAAGGATATACTACTTCAAACCTATTTTATTTTAATATAACATTTGAAAAATACAGAAAGTAGTTTCATATTTTATATATAATTTAGTTTAATTAATTAGATTAATATTTGCAATATGTAGTATATTTATGTTATATTGAAAGGAATTTAAATAAGATTTTGACATATATTTCTTTTTTCCCAATATTCAGACCCAATTTCTTTCTTCCCTGACCCATGAGCTCATACCACCTAACCTAAAAACCCTACAAAAACAAACTAAACCGAGAACCTAAGATAGAAAAAAGGCAGGCGTATTTTTACATGGAGAAGAGACCTCCATCTTCTTCAACGGAGGACAAGCTGAACCCTAAACACACAGACCCCAGGAGACAACAACCGACGCCTGCTTACTCACAACCACCCTCAGATCGTTCACCTTCTTCTTCACCAAAAATCAACCAAATGACCCTCACTTGTCACAGCAGCTCACCGCTGCTTCACCTCCAACGCCGCCAGTCACTGGACTCACCGGAAAAGACCAGCCAGCAGCCATTTTCTTCTCCTTCACTCCAGCAACGAACCAGCCATGACAAACTCCGCCCAGCACCACCCTCACTTCTTTACGGATGTTGAAATATGAGCTGTCTTCTGCTTAGATTTTGATTTTGTCTTTCGCTCACCCTTGGAGTTCCCAAGTGATCGTCCAGCTCTTGCATTTGTATTTTCAGATAAAGAGTCATTTATCTCAAACCCAAGAACACTTGTAGCGTTAAGGTCGTTCGGTTTTTTTGTAGTGTTTCTTAGGGTCTATTTTTGTGTGAGGAAACAATTTGAAGTGGCTCTCAAAGAAGCACCAACATCATCAGTATGGCACTAGAGTTAAGTTAAGGTTGTCGTTTGTTGGTTTTCGGTTCGATTTTTGTCCCGAGTTCATCGGTTTAAGGTCTATTTCATCCTTTCTTCCATTGTTTTTCCTAATGTCATGCTTTTATTATGTTATTAATTTGTTATTTCTCTATTTTGGTTGATGTTAACGTTTCATGCCTCTGTTTTGATGAAGTTTAATTATTTGTCTACTCTATTTGTTTTTGTTAGTTGGTTAATCCATGTTTGGATAGATTTAGTGGTTAGATGAGTTTTAATTGTCATTTCAATTATTCATTAAGAAATAGATGTTTAAGGCACTTTGGTTAACATTTTGGTGATTCCAGAGATAAATTAATTTTTTAATTGAATTAGGTGATGATTTAGATAGTAAAACAAAGTATTTGGCCATAGGATTGGATTGAAAGTCAAAGGTTAGTTGAAATGTTTTATTGCTCTTTCAATTAATTGAACGCTACGAGTATGCTAGGCCGTCAAAACTTGGTAAGGCAAGCTTTGGGATTTTCTTTTTAGTTTCGAGGCGAGAGGTCATTTTCTTAAGTAAGTTTATCCGGGGAATACCCCATGTAATTAGTATATATTTTATTTCGGTGAATGCCCCGAAGAACTTTGTAAATATTCTGGAGGTCGTGACGAACATCGTAGAAGGAATAGAGTAGGATAATTTAGAATTTTAATTTTTTTTTATTTAATTTTCTTTCATTTAGATGGGGACGACCTCGAGCCTCTTTTGATTGTTTTTTTTCTTTTTGTATGTTATTACCTCAATTCGAATATCTTAAAAGCCGATTAGATCAAGTACGCAACCGTATAGTTATGGGACTTGGGGAGTAACTAACACCTTCTTCCCAGTCAAATGAACCCCCTTACTCGAATCTCTAGTGCGCACTGTATTTTAGAGTCTGCAACGTTTTAAAAGGATAAGGTTTTTAAAAAAAATGATGACTTAGCACACCGAAATCAAAGTCAGGTGGCGATTCTGAGTTATTTCCTTTGAACATAATTTTTGTCACGTTCTAATTGGAATACCCTTTTCAAGCTTTACTAAATCTTTTTATTAATTTTAGGGGGGTTTAAGTGAGGTTTTGAAAAAAAAGGAGGTGTGACAACTCTGGCGACTCTGCTGGGGATTTGTAGGTTCAAGCTGGTACTTGATCTTGTTGGTGTTTATGATATTTGATTGAGGTGTTTGTTTTTTTTATTTGCTTTGTTTGTTCTATTTCCTTGTTTTGTTGGTTATGTTTTATCGGTTTTCTTAATGTCTTACTACTTTATAAGCTGTCATTATTTACATAACCATGAGTCATTTTTCTGCAACAAGTCTTACAGCACGCGTCGGATGCGCGACTCTTTATCGAGTCAACCTTCATATTGGGGGGGGGGGGGCGTCAGACGTATGTAGTGGGTGGAAAGCTTGAGCAGCCATCATCGACCATACGCTCCCCCGAAGTTCCTTGTTACTGAACCCTGAACTTAGGTTAGCCTTTAGGTCATTTTTATTTATATCATGTCATTTACACTTAGTAGGGCTCGGTCCTAGGCACCGTGTCCATTTGTAGGAAACATATCCAAATTTTGTTAAAAATGGGCCCGTGACCCATAAAGACATTCAATCATCCCTATGCGATAAATGTTGAATCTTTGAGGGTAAAAAGATCATTTGGCGGACCGAAGTTTCGAAAAAGAAGGGTGAAAAATGAAGCAAGTAGGGCCTAGTTATATTTTTCTTTCACAACTTTTTCAAGGAAAAAGACAAAAAAATGAAAATAAAATATCCAAAAAGATTTTGCACTTTTCCATTATTTCAAAAAAAAATTGAAAATAAAAAATCCAAAAAGATTTTTCATTTTTCCATCATTTTTCAAAGTATTAAAAAAAAGAGAAAATAAAAAATCTAAAATGATTATATATTATTTTTTTCAAATTAGTGTCATTTTTAAGCTTTCTTCCGTACCAATCTTTCCGAACTACGCGATCATGATTCTTGTCTTTCAAGACGTGATACGTAGGCACCCACATAGGGTCCGGTCTTCCTAGTAAGTTTTAGGTTCTTGGTTTCACGGGGTCATAGCCATATCTTTCATGTCTAGCTACTTTTGGCCATATCAGCCATTGTTGCAAAATGTGATCATTTTCACAAAAGTAGTTCAATTATCCATGTCTTAGGATTTTGAGTCCACAGCTATGTGTCATATTACTTTAAGTTCCGTCCTTTTTGGGTTTGCATGATTAGCCATTTTTGTTCATATTGGTCATTTTTGCAAAATAGGCTATTTCTGCAAATAAATTTTGGAGTTATGATTGTTGGGAGTTGAAAACATATAAACCATAGTGAGATATTTTCATATCTAAGTAGTCACCCTTGTTGAGTTTTCACTTCTAGCCATTCCTTGCCACATAGGTTAATTTCAAAGATAGCTCAATCGTGTCTTGCATGTGTCCAATATGAAGTATTGTGGTGTCGCAAAGTGTCTTGAGTCATTGATCTATTTGGTATTATTTTTCTCATTCAGGTGTGGATTCATTTACCAGGACTTGATCATGACAGATTCCCCAGGACTACTACATTGCTGCTTAAGGAGCCTTTTATATTATGAATCTGTTTTTATGTTTGTCTTTCCCTTTGTTGTCATGCCTAGTAGTTTCGACTCTTTTAGGTGGTGTAAGATTTTGTCAAATATTTTATCATCGCAATATCCATTTGTATTTGAAAAACCAAAAAAAAAAATTAGAAATGAAAAATTGGAAAAGATTTTTATTTTTAGTTTATTTTTCGAGAACTACGCTTGATCTGATTCATAAAGGACATGATACGTGGGAAACTTACATAGGATTCGATTAAATCATTTTAAAAACAAAAAAGAAAAGAAAAAAAGAAAATGAAATAGAAAAGGAAAAGAGAAAAGGAGAATGAAGTTGTGGGACGTGAGAAATGAGAGGAAAGAAAAGAGGGGGAACGAAATGAAAACCCAAGTGGTGTTAGAAAGAAAAATGATGAAGGAAATGGGGATAGAAGCGTGAAACTGGGATGATCCCGTATGACCTTCGTATACTCGAAGCCATTCTAGAATCGCTAACTGTGACTAGGGGCATTTTACGCAATGTGATATTTCTATATGATAAATGTCCTAATGCTAACATATTGGCTTTGTTTTACTCCTCTTTGTTACTTTCATTGTTATCATAACAGAAGGTGATTATTTTGTGGCACCTTGGTGATTTTTCCATACAACACAAGGTCAAAAAGCAAGGAACCCATGGCTAGCAAAGACTTGGATACAAGAGTTGTTGACCTGTCGAGGGAGATTGTGAAGTCGGAATATGAATTGAAATAGGAGGTCCAAAAGTTGAAACAACAGATGGCAGAAATGTATCAGTGTTGGGTCAGGGGGCATCCTCCACCTTCATTCCCCACAAACTATATTGAAAACCCTACAACTATCCCGCCGCTATGATCACTGCCAACTCGACAGTACACTCTGGTAGGAAGAGCGGGTCGCAGTAGCTTTTACCCAAATAGAGGTCGGGATCGATTTTCTCAGGGAGCTAGTAGTAGAGTTAGATTGTCTATCTAGTCTAGAGATGTGTTTGTACTCCTAATGTCACTTCAATATTGTTGGGTTTTTGAATTATAACTAATTTTATAAAACTAATGATTATCACTAAATTAAGCAACGAGAATATTGCTACGTTGTATCTAATGGGAAGAAGGGCAGTAGGGTCGTGACATTACCTAGGTGGCTAATTGACAGCTGGTTGTTACTAGGATTCAATTGACACATTTGGGACTTATGCTATAACCGTTGCACAATTTTACCCACTCTCATACCTCTTGGTAGAGAGAGTTATTTTGCCCAATTGGCTCTCTCGAGACAAAATGGGTAGGCAAATTAGACCAAGCAACTATGGTTCAAGTAGGGTGAGTACTCTCTCAAGATTTAACCCGTTAATTGGGACTATCATTTCTCATGAGTCCATCCCAATTCTTTGTTGAGTCAATTTTAGGGTCATAAACTCTCTTTCTCAAGAAGAGTTAAATCCTCAAAGCTTTAATCTGTGTTTGCAACCACCAATTCTGAATCAAAACATAAAATCCACCCAAATAGAAATTACCCATAGTCATTCTAACCCTCGATGGCAACACCCATCAATTACCCACACTAGAGTTGAGCCATAACAATAGCTAATGTGTTTAGCTACTCATGCTAGATACAAAAATTAAAGCAATACATGAAGAACTAAGCATATCAATTGATTAGTAAGAAAACACTACAATAATCTATCGTTAATGAAAAGCAAAAGTGCCAAAAATGGCTTCAATATCGAGTCTCATGAGCACAGCTCAGTCTGCAGTACAAAAACTAACCTAAAAAATGGTAAAATGTTCTATTTATACTAGGCTAGCAAAACTGGATAAAAATACCCCTGCGCGTCCCCACTGCTTTTGGACTTCACATTTCTGCTTCTCTGAACTTGAAAGACGCGGACCGCGTGGAAGTGTACCGTAGCCACGGAAGGGATCTAGCGCAGTCCGCGTAGTGACAACCGCGGACCGCATGGCATTGTCTTGGCCAAATGATAGTTCTCCAAATCTCTTTACCGCGAACTGCACAGAAGCATAGTGCGGTTGCGGAAGCTTGATCACGGACCCCGAGAGACGTACCACGGCCGCATAGCCTTTAGCCTGATTATATAACTCTGTGAATCTTCTAGTGTGGCCGCATTCACCTTTGCGCGGTCCGCACTAGATCCTCTTTTCCTCAATTCACTTGATATTTGATACTTGAACAGGTTTCACTCCTTTTGAGCCGATCTTTGACATTTAGCACTTTGTCGATCAAACCTGCAATCAAGAACAACTTGTGAGCATCTTGGAACTATTTTGTAGAAATTTATAACCAAAGCCTAGGCAAGTAGGGGCATAAAACATGTTAAAATCCTAACTTATCAATTCCTCCAAACTTAAACCTTTGCTTGTGCTCAAGCTAACAAAATAAGACCCACCCCTTAAAGGGAAATCCAAGTAATTCCAGCTATCCTAAAGTGACCACAACAACCATCAATTGGGACTAACAATTTCCCTCAATACGAATGCATCTTTACAACATTTAAACTTTGAAATATCATGGATGCACTGTGACACAAGAGCATCAAGAGTTGACTCGTTAAATCAAAGCACTTCTCTTACTTATTTTGGTTGTTGTGGAATCCAAACTCACACATCCTCAACTCTCCCTGAGTGAATCTCACCTTTTAGAGTATTGACACACAAACAGAGGTTAATGGAATTTCACTCATCTCTCTCAAGAAGAAGGTCACAAGTCCGGCTCTAAGTACCATATGCTTGATCCTTATGTAAATATCCACTAATGTAGTCTTCCTTCAACTCAAGATCATATAGGGCTTTTGTGGAGTCATTATGAAGGCTTTTGGGTAAGGGTAGGACATGTTTTTATTCAAGTAGGTTCAATCTTCCCTTAAACACTTCTTTTGATTGTTTTGGCACAATTCTCTTGACTCTTTGGGTCTTTTCACTTCTTTCTAAGGGGTTAGAGAGACACATTATCACTCTTTCTTATACAATTCCAAACATTTCTCCTTATTTTTACTTTCTCCACACCTTTTTCACTTTTGTTTTTCCTCGGATCCCTTTTTATTCTTGTTCACATTGGGCTTTCTTTTTATCTTTTCGTTTTCTTTCTTTTTCATTGACTTTCCTTTTCTTCACTTATGCGCCTTTTTACCACTTTGTTTCACTCCTTCTCTCTCCCCCAAAACTTATAATTTATACTTTTGCCAAGTGCTAAAGGAAAGATTTTGGTGCCAAGAGAGGGTATCATTGAGAACGGGTATAGGCTTGTATTATAGTTCTTGAAAGAAGAAGGTCTAAGGCTCAAAGGGTTGACTAGGGATCTTATCAATGGTCAGCTATGGATTTGTTCAAACAACCATTTGAATCAAGGAGGCCTATAATCACTTCTCAAGTTGAATTTCACCTAAGATTTCACCTCAACAAACATTTAGGGCAAGTTCTAGACCATTGTCTTGGGACTTGGACTCGCAATTCAATTTCTCACTACACACACTAGGGGATTGCTAACGACATCGATTCGAGGGCCCACAACGAACTTAGTTATGATTCAAGCACACAATGGTCTAAAAAGACCACATGACGCTTGTTTGGTCAACACAAGAGTCTCAAGACCACTACTTTCACCATCCTAAACACAACCACTTGTCTTTGACCATGGGATCAAAGGAAAATGTGTTAGGCCCAAGTGAAGCTTTCCTTGAGGTACCCTTAACTATAAACTACTATAAACAAAAGAAAAATAAAAAACAGACTCAAACCTTTAAGAAGGTTATCACGCCATACATCAACGGGAAGGCCATCCAATTCACAAAATACTCCACCCTTGAACAGAACCGTGGCATTAAGAAAATCAAGGGCTTGTTGAAAGCCCAAAACAAGACAAAAAGGCTACGAGCCTATCTACTAAGCGAATAATGAAAACATTTGTACGAAAATAGAAACTAGAATGAATATTTACGATAGGGCATTGTCCCCAATGCCAAATTAAACAAATAAGCATAAAAAATCAAGATAAAAAGATATAGGAGACTCTCTAAGCCGTGTCTGTCTGCATGGGATCAGTGGCCCCCGGATCATCTGTATGCACGGGAACCTTAGGCTGGTTCCCTATATCCTGCTGCTCAGCTGTTGGGACCTCGGACTGGACCTAAACTGGCTGTGGATCTGGTACGTTGGGTGGCTGACTGGAGGAAGCCTCTGGTAGCATCATCTGCACTAGGGATCTTCCTCCTCTTCTTTTGAGGCCTCTGCACTAACTCTGTATCTGAGGATCCTACTGGAACTATTGCTGGAGCTGGGTCCTCAAATAAAAAATCTAAAGGAAGCTGATCTACCTTCAGTCTCTCTACATCTACCTTGAGCTCCTTCACGGACTCTCTAGAGGCCTGTTTCTTGCGTAGCTTCTTGTGTTCTTTGGAAAGCTCTTTTAGAGCCTTGCCATGTGATGCCACCACTGTAGTCAAGGCATCCTGTGTCTTCATAATCTTTTCATGGTTCTCCAGGAGCTTATTCAGTGTGTCCTCAATGGACTGAGGGATATGAGCTGTCTGATGTGTTGACTCGGCCTCAATGGTAGAAGAAAATGTAGACAACTTTGATATCGTAGCTAACATCTAGTTGTTCAAACTGAACAGTGTCTCGCCCAGCCGATGTGCAGTCATGGGATGGGCCCGGGAAGAAGAGATCTCTAGGCCAGATGAAACAGAAGGACCAACAACAGTGGATGGTCCAGGAGGCAAGTCATCACCTGTAGTAGCAACAAGCTTAGTGGGAGGCTGTACCGCAACCGGTTCATTAAACTGGCCAGTTTGGGTAGAGGCAGGTGGCTTGTAGTTTTTGTCCTTGGGGTTGTCTAGCCCCCTCAAACTGTACCATGAGAAAGGGGCCACTAGTTTGGCTTTGAAATCAAATGGCTTCTTCTCAACTTTCAAATCTCGGAAATACATAGAGAGGGTGTTGGGAAAAGAGTAGTTCTAGTTAGCTTCTGCACCCACAAGAGAGATGGGGTAACCCACCACGATTGAAGCAACCAACACAGCCCGGGAGATAGGAAGAGTTTAGTCATGTGTGGTAGGATCTAGCCTGCTGCAAACGAAAGTCTCCCAATACTTAGCTTCGAAGTTTAGGTTCCCCCTAAAAAATTTAACCCCCGCAGTCAACCACTCAGAAACCATACCTGGGATCGCCAAGTACCGGCTAAACATGGACGGACCTCCTCATCCATCTTCAACTTTGCCAGATATAGGGTCTCGTCCTCTTCATTGAAGCCCAAATATTCATTCAAGGCTTGCCCATTGAACAACACCTTTTTGTTCCGAAACTTGGTCACCTTGGACTCTTTTATGATATGAGTCACATTGCAATAGAATTCCCAAACCATATGCTCATTTGCATCAATACAGTCATCTAGAAATATCTCCCAGCCCGGTCTCGTTCTAAATTGTCTTAGCACGTCAGGGTTGTGCGGTAGCAAGTCTTTGATAACAAAGCTCCTCTTCAGTATTAAATACCTCACCGGCCACCACTCCCTAAACTTATGGTAGGCCACTTGGCTCACAAATCTATCCTCCAATACTTTGACCTTCGTAGTTCGTTCAATCCCTCCAACCTGAGGTTCACCACCTTCACCACCTTGTACCTCCTCCTCATTTTCTCCTGCACTCTCCCTAGATAATGAAGTTGTGCGGGAGGTGGAGTAGTCTTCACTATCAGTTGCAGACTCTGTAGATAAATCTGAAACTACATTCACCGGCCTCTTGGGAGTGGGTGATGCTAGAGGGGTATCGGTCAGTTGAAAGCTGGAGACGAAGTGAGTTGGGATTGAGTTGGAGGAGATGTCCTGAGATGGCATATACTCACTCTTCGAGGAATGGGAAGCAACTCTATCGACAACTTTTATCAACTTGTGGTCTTTTTGATGTTTTCCCGGACTTGGGGAGTGAGCTTTACCACTCTTTTTCCTTTGTCTCCCCGGGAGGAATCACTTCTGTCAGGTTGTTTGGAGCCCTTGCCTCATTGTTTTACCATTGTCTGCAAGAAAACACATCTAACGTTGTTAGTTTAAGCACATGCACGGAAATAGGTGAATGAAATGAAATACAGAAAGCAGAAGAAGTACTACAGAAACAATTTCATAACATGGCCCTACAACCCGCACAAACAGGAATGCGGCCAGAAAAAGGGGCATTGCAGATGACACAAAGGCGACCGTGGTACGTATTGGGCAAAGGGGCAGAAGTCACCTTCTCTGAATCATCCCACTGCGGTCCGCACAAAATGGAACCGCGTCCGCGGTGGGACAATGCAGTTTGCACAAACAGGCATCACAACAACGTTGGGACTTGTCAGCCCATAGCATGTGAATACTACGGTCCACACAAAAAGGTACATCGGACCGCGTCAGGGCCCCACAGACCGTGCTAAGGCGACCGCATGCCGCGCTGAGTCAATTTCACGGGCACTAAGTTAGGGTTATTTTTTTTACTATTTTAGTTCAATCTTTCCACCTACTTGTCCCTACTCATTTGCCTAATACTTAATCACATTTAGCACATAAAACCCAAGCTTTAAACTGTCCTAATATAACGATAAAATGGAAAAGAAGAAGCTAGGAGAAGAAAAAAGAAACTAAAAACTACTGGGCAAGCAAGTAAAATGAAAATATGAAATTAATCAATCACAAATGCATTAAACATTACCAGGTTTGTGATGATTTTATGCAATTAATCCAAGCAACAAGAATTACGAGCAGTGAGAGTATGAACAGTAGTTTTAGGGATCTGAGGATTCAAAATTCGAAAAGTGTAAACTGAGGCCCTTGGGCTCGATTTATAGAAAATGGTGCAGGACCCAGCCTTACCTGCCAACACGGCTATAAAAAAGCGATTGCGGACCGAGCTGGGTTTGTTCAAGTGAAGCTTCAGAAGGCAACCTCCGTGGACCACACAAAGGCGACCACGGCCGCGGAGGTTAACCGTGGACTGAACTAAATGGAATGTGGCTGCGGTGGGAAACTTCATAGAGCAGCCATTTTTTTCTCATGCCAGTGCGGACCGCACAATATGTACTTCGGCTACACTGGCAACTTCAGAAACTGTGAATGTTTTTTCAACTTGATGTGCATTACATCAACATAATTCCTGCAATATCTCACAACCAATTAGCTCAAAAATCCTAAACTACAAAGAAAATCAAAGAGAAAGAAAAATACGTGGGTTGCCTCCCAAAAAGCGCCTGATTTAACGTTGCAGCACGATGCAGGTTACCAACACATCACTTCAAATATGAAAGCACAACCACATGGCTCTCATCAAACTCTCCAAGAAGCAAGAAATAGCACACCCAACAAGTTGGTTGAGCATCTGATCAATGAGTGGCAAGGGATAATGATCCTTACGGGGCACATTGTTCAATTTTTTATAGTCCATGCAACCCTACCAACTTGTGACTGTTCTCGCAGGAATCCACTCATTATGAGAATTTATCACTATGGTCATGCCATCCTTCATCAATACATAATGCACCGGAGAAATCCAAGATTTGTTAGAAACATGGTAGAACCCCACTTCTTGAATCACCTCATCCAATATTCCTTCATGCTCCAAGAAAGGATACACATCATTCCACAAGATAGTTGTAGACATACGGAGCGTGGGACTGAGGTATGGAGAAAGTGGAGTCAATTCCAACCCCCGGTGACTCATTAATTGTTGGCTTTGTTAGTGGAATTTGTCGAGTTTCAACATCCAGAGACAATTTACTGGGTTCACAAGATTCTATAACATTTAAAGCATCTATGCACGTCACTCTACTTGCATTATCATTATCATCCCAAGTTAGAGGCTTAGAAAAAAATGGGATGTTCAACATTAATCATAGAACTTGTATCATCCAATATCACAACTATGACAATGTCCACGAAAGAGCACACCTCGGTGCCATTAGGTTGCCTCATGGATTTGCAAACAAGGAAAGAAACCTTCTCATCACCCACTCGAAAGTGAGCTCACCCGCTTCAACAGCAACCAATGCCTTCCCCGCAGCTAGGAATGGTCTACCCAATATAATCAACACCTAATAATCTACCTCACAGTCCAAGATGTTGAAGTCGGCCGTCAAGATAAACTTATCCACCCGGACAAGTACATCATCAGTTATGCCCAAAGGTCACTTCATCGATCGATCAACCATTTGAATTCTCATTTATGTTGGTCGAGGCTGACCAATTCCCAAAGTTTTGAAAATCGAGTACGGCATCAAATTGATACTAGCCCCTAAGTCACAAAGGGCCTCGGCAAAATTCGTGCATCCAATAGTGCAAGGGACAGTAAAAGCTCCGGGATCCTCTAACTTTGGAACCATTGAATGTATGATAGCACTCACTTGATTAGTCATCTTAATTGTTTCACACTCCATTGGCCTCTTGTTTGTTACCAAATCCTTCATAACTTTGCATACCCCGACACTTGCTCAAGTGCCTCCACCAAAGGCACATTGACTGTAAGGCTCTTCATCATGTCTATATACTTTTTGAACTGGTGATATCTCTTGTCCTTTGCTAACCATTGAGGATAAGGTGGAGGTGGCCTAGGCAATGGAGCCTTGGCTTTTGGTATAACTGGCTTGGACATGTCAATCACGTGTACCCTAGACGGGTTCATGGCATCTTGAGTTTCTACCTCGACCTCATCATCAATATCAATCTCGGTGTCTTGTCAACCACGTCTTCAACAATCAAAGGTACATCATCATCATGCAACTCAACATCATCTTCCATAACTTGATTTTCTCTCGAGGCATTCACATCACCTCATCTTCCGCTTCTAGTTGTAACCGCCATTACATGGTTGTTGTTCCCACCCTTCGGGTTCACTACCGTATCACTTGGTAGAGCATCCTTGAGGCGGGTATCCAAAGCTTGAGAAATTTGACCTAGTTGCACTTTCAAGTTCCAGATAGATGTCTTATGTGAAGCCAATTATGCATCGAAATCTTGGTTCCTTTTCATCATTTGCTTGAACATACTTTCAATTCTCCCCATATCGAACTCGAACCTTGAGAAGGAAAAGGGGGTGGATTGTTTGTTGGTACATGGGAGGCCTTTAAAAGCCTTACCCTCGGTTGCCTTGGTTCCCACTATTATTCCACCCTCATTGATTGTTGTTGTTGCTCCAATTATTATAGTTCCCATTTCAATTACCTTGATTGTTACCTTGATTACCCAATTACAGCCTTGGTTGTTGTTGTTCTAATTACTACCACCTTGTTGATTTCCCTAGATGTTGCTTTGATTGTTATTGTTCCAATTACCACCACCTTGCTGTTGATTGCCCAAATTTCCTTGGGGACGCCATTGTTGATTCGAAGAGTTGCCTCTATTCCCTTGGTAGTTGTTGACGTACTGAACCTCTTCACTTTGATCATCATAGCACTCATTCGAAAAACTACCACCATCATTGTTGTCATATTGTTCACAATTTCCTTGAGGTTGTTGCCCTCTTTGCCTCCTTTGTAGCATAGAAACACCTCCATGGAATTGATTTGATGCAGATTTTGGACTTGTTGCAATTGCGCCTTTGCCAATTGGTTCAAGTGGTCGTCAACTCAATTATAGCTTGCCCATGGTCATGTAACTCCTTCTATAAATGAATAATCATAGGGTCACCTTGATGAACATTGGCTCTACTTTGCCATGCGGAGGATGTTTCCGCCATCTCATCAAGAACGGCACAAGCCTCATCATAAGTCAACTTATTTCCATGCGGAGGATGTTTCCGCCATCTCATCAAGAACGGTACAAGCCTCATCATAAGTCAACTTCATAAAATTACCTTTGGACAATTTATTCACTATGCACTGATTTTTAGTATTGATGCCCCGGTAAAAATTTTGTTGTAATACATTCTCCGCCATGTCATTATTGGGGCGTTCCTTCACCATCGTTCTACATCTCTCCCAAATTTCATGCAAAGGTTCTATTGGCCCTTGCTTGAAGGCTAAGATTTCATCCCGAAGTGCCGACATTTGACTTGGTGAGAAAAACTTACCAATGAATTTATCTGCCAACTCATCCCAAGTTGTGATGGAATGATTAGGGAGCCTTTCTAACCAATTTAATGATTTACCCTGAAGAGAGAATGGGAAAAGCCTCAATCTTAAAGCATCCTTGCACATGTTTGTCTGCTTGCTACCCCAACATGTATCTACGAACCCCTTAGTGCTTGTAGGCATGTTGATCGGAGGCTCCCGTAAAGTATCCTCTTTTCTCGGGCAAGGTCAACATAACATTTGTGATTCGAAAGTTCCATGCCCGGATTCGGGGAGGAACAGTGGTACTAGCATACCTTTGATTTGGGAGAACTCTGAAGGAGGAGGGTCTGGGTTAGGATTGTTGTCATTTGGATTGGCCTGACGGCCTCTACGTGGAGCTTGAGGTGAATTAGGAACGTCTTCTTGATCAAGATCATCTAACTCCTCCCCCTCCATGACATTGTCAAGAGGGTCATTTGCATTAAGAGCCATGTGTACCTGAGTGATCGACATAAACAAAACTAGTAAACAAGAAGGAAAAAGAAGCAAAACACAAAACTAACTAAATAGATAGTCAACACCATAAGATCCCCGGCGACGGTTCCAAAAAAGGATCACTGCCAACTCGATGGTACACTATGGTAGGAAGAGCAGGTCGCAATAGCTTTTGCCCAAATAGAGGTCGGGATCGATTTCCTCACGGAGCTAGTAGTGGAGTTGGATTGTCTGTCTAGTCTAGAGATGTATTTGTACTCCTAATGTCACTTCAAATATTTTTGGGTTTTTGAATTATAACTACTTTTATAAAACTAATGATTATCACTAAATTAAGCTACGAGAATATTGCTAAGTTGTATCTAATAGGAAGTAGGGCACTAGGGTCGTGACATTACCTAGGTGGCTAATTGACGGGTGGTCGTTACTAGGATTCAATTGACACATTTTAGAATTATACTATAACCGTTGCACAATTTTACCCACTCTCAAAACTCTTGGTAGAGAGTAATTTTGTACAACTGACTCTCTTGAGACCAAATGCGTAGGAAAATTTGACCAAGCAACTAGGGTTTAAGTAGGGTGATTACTCTCTCGAGATTTAACTCGTTAATTGGGACTATCATTTCTCATGAGTCCATCTCAATTCCTTGTTGAGTCAATTTTAGGGTCATAGAATCTCTTTCTCAAGAAGAGCTAAACCCACAAAGCTTGAATCAGCGCTTGCAACCACCAATTCTCAGTTAAAAGATAAAATCCACCCAAATAACAATTATCCATAGTCAATCTAACCCTAGATGGCAACACCCATCAATTACCCGCACTAGGGTTGAGCCACAACCCTAGCTAATGAGTTTAGTTACTCATGCTAGATACAAATTAAAGAAATAGATGAAGAACTAAGCATATTAGTTGATTAATAAGAAGAAACTACAATAATCTATCGCTAATGAAAAGCAAAATTGCCAAAAATGGCTTCAATATCGAGTCTAACGAGCGCAACATAGTTTATAGTACAAAAATTAACATAATAATGGTAAAATGTTCTATTTATATTGCGCTGGAAAAACTGGAAAAAAAAAATATCCCTACGGGGTCAGTGCGGGCCGCAAAAGATGGACCGCGTCCGCACTGGCTCTTGGACTTTACATTTCTGCTTCTCTTAACTTGAGGATGCGAACCACGTGGAAGTGTACCTCGGCCACGGAGGGGATCTAGCACGGATCACGCAGTGATGAACGATGACCGCATGGCATTTTCTTGGCCAAATGATGGTTCTCTAAATCTCTTGATCGCAGACAGCACAAAAGTGTAGTGCAGCCGCGGAAGCCTGACCGCGGACCGCGAGAGATGTACCGCGGCCGCGTAGCCTTCAGCCTGATTATTCAACTCTCTGAATCTCCTAGTGCGGTTTCATTAACCTTTGCGCGGTCTGCATTAGACCCTCCTTTCCTCAATTTACTTATCCTTTGATATTTCAGTAGGTTTCACTCCTTTTGAGCCGATCTTTGACATTTCGTCACTTTGTCGATCAAACATGCAATCGAGCACAACTTGTGAGCATTTTGGGACTATTTTGTAGTAATTTATAACCAAAGCATAGGCAAGTAGGGGCATAAATACATGTAAAAATCCTAACTTATCACACTATCACAAGCCGAGGCTCCCACTACCGTCGACCTTTCCCCATAACATGCACCGGGCTTTATCCCTTACCGCAATTACCCTGGCACTTCCTCCAGAATTTTCCATGCTCTACTAGCCAAAACAACCTCATATTTCTCTGATAGCTGCCCCTATTTTTGTAGCTCTTCCACCAGCTACTCTTCCTCGATCCTCTAGCGAGACTATGTTTAAAGTCCTCGATGCCCATCGAAAGATATCCAAGGAAAGATTTTTGGTTCAGATGGAATGAGCAAGTTGCTCGGATCAGTTTTCCAATAGATAGAAAAAATGTTGCTGAGCCCCGCCAACGACATGATCTAGGGGGCATTCTTGCTAAATGCTTTCAGCCTCAATACCGACCCCATTATTATCCTCGTACTCTAGATAATCCTCACTAATGCTACTTTCCTCCATAAAATCCTCGAAGTCATACCTCATCTCCCCAGTACTCTATCCACAATGCACCACCATATGCTCCACACTCACAAGACCCGCAACGGCTTGCACTGCCTCCACATATGTCTTACCCACCTCTACAAGCATATCAACCCCTACCCGAAAGAGGTTCCAACCAAGGCCGGAGTACAAATGAGAAGGCAACAGCAAAGAGAAATGTCTTTCACTTCAATCGGAGAGTCCTACACAAGCTTGTTTGAAAAGTTAAAACAGTCTGGTTTGATTGAGCCGCTCATCGGCTATACTCCGGACCCATATGCAAATGGTTTTGATCCTACTGTACGGTGCATGTAGCACTCTAATTTCCTCAATGGTTCTCTCCATATATGTTTCAAGTCAGGCACCTGAAAGGAAAGGATAATATTTTTTCAGTCTCGACCGAAAGAATTCTCAAAGAGATTTTTTCCAACAAAATTGAGGTCAAAGCAAAAGCTAATCAACCACATCTTCATGCTCTCAAGTATGCCAGGACCAAGTTCATCACAACAAACAGATTATCCACTAGAGTTTTTCAACCTCATGAACCCGTTTGATCCATCAATTATTCTAGAAAGAAGAAGTTATTATGAGCTCCAAGTTTTTGGGCAACATAGAGGATCCATTCCCAAGCCATATGAGGTCAATCTAGAATATCCGTTATGTCATATATTCATAGCTGAAGCCAAAGATTTTTCACAAGAACTATTATGGTTTTTCTAGTACCTATGCCATCAATATTATATTTTCATGGATTCAAATTCAACATCTTCAAGGATTTTGATAACATTGCACCAGCTCTTAAAGTATTTTTTCTGTGGTTCAAACCTAGATTATATTGGTTAAAATGCTTTAATGATTCCTACACAGCAAAGGTATTCATGTTTCATAGGCCAATAAAGATTATTAATGGAAAAGTGCAGGCGCAATAAGAGGCATCATTCTGATGGAAATTTCCCATGACAATTTTATCAATGGAAGAAGAACATAGCAAGGGACAAAGAATCCTTTTTCAACGAAATAGGTGCATCCCGAGAGAAATATGGCCAAAAGATTGGGCAAGCTAGAATTACACAGGTAATCATCCTCACTGGGAAAGAGTCTGAGAAGCAACAAAAGAATATCAAACATCATACAAATTCATCCGAGAAAAGATCACACAAGACATTTTCAGATGAAGGTTGCGGATTACATCTCTCAATCCAAAGGAGAAAGACCACAGCAAAGAAGGATCGTAAAATTCCAAGTATTACTACACAAGGTCTTTGAAAAGATGCCTAGAGGAAAACCCTAGAATCAATGAAGGATAATTACCTTAATCCCTACTAAACCCACCATATTCCTAGATTAGACACCAAAAAACCCTCAAAAATATCCTACCCATGCCAAGACGAAGTTCCATATCTTTCCATACTATTCAGGCCCCACTTCAACTTGTTTTTACATGTTTGCACATGCTTCATCACATGAAACACCCTACTTTCACATGATGTCACAGGCTCCCACATAGTTTCACATGCTACACTATGTATATTTCACCCCTTTCATATGTTTTCAGGTGTTTTTTAGTTGTTTTGCTCAAAGTCCTCCACATGCTTAAAAGGACCCACTTGTAAGATAAGTTTGACTTTTAAGATAGGTTTATTTATCATGTAAGTTTGTCTTATAATAACCTCCTAGCCCTGTATAAAGGAGGCCTTGTAGTAGTTGTAGGATCATCTTGCAATCATCTTACAATCATCTTAAAACCTTTGTAAATCTTTTGTGATATATTACATATGAGTGCTTTCTAAATTTCTCTCTTTTTCTTTCTTTCAAATGGATGGAAAGGCCAGTCCATATATGAAAAAATACAATAAGAATACTCTAAGAAAGTTAGCTTATTGTAGTACAAAAGTTTTCTGAGTTATACATAGCTAACATTGGTTATAGTACAAAAGTTTTCTGAGTTGTGTATCTTAGCAAGCCGTCCCTTATGGGTTGTTGAAGCCAGCCCCTTTTGTAGGAAAACTTTTGCTACTTTAAACAAATTAACTGTTTGTGTAGCTTGGCAAGCCGTCCCTTATGGGTTGTTAAAGCCAACACTTTTTGTAAGGAAACTTTCGTATCTATGGTTTAGTTTGCTTTATTGGAGTCTCCTGTTGTGTTCCATTGTACTGTGGTATCAGAGCAAGCCCATCCTTTCGGAGGGAGGAAAAGTTTACTAGATATATCTGGGTCATTTCTATCATCCTCGTCCCTTGGAAAAATGAATATGTCCCTACTTTATATAAAACCTTGTCCAAAAAATATGATTACCTCTATGAAGTAGATATAGTACCCGGCGAACAGAAAATATCCTCCACTGAACTACCTCTCATAAACCCTTATTCAGCTTTTGCCAAAAAATATTTTTCACTATGGACCCAAATTCGTTCTTTAGTCCAACACATACCAAAAGGAGTTAAAGAATATGTTGTTGTCTCAAAACTTGACCAGTATCCTATTCTTGCCACTCGAGCGGAACAATTTATCACCCTTCAAATACCACATGATTTTCCTAGGTGACGGAGAAACCATGGTTTTATCCATATCCATTTTGGTGCTATCCAAATTGCTTTAACATATCATGGAAGAAAAGGTCAACATTTTGTAGCTCATCTTTCCCTTCTAGATACGAGATATTTGGAGTACTAATATGCAAATTTGGGTACTACCGAAGTTACCCAGAATGCTGGAACTGTCTTCATAACTATCTTTCCAAATTTCAACATGTCCCTGTATGACCCGTACCTAACCGAAGCCTTAAAAGTCCAAGTCCAAATCTGGTAAGCCCCACAAGACAAAGATTCTATTCAAGCTACCATTCACCACCAAATGACGTGGCAAGTCCAAAATTATGCCATGGATCTTTGCCAACCCGTAGGAGAAAATGCCTTACTCCTAAATATTGATGCTACCAAAGGAAACACCATGTGCACCCAGTTACCCAGACAGATTTCAAGAGATGAGCTTGTAAAAATACTTCCTGATTCTTTTGGTAACCAACTTTCACCAAAAGAAGTGACAAAACCTACCTTCTTCCCTATGTCTCCACAAGAATATTCCCCACCTAAATTGGACTACACCTTTTCTACCTTTCCATCAACCTCACAAAATCCAATCTCTTTCACCTAACCATTAAAAGAAGAAAATGATTTTGGTATCAAAAAATAGGTATGGGAAAGGAAAGATGCCCTTGCAGCAAAGAAAAAAACCAAGAAAAGGTGAGACCAAGGAGAAAGTTCAAAAGAGTCGAACCCCGAAAATTTTATGATTTCGGAATCTCTAAACTCATCAGAAGATGAAACAATGGAAGATAACTCTTAATCAAGCAGTGAATCCAGAGCAAACTCTTGCGAAGAAGATGATCCCCCAATGTTTGTAAACCATCCAAGAGACCCAAAAATATCTTAAGTAGATGAGGAACAAAAAGGCATGACAGATAAACCAATCCCAGAAAGAAGATATGAGCCCATGGCATCAAAACCAGTTGGAATTGGTTTCCACACTATCACCTTAGATGACGTAAATGTTTCAAAACGGACTCAAAGGATTCAAGACTTCTATACTTGGATGCTGACCGAAAATTTGGTGGAACGAAAAAAGTATATCATCCTGCCAGAACTAACTTCCCGGTTCTGAGGAATCCTCAAAGTCTAGTGGAATGCACTTGGAATTCAAGACAAAAATACTTTTCTTACTTCCCAAGATTTTTTCAACATCAGGATCCTACATGAAGTTTTTCACGGAGATCCTGGCCAAAGACAGGAGAAAATGTGAAGACAAATCTTTAAGATGAAGCGTGTGTCATTCGACAGAAATGACATTGATAGACATTATCAAAAAATGGCAAAGATATACTTTGAAATCGGTGGAGACATCAATCTAAAGCAAGCCTGTGTCTCTTCCATTCCAAAGTTGCTGGCAAGTTGAACCATGACCATCATTGAAGAAAAGTTCCAGTCCATTACAATCCAACAAATTGATTACATTAGGCAAGCTATTTTCGTCACATTTGATGATATTTTTACAAAGCGCTCTACCCTAAAATAAATTATTCAACACAATCCAACGCTTGACAAAGCATGCTGCAAATCTAATCTAATCACCGGATAAGGATATTCCTACCACACATCTAGACAAAGGAGAGAATTCAGGAGGTTCATATGGTCAAGAATTCCATATGGGAAATCAAGGTCCAAGAGATGCACAAAATACTTCAGACGGAGAAAGCCAAGAAATTTTCATGAGAAAAATAGATGTCTTATTTTGCCACAAGATTGGACATTTCGCTAAAAATTGCCCATAATCAAGAAGATCTGTCAAGCTCATGGAAGAGATTGAAGACTACACTAGCATAAATCTTGGAAAGGAGGAAGACCTTGAATCCATATTCTCTGTGGATGATGAACCTAATGAAGAAACGTTATTCTCTCTTGATATCTATGAAGATCAAGGCAGTGATCACTACCAAATTTCAGAATCAGTGATCGAAGCTCGAGAGGAGATCAATACTCTCGGAGTCGTTCCTCAAGTCGAACTTAAATTCTATTCCTCCAAATGGGATTAACCAACTCGAGTTATTGCTTTCATCGACACTGCAGCTACTTCCTCACTTATATATCTTGTTGTTCTCCCTGAAGATTAAGGATGCCGCATTATACAAAACATAGAGATCAACTCCAGTTCAAGGCTAACGGGATAGCTTTTAAAAAGCAGTTCAGACCTTATTATGAGATTCCAAGGCTATTCCAAATCACCAATGACAAATAAATAAAAGAGATTGAGCAAAATCTCATTGAACATTCATGTGTTCAATCTCATATGGATTTCATGAAAAAAGGGAAACGCCCATTATGGAAAAATAAAGATTTTTTTATCAAACTCCCTTTCAAGAAGAATGAAAATATCAATTCAATAAAAGTCAGTCATTCAAGGATGAATCCAGATCATCTTCAGCATGCAAAGAAAGAATGTGAAGAACTTTTGGAATTTGATAGAACCATCAGATTCACAATGGGCATGCGAAGCATTTTATGTCAACAAAAGATCTGAGCAGGCAAGAGGAAAACTCGGGTTAGTCATCAATTACCAACCACTTAACCATTTCCTCGAAGATGATAAATTCTCTATCCCAAATAAACTCACTCTTTTCTCCAACTTAGCCAAGGCCAAGTATTTTTCCATGTTTGATTTAAAGTCTGCATTTTGGCAATTTGGAATCCACCCTGAAGAAAGACCCAAAATGGGAGTTTGCATCCCCAATCATCATTTCCAATGGAAAGTCATGCCCTTCAGATTGAAAACTACACCCTCCTTGTACCAAAAGGTCATGATAAAAATATTCCAACTCATCTTCCATACCTCTTTAGTTTACATTAATGATATCATGTTATTTAGTTATACATTGGAGGAACTTATCAACTTGCTTCGTCAATTTGAAGCATTAGTAACACAGTATGGAATCATGCTCTCAGCAAAAGAGATGGTTCTTGCTCAAAAAGAGATTGATTTTCTTGAAATGCATTTTGTCCAAGGTGAATATAGACCAGGACCACATATATATCAAGAATTACTCAAATTTCCGGATACCAACCTTGCAACAAACCAGATCCAACAATTGTTGGGTATAGTAAATAATGTGAGAGATTTCATCCCAAATATCTCTACATGCATTTCTCCACTCACAGAGATGCTCAAGAAAAATGCTCCATCATGGGGAAAGAAGCAAGATGATGCAGTCAAGAAAATAAAGGAGATTTCTAAAAAATTCATATCCCTCTATATCCCTTCATACGGTAAGAAGATATTGCAAACTGATGCCAGCAATGAATATTGGAGTGCTGTTCTATTTAAAGAAAAATATGGCCAGAGGAAAATATGTAGATACGCCAGTGGAAAGTTCAAATATGTCGAGCAACGTTATCACTCCACTTTCAAGGAAATTCTTGCACTAAAGAGTGTAATCAAGATATTTAAATTTCTTCCTTATTCACGTAGAATTTTTGATAGAAATGGATATGAAGGCCTTCCCAAAGATGATTCAACTAAATGCAAAAATTATTCACAATCCTCAAATTCTCAGTTTGGCTCAATGGTTCTCTCCATATATGTTTCAAATCAGGCACCTGAAAGGAAAGGATAATATTTTTTCTGTCTCGACCAAAAGAATTTTCAAAGAGATTTTTCCCAACAAAATTGAAGTCAAAGCAAAAGCTAATCAACCAAATCTTCATGCTCTCAAGTATGCCAGGACCAAGTTCATCACAGCAAACAGATTATCCACCAGAGTTTTTCAACCTCATGGATCCGTTTGATCCATCAATTATTCTAGAAAGAAGAAGTTATTATGAGCTCCAAGTTTTTTGGCAACATAAAGGATCTATTCCCAAGCCATATGTGGTCAATCTAGAATATCCGATACGTCATATATTCATAGCTCAAGCCAAAGATTTTCTACAAAAACTATTATGGTTTTTCTACTACCTATGCCATCAATATTATGTTTTCATGGAATTCAAATTCAACATCTTCAAGGATTTTGATAACATTGCACTAGCTCTTAATGTATTTTTTCTATGGTTCAAACCTAGAAGATATTGGTTAAAATGCTTCAATGGTTCCTGCACAACAAAGGCAATCATGTTTCATAGGCCAATAAAGATTATTAATTGAAAAGTGCAGGCGCAATATGAGGCATCATTCTGGTGGAAATTTCCCATGACAATTTTATCAATGGAAGAAGAACATAGCAAGGGGCAAAGAATCCTTTTTCAACGAAATAGGTGCATCCCGAGAGAAATATGGCCAAAGGATTGGGCAAGCTAGAATTACACAGGCAATCATCCTCACTGGGAAAGAGTCTGAGAAGCAACAAAAGAATATCAAACATCATACAAATTCATCCGAGAAAAGATCACTCAAGACATTTTCAGATGAAGGTTGTGGATAACATCTCTCAATCCAAAGGAGAAAGCAGCAAAGAAGGATCGTTAAATTCCAAGTGTTACTACACAAGGTCTTTGAAAAGATGCCTAGAGGAAAAACATTGAATAATTGAAGGATAATTACCTAAATCCCTGCTAAATCCACCATATTCCTAGATTAGCCACCAAAAAACCCTCAAAAATATCCTACCCATGCAAAGATGAATTTCTATATCTTTCCATACTATTCAGGCCCCATTTCAACTTGTTTTCACATGCTTCCACATGCTTCGTCACAAGCAACACCCTACTTTCACATGGCGTCCCATGCTCCCACATACTTTCACATGCTACACTATGTATATTTCACTCCTTTCATATGTTTTTAGGTGTTTTTAGTTGTTTTGCCTAAAGTCTTACACACGCTTAGAAGAACCCACTTATAAGATAAGTTTGCCATGTAAGAAAGGTTTATTTTATCATGTAAATTTGTCTTGTAATAACCTCCTATCCCTATATGAAGGAGGCCTTGTAGTAGTTGTAGGATCATCTTGCAATCATCTTACAATCATCTTGCAATTATCGTACAATCATCTTATAAACTTTGTAAATTTTTTGAAATATAATACATATGAGTGCTTTATAAATTTCTCTCTTGTTCTTTATTTGGAATGGATTGAAAGGCCGGTCCATATATGAAAAAATAGAGTAAGTATACTCTAAGAAAGTTAGCTTATTAAAGTACGAATGTTTTCTGAGTTATAGATAGCTAACGTTGGTTTTAGTACAAAAGTTTTTTGAGTTGTGTAGCTTGGCAAGCCGTCCTTTATAGGTTTTTTAAGGTAACCCCTTTTGTAGGAAAACTTTTGCTACTATAAACAAATTAACTATTTGTGTAGCTAGGCAAGTTGTCCCTTATGGGTTGTTGAAGCTAGCCCCCTTTGTAGGGAAACTTTCGTATCTATGGTTTAGTTTGCTTTCTTGGAGTCTCTTGCTCTATTCGTTTGTACTGTTGGAAAGGCTGGTCCATGTATGAAAAAATAGAGTAAGAATACTTTAAGAAAGTTAGCTTATTGTGGTACGAAAGCTTTCTGAGTAATAAACAACTAATGTTAGTTATAGTACAGAGGTTTTCTGAGTTGTGTAGCTTGGAAAGCTGTTCCTTATGGGTTTTGAAGCCATCCCCTGTTGTAGGAAAACTTTTGCTACTATAAACATATTAATTGTTTGTGTATCTTGGCAAGCCATCCCTTAAGGAAACTTTCCATCTATGGTTTAGTTTGCTTTCTTGGAGTTTTGCTATCTATGGATTGTAACATTATGGTAATTCCGAAAACAAACTTCATCTATGGTTTAAACTTAATGAACTATCATTGTTTAATATGCTGCCTTTCCTTGCCTAAATAAAAAGGGATCATGGTTATCTTAATAATAAAGAGTGGGGTAGAAAGTGTGTGATAAGGCTTCATCGATTAGGTTCACTCGATCGAGCGCCGGTCGCACCTCCCGAGGTTGGGGTGTGACATATATTTCATCCTTTCTTCTATTGTTCTAACTTAATGTCATGCTTTTATTATGTTAATAATTTGTTATTGAACTGTTTTGTTTAATGTTAACGCTTCATGCCTCTATTTTGATGAAGTTTTTCTATTTGTCTACTCTATGTGTTTTTGTGAGTTGGTTAATCCATGTTTGGATAGATTTAGTGGTTAGATGAGTTTTAATTATCATTACAATTATTCATTAACAAATAGATGTTTAAGCCATTTTGATTATCATTTTGGTGATTCCAGAATTAAATTAATTTCTTAATTGAATTGCGTGATGATTTAGATAGCAAAAACCGTAGGATTGGATTGAAAGTTAAAGGTTACTTGAAATGTTTTATTGCTATTTCAATTAATTGAACGCTAGGAGCATGCTAGACCGTCAATACTTGATTAGGCAAGCCTTAGGATTTTCTTGTTTGTTTCGAGGCGAGAGATCGTTTTCTTAGTTAAGTTTATCCGGAAAATGCCCCGTGTAATTTGTATATATTTTATTTTGGGGAATGCCCCGAAGAACTTTGTAAATATTCTAGAGGCCGTGGCGAACATCGTAGAAGGAATAGACTATAGTTTTTCTGCTTTTAATTTTCTTTCATGTAAATGGGGACGACCTCGAGCCTCTTTTGATTGTTTATTTTCTTTTTTTGTGTTATTCCCTCAATTCGAATATCTTAAAATCCGATTAGATTAAATACGCAACCTTACTAGTCACGGGGCTTGGGGAGTGCCTAACACCTTCTCCTCGAGTCAAATGAACCCCCTTACCCGAATCTCAGGTGGACTTGGTTTTAGAGTTTGAAACATTTTAAAAGGATAAATCATTTTTAAAAAAAATGGTGATCTGGCATACCGAAATCAATGTCAGGTGGCGACTCTGAGTTATTTCCTTTTGAACACAATTTTTGTCACGTTCTAATTGGAAAACCCTTTTCAAGCTTTACTAAATCTTTTCATTATTTTTAAGAGAATTAAGTGAGGTTTTGAAAAAAAAAAGGGTGTGACATCTCTGGCGACTCTACTGGGGATTTGCAGGTTCGAGCTGGTACTTGATCTTGTTGACGTTTATGATATTCGATTAAGGTGTTTGTTCTCTTTATTCACTTTGGCTGTTTCCTCTGTTTGTTTTTCTTCCTTGTTTTGTTGGTTATTTGTTTATCGCTTTTCTTTATGTGTTATTATTTTATAAATTGTCATCTTTTACATAAGCATGGATCTTTTTTCTGTAACAAGTCTCGGAGTACGCATCGCGTGCACGAACTCTTTGTTGAGTCACCCTATCTAATCAACACTCTAATTTGGATGATTCTGTGACGACCCTATCTTATCCTATCTTGATTACCACAATTTCCCTGTTCGACAAAAGTTGCATTTGTATACAATAATCGGATTGTAGCGGGTATAGTTTAGTGGTAAAAGTGTGATTCGTTCTATTATCCCTTAAATAGTTAAAGGGTCCTTCGGTTTGATTCGTATTCCGATCAGGAGGGGGCTATCGGACGTATGGAGTGGATGGAAAGCTTGAGCATCCACCATCGACCTTACGCTCCCCCGAAGTGCCTTGTTAGTGAACCCCTAACTTAGGTCAGCTTTTAGTTCATTTTTATTTGCATCATGTCATTTACACGTAGAGGGCTCGCTCCCAGGTACCATGTCCCTTTGTAGGAAGCTTATCCAAATATTGTCAAAAATGGGTCTATGACCCAAAAAGACATTCAATCATCCCTATCTAATAAATATTGCATCTTTGAGGGTAAAAAGGTCATTTAGCAGACTGATGTTTGAGGAAAGAAGGGTGAAAAATGAAGCAAGTACGGTCCAATTATATTTTTCTTTCACAACTTATTCAAGAAAAAGACACAAAAATGAAAGAAATACAAAAAGATTTTGCACTTTCGCATTATTTTCCAAAAGACCAAAAAAAATTGAAAATGAAAAATCCAAAAAGATTTTGCGCTTTTCCATAATTTTTCAAAAAATTCAAAAAAAAAGAGAAAACGAAAATCTAAAAATATTTTATATTTTCCATCATTTTTTTTTAAAAGATAAAAAATATTTTTTTTTTCAAATTAGTGTCATTTTTAAAAGTTTCTCCCATATCCAATTTTCCCAAACAATGCAAACCTGATTCTCGTCTTTCGAGATGTGATACATAGGCAATACACATAGGGTCCGGTCTTCCTAGTAAGTCTTAGGTTCTTGGCTTCACGGGGTCTTAGCAATATCTTGCATGTCGAGCTACTTTTGGCCATATTGGCCATTGTTGCAAAATGGGGTTATTTTTGCAAAAGTGGTTCAATTACCCATTTCTTAGGATTTTGAGTCCACAGCTAGGTTTCATGATATTTTAAGGTCCATCCTTTTTGAGTTTGCATCTTTAGTCACTTTTGGCTATATCGATCATTTTTGCAAAATAGGTCATTTTTGCAAATTAATTTTGGATCATGATTGTTGGGAGTTGAAGCCATATAAGACTTAGCGAGGTATTTCAATATCTAAGTAGTCACCCTTGTTGAGTTTGCACTACTAGCCATTCTTGGCCACGTAGGTTAATTTTCAAAAATAGCTCAATCGTGTCTTGCATGTGTACAGTAGGAAGTGTTGTGGTGTTGGAAAGTGTCTTGACTCATTGATCTACTTGGTATTATTTTTCTTATTCAGGTGTGGATTTATTTACCAGGACTTGAGCATGATAGATACCCTAGGACTACTACATTCAGGAGCTGCTTAAGGAGCATTTTTATATTATGAGTCTGTTTTTATGTTTGTCTTTCCCTTTTTAGTCATGTTTAGCAGTTTTGAGTCTTTTAGGTTGTGTAAGATTTTGTCAAGTCTTTTATCATCGCAATTTCCATTTTTATTTAAAAAACCAAAAAAATTAGAAATGAAATATTCAAAATGATTTTTATTTTTAGTTTATTTTTTTAGAATTTATCTGATTCATGAGGGACATGTATACGTAGGCAACCTATATAGGGTTTGATCAAATCATTTTATAAACGAAAAAGGAAAAAGAGAAAAGGAGAATGAAGCTGTGGGACGTGAGAAATGAGAGAAAAGAAAAGAGGGGGAACGAAATGAAAAACCAAGTGGTGTTAAAATGAAAAATGAAAAAGGAAACGGGGCAAGAAGAGTGAAATTAGGATGATGTCGTATGACCTTCGTACCCTTGAAACCATTCTTTTACCATTAACTATGACTAGGGCATTCCACGCAATGTGATATTTCTATCTGATAAATGTCCAAACGCTAACATAATGTCTTTGTTTTGCTCCTTTTTATTATTTTCATTGTTATCATAACAGAGGGTGGTTAGTTTGTGGCACTTTGGTAATTTGTCCATAGAACACAAGGTCAAAAAGCAAGGATTCCATGACTAGCAAACACTTGGATACAAGAGTTGTTGACCTGTCGAGGGAGATTTAGAAGTCGGAATCTGAATTGAAAGAGGAGGTCCAAAAGTTGAAACAACACATAGCAAAAATATATGAGTCTCGGGTGAGGGAGCATCCTCCACCTTCATTCCTACTAAATACACTGAAAACCTTACGACTATTCTGCCGCTATCATAAGCCTAGGCTCCCACTATCGTTGACCTTTCCCCTTTACATGCACCGGGATTTACCCCCTACAACAATTACTTTGGCACTTCCCTCTAAGTTTTCCATGGTCCACCAGCCAAAACAACCTCATACCTTGCTCCGACATCTGCTCCTATTTTTGTAGCTCCTCCACCGGCTACTCTTCCTTGATCCTCTATCAAGACTCTGTTCAAAGTCCCCGAGGCCCAATGAAAGATACCCAAGAAAGTTTTAGGGTGTTTTGCTTCAGATGGAACGGACAAGTTGATCGGGTCAGTTCTCTGATTGATAGAAAAAGATATTGCTGAATCCCGCCAACGACATGATCCAGGGGGCGTTCCTGTTAAACGCTTTTAGCCTCAATGCCGACCCCCTAAATATCCTCGTACTCCAGATAATCCTCACCAATGCTACTTTCCTCCACAGAATCCCCAAAGTCATACCTCATCTCCCAATATTCTATCCATAATGCACATCCATATGCTCCAAACTCACAAAACCCACAATGGCTTGCACCGCCTCCACAAATGTCTTACCCACATCTACAAGCATATGAACCCTCTACCGGAAATAGGTTACAACCAAGGTCGGAGTACAAAATGAGAAGGCAACAACAAAGAGAAAAGTCTTTCACTCCAATCGAAGAATCCTACACAAGCTTGTTTGAAAAGGTAAAATAGTCTGGCCTGATTGAGCCGCTCATTGGCTATACTCGGGACCGATATGCAAAAGGTTTTGATCCTACTGTACGGTGCATGTACCACTATAATTTCCAAAGGCATAGCATTGAAGATTGTCGTGCTTCAAAAGGGAGATAGAAAGAATGATTTCAAGAAGGGATTTGTGGTCCAAGACATTAACACCTAGAATGTTGCACAGAATTCTTTACCTGCACATGATGATGCAGACTTTGTGGGGAAGCTGCATGGCAACATGGAGTATGAGAATCCTCTTAGGAACTTGCTGATTAAAGTTAATGATAGTGAAATTGCTGAAAGTCCGAGTAATTTTGATGTGCAACCCTGTGGCTAGGATGTGAAGCTTAGTAATTAGAAAGACACTCTTTCTTGGCTAGCCATGGAGGAGTTTGGCGGTTTATTTTGTTGTTATTTCTGTTGTCGAAGTTATTTCAGGATTGTAATCCGGATATTGTCTCGTGGCTCAAATCTTTTTATCTTCTTATGTTTGTTTAGTTCGTTAGTTGTAGTAACTCGTCTGGTGTTATCTAGGATTGTTCCAGAGTTGTAATCCATGTCTATTTTTCTTGTTTTGTTCAAACCTTGTTCACCATCTGTCTTACATAATCTCTTGTTTTCTGTTAGTTCTTATCGGATTTTGTTTAGGTCAATTTTTCTTTTATAGTCCTTTTCCTCCTGATTCTAGTGACATGATATGCGCACTTAATTATTAGCCTGGTATTGAATTTTAGTTTAATCATCAAGCAACTGCACAGTTTTAAACATGATAAAAGAGGCATTTGAGGAAACAATTAGAGATTCACGCATTTTGAGATGACCTGAAGCTTGAATTGAGTGAAACTGGGGCAGTAAGCTTGGGAAATCAAGAGGTTGATGAAAGCATACAACAAGAAAATCAGTCAGTGCATAAATGCATTCTTTCACATCAAGATAAGGTTGAGTTAATTCTGCTTCGAACTAGCAAGGTTCATTCATTAGGACAAAGGTATTGTCCATTGGCACTTTTATTTATGTTGATGTCATTAATAGATACTATGTGTGATTTGTTTGCATATATTCAATTGCATGTTTGTACTTGACATTCTTAAAGTTTGGTATGACAAAGGCATTTTGTTCTGCTACCCAAACACTTTTATCCTTTGCTATCCTCTTCGAGCCCTAATCTTTTGTTTTATACCCCTCTTTTGGAATCAAAATAGAGTTATGAGCTAGAAAAGAAAAAGAAAAAGAGAAAAAGAAGGGAAAAGAGGAAAAAAAGAAAAGAGAAAATGAAAGATAAAAAAGAAAAAGAAAAGGAAAAGGAAAAGGAAAAAGAAAAAAATAACTTTGTTTTGAACTACGTTCAACCTGACTCTTGTTACCTCAAGATATGTATTCAGCCTTACGGTTCGGTCACACTAAATAAAATATTTCATAATCTCCAAAGTCAAGAGGTGCAGTTTTTCTTACAAATCCCAAAAAAATTCCCAAACTCCAAGAAACTGGAGGAGAAGTTTTAGTTTTGCTTAAAGGCCTGCTTCCAAAAGTTGTAATTTTGAACCATTTCATCTTGAATTATCTTGAGCCTTCATGCCACCCTTTCTTTCCAGCCCTGTTCAAAAGCCTACATTACAGTCCAAAGAAAGACCTTTCGACCAATCTTAGAGGATGTCATCAAGTGTGTGGCGAAAGTATAATCTTCCTGCATCACAAGTAATACCTTTATTCTCGGCACCAAGAGAGAAAATGATAAAATGGGAAAAAATGAGATTCCAAGCCAATTAATATTGTATTTAATATACCTCTCAGTGCATGATAATAAAACCTCTCAGCGCATGATAGCAAGACCCCTATTGTACCCGGAAAATGGCTCGTCGCCAGCGGAATGTGGATGTCACTACTGCTCAGATTGTTACCCGAGCTCATGGTGCTACTAAGGAGCTAGAACCGCTGACGTTTGGTAATTTTCTCCCCCAGAAATTCCAATAGGAAGAGACGATGCATGAAGATGGTGCTGCGAATGTATTACTTCCTCCGATGAGCAGAATTGAAGTGCCTACTAGTCTCGCTGTGAGACACTTACCGTTCTCAGATGCTAGTGGGTCTGAGAAATCAATTCCGACTGCTGCCGAGGTTGTGCGAGGTAATCACAATGCTCAAATGGGTAATCCACTCTCGTTTGCACCTCCTACTGACAGAGATTGTAAGAAGGTTGTCAAAATTAGTGAAGATGATTTGAAATCTCAGGTGGATTATTGGAATACTTCTTTAATTGGTTACATAATTGGATATAATCCATATGAGAAAGCAATGGAAAATTTTGTGTTGCATGTGTGGAACTTTGTTTCTAAACCCCAGATTTTGATTCATTCTGAGGGCTATTGCATCTTCCGATTCAATAGTATAGAGGACATAGACCTAGTCATTCAATCTGGACCTTATTCATGCAGGAATAAACCCATGGTATTGAAGCCTTGGGAAATTGACTTCTCCTTTCAGAATAATATACTGAGTACTATCCCTGTGTGGATTCGAGTTCCTGGACTACCATTGGGCTATTGGTCTATTGAAGCATTGAGTAAAATGGCTAGTGCAGTGGGTAAACCATTGTACACAGACAAGTTCACAGCTCACTATGAGAAAATTTCTTTTGCTCGAGTTCTAGTGGAGGTTGATGTTGCCCATCCTCTCCTTGATCAGCTAGAGATTGAGACTCCATTTGGTCCTAAGATTCAGTTGATTGAATATGATTAGAAGCCTAGTTTCTGCAATCACTGTCTTATATTTGGACATGATTCTATTGACTGTTGGTACAATGGTAACAATGGTGTAGAGCAGGAAATTGGGGAAGAGGGTAAGACAAGGAGACATAGGACCAGATTGAAAAAGCAGGCAAAAGTTACTAAGCAAGAGTGGCTTGTTAAACAGCCTCTAGATAGTACAGATTCACAAGAAAGCTTGCCAGTGCAACCATAACATAACAAGGAGAATGAGAGGTAGGGGAATAACACTACTTGTATGGTTATTGTTCAACAGAATGCACAGCAATGCCCTGACATTCAGGAAAGGAATGAGATAGTAATCAAGGAACTCAATGGCAACAATGAAGTTATGGTAGACAACTGCAATAAGGGGAAGGCTATTATTGATATATTATATGCTGGCATAAGAGGCCAACAGATTGATCCTGGGCCTTCTCAGAGCCTATTTCCTAATGTTCTATGATTATTGTCACTTGGAACATTAGGGGGCTAAACCTAGCCCATAAGCAGAAATAGTTGAAAACCTTTCTTGCAGTAAATAAAGTAGATGTTATGGGATGTCTTGAGACTAGAGTGAAGGAACATAAAGCAAAGAAGATTCAAGATAAGATTGCAAAAGGATGGAAGGTCCAATGCAACTATTCAAAGGCTGTAAATTGGAGGATATGGCTACTTTGGAAACCTTACATCCAGGTTCAAATTTCCTTTTTGACTGACCAGTTTATTCAGTGTTTCTTTGAAGACCCTAAAAGTCAAATCAAAACTCATTTAAGTGCCATCTATGCTCATAATACTGCAAGCCTTAGAGACCAGCTGTGGAGTAATCTAAGGAAAGTATATGTACCCAGTCATGACTCTTGGTTGTTGAGTGGGGATTATAATTCTGTATTATGCTCTGAAAATAGAATTGGATCTCCTGTTACTGATGCTGAAGTTAAAGGATTTAAAGATGTCATTGCTGACCTTCAACTCACTCCTCTTAGAGTTAATGGGTGGCATTACACTTCAACTAACAAGCAAAGTACTACCACTAGGGTCTATAGCAAGATTGATTGAGCATTGGGCAATTTCCAGTGGATACAGCAATATGGACACCTTGAAGCTGACTTCATGAATCCCTCAGTTTCTGATCACTCTCCTGTTCTTATCAAATTTTGAGATCAATAACTTCTGCATCCTAAGCCTTTCAAACTTTATCTTGCTATTATGGAGAGCCCTCAGTTTCAAACCATACTACTGTTAGAAAATACGCTTAACGCTAGAGGGGGGGTGAATAGCTTTATATTAAAATTAGCGTAAACTTGCGGAATTTAAAAATTGCAGGAAGGAAATAAGTGCGATAAGTAAATAAATAAGAACGAACGCACCGATGTATCCTGGTTCACCACAACCCGTGGCTAGTCCAGTCCCCGAGAGACTCTCTCGAGATTTCCACTAACACTGTTAAGCTTACGGGTTCTCAACAAACCTTTATAAACTGAGGACACAAGCGTCAACAACCTTTGCTCGAAGATACAACACTCCAAGACTTCAACCAAAGGAAACACAAGTTCCTTCTTACAATACAAGGGACTAACACTTCCCTTCAAGTGTATAAAACACTTAGCACTCACTTAAACAAGACTCTCTTAATAGAGTAGGTATGAGTAAACAGATACGCTCAAGAACGCAACAACTTTCGTCAAGAATTTTTGCTCTCAAAACATATGTAATGAATAGAAAGTGATGAACAATAGAGTATGCAAGCCATAACAATAATATGATAAGTTGTTGTGTATAGAAGACTGATTTGAAGCTGTATTTATAGTTGCAAAACCATGCATTACCATTGCCTAATTGCCAATTAAGAGTTGCTGATTTTACTCAGTGACAATCGATTGTCAGAATGCCACAGTCGATTGTTTGCCAATCGTTCCAAAAATCATTCCCAGATTTTACACTTAACAATCGATTATCTAAGATCAATAATCGATTACTGGCAACGTTCAAAAAATCATTTCCAGATTTTACTTAAAACAATCGATTGTCAGAAATCTACAATCGATTACTTGGCAACGTTCAAAAAATCTTTTTCAGATTTTATTTAAAACAATCGATTATTAGAAATCTATAATCGATTACCTGACGGTTTTTAAAAATATTTTGGCAACTGTCAATTACACAATCGATTATGCTATGAGAACAATCGATTATATATCAGTCTTTGAAAAATCAATTAGACACTGCCTTAATGCACTCGATTGTCAAAGGTACACAATTGATTATTTTATGACTTTGAAAATGTCTGATAGACACTGCCTCAACACAATCGATTGTCATAAGTTCACAATCGATTATTTTGTAGCTTTGAAAAACTTTGATGTACACTGCCTCAACACAATCGATTGTCATAAGGTTCACAATCGATTGTCATGCAAATTTGAAAAATCTGATGCACACTGCCTCAACACAATCGATTGTCATAAGTTCACAATCGATTGTCATGCAGCTGACTTAACATAATCGATTATCATAAGTACATAATCGATTATCTTAGTCCAGATTTTAGAGGCATGTTTAAAAATCATTTTGACTAAAGTAAATATGCATGATTTAAAATCATTTTGCTTTAAATTAAATATGCACGATTTGCTAAAAAATTTTTTACGAGACAAGCCAAGTCTTGAGTCAAGTTATCAGATCAAGATCACAATAAAAGAACGACTCATGTATAACTTTATATCTTTGCTTGATCTTGGTCTTGTGCTTGAATCTCGTTATATATCAATTGCGCGCTTGTGCTTGGACCTCGTCATATGTCCATTGCGCATAGTTTGTCATTCATCAAAACCTACAAATATGAACACACGTTTTAGTATAGTGCCTTGAGAACGTGTTTCAACAATTTCCCCCTTTTTGATAATGGCAAACTTTAATCGGGATATGCATATTAGAGATTCATAATGACGATTCAAGACAAGTAAAGATATGCAACAAGTATGCAATTAGTTCAATTAGTTCTCCCTCAACATATGAATTCCCCCTCAATTTATGCCAATGATTATTAGTGCATAGCCCCTTATTCTTCCCCCTTTTGCCATTAGCAAAAAAAATAGAATGAATAAGTAAATAACTTGTTTATTTATTAAGAAAAAATATGTGTACAACAAAAGAAGACAATAAAACATAGAACAATAAACTAAAGAAATTAGTCATTATCATCATTTCCCGCCTCGTCATCCGGCACTGCTTCATAAGGGACAAGTCCAGCATATGAATAATGAACATGGTCAAAATATCCATGGACCTCATATGTCAATTGATTGACAGAGGTGGTCAAAGAAGCAATTTGGTCGGAAATAGATTGAAGAGTAGGTTCTTGAGGCTGACGTGATCGACGAGTTGGAGGAGGAGCAGGAGCTACATGATCGCCGTCATGGGGAAAGGAGGATTCGAAAATTTCCCATTTCTTGGTGCTCTTTTTGAGCGGACCGATAGAGGTATTGAACCCGGAGGCTTCAAGAAAATTCATAATAAGGAGGGCATAGGCAAGTGGTCTATCGTCCCCGATGGCATCAAGCATGTGAATTTTGACGAACTTACACCAATTGATGTGAGCTCCGGTTATAATGGCATGCATGAGCTTTGCGTCCTCTTGGGAGAGAGTGGTATGGTTATGTTTGCGAGGCTTGAGGACTCGGGTTATGAAATAGAAAATCATTCAAACGATATTCGGGGAGCATTCCCGTAATGGTAGGACGTCGAGTAGATCGATTAGAATCATAAGCTCCAAGTCCTATTTGGTGTAGGAGAATTTTCTCATCAAATAAGGCGCCGGCTTCTCTAATGTAGCGAGAAATGTTTTCCCCACTTCGAGGAAGATGAGCAATAGAATGCAAGTTTTCATTGGATAAAAGAATTTGAACGCCATTAATGTTTGACACAAGCTCACCATCGTCGTCCTCATGAAGATTTGAGTAGAACGCTGGTATCAATGGAGGATTAATATAAGGATAGGTAAGATATAAGAAGTCAAGAAGTTGACATTCCTTAAGTATGTTTGCAGCGGGGGCGCATGATTCAAGATATTTACTTGTGGAAAAGCGAGGAGGAAGGATGTCACGCTTTTCGAATTTTGTTAAGAATCTAGTTAACTCGGTTTCAGAATTGAATTGTAAAATAGACCCATCTTGGTAAGGGAAATTTGGAGGAGGAGGAGCAGCTGAAGAAGATGCACCATGTCTACCTGAACGGGAACGTTTAGTGTGTCTGCCTGACATTTTGAATAAGTAGAAATGGCCTTTGTAAGAAGCTTGAAAGATTTTTGAAATTTTGGGAGCTAAGATTGATGCTTGAGTGAAGAAGTTGAAGGCATATGGTACCTATTTATAATGAGGAAGATGGCATTTCATTTATGGTGAAAATCTGCAGAAATTTATGAGCTAAAACGGTCAGAAACGGTAAGAAAAATTTTCACTGACCGTTACACAATCGATTGTGGAATTGAAACAATCGACTGTTATGGAGTTTTGACTTGAACTCGGAACTGACAAAATCGATTGTGGGAATCTGGAAGGACCCAAACGGTAACAAATATTTGAATTACTAACAAAAAATAATCGATTGTTGAATTATGGTAATCGATTGTTGTGACACAGTGCGCATAGTGATTTTCTGACTCGGAAAACAATCGATTATATTTTTGAAACAATCGATTGTTTTAGGAAAGCAGTACTGAATGGCCTAGACGGTAATCGATTATACAAAAAAAATCGATTATATAAAAAAAACTACATAATAAGCATAAAATGTAGATAGTCGATTAGTGATACCTGCTAATCGATTGTCCGCACAGTAAACATGAGACATAAGAAAAAAAATAATCGATTATTTGTTGTAACAATCGATTGTTCTGTGCCATTGCTTTATAATTCCCCCTACAATTAGGGCGATACCTGCAAAAGAAAATTAGACGTCTCCGACGCTCAAGTTAGTAATTTGTAAAGAAATAATGAATTAGATCAATGTGGCCAAGTGAGAACGTGATCTCTTAAGAAGTGTGTCCTAAGGTGTTTTTAAGAGTGTTTCGGGTACTTACCTTTTCTCCAACGTCGCCAATTACCTGTTCGAGAGGGTGATCTTTGATTGTCCTCCATTCGTTAGGCATTTTCGTTTCTTTCTCCAATTGTGGCGCTTCCTCCGATAATTGTTCCAAGATTTCATCTTGAATTTCCTTAGAAGTTTCCTCTTGTACTTTGTCTTGAGGACTTATTGAGTTTAAGATACCTGCAGGATCAGAACCAGAATCCTTTCTTGCCAAGCGAGCATTATTTTCGGAAAACACAATATGAGGGGATTCCTCCACAGTTCCGGTTCTATTATTGAATACCCTATATGCTTTGCTACGTGAGGAATAACCAATAAAAATTCCTTCATTGGATTTGGCATCAGATTTTCCCAATTGATCTTTTCCATTGTTATGAATAAAGCATTTACAACCGAATACTCTAAAATGGGAGATATTTGGTTTCCTTCCCTTATAGAGTTCATAAGGGGTTTTCATGAGTATTGGCCTTATGACTACTCTATTCAAAACGTAGCATGCGGTACTCACGGCATCCGCCCAAAAATGTTTGGGAATCTTAGCCTCATCGAGTATGGTTCTAGCCATCTCTTCGAGACACCTATTTTTCCTTTCCACAACCCCATTTTGTTGTGGTGTACGTGGAGCAGAGAAGGTGTGCTCGATACCGAGTTCGTCATAAAAGTCCGCAAAGAGATTGTGATCAAACTCTCCCCCATGATCACTTCTTATTGAAGTGACGGTTGTGTCATTTTCGTTTTGAACACGTTTAAGAAAATATTTAAAATTATGAAAAGCTTTACTTTTATGAGCAAGAAATAGAGTCCATGTAAATCTAGAATAATCATCAATAATAACAAAAGCATAACGATTTCTACCAAGTCTTTCAATGCGAGATGGTCCAAATAAGTCCATGTGAAGTAATTGCAAAGGTCTAGTAGTTGAAACAATATTTTTTGATTTAAAAGATGCTTTTGTTTGCTTCCCTTTTTGACAAGAATCACAAATAGAGTCTTTTTAATATTTCAAGTTTGGAAGACCAATAACTAAATTTTGTGAAACCAATTTGTTCAAAAGATGCATGTTGATGTGAGCTACTCTACGGTGCCATAACCACGTATCATCTTCTTTGCTCATAAGACAATCTACATATTCAGATGAAGAATTTTCGAGATCAACCATATAGATATTATCCATTCTAAATCCACGAAGAATAATTTTAAAATCGCTACGGCCAAAAACTAAGCATTCATTTGAATCAAATAACACAAGATTTCCCTTGTCACATAATTGACTTATGCTCAAGAGATTATGTTTTAGACCCTTAACTAGCAATATATGCTTAATGGAAGAGGAGTCATCCTTACCGACCGATCCAATGCCAATAATTTTTCCTTTGTTGTTATCACCAAAAATAACGCTTCCTCCTTCCTTGTGCTCTAGTTGAAGGAACTTGGATTCGTCTCCAGTCATGTGCTTGGAGCATCCACTATCAAGGTACCAAAGTACGCTTGACCCCTTCAAACACACCTACAAAACAGATTAATGAGTTTTAGGTACCCATGCCATTTTGGGTCCTTGGGGGTTAGGCAAATCATAGTGATGTGATTGAGTATTATGTCTATGTCGTGTAAAACAAGCAGGAGCAATATGTCCAATTCGTCTACAATAATGACAAACAACATTAGGATTATGCATTCGTCTAGGTTGATAGTAATTGGACGGACGAAATTCATTTACTCTATTCTTGACAATATGACTATTTCGCAATTCATGAAAATCATTTCTCCTACTATTTGTTCTAGGATATACAACATTTCTAGGATAGTTGTTTCTAGGTTGAAAGCCATTTCTAGGTGTTCTACACGGTTCAAAATTCCTTCTAGTGTTTGGCCTAGAGTATGCATTATTTCTAGAATGATTATTTCTAGGTTGCGATTGTTGAAAGCCATTTCTAGGTTTGTTATATCTAGGATGAGCGTTTGTTTTATTAATCCTAGGTTGAGCCTTAGGCTGTTGGGGGTTGGCTTCAACCTTTTCTTTAGGCTCATTCTCAAAGCCTATGCCATGCTTGGTCGACTTCAAATTAACAAGAACTTCATTCAAATTTTATGAGAAGAATTAAACTTATCTAGGGTGCCCTTAAGTCTTTCTACCTCATTTTTGAGATGCATGCAAGAAGTACAATTTTTACTAGAGCTCTCGGGTTTGTCGGCGCTTCTCTTGCCGAAAAATTTGTTTTCTTCTTTCAACTTCTCATTTTCCAAAATCAGTTTTTCCAAATCCTTTTCTTTCAAAGAGAGTTGTTTTTCAAAATCTTTTTCTTTTAAAGAAGCATTTTCTTTTATGCTTTTAACAGTTTTGGAAGCTTTAATAAATTCACTATACAACTCATCAAAAGCATTTTGCATTTCCTCAAGAGAATAGAAATTTTTGGAAGAAATTTGACATACCTCTTCTTGATTGTTTTCGTGAGCCATGAGACAAAGATTTGCGGCTTCGTCTTCTTCTTCCTCACTCGACTCGTCACCGGAGTCGCCTCCCCAAGATATGTATGCTCGTTGTTTCTTGAAGGGTTTCTTCTCCTTTTTGGCATTTGGGCAATTTGATTTAATGTGCCCGGTTTCTCCGCACTCATAGCACTTTATTTGATCTCCTTGCTTTTTGCCCTTTCGTTCATACTCTTTTCGCATGAACTTTTGAAATCTCTTAATAACGAGTCCGAACTCGTTGTCTCCGTCCTTATCATTTTGAGGTTGGCTTGTGCTTGCCTTGAGAGCGATCTTTTGTTTCCTTTGATCATCAACAAGAGGGTTAAGTATAGTAGATTCATAAGTTTTAAGATTACCTCTTAATCCGTCGATGGTGACATTTGAAACGCCAATAGATTCTTGAATCGCGTCGGCCTTGGATCGCCATGCCGGAGTGAGACTTCGGAGAATTTTTCGGACAAGTTCCTTATCCGTGAAGGTCTTCTTAAGAGCATGTAAATCATTAACGATTTTTGAAAATCGTTCGAACATCTCATCGACCTTTTCGCCTTCCTTCATGTGAAACAATTCATATGCATGGGTTAGGAAATCAATTTTAGCTTCCCTTACCTGGTCCGTACCTTCGTACGTAATTTCCAGCTTGTCCCACATTTGCTTCGCCGTTGTGCAACATGATATTTTCCTGTAATCATTAGCATTTACAGCACAATATAATAAATTAATGGCTTTAGCGTTGTTTTGCACCTTTCGGATATCATCCGCATCGTATTCATCTTCGGACTTTGGAACATCTTTATTTTCAACCTTTTTGGTTGGAATTTGTTCTCCCTTCATTATAACCTTCCAAAGATGAAAACTATTTGATTGAACAAATATTCTCATCCTCTCCTTCCAGTACGTATAGTTTGTACCGTCGAATAGTGGTGGTCGGGTGGAGCATTGTCCTTCACCTATTCCTGCAAAAGAATCACGAGTAGAAGCCATGGATTGTTTCTCTCAAACGGTTAAGTCTTCAGAGAGTTGGGCTCTGATACCAATTGTTAGAAAATACGCTTAACGCTAGAGGGGGGGTGAATAGCGTTATAATAAAAATTAGCGTAAACTTGCGGAATTTAAAAATTGCAGGAAGGAAATAAGTGCGATAAGTAAATAAATAAGAATGAACGCACCGACGTATCCTGGTTCACCACAACCCGTGGCTAGTCCAGTCCCCGAGAGACTCTCTCGAGATTTCCACTAACACTGTTAAGCTTACGGGTGCTCAACAAACCTTTACAAAGTGAGGACACAAGCCTCAATAACCTTTGCTCGAAGATACAACACTCCAACACTTCAACCAAAGGAAACACAAGTTCCTTCTTACAATACAAGGGACTAACACTTCCCTTCAAGTGTATAAAACACTTAGCACTCACTTAAACAAGACTCTCTTAATAGAGTAGGTATGAGTAAACAGATACTCTCAAGAACGCAACAACTTTCGTCAAGAATTTTGGCTCTCAAAACTTATGTAATGAATAGAAAGTGATGAACAATAGAGTATGCAAGCTATAGCAATAATATGATCAGTTGTTGTGTATAGAAGACTGATTTGAAGCTGTATTTATAGTTGCAAAACCATGCATTACCGTTGCCTAATTGCCAATTAAGAGTTGCTGATTTTACTCAGTGACAATCGATTGTCAAAATGCCACAATCGATTGTTTGCCAATCGTTCCAAAAATCATTCCCAGATTTTACGCTTAACAATCGATTATCTAAGATCAATAATCGATTACTGGCAACGTTCAAAAAATCATTTCCAGATTTTACTTAAAACAATCGATTGTCAGAAATCTACAATCGAATACTTGGCAACGTTCAAAAAATCTTTTTCAGATTTTATTTAAAATAATCGATTATTAGAAATCTATAATCGATTACCTGACGGTTTTTGAAAATATTTTGGCAACGGTCAATTACACAATCGATTATGCTATGAGAACAATCGATTATATATCAGTCTTTAAAAAATCAATTAGACACTACCTTAATGCACTCGATTGTCAAAGGTACACAATTGATTATTTTATGACTTTGAAAATGTCTGATAGACACTGCCTCAACACAATCGATTGTCATAAGTTCACAATCGATTATTTTGTAGCTTTGAAAAACTTTGATGTACACTGCCTCAACAAAATCGATTGTCATAAGGTTCACAATCGATTGTCATAAGGTTCACAATCGATTGTCATGCAAATTTGAAAAATCTGATGCACACTGCCTCAACACAATCGATTGTCATAAGTTCACAATCGATTGTCATGCAGCTGACTTAACATAATCGATTATCATAAGTACATAATCGATTATCTTAGTCCAGATTTTAGAGGCATGTTTAAAAATCATTTTGCTTTAAATTAAATATGCATGATTTGATAAAAATGTTTTTACGAGAGAAGCCAAGTCTTGAGTCAAGTTATCGGATCAAGATCACAATAAAAGAACGACTCATGTATAACTTTATATCTTTGCTTGATCTTGGTCTTGTGCTTGAATCTCGTTATATATCAATTGCGCACTTGTGCTTGGACCTCGTCATATGTCCATTGCGCATAGTTTGTCATTCATCAAAACCTACAAATATGAACACACGTTTTAGTATAGTGCCTTGAGAATGTGTTTCAACAACTACAACAGGTCTGGAGACAGGAATGTGAAAGAACACCTATGCAGCAGATATGGAATAAATTGAAGACCATGAAACAACAATTAAAGGAGACAAATTTTCATATGGCTTCATACAAGCAGAAACATGTCGGGTACTATTCAGACTCAGTTGCAGCATTTTCCACTATCACAGCCTTTGTTTACTGAGGAAAAAGAAGCATTAGAAGAAGTTCAGAAATGGAGTTGTGTGGAGGAACAAATTATGAGACAGAAATCCAAGGCTTGCTGGATTGATTGTGGTGATGCTAATACAACATATTTCCATGCCCAGTGGAAGATCAGAACATGCCAGAATAGCATTACTTCTATTTACACTGATACAGGTCTGAAACTCACAGATCCCTTATCTGTGGAGCAGGAGTTTATAAAGGTTTTCCAATCATTGATGGGGGAATGTGCTGGTGAGCTGCCTTGTGTCAACACTGCTGTTATTAAAGAAGGAAAATGTCTAACTTTATCACAGCAAAGAATGCTAATTCAGGAGGTTACTTTGGAAGAAATTACAGAAGCACAAAAAGAGATGCCAAAGGACAAAGCACCAGGTGTGGATGGATTCCCTATGGAATTCTATACCAGAAACTGGGAGATAGTAAAGGATGATATACTAGCTGCTACAAAGGACTTCTTCTCCACATGCAAAATGCCTCACATGATTAATACCAATGCTATTGCACTTGTTCCTAAAGTCAGAGCTCATACAACTGTTAAAGACTATAGACCTATAGCTTGTTGTACTACTGTGTATAAAATCATCTCCAAAGTTATTACTAGGAGAATAAAAGTTGTGATTGGTGAATTAGTTGGGCAAGCTCAGTCAGCTTTTATTGAAGGGAGAAGCATTGTTGATAACATTCTGCTTAGCCATGAAATCTTCAAAGGTTATTCAAGGAAAGGAGTTTCCCCTAGATGTGTCTTGAAGGTGGATTTGAGGCAGGCTTATGATACTCTGGAATGTAGTTTTCTTATATATATTCTTACTGACCTTGGGTTCCCTGCTAAATTTATTCAATGGGTAATGTCATGTGTTACTTCTGTTTCTTACTCCCTAGTACTGAATGGTGGATTAACAAAGCCCTTCACTGCCAAGAGAGGTATTAGACAGGGTGATCAAATGTCACCATATCTATTTGTGCTGGCTATGGAGTACCTGAATAGAATACTGGGACAGTTGCACAAGAATGGGGAGTTCAATTTCCACCCCAAACGTAGAAAGCTTAACTGTACTCATATCTGTTTTGCTGATGATCTCCATATGTTCTGTCGAGCTGATCCTGTTTCCATCCAGATTTTACAGGAGGCTTTCCTTAAATTCTCTGAAGCTTCTGGATTACAAGCTAATATTAGCAAAAGTGCAATATACTTGGCTGGAGTGCAGCAGAGTACCAGAGAAGAAATCATAGAGGCATTGGGGTTCACTGAGGGCCAGCTTCCATTCAAATATTTGGGGATAACTCTTGATTCTAAAAAACTTTTCGTCCATCACTACTTGCCTTTGATAGAGAAGATTACAGCTAAGATTACATGCTGGTTAGTTAAATTGCTTTCTTATGCAGGGAGATGTCAATTGATCAAAGCTGTTATTTTTGGTATTCAAACATAATGGGCTCAAGTTTTCATTCTGCCAAAAAAAAAGTTGAAAGCCATTGAAGCAATCTGCAGAACCTTTTTGTGGACTGGAACTGCTAATCTCTCTAAAAGAGCTCTAGTTGCTTGGGAAAGGGTTTGCAGACCACTTACAGCTGATGGACTCAACATATTAGATATGACTGTGTGGTATAAAGCAGATATTGCTAAGCATCTCTGGGACTTGCCCAGAAAGAAAGATTGTCTTTGGATTAAATGGGTGCACTGTTACTACATCAAGCAGGGTGATATTGTCACAATGACCATTCCTAAGTCAACTTCTTGGGTTGTTAGGAAAATACTGGACAGCAGAGATGCTATCATGGAGAATCAGATGCTCTAGGGGAATCTTCTTAGCAGATTGAAAGGAGTATGCAAACTGGATAAATTCCAATTTCAGCAACTATATCTCACAATGATTCCCAACTTAAACAAGGTTGAATGGAAGAATCTGATGATGACTGCAAATATTCAACCTCGGCATAAATTCACTGTGTGGTTAGCTGCACAGCAAAGGCTTCCTACAGTTGACAGACTGCAGAAATTGAGCATACAAGTTCCTGTAACTTGTGTGTTCTGTAATCAGAATGTTGAAGTGTTTAATCATTTGTTCTTTGAGTGTTCTATCACTAGAAGACTGTGGTCCAGACTCTGTTTTGCCTGGGGCACCACAGAACTGTTGGTAATTGGGTAACAGAGTTGCAATGGATTTGCAGCAAAGCAAGAAGCAGAATGTGGCACAATGCTATAACAACCTCTACTTTTGTCAATACTATTGCACTTATCTGGAGGGAGAGTAATAGCATCAGATTTGACGGGAAAGTATATGTGGAAGATCGGATATGCAGAGAAGTTGCACTACTTATTCATATTCGTGGCAGGAACTGTATACGATGGCAAAATGGCTTGCGGCAACTTAATTGTTTTCCTTAGTTATAGTCTAATAGATATCCCTATACTGAGTTGTCATTTGTGCTTATTGGTAGTTTTCTTAGTATAGATGATTGTCTGTAAATGAGTAGCAGCTTGTCCAAGCTACTACTATAGAACTTTACTTTGTACATTCCTTTGATATTAATGAAATATAACAGTTACACTAAAAAAAAAAGATAAAATGGGAGAATCTTATTTGTGAAAACACTCAGGGGCATCATAAGGCAACGGTGAGTTGAGAAAAGATCAAAATGAGAGAGTCTTGATGGTGAAAACCTTCAGGGAACTACAAGTCGACTGAGGATTGTGGATCAAATGGGAAAATTGAAGTGCTGAAACCCAGTTTCACAGCAAAAAGGTACAATAAGAGTTGAATATTAGACTTGCTTGAGAGATTAGGCCACTCAATCCAAAGGACATGTCATGTTCATTAGAGTTAGTATCCACATCTGATAAGTTTTCTACTTTGTAATTTCTTGTTAGGTATCATCTCTTTCCTTTGTCCCTTATTTTGTTCCTCTTGTTTTGTTTGAGTTCCTTCTTGAGTCTGTTTGGTCGGAACAAGTAAGTCAAGGAAAAGTGGTATGTGCATTAATTTGGTAACAATCAACATGTTTTGAGATTCATGTGAAATGCAAGAGTTCAATAAATGTCAATTCATGAACAAAATATAACAGATATTGGGATTGAATGGATCATAGGTGTCTTCTGTGATAAGGGTTGAAAAAAATGGGCAGACGATAACAATCGAGGTTGTACAATCTGAAATCAATGTTATCTTGGTAGTGACAGAAGCAGACACTCAACAATGATACCACCAACTAACCACCACGTTTTCAAACTAACAAGATTTTATTTCTCTGAAACAGGGGCAAGAAAATTTGTTAATCCATAGGGACCCTCCCACGAAGAAGGCATGGTTCAGGGGCAAGAAATTCTATTCAGAATCCTCTAAGAAGAGAGCATGGTTCAAGTAAGTTCATTCTCTGCTTCTCCGAACCCTCCTGGATAATGGGATTTAAGTTTTCAAGACACTCATGGATAATGAAATTTAAACTAAAATTCTCAGGACCCTCCTTGATAATGAGATTTAATTTAAAATTCTCATGACCCTCCAGGATAATGGGATTTAAATTTTTAGAACCCTCCTAGATAATGGAATTTAATTTCAAAGGAGTTCTCAGGACCCTCCTGGAAAATGAGATTTAATTTAAAGTTTCAGGACCTTCTTGGATAATGGGATTTAATATTAATAGTTCTCAGGACCCTCCCGGATAATGGGATTTAATTTAAAGTTTTCAGGACCCTCATAGATAATGGAATTTAGTTTTAAGTTTCAGGGCGCTCATGGATAATGAGATTTTATTTTAAAAGTTCTCAGGACACTCCTTGAGAATGGGATACAGTTAGATTTCAAAACCTTCATAGATAACAAGATTTAACATAAGTTCTACCTGGAGGAAATATAACATAGCTTTAAAATTGTCACTCTAAAGATGAGATTTAATTTGAAGTTTTCAGGTCCCTCCTGGATAATGGGATATAGCTTTTCAATGTTAGATCTCTTGAGGTAATATGATTCGATTAACACTCGTAGATCTGCCTAGATTCCAAACAGTGGCAGAAAATTTTGTTTGTTTTGTCTATTTTGTTGTAATGGTAGGCGCCCCCTAGATAACGAAGGAGTGCAGTTCAAATTTTTGGCAATCAGGCGCCCACCTGGGTAATGAGGGAATACAATTTAAGTTTTTTGGTAATCAGGCACCCACCAGGATTACGAGGGAATACAATTCAAGTTTATGGAAATTAGGTGCCCATCTAGATAACGAGGGCATACAATTCAAGTTTTTGGTAATCAGGCGCTCACCTAGATAACGAGGGAATACAATTCAAGTTTTTGGTAATCAAGCACCCACCTAGATAACAAGGGAATACAATTCTAGTTTTTGGCAATCAGGCGCCCACCTGGATAACAAGGGAATACAATTCAAGTTTTTGGCAATGCAGTGCCCACCTGGATAACGAGGGAATACAATCAAGTTTTTGGTAATTCAATGACCACTTGGATAACAAGGGAATACAATTCAAGTTTTTGGCAATGCAGTGCCCACCTGGATAACGAGGGAATACAATTCAAGATTTTGGTAATCAGGCTCCCACCTGGATAACGAGGGAATACAATTCAAGTTTTGGAAATCAGGAGCCCATCTGGATAACGAGGGAATACAATTCATGTTTTTGGAAGTCAGGCGCCCTCCTGGATAACGAGGGAATACAATTTAAGTTTTTGATAATCACGCACCCCACTGGATAACGAGGGAATACAATTCAAGATTTTGGTAATCAGGCACCCACCTGGATAACGAGGGAGTACAATTCAAGTTTTTGGAAATTAGGCACCCACCTTGATAACAAGAGAATACAATTCAAGATTTTGGTAATGAGGCACCGACCTGGATAACGAGGGAATACAATTCATGTTTTGGAAATCATGCGGCCACCTGGATAATGAGGGAATGCAATTCAAGATTTTGAAAATCAAGCGCCCACTTGGATAACAGGAGAATACTATTCAAGTTTTTTTTGTAATCAGGCACCCCCTGGATAATGAGGGAATACAATTCACGTTTTTAATAATCAAGCGCCCACTTGGATAACGGGGTAATACAATTCAAGTTTATTGTAATTAGGCGCCCACCTGGATAATGAGGGAATACAATTCAAGTTTTTGGTAACCAGGCACCCACGTGGATAATGAGGGAATACAATTCAAGTTTTTTGAAATCTTGAACCCCCTGGATAATAAGGGAATACAGTTCATATTTTGGAAATCAAGCGCCCACTTGGATAACGAGAGAGTATAGTTCAAGTTTTTGAAATCGGACACGCACCTAGATAACGAGGGAATACAATTCAAGTTTTTGGCAATTAGGCGCCTACATGGAGAATGAGAGAGCCCATATTAAGTTTTAAGTTAGCCGTAGGCGCCCTCATGGAGAATGAGGGAATCCGTATCAAGTTTCAAGCTATAACGGTAGGCGTCCACCTTGAGAACGAGGGAATTCATTTCAAGTTTCAAGTCGGCCATAGGCGCCCACCTGGAGAACAAGGGAATTCATTTCAAAATCCATTTCAAATTCTTTTTCAGAGTCACTTCAAATTTCAAGTCAATAGTAGGCGCCTACCTGAACAACAAGGAAAGTTATTTCAGAATTCAATTCAAGATGTAAACTGATCAAGATATAGTTGAAGTTTTGAGTACTGCATGCCGGTCTTGATCCAAAGAATTCGTGGAGGAATGAATCAACACCTGCAGCTAGCAAGCATTAAGGTTCAAATCATAAAGTCTACATGAAAATTCATTCAGGATTCAAGATCAAACTTCAGTAGACTTGTAGACAAGGATCTTGTAACTCATAGCTGATAGGTTTCATTAGTTCTTTTAGATTTAGATTTGATTTAATAACAGGACCGTGGACCAAAACCTCAACGACGACACCTCAATCGACACTCTTTCTTGGTACATTCCATCATTGTTTCTACTTCTAAACTACATGTGACCTGATTCCTCTATAGCCAAGGATATGTAGGCAGCTCAGATACCAGGGCTTGGTCACATTCTCTTCCTTTCTCTTAGTTTTTGGTTTCTCTAAATAAGGGTCGTGTCAAACATGTCTTATCGTTTTTTGTCTGAAAATACTTTTGTATTTCCAATCAAAGAGGGGCACTTGTAGACATGTAATTTTTTACCCTCTCCAAGATTTTACGTATTTTAGTGTTAAATGTTTAGTTTAGGCCTAAATATTGGCATTTTAACTAGTTTTTACTCTTTTACTTTATTTTAAGAACAAAAATTAAAAATTACGAAAATAGTTCCATATTTCTCTATTTAATTCAAGTATTAGATATTTTTAGAAGGATATATTATTTTGAACCTATTTAATTTTAATATAACATTTGAAAAATACAAAAAGTAGTTTCATATTTTATATATAATTTAGTTTAATTAATTAGATTAATATTTGCAATATGTAGTATATTTATCTTATATTAAAAGGAATTTAAATAAGATTTGGATATTTATTTCTTTTAGCCCAATATTAAGGCCCAATTGCTTTCTTCCCTACCCCCATAAGACCATACCAACTAACCTAAAAACCCTACAAAAACAAACTAGACATAGAGCCTAAGATAGAAAAAAGGCAAGCATATTTTTATACAGAGAAGGGACCTTCATCTTCTTCAATAGAGGACAAGCTGAACCCTAAATACGCAGACCCCAGGAGACAACAGCTGCCTCCTGCTTACTCACGACCACCCTCCGATCACTCACCTTCTTTTTCACTAAAAAACAACCAAATCACCCTCACTCGTCGTAGTAGCTCACCGCTTCTTCACCTCCAACGTCGCCAGTCACTCGACTCGCTGGAAAACACCAGCCAACGACCACCTTCTTCTCCTTCATGCAAGCGATGAACTAGCCGCGACAAACTCCACCCACCACCACCCTCATCTCTTTATGGATGTAGAAATCTGAGCTATCTTCCGTTTGGGTTTTGATTTTGTCTTACGCTCACCCTTGGAGTTCCCAAGTGATCGTCCAACTCTTGCATTTGTATTTCCGGATAAAGAGTCATTTATCTCAATCCTAAGAACATTTGTGGCGTTAAGGTCATTCGGTTTTTTTGTAGCGTTACTTAGGGTCTGTTCTTGTGTGAGGACTTAATTTGAAGTGGCTCTCAAAGCAACACCAACATCATCAATATGGCAATGGTGTTAAGTTAAGGTTGTCGTTCGTTGGTTTCCGGTTAGATTTCTGTCCAGAGTTCATCGGTTTGAGGTCTATTTCATCCTTTCTTCTATTATTTTCGCTTAATATCATGCTTTTATTATGTTATTAATTTGTTACTACTCTATTTTGTTTAATGTTAACGCTTTATGCCTCTGTTTTGATGAAGTTTTACTATTTGTCTACTTTATGTGTTTTTTGTTAGTTGGTTAATCCATGTTTGGATAGATTTAGTGGTTAAATGAGTTTTAATTGTCATTGAAATTATTCATTAAGAAATAGATGTTTAAGGCATTTTAATTAACATTTTGGTGATTCCAGAGTTAAATTACTTTCTTAATTAAATTTGGTGATAATTTAGATATTAAAACAAGTATTTGGCCGTAGGATTGTATTGGAAGGTAAAGGTTAGTTGAAATATTTTATTGCTCTTTTAATTAATTGAACGTTAGGAGCATGTTACGCCGTCAACACTTGGTTAGGCAAACCTTAAGATTTTCTTATTTGTTTCGAGGTGAGAGATCATTTCCTCATTTAAGTTTATCCGGGGAATGCTCCGTGCAATATGTATATATTTTATTTTTGGGAATGCCTCGAAGAACTTTGTAAATATTCTGGAGGCTGTGGCGAACATCGTAGAAGGAATAGCGTAGGATAATTTAGAACTTTAATTTTCTTCTTTTAATTTTCTTTCATTTAAGTGGGGATGGCCTCGAGTCTCTTTCGATTGTTTTTTTTTTGTGTGTGTTATTACCTCAATTCGAATATCTTAAAAGCCGATTAGGTCAAGTACGCAACCGTACTTGTTATGGGACTTAGGGTGTGCCTAACACATTCTCTTCGAGTCAAATGATCCCCATTACCTGAATCTCTGGTGCGGACTTGGTTTTAGAGTCTGAAACATTTTAAAACGAAAAATTATTTTTAAAAAAATGGTGACCTGGCACATTAAGTGAGGTGGCAACTCTGAATTATTTCCTTTTGAACATAGTTTTTTGTCATGTTCTAATTGAAAAATTCTTTTCAAACTTTACTAAATTTTTTCTTAATTTTAAGAGGATTAAGTGAGGTTTTGAAAAAAAAAGGGTGTGACAATGCTAGATAGAAATCCCCTCCTTGAAAGCTCCCAAATTTTCCAAATGTAGAAATGAAATGCAATAAATGGCCTAAGTCCCGTTTTTAAAAACTGTGCCTAGACCTCTGGTATCGCATTTGTAACACCAGGTTTGAAAACGCGAGATCGCGATTGAGACAAAAGAATCGCAAATGCAAAGCCTGGGCTATGCTGAAGTGGTCACAAATGCGATTCAGAAGACGCAATTGCGACTTCTCATGGGATCTCAAATCCGGCAGATTTATCACAAATGCGAACTCTGCCTGGGTCGGGCTCCTTTGCAATTGCGAAGCCCTCCTCGCTAATGCGATGTCCACAACTGCGAAAGCGAACGATATTTCGCAATTGCGAGAACTGCTGCAGCAACCAAAAATACTAGAAATCTTGTGTGTTTGCTACTCCCAACCTATGACGAAACTCACCCGAGCCCTCGGGTCTCTACTTCAAACACTCACGCAAGTTCAATAATATTGTAAAAACTTGTTCGAGCGAGAAAATCGCCGAAATAACATCTAAATTACGAATTCAACACCAAAACGCATGAAATCCTTAAGAACATTTAAATTCCTATTTTTACAACTGGACGCTCAAATCACGTCAAATCAGTCCCGTTGCTCACCAAATTTTACATACAAGACTTAAATATTGTATTGGACCTGGCTCCGAAACTAGCATACGGTCTCGATACCAATATGATCAAGTATTATTTAATTTCATTAAATCTTTAAAATTTCAGCTTAATAATTTCTAACAAAAATTCATTACTCGGGCTATAGGCTTTGGAATTCGATCCCGGGCATACGCCCAGGTCTCATATTTTTCTGCGTACACTCCGAATCCGTCAAAATACAAGTCCGGATCCGTTTACGAAAAATGTTGACCAAAGTCAAACTTAGCCTTTTAAGAAAATATTAGGGAAACAAGTGTGCCTATTACAACTAAAACTCTTTCAAATCCTTAACCAACAATCCTCGCAGGTCGTAAATTGGTTAAAGCAAGCGCGAAAAGTCTTATATAGCGGGACGTGATTCTAAAAAGCAAAACAACCAGTCGAGTCGTTACAGTAAAATTATTTCTGCGTGACTAATAAGTCACATGTTTCAGTCGTGAAAACAATCGATAATATTTGCCTCAATGTAGACATCTTTCATCTACCTCCAGACGGTCTTTTTTCGGACCCTACATGAACGTGCGATGCATTGTGAATCGGGTTTCCCTTTTTGTCTGGGCTAGCTTTTAAGTAGAAATGACACTAGGTGGCCATTCAAAAAGGTTGCTATTTGGGAATTAGTCAGCGCGTCCTAAATTTTAGTTTTTCAGTTTAAATTTTCAGGACAAAAGTGTCATGAAGTTAAGATTTTTACTTTAAAATTTAAGCAAATAATAAGTACTGACTAATCTCTAAATGGAATCCCTGATAATGGCTATTTGTGCACTTGGCGAAGTGCAAGCATTTTAAGCCCGCTATTTAAAATATATCCACAATATACAATGTATTTAAAGATTAGTCAATTCCCCCAAACTATAGGATTAAGTATCCTGAATTTTTGAGCTGTTAATTAAAATTCAGGATTAATTGTCTTGAATTTTTGAATTACTAATTTAAAATTTAGGATATAAGATTTAATCTTCTGAACATAATTCTTAAACTTTAGAACAAAAGATCCTGAAGTTTCTGGTGTTATCTATTTCAATTTCTTAATAGAAATTCTGCATTTCTCGTGTAATTTATTAGCTATTTTTAAGATAAAAGTATATATACTGATTCACTCATCCCTACGGCACTTACCATATGAAGTTTAAAAGAACTTTCAAAACGCTAGAGAGCAAGGAGGATAAGAAGAACAAATATGAACCAATTTAAAATAAATAAAAATATTAAATGGAATAGATCTTTTCCTACCTCCAATCTTGGATCCCGATTGCTACAAGTATAAATAAAGTTCACAAAACATTGTTTAAGTTTAAAAAAAAGGATAGCCTGATATTTTATATATTCCTCAAAACAAGACAATGCCATGCACATGATTTTCAAGTATTCTACAACTATGTGAAACAAGTATATACATTTATGTTCCCCACTTCCATTATACTTGCAAAAAAATCATTTAATTACTAGTTCTTTTCATTTTGTTTCCATTGATTTCTCCGATACATATGCAACTAGATTTGAGGAAGATCAAATATTTTCTTGATAAAATCTCCCAATCTAATTAATTTGCAACGTTATCAACAGATGATTTGCTACTTATTCATAATGAATCACTCTATTATCCATCCAAGGCACACACACAAAAAAAAAAAAACAATATCGGCATTGCTCATTTCAGTTGATATACTTATAATCTTTTGAAACTATAATCTTGCGGCGGATCTATAGTGCAAAGATTACGGGTCCACGTAAACTTGGTAAATTTTTTTAGATTTTATATTTGTACTAAAATATCTAAAATATAAAAATATGTAGTTTGGAATTCAATTCGTTGTCATGTTATAATTATGTATATTAACTTGAGATTGTTGTAAGAATTCATACGCTTAAAATTCTGAATCAACTTCTGCTTGAGAGGGGCAATTTTAATTGACAACACAAGACTACATTCCCGTTACCTTCTGTTATTTGGATCTCGAGACGTAGAATTTCTATTCTCTAACAATATAAATGTGTCGATTATTACCATTAATTAAGAAATATCGTGGGATGAATAAATCTGTCAATCCTTAACTGAGATACCATTGAGTTGAAAAAAACTCCGAGAGAGTGCTTCCCCTACACTAGGCCCAACGGGTCGCAAACTCAAATAAGTCGGCGCCAGTAAATTTCGAATACCGGATACATAAAAATATTAAATGAATATGTTGATTTTGAAATAATTATGTATGGTTATTTGTGGCTTTTTGTAACGATTCGGGTGGTTGTTTTGCTTTCTGCATTTCGCTCGGTATTTTGAGGGTTCGAGTATCTTCATATGATATATTATGACTTGCATAAGTTATTGGTGTTGGTTTTCAAGTTATCAGGAATCGATTGGGAAGAATGAACTTCAAGATTTAAGCTCTAAGTTGGGAGAGTTGATCAAGTTTATCTTTTTAGCATTTGACCTCAAAATGGAGTTTCATCAATTCTTTTAGCTCCATTGGGTGATTTTTGACTTAAGAGCGCGTGCGGATTGTAATTTGGAGATCTATAGTCGAATTAGTCATGAATTGGCGAAAGTTGGATTTTTGGAAAGTTTGACCGGGAGGGAACTTTTTGATATCGAGGTCAGCTTCTGATTCTGAAAGTTTAAATAGGTCCATAATGACAAATGTGACTTGTGTGCAAAACTTGAGGTCAATTAGAGGTGATTTGATAGGTTTCGGCATCGATTGTAGAAGATGACGTTTCAAAACTTATTGATTTCGACTTGAGGTGTGATTCATCATTTTGGGGTTGTTATGTGTGATATGAAGCTTCGAGTGTGTTGTTTTTGTCATATAGAACTTGTCTGCAAAATTTGGCGACGTTTGGAGTTGATTTGATATGGTTCGGATGTTTGGTTGCGATTTAGAAGTTCATAAGGTTTAGTTTGATCTTCATGCATTTTAGCGTCTGACTCGTGGTTTTAGAGGTTATTTTGATGATTTGAGCACGCGATCGAGTTCGTGTTGTGCTTCTGGACTTGGGTGCATGATTGGTTTGGAGCTCCGATGGCCCGAGTGAGTTTCAGATTGGTTCCGGATTGATCTTCCATAATATTTAAGTGTTGGTGCTGGTATCATCGCATTTGCGATGTATTTGTAATGATCCGGATTTTCCACCATTCGGGTCATGATGGCGCCTAACTCTAGAATGTTAGCTAAGCCAACAATAGGGGTGTTCAAAATCGATCCCAAATCGAAAATCGAATCGAACAAAAGCTTAATGACTTACAAGTAACAGCTTAGCAGCTTAACGGATGGAAAGCAGATTGAAATATTTTTATTAACGGCTTATCGGTTTGGGACGGATTATTCAATTTTCTTAACAGATAATCCATTAGCCCGTTAAGCATATAAATAATTAAATATACATATATATAAAAAAAAATTATTTGTATATATCAAAAATATTTTTAAAAAACCATTGAACTTGAATAATAAGAAACAAACTCGTCTCTGTCTCTATAGTCTATATTCTATAGTCTATTCTCTAAGACTAAAACTAACGCATTCCTACCTGATTCTTAAATAATCAAAAGACAAAATCATAGAAACCCTAATGCCTAAACCAGCAGCCACTGCACACCGCTCCTTGCCGTCATCGACTTCCACCAACCTATGAGTTTGAGTCCTTCAAAGATATTGGTTTTAGTTTAATTATAACCTAGTTATCTTATTATCATAGGACTTTAGCTTCCCTGTTGTTAATACTGGAAAATTTTAGTGTGCTGGCAGGACAAATGCTCAATATATTTAGTTAATTGTACTTTTTCCTTTTGCCCAATGAGTTAAGTTGAAAAAAAATGTTGATTTTGGAAGGATGCTATGATTGAGCTTGTAAGTATCTCTACTTTTGATGCAAGATATGGATTACTACTTTAACAGCTTGACCGTAGTCTGGGTGGCTATTATTTAACGGTCACAAATTAGATGGTGATTTTAGAATAGACACTTTGTGTTGTTTGTTAAGTTTGTAGAGAAGTGAGTCAGTCCTACTGCGTTGAGTGATTAGTTCCCACATTATAGTTAAGCCTAAGATGTTTTCATGTTGACATTTTATTTTGTGTATCTAATGAGATTGGTTCCTTAGCTTAGTTGGACATCCATATTGTTGGTATAATTACCTAGAAGGAACTATTATTTTGAAGTAAGTTGCTTTGAAGTGAACGAAAAGATGAAAATCGCTGGATAAACATTTGAGATTTGAATGACTTCAGTACGACAGTACCTAGTTGAGGATAATTTTGATTTTTGAATATGTATGATAGGCCGATAAATCTCCTGATAAGAGCTAAACCGATACCAGTCCGCCCGATATCTTATCGGGTGGCTAATGGATTAATAGATTTAAAATCTGATAATTGTTAAGCCAAATAGTTAAGAGTAAATAATTTCTCAATCCGTCCGATAAGAAGCCCTAGCCAACAGTTATGGTTCTAACACATTAATCATTAATCGAAAAAATCAACAAATAATTAAAGCTAAAAAGATATAAGTGCGAAAATTTCTATAATAGTTCAAAACTATAAAACACGAGTACCTAATGATTTCGTGTCACAATCCACGAACGTCAAAGAATTTCTACAAATAATGCTTAAAGAAAAATACATCTGTTTTTTGGAATGAAAGAAAATATGAACTAAAATAGAGGGAAGAGGACTCCAGACTCAACGAATGCCAACAGATCTATCTTGGGTATCCTGTAGACTGAAGGTAACAACCCAAACTCTACTCACGCGACTCGGCACCGAAATCTGCAGAGAAAGTATAGAGTGCAGTATCAGTACAACCGACCCCATGTACCGGTAAGTGTCGAGCCTAACCTCGGCGAGGTAGTGACGAGGTTAGCACAAAAATATAACATGTGCAGTTAAATCATATACGAGAAGTAATAATAACAAATATTTAACAATGATTCAGTAGAGAAGCAAAATAAATATCATGCTTTGAACCAATGGAAATAATAACATAGTAATATGTGCATGGTATAATCCTTCGTACTTTAACCTCGTCCTCACCATAAGAAACAACAAAAACGATACGACATCAACCTTCGTGCAATAAATCTCTCATAATCATGGCAAGACATCACTCTTCGCGCATTAATACTCACATAATATGGCACGACACCATCCTACTTACATTAACACTCATAGTATAAGGCACGGCATCATCCTTCCTACTTTACACTCTTCCTCACCAAACAATAGAAATAATAATAATATCCGGGAAAGGAAATCAACAATAACCAATCTTGTTTCAACAGTTAACTTCACAATATATTCCTCCACTTGAGTCAGTATACAACAATTATCCAATACCAGGAAACATAATAAGACTTGTCCCATCATGAAGAATAACTAGTTTAAGCATGACTATACGTAATAAGAGACACAACGATCATAAGTAAAGGACTCACATGTATGCTATTTCCCAACAACAACGTATAGATACTCGTCACCTCACCTATACACCGTACTCAAATAACTTAACACACAGCAAATAAGGCAATAACACCTAATCCCTCAAGCTAATATAAGCCACAAAACTTACCTCGATTCCACGGCCACAATCAAACCTCAATTACCTCTTTACCTCCCGATTCCACCTCCAATCCTTTTTTATCTAGTCATAATTAACTTAATAACATCAATAAATGCTAAAGAACTCAATTCAAATTCTTCATTACAGGTTTCCCAATTTTTTTCCAAAAAGTCATAAATTGACCTAGAGCCCGCTTGGTCAAAACTTGAAGTTCTGACCAAAATCAGATTATCCATTCACTCCCAAGCTCGGATATATAGTTGGATTTGAAATACGGCCTTAATTTGAGGTCTAAATTCAACCCAATTTCCCATGAAAATCGCTAGATTTTATGATGAAATCTTGTAAAAGGATGAAATAGATCGAAAGAAATTAGTAAGGGATTGTTTACCTTGATTTGGGGAAGAACTACCTTTTAGAAAATTGCCTCTTGAAGCTTAGGTTTTGAAAATATGAGAAATGAATTGAAAATCTCATCTAAGTCCCTTTTTGCACAGTCGCAGATGTTGCATTTGTGACATGAGCTTCGCAAATGCGATATAGGCTTCACAAATGCAAACACGCTGCATCTATGCCATTGTCGCAGATGCGAACCTTTGGTCGCATTTGCGGTGATCCCCTCCTCCTGACTGCTTCGCACTTGTGAAACATTTGTGATGGAAGCCTCACAAATGCAACATTTACAGTGATCGCAAATGCGAACCCTAACATCGCATTTGCGAGGTTTGAGGCTTGAAAGAAAGTTGAAGCATACCAGCTATTTTTCCAAGTTCCAAATCACTCCATAGACTATCCAAAACTCTCTCTCGAGCCCTCGGGGCTCTAAACCAACCATGCACACAAGTCTTAACACATCATATGAACTTGCTCATGCAATCAAATCGCCAAAATAACACCTAGAACTATGATTCAACACCAAAACACATGAAATTTTTTAGATAGTTTCAAACTTTCTAGTTTCTCAACCAAAGGTCTGAATCATGTCAATCACCAATATTTTCTACCAAATCTCACCGGTAGGGTTCAAATATTATAACAAACTTGTACCAGGCTACGGAAAAAAAATAGGGTCCGATACCAACAAGTTCACACATTATCAAATTTCCTTATACTATTATATTTTCAGTTAAACAATGTTCTTCAAAAATTCATTTCTCGTGCTAAGGACCTCGGAATTCAATTCTGAGAATACGCACAAGTCCTATTTTTTACTACGGACCCTCCAGGACAGTTCGATCCTGGTTACGGGTCCGGATCCCTTTTCTCAAAATGTTGACCTAATTCAATTTAAATCAATTTTAATGCCAAAACTCAATATTTTTCTCAAAGTTTCATGCAAGGGTTTCCATAAGCATTCCCAAACTGCGCACGCAAATCAAAAAGAAGAAAATGAGTTTTTCAAGGCCTTGGAACACATAATCAGATTCTAAAATGAAAGATGACCTTTAAATTCATCGAATTCTCCGCCTCTAAAACAACCATTCGTCCTCGAATGGACATAGAAAAGTACCTGAGTTGGTGAAAAGATGGGGATATCTTCTCTTTATAATGGACTTAGACTCCCAGGTAGCTACCTCAATAGGCTGACCTCTCTACTGCACACGAATTGAAGGGTAACTTTTCCATCTCAACTAACGAACCTGCCGGTCTAGAATAGCCACCAGCTCCTCCTCGTAGGTCAAATCCTTGTCTTGCTGGATAGTGCTGAAATCTCATACGTAGGATAGATTGATGTGATACTTCTGAAGCATGGACACATAAAATACTGGAAGCACAGCTGATAAACCTAGTAGTAACACAAGTTAGTTTTCCACCTCTCCTACTCGACCAAGGATCTCAAAAGGTCCGAGGAACCTAGGGCTTAACATTCCCTTCTTCTTCCAAAATCTCATTATACCCTTCGTGGGCGACACCCGAAGTAACACTCGCTCTCCGACCATGAATGCTATATCACAAACCTTACGTTCGGCATAACCTTTTTGCCTGGACTGAGCTATACAGAGTTTATCCGGAATGATCTTAACCTTATCCAGGCATCTTGCACTAAATCTGTACCCAATGACTAAGGCTCTCCCGGCTCAAACCATCTAACCAGTTACCGACACCGTCTACCATATAGTGCCCCAAAGAGATCCATCTAGATGCTTGATTGATAATTGTTATTGTAGGCAAACTCCACTAATGGCAAGAACTGATCCCAAAAACCTCCGAAGTCAATAACACATGTGTGAAGCATATCATCTAAAATTTGAATACTACGCTCGGAATGTCCGTCCATCCGAGGATGAAATATTGTGCTCAACTCGACCCACGTACCCCACCTCATGTCGTAGTGCCCTCCATAAATGCGAGGTGAACTCTGTACCTCTGTCAGAAATGATAGGCATATGAGCACACCATGAAGACGAACGATCGCACAGATATAAATCTCTGTCAACCACTCCAAAGAAAAGGAAACTGCCACATGAATAAAATTATTGAGTTAGTCAGCCTATCTATAATAACCCATATTTCGTCGAACTTCCTCTAATTTCATGGGAGTCCAAAAACAAAGTCCATAGTAATACGCTCCTACTTCAACTCAGAAATCTCAATATGCTGAAGCAAACCACAGGGTCTTTGATGCTAGTACTTTACCTGCAGATAATTACAACACCGAGCTACATATGCAACAATATCCTTCTTCATTCTCCTCCACCAATAATGTTGTCGCAAGTCTTGATACATCTTAGCAGCACCCGGATGAGTAGAATACCATGAGATGTGAGCCTCAACTAGAATCAACTCACGAAGTCCATCCACATTAGGCACACAAATTAGATCTTGCATACTCAAAACTCCATCATATCCAATTGTAACTTTCTTGGCACCGTCGTTCTGCGCTGTGTCCCTAAAGACAAGTAAATGAGGGTTGTCATACTACCCATATATGATACGCTTCAATAATGAAGACCGGGCAATCGTACAAGGTAGAAAACTATTGGGCTAAAAAATATCCAACATCACGAACTGATTGGCCAAAGACTGAACATCCAAAGCAAGCTGGATCTCTTAGCGACTGGAATGTAAGCAAGCTTGCCCATACTAGGCTACTTCCTACTCAAAGCATCAGCCACTACATTGGCATTCCCAGGATGATACAAGATAGTGATATAATAGTCCTTCAGTTGCTCCAACCACCTCCTTTGCCTCAAATTTAGCTCCTTATGCTTGAACAAGTATTCCAACTCTTGTGATCCGTGAACACCTCACATGACATGACAGATAGATAATACCTCCAAATCTTCAGCGCGTGGACAATGACAACTAGCTCCAAATCATGAACTGGATAATTCTTCTCGTGAATCTTCAATGCCCGTGAAGCATATGCAATAACCTTGCCATTATACATCAATACTACGCCAAGCCCAATACGAGATGCATCATAATATATTATATCTGACCATTAATCTATGGGAACACCAACACTGGTGCCGTAGTCAAAGCTGTCTTGAGCTTCTGAAAGCTCTCCTCGCACTTGTCCGACCACCCGAAAAAGGCACCCTTTTGGGTAAATCTGTTGATCGGGGATACTATGGATAAAAAACCCTCCACAAACCAACTATAGTAGCCTGCCAAACTCAGGAAACTCTGGATCTCTGTAGTTGATCTAGGTCTAGGCCAGTCCTTGACTGCCTCAATCTTTTTAGGATCCACCTCAATACCTTCTTCTGATATAATGTGACCTAAGAATGCTACTGAACTCAACCACAATTTACACTTTGAAAACTTAGCATATAACTGGTTGTCTCTCAGAGTCCGAAGAACGACTCGAAGATGCTAGTCATGCTGCTCTCGATTGCAGGAATAGATCAAGATACAATCAATGAAAATAATCACAAAGGAATCCATATAAGGCTTAAACACTCGGTTCATAAAATCCATGAATGTTGTTGGGGCATTTGTGAACGCAAATGACATCACTAGAAACTCATAATGCTTGTACCAAGTGCAAAAAGCTGTCTTAGGGACATCAAATGCCCTAATCCTCAACTGATGGTATCCAGACCACAAATCAATCTTCAAAAACACCTTGGAACCCTAAATTTGATCAAATAAATCATCAATCCTCGACAATGGATACTTTTGATCGCGGCTTTGTTCAACTGCTAATAGTCTATGCACATCCTTATCAATCCATCATTTTTCTTAACAAATAACACAGGCACATCCCAGGGTGAGACACTAGGTCTAATAAAGCCCTTATCAAGAAAATCTTGCAACTATTCCTTCTATTCTTTTAAATTTGGTAGATCCATACGGTATGGAGAATGGAAATGGGTAAAGTGCTTAGAGCCATATAAATGCAAAAGTCAATATACCTGTTGGGTGGCATCCCAGACACGTGTAGAAAATACCTCTAGAAACTCACGAATAACTAGTACGGAATCCATGGAAGGAACCTCTGCACTGGAATCACGAATATAAGCTAAATACCCCTTCTCGACCATACGCTGAGCCTTCATATAAGAAATGACTCTACTGGTAGAATGACTAGGAGTCCCTTTCCACTCCAATCGAGGCAACCCCGGTAAGGTTAAGATCACGGTCTTGGCGTGACAGTCCAATATGGCATGATAAGGTAACAACCAATTCATCCCCAATATGACATCAAAATTGACTATATCAAGAAGTAGGAGATCTACTCGGGTCTCAAAACCCCTAATAATAACCACACACGAGTGGTGGAAACGATCTACGACAGTAGAATCACCCACAGGTATGGACATATATATAGGAGCACCCAAAAAATCGCGAGGCAGAACCAAATACGTAGCAAAATATGATGACACATAGGAGTATGTAGACCCTGGATCAAATAGACTTAAAGCATCTATACTACAAACTGAAACCGTACATCTGATAACGACATCGGATACCTCAGCCTTAGGCATGGTAGGAAAGCCATAACATCGAGGCTGGGAACCACCACTATGAACTACATCCTTGGGACCGCCTCTTGTTGGCTAGACGCCACCTCTAGAGGCATGACCTCCACCTCTAGCTACTTTACCCCTACCTCTAGCTAGCTGAGTAGGCGATAGAGTACCCGCTGCCGGAACTATAGCACGAGAACCCTAATGTTGAGAACTGCTCGATGCTCGAGGTCAATACCTATCAATGTGCCTCGAATTTCCACAAGTATATCAAGACCTCGATTGCTGAGATTGCTGACCCTGAAATAAACCCTGACGGCCTGAGTAACCACCCTAAAAACTCTAGAGCTGAGGTGTACTAATAGGAGTTGGAAGTGTACTGTAGGGTAGCTGATCCGAATACAACATATGAGAACCACGACCACTTGAAGTATTGTGAGAAGCCTGAAGTGCTGAATGAAATGGCTTGGGAGGATGGGCCCTACCGAAAGAATACCTGCCTCTAAACGAGGCACCACTGAACCTACCAGAATGACGAGGCCTCTTGTTAAACCCTTGAATGCTTCCCTGAACTAGAACCATCTCAACCTACCTGGCCACATTGGCAGCATCTTGGAAAGAAATCTCGCTCCTTAGCTCCTCAGCCATCTGCAAACTGATAGGCTAAGAAAGTCCCTCAATGAACCTCTTCACTCTCTCTCTCTCGGTGGGGAGTATAAGAAGAGCATAACGAGGCAAATCAACAAACCTAGTCTCGTATTGGAAAACAGTCATAGAATCCTACTGAAGATACTCGAACTGCCTGCGGTAGTCCTCTCTCTCAGTGATAGGAAGGAACTTCTCGAGAAATAGCTGAGAGAATTGGTCCCAAGTCAAGGAAGGTGACCCAAATGGACATAAAATCATTCAACCATATCTTGGTGAACCTTATCATCTGGAATACAACAAAGTCGACCCCATTATTCTTTACTATCCCATGTTCCACAATACATCATGGCTGCGGTCAAGATAATCCTGGGGTCCTCAAAAGCTACCCCACTGTAGTGAACTAGGAAAAGCTTGGTGAACTTAAATAATATCGACAAAGCCTCAGAAGATATAGATGATTCACCTATGGCCTGAGCCACAACAGCTACCTCAGCTACTCCTATTGACTGAGCTGCTAGAGTTTGGAACTGAGGAGCCATCTACTTTAGGGTGTGGGTAGCACGAGTCTGAGCTCCTCCCCCAGCCTCAGAGACGACTGGTGCTACAAGGAATGTGCATATCTGAGCTACATTCTCCTAAGGCTAACTAGATGGACCAAAGCATCCTGAATTACCGGGGTAGTGATAAATCCTTCGGGGACATGAGCTTGCCCTACTGGAATAATCCAAGCCGGAATCTGATCATCGAACTCCACCTGAGGCTCTACTGTTGGTGATGCTTCTCATGCTCTAGGCTGAGCCTTGCCCCTGCCTCGACATCTAGCATAGCTTCGGCCTCGTCCTTTACCCTTCTTCGGAGCTGCCACTAGGGGCTTGGGCCACTGATCAGCTGATGAAATTGTACGTGTTCTCGCCATCTGCGAAAGAACAGAGTGGAAGTTCAATGAGCATTAAGAAGTCAAATTGAACGATAGAGAAGAATAAATGTAAAGTTATTACTAAACTCTGTAGCCTCTAGGGGATAAGCACAAACGTCTATGTACCGATCCCTCAGACTCTACCTAACTTGATCGTGAATTGTGAGACCTAGGCAACCTAGTGCTCTGATACCAACTTGTCACGACCCGAAATTCCCACGGTTGGGATCGTGATGGCGCCTAACTCTAGTAATTAGTCAAGCTAACAATTACGATTATAAAATGTTAATCATTAACCCAAACCATTAATAAATAATAATTAAATCTAAACAGATATAAGTGCAAAAATTTCTATTACCGTTCAAATCTCAAAAACATGAGTACCCCAATGATATGTTGTCACAATCCACGAATGTCTAAGAATTTCTACAAGTACTAGCTAAAATAGAGGAAAGTGGACTCCAGGTTCTGCGAAAGTTGATAGATCTATCTTGGGTCTCCTATGGACTAAAGGTAACAACCCAAGCTCTACTCACGAGGTCTGGTACCGAAATCTCTACAGAAATTACATAGTGCAGTATCAGTACAACTGACCCCATGTACTGGTAAGAGTCTAGCCTAATCGCAGTGAGGTAGTGACAAGGCTGGGGCATGATGACAATATAACTTGTGTAACTAAATCATATATGAGAAGTAATAATAATAGAAATTTAACAAAACATAATGGGAAGGGGAAACATGATGAGGGGAATATCAAATTCTGACATTAATTTAGTAAAAAAGCAAAATAAGTATCATGCTTTGAACCAACAGAAATGATAACATAGTAACATGCGAATGACATCACAATTCGCTCTTTTACTCTTATCATCACCATAATAAACAACAGAAATGGCATGATACGACATTAAATTTCATGCATTAACTCTCTAATAATCATGGCACGGTATTACCCTTCGTGCATTAACACTCACAGAATATGGTATGGTATTACCCTTTGTACATTAACACTCGCAGAATATGGCACGCCATCACCGTTCGTTCATTAATACTCCCTCACAATATCATGTACGGTACCATTCTTCGTACTTTACACTCTTTCTCATCCAAACAATAGAAACAATAATATCCCGGCAAGGGAATCAACAATAACTAATCCTGTTTCAATATTTGATTTCATAATATATGCCTCCACTTGAGTCAACACACAACAATTATCCAATACCAAGAAAACATAATAAGACTTGTTCAATCATGAAGAATAATCAACATAAGCATGAACAATACATAATAAGAGACATAACGATCATGAGTATAGGACTCACTTGCATGCTTTGGCACAACAACAACGTATAGATACTTGTCACCTCACCTATACGTCGTACTCAAACAACTAAACACATAGTAAATTAAACAACAACACCTAATTCCTCAAGCTAAGGTTAGCCACAACACTTACCTCGATTTCACGGCCACAATCAAACCTCAATTACCGCTTTACCTCTCTATTACACCTCCAATCCGATTGTACTTAGTAATAATTAACTTAATAACATCAACAAATTCTAAAGAACTCAATTCCAATGCTTAATTATAGGTCTCCCGACATTGTCCCCAAAAAGTCAAAAATTGACCCTGGGCTCTCTTAGTCGAATCTCGAAGTTCGGGCCAAAATCCAATTATCCATTCACCCCCAAGACCGAATATGCAATTGATTTTGAAATCCGACCTCAATTTTAGGTCTAAATCCCCAAATTTTGAATTTCCCATATTTCACCCCAAAACACCCAATTTCCTATGAAAATCCCTAGATTTTGTGATGAAAACTTGTGAAAAGATAAAATAGACTGAAAGAAATGAGTTAGAAATTATTTATGTATGAATTTGGGGAAGAACTACTCTTTAGCAGATCGCCTCTTGAAGCTTAGGGTTTGAAAATTTGAGAAATAAACTGAAAATCCCGTCTAAGTCCCTTTTTTGCACAGTGGCAGATGTCGCATTTGCGATAGGAGCTTCGCAAGCTCGCAAATTCGAGATAGGCGCTGCAAATGTGAACATTCCCTATCTCTCTAACTGTCACAAATGCGAACCTTTGGTCGTATTTGCGAAGGATTGTTCGCAATTGCGAACATGAGCCGGCCCAGCTTCCTTTGTATTTAGCGATGAAAGCTTTGCAAATGCGACCTTGACACTGATCGCAAATGTGAACCCTGACCTTGCATTTGCGAGGTCAAAGGACTGCAACACAACTGAAGCATATTGGTTATTGTTCCAAGTTCCAAATTACTCTGCAGCCTATCCAAAACTCACCTGAGCCCTCGGGGCTCCAAACCAACCATGCGCACAAGTCCTAAAACATCATACAAACTTGAACATGAGATCAAATCACCAAAATAACACCTAGAAATATGAATTCAACACCAAAACACGTAAAGTTTTCAAGATAGTTTTAAACTTCCTATTTTCTCAACCAAGGGTATGAATCACGTCAAATCACCTCTGTATTCCACAAAATTTCATAGATAAGGTTTAAATATTATTACAAACCTATACCGGGCTCCGAAATCAAAATACGGGCGCAATACCAACAACGTCACACATTATCAAATTTCTATATACTATTATATTTTTAGTTAAATAATTTTCTTAAAAAATTCATTGCTCGGGCTAGGGATCTCAGAATTCAATTATGGGTATATGCCCAAGTCTCATATTTCACTATGCACCCTCCAAGACCGTCCGAATATGGGTCCGATTTCTTTTACTCAAAATATTGACCAAAGATAACTTAAATTAATTTTAAAAGTAAAACTCAATATTTTTCTGAAATTTCATATAAGGCTTTCCGGAAGCACACCCGGAGTGCGCATGCAAATCGAGGAAAAAGAAAATAACATTTTCAAGGCCTCAAAATACGGAATTGGATTCTAAAACAAAAGATGAACATTTGGGTCATCACAGTATTGGTCGCAAATGTGACAGTTGCAAATGCGAAGTTTGCAAAAAATTGGGTTGCTGGGTAGATTTGAATTTGTAAAGAAACCCATCGTATTTGCAATGTGGGACGTCCGCATTTATGAGGGACCATACCTCCTTTGAGAAGTGTTGATCTTCACATTTGCAAAGTATGGGGTCGCAAATGCAACCCTGACATGAAAGATTCTGTTTCGCATTTGCAATAAGATGTTCGCATTTGCAAACCCCAAATCGCAAATGCGACATCTGTAACATGTTCAATGCTAAGAATTTCGAGACTTAGCTTTATTTTGTTATATTTTGAACCCTACCTTCGATGAGGGGCGATTTTGTGAAGGGATTTTCATACTATATCATTGGGTAAGTACCTCTAATCAATTTTAAACTACATTTCATGATTTTATGTAAGATTTAACATCAAATTCATTAGAAATCTAGGAAAAAATTGGAAATTTTGTCAAAGTTTTAAAAAATGAAAATTTAGGATTTAAGAGTCGAGTAGGACTCAGATTTGAAAACAAAATACATATTTAGACTAGTGAGGCTATGGGTAGTCAAGAGCCAAGACCTACCCTTTGGCCCGGATTTTTATCTGGCGTGCTCGGGGTTTGACTTTTGTTGACTTTTTAGAAATCTAATAAAAATCACAGCTTTATTAATTGAAATTATTTTTCTCGCATTGTATTATGTATTCAAGTTGTCTTGGTTATATTGAGCCAAGCGGAGGGGAATTGATAAAGGAAAAGGCTAATGTAAGTATTGAGTTAACTAAATTGAGGTATGTTTCTTGCTTAACTTTCTTGAGGGAATTTTTCCTCCTATTTGACATTGTTTGCTATATGCAGAGGTTATATATATATATATATATATATATATATATATATATATATATATATATATATATATATATATATATATATATATATATATATATATATATATATATATATATATATATATATATATATATCATATTCAAGTACATATGAGCGTATATGTATGTTCCAGGGTTAATCATAAACGAGGATAGATTATGTTATATTTGTGTCTCATAGAATTGCATGACCTTCTTGCTACATGCCTTACCTGACTCGTAGATACTTAGAACATAGTATTAAATGTTAAAAATCAAGACTTAGCTTATTATAACTTGATCAAAGTTGACGGAGAATACATTGGTGTATCTAATTCGGTCCTCACTATCGGTAATCATTAATACATTACTACAGCCAATATTCTTGAGATACTAGATTCTATAGTTGTGTTGTTGATTAATTGTGAGATTTTTCAAAGTACTTGAATAATACGGTTCATGAGAGTTTATTGAATCATTATTGGCTTGGAAAGTTGTGGTTGAGAAATTTGTTTGGAATATTCGTTTCAACGCTCTCCTTGAATTTTGTTATGCTTCCTACCATGTTTGTCATTGATGCTCATGTGCTTGGTAAGGAAGAGTGTAAAGTACAAAGGGTGGTGGCGTGCCATTGTTTAAACATTATCATGTGAGCGAGAGTGTAAGCATGAAGGGTGATGTCGTGCCATATCATTTCAGATAAAAAAACAAAGATGTCGTGCCATATTATTGGGAGAAAAAGTACAAAGGGTGATGTCATGTCATGTCATTTGAGAATTAAAGCACGAAGGGTGAAGTCGTCCCATTTCATTTACATTGTTATGCTTTTATTATCGTGAGGTCATGAAACGATAGGTTTTTCCGTGCAGGTGAAGATGAGGGACATGCATTATGATGTGATACATGCTTCCCGTGTATACGTTTATGCATTTACCTTAAGCTGTTATTGTCGTACTTATAGATTTTGTGTGACTTGTTGCTATTGTCGTGTGGATACCCAATTTTTTCTCTGTTTTTTGTATAAAAATTACCTCTCAAAATAGAATATATATATATATATATATGTCCCAAGATCATATAATTTTTCTTAATTTTTTCAAGATTTGCATTATTTTATTAAGAAAAACCCAATAAGTGTTATCAAAATTATTATTTTGGTGATTGACCTGTTGAATTCTCGTATTTATTCTAAAATATAGCTCAAATAATTTTTACATATTTTTTAAACTTTACTTAGTAGTTTTAAAGCTAAATTCCATATAATTGCAATATTAGCCTCTTTTATGATTTGATTGGAATTATATTTTTAAAAATGAAGTCCAGTACTTTTAAATTAATAATTATATATTAGAAATTATTTTTGTACTTTCAATTTATTTCCAAAATTTAATCTGCTATTTTTATAAAACAAACGGGAAAAAATAGCTATTTAAAATCTAGCCAGATTTTATTTCAATTGTAGCCTAAATTCTACCCCAATTAAACCCAATTGAACCCCAGCCTAATCTCTAAAATTACCCGACCCACGACCATTTTAATGACCCCCGGCTCCCAATCTTAATCTTGGCCGTTGATCGAAATGATCAACGGCCACATTTCCTCATTTCCTTTTTAATTTACCAACCCCACCAACCCTAAGATCATTTTCACCTAATAAGTGCCTGTGAACCCTCCCATCCTCTCAAACTCTATTGAACCCTAGCCGCCTCCCACCACATCCACCCTGAAAGCCACCAGAATCCATGGCTTCCAAGGCCATCGGAACCCTACACCGGCCTCTTATTGCTCCAGCATGCTAGTTTTTAAGGATTAAAGGCTTGACCACAATGAAGTTTGGTCCAGGATTCGATCCTTTTGAGTTCCTCAACTATCTCTGGTCTTGCTCTGGCGTACCATGGCTGCCCGAGCCTGATTTTGACTTCTCCGACATAGATCGGTGACCTTTCAAAGCCCTTCTCACTACTAGGGTTATTCTGAAACCTTAACCTTTCAAGCTTTTTCTAATTTGTTGTTTATCTATGCTTTCCCAAATGAGTTAAACAATTTTCTAATCTTTTCTTTCAAAAAACTACTTTCAAAATCTCTCTTTTCTTCTACTGTTGTGTTCTTATATTTTCTTCTATTGTATGCTTTTTTAATGGTATTCTTGTGTGTTCTTCTACTGTATTTTTCCCTTAATGTGTTCTTAAGTGTTTCTTATTAAGTTCCGTCTATTGAGCTCTGTTTAAGTTTCTTCTAAAAACTTCTTGGTATGCTTCTTCTACTGTTCTTATTAGTTTTTTTCCATTATGTTTCATATTAGCTTCTTCTGCTCTATTTTTTTTTGAATTCTCCTACTATGTTCTGCGTGTTACTTATTATCACTGTTTTCTCATGAGTTTCTATTGTTGAGAGAAACATGCAAGAGGTTTCAGTTCTTCTCTGAGACCTCTAAGCCGTTTCGATCATTTGCTTTGTCATCTTTGTACTTGATTAATGGTGGAAACCCTAGAATTTGGGGGTTCTTCCAAGGTTGGTTATGTGATTTGCTTGAATTAGAGTTTTATTTCAAAACCCCTAACTCTTTCAGACCAATTTTGAGTCTATAAAACTGAGTTTGGACATCTTTGTTTTCATATGATTATGATATTTTTGCTAAACTCTTCTAGACTGGATTTTTCTACTAAATTTACAATGACATGACCTCTTATCTCATATGTTTGTATGCCCTTTATATTTGATGAATTTCCCTCTAAAGGGGTTTTTGAATTTGTGATTAGTTTAGACTTCCTTCAAAATAGGGTTGATTGATTCTTTCCATTGATTAGTGATTTCCCTGATTTGACTTAAGTTAAAAAAACTTCTTCATCTTTTATAGCTCGGTTCATTCATGAAGAATCTCAGACCCTTTTGATTTACTGGCTACTAATTGATTTTCTTACCTTATTTGTATGACTGTGTACTTCGAAATTATGTCCTTAAATAACTCCCTCATTATTTGGCCCTAATTGCATGCCCTACACCAAGTGCTTAGTCAATTTCTTTCGTTAAATAATTTTTACCCATGAGAATCTGAATTCTATAATTAAAGAAAGTCTTGTGTGATTGATTCTTATTTGATATTTAGTTCCTTAGCTGTTTTCTTACATTATTTCCTCATTATTTTCACACTATAAATGCACAACTATTTCACAAACTCAGGATGAATACACAATCTTTCTGACTCTCACTTACACAATAATATAATCTTCTTGTCTGAAATGTGGCCTATTTTTCAAGACCTACTGCTTTTTTTTATTTGTTTCTTTGAAACTGGTATGTCCTAATTTAAGCTTCAGCATCACAACATTGTGTATTTACTGCTTTTTGTGTCCATGACTACTTACTATTCCTGTATATTTCAGCACTTAAATTGGCATGATGATTTCCTTCTATTTGCTTTATTGTGAACCCCAAACCCCTGCACCTATATGTGTTTTGTTATGACTTAGGTCATGGCAATGTAAGTTGTTGTCCATGAGTTAAGTTTGATCCTTTAGGATCTAACCTCTCCACAATGTGTTCTAACAGGTTGCTGGGTGTGCCAGCATCTCCCATTGATGGCATGCCCACCAACCTGCTTTAGCCTCTTCGCAACTTCCCTATTCCCCTATATACCCCCTATGTGTACTAGTTTAAGTTGTTCCCCTTCTCCCTTTCCCCTTTTAGAATTCTTCTTCTGCACTTTCATTCTCTCTCTCTTAGTCCCTAAGTTATGCCCCTTCTTGTGAGCCTTGCCTTGGGACCTTGAGTTCCCTCTTAACTTGGATACCTAAGGGTTGGCCCTTCCACACTGAACTAGGTCTTACATTTGGGTATGAGCATTGCCCGGAGTTCATATGAGACTTAGGGAACTTTGACACATCCAAATAAGAGAAAGGCTTAGATCATGATCTTTTTTTTTTGGCAAACCGCTAGGCAAGCGCCTAGGGCTAGGATTTTTTTATTAAAACAATCAAATAAAGAGGAAAATACAAGATCCAAAGTCTTACGCAGTGAGGAAATAAAATTTGACAGTTACATTTTTCCTATTACCAAAGTTAAGTGATATACTTAAACTTGGTATCACAAATTGTAAACTATAATTGAAAAAGTGATGCCAATTCTCGGAATTGGCATTAGCTTCATTACTTGCCGTCCTTCCCGTGCGATGTAACCTTTCCTTCCTCAAGGGAATGAGCAGAAAGTGCTAATACCACCCATAGAGGTCGTAATGAGTGGCATCGCATTATTACTTTGCATGAAACATGCTTGAGAAGAGAGACATGCGTTTGAGCCGAAATTATATAACTGAATTGTTCGAATACTGTCGATATTCCAAGATCTTTAAAGCCAAACTTGTGTTTTCGATCATATTTTAGACATGGAGCGTAGAGGTTCCACACTTCAATAGAGAGTCATGCTTCTCTCGAAATGCTGAAGAAACTGAACGCCAAAACAACTTGCGAGACATTCCCATACTTCATCAAAAGCTGAGTTTTACTCTTCAATGGAGAGTCATGCAATTCTCTCGAAATGCTGAAAGAGACTACACACCACGACAGCATGGGATACATTCCCATGCTTCCTCAAAAGCTGAGTTGTTTGCTTTAATTCCAATATTATTGTTGCTCCTCAATGGTTGAAAGTTTGTTGTTGAATATTGTGCTCCAATGTAACAACATTTCAATCTTCGTATGCGTCTTCCGATGAATATGGAAAGCTCAGACAAAAAATCCAATTTTGAATTCCAAAAGGCTCACTACAGATTCCCATGGAAATTATAGTTAAAGCTGACCGAAAGAGTTGTTGCTGTCCTAATGTAATTGTCTCCAGTAATGAATAATAAACTGTTTGATTCTTGTCTCGAAATTTCTTGGAGTAAGGACTCCAATTCCTAAACAAGCAGCAGTCGAGACTGCTTCAAAGCAGTATTATCGAGCAAAAAAGCTGGCTGGAGATTCCAAAGCGAGAAAGCAGCATGCTGCTGGCTGAGCAGTTTGGCACATGCGTTATTTTAATAATGAAAAAGCTTCACTTTGGCCCATGAGCTGTCTGGTGATCGTGCATTAAAAAAAGATGGTGTCCCAATGCAATTAGGCATGCGAATCCATTACAGCATGAAATGTAGCGTGCTTAATATTTGGCAGCATGGAAATTGAAAAGCTGAGTCCAGCTCTCGTTTTCTCTATGCATGTGCTCAACATATTGATTTGTATAGCCAAAATGACGCACAACTAGTCAAAATGAAGCAGTATATTTGAAGTTGAACTCCCCGATGTCCGTGACTTAAGATCATCGAGAATTCTTCAGAGTTTATTCCAATTCTTAATATCCATGTTTCTTCTATTCTTTTGTATACCCTTGATATGATAACAATGCTTTCTTGTTTGATGACGCTTCCATAGGTTGTACCTCTGTTCAGATGCAAGTTATATCCATTAGAATGAAAACTACCAGTGGACATGCCGTGAGGATAAAGAACAACGGTACAACTCTTTTACCTGCAAAACGGAAAGAAACGTTAGTGAAAAAGTTTATTTCCATGATACCCTTAGTTCCTTCCCTTTCCTTCCCAAATTTCTTGCCACTCTTATTCTCAGCTTTGCACATTGTAGCTTATCATCATTTACAATCCTTCTGCTCAAAACATCAAGTTCCAAAAATTCAAAACACTCGATGTTACTAGTGTCGAGAGCTTGGTTTGCAGAGTGATCTGCTAGATTGTTTCCCTCTTTGAAAATGTGAGATACTTTGAAATTACACCCCTCTTTGAGTATGTTGATTTCCTCCACCGCATCCATAATATTCCATGGCGGTTTTCATTTTCCATCTATTATCTTTTGAAGCATCATTGAATATGTCTGAAGCCAAACATTGTTGAAGTTCATTGTTTTCCACATTCTCATTGCCGCTGCTATTGTTGTTGCCTCAGCTTCATTGTTAGAAACCTCCTTAATTTCTCTTCCTTCTGCATATATCAAGTCACCAATCTCATCTCTTAAACAAAACCCAATTGAACTTCTCCCTAGATTCCCTCTACATGCTCCATCAGTATTCACTTTTATCCATCCTATTGGGGGAAATTCCCATAGCACTTTATCGTACTTCAGTCGAGGTGTGTATTTCTCCATCGTTATCAGTAAGTCGAGCCACTTTTGAGGCACATGTAGTCCTGGTTTTTTCAGTTGTACTAGTCACTACAGCGTTGATGAAACTTGGTAAATAACTCTTCTTACTGACACTGCTTCTCCATATTTCAAACTATTTCTTCTCTTCCATAACTCCCATACAATGCATGCAGGTAAAGCTTGGAAGACTAACTTCAATCTAGGTATAACTGAAGTCGTCAAGCATTTTGTAATTGCTTGATGTAAAGACAACCCTTCTATTGAATTCCTGCTATCGTTAGAAAGTAACTCCAGACACTCGTAGCTGCATTTGATATGAAGAATAAATGAACTAAAGACTCCTCCTTAGGATCAGCACAGCACCAACATTTAGATGCGATGGAGTATCCTATTTTACGCAAGAAATCATCAAGTGGCAGTTTTTCTTTACACACCTTCCACAAGAAAAAATATATCTTGAAAGGTAAGCCTTTGACCCATATCATCTTGTAAGCTATCCTTGGAATTTCTCTTCTTCGCATGTAATCTCATGCAGTTTTTACTGAAAAATGTCCCCTTGCTTCAAACATCTAGAATGGTGTATCTAACTCTGCACATTCTTTTGGGGATCTAATATTCTGCATAATGTGGTTAGTCCACTCTCCAGGTAGAGTTTGAAATAATTTTTCCAAGTTCCATATACCATTTTCAACCATATCATTGACATTGTGGATGTTTTCAACAATGGCAAACTGTGCTGGCATTTTGAAATATAATGCTCCCATCTCTATCCAATTGTCGAACCAGAATTGAGCCGATCCCATCCTCAATTTTCAGTATATTTGATGCTCAATCAAGTCCCTACATTGAAGCATTTTCCTCCAAACGTGGGATCCACCCTTCCATGGTACAATTAAAGGATTTAATTTCTTGTAATACTTTTGACACATAAATGCACTCCATAAACTGGGTTTTGTCCTAAAATTCTACCACAATTTGCAGAACAGTGCCTTGGATACATCATGAAGTGATTTGAAGCCTATACCCCCTTCCTCATAAGGCATACACAGATTAGTCCATGATGACCAATGTCTTGAGCTTCCTCCCACATTGCTGCTCCAGAAAATTTTTGCAAAAATGCTATGTAATTTGGTAATGGCATATCTTGGAGGATTAACTGCTGACATCATATGAATTGGGATACTTTGCAGAACATTTGCGATCAATACAGCCCTGCCTCCTACAGAAAAGATTTTTCCTTTCCATGACTGCGGTTTGTCCATAACCTTTGCAATTAATCCCTGGTAGTAATCACACCTTTTTCTGGCATAAAAAATGGGACATCCAAGATAGGTCATTGGGAAACATTGTTTTCCTATACCAGTAATCCTTTCCACCTTGTTAATCACCTCATTATTCATTAAATGATGCAGATATATGGTTGATTTGGCTTTGTTCACCAGTTGACCAGATGTTGATTCATAAGCTTGCAGAACCTCCATCACAAGTCTCAATGAAGTTTCATCTGATGAGAAGAAAATGATTGTATCATCCGCATTAGCCAGGTGCTTTATTTTTGGGCTCCATTTTGGTAGTCCAAATCCACAGAAGTACAGGTTAGTATGCAGTGAGTTCAAACCTCGAGACAGTGCTTATGCTGCTATAATGAATAGGGTAGGTGAAAAAGGGTCTCCCTGCTTAACTCCCCTAGATGATTTGAAAAAACCATTTGGCTGACCATTTATTGGAGTAGAGTACCAATTATTCCCAATCAAATCAAATATCAAGCCAATAAAATCTTCAGGAAATCCCATCTTCCTTAGCACTTTAGTCAGGAATAGCAATGATAACCTATCATAAGCTTTTGTCATGTCTAGCTTTATCACAACATTTGGACATGCTTTAGTTCTTAACCTGATATCCTTAATGATTTATTGAGTTAGCAGTACATTATCAACGATGTTTCTTCCCTTCGCAAAACATGCCTGCTCCTCTGAGATTATGCTTGGTAACAATTCAACCAACCTTTCATGAATGACCCGCGAGAAAATATTGTTAACAAAGTCGCTAAGACTGATTGGTCTCATGTCTGCAAAGGTAGTCACTTCTTTTTTACTTTGGTAATAAAACCAGGTATGTGTGTGTCACACTCTTTGGCAACTATTAACCGCAGAAGAAAGACTTGACCATGCAGACTACATCTTCTTCAATGATTTCCCAGCATGTTTGGTAAACGGTTCCTGTGAAACCATCTGGACTGACTGCTGAGTCCCTATTCAGCCCCATGACTGCTTTCTTCACTTCCTCATTAGAAGGCAAAGCAATCAATCTCTCATGTTGATCATTATCTACCATTGAAGGTACTTAGTTTAGAATATCAAAAGCATTAGGAAGTGAACTCTCAATAAATAATTCCTTGTAAAATTTTACTGCTTCTTCTGCTATTACGTGATCTTCTTCAATCCAATTACCAAGGCTATTCTTGATCATTGTTAATTTTAGTCTCTTCCTTCTCCCAATAACTTGATCATGGAAAAATTTTGTGTTTCTATCACCATCTTTGAACCATAACATGCCTGCTTTTTGTCTTCAAAATTGTTCTTCTAATGCAAGATTATTTAAGCATTTCAGCTTGGACCAGTCGTAATCTCTGTCTGTTTATCTGTGTAGGATTAACTTCAAATTGTCTTTCATGAATGGTTACCACCTCCTCAAGACTTGCAATCTTCTGGAAAATGTCCCCATATGTAGCTATGCTCCAGGTAGAAAGTGCATGTTTAAGCTTCTTTAACTTGTAATTAAAAATGCTGAAAGGGTTAGCACTAAAATCAGCATTCCAATTCTCCTTCACTACATTCTTAAAAGGTTCATGCTTTGTTCATAATTTAAGAAATCTGAATGACTTCTTAGTTGAGGGAGTATTTATATCACATTTCAGCAGCATCGGGCAATGGTCGGAGCCGATTTGGACAAGTGAGTTGCCTCCAATCCAGGAAAGGTCTGTTGAAAATTTTCATTGCCTAAACATCTATCTAATCTTTTGAATATATAGTCATCTTCTGATCTTCTATTCCACCATGTAAATATGCTTCCTTTAAATCCCAAATTGTTCAAAGAGCAGGTGTTTATGCAATGTCTAAAGTCATCTACTTCAAGGAGAGAAACTGAAAAGCATCCATACTTCTCCTCCTCATCCCATATCACATTAAAGTCTCCTCCAACCAGCCATGGAACTGTCATATGTGGTGCCATTGCATATAAAGAATCCCATAGATCAATTCTTTCAATGCGATCACAGTTGGCGTAGACTAGCGTAAAGATGAGCTCTGCATGTGTTTCAGTGTTCATCAATCTCTAAGTCAGCTGTTGTGTTCATGTCATACAGAATAGTAACTGCAAAAATTTCATTAATAAAAGCGCAATTGTTTGACACATTCACCAAAGCCTGGCCCAAACCAATTCTTGCTCTATACCTCTCCATTTTGTGAGACTGCTGCATATGATTAATGATTCCTATGAACTGAAATTGATTATTCTGATGCATTGTAATCAGTCTTTGAAATGCTTGCATTGTGTATACTGACCTCACATTCCATATAATGGTATCCATTAAATGTTTTTGTGTTTGGACAGTGTACTCCTTGTTTGTTCTCCAGTGACCTGTACATTTGAATTCTCTTTTGACTGTTTCTTTTTTCCTTTTGCTGGAAATTTTACAGGTTCAATATGCCTTGGTGACAGATCCCCATGCTTGGAAACATTAAGGAAATTTTGAGTTGTGGATTCCTCATCCATATCTACATCTCTAATTTATGCATGGGCAGTTGGGTCATGTGTTTCTACTGGTTCTTTTGCTGTGACAAAATCATATGGTTGGTTGGTAAGGTCAGCATTATTTTCCTGATTGGAAACTTCAGCAGCAACTTTTTCATGATCATTGGAGAGAGACCGAGTATTGTTCAAAAGAATAATACTTCCTACTACTTCCTTCGCTGTGTTTAATGTTATAGCACTTCTTGCATAGACTTGCACTAAGTTCTCTTGGTTTTTGTCTAAAATTTGCTTTTGATTTGTATCTGCATTTTCTACTTCATTCAATACTTGAATCTCATCATTATGCAAAGTCCCTCCTGGATCTATGATATTGATGTTTCCCTCTGTTGTCTTTTCTGATACTGTATTTGTGCATTCCCTTATGATTTGTATATCATTTTCATTGACATTACCATTAACCATTTGGTCATTATTTTCCAATTCATTTCCTCCAATTTCATCATCACTATGCATCGAATCTGGAATATGACCATCTTCTAAGACTTTTTCTGTTTGGTTGAGCCATACTTTCCTTACTCCCCATTTTTCTTTTTCATTGGCCCTAAATTTGTCAAAATCTGCATCTTCTACAAATTCATTTTCTTTGTTGTTTGCTAATTGTTGGTCATATTTTGTGTCCTGTGAAGGAATGTCTTGACATAAGATATTGACCTGAACTGCATTATTTTTAAAAGATGCCTGAACCCATTGGGCAGTTGAGTAATTGTGAATATGCTGCTCTTTCCCCAACTCTTGTTGTACACAAACTGGATTATTCCCTCTTGTGTTGAAGATTTCTTTTTGCTTTCTGATTGAGTGAAGGTCTTCATGGTTTAGTTTCTTTGGTTGATTGTTGGCTGGTTGTCTTTTGGAAGAGCTAGGAGAAGTAATCTTTTGTACCATTTGTGTAGTTGAAGCATAAAATTCCTGTTCCTTTAAAACATTTTCCACAACTGTTTGTTGAATCTCATTGTTGCTATTGGATTTTTGAACTGGAGACTCCTCTACAACTGCCAGTTGGTTTCCTACATTATCCTCATCGTTTTCCTTTTGTAACACTGCAAATTGGTTGGTAATTTGGATTTGTTTTTTGACATTGGAATTGTTACCATGAACTACTTCTTTACCTTGTGCAGCAAACACTTTAGTTTGTTTTTCTTAGTTAAGAACCCTATTGTCGAGGACTTCCTTCCATTGAGGGCCTACATTACCAACCACTTTGCCGCTGGTAAGAGTCAATATGGGAACATCATATTTTGCAGGTTTCTTATTGCGTTGTTGCACCGATTCAACACTTTCTTGTTGATGAGCATTTTTCTCTTCCCTTAACTCGGGATTAATTCTCCAACATTCAAAGAGGTCATGCCCTGTAACTTGCATTCTTTGCAGTATTTTGGTATGTAGTCATATTTAATCGTCACCCACTGAGTCCTCACTTCCCCCGTTGGCTCATTAACAATATCCATGCGTACTTTTTTAGGTAAATCAGCTAATAAATCAACTAACACCTTAACGCGTGCACAACTTGGCCTTATCTTGTTAATAGTAGCCAAATCAAGATGAATTGGCTTTCCCACAGCATAAGCCAAAGAAAACAGACATTCTATTGCGAAATATGTAGGCAGTAAATTTGGAAAAGAAATCCAAGCCATAACTTTAGGTGTTTCCTCACTTTGAATTTAGAATCATAGATCAAAGTTCTCAATTGATATTCATTTCCTGCCCTATCTTTTACGTAATAAACGTTCTTTGATGAGAAAGCAACAAAATCTTTCCATAACGTCAATCTTATCAAAACATGTTTGTCACGAAGGTGACCAATAGTACAGTCGTCTTTAATTCCACATTGAATCGGGATAATTCGACGTTATTCATTGAGCTCAGGTCAACCATATGAAAATTTGCACACAACAGCATAATGTAAATTTTCAATCCGGTTCATTCGATCAACCTCGGCTTTAGAGAAACGTACCATAGGTTGTCGTTGTAAAAATACTGGTCGGCGCATCGAAATAGGCTCGACATTGCATAGACCTTGGATTGGAGTGTTAATTGTGGCTAGTTTTAGGATATTAGAATAATCTAGAGTTTTGGATATTGTTGAGGTGTTGTTAGATATAGGCGAAGTCGCTTGAGAGGGCGGACTAGTCATTGGAGGTGACTGGTCGCCGGCCATGGCGGCCTTGAACGACGCCAAAGAAAAATCAAACCTGCCAGAATCTGTTTGCTGATGAGATTAAAAACTGTGAGTAACTGAGAATATCACTAATATTAATGAATCTAATGGTCCTGAACCCTCCAATGAGAAAAAACTGATACGAGACACCGGTTTATCAATTTAAGTCAGCGAAGTGTATGAAAGATATATGACGGAACAGATCTTTAAGGGATGAAGATCTAGCCAGTTTGTTAGATGAAAATGCAGCAGCTAGACCGTATTAATGAGAAAACAAACAATTAAAAACAAGAGAAGAGCTAAGATAATCTAGATTATGCCGAGGAAGACACTGCTACGGTAAACCTAATTTTTGAAATTAAGATCTGGTTTAAAAGGTTATAAGAAATAATGTAAAACCAGTTGGGAATTGTTTAAGAGAGTAAAAACATTCGTTTGGGATTATAAAGGAGATGAAATCACACAAAATGAAGGATGGAAGCCATTGGAAGTAAAATTCTCAAGCTTTCTCTCTCTAGAATAGAGAGAAGCTGGAGCTGAGACCGCATTCTTGACTGCAGAAATGAAAAGTAGATGTATTATGATCATGATCTCTTGGAGTTGGTTTACTTCATATTTCAGACAGGAAGGCTGAATCAGGCTATCCTTGGTTGTAATTTTTAATTTCTGATGTATTTTCTTTACTTTATTTTATTCTGGGTTGTAATAATATTGTAATGAACTCTTGGGGATGGCTAGTGAAAAGGGGAGGGATAACTATATATGCAAGGAGTAGATATCCTGCCTTTAGGAAATTTCTTAATTTCTGCGTTATTTCATATAGATACCATGTCTGTAGGACTTCTGTATTCCCACGTAGATACCACGCTTATAGACATTCCTGAATTCTGCACTTCTCACATAGATAACATGTCAATAAATACCAAAAAGTCTGAATTCTGCATGTGCATATAGAAAATATGCATATATGCCTTTTCAAATCTTGCATATCGATCCTTCATCAGGCAATCATATTTATAGGTCTTGATTAACCAACTGTAATTAGATATCATGTTCATAGGCTTTAAATGAAATCCAATACCTAGATATCATACTTATAGGCTTTCTGTATTTTACCATGTCTGTTAAAAGGGGTTTAAAATCAACACACATAGAAAGCATGCCCATAGGAGTCATTAATCAAGTATGAATCGCTTCACTCGCTTATAAGTCTAAAACCAATAATAATGACGACCGTCAGTTGTAAAACTTATGATCTCTTGCTAAAACTTGCTTTCTTTAATAACTGGCGACTTTCTTATGTCAGTATGTATTCAGTTTATTTCATTACTTCTTAAATCAGTAGATATCATGCCTATAGGATCCTCATCCAACACTTAGGCAAGCCTTAGGGCTAAAATTATAAAATGAAATCAGTATGTTATTAGCTACAACTAGCAGGTAAGCCTAATTCGGGCTTCTTATCTGAACTATGTAATAAATCAGTCTGCCTCAACCACTTAAGTTTTAATCAGACCTTAAACAATATGTGTAAGTCATGCTAAAGTATGTGCATTATTTGGGTTAAAAGAGGTCTATCTGAGCCTTTCACTTGTTTATGTGCTTTCCCCCAACTTGTTATACGTATTTTTGTATGTCTCCTCAGAGTTTTTGCCTTTGAAACTATAAACAAGCCTAATATCCCCCCTCCTTTAGGACTAGTAGCCCTAAATGCCTCTGGGACTGATAGGATTGGGGAGGGTAATGGCATGCAATAAGTAAATGAGACCCTTTCGTGCTTTAATACTTTAACGGGGTGGGAAAGGGTAGATATAGATATGATGATCGGTGTGTTAATACCACGTGAAGCCCCTCTTTGAGGAGTGATTCACGGGTATTGTATTGATGTGATCCATATATTTAATAAACCTAGGACCCCCTTCCTTTATTCTTCATTTCTTTTCTTTCAGTGTTTTAACTCCTTATTTAAAAATTGGCTTTTCTAATTATTCTTTCAAACTATATTTACTTTTAAACCATTATGTGTTGAAATTCCCTCTTATTTGAGCCTTATATGCCTATGAGTTATTTGCACTTAAGTCACAATTGGTCTGGAACCATACTAGTGGATCTTGGGGGGTGCCTAACACCTTCCCCTTGAGATAATTTCAACCCCTTACCCAATCTCTGGTTACTCAAATCAAATCTTTCCTAGTGTCCTAATGAACTTAAATCATTAGGTGACGACTCTTCAATTCATACCCAATTCTCGAAAGCGAACGAGTTATCCTCCCAAATGTCATAAACACAATTTTGCGAGAAAAAGGGACGCGACATGTACTGTACTTGATCTCTATCTCAATTGTTATTGTGTTGTCTATGTACTCTAGTTGTTTAACTTGAAAATACTATGCTTACTTCCTATTGTCTTAATCACACCCATGTAGTATCTATTTTGTTGCATTTTAGTACAACCCTTTTTTTTTCTGTGTTATCCATTCATGCCTATACCTGTTAACTTGTAAAGATCATATGTCCATTTCTTATTTGTTATATCTTTACTTAGGCTTCCGTCATTCTAGTTAGTTGAAGTTGAATTCCGTGTTTTCCCAATTGGTGTCATTACTCACATGCTTTCCTCCAAGTCATTTACTGTTGTCCACAAGTATATCCTCGTTCATTTTTGCTACTTACGTGTTTTCTACTTTGTAATTCCTGTTATCAGTATTTATTTTATCTTGTTAGTTCTGTTATACGTATATCGGGTGAGGATGAGATAAAAGCACGAAGGATTTTTTCGTGTAATTGACTTGATATCTGAGTATATTCCTCATGCTATGAAAGTTATGAAGTGATTGTCGTGGTTTATCTGTTTCATTCTAAGGAAAGGATTGGTCGAGGTATTGTAAGATGCTAAATTGTGATCGCTGCTAGTATTTGGTTATTGTTTGCGTATTCGTTTCAGGTATTTCTATTTTTTATATCGTGGTATAGTTCTTGGTTGATTTACGGTGCAAGTTACATCAATAAGTATTGTTAAACTAAAAAGCCTCGTTACTACTTCGACAAAGTTAGTCAAGATACTTACCAGTACATGATGTCAGTTGTATTGATACTACATTTATGCATATTGCGTGCAGATTTTTGGAGCAGAGCTGCTGGTCATGTCGGGTGTTGACTCTGAAGAAGTTCGCGCGTTCCAAATATAGCTGCCACTTATTCCTTGGTAACTTAGGTTTTTTCTAATATGTTATGTAAATTTCTAACATGTTGTATAATTATTTATACTAGCTTTGTAAACTCCAAGTTTTAGAAGCTCATGGTTCGTACTATGTACCAATTCAATGGTCAATTTGTAAATGTGCAAATAATTCTTCTCTATTTTTCCTATAATTTCATTTGAATTGTATTTTTATCAGTTGATTTACTTAGCGGATCGAATTAAATACTATCACGGCCAGTAATTTTTGGGTCATAACACTCTTTCTCGTATGACAATTCTCCAAGATGTTTTTTGCAAGTTGAAATATTATGCAAGAAACCAATTATTTTTTCGTGTTATATTTATGAGTAAAATAATCTTGATTCATTTGTCAATGGCATCTAGCACTTAGCCTTAACAGACTTGGTGTGATCCCCTCTTTGTCTATTTGGTTTCCTTGAAAAAACTTTCTTATACATCCCAAGAAAACAACCCTAAAACTTATTAAAACATAGAAATACATGTGTGTCTTTTGTTTGATTTGTCTGAAACAGTCATAATAAATAAAAGAGAAACCTTTTATTAGGTTTTTTTGATAATTAAATAAATTTTAAAAGAATAAACAAACAAATAAAAATAATTTTGAGTTGGACATATGATTTTTTTAAAACAAAAATCATTTTTTATTACTATTACAAGGAGAGAAACATGTCAGATTCGACCCCATACCAAGGTGAAGGATGAGGGCTCACACCATGTAAGTTACCCTCCAAAAATTAGACCACAATTAATCCACTCATCTTTGACCAAGTAATTTTTAGACCAATCATAACTCAAATAGTTTATCAACTGGTCCGTTTCAACCCCTTCAAATATAATCCAAGCCGCTCATTTTACACCACACAATGTAGCTACCCAGGAATCACATTGTGTTCTACCACAAGAAATTCTAGTAGGACAGCAAGATTTCCTTGTAAAAAACTTCTTATATACTCCACCGTTCACTTTAATTTTATTTGGCACGTATATTAAAAATAATTTTTTTTATTTATTTCTTTATGTATATTTAAAAAAAAAACATTCCTATTATACTTACAAAATTTATTATGCATTTTAAATTATTTTCTTAAATTCTATAAAATATTATATATTAATTAATATACATATTATAATAAATTATGTATTTTATTTATTAATTTTCAAATAATATAATAAATTAAAATATGCTAAATAAAAGTGAACGGAGAAAGTATATCCCAAGAAAACAACCCTAACCTTACTATACTAAAACCCTTTACTAACATCTTTTAAAATTTTAAAATGTTAGGAAACAGTGGGTTGCAGCCGTGAAAATCTATGCTCCATTTCGAGGCGACACGAGCACTTTCCCGGCGTTTTCTCCCACCCATTCTCCTCAATATTTTCAATTCATGAATTCTTGTGTTAATTAGCAGGTTTCTCTTCCAACACTGCCCTTACTTGTCTACCTCAATTTAATTATTATTATTTCTTTCGATTTATCGTAAGTGTTTAATTTATTTTTAGCACGATTATTAAGAAAACATTAAATTGTATATAAAAATATTTATTATGATTAAATTATTCCTACATAAATATTCAATATGAGGAGTAAAATTTTTTTTGAAATATATACATAAGGGTTATTTGATAAAAATAAATAAATTCTTATTTGATTACATAAATTTACTTATTTTGAATTAAAATAAAAAAGTAAATTGGACATTTATTGTGAACCGGAGGGAATATAATACTATGACCTACTCTTCTTCCAACTCGCAACCATGACTAAGTTTACTCTATAATTGTTAGTGGTTAAGGTGATTATTGTAGGGGGAGGTGAATCGAGAATTTGATTGTCTATACGAATGAACGGAATGCTTCATCAATGCCTCATCAGAATAGGCAAAATATGTGATTGTTTTAATACACACGTGTACGCGCGTACGCAACAACAACAATAATAACTACCCAATATATTCCCAACAACAATAAGTTATTATATATAAGTGTACGCGTGAACGCACACTTATATATATTCAAAAATTTGGATTGAGGTTAAAAGGATCCGGGAATACTCTTGTCTATATATAGGTTACCTCTAATGGTAGAGAGTGCTTTCTCCTTAAATAATATGCAATGTAAATATGGATTAGTATGAATAATACTAGATGATTATAATTGAAAAGGAAAAGATCATTAGTTTAAATTTTTGAATTTAACTTAAAAACTTAAGACATACACATGATAGGTTATTTCTTTTGTGTTTCTAAGCCGTTCAATTCATGATACTATTAAAAAGTTATACACTTTTATGTTAAATGAAATACTCTAATTAGCTTGATACATATTCTTTCGATCTAAAATAAGTGATTTTTTGATATTTTTCTTGTGGTTCAAAATAAGTAAATGTTTTTCAAATTTTAAGAATGAATTAATTATTTATTTCCTATATTATCCTTGGAGTAAATAATGTTGCAATATGTGTTAGGAGTGTTTATCTGAAATAGTAAAGATTAATATGGTCAATTCCACTTTTAATTAATACTAAAAATAAATTTTTTAATCTGTGTAAAAGCATAAAAAAATCACTTATTTTGTATCGGAAGAAGTACATAGTCATATTCACAAGACTATTACACGTTAAATCTGGCATAAATTGTTGAATTATGTGATAACATCATCGAAAATCTCTGTCTTTTCTGGTAATGTTGAATTGGAAGTGTCACCAATGTCATTTCCAATAGCAATACTTCACGAAATATATACTTGTAAAATACGAATATTGTGGACCATAAAAAAAATTAAAAAAATTAGAAGGAGTAAGAAAAAAAAGATACGATCAATTATAGCAGCAATCCAAATATACATGGTAATCACAGCCAAGCCATGCAATAAACACAAGGAGATCAATACAGGCGCTTTTGTCAAAGATTAGTTAGAAACGAAACCTGTAATAAGATATGAATAATTAATTTTGCCAGTTGATGAGTTGGAAACATAAAAACATAATTCAAATGATGGGATTGTATTTATAAGTTCCTCTTCTGATCCAATAAAGTGGAACTAAAAGCTGATCCTTTTATCTGTTGAGAAATAAGGCGTGAAGTAGTTAAAATTAGTCGCATGGGAAATCACCATTTTCATTTTTCCCCTTGTTTCGATGTTTTGGTTTCTTGAAGAAAAAAAAACATGAGTATTTAAAAGTGAAAAAGTATCCTCTACTCACGCAACTACGCAATAGGGTGCAGTACTTACGTCGAGAGTCTATTCCAACTTATGTTTTAGCGACCGATTCATGATTTAAACTCATAACTTAGTCATATGAAGATAGTTTTACGGTTGTTCTAAAATTTTTCTCGTGAAAGCAGATAAAAACATGTCTAGGCTGATATAATCATAGCGTTTTGATATTATTATAAATAAAGTTAGATAATTAACGAAGAAACCCATATTTAGCGAAAAATTTAAGCAATTCATTGTTTCTCTTTTGGAAAAAAGACTCAAAATGAATGGACAACAATTTCAAAATAAGTTAAGTCCTAACTAATTACATGATGATAGTCGGTACGCTCCTTACTACTTATGATTAAGTAAAATACTTAACCCTCTTGAAAATTAATTGAATGTTGGCTTCTTAACGATAAAGAAAATCCTAATCATTATGAATATAATGCATTTGAAAAAGGAGACAAAATATTATATTCTCTTGTAACTTAGTTTTCATGTGTGAATTTGATTGTTAATAACATTAGTATATTTGAAAAAGTAGGAACATTAGACTTTCTAGTGTATACATTCACAGTCAAAAAAGGTTCATTTTTGCTTTTAGAAACTGTCCAAAGAATCTCTGTTAGACAGCGTGAAGCAGAGTTGCTAAACAATCTAACAAAAATTGAATGTCAGAAACTTCAGTGACACTATATTAAAATTGGATAAATAAGTAAACCATGTGTTAATACACGCGTATAGTTAGAATAGAATTGTGATGGAAATAAATTTATTTACACCAAGGGGCTGTTTGCAATGGTGGATAAGCAAAATAATTATGGGATAAAAATTTAGTACCGTCTTATCTCTTATTTAATTATTATTATTAGGAATAAGTTTTCGTATTAAAAATAATACCGTTATAATTTTTACCTATTAGAGGATGGAACAATAATTCTTACATAAAGTAGTAAAATTAAAAATCTTATATTTGATACAAGTTAATAAAAACTAATACCAGAATAACAATATCCCAGTATATATAACTAATCACAATATAAATGTAGCAGATTGTGTCATTTATTATGGATAGTTAAATATGTATGGGTGATCGATTGTGTGAAAAAATATTTATGATGCTATAAAAGTTGAACATATTTGTATTTCCGGCGTAATGGCTTTCTAATCGCTTAAATTTGCATCGGATTTTAAAGCCGATATATGAATTTATATTGTTTCCATTTGAACACTCAAACTTACATATCCGGTAACTAATAAATTTATTCGACCATTAATCATGTGTGATAGTGATAGAGATAATGTGAATAAGGTGTGCAAATCGCGAAAATTACGCGCGTGATTACAATAATTTTGATTTAAAAAATCTAAAACTAGAAAAAAATATAAATTAAAAAGAAAAAAAATAAACTAGGCACACTCTCCCCATACCCCAGAAATTCCGATCATCTCCTGTGTTCTTTTTCCCTATTATCGTCCGCCTCCACTTCCCCATTCTTTTCTTTCTCCCCCCCTCTAATCTATTCCCTCCTCTTTTTGTTCCAAACCCAAGCAAATATATTGAAAATAATGAATTTTCTCAAAAATTTATGTCAATCCTTTCTCTTACATTAACTCCCTCTCCTATTTTTGTATCCAAACTCAGACCATAAGAGAAATAGAGAAAACATAAATATCAGTGTGAAATTATCGAGTGTTGGATAGAAAACTCCATTTACGAAGGCTAACTTTTTGCCTCATTTTGATTTCACTATTTATGTCCTTCTTTGACATAGCCTAGCCGGCTCACCATAGCATTGGGCGGCCTCCGTTATTTCAAAACCATGAATTCCCATTGATATTTTTTGAAATTTAAAATTAAATTTATAGTTTTAGCCTAGCCATGAACATAGTAGTATTGTGAATTTGATTTAAAAATAAGAGAGAAAGAACACTGAAGAAAAAGAAAAAGAATAAAAATAAAGAAAGGAATGAGGTAGGTGAAAGGAGAAGAAGGGAGATTAATTTATAAAATTTCATTTAAAAATTTTAAAGATTAATTTTTTAATAATATATGATCCACAAATCCTCATGTCATATAATAAAGACGAAATGTGTGATATGGTATTCATGTCAGAGTGATTGGCAAACACATTCAATAGAAAGTGTTTATTAGTAGTCATTCTATCAAGTTGAAGTGTTCAAATGAGAAAAACATAAGTTCATATACCGACTTTACAAATACGTAGAAGTTTAAGTGATAAGGATGTCATTATACCTATATTTTCCTAATTAAGATTTTAAAAAGCTATTTTGATTCTCAAAGAAATTACTTACTCTATTTAAAAATTAATGACTTTCCTAATATTGCATGTGGCAGTGTTTTGCAGATATTCTGACCAAAATAGTCTATAGCATGTCAGCTTTTCATCTGGATATTAGAAATATTATTTATAGTTCATTAATTAACCATATGCTTAACTTAGTTTAATCAAGGGTTAAATTAGACTATGATGTGGTTAATCATAAATGATACTCTTTGAAATTCTGTTTATTTGACTGAGATTTTAGCCTGTGAGTGGAAGACAAAAGGCACAGAAACAAAGAGACTTCTGTACAGCAGTATAATCTTCTAATTTTGCAGTCGACATGCACTGCAAACACAAATATTTATATAATTAATTACTAACAAAGAACATTAAAATATTCAAATAAAATTTTTATTTATGTTTTATTAAAGCTTTTGACGAGTGCGATTTCCAATTAGACGGTCAACAGAATTCTACTTGGAAACCCAATCAAAGATCGTTTCATCTCTCTCCGATTAATAGGTTTTCTTTTAACAAATTTATTAATAGAGTAAAATTTACTCAATTGCAGTACTTTTATTATTTAATATGTCGGATATTTTCACATTAAGTATTTAATTATCCGTACACATTGCACTAGGGCTTCTATTTCTACTCGGGGATCCACTCCACTGACTGGTTATTTCATGGCTACACATTTAATTAAAGAGAACTCCTATACTATAGTACTATGTTTAACATAGCATTTAATGTTGCATTTCCTATAATAGTAGTTAAAAATCATATGATGTTCCCATTTTGCCCTTAAAAATACCTTGCTAATGCAATGTGAATATCAATGGATACTTATTGAGTTGTGTATTTGTTGCAATAAAATGATATATGTTACACAACTATTACTATGATGTAACGTGTATTCGTCCCAAAGTAGTAAAATATATGGTATAGGGCCTCCTATTTTATTTTCCTTAAAGTCGTCCTTTATGAATTTTGAGTCTGAAATATAGCAATGGCTTATTTGGCACTATTTCACAATCCATATTTGTGCATAACTGTGTTTATTCTAAAGGAGATGATTTGTGTAGTGTGGGAATGCTGGCCTTTGGGGTGTCATGTTTTACACTCCACGAGGTATTTAAGAGAGTTCCAATAAACCCAACTTGAAAATATTGCTTCAATATTCTTGTAGGGTTACCCTTTGGTAAAAAAGAATGGATTTTTCCATTTGGATTGTAGGTTTGTCTTAGTTCAAAGACTGAAAGGACCACCAGCTTTTGTTATAGTAAGACACTCGTGACCTTTTATTATATGGATTTAATTGTATGTACTTGCATTGTAAAGCTTTTTTACTACTGATTTTATAATAGTTATTTTATCTTCAGTTGAGGGTGTAGGGGAAATAGTTTGTTTATACACACTATCCTTTTAAGACTTACGGTGGATTCACAAAGTTTGGTCGTTTTGATTTTATAGTCTGACTCTCAATTTATTTTGGATTTATGCGTAGTTATTACTGTTATCATTTTACCATGTTAGACTTACTATGAATCTATGCGTTTGTGTAAATAATATACACATTGAAGTTTTTTATAAGATAATGTAGTAAATATTTTTATGATAAATATTACTCTAGTTAATAGTTTGAAAAAATTATAATTAATTTATTATTACACTGTAAATTTATCTGACTTAACTCCTAAAATAAAATTAAAGCAAACCCCACCCCTACCCTCCCACCAACCCCCACCCCAACAATATTCTACTCCTAGTTTTAAGTGTTGGAATGTGGAGAGCACACAGTCAGCTTCATTTGAAAAAATTGACCATTCTTTACAATGGGGTTTGGTAGGAAAAAAAATCAGTCATTTAAATACCCCATCCTATTTCTCTTTCCACCTCTTTATTCCTCTCTCTCTCCTCTTTCTCCCCTTACTAAAACCTCATGTTTGGATGAAGTCATGAAACAATGAAATAAACCAAAGAAAGGCAAATGGGGAGAAAGTGAGAGAAAGAGAGAGAGAGAAAGAGAGTCTCTTCATATACTTTTTAGGTTAATTCATTCTTTTGTCAGTATCATATATATCCTTCTATTGTATATATTTATGATTATATATGTTACTAATAATGTATTTATGATTTGTTGTTCTTCTGTTTAATTCATTTCTTTTCTTTTTTGAACATATACAGGAATTGATCCAAACACATTAGATTCAAGAGATTGTCAAGAAAATCTTGAGCTCAAATGAATTCAAACAATTGGCTATCTTTTCCACTATCTCCCACTCATTCATCTTTACCTCCTCATTTACAAACAACTCAATCTCATCACTTTACTTTAGGGTTAGTGAATGAAACCATTGACAATCCCTTCCAAAATCAAGGTATACTACGTCTATTTTCGTACTGCATGTTGAAGTGTATGACTATCTCGTTAATAATTCTTTTTTTTTTTTTGTAGAATGGAACTTAATGAACACACAAGGAAGCAATGAAGTACCGAAGGTGGCTGATTTTCTTGGAGTGAATAAATCTGATGAAAACCAATCCGAATTAGTCCATTACAACGAAATCCAACCGAACGATTCGGATTATCTCTTTCAAAACAACAGTCTAATGCCAATGCATAATGCTTTAGCTCCAACTGGAAACTATGAACTTCAAGAAAATGCTTGTAATATTCAGTCTTTGACATTGTCAATGGGAAGTGGAAAAGGTTCAACTAGTGAAACAAGTGCTAGTCCAAGTGCAATCACTACAGTAAATGCAAGTGAAAATAGTAATACTAGTATTGTTGAAGCTGCACCTAGAAGGACTTTGGATACTTTTGGCCAAAGAACATCAATTTATAGAGGTGTAACTAGGTAAAGTTTTCTTATGAAATTTAGGGTTTGTTTCTCTTATTGTTGTTGATTTCTCATCATTTTATGAGTGCTTGTGTTCATTCTGGACTTGGTCGTGCTGGTAGGCTAAATGAGAAAAACTTTTTCTTTTTTTGGATAATGTAGACATAGATGGACAGGAAGATATGAAGCACATCTATGGGATAATAGCTGTAGAAGGGAAGGGCAATCAAGAAAGGGTCGTCAAGGTGAAATTTCAATATCGATAATATTTTAAAGTTATTTCTTTGTTCAATCAATTTTCTTTCTTTTCTCCAATCAATTTTAGCTAACTATTTTTTTCTCATCTTTTTGGGGTGGCTGCTAATTTTTATCACTTGCAGTGTATTTGGGTAAGCAAATTATCAGTTGATGAGTTGAGCTTCAAATTGTTTATTTGGTTTTTATATTAAACGTTAATCTTCTTTAATTCTTTTTTTGTTTTGTTTATTTTTTTCGAGCAGGAGGGTATGATAAGGAGGAGAAGGCAGCTAGGGCTTATGATCTTGCTGCATTGAAATACTGGGGAACATCCACCACTACTAATTTCCCAGTAATTAGCCTTACTTAGAATATTAAAATATAAATTATAGAATAGATGAATTATTAAATAAAAATGTTTGCGTTAGTTCTGACATGTTTATTAATTCATTATTTAATGAGAACAGATTAGCAACTATGAGAAGGAACTGGAAGATATGAAGCACATGACCAGGCAAGAATTTGTTGCTGCAATTAGAAGGTCAGAGCCTTTTATAATTTTTTTTATTATTCCATCTATTATATTTTAATTGTCTTTGCTCTAGACATTCTAGTTTAAGAGGAAATTAATACTGTGTAAACTACGTATTCTTTTTTAATAGTAACCAATTATTGGCACTGTAATAGAACCAGAAAATCTTTGGCAGTGACTGACCATAGCTTCTTTCCACAGACAACTTCTTTTAACCCCTTCATACCTATTTTTTTTTCAATTTTGTTTGTTTTTTCTTTTATGATTTCTGAACATTTGATTTCTGTTACCTATAGAAGAATTTATATACTGTCAAATTAACCGAAAGGTAACTTAGAAAATCACATAGTAACAGCTCTAATTAGCAAGCCATAATACACTGATAATAAAAAAGATCATCATACTGTCAGTATAAAAAAAAAGTAATAGCACGGTGCAGTAAGTTTCTGCTATGCGTGCGGGGTCCGAGGAGTGCTGGATCACAAAGGTTTATTATACACAATCTTACTAGTTATACATACAACGACTTTACCAGTTACATCAAAGCTCCCTTTCTCTGCAATGTCATTATATATAAGTTAAATATTCTCTTTAAACCCTTCAACTTTTTCTTGCTACAATTTCAGGAAGAGTAGTGGGTTCTCCAGGGGTGCATCCATGTATCGTGGTGTAACAAGGTATTCGTAGTCTTGTTTTATATTTCCCAATTAAAACTTCATATAGATAAAGATAAATAGAAATTAAGTTCTTCTACTTATTGTCATTCTTAATTTTTCTTTTTCTGCCTGACATATCTGGGAGCAGGCACCATCAGCATGGAAGATGGCAAGCAAGGATTGGAAGAGTTGCTGGAAACAAAGATCTCTACTTGGGAACTTTCAGTAAGAAATAGTATAAATAATTTTTACACTATATCCATATGAAATAACTTATTGCATGTAGAAGATTGTTTGCCTTGTTCTTCATGTTACTATAAATTCCATTTATTATGAACAATTATACATAGTTAATTTTAAGGTGATCATGATAGCGTAAATAATTTTTACACATGTGATGTCAGTGTATATAAGATAACCGCAGATAATTGTCTTTCTAAAACAAGTAAGATTAGTATCTGGGTATGCTAGGATAGGATGTACGCAGACATGAGAGGATAGGAGGTAGACAGTACTGGTGTAACAAATTCTAGTGTCAATCTGTATAAGTATGTTATATCCCTAGTTCAAAGCAAAAATGACAAATATAATTTGAAGTGAATGTTCCATGCAGCTACTGAGGAAGAAGCAGCAGAAGCATATGACATAGCAGCAATAAAATTCAGAGGGTTAAATGCGGTCACAAATTTCGACATGAATCGTTATGATGTGAAAGCTATACTTGAAAGCAACACTCTTCCTATAGGAGGAGGAGCAGCAAAAAGGCTAAAAGAAGCACAAGCTCTTGAATCCTCAAGAAAGAGAGATCAAGAAATGATAGCTCTAAATTCAAGTTTCCAATATGGTAACTCAAGCAATTCTTCAAATAACCCTTTACACGCCTATCCTTTATTGCAACAACAACCTTTTAGTATTGAATCTCATCAACCTTTAATGACTCTCCAAAATCAAGAATCGTCACATTTCCACCAGAGTTATCTCCAAACACAACTTCAACTTCACCCTGCCGCGCAGACTGGTCATTATGATTCTTCTACTCATCAATTCTATAACAATTATCTTCAGAGTAATCCGGTTTTCTTGCATGGGTTGATGGAGAATGGTGGAGGAAGTTCCAGTACTGGAAGTTACAGTACTGGAGGGTATTTTGGTAATACAACTGGACTCGGCGGAATAAGTTCAAATTCAACTTCTAATGGAGTTGGAGGAGGAAATGGAGAGGAAGTTGCACTTGTGAAAGTTGATTATGATAATATTCCAGTTAATGGAAGTAATTACAATGGTTGGTCAGGAGATTCATCAGTTCAAGGAACGAATCCTGGTGTTTTCTCTATGTGGAATGATTGAGAGAAACTAATTAAGAGTGAAGAGAGGTGGACTTTATAAATGGCTGATGAAATGTTTTATGAGATTATGTTTAACATAGGTTTATATCCAATGCTAGCGATTAAGTCTAAAGTTCGTTTTTGTTTCATGTTTTTATTTTGAGGGGAGTTTTGCTCGGACCAACTGACTAATGCATTCAAGTTTCTTCCAATATTTCTCTTCTTTTGTCTGTTTCTCTTCAGTTTTTTTTTTCTCTTTAAATTTGGTTGATTCTATATTTGCTGCTATTATATAACTAATTTTCAATATCCATATAATTTGAAATCGATAATATCAAATATCCGCCTTTAATACCTTTCTTGTTATAACTAGAACTCTAATTAGAGTGAATGTCTATCTTATAGAAGAGTCTTACTTTGAGGCTAAGTCTTTTATCTTTCTATAAATAGAGGGGTCTTACCTCATTGTAAATCATCCCAAAGTATCAATAAGAATACTCATCTCTCTACTTTTCTCTATATTGTTCTTGTTCTTATATTATTTCATAATACGTTATCAGCACGAGTCTCTAACCAATTGAATTTGATGTCTTCCTTCTTCTAAAATTTCTTTACGGAAAATAGAAGAGATGGTATCATCATAAAGTAATGCAACGGGATGGAAACTCAAGAGGTATATTTGATATCACAACATTTATTGGTATACCTTAAAGGTAAGTAATTTACTTTTCTCTTTCAAATTCTTGAAATTCTACGATTTGATTTCATATACAAACAAAGACAACAAAGTTTGATTATAACTCTAATGGAGTTTATAAGAAATTACACTCACATGAAGTGGTAAAATTTCTATGCCTTGCCATGATCAAATTCATGTATGATTGTGGGCAAAGAATTAAAAATTCCGTCCAATTGAATTTGCTCCATTCCCTTTAGAGAATGTGGTAGCAGTATGTGATAAGTCTGAAAGAAGACAAAATTATTACCGTGAAGGTATCAATGGATGTGGACGTGGCAATAGACGGAATTATAATCGTCATTATTGTGATAATGAGAATAATAAAGATTCTCAAAATAATCTTTCACTTTATGAAAGTAATATTTGACATGAGATTGTATATAACACATACAGATGATTATGATCCATTCCCTGAAGTGAATGTGATAGTTGTAATAAAGCCTGTAAGTATGAACACGCTCTTGATGTAATTTTGTTTTATGTCTGACATTAAAAGAAAGTTCGTTGCCCTTGAAATTTCGGGCAAGAACTATATGACATGGGTGTTGGATGCTGAAATCCAGTTGGATGCAATGGGTCTTGGAGACGCCATTAAAGACAGAAATAATACATCCACCCAAGACTATGCTAAGGCCTTGATTTTCTTGCGCCATCACCTTGATGAAGGTTTGAAACTGTGCTAAGGCCTTGATTTTCTTGCGCCATCACCTTGATGAATGTTTGAAAATTGAATATATCACAGTCAAAGATCCACCTATCTTGTGGAATGGCTTAAAGGAGAGATATGACAACCTGAAGTTGGTCACTCTGCCACAAGCACGATGCGATGAGAATCCAAAAGCAAATAGTTCATAAACTATATATTATCGTTGCGGAGAAAAAGGGCACTGGGCGAAAATTTGCCGTGTACCAAGACAATTGGTTGAGCTTTATCAAGCATCTCAAAGAGTAAAGGCCCTGAAACCAATTTTGTCTCTGACGACAATTTTGACATCACCCACTTGGATGTGGCAGACTTCTTTGAGCACCCTGAGGGGAAAATAGACCACTTAATTGGTGATGGATCTGTGATGAAGGAAGATGGAATTGTTTGATTTTATTTTACTTATTTGTATTAGTTAGTGAATAAACTAATAGTCATTAGTATCAGCTCGTATTAGTTAGCTTATGATATAATGTTAGTATTAGTTCTTTATAATGTTTCAATATGCTTAAATTTCAAAGATATTTTTATTTTCCAGTAGAGTTAATCGACTAACCTAACAGTTAGTCGATTATCTAATATTTCGCATTAAAACTGGATTTTTCCGCAAGGCAAGATAGTCGACTATCTGATTTAGATAGTCGACTAACCTGATGACTGTTTACTAAGTTAGTCGACTATCAACTTAGTTAGTCGACTAACTAATATTTCGCATTAAAACTGGACTTTTCCGCAAGGCAAGATAGTCGACTACCTGATTTAGATAGTCGACTAACCTGATGACTGCTTCCCAAGTTAGTCGACTATTAACTAAGTTAGTTGACTAACCTCAGCAGATTTTGAAAATATTGTTTAACTATGAAGCAACGGATTAAATTTGTTTATTCTCATGTTCGTATATCTCTTTTGATTAATTGATTCATGTACCACACATACGATATTCAAAGAGAAGAAATATTACTCTCATTTAAGTATGTGTAAGGCAGATGTTACTACAATTTCTGGTAGTAGTAAATTGATTAAAGGCTCCGGAAGAGCAACTATAACTCTGCCTAAAGGAACAACATTTTAGAGAATGCAATGTTCTCCTCCAAGTCTAAAAGGAACTTGTTGAGTTTTAAAGATATCATTCAAAATGGATATCATATTGAGACAATAGATGAGAATAATCTTGAATTCCTCATCTACTCATGAAAACAAGGCTGCCCACTTCGGTTTGGGGTCACGCCATTTTGCATGCAGCAATGCTAGTTCGTCTCAAAACGACGAATTATCACAAATATTCCCCGTTGCAATGAGTTTTGGGTCATGAACCTAATATATCCCACTTAAGAATTTTTGGATGTGCAGTATATGTGCCTGTAGCACCGCCATATTGCACCAAAATGGTCTGCAAAGAAGGTTAGGAATATATGTTGAGTTTGAATCGCCCTCCATTATTCGCTACCTCGAAACATTGACAGGGGATTTGTTCACTGCACGATTTGCAGACTGTCAATTCGATGAGACACTTTTCCCAAAATTAGGGGGAGAAGTTGGTGAAACCAAACGAGAAATTTTGTGGAAAAATGCATCATTATCTCATCTTGATCCACATACCTCTATTTGTGAAAAAGAGGTGCAAAATATTATCCATTTGCAAAGAATAGCAAATCGAATGCCAGACGCATTTACAGATTTGAAAAGGATAACAAAATCACATATCCCCGCAGTGAATGTGACAACATCTGATTCACGAATACATATTCATTAGAATATGAACATGAAATTGGTATTGAATATACCACACTCACCCTAGAAGGAGGTTTGAGATGATATATGAAAATAATGTCATTATTATGGCATGAATGATCGTTGGTCACATACCTATTGTACGCCAAAATATTTTCGAAATATGACTATTAAAGGACAACAATAATGCAAGAAACATATCTTGCATATAATTTTGACCATGACCATAATGGTATAACTTTCTCTTTAAAAGAGATATTCACCACATGGATGTTGATGAATCTGTGGTAGTACAAAATTAATTGAGAGCTCTAGAAGAGCCAATTATTACTATGTTGGAGAAACACAATTGATTACCGATAAGGTATTGTGTTGTAGTAAGTCTCAAAGAAACTTATTCAGTTTCCAAAGTATATGCGAAAGCGATTGATTATATTGAGACTATAAATAAAGGAAAGATTTGATATCTTCTATTACTACAACTTGTAGCGGGATAATCTGTATGTGAAAAACGACCCGCTTTATTCTCCAGTTTGTACTACACAAGAATACCACAATAAAGTGGACGTTTATTGATATAAAAACCCATATCATAATAAACTTGAAGTTTATTGATAATTGCACATGTCATGGTGTAAATTTGAAGTTTATCAATATTGATAATTTATTCAGTTGGCATTCGGGTTAGCCATATCATTTTAAGTATGATGTGCAGTAATAGAGAATTCACATGGGTAAATATTAAAGAACTAGAAAGTTCTTTACGAATTCTCTTATATTACTTGTTCTCATTAATTGATTGACCAACTAAAGAGTTCGGGTTGAATCCCATAAATTCTGGAAATATCAAAGGTGAATATGAGCCCATTCACCTGCCATGTATACCACATATGATGCATCTATGATATGGTTACATGTGCGATTGTTATTAACCCGCAGCCTGGCCGGTGCTTGCGATGTAAATTGCTCAGTAATATAACTTCGAGCATAATTTCCAGATTTTCTATTCAAGATAGTTCATCTTGATAAGTTGGTTTATATCATAGTTGGTTTAGGAAGATAATTATTGAGTGCATCCACTTAATAGCTAAGCTGTTTCTTATGAGAACAAAGTTATATATATCAGTTTGATATACGTTGTATACGAGAGTATATTATATTCTCCCCTCACAAGTGGTTCAGGGTCAGGAACCAAATAACTCCATCTTATTATTGATGTGCGGTGTATATTTTCATTAACACCATAATACACAAAGATGGACTCTTAAAGTTGAGGAAACAAGTTAGCTTTTCTAACATGAGGGAGAGACATGATAAACAATTGAGAAAAGGTTACATGGGATGAATTATCATTTGTATATATAGATCCTCGAATATCATAATATGAACCTGAAGTTCATAAAAGGATAATTCAATTGCAACATATTGCAAAGCATGCTATACGCATTTGCTGACCCAAAGAAAGTAACTATATTCTCACTGCAAATGCTCATATTAAGTCCCAGAAGGACAAAGTCTTTGATACGCTTAAAGCGTATAGACAAATCGGTTTCAAAATAACTTCTTAATAAAGAAGATGAGCAAATGATCAAAGTGATCATAATGGGGAGGCAAGTGATCTAGAAGATCACATGACATAACACTTCATAAAATCTCATGAGAGATTCAGGTACCTGAATATATGAATAAAGAGATCTCCATGTTATGTCATTATGAAAATTTACTGGAACCGATATAAAATGTTCGTCGACGACATCTATGATAGCACTAAATATCGATGAGGATCTTATGTTTGTCGAATACAGACAAAATATTGACTAAATGGAAGAGATACAATTCAAGTAGAATTGACTCCATATGAAAGACATGTATTTTTGGACATGTAGTTCAAATACTTGAAAGTATAAAGTCAATGGTATGTGTAATCAATTTTCGATATCTTATTTGTTTAGCATGACATGAAAACTTGATATGCATCTAAAGTCTATTATATGGCTTACATGACTTAACTTATATGTCAATCCATGAAAGATTGAAGTTGCTTGAAGCATATACAATTCTTGGTCCTGAAGTACCACATCCTAAGTGCAACTTGTGTACATATGTATCTTGCTATAACTATAAGCATGATGGCATCTCGGGGACTGGACTAGCCACGTGTTGTGGTGAACCAGAATACATCGGTGCGTACTTTATTATTTATCGCACTTATTTATTTCCTGCAAATTTTAATTTCCGCAAGTTTACGCTAAATTTTATTATAACGCTATTCACCCTCCCTCTAGCGTTAAGCGTATTATCTAACAATTGGTATCAGAGCCCAACTCTCTGAAGACTTAACAGTTTGAGAGAACCATCCATGGCTTCTACTCGTGACTCTTTTGCAGGAATTGATGAAGGACAATGCTCCACACGACCACCTTTATTCAACGGTACAAACTACACGTACTGGAAGGAGAGGATGAAAATCTTTGTTCAAGCAAACAACTTTCATCTCTGGAAGGTGATAACGAAGGGAAATCAAATTCCAACCAAAAAGGTTAAAAACGAATGGGTTCCCAAATCCGAAGAAGAATATGACGCGGATGATATCCGAAAGGTTCAAAATAATGCTAAAGCAATTAATTTATTATATTGTGCTGTAAATGCTGACGATTACAGGAAAATATCGTGTTGCACAACGGCAAAGGAAATGTGGGACAAGCTGGAAATTACGTACGAAGGTACGGACCAGGTAAGGGAAGCTAAAATTGATTTCCTAACCCATGCTTATGAATTATTTCACATGAAGGAAGGTGAAAAGGTGGATGAAATGTTTGAACAATTTTCAATAATCGTAAATGATCTACATGCTCTCAAGAAGACATTCACGGATAGAGAACTTGTTCGAAAAATTCTTAGAAGTCTCACTCCGGCATGGCGATCAAAGGCCGACACAATCCAAGAATCCATTGGCGTCTCAAATGTCACCATCGACGCATTAAGAGGTAACCTTAAGACTTATGAGTCTACTATACTTAACCCTCTTGTTGATGATCAAAGGAGGCAAAGAATAGCGCTTAAGGCAAGCACAAGCCAACCTCAAGTTGATGAGGACGGAGACAACGAGTTTGGACTCGTTATCAAAAGATTTCAAAAGTTCATGCAAAAGGAGTATGAACGAAAGGGCAACATGCATACATTTCTTGGGGAGGAGACTCCGGAGATGAGTCAAGCGAAGAAGAAGAAGACGAAGCCGCAAACCTTTGTCTTATGGCGCAAGAAGACAAGCAAGATGAGGTATGTCAAATCTCTTCTAAAAACTTCTTTACTCGTGAAGAAATGCGAACTCCTTTTGATGAGCTATATACTGAATTTATTAAAGCTTCAAAAATTGTCAAGAGCATAAAAGAAAATGCTTCTCTAAAAGAAAAAGATTTTCAAAAACAGCTTTCTTTGAAAGAAAAGGAGTTAGAAAAACTGGTTTTAGAAAATGAGAAGCTGAAAGAGGAAAACAAGTTTTTTGGAAAAAGAAGCGCCGACAAGCCCGAAAGTTCTATTAAAAATTGCTCTTCTTGCATGCATCTCGAAAATGAGGTAGATAGACTTAAAGGTACCTTAGATAAGTTTAATTCTTCTCACAAAAACTTGAATGAGGTCCTTGTAAATTTGAAGTCAACCAAGCATGGCATAGGTTTTAAGAATGAGCCTAAAGAAAAGGTTGAAGCCAAACCCCAACCACCTAAGGCTCAACCTAGGATTAATAAAACAAATGCTTATCGTAGAAATAGCAATCCTAGAACAAATATGCATGCTAGACCAAATGTTGAACATTTTAGAAGACCTAGAAATGACTTACCACCTAGAAATGACTACCCTAGAAATGATGCATATTCTAGGCCAAACACTAGAAGGAGTTTTGAACCTTTTAGAACATCTAGACATGACCATTACTCTAGAAATGCTGCTCATTTTAGAACTAATAGTAGGAGAAATGGTTCTCATGAAATGCGCAATAGTCATAATGAAAATAGAGTAATTCATTTTCGTCCATCAAGTTACTATGAACCTAGAAGGATGCATAACCCCAACGTGACTTGTCATTATTGTAGACGCATTGGTCATATTGCCCCTGCATGCTTTACACGACATAGACATATCACTCAATCGCATCATTATAATATGCCTAACCCTCAAGGACCCAAAATGGCATTGGTACCTAAAGCGCATTAACTTGTTTTGTAGGTATGTTTGAAGCGATCAAGTGTACCATGGTACCTTGATAGTGGATGCTCCAAGCACATGACGGGAGACGAATCCAAATTCCTTCAACTAGAACACAAAGAAGGAGGAAGTGTTATTTTTGGTGACAACAATAAAGGAAAGATTATCGGCATCAGATCGGTCGGTAAGGATGAAAATTCTTCTATTAAGCATATATTACTTGTGAAAGGTTTAAAGCATAATCTCTTGAGCATAAGTCAATTATGTGACAAGGGAAATCTTGCCCTATTTGATTCGGATGAATGCTTAGTGTTTAGACGTAGTGATTTTAAAATTATCCTTCGTGGTTTTAGAGTGGATAATATTTATATGGCTGATATTGCTAATTCCTCACCCGAATATGTTGATTGTCTTATGAGTAAAGAGGATGATACTTGGTTATGGCATCGTAGAGTAGCACATATCAACATGCATCTTTTGAACAAATTGATTTCTCAAAACTTAGTTATTGGCCTTCCCAATCTAAAATTTGAACATGACTCTATTTGTGATTCATGTCAAAAAGGGAAGCAAACAAAAGCATCTTTCAGATCCAAAAATATTGTTTCAACTTCTAGACCATTGCAATTGCTTCACATGGATTTATTTGGACCATCTCGCATTGAAAGTCTAGGAAGAAATCGTTATGCTTTTGTGATTGTTGATGATTATTCTAGATTTACTTGGACTTTATTTCTTGCCAATAAAAGTGATGCTTTTCAGAATTTTAAATACTTTCTTAAGCGTGTTCAAAACGAGAAGGAAACAACCGTCACTTCAATTAGAAGTGATCATGGGGGAGAATTTGATCACAATCTCTTTGCGGACTTTTGTGACGAACTCGGTATCGAGCATACCTTTTCCGCTCCACGTACACCACAACAAAATGGGGTGGTGGAAAGGAAAAATAGGTGTCTCGAAGAGATGGCTAGAACCATGCTCGAAGAGGCCAAGATTCCCAAACATTTTTGGGCGGATGCCGTGAGTACCGCATGCTACGTCTTAAATAGAGTAGTCATAAGGCCTATACTCATGAAAACTCCCTATGAACTCTATAAGGGAAGAAAACCAAATATCTCCCACTTTAGAGTATTCGGTTGTAAATGTTTTATTCATAACAATGGCAAAGATCAATTGGGAAAATTTGATGCTAAGTCCGATGAGGGAATTTTCATTGGCTATTCTTCACGTAGCAAAGCATATAGGGTCTTTAATAAAAGAACCGAAACTGTGGAGGAATCCCCTCATGTTGTATTTGCCGAAAATAATGCTAGCTTGGCGAGAAAGGATACTGGTTTTGATATTGCAGGTATTTTAGATAGCTTGAAAGACAAAATACAAGAGAAATCGCCTAAGGAAAATAAAGATGAAATCTTGGAACAACAAATGGAGGAAGCGCCACAATTGGAGAATGAAACGAAAACGCCTAACGAGTGGAGGACAATCAAAGATCACCCTTTCGAACAGGTAATTGGCGACGTCGGAGAAAAGGTAAGTACCCGAAACTACCTTAAGAACACCTTAGGACATACTGCTTTTGTGTCTCAAATTGAACCAACAACCATCTCCGAAGCAATTGGGGATGAATTTTGGACCTTGGCAATGCAAGAGGAGCTTAACCAATTCAAACGGAATGACGTTTGGGATTTGGTGCCAAGACCCGAAAATCATACCATAATTGGTACGAAATGGGTTTTTCGAAACAAACTAGATGAAAATGGTGTAATCACTAGAAACAAAGCTAGGCTTGTAGCAAAAGGCTTAATCAAGAAGAGGGTATTGACTATGAAGAAACATATGCTCCCATAGCTAGATTAGAAGCTATTCGTCTATTGCTCGCTTTTGCCTCTTCTATGAATTTCAATTTATATCAAATGGATGTGAAAAGTGCTTTTCTAAATGGTGTTATACAAGAAGAAGTTTATGTTGAACAACCCCCCGATTTTGAAGATTTTAAATCTTCTGATCATGTTTTCAAACTCAAAAAGGCTCTCTATGGTTTAAAACAAGCTCCCCGAGCTTGGTATGAAAGATTGAGTAAATTTCTATTGGAAAATGATTTCATTAGGGGGAAAGTTGACACCACCCTTTTTGTTAAGCATAAAAACAATGATATTTTATTAGTTCAAATATATGTGGATGATATCATATTTGGTGCTACTAACAATGTCTTATGCAAGGAATTTTCCGATTTAATGTCAAGCGAATTTGAGATGTGTATGATGGGTGAGTTAACATTCTTTTTGGGATTACAGGTAAAGCAAATGAAAGAAGGTACGTTCATTTGCCAAGCCAAATATTGCAAATAATTGCTGAAACGATTTGAAATGAACAATGCAAAAGCAATGGCGACTCCCATGAGCACATCCGATCATCTAGACAAAGATGAGAAAGGTAAGGAAGTCGACACTAAGAAGTATCGAGGTATGATTGGCTCTCTTCTCTATCTTACTGCTAGTCATCCAGACATCATGTTTAGCGTGTGCTTATGCGCCCGTTATCAATCGTGTCCAAAGGAGTCTCTCCTTACTGCGGTAAAACGAATTTTGAAGTACCTTGTTGGTACTACAAATGTGGGTCTATGGTACCCCAAAGGTTCTCAATGCCAACTCGTTGGCTATTCCGACTCCGATTTTTCTGGATGCAAATTGGACTGCAAGAGAACTAGTGGCACTTGCCATTTGCTCGGTAGCTCTCTCGTTTCTTGGTTTAGCAAGAAACAATTAAGTGTTGCGTTGTCCACAACCGAGGCTGAATATGTAGCCGCGGGGAGTTGTTGCGCTCAAATCCTCTGGATGAAACAACAACTCTTGGACTATGGTCTAAGTCTTGATCATATCCCTCTTAAATGTGATAATACTAGTGCCATATGCTTGACGAAGAACCCCGTTCTTCATTCGCAAACAAAACACATTGAAATTAGACATCATTTTATAAGAGATCACGTTCTCAAGGGCGATGTCGAAATCGAATTTGTTGAAACCAAAGACCAATCGGCCGACATCTTTACTAAGCCCTTAGAGAAAGAGTCCTTCTTCCGAATTCGTAGTGAACTCGGGATTCTTGACTCCACGTTGATCTAAGTCATGCATTGCATCTTTTTATCTTACATGATTTCTAACTTGAGCGTCGGAGACGTCTCACGAATTTTTGCAGGTATCGCCCTAAAGGTAGGGGGAATTATAAAGCATGACGCGCAATAATCAAGTCTTCTTCAGAAAAATCGGTTTCTGTCGTCTAATAATCGATTATCTCGTATCAATAATCGATTGTTCTGCTATTACTTGAGTTATTGTACTCTCTTTAAGTAATCACGTTTTCTTTCCAATAAATAAACAAGTTTTATTTACATCTTTGGCATCTTCTTATATTATTTTTGCTAATGGCAAAAGGGGGAAGATAACGGGTATGCACTCTCAATATTTATAAGCTTAAATTGAGGGGGAATTCATATATTGAGGGGGAACAAATTGCATACTTATACTTGTCTTGAATCGTCATTATAAATTGTTTAATTTGCATAACCCGCTTAAAGTTGCCATTATCAAAAAGGGGGAAATTGTTTGAAACACGTTCTCAAGGCTTTATACTAAAACGTGTGTTCTTATGTGTAGGTTTTGATAAATGACAAACAAGCGCAAATTGATATATGCGAAGTTCAAGTACAAGCGCACAATTGGTGGATAACGAGATTCAAGCACAAGACAAAGTTTTATAGTTTAAATGAGTCGTTCTTAATTGTGATCTTGATCCGACAACTTGACTCATGACATGGCTTCTCTCGTAAAATTATTTTTTACAAAATCATGCATATTTAATTTAATGCTAAATGATCTTAAATCATGCATATTTTCATTAGTCAAAATGATTCTTAAACATGCCTCTAAAAACTGGACTAAGATAATCGATTATGTACTTATGATAATCGATTATGTTAAGCCAAGACTGCATGACAATCGATTGTGAACTAATGACAATCGATTGTGTTAAGGCAGTGAGCATCAGATTTTTCAAACCTGCATGACAATCGATTGTGAACCTTATAACAATCCATTGTGATGAGGCAGTGTCCATCAAAGTTTTTCAAAACTCAGAATAATCGATTGTGAAGCTAATGACAATCGATTGTGAAGAGACAGTGTCCTTCAGATTTTTCAAAGTCACAAAATAATCGATTGTGAACTTATGACAATCGATTGTGTTGAGGCAGTGACTTCCAGACTTTTTCAAAATTATTAAATAATCGATTGTGAGTATAAAACAATCGATTGGCAAGAGGCAGTGTCTAAAAAGATTTTCAAAGTCTGATAAATAATCGATTGTTAACATTGCACAGTCGATTGTGAAGCTGACCGTTGTCGTAAAGTTTTCAAATACCGTCAGGTAATCGATTGTTGATTTTGTACAATCGACTATTGATATTAAAATCTGGAAAAGATTTTTTGAACGTTGCTGAATAATCGATTGTTCATTTTGTACAATCGATTGTTGATATTAAAATCTGGAAAAGATTTTTTGAACGTTGCTGAATAATCGATTATTGATTTGGTATAATCGATTGTTTTACGTAAAATCTGGAAATAATTTTTTGAACGTTACTAATAATCGATTGTTGATCTTGGACAATCGATTGTTAAGCGTAAAATCTGGGATTGATTTTAGGAACGATTGGCAAACAATCGATTGTGGCTTCCTGACAATCGATTGTCACAGAGTAAAATCAGCAACTCTTTATTGGCAATTAGGCAACGGTAATGCCAAGTTTTTCAACTATAAATACAGTTTCATTTCAGTGTTTTAAATACAACAACACACAACAACTGATCATTCTAATGCTATAAGCTTGCATACTATTGTTTATCATTTTATATTCATTTCATAAAGCTTTTGAGAGCCAAAGTCTTGTCCATAGTTATTGTGATCTTGAGCTTACTTCTTTTACTCATATCTACTCATTAAGGAGTGCTTTATTTGAGTTTTAGTGTTTTGTACACTTGTAAGAGAATTGTGATTCTCTTGTTGTAAGGAACTTGTGTTTCCTTGGTTGAAGTCTTGGAGTGTTGTATCTCCGAGCAAAGGTGTTAAGGCTTATGTCCTTAAGTTGTAAAGGTTGGTTAGGCACCCGTAAGCTTAACAGTGAAGTCTTGGAGTGTTGTATCTCCAAGCAATGGTGTTAAGGCTTGTGTCCTTAAGCTGTAAAGGTTTGTTGAGCACCCGTAAGCTTGACAAGTTAGTGGAAAATCTCGAGAGAGTCTCTCGGGGACTGGACTAGCCACGTGTTGTGGTGAACCAGAATAGATCGGTGCGTACTTTATTATTTATCGCACTTATTTATTTCCTGCAAATTTTAATTTCCGCAAGTTTACGCTAAATTTTACTATAACGCTATTCACCCCCCCTCTAGCGTTAAGCGTATTATCTAACAGAGAATACCTCTATGGAGATATTGAAGAGTCATTCCACGACATTATATGAAGATGATCATATCTATCAAGAATGATAATTTTTCAAGGTGCAGAATATTTATTCAAATCAATATGGCTGATTTATTTATCAAATCTCTACAAAAGATCGTTTTGAAGATGGTGCACAAGATTGGAATGCAAATGCTCAAGGATGTGAATTGATGCTCTTTTAAGGGGGAGTTAATGCGCGTTGCACTCTTTTTCCCTTACAAGGTTTTGTCCCAATGGGTTTTCCTTGCAAGGTTTTTAACGAGGCAACCAATAGGCGCATATTCAAACATGTGTACTCTTTTTCCTTTTCTATAATTTTTTCCCATTGGGTTTTGTTTTAGTCAAGGTTTTAACGAGGCACATTATTGAATAGACATTCAAGGGGGAGTGTTATAAATAGAACTCTAATTAGAGTGAATGTCTATCTTATAGAAGAGTCTTACTTTGAGGCTAAGTCTTTTATCTTCCTATAAATAGAGGGGTCTTACCTCATTGTAAATCATCCCAAAGCATCAATAAGAATACTCCTCTCTCTACTTTTCTCTATATGTTCTTGTTCTTATATTATTTCATAACATTTCTAGATATTTCCTTCTCGTACCTAGTTTTCTTTTAGATCAGTTTTAGCGGATTACCTTTGATAGTACACGCAAGTACTGGTGGTCACGTACGCCAAACAAGTCTAATTACGTGAAATTAAAAAATAGTTTTACATTTGATTGTTTAAAAATAGTTCAATTTTAAAATTAATCGATGTCATTTTTTATGTAAAGATAAATTTGAACTTTTAAAACCCGAAAAATATGCCACTATATTATGTGAAGATAAGTTCCACTTACTTATTTTGAAACTCTAGTACAATATGTTGGAGTTCCAGCACAAGTACAATTGAACTCCAGCATAATATATTGGAGTTCCAACAAGTATACCGGTCTAGTATACTATACTGAAGTTTGGAGCATCGATGCTCTAGTTTCCAGTATATTACACTGGAGCTGGCAAAGTATACTAGTCCAGCATAATATGCTAGAGTTCATACACACATACACTGAAATCCAGTATATTATGCTGGAATGGTCTCTGTTGCAGCAAAATAGGGGCTATTTTTCATTTACTTAATAAACACTAGTTATTTTTGAATGAGCAATCCGAAAATTAGCTATACTGTACTATTTTTACTGTATATTACTACTAGTAGGGGTAGCCCGGGCTTCGCCCGGACCCAATGTAAACAAAACCTACATTGTTATATTTACTTCTGATTCTCACCATAATATTTGGCCATTCAATTGTCAGGATGCGTCACAATTATTTTTGAATATTTCGTTATTGGGTTTGCAAGTACTAAAGAGAGATATAAATAATACTAGTATTGTAAATAAAGGTACATTTGACAATATTTGCAAAGACCTTAAAGCAAAGCGTAAAAAGTTTTTTATTCTTTTATCTTCTATAATTCAGTTTCCAACCTCATATAAGTTCGGCAATAAGTAGATCGAGCTGAGCATGTTATGAACTACTTCATCAGAAAGGAAGATCACGTGTCGTAGGCGGACGGCCAAAAACATTTGTGGTGGTGCTTTAGAATTCTAATGTACTGCATCTAAAATCAAAACGAGCTTGGTTAGAATGTCCTGACTTCAATAATAATAGCTTGATTGATCTGCACAAGGTAGAAGACAGAGTTAAAAGGAGAATCCATGAAAATATTCACGATGACTTTCTAGTGTTGAAGTAGAATCAAGTGAAACTTTCTAAAATATTGGTAAATGAACATTACAACTGATGTACATAGACGTATTGGTAACGACTGTAGGAGCATACCAATTTATAACTTAATTGAACTTAATAAAACTATTCAAGAAGATTGCCCAAGATTAAGTAATACATGCCATTTTTACTAAAATTTCGGATGTAAGCCAGTTCTTAAAAAAAAAAAGCATAGAATTCTTTCATGTATAAGACCTTTTAGTTGGCTAGTTTATATCTTTGTATCAAAGGAATAACTTTACTGATCAAACTTTTTCAATAGAGTTAAATTCAAAGGTGAATCTAGGATTTGAGGTTTATGGGTTTCTATAGCAATAATAAAGTTGTATCCGGTTCCAGTTCTGGGTCTATTTGGGTCTGCAGTTCCAGTTCTGGCGGTTCCGGTTCTGGCGGTTCTGGCGGTTCCGGAGGTGGAACCGGCCCGTGACGGTTCCGGGTACCATCCGATTCCGGTTCTGGCGATTCTGGTTCCGGCGGTTCTGAATTTTTTTTTAAATCAATATCTTGTATAGTAGTCATTAGTATATTGTAGAATATATTTTATATGGTGTACTATGTGATTAGTATAGTATACATTGTGTTTGGTAATTAGTATATAATGTGTATACGTAGTGTATATTTTGTATATAAGTAGTATATATTGTATTTAAGTAGTATATATTATATATAAGTAGTGTATATTGTGTTGTAGTTAGTAATTAGTATAAATTGTATATAAGTAGTATATATTGATAAAAGAATGTTGTCATTAGTATATTGTGTTGTATGTTATATATTGTATGTTATATAAACATTCAAGGATTGATATAGAAGTAAAGACAAAGTAATATTGAGACGTCGAATACTGCCAAAGGAAGCATAGTCACCACGCCGCCATGACCAAATTATATTTTTTGCCAGTTTACGGTCATATATTGGAAATCCGTGCGAGTCCTAAATTTTCGTGTGCTATAGCCCACGCCTTCTGCGGTGATATTGACCAGATAAATCATTTGTAGCCACATGAAAATGTTCTAAAAAATCTAAAAGAATTTTAACGTTAGTCCAATCTTGTGTAGTTAGCATGTCATTATCTTCCTCACCACAATCCCGAGAATTATACGTAGCGTTAATTGGGTTTCTATATTCGTACGCTACTAGTAAATTTTCGTACATGTAATTCCATCTAGTCGGGCAAGGTTTAGGAACCTTTCTTTCTCTAAAGCCATATTCGTCACACTTTTGAAAATATTCTCTAAGTCTACTTCTACGGTGTGAATAAAATAGCCAATTAAGAGCCATTTTAACCTTTTCAATTTCTAAGTTTAATATTCTCATACCATCACCAACAATTAAATGATAAATATGACACATACATCTAACATGGAAAATATTAGTAAAAGCAGGATTAAGTGTTCTAGTTAGCATACCTATTGCACTAGTGTTGCTAGAAGCGTTATCCATAGAAATTGAAATTATTTTATCACTAAAACAAAAATATCTGCATACATTAGCAATAAACCTACCCGTGTGCCGTGAATTAATTATCCTATATGGAATAATGCGTTTTTGCATTGTCCAGTCTTCGTCTATCCAATGACTGGTTACGGTTAGATAGTCACAATCATTATTACTTCTACCAATATCAGTTGTAATAGACATACGATTAGTTATATGGGTAAATAAATAGCGCAAGTATTGTTCATATTCATGCTTGTATTTATAAATATCGGCCTTAACTGCTGCGCGAGGCCAACCTTTATACGTAGGATTAAATACTCTTCTAATATAATGAATCCATGCAAGATTAGAAGCAAAAGAATAAGGCAAACACATAACAGTAATCATTTTCGCTAATTCTTCACGATCCTTATTTGGATCGTAATATAATATACCTCCGGTGACTGTGTTTATTCCTGGTTGAACTAGATTTGAACCTGTACTTGGGTTAACTGTAGAATCAGCACTTGTCCTCCCCTCTTGTTGCGCTTTCAATTGCAAATATCTAGCCTTATCGCTAGGGTGTAATCTTATATGCTTAACTAAACTACCCGTGCCGCTACGATCTCCAGTATACCTATGAACAAGTAATTTCCCACAAGATTTACACTTAGCCTTATTTTGTTCTCTTAGTTGAATAAAAAATTGCCAAAAAATGATATTTCTGTACGTTTAGGAGGTTGTCTACTAAAAGTGGGAGTTTGTACGGGTGGGTGTGCCGGTTCATCACCTAAGTTATGAGCAGGACTAGTAGGTGTATCATCCAAATCTACTGGAGCTTGGGTTTCATCATCATCATCATCATCCTCATTTCCCTCTAAGATAGGTACATTATGATAAAGAGCATTCATAATATCATCGTCTATTCTATCACCAACTACTACATCAAGTAGAAAATCAATATCGCTAAATTGAAAACAAGGGTGATCACTATCAAGGATTCCGAAGGGTTCATTAGGATTTCTAGGTTTGCTACTACTTTGAACTTACTTATCTTTTCTAGGTCGGGGAGCCGGGGAGGGATAGTATTTTGGCCACTACTTTCACCGGTTTTAGCTTTTCCTTTACCGAAATTTTTCAACGAAAATGTCATAATAATTATAATTAAGCAAACTAACAACACAAAAAATACTATTAGCACGTAAGAGTTGAAACGAGTTTACCGGATTGACGAACAACTTCTTGAAAATTGAAAATCGTTGAAATTGAACACTTGAAAACTTTAATTCAACAACTTCACAATGTTTCACGAATTTGCAACAATAAATTAAGCACTTGCACTAGAAAGATTGAAAGAGAGCTTGAGAGAGATTGAGAGATATTGATGAATTGGTGAATAAAAATGAAAGAATGAGGGGGTATTTATAGTTGAGAAATGAGAAATAGTGTAATTATATAAAGTTTGGGGGCCAAATGACTATTTTTTAAACTTCCAAACGGCTACTTTTTGCAAAGAGCAGTTTGGAAATTATTTTTTTAAAAAAATTTTTTTTTTTTGAAAAATGCCCGTTAGAGAACCGGCAGAACCGTTTGGAACCGCCAGAACCGGTCCGGTTCCGGTTCTGGCGGTTCCAACGGGTAGAACCGCCCCGCCATGGTTTTCGGGAACCGCTAAAACCGGAACCGCCGGAATCGGGCCGCCGGAACCGGCAGAATCAACAGAGCCACGGTTCCGATCCGGTTCCGGCTCGGATCCGGCAATTTTACAGCCTTAAGCAATAATTCTAATTCTTGCAATGTATATCTGGGACTATATCGTCTCCTCCGGACTGCAAATATGCACATCAACAGGCGGATTAATTAATTGGACAATAGTACTATAACTATTACGACTTATGCAGCTCAGAAATAGTATTCACCGTTGGTCTTCTTTTCTCTTATATTATTTACGTCATAGTAAAGCCAATCTCAATTGAACTTAAAATCTCATAGTGTGTGAAGGTAAAATTTTGCCTGAGAAATAACAAGTGATAATACAAAACTTCGAAACAATGAAGGACTAAGACATCTTTTTCCATGTAAATACAAGGAAAAAATTGAATTAAACCAGAAGTTCATTAAAATTGTAGCTCAAAAGTCAAATCCACGAAAGTTACAAGATCATCCATTATGAATGCCCCAATTTTTAAAAAAATGATAAAACCTTCAAATACGCGGAAATCACAAAATTTTAAGCAGTTTTTTGAGTTTCACAAAAATTAAAGATAAAATTATAATTAAAATAGCACATAGCCAATTTTCGGACTGGTCATTCTGAAATAGTCAGCGTTTACCAAGTCAATAAAAAATAGTCACTATTTTGCTGCAATAGAGCTCGGTCCAGCATAATATACTGGAGTTAGACACCTGTGTATGAACTCCAGCATATTATTGTAATACCCTATATTTCAATAAGGGTATATTGGTCATTAGCAAAATAATAATAATAATAATAATAATAATAATAATAATAATAATAATAATAATAATAATAATAATAATAATAAATACAAGACAAATTGGAAAAAAAAGAAGCCTATGTTTATATAATGAAGGGATGAAATTAGTGGGTCGTAACCCCTTTGGTCAAAAATGACGTGAGATAGAAAAGAGGGACAAGGGATTTGGGAAAGAAAATAAAAACCTTTAGTCATCTAAGCATCAAAGCAGACGGGTTTCTGGTGCTTCATCGTGCTCCATCCAATACCAGTTCTACTTAAAAGAATTAAATATTTTGACCCTCAATAGTAGAATTTCAGGTAACTACATATATGTTTCCTCCTATTTGAAATAGTATTATTGTTAAAATTTAAATAAATATGAGTTTGTAATTTGATTAAGAGTTGGGAAATAAATTGGGATTTAAGAAAACGAAAAAAAGAAAATAGCAACACATTTTTTTTATTTAAACTAACCTCGTTAGTTTTTTGGTCAGACTAAGTGAAATTTGAATTCTAAGATATGTTTAACTGTAGTGGCGATACTAAGTAGGAATTTTCATAATAAAATCGAATTGTTCATTAAAGAAGATATAATCCAGGAATAGAGGATTTCAGAGAATTATATTAAAGAAATAAGCAGCCTAACTATTGCAATTTTAAGTGAAATCAAGACGTGAATAATCAAAAATAGCGATTCGTTATCACCTTAATTATAAATTACAGAACTAGTGGATGGTAGCACTAAGCTATAAATTGATTTGTAGATTCATACACGAGCTGAGCAATTCGGATCTGACTGGAAATTGAAGCTTTGGTTAGTTGACTTCAAAAGGTGAGTAGTAATTTTACTGTAATTTATATTTTTATAAATTGCATGATTTACACATGATTTTTAATATGGATATGTTACTGATTGTTTTGAGTTGCATGTGGATAAGGTTTTTACTCAATATGATACAAAATAGTTATTTGATATGATTACCGTTGTTTTAAATATTCTTGATGTCACTAAATATGTTTTACCATTACTTGAATTTATTGTTATCCAATGGAAATTATATGATTTGATAAGAACCAAAATATTGTTTTAAAATAGTTTCTACGAGTATATATGGATTACAGAGACAAGTATAAATGGGAGTAGACATTGAAGGATCTCGTAGCTAACGGCGGGTTCGTTAGACCTCGTGCACCTTGTAATTATCGATAACCGTTATAGCCCTCGCTAGTGGGAAGGTAGAACTAGCATACCATTATCGATTTCCCTTGAGTAGGGACTACCGTTATATATGACTTCTTGCAAAGAAGTCCACAGTTATACGGACTACATGATCCATTCATTGAAACCTCACAAAATATAAATACTGATAGTATACAATGGTTACGGAGCTTATTATTATACTACAAGAAAAGTGTGAAGAGACTGAAAATTATTTATTATTTCTGAAAGGGAATTTTTATGCATTTTCTCTTTGAGATACTAGCATGTTTTTGACTTGTCCCAAATAAAAATAGTTGTGGTTAAGTGTTATTACTCACTTAGCTAGCGACTCATTCTCCGCTAATTTTATTGACATAGACAACAGGTTACACGGGCGAGAATTTCGTTAAATAGAGCGCACATGTTGATACTTCTCGGTGATCCTAGCACTTGTTCATGCGGGCAGAGATTTTATTTTTGTTATTATGGTCTTTTCATCAAACTCTTAGAGTCGCTCCATAGTCATTATTTTAGTTTCATGACTATTCTTTTGTTATAATAGTCTTATATTGAGTATCATTCTCATTTAACAAAGTTGGAGATAAATTAGTATTTCTAGTGATTAGTCGGTGGTTTAGTTATGGTGGAGACTTGTATTGGTTAATCGACAAGTTGTCAATTGTTTGGTATGATATCAGAATGTTCAGTTGTTGATTTGAGATAGAAAACTTTTTTGGATGGTCCAAAAATAAGGAAAATTCTATCCGATTTTTTGTAAAATTATCAATGAGGCTTACTTGGGAGCACTTGATCCTTAGCGCTGGTCACAATCCTAAATTAGATCGTGACAAAGTTGGTATTTAGAGCTTAGGCTTTAAGTCCCGAGGCATAGAGAAATGTTTAGTAGAGTCTTGTTCGTGTTTACATAGACGTCCATACTTATGATCTTGAGGCTACTGAATATCTAGGAATATTTTTCTTTTTTACATTCTTTGATCGTGCATTGAGATAATTTGAGATTAACTTTGGGGTATTTCTTTCGCAAATGGCTAGGACACACACACACACACCCTCATCTGCTGGATATGGTGTTGGACTTGGTAATTACCATGGTGGAGATCTAGTTGGGGTTCATCAAACTAGAAGACAAACTGCTAATGATAAGGGTGCATTGGGACACCAAGGAAATTTTGATTTGAGTAACCAGAGATAGGGTAGGGGCTTGAAATTATTCTAAGGGGAAGGTGTTAGGCACCCCTCAGAATCCATTTGTGTGGTTCCCGGCCAGATTATTATTGTGACTTAAGTGCAAATAACACATAGGCAAATAAAACTTCAAGTAAGAGGGTATTTTCATGTAATGGTTACAAATAAGCAAAGTTAAAGAGAATGAAAGGGAGATTGATTTTTTTTCTTAGAGAAATAGTTTAAAATTTGGAAAAGAAGCAAGGTACAAAGAAATAAAGGGAAGGGTCCTAGATTTATAAATAATATGGATCACCCCACACAACATCTGATAATCACTCCTTAGTGAGGGGCTACATGTGATGTTATCGCGTGATCATCATATCCATATCTACCTTTCCCACTTCGTTAAGGTATTAAAGCGCGTAATGGTCTTGTTTATTTATTGCATGCTATTACCCGCGCCAATCCTATCAGCCCAATAGATACTTGGGACTACTAATTCTAAAAGGATGAGATATTGAGTTTTTCTGATTTCAAAAGGTAAAATACTAAGGCGACAGGCAAAAACACATATAGCAATTTTGGAGAAAGCATATAAACAAAAAAAAAATGCTCAAATACACCTCCTTTGAACAGAGAAGCACATAATTTAGTATTTCTTGCACATACTATTTAGAGTCTGATTAAACTTAAAAGGTTACGGCAGACTGATTTATTACATAATTCAGATAAGAAATCCGAGTCAGTCTTGCCTGCTGGTTGTAGTTGATAAAAAACAGATTTAGTTTATAAACATTTGCCATATGGCTTGCTTATATGTTGGACGAAGACCCAATAGACATGATATCTACTGATTTCAAAAATAATAAAGTAAACCGAAAGGACTGGTTTAAGAAAAGCTATCAGTTATTAAAGAAAGGCAGGTTTTAACAAACGACTATGAGTTTTGCAATTAATGATGTGTAGTTGCTACTGGTTTTATATCTATAAGTGGGTGGAACGATTTAGACTTGATTAATAGCTTTTATAGGCATGCTTTCTACACGTTGTTGACTTTAAGCACTGTAAAGATTCTGGAACACTATGAACATGATATCCAGGTACTGAAAATCGTTTAGAGCCTATGGATATGATATCTAATTGTTATTGATTGTTTATGAATTATAAACATGATTGCCAAATGAAGAATGGATATGTAATATACAGAAAGACCTATAGGCATATTTTCTATGTGCATATGTACTATCCAGATTTATAGACATGGTATCTATATGAGAAAATGCAGGTTTCCTAGAGACATGATATCTATATGAGAATGCAGAAATTTAAAAACTCTTATAAGCAGGTTATCTACATTTTTGCATACATGGTTACCCCTTCCTTTTTCACTAGCCACCCCAAGAGTTTATTACAAAATTATTACAGCCCAGAATGAAGATAAAAAAGAAAATACATCAGAAATTCAAAGTACAACCAAGGCGAGCCTAATTCAGACTTCCTGTCTGAAGTATAAAGTAAATCAACTCCAAGAGATCATATTTCGAAGCCTTTCTCCCATTTGTGGTGTGTCAAAGTTCCCTAAGAGTCTCATATGAACTTCGGGCAGTGCTTACACCTAAAGCTACCATAAGATTATGACATAGTGCAGTGTGGAAGGGCCAATCCTCAGATGTCCAAGTTCAGAGGGAACTCAAAGTCCCAAGGCAAGGCTCATAGAAAGAGGGGGGGGGGGGCAGATGTTAGGGACTAAGAGAGAGTGCAACTACAAAAGTAGAATCCTGAAAGGGGAAAGGGAAAAGGGAAATAGCTTAAATTAGTACACATAATGGTATATGGGGAATGGGAAAGTTGCAAGAACCAAAAAAAGGCAGGCTGATCGGCGTACCCAGCAATGGGAGATGCCGGCACACCTTTAGGCCTGTTAGAACATACTGTTTAGAGGTTAAGACCCCCATGGATCGAACTTAATTCATGGACAAAAACTTACATTGCCATGATTTAAGTTATAACTCAAAACACATAGGCATAATTGGGGAATGGGGTTTATAACAAACAAACAAAAGGAAGTCAACATGCCAATTTAAGTGATGAGAAATAGCAAGCAAACATAGACATACAAGCAATGGATACACATTGTTGTGGTGATAGAAATTAAATTCGTACATACCAGTATTAGAGAAACAAACAAAGAAAAAGTAGTAGGTCTTGTAAACATGCCACACTGCAAACAGGAGAAGAATATTATTATGTATGAGTATGAGTTCATAAGGATTCTGAATTGTGTGTTAAAGAGTCGTGCATTTACATAGTTGAAAACCAGGCAGAAATAAGGTAAGAAAATAGTTAAGGAACTGGTTCAAACAGGTAAAAACAATTTAAGGAAATAAATTGAATAAGCACTTTGTGCACAACATGTAATTAGGGGAAAATACATAAAAGGTTATTAAAGACATGGTTTTGAAGTACATGGTTGTACAAATAAGGTAAGAAAATAAATTAACAACCAGTAAATAAAAAAATCAGGGATCTTGTAATTACTGACCCATGAATGAACCAAGTCGCAAAAGCTGAGAGGGGTTTTAACTATGAAAAAATCAGCAAACAATGGAAAGAAATCAATCAGACCATATCCAGAGGGAAGTATGAACTAATCTCAAATTTGAAAGCTACTTTAAAGGGAAGTTCATCATTTAAAAGGAGCATACGAACATGTTTAGCATGAAAGAAGATTGTCGTGTCATTGTAAAATTAGTAGAAAAATTCGGTATATGGGAGTTTAGCAAAAGTCGGAATCATATAAAAATAAGGATGTCCAAAACAGTCAAGTGACTCGAAGTTGATCTGAAGGAGTTAGGGGCTTTGAAATAAAACCCTAGTTCAAACAAATCACATAACCAAACTTGGAATAACCCCAAAATTCTAGGGTTTTCCCTATTAATCGAGTACAAATATGAGAAGGCAAGTGATCGAAATAGGCTCAGAGGTCTCAGAGAAGAACTGAAACCTCTTGCACGTTTCATTCAGCAGTAGAAACTCATGAGAAAATAATGATAGAAAGTAACACGCAGAACATAGTAGAAAGATTCAAAGAAAATAGAGTAGAAGAAGCTAATACGAATCATGGTGGAAAAACCTGATAAGAATAGTAGAATAAGCATGTTAAGAAGTATTAGGAGAAACTTAAACAGAGCTTAGTGGAAGGAACTTAATAAGAAACACTTAATAACACTCAATAATACCGTAAAAGAAGCATACAGTAGAAGAAAATATAAGAACACAACAGTAGAAGAAAATACAAGAACACAGTAGAGGCAAATATTCACAAAAAGAAAAATAAAGTCGGAGAATTTTTAAAAAATCCTAGATTGGAAATGAAAGATTTTGAAAGTGTTTTTTTAAAAGAAAAGTGAGGAAAATCATTCAAAAACTTAGGGAAAGATAGATATACAACGGATCAGAAAAACCTCGAGAGGTTAGGGTTTCAGTAGAACCCTAGTAGTGAGAAAGACTTTGAAAGATCACCGATCTAACTTGAAGGAGTCAAAATTAGGCTCGAGCAATCATGGTACGCCGGAGTAAAATCAGAGATGGCCATGGAACTCGAATCGTACGAAAGCCTGGACAAAACCTCGTCGTGGTTAGACCTCGAATCTTCAAAGATCAGGCGCTTGGGAGTCATAGGAGGTCGGTGTAGGTCTTTCATAGCCTTGGAAGCCATGGATTTCGGCAGCTTTTAGGGCGGAAGTGGTGGCTAGGGTTTGAGAGGCTTTAAGAGAGTTTGAGAGAATTGATGGTTCAGAAGCGGCTGGCAGGTGGAAATGAGAATGGTTTAGGGTCATTTGGGAATTAATTAAGGAATGTGGAACGTGAGCCGTGATTTAAAGCGGGACGGGTGGGTCATTTAAATGGGCTATGAGTCGAGTAATTTTAGGAATTAGGCTGGGGTTCAATTGGATTTAGTTAGGGTAGAATTTAGGCTATAGTTGAAATAAATCTGGCGAGATGTTAAATAGCTATTTTCCCCATTTATTTTATAAATAATAGAAAATTAAATTTTGGAAATAAATTGAAAGTACTAAAACGATTTCTAATGTATAATCATCAATTTAAAATTACTGGACTTCATTTTTATAAATATAACTGCAATCAAATCATAAAAGAAGCTAATATTATAATTATATGCAGTTTACCTTTAAAAATACTAAATAAATTTGTAAAAATTATTTGAGCTATAGTTTTGCATAAATATGAGAATTCAACAAGTGAATCACCAAAATGATAATTTAAGGAACACTTATTGGGTTTTTCTTGATAAAATAGTGCAATAAAATTGATTTTAAAAATCTTTAAAAATTAAGAAAAATAATTGGACCTTGGGACATACTTATATATGCACATATATGTTATTTTGAAAGGTATTTTTCCTATGAAAAAATACAAGAAAAATTTGGGTATCAACAATTGCCCTTCTTTCCCTAGGAAGGATGAAAGAGTTATAGAGTAACGATATGATGGCCAATTTTGACCGAATGAAATGGTTTGAAGAGGTTGACCATGCTCTAGTTTCTGAGCTACGTACATATCCCTGGTCTTATAGGAATCAGACCATATGTAGTTCAGGATCCGTCGACGGAGTATGCTGATGGAAGATTTTCAAGAACGGACGCAATGGGATGAATGGTTAAGGTCTAATAGGGTTTCGGGAACTGGAGCGGGATTGCTCCTGTTGAGACAACCGTTGCTCGCCGGTTTACCTGAAAAAAAGCAATATTGTGCTGAAATTTAAACATAGTACAAGTTCTCGTCGGACCATGAATGTTGTCTTTGGACGATTAGGATGACGTCCTCAGACCATGACGTCATGGGCCGTGATCGCTACCAACTCGACGCTACACAAAGGTAAGAAGAGCGAGTCGCAATAAATTTTACCCGATATAAGGCCAGGGATTGAATTCCTTAGGGAGCTAGTAGTGAAGTTGGAATATCTATCTAGTTTAGAAATATGCAGTTGCTTCAAATATCACTTTCATCATATTTTGGGGTTCTTAATTATAACTATTAGTAATCAAACTATTAATTAATACTAAATTATGCTACGAACTGATTGCTAAAGTTTTATCTAATGGGAAGAAGGGTAATAGGGTCGTGACATCACCTAGGTGGATAATTGACTGGTAAATGTTACTAAGGTTCAATTGACATAACTGGGAATTTCACTATAACCGTTGCACAATTTTACCCATTCTCACACCTCTTGGTAAAGAGAGTGATTTTGACCAATTGACTCTCACGAGACCAAATAGGTAGGCAAATTAGATCAAGCAACTAGATTACTCTTTCGAGGTTTAACCCATTAATTTGGACTATCATTTCTCATGAGTCCATCTTAATTCCTTATTGGATCAATTTTGAAGTCATTAATTCTGTTTCTCAAGAAGAGTCAAATCCACAAAGCTTAAATCAGTGTTTGCAACCACCAATTTATAAATTAAAACATAAAATCAGCCCAAATAGTGAATACACATATTCAATCTAACCCTAGATGGCAACACCCATCAATTAACCATACTAGGGTTGAGCCACAACCCTAGCTAATGGGTTTAGCTGCTCATGTTTGAGGGAGAAAATAAAGAAATAGATGAAGAACAAGGCGTATTGACTAATTGCTAAATGAAACTATCAGAATATATCGTTAATTTAAAGCTCAATTGCCAAAAATGGCGACAATATACAATCCCACGAGCGCAGCTCAATTTTGAAGGTAACATATGACTAAAAATGGTAAAATGTTCTATTTATACTAGACTGGAAAAACTTGACAAAACTACCCCTGCGGGGACGGTGCGTGCCGCACTAAATGAACCGCGACAGCACTGGGCTCTTTGACTCCAATTCTGGCTTCTCTGAACTTGGTCTCCACGGACCGCTTAGAATGGACCGCGGTTGCGGTTGTGGAGGGAGCTGGCACAGTCCGTACAATCAGGACCGCGAATGGCATTGCTTGGATTTGCAATTATCAACCTCTCCAAATCTCTCGTCTGTGGACCACACAGAAAGGTAGTGCGGTCGTGAAGCCTTCACCACGGACCGCGAGATGTGTACCGCGGCCGCGTTGCCTGGAGCTAGTTTTGTCAACTCTTTGAACCAATTAGTGCGGCTGCATTCGACTTTGCGCGGTCCGCACTAGGCCAATCTTTGACTTTTATTCATTTTGTTGATCAAACCTGCAATCAAGTGCAACTTATGAGCCTTTTGGGTATATTGTAACAATTTATATTCAAATCACAGGTAAGTAGGAGAATGAACCACGTTAAAATCCCAATTTATCAACTCTTCCAAACTTACGCCTTTGTTTTCCCTCAAGCAAACAAAATAAGACCCACCCATTAATGAAAAATTTAAGTAATTCCAGTTGTCCTAAAGTAACCTCAACAAGCATCAATATGGACTAACAATTGTCTTGAATACGAATGGATCATTAACAACATTTAAACTTCAAACCTATGGATCAAGTGTGACACAAGAGCATCAAGAATTGACTCATATATCAAAGAACTCTCTCTATTACTTTGGTCGTTGTGGAACCCAAATGACACATCCTCAACTCTCCCTAAGCAAACCTCACCTTTTAGATTATAAGCACACAAACCGAGGTTAATGGGAATTCACTCGTCTCTCTCAAGGAAAGGTCACAAGTCCAGCTCGAAGTACCATATGCTTGACCCTCATATAAGTATCCATTAATGCAAGTGTTATCCAACTGAAGATCATATAGGGCTTTTGTGGAGTCAATGTGAAGGCTTTTGGTTCAGGGAAGGACATGTTGTTGGTCTAAATGGATTCCATCTTCCGTTAAGCACTTCTTTTGATTCATTTTGGCACAATTCTCATGACTCTTTGAGTATTTTCACTTCTATTCAAGGGGTTATAGAGACACATTGTCCCTCTCTCTTATGCAATTCAAAACATTTCTCCTTTTTCTACTTTTACCACACATTTTTCTCTTTTATTTTTCTTGAATTCCTTTTTATTCCGTTTCACATTGGGCTGTCTTTTTTTATTTTCTTTCTTTCTCATTTCCTTCCTTTTCTTCAGCTTTTTTTCTTTTTACTGCTTTGATTTCCTTTCTTGTCTCCCCCCCCCAACTTAGAATTTTACCATCACTCAAGGGAAGATTTCGGTGCCAAGAGAGGGTATTATTTAGAATGGTATATGCTTGTAGCATTGGTTTGAAAGAAAAAGCTTTAAGGCTCAAAAGGGCTTGCTAGGGATTATATCATTGGTAGGCTATGTAATTTTTCAACTGTCATTTGGATCAAGGAGAGCCTATAATCACTTCTCAAGTCGAATTTCACTAAAAGTTTTGCCTCAACAAACATTCAGGGCAAGTTCTAGACCATTGGCTCTGGACTTGGACTCAAAATTTGATTTCTCACCACACACACTCAAGGATTGAAAAAGACATAGATTCAGGGGCCCACAACAACCTTAGACACGATTGAATACACAATAGTCCCGAAAGACCACATGATGATTTTTTGATCAACATAAGAGTCTCAAGGTCACTACTTTCACCATTCTAAACACAACCACTTGTGTTTGACCATGGGATCAAATGCAAATGTGTTAGGCCCAAGTGAAGCTTTGCTTGAGGTACCCTTAACTACAAACTACCAAAAGTAAAAGAAAAACAAAAAACATACTCAAACCCTTAAGAAGGTTGCCACGCCATCCATCATCTGAAAGAGCCACCAGGTTCACACATTACACCACCTTTGAAAGGAACCATGGTATTAAGAAAACTAGAGGCTTATTGAAAATGTCAAAAATGAAACAAAACGTTTATGAACCTATCTACAAAGCTAAAAATTATTTTTTTCCGAAAATAGAATGTAGAATGAATATTTACAATAGGTGATTAGCATATGCAACAGGGAATGAATATATACAATAATGTAACTTTATATAGAGACCAAAGAGAAGATAAAAATACGATAAAAGTAACTTTATATATAGACCAAATAGAAAATCAACAGTAAACATAAACTAAGTCAGTCTATATATATAGTTATCCGATGGATAAAATGTAGGGCGCACCCCCTCTAACAAAAGTTGGCATTGTCCGCAATGCCAACTAAGCAAATAAGCACCAAAAAACATAATGAAAGGACATAGGAACTGCCTAAGCCTCATCAGTCTGCATGGGAACATGAGTGGTCCCTGGGTCCTCTGTATGTGCAGGAACCTCAAACTGGTTCCTGGTCTCCTGCTACTCAGCTGCTGGGACTGGGTCCTGGACCTGGACGGGCTAGATATCAAGAGCATCATGTAGCTGACTGGAGAAGGCCTCTGATGGGTCCGCCAACTGGATGATCACCTCATCTGCATTGGGGAGCTTCCTCTTCTTTCTCGGGAGCCTCTGTGTCTGCTCTTGATGTGGCTCTGCTACTGGTGTTGCTGGTGGGGTTGGATCTCTAAATAGCAAGTCTAAAGGCATCTGGTCTGCCATCAGCTTGTCCAGATCCTCTATGAGCTCTTTCATAGATTACTTGGAAGCCCGTGTTTTCCTCATCTTCTTATGCTCCCGGCAAAGTTTAAAGTTCCTTAAGAGCCTTGCCCTGTGACTCCACTACCTTAGACAAGGCAGTTTGGGTACTCAGGATCTTTTCCTGGTTCTCTAGGATCTTCTTCAGCGTATCCTTAATGGACTGTGAAATCTGAGCTGCCTGTGGTGCTGACTGAGCCTTAATAGTAGCAGACAGAGTAGAAAACTTGGATGACGCATGTGACATCTAGTTGTTCAAGCTATGCAGTGTCTGGCTCAACTGGTTGGCAGTGATAGGATGGGCCCGGGAAGATGGAATCCCGAGCCAGCTGAAGTAGAGGGACCAGCAGTAGTGGAAGGTCTGGGAGGCATGTCAGTGATAGTGGAAGCAAGCTTAGTGGAAGGCTCTACTGCAACCGGCTCCTCAGACTGGCCAATTTGGGTTGAGGTAGGTTGCTTGTAATTTTTGTCTTTGGGGTTGTCTGGCCCTTTTAAGCTGTATCATGAGAATGGGGCCACTGATTTTACCTTGATATCAAAGGGCTTCTTCTCCACCTTTAGATCCCAGAAGTACATGGTGAGGGTGTAGGGAAAAGGGTAGTTCCGGTCATGCTCGACCCCTATTGCAAAAACAACACGGGACATCACATTGCCCATGTTGATAGGGTAGCCCGCTATAATAGAACCAATAAGAACAACTCGAGCAAGAGGAATAGTCTGATCATGGGTAGTGGGATCAAGTCTACTGCACACGAGTGTCGACCACCCCCTAGCCTCGAAATTGGGAGTCCTCCGATGTATTTTCGCCCTTGCTTGTAACAATTCTAGAACAGTACCCAGGATTGCCAGGTATGAAGCTAACCACAGACGTACCTCCTTGTCCACTGCCAATTTCTCATTGTACAGGGTATTATCTTCGTCATTGAACCCCAAGTACTCATTTAATGCCTTCCAAGTAAACACCACACTCTTGTTCCGCACTTTGGTCACTTTTGTGCCTTTTGCGATGTGGGACACATTGTTATAGAACTCCTTGACCATGTGCTCATTTTCTTTTATAAAGTCATCCCTATAATGTTCCCAACCCATTCGAGCTCGAAAGTGTCTATGTACATTTGGGTTTAGGGGTAGATAGTCCCGGTCAATAAAACTTCTTTCCAGAATTAGCTTCCGTATTGGCCACCATACCCTAAATTTATGAAAAGCCACCTGGCTCACAAATCTGCCTTCCCAGACTGTGAGGTCTCTGGTCCGGTCAACGCCCCCAACCTGAGGCACACCACTCTAAGGTTCCTCCTCATCACTATCATTACAACCCTCAGCACCTCCGCCTGCACTCTCCCTAGATAATGAAGTTGTAGGGGAGGTAGAGTACTCACCGCTGCGGGCTACTGAGCCCTCAAACGACTCAGAAGATATACGTTGTGGAACTTGGACAGTGGGTGATGGCGAAGGAGTATCATCAGTCAGACTAAGTCTTTCGGGCCAGTCAGGAACATGAGTGGGAATGGAATCTGAAGAGACGTACTGTGAAGGAACTACTCACTCCCCGAAGAATGAGAAGCAACTCTGTCTGCAGCTTTTATTAGCGTCCTTGTCTTTTTTATACTTTCCCGAACTTGGGGAGTGAATTTTATCATCTTGCCTTTGCCTTTCCGGTAGGAGTCACCTCTACCAGGTTGTTTGGAGCCCTTTCCTCATTGTTTTACCATTATCTGCAAACACACACATCTAACATTGTTAGTCTAAGCACATGTAGTGAAACAGAAGATGGAATCGAATTGCAGACAATAGATCAAATATTGCAGAAACAATTGCAGAACAATACACAGTGGCCCGCACAAAAAGGAGTGCGGCTGCATTGGGCGCACCGCGGACCGCACAAAGGCGACCGCGGTTCGCATAGGGCCAGGATCCTAAAAACCCCCTCTCTGAATCCCTCCACCGCGGTCCGCACAAAGTGGCATCGCGGCTGCGGTGGGCCAGCGCGGACCGCAAAAAATACAATGCGGTTGTGCTGGGTATAATTCAGCTTTCAAACACGCGAACACCGTGGTCTGCATGGAATGGTACCGCAGACCGCATCATAGCATTGCAGACCGCACTAAATTGATCGCGGTCCGCGGCGTGGTCTAGGGCGCGGTCCCCGGAGGATTCTTGTTTCAGGCATTAAAATAGGGTTTCAATTTTTGCAATTTTTTTGTTCAAATTTTCTATCTAATTTGTTCCTATTCAATTTACCCGCTCAATATGCATATCAAGCACACAAAACCCATATGAAGATAATAAAGTGGTATACATTTGGCAGAAGCTAAGAGAGAGCCGAAGGGGAGCAGTAGCAGATACTCTGCTATAATTTTCTTCAAATTATTTTTTATGAGATACCCTTTCTTTTGGTGATTTTATTTGAAGTATTTGTATTCTTGTTTTTTCAAATATAGATGAAACTTACCGTTTAACAATAGAGTCACAGTAGAACTTACCTCTTGTAACCAGTAAACCTTAAAACACTTAACTTATAGGTATTTAAATTAGTCATTTTTTAATTAAAACAAATAATCTTTGTTAGCAAGGTTCTAAAGGTAATATTTCTTAAAAGGCTTCATTTGGGCAGAATCTTCCTTGTTGCGGCATAACACGCTAAAATTCAAAATGTTTGAAGCAACTCTAAGACATTGTTTATGTTGCGCAATCTCTTCAAAACAGCACGTAGTCTTTTACTAACATATTTAAGATGAGTTTTATACTCTATTTCGAGCTTAGTTGAGTAATCATGATTTGCATCTTAGCCATTTTTATTAACCCTTTATCAGCTTAACAACTATTTATATATCAAAACGTATACTTTTTTCTAGACTCTAAACAGTTGAGTTCTTTTCACATTACTTCAATACTTAATCTTATACTGCTAACTTCCTTTATCTATATCTATAAAATAACACACTCATTTATAACACTTAGCCTTAGTTAATTAGTATCTAAGTTTGGCCGGTTAATTATATTTAATGGGTCATATAAAGTGCTTAATACCTCCTCTATAAGATTAATTCAAATCTTTACCTAAAATTTTTAAGGTTAAGCAGACCGTAAAACATAGTTAACTTTAAGAATTACTTAGCAAATATTGGTGTCCTAATTCACCTTAAAACTAACTAAGTGCGACTCTCTTTAATTTATTAAACCTTCAGAATTACTAATATATTATACTCTAATTTGACCCGTATTAAAATAAGGTATTACACTTAATATTCTTGTTGCCAGCTTCTACGGCTCCGTTGCATGTACGCTATAGAATTCTTGTGTTTGATCTTGAGGTTTCACAAATAGATTTCATTAAGTCACTATTGAGGTTGGAGCCATTATCAGTGATTATTGACTCTCGAATCCCGAATCAACAAACGATGCAGTCGAGGACGAAATCTGCCACGAATTTCTTAGTCACTGCTATGTAAGATGCTGCTTCAACTCATTTGGTGAAATAATCAATTGCTGCTAGGATAAACCTTTGTCCGTTTGATGCGGTAGGTTTAATCGGTCCGATAATATCTATTCCTCAAGCGGCGAACGATCATGGTGAGCTTGTTGCATTAAGCTCATTTAGAGGCACCTTTATCATGTCTGCATGTATCTAACAGCGGTGACACTTGCGGACATACTGGATGTAGTCTGTTTCCATAGTCATCCAAAACTAACCAGGCTGGAGTATTTTCTTTGCTAAGACAAAACCATCCATATATGGACCGCAGGTCCTAGCATGGATTTCTTCTAGCAGTTTAGATGCTTCCTTTGCATCGACACACCTTAGTAATCCCAAATCCGAAGTCCTCCTATACATGATTCCTCCTCTGTGAAAGAAATTGTTAGACAACCTCCGAAGGGCGTGTTTTTTAATAGGATTTGCAAGCTCTGGGTATTCTCTTTCTTCCAGATATTCCTTGATATCATGAAACCAAGGTTTTCCATCTGCTTCTTCTTCGATGTGAGCGCAGTAAGCTGGTTGATCATGGATCTTCGCCGGAATGGGATCAATTAAGTTCTTGTTTGGATGTTGTATCATGGATGATATTGTAGCCAATGCATCGGAAAACTCATTCTAGACTCTAGGAACATGTTGGAACTCTGTCTTTATGAACCCTTTTCTCAACTCATGTACATGATGCAGATAAGGGAGTATTTTGGAGTTCTTCGTCGCCCATTCCGATCATTAGCAATTCTTGAATGTTCATGTCAATGGCCATCTTGAGCCCTAAGATGCGGGCTTCGTATTCGGCCATGTTGTTGGTGCACGGGAACCTGAGTTTGGCGGACACCGGATAATGCTGACCGGGATCTGATACCAAGACTGATCTTATGCCAACTCCATTGAAATTTGCTGCTCCGTCGAAAAACAGTCTCCAACCATCATAAGATTCTACAATATCTTCTCCTATAAATGATACCTCTTCGTTAGGAAAATACGATTTTAGGGGTACGTATTCTCCATCCACGGAATTTTCAACGAGGTGGTCTGCTAGTGCCTGACCCTTGATTGCTTTCTGAGTCACGTAAACAATGTCAAACTCACTCAACGGGAATTGCCACTTGGCTAACTTGCTAGTGGGCACGGGCTTCTGAAAGATGTACTATAAGAGATCCATCCTCGATATGAGATATGTAGTATAGGCACAGAAATAGTGCCTTAGAGTCTGGGCTACCCAAGTAAAAGCACAACAGGATCATTCTAAGAAATAATACCGGGCTTCGTACGAAGTGAACTTCTTGCTGAGATAATAGATGGCCTATTCTTTTTTCTTGTTCATCACGCTGACCTAGAAGGCAATCGAACGCTCTGTCCAATACTACAAGGTAGAGTAATAGAGGTATACCTGGATCGGGCGGGACCAAAACCGGCAGTTTTGACAGGTGCTCCTTGATTCTGTCGAAAGCCTTCTGCCAGTCATCAGTCCATTTGGTAATGGCATCCTTTTTCAACATCTTAAGGATTCTCTCATAGATAACTAGAGATTGTGCTATGAACCGGCTGATATAGTTGAGTCTTCTCAAGAAACTCATCACGTCCTTCTTATTTTTTGGTGGTGGAAATTCTTGAATGGCTTTGACCTTTGATGGATCCAGCTCTATTCCTCAGCAACTCACAATAAACCCAAGAAGTTTCCGGAAGGAACACCAAATGCACATTTTGCGGGATTCAATTTTAGGTTGTACCTTCGTAGTCTATTGAAGAACTTCCTCAAATCTTCCATCTGATCAATGGCTTTCTTGGACTTGATGATTATGTCATATACATATACCTCTATTTCCTTATGTATCATATTGTGGAAAATGGTAGCCATGGCCCTCATGCAGGTGGAACCTGCATTCTTTAACCTAAATGACATCATTTGATAGCAGTACATTTCCCACGGCATAATGAAAGTCATTTTCTCAACATCTTCTTCATCCATCCAGATCTGATGGTAACCAGCGAAACAATCCACGAATGATGGCAATTCATGCTTGGCGCAATTGTTCATCAGGATGTGTATGTTTGGCAATGGGAAATTATTTTCGGACTGGCCCGGTTGAGACCCCGGTAGTTGACAAAGACTCTGTTCGTCCTTCTTTGGCACTATTACAGTGTTGGCTAACCATGTTGGGTATTCCACTACCCGGAGGAATTTGGCTTTGACCTGCCTGGTGACTTCTTCCTTGATTTTCATACTCATATCTAACTTGAAATTTCTGAGCTTCTGTTTCATCGGCAAAATGTCGGATCAGTTGGCAGTTTGTGTGCCACAATACATGTATTCATACCAGTCATGTCATCATACGACCAGGCAAAGATGTCTTCATATTCTCTTAGATATTTTGTGTACTCTTTCTTTTCCGTTGATGATAAGTGAATGTAGATTCGTGTTTCTTTGACATTTTCTTCGTTTCGCAGGTTAACAATCTCAGTCTCGTCCAAGTTGGACTTTTGTCCGTTGTCAAAATTCTCAGCCTCCTTGACCATCTCTTCCGGTATGTCATCCTCCTCTGAATCTGTATCCGTTTTGTTGCGTTATCTGTGCATGTCATAGTAATTGGTTCATCAAGACAAGTAATAGTAATATTGTATAAGTAAGGTAATGAGAGGAAATAATAGGAGTATTGATTTATAAGAAAAATTGAAATGCTTTGATAAATTCCATAACTGTTTTGAACACCGGAGCTCTTTCTTGCGAAATTTAAAATGCAAAAGGAAAGTCAACTAGTACAAACAAAAATAGTGCTAATGCTTGTTCAGCCTTGCTACCCCGAGGCTCGCAGGCTCTGGTGGTTCTGACGGTCCAGTTATTGAGGCATGCTCCTATACTTACAGTTTGTATGGAAGGGCCTTCCTCCCCTTCCTCCTTGAAAATGACACAACAATCCATGTCATCATCTTCCAAGAACAGATTCCTCACTATTGCCAGTGCTTCCTCTTCTTTTGACCCATAGATAACTTCAGCCGTTTGGAAAGTCTGCTGCAAGCATCGTATTGGCTGCTCTAATGGATGGTAGGGACCATGCCATGGTGGCGACCAGTGATTTAATTCTTCCCAAGTGTACTCATACCCCAATCTGAAGGTGGTGCCATGTTTCTCTAGCCTGATGGGCTTAGCGATTCCTTGGAGATTCTTGCCAAGTCCCTTGCCAGGTTTATATATGCTCCCGTTCAATATGCTTTCAATTTTGTTGTCCACCATTTGTCTTTGTCGACGGATTTGATTCGCTCGATATGGTGATAAGTTTCTCTGCCAATCCTTTTTCTGCCTCCTAATGCTGTGATGGTCTGGTGGCTGTATATGGGATTGCTACCGTCACCGTGAATGATCACCTCTTGGTGATTCCTCTCAAACTACACTGCTTGATATAGTGTTGATGCTACAGCCCCAGTGGTATGAATCCATGGTTGTCCAAACAACAGATTGTAAGATGCTGGCACGTCTATCACTTGAAAAATTATATCGAACCATGTAGGCCCCATTTGCAAACACAAGCTTATTTCCCCAATAGTAGACCTTTGAGATCCGTCGAAAGCTTTGACATTGATGGCCCCGTCCTTGATCTCATGCAACCCCTTTCCTAATTTCTTGAGTGTCACCAACGAACAAATGTTGAGGCTAGACCCTTTATCAATCAGGATCCTAGTGATAACATAATCTTCGTACTGCACGATGATGTGCAATGCCTTATTGTGACTCAACCCCTCTGGCGGCAGCTCATTTTTATGAAAAGTGATGTTCTGACTTTCTAATACCTGGCCTACCACGTTAGCCATCTTTCCTCCGGTGATGTTACTTACATATACCTTACTTAGCACTCTTAGCAAGGTATTCTTGTGTGCATCAGAACTTTGTAGCAAAGTAAGGATATAAATCTGGGCTGGTGTTTTGTTCAGATGATCAATGACTGAGTATTCTTTGGCTTGTATCTTTCTCCAGAGATTGTCATGCCTAGTTTTAGTGATGGTTGGCCGACTAGAGGCATGTTTGCTTGATTCGGCTAAATGCTCCAGGATATAAACCCTGCCGGTTCTTGTCATACCCTATGCCGCAATGGCTTCCCCGAACATGACCTTCCCTTTTCTTCTGGTCTCGCCCATGTAGTCCCAAGGTATGGCATTTGTGTAGCATGGTGTTACTACCAACATTGCCACTGGAATTGGCAAGGCCATCTTTAATCTGAATGGAGCAGGCCCCTTCGGCAGTAAAACTACAACTTCAAAGGGTGCATGTGCATTTGCTGGTGACATAAACTCAACCATAATCGATGCTGGCGTCTTTGTAGAGGATTACGCTTCAAACTCGAGTGGAATGAACATGTTTACCTAGGCATCCCCAGAAGGCTGAATTTGGACCACAATCGAATTAAGGGTGACTATTGGTTTCTTTGGATCGTCGCGTTCTGTGATTAAACCGATTGATCCCTTGGGATCCCATTCATCCTCTATCTCGATCGTGTAGACACCTCCGCCCATGTGGTCTGGCAGAGGATTATTGCGAACATTCAAAACATGCTCTTTTTCTACAATGATCTTGTTATCAATCAAAGTCTAGATCTTATCTTTCATATAGCGACATTCATCAATGGTGTGTCCTTTCACGCCGGAATGGTATGCATAGAATTTATTTGGATTGACCCACTAAAAAGGATTTTTAGGGGTTATATAAGGGATTGCGGTGAGATAAGCAACAGCTTTCAGCCTTGTATACAACTGGTCAATTGGTTCAGAAATGGAGGTATATTATTTGGGAGGGCAACAATCAAAATTTGGTCGAGGTCTAGGGAAGTTTTGACGTAGGTGTGGTGATTGATAGTGTGATGGTTGGGTGTTGTAGGCTTGGTAAACATGTGTTGGTTGGGAGTATTTGGATGAAGTGGGCTGATGTGCGGGAGGTTATGGATAAGTGAGTGGAGGAGTTTGGTAAGAGGGTGAGGGTGTTGGGTAGGTTGGGATAGGCTGATATGTGATTGGAGGTATCAGATAGGTTTGGTATTTGATAAGGGATTTGGCCCTCTGTGCAACCATTACGGCACATGCGTCCCTTTTATTGGACGTACCATCAGACTGTAAGGCCTTATTGGTAGCTTGCAAAGCTTTAAAGTTTATTACCATACAACTTTTGATGCCTTCTTCGATCCTTTCACCCAACTTGATGGTATCAGAAAACTTATGGTTCTCAATCAACATCAGTCTTTCATAGTATTGCGGGTCCTGAGCTCAAATGAACAATTTGTTCATTTGTTCTTCCTGTAAGGTAGGTCTGACCTTAGCAGTTTCTGATATCGAACTAATGGCATACTCGCGAAATATTTCCATGAGCTTCTTCTTTAGGCTCTGAATGTAGAACACATCTGGTGCATTTTCTGTGTTGAACCTAAATCTGTCCATAACGTGGGACGCCATTCTTACCTTGTTCGATCACTTCTTCGGGCCTTGGCTAATGTACCAAGATAAGGTGTCTCCCTTCAATCTCCTCATGAAAAGCTTCATGCGGATTTTCTCATCTTTTCCTACTTCAACCAATTTATCCTAGTATGTCTTAAATGGACGCTGGGATCCCCTGTACCATTAAACATCTCAAACTTAGGAGGTTTGTACCCCTCGGGTAGTTCGACATCGGGCTGTACGCAAAGATATTCATAGTTTAGCCCTTTGATTCCTTTACTACCTTCGACGCCTTTAATTCTGCTAGCCAATCTTTTAATCTCTTTGGCAAAATTTCTGATAAGCAAGTCCTTATCCTCGGACTCGGTATGGTGGAGTGCGGCACAGTCTCCACGTAGATGGGGGTGTTATGTTGGGTGTGGCAGTGGTCATTTAAGGAGTTCTGTAGTTCAGGTATGAGCAGTGGGGTATTATTTGAGGTGTGGCAAGTATTACAATGGTAGTAAGGAATGGATGGGTTAGTTTCTTTGGGATGTTTCGTGGAGGTACATGTTTCTAAGTATTTGGGAAAGTAACCTCTGGAGTGGTGTGGGAAAATGACAGATTTGCCAGATTTCGGACTTAATCAAGTTCTTCCTGAAATTTCAGCAGCTTTTGTTCCAATTGAGATGCATTCTCTTTTGAAACCTGAATACATGGGTGTGAGTTCCCTCTATCCGTTCTGTTGAATTTTCCTTTCTAATGTTGCTCAAATCTTCCATCTTTCCCTTGTTCTTATTTCTGACGGGGCTAAGAGGAGGAGTGGGTGGAGGGACCTTTGACCTTGTGGAATATGATAACGATGCCAGAGTGCACGAACTAACCTTTTGGGAGGGGAATAAAAATGAAAATAAAATAAAAAGGTAATAAGTCAGTGAGGATTATAAGAAAAATGTTGCGATATTTAAACACATAGTTCAAGAATGTAAATCGTGTCCTAATTTGGGAAACCCCTTTGTGCCCGAGATAAGCCTAGCGACAAGTGAATTTGAGAACTTAGAATGCTAAATGCCATATTTTATTGATAAACATAGTCGAATCCCAAAACGACACTAAAGAATAGGAAATAAAATGTTTCCAGTGACCATTGGCTTTATTACATTCATAAAACGGAAGAGTAAATTCCTATCTACTTGGTCCCTGAAGGACCTTCCCCAGATTCGGCATCTTTGGCTCCATCGAACAGCTTCACTAGTTCGCGAAGTCCTAGCGACAGTTAAGCTCTGGCTAGGTGTCTGCCCTAGTATCCTTCAGCATTCTGGCAATCCTCGATTCTTTTGAGAAATTGTCTTTCCAGCTCCACTAAATCCCTTCCAAGTATCCCAGTTGTTTGTTGGCACTGACAGCCATGTCTTTCCACTCTTTAATCAGCCTTTGGTTGGCTTCTTGTATTTCACGGTGCTCACTCTCACAATTTCGAATCCTTTTGCGCAGTTGGTTGTACTTGACCTGTGCTTTAGCCTTTTCATCGATGATCTTGTGACCTCGAACAATCCCAGGTTGACCCGACCATTGTGATTATCCTCCAACCAGCCCGAATAATATGGAGCACAACCTGCATGGTATTTGTCCGGTTCAATGGTGTCCCTTCCCATGACAATCTTACAATGCCACATATACTGAGCCTAGCACCTATAAGGGATATCCTCATTCTGGAAGTCAGCCCGGAAGTGACTCATCTTGTCGGCCCTTAGAATAACCTACTTCCTACCCGCTTGTCTCATAACCCGAAGAGATATGTAAGGGAACGTTCCTCTTAAGCTGATTATTATTAGGAAAGGTGCATCCCTGGATGGGATGATGAACTCCTCGGTTGGGTACCACTCGAACATAATTGTACTTGGTCCTCAGTAAGATGTTTGAAGAGTTTGACCCATTCTCTAGAATTATACGGTTGGGCGAACATGTTGGGCATGTAATTCATTCTCTTTGGGTGATGAAAAGAGATTTGATCATATCAGTCCTTTCGATGGATTTCCTATCGGTACTCACCCTTTTGGAGATATTCCACGAGCCAAAGTTGAAGTAGCAGATTACAACCCTCGAAGTGTTTGGCTCCCTGTTGACACCTTTCTAGGGCTCGGTACATTTCTGTAATATTCATTGATACGAGACTGAATGTTTGTCCGTCAATCCCCTCCATTAGAGTTTTGCAGACCATAACTAGTCTGGTATGGATCCTTGCTTTCTTCATTGGAAATACTATCATCCCCAAGAAGCAGAACATAAAGACAAAGGCCCTTCGGTGGATATGTCCCAATGATGTAAGGGCGAACTCATCACGATAAGTACAGTAAGATTTGCTATGACCATACCTTTCGTACAAATAGTCAAAGGGAATGTATGACTCTTTCAAACATGTCAAGTCTGGATTATTCTTTAAACCCATCATTTTGAGAAAACCTCTACCCTTGTGGTTTTACGGCATTAACAAACTCAAAGTTTCCCACAGTATACCAACCAGTCCTCCTATTTTCTCGAGCAGTTGTTCCATATCAATGTCTCCGAAGTAGAACACAGACCTATCACAATCCCAAAATAGAGTAGCAGCTTCTATGGTTTTGTTGGTTGGTTGGATTTCCAGGAGAGAAGGTAGATTTCCTAGGTATTTCCGGACAAGCGTCTGATCACTAGAATGAAGATCCTCCCACCAGCTTAGCAATTTTGGGTGGATTGTGGTGTCCATGCCAAATTTGGGGACTCCATGCCTCATATCTCTACGAGATAAAAGGGTTAGGCCCTTACCCCACCAGACCCGATTGTTAAATATCAACAATTAGCATAAAAGCAATTAGTTCTCCAAATAAATGTACAAAACATGTAGCATCCGTTCGGGTTTTAGGGAAATCTGGTGGACTTCTGACAAGGCTATCTTAAAGAGTCATTATGTGGACTAGATAACTGACTCGGCTAGGTTTGACCATGATGCATGTAAAACTAGACAAAGTAAGGTTTCTATAGGGTTTTAAATTGGTACCCTTAAGTGGACAACTCAAAAGGGAAATGTGTGGAACCGTCGACTACACCATTGACCGACTGGTTTTACCGCAAATATGCCTTTACCAAATTTAGGGAGTGAAAATATTGAAAGAGCACAACCACTCATTATAAGCGTTGCTACGGTATTTTATTTGGAAAGAGTGGAATATGATGTTGAAAACCTGCTTATGCAATAATTAACACAAGTTGTCACGTGTTTGCAGGTTAAGAAAAGAGTAAATACAACAATTCTTCATAATTTAAAACAGTAATAAAGGAAAGCAGTAAAGAAATAAGGGAAAGAAACAAAAGACAAGCTAGTTTGGTAGTAGAAGAGGGAATTAAATACTTGAAAGGAATTAGCAAATAAAGATATATAAAAGAAGCGTAAAGTCACAATAGTAGCCTGAAATGGTAAAAGCCTAAAAGAAGTCCCCAGCAGAGTCACCATGCTGTCGCGCCCTCTTTTTCTCATGAAATAGGATTTATGATATTTGGGAGGACAACTCGTTCCCTTTTGGGAATTGGGTTTGAATTGAAGAGTCAGCACCTAATGATTAGGGTGCATTAGGACACCAAGGAAATTTTGATTTGAGTAACCAGAGATAGGGTAAGGGCTTGAAATTATTCTAAGGGGAAGGTGTTAGGCACCCCTCAGAATCCATTAGTGTGGTTTCCTTCCAGATTATTATTGTGACTTAAGTGCAAATAACACATAGGCAAATACAACTTCACGTAAGAGGGGATTTTCACATAATGGTTACAAATAAGCAAAGTTAAAAAGAACAAAAGGGAGACTGATTTTTCTTAGAGAAATAGTTAAAAATTTGGAAAAGAAGCAAGGTATCAAAGAAATACACGGAAGGGGGTCGTAGGTTTATAAATAATATGGATCACCCTACATAATATTCGGTAATCACTCCTCAGTAAGGGGCTACACGTGATGTTATGGCGTGGTCATCATATACATATCTACCATTTCCCACCTCGTTAAGGTATTAAAGCATGGAATGGTCTCGTTTATTTATTGCATGCTATTACCCGCCCCAATCCTATCATCCGCGGAGGTACTTGGGACTACTAATCCTAAAGGGAGGAGATATTAGGATTATTTGTGGTTTCAAAAGATAAAATACTAAGACGACAGGCAAAAACACATATAGCCAGTTTGGGGAAAGCATATAAACAAATAAAAGGCTCAAATACAACTCCTTTAAATAGAGAAGCACATAATTTAGCATGTCTTGCACGTATTATTTAGAGTCTGATTAAACTTAAAAGGTTGAGGCAGACTAATTTATTACATAATTCAGATAAGAAATTTGAATTAGGCCTGCCTGCTGGTTGTAGTTGATAAAAAACAGATTCAGTTTATAAACGTTTACCCTATGGCTTGCCTAAATGTTGGACGAAGATCCTATATGCATGATATCTACTTATTTCAGAAATAATGAAGTAAACCAAATACATTGGTTAAGAAAACTGTCACTTATTATTAAAGAAAGACAGGTTTTAGCAAATGACTATGAGTTCTACAATTAATGATGCGTAATTGTTACTAGTTTTACATCTATAAGCAGGTGGAATGATTTAGACTTGATTAATAGCTTCTATTGGAATGCTTGCTACACGTTGTTGATTTTAAACACTTGTAAAGATTGTGGAACCCTATGAACATGATATCTAGGTACTGAAATTCGTTTAGAGCCTATGGACATGATATCTAATTGTAATTGATTGTTTAAGACCTATAAACATGATTGCCTAGTGAAGAATGGATATGTAATATTCAGAAAGACCTATAGGCATATTTTCTATATGCATATGTAGTATCTAGATTTATAGACATGGTATCAATATGAGAGAATGCAGGATTCCCAGAGACATGGTATCTATATGAGAGTGTATAAATTCAGAAACTCCTATAGACAGGTTATCTACCCCTTTACATACATGGTTACCCCTCCCCTTTGCACTAGCCACCCCAAGAATTTATCACAAAATTATTACAGCCCAGAATAAAGATAAAAAAGAAAATACATCAGAAATTAAAAGTACAACCAAGGCGAGCCTAATTTAGACTTCCTATCTGAAGTATGAAGTAAACAAACTCCAAGAGATCATATTTCGAAGCCTCTCTCCTATTTGGGGTGTGTCAAAGTACCCTAAGAGTCTTATATTAACTCCAGGCAGTGCATACACCCAAATATACCATCAGATTAAGACATGGCCAATGTGAAAGGGTCAGCCCTCAGGTGTCCAAGTTTAGAGAGACCTCAAAGTCCAAAGGCAAGGCTCGTAAGGGGGAGGGCAGAACTTAGGGACTAAGAAAGGGTGCAAGCTCAGAAGTACAATCTAAAAGGGGAAAGGGAAAAGGGAAACAACTTAAATCAGTAAACATAAGGTATATGGGTATGGGGAAGTTGCAAGAGGCAAAAAAAGGGAAGGTTGATGGGCATACCCATTAATGAGAGATGTTGGCACACCCTTAGGCATGTTAGAACATATTGTTTAGAGGTTAAGACCCCTATGGATCGAACTTAATTCATGGACAACAACTTACATTGCAATGCTTTAAGTCATAACTCAAAATACATAGGGGTAATAGGGGAATGGGGGTTTATAACAAACAAACAGAAGGAAATCAACATGCCAATTTAAGCAAGCAAACATGGACGCACAAGCAATAAATACACATTGTTGTGGTGCTAGAAATTAAATTCGGACATACCAGTTTCAGGAAACACACAAAGAAAAAGCAGTAGGTCTTATGAACAGGCCACAATGCAGATAAGAGGAGAATATTATTGTGTGTGAGTATAAGTTCACAAGGATTCTTAATTTTGTCTGGTGTGTGTTAAAGAGTCGTGCATTTATAGTGTTGAAAACCAGGAAAAAATAAGGTAAGAAAATAGTTAAGGAACTGATTGTCAATTAATTACACTAGACTTCCCTTAAATAAGGGATTCAGATTCAAATAAGTATAAACAATTTAAGGAAATAAATTGAATAATCACTTTGTGCACAACATGTAATTAGGGGAAAATACATAAAAGGTTATTTAAGGATAGGGTTTTGAAGTACACAGTTGTACAAATAAACTAAGAAAATCAGTCAACAACCAATAAATTAAAAAATCAGGGATCTTGTAATTACTGACCGATGAATGAACCAAGTCGCAAAAGCTGAGATATGTTTTAACTTAAAGAAAATTGGCAAACAATGGAAAGAAATCTATCAGACCATGTTCAGAGGGAAGTATGAACTAATCATATATTTGAAAGCCACTTTAGAGTAAAGTTCATCACAGGAGCATACGAGCATGTTAAGCATGAAAGAAGATTGTCGTATCATTGTAAAATCGGTAGAAAAATCTAGTGTAGGAGAGTTTAGCAAAAGTCAGAATCATATGAAAACAAGGATGTCCAAACTCAGTTCAGAGACTCGAAGTTGATCCGAAAGAGTTAGGGGTTTTGAAATAAAATCCTAGTTCAAACAAATCACATAACCAAACTTGGAAGAACCCCAAAATTCTAGGGTTTTCCCTATTAATCAAGTACAAAGATGAGAAGGCAAGTGATTCAAACATGCTCAGAGTTCTCATAGAAGAACTGAAATCTCTTGCATGTTTCTTTCAGCAGCAGAAACTCATGAGAAAAAAATGATAACAAGTAACAGCAGAACATAGTAAAAGGATTCAAAGAAAATAGAGTAGAAGAAGCTAATAAGAACCATGATGGATAAAACTAATAAGAATAGTAGAAGAAGCATTCTAAGAAGTTTTAGGAGAAACCTAAATAGAGCTCAGTAGACGGAACTTAATAAGAAACACTCAAGAACATAGTAAGGGAAAGATACAGTAGTAGAACACACAAGAATAGAGTAGAAGAAGAATACAATAGAAGAAAATACAATAACAAAATAGTAGAAGAAAATACAAGAACACAGTAGAGGCAAATATGCACAAAAAAAAATAAAGTCGGAGAATTTTTCAGAAAACCCTAGATCGGAAAAGAAAGATTTGGAAAGTAATTTTTTTGAAAGAAAAGTCAGGAAAATCATTTAAGAAATTAGGGAAAGCATAGATATACAATGGATCAGAAAAACCTCGAGAGGTTAGGGTTTCAATAGAACCCTAGTAGTGAGAAAGGCATTGAAAAGTCAGTGATCTAAGTCAGAGAAGTCAAATTAGTCTTGAGCAACCATGGTACACTGGAGTAAAATTGGAGATGGCCGTGGAACTCAAATCGAACGAAGCCTGGACCAAACCTCATCGTCGTCAGGCCTTGAATCTTCAAAGATCAGGCACTTGGGAGTCATAGGAGGCCGGTGTAGGGCTTCCATAGCCTTGTAAGCCATGGATTCTGGCGGCTTTCAACGTGAAAGTGGTGGCTAGGGTTTGAGAGGCTTCAAGAGAGTTTGAGAGAATAGAGGGTTCAGAGGCGGCTGGTAGGTGAAAATGAGAAGGGTTTGGGGTTATTTGGGAATTAATTAAAGAATGGGGAACATGAGCCGTTGATTTGTTAGAGCAACGATTGGGGCTTAAAGGGGGAAGGTAGGTCACTCAAATGGGCTATGAGTTGAGGAATTTTAGGAATTGGGTTGGGGTCCAATTGGGTTTAGTTGGGGTATAAATTAGGCTATAGTTGAAATAAAATCTGGCTAGATTTTAAATATCCATTTGCCCCATTTATTTTATAAAATAATAGCAAATTAAATTCTGAAAATAAATTGAAAGTACTAAAATAATTTCTAATTGTAATCATCAATTTAAAAATACCGGACTTCATTTTTATAAATGTAATTGCAATCAAATCATAAAAGAGGCTAATATTACAATTATATGTAATTTACCGTTAAAAATACTAAATATATTTGTAAAAATTATTTGAGTTATAGTTTAGTATAAATATGAGAATTCAATAAGTGAATCACCAAAATGATAATTTTGGGAACATTTATTGGGTTTTCCTTGATAAAATAGGGCAATAAAATTAATTTTAAAATCATTAAAAAATTGAGAAAAAAATTTATAGGACCTTGGAAATACTTGTATATGCACATATATGCTATTTTGAAAGGTATTTTGCATATGAAAAAATATAGGGACAAATTGGGTATCAACAGTGAGGAGCGTGCATCTAGTGATTTACGTAAGAATGCCAAGATAGAAGGGGGTTTCAGTTGTGGTTTTAGTGAAAATAGAACAGAAAGAAATCAGGGACAACAACGAGGTTCTCAGACAGGGACTCAAACATCTTCACAGTCCACATATAGACCACATTACAGATAAGGTAATAGGGGACCATTATCTTCCGGACATCGTAATACTTGGCAGATATATGCCAATACTCTAGTATGCCAGACCTGTGGTAGATCACATTTGGGCCATGTCATGTTCTAGCTGAAGAGTTCTTTCGGTGTGCCCAGTTGGGACATCACCGGAGGGATTGCCCTCAACCTCCTAGAAAATTCAACCAGGCTTCTAATCAGTCTGCTGCACCGATGCAAACTACTCGTAATTCTCCAGGTTCTACAGGCAGAGGAAATAGAGGTCGAGGAGCTGTAGATGTGCTAATGTGAATCAAGGACAAGGGAATGCTTGTAGAGGTCAGGCGAGAGTTTTCTCATTTACTAGACGGGATGTTCAGGCCTCGAATGTTGTGGTTACATATATTCTTTCTATCTTTTCATTTGATGCATTTGTATTGATTGATCCGGGATCTAATCACTCATATATGTCCTCTTACATTTAGTACAATTCTTGAGCTGTTGAATAATCCTTTTCTAGTTGTTACACCTGTTGGAGAGTCTGTATTAGCTGAATACGTGTATCGTGCTTGTTAGATTTGTGTTGAAGGTAGAGATATTCTAGCTGACCTTATTGTACTTGATATGATTGACTTTGACATGCTGATGGAAATGAATTGGTTGTCTTCTTGCTATGCTATAGTCGATTGCCATGCAAGATAGTAAAGTTTGAGATACTAAATGAACCCAGTTTTATTCTAAGAGGAAGTCTGGTTCCAGAGACTTTTATGAAGGCTCAACGACTTATGATGAAAGATTGCTTGTCTCTTAGCTATTGTAAATGACACAAGAAAGGAAATAGTTAGTATAGAAAATATACTATTAGTGCGAGAATTTTCTAATGTATTTCCTGAGGATTTACCATGATTGCCTCCAATACGAGAAATAGACTTTGGTATTGATTTTCTACCTGACAAACAACCCATATTGATACCCCATATTGAATAGCACTAGTAGAGTTGAGGGAGCTAAATCAATAGTTACAAGATTTGTTAAACAAGGGTTTTATTAGACCTAGTGTATCACCATGGGGTGCACACTAGTTTTATTCCTTGAGAATATGCATTGACTACAGGCAGTTGAACAAAATAACAATAGATAATAAATATCTTTGCCTAGTATCGATGACATGTTTGATCAGTTACAAGGAGCTGCCCACTTTTCAAAGATTGATCTCCGTTTCGGTTATCATCAACTTAGAATCAAAGATGAAGATATTTCTAAGACTGTTTTTAGAACTTGATACAGGAATTGTGTTGTAAGGAGAATCATCTTAGGACTGTGTTGCAGACATTAAAAGAATATCGGCTTTATGCTTCATTCTCGAAGTGCGAATTTTGTCAAGACTCGGTATCATTTTTGGGGCTTGTTGTTTCCAAAGAAGGAATTATGGTAGATCCTAAGAAGATAGAATCTGTGCATAAATGGCCCAGGCCTACTTCTCCTACAGATATTCGCAGCTTTTTAGGCTTAGCAAGCTATTATAGGCGTTTTGTGCAGGGTTTCTCTAGAATATCAGCGCCATTGACCAAGCTAACATACAAAAATGCAAAGTTTCAATGGACAGAGGAATGTGAGAAGAGCTTTCAGAAACTCAAAACGTGTTTGACAACTGCACAAATATTAGCCTTACCATCAGGTTCCGCAGGATTTACAATATTATATGATGCTTCGAGGGTGTGATTAGGATGTGTTCCCATGAAAAATGGTCACGTTATTGCTTATGCTTCAAGGAAATACAAAAATCACGAGAAAACTACCTTACACATGATTTGGAGATGGTTGCAGGGGTATTTGCTCTAAAAATTTGGAGACATTATATATATGGCGAAACTTGTGAGATTTATACTGGCTATAAAAGTCTGAAATATATCTTTCAACAAGGAGTTCTAAATCTTCAGGAGCGTCACTGGATGGAACTACTCAAAGACTATGATTGTTCTGTATTATATCATCATGGAAAATCTAATATGGTGGCTGATGCAGTGAGCAGAAAATCTATGGGGAGTTTGGCACATATAGCTCATGTAAAGAGACTTTTGGACAAAGATATTCAGAGACTAGAAGATGCAGGTATCAGATTTATAGTCAGAAATAGAGGCATTATTGGCTTGTGCTCAAGCTAAGTCTTCATTAGTTGAGTGCATTAAGGCCATCCAATATGAGGATGAATAATTATGTAAATTCAGATATGGGGCCTTAGTTGGTAAAAAAATGATATGATTGTTGAAAGTGATGGTGTTCGGCGAATGGGTGACATGCCATGTATAGCAGACGTAGATGGGTTGAGACATGCTATTCTTGAAGAAGCACACAACTCTAAATACACTATACATACTAGATCCATAAAAATGTACCATGACCTGAAGCAATTTTATTGGTGGGAAGGTATGAAGAAAGATGTTGCTAACTTTGTTTCTAGTTGTTTGATTTGTCAGCAGGTCAAGGTTGAGCATCAGTGACCCGCAGGACTACTACAACAAATTTAGGTTGCAGAGTGGAAATGGAAAAGAATCTCTATGGATTTTGTCACCGCGATACCATGAACCCTTAGAGGTTATGACTTTGTATGGATGTTTGTAGATCGATTGACGAAATCAGCACACTTTTACCAATGAAGACTACATATGATGGAGTGAGGTATGCACAAATATTTATGAATGGAAATTTTTTATTTCACGGAGTTCCGGTATCCATCATCTCTGATAGAGGATCACAATTCACTTCACTCTTTTGGAAATCTTTTCAAGAAGCATTGGATACACGAGTAGATCTTAGTACTGCATTTCACCCATAGACAGACAGGCAGTCTAAACATACAATACAAATTTTGGAGGATATTTTTATGGCTTGCATTCTTGAGTTTGGAGGTAGTTGGGATGCTTATCTACCTTTAGCTGAATTTGCTTTCAATAATAGCTCCAGTTCAGTGTTCAAATGGCACTGTATGAAGCATTATATGGTAGAAGATGTCGTTCTCCTATTGGATGGTTTGAAGATGGTGAGACCAACTTATTGGGACCCGACCTAGTACAAGAAGCTATGGATAAGGTCTAATTGATCAGGCAGATATTGCTTGAAGCTCAAAGTAGACGAAAGTCTTATGCTTATAAAAGAAGAAGAGATTTAGTGTTTACAATAGGGGACAAAGTGTTCCTACTAGTCTCCCCTATGAAAGGAGTGATGCGGTTTGGGAAAAGAGGCAAGTTGAGCCCAAGGTTTATAGGGCCGTATGAGATATTATACCGAGTGGGAGCGGTGGCTTATTGTTTGGCACTTCCTCCTGAGTTGTCTTTTATTCATCTAGTATTTCACGTCTCAATGCTAAGAAAATATATATCATACTCATCTCAGGTGATTGAAGCACCTGCTATACCCTTGATGAGAAGTTGTCTTACGGGGAGGAATCGATGGCTATTGTTGATAGGCAAGTAAGAAAGCTATGGTCAAAAGAAATTGAGTTCGTAAAGGTCTTATGGTGAAATCATACAGTTGAAAAATCTACTTAAGAAATAGAGGATACTATGCGAGTCACGTACCCCAATTCATTTCAGTCAACAGGTACGTACTTGAATAAATTCGGGAACCGAATTTCAAAAAGAAGGGAGGATGTAATACCCTATATTTTAATAAGGGTATATTGGTCATTAGTATAATAATAATACTTATTATAATACAACAACAACAATAACAATAATAATAATAATAATAATAATAATAATAATAAATACAAGACAAATTAGAAAAAAAAAAGAAAGAAGAAGCCTATGTTTATATAATGAAGGGATGAAATATAATGAAGGGGTGAAATTAATGGCCGGTAACCCATTTGGTCAAAAATGACGTGAGATAGAAAAGAGGGACAAGGGATTTGGGAAAGGAAAAAAAACCCTTCAGTCATCGTAAGCATCAAAGAAGAAGGGTTTCTGGTGCTTCATCGTGCTCCATCCAATACCACGTTCTACTAAGAAGAATTAAATGTCTTGGCCCCCAACAGTAGAAGTTCAGGTAACTACATGTGTTTCCTTCTATTTGAAGTAGTATTATTTTTAAAGTTTAAATAAAAATGAAGTTGTAATTTGATTAAGAGCTAGGAAATAAATTGGGATTTAAGAAAATGCAAAAAAGGAGATAGCAACATATTTTTTATTTAAACTACTCTCGTTAGTTTTTTGGTCAGACTAAGTGAAATTGAGATTCTAAGATTTTATCAATGTTTAACCGTAAGTGGAGGCTTGCATCAGGAGTCCTGTGTGACAAGAAAGTTCCACACAAACTCAAGGGGAAATTCTATAGAGCCGTGGTTAGACCTGCGATGTTGTATGGGGCGGAGTGCTGGCCCGTGAAGAACTCGCATGTTCAGAGGATGAAGGTTGCGGAGATGAGGATGCTTAGGTGGATGTGCGGACACACCAGGCTAGATAAGATTAAGAATGAAGTTATTCTAGAGAGGGTGGGGGTGGCCCCGGTGGATGAGAAGATGCGAGAAGCGAGGCTGAAGGAGGCCTAAAAAGTATTGGGGTGAGGTGATTAGGCAGGACATGACTAGAATGCAGGTTTCTGAGGACATGACCCTTGATAGGAAAGTCTGGAGGTCTAGAATCAGGGTTGTAGGATAGGGGCTCCTAGAGTTTTTCGTACGCCTCATCCGTGGTTGGGTGTGGGTCAGCAGCGTTACCCATAGATGATTTATGTTTTAGCTGATGTCCCCCCTATGGCTGTTAGTTATGGTAGTTACTGTATGATATTATTGCATGCGATTGTATTTATGTTTCGCATGTTTAGATAATTATTTACGCTATTTACGCTATTTCTGCCGGAGTTACTAATGCTTTATTGTTTTGTTTTTGTCTTTGTTTTTGTTTTACTGTTGTTTTTCCTTTTGTCCTATGAGCCGGGGGTCGATTGGAAACAGCCTCTCTGCCCTTTCGGGTAGGGGTAAGGCTTGTCTACATATTACCCTCCCCAAACCCCACCTGATGGGAGTATACTGGATAGTAGTTGTTGTTGTTGTAACTTAATGGCAGCACTAAGTAGGAATTTTCATAATAAAATCGAATAGTTCGTTAAAGAAGATATAAGTCAGGAAATGGAGGATTTCAGAGAATAACTTAAAAGAAATAGGTAGCATAACTATTGCAATTTTAAGTGAAATCAAGATGGGGCATTTGAATCTATATTCATTTTTTGTGTTATATTTTAATTTGTATCTGTTTTATAAAAAAAATTGCAAACGTACTTTCTTTTTCGCATAATTTCAGCACACGAGGCTGAAGTAGCAAACGCTATCTCGCAAAACTTCAGCATTCTAGTAGCCAGGCCTGAAGTTCAGCTCTAGAGCTAAAATTATTCTCTTTGTAACTACAAACTTCAGCTCTAGAGCTGAAGTTTTTGTGTTATAACTGAGAAACTTCAACTCCAGAACTGAAGTTTTTGTATCGTAACGGAAAACTATTAGCTTCGTGCAACACTTCTTCAATTTCGTCCTCTTATCTCTTTGTCATTAATGATTCTGCATCATGAATCTTTCTTCTTCTTTTTTTTGTGGTTATTTTACTCATTAATTTATTACAGCAAGGATTCGGCTAACGTGTTTAGAATATTGATGTGTGTGGGATGAAGTACTTGGTTTTGGCACATAGCATATACACATATTTTATGAGCAAAGATGAAAGCCACAGGGATCTTGTATACATAATTATACTCCCACTTTTGCTCTCGAGAGTGATTCATAACCAGATATGGATATCCCTATCTCGCTACCGGACTGCTAAGGGTAATAACGAATTCTTGGTAAAAGTATCGAATTTGTGTTGTAACTAAGAAATTAATTAGCTTCATGCAACAGTTCTTTAATTTCTTCCTCTTATTTATTTGTCACTAACGGTTCTGCTTACCGCTCTGGAGCTGAAGTTTTTGTCTTTGTAATTCGGGAACTTCAGGTCTAGAGCTAAAGTTTTTGTCTTTGTAACTGAGGAAGAGCTGAAGTTATTGTCTTTATAACTGGAAACTTTATCTTTCGAGTTGAAGTTTTTGTGTTGTAACTGAGTTTTTGTGTTATAACTGAGAAACTTCAGCTCTAGAGCTAAAGTTTTTGTGGGGAACATCAGCTCTAGAGTTGAAGTTTTTATTTGTTTATACTTTTAGTTGCCACACCATTTTCTTTCTATCAATAATCCTTGCAGCTGTGGCTATTTTTTTTGCTCTTAAACGACATAGCAACCATGTTATGGTGATGATCTTTTGCATGCCTTGAGGATGAAATTACACTTCTGTTATGGTGACGTCCAGACATAGAAACACATTGACCCATTTATTTGTATTCACGATACTAATAACCCAAATTCTACTTAATTCCCGAACTTTGAACTCCTTTAAGAATTTAATTTCGGGGCCATCTCTGTGTGTCGAGCTAGAGCTGAGAAGAAAGAAGAGTAATTACTTGACCCTCTTTTGTGCCATCTTTTCATCAAAATAAATTTGTGTGTCGAGCAAGAGCTGAGAAGAAAACAAATTGGTTGTTTTAGATGTATAGGTTGGCGTGAAAATTTATAGAACTCACCGGAGAAATAAAAGCAGATACGGATGAACCTTATTTTTTGAAAAATAAAAGATAAACTTTGAGGAGGAGAAGGAGGAGGAGAAACGAGCCAAAGTTATTTAAAAAATATGTACAAATTAAAAGTTTTAAAAAAATGAGTATAGGTTAAATGGGGGCAACCAAATAGGGCGCCCCGTGCAAGTTTTACAATTAAGACGGGCGTAATAAAAAATAGCGATTCGTTATCACCTTAATTATAAATTACAGAACTAGTGGATGGTGACACTAAGCTATAAATTGATTTATAGATTCATACACGAGCTGAGCAATCCGAATCTAACTGGAAATTTAAGCTTTGGTTAGTTGACATCAAGAGGTGATTAGTAATCTTACCGTAATTTGTACTTTCATAAGTTGCATGAGTACACATGATTTTTAATATGAGCATGTTATAGTGTATTTTGAGTTGCATGTGGGACAAGTCTTTTACTCGATATGACACCAAATATTTATTTGACATGATTACCGTTGTTTTAAATATTCTTGATGTCACTAGATATGTTTTACCGTTACTTGAATTGACTATTATCGAAAGCAAGTTATATGATTTAATAAGAACTGAAATGCCCTATATTGTTTAAAATAGTTTCTGTGAGTATATGCGGATTAGAAAGACAAGTATAAAGGGAGTAGATATTGAAGGACCCCTTAGCTAACGGCGGGATCATTAGACCTGGTGCACCTTGTAATTACCGATTACTATAATAGCCCTTGCTAGTGGGAAGGTAAAACTAGCATACCGTTACCGATTTTCCTCGAGTAGGGATTACCGTTATATATCACTTCTTGCAAAGAAGTCCACAGTTATACCGATTACATGATCCGTTCATTGAAACCTCCAAAAATGTGAATACTGATTGTATATAATGGTTACCGAGCTTATTACTGAATTGTTAATTATACTTTACTACAAGAAAAACATGATGAGACAAATTATTTATTGTTTCTGAAGGGTATTTTTATGTATTTTCTCTTTGAGATACTAGCATGTTTCTGACTAGTCCCCAAATAAAGATGATTGTGGTTAAGTGTTATTACTCATTAAGCTAGCGATTTATTCCCCCTAATTTTTTTTTACGTAGACACAGTTGACGCAGGCGAGGATTTCGTTAATTACAGCGCACAGGTTGATATTTGTCGGTGAGCCTCGCACTTGTTCGCGTAGGCAGAGATTTTATTTATTGTTATAGTCTTTTCATTAAACTCTTAGAGTCACTCCATAGACATTATTTTAGTGTCATGAGTATTCTTTTATTATTATAGTGTTATGTTGAGTATCGTTCTCATTTAGCAAAGTTAGAGATAAATTAGTATTTCTAATGGTTAGTTGGTAGTTTAGTTATGATGGAGATTTGTATTGATTAATTGACAAGTTGTCAATTGTATTAGGATGTTCGATTGTTGATTTGAGATAGAAATTTTTTTGGGATGGTCCAAAAAAAGGGGAAACTTTGTACGATTTTCTGTAAAATTACCGATGAGGCTTACTTGGGAGCACTTGTTCCTAAGCGCCGGTCACAATCCTAAATTGGGTCGTGACAATTATGTTGGACCGATATACTTTGCTGGCTCCAGTATAATATAGTGGAGACTAGAGAACCGGTGCTCCAAACTCCTGTATATTGTTTGACATGTATACTTGCTGGAAGCCTGGAACTCCAGTATATTATGATGGAGTTCTAATGTACATATACTGGAACTCGATCATATTATGTTGGAGTTCCATCATACTTATCCTGGAACTCCAATATAATATATTGGGATTCAAGTATACTTATGCTGGAACTCAAGCATAATATACTGGCATATTTTTTGGGTTATGAATAATGTTTTTTGCTTAGATTTATCTTTACATGAAAAGTGATTAAATTTCGATTACTTTTAAAATTAGGATATTTTTTAACGACCAGTTGTAAACTTGACTATTTTTGAATTTCACCCAAAATTATAATGAATATTCGAACAACCCAATAAGAACAATCAAACAAAACACAAGAGACACCCTTATGGAACAAAAGACACAGAACAATAAAACTAACCTTTCATTCATCTAAATATCTTGAGAAAATATAGAATTGCAATAACACCACAAATACCACAATCTCCTGTTGAACTATCGCGCAATATTGTCACGACACTAGCTCGCTCTCCGTGAACATGTTGTCATGGCACCTAGTCCTTATGATTAGGTAAACCTAACAATACGGAAATTATAACTTGCAGAAATTATAATACAAAACAACGATTAAAAAAATGGAAAATGAAATGTAAAATGCTACTCTGCACATACAACACAATATCTCAACTTCTACAATACTATCCTAAAATCGGAAACTCACAGGAACAAAAGCTGAAGGAAATGTAGTACAATGCTCTAACTCCAAAATGTCAAAAACAACAGTAAGAAGGAAGGGTAACTGCTAAAAGATAGAATAAGATAGAGACTCCTTGATCTACAGACGCGACAGAAGTACCTCGAAGTTTCTGCTAGATCTTTCCACCTCAAGGGTGATACGCCTGGGCAGTGATACCTGGTTCTGCACATGAATAGTATGCGCAGAAGGGGCATGAGACACCACAGCGGTACTCAGTAAGTACCAAGCCTAACCTCGGTGAAGTAGTGACGGGGAAGGTTGGCATGACTGAGGTAAAATAATAATATTAATGAAAGGATAAGATAAGTTGTACAATTGAGAATCTACAGCAAGAGTCTATACAAATAACAAGAGTACAATAACAAAAAAAACAGTATAAAGGCAGAACACAAGGAAATACCGCTCCCAACAAGAATAATAATCACCGGGGATCTCTTAGTATCCCAAGAATCTCTTGGTATCCTTGATATAAATGCGAATGGTCTCTTGGTATCCTGATGATCTCTTGGTATCCTCAGTATAAATGCAGAGATCTCTTGCTATCCCGAGGATCTCTTAGTATACTCAATATAAATGTCAGGGATCTCTTGGTATCCCGAGGATCTCTTGGTATCCTCAATATAAATGTCAGGGATCTCTTGGTATCCTCAATATAATTGCAGGGATCTCTTGGTCTCCTGCACCTCAGTCCAAACCATAACTTCCATATAGGGGATCTCCTGGAATGCCATTTTGTAGTCCCAATTTAAAATACAGAACAGTGACACACGGATATTAAATTAAATACCAACTTCGTATAAGTAAACAATCAATTCTAGCCTAATATGTTGCACGTAATGCAATTAAGGCAATTTAAACAAATTGGTAGTTTAAGTTAACTAAACATGCTCTTCTAACTAACAATTGGCTAAGTCAGCAATTATAGTAAAGCAGGAAAAAGGAATAGGCTAAAGAATACTTTAAGAAAACCAGATTTTTCAACAACTTGCACAAACACGCGCTCGTCACCTTAAGCACAAGGCAATTCAATTACCAAATAGCATATCCTAAGGGTAGAAGTCCCCCACATAAGGTCAGATAAGCCACTTACCTCGAATTGTCTCAAAATAAACTAGAAATCACGCCTTTTCATGAGTATCCGACTCCAAATGGACAAATTTATTCAATTCAATTGCATATCATAAATAACATCTCAAACAACTGATTCTACGATTAAATTCAAAGTTAAGATGCGAAATTAGGTAAAATAACAAAAATGCAGGCCAACGTCTTAGAATCAGATGAAACTTATATTTTCGGAAACCTCATACTCTCACGAGTGTATACATAACAAAAACACAAAAATCGGAGTCCAAATGGCTCCTTAAATCTCAAATTAAAAAATTTAAATTTCAAGCCCTAGTTCTTCCATTTTGCCCAAGTTTTCATGAATTTCTAGGTTAATTTCACAATAGAATCATGTTTTAGGTTCAAAAGTATTACCTCCAATCGATTCTCCTTGATTCCCTCTTGAATCTCCTCAAAGAGCTCTTAAAATACTCAGCTATGGAGAAACAGATTGCTCAAAATCGCAGATGAAATATTTCATAAATTTTTTGCCCAGTTCTGAACTTCCTTCATCGCGATAACGACCCAAGTCTCGCGATAGCGAAGCACTAAAATTTGACTTCCCAAAATAATGCTATGCGAACGTTATAATGCTTCTCCGAACACGATGATTTAATTCCCAGAGCCATGCCAACACGACCCCACATACGTGAACGCGAAAAGCAACTGCCATAGGACCTAATTCCTTATACACGTATGCGCACCTTTCCCTACGAACGCGAGGCACAGACCCTTCACCTTCCACGAAAGCGAAACACCTTATGCGAACGCGATGGTATAAATCCTGGACTCCCACATTCCTTTTACGCGATCGCGACTAGTCATACACTATCGCGGAGTCCAATTCTTCTGCAACAGCTGATGATCAATTTCTACAACACTTCAACTTGGAAAATGGTTCGATTGACCACCCGAAACTTACCCGAGGCCCCCGAGACCTTAACCAAAAACACCAAAACCCCCAAAACCTCATTTAAATTGTTCCAATCATCAAAACACCTCAAACAACACCAAATCTATCGATTCACATCGAATTCAAGCCTAAGTTTCTAAAAACTTCTGAACGCTTTCGATCAGAAACCCAACCAAACCACGTCCGAATGACCTGAAATTTAGCACACCCATCCTACATGACCTAAAACATCTAAAGCAACTCTCGTAATTCTATTCCGACCCTCAGATCAAAATCTCACTATTGGACAGGAAACTTTTAAAATTCAAACTTCGGTATTTCAAGCCTAAATTGGCTACGGACCTCTAAAACACAATCCGAACACGCTCCTAACCCCGAAATCACCTAACAAAGGTAACTAAACCCTTGAATTTCCATTCTAAGGCCGTCTTCATACTGCTTTGACTATGGAAAATTTTCCAACACATAAGCTCTTATTTAGAGACTAAGTTTCCCAAAACTCTTCGAAACTCAAAATCGAACGTCCCGAAAAATAAAATTAGCATAAATAAACTTGGAGAAACCAGTTAATAGGGGATCAAGGCATCAATTCTTAAGATGACCGGCAGGGTCGTCACATCCTCCTAAACTTAACCATTCATTCTTCCTCGAACGAGCATAAAGACATACCTGAAGTAGTGAAAAAATGAGGGTAATGGCTGTGCATATCCTTCTCGGTCTCCTAGGTCACCTCGTCGGCTGGCTGACCCCGTCATTGAACCTTTATTGAAACAATGTTCTTTGACCTCAACTTCCTGACCAACCTGTCCAATATAGGAACTGGCTCCTCAACATAAGATAGTTCCTTGTCTATTTGGACTGAACTGAAATCCAACATGTGCAATGGATCATCGTGATATCTCTGAGGCATCGAAACATGAAATACCAGATGAACCCCTGCCAGACTGGGAGGTAAGGCAAGCTCATAAGCAACCTCCCCAACACACCTCAAAATCTCAAAAGGGTGAATGAACCTCGGAATCAACTTCCCTTTCTTCCCAAATCTCATATCAATCTTCATAGGCGAAACGCGAAGTAGAACCCACTCTCCAACCACAAAGGAAATATCACGAACCTTCCGGTCTGCGTAGCTCTTCTATCTGGATTGGGCTGTGCGGAGTCTATCCTGAATTACCCTAGCCGTCTCCAAAGCATCCTGAACCAAAATTTTTCCTAATAGTCTGGCCTCACCAGGCTCAAACCAACCCACCGGGGACCTGCACCTCCTACCACACAAAGCCTCATACGTGCCATCTGGATGCTGGACTGATAGTTGTTGTTGTAAGCAAACTCCTCCAATGGAAAGAACTGATCCCAAGATCCTCCAAACTCAATCACATACGCACAAAGCATATCCTCAAGAATCTGAATAGTGCTCTCGGACTGTCCATCCGTCTGGGGGTGAAATGATGTGCTCAACTCCACCTGAGTACCCAACTCCTGCTGAATGGCCTTCTAGAGCCGTGATGTGAACTGAGTACCTCTATCTGGAATAATAGAAACTGAATTACCATGCAGACAGACAATCTCCCGAATATATATGTGAGCACGTAATTTTTGCCTTGGTTGAATTATTCCTATAGAATTCATAAAATTAGGATTTTTTCTCTTAATTTTATAATTTAGTTGTATGATCATGTGTTCAATTGCATTTTATGTGCATTTTTAGTCAATATAATTCATAAAAATATAGAAATATAGCACCTTTTGCATTTGGGGTTCAATTTGATATTTTTAGTTTATTAGTTAATTAATATTACCAAAAATAAAAGAAAATAACAAAATAGTGATTTTACATTTTTTATTTTAGTTTTCTTTTAAATTGGGATTTGATTAATTTTGGGAAAATTAATTAGTTCAATTTAGGTATTATATCATAGTCTTTGTCATTTTTAGGTTAATTTTTGTATTTATTAAAATTAGATTAGTAATAAATAAGGAAAAAGAGAAAAGAATTTGAAATATGGTCTTGTTTAAAAGACCAATTTTGGGCCAAGATTTAATTACAAAACATCCCAAAACACCATACACCTTCCCAACCCATCTCAATAACCCGGTCCAAACCCCCACCCCTCAAAATGATGTTTTTTTGGACATATTAGTCAAATCCATCCATTGGATTTGATCCAACGGCGGTGAATCCAGGGTTCAACACATATATAACTGTTTCAAAAGCCCCCTACCCCAGACCAGAGGTCGTACCCTATCTCTCTAATCCTAATTGTGCCGACATAACACCATCACTCATCCGTAGTCCGCCGACGACCGAAAATCGCCTTCGCGGGCAGCGAGTCACCAAATAACCCCATTCCTCTCCCTGACCTCCTCTTTCTATCCTGCAACTGGAATTCCTCAAATGTTGACCAAACTCGTCGAATATTGATTTGAATCCATCACTGCTCCGCCGCCCACAACGGTGCCGCCTCAAAATCGTCTCAAAATAACACCCTAGGTCCCCCTAGCCTCCCTCACCCTGGATCTATAAGTCCCCTGCCTCGAATCAACACCAAACCCCTCGAATTTTTGTTTGAAAACGTGGACAGAATCTCACCACCCACCAAACCACCCAAAGCACACCACCTTCGCCTCTCACACCTAGAAATCACCATCAGGTTCCCTCAAGTGTCTTTGCAACTCTCCAAAAGAGAAGCTAGGGATCAGAGCTAAGAAATGAAGATTTCAAAGTCCAAACTAAAAGCTAAGTCCTCGCCTTAATTCATATCACTTCCTAGGCTTTAATTTAGTAAAAACATGCTAGCTTTGCTTGATAGTTCACCACATGTGTTTGTCTTTTGAATATCGTCAGTTGGGATTCTGCCTGAAATTTGAAATTTTGAATATTGTTTTGAAGTTCAAGTTGATGATACATAGCTCGACCTTGATTTTCTTTTATTAGGCTTGATTAACTGTTCTTCATGACTCAATTGATTTAAAAAAATTTAGGGTTTTAATTGATTCTCTTTTCTTTCTAGTTTAGTTATAGTTTGTATTTTGTATTTTTGTTTTGATTGAATAATCCATGATTGCCGTTGATAATTTGATTTTTAGTCTCAATTTCCATTAGTTATCAGTCCACTGATTCTTAATTTTAATTTCATGATTAGTTTAATTGTTTAATAATTTAAATTTTTAGGATCTATTTTGTTATAGGTGAATAGGCTAGATTTTGTTTACCATGATCACTTTTTGACCAGGTTATGGTTTAAGCTTGTAATTTTCAGAAGTAGAAAAGGGTAGCCTAGGTACTTCAGACTTAGGGACTCTTTAGTAATTGAATCTTCAGTAACTGAATTGGAAACCCCTAGAACCTTCTAGATGGGGGTTCCAATTAGAATTACAGAAAGCTTAGTAATATAACTTGGGTAACAAGCCATTAATAAATAGACTAACTAGCTAAAACTAGAAAATAATAGAGGGATTAAGTGTGCAAAGTAAAATCTGAAAGAAGCCCTAAGTGTTGCCAATTAAAAAGGGCATATCCCTGCCTTGTTTAAAAACATTTTTTGAAAGGTCTGAAAAGTAAGAAAGCACTGAAAATATAATTAATACTTCAGATAGCCTAAAATCTCAAAATAACTGTTCCATTTGAATTTGTAGAGTGATCTCAGAGTTTAAGATTCTGAAATTCAATTTCTAGTTTGAATAAGGTTGAAATATGGCTTGAATGATCATGTTCTGTAATTGTGGTTTTCAGAAGTTCCTAGGATCATTTCTAGGTTTATTAGATTTCATTCGAGCTATTTTTGGTTTTTCACTGGTGTTGTTCATTTGAAATTAATTGTTGTTCTATTGGGATATCATTTCTGGGTCAAAATTAGTGCAGAACTGTTGCTGATTGTTGTTTATTGTTGTTGTACTGTTTCCTAGCTGACCTTCATTTTCTCTTATTTTGTTCAATTTCTTGGTATTTCACTTAACAACTAAATATCAAGGGTTTGTGGAATTTGTGAATAAAGAATGAGTTAAATCCTGAACTATCCGAAGCTGTTTTCTTATTCAATCCTGATGTCCCCTGTTATCTGTTCCAATTGTTAGATCTAGTAGCATGATGTAAGGATAATTAGCTTTTGTATATTCATTAACATAGTAGTATATTTCAAACCTTAGGCTGTCCTTAATTTAGTTCGAAATTATTGGATTCATTAGCATGTTTGGACACTTGAAGAACAGCATAAATGGACTGTTTGTTAAAAATATTCTGCACTTAAATCCATGGTAGCAGAATCCTAGTGATCATTTTAATTTCCATTCCGTGGGTGTAACGAAAGTCTAATTACAGCATCTTAGTTCATCAGTGTGTGAATAATTGAATGTGTAGGAGATTTGAAGTTTAAAACTGGTAGGTAGTTCAATTGAACTAGGTGTTAAGATGTTTGATTTTACCAGGGGTGCTATGCTTAGTTATTTCTTGAACTCAGTATTACTGGGATCCAAAGTGAAATCAGTTTTTAATGCGAAATCAGTTTTTATAATTTGAGGCAAATATGAAACCGATTTACAAACTTAGTGTTTCCTATACAATGACTTATTAGAATAAGCTGTTATAATTCTTGGATTTCATACGTTGCTGTATGTTTATGGGGAATTTAAGTCATAATAGTTTCAGTAGAATGGTTTGGGCCTTTTGAGCCAAGACACCAAATTACCATGGGCAGAATTAACATAATCACCAGATGCTGATGGGCTAATTACCAGCCCGAAATGTTGAGGACCGTGGTCAAAAGACAATGAGACCATATGTTTGGGCCTCTCAGTTTCAGCTCGATTCAATAAGCCCAAATTTGCTGTATATATTAAGTGTTGCTTCTTTCATATTGGGGGTTGTTCGTTTATCAATATCGAGGTTCGGAAATTCCTGGTTGTCTTTTAATAAAATTCAATTGATCATTGATTTGGCCTTTAGAAGCTATCCTTAATAGAGAATAATAGTTCCTTTAGGATTGCCTTTAAATAAAACGAGTTGCGCCTCGCTAAATAAAATCACAAAATTGTGTGGCCTTCCTTGAACACTTCTATAAAATCTTTAGAAGATTGGGTGAGCCATTTAGCCAATTTCCATGGCTTCCCGCGAAGATATCAAGGCGTTAGTCGCTTTAGGCGAGTTCTTTAATACTTTTACCTTCCTAAATTTGGGTGTGCATTTCAAGTAACCCAAATCCAAATCCCAAAATGTGGAATAAAATGTGCCGAGGATTCGGATGCATTTCATGTGATGTGATTCAAAAACATGTTTTAAACGATGTTCAATTTTCTAAAAATTATTGATTAAAAGCGGTAAATAACTTCAAAATTGCACTATAGGATAACATGTAATAATTAGATTTTAGCCAATTATAATAGTTTATGCGACCATGCTAGAACCACGGGATACAGGAGTGCCTAACACCTTCCCTCGGGTCAACAGAATTCCTTACTTAGTATTTCTGGTTCGCAGACTTCATTCGGAAAGTCGAAAGTTTCCTCGATTTGGGATTCAAGACAAACCGGTGACTTGGGACACCGAAATCCAAACTTATCCCAAGTGGCGACTCTGAAAAATTCAATAAATAATCCCACTACGAATAACGTCACTTAAGTTGGAAAAACTCCCTTATACACTACTCTTCGGGTGGTGCATAAAAATGAGGTGTGACATCTTTGTCGACTCTGCTGGGGATCGAACCCAGAATCTCTGGTTCAGAGTTCAAGCATTCGAGCTTAGAATAACTGTTATATTTTCCTTTTCTGATTTTCCTACATGTTTCATGCTATATGTACTAAATTCTTTTGATATTGGATGAATTGTATATAAACTGCTACGAAACCCTTCCTCTATAAGTCTTCTACATCATGTAGAAGGGTGCACTTCATGTGACTTATCTTCCGTTTAGAGTCTTTTCCCATCTAGAACGAGGTTCGGATAAGTTGCTCAGCCGGCGGAGCTTCTGTATCCTCGGTACGCTGCGCTCCTCCCCCCTCCCCCCCCCCTCCCGGCTCGAGTTGTCCGCTCGGGTAAGCTAGGTTAAGAATAATAAACCTAGGGTTGAAACTTAGTATAACAAAACATCATGTCGGATCCCTAGTAGGAACGTTTGCTCTCATCACGTGCATTTGACTTAGGCGACCCAACACAGGAGTTGGGTTAGTCTGGGACAGGTGACCTGAAACGAAAAGAACATTTTGATGCATCTTACGTGCTACTTGTGTATTTATTTGCTTTGGATTTGCATGTTGATCGACTTCCAAATAACGAGAGAATATTGAGAAAATAGTAGTGTTAGGACTAAATGAGAGTAACCACTATTTTTCGAAAAATCAATGCCAAAATAGTACAGAAATGCTGCCAAATTTATGGAAAAAAAGACAAAAAGCGAAAAAAATAAAACTTTTCAACAAAATTTTTGGTTTTGATGAAACATTTTGCCCGAACTACGCCAGTTTGATTCTCTCCAGATGTGGGATACGTAGGCAACCCCCATCGGTTCCAACTTCCCTTTTTGAATAATATAAACCGAAAAGCAACAAAAGTTTTCTTTGTTTTCGCTGCAAATAAGTCAGGTGATCCATTCTTGTCTAGAATAAGCCGAATGTCCCCAAAGGGGCGCAGGGGGGGCTGTTTTTGCAAGAACAACCACCTTGAATCATTTTTATCGGTTAGCAGGCACAACCTTAAAATCTTCTTCCCCGAAGTGCTAAAAGACCATATCTGCAAAGCTGACGTCTTGTTGTGAAATAAAGAATTGAGGCATCTTGAAAAAAAAGCCGAAATGATGTTGTTTTCTTCCTTCGGGGTCACAATCAGTTTTTAAATCACCCTTAATAAATGTGCAGGATGAGCATAGATGAAAGTGAACCATTCACACCCCTTATAGAGATCCCCTTGAAGCTCCATATGTGGTGGGATGACTTAGGATCGGGTAGAAAAGAAATAGTGACAAGAGTGTTGGGAGGCCTCGTCGCTCTATTAAAAGTCAAGCCAAGGTAGGACATAGTTGAGGCTTTGATACCCTTCTGGGACCCCACTCGCAACGTATTCCGCTTCTCTGATTTCTATCTCAGACCGACGTTGGAAGAAATAACGGGTTATGTGGGTGTAAATGGATATTTCAGAAGCTGCTATCATTAGAACCAAGACTGGTGACTCCCTACAAGTTCCTACACTTGTTAAGCATTAGTCGGGATGTTCGGGATGGAAATATATTGGAAGGGTTTTGCACACTCCAGTTCTTGTATCATAGATTCGGCAATCCCCAAGGTTTCAAAGAACCAAACATCGGTCTAACCCATGCCAGAAAGAAAGATAAGTGGGAAGCAAGACGGGGCGTAGATTTCTTGGGAGTTGTGGCTTGTCCACGAGAAGATGGTCATATAGAGATAAGCCTTATGGAAATGCTAGATATTGCAACCAAGCGAGCCAACAACATGGTGGTTCCTCTAATCGTGTCTGAAATCTATTGAGCTCTGACCATATGCTGAGAAAGGGGAAAGTTCTTTTAGGGTTGCAATTTGTTACTACAATCGTGGATGCAAGAGCACCTTAGCCACCGAGCTAGGTACATGAACTATGGTTTGACCGGGTTGAGCTGCATTGAAGAATTTGGGACCCGGGTATCGGGTATTGAGTTCCTTGAGGGCACTGAGGCTTGGTTGTCATGCTTGAGATCTTTGACTGTGGATAAAGTTGAATGGGCTTTCAGATGGCATCCCGCTACCGAGGATGTGTACACATCGGCAGAAGTGCCTTATATTCTTTCGATGGGCATTCGAAGCATCAACCCTATGCTCTTTACCGAGTCCTACAGCAGCTAGGAAAATTCCAAACCGTCTACGGTGACGAAGATCCGAGTAAACAATCATCGAACTAGGCCCAAAAGCTGCATTCCTAGAAGGAAAAATTCGCAAATATGGAATGAATGGAGGTTTCTTGAGCCTAAAACCATAGTGCGAGATCAAGCCAGGGTTGAAGTAGACTCTAAGTACATGGCTTGGTTCGGCGAAAGATTCCAGATTCCTCAAAGGCCCGCAAAAAGGCCACTTGTCCAACACTTCACTGACGGGGCTTAGGTGCAATGAGATTGGTTAGCTAAAGAGGGTGAATACAGGACCAGAATAGGAGAACCGGAAAAGCAGGTTCGGGACCTCCAGTTTGAAAACAACTTGCAAACCGCAGCCGGTGAATGTGACAAGAAGAAATTAACCCAAGAAAATGAGTCTCTTAGGGCTCAGATCCGACCAATGAAAATAACTGCTAACAACCAAGAAAGAAGCCTGGCCAATAAAAGATTGATAAGTGGACTGAAAAGACAAGTGTCAGAGTGCCAACAAAACTTGGAAAAATCCAAAGAGAATATAGCAAAAATCCAGGCGGAGTGGGTAAAGAAAGCAGAAGATCAGGCGAAATTTGCGCGACAGGTGAAGAGAAATTATGAAGGGACTATTGCCAATCTGAAAATAAAAGTGACCACCCTTGAGGACGAGGCAACTAAGCAAGCAAAAGAATTTAAAACCGATAGGAAACACTGCTATGACTTGATGGCCCAAATGGAGGAGGAACTACATCAGTTACAAAAGCAACACTTTCGTGACTCTCAAGTTTTGGAAGCCAAGAATGACCAGATAGGGCGGTTTCTTAAAGAAAAGGGAAGAATCAGAGAGAAGATCCTAACCATTGCTCATTACATCACTAGGAAATGCCAATTGTGCGAGGACATGACTCACACTACCTTTTTTGCAGCAGTAATGATATTTGTCAAATAGATAATGAGTGACTTAGATAGGCTTCAAGAGGATCTTGCATATAGACTCGCGGCGAGACCGAACGATGTCCCACAGGCACCAGGAGCTTTACTGTATTCATGATTTTCATATTGAGTCTGTATTTCCTTTTCCACTAGAGTCTCTACTTTTTTCTCCACTAGAGCCTATCAAGTTGTTCGAGTCTATATTTTCTTTTGAAGAAAGATATTTGAATTTGGAGTTTGTATTTCTTTGTTCATGTTTTATTCTGTGAGCATTGAGTCTTTGTAATCAAAGTATTTGCCATCTATGAAACTCGAAAATCTCAAAACATTTCGTTTATATCACATTTATTTTTCATGAACTACAGTCGGTCTGATTCATGTAGGGTCATGATACATAGGCAATCTTAATAGGATTCGTCGAAAACCCTAAAAGAGAGAAAAATAAAAGGAAAAAAAGGGAAGAGAGAAAAAGAAAAACCCTAAGAGAAAAACAAAATAGGGAAGAAAATAAAAGAAAAACAAGAGAGGAAAAGAAATAAAAAGATATAAAAACAAGAAAGCAAAAAGAAAAGAATGATTGCAAGGAAAAAGTCAAAGGCACGAATGAGAGAAAAGAAAAGAGAAAGAGAAAAGAAAAATGAGAAAATGAGAGAGAGAAAAGCAAGAAAAACAAAGAGTGGAAATCAAAAGAAATGACAATGGAAGTAAAAAGTCGGGATGACGCATTCAACCATTGCAAATATGTAGATATCTGTTTAACTATATAGGTGCATCACACACTAACGTGTGATTCCCTATCTGTTACTTGTCTCAAACTAACCGTTTGTTGTTTTCTTCCAGCTTAGGCTTTTAGAAACGGTGGCTGGTTTTTGGTAAGCTGGCATCACATCGGTATTTTACCAGATCAAAAGGAAGTACAGAAATGTCGTCAGAAATGACCTTGCCAGCAATTTCCATCTCGGAAGATAGACTAATCTCAGGCATCTCGACCTCAGAGTCTGCAGTAGCCGAGGAACACAGGATCCTACGCCTTAGGGTTATGGAGATGTGGGATGCATGGACGAATGGAGAAGAGCCTATGAGTGCCATCCCTAAATTCCCCGAGCTTTTCCATAGATCAGGGGGTACCTCCAATATTCCCATTAGTCATCCAAGCATCCCAATGGGACGGCCCACCATACCGGCCAATTTTGTTGGAGCACCTTCTAAGGTCCGCCCAGGTGTTCACATCTGAAGCAGTCCCCAATATCTTTACTACTCCCCCGTTTGCTGCCACAACACATCCTGCACTGCCTAGATCCACTTTTGGTCCATCGGCCTTTACATTCCAAACACCCACTTAACAAAATGAGCCTCCTCAGTACCACACCTACACTTATCCTCAGCCACCATTTGAGTTCAAAACAGGATATGACAAGACTCCCAAGATTCCCGAACAGGATGAAATGGAAAAAGGATGAGAAGCCTGGAACAGAGCCTAAAAAACATGCAGGGTTTGAGTGCGCAGAAGAGTGTGTCATATACTGACCTATGCATGTTCCTGGACGTGCATTTTCCTATGGGATTCAAAACTCCAAAGTTTGAAAAATACGATGGCCATGGTGATCCTATAGCTCACCAAAAGAAGTATTGCAACCAATTGCATAGAGCTTGAGGGAAAGAAGAGTTACTCATGGCTTACTTCTGCGAAAGTTTGGTGGGAATTTCCTCCGAGTGGTACATGGATCGAGACATCTCGCGATGGCCCATTTGGGATGACCTCGCGAGTGATTTTGTTAGACAATTTCAGTACAATATAGACATTGCTTAGGACCGCAACTCGTTGGAAAATTTGAAAAAGAAGTCCTTTAAGAGCTTTAGGGAGTATGCCATCAAATGGCGCGAACATGTGTCAAGGGTAAAACCTTCGATGGATGAGGTTGAAATGTGCCAATATTTCTACAAGCCCAGGAAGCAAACTATTTCCAGAATATGATGTCGTCTATGGGAAAACCATTTGCAGAAGCCATCAAGATATGAGAAATGGTGGAAAAAGAACTGAAAACAGGCAGAATTCTAAGTCATCCCACTATCAGAGCCATCCAAGGTGGGTCTGGAGGAGTCAAAAGAGGTAAAGAGAAAGAAGAAACCTCGATGGCAGCATTGGGTATGAGAAGACATCATGATCCTAGACCCATGTTCTCAGAAAGAACCCCTAAACATTATTATCCTCACCAGGACACTCAACCTTTTGCACGACCACAGCAACAGGCCAATAGGAACCAAGCTCCAAGAAACCAGCCTCCTCACCAAAACCACTACAACCCTCGTCCTCCTCAAAATAACTTCCATCACCTTGAGCAACCCATAAGGCAAAACATTACACCAATCGGGGAGCCTTGCTCCAGTCTATTCCCAAACTTGTCCAATTAGGTCTTCTGCAGCATGTACCTCCAAACAGACAAAACCCTGAATCGCCTTCCTACCAACGGGGTGCTCGGTGTGCTTATCACTTGGAGCTGGGAGGCATGACACAGAAAATTGCTAGACTTTGAAGCGAGCTATGGAAGATTTGATAGAACAGAGAAATATAGTGTTAAGGGATGAGGATGTCCCTAATGTGACTAACAACCTGTTGCCGGCCCACAACAACGGTCCGGTAATCGGAATGATCTGTGAGGATAAAGAATTCGACCCGACTTTGAAGGCCCTAATTTCCGTTACTGATGAGGATAGAAAGACAAGAGCTTCCGCAAAGAAATATGAAGGGAAAAAGAAGAACAAAGCCACACACCCTAAAATTGAAAAGAAAGTTGGGGTTAAAACTGGGCAACACCCGACAAAGAAGTCGTCCTCTATGTCCCACAAGGTCGTCAGGAAAAGCAGTTGACTTTGAGTCCCCCTAAGAGATTCGAGTTGAACAAGACTACCCAGATGTATGTGCCTAAAGGAACATATGTAGTGCAGGGTCCAACTAATCCACCAAGGCTGCGTGAGCCCGTGGTTGTTGGCGGTGCACCTCAGAGGCCTATGACAGACCCCACTATAGTCCCTTGGAATTATCATAAAACCATTGTGACATATAAGGGCAAAGAAATCTCTAGAGAGACTCAAGAAAGTTACCCTGTGAAGAAATCCTCTATCTTGGAAGAAGTGAACAGCGCCACCAAGAAGCAATTCCCACCCAAGAAACCAGTGAGCACCGAAGAGGCGGAAGTTCTCTTTCGGAAGATAAAAAATGGCAGACTATGAAGTAGTGGACGAGCTTTGAAAATCCCTTAAACAAGTCTCCTTGCTATCCTGGTTGATGGAATATCCTGAGCACCATAGGGTACTAGCGAAAACTCTCAATAAGGCATACATGTCAGCTTAAACCTCTATGGAACAATTAGAAAGAATGGAGGAAAGATTCTTCGCAATCAATCAGATCACATTCAGTAAAAATGACTTGCCCCCAGATGGGGCCGCTCACAATAAATCCCGACATTTAACTGTCAAATGTGAAGGTTATTATGTTAAAAGGGTAACAATAGACGGAGGCCCTGGGGTGGACATATGCCCACATTGAGCATTACAACAAATGGAAATCGGGACTGAAAGGATTCGTCCCAACAATGTGTGTTTTTTAGCCTTTGATGGTATCAAAAAGGGACACAATCGAAGAGATCGATCTGGTCCTGACCATTGGCCCAGTTGATTTTGAGGTAACCTTCCAAGTGTTAGATATGGACACATCTTAAAACTACCTCCTAGGAAGGCCATGGATCCACGCAGCAGGGGCTGTGCCTTACACTCTTCATCAGATGATAAAATTTGAACACGAGGACCAAGAAATCATGGTCCATGGGAAAGACGAGCAACCAATTTATCGGGATCCCTCCATCCCCTGCCTCGAATCTAGAGAGGGTAGTGAGCATATAGTCTATCGGGCCTTCAATATTATATAGACTGATCAGTGTGAAGATGGAAAACCTCGCCCCCAATCTTTCATCTCCAGTGCCTCAATCATGGTGGCTAGAGATATGATACGACATGGATTCAAACGGGGGAAGGGACTTTGAAGGTCCTTGCAAGGGATAACTGAGCCAATTGTTTTACCCACTACAGAAAAGTTCTTCATGTTAGGCTTTCACCAGACGCCAGAGGATATAACATGGGCGATCCGTAGAAAACATGATGGATGGACTCTACCTCAACTGCTGCCACACTTGTATGAAACATTCGTAAGGCCAAAGTACAGTGAAGAGGAATAGGATGAGGCCTTCACAGATGAACAAATCGATGAAATATGTGGGGCAATAAGAGAAATACTATGTAAAACCCACATGGTTCAGCCAAGAGAAGGCTCAAGCACCTTGAGGTGCTATACATGGGACCAGACGCCAACTTGCAAAATTGGAAGGCTACGCCATTTCAAATCAGGCGGAAGTCCCGGTAGTCTTGTCTTGCCATCTTTTCGGCATCATGAGTTATTTCAGGGTGTAACTCGGATATGTTTCTTTAGTATTTTATCTTTTTTAATTTTCCAAATGTAAACCCTATTATCTTCCAATCCCAAAGAAATGAAATCAATATTTCATCATCTATGTTCTTTTATTCTTTCTGATTCTTGTTATTTTCCTTTTATACATTTCTTTTAGTTCTAATAATGCGGCTTTAAATAACATGACATGCTCGCGGACCTCGTGCCCTGATCCAAACATGTCGCCTAATTGTGAAATAATGAATCAAGAGCCAGAGTACGACGAAGAAGAGGCTTTTAGGGAAATCAATCAAGAACCGGAACATTTCGAAAATAAACCTAAGCCAAATTTAAATCATACATATCCGGTTAACTTAGGTGGTCTCGAAGACATCAAGAAAACCAAAATAAGCATCCATATAAATGAGAAAACCCAGGACGCACTAATCTAACTCCTATTTGAATTCAAAGACGTGTTTGCTTGGTCATACAACGATATGCCAGTGCTGAGCATCGATTTGGTGGTTCATAAGTTGACTACTTACCCCGAGTGCCCTCTAGTCCAACAAAAGTAGAAAAATTTTAAAACTGATATCAGTGATAAGATCAAAGAAGATATCAAAAAACAGTTGAAGGCAGGAGTAACCGAGTGGTCCGATACATCACATGGCTAGCAAATGTAGTTCCAGTTCCAAAGAAAGATGGGAAAACCCGAGTGTGTGTGGACTACAGAGATTTGAACAAGGCAAGTCCTAAAGAATATTTCCCTATGCCCAATATTCACATCCTTCTTGATAACTGCGCCAAACGCAAGATACAGTCTTTCGTGGATTGCTTCGCAGGATATCACCAGGTGTTGATGGATGAGAAGGATGCCAACAAAACTGCCTTTACTACACCGTGGGGACCTATTGCTACAGGGTTATGCATTTTGGGTTAAAGAACGCTGGGGCAACGTATATGATAGCCATGGCCACTATCTTCTACGATGTGATGCGTCAGGAAATAGAGGTCTATGTGGATGACGTGGTCAACAAGTCCAAAACTTAAGACGATCATGTGCAGGATCTAAGAAAATTCTTTTAACGGTTGCGCAAGTGCGATTTGAAATTGAACCCAGCCAAATGTGCATTCGGGGTCCCATGCGGCAAACTTCTGGGGTTCATAGTCAGCCAGAGGGGTATTGAGTTAGATCCAACAAAGATAAAATCTATTCGAGATCAACCTCCTCCAAAGACCAAAAAGGATGTAATAAGCTTGTTGGGGAGACTGAATTATATTAGTCGATTCATCACTCAGTTGACTTCCACATGCGAGCCCATATTCAAATTGCTAAAGAAAGATGCAACGATCAAATGGAAGGATGAGTGTCAACAGGCCTTTGATAAGATTAAAGATTATCTGTCCAATCCACCAGTCTTGGTCCCGCCAGAACCAGGAAGGCCATTGTTTCTATACCAGAAAGTCTTGGAAAATTCCGTTGGTTGCAGTCTCGGGCAGCATGATATCACTAGAAAGAAAGAACAGGCAATATACTACCTGACCAAAAAGTTTACCAGTTACGAGGCCAAATACACCCTGCTGGAAAGAACCTGTTGTGCCTTTACTTGGGTCGCTCAGAAATTGAGGCATTACCTACAAGCCCACACCACCTACCTCATAACCAGGCTGGATCCTCTGAAGTACATATTTCAAAAACCAATGCCCACGGGGAGATTGGCAAAATGGCAAATCCTGCTCACCAAGTTCGACATAGTCTTTGTCACTCGCACAGCAATGAAGGCCCAGGCGTTAGCATACCATTTAGCCGAGAACTTGATTGATGATGAATACCAACCCATGAATACTTATTTCCCAGACGAAGAGGTGAATTCGGTGGATTATGTCCCAAGACTTGGAAAATGTTCTTTGATAGAGCGGTAAATGCAAAAGGAGTAGGAATTGGGGAAATCTTAATTTCACCCACCGGTCAAAACTACCCAGCCACGGCTCAACTTCAATTCTTTTGAACGAACAATATAGCCGAATATGAAGCATGTATCATTGGGATGAACATGGCTAGTGACCAAGACGTCGAAGAACTATATATCATGGGAGATTCAGATCTAATCATCCGGCAAGCCCAAGGGGAGTGGGAAACTCGAGATATCAAACCCATCCCTTATCAGCGACATGTGGAAGATCTCAGCAATCGGTTCAAGATGGTATAGTTCAAGTCCATCCCTCGCTATCACAATGAACTAGCCGATGCACTTGCTACTTTGGCCTCGATATTGCCTTATCCAGGAAACACCTACATCGATCCCTTGGAAATCCAAATAAGGGAAAGGCATGGGTACTGTAATGCGGTTGAGGTAGAACCAAGCATCCAGCCATGGTACCATGATATCAAGATGTTTCTGAAAAATCAAGAATATCTTGAGCAAGCTACTGGGGACCAAAAGAGAACTATCAGACGGCAGGCAAGTGGTTTCTTCTTTAGCGGTGAGGTTTTGTACAAAAGGACCCCAGACTTAAATCTATTAAGGTGTGTTGATGCCGAAGAGGCTAAACGAATCATGAAAGAGGTACATGCGGGAGTTTGCAGACCACACATGAATGGGTTTGTTCTAGCAAAGAAAATCATCCAAGCGGGCTATTATTGGATAACTATGGAAAGGGATTATTTAGCTTTGTCCGGAAATGCCATCAATGTCAGGTGCACGGTGATTTGATTCATGCACCTCCCATAGAACTGCATCTCATGTCAGTACCCTGGCCATTCGCAGCTTGGGCCATGGACATTATTGGGACGATTGAGCCAAAAGCCTCAAATGGGCACAGATTCATACTGGTTGCCATTGATTATTTCACAAATGAGTTGAAGCCATCACTCTTAAATCGGTGACAAAGAAATTTGTGGTGGATTTTGTGCATTCAAATCTCATTTTCTATTTTGGCATCCCAACCACTATCATCATGGATAACGTCGCAAATTTGAACAGCTGATTGATGGGGGAGATATGCGAACAGTTCAAAATAACGCATCGAAACTCCACACCCTACCGGCCCAAAGCCAATGGTGCTGTCGAAGCACCAAACAAAAATATCAAGAAGATTTTGAGAGAGACGATCCAAAACTCCAGGAAATGGAATGAGAAGCTACCTTTCGCATTATTAGGGTATCGCACAACCGTGCGCACATCAATTGGAGCAACTCCTTATCTTTTGGTCTACGAAACTGAGGCAGTAATACCTGCAGAGGTGAAAATACCGTCTCTATGGATCATTGTTGAAGCTGAGATTGAAGACACGGAGTGGGTCAGGACTCGCCTAGAACAGTTGGACCTAATTAATGAAAAACGAATGAGAGCGATTTGCCACGGGCAGTTGTACGAACAAAGAATGGCTCGTGCTTATAACAAGAAAGTGTGCCCCAGGAATTTTGAGGTTGGACAGCTTGTATTATAGCGCATTCTTCCTCACTATCAGGAAGCAAAAGGAAAATTTGCTCCTAACTAGAAAGGCCCATATATTATAAGAAAGATAGTGCCGAAAGGAGCATTGTACGGGTGACATCGAAGGGGATGATCCCGAAGCAGCAGTGAATGCAGACGCAATAAAAAGGTACTATGTCTAGGATCCTTGTAGCAATGATTCAGTCCGGTTGAGATAACGAAGACTTTCGTTCCCGCTACCCAAACACTATCAACTTTGGTAAACCCATTTGAGCCGGTAACTTTTCTTTGACCACCCTCTTTGGAACCTGGAAATTCTTTACAAAAAGAAAAAGAAAAGAAAAAAAGAAAGAAAAAGAAAACAAACAACAAAATGAAAAAAAGTGATGAAAAATGAGAAACAAAATAGTTTAGGAAACACCCATGAACTACCTTTGACTTGATTCTGAAAGGATACGTAGGCAGCCTCTCTCTGGGATTCAGTCACATCTAAACAAAATCCCATATTCCCCCCCCCCCCCCAAAGAATAAAACTGGGGCAGATGATGTAATAGCTCAGCCATGAGCCCACCGAAATGGTTCCAAAGTTGTAGTTTCAATCAAATCCTTTTTCACCCCAAAACCCATCCAAGTCCTTCCGATCAATGGGAAAAGGCGTGAGAATGGGACACACAATTACTGGAACTTGATGTAGTAAAAATGGAGAGAAATAAAATAAGAGAGTCTTATCTGTGAAAACATGCAGGCACCATAAGGCGACGATGAGTAGAGAAACTAAAAATGAGAGAGTTCGCTTAGTGAAAACTCTTAAAGAGCACTTTCGGGCGATAGTAAGAAGAGGAATGAGAGAGGTCGATTAGCGAAAACCCTAAAAAGGGCGTCATCGACCAAAAAGAAGACTTTGATCACCATTGAAAGGTCCTGGAAAGATTCCCTGGTTTCGAAATGCGGTTCAATGAGTTTATAAAAGTGGGGCAGGTTTCTGTGGGTCTAGCACCCAGCCCAAGAAGCATGTCACGTCTAATTGAAGTCTGCATGCACCCCAGATAAGTCCTCCTTTCTCCCCAAAAGGGACACTTCTTTTTAGATTCATTCCTTTTTGTTTATTCTACATTGAATCTCTTTTGGCCTAACTCTGTTCCCAGAAACTAATACCAAAGAAAGATAGCGAGATCTAGCTTCGCAGGGCTCTGCCTGACAGAAGTTGAATACCCAGTCTCAGCAGGCACATCTAGCCGATCCCGACTGGCCTTGATGGCTGATGCTTCGATAGCAGAAAGGGCTTGAAAAAAAAATCAAAGTCAAAATGCCCACAAAGGCAAAAATAAGTAAAAGGTCGAGTTCCACTGGGCTTATTGGCTCGGCGAAGTTTCAAAAGCCAAGGTAACCAAAGGTGCTGAACTGAAAGTTGGGGTAAAGAAATCAAAGGCCTATGAAGGCGAAATAAAAGTAAAGTCCATGATCAAGGAAAAATTAGAAAGTTCGAGGTCTTCTCTACAGAAGCAGGGTCGAGATCAAGCAATCAAGGCCACAAAACCAATCAACGTTTCGAACTAACGATCTTGCTTTGTTTGAAAATCTGAAACAGGCGCAATCCAAAGCAATCGTGCAAAAGGCAAATGGAACTAAAATAACGCAAGAGATAGGAGCAGCTTCATAGCAACATTCAGCCCCAAAAGGGAAGTTTCCTTCAAATCCTTTCCCGCAGTTTTAATAAAAGAGGAAATAAGGAAAGGAAAATCATAAAAAAGTCATGGTAGCATAGGGCTTCAAATCTCTTACTGCACCCTCCCAAACCTAGGACCATATTCCCTATTTATCCCGGCATAACCCATGGATCCCCTTGGCATAACCCAGGAGCCCTTTTCTTCCTATCCCACCATAACCCGTGGATCCCTTGGCATAACCCAGGAGCCTCGTTTTCCTATCCCGGCATAACCCGTGGATCCCCTTGGCATAATCCAGGAGTCTTTTTTTTCCTATCCCGGCATAACCCGTGGATCCCCCTGGCATAACCCAGCAGCCTTTTTTTTCCTATCCCGGCATAACCCGTGGATCCCCCTAGCATAACCCAAGAGCCTTTTCTTATTCGTATCCTGGCATAACCCGTGGATCCCCGTGGCATAACCCAGGAGCCTTTTTCTTCCTATCCCAGCATGACCTGTGGATCCCCCGGCATAACCCAAGAGCCTTTTTCTTCCTATCCTAGCATAACCCGTGGATCCCCCTGGCATAACCCAGGAGCCTTTTTTTCCTATCCCGGCATAACCCGTGTTTCCCCCTAGCATAACCCATGACCTTTTCTTCCAATCCTAGCATAACCCGTAGATCCCCCTGGCATAACCCAGAAGTCGTTTTCTTCCAATCCCGGCATAACCCGTGGACCCCCCTGGCATAGCCCAGGATCCTTTTTTTCCTATCCCGGTATAACCCGTGGATCCCCCTAGCATAACCCAGAAGTCTTCTTCTTCCTCTCCCGACATAACCCGTGGATCCCCCTAGCATAACCCAGGAGCTTTTTTTTTTCCTATACCGACATAACCCGTGGATCTCCTTGGCATAACCCAGGAGCCTTTTTCTTCGTATCTCGGCATAACCCATGGATCCCTATGGTATAACCCAGGATTCCATTTAATCCTATCTCGGCATAACCCGTGGATCCCTCTGGCATATCCCAGGAGCCTTTTCTTTCCTATCCCGACATAACCTGTGGATCCCCCTGGCATAACCCAGGAACCTTTTTCATTCATCCCGGCATAACCCATGGATTTCCCTGGCACAACCCAGTAATATATTTCATTTCATCCCGGTATAACCTATGGATTTTCCCTTTCATCCCCAGCAGGGACCCTTTATTCCTATCCCGGCATAACCCGTGGATCCTCTTTTTGTCCCCAACAGGGACCCTTTTTCTTTCTCGAAATAACCCGACCATCTGCTAGCATAACCCGAAAACTTTTTCAAAGAATGCACAATCCGGGTTTTTACTGTTTTCAATAAAGAAATAGCTTAAACAAGCTTTGCAAATAACTCGTGAAATTCTCCCAGTGAAAACTGGGTAAAAAATTTCGTTCTTTTGTTTGTTTTTGGTGTCTGGACAGGTCTTTACCTCAAGACATAGGATTCAAGGCGACCAAAAGAATGAGTCTAAATCCAGAACAAAGAAAATAAGAAAAAGAAACAAATCCAGAGTGATTGAAGAAGAAAGATGTGGACTGCTCAAATTTGATTCAAAATCACAAGTTCCGCATGGCCCGCTCCGCTAAAATGCTGAAGAAAGAACTGATACCTATAGCTTAGAAGCATAAAGATTTAGATCAAGTCCACAAAAAATCCAGCTGAAAATCAAGATCAAGCTCAAGAGATTTATAGATAGGAATCTTGTAACTCATAGTTGATAGGAATAGCTAGCTTAGATTTTGATTTTCCTTTTGGTGTAATAAGGGTGTCAGCAAGCGTAGCAGCAGCATCAGCAGTGAAAGCACAGCCCTGGTAGTCCCAGCTACCAAACACTCCAGAACTACACTGACCTGATTCCTCTTTAGCCGAGGATATGTGGGAAACATCTTAAACAGGGTGCGGTCAAGCTTTTCAAAACTCTTCTCATGGAGTGTTGAGCAGGCAAAAATCTCTCATGATTGCTCATTAATCTTTACCTGGAAACCCTTCGTGTCTCCGAGCGAAGAGGGGCAGCTGTGAGCACGTGATATTTGCCTCGCTTGAGTTATTCCAATAGAATTCATAAAATTAGGATTTTTCTCTTAATTTTTTAATTTAATTGCATGATTTTGTGTTCAATTGCATTTTATGTGTATTTTAGTCAATGTAATTCATAAAAAATACAAAAATATAGCACCTTTTGCATTTGGGGTTCAATTTGATATTTTTAGTTTATTAGTTAATTAATAATACCATAAACAAAAGAAAATAACAAATATAGTGATTTTACATTTCTTATTTTAGTTTTATTTTAAATTGGGACTTAATTAATTTTGGGAATATTGATTAGTTCAACTTAGAGATTAAATCATAGTCTTTGTCATTTTTAGGTTAATTTTTGTATTTAATGAAATTAGATTAGTAATAAATAAGGAAAAAGAGAAAAGAATTTTAAAATATGGTCTTGTTTAAAAGACCAACTTTGGGTGAAGATTTAATTACAAAACATCCCAAAACACCATACACCTGAACCAACCCTTCTTAATAACCCGGTCCAAACCCCCACCCTCAAAACGATGCCGTTTTGGACCTTTTAATCACATCCATCCATTGCCTTTGATCCAACGGTAGTGAAGCCAGGGTTCAACACATATATAACTGTTCTAAAAGCCCCCCCCCCCCACAACCCAAAACTAGACCTCGTACCCTGTCTCCCTAATCCTAATTGCGCCGACGTAACACCACCACTCATCTGCCGGCCGAAAATCGCCTCCGCCTGAAAATCTCCTCCGCCGGCGGCGAGTCTCCAAATAACCCCAAAATTACACCACTTCGTCTCCCGGACCTCCTCTTTCCATTCTTTCAATAGGTGTTCCTCAAATATCGATCAAACTCATCGAATATCGATTTGAATCCAACATTGCTCCGCCGCCCACGACGGCGCCGCCTTACAAGCAGCTCAAAATAACACCCTAGGTCCCCCTAGCCTCCCTCAACCCCGATCTGTAAGTCCCCTGCCTCAAATCAACACCAAACCCCTCGAATTTTGGTTTGAAAACCTTGCCAAAATCTCACCACCCACCAAACCACCCAAAGCTCACCACCTCCACTTCTTTCACCTCTCACACCTAGAAATCATCGTCAGGTTCCCTCAAGTGTCTTTGTAACTCTCCAAAAGCGAAGCTAGGGTTCGGAGCTAAGGCATGAAGATTCTAGAGTCCAAATTAAAAGCTAAGTCCTCGCCTTAATTAATACCAGTTCCTAGGCTTTAATTTAGTAAAAACATGGTAGCTTTGCTCGGTAGTTCACCGTCTGTGTTTGTCTTTTAAATATAGTCAGTTGGGATTCTGCCTGAAATTTGATAATTTGAATATTGTTTTGAAGTTCCAGTTGATTATACATAGCTCGACCTTGATTTTCTTTTATTAAGCTTGTTTAATTGTTCTTCATGACTCAATTGATTTTAATAAATTTAGGGTTTTAATTGATTCTGTTTTCTTTCTAGTTTAGTTCTAGTTTGATTTTATGTTTTTGTTTTGATTGAATAATCCATGATTGTTGTTGATAATTTGATTTTAGTCTCAATTGCCATTAATTGTCAGTCCATTGACTCTTAATTTTAGTTTCATGATTAGTTGAATTGTTTAATAAGTTCAATTTTTAGGATATGTTTGGTTATAGTTAAATAGGCTAGATTTTGTTTAACCATGGTCACTTCTTGACCAGGTTATGGTTTTAGCTTGGTAATTTTCATATGTAGAAAAGGGTAGCCTAGGTACTTCAGACATAGGGAATCTTTAATAACTGAATTAGAAACCCCTAGAACCTTCTAGTGGGGTTCCAATTAGAATATTAGAAAGCTTAGTGATATAACTTGGGTAACAAGCCATTTATAAAAGGACTAACTAGCTAAAACTGGAAAATAATAGAGGGACTAAGGGTGCAAAGTAAAATCTGAAAGAAGCCCTAAATGTTGCCAATAAAAAAAAAGCATATCCCTGCCTTGTTTAAAAAAGTTTTTTGAAAGGTCGAAAAGTAAGGAAGCACTGAAAATATACTTAAAACTTCAGATAGCCTAAAACTCTCAAAATTACTATTCCATTTGAATTTGTAGAGTAATCTCAAAGCTTTAGATTCTGACATTCAATTTATTGTTTGAATAAGGTTGAAATATGGATTGAATGGTCCTGTTCAGTAATTGTAGTTTTCAAAAGTTCCTGGGATCATTTCTGAGTTTATTAGATTTCATTCGAGCTATTTTTAGTAGTTCACATGTGTTGTTCATTTGAAATTAATTGTTGGTCTATTGGGATATCATTTCTAGGTCAAACCATTAGATCTAGCATGACGCATAAGTTGGAGATGGATGTTTCTTACCATTATGTGGTGAGCATTTCTAGGAGGATTGAGGGTATGCATACTAGGGAGATAGAGGAGCCGAGAGGTCTCGAGAGTCGGCCCAGCTGCAGGTCGTCATGGTAGGGGTTATATGAGTTGTCCCATTAATTCAGCTCTTCCAGCAGCTAGCAATGCCCAAGCTCTAGCTCCTCCTCGGCATCAGGAGCCTTACTGTGCACCTCCAGTTTCTAGTGCGCCTCATGCGTGGGGTGCTTTCAGAGGTCAGTCCAGCAGATCTGGCCCTAACTAGTCGTAGCCACCATGACCCCCCAAAGCTTGTTTTGACTATGGTGACATACGCCACGTGGTGAGGGATTGCCCTAAACTTGGGAGGAGTGCACCTCCAAAGGCTTCTCAGCCACAACGTGCCCCGCATAGTTCACAGGCTATGGTTACAGCTCCAGTTGTCGCGCAACCCGCTCAGCCAGCTAGAAGTGGAGGCTGGGGAGCTAGAGGTCTCCCTCGAGGGGGAGGCCATGCCAGATACTATGCCCTTCCCGCTCGTGCCGAGGCTGTTGCCTCAGATTTGTCATCACAGGTATTATATTAGTTTGCCACATAGATTCATCAGTTCTATTCGATCCAGGCTCTATTATTCTTATGTGTCTTCTTATTTTTCTCCCCATTTGGGCATATCTTAGGATTCTTTGAGTTCCTCTGCCTATGTTTCTGCTCATGTGGGGGAATCACTTGTTATGGACCGCATTTATCGGTCATGTTTGGTTACTATTCATGGTTTTGAGACCAGAGCAGACTTATTGCTACTCAGCATGGTTGATTATGATATTATTTTGAGCATGGACTAGTTGTCACCCCATTATGCTATTCTTGATTGTCATGCCAAAATTGTGACGCTGGCTATGCTGGGTGTACCGCGTATTGAGTGGATTTGGTACTTTAGACCACACTCCCAGCAAAGTTATCTCTTTTCTTAAAGCTCAGCGTATAGTTGAGAATGGGTGTGCCGCCTATTTAGCTTATGTGAGAGATATCAATATTGATACCCCTTCTATTGATTTAGTCTTAGTGGTACAGAATTATCCTAATTTATTTCCAGCTGTCTTCCGGGCATGCCACCTGATAGAGACATTGATTTTTTGCTGGGCACTCAACCCATTTATATTCCTCCATATCGTATGGCTCCTCCTAAGTTGAAGGAATTAAATGATCAGTTACATGAATTTTTTGATAAGGGCTTTATCCGGCTTAGTATTTCACCTTGGGGTGCTCGTGTCTTCTTTTTTGAAGAAAAGGGATGGTTCTATGCGTATATGTATTGATTATCGCCAGTTTAACAAGGTCACAATGAAGAACCATTATCCTTTGCCTCGCATTGATGATATGTTTGACCAACTTCAGGGCGCGCGCGGGTGTTTTCAAAGATTGATTTATGCTCAGGTTACCATCACTTGAAGATTCCAGAGCCAGATATCCCGAAGACTACTTTCATGACTTTGTACGGTCATTAAGAGTTTCTTGTTATGTCACTTGGGCTAACCAATGCCCTAGCAGCCTTCATGCATTTGATGCACATTGTATTTCGGCCATATATCAACTCTTTTGTCATTATCTTTATTGATGACCTTCTGGTGTATTCCCGGATTCGGGAAGAGAGCATGAGCAACATCTGAGGATAGTGCTTCAGACTCTAAGAAAGAAAAAGTTATATATAAAGTTCTCAAAATGTGAGTTTTGGATGGATTCAGTGGCATTCTTAGGCCACGTGGTATCGATTAAGGGCATTCGGGTGGATCCGAAGAAGGTAAAGGCTGTGCAGAGTTGGCCCAGGCCGTCCTCAGCTACAGAAATTTGTTGTTTCCTTGGCTTGGCAGGCTACTAGCATCGTTCTGTGGAGGGGCTTTCATCAATTACAACTACTATGACTAGATTGACCCAAAAGGGTGCTCCATTTTAGTGGACAACGGAGTGTGAAGCAAGCTTTCAAAAGCTCAAGACAACTTTGATTACAGCCCCAGTTTTGGTATTGCCTACAGGTTCAGGTTATTATAGCGTCTATTGTGATGCCTCGAGAGTTGGCTTTGGAGCGGTATTGATGCAGGACGGTAGGGTGATTGCCTACATGTCCAGATAGTTGATACATGAGAAGAATTATCCTGTCCATGATCTTGAGTTAGCTACCGTTGTTCATGCCATGAAGATTTGGCACCATTATTTATACGGGGTTCCTTGTGAGGTTTGTACTAATCATCGGAGCTTACAGCGTTTGTTCAAGCAAAAGGATCTAAATTTGCGCCAGAGGAGATGGTTCGATTGTTGAAGGATTATGACATCACTATTTTATATCACTGGGGCAAGGCCAATGTAGTGGTCGGTGCCTTGAGTCTCCAGACAAAGAGTTTGGGGAGTTTTGGCATATTTACTAGTAGCGGAGAGGCCTATGGCGATGGACAGGGTTTAGCATGGTGATTCTAGATATGTGACCATAAGGACAGAGTATTGCGGGTGTAGGGATGGATTTGTGTACCCAATGTTGATGGACTTTGGGAGCTGATTCTATAAGAGGCCCACAGTTCACGGTATTCCATCCATCCTGGTGTCGCGAAGATGTATCGGGACTTGATGCATCACAATTGGTGGAGGCGGATGAAGAAGGATATAGTTGGATTTATAGCCAGATGCCTCAGCTGCCAGCAGGTAAAGTATGAGCACCAAAGACCCGGTGGATTGCTTTAGCAAATAGAGATTCCGGAGTGATAGTTGGAGCGTATCAACATGAATTTTGTATCTGGAATCCCACGTACTTTGAAGAAGTTCGGTGCCATTTGGGTTATTATGGATCGGTTGACCAAGTCTGCTTATTTTATTCCTACGTGTACCACTTATTCTTTGGAGCGGTTGGCGGAGAAATATTGTCACACCTCTTTTTTTACTCACCACCTGAAGAGTAGTGTATAAGGGAGTTTTTCCAATTTAAGTGACATTATTCAAAATGGGATTATTTATTGAATTTTGCAGAGTCGCCACTTGGGATATGTTTAGATTTTGGTGTCCCAAGTCACCGATTTGTCTTGAATCCCAAACCGAGGAAATTTCCGACTTTCCAAATGAAGTCTGCGAACAAAAAATTTTAAGCAAGGAATTCTATTGATCCGATGAAAGGTGTTAGGTACCCCCAGATCCCATGGTTCTAGCACGGTCGTTTAAACTATTATAATTGGCTAAAATCTTATTCTAATACATGTTATCCTATAGTGCAATTTTGAAGTTATTTATCGCTTTTAATCAATAATGTTTTGAAAATTGAATGTCGTTTAAAATATATTTTTGGATCACTTCACATGACATGCACCCGGATCCTCGGCATATTTTATTCAATGTTTTGAGATTTGGATTTGGGTCACATGAAATGCACACTTGAATTTAGGAAGGTAAAATTATTAAAGAACTCGCCTAAAGCGACTAACGCGTTGATATCTTCATGGGAAGCCATGGAAATTGGCTAAATGGCTCACCAAATCTCTAAAGAGTCTATAGAAGTGATCAAGGAAGGACACACAATTTTGTGATTTTGTTTGGCACGACGCACCTCGTTTTATTTGAAGGTCATCCTAAAGGAACTATTATTCTCTATTAAGGACTGCTTCTAAAAGGCCAAATCAATGATCCATTGAATTTTATTAAAAGCAAACCAGGGATTTCCGGGCCTCTATATTGATAAAAGAACAACCCCCAATAAGAAAGAAGTAGCACTTAATATATACAACAAATTTGGGCTTATTGAATCGAGCTGAAACAGAGAGGCCCAAACACATGGTCTCATTATTTTTGACCATGGTCCTCAGCGTTATGGGCTGGTAATTTGCCAAGCAACATCTGGATTATGTTAATTCTGTCCATGGTAATTTAATTTATGACTTAAAATCCCCATAAACATACAGCAACGTATGAAATCCAGGAATTATAGCAGCTTACTCTAATAAGTCATTGCATAGGAAACACTAAATTTGTAAATCAGTTCCATATTTGCCTCAAATTATAAAAAATGATTTCGCCTTAAAAATTGATTTCACTTTGGATCCCAGTAATACTGAGTTCAAGACATAATTAAGCTTAGCACCCCTGGGAAAATGAAACATCTTAACACCTAGTTCAATCGAACTACCTACCCGTTTTTAAACTTCAAATCTCCTACACATTCAATTATTCACACACTCATGAACTAAGATGCAACAATTAGACTTTGGTTACACCCATGGATTGGAAATTAAAACAATCACTAGGATTCTGCTAAATTCACATGGATTTAACTGCAGAATATTTTTAACAAACAGTCTAATTATACAGTCCTTCAAGTGTCCAAACATGCTAATGAATCCAATAATTTCGAACTAAATTAAGGACAACCTAAGCTCTGAAATATGACTATTATGTTAAATTAATATACTAAAGCTAATTATCCTTACATAATGCTACTAGATCTAACAATTGGAATAGATAACATGATTGAATGAGAAAACAACTTCAGATAGTTTAGGATTTAACTCATTCTTCATTCACAAATTCCACAAACCCTTGCTATTTAGTTGTTAAGTTAAAACCTCGAAATTGAACAAAATAAGAGAAAATGAAGGTCAGTTAGGCAGCAGTACAACAGCAATAAACAACAATCAGCAACATTTTTGCACTAATAAGCCCCTCAATAAACCGACGAACCTTCTCGTGAACAGTAGCAACCAAGGATGGTGCATGCCTAGACAAACTAGTATAACAGACAACATACTCTGAAACAGTTATAGCACCCTAGCGCAAATGCTCAAACTTTGCACATACATCCCTTAGGCTCTAAGGGACATACTCTCACAGGAATAGATCTGAATACTGAGCCCAAGTCAGCGAAGCAGCCTCATCTTGACTATCTAACTCATAGGTGCGCCACCATTCATAGGCGTCCCCTCAAAGCTAGAAGGTGGTGAAAGAAACCCTGTTGATCCTGAAATACCCATGGTACGGAGAATGCGGTAAAACTCATCAAGAAAACCCAAGGCATCCTCCGATGCTAGACCGTTGAATACAGATGGCTTGTACTTTTTGAACCTCTCAAGCCTCAGCCGCTCATCCTCGGAAGTCGTTTCCCTGTCCTTGGGCTGAACTAGTACTGCACGCAGCATAAGTATAACCTCTAGGACCAGCTCAACATGCACTCGTTGCTCAGTAGTGCAGGCGACATAATTCTGTGCTCCTCCCCCAGCCTGGGATGTGACCACAGCAAGGGAAAGCAACCCTTCCTGAGCCAAGGTGGTGTACATGCTCATAAACTGTGTCAGAGTCTTCCAGAGAGCTGGATTGGTTGTTGTAGTAGTAGTAGTAGTAGTAGTAGTAGTAGTAGTAGTAGTAGTAGTAGACGTGCCAGGTGACTGGACTATGGCTAGATCTGCTTATGGTACCTCGGCGGTAAATCGTGTATGTGCTATGGCTGCACCATGTGTGCGTCCTCAATCTCCACCCCGGCCTCTGACGGCTGCAGTAGCGGGAGCGGGTGTCTGATCGTCTCGGGTAGCACATGTCATCACCATATGTGAGAGAATAGAAAGACAAAATTTTAGTGGTGATATAAAAAATCTCGCATGACAAGGAAGTCAAATGAAGTTAAATTTTCCTAACAGTTACGTAGCCTCTCGTAGATACGTATATACATCTCCGTACCGTCAGTGATACTCTAATAAACCGGCATGTGTTCTGTGACTCCTATGAACCTAGAGCTCTGATGCCAACTTGTCACGATCCCATTTCGCCCTCCGTGAACATGTCGTGATGGCACCTAGTCCCTATGACTAGGTAAGCCTAACAATGCAGAAACAATAACTTGCGGAACTTATAACACAAAACCAAAATATAACAAAATGGAAAACAAAATGTAAAATGCCACTCGGCACATACAACACAATATCTCAACTTCTACAATACTATCCCAAAACCCATAAACTCACTGGAACACAAGCTGAAGGAAATGTAGTACAATGCTCTAACTCAAAAATGTCGAAAACAACAGTAAGAAGGAAGGCTAACTACTAAAAGATAGAATAACATAGAGACTCCTTGTTCTGCGGATGCGGCAAATGTACCTCGAAGTCTCTGCTAGATCTCTGCGCCTCAAGGGTGATACGCTTGGGCAGCGCTACATGGATCTACACATGAAAAACATGCATAGAAGGGGCATAAGTACACCACAGCGGTACTCAGTATGAGCCAAACCTAATCTCGGTGGAGTAGTGACAAGGAAGATCGGGCCCTAGTGAGGTAAAATAGTAATAGTAATAACAGGATAAGATAAACAGTATAATTGAGAATCTACAACAAGAGTCTATACAGATAACAAGAGTACAATAACGAAAAAAAACAGAAATAAAGGCAAAATACAAGGAAATACCACTCCTAACAAGAATAATAATAATCGAGGATCTCTTAGTATCCCGAGGATCTCTTGGTATCCTCGATATAAATATCAGAGATCTCTTGGTATCCCGAGGATCTCTTGGTATCCTCAATATAAATGCCAAGGATCTCTTGCTATCCTCAATATAAATGCCAAGGATCTTTTGGTATCCCGAGGATCTCTTGGTATCCTCAATATAAATGTAGGGATCTCTTAGTATCCCGAGAATTTCTTGGTATCCTCAAAATAAATGACAGAGATCTCTTGGTATCCTGCACCTCGGTCCAAATAATAACTTCTATACAGGGGATCTCCCAGAATACCGTTCTGTAGTCCCAATTTAAAATACACAACAGTGACGCACGAATATTAAATTAAATTCCACCTCCGTATAAGTAAACAATCAATTCTAGCCTGCACATAATGCAATTAAGGCAGTTTAAGCAAATAGAAAATATAAGTCAACTAAACATGCTCTTCTAACTAACAACAGGCTAAGTCAGTAATTACAGTAAAGCATGAAAAAGGAACAGGCTAAGGAATACTTTAAGAAAATTGGATTTTTTAACAACTTGCACAAGCACGCGCTCGTCACCTCATGCACAAGGAAATTCAATTACCAAATATCATATTCTAAGGGGAGAAGTCCCACACATAAGTTTAGACAAGCCACTTACCTCGAATCGGCTCAAAATCAACTAGAAATCACGCCTTTGCCATGAGTATCGGACTCCAAATGGACAAATATGTTCAATTCAATTGCATATCGTAAATAACATCTCAAACAACTGATTCAACAATTAAATTTAAAGTTAAGACGTGAAATTAGGTAAAATAACCAAAATTCCCCTCAGGCCAACGTCTCGGAATTGGATGAAACTTATATTTTCGAAAACCTCATACTCTCATGAGTCTATACATAACAATAACACAAAGTTCGGAGTCCAAATGACCCCTCAAAACACAGATTAAAATTTTAAAATTTCAAGCCCTAGTTCTTCTATTTTTCCCCATATTTTCATGAATTTCTAAATTATTTTCACAATAAAATCACGTTTAAGGTTCAATAATCTCACCTCCAATCGATTCTCCTTGATTCCCTCTTGAATCTCCCTCAAAAAGCTCTTAAAATACTCAGCTATAGAGAAACAAATGGCTCAGAATCGCAGATGAAATATTTTATTAACTTTCTGCCCAGTTCTGAACTTCTTTCATCACGATCGCGTCCCAAGTCTCACGATCGCAAAGTACTAAATTTCGACTTCCCAAAATAACACTATGTGAATGCGATAATGCTGCTGCAAACACGATGCTTTAATTCCTAGAGCTACGCGAATGCGGCCCCGCATACGCGAATACGAGGAGAAATGCCCTAGGACCTAAATTCATATACGCGAACACATACCTTCCCCTGCAAACGCGAAGCATAGACCCCTCACCTTCCGTGACCGCGAGCCACCTTATGCGAATGCGAAGGTCTAAATCCTGGCCTACCATATCCCTTCTAAGCAGTCGCGACCAGCCCCACGCTATCATGAAGGTCAATTCTTCTACAACAACTGATGATCAATTTCTGCAACACTTTAACTTGGAAAATGGTCCGATTGACCATCGAAACTCACCTGAGGCCCCCCGGACCTCAACCAAAAATACTAGCACCCCCTAAAACCTCAGTTAAACTTGTTCCAATCATCAAAACACCTCAAACAAAACCAAATCTGTCGATTCGCATCGAATTCAAGCCTAAGTTTTCTTAAAACATCCGAAATACGCTTCCGATCAAAAACCCAACCAAACCACGTCCGAATGACCTAAAATTTTGCACACACATCCCAAATGATCTAACGAAACTACAACAACTCTAAAAGTTCCCTTCCGACCCTTGGATCAAAATCTCACTATCGCACCGAAAACTTCCAAATCCAAACTTCTGCATTTCAAGTCTAAATTAGCTACAGACCTCCAAAATACAATCCAAATGCGCTCCTAATCCCGAAATCACCTAATGAAGGTAGCACAATCCTTGGATTTCCATTGCGAGGCCATCTTCAAACTGCTCTGACTATGGACAACTTTTCAAAACTTTAGCTCTCATTTAGGGACTAAGTGTCCTAAAACTCACCGAAACTCAAAACTGAACATCCCGGCAAATCAAATTAGCAGAAATAAACTTGAGAAAAGCATTTAATAGAGGATAGGGGCGTTAATTCTTAAGCCGACCGGACGAGTCGTCACAAATATATAACATAAATTGATGTGCATCATGCAAAAAGACAGAATCAGCGGAGAAGCCAAGAGAATCTAAACAAAGAGATGACAGAGATGCGAAGGAAAATCTTGGTGTTGCAGAGAATTAAGCGGTGAAGTCAGGTTAGCCTGTGAAATTACCTATGTAGCCTCTCTCTAAACAACTCAAATCCGTCGGTACAGGAATACCACTGGAATTGTGCATGGCATAATAACATTGTGAAGACGAAATTTCCCTTCGGAAAGCAGGCATATTGATGAACTTCTAACAATTCCTACTTAAAGAAAGTATAATCGCAGAAAAAATAAAATAAAGAGAACTTTGAATTCACATAAGAAATCCAAAATAAATTAATAAAAAACATAGAACAAATTAAAACTCAACCTCAGCTTGTTTTCACCTTTTTGAAATGGATCTTAAGACGAAAATGAAGAAAAGATCGCTATCAAGACAAAACCCCTAAGATCTGGTCTTTTTGTAGAAGAAGAAAAAGTTGAATAGAAAGCATAAATAAAATGAAATGTTGGAGTGATTGGAATAAACCTACTCTTTGTGGTAGATGTGAATCGGGAAAATGCTAATTGCTCTAATTTCGTTAAATTATTAGGTGAGGTTCGGTAGATTTTGGGGCAATTGATGCCCAACTTAGAAGTGGATGGTTCTAACAAGTTCTGTTGAATGAGTTTTTAGCTTTGAGGAATCGGGATCCCACGTGTTGGAAACATTAGAAAGAGTTACCAATTATAAGTTTGAGCTGTATATTGATAAACTTACAAAAATATCCCAAACAAACTAGGAACTCAAGGAAACACATATTGACGAAGAGGTGCATGTATTCCGCCTTCTAATAAGTAGAAATATATATGAGACTAGTCTAATTCTTAAGTTCTAACCCCAACACTTATTATATTATCAGAATATATGTCATAAATATATATATTATCTTAGTCTCTTACATCATATATTGCGCAAACTGGTTTTGTCTGCACGAAGTACATCAAGTGAATCAGGATTAGCTAGCAGTTATGGAGTCAGAATTTTCATTGAAGAAAATAAAATATCAAGAAGTAAATATATGCATTAAAAAATTGTATCTAGCTACAAAGGTGCAACTATTGCGCGAAGAGATGTTAACTTTCATTACTAGAAATTCGGCTAAAATCGCGATCGACTAACCAACGGTCAAAAGTCGGCCGAAGTATTTCGATTTTAAAAATATTTTATATTTTAAATTTTTTTTAATGAAACCAACCAACTTTGAGCAGGAGTCTTTAGCGCAAAAATGCAGGAAATTATTTTTGCATCCCCCAAAATTTATTTTTCAAAAAATCGATCAATTTTGATCGATTTTTCATTTAAAATAAATATTGAAAAAATTAATAGAAATCGGTCGGTTATTACGGCCGGTCGTTTAAAATACCGACCAATTTCGGTCGGTAATTTTATCTTTTAATAAAATCGACCAACATTGATTGGTTATTTTTTGTCGAAAATACAATTAAAGAGGATAAATCAAATAAAGATAGTCTTAAACCAAAATACAGCAATGGTTTAGTGGTAGAATAATCATAGCATAGTACAACCCCAAATGGTGCATTTTTTAATTACATAATTCAAAAGTACCGATCGACTTCGCTCGGCTTTTTCAAAATTTAATAAATCGACCGAGCAAATTTTTAGTGTTTCTTGAGAAAAAAATCGCAAGTAATTTACATATGGATTCAAAATTCCCAGGTAAGTTACCTGTTTAAAATTCCCAGGAAATATATGAAGGTTTTTCCTTCGATTTTTTTTTTCGTAGCAAAATCTGCATGAAATTGAATTACTTGCATTTTTCTGTATAATCCCCAAAAAAGTCCCCGTATAATTCACACTTTTTTGTAGTGAATTCTTTCTTTTTTCGGAATTTAATTGACTTATTGAAATCGGTTGAAAAATAGTGGCTGATGTCGGTCGGTGGACTCTACCAACCATAGATTACCGAAGGCCACGAATCGATCAGTTCTCGGTCAATTTTTTCCAATTACCATCCAACATCAGTCATTTGGAAGTCGACTTCCCCCTTTTTTAGTAGCGTTTCGTCAATTCGGACTATCTAGTTTAACTGAGCTTTATCTATTCCAAATTGAGTTTTGCTACCATGTCTAAGTTTGAGTCAATTCTTTAATGTTCGTTTATGTGATGTTATTTTCATAATAAATTGATTGTGTTAAGAAAAATATATAAAAGAATATGTGATTGGTTTATATGAATGAATTCATAAATTTGGATGTGATTAAAACATAAACTATAAAATAGAGTTACTTCGGTTGATTCCGAGCTAAACTTTGATCGAAGTTGAACTTAATAAAGTCTAGATTTTTAACTGAGATCAGACTAAGCAAATCTAAATAAAAATACAAAAGTTCACCTTCTTATAAATTTGATCAAAGGGTAGCCACAAACGCGTGTATTCCACGTTTCTTTCAAGGTCGCGTGCTCCTCCTAACCGTTGCCTTACCTGAATCAAAATAAAAGAAAAAATAATTCATTCTATAAATAAATAAAAAGGCAAGATATATTCAGAGGAACTTCCTCCGGGGCATCATCTCTGAAAAGCAAAAACTTCATTTGATTAAATGGGATGTAGTCACTAGAACCAAACCTGAGGGAGGGCTAAAGCTGCAAAAAGCTAGCTTTAAAAACAAAGCTACTCTAACAAACCTAGCATGGACAGCTTACAAGAATACCAATAGCCTTTGGGCTAGAGTACTTATCCACAAACACTACAATATGTCCAGACTACACATATTGTAAGACACCCTGAGAATCATAAATCACCAGTTTGGAAGGGTTTACTATAGGGCTGGAAAACCTATAGCAAAGCCAGCAGATGGATAGTTAATAAAGAGAAAAGGGTCAATTTCTTAAATGACACTTGGATTCCTAATCAATCAACCCTCAGGAAACTGGTAGAAGTTCTCCTAACCCGGGATGACCTCCAAATCAAAGTGGAAACAATTCACAATATGGGCACTTGGGACACCTCAATTATGTCATTTGACCTTCCCTCTCTCTCCCTCTCCCCCTCCCCCCTATATCGTAAACTCCTTAAGTCTGTGTTCATTCCCAGGGTAGCCATCAAGAAGGGCAATCTAATATGGGGTCTCACTGCCAATGGGAAATTCTCTAACAGCTCTGCATATTCCTTTATAAGCAAAAACACACAAACTTACTCTCCTGGAAAAGAACCTCACTTCAAGTGGATTTGGAAGCTCCAAACCACAAACAAAATAAAGCATTTTACTTGGATCCTAACACACATAAGACTACTCACCAGGAGGTTTCTACACTCTATTAGAATAAACTGTCCTCCTCGTTGCCATTTCTGTGATTTTGAACAAGAGGACATTGATCATATCTTCTTCCTCTATCCCAATGATGTTCATTTTTGGAATGTCATCCAGTCAAAATCTTCAGCTCCTTCACCCTCTAATCCGGTTCTCAATAGTCACCTTTGGCAATCAGTTTTGCCAACCATTAAAGCTTTGAAGTTTAATAACTGCCTTACCTCCTTCCCTACTACCTCTGGCAGGTTTGGTTGACAAGAAATAATAATGTGTTCAATAACAAAAAAGAACCCATCAATGCAAACAACATAATTGCCAAGGCAACTGAGTATTATATGCTTAATAATAACAAACTAAAACAGTGCACCCATCAAGTCATGCTGAAATGGATTCCACCACCAAGAGCAGCTACAAACTAAACACCGATGGAGCAACAAAAGGCAACCTAGGATTGAGCGAAGCAGGGGGATTTTCAGGAATCATAATGAAAATAGGATTTTGGGCTTCATGAAAAACATACTCCAAACAACAAACATTAGGGCAGATATCAAAGCCATTATCAAAGGTCTATAACTAGTTGAACTAAACAACCTAGTTCCGCTAGAAGTAAACATTGATTCGGCAGAAACCATCAATATATTGTTAAATAAAAATTTAATATTTAACTCCCTAATTTGTGTATGCAGATCGTTGATTCAAAGGATGGGTAACCTGGTGGTGAGGCACACATATCGAGAACAAAATAGGGTAGCTAATACACTGGCGAAGGAAGCAGCAAAAGAAAATTTTTTGAACAAATTATTATCTCTAGCATATCCACCGGTATTTGTCAATGATGTATTTTGAGCAAACACCTTAGAAACTAAACTACCTAGATCTTTTTTGGGATGTAATATAAGTACAATTATGCAAAACTTTATACCTATGGGGGCCATAAGGTACCCTAGTAACCCCAAAGCAGTGTAACCCCTCGTTTAACTAATTAATATATGTTATAAACTAAAGCAAAAGACAAGAACAATAGAACAAGAACAATAGCAATAGAGAGAAGAGTAGAGAGAGTTCTTCTTATTGAGTTGAGAGGGGTGAATTACAATGGTAGAGAGCACCTCTATTTATAGGGAGGATGAAGATCTTGCTACCAATAATAGGACTCTAAAATCTCTCTAATTAAATACATTAAAGACATTCACCTTAAATAGAAGTGTAAGAATCTTCTATTTCATAACACTCCCCCTTGAATGTCTATTCAATGATGTGCCTCATAAAACCTTAAAACCAAAACCCAATGGGAAAAATTAAAGTAAGGAAAAAGAGTACACATGTTTGAATATGCGCCTATTGGTCGCCTCGTTAAAAACCTTGCAAGGAAAACCCAGTGGGACAAAACCTTGTAAGGGAAAAAGAGTGCAACGCGCATTAACTCCCCCTAATGAGTACATCAATTTAAGCCTTGAGCATTTGCATTCCAATCTTTGTGCATCATCTTCAAAACGATCTTTGGTAGATATTTGATAAATAATCAACCATGTTGACTTGAATAAATATTCCGCACCTTGAAATCATCATTCTTGATAGATATGAACATCTTCATATATTGTCGTGGAATAACTCTTCAATATCTCCATAGATGCATTCTCAATGCCATCATGCTTATAGTTATAGCAAGATACATATGTACACAAATTGCACTTAGGATGTGGTACTTCAGGACCACGAATTGCATATGCTTCAAGCAACTTAAATCTTTCAAGTTAAGTCATGTAAGTCGCATAATAGACTTTAGCTGCATATCAAGCTTTCATTAGTGATACTAAACAAATAAGATATCGAAAACTGACTATACATACCTTTGACTTTTATCTTTCAAGCATTTGAACTATAGGTTCAAAACTACATGTCTTTCATATGGAATCAATTCTTCTTGAATTGTATCTCTTCCATTTAGTTGCTTTCTTTGAGTCAGCAAATGCGTATAGCATGCTTTGCAATATGTTGCAATTGCATTTCCTTTTTATGAACTACAGGTTCATATCATGATATTCGGGGATATACATATACAAATGAAAATTCATCCCATGTAACACTTTCTCAAATGTTTATCATGTCTCCCCCTCATGTTAGTAAAGCTAACATGTTTCCTCAACTTTGGGAAATCATCTTTGTAAATTATGTCAATATACACAGCACCTTAATAATAAGATGAAATTATTTGGTTCCTGACCTTGAACCACTTGTGAGGGGAGAATATACTCTCGTATACAACTTATATCAAACTGATATATACAACTTCGTTCTCATAAGGAACAGTTTAGCTATTAAGTGGAAGCACTCAATAATTATCTTGCTAAACCAACTTTAATATAAACCAACTTATCAAGATGAACTGTCTTGAGTAGAGAATCTGGGAACTATGCTCGAAGTTAGATTACTGAGCGATTTACCTCGCAAGCACTGCCAGGCTGCGGGTTAATAACAATGGCGCATGTAACCATATCATAGATGCATCATATGTGGTATACATGGCAGGTGAATGGGCCCATACTCACCTTTCATATTTCCAGAATTTATGGGCTTCAACCCGAACTCTTTAGTTGGTTAGTTCATTAATGAGAACAAGAACTTCTAGTTCTTTGATATTCACCTATGTGAATTTGCACATCATACTTCAAATGAGATGGCTAACACGAATGTCAACTGAATAAATTATCAATATTGGTAAACTTCAAATTTACACCATGACATGTGCACTTATCAATAAACTTCAGGTTTATTATGACATGGGTTTTATACCAATAGATATCCACTTTATTGTGGCATTCTTTCGTTTGTGTAGTACAAACTGAAGAACAAAGCGGGTAGCTTTTCATATACAAATTACCCCGCTACAAGTTGTAGTAATAGGAGAATCAAAGCCTTCCTTTATTATAGTCTCAATATAATCAATCGCCTTCGCGTGTACTTTTGGAAGCTGGATAAGTTTCTTTGAGACTTACTACAGCACAATACTCAATTGTGTTTCTCCAACATAGTAATAATTGGCTCTTCGAGAGCTCTCAATTAATTTTGTACTACCACAGACTGAGGTTCGAGATCCTCACATTCTTGCATTCCGTATTTTCAAGAGTCTCAGGCTCAATAGATTCTTCGTGAATCTCGGAATTAATCAAATCATGAGCGTCCTCATGTGATTCTTTCATAGTGTCATTTAGATCGTTCTTTTTCCTCTTTCTAGGATTTCGATCTTTGGAACCTAATGGTCTGCCACGCTTCTGGCGTGCATTTGACTCATTGGATATGACACTAGATATTTGTCCAATAGGGACATCAATACCGATCGGAACATTTTCCGCGTGAATGTGGGATTTTGTTATCCTCTTCAAGTCCGTAAATGCGTCAGGCATTTGATTTGCTATTCTTTGCAAATGGATAATCTTTTGTACCTCTTTCTTTCAAATAGAGGTATGTGGATCAAGATGAGATAATGATACATTTTTCCACAAAATTTCCCATTTGGTTTCACCGACTTCTCCCCCTAATTTTGGGAAAAGTGTCTCATCAAATTGACAGTCTGCAAATAGTGCAGTGAACAAATCTCCTGTCAATGTTTCGAGGTAGCGAATAATGGAGGACGATTCATACTCAACATATATTCCTAACCTTCTTTGCAAACCCATTTTGGTGCGGGATGGCGGTGCTACAGGCACCTATACTGCGCATCCAAAGCTTCTTAAATGGGATATATTGGGTTCATGACCCAAAACCAATTGCAATAGGGAATATTTGTGACAATTCGTCAGTCAGAGACGAACTAGCATTGCTGTATGCAAAATGGCGTGAACCCAAACCGAAATGGGCAGCCTCGTTTTCATGAAGAATTCAAGATTATTCTCATCTATTATCCATTAACTTTGCAAACGCAAGGTTGCGTGATGGCAACAAGCACACATTAGACCATCTACAGGATGCGTCTATCAAGACCATGAAATACCTAAACTACCCACTAGGTGGGTGAATAGGTCCACAAATGTCCCCTTGTATACGTTCCAGAAACTGGGGTGACTCAGTCCCAACCTTTGTTGGGGATGGTCTAATAATCAGTTTGCCTTGATAACACGAAGTGCAAGGATATTCATTACTTGAAAGAATTTTGAAATTCTTTAACGGATGCCCATATGAGCTTTCTATAATCCGTCTCTTCATGGTTGATCCTGGGTGACCCAGTCGATCATGCCAAAGTACAAATGTATTGGACTCAGTATTTTTTAGATTTACTGTTGAATGTGCCTCAATTGCACTAATTCTTGTCCAATACAGGCCACAAGATAAAGACGGGAATTTCTCAATAACCCTCTTTTGGCCGGAGACATTCTTTGAAGTGAGGACGAGATATTCGAGATTATCTTCATCCATTGTCTCAATATTGTAGCCATTCCGGCGTACATCTTTAAAACTCAACAAGTTTCTCATAGACTTGGAGGAGAACATTGCATTCTCTAAGATAAACGTCATGCCTTTGGGCAGAGTTACAGTTGCTCTTCCGGAGCCTTCAATCAATTTAATTCCCATGGTTTGATATAAAAGAAATATACGAACATGAGAATAAACAACTTCAATTCGTTTGTGTCACATAATATTTTCAAAATCTGTTGCTAACAGTTGACTAACAAAATAAGATATGTTGTCCATAATCAATTACTATGCAGTTTGAAAATTTCAGCGTTTTTCATAAGACAATCGATTATTAAACACACACAATCGATTGTTGGAACATAGACAATCGATTGTTAAACACACACAATCGATTATTTGTTATTTTTGAAAAACTTCAGATCACACTGCCTAACGACAATCGATTGTTAGATATAGACAATCGATTGTGGGTGATTTTTGAAAAATTCCAGACCTCACTGTTTCAAGACAATCGATTGTTAGACAAAGACAATCGATTGTTGGCTATTTTTGAAAAATTCCAGAACACACTGTTTCAAGACAATCGATTGTTAGCCAAAGACAATCGATTGTTGATCAATTGTTTTTCAACTTTAATGCGAAAATAGTTGATAATCGACTAGTTTTTCAGGCTAGTCGATTACCCCCATTGGAAAATAAAAGTTTTATTGATATTTGAACATATTGAAGATATTCTAAAGAACTAATACAAATATCATATCATGAACTAGCTAATACGAGCTAATACTAATGACTATTGATTTATTCATTGACTAATACAAATAAGTGGAACAAAATCAAATAACTCCATCTTCTTTCATCACGGTCCCATCGCCGATTAGGTGGTCTATTTTCCCCTCGGGTTGCTCAAAAAAGTCTGCCACATCCAGGTGGGTGATGTCCTCATTGTCGTCATAGACAAAGTTTGTTTCAGGGCCTTTTCTCTTTCGAGATGCTTGATAAAGGTCAACCAAGTGTCTTGGTATACGGCAAATCTTTGACCAGTGCCCTTTCCCACCGCAACGATAACATATAGTTTCTGAACTATTTGCCTTAGGATCTTCGGGATCCCGTTTCTGCTTTCGGTGGTTATCTTTCTTTGGGGGGTGACGGACTTCTTTGGAATTTCTTCCTTGTCCACGTCCTTGGCTTTGACCCCGTTTATGACCGTGATCATGGTCCCTTTTATGTTTGGCATAATGCGAGTGCACCATATCTGCTTCAGGCAGTGGTGTAGACCCAGTTGGTCTATTTTCGTGATTTCTCATGAGCAGGTCATTATTTCGCTCAGCCACTAGTAAGAGAGAAATCAGTTCAGAGTACTTCGTAAAGCCTTTCTCTCGGTACTGTTGCTGCAGTACCATATTGGAGGCATGAAACGTTGTAAACGTTTTCTCAAGCATATCGTAATCGGAGATGTTATCTCCACATAGCTTCAGTTTAGAAGTAATTCTGAACATAGCAGAATTATATTCAGAAACGGACTTAAAGTCCTGTAGCCTCAGATGGGCCCAATCATATCGTGCTTGTGGCAGAGTGACCAACTTCAGGTTGTCATATCTCTCCTTTAAGCTGTTCCACAAAACGAGTGGATCCTTGACGGTGAGATATTCAATCTTCAAACCTTCGTCAAGGTGGTGGCGCAAGAAAATCAAGGCCTTCGCACAATCTTGGGTGGATGCTTTTTCTTTATCTTTGAGGGTGTCTCCGAGACCCATAGCATCTAGGTGGATTTCAGCATCCAACACCCATGTCATATAGTTCTTGCCCGAAATTTCAAGGGCAACAAACTTTCTTTTCATAATGTCAGACATACTCGAAAATTAAATTAGGAAGAGGGAAAATACCTTGGATTTTCGAGAATGATACTTGAGACGGTAGAGTCTCGTGCTGATAACGTGTTATAAACTAAAGCAAAAGACAAGAACAATAGAACAAGAACAATAGCAATAGAGAGAAGAGTAGAGAGAGTTCTTCTTATTGAGTTGAGAGGGGTGAATTACAATGGTAGAGAGCACCTCTATTTATAGGGAGGATGAAGATCTTGCTACCAATAATAGGACTCTAAAATCTCTCTAATTAAATACATTAAAGACATTCACCTTAAATAGAAGTGTAAGAATCTTCTATTTCATAACAATATATACATTCTCCCTTACCAAAAACTCTTTTACTTTTTTCTGTTTTATTTTATTTTATAAGATTAGTTTTTGACTTTTTACAATTAATGTCATATATTATAATAATGGAAATATCATAAATATATTTAAATATAAATTTTAATAATTTTTTTAATGTGCTAAATTATTATATACAATCACACAAATTCACTAAATAATGAATTCATGATCAAGTTGATACATATTTTCAATTTAATTTATGATGTGAAAATTAAGTAACTGATTTAAATATTGATTAAATTTAAGTATGTCAGTAAAAGCGTAGTATATGAACATTGAATTTTTGTTCCTATATTTCTATCTTTAATACCCCAACCAAACACGCCTTATCTCTCTCACGGTCTCACCCATTCCTCTCTATTTTCCATTTCGTCAACTCCAATCTTTTCGATTGAGCAAAAAGCTCAAAATCTCTCTCAAAAATCATGGCGCAGAAGAGAGAAAAAGAAGAAACTGAGCTGAAGGTTCCACCATCCATACCTCTACCAAAACTCCCAGTATCCTCACAACCTCACGCCGATAACCAAAAACCGGCGTCGCCGTTGACCAGTTCCGTTAGAGCGCCGGAAATCTCAGATCTAAAACTCTCTGGAACTGATGATTCGAGATCTAGCTCCGGAGCTAGATCTCCGGAAAAATCGGATCTGGAGGAGATTAGACGGTCGATGAAAAGGCCGAGGGAAGCAAATCGATGCTCCGGGATAGGATGCCGGAGGAAAGTAGGATTGATCGGATTCCGTTGCCGGTGCGGCGAGGTTTTCTGCTCGGAACATCGGTATTCCGATCGCCATGACTGTAGCTATGATTATAAAACAGCTGGTCGTGAAGCGATCGCGAGGGAAAATCCTGTTGTTAGAGCTGCTAAAATTCTTAAGGTCTGAGGGGGTGTATTTCGGAGGTGGGTGGTTGATTTTAGATAGTACTTTTTACTTTTCTTTATTTATTCTCTTTGTATTTGGGATGGGGGTATTGTGTTGTAAATTTGATAAGCATACAAGGGTATTGTTGTCATTGGAATTATTACCATAATTTAGTTGCAAGTCTTTTTCTTGTTTTCTTTTCTTTGTGTTTTGGGAATTTTTAGTTGTACTTTTGCTATTATGACGGTGAACCCCATGTGGTTGTATGTCACAGTCAGTGGTGGACCTAGTGGTAATGGTCACAACTTATTACTTTAGCCATTGTTTATTTTATATCTAATTATTTAGCTACCATTTGGACAACATTTAATTGAAGTTAAAAGAAAAAAGGTATTTGAAGTTGTATTTGGTTTGAATTTTTTTTTTAAAATAAATTGAAGATTATAATTATTTTATTTGTAGCATTCCTCAAATAAGTGTTTTAAGTATTTCACTTGAATTTTGATAATAACATTTCAATATGGAATATTGGTGGTTATTTATTTACAAATTTTGAATGTTAGTGTTTAAATGAGTACTATCTGTGGATGATTATATCATTTTTCACTCCCCCAATTAAGTAATAAGAGTGTACAAATACTAGTTTTAAATTTACGCGAAGATAGCAAAAACATCTTTAATTGTAGTGGATGTTTCCGTATAAAAAGTTATTATTTGTGTTGTAGAGCAGGAAAAACATTTATTGGTAGGTGTTAAGTAGGGGTGTACAAAGAAAACCGATAAACCGTATCAACCCGATAATCCTAGTCAAATCGAGAAAAAAAACCCGACTATGGTTTGGTTTGACTTGGTTTGGTGTTGGAAAAAAAAACCCGACCATAATAGGTTTGGTTTGGTTTTAACTAAAGAAAGTCAAACCGAAACCAAATCAACCCGACATTATATATATGTCAATTTTAGATATATTTAATATATAAATATACTTATTGTAATGTAATTTATAAATATTTATTAAAAAATCATAATTTTATCTTTTAAGGTATTATTTCAAGGTTTGATTTAGAACTTTTGAATGCTCCAATAAGTTTTTTGGCCATTAATATTAGTAAATTAAATAATGCTAGCAATCAATACTAATGCTAACAAAAGACATTCAATTCAATATTACGAACGAGAATGTATTAAATAACTATTTTTTATTTTGCAATAATTTAGATAAAAATACATAACCTATTTTTATTTTTCTTTAGCTTTTAGGCATATAACTGATACTCCCTCATTAGTCTATTTAGTTTAGCATGAATTAGTGCTTTTAGATTATGTTTATTTTTATTATGACTTTTTAATTAGCAATATTTATAGTACATAATTTTATTATTTTTTATTGTTGAATATTTTAGGATAATGTCATGACTCATGACATATCTCATATTTTGTATTATTTTCTTGAAAAATACTTTATATAGTTGTATCTTACTAGGATTAAAGAAATATTTTGAACATATGTTATATATTTTGTTCTACGAAGATTTTACCGGAAAAAAATTTCGAAAAAACCCGAATAACCCGAAAAAACCCGAGAAAAACCGATATTGAAAAACCCGAATTTATTGGTTTGGTTTGGTCTTTAAATTTAATAACCCGACATAATTGGTTTGGTTTGATAATTGTAAAATCCGAACCAATCCGGTTTATGTACACCCCTAGTGTTAAGTTCTGGAAGGTCGTCTAAGGTGTATGATTCAAAATTCCCTTTAGATTTTCCCCTCAAAAGAATATTTTTTTAAAAAGATTTAACCAAACAATTATACTAAAGCTTTTCAATTATTTTTCGAAATACTTCATGGTAGGATACGCAAATTATATAACAACAACAAACACATAAATTATCACAAATAAAATCTAAAGAGGATAATCATAGTTGCAGCAATAAAGCAAAAAGTAAAAAGGTAATGAATGTTTGATAAGTGGTGTTATAATATTGATTATTGGTTAAGCTGTGTTCGTGAATGCCTTAAAATCTTGTACCTAACTAGGCGTGATAAAATAGTTAAAGTAATACCGTTAACCACTCATATAATACACTAAAAAATGGGTTGAATAATAATTTTTTTTAAAACGGATCGAATATGGATAAGAACCATATTATTCATTTAGAAAATGGATAACTAATAAGTAACCAATGGATAACTAATTAGCCTAATTTTCATATTTGTAAAGCCTCAAATTGGGGTTCCTCAAGTTAGGAAGACTAAGAATTCTATCAAAAATGAGCATATACAAGAAGTCATGGATAATACGGATAACCTATATTATCTGTCGGTTAACTAGTTTTTTATCCGTATTAAATATAAGTCGAATCAAATAATTAATCCGTTTTTTTATTACTCATTTTAACCCAAACCATATTTGAAGCAAATTTTATTTTCATGTGAAGTAGTTGACTATCCGCAATTAGTCAGTCGTAACAATAGTTTTGACTAAAATTATGGCTGACCTTTGAAGTTAAACATGGGAGTCAACTAAAGTGTCCCAAAGCGACACAAACACAATGAAATTACATTCTTGTATTTTTAATAGTTACCTAGTGTCAACATTTCACTTCAGCAATAGTTTATTTATTTGGTAACATTGTGCATATTACCATTTATCAACCAAATGATTACACCTAAAGAACATTCTATATCATAATCAAATAATCAAATTGATTATGAATATTAAGCCTCTAAACAAGAAAACTATACATCAGTAATCTTCCTCTAGAACTCCTTAACTTTACAGTCTTTTTTGACATATGTATTGAACTAAATCTTTTTATTGATTTTTTTCTTTATCTGATTCAATATCTCAGTTGTATTAACACTAACTCCTTTGAATACCTTCCAGTTCGTCACTTTCCACGCATGGTAGAACACAGCTCCAACAGTTGCTGCCACTGCTTTTTTCTTCATCTGTTTCTATTTTTTTCTTTTTTGATGCCCTCTAAAGTTTCCTCTATATTACCTTCTTGTATATGCACATTCATCCAACTCAAGATCTATGAACGAACAGTCTTTAGCCATTGGCGATCCACAAACAAGTAATGTGTGTTTTATTTACTTGATCCACACATAGGCAACAATTTACATTTTTCACGTGCACCTGTAACTTTATCAGCCTCTCCTTTGCAAGTAGCCTTCTTTGTACCCATAACCACAGTGTTTAGGTTATAACATCCTACTCCGGACGAGATCAGCAATATGCATCATCTGCTGTCAACTAATTAATGCGTTGTAGCTCCTTACAACAACAACAACCCAGTATAATCCCACTTAGTGGGTCTAGGGAGGGTAGTGTCTACGCAGACCTTACCCCTACCCTAGGGTATAGAGGCTGTTTCCAAATAGACCCCCGGCATCTTTCTCTCCAAGAACTTCCCATCTTGCTCTTGAGGAGACTCGAACTTACAACCTCTCGATTGGAAGTGGGGGTTGCTTACCATCAGAGCAACCCCTCTTGTGCAGCTCCTTGTTATTGAATATTCACCACCCTTACTCAGAGTGTACTTCTCATGCTCATACCATTCTTGCATGTCCTCCTTTAGTAAGTTTCTCTTTTTCCAATACTAAATGTAATCAACTGGAGCTTTATGTGTCCAAATGCTAGTGTCAGTCTTCATGTACAACCCATGAACCCACGAAGCTTCTTTGTTATTCATTAGTTGCCACAGCAGCAACATTCCATAGTTTGCTTCCCTTCATATTCAGGCCTCCAAACTTTTTAGGAAATAAAATCTTTTCCCATGCTACTAGAGCTAGTTTCTTTTTTTCTACTGTACTACCCCATAAGTATTCCTGGTATATTTTATCCACCTCCTTCACTACACTTTGAGGTAGAACGAATGATGCACTCCAAAAGCTGTATATAGAAAATAACATCGAGTTTATCACTTGTAATCTGCCAGCATGTGAAAGTTGTCTAGAATATGCAATTTTTATCCTTCTGGTTATCCTATCCACAAGTTGAAGGCAATCCAGTTGGTTCCACTTCTTTGATGAATGGGGAGTCCAAGGCATCTTATATGAGAAATTCCTTCTATGAATCCAGTTGTAGCTAATAGTTGGCCCCTTGTAGAATCATCAACCCCAGTTAAACATGCCTGACTTATCCAACTTTATTAACTAATCCTGACACCTCACTGAAGTGATTAAGTGCTTAAACCACCCTTATTAATGAAGGAAGATTACCTTTGCAGAATATCATTAAATCATCAGCAAATATCAAGTGAGTCAGCTTCAAGGTTTTGCATATGAGGTGAAATTGGAAATCTGGAAGGTTACTCATAGTTTTCAAGACTCTTGAGAGGTGTTCCATCACTAACAAAAAGAGTAGAGGAGACATAGGATTCCTCTACCTTAGTGTCCTCCTTCCCTCAAAATATCAATATCCTTCCCTATTCACTCTAATGGAGAATTTAGGAAATGTCACACACACTATTACTAGTTGAGCAAACCTCTGTGGAAAGCCCAAAGCCGGTCAAAACCTCTTCTAAGAATCCCAATCCACCATGTCATAAGAATTTCTAAGATCAATCTTCATAAGACACTTAATAGAAGTCTTTCTACTATAATGTCTCAGGAGATCATGACAAATTAGTACATTATGCATCATAGACCTTTCATGCACAAATGATGCTTGGAAATCTGCCACAATATAGTTAATGCAGTGCTTCAATCTCTTGCAAATCATTTTGGAGATACACTTATATAAAACATTGCAACAGGAGATTGGCATGTTTTTGCTAGCATTCTCAGCTCTCTCCACTTTAGGAATCAGTGCTATAATTGTAGTATTCAGTTGTTTTAGAAGTTCGCTATTCTAGAAAACTCCAGAATTGTTGTTGTTATATCTGCTCCCACAATGCTCCAGGCTAATCTAAAAATCCACTACCATAGCCATCATATCATGGGCTTTTATTCTTGTCAATTTGAAATATTGCCTCTTTGACTTCCTTTCCCATGTATGACCTTAAGTCCAATTGTTGTTCAATTGACAATACATGCCCTTTTTTTCACAAAGCTAGTGAAAGCTCTAACTTTAGAGGAGGTAGACTTACCCAAAAGGTCTTTATAATAGTTAACAAAGACTAGAGCAATTTAATAAGGATCAGTCAGCCAAGTGCCATATTCATCCTTTATCTGTACAACAACAACAATCCAGTACAATTTCACTTAGTGGGGTCTGGGGAAGGTCGTTTGTACGCAGACCTTACCCCTACCCTTGGGTAGAGAGGCTGTTTCCAAATAGACCCCCGGCATCCTTCCCTCCAAGAACTTCCCACCTTGCTCTTGGGGAGACTCGAACTCACAACCTCTCGGTTGGAAGTGGGGGTTGATTACCATCAGAGCAACCCCTCTTGTCTCTCATCCTTTATCTGTGTAGTTATCTATTTCAGTCTTCTATCTTTAATCACTATATGAAAATATTTTGTATTGTCATCTCCCACCTTTATCCAAGTTGCTTTGCTCTTCTATTGTAGATACATTTCTGCCATGTAAGAAGTCCTCCTGAATAGCTGATATACTTCACTTTCTTTATGTTGTAACTCTATGTTCAGAGGATCTTTCTGGAGTTGTTCTTGGATTCTCCTTAGCTTTTCGTTGTACGTGTCTGCTTCATTAACTATATCCTTGAAGTACTTAGAATTCAATTGTATCAGGCTCCTCTTCAACAACTCCAGTCTTCTTGCTACTGTCATCATTTTGCACCCATCTATTTTGGCCTCCCAGCCAGCTTCAATTGTATCAAAAAATGAGGATGTTGATTCCATACATTACAATAGAGAAAGACTTCTTCTTTCTTAACCTTTCACTCTTTAAGTATTAACTGAATAGGAAAGTGATCACTTATTCTTTCTGAGGGAATTTGGCCTGACAAGCAGGCATTAAGTCTAACTATTTGTCATTAATCAATGCCTAGTCAATTTTGGAGAACACTCTTACATCGGAGTGTTTTTCATTCCATCTGTATCTAATCTCGCTCAAACTCACACCAAGAATATAGGCAGTGATACGGTCAAAGTAATAATAAATCCCAACACAGTAGGGGTCATTCTCAGGGAGTTAGATATGTGATTAGGTATATAACTAGAGTAAATGTATGATGTGCCATAGATTGCACTTACACATATTCTTTGGTGGTTTCTATTTTTACTTTAACTAATAATTGCAAATAATGAAGTAGAAGACAATGTGTTTTGATTTTTGGTATTTTTCAAATAATAAAAGGTCTAAGATCGCGACTTCCACCTACCTAACGAGTTGAAAACTATAGGGAAAATTTGATTTATCGGGATCGTCGATAACTAGGAATTATGACGCATTTTACACTTCTTCTTGCTTTAGTTTTGATTAGAAATGTGTACATAATAGTACTAAAGACTCAATGTTGTACTTGATTGTAGGGTTTGATCAACAAGGTGACAATTTATCAAAACCAGCTCAAAAAGGAGTGAAACATGTACAAGTACCAAGAACAAGGCCAAGCTCAGTATAACAGGACTAGCGCGGCCGCGCTCGACTTTGTGCGGGTCCGCAAAGCCCATGTTCAGAGAGTGCCAAGATTGGAGGAATATTTCCAATGCGGTCCGCGGTTCATTTTGTGCGGACCACAACAGAATCCATCACGGCTGCACTCGATTTTGTGCGGTCCGCAAAACCCAAGTTTAGAGAGCAGATTATTTCAGCCAAGAGCCTTAGTACGGCCACACTCGATTTTGTACCGTCCGCACTAGCCCTGCAGGGGCATTTTTGTCCAAAATTATTAGCCTAGTCTAAATAGTTTCTTTTTGTTTTTTAGGTCATCAGTTGTATTTAGACAAATATATGCACACGTAAACAGTACGTTTTTTCTATTTTATGTAATTTTAGCTTAGTTTCATCATTGAATCTTCAAATTTTATCTAATAATTAATTATTATGGGTTTTCTTCATCTATTTCTTTGTTTTCTTCTAGAATCATGAATAGCTAGATCTATTAGCTAGGATTATGGCTCAACCCTAGTGTGGGTAATTGATGGGTCTTGTTTTTTAATGTTTGATTGTCTATGGGTGTTTAATATTTGAACTAATTTAGAGTTTTAATGTTGAATTAGTGGTTGTAAACACTAATCTATGCCTAGTTGACTTTGACTCTTCGTGAGAAAGAAAGCCTAAGTATATGAAATTGGTCCAACAATGAATTGGGGATGAATTCAAGAGATTGATAACCCCAATTAAAGGGTTAAACCTAGAGATAGTAATACCCGACTTGAACTTCTATTGCTTGCACAAATTGTCATACCCAATTGGTCTTGAGAAAGTCAATTAGGGCAAAATCAATCGAACTACCGAGAGGTATAGAGTAAGTAGAATCGTGCAATGGTTATATCGTAATCCCTAAATGTGACAATATAGCCCTAGACTCGAGAATCTGTCAATTATCCACCTAGGAGAAAGTCGCTTCCCTAGTTCCTTTTAACCTAATTAGATAATCTTTAATAGTTTATTCTTAGATTAACTTAGCTCAATTTGGTATCATAGTAGTATAAACTTAGAAGTAATATCAAAACCAATTATGAATAGAAGTGTAATTAGGAACAAATACGCAACTCCAATTTAGGTAGAAACTCAATTCCAATATCTAGCTCCTTGTGAAAATCGATCCCGACCTTAATCGGGTAAAAGCTACTTCGGCCACTCTTGCTACGTTTTTGCTAGTATAGGGTTTGCCTCGATCATTTTTTAGCACCGTTGCCGGGGATCTAACGGTTTTGGTTATCTATCTAAATAGTTTTGTGTATTATTCTTTTTTCCTTCTACGTTACTAATTTGTGTGTGTCACAACTTCATGTATAAAAATGGCAGCAAACAACAATGACCCTCTTGGAAATGTGATTGCGGGGGAGGATGTAGATGATAATGGAGAGGATAAGGTGCCTCTTGTACCTCATGGACAACGAAGAGGCCGCTGGGCCAATGCCAATGATAATATCCCAGACCCCCCTCCGCCACCTCCTAGAGTGGTTCAATGAGTGCTTCTAAACCAAAGCTATGAAAGTGCATTGTCCTACCCCGAATCCGAGCGGGAAATTTTCAAATCACCAATGTTATGTTGACACTGGTGGAGTAGCATCGGCATTTCATGGGCGCTGCCAACGAAAATGCCTACAAACATTTCAAGGGTTTCGTGGACACCTGTTGGGGGAGAAAGCAAACTAATGTGTCTGAGGATGCACTTCAGTTGAGACTCTTCCCTTTCTCACTTAGAGGGAAGGCATTGGATTGGCTTGAGCGACTTCACAAACATTCCATCACTACTTGGGATGAGTTGGCTGATTAGTTCATAGAAAATTTTTTCTCACCAGGACACATGTCATCATTGAGGGATGGGATCTTAGCTTTCGAATAGGAGCCCACTAAACCATTACATGAGATTTGGGAGCAATATAGAACAATGGTGAAAGAATGTCCCAACAATGATATGACTAAGGCGATGATCCAACAGATTTTCTACCGGGGCATTAACACAAGAAACCAATGCATAGTGAATCAACTTGCTGGGGGAAATTTTATGAAACTAACCTATGATTAGGCTTGTGACATTCTTGACGAGATGACTGACACTTCCTCCGCTTGACAAAGTAGAGTCAATGTTCCCCAGGGTGACTCCACGGTCACTCATTTACAGAAAGAGTTACATGATCATGAGCAGGCTATAGCTGAGCTGACTACAATGAACAACCTAGCAAAGGCACAGTTGTAACAAGTTCAAAATCATCGGCAAGTGAATGTTATGGAAGGTGTCAACATGCTAGTAAACAAAAAAAAATACAAAGAGGTCAACAGAACCAAGGGAGTTCAGATCAATTTGACAATGATTGTGGTGGATTCCAAGATGATGGTTATGATGGGAAGATCGAAGAGGTGCAATACGTGAATAATTATCAAGGCCAAAGTGCCAATTCTTCCAACCAACAACAATGGAGACCCCAAGGCAATTGAGGCAATCAACAACAACAAGGCAATGGTTATTGGGGAAACAAAAACCACAATTCCAATTGGGGCAATCAGAACAATAATCAAAACAATCAAGGTAATTGGAATGGAAACAACAACAACTGGGGTGGTAACAATAATTAATGAGGTTGGAACAATGAAAATCAAGGAAACCGGGGGCAAGGCTTTCAAAGGCCCCCAATGTCTCAATAACCGAACAATCCACCCCGTTTTTATCACAAGGGCCTAGTTCTTCAAACAATGACATAGGGAGAATTGAAATGATATTTGAACAGATGATAAAAAAGATTGTGGATTCTGATGCTCAGTTTTCTTTCCACAATACTTCAATTAGAAATTTGGAGGTTCAATTAGGCCAAATCTCACAATCCTTGAATTTTCGCCCTAAGGGTGCTATACTAAGTGATATGGTAGTCAACCCGAAGGGTGGGAACAATTATATGATGGCAGTAACTACAAGGAATGGACGAGGCGGTGAAGGGAATGCCTCCAAACAAAAGCAATTTTGAGTGATGAAGTTGAGTTGCAAGAAAATGAAGTTTGGTGGTTGAAAATGTGATTGATGAGAATGTAAATAAAGAAGTGCGGATTGATATTCAAGATGCCAAGGTGGAAACTCAAAATGATGTGAACCCGTCTAGGAAATACGTAATAGACATGCCGGAGCTGGTTGTACCTAAAGCCAAGGCTCCTTTACCAAGTCCACCTCCGCCTTATCCTTAAAGGCTCGCGAAGTAGAAAAATGAGAATCAGTTTAAAAAATTCATTGACATGATGAAGAGCATATCTATTAATGTGCCTTTGGTGGAGGCTCTTGAAGAAATGCCGGGCTATGCTAAATTCATGAAGGACTTGGTGACAAAGAAAAGATCCATGGATTGTTAAACTATAAAGATGACCCACCAAGTTAGTGCAATAGCACATTCCATAGCCTCGAAGCTAGAAGATCCCGATGCTTTCACCATTCCTTGCACCATTAGGAGTGCGGACTTTGCTAAAGCTCTATGTGATTTGGGGGCAAGTATCAACTTGATTCACTACTCAGTTTTCAAGACTTTGGGTATTGGGTAACCAAGTACGACTTCCATGAGATTGAAAATGGCAGATAGAACTATGAAAAGACCAGCTGATTTTGTGATCTTGGATTGTGAGGTAGATGATAAAGTTTTAATAATATTGGAGAGACCTTTCCTTGCTACTGAGAAGACTTTAGTTGATGTGGAAGCAGGGGAACTTACCGTTCGGGTGGGTGATAAGAAAGTGGTCTTTCATGTGTGCAAGTCAATGAAGCAGCCCAACAGTTCTAAGAGGTGTTCTTTTGTGGACCTTGTCACGGCAGTGATAGTGGATGGTACTAGTGCAATGGTCAATGTGGAGGACCCTCTAGAGGCCGTATTGTTGAATCTTGATGTCAATGATGATGAGGGCCGACTAGAGTGTATGAATTCTTTGCATTGAATGGGATCTTATTCTTCTGAGCCTAGGAAACTCCCTTTGGATCTTGAAAATATAAAGACTCCTCCAACTAAGCCTTCAATCGAGAAAACTCCAGTCTTGTAGTTGAAGTCATTGCCCTCCACACCTTAGGTATGAGTTCTTAGGCCCTAGTGCTACTTTATCCATTATTTTTTCCTCTTGTCTTACTAACATTCAGGTTGATGCCACATTGGCGGTGCTTCAAAAATGGAAAAAGGCAATTGGATGAACCTTATCTATTCGAGGAATAAGCCTCGCATTCTGTATGCGCAAGATTATTCTGGAAGATGATGCAAAGCCTTCCTTTGAACATCAAAGGAAGTTGAATGAGGCAATGCAAGAAGTTACGAAAAAGGATGTGATCAAATGGTTGGATGCCGGGGTTGTGTAACCCATCTCTGATAGCTCTAGAACTTTTTCGGTGCAATGTATATTGAAGAAAGGCGGCATGACCGTGGTTGCAAATTCACAAAATGAGTTGATTCCTACGAGAATAGTCACCGGTCGGAGGATATGCAATGACTACTGCAAGCTGAACAAAGTGAATCGCAAGGATCACTTTCCATTGCATTTTCTTGATCAAATGTTAGACTGACTTGTTATGTGTGCCTTCTACTATTTCTTGGATGGTTATTCTAGATACAAAAAAATCTTGATTGCTTTAAAAGATCAGGACAAGACCACATTCACTTGTCCATATGACACCTTTTCCTTTTTTACGATGCCTTTTGGGTTGTGTAATGCACTGGCAACAGTTCAGTGGTATATGATGGCTATTTTCACCTATATGGTAGAAGATATTTTGGGGGTGTTCATGGACGACTTCAGTATTGTGGATGATTCATTTGATGCATGTTTGAAAAATCTAGATAGAGTGTTGGCCGGTTGTGAAGAAACCAATCTTGTTTTTAATTGGGAGAAATGACACTTCATGGTGGAAGAGAGCATAGTTATTAGGCACAAACTTTCAAAGCATGGTATGGAGGTGGACAAAGCACAAATTTGATATGATTTCAAGGATCCCTCCCCTACCTTTTTCAAGGGAGTTCGATGTTTTCTTGGGCATGTGAGGTTCTAACGTAGATTTATCAAATACATTACGAAGGTAGTGGATCCCCTATGCAAGCTACTGGAGAAAGATGCCGAGTTCGTGTTCGATGAGAGATGTATGTAAGCATTTGAACTTCTCAAGCACAAGTTGACCACCATTCCTATCATTACCGCACCTAATTGGAGCTTGCCCTTTGAGCTCTTGTGTGATGCAAGAGATATTGCGGTCGGGACAATTTTGGGTCAAAGAGTGAAAAAATGTTTCATCTGATGTACTATGCAAGTAAGATAATCAATGATGCTCAAGTGAACTACACGGTGACTGAGAAAAAACTTTGGCTATAGTGTTCACAATGGAGAAATTTTGGCTATATCTTATGGGTGCCAAGGGCATAGTCCATACCGATCATGCCGCACTCCGGTACTTGATAACAAAGAAGGATTCCAATGCTAGACTAATGTGATAGTTCTTGTTAATTAAAGAGTTTGATTTAGAGATTGTCGACCGGAAAGGTAGTGAAAACCAAGTGACAGACAACTAGTCTCGCTTGGATGAGGAGGGAAGGCCCCGTGATGGCCTAAAGATAAATAATTCACTTCCCGATGAATAACTCATTTTGGTGTCGATGAATGGTATGCCATAGTTTGGGATGTTGCTAATTTCTTAGTGACTGGTATAATCACGTGTGAGCTCTCTTCTAGCCAAAGGAAGAAATTCAAATGGGATAGTTTGATTTCTATTGGGATGAGCCATACTTGTTCAAGATTTGCACAGATGGTATGATCTAAAGGTGTGCCCCGGAGGAAGAGCGGTTGAGTATCTTGGGGGCTTGTCATTCCTCACCCTATGGTGGCCATCATGGCGAGGTTAAGACGCTTCCAAAGTTCTTAATTGTTGATTTTATTGGCCAACTTGTACAAAGGTGCAATGAACTTGTGAAAAGGTGTGACAAATGTCAAAGAGCGGGCAAAATTTCGAAGAAAGATGAGATGCCTCTCAATACCATCCTTGAAGTTGATATTTGATGTATGGGGCATTGATTTTATGGGCCCGTTTGTTAGCTCGTGTGGGAGCACATACATTCTTGTGGCGGTTGACTATGTTTCAAAGTGGGTTGAAGCCATGGCTTTACCTTACAATGAGGCCCGAAGTGGTATTATGTTTCTCAAAAAGAGCATTTTAACAAGGTTTGGCACTCCTCGTACAATCATAAGTGATGAGGGTCTCATTTTTATAATAGAGCTTTTTACACTTTGCTTGCAAAGTATGGTGTTAATCACAAAGTTTCTACTCCTTATTATCCTCAAGCGAGTGGCCAAGTTGAAATCTCAAATAGGGAAATCAAAAGTATATTATCAAAGACGGTAAATGCAAATTGGACCGATTGGTCAATAAAGTTGGATGATGCTCTATGGGCTTATTAGACTGCTTACAAGACTCTAATTGGTATGTCTCCGTATCGGTGGTATTTGGTAAAGCTTGCCATCTACCAATTGAGTTAGAGCACAAGGCCATGTGGGCTTTGAGGAAGCTGAATCTTGAATGGGATATGGCAGCAAATCTTCGTGTGGAGCAGCTTAATGGACTTGATGAATTCCAATTCCATGCCTACTCCAGTTCGTTCTTGTACAAGGAAAAGATGAAGTTCCTTCATGATAAATATGCTTGTCGCAAGGAGTTCAACGTGGGTGATTTGGTTCTCTTGTTCAACTCTCGGTTACGTCTATTTCTAGGAAAGCTTATGCCAAAATGGAATGAACCTTTTGAAGTAGTGTTTGTGACTATGTTTGGTGCACTTGACCTGAAGAACAAAAATGGTATGGTTTTCAGAGTGAATGGTCACAGGGTCAAGCACTACCTGGGCAAAATTGATGACAGCCACGTGGTGGAACTTCTCCATCTAACGTGATTTGATGGTAACCTACGTCGTGCCATGACATTAAATCAGAAGTTTCTTGGGAGGCAATCCATGTGTCTTTATGTTTTTTTTATGTTTTTCTTTGTCGTATAGGATTTATGTTTGGACTAACTGGTTGTGAGATGATGTAGAATTGTGTTGATACAGTACAGTAACAAGTTGAAAAAGGGATCACTCTCAATGCGGACCGTAATGCCATTTTGTGTGGTCCACGGTGCATAGATTCAGAGAGTGGATAGTCTGAACCCCACCTCTGCACGGACAGTAATGGATTTTGTGTGGTCCGAATTGGCCTCTTCGTGGCCGCACTTCATTTTGTGCGGTCCGCATTCAACAACCATGAACTGTTTGGAAAATTTTTTATGCAACTTTGTAACTTATTATTTCTACTGATACTAATAACCATAACTAAATATTATTTGCAGACAATGGTAAAATCACGAGATGGAAGTGATAAACATAAAGGCAAAGGAGAGTCCTCCCGGGTTAGGGGACGGGGCATGATAAGATTGACCCTGCAAGCCTGAAAAAACATCAAAAACACTTGGAGACTCATCAAAGCTGCAGACAGAGCTATTGACCGATCAGGGAGTCAGTATGAGCCTTCCCGAGAGGATTTATTAGACTCCGTGCCAGAGTATGTTCTTGACTGGCAGGAGAGGAACAGGTTGAGAGATACACCTCCAGCCTCCCCCACTACTAAGGCTTCAGTACATATATCTTCTGAGCCGTCTGAGGGCTCAGCGAACGGTAATGGAAATGAATACTCCACATCCCCTATAGCTTCACTACCCGGAGAGGGTGCCGTAGCAAAAGAAGGAAAAGCAGTAGAATGGTCTGAGCCCCATGTAGGTGGGGTAGATAGGACTAGAAAATCGGAGGCATGGGAGGAACGATTTTTGAGTGAGGTTGTCTACCACAAGTTCAGAGAGTGGTGACCCAAGAGGAAGCTAATACCTAAGCATAAATTCGTTATAAACCTCGAATCTCATAACCCCAATGTGTTGAGGTAGTTCAGAGAGAGAGTCGGATGGGAGTATTTCATAGGGCATATGCAGGTAGCCAATGAACACTTGGTAAATGTGGCCCACATAAAAAAGGTACCACAGCCAGAAAAGTGTGAAACTTGAAGGTAAAATCTGATAGAAAGACCATAAATGATTACCTGGGCTTCACGGAGGAGGATGAGTTCTTGTACTTGGAGAAGATGGCATTGGGGGATGCAACTCGTACTTGGTTGGTAGAGTATTTGGCAATCCCTGGTACCACCCTCGATTGGTTGACTGCAGGAGTAAAGATCTTAAGGAGAACTCTAAATTTTAAGACTAAGGTATGGGAGACAATTGTGTGCTGCAGGCTAGAACCTACCACTCACGACAACTCACTCCCTCTTCACTGGGCTATTATAATAGTTAAATAAGACTTTAGCAATTTGATAAGGATCAGTCAGCCAAGTGCCATATTCATCCTTTATCTGCGTAGTTATTTGTTTCAGCCTTCTATGTTTCATCACTATATGAAAATATTTTGTAATGTCATCTCCCAACTTTATCCAAGTTTCTTTGCTTTTCTGTTGTAGATACACTTCTTCCATGTTAGAAGTCCTCCTGAATAGCTGATATACTTCGCTTTCTTTATGTTGTAACTCTATGTTCAGATGATTTGTCTGGATTGTTCTTGGATTCTCCTTAGCTCTTTCCTGTACATGTCTGCTTTATTAACTATATCCTTGAAGTACTTAGAATTCAATTGTATCAGGCTCCTCTTCAACAACATCAATTTTCTTGCTACTGTCATTATTTTGCACACATCTATTTTGGCCTCCCATCCAGTTTCGATTGTATCAAACAATTAAGTACGTTGATTCCATACATTAAAATAAAGAATGATATCTTCTTTCTTACTCTTTCACTTTTTAAGTATTAGCTTAATAGGACAATGATTACTTATTCTTTCTGGGGGAATTTGGCCTGACAAGCAGGCATTAAGACTAATTGTTTGTCATTAATCAATGCCTAGCCAATTTTGAAGAACACTCTTTGATCGAAGTGTTTTTCATTCCATGTGTATCTGATATCACCTAGACTCACACCAAGATTATAGGCAGTGAGACAGTCGAAGTAATAATAAATCCCAACCCAGGTCGGGGTCAATTCTCAGGGAGTTAGATATGGGATTAGGCATATAACTAGAGTAAATGTATGATGTGCCTTAGATTGAACTTTCACATATTCTTTGGTTGTTCCTATATCTAGTTTTAGCAAATGATTGCAAATAATGAACTAGAAGACAATGTGTTTTGGTTTTGGGTATTTTTCAAATGATAAAGGATCTAGGATCATGACTTGCACCTACCAAACGAGTTGTAAACTAGGGATAGTTTGATTTATCGGGATCGTTGATAACTAGGGATTATGACGCACATTAAACTCCTTCTTGCTTTAATTTTGATTAGAAATGTGTATAAAGTAGTCCTAAAGGCTCACATGTTGTACTTGATTGCAGGGTTTGATCGACAAGGTGACAATTTGTCAAAACCATATCATAAAGAAGTGGAACATGTACAAGTACCAAGAACAAGGCCAAGCTTATTATAACAGGACTAGTGAGGTCACACACTATTTGTGTGGTCCGCAAAGATGAGATTGGTTGAATGATCAATTCAGGCAGCCAAACAATGCGGCCGCATCATATTTCATGCGAACTGCATTAACTTCAGTGCGGCCGCACTCGACTTTCTGTCCGCAAAGCCCATGTTCAGAGAGCTCCAAGATTTGAGGAATATTTCTAATACGGTCTGTGGTCCATTTTGTGGGGATCGCGATAGAAGCCGTCACTGCTGTACTTGACTTTGTACGGTCCGCAAAGCACAAGTTCAGAGAGCAGATTATTTCAGCCAAGAGCCTTAGTGCAGCTACACTCTATTTTGTGAGGTCCGCACTAGCCCCGCAAGAGTATTTTTATCCACAATTTTTGGCTTAGTATAAATAGTTTCTTTTCATTTTTTGGGTCATCAGTTGTATTTTGACAAATAGCCGCACTCGTGAACAGTACTTCTTTTCTATTTTGAGTAATTTTAGTTTAGTTTCCTCATTGAATCTTCAAGTTTCATCTAGTAATTAATTACTATGGGTTTTTCTTCCTCTATTTCTTTATTTTCTTCTACAATCATGAGTACCTAGACCCATTAGCTAGGATTGTGGCTCAATTCTAGTGTGGGTAATTGATGGATCTTGTGTTTCAATGCTTGATTGTCTATGTGTGTTTGATATTTGGACTAATTTAGGATTTTTAATATTGAATTAGTAGTTGCAAACACTAGTTTATGCCTAGTTGACTTTGGCTCTTCTTGAAAAAGAGAGCCTAAGTCTATGAAATTGGTCCAACAAGAAATTAGGGCGAATTCAAGAGATCGGTAGCCCCAATTAAAGGGTTAAATCTAGAGATAGTAATACCCGACTTGAACCTCTATTGCTTGCACAAATTATCATACTCAATTAGTCTTGAGAAAATCAATTAGGGCAAAATCACTCAAACTACCGAGAGGTATAGAGTGAGTACCATTGTGCAATGGTTATATTGTAATCCAAATGTGACAATCTCGCTCTAGACTCGAGAATCCGTCAATTATCCACCTAGTTGAAAGCCGCTTCCCTAGTGCCTTTTAACCTAATTAGACAATCTTCAATAGTTTGCTCTTAGCTTAACTTAGCTCAATTTAGTATCATAGTAGTATAATCTTAGAAGTAATATCAAAACAAATTATAAATCGAATGCAATTAGGAACAAATACGTAACTCCAGTTTAGGTAAAATCTCAATTCCAATCTCTAGCTCCCTGTAAAAATTTATCCCGGCCTTAATCTGGTAAAAGTTGTTTCGGCCACTCTTGCTACTTTGTGGTAGTACAGGGTTGGCCTCGATCTATCTTAATATAGCAATACATATAATTACTCACTCTATACCTCTCGGTAGTTTGAGTGAATTTGCCCAATTTGTCTTTCTCAAGCCCAAATGAGTATTGCACAAATTAAGTGATATATGCTCAAGTCGGGTCTTACTATCTCTAGATTTGACCCTTTAATTGGGCTATCAATTTCTTAAGTTCACTCTATTTCCTAGTTAGCCAAGTTTTCATAAACCTAGTCTCTCTTTCTCAAGCAAAGACTAGGTCAAATAGCCATGAATCAATGTTTGCAACCATGACTTCTAGAATTTAAGCATAAACAAGGCTTAATATCACTAATACAATCACAAACAAGTCCTAAAATTAAATACCTATTAAGTAATCATACTAGGGTTGAGCCACAACCCTAGCTAAATATTTAGCTACTCATGAAAGGCAAAGAAATACTAGGAGAAATTAAGAGAGAATGCATAATAACTAATTAAACAAAGAAAAAATAATTATTAGAACTCAATCTAGTACAAAATTACTCAAAAAAGTAAAGGAAACGACTCAGGTACACCTCTACACGCTAAACTTAACCTAAAAATGACAAAACATTTTATTTATACTGAGCTGAAAATATCTGACAAAAATGTTCCTACGAAGGTTGTGCGGCCACATAATTCTGGTGCTGTCCACACAATGGGCTTCTACGACCGCACAATTATCGTGCAGTTTGCAGTCTTGGGAATTTGGGCTTGGAACTTCAGGCTTCTGTAGTCCACATAAAAGTGGGTGTGACCGCACTTAGGATTATGCAACCGCACAAAAGTGATGCGGTCCGAACTCCTTTACTTTCTAGCTCTCTGAATCTTCAATCATACGAATCGCATTATAACGAATGCGACCGCACTTGATCTCATGCGAATGCATAATAACCAATGGATAACCAATAGGTCTAACTTTTATATTTATAAAGCCTCAAATTGGAGGTTCCTCAAGTTACAGAGACTAAGAATTCTCGCAAAAGTTATCATATGCAAGAAGTCATGAATAAAATAGTTACCCATATTATCCACCGATTAACTCATTTTTCTTCCGTAGAAATATGGATCGAATCGAATAATTTATCTTTTGTTTTCCATTACCCATTTTCAACCCGAACCATATTCGATCAGACCTGTCAGTTTTCCACTCCTAGCCGCAAGTGTCAAAATAGTTCCTAAACTCCACCATTTCTGCTTAGGGATGGGCATAAAATTCGAAAAACCAAATTCTATACCAAATCAAATTAATTTGGTATTTTAATTTTGGTTATTTCGATATATTTTAGTACAAAAATTATGGTATTTTGGTAGTTCGGTATGGTATACGATATTGAGTTTTTGATATTTTTATATTTCGATATACCGAAATACAAAAATATTTAGTTCAAGCACAACTCTATTTTTATTTTCCAACCCAATAAGCCTAAGTCCACACCCCAAGCCCCTAAATGTTTTTCTTATCAAAGTCCAGTAAGCATTGTGCCTAGGGTTAATTTTCATAGATATAAAAATATAATATAACAACAATAGTATAGGGGGACATAAATCTTACCTCCAATAATAAGATGAAAGTGTATTGCGCAGCCAAAGTATGGCAACCAAAAGAACTCTAGACTTGTCTATCCAACAATGATAAGCAATTGTAAGTATAAAATACAAGTAGAGTAAGTCTAGGTCAACTATAAAAAAAAACATACTTACAGGTAGTATATGCACTTACCCCCTTCCCTTTATATTTTCTAACCTAGACTTCTTTCAAAAAAATTCAACATTGCTTGGCTGCTAGTGATTCACGACTATAATAGTAGAGGGGGGACGACGACTTCACGACCTCAGCGAGAGCGACGATGACTCCTCTCCTCGATGACTGCTTGCTTGCTCATTGTTGACCTTCTTCAGATTTATAATTTCTTCATTCTTCAATCTAGAGGTTTTATGTAAGTCTTCAACTGTTTCTTTTGTCCTTTTTCACCTTACGATTTCATTGGCTGGTTGGGTGAGTAAAAGATATTTATTTTATGACCTAGAGATATAATTTTTTGGATTTAATTGCATTGATGCTTGATGTCATTAGCCTCGTTAGCTGGTTAGTTTCGTAGTTAGCGTTAAATCTATTTGGGAGAATCATGGACTGCTTGGAATGTTGGTTTTGTTGTTACTTTATTTTGTTAGTTGGCTGATTTCTGATGGTAGATGCTTGAAAGTTTGGTTTTGCACTTTTGCAGTTACTCTATTTCGTCCAAATATCATATCAAACATAAATTCTTTTACAGTTCAACCAAACATAACAACTACAAGTATTGTCTAGCAAACAACAACTAGCTTAGCACATCGTGTTCAAACGTCCAGTCCATTATCCACTCATCTATATCATTTATTCCATTAATGTATCAAAACAAAATTGTACCAAACTAAAATAAAAAAATATTAAACCGTACTAAACTTCTTTGATACGGTATTTCATATACATAATTGATAAATCGAATATTGAACAAATTTTTAAATCGAAGTACCGAATGTCTACCCATACTTTTACCCATGTTACTCTATTGCCTCATATTCTATCCTTCTCTAATAGAACTGAATGGAAGTCCCTTAGGATCAACCATGACATAACACATACTTGATTCCGTTGCATAATATGTATTAGTGCACAATATTGGCTTCCTATCGTAACTTACTCTTCCTACAATAGTGGGTCCTTTTTCATTCCTGAAAAGAACAGTATCAGGCAGTTTTACATCCAATTTTACCGCCACTAGTATCCTGAAAAATTGTAGCCCCACTTTCCTTTCTATATTTACATCCACCATAATAGGCCGACCAAACAAGTTGCATATCTTAATGAGTCCCTTAGGACTCCAATAATTGAAACAAAGGCCTCGCAACTTCACCCAATTGGCACAGTAAGTAATTCCTCTTTAGTGAATTCTAAAGAAGGGCGCCACACTTTAACAATGAATGATTTATTGTCAAAACCTCCCCTCTGATACCAAACCTCCCCTCAAACAAACGACCACACAACTCGTGACCTCCCCTTCAGCGATTAGCCGTTTGATCTACACACCATCTTGCACCGCCGGAACACACCTGCGGGATACGCCGCCCGACCACGACTTGTCAGGAAGACTTTCGACACAACCACCTGCAGATCTCTGGTCATGTTGTCACACCGGGAACACCGAGAACTCCGCACAACGCGGTCCGCCGCTCCCGCCCGCACGAACCTGAGCTCTGATACCACATGTTGGGACCGCGCGTACCCTCACCCCAACCCCGCATTAGTATGATATTGTCCGCTCTGGGCCAAGCCCTCACGGATTTGTTTTTGGGCACCTCCCAAAAGGCCTCATACTAATGGGGTTGGGTAACCATATATATGTTGGTCTCTTTTTCTCTTTTCTTCCGGTGTGGGAGCTTTGTTTGCATCCCAACATATTCAACACTTCCTGCTTAGCTACTTCTGTATCAAAAGACTAATATCACACTATTTTTTAGCATTGAGATCTTTTTTATGCCGTGTTTAGCCCGTACTTTCTGGACATATCCTTGAATTACAACAAAATGTGGATGCGCACGTAGTACATAATATACTATGGCATTTTCTAATATTTGATCTCACTAGTTATGTCATCTAGTTCGATTGCACCTACACGAGACTCACCTTGTACCTTGGGTGGGACATATTCCACCTTGAATACAACATTAGAGAGCTTTGCGATATTAGATTCATCCCAAATTGAGTCTTCTTCCCTTTTTGCCCTAGTTCCTCCTCCACTTCATCCGTCCAAGATTTTCTTCCATTACTCGGAGAATTGACCTTCCCTTCACTTCTGGGATTCTGAATTGCTTCATTCTACAAATTCATCGCTTGCTTTTCAATTTCTCTCCATTAGCATTATTTAGTATTATTTCATTGATTACTGTTTGATTGGGTATTTTACACCATAGGTATTGGCTTTACCCTGCGTCGAACCAGTAGTAGTACTTGTTGGTGCTTGGAATTTGGCTTGTGATGAAGCCAACACTACCATTAACGCCTTCTGAGATGGCACACAAGCTCTTCTTCCCATGGTTGACGCACATTTAGGCTAACTTGTGCCGAGAGAGAATCATGCCTTTTTCAGCTAAAAAAAGAAATTTTAGGCTAATGTCTGCTTATTATTTGAGAGTCATAAAACCTTTTTAGGTATGTCTTAAATATCTTTGATTATCATTACCACGGATTTTCTTTTTATTGTATAACATCAAATTTATATTGCATTTTTTGTTGTTTCTAATTATGTATAAATACTAGATAAGTTGTACCCATGCAAAGCACAGTGTCACGGACCGGATAACTCCCTAGCTATCTTCCGTGCGGCCTTAGTCACAATCCGCCCCTGCGATGTGCTAAGTCAGCCTTTCCCCGAAATATTGCCACAACAAAGCTAAGAGAAGCTAAGAAGAGAAGCTTGCAAGAATGCTTTGTATTAAACAAGAGAATGTTTTATACAAGTGTTGGATTGCTTGAATGTTTCTTGGATGCAAATGCCAAATGCCTCTAGCCTATTTATAGTTGCTAGAGTCCCAAATTAACGGCTAAGATCTATTCTAATCAATGGCTAAGATCAAAGCTCTAGAGAGTTCTACAAATCTCTACACCTAGTAGAATATACAAGATGGGACTAGAAGGATCTAGAGTCTTCCATTGGAAGGATCTAGACTTAGCTAGAGAAATGCTGCCATCCGTGCGCCAAATCATCACCAATGTGTCGCCCAGTTATCTCCCGCATGGCATAACCTCTTAGAAAACGTAGGGGCGTGACAACCTCCCCCACCTATTGCGTCGACGCCCTCGTCGACTCTTCATGGAAAGTTTGGATTTGATCTTCGAATTGCCAAAGCGCCTCCTTTGGCTCCTAGCTTGCCTTGCTTTCCGGTAGTCCCTTCCACTTGACAAGATATTCATGCAATGGTTCCTCGAACCTTCACCGAATCACCCGGTCAGCCATGATGCTTTCAACTTCCCTGTCAAATGATGTCGCAATGGCTGGAGGTGCCCGATGTGACTCGTTCCTTATGCGAGGCCAATAGTAGTTAGCCCCTATCAACTCCTGAGTGCGCTCTCGTCCCGGATGACCCGCCCATCGGGTGTTATGGTACTCCTTAGTGCTGTTTTTTTCGCAATCTCTTCCATTTGGGAACGTAAATCCATTGTCCCTTGGTGCGCAATAAGTCACCTTCGACCCAACATTGTTTAGTCTCCCATCCTTAGCCATCTGCATGAGTTGCTTGGCTAAAGGATCATGCGCCATGTTTTCCTTGATAGGATCCAAGAGCTCCGCCTGAACTCTTGTTATTGCCGCAAATTCTGCCTTGCGGCTAAGCGCATCCGCATAGTTGGTCTGGCCCGGTTTGTGATCCAACTGGATCTTGTGTTCCACCCCACGCCTGGGTGGTAGCTTGCAGGGTAACTCGGGTGGCGTCACCTCCTTGGACTCTTCCAGCACGTCCTTGGTGCAAGCGGGGACATTTCCATCATCTCCCCCTTCTTCTTCTTGCATAAGGACGGCTAACCCTGTCTCCTCCCCGCGTTGGTGTCCCTTGACCAGCTGCATGGCACCAAGTTGAGGAGATTTGGATGTCATGGGAGGGGCAACCGCTGGAACCATGCATGGTTTCCCTTCCAAGATCATCAACATGTTGAATCTAGGGAACGGAACTGCATTGTACTGCCGAAGGAATTCCATACCTAGAACAATGGTGAAATCGTCTATTGTTGCCACCGAGAAGTCCACCTTGCCTGACCAGTCGCCAAGCCTCAACTCGGTCCCTGTTGCTACGCCATCCACGGGTTTGGCCTGGGTATTTACGGTCTTGAGCCAACCCTTGGAGTATGTCACCTTGAGACCCAACCGTTCTGCCTCGGTTGGAGTCGTGAAATTGTGAGTGGCGCCCGTATCAATCATTATGTGGACGACCTTGTTGTTGATGTGCCCCACGTATATGAGACTCCTATCACCCGCCTGGTGAGGAGTGGGCTTAACGTTTAGTGCGCTAAGCAGCTTCAGACATCCCATGGAAGCTTCGTTGCCATGCTCATGTTGCTCCAACATGGTGCTCATGGCTTTCCGCTGTGGGCAGTCCCTCGCCCAGTGAGGTCCCTGACATAGGAAGCAACCCTCCCTTGGTTTGGCCTCCTTTTTGTTGTCCCTGACCTGTTTTCCTTTGTCACCATGGGTTGTTGGCTTGTGGGTTCCGTACTTGGCTCCTCCACCTGTAACCGGCCAAGTCCTTTGAGATTTGGACTTGGATGACTCGCCTTGGTGCTTGACATGCCCTTTGTCAGCACTAGAGTATTCCTCCAATGTGGCAGCAACCTTGAGTGCCGTCGAGATGTCATCGGCCTTGGACCGTCTTAATTCTTGAACCGCCCATGGTTTAAGCCCGGATAAGAAGTTGAACAAGAGGTCCTCGTCGCTCATGTTGTCAATTTGTAGCATCAAGTTGGAGAGTTCCTTGACGTACTCCTTGATCGAATGGCCTTGCTTGAGGTCCCTCATTTTCGCCTTGCTTCGCGGCTTACGTGCACCGGATAGAACTCCGCCTTGAGTTCTTTCTTTAGAGCATCCCAACTGTCAATGACGAACAGCCCTTTGTCCATGTCGGCTCGTTTTCTTCGCCACCAAAGTGCAGCCATGTCGGTGAAATGTAGAGTGGCAGTATGTACCTGGGCCAACCCTGTTAAGTTGAGCGCCTCGAAGTAGCACTCCATGTGCCAAAGGTAGTTGTCTATGGTTACAGCATCTCGAGCTCCGTTGTATTCCTTTGGCTTTGGCAAGTCCATGGCACGGGCAGTGTCTCGGACTTGCACGGTTGATGTTGAGGCAGCTTCTTTCGCCATGAAAGCACTCCTGCACATTGCCCAGTCGGCCTTGGTTTCTTCTACGGCAGCCTTGGACGCCTCTAGGCTTGACTTGGCTTCATCAACGTCCTGCCTCAAATCTGACAAGGCTTGATACACCTTGGCTTGAAACATGCTGTTCTCGTTGGCTATTTCTGCCCCTGCAGCATAGATCCTCTCTTGGAAAGCGTCCAACGAGGTATCGACCTTCTCGACGTACTCTTCTATTGTTTGCTCCGTGCGATCCAACCTCTCTTTTGTATCCGCCATAGCTATCTCAAGTTTAGCTAACCGAGCTTCAAAACTAGCAAGATAGTCACGAGATTTACCTCCCTTATGTGGTGGTGGTACGGTGCGCTCCTCCTCGCGACCCTTGCGAACTTGCTCCTCACCGCCGCTAGCCATGTCGTGAATGTGCCCAGCTAACCCACGAACCCTTTCGTAGCGTTGCTCTGATACCAACTGTCACGGACCGGATAACTCCCTAGCTATCTTCCGTGCGGCCTTAGTCACAATCCGCCCCTGCGATGTGCTAAGTCAGCCTTTCCCCGAAATATTGCCACAACAAAGCTAAGAGAAGCTAAGAAGAGAAGCTTGCAAGAATGCTTTGTATTAAACAAGAGAATGTTTTATACAAGTGTTGGATTGCTTGAATGTTTCTTGGATGCAAATGCCAAATGCCTCTAGCCTATTTATAGTTGCTAGAGTCCCAAATCAACGGCTAAGATCTATTCTAATCAATGGCTAAGATCAAAGCTCTAGAGAGTTCTACAAATCTCTACACCTAGTAGAATATACAAGATGGGACTAGAAGGATCTAGAGTCTTCCATTGGAAGGATCTAGACTTAGCTAGAGAAATGCTGCCATCCGTGCGCCAAATCATCGCCAATGTGTCGCCCAGTTATCTCCCGCATGGCATAACCTCTTAGAAAACGTAGGGGCGTGACAACAGGCCCAACCCTTTGAATTTTTGTTACTTGTGTCAGATCGAACACTATACTGCTATAGGAAATTTGAAAAATAACTCAGTTGAAAAATACAAAAGCAAAAGAAAATTCAAAGCCGTATATTAAGAAGATGCAAGAAACAAATAGAAATCCTGCGGATAGCTGAACCTTGATAACTTTCTTATATCATATAGAAGAACAAAACGAAAATATGATGTTCTAGGCAAAATTTGTCATGCATACTTTCATGGAGAATTAAACTTCAACCAAAGAAAAATATTATTTAGTTGATAATGAAGAACAAGTTCCTTTCCTTCCAACAATTACAAAGTCAAAGAAAGATGAAAGTGATTAAGATAATCTAGAATGATAAATGACTTTAACGTTGTTTAGAAGTCGATTTTTTAAAGCACAAAAGAAAATCATCCCAACAATTCAATCTCAAGAAATAGGAAAAGCAGCTTGGATCGTCAGGTGTTGGCAGAGCTCCAACAGGTTTCAAATTCCAAAGATATAAAAATTATTGCTCCAGTTAGTCCTTATCATCTGCAAAATAAAAGAATTAAATAAGTTCATTAGTTCAATGAACTAAATAATGATCAATAAGTGCTCATACTCATGGACAACATCAAAGTTAAATCAACCCAATAAGAACGGTGGTACAAGACATGTCATAATAATATTCCATATGATAGTTTTAGCCAAAAACCAAAAGAAAAAATAAAATTTTGCTTCTAATAAGTAATAAAACTTCTTTTTATTATGTGGTTCTTTCTTTCAATAGAAGTTATAAAACTTCTTTGTATTGTGTGGTTCTTTCCTTCAAGCATACTTGATCAATCATTAAAGTATTGGAAAAGAATGAAATACAATCAACATACACTTTTGAACACAATTCAATCCACGAGATCCCAAGCCGATCCATTGCCATAAAAGATCTAAAATTCTAATATCTTAGAGATGTTGTCAAAAAATTTAATTTCTTAGAACTCTGTTTCCCGGTAGTTTTACCCTTTTATCATGATGTGTTATATGTATTGTTCTAGATCTTCTGGTGAAGCAAAGTATTTAAGGTAAGTTGGCGAGATTTATTATAGGAAGTAATGGTGAGCACATGACCTAAACAAAAAAGTAGAAAATGAAGTAGACAAAGAGATGATATTTGGATCAAGGAGAAACTCTAAACATACGTTTAGCCCGAGGGATAGATTTCGCCAAACCTGTTATTCGCAACAAAAAGATTTTCTTATGATTAATTTTTTTGAAATTCTAAATAAAAAGGAAGAACATTAGAAAGTTCAACTCCAAAGAATTTTCTAATTGGTTCGTTGAACATCAATATAAGACAATAGCTTTATCCTAAAGGCTGAAACAACATCGCGGTGTGCACTATGCATGAGAAGATCACGAGAACTTGTGTTTCAAACATTATTCCAAGATTTGGTTCTAAATCTGAGGTTCAACCATTGGATAAAATGAGGTTATTATAATGTTTCCATTTGAGGTTCGAATGGAAACAGCCTCTCTACCCTTTCGGGTAGGGGTAAGGCTCGTCTACATATTACCCTCCCCAGACCCCACCTGGTGGAAATATACTGGGTAGTTGTTGTTGTTGTTGTTGTTATTTGACAAACTGCCAACTACGTGCAAACTCTTAAATGAACTAAAAACGTTTATTTCCTTGTAGGTGTATAAGCTATCAATGCCTTAAAGTCTGATGTCTATGATCCTAGAATAGATCTCTGTACAAAGCAGAATGTACTGAGACATGAATATCAATCAAAAATGACAAATTAGGGACCAGGGTAATGATGATAGTTTCAACAGTTCTAACAATATTCTAGAATGCAACTAAAGCTGAGAGTTATGAACCAAAAGAACATGAAACAAAGGAACACATCAAGGTGGTTTATTTCCTTCACTTCATAAAGCAGTTGAAATGCAATAATATGGCTGGCTTCTTCTCCATAGCTCAACAATAAGATATTGCTTTAATTGAGCCTTGTCACAAATGTTGATTTCTAAGCTACCCAAAAATATTTGAAACAATAAACCAAGTCAACTCTTAGTAGTTCCAACAACTAACCTCAATTACATGGATTGATAGTTACAAGACTATTTGCCTCATAATAGTGACCCCAATATAGTTCTAAATGGTATAGAAACTCATATATTAAAAAGAAAATAAGGTATATTATTTCCTTTAAAGATGTCCATAGTAATAACAAGGTATATTGCATTATTTTTCTACGTTCTATTTAAATTTAAAAAAAATGTTAGCTTAAAAAAATAACTAGTAAAAGTCACAAAAGATTATCTGATAGGTTCTTTTTTTTTTCTACAATTGTTTGCGTAAAAGTAAATTCTTAATAGCTCAAAGTAATAAAAATAAAAGAGACGTTCATACCTGATAGTAAAAACTCGATACATGCCTTATAAATCAACTTCAAGGAAATGATAGCTATGCATGAAATTCTCACTCTGATATGTACTGAAAAGCAATAAGAAATATAATTTAATGCTCTTGGCGAATCTTCATAATAATACCAATTTACAATAATCTGTTACAAACGTGTAACTTACCAGGCAAGAGGAAATGTGAAAAACTTTGTCATCCATACCATAAATTTATTATATTAGGAGAGATCATCAACCTAGAAACTGTAATCCATGATTCACTCTGTTCACATAAATTTACAATCACAGTCACATATTCTGCTGAAAAGTTATACTAATTAAGTAATGCAAAAAGTTTTTATGAAAACTTACTTATGTTTCTTAAAGAAAACATCAATTGAGCGGAGGTAAATTCAAACTTACATATAACTGTAAAATATTTCATTATCAATTGAGCAGAGGTAAATTCAAACTTACATATAACTGTAAAATATTTCATTATCAATTGACTGTGTGAATACATACAATGAAAGTTATCAACCGAGACTTACAGTAAACTCCACCAGAGTTCTCAACCGAGATTTAGAGCAAGCTTCATCAACAACTCTGTAAAATTTAATGTAAAACATCTCCGTGTTGGTGTGTTGAGCATGAAGATGTATTGCGCACCCAAATTTATTTCTTATCATGTAAAAAAAAGCAGATGAAACTGTTATCGATTGTCCGTGTTCAAAGCAACGAGAAACTGGAAACCAGTAAGAAGAAGAGACACAAAAACAGAACGTATGTAACGTTAAAAAAAAATCACAGAAATGAAGAAATCCGAGACCACAGAATTCACTGTGTGTCCTTAAGGAATTTAACCCCCTCACTGTACCCGAGGTTGTGGATTATTTCCTCCCAGGATATAACGGATATACCTGTCGTAGGAGTGGCGGTACCTCAAACGCCTACGACTTCGACGAACTCAAATTCGGGAACGAAATTACACTATGACTCGATATGTTTCAGTTTGCAGAAAAGAATGCAGAATTTTTTTTTTTTAATGCACTCGAAAATGAGGCATTGCCTCAGTATATATAGCCTCGAATTGTGACTGTTCGGAAAGGCTTGGTGCCTGTTCGGGAAAGGCCATGCCTTTTTCTGAAAAATAAGAACGTTGGGAAGTTTACAGTTAACAAATTAATATTTTTCCCGCGGGAATTAAAAATAATTTCAGAAAATGAAGATTGAATTTTAAATAAATTTGGTCCAAAAAGATTATCAATCAATCAGATCATTTGACCAAATCCAAATCCAAATCCAAAGCCGAAGCCGAGCCGAGCGACGACGACGGCGCGAGGGGAGTCCCTCTTCTTAACCCTTTAAGAGCTAGAAGAAGTGCTTTCTAATATAAGCACATAACTTTCCCTTTCTACCACCAATGTGGTACAAAGCTCCTTTTCAAAGGAACTTTGCTTTGAAACTTCATTTTCCTTCTATTGTCTTCTTCCCTCCATTTCTCATTCACACCAACTTAGCTAGCTTTAATCATTAACTAGCTTTAACAATCCCCCACATGAATGGGGAATGGCTATATGATGAAAAACATGCATGACAAAAAAAAACTGTGTGATTCGTAAGCAAGGATTAATTGCATCTGGATAAGTAGATTTCTCTTTGAACTTTCCGTAGTGAGCATATGTCGGATATACTCGGTCAATCGGTAGATTTGATATCTTTGAACCGTCGAGCTTTGGTGTATACCTAGACAACCACATGTCACACAATTAATCCTTTAACCGTTTTTGGTTCTCATTGTTTTGTTCGTTTCAGCCATGAACACTTCCTGGTTCATAAGTGTGTAGAGAGCTGGCCTTACAGAGTTCTCCTTGAAGCGGCTTACACTTCACACTTACATAGGTGATTCCTAAATGTGTCATCCCGTAGATACACTATTTGATATACCCCGTATCAAACTTAGAAACCATTAAAAAGCCTTAATGCTTTATCCTGGTACTGAACATTGTCTCATCACGAGAATGGACCAAAAAGTTATTGTGACAATGTTGAACCGTCATCAATGACTTTGTTTGATCTCTTTGAACCTAGATCTTGGGATCTCATGTCTTCTAGGTAGAGTTACCGCCACGATGACTTGTCCTCGGCCATAGTCCCATTCCCCTCGATGATCTTTCAACCACTTCTCTAGTTAGGCCTTTAGTTAGTGGATCCGACACATTATCTCTTGACTTAACATAGTCAATTGTGATAATTCCACTAGAGAGTAGTTGTCTAACGGTATTATGTCTTCGTCGTATGTGACGAGACTTTCCGTTGTACATAACGCTCCCGGCTCTTCCTATTGCCGCTTGGCTATCGCAATGTATGCATATAGGAGCCAACGGTTTGGGCCAAAATGGAATATCTTCTAAGAAATTCCGGAGCCATTCAGCTTCTTCACCGGCTTTGTCTAGAGCTATGAACTCAGATTCCATTGTAGAGCGGGCGATACATGTCTGTTTGGATGACTTCCAAGACACTGCTCCTCCACCTATAGTAAAAACGTATCCACTTGTGGATTTAGTTTCAGTTGAACCGTTGATCCAATTTGCATCACTGTATCCTTCAATAACTGCAGGATACCTGTTATAATGCAAAACAAAGTTTTGAGTATGTTTCAAATACCCCAAAACTCGTTTCATTGCCAGCCAATGATTTTGGTCGGGATTACTCGTGTAGCGACTTAGTTTACTTATAGCACACGCAATATCAGGTCGCGTACAGTTCATAATATACATCAAACTTCCCAACACTCTGGCATAATCCAATTGAGAATGACTTTCACCTTTATTCTTTGCAAGAGCAAGGTTCATATCAATTGGCGTCTTTGCAACTTTAAAGTCCAAATACTTGAACTTTTCAAGTACTTTTTCAATATAATGAGATTGAGACAATGCTAGACCTTGAGGAGTCTTAAGGATTTTAATTCCCAGAATTAAATCGGCAACTCCTAAGTCTTTCATATCAAACTTACTAGCAAGCATGCGCTTAGTAGCATTTATGTTAGCAATGTTGTTACTCATTATTAACATATCATCCACGTATAAACAAACAATGACGACGTGGTTCGGAGTGTTCTTAATGTAGACACATTTATCACATTCATTTATCTTGAATCCATTTGACAACATCGTATGGTCAAATTTTGCATGCCACTGTTTTGGTGCTTGTTTTAGTCCATAAAGAGACTTAACAAGTCTACATACCTTCTTCTCTTACCCTGGAACTACAAACCCTTCGGGTTGTTCCATGTAAATTTCTTCCTCCAACTCTCCATTTAAGAAGGCTGTTTTCACATCCATTTGATGGATTTCAAGACCGTATACGGCGGCTAATGCTACTAACACCCGAATAGATGTAATCCTCGTTACCAGCGAGTATGTATCAAAGTAATCAAGACCTTCTCGTTGTCTAAACCCTTTAACAACTAGTCTTGCCTTATATTTTTCAATAGTGCCATCAGCTTTCATTTTCCGCTTGAAAATCCATTTGGAACCTAAAGGTTTATTCCCTGGAGGAAGATCAACCAATTCCCAAGTATGGTTGTTCAATATGGATTCTATCTCACTATTGATTGCATCTTTCCAAAATTGAGCTTCCGATGAAGACGTAGCTTCGTTGAACGTTCGAGGCTCATTTTCTAACAAAAATGTTAAAATTCTGGTCCAAAGGAAGTAGTCGTCCTTTGACGTTTGCTACGTCTTGGATTTTCCTCATCAGGAATGTTTTCCTTTATTTCTTCCCGAGGTCGTTTAGATTCTTTGCTAGACGACGCACATTCCTTTTTATACGGATATATGGTTTCAAAGAAGTCAGCATTATCTGATTCAATTACCGTATTCACCTGAATGTCGGGATTTTCTGATTTGTGAACCAGAAATCTATATGCCTTACTATTTGTGGCATATCCTATGAAAACACAATCAACGGTTTTAGGTCCTATTTTTACCCTTTTGGGTTTAGGAACTTGCACCTTGGCCAAACACCCCCACACTTTGAAGTATTCCAAATTGGGCTTCCTTCCTTTCCACTTTTCGTATGGAATAGATTTTGTTTTGCTATGGGGCACTCGATTGAGTATTCGGCTAGCTGTTAGAATGGCTTCCCCCCACAAGTTCTGGGGTAAACCAGAACTTATTAACAGGGCATTCATCATTTCTTTCAGTGTTCTATTTTTTCTTTCCGCAATTCCGTTTGATTGTGGCGAGTAAGGAGCAGTTGTTTGATGAATAATGCCATATTCCAAACATATTTGTTCAAAAGGAGATTCATATTCACCGCCCCTATCACTCCTTATCATTTTAATCTTTTTGTTAAGTTGAGTCTCAACTTCAGTTTTGTATTGCCTGAACGCTTCAATTGCTTCATCTTTACTATTAAGTAAATAAACGTAGCAATACCGCGTACTATCGTCAATAAAAGTTATGAAATACTTCTTTCCACCGCGAGATGGAATTGACTTCATGTCACAAATATCTGTATGGATTAAGTCTAAAGGACTTGAATTCCTTTCAACAGACTTATAAGGATGTTTAGCATACTTAGATTCAACACAGATTTGACATTTTGATTGATTGCATTCAAACTTAGGCAATACTTCCAAACTAATCATTTTTCGCAAGGTTTTATAATTGACATGTCCTAAACGTGAATGCCATAAATCATTTGACTCAAGCAAGTAAGACGAAGCAGAAACTTTATTATTATTAGCAACAACCATTACATTCAGTTTGAAAAGGCCCTCTGTGAGGTAGCCTTTTCCTATGTACATTTCGTTCTTACTTATTACAACCTTGTCAGAAACATAAACACATTTAAAACCGTTCTTCACTAGAAGTCCGGTAGATACAAGATTTTTCCTAATTTCAGGAACATGACAGACGTTGTTGAGAGTCACCACCTTGCCAGAGGTCATCTTTAGCAGTATCTTTCCATAACCTTCAATCTTGGCCGTTGCAGAATTTCCCATATATATTGTTTCGTCGGGCCCGGCGGGAGCATATGAAGCAAAGGCTTCTCTAACAGCACAAATGTGGCGAGTGGCGCCAGAGTCAATCCACCACTCTTTCGGACTTCCCACTAGGTTGCACTCGGACAACATAGCGCACAAGTCATCAACCTCCTCGTTTATTTCAACCATATTAGCCTGACTCTTCTTCTTTTCCTTTTTCGGAGCACGACAGTCTGCAGCTTTGTGTCCGATTTTTCCACAATTATGGCAGTTTCCCTTGAATTTCTTCTTGTTGGGATAGTTCCTTGGTCCCGATGCCTTTTTCCTCTTTTTCATATTAGTTGGGGCAGTTTCAACTATATGTGCTCCCCCTATGGTTGATCTCCCATTTGCCTTTTTCTCCGCTGCCTTGTTATCTTCCTCGATTCTCAACCGGACGATGAGATCTTCCAATGTCATCTCCTTTCGCTTATGTTTCAAGTAATTTTTGAAGTCCTTCCATGAAGGAGGCAACTTCTCTATCACTGCCGCAACTTGAAACGCCCCACTAATCACCAAACCTACAACAAACAACATGTAAGTGACGGGGCATTGAATACTTTTGACAAAGGCATTAATTAAATTTATACCTTCAGCGAGGAGATCATGGATGATAACCTGCAACTCTTGAACTTGAGTGACAACAGACTTGCCATCTACCATTTTGTAGTCCAAAAACTTGGCAGCGATAAACTTCTTTAAGCCAGCATCTTCTGTTTTATATTTCTTTTCCAACGCATCCCATAGTTCTTTTGATGTTCCCACATTACTATAGACGTTGTAAAGATCATCCTCCAGTCCGCTAAGAATGTAATTCTTGCACAAAAAATCTGAGTGCTTCCACGCCTCAATTACAACAAATCGTTCATTTTCAGGTGTTGATTCCGGCGGAACCGGAATATCCTCCTTAATAAACTTTTGAAGGCTTAAAGTAGTTAGATAGAAGAACATCTTTTGTTGCCATCGTTTGAAATCAATCCCGGTGAATTTTCCGGGCTTCTCTGCCGGAGCCGGTGCTGGTGCAGTACGACTGGAGGACGCAGCATTGCTCGTAGAACCAACCCCGGGGGCTGGTGTGGCAGTAACAGTAGCAGTACCATTCAAATTTGGAGTTTGGTCTCCCATTTCTGTCGTAGGAAATAACAGAACACTTTAATAATCGGTGAAGATTTTATTTCTTCAAACCGAATCAAATTTACACAAACAGAATTAAAACAAACTTCAAATAGAATGTAATAAACTGTATGTAGTATACTTGATGAAGTTTTTATATCTTCAAATCAAGTACCCAAATGAGTAGAAAGTTCTGAAAACTTTAATCTCAACCGGAGTAGAAAATCCGAAGATTTAGTCTCCAAACAACATACAAGTTCGTTACATGCAAACAACAAAATTACAAGTTTCTTTTATTTTCTGGACAGTCACAATTTTATGTTAGGAAAAACTGTATGTAGTTTTTTCTGTACTGTTGTATCGTTCTGTAACGTTTTAATCAACAGCAGATGAACACGGAAATAATAACTTAAATTCCTTAAGCTTGTTATCGATTGTCCGTGTTCAAAGCAACGAGAAACTGGAAACCAGTAAGAAGAAGAGACACAAAAACAGAACGTATGTAACGTTAAAAAAAAAATCACAGAAATGAAGAAATCCGAGACCACAGAATTCACTGTGTGTCCTTAAGGAATTTAACCCCCTCACTGTACCCGAGGTTGTGGATTATTTCCTCCCAGGATATAACGGATATACCTGTCGTAGGAGTGGCGGTACCTCAAACGCCTACGACTTCGACGAACTCAAATTCGGGAACGAAATCACACTATGACTCGATATGTTTCAGTTTGCAGAAAAGAATGCAGAATTTTTTTTTTTAATGCACTCGAAAATGAGGCATTGCCTCAGTATATATAGCCTCGAATTGTGACTGTTCGGAAAGGCTTGGTGCCTGTTCGGGAAAGGCCATGCCTTTTTCTGAAAAATAAGAACGTTGGGAAGTTTACAGTTAACAAATTAATATTTTTCCCGCGGGAATTAAAAATAATTTCAGAAAATGAAGATTGAATTTTAAATAAATTTGGTCCAAAAAGATTATCAATCAAATCATTTGACCAAATCCAAAGCCGAAGCCGAGCCGAGCGACGACGACGGCGCGAGGGGAGTCCCTCTTCTTAACCCTTTAAGAGCTAGAAGAAGTGCTTTCTAATATAAGCACATAACTTTCCCTTTCTACCACCAATGTGGTACAAAGCTCCTTTTCAAAGGAACTTTGCTTTGAAACTTCATTTTCCTTCTATTGTCTTCTTCCCTCCATTTCTCATTCACACCAACTTAACTAGCTTTAATCATTAACTAGCTTTAACAGAAACAACATTGACTTTTCTCTACCTAAATGATAATTATTTGATCAAAGAGTGCTGAACTAACATCAATTAAATTGCACTCAATCAAAAAGAACTAATGTGACAATAAGAAGCAGAATATTTCAAAATATGCTAATCTATAATTATAAAAACTTTAACCAATCGATAGCTATAATAAAGCTTTTATTCTATAAAAAATAGTAACAACGCATAGTGAATGGAAGAATAAGTGGGAGATAGAAACAAAAAGTTACCTTTTAAATCATAATTAATAAAAAACGAAAAAAATAAAGCATGCCGTTTGCTATAACAGAATTTGAAGAGATATTTTTCAAAATTCAAAGAGAAGTCAAAAGCAAATAAAAATACATCTATAATCTGTTTGTTCATCATTATTTACCCTAATTCCAACAAAATTTTAGCATTGCAAACCTTTTGAAACTTTACTATTTTCTCTGATAAAGACGTCAGCCACGAACTTCAACAATGAGATTCGGAAGTCCGGAGAGAAATTGGAAGAAACTAGGACAAAAATTGGGAGAAATCATACCTACAATTAAAACAATTTGAGAAAATGTAAAAGAACTAAAAAAAGTAACCTTTGAAAATATAGAAAAGATAATAAAGAGATCATGCAAAAAGAATATTTAAGGAAGGAGATGAAAGGATGAACAAACACATAGAAGAAAAACAAACATGAATTTCATTCATGGAATTGAAAATTTTGAAAAGAAATGAAAATTTTAAAGAAAAATTAAGAGAAAAACGTACCTAAAATTCCACTGAGATGATGAGGAGAAGTCAAAGGTTAATCTTTGAAAGTGTGAAGAGTATATAATTGTGAGAGCAAATGAAATATTAGGTAAGTATTCTATCGTCAAAATTTTGCTTCTAAAATTAGGTAAGTATTCTGCCAAAAGAAATTGAGTATTAGTTTAGAAAATTAAATGATAAATTTGCTCTTAATCAATAAATAAAAATAGAGATAAAAAATAAAATTATAATAAAATTATAATTCTATCCTTGATCGACCAAGAAAAAATTATGCTAAAAGGATAACAATTTTATATTTCATTGAGATCGAAAATCAGAAACATTTAAGACCCGAACATCATTTTAACCGCCACTTGTGTCCATATTCTATTGGATAATTCTCGACGGTGCACATAATCGGTGTCACATACCGCCTCCTTAAAGAAAAAGGCTAATGTCGTGGAAAGCATATTAAAGATATTAATACAGTTATTGGATACAAGGCGGCTTTACAACTTGTGCAACAAGAAAATTGATCTGCCCATCTCTCATATTCAAAAATTGGTTAGCCCTTTTTTTAAAAAGAATAAAAATTAATTAATTATTTTTTTGAATTATCACTTTGTGTTTGTATCAATTGTTTGCTTCAGCCGCTGCATTGAAATTGTTGAAAGAATTGATTCGAATTTGTCTCCTTTTGAGGTTTATGTTTGATTTTTTTCAATTGTATGCTTCAGCTGCTGCATTGAAATTCTTGAGAGAATTGGTAAGAAACTACCTTTTCTGTGAGTGGATTAGTTATGGATGTGAAAATTTTTAATGACCCTTTGAGGTTTATGTTTGATTTTTTTTTCCCCAAAATTGTCTGCTTCAGCTGCTGTATTGGAATTATTGAGAGAAATGGTATATAGTTGTCTTTTTTGTAAGTGGATGAGTAATGAGTGTGAATAATTCAAGTCTTATGGACATTTGTGGCTAATTCAAATTTGAGTTGTTAAGGTGAATGCAGATGAATAATGTTCAAAATTGTAGCTTTTGCAATGAAATTCTTGAAAAAAGTGGTCTTGAATTAGTGTTTTTCTCTTAATAAATTAATGATGATAAAAAAGAGAGACAACCCAGTGCACAAAGTATCCCATGTTCACGCAGGATTAAGGGAAGGGCCGCACCCCATCCCAAGAGTGTGATGTAGTCGGTTAGTCAGTCTATCCTAATGCGCTGCTTACACAGTTCGACCCCATGACCTATAGGTCACACGGAGACAAATTTGCCATGCTTCAAGGCTCCCCTTCAAATGGATTAATGATGATGCTGTGAATAATTTTGAGGATCGCCCTTATGAGGTGTTTGTTTGAATATGAAATGTGATTGGTGTTATATTGCTTTGATGAGTTATAAAGGTAGCTTCAAAACCCCTAAAAGCATTATTTATATTTACAAATATGTGGATGGTTCAGCGATAGCTGAACTTCATGGAAAAAAATGGATTTGTGTTTCTATGAATGTGATGGGTGTGAAGATTCTTGAAGAACCCTCTTGGGTTTCTGTTGAAATTTGATCTTTGATTGTTGTTCTTTCAATTCAATTGGTCTATAAGTTGCTCGAAAACTGTTGTTTGAAGTTTTATTTACCATTGCAATATGTCGCAGCTTCAACTGTTTTGTTGAAATTATTGGAAACGTTAGCTTGAATTCATGTTTCTGCAAGTTCATTGGCAATAGGTGTGAAGTTCTTGAAGAAAAGTCAATTTTGAATTTGATCTTGGTTGGTGCTCTTGTTATTTTATGAGTCGAAGGTAGCCTTTCTCGGTTATTCAAGTTATTGGAACATTTGTTGGTTGATTTTCACTCTTTTTTTTTTTGCATTCTTTAATTTTGAGGCATTAATCTTAATAGAGATGTTTCCTAGTAATTTACTCAAACATTTGTGTGTGTTCTATAGTTCAGCTGTTGTAACAAAGGCACTGAAGTTCTTCCTGAGTTTGGTTTTATGTTTCGAATTTGATCTTACTTATGTAATTGCAGTTTGATGGTTCAATAGGTTAGCTTGAAAAACCTTCTATCTTAATCTAAAATGATTCTGATTTGTTCTGTTTGTGCTGAGAATGATTTAAAAATATCAGTCACGTCTGATGGTAAGCAACCCCCACTTCCAACCGAGAGGTTGTGAGTTCGAGTCTCCCCAAGAGCAAGGTGGGAAGTTCTTGGAGGGAAGGATGCGGGGGGTCTATTTGGAAACAGCCTCTCTACCCCAGGGTAGGGGTAAGGTCTGCGTACACACTACCCTCCCCTCCCAGACCCCACTAAGTGGGATTATACTGTTGTTGTTGTTGTTGTTGTTGTTGTGCTGAGAATGATTTAAAAATATCAGTCACGTCTTTCTCAACTGGATTGGCCCTAAATTTGGTTTCTGTGAGCGGATTACTGATGCACGAGAAGCTTTTAAAGACCCTTTGGGATTTCTCTTCTAAATTCATCTTTAATTGGCGTTTTCACTTTGATGGGTCTATAAGCAGCTCGAAGACTCTTTTAGGATTCTTGAACAATTAGAACATTTCTAGATTCTCTGACTTTTATTAGCATCTAAATGTTCAAGCATCTGGTATTCTCCTTTATCAAACATAATATATGGGTGATAATGTGTCGGACACCAGTATGCTCCAATTTTTGGGGAAGTATATTACATCTGTGGCGATCCATGTTATATTCTCATAAGATCATACTTTTGTGTATATATGATTGCTCATGGAAAGGAAGTCAGACATGAAGTTGCTAGACAAATATATGTTTCTTGGCATGAGATGTTCTTTGAAGTGGAACTTTATCTATTAGCAAAGTATATTTGATTAGTGTTGCAGCCAAATCCATTGTGTAACAAAATTTTGAATTTACTTGACTTGCTGATTGCTTGCCTCTTCAGGATTCAAACGCCAAGAGAAACAAGATGGTTAAAGCATATTCGCAAGAGCATATTTACAGGCACCCATGGGAACGAGTGACTTCTGCATCGTGGCGCAAGTTTGCTGATCCTGAGAACAAGCGCGCCCTGTCTCATATCCTGGAGGTTGATACCTTGAATCACAAGGTTGATCCCAGCTCGGGGAAGCTCTACACAACTCGTGCCATCACTATACATGCACCAGGGCCATGGTTTATTCGCAAGATCATTGGTCAGGATATCTGCCACTGTGTTGAATCAACTGTTGTCGATGCACAATCTCGGTCAATGCAACTCTCTACTCGCAACATCAGTCTCGAGAACTTTATTGAGGTGGAGGAGAAAATTAGATATGATCCGCATCCTGATAATCCAAAGTTATGGACTGTCTGCAAGCAGGAAACCAGTATTAAGATTAAGCCGTTGTCAGCACTGGCTTCTATGGCAGAAAAAATTGAGCAGAAATGCGTGGAGAAGTTTCAGGCAAACAGCGTGAAAGGTAGAGAGGTTATGGAACGGATGTGCAAGTACATAGAAGCTGAATCCAGTGGCATTTCAGTGTGACCAAGTTCTTGAATAGCTTTATGTTAGTCTTCTTCAGTGAGTAGCATTTAGGATTTGCTCACTTTAGAGATGAGAGGAGAGTTTCTTGATGAAACATTTGTTGGCTGATGAGTTTTGTAAGTTCTTGTTGGCAACACAAGGAGGTTCTGTTTTGCTTCAATCATTTTTGGTTCAATCTTTTGAACCTATTTGTAAACAGCATTAGATATAATAATATGGCAATCCCCGAACTCTTTGAGCCGATGGTCTATTGGAAACAGTCTATCCCCACAAAGGTAAGGGTAAGGTCTGCATATGTACTACTTTCCTCGCATCCCACTAGGCAGAATTATACAGGGTATGTTTTGTTATTGTAATCCTTGAACTTACATTTGATAATGTGATTAGAATTTAACTTATACATTTGTTGTATGTCTGGCTTGAAGGTGCGGAGCATAATCATCTAAAAATATTGTGAAAGATTAGAGGAGGTATTAAGAATGGAATTTCTACGTTCCTACACCATATAGGAAATATTATCACCCTTAATATTTAATGTTTGATATAATTATATTTAGTATACCAAATTATCAATTCAATACAATAGTATATTTTAAGGGTACAATTAACGCAACGTATATCCCTCTTTAATTCAAGGTACCGTATATTCCACCCCTCTCACGTTTTTCTCTCCCAGATCCTCACCCTCACCCACGTTTTACTCAAACACACGTTCTTTCTACCCTCTTCCCTCTTCTAAAATCGCAGAAATATTTTTAACCCACCATTAAAGTTCAATTTAAATTTTTTTCGTCTACAATCAGTGAATAAATGCTATGTCTTTTACTCCAAAACCCCACACCCTACACTGGAAAGGGGTATCTGTTGACAGCCTCGGGTTACAAAAATATCATAAATAGCAATATCTTTTACTGTAGAGTAACTTTTAGTATGTACTTCTGTTCATGTAAACCAACTGACTTAGTTGGCTAGTCAAGATCTGAAGAGCCCCTTGTTTTCAATTTTTTTTTTTAATTTAATCTATGACCACCGACTCCTTTTTGGTTATTTGTCATTTGTTTAACTAGAAAGAATTTCCCTGGCAATTGTTTTTGTTTTATCTCTTTAGGGGTGTGGATGTTGATTTTTAAAGTTAAAACGGATTTTTGACATAATTATATTTTTTTGCAGAAGATTTATAGAAGTTTTAGTAGTTTTTGATTTGTGAAAACAGAAAACAAAGCATCTATAATCAGAATACAAATAATCTACAATTTATTTACAAAATATCTACAAATTGGGTACATTGAATTTTAATATCCCAATTCCCATTCAGTTGTAGCTTAATTGATATTTTCAACATAATTGCATTTTTTGCAGAAGATTTTGTAGAAGTTTTAGTCATTTTGAATTTGTGAAAACATAAAACAATGTACCTACAATCAGAATATAAATAATCTACATTTCATCTACAAAATATCTACAAACAGGGTATATTGAATTTTAATATCCCAATTCCCATTCGATTGTAGTTTAATTAGAATTTTCAACTAGACATAATCTTAAAGATTCATTATAGTATTCTCAATTATAGATTGAGGGAAATATGTTAGAAAGCTACATCAACTACTTTGTCGTGTTTGAAAAATACTACCTAGTGACATCAACTATTAGATTTGTCAACTTATCATTTTTCATGAAAAAAAATATAACGATATTTTCAGCTACAAGTTTAAGGAGACTATAAGCAGAAAGACTAGGTGGAAATAGGAACAATTTTCAAAAGCCAGTCTCATACTCCGTCTCTCTGATTATTCACGCCATTTGATCTCTCAAAGAGAAAAAAAATAATTAGAGATATCTAAATAAGGAATTTTAATGCTACAATGATTCCTTATTTAATAAAATATTTGAAACAATATTTACTTTCATAATTATAGCGCGCCTAAATAGGAATATCTGGAAGAATATTTAGTTCCAGATTTGTAACGCGCCTAATTAGGAAGGAATCAACTCCTAATAATTGGTATTAAATGAATGATATAATATTTGTAGAATAACTGTGATGACTCCTAAACCTAATAGAGTTTTCGGTGCACGATATTTAGTTTGGAATTTTTATATTCCTATTCCATATAGGAAACTATATTACCCTCAATATTTAAGGTTTGATTTAATTACATTTAGTATACTTAATTACCAATTATATATCATAATATATTTTAACTGTATACAATTAATGTACCATATATCACTCCTTAATCAGCGCTACCATATATTCCTCCAAATCCTCCAGCCCCCTCCCCATGTTTCTCTCTCCCCAACCCACCCCTCACGTTAATGAATTTGAATATGAATATCATCAAATCATCCACTTCTTCAAATAACAAGAGCACAAAATCAAGAAAGAACTGTAGTAATATGAGTAGTACTCTAAATACAGAGGAAAAACTGAACAATTGCAGATACTTAGGCGTAACGAGAATGCCATAGGGTAGATATGCTGTGGAGATAAGAGATCCGAATACGAAAGAATTCAAATTTGGATTTTTAAAAATCATTATTTGTTTTGATTGGGTGTTGTTGTAAATAATTGAGAATATGTTTTGGAGTTTATATTTCAATTTTAAGGGGTTTTGGGAAGATTTAAACGTGATTTTGGCTGAATTTTAAATTGAAACTCGTCAAAGAAGTCGAAGAAGAAGAAGAAGAAGAAGAAGACGACGACACATTGCAGAAATTGTAGATAAATTGTAGATTGTTTTTTGCAAAAGCTTTTTAGAAGCTTTAGTCGTTTTTTATTTGTGAAAACAGAAAACAAAGTATCTACAATCACAATACAAATAATCTACAATTCATCTAACATAATATCTATAAACTGTGTATATTTAATTTTAATATCCCAATTCCCATTCGATTATAGTTTAATTGGAATTTTTGACATAATTGCATTTTTTATAGAAGATTTGTAGAAGTTTTAGTCATTTTTGAATTGTGAAAACAAAAAACAAAGCATCTACAATTAGAATACAAATAATCTACAATTTATCTACAAAATATTTACACACTGGGTGCATTGAATTTTTTACCCCAATTTTCATTTAATTGTAGCATAATTGTGATTTTGACATAATTGAGCATTTTCAGACGATTTATAGAAGTTTTAGCCGTTTTTATTTGTGAAAACAGAAAATAAAGTATCTACAATCAGAATACAAATAATCTATAATTTATCTACAATTTCTGTAATTTGTCTTCTTCTTCTTCTTCGAGTTTCAATCTCAAATTCAGTCAAAATCTAGTCTAATCTTCACCAAAACCCCTCAGTCATATTTCGGATTATTTTCAACAACACCAAATCCAAACAAATAATGATTTTTGAAAACCCAAATTTGAATTCAAAGCTTTCGAGATTTTTAATGGCTGTCAATGGTGGAAAATATCTAAAAGAATATTTACTTCCATAATTGTAGCGTGCCTAAATAGGAATATCTGAAAGAATATTTAGTTACAGATTTGTAGCGCGTCTAATTAGGAAGGAATCATCTCCTAATAATTGGTATTTAATGAATGGTATATATTTTGTAGAATAAATGTGAACATGACAGATAAATATGAAACTATGCACATTTTTGATAATAAGGTTTCATATATGATATAAGAAGAAAAAATCCCATTAAAAATTCATAACATATTGGCCAATTTTAAGTTGGATTTCAGCCATTCGTGTCCTTTCTTACTTTACCGGCTCTCGGAGCAAACTCACAGAGGTAAAGTTATTTGAGGGGATATTATAATGGAAAATTTGGAGAAATTTAAAAATAGTAAGATTTACAAGTGGCCATTCAAAAAAAGTCACATTTTCAAAAGTAATTGAAATTTAGCCACTTTTCATGTAAAAATAAATCTGAACGAAAATATTTCTCAAAACCAGAAAAATACTTTAGCATGATATACTAGAGTTCCAATATAATATGCTGGAATTCCAGAATATTATACTGGAGTTCCAGCATAAGTATACTGTAACTCAGTATATATAATATACTGGAATTTCAATATAATATACCGGTCCAGCATAATATGCTGGAAGTTCATACACAGGTGCTCCAATCTCCAGTATATTATGCTGGAAATTTTTGCGTGTTGGAGTTCCAGCATAATATGCTGGAAGTTCATACACAGGTGCATCGATCTCCAGTATATTATGCTGGAACTTTGTGTGTTGCAGCAAAATAGTAACTATTTTTCAAAGACTTTGCAAACGTTGAGTATTTCTGAATAACCAGTCCGAAAATTGACTAGCCCGTGCTATTTTTACGAAAAAATTATACATGAATCCCGTATTTACACCTAACTAATGATCCAAAATATGTCTCTTGTTGCAATTTTATCACTTAACCATAGTTAAGTGAAATGTGCAACTGATCCATTCATTTGAGTTTGGAAAACTTACATAAATGTCCCAAATAAGTCTCAACTTACCAATCAACCTCTCGCCATTAGTCATAGATTTACCAAAACTAGTCAAGTACATATAAAATTAAAAAGCCAAAAAATAAGGTTTTTTTTCTCACAGAATCACATATAAAAATCACCTTCCATATTTTTAAGCGTGATTATAAACATTAGATACAAGACGAAAAGAAAATTTCATGAATAAGGTTGCAAATAAGGTGATGAAATATAAAAAATAATATACAATATTCCAAAAGTCTAAGCAAAAAATAAACTTTTTCAATGTGTATAGTTGAAATTTATTGAAGACTAGATAACTCGAGATAAAAATTTAAGGAAGATTGGAGGTGATTTGGACCGATTTTGTATCAAAATTCGTAATTAAATCGAGTTCAAAAAAATATTTTTACGACGCATGCATCTCACACACAGGTATATAAATATACATCTAATTCACAATTCATACAAACATGCCACATATGTGATACACAAATGATACAAAGCGTGATACATGTATTTTTTTTTTCATGTTCAGTTTTTACTCCGATTTTTCAATTCAAACCACCTCAAAACTTCACCAAATCATCCCAATACTGAGATTCAAGCTCATTAAAATATACTAAATCTATTCTAATAACACTCACTCAAAAGAAAGCAAAATTTGATCTTTTTTTGCTACAAATAACTAATTAGCTTTCGTCTCTTGTAGATTTCTTGAACTGGGGATCTCCTGGAAACAACCTCTCTACCCCTAGGGTATGGGTAAGGTTTGCGTACGTACTATCCTTCCCAGAACCCACTTGTTGGATAATACTGGGTTGTTATTGTTATTGTAACTAATTAGCTAATATTAGTAATATTTTATGAATTCACCAAACTCCCTTTTTGTAATGAGCTACTTATAAATGAACATAGCTGGTAATTGTTTTAATATTAATTATTTCAACTTTTTAAGTATCGATTATTTCAGCTTTTCACCTCCACAGTAGTTTGACGACTGAACTATCAACAACAACAACAACAATAACAACAACAACAACACAGTATAATCCCACTTAGTGGGGTCTGATAGTGTAATATGTACGCAGATCTTGCCCCTACCCTTGAGTAGAGAGACTGTTTCCAAATAGACCACCGGCATCCTTCCCTCCAAGAACTTCCCACCTTGCTCTTGGGGAGACTCGAACTCACAACCTCTCGGTTGGAAGTGGGGGTTGCTTACGACTGAACTATCATTCACCAGAATCCAAGAAAAAATATATATATCTTACAGGTTCATACCGTGAAATTAACTATTAACTATTAGCTGTCAGTTTAAACAACAACCAACTGAAAAGCAAGCTTATTCAAACTCATGTGCACTCGCGGAACATGATTATAGCCCAAAACACATGCCACACATAAACACTAAAACACTTCAATAACACAATAGGTAAATCCAGTAGTAAAACAAGTCTATTAAACACATAAAACCGACGCAAAACGCCAAGAAATCAAGGTAAGTTAAAGATAACACATTATAAACTGGAGTAGGTGAAGCCAGATAGAAGATCCATGCGAATAATTTACAATGCCAAATTACAATTTCCATGGATGTTGAACAAGAATGACACATAACAACCCTAATTCATATTGACGAAACCAGTACATACAAAGACTTGAAACTGGAGTCAACAAACAAACCCTACCTATGACAATGAATAGGAGTTCTTCCGCCTTGGAGATGTTTTTCAAATTTCCTGTGATGAGTAGCCAATCAGAGGAAGTCCTCTTTTGAACTAAAAGGAAAGCACGAAATTTGAGACCAATAACCCCTTCTAGATCTTGTCAAGTTTTTCTGCCTTCACAACAGGATTGGCCTTCGCTATGGCATCGCGACCAGCAGAGCGGTAGTCAAACTGGCAGTCATGTTTGTCTGAGTAGCGGTGTGATCCACAGTAAAGGTTACCACAGCGGCATTTGAATCCAGTCAAACCAACCTTTTTCATGCAAGAGCTGCACCGACTAGGACCCACCTTAACCTTCAATTCAGCAGCTTCATCGGCACTTGCAGATGGAGCTGATGACAAAGCGACAACAGATTTTGTTTCCAGCACAGCAGGTTGCACGTCTATAGAGTCAAGAACAACTGGCCCCTTCTCACTAGCATTTGATCCATTTACGAGGTTTTCAATTGATGTCGCTGCAAGCTTTGCTTGTTCTTGTTTCAAAATAGTGTCCTTGTAACACTTGGAGCACATATTCATGTTTGCAGCACTTCCAAAGAAACCGCAGTTGTTAATGCACAAGATAGGGCCTTCTGGATGGGATTGGCATCCTGTCTCGTCATGCTCCATATCGTCAACTTTCCTGCAAAAGATTCATATACAGATAAACATTAACAAGAAACTACACCTTAATCCTGAACGCCAAAAAATTGTATTTCAAGACAAATTCGAGGTTTTCAGAAACCAAATTTTCCTTAATCTCACACGTATCCTAACACGGATATATGAGTTTCTAACCGAAGTAAAAGAGCACCTAATGAACACTTGATCTAACACTCTAACTTAAGTGTAACAATAATTAAGCCTTAGTCCAACTAGCTGGTAGTGCTTATATAGATCAGCCTTTGCTTCTGTTGTGCCCTATCCTTAGCTTTTGAGGCAGCTCTCTCCAAGTGATTTTCATCAAATTGTCACACTTACAGAGCAGTGCATATGAAAGGTCGATCTACGACAGTCGACAGGACCAAACCATCACAGCTGAATGATGACCTTATCTCACCTTATCCTGTAGACGCACTGTTTGCAGTTTTGCACCCTATATAGGATGTGATCATCTATAATCTTTTGCGTTTAATCATCCTTGATCTTGTCAAATTTTATATGCTTGTAGATCCACCTAAACTTCCACACTTTATATGAAATTCATCTTGTAGATATGTGAGGCGTTGGAGACCTAACATTCACACCCATATAATATTACTTGTCTCACAAATGTTCCACAGGACTTGCTTTCACTTTGTTAAGTATCTTCCTATCCTATAACAATGTTATCAAAGGCGAAAAGCGCAACAAAGCTCTAAGAGGCTTTCAATCCCAAAGCGCAAATAAAGCATGGGCTTTAATAAAGAAAAGCTTAATTGGAAAAAAAACGACAAATATGTACGTGCAGTCCAAGACTAATATCTAGAAGCATGAATACCAAATATATTGACGAAGAAACTGAAGAAAATTTATGATAAAGTGAAATATCACAAAAAATTTCTGGTGTAAACTTAAAACTGGATCAAATTCACAACTATGCTAATGCAAAACAAGCAACATTATCACACTTATACTCAAACGTTCTTTGAACATAGTCTTTTAAAATGTTCAAACTCATCTCACATGTTTAATTTGACAAAAAATATGTTCTAACAGCAAAACCTATCAAAGTAGAAAGCCAAAAACAACAACTTGGCTTTATTTTCAGAGTTAATATGCCAAATTCTAGCTTCCAATACACAACCACAAGCAATCTCTATCTCCACGGCACGTACAAGCAACATAAAACCGAAGGAATCAAAATGTTACTCATAAAACTTCAACATCCTTAAAGACAAATGCAAAAAACACCATTTTTTCCATCCCAAAATACATTTAAAAAAAAAGAAAGGTAACACCCAAGTAAACAAAAAGGGGTTTCACAAGAGTTCAACATCCTTAAATATACCTAATTATTATGAAGAAAACAACTCCAACAACTCAAAATTTTCTTTATTTTAACTCCAAAAACTCAACTTTTTGTAATTGTAACTCCAAAGGCTCAATTCTTTTTTGTAATTGTAGCTCCAAAGACTCAATTTTTTTTCTTATTGTAACTCCCAAGGCTCAATTTTCTTTTCTGACTCAATTTTTTTCTTTCCTAATAAAACCACAAAAGGACAATTATTTTACCCACCATAATATCAAATAATTCTGTATAAAGATTCAGCAAAAACAAAAAGAAATAAACCCCCAAAAATAAAATTCACCCAGCAAAGCTAATCTCTAAACAACAAACAAATTAACTCACAGAACAATTAATTCCACAATTACAACAATAAAAAAACAATAATACCTAATTCTCGAAACAATGCATAGATCTATCAAAATAAAGGGGGAGGGAAAATAAATTGAACATCAAAAAGCAGGAAAAAAAATGAGATGTTTGAAAGTGACCTGAAGAGAGATTTTTTGTTGTTGTTGTCGTGATGAATGAAATTTGAAAAATGTTTTCTTTATTTATTATTTTGCCTTTGGCTTTGGACCTTTTTTTTTTTTTTTTTTTTGGGGGTTCTTCTTTTTTGCCCTCTTCTCAAAGCTTTTGGCTTTAGCTTTGGCTCAAAGGAAAAGGAAAGTCTTTTTCTTTACTTCTCTGCCAAACGAACGTTCTTTGCTGATTTGGTGCGTCGTGTTCGATTCCTAGTTGTCTTGCTCCCTTAATTAATTTTACTTATATTCTTTTATTTTTCCACTTTGTCCCTTTATTTCAGAAATTAGTATATAAAAATTATTCAAATAGATTTTTGTCATTTTCTTCCTCAAAAAATTCCCACTAAGGGAAGTAGAAAAGTGTTAAGTAGGTGGTTAGAGTTAGTTAAGTAGTTAGCCGACGGTCCAATCATGTAGTGAGAAGGGTAAGTTAAGGAAGTTGTAGTAGGTTAAATGTGTATATAACAAAGTATGTATTCCTATTGTTATTTATTCGAAAATCAATGGAACAGTAGAAGTCTATTTTCCCTCTTCCTTCTTTCTTGAGCTTCTCTACAACTATGGTGGTCTCAATCTCTTAATATCACATCAGAACTGACGTAATCGATTCAAGTTGCATCGTTTTCACAGTTATCAAGCTCAATCAAATCACTTATTAGTTGATTCAGCTCAGTTCTTCTTTCATTTCTGATCATTATCAATTTATTCGAGTTAGGGTTTATAACAGTAGGATCTCTGTTTCTAATGAATCAATTCACCAAAGCTTGATTCGATCATCAATGGCGATTGAGGAAAACAGCTAATCACCTAGGGGTTCAGATACAACTAATTTGAACGTTGGACTTACAGAGGGATTTAGGGCTTCTGTAGTCATCGATCAGCATCATCCATTGTTCCTTTAACCATGCAATACTCCAGGTAGCTCTTTTGTCTCAATTAAGCTAACTGGACATGAGAATTATGCCCTATGGAGTAGTTCTATGCGAGTCAGTCTACTTGACAAGAGCAAGTTAGGATTTGTTGATGGTAGATACATTAAGGATAAATTTCTCCCTTCTTCCATGAATTGTGGGGAAAATGTAATGTTATAGTCTTGTCACGGATCATGAACTTAGTAAGTAATGAGTTGCTAAGTGGCATGGTGTATGCATCTAGTGCACATAAGGTGTGGGCTGGTCTTAGAGAAAGTTTTGATAAAGTAAATAGATCCAGAATTCTATTTCTGCACAAACAAATTGCTACTTTATCTCAGGGACAATTCGCCCGTATTAGTGTATTTCTCAAAGCTGAAGGAGCTTTGTGCAGAGTTTGATGAACTCATGCCTTGTCCGGGCTGTGACTATGAGGAGTCGAAGAGATATGCAGAATATTTTGGCAATCACAGGTTGTTGCAATTTTTTATGGGCCTGAATGAGACTTATTCTCAATCTAGCAACCAGATTATGATTATAAGTCCTACTCTTAGTCTAAACAAATCCTATTCTATGATAATAGCAAAAGAGAGTAGACGATATGTGGCCAACTTTGCTCAGATTTTTGCAGTAAATGAGGGAATAACTATGCTAAGGGGAAAAGGAGACTCCTCAAATTTCAACTAACTATATAAGCCTAAGAAGAATAATCTGTGTTGTGACTATTGCAACTACAGGGGTCACACAAAGGATACATGCTACAAGCTTTATGTCAACCATGCAGACTTCAAGCAAAAAAGGAAGGCTGGATCTATCAATTCTTCTCAACACGCAAGGGCTCAGACTAGTATTGGTCCTAGTAATGAAGGCTTTGAGGATGCAGCTAATCGTGCAGGACATTCTCAGCAAAGTCATTACTTCAATTAATTAGAGTGGTCAAGAATAATTGCAAGAGTACCTCAATTTACAATTGATAAGCACAATCAGATTTAGCATCTCTTAGGCAAGTCTATTATCACCTCTACAAGTCAAGGTGATCAACCAAGCAATGCTGTATATGCAGGTATGATGTCACCCTCTATAGTTACTGAAACTGAGGTCATGTGGATACTTGATACAAGTGCTTCTAATTTTATCGTAAAGATTCTTAAAGTTCTAGAAGAATCTAAGACTATTGATGAATCCAGTATTGGAAAAGTACACTTGCCTACAGGAAGAATAATAAGTGTAAGGCATACAGGATCTACACGTGTGCTACAAGGATAGAAAATTACCAATGTGTTATACAGACCAGACTTCAAATATAACCTTCTATTTATTTCAAAAATAACAAATGAGCTTAGGTGCTTAACTTTGTTCTATCATGACTTCTGCCTTTTTCCATGATCTCTTGAATGGAAAAGTGAGGGGGAATGGTAAATAGGATGAAGGTCTTTACATCTACATATCAAGCAACAAATATCAAGCAAGTGGAGGAGAAAATAACGAGTCAGATATTGGAAGATCCTTTGTAAATACAACGAAGGATGATAGATAAAATATATCTCTGTGGCATAGGAGGTTAGGTCATATGCCAATTGATATTCTGAGAAAGCTAAGTTATTTTTAACATTTAAAGTGTAATAGTGAGATTAAACAATGTACTGTGTGTCCTATTGCTAAGCAAACAAGACTTTCATTTCCTCTTAGTACTTATGTTTCTACGGCATGCTTTCATTTGCTTAATGCGAATATTTGCGGTCCTTATATGATACCTACTCATGATGGGAAGATGTACTTCCTCACACTAGTGGATAATCATTCCAGGTTTATCTGGATTTTCTTGTTGCCCTCTAAATAAGACTGTGGATAATTTGGTAAATACTGAACTACCATACCGAAATCGAAATTTTTTATATTTGGTATTTTGGTATTTGGTTTAAATTTTAAAAATATTTGGTATTAGGTAGGGTATTTGGTAATTTTTTTAAAAATACCGCAATACCGATACCGTAGCGAAACATTGACTATATATATATATATATATATATATATTATAACATAAATATAAAAGTTGTAAAAAATTTTACTCCCCTTTATCCTTAGTTATTTTTTTTAATATTTCTCACCTTTTATTTTCACTATATGTACCTTTTCCCCCATTTTTTTGGTTACCAACTTACACCCAATCGTTTCCCCTTTTAGTTTTATGGTTAGAAGTCTCATATATGATGGGTAGTGTTGCTGTATTCATAAGATTGATTTTATTGGCTACTTGTAATTTTAATTTTGCTGGATAGTTAAGGCATTTTCTCCCCTAAATATTACATTCAAACAGTTGCTTTAGAGCCGAACAAACTGAAGTTACCGTATCGAATAAACCGAAACCAAAAGGCGAAAAGCCGAACCATGACGTATTTAATTAGGTGCGGTATTGGTATAGTATTTTAGAAAATCAAATTATATAAATATCGTACCGTACCGACCGATGAAAACCCCTACCTCTAAAGGTGAAGTGATTGTTTTCATTATCTATTCTAGCTCTGTGAAATTTCTGAGAACAAATAATGGTTGTGAGTTTTTCAACTCCGATGACAACATTGCTACAGTCTTGTTTATCAAAGTTCTTGTGTCTATACTCCACAGCAAATGGAACAGTTGAGATGAGGCATAGATACATACTTAATGTTGCCAAGACACTAAGGTTTCAATCAGATGTTCTACTGAGGTTCTGGGGAGAATATGTGACAACTGCAGCCTATATTATTAACAGACTTCCACACAAATGTTGCAAGGAAAGACTCCCTTTGAAATATTGTTTGGTCCTACTCTTTCCTTGGACCACATGAGGATTTTTGGTTGCCTAGGTTATGTTACTGATGTAAAAAAGGGATAGTAAAATTTCACCTAGAGCCTTGCCAGAATATGACAGCTGAGGCTTGAAAGGTTCAAGAATTACAAGCCTCATGTATTCAGCGGTCTAGTATCATAGGGTGCTTTGGGTTTTCTTGATGAGTGTTACCATATTCTCCGTACCTTGGGTATTTAAGGATCCAGCGGGATTTCTTTCACCACCATCCAGCCTCTAGGGGCCACCTATGAGTGGTGGCGCACCTATGAGTTGATAGTCTAGATGAGGCCGCTTCACTAACTTTGACTCAGTTTTCAGATCTTTTTTTGTGAGAGTATGTTCCTCAAAGCCTTAGGGACGCATAGCACACAGAGTTTGAGAATTTGTGCCAGGCTGCTATGGCTGTTTCAGAGTATGTTGTCCACTATACCAGCTTGGCTACGCATGCACTGGCCTTGGTTGCTACTGTTCGCTACAAGGTTCGCCGGTTTATTGAGGGGCTTATTCCTAGCAACAGATCTAGCGTGGCTCGTGAGTTAGAGATGGATGTTACTTGTCAGCAGGTGGTGAGCATTGCTAGGAGGATCGAGGGTATGCATGCTAGGGGGAGAGGGAGAGGGAGTCCAAGAGGTCTCGTGAGATAGGCCATTATTCTGGTGCCCGTACAGGTCGTCATGGTAGGGGCTAAATGGGTCGCCCCGTTCACTCAGCTCATCCAGCAGCTAGTTGTGCTCCAGCTCTAGCTCCTCCCAGGGCTCAGGAGCCTTACTATGCACCTCCAGTTTCTAGTGCGCTTCCTACGCGGGGTGTTCCCAGAGGTCAGTCAGTAGACCTGGCCCTGGCCAGTCGTAGCCACAACGTCCTCCCAGAGCTTGTGTTGAGTGTAGTGACACATGCCACATGGTTAGGGATTGCCCTAGACATGGGAAGGGTGCATCTTCGTAGACTTCTCAGCCACAACGTGCCCCACAAAGTTCCTAGACTATGGTTCTAGCTCCAGTTGCTGCCCCACCCGCTTATCTAGATAAGGGTGGAGGTCGGGAAGGTATAGGTCGCCCTCGAGGGGGAGGCCAGGCTAGATACTATGCCCTTCCCGCTCGTGCTGAGGCTATTGCCTCCGATTCTGTCATCACATGTATTATATTGGTTTGCCACAGAGATGCATCCGTTCTGTTTGATGCAGGCTCTACTTACTCTTATGTGTCCTCTTATTTTGCTCCGCATTTAGGTGTATCTTGGGATTCTTTGAGTTCCCATATTTATGTTTCTACTCCGACGGGGGATTCAATTGTTGTGGATCGCGTTTATCAGTTATATTTAATTATTATTCATGGTTTTAAGACCAGAGCATACTTATTGCTACTTAGCAAGGTGGATTTTGATATTATTTTGGGCATGTACTGGTTGTCACCCTATTTTGCTATACTTTATTACCACGCCAAAACCGTGACACTGGCTATACCAGGTGTACCGTGTGTTGAGTGGAGTGGTACTTTAGATTAAACTTCCAACAGAGTTATCTCTTTTCTTAAAGCTCAGCGTATGTTTGAGAAGGGGTGTGCTGCGTATTTAGCTTATGTGAGAGATATCAGTGTTGATACCCCTTCTATTGATTCAGTCCTAGTGATGTGGGATTATCTCGATGTATTTTCAGCTGATCTTCTAGGCATGCCACCTGATAGAGACATTGATTTTGGCATTGAATTGTTGCCGAGTACTCAGCCCATTTCTATCCCTCCATATCATATGGCTCCTCCTGAGTTGAAGGAGTTGAAGGATCAGTTGCAAGAATTGTGTAATAAGGGTTTTATTCAACCTAGTGTTTCACCTTGGGGTGCTTCTGTCTTGGTTGTGAAGACAAAGGATGGTTCTATGTGTATGTGCATCGATTATCGTCAGTTTAACAAAGTTATAGTGAAGAACCGTTATCCTTTTCCTCGTATTGATGATCTATTTGACCAACTTCAGGGCCTACAAGTATTCTCTAAGATTGATTTGCACTCAGGTTACCATCAGTTGAAGCTTCAGGAGCCATATATCCCAAAGATTGCCTTCCGGACTAGGTATGGTCATTATGAGTTCCTTGTTATGTCATTTGGGCTGACGAATGCCCCAAAAACTTTTACGCATTTGATGCACAGTGTGTTCATGCCGTATATCGATTCTTTTGTCATTGTCTTTATTAATTACATTCTGGTGTATTCTCGGAGTCGGTAAGATCATGAGAGACATCTGAGGACAGTGCTCCAGACTCTGAGAGAGAAGAAGTTATATGCGAAGTTCTCAAAATGTGAGTTTTGGTTGGATTCAGTTGCATTCTTAGGCCACGTGGTATCGAGTGAGGGCATTCCGGTGGATCTGAAGAAGGTATAGGCTGTGCAGAGTTGGTCCATACCGTCCTTAGCTACAGAGATTCGTAGTTTCCTTGGCTTGGTGGGCTAGTACCGTCATTTTATGGAGGGGTTTACAGGGACTACAACCCCTATGATTAGATTAACCCAGAAAGGTGCTGTATTTCAGTGGACATAGGAGTGTGAGGTGAGCTTTCAAAAGATCAAGATAGCTTTGACTACATCCCCAATTTTGGTATTACATACAGGTTCAGGGTCTTATACCGTCTATTTTGATGCCTTGAGAGTTGGCCTTGGAGCAGTATTGATGCAGGACGGTAGGGTGATTGCCTACGTCCAGGCAGTTGAAGATACACGAGAAGAATTATCATGTCCACGATCTTGAGTTATCTACCATTGTTCACACCCTGAAGATTTGGTGCCATTATCTATACGGTGTGGCTTGTGAGATTTTTACTGATCATAGAGGTTTGCAACATTTGTTCAAGTAAAAGGATCTAAGTTTGCGCTAGAAGAGGTAGTTAGAGTGCTGAAGGATTATGACATCACTATTTTATATCATCCGGGTAAGGCCAATGTAGTGGCTGATGCCTTGAGTCCCCGGGCGGAGAATTTGTGGAGTTTGACATATCTACCAGTATCGAAGAGGCCTATGGCAATGGATGTTCAGGCCTTAGCCATCCAGTTTGTGAGATTGGATCTTTAAGAGCCCAGTCAGGTTCTAGCTTGCGTGGTTTCTCGGTTTTTATTATTTGATTGTATCAGGGAGCGACATTATAATGACCCTTATTTGCCTATCCGTATGGACAGGGTTCAGCATGGTGATGCCACATATGTGACCATTGACTAGGGTCGGGTTTGTGTACCTAATGTCGATGGGCTATGGGAGCTGATTCTAGAGAAGGCCCACAGTTCGCAGTATTCCATCCATCCGGGTGCCGCGAAGATGTATCAGGACTTTAGGAAGCACTACTAGTGGATGCGGATGAAGAAGGATATAGTAGGATATGTAGCTAGATGATTCAACTGCCAGCAGGTGAAGTACGAGCACCATAGACCGCGTGGGTTGCTTCAGCAGATAGAGATTCCAGAGTGAAAATGGAAGTGAATCACCATGGACTTTGTAGTTGGACTCCCACGGACCTTGAAGATGTTTGATGCTATCTGGGTTATTGTGGATCGGCTAACCAAGTACGCTCATTTCATTCCTGTGTGTACCATTTATTCTTTGAAGTGGTGGGCAGAGATTATATTTAGGAGATTGTCCGTCTGCATAGTATTCCAGTTTCTATTATTTCAGATAGACTTACTCAGTTCACATCACGGTTCTGTAAGACCGTCCAGCAGGAGTTGGGTACTCGGGTGGAGTTGAGCACAAAATTTCACCCCAGAAGCACGGAGGGTCTTGGGATCAGTTCTTGCCATTGGTGGAGTTTGTTGACAATAATAACTATCAGTCCAACATTCAGATGGCACCGTATGAGGCCTTGTATGGTAGGTGGTGTAGATCTCCAGTGGGTTGGTTCGAGCCAGGCGAGGCCAGAATATTGGGCACAGATTTGGTTCATCATGCTTTGGAGAAGGTCAAGGTAATTCAGGATAGACTCCGTACAGCCCGGTCTAGACAGAAGAGCTATGCAGACCGGAAGGTTCGTGATGTTTCTTTTATGGTTGGAGAGCGGGTTATGCTCCAAGTTTTGCCTACAAGGGCATCATGAGATTTGGGAAGAAAGGGAAGTTGAGTCCGAGGTTCATTAGCCCTTTTGAGATATTGAGGCATATTGGGGAGGTTTCTTATGATCTTGCCTTACCTCCCAACCTGGAAGGGGTTCACGAGGTATTTTATGTTTCAATGCTCCGTAGGTATTACGGTGATCCATCGCACGTGTTGATTTTAGTTCAGTCCAACTGGACAAGGATCTGTCGTATATGGAGGAGCAAGTTGCTATATTGGATAGGCAGATCTGAAAGTTGAGGTCAAGGAACACTACTTCAATAAAGGTTCGGTGGCGGGGTCAGCCGGCCGAGGAGGCAACCTGGGAGACTGAGCATGATATGCGTAGCACTTACCCTCACCTTTTCACTATTTCAGTTATATCTTTATCCTCGTTTGAGGACGAACGAATGATTAAGTGTAGGAGGATGTGACGAACCGGCCAGTCTTCTTAAGAACTAACACCCTGATCCCTTATTTACTACTTTCCCTAAGTTTATTTCTGTTAATTTGATTTGTCAGGACGTTCGGTTTTAGGTTTCTGAGAATTTTGGGACACTTAGTCCTTAATTGAGAGCTTAAGTGTTGGAAGGGTGTCCCTAGTTGGAACAATGTGAAGACTGACTCAAAATGGAAATCTGATAGTTCTATTAGCTCCATTAGGTGATTTCGGGGCCGAGAGCATGTTCAAAATGTGTTTTGGAGGTCCGTAGCTAATTTAGGCTTGAAATGCCGAAGTTTAATTTTTGAAGTTTCCGGTTGCTACGCGAGATTTTGATCCAAGGGTCAGAATGGAATTCTGAGAATTGTAGTAGTTCTGTGATGTCAGTTGGGATGTGTGTGCAAAGTTTCAGGTCATTCGGATGAGGGTTGATAGACTTTTTGATCGAAAATGACTTTTTAGAGTTTTTGAAAATTTTAAGAATAAATATGATGAAGAATAGGTGTTTTGATGTTGTTTTGAGCATTCTGAAGGTTGGAACAATTTTGTATGATGTTTTGGGATTAGTTGGCATGTTTGGTTGAGGTCTCGAGGGAATCGGGTGTGTTTTGGATGGGCTACTGGTAATTGTTTTCCTATGTTTTGAACTGTTGTTCTGCTATCTGTTAATTCCTTCTATGCGATCGCATAGCACAAATATAGGAAGCAATATTTTCCTTTTATGCGATCACATTGATTTTCTCGTGATCGCATAGCACAAATTTGGGCAGCAATATTTTCCTTCTACACAATCACATTGATTTTCCCGCGATCGCATAGCACAAATTTGGGCAGCAATATTTTCCTTTTCCCGCGATCGCATAGCACAAATTGGACAACAATATTTTCCTTCTATGCGATCGCATTGATTTTCGCACGATCGCATAGCACAAATTTGGACAACAATATTTTTCTTCTATTCGATCGCATCATTTCTCTAGCAATCGCAATGAAGAGAACACCTAGACGAAATGTTATGTTCTGAAAATGGGACTTTGTCCCATATTCCATTTTTAGCGATTTGGAGCTCGGGGAGAGGCGATTTTCTGAGAGAACATCGGGGTTAGTGTTCTTAACTTCATCTCGTCTCACTCGTTATTGCTTTTATTGATGATATTCTTGTGTATTCCTAGAGTAGGGAAGATTATGAGCAGCACTTGAGGATCGTGCTTCAGATTCTGAGAGAGAAGCAGTTATATAAGAAGTTCTCAAAATGTAAGTTTTGGTTAGATTCAGTGGCATTCTTAAGCCACATGATTTTGATCGAGGGCATTCAGGTAGATCCGAGAAAGATAGAGGCCATGCAGAGTTGGCCCAGGCCATCCTCAGCTACAAATATTTGTAGTTGGATATGTAACTAGATGCCTCAACTGCTAGCAGGTGAAGTATGAGCACCAGAGACCAGGTAAATTGCTCCAGCAGATACAGATTCCAGAGTGGAAATGGGAGAGGATAATCATGTATTTTGTAGTTGCACTCCCATAGACCTTGAAGAAGTTTGATGCCATTTGGGTTATTGTGGATCGGCTGACCAAGTCCGCTCATTTCATTCCTGTGTGTACCACTTATTCTTTGGAGCGATTGGCAGAGATTTATATCCGGGAGATAGTCTGTCTACATGGTATTCTAGTTTCTATTATTTTTGACAGAGGTACTCAGTTTATGTCGCGGTTCTAGAGATCCGTGCAGCAGGTGTTAGGTACTCGGGTGGAGTTGAGCACAACCTTTCACCCCCAGATGGAGGGACAGTCCGAGCGCACTATTCAAAATCTTGGGGATATGCTTCGTGCGTGTGTGATTGAGTTTGGAGGGTCTTGGGATCAGTTCTTGCCCTTAGCAGAGTTTGCCTACAATAAAATCTATCAGTCCAACATTCAGATGGCGTCGTATGGGGCTTTATATGGTTGAAGGTGTAGATCTCCGATTGGGTGGTTTGAGTCGGGGGAGGCTCAGTTATTAGGTACAGATTTGGTTCAGGAGGCCTTGGAAAAGGTCAAGATCATATAGGATAGGCTTTGTTCAACTCACTATAGGCAGAAGAGTTATACAGATCGTAAGGTTCGAGATGTAGCATTTATGGTTAGTGAGCGAGTATTGCTCCGAGTATCGCCTATGAAGGGCGTGATGAGATTTGGGAAGAAGGGCAAGCTTAGACCTAGGTACATTGGTCCGTTTGAGATTCTTGATCGAGTGGGAGAGGTGGCTTGTAGACTCGTATTGCCGCCTAGCTTATAAGCCGTGCATCCAGTTTTCCATGCATACATGCTTCGGAGGTATCTCGGCGATCCAACCCATGTGTTAGATTTCAGCACTGTCCAGTTGGACAAGGACTTGTCCTATGAGGAGGAGCCAGTAGCTATCCTATACCGCAGGTTCGTTAGTTGAGGTCTAAGAGATTTCCTTTTGTTTGTGTCTAATAGAGAGATCAGCCTCCTGAGGCATCAACCTAGGAATCCGAGTCTGATATACGGAGCCGTTATCCTCATTTTTTTCCTGACTCAGATACTTTGTTTTGTCCGTTCAAGGACGAACAGTTGTTTTAGTGGTGGAGGATATGACAACCCAATGGGATCATCACTTATTTTTTTATCTATTCCGTATTTTTGAGGCCTTGAAAACCTCATCCAGGGTTGCCTCGATTTACCTGCGCATTCCAGGCATGTAATCGGAAAGCTTAGATATGAACTTTGTGAGAAAAATGCTAAATTTTGATATTAAATTGAATAAATTTAACTTCGGTCAATATTTTGGGTAAACGGACGCTGACCCGTGAATTGATGGTCACGGAGGGTCCGCAAGAAAATACGAGACTTGGGCTTATGCCCGGAATCGAATTCCGAGGTCCCATGCCCGAGAAATGAATTTTTGTGTGAAATTATTTTATGAAAATATATTAGAAAATTGGAAATGAAATTTGATTAGAACGTATTGGTATCTTGCCCGTATTTTTGGTTCCGGCGGTAGGTACAGGTCTTAGATGTAGTTTAATCACTTTCTGTAATGTTTGGTTGAAAACAGACGTCTTATGACGTGTTTCAGACTTAAAATGAAAATTTGATGCTTTATGAAAACTTGGAAGATATTATGAATTTTTAAGGTTAATTCGATGCATATGATGTTATTTTGGCGATTTGATAGCACGGATAGGTCCGTAGGATATTTTTGAGGCTGTGTACATATTTGGTTTGGAGTCCTGAAGGCTCGGATGAGTTTTGGATAGGCGTCGGGGTGCATTTTTAACCTTGAAAGTTGTTGGTATGAACTGGCCTGCAGGCTTCACATTTGCAAAGCCTATCTCACAAATGCGATATCGCAAATGTGAGTGGAACTTCGCAATTGCGAAGTAAGCCCAGGCCAGCCCTTCTCGCAAATACGATCACTTCTTTGCAAATGCGAGAAATACTCAGGCTGCCAGAGATCGCAAATGCGATAGTTTTGTCGCAAATGCGACCATCGCAAATGCGAACATCACTTCGCAAATGTGAAGGTCACGAAAATAGGAAGGGTTTGCAAATGCGAACCCTGTTTCACATTTTCCATGTTAGCAGAGGTCGGGGTTCACAATTGCGAACCCCAGTTCGCAATTGCGACATCTGCAACCTGCAATTTTTGCACTTAGTCGAATTTTGGACATTTTTCACCCCATTTTCAAAACACAACTGCTTTGAGCGATTTTCCAAGAACAAGACCTCTTTCAAATCGTTTGTAAGTTTGTTTTTACTCATTTTTTCCAATCTTTAACATCATTTAACATGTTTTCCAGTTAAAATCAAGGATTTTCATGGGTGAAATTGGGGTTTTGGGTAGAACGTAGGGTTTTCAAAATTTGGGGATTTGGACCTCAATTTTAGGTCCGATTACAAAATAAATAATATATTTGGGTTCGTGAGGGAACGGGTAACCGAATTTTTGTTCGAAACCCGGGTTTGATCACGTTGGCCTGAGGGGCGTTTTGGTAATTTACCTAAATTTGCGTCTTAGCTTTAAATTAAATAATGGAATAAGCTGCTTGAGTTGTTATTTACGAGATATAATTGGAATGAATAGATTTGGGCCATTTGGAGTCGGATACTCGTGGCAAAAAAGTGATTTCAATTTGATTATGGAACCGATTCAGGTAAGTGGCTTGTCTAACCTTGTGGGGGGGACTTTCCTCTTCAGATATGATGTTTGGTAATTGAATACCTCGTACATGAGGTGACGAGCGCGTACTTGAGCAAATTTTTAGAAATTCGTTTTTACTTGATGTATTAAAATTGAGTTTTCTTGCTTACCTGTTCATTTTGAATTGTAAGTTTATTCTATGCTAGTTTAGAGAAGCATGTTCATTGATTTACTTGCCTAAGTGCTTAAATTGTCTTGTTTGTACTCCATATAGTATGTTTGGCTATTATTTTTTTCTATTTCTTGTCCTGAGTTAGTATCTTTCCTAATGTTTGGGTTGCTATTGTGTGTTTTTAAATTGGTACTACGGGTTGGCCTCCTGGGAGATCCCCGTGCACTTGATATGTTCTAGACTGAGGGTGCAGGATACCAAGAGATCCCTGGCACATGAAATTGTAAGATTTGAGGATACCAAGAGGTCCTCGGGATACCAAAAGATTCCTGGCACATGAAATTGTAAGATTTGAGGATACAAAGAGATCCTTGGCACATGAAATTGTAAGATTTGAGGATACTAAGAGATCACTGGCATATGAAATTGTAAGATTTGAGGACACCAAGGGATCCTCGGGACACCAAGAGATCCCTGGCACTTGAAATTGTAAGATTTGAGGATACCAACAGATCCTCGGGATACCAAGAGATCTCTTGTTGTGGTTCTTGTTATGAGTAGTATTTACTAGTATTGTCTTGTTTTTCTGCTTTCTATTACGGTTTTCGTATTTATCTTGTTTAGATTCTCACTATACACTTTATCTGCATTGTTATTTCCTCATCTTATTGTTGATTATATTGTATCTCAGTAGGGCCCGGACCTTCCCTCGTCACTGCCCAACCGATGTTAGGTTTGGTACTTATTGAGTACCGCTGTGGTGTACTCATGCCTCTTATGCGCATGTTTTACATGTGCAGATCCAGGTACTTCATCTGAGACACATTATCCTTGAGGCCAGTAGAGCTACGAGACTTTGAGGTACTTCTGCAGCGTCCGCAGACCAAGGAGTCTCATTCTTCAATCTATTTGTAGTATTTAGACTTCTTCCGTACTTTTGCTTTAGATGTTTTAGAGTTAGAGCCATGTATTACTATTCGTTAGCTTGTGTTCTCGTGAGTTTCCGGGTTTTGGGATGATATTGTAGGCTTCCGCATTTTGAGTTGTATATGCCAAGAGGCCTTTATACACAGTTTCTTTTAGCTGCTCAGTTTTTAATTAATTACTCCGCAAGCTATGTTGTTTTTCCGCATTGTTAGGCTTACCTCATCATAGGAACTAGGTGCCATCATGACATGTTCACGGAGGGTGAAGTGGGGTCGTGACACCTTAAAAGTCATCTCCATACGTCAGTTCAGCGAGGAGAAAGAGCGCAAAATCGTGCTTGGGAATACTGAATTTAAGGACTTTGCGGTAGAGGTATTTGCAAACGCTATCATTTCAGGGGATGGGAAAGAGCTGTTGAAGCGGGTTCCTTTGGAGGCTTTTGAGATTGGTGGTGCGACAGTGAAGCCCTGAATAGAATTGGTTGTGGCAGAAATTGATGCTTACGCGCTTGGTGTGGCGACTTCGATATACATAAGCTTAGGGTTGTTCTTGAACAAAGATGACGGAGTTGGGTGTTGAGCAACTTGAATTTTCTGTAAATATTTTCAATGCATTTCAATGTATCTCGCTGTATTTTATTGTATTCATTGTCTTCTTTTTATTATATTTCAATGTATCTCGTTGTATTCTATATATTTCATTGTATTAATTGTATTTGAGTGTATCCCACTGTATTCTATGTATTTCATTGTATTCATTGTCTCTCTATATTCCATGAATTTATTCATATATTCTTTTTATTTAATATAATTAATGTATTCAGATGTATTATATAATTTCTTTAAAGATTGTAATGTTTTTTGGGGTGATTTTCAGTTGAAAATCTTTTTTATACCTGGAAATACAAAATTATTGTGGTATAATTGAGTTTGTTGAGTTATATTAGGAGTCTATTATGTTAATTGATTCACTTTCCGTTTAAAAATAATGTAATCCCCTGTTTTACACCGTGAATATAATCGAATACAATAATTTGTCCAGCTGCAATCCCATATTTCATGCCATGAATACAGTCAAATACACTTGAATACAAAAATCTGTCTAGTTGTAATCTTCTGTTTTACTCCTAGAAATACTGTTGTATTCATGAATACAGTAGCTTAAATACATCGAATACACTCTAAAATTTTTGCAAACATATATATTGGAAGTAATATAATAAATGATAGTTATAACTAGCAAATAACCACTAAAACATAGTGATTTCTAAATGTTTCTCTAAAATTAATTGGGATGAATGTTTACCGGTGACAAATTTAGAAATTTTGTGCAAACGCCTTTCTGCAACATGGACCTATTTGTGAATATTTAAAGCAAATTAATATAGTGATAGGCCTAATATATACGAGGATACAATATTGAGAAATTTTAATAAAGCACTATCTTTTAGTAGTAATTAGTCATATATAGATACAATTTGCTATATTACGGGTTATAGATATCTTTTATGTGGTTATATGATGTATTTGATGTATTTAAGCTATTGTATTAATGAATACAATAGTAAATATAGGCGTGAATCAGGGAAGTCCAACTAATTCATTTTTTTATTCGAGTGTATTTGACTGTATTCATGACGTGAAATATGGGATTACAGCTAGACAGATTATTATATTCGACTGTATTTGACTGTATTCACGATATAAAATAGGGGATTACACTGATTTTAAATGGAAAGTGAATAAATTAACATAATATACTCCTAATATAACTCAACAAACTTAATTATAACACATGAATTTTGTATTTCCGGTTGTAAAAAAGATTCTAAATAAAAAATTACCCCTAAAATGTCACGACCCCAAACCCGGACCGGTCATGATGGTGCCTAACGGGGGTCTCACTAGTCCTGAGCATCTATAAATCATAAAACAAGTCTGCTAAGTCTATACGCTAGTACAAATGTCTTAAAATAGGTAGAAGTGATAAAGGAGGAGTAATATGGGACTGCGGACGCCAAGCAACTACCTCGTGAACTCCAAATTTCCACCTAAAGCTAGAAAGATCAGCACTCGGGAGTAGGACCAGCTATGCCTGAATCTGCATACGTGGTATCGGCAATAAGGTGAGCACTCGAACTCAATGAGTAACAAATATAAATAAATACCGAAAGCGAGAAAACTCGTAAGGCAAAAGACATTCTATAGTGAAGCAGTAAAACCATTTAAAAATAGTAAACCAGTTAAGAGATAAGTAAAATCCTTTTTCAACAAGTAAGCATATAATTGAAAAACCATTAAGAAAAATGAACACATAAAGGTTCTCCCATCTGGCACTGTATCAACAATACCTCCCCTCGGGCAACATCTCAGAATAATACCACACCTTCGGGCTCTATCTGACATTATAATTGGTAACCGCGCCCACTAGGTGTGTGCAGACTTCTGGAGGGGCCCCTTACGGCACAAGCGCAATATCAAGCCATCTCGTGGAGTCATCGCTAGGCGCTAGGCCTCATATAAATCAAGCCACCTCGTGGCGTACATATCTCAGGAACTCGACCTCAAATCAATATTAATGTTTCTTCACAACATAGACTCTCGACCTTAATCAGTCAAAAATCCTCTCAAGCCACTCGGGCAATAGTAAAACAATATTTCTCATCCCAAACATCATTTAAAATATTATTTATGTATTAAAACTGAGTAAACATGGTTGAGTATGAAAACAGTGGAAAATAACATGATTGAGTTCAAGATAAAGGAAAAAGAATGAGAAAATATCAATAAAAATCCCCAAATGGTTCAAATAATTGGCATGAAGGCCAAAAACGGCATTCTGCCCAAATAATGATGATAGCAAATAGATTTCAGTCAAATATGCGGTAAAATCATCAATTAGGACTGACCAAGTCACAATTCCTAATAGTGCATGACCCCACGCTCATCATCAAGTGTGTTCCTCACCTCAATATAACACTACGATGTGCAAATCCGGGGTTTCAAACCCTCAGACCATCATTTATAATCATTACTCACCTCGAACTAGTCAAATCTCTTGCCCGCGATGCCTTTTCCCCATGAATCGGCCTCCACTGGCGTCCACTCGATCCAAAATCAGAACGAGGACGTCAAAATATTCTAAGGGAACGAAGCCTAAGTGAAAACAATCGATAATTTACACAGATAACGAAATTACCAAAACCCGGCCCCTAGGCCCATGTATAGGAATTTGATAATTTTTACATTAATAGATTCATCATCTCCCACGAGTTCATATTATCAAAAGTTCAGAAATTCGACCTCAAATGGTCTATCAAATTCTCAATCAAAGGTCTAAATTTTCAAGCCCTAGTTCTTCAATTTTTTTGGCTTAATTTCCATGATTTCTTAGGTGGAATTCATATAATAATCGATTTTAAAGACCAATAATATTACCTCCAAGTGATTCCCCTTGAATCTCTCTTTAATACTCTTCAAAAAGCTTTAAAATCGACCAACAATGGAGGAACTTGGCCTCAAATTCGCAGAAATGAGCTTTTAAAATATTCTGCCTAGCTATTAAATTTCTTTCATCGCGATTACGGGACAACCTTTGCAATCGCGAAACACAAATCCTCGTCTCCCAAAATTTACTCTACGCAAATGCGTGAAATACCATACGAACGCGATGCTCAAGCATCTGACCCTATGCGATCGTGGATTGGCCACCGCGTTCGTGATGAACAACTTCCATCCAAGACCCCTGGTTCACTTAACTCTACATGAACGCGACCTTCACTACGCATTCGCTATCAACAACTTCCTCATATCTATGCGATCCCGACCCCACTTCTGCGAATGCGAAGAACAACTGGACTTCCCCTTCAAAACCTTCTATGCGATTGCAAGAGCCCCTACGCGATTGTGAAGAGGAATCTCTGCAACAACTGAACCTGCAATTCTGTAGCATCTCCAAGGCATGAAATGGTCCGATTGACCACCTGAATCTCACTGAGGCCCCTGGGACCTCAACCAAAGGCATCAACATATCCTAAAACCTTATTCAAACTTGTACCAATTTTCAAAACACCTCAAACAAAACCCAACTAAACCACGTCCGAATGACCTGAAATTTTGCACATACATCCCAAATGATACAACAGAGCTACCGCAACTCTCAAAAATCTATTCTGACCCCTATATCAAAATCTCGCATACCAATCGGAAATCGCCAAAATATCAACTTTGCCAATTCAAGCCTAAATCTACTACGAACCTCCAAAACCAATTCCGATCACACTCCTAAGTCACAAATCACCTACGAAGTTAACTGAACATAGGAACTCACATCTGAGCCCTCTAACATTTAAGTCAATATCGGGTTGACTTTTCAAACTTAAACTTTCTTAAAAGAGACTAAGTGTCTCAAACCTTACTAAAATTATTTCGGACTCCAACCGACTAATCCGATACCACATAACACGGATAAACAAAGCATAAAGAACCAGAAATAAAGGAAACGGAGCGGTAACTTATGAGACGACTGGCCGGGTTGTCACATCCTCCCCAGTTTAAACAAATATTCATCCTCGAACGAGTTAAGAAACATAGCTGAAACCTCAAATAGGTGAGGATATCTGCTCTGCATCTCATACTCGATCTTCTAGGTAGCCTCCTCCACGGGCCAATCTTTCAACTACACCTTCATTGTAGCTTTATCCTTCGACCTCAACTTCCAAAACTCACGACTTAAAATAGCTACTGGCTCTGCATCATAGGTCAAATCATCATCCAACTAAACTGTGCTAAAATCCAGAACATGAGAGGGATCCCCAATATACTTTCGGAGCATAGTAACATGGAATACTGGATGCACACTCGACAAGCTGGGTAGCAAGGGAAGCTCATAAGCCACCCCCCTAATCCTCCGAAGTATTTCAAAAGGCACAACGAACCGCAGATTCAACTTCCCTTTTTCTCAAATCTCATAATGCCCTTCATGGAAGAAACCTTCAGCAGAACCTTCTAACAATCCATGTAGGACACATCTTGAATCTTCCGATCAGCACAAAACTTTTGCCTCGACTGCGTTGTACGTAGTCTCTCCTGAATCACCTTCACCTTTTCCAAAGCATCCTGCATCAAATGAGTCCCCAATAGCCTAGCCTCACCGAGCTCGAACCAACCAACTGGAGATCTACACCGCCTCCCATACAAAGACTCATATAAGGCCATCAGAATACTCGACTAGTATCTGTTGTTATAAGCAAACTCTAGAAGCGGTTGAAACTGATCCCATGACCCTCCGAAATTAATGACACAAGCACACAACATGTCCTCCAACATCTTAATAGTGCGCTCGGACTGCCCGTCCATCTGAGGATGAAAAATTATGCTCAACTCAACATGAGTACCCAACTCTCACTATACAGACCTCCAAAACTGCGATGTAAACTAATTGCCTCTATCTAAAATGATGGAAACTGGGACATTATGCAAGAGAACAATCTCTCGGATATAGATCTTTGCCAACCGCTCTGAAGAATAGGTAGTACCCATAGGAATAAAGAGCGCGGACTTGGTCAGCTGGTCCACAATCACCCAAATAGCATCGAACTTTCTCAAAGTCCATGGAAGTCCAACAACAAAGTCCATAGTGATCCTCTCCCACTTCCATTCTAGGATATCCATCTGCTGGAGCAAGCCACTCGGTTTCTGATGCTCATATTTCACCTGCTGACAATTGAGACACCGAGATACAAATCCCGCAATTTCTTTCTTCATTCTTCTCCACCAAAAGTGCTATCTCAAATCCTGATACATCTTCTTGGCACTCAGATGAATGGAATACCACGAGCTATGGGCCTCTTCCAGAATCAACTCTCGAAGCCTATCCACATTGGGTACACAAATTTGTCCCTGCATCCTCAACACCCCATCATCACCAATGGTCACATTTCTGGCTTCATCATGTTGAACTCTATTCCTAGGAACAAGAAAATACGGATCATCATAAGGGAGCTCTCTGATGCGATCATATAAAGAAGAGCAAGAAACCATACAAGCCAATACCCGACAGGGCTCCAAAATTTCCAACCTCACAAACCGATTGGACAAGGCGTAAACATCAACCAAAAGAGGTCTCTCCCCAATTAAAATATATGCCAAGCTCCTATACTTATTGACTTTCGGCTTCAAGCATCGGCCACCACATTAGCCTTTCCTGAATGGTACAATATAATGATATCATAATCCTTAAGCAACTCCAACAATCTTTGTTGCCTCAAATTAAGATCCTTTTGCTTGAGCAAATGCTTAAAACTAGGATGATTAGTGAACACCTCACAAGTCATACCATCCAAGTACTACCTCCAAATCTTCAATACGTGAATTATGGTAGCCAACTCCAAATCATGAGCGGGGTAGTTATTCTCATGGGGCTTTAACTGGCAAGAAGCATAAGCAATAACTCTACCCTCGTGCATCAACACACAACCAAACCCCACTCTCGAAGCATCACAATACACGTTATATGAACCTGAAGCTGATGTAAAAACCAACACTAGAGCTGTGGTCAAGGCTGTCTTGAGCTTCTGAAAGCTTTTCTCATACTTTTCCGACCATACAAATGAAGTACCCTTCTGAGTCAACTTGGTCAATGGCGATGCGATAGATGAGAATCCCTAAACAAACTAGCGATTATAGCCTGCCAAACCAAGAAAGTTGTGAATCTCTGTAGATGAGGACAGTCTGGGCCAACTCTGAACCGCCTCTATCTTCTTTGGATCAACCTGAATACCCTCATTGGACACCATGTGTCCCAAGAATGCCACTAAATGGATCCAAAACTCACACTTGGAGAACTTTACATAAAGCTTCTCTTCCCTCAATTTCAGCAACACACCCCTCAATTGCTCTGCGTGCTTCTCCTGACTATACGGATATACCAGAATATCTTCAATGAAGACTATGACAAACGAGTCAAGATAAGGCTGGTATACGCTGTTCATCAAATGCATGAACGCTGCTGGGGCATTGCTTAGCCCAAAAGACATAACTAGGAACTCATACTGACCATATATGGTCCTGAAGGTCGTCTTAAGAATATTCGAATCTCTGAACTTCAACTGGTGATAACTTTAAAGGAGATCAATCTTGGAGAACACTCTCGCTCCCTGAAGCTCGTCGTATAAATCATTAATGCGAGAAAAAGGATACTTATTCTTAATTGTTACCTTGTTCAATTGCCTATAGTCAATGGACATTCTTATAGTGCATCCTTCTTATTCACAAACAGAACCGATACACCCCAAGGTGATACACTCGGTCGAATGAACCCTTTATCAAGTATTTCCTGAAGTTTCTCCTTCAACTCCTTCAACTCCGCTGGTACCATACGATATAGCGAAATAGAAATGGGCTGACTGCCCAACACCGAGTCAATACCAAAATTAATATCCCTATCCGTTGGCATGCCCGGTAGGTCTGCAAGAAATACATAAGGGAAATCCCTCACAACTGGAAAAGAATCAATATTGGGAGTCTCAGCTCCGACATCCCTCACAAAGGCTAGATACAAAAGACTACCCTTCCCAACCATACACTGGGCCTTCAAGAAAGAGATCACTCTACTAGGAACATAATCAGTCAAACCTCGCGACTCGATCCATGGCACACCCGGTATAGCTAATGTGACTATCTTAACATGACAGTCCTGAATAGCGCGATATGGAGATAGCCAATCCATTCCCAGAATGACATAGAAATCTACCATACTCAATAGTAAAAGATCCACTCGGGTCTCCAGACCCCCAATAGTCACCACACATGACCGGTACACATGGTCTACAACAACAGTATTGCCCACCATGGTAGATGCATGAACAGGTAAAGCAAGAAAATTACGGGGCGTACCCAAATAATGAGCAAAGTATGATGACACATAAGAAAAGGTAGAACCGGGATCAAATAATACAGAGGCATCTCTGTGGTAGACTGAAACAATACATGTAATAACAACATCTGAAGCAGTAGCATCAGGTCTGCCTGGAAGAGCATAGAGACGGGCCTGGTCGCCCCCTAATCGACCTCCTCCTCTAGGGCGACCCCTAGCTGACTGACCTCCACCGCTAGCTGGCTGGGTAGGTGGTCGTGAAGCAATTGACACTGAAGCCAATGACTGACCCCTCTGCTGAGATGAACTAGAAAAACGATAAGGACACTACCTCCACATATGAACTAGCAGATGCACTCAGTATAGAAGAGCCCTGAACTGAGAAAACACAGGATGAACTCTTAGTTGGAAGGGCACTAAGTGATGACTGGACCTGATGTGAACTGTGATAACCATGACCCGATGATGCCCTACGATAACCTGGGCGAGCTGGCTTAGCAGACCTAAATAGACGACCTCTGCCGTGGTGAAACTGACCCCTCGAAAGGAGCACCACTATAACTACTAGATCCTCTCCCCTTGGCCTCTCTCTCCTCTCACTCCTGGTGACGAACATAATCAATCTCATGGGCAATATCCACAACCTCCTCGAAAGTAACACCAGTCACCCTCTCCCTGGTCATAAGAATACGGAGCTGATAAATAAAACCATCAACAAACCTCCCGATCCTCTTCCTATCTGTCGGAACCAACCAGATGGCATGACGAGCCAACTCGGAGAACCTCAGTTCATACTGCAACACAGTCATCTCCCCCTAATGCAACCACTCAAACTACCTACGCAGTTCCTTTCTGCGAAACTGCTGCACATACTTCTCCAGAAAGAGAATGGAGAACTACTGTCAGGTAAGGGGTGCTGCAACAATAGGCCTACGCCTCTCGAAATCCTCCCACCAAGTGAAAGTAGGTCCTGAAAACTGTTAGGTAGTGAAAGCGACCCCACTGGTCTCCAGAATACTCACGGTACGAAGCATCCTCTAACACTTGTTCCAAAAAGTCATAAGCATCCTCGCTCTTTGCACCACTGAAGGTTGGAGGCTCAAGCTTACCAAATCTCTCCAACCTACACTGCTCGTCCTATGGCATAACAAGAACAATACAGTCCTGAGCAGTTGCAACCAGGTGGGTTGGATGTGCCCCCGATGATTGAAGTCTCTACACGACCTGCTCAGGTGTGTGATTGGCGGGAGTCTGACTGCCTCCCCCAGCTTGAGAAGTAGCTACGGCTGTAATGGTTGAAACCGCTTGAGCTAGGCTAGTGCAAACTGATAAGATCTGAGCAAAGGCCTCCTGAAGACCGAAAATCACAATGGGCATAGCGGTTCTTGAGCTGGTGCTACTGGAGAGTCCATATCTGGAACCTGGTCTTGAACTGGGGAAGCTGGTAGATCTACAGGTGTTGCCCTTGCTGCTCTGTCTCTACCATGATTATGACCGCGTCCTCGACCTCTAGTGGCCACAACTGGTGGTACTGGTTGTCATCCATCTTGTCTGGTAGCGCGTGTCCTCACCATTTGTGAGAGAGTAGAATATCAGAAGTTTAGTACTCGGATCAACAAATTCGCACGATAAGAATTTCAAGAATATGAAGTTTTCCTAAAGGTTATGTAACCTCTCAAGGATAAATACAAACGTCTCCCCCCCGATCTGCGAGACTCGACTAAATCTGATCATGACTCATATGACCTATGTAAACCTAGGCTCTGATACTAACTTTTCACGATCCCAAACCCGGATCCGATCGTGATGGCATCTCTAGTGAAGACAAGGCCAACCAACTATTTCCAATTTGAAGTTAGACAGTTAAACAACAAGAAAATAGTCTAAAACATGATTTAATAATACTAAGTAGCAGATAATATCATAAAAATGTGGAAGTACAACCCAACACATCCCTAACCGGGGTGTCACTAGTCATGAGCATCTATAAGTCATAATACAAGTCCGCTAGTCTATATGCTATTACAAATGTCTGAAAATAGTTAAAGTGATAAAGGAGGAGAACATGGGACTGCGGATGCCAAGCAACTACCTCGTGAACTTTGAATGTCCGCCTAAAGCTGGAAGGATCAACACGCGGGAGCAGGACCAGCTACACCTAAATATGCACACAGGATGTAGGGAGTAAAGCGAGTTCTCCAACTTAGTGAGTAACAAATGTAAATAAAGACTAAAAGTGAGAAAACTCGTAACGCATAAGGCATTCTATAATAAAGAAGTAAAAACATTTAAAAACAGTAAACCTATTAAGATATAAGTAAAATCCTTTTTCAACAAGTAAGCATATAATTGACAGGCAATTAAGGAAAATAAACACGTAAAGGTTCACCCCTTGGGCATTGTATCAACCAAATTGCTCCTCGAGCAACATCTCAAAACAATATCAGCCTCTCGGGCTCAATCTCACATCACATTGGGCACCCACGCTCACTAGGGGTGTGCAGACTCCTAGAGGGTCCCCTTACGGCCCAAGCATAGTATCAAGACATCTCATGGAATAATCACTAGACTCTCGGCCTCATATCAATTGGCGTACATATCTCAAGCCCTCGGCCTCAAATTAATATCAGTGTTTCCCTACAATATAGGCCCTCGGCATTTACTCAGTCAAAAATCCTCACAAGCCACTCGGGCAATATTAAAACAGTTTTTCTCATACCAAATATCATTTAAAATATCATTTAAGTATTAAAATTGAGAAAATATGGCTCACTATGAAAATAGTGGAAAATAACATGACTGAGTTCAAGTATAAAGGCAAAATAGTAAGTAAATATCAATAAAAATCCTTGAAGGGTTCAAATAATTGGCACGAAGTCCAAATACGACATTTAGCCCAAGTAATGATGATAGCAAATAGATTTAAGTCAAATACGCTGTAAAATCATCAATTGGGAAGGACCAAGTCACAATCCCCAATATTTCATGACCCCACGCTCGTCATCAAGCGTGTGCCTCATCTCAATATAGTATTACGACATGCAAATATAGGTTTTCAAACCCTACGACCATCGTTTACAATCCTTACTCACCTCGAACTGGTCACATCTCTACCTTGCAACGCCTTTGCCTCTCGATTCAGCCTCCACTTGCGTCAAATCTATCTAAAATCAGAACGAGGACGTCAAAATATGCTAAGGGAACGAAGCCCAAGCAAAAATAGTCGATAATTTACACAAATCCCAAAATTACCAAAATCGGACACCCGGGCCCACGTCTCAAAATTCAATGATTTTTACATCAATAGATTCATCATCTCCTCACGAGTTCATATATATCAAAAGTTCTGAAATCCGACCTCAAATGGACCATCAAATCCTCAATCAAAAGTCTAAATTTTCAAGCCCTAGTTCTTCAATTTTTTTGGCTTAATTTCCATGATTTATTAGGTAGAAATCACATAATAATCGAGTTTTAAGACCAATAATCTTACCTCTAAGTGACTCTAGTTGAATCCCTCTTTAATCCTCTTCAAATCCGCCAACAATGGAGGAAATTGGCCTCAAATTCGCGGAAATGAACTTTTAAAACATTGCCCAACTATTAAATTTCCTTCATCACGATCAAGGAACAACTTCGCGATCGTGAAGCACAAATCCCCAGCTCCCAAAATTTTACTCTACGCAAATGCATAAAATACCATGCAATCACGATGCTCAAGCATCTGACCTTATGCGATCGTGGACTGGCCACCTCGTCCGCGATGAACAAATCCAAGACCTCTGGCCCACTTAACTCTACGTGAACACGACCTTCACTACGCATTCGAGATCAACAACTTCCTCACCTCTATGCGACCGCGACCCCACTTCTGCAAACATGAATAACAGCTGGACTTCCCCCTCAAAACCTTCTACGCGATCACGAGAGCCCCTATGTGATCGTGCAGAGGAATTCTCTGCAATAGTTGAACCTGCAGTTCTGCAACATCTCCAAGGCATGAAATGGTCTGGTTGACCACCCGAAACTCACTCGAGGCCCTTGGGACCTCAACCAAAGGCATCAACATATCCTAAAACCTTATTCAAAATTGTATCAATCTTTAAAACACCTCAAACAACATCAAATCAACCAAAACACATCGGATTCAAGCTTAAGTTTTCAAAATCTTCCGAATTCCACTGTTGATAAAAAACCCAACCAAACCACATTCGAATGACCTAAAATTTTACACACACACCCCCAAATGACACAGTGGAGCTACTGCAACTCTCGAAATTCCATCCTGACTCCTTTATCAAAATCTCACCTACCAACCTAAAATTATCAAAATATCAACTTCGCCAATTCAAACCTAAATCTACTATGAACCTCAAGAACACATTCCGATCACACTCTTAAGTCCCAAATCACCTCCCTAAGTTAACCGAACCCTTGGAACTCACATCCGAGCCCTCTAACATATATGTCAACATCCGATTGACTTTTCCAACTTATACTTCCTTAAAAAAGACTAAGTTTCTCAAACCTTACCAAAATTATTCCAGACTCGATCCGACCAATCTGATACCACATAACACGGATAAAAAGCATAATAAAGTAGAAATGGGGAAAACAGCGTGGTAACTCAGGAGACAACTGGTCGGGTCGTCACAAAAAATATAGCAATCTTCAGAGAAATTATATAATACATCTGAATACATAAATTATATTAATTAAAATGAATAAATTCATGGCATATAGGGAGACATTGAACACAATAAAATACATATAATACAGTGAGATACATTGAAATATAATGAAAAAAGACAGTGAATACAATGCTATACATATAATACACCGAGATACATTGAAATACAATAAAAAAAAGACAGTGAATACAATGAAATACATGGAATAAAACGAGATACATTGAATTACAATGAAAAAAAGACAATGAATACATTAAAATATATCATGATACGTTGAAAACACATTGAAATATATTAACATAAAATTGAGTTGCTCAGCCCCAAACTCCTTCATCTTTGTTCAAGAACAAATCCTAATTTCTAGCGAATTCGCCGTTGAGCAAAAATCCTTAATCTCACTGTTCCGACACATCAAAATTACATCAGTATAAGAAGCTGCATGAGAAGTAGGAAGAAGTCCAAAGTTTGAATTCCATCAATCCATCATCTTCTAGTTTTAGGGTTCCTATTGTTGACATAAAACCATAAGAATGGGCCAAGTATTGTACGGCAACACCAAGAATTGTCTTCACCGCCGGCGACAAAGGAGAAAAGAGGAGGTAATTGTTGTTGTATAATTGTTGAAATTGTACAAGAAAGAAGAAAAAAGGATATGATATCGGTACGTAGAGAGGGGGGGGGGTGATAGATATGAAGTACGGGATGGGAGAAATTTAGGGGAAATAAGAGAGAAAAATAATACAAAATTTATTTTATAGCTTAAGGGTAGGAGATGACCATAAATAGATATTTGACTATAAAAAATCAATAGGTAGCTATGGAATATAATTTTTTAAAAGGGTATTTATTTAAAATAAATAAGGTATCAATTTTTGTTATAGGAAGTAACTAATCCTACAATGTTTTAGGTAAATGGGAATGACAACCCAAATATTCATTGCCAGAACTTACAAGAAATGAATAAAGGATGTCCAGTGCACAAAGTATCTCATATTCATACAGAATTCAGGGACGAGCCGCACCCCAAGGACTGTGGTATAGATAACCTTTTCTAAATGACAAGCATTTATAGTTGCTTTCACATCTTAAATCCGTGACATTTAAGTCAACAAAAACAACTTTAGCCTCACTTTAAGTGTCCCCTTCTTATAAAAAAAATGAATAAATTAGGAAACAATGAAACCAACCAATTATAGGATAATCATAGATTAATTAATTCTCCATGTAGTATATATTAAGCAATAATTAAGCAAGTGGATTTTCTTTTGTTAAGAGGTCAAGTGCATGTTTAAGATATTCTGATAAAGGAGGCTGACCTTCCAACCACATGCTAAGGTAATAATGATCATAAGTATCCCAAAAATCTGAAAACACAAGCAAAACCAAAGGTTGCTCCTTCTCTTTCAACTTTTTCTTTATTCAAACATTTAGTATTCGTTAATTATAACTGTTTCGATTAATTTAGATTCATATTAATAAGTTCATTAAAGAAATAGAACCCTTTTTATCATTTTTCTTTAATTTTCGAGATTCAAATTCGAAATCTTATTAAGGACGAAGACATTTCATCTATTTCGCCACATCCATGGGTGGTCCTTCTCTTTCAATTATAATTTAGCTGAAGTGCCTTTTTACATATGTGTCCCAACTCATCTTGCACACTTTGCTTTTGCCTCAAATCTTCTCTCCTTTTTCTCACACATGCGTGACTCCTTTTCTTAATTCCCATCATTATTTCCTTGATCTTTTTTGATGAATTTAATAAGAAACTTCTTTCTCAACTTTCCTAGGTAGTAATTTTTTTTAGAATTTTACTTGTAGTTAATATACATAATTTCGCTTTTCAATGAATGCATAATTTTAAATTTGCAATGAGTTCAACAATAACAACATAAATACGAATTCGTTAAATTTAGATTTTGATATTTTTTTGTTGTGAACAATTAGGTGATCTTTAGGTGATTTGATTGTACAAAAATTCTATTACACCGTAAGCGTACATAAGTTAAACTAATTTTTTTAATAGAAAGTATTCAATTGTTAGACCTACCGCACATTTAATGTACTACGGGAAGAAATAACTACTCTACATAGCTCAAGGATACATGACAAGGTCTGATATTTAATTGTTACTATAAGTGACTCAAATAAATTACTTTCGCCAGTATTTCCCCCAGTTCATTTTAATTAATGTTTTTTTACTATCTTAATACATATTAAAAAGTTCACTTTTTAGCATAATTAATAATAAAATTGATCATATTAACTTTAATTTATTTATTAAAAATATAAAAAATACTCCTAAGCTCTATGCTCCAAGAACAACTTTAGAAAAAAGAAGTTAATTCTTTCTTGATATCTGAAAAAATCATATATTATGGACCATAAAAAAGCGGCAAAAAAAACAAATGAAGTGGACCGGAGGGAGTAATTAATATCCTGTCTTTCATGTTCTAAATAGGAACGGAGCTAGACAGACAGAAGGAATTTATCTGAATCCTTTTTCGAAAAAAGTGTATATGCAATATATATATATATATATATATATTAAAAGTTGAATCCTCTTGATTTATTCGCGTGTTATTTATTTATTTATAAATCTCCTGATAAAAATACTGCTCTAAGCACTAATCTTCTAGTTTCCCACATACAAAAACCAAAACCTTGTTGGTTTATTGGCAATCTTTTTAACTACTCAAAATCTAATGTGTATGTACTAATAGTGTATTGATTACTCTTCATTTGGTCATGTTTCATTCATGATTTCTTGATTTATTTATTGTCCTTCTTCTACCTCCAGCCCCCACCCCCACACCCACCCCAGCCCCTACTTCCTCCTAATTCCAAGTTTTTTTTTCTTTTCTGATCTTATTCTGGCTCCACGCCTGAGTTATACTGTGATTTCATTTCCTTCTGTTGATATTTCAGAAACAGCCATAAATTCCACTCAATGATCTTGTGACATGTAAAGGAATTCACTGGCTAAATGAAAAAAATTTGACCATTTAAATATGGAATGTATAACATCTATTTTTTTCTCAGCCTGAAGCCAAGGTCCACAAAATAAGAAAAGCAGAAATGGAGGTGAGAAATAATGAAGTTGAATCAAAGATAGAAGATTATGAAGTGATAGAACAAATCGGTAGAGGAGCTTTTGGAGCTGCATTTCTTGTTCATCACAAGTTTGAGAAAAGAAAGTAATGTTTCTTCCTCATTTTTTCCTGTATGAAACTGACTATGTGAATTGGTTGAATTTTGTAACATCTTATACTATGGGTAAGGAATCAAAGATAAGGAGCTCCCGACGATTTATTGATCTGATCCTAAACTAGGGCCACTTTTTATTTTGCAGTATTTTCTTCATTAATGATACGAGATTCTTTCATTTTTATGTAAAGATTATTTGCTTCTCGAGTACGTTCACTCACTCCACTATTGAGCTTTAACAATATCCGCTTTTAGAGTTCGAGAATTCAAGCGCTGTCAAGTCAGCTAGCGAACCAAGGGACAAAGAAAAGGTCAAAAGTAAATTTCATCTAAAATTTAAACCACGAGAAAAATACACTTTTACTTTCTATTGATTCTTTTTATGGTTAATTAAGCACGTATTCTTTTTCTAGATATTTGGTGGCGTTGAGATGCAAAATCACAACTTTTGTCTGCATTGATATTATGTTTGAATTATATAATCATAACATCTAAACGTTTGAATTGTCATCGAGAGTAAACTTTTATTATATATTATCTTAATTATGTGTTAACAATCATATCATTAACCAAACAGAATAACCATAACCATGAATTCCACCCAATGCTCATTAGTGCATTAAATATTTTCTTTGTGTCTTTTCCTTTAGGTGTTTGATTTGTGTTTTTTGAAAATTATTGTTTACATTTATGTTCGAACTCTAGGTATGTAATGAAGAAGATTCGCTTGGCTAAACAGACAGAAAAGTTCAAGCGCACTGCTCATCAAGAGGTTAGTCACTTTAATCTTCAAATTAAACACTAGCATTCCTATAAATGAACACTAATCTAAAGAGAAAATTTAGTATTACATTTAAATGAATTAGGTTTTGAAATGCGGGGCAAGTGCACGTAAAGCCATTCTCAGGAATATTATTTAGAGATTAATCAATACTTATTTTTAGATATCATCCTTTTAAAGTGGCTACTTGGTGTTATTTCTACCCGAAATGCAGATAAAATAACCTTTTAAAATTATTAATCTTTTCTTTTTGGTATAGCCAGAAGTGGGTTCGAGGTCAGCTTTTTTAAAATTTATAACATTCATTCCTCACCGTTGTTGCTGCCTGCTTAAGATTAAAAGTTAGTAATGAGACTTTTATTCTGTCGCCATATCCTGTAAGAGCCTCTAAAGCTATATTTGGCATAATCAACATAATAAAAAATATTAAAACACATTGAATAGTATACAAAATAGGTTCCCCTTTTGTAGATACAAAACTTTTGAGTCTATTTGGAATTACAAAAAATAGCACCATTAATTAGGGATAGAAAGAACAGTATTCCTCATTTATTTTATTTTTATGCCATTTTTTGGTGATTTAGTATAACTACGTACCTCCACCTGCCGTTCAGAAAAGGTTATTACTGAGAACAAGTCTCCAATGTTATTGTCCACGAGGGAGATTCTATAAGAGTGTAAAGATTTCTCACTAATATAGTTTAATTTATGATAGAAGATTGGATATTATTATTATTATTATCTTATTGCTAATTAATACTTATTATAATGATTTACTTATAATTATCTTATAAATGATTTAAATGTATATGTAAAAATAAAAGAACCTAACAATTTTGACACCATGCTTGAAGCGGTGTCACATGATATTACTTCGTCAATTTTTTTTGGTTTAAATAAATAAAATTAAAATTATTAGATATAAATATAGAAAATATCATTGCTTGTCTTTACAGTAAATTTTTTTTTTACTTTTTTAAATATTAATACTACTTATGAAAATTCCTGCCTACACCATAACATATTCACTTTCTTCTTCTTCATACAAAACTGGTAGATGGCTGTGATAAATTAACTTTCCTATTATTGCTACCAAAGGAATGTTTTATTTTTTGGCACACCTAATTTGACCTGCTTTGACCAAATGCATTCTGGTGTAACAACCTCCCTGTCAAATATATAAAAACAAACAATGAGAAATTATAAAATAAAAAAAGTAAGATGTAAAATGTTTGGTAGATATTATAAATGTTAGAAATAACTTCCAACTTCTTTTCCTTACTGTCAAGCAATTATTCTTTCTGTCATAGCTTTCAATGTTATTAAATGAGAAATGTCACATGTCCTTGCAGTTATTTTCTAACGTGTATATATATATATATATATACACACACACATACGCACACACTCACACATTCTGTATGTTATATATAAAAGTTATATAAACTTTCTATACTTTTCCGATTAATAAATATAAATAATTTTTAACACGGACTAAAAATAATAATACTCTAAACCAGACAAAGGTTCTAGAGGGAGTCCGGATAGAGGATTCCTTTAAGCGGTCTGCACGCAGATGTAGGAAAACTGAAATTTAAGCCTCTCAAACTGCGTCATCTTTTCCAGCATGATTAAAGACAAAATGAAAAAACCATCCCAAGAACCTTAGCACTCGTTTGGTTGGTGGGATAAGGGATAATAATATTCGGATTAGATGCAATATTATTTTATTTCATGTTTGGTTGAATTTTTGAACTCGAAATTAGCAATCCCGAGATTAATTTATACTACAATTGTAATATTATTCTATCTTACATCGAAGATGGGATAATAATCCAAAGATTACTTAATTCCAGGAAAAATACTATAACGGCGTATGTCGTATTTTTAGTTCAATAAACTAAACATCTTCCAATAAAGGGCAAAATGCATCATTTATCCCTTGACTTTGAGGCTAAATTCCTCTTACACACGTTCTCAACACGAGCAACTTTTTTCACATTTAATTTTTTCAAAGTGTCTCTAAGACATATCTGTTCGGTGCTTGACCACTTTGTTCCACGTAAGTGTACGTCACATGTGTTATTAATTAAAAAAATTTCATTTAAAAATCTCCATCTTATTGAAAAAAAATAGAAAAACTTCATCCTTCTTAATCTACTCTAGGTACCATTTTAGTCCGAATCCATCTCTCAAAATGACTATCAACTTTGCGAATTAAAAACTAATTTCGTGAAACTGATTAACCAACAATGAGTAATATATATTTGTAGGTACTTTCTTCCTCTAAACTTCCCGAATCAGTTTTCTCAAAAAAAGAAAAACTAATTTAATTTGGAATTGAAAAACTCCAATTTAATCACTTGCTCGTCATTTGAAGTTTCTTCATTTAACTCATTTAATACCTTAACATTCAAAGTTGTGAATTTTGAATTTTAATTTTCAACATTGATTGTGCTTGAAAATTAGAACATTGGAGATTGGGATGGAGAATTTGAAATGAGTTTCATTGAATTAGAAAAATAGTAATTTATTTTCTTTGTGGTTTATGAATTTAATTTTCAATAGAGGGAAATGAAAAAGATTTATAGTGTAGCACAGATTAAGGTAGGTGATGTTGGCAGTGACAAAGGCAGCAAAGCAGCGATGAAGCGATGGTGAAGATGGAGGCCCAAAAACTTTGAAAAAATAAATTTAAGATTGATTAAAAAAATTGATAAAAAAGAAGATAAATAAAAAAATAAGAAAATAAAAAGAATTGAACACGTGGTGTCAATTTATAACCCCATACATAAATAATTAATACATTCGCTTTTATTGGGTGTAAATCATGCAATTTTAGGTGAACAAAAGTAGTGTATTTTTAACACACTTTTAAAAGGTTTCTTGTACAAAAAATTACCCGTATTAAAGGAATATGTTACAGAAATTTGACCTAAATATTCGTGGATAAATTATGTATTCTGCCTCCAATAAAAATACACCCGTATTATTATCTTTGTTCCTATCCACACGACTCCTTATGTTTCAATCTTTTTTATACATAGTATATTATAAAGTAAATTATTCTACACATGCAACTCTTTCTATAAACAATTATCTAATAGAGTGAGTAATTATTTTTATCTCACCTTCAACTTTGAGAAGTTGTATGGTGTGTCTTATATAATTTTGTATTAATTTTATGAGATTTGTTTTATCTCACAAATTGATATATAACAATTCTACACTTTTGAATTTATAAAAATCTGAATTCATAAAATGTGAAACAAAAAAATACTTTATACAACTAGTATCAATTGTATAAAATATAAAATAAACCTTCAACTTTAATTGCTGCAGATGAATTTGATAGCCAAGCTAGATAACCCCTACATTGTAGAATACAAGGATGCATGGGTAGAGAAGGTACACAATTAATAAACATCGTGAATGTTTCAGTAAATTTGGGCCCCGTTTGTCTATAATTTATTTCTCATTTTTTCAAAAAAAATAAATTAAAAATGTATTTATCCATTAAGTTTTGCAGTTTTGGAAATTTTTCGAAAATGAATTTTCAAAACCAGTTTTTCAAAATTTTCAGAAACAATATTTTTCCCATTCACATAATTACAATATTTTTTCAAGTGAAATGTATGTCCAAACATAATTTTAAATTTCGAATATTATTTTCAACTTAACTCTACAAACTATTGTTTTTAAATTACAATTTTTATGTCCAAACGCCCACTTAATTTCCTGTAGTAAATTAATGAATTTTTTATATTTTTTTGGTTATGAATTAGGACACTTTCGTCTGCATTGTGACAAGTTACTGTGAAGGTGGAGATATGTAAGTCTACCAAACATGGCTTTGTTAATTAGAATTTTTTTTATAGATCTTACTCCATTGTGCTTATTTTCAGGACTGAAATTATTAGAAAAGCCAGAGGAACTTTTTTCCCTGAAGAGGTAATTGAAAATGAGAATTTACTATTATAGTAGGTAAAAATAGTTGTTTTGTTATAAAATAATATAAAGAACAAGAACAATATAGAGAGAATAGGGAGAGAGAGGAGTATTCTTATTGATACTTGGGATGATTTACAATGGGGTAAGACCCCTCTATTTATAGAAAGAGAAATGACTTAGCTTCAAGCTAAAACTCTTAGACATTCACTCTAAATAGAGTTCTATTTTATAACACTCCCCCTTGAATGTCTATTCAACAATGTGCCTCGTTAAAACCTTAACTAAACCAAAACCCAATGGGAAAAATTAAAGAGAAGGAAAAAGAGTACACATGTTTGAATATGTGCCTATTGGTTGCCTCGTTAAAAACCTCGCAAGGAAAACCCAGTTGGGACAAAATCTTGTAAGGAAAAAAGAGTGCAACGCGCATTAACTCCCCCTGATAAGAACATCAATTTATATCCTTGAGCATTTGCATTCCAATCTTGTGCACCATCTTCAAAACAATCTTTGGTAGATGTTTGATAAATAAATCAACCATATTGACTTGAATAAATATTCCGCACTTTGAAATCATCATTCTTGATAGATATGAACATCTTCATATAATGTCTTGGAATGACTCTTCAATATCTCCATAGATGTATTCTCAATGCCATCATGCTTATAGTTATAGCAAGATACATATGTACACAAATTGTACTAAGGATGTGGTACTTCAGGACCAAGAATTGTGTATGCTTTAAGCAACTTAAATCTTTCAGGTTAAGTCATGTAAGTCACATAATAGACTTTAGATGCATATCAAGTTTTCATGTCATGCTAAACAAATAAGATATCAAAAACTGATTATACATACCTTTGACTTTATACTTTCAAGTATTTGAACTACATGTCCAAATCTACATGTCTTTCATATGGAATCAAGTATTTGTCTATACGCTTTAAGCGTATCAAAGACTTTGTCCTTCTGGGACTTAATATGAGCATTTGTAGTGAGAATATAGTTACTTTCTTTGGGTCAGCAAATGCGTATAGCATGCTTTGCAATATGTTGCAATTGAATTATCCATTTTATGAACTTCAGGTTCATATCATGATATTCGGGGATCTACATATACAAATGATAATTCATCCCATGTAACCTTTTCTCAAGTGTTTATCATTTCTCCCCCTCATGTTAGTAAAGCTAACTTGTTTCCTCAACTTTGGGAAATCATCTTTGTGCATTATCATGTCAATATAACAACACATTAATAATAAGATGAAATTATTTGGTTCCTGACCCTGAACCACTTGTGAGGGGAGAATATACTCTCGTATACAACGTATATCAAACTGATATATATAACTTTGTTCTCATAAGAAACAGTTTAGCTATTAAGTGGAGGCACTCAATAATTATCTTGCTAAACCAACTTTGATATAAACCAACTTATCAAGATGAACTATCTTGAATAGAAAATCTGAAAATTATATTCGAAGTTAGATTACTGAGCAATTTACCTCGCAAGCACCGGCCAGGCTGTGGGTTAATAACAATTGCGCATGTAACCATTTCATAGATGCATCATATGTGGTATACATGACAGGTGAATGGGCCCATATTCACCTTTGATATTTCCAGAATTTATGGGCTTCAACCCGAACTCTTTAGTTGGTCAGTTCATTAATGAGAACAAGTGATACAAGAGAATTCGTAAAGAACTTTCTAGTTCTTTAATATTCACCCATGTGAATTTTGTATTATTGCAGATCATACTTAAAATGAGATGGCTAACCCGAATGCCAACTGAATAATTTATCAATATTGGTAAACTTCAAATTTACACCATGACATGTGCACTTATCAATAAACTTCAGGTTTATTATGACATGGGTTTTTATACCAATAAATATCCACTTTATTGTGGCATTCTTTTGTTTGTGTAGTACAAACTGGAGAATAAAGCGGGTAGCTTTTCATATACAAATTATCCCGCTACAAGTTGTAGTAATATAAGATATCAAATCTTTCCTTTATTTATAGTCTCAATATAATCAGCGCTTTCGCGTGTGCTTTGGAAACTGAATAAGTTTCTTTGAGACTTACTACAGCACAATACTCAATTGTGTTTCTCCAACATAGTAATAATTGGCTCTTCTAGAGCTCTCAATTAATTTTGTACTACCAAAAATTCATCAACATCCATGTGGTGAATATCTTTCTTAAAGAAAAAGTTATACCATTATGGTCATGTCAAACTTATATTCAAGATATGTTTCTTGCATTATCGTTGTCCTTTAATAGTCATATTTCCAAAATACTTTGGCGCACAATAGGTACGTGACCAACGATCATTCATGCCATATATCATCTCAAACCTCCTTCTAGGGGTGAGTGTGGTATCATCTCAAACCTCATTCTAGGGGTGAGGGTGGTATCATCTCAAACCTCCTTCTAGGAGTGAGTGTGGTATATTCAATACCAATTTCATGTTCATATTCTTCCGATAATGAATATGTATTCGTGAATCAGATGTTGTCACATTCACTGCGGGGATATGTGATTTTGTTATCCTTTTCAAATCTGTAAATACGTCTGGCATTCGATTTGTTATTCTTTGCAAAATGGATAATATTTTGCACATCATTTTCACAAATGGAGGTATGTGGATCAAGATGAGATAATGATGCATTTTTCCACAAAATTTTCTCGTTTGGTTTCACCAACTTCTCCCCCTAATTTTGGGAAAAGTGTCTCATCGAATTGGTAGTCTGCAAATCGTGCAGTGTACAAATCCCCTGTCAATGTTTCGAGGTAGCGAATAATGAAGGATGATTCAAACTCAACATATATTCCTAACCTTCTTTGCAGACCCATTTTTGGTGCGGGATAGCGGTGCTATAGGCACATATACTGCGCATCCAAAGATTCTTAAATGGGATATATTGGGTTCATGACCCAAAACCAATTGCAACGGGGAATATTTGTGTCAATTCGTCAGTCTGAGACGAACTAGTATTGCTGTATGCAAAATGGCGTGACCCCAAACCGAAGTGGGCAGCCGACGAACTAGCATTGCTGCATGCAAAATGGCGTGACCCCAAGCCGAAGTGGGCAGCCTCGTTTTCATGAGTAAATGAGGTATTCAAGATCATACTCATGTATTGTCTCAATCTGATATCCATTTTGAATGATATCTTTAAAACTCAACAAGTTCCTTTAAGACTTGGAGGAGAACATTTTGATTGATATCATTAAAACTCAACAAGTTCTTCTTAGACTTGGAGGAGAATATTGCATTCTCTAAGATAAACGTCGTGCCTTTGGGCAGAGTTACGGTTGCTCTTCCGGAGCCTTCAATCAATTTACTTCCCATGGTTTGACATACAAAAGAAAATATACGAACATGAGAATAAACAACTTCAATTCTTTTGTTTCACATTTAAACAATATTTTGGGAAGCAGTTATTTAGGATATTCGACTATCTGATTCAGATATTCGACTATCATGCCTTGCGGAAAAGTAATATTTTAATGCGAAAATATTAAATAGTCGAATATTTAAGTACATAGTCGAATATCTAAGTACATAGTCGAATATCTTGGTGAACAGTTATCTGGATAGTCGAATATCTGAATCAGATATTCGACTATCTGGCCTTGCGGAAAAATTTCGTTTTATTGCGAAATATTAGATAATCGACTAACTGTTAGGTTAGTCGATTACCTCTACTGGAAACTAAAAATATTATTGATATTTGAGCATATTGAAACATTCTAAAGAACTAATACTAACATTATATCATAAGCTAACTAATACGAGCTGATACTAATGACTATTAGATTTATTTATTAACTAATGCAAATAAGTAGAATAAAATCAAATAACTCCATCTTCTTTCATCACAGATCCATCACCGATTAGGTGGTCTATTTTCCCCTCAGGGTGCTCAAAGAAGTCTGCCACATCCAAGTGGGTGATGTCAAAGTTGTCGTCAGAGACAAAATTTGTTTCAGGGCTTTTACTCTTTCGAGATGCTTGATAAAGGTCAACCAAATGTCTTGGTATACGGCAAGCCTTTGACCAGTGCCCTTTTCCACCGCAACGATAACATATAGTTTCTGAACTATTTGCCTTAGGATCCTTATAATCCCATTTCTACTTTCGGCGGTTATCTCTCCTTGGGGGGTGACGGGCATCATGGAAATTTCTTTCTTGTCTACGTCTACGGCTATGACCCCGATTACGACCACGACCATTATTAGATCCATGGCCCATTTCATGATTGGCATAATGAGAATACACCTTATCTGCTTCAGGCAGTGGTGTAGACCCAGTGGGTCGATTTTCGTGATTTCTCATGAGCAGGTCATTATTTCGCTCAGCCACAAGTAGAAGAGAAATCAGTTCAGAGTACTTTGTGAAGCCTTTCTCTCTGTACTGTTGTTGCAGTACCATATTGGAGGCATGAAACGTTGTAAACGTTTTCTCAAGCATATCATAGTCAGAGATATTATCTCCGCATAGCTTTAATTTAGAAGTAATTCTGAACATTGCAGAATTATATTCAGAAACAGACTTAAAGTCTTGGAGCCTCAGATGAGCCCAATCATATCGTGCTTGTGGCAGAGTGACCAACTTCAGGTTGTCATATCTCTCCTTTAAGCCATTCCACAAGATGAGTGGATCCTTGACGGTGAGATATTCAATCTTCAAACCTTCATCAAGGTGATGGCGCAAGAAAATCAAGGCCTTAGCACAGTCTTGGGTGGATGCTTTATCTCTATCTTTAATGGCGTCTCCAAGACCCATAGCATCTAAGTGGATTTCAGCATCCAACACCCATGTCATATAGTTCTTGCCCGAAATTTCAAGGGCAACGAACTTTCCTTTTATAATGTCAGACATGAAACAAAATTACATCAAGAGCGTGCTCATACTTACGGGCTCTATTACAATTATCTCATTCACTTCAGGGAATGGATCATAATCATGTGCTTTACACAATCTCATGTCAAATATTACTTTCATAAAGTGAAAGATTATTTTGAGAATCCTTATTGTTCTCATCACCACAATAATGACGATTATAATTTCGTCTATTGCCACTTCCACATCCATTGATACCTTCACGGTAATAATTTTGTCTTCTTTCACACTTATCACATACTGCTACCATATTCTCTAAAGGGAATGGAGCAAATTCAATTGGACGGAATTCTTTGCCACGTCCACATTCATTGATACCTTCATGGTAATAATTTTTGTCTTCTTTCAGACTTATCACATACTGCTTCCACATTCTCTAAAGGGAATGGAGCAAATTCAATGGGACGGATTTTCAATCTTTTGCCCACAATCATACATGAATTTGATCATGGCAAGGCATAGAAATTTTACCACTTCATGTGAGTGTAATTTCTTACAAACTCCATTAGAGTTATAATAAAACTTTGTTGTCTTTGTTTGTATATAAAATCAAATCGTAGAATTTCAAGAATTTGAAAGGGAAAAGTAAATTACTTACCTTTAAGGTATACCAATAAATAGAGTAAATTACTTACCTTTAAGGATTTGTAATATTGTGTGGCATGAAATATTAGCAGCATAATACCATTGGCAGCAAAGTCATTGTACGTGATTCCCATATAGACTATATATATCATAAGCTGTCCGTTATCAAACCAACTGCAATTGTGGACGACAAGTTCCAAAATAATTGTTAGAGACTCGTGCTGATAACGTGTTATAAAATAATATAAAGAACAAGAACAATATAGAGAGAATAGGGAGAGAGAGGAGTATTCTTATTGATACTTGGGATGATTTACAATGGGGTAAGACCCCTCTATTTATAGGAAGAGAAATGACTTAGCTTCAAGCTAAAACTCTTAGACATTCACTCTAAATAGAGTTCTATTTATAACATGTTTTAATATGTCAAAATAATTGTGATACTACTATTACCATATATAAAATTCACTAATCACACTTAAATTAACCCTTGAATTAATTAACTCAAGCTTAGTTTGTTCTTCCCACAGAGACTTTGCAAATGGTTGACTCAGTTGTTGCTGGCTATTGATTACCTTCACTCCAATCGTGTTCTTCACAGAGATCTCAAAGTATGATTTTTTTTATATTTATTGTGAATATTGGTACGTATTTTATCCGACCCCAACTTGTCCGGGACTGAGTCGTCGTTCTTGTTGTTGTTGTTATGGTCATCGCATTAGAATTAACACTTTGATTTGATTTGCTCCAGTGCTCTAACATTTTCCTTACCAAAGACGATGAAATCAGACTTGGTAAGAAGAATTAAACAGACTTTTTTAGTATTTATTTTATGTTAGAAGCCTGCAATTTTCTTGTTCTTTATGAGATTTATGTCTACAGGTGATTTTGGATTAGCCAAATTGCTGAATAAAGATGATCTTGCCTCTTCAGTAAGGAACCCTCCCTCTCTTTCTCTAGTAATATTATTATTTTTATACTAATATTGACATGATGTTAGCTTTAGTGAAGTGATATGATCAATGAGAATTCATATAATCGATCTCAACTTATTTGGTACGAAGTTATGGGTGCTGTTGATGTGTTGGTGTTTTAAAATGTTCCATGTTGAAGCTTTTCTCCAGTTAGTTATATTCAGCTGTAGTTGTTTTTAGCAAATAAGTGGTCATTATTGTGAAGGGGAGCCTTGGCGTAGCTGGTAAAATTGTTACCATGTGACTAAGAGGTCACAAGTTCGAGCAATAAAAACAGCCTCTTGCAGAAATGCATGATAAAACTGTGTGCAGTAAGACCTTTGTGGTTCGGTTCTTCCCCGGACCCCGCATATATTGGGATCTTAGTGCATTGGGCTGCCATTTATTTATTTTTTAAGTGGTCATTATTGAGAATTTCTCAGCTACAACCCTTTCAAAAAAGAGGGCAACTTGATACACGATGCATCATACATGATTCGGGGAAGTGCCGCACCCCAGAAGGTGTAAAATAAGTATACTATTGTGATGCAAGCATTAATAGTTGATTTTATACCTCGAACTCATGACCAATTTCACACGAAGAAGAATTTATCATTGCTCTATAATTCCCTTATGATAAGTGACCAATATAGAACCAGATAAATAGAGGGATGCAAGAAAACTTAAATTTCATCTAATAAAGCTAATTGAGAACTGGAGCATCTTGAGTAGTACTAATCTTATTATGATTCTTGAATTTGGTATAGATTGTGGGAACTCCAACATATATGTGCCCCGAGCTTCTAGCAGATATACCCTATGGATACAAATCAGACATATGGTCTCTAGGTAAATAATATATTATACCTATGTTGCTTGAATTTTTCAAAAATACCGTTGGGTGTGTGTTTTTAACTTCGAAGGATCTGACACAAATACGACAACCCTTTTTCGAGTGTTCGAGCAACATAGCATTATACTACTTTAACTTCTTCTTTTTTGCCCTGAATTGGTTGCAATGATATAATGATTTGCTTGTCCAGGTTGTTGTATGTTTGAAATTGCTGCTCATATGCCTGCATTTCGAGCTCCGGTAAGTTACATAAGATCTTATATATCTTCTGCAATTTCACTTCTGTTGTTCTATTCATTGAAAGAACAGGATTTAATTTGTAGTTAACCAAACAGGATATGCATGGACTGATCAACAAAATAAACAGATCAACAGTCTCTCCACTTCCAACCATGTATTCCTCCACATTGTAAGACAATACACCGACAGATTTCTCATTTTCTAGATACGTTAAGTTTTAGACTAATTCATCAGCTTCTTCTACTGATTTGTTCGTTCCAGGAAACGATTGATCAAAAGTATGCTAAGAAAAAGCCCCGAGCACAGACCTACGGTATGTTTAACACATTCGCATTTTGTTGTATCCCAGAATAACATTGCATATACATATATAACTGATTTTTTATAATTTTTATGTCGAATAAATTCAGGCTGCAGAGTTGTTAAGGCATCCGCATTTACAACCATACCTTGCTAAATGCCGGAATTTGTCACCAGCATTTGTATCAGTAGTTTCTGACAAAGCAAAACATACTAATGAGTCAACTTCCAAGCCTACCTTAAGTGAAGACCAAAGGCTTCTGAAGGAAATTAGACAAACCAAAAAACAAGACGATGTTGCTGCAGGTGATGGAAATGTTCATGAACTCAAAGGGAATTGCCTAATACGTGTAAAATCAAGAAAAATAACCTTCAGATGAAGAAAGTAGAAAATTCGGAGAAAGAAAGATGCCAAAGCATATCCGTCAAAAAAAGTGGAAGTACTAATTCAAGAAGCTCCACAAGAAGTACTCTGACCGATCAACATGAAGCTGATACAGAAGAATTCGTAGCTGAGGCTTATAACACTACTGAGGGAAATGCAAGAACAGATCAAGAAAAGCAACCAACCGATCATAGGCCTATCGAGAGCAAGAAAGATGCAAAATATCAACCAGAAGAGCAAAATAAACGCACATTGAAGAAACCAGGAATACCGAAACCATATAATGAAGTTGCAGCAAAAGACATTGATCATCTAAGTACTAATCGGGATACAGAAAAACACGATGGTCATAAACGTGCAGCAAGTGAGACATCAGTAATGGCTACACAGAATTTGTTACAAGGGAAGAACAATGTGGGAATTAGTATGAGCAATGAAAGGGCAGAAGCACTAGAGTCATTACTTGAATTTTGTGCAGAGTTACTTAAGCACGAAAAGATAGAGGAATTAGCCGGTGTGCTAAAACCATTTGGAGAAGAAGCTGCTTCTTCTAGAGAAACTGCAATTTGGTTGACTAAAGGATTAATGAATCTTCAAAACCAAGGTGAGCAAACTGAGAGAGCATAGGTTTCTTGAAAATTTTCTTGTGAAATGTAAGCATTTGATTCTTGTTTTTGAATTGATCTCAAATTAATGCTTGTAAATAAATGCTTAAAAACAGAAGAAGAAAACAAGATAGCTCTGTGCTTGTAATAGAAGTAAATGTGTAAGAAACTAGGGGTGTCAAACGAACCGTACCGCACCGACTGAACTGATTTTTAGAATTCTTTTAAAAAAGCCGTATGTTTTTATATAAATCTATAACCGTACCGATAATTAGGGTAGATTTTTTATTTTAAAAAAATACCGAATCGGGGTCTTGAATTATGAAAATTGTTACAAGCTGACAAGTAATTAAACTCAAAGTAGTAATTCTTAAAATCTATTATGTTACTTATACTTAAACTAAGTTATTTCAAGTATCTTTTTAGCTAGACACAAAGTGTTCTAGCAATTACGAGTAGCAAACTACAATGTATTGAATATGTTTCCTTTCATACAATTTAGATTTATCTTTTTGAATATTTAATATAAACTTTGTTCTTGAGTCCCGACTTGGTTAATATTTTTCCATCCGTGTGATTTATATTTTGTTGCTTTTACTTGGTTTCTTTTACGTTGTTACCGAATAGTTGATGGATCTATACTCTAGCCATCTTTCATATTTTTTTAATTCATCACTTTTAAACAGTAAAAATGTCTAGAGCATTTTACTAAGTCCTATAAAAGAACATATGTTGGTGCATTCTACTTCTACTGTGAATTTTACATGATATTTTAAAAAATATTGAAAATTAATCGAACCGTACTGATACCAAAGTGAAACCGACATGATTGGGATGGTTTCGAAAAGTATAATTTTGGTTATACATAATAGAATAGCCGAAAAATTATTATGGTAAAAATTTTATAAAATAACCGTTTGAACCGAACCATTGACACCCCTATAAGAAACAATAAACAAACAAATAACATGTTTGGCCAGGCTTCTAAAATCAGCTTATTTTGTGAAGTGTTTTACAAAAAAATACTTTTGGTGAAAAACAATTTGCATTGAGCTAATCAATTTGGAAAATAATTTTGAGCAACAATTGTGTTTGACAAGAGCCCGTTTGGTCAATCTGCCAAAATCTACTTATTTTAAAAAGTACTTTATCTTAGAAATATTTTTTTCAAAAACACTTTTGAAAAACAAAACTATTTATGTATGGTCAATTCAATCACACAAAACCTCCATATTATTAGAAGATTTGCTTTACATTTCTAAAGAAATACCAGAAGGCCTATCTCCTTCCTCAATCTCTGCAGTAATGTCTTCATTAGCATAATAGTTGAATTTTTTATCGATAGAAGAATATCATCGGTAGCTGTAACAAGATTATCCTGAGTGTCAAACTTGAAAGATGACATTGAGCGCAAAATATTTTTAATTTTACTTATATAGAAAATTATTATTTTCGTAACATAAAATAGTTAAGTATGTTTAAATTCAAATTAAAAAAGAGTAACTAATATTAACAACATATAATGCAACAACAACAACAACAACAACAACAACAACAACTACCCACTATAGTCCCACAAAGTGGGGTCTGGGGTGGGTAATATGTAGACGGGCCTTACACCTACCCGAAAGGGCAGAGAGACTGTTTTCAATCGACACTCGGCTCAGTGAAGGAAAGGAAAAACAAAAACAAAAACAAAAACAAAAGAGTATTAGTAACTCCAGCAAAAATAGCGTAAATAATTATATAAATAAAAGAACTATAAATAAAATAGCATGCAATAATATCAGACAGTGACTACCATAAGTAACTACCATAAGGGAGACACAATCCAATACAAAATCCATAGCCCTGCCAAGCCTCACCCAACCCCGGGTGAGGAGTACGAAAAACTCTAGGAGCCCTTATCCTACAACCCTGATACTAGACCTCCAGACTTTCCTATCAAGGGTCATGTCCTCGGAAACCCGCATTCTAGCCATGTCATGCCTAATCACCTCTCCCCTATACCTCCTAGGCCTCCATCTGCCTCGCCGTACGCCGACCATCGCCAGCCTCTCACAACTCCTCACCGGGGCATCAGGACTTCTCCTCCGTACATGCCCGAACCACCTTAGCCTCGCTTCTCGCATCTTCTCATCCACCGGGGCCACCCCCACCTTATCTCGAATAACTTCATTCTTAATCTTATCTATCCTGGTGAGCCCGCACATCCACCTGAGCATCCTCATCTCCACAACCTTCATTCTCTGAACATGAGAGTTCTTCACTGGCCAGCATTCCGCCCCATACAACATGGCAGGTCTAACTACAGCTTTATAAAATTTCCCCTTGAGTTTCTGTGGAACTTTCTTGTCACACAGGACTACTGATGCAAGCCTCCATTTTGACCACCCAGCTCCTATAAGATGAGTAACGTCCCCGTCAATCTCTCTGTCACCCTGAATCACCGACCCAAGATATCTGACACTGTCCCTCTTGGCGATGACCTAAGATCCAATCATCACGTCCCTGCTTACTTCGCTCGGCTCGACGCTAAACTTGCACTCCAGGTATTCTGTCTTAGATATGCTTATTTTGAAACCCTTAGACATGAGAGTCTGTCTCCATACCTCTAACCTCTCAATAACACCGACCCTCGTCTCGTCTATCAAGACTATGTCATCAGCAAATAGCATACACCAAGGCATATCCCCTTGAATATTTCGGGTTAGAGCATCCATCACCAAGGTAAACAAGAGAGGTCTAAGCACCGATCCTTGATGGAGCCCCATAACCACTGGAAAATGGTCGGAGTCTCCACCTACCGTCCTAACCCTAGTCTTAGCTTCATCGTACATGTCCTTGATTACTCTGATGTAGGCTTTCAACACGCTCTTCGCTTCCAAGCACCTCCCTTGGGACCTTGTCATACGCCTTCTCCAAGTCTATAAGCACCATGTGCAGGTCCTTCTTCTTATCCCTGAACTGCTCCACCAGCCTCCTGACAAGGTGGATAACTTCTGTAGTGGAGCAACCCGGCATGAAACCGAACTGGTTCACAGATATAGATGTCATATCCCTCACCTTCACTTCGATCAACTAACCTAATTTACTTTGTGCTAAATTGCCAAGTGGCCTATTGTGAGGCAGCTACTTGACTTAGTGTTGACTTTCTTTTTCTTCTTTTAATAATATATGTAGATTATGCGATGAAATAACAAAATTTATAACCCTTTGAAGGTAATTTTCACAAATTAGATTTGATAACTGTTTTAAAGATTCGGAACTTAATAGCCTAGAAGAAAAAAAATTATAAATTATTATTTATAAGAAGAGAATTGACAGTCCAAGAAAAGGATGTAAATAATTTACTTTAGCGTGAAAAAAGAAGAATATAATTTGAAAAGTTACAAGAGATTACATAAAGAAGAAATCAAAAACAAGAAAATTCAATAAAAATTTTAGGAAGTTACAATATGATTCATGTATATGATATTTAATTTAGGATAATTGTAAAAAATTAGAAACAAAAATAAAAAAACTTAAATCAATAAGGGATAATTTGGAAAATGTAAATTTATTCTGTGCATAGTTTTATCTTGAATAAATTAATTTTTAGCTTCTGCTTTTACTTCTTGGAAGAAGCTAGAATTTTCTTCTTCTTTCCAAAGTAAAAAAACTAGTCAAAAGTATTTCTTCTTCTTGGCCAAACAACTTAAATTCTTAAAAAATATTTTTTTGAAGGAAAAAGTACTTTTAATAAATGTATTTTCCCAAAAAAAAGAAATTATTTTTTTCTGTTTGCTACTCAAAAATACTTTTTTTCTACCTCAAGTAATAAAGAAAAAACTGTTTTAATCATGTGGCACTTAACATGTCATGTCATTTCTAAAACTATATATTTTATTTATATAAAATTTCTTCCAATTTAGAAAGATTTATAGTTCTGTTTTGACGTGTAAAAATAGCTCTTGGTGTCCTTGTATTCCACTTGGACGTCTCCTTTCCTATCCATGTTGAACCTTTATTGAGCTTTTAGGATATTCTCTATATATATAAGGTTTTAGTACTGAAGAATATGTGGAGCTTGAAAAATACTAAGAGTCCGTTTAAATTGACTTTAAAAAGTGATTTTTTTTCCATGAAAATACTTTTTTAAGGGAAAAGTTATTATTTTTGGCTTGTTTTAACTAATTTTTAATTTATTTTAAATTTTCTTAACTTCGTCAAACATTAGAAAAATTAAAAAGAACTTAAAAGCCAATCCAAACTCTCTCAAATCGGCCGCAAAGTTTAGGGATCTCTATACCCGTGCCGATATTGATGCTGCTAAGTAGAGCTGATCTATTTCCATCTCGGTTGCGAGCATATTTTACTAATTCAGAAGCCAATCAAATCAGGCTTCAGGCAACAAATATCGGCAAAAGCAGTCCAAAATTTGAATTTTATGGCTTCGAGTTTAAAATTCTATCACAACTCATTAGACAGATTAATGGATTTGAGTTTATGAGTTTTGATTTCTAGAGAAGGCTATATTCTAAACAAGGGTTCTACCATGGACGTACGCATAAATTTTTATAAGTGGCATGGTATTGAAATTTATAAAAAAACAAGAATAATAACTTTAATTACTCCATCATATTTCTAAACAAAAAATAGCCTTAGTCTATTGGTTTTATTGAGTCTTAGGTTAAAAAAGGTCCTAATCTAAATTCTCAATCTTTAACCATGGTGGCTCTTTCAAATATTTACAAAAAAGTATGCTAGTTGAGGTTTAAACATTTGGCCTCTTAGAGCAAAATCAAACACATAACCAACACAAACATAACCAACACAAAGAAATAATTTTTGTTAAACAGTATCACTTTTTTTACTTATCCGTTTCCTCACAGTATTATACATATACTTAATAAAATTTTTGAACGTGTAACACCGCTTCATTAAAGGTGCATCCGCCCCAGGTTCTACTGAAGCTATAACTAGAATCTAGCTCCACTCCCGTATAAGATTGACTAGTTATTGTTTTTCTTTGTATCTAAAAGAACAGCAACAAAAATAGAAGTGGACAGGGGAAAAAAGTGAAGCAGATAGAAAGAGACCTTAATTGCTGCTAGGAATTAATGTAGTTAATACCATGTGGAACATTTTTAAGAATAGAAGAGAACAGTTATAACCCTGGTGGGAAAAAAACTTGTCATCTGGAGGGAAAAAAACCTCTGATGAATACTAAATACGGATTCAGGATTAAAATTTTATGCATTCGAGTTCGGAGTTCTACCACATTCTATTTGATTTACTAAGTTTATCTCATTGTAGTTATGCCCTTATTTTTTAAGATGTCCATTCCATGATGTAAATCTAAATCGCAAGTGATGAGAATCCCATCTTTATCTTCATCTTCCTACATGATAGAAAAACTTCCAATTTGTATTCCAAATCTCTTCCCAACTTCTGCTTCAAAATCATTTTTCCTTGATGAAAGAATGAGTGGAAACCTCACATTCACACCATTGTAAGACACCTTTAAGCTCATGGTGTTGCCTGTAAGATATATGGATTTATATCTAGATATATGGACTTATATCTACACACATATGAACAATATATGGATAATTATATGTTATGTGCTATCTTTTGGTTTGGCCTAATTATGCGGTCTTATGGACATTATGTTAAGGGGGCCAATGTATTGTCATACTAAAGTGTAGGACTAATGTGTAGATACCCAAAAGGGTAACCTTAGTTTATGATGGGCTAACTAAGGTTACAAATGTAACTATGGTTACATGAATGCTTGTGACTCTTGAGTTTTGTAACTCTTGCAAGACATAACTCAAGACATAACTTTTGTCTTGTAACTCTTGTCTCTTGGGTTATGTAACTCCTAGAGTTATAAAGTGGGGTTATGGTTCCCATTCTTTAGCAAGACAAGTTCTTCTTCTTCCCATTGAATCAAGAACCATATTGTCCATTGTCTTGCAAATAGGGTGGAAAACCATAAGCCAAATTTTGATAATTGTCATAACACTATTATTGTGAACCTTTTCATATATTGTTGAGTATTGTGGATACATTCTTGTGGGGGCAAATATACTTCAAGAAACTTGAAGGAAGGCTAAAGGAGTTCACAACAAAGGACAATCATCAAAAGGAGGCTCAACATTTCCACATATGGATTCAGGTTAGCTTCCGCTCATGTAGTTTATATATCCGAATTATTCAATATGAAGGTTGTTGTCTTTAGTAGGAATCATAATTTCTAACAATTGGTATCAGAGCCACCCTTCAATTTTGGATAATTTGGATGTTCATAAGGTTCATGTTATATTAGGATTCATGTTAAAGTATAATTAGAATTTTGTTTATGAAATTCTACCATGAAATAGCATGATAGCATGATCTTATGAATGCTATGATTTGATTCAGTTTGATGTTTTTATATCATGTTAAAACGTTGTATATAGCATGATTTAGTTGGTAAATAACATGTTTTCATGTTTAAAGATTCATGTTAAAAATCATGTTATAATTCAGAAAAAGTATACACTGTACAATCGATTGTATACACTCCAGTGAGATGAAATGTTTTTAAATTATACCTGACAATCGATTGTCTGGATTTGACAATCGATTGTTTGGTCCAGTAACTTAGAAAAAATTTTCCTTGTCACATCCAGTGACTTAAAATTTTTTCAGAAAAAACCAAACAATCGATTGTCTGTTTCGACAATCGATTGTCTGGTCCAGTAACTTAGAAAAATTTTTCCTTGTCACATCCAGTAACTTAAAATTTTTTCAGAAAAAACCAAACAATCGATTGTCTGTGTTGACAATCGATTGTCTGGTCCAGTAAAGTTTAAGAAAAACGTTTCAACTCTCTTAAGTTTCAGCGAATGTTAATTGTTTTATAGTCCATCAATTCTTATATATTATAGAATTGTCCAATTCAGTAAACAACGATTAATATTCAAGTGTTACACATCCAATCATGTAACACATTAAGTTAAGATTCATAAAATGGCTTAAGGAACTAAAGTTGATTGCATCTAATATTTTAGTTTTTCAATTGAAGCATTATGTTGCCAAAGTAACCTCTATTGTGTAGATTGATTAATTATAAAATATGAGATGACTGTGGATGTTAGTCTTCCATGCGTTTAACATCGGCCCAAAGGAAGGTGTTATTTGGCAGGAATTCGAACATTCTTGTGGTGGTAAATATGAGATGATTATTTAGTTTTCCATGTGAATATTAAATCGGCCCAAAGGAAGGTTTAATATTTGACAGGAGTTTATTGTCTATGTTTGATCACTACACCAAGAGTACCACTTACAAGTTGATTTTCTGTCCAAAGACTAAAATCAATGTTGTGCTAGGTATCTTGTAATGGGAAATGCCTAACTTTGAATCTATAAAGTTAAAGTTCAAGTTTTGTAAGCATGTATTTAGTAATCCTTTGTTCAATTTTCAGTAAACTCTTCTGCTTCTACGATCTCTGCCAATATCAATAGCATCCCTGTGCTTAACGGCACTAACTTTAAGGAATGGAAAGAGAATGTAATGATCGTTCTCGGTTGCATGGATCTTGACTTAGCCCTTCGGACTGAGCAACCTACTCCTCTTGAGGATACATCCTCTCCTAATGAAAAGAGAGCGATGGAGAAGTGGGAACGCTCGAATCGCATGAGTCTAATGATCATGAAGCGTGCAATTCCAGAATCATTCAGGGGCACTATGAATGATGAACCTAATGCCAAAGTTTTCCTTGAAAACCTCGAACAGCTTTTTATTCAAAACGAAAAGGCGGAAACAAGTGCACTATTGAGTAAACTTGTTTCTATGAGGTATAAGGGCAAGGAAAACATTAGGGAGTACATTTTGAAAATGTCTCATCTTGCTTCGAAACTTAAGTTACTCAAGCTAGTATTACCTGAGGAACTGCTTGTGTACTTTGTTTTGATATCTCTTCCGGCACACTTTAATCAGTTTAAGGTCAGTTATAACTGCCTGAAGGAGAAATGGACTCTTAATGAGCTCATTTCACATTGTGTGCAAGAAGAGGAAAGGATTAAGCAAGATAAGACTGAAAGTGCTCATTTGGCATCTTCTTCTAAGGAAACTAAGAAGAGGAAAAATAAGGAAGTTGCGGTTGTAAGGCCCAAGATTAAGCAACATAAGGAACCTAAGGTTGAAATTACTGGATTAGGTTGTTTTCTCTGTAATGGGACTGATCATGTAAAAAGAGATTGTACCAAGTACCATGCCTGGCGTGCGAAAAAAGGTACATTTCTGTCTCTTGTTTGTTCTGAAGTTAATATAATTTCGGTACCTAAGGATAATTGGTGGGTAGGTTATGCTGCTCACATAAGGATATCTATGCAGGGTTGCCTGAACTGCCGAAAACCAAAAGATGGTGAAAGATACATCTATGAGGGTGACGGCAAAAAGGTGCCAGTTGAAGTTATTGGCAAATTTAGGCTGTTGTTTAAGACCGGTTTTCATTTAGATTTGAATGAGACTTTTGTTGTACCGTCTTTTAGACAGAATTTAATTTCAGTTCCCCAATTGGACATATCCGGTTATAAATGTACATTTGGGGACAATAAAGTTAGTCTCTTTCGGAATTCAAATCTTATTGGTACTGGTGTTTTATCAACATTTGATAGCTTATATTTGGTTGATACAATAACTTCAAATAAAGAAACTTTGCATACAAGTTTAATGGTACCAAAAGTTAACTAATGAGAATTCTATTTCACTCTGGCATAAACGTTTGGGTCTCATATCCATTCAAAGAATTCAGAAACTCGTGTCAGATGGAATTCTTGATTCTCTTGATTCCTCAAATTCGGAAATTTTGTATTGAGTGTATCAAGGGAAAACAAACAAACAAGAACTAGATTAGGTGCTAAAAGAGCTTCGGACGTCTTAGAATTGATACATATGGATATTTGTGGGCCATTTCCTACTCCTTGTCGGAATGGTCAACAATACTTTATCACATTCATAGACGATTACTCTCGTTATGGGTACCTATATCTTATTCATGAAAAGTCCCAATCCATATTAAAAACCGTAGCTTATATTCTTAATAGAGTTCCAACTGCAGCTACAATAAAAACCCCATATGAACTTTGGATTGGGCATAAACCCGGTATTCGGCATTTTCACATTTGGGGTTGTCCAGCTGAGGAAAGGCCTTATAGGCCGAATGAAAAGAAACTGGACGCTAAGACGGTTAGTAGCTATTTTGTTGGATACTATGAAAATCCAGGGGTTTTAAGTTTTATGATCCCACATCACGAACTATTTTTGAGACGGGAAATGCCAGGTTTCTTTGAGGATATTGAGTTTGGGGGGTGGGGAGATAAATAAAGTTGTTAGAGATTTTGTCTTTGATGAAGAACATGTGAACATGTGTTTTTTCCCTCAAGTTGTTGATGCAACTCCGGTTCAAGACAATATCGAAAATCTCCCCCATCAGGACCCTGATATAACTAATGAAAATCAAACTCAACAACCTCAAGAAACTGAAATGCCATTAAAGAGATCCACTAGAGAGAGGAGAAATGCAATTTCGGATGATTATGTTGTATTTCTTCAAGAACAAGGAAGTGATATTGGACTTGAGGAAGATGATCCAATCAACTTCCGTCAAGTCATTAAGTGTTCTAACTCTCAAAAGTGGATTGATGCCATGAATGATGAGATGAAGTCTATGAGCGATAGTGACGTTTGGGAGCTTGTTACATTGCCCGAAGGTACGAAACCTATTGGTTGTAAATGGATTTTTAAAACCAAAAGGGATTCAAGGGGAATTGTTATTAAGTACAAAGCTCGTCTTGTCGGAAAAGGCTACACTCAGAAAGAAGGCATTGATTATAAAGAGACTTTCTCTCCAGTTTCATCGAAAGACTCTTTCAGGACTATAATGGCATTAGTAGCACATTTTGATCTTGAGCTTCATCAAATGGATGTTAAGACTGTTTTTCTCAATGGTGACATTGAGGAAACAATTTATATGGTGCAACCTGAAAACTTTGTTTCGGATGAATCAGAGAAGAAGGTTTGCAAATTAAAGAAATCCATCTATGGGCTCAATCAAGCTTCTCGTCAATGGTATTATAAGTTTCATGCAGTCATTACATTTTTTTGGTTTTGAACCGAATATTGCTGATGACTGTATATACCATAAGTTCAGTGGGAGTAAGTATATTTTTCTGGTTTTATATGTTGATGACATACTGCTTGCCTGTGACGATATAGCATTATTACTTGAAACTAAGAAATTTCTTTCAAAGAAATTTGAATTGAAAGATCTTGGTGAAGCTTCTTTTGTATTAGGAATTCAGATATAACGAGATCGCTCCAAAGGTGTTCTCGGTCTGTAACAAAAGGGCTATATCGATAAGGTTCTGAAAAGATTTGGCATGCAGGATTGTAAACCAGTCAACACCCCTGTTGCTAAGGGAGACAAATATAGTCTCAAACAGTGCCCAAATTATAATTATGAAATTTCGGAAATGCAGAAGACGCCTTATGCTTCGGCAGTAGGTAGTGTGATGTATGCTCAGGTATGTACACGACCTGATATAGCATACATTGTTGGGATGTTAGGCAGATATCTAAGCAATCCGGGTATGGACCATTGGTAGGCAGCCAAAAGGGTCATGAGGTACATACATAGAACAAAGGATTACATGCTTACATATCGGAGTTCGGACCAGTTTGAGATCATCAGGTATACCGACTCCAATTTTGCCATTTATGCTAATAACATATGTAACCATGGTTGCATATGTTAATAACAGTATTTTGACGAAAGCAAAACATAAGGACGTCAAATTTCGGGTTGTTAAAGAAAGAGTACAAAATGGACAATTGTGCATTAAGTACATAAGTACAAACTCCATGCTTGCGGATCCGCTCACTAAGGGATTGACACCAAAAGTATTTCTTGAGCATATTGCTTGTATGGGTGTCAAATCAGATAAGGATTATGTACTTTAGTGGGAGTTTGTATTGCACATTTATGTATTGTTCATTATATTCAGAAATTCAGTAATTCAGTTATATCTGCGCAGATATTCAGTTTTAAAGTTTTTGTACTCTTACAGTTTAAGTATGATCTCAATAAAGAGAACCAGTTGGAAATAGACATTCTATTGACCACACTTTATGTTATTTCCATGCTACATACCTACACTTGATCCATGTCGTTGGTTATATTGATATATGTGATCTATGATTGGTTCTAGTTACGAATGAGTAACGACGAGCTCTTAGGTCCTATGTTGGTATGATTGATGGACCGGATTGTTCATGACAATTTTATTGTGATAGCAATTTTGTGCACCTAAGGTTTGTAACATATAATATTAAGGTTTGTACATATGTTTGTATATCTCGTCCAAGTGGGAGATTGTAAGATATATGGATTTATATCTAGATATATGGACTTATATCTACACACATATGAACAATATATGGATAATTATATGTTATGTGCTATCTTTTGGTTTGGCCTAATTATGTGGTCTTATGGACATTATGTTAAGGGGGCCAATGTATTGTCATACTAAAGTGTAGGACTAATGTGTAGATACCCAAAAGGGTAACCTTAGTTTATGATGGGCTAACTAAGGTTACAAATGTAACTATGGTTACATGAATGCTTGTGACTCTTGAGTTTTGTAACTCTTGCAAGACATAACTCAAGACATAACTTTTGTCTTGTAACTCTTGTCTCTTGGGTTATGTAACTCCTAGAGTTATAAAGTGGGGTTATGGTTCCCATTCTTTAGCAAGACAAGTTCTTCTTCTTCCCATTGAATCAAGAACCATATTGTCCATTGTCTTGCAAATAGGGTGGAAAACCATAAGCCAAATTTTGATAATTGTCATAACACTATTATTGTGAATCTTTTCATATATTGTTGAGTATTGTGGATACATTCTTGTGGGGGCAAATATACTTCAAGAAACTTGAAGGAAGGCTAAAGGAGTTCACAACAAAGGACAATCATCAAAAGGAGGCTCAACATTTCCACATATGGATTCAGGTTAGCTTCCGCTCATGTAGTTTATATATAAGAATTATTCAATATGAAGGTTGTTGTCTTTAGTAGGAATCATAATTTCTAACATTGTCACTCTGAAATGTAGCCATAAATTCCACCACCCTTTGAGTTGTATGTGGCTGCACTTTCAGTTTACATGACCACTTGGCTACGCAGTTGGCTCTACAGCAGCGCTTAAATCTGAAGAGGGTAGTCTATACGCAGACCTTACCCCGTTGAGAGATGATTTTCAATAGACCTCGGCTCAGGAAAATATAGGTACCTCAATAATAACAAGAAAACAAGACGGAACAATACCAATAAACCATGTAAAAGCAGCATATACATAAAAAGATAGTAAGATGTTCGAAATGTGAAAAACAACAACAAGTATTTAAAGAAATCTTATACTAACCAAATGCGAGATTACGTTGTAACACTATTGGTATGATTGTCTTAGTGATAATTAGATCATTTGTCTTTCCGTTCTATTTACTTCAGCAAGCCACATGGACAAATAATTTACGACCCAAATCATTTATACTTTCTAATGTTGGTGTGATATATATTACTATCTGAATTTGTTAAGCTTAAGAGAAAAAGCATTTATCCTTAAACTCATTCTTTAACTTTATCATGTATACTATATGAACTCTCTCCGACTTAAGTACATCTTTTTTCTGTCAGTAATGGGCAAACCAAATCTGTAATTTTCAGTTTCATGTTTTAGAAACTGGAGGTGCTAGCTTTCAGTAATCCTCTTTGATTTGGATTATGTTAATGGGGAATATGTTGGGTGTACGTAAACAAAGTACTACATGGAAAATAGAAAGGAAAAAAAACTACACTTATAAGCAGTTATTACTTTTAATGGTGTGAGCTCTTTTAGGAAGAATTGTGCGGGCTCGATCCAACAACAACAATAATAACAACCTAGTATAATCCCATTTAGTGGGATTTGGGGATAGTTGCGTACACCTTACCACTACCCTGGAATAGAGAGATTGTTTCCAAATATATCTCGAAATCCTTCCCCCCAAGAACTTCCCACCTTGCTCTTGGGTAGACTTGAACTCACAACCTCCCAGTTGGAAGCAGAGGTTTGCACGGGCTCGATCCGAAGCAAACAATATCATACCATGTTAAGATTATCTTTGGATCGTATTAGCTCAACAATATAAATAACAAAACAACAACAACAATAACAGACCCACACTTTAACTCTATCTTATGAAGTAAGAGAAGGTTTTTCCCACATACCCTCGACTCAAGAACAAGAACAATAAGAATGACAGAATAAACAAACAATAACAACAGTAAAGAAATAAGACTACGGAAGTAAATGACACATGACAGGTAATAACAAAGATGTAGGAATAAGAAGTTAAAAGAATAGTGCGAAAACTACCGATAAGTAACACATTGTGTAACAAGAAGTAACTAGTTACAGGAGAATACAAAACTGGTAAATCACTACGAGTAATTCTGCAATGATCTTTTTCTTTACTCTTGTCTGTCGGCTGTGAATAATTCTGGTGTAGTACTGTAGTTTCATTGACATGCACAGATTGCATTTGTTTTTCCTGCACAGCTTCATCTGGCGGCTCTGTAGTATTTCTGCTCTCTTCACTGAATGTAGTAAGACAGATGAAGTCAAAGGAACGTCAATACCAACTAGTATTTCATTATTCAGGCCCATTTCGGAGGGAAAACAATCTTCTTGAAGAGAAGTATTAATAATATCTGCAAACAAGTTTTGATCTGAATCAACATCAAAAGCTGCAAATGAGTCTGGATCGGGATTGGCAAATAAACTATCGGTAAGATAGTGGTAACATAAGACCAGACAAGACAAAAGAATGGCCCTGGACTGGGTTAGTTGAAACCCCGATCCAGCGTCATTCCCACTGCCGGCACCGGTGTCGATGCCGGTGACGGAGAAAAGTCACTCTCTTCAGCTGTGATTTTGGCGGCTGCTACATATGCCACTGTTAACATGGTGAAAATACTCAAGATTAACAGTCCTGTTCCCATTCCCTAATCCCTATGTGTTGCTTTTCTTGATAGAGGAAAAATATACTGTAAAAGGGAACTACACGTTTGATTGCTACAGGAATACTCGAACAATAGACTTTTTATCCTCTTACATTCCACTAATGCCTGTTTTACCCCCTTTTTTTATTATAAAAAAATATCAATCCCCTTCATTATTATTATTAAATAATTTTATTTTATAACTTACTCTATCTTTTTATATAATATTTTTACATCGTATCATAGTTTTTTTTTAATATGTTACAGTTTATTCCTTATTTGAATTGGTTCAAGATTAATTGTTGGTTTAGGCTTTTAGATAACTAATATTTCCTTCCTTTCATATTGTCTGACGTAGTTTGACTCGATATAAAGTTTAAGGAAAAAGAAGAAGATTTTTGAAACTTGTTATTTTAAAAGTTTAAGGGGTAAAAAATTTATGGGGCCATACCATTTGTGTGGCTATAAAAACTTTTCATTAAGAACAAAAAAAGATAAAATAAAAAATTTAAAGTTAAATTGTTGCTAAATTTAAAAGTGTGTCATTTATTTTGAAATAGGTTAAAGAAAAAAGTATGTCATTCAATATGAAACCGAGGGAATACTTTGTTTGGAACGGTTATAAGACTAATTGATCGTGTGGTTTCTTGCAATTAATTATCATGCTGGAAATAATTCTAGATTCCATTATGTTTCACTCGTATATTTAAAGATTATAACATATGTGTTTTGGTTTAAGATTTTACATTGTGGTATTAGAGACACAATTTATGTTATTTTAATGATGAAATATTTTAAATTATTCTTAAATTTATCTTAAATTATTAATATAATTCTTGAACTATGTCCGATCTTAATTACCTCTCTCAGCTTGGCTTTTTGAAAGTTATTACCCCCTAAATGCTGATGTGGTAAAAAGTGTGGATGCACTCACCTGCCATGTGAATTTTTCTGTCTATGTGACATTTTTTTGAAAAAAAAAAAATTTTTTTTTTTACCTTTTTAAGAATATTATTCTTAGATAATTTTTTTCGAGTACAATTTGTAATAAAACTTAGATAGAACGGCATTATTTAGGCAACATATTTTTATTAGGCCAAAAATAATAAAATTTAGTTAATCTTTTTTTTTTTGAATTTGACCTAAAATAAAGATTTATACAATTGAAAGAAATAATCAAGACATCTAAAAAGTTATACTAAAACATAGTTTGAATCTAGTTATTTTGGCTATAGTTTTTTATATAGCTCTAAATTACGATGCTTTACTTTTTTAATTGTTTTTTACAAATTTTACCTAACAAAGTAAAAATACAGTTGAAATAGATAGTCATTGCATTACAGAAGAAGAAATAAAAAGAGTGTACAATTGCAATAAATTACAAGTGCAATTGTACACTCTTTTTATTTCTTCTTTTGATGCAACGACTATTTATTTCAACTATGTGTCACACCTTCTTTTTTACATCTACACCCCGGCGAAGGGCGTAGGTAAGGGAGTTTTTCTAATTAACGGACAATCGAAACTGGATATATTTATTTAGATTTTAGAGTCGCCACTTGGGATAATTAATGGTGTCCCAAGTCACCGGTTTAAATCCCGAATCGAGGAAAATTTGACTTTGTATACAGTCTGCGAGTTAGAAATTCGGGTAAGGAATTCTGTTAACCCGAAAGAAGGTGTTAGGCATTTCCAAGTTCTGTGGTTCTAGCACGGTCGCTCAACTGTTATATTCGGCTTAATTATATGATTTTAATGCGTTTTAATGCCTATGTGCAAATCTTCATATTTGATCGCTTTTATTTAATTTCAAGAAGATTGCAACGTTATCAAAACACGTCTCAAACCACGTCATATAAATGTATCCGTGGCTTTTGATATATTTTAACATCGTTAGAATTTGGATTTGGGTCACATAAATGCGCACCCGTAATTGAAAAGATACGTAAAATTAATATGTGTATGCAAGTTTGCGAGGGCCGTGGAACTTCAACTAAATGGCACGCCCCTAATCCTAAGGATCAATGCAAGATTAATTAAAACGAGAACCGTGTGATTGTCACTTTTTACATGGCGCACCATTGATAAAGGGCCTAGTTAATTAAAATGCTAATTGCGACTAGAAATTTCTCTAAAAGGGTTGCAATAGAAGATTGATTTTAAAGAAAACTACAATCCCTACGCGAATTACTGGTTCAAAGGGGAAAAACTGTCTATTTTGGGCCCAGCGTGAGGCCAGCAACATGGTAGGGCTGTCTCAGTTCAAAACCATCAAGGCCCAACACACTGCTCAATTGACGAGCCTGGTAATCACAACCCAAATGGACTCGTGACCCAAAGTCCACAAAAAAGACTAGATCCTAAGCCAAGCACCCATATGCACACAAAAGAAAAAAATCAACGAGCTCGCTTAAAGCCCAAATGAGCAAATGCTACAATACATCACTGCACTCTTAAAATCATTGGGCCACAAGCTACAACTCAGTTTGGATCTAACAACACTGATAATTATAACCATAGAGCTTCAAAAGATTTCAAAAATTTAAGACTAAAAATAACCACCCTTAAGCATGATCAAATATATGACAACTTTTAAACAAGAGCATGCACAATTTCAGTAATTGCCAGACTAACATAAATTCCAATCGAAATTTAACACTCTAACCTACACTTACCATTTCAGTACAATCATCAATGAATACTACAACACTCTCCAATTTCGAACTGGATGGAATGTATCAAGCATTCATGAAGTAATTTAAACCTTACAGTCCCAAAATTCCTATTCAAAACATGCTATACCTAATATCAGTTCCATTGAGCCATTAAAATACTCTCAAAGCTGTAAATACCATATGCAATTTCATGTCTAGAAATGTTTTCTAAAGAAAAGGAAAACTAAATAAACCAAAGGCTTTGGTATTTGACTAAATCAACTCTCAATTGAGCATAGGTCGTTTATAAAGGCAAAATATAGGAAAGTAAAATGACTGCGACTATAAGCTAATAACCCAACATCCAAACATTTGAACTTCCATTTTTATTTCTCAAACTCCAATCAGGTATCACATTGCTTGATTTTCAGGGGTGTGTACATGAAAAATGTGAAGAGAACACAACAGGATAATCAGAAATCCAGCAGCAATAATAGGACAGCAGAATCAGCAGTTTAAAACCAAATTTCAAACCTAAAAAGTAAAGTAAAACAACCCAGAACACAGCTTCAGTCCAAACAATAGACCAAGACACTTCAATAAAGCTTGATTTTGATTCATTTTTCGAATGCCAACTAATTAAAAATTGTTTCAGCACCAGGAGAAGTTCAGAAATTACTAGAAGAACTCAATAAAACAATATTTTTCTCAAGTTTCTTAGCCGTCTAGAATTTTCAGGATTATTTAATGCTTGAAAAAATCTTGAACCCCGAGTAGCAATGCCTTTATAGGCAAGTTACTAGGGAAAACTTAAGACCTAAGTTTTTAACACTTAGTCCTCTTCAATTTTGACTTTTATCCAATTGGTCCCTCAATTTATGACTTTCTACCCAAGTTACATACCTATCAGTCTGAAATTTCCCTCAAACCCTTTTACTAGAAGCTTCCAAATTAGTCATGAAAGATTCCCCAACCCCTAAATACCTAAACTACCCTCAAAACTTTTGAAAATTTCTCTCAAGAAACCATTCCTGCGTCAAGTTAACCCAGGGTTGGCCCTTTCAATTGGGCTTTCGTGGCCAGCCTGTTTTAGGGTTCAAACAAGTGGCCCAAAACCAGAATTAAATCCCTTAAAAAGAACTGGACTAAAGTCCCTAAATAAATCCTAGTCGAAAGCAGACTGGAAACTAGTCATGCAATTAAAAAAACAAACTAAACAATAAGCTTCAAACAAAATCACAGACCTAATTTTATGACTATTTACTCACATGCAAATCTGCACTATCAAAGTCCAGTTAAAAGCAGATGAACAAATTGTCAGAAGCAAACAAGAGAAATTAGAAATAAGAAACGGGAGAAAAATTAAAACAAATCAAGAAAATTAATGCTTCAAAACTCAGAGGCTAATGAAGGTGCAGTGATCAAGCATATCAAGATGCTAAAAAATAAAACAAAGTCATGCAAAATTAGACAGAAATAATAATATGAAATTTCCCTAGAAACTTTGATTTTGACCAAAAGGAGAATAATGAAAGCGAAATAAAACAGGAAGGAACTCATCGGTTGTTAGAATAAACTCGAACAAAATAGGAAGTTCGGAGAAATGGCCTCGCATGCACATGTTCAGTCCTTAAATTTCATATTCAAGGAGATTGGGGAGGATTCGGCGGGTGTGGGTTAAGGACTTGGAGGGAGGAAGGTGAGGGGGTTCAGGGGTGTGACTTTGAGATGGTTTGGAAGCAGTGCCGCCGTGTACTTCGGTGGAGTTAAAACTTACGGCTAATATTCGAGCCGATGGGGAAGTATTCGAGGTAACCATTCATGGATCTGGATAGAGGAGGTTGAGAGAAATAGGTGGTATTGTTTTGGTGGGGTTTGGAATGTTGGAAATCATGTATATCTATGATATGTGCGCTTTGGTTGTATGAGCATGATTTTCAGGTATAGGTTTTGATGAATGACAAACAATGAAGTCAAGTGTCAAACAACGATATAATATGACAATCAATCAAATGGCGAGAAGCATACTGATGACGGAATTGCATGAACAAGCCAAAGACGAGCTCAAAGAGTTCAAGACCGAAGACCCAAGACGTAGGTCGTTTGGTAGAACCTATGTAGGAACAACGCTTAAGTTATCTCGTCTTTTGGATCAACATTAGGTCATCATAAATATGCATAAAACATTTGATTAAATCTTATTTATCATAAACATGCATCTTTGTGTTAAACCAAAATGATTTGTATTTTGGTCAAATGGTTTTTAAACATGTCTTTTAAATCTGGACCTAAACAATCGATTATATGCTCCTTACAATCGATTGTGTTTTTTCAAAATAGCAAACAATCGATTATACAGTTTTAACAATCGATTGTATTAAGACAGTGTGATCTGAAGTTTTTCAAAATAGCAAACAATCGATTATATACTTCTAACAATCGATTGTATTGAGACAGTACTTAAACTGAATTTTTCAATCAGCTAAATAATCGACTATATGTTTTTAACAATCGATTATAATCAGAATAATCGATTATGGTTTTTTATACAATCGATTATATTCTGACCGTTCCCACAGAATCTTAAATTGATTTTTGAACGTTGAAGAACAATCGATTATACAGGTTTTACAATCGATTGTTTCCCTTAAAATCAGGAGTCTGTTTTTTGAACGGTCCTCAAACAATTGATTGTGTAGGTCAGACAATCGATTGTATGACAAAAAATTCAGGGATTTTATTTGTCAATTAAGCAACGGTCAGCACCACTTTTTCACCTATAAAAAGAGGTCTTTTGAGCTGATTTTAATCACACAACTCCTCCATACATTGTTATACATATTGATCATTTTCAAGCATCATTTTAGAGCTTTTGTTGAGCCATTTGATAGACAACTTTGTGTTGTTCATAGAGCTTATTGTGTATCTCTTTATCCACTCTATTGAGAGAGTATTTGTTGTAAAAGAGAGTTGTTTGAGAAGAACATATCTTCTCATTTGTCGGGTTTGCTAAGTACCCAAATTCTTACTGGTTGAAGTCTTGGGGTGAGGTATCCTCAAGAAAGTGAAGTCTTAAGGTGTAGTATCCTTGAGCAACTGTAACGGTTTGTTAAGCACCCGTAAGCTTGACGAAGATAGTGGAAATCTCGAGAGAGTCTCTCGGGGACTGGACTGGCCACGGGTTGTGGTGAACCAGGATACATCGGTGCGTTCGTTCCTTATTATTTACTTATCGCACTTATTTCATTTCTGCAATTTTTAAATTCCGCAAGTTTACGCTATTTTTTATTATAACGCTATTCACCCCCCTCTAGCGTTAAGCGTATTTTCTAACATGGAACGCGCTGCCGCCGGCGCATGGCGGAAGGAAGTGGCGTTAGGGTTTGCTTAGAGACAATGTAAGAGGTTAGTTTTTGGGTGGTAGGGGGTGTTTCGGACATACTTATACCTAATGAACTTTATCTCCTCAACCGTCTGGTTAAACAAACAGACGACCCTGATTAGCCGTTACAAAACGGTGTCGTGTTGTTTGGGCAATGGACTGGATCGGGTTTTGGGACGGGTCAGGCTGGGTTTGGGGTTTTTGGGCTTGAAATTTAGGTTTAAAAAATTGTCCCAATTTGGGTCCCTTCTTTTAATTAAATTGATTTAATTTTCAGATTTTCTTTCACTTGTTTTTTTTTACTTTTTTTTTCATTATCAAAAATTATTAAAGTCCTGAATTAAGTTATAAATCCTATAAAATTCTAAACATATCTTGTATAATTTCTAGTAAAACAAAATTAAAGGAAAAATTACCTTAAAAAACTCAAAAATTAAAACTAAAAGCGCAAATTGAACCTGTTTTGATTTTTCTGTTTATAAAATGATCAATTGTTAACTAATGCATTGAAAATGTCATATCTGCTTCTAAATGCATATGCAACATATTTTTGTATTTTTGAGGAATATGTGTTAAATAAAAATGCACACAAAAATACAAACAATTAACAGATATATCATGAAAATCTCACAAAATTGCAAACAAATAAAACAATGCTTATGTTTGAATTTATAGGAATAATTCACGCAGGCAAAAATCACATCCTCACACTATGTATTTTTTTTTATATCTTTTTAGATGTCTTGACTATTTATTTCAATTATATAAATCTATATTTTAAGGTCAAATTAAAAAAAAACATTAACTAAAACTTTATTATTTTTTGCCAAATAAAAATATTTTGCCTGAATAATGTAGTTATATCCAAGTTTTACTATAAATTTATTCGAAAAAATTATATGAAAAGTAATATTCTTAAAAAGGTAAAAATATTTTATTTTTCAAAAAATGCCACATAGATAGAAAAATCCACATGGCAGGTGAGTGTATGCAAACGTTTTGCCACATCAGCATCTAAAGGAATAATGACTCTCAAAAGGTCAAGTTGAGGTGGGTAACTAAGACCTGGGATAGTTCGGGGAGGACACCAATTTTATTGGGAAAAAAATTGTATTTAAATATAAAGGAAACGTTTCAAGTCACGTAGACTGATTGAACGATCAAAGAATTACAGCTAGCCCAGAGGCACGAGCTGCAACAGGTACGAGCAAATGATAAAATAAGAGGCACGAGTAGTTATACAAATAAATCAGCGCCCGTACCTATTGAAGTCATTTATGTCCGATGGTCAAAGGGAGTGAACCTGACAATATAAAAGAGTGCATATACAACATTTAATGGGTACTAAATATGGAATACGTATTCAATGTAATGATTATGTAACGTAGAGTTCAATGTCTTTAATTACTACTAATAGCCTAATTATGATTTGGGCAAAACATATATCTCCAAGATACCTATAAAAGGGAGACATCTGATCAATTGTGGACACACGAAATCATTGGAAAATATTTTGGTTTACTTATTCTCTTGAAATATTCTTTTGCTACCTAAATTATTTCCTTTTATACATATTTTGATTATCAGTAACCCGTGTTCTTCTAAATTCTAGCCCTGACTAAAATTCCATTTTTTTGTTAAACACAAATAATGTGAGACAAATACAGAGGTGGTTTAACGTATCTTGCTCTATTTTAACTGGTGCAGACTAAATAGCATAAAATTCTTTAAACTTATTTGTAAGATCCCGTGAAAACTTGTACTCAAAATCTAGTAACGTTTAGTGCCAAGTGTTGAATATGTGTTAGGAATGTCCAAAATTGTACTAATCTAGCTTTAAATAAAATCAAGAATCAAAGTTTTCCAGAAAAATGCTATTATGCGGTCACAGATCAAGTATGCGGACCGCATTTCTACCGGAGACTGAGTCAGTAGCATTGGTAAATTGAGGTATAAAAATGCGGTCCATTATACGACCGTATAACTGATATGCGAAATGCATAGTTGTCGTATAGTTTCCTAAGGATTTTGTGAAGGGCGGTTCTGCGGTGCATTATGCGACAGCAGAATGTGAATGCGGACCGCATTCCTATCGCTAACCCAAATAGTACGCTATTGATTCAAACACTGTACCTAACCTATGGGATAGGGATCGAGGAAGGGGAAAAACCGAAGATTTCACATGGTACTTTTATCAATCTGATTTATTTCGTACCTTTCGTTCAATGAGAAAATGGGTCAAATTCTACAGGATCAAACCTATGGGACTTGAAGAATGATATAAAAAAAAGAGATGGCCAGTTACTCAAGATTCTCGATTATTCCATTTTCTCATGTTAGCAATGTACAGTGGTCAAATTGGATCATTTTCGTCTCGGGGTGTAGCTTTTGAGAACATTTTTGTGGTCTACTCTACGGACTGCATTTCTACTATTGGATCGCAAAGTGCGACCGCAGACCTGACTCGGGCTCTAATTTTTCTAAATTTTAAATCTGACCCCTTCTTCATTAAAATACCCCAATCCTTCATTTTTACATAATTTCTAAAAAAACTAGAGATAGAAAGAGAGGACTCTTGAGAGAGAAAGTTTTACATTTGTTGATTTAATTTTTCAAAGTCACCCAAGCCGGGAAATCTCAAGTAATATCTTTCATCTCTGTCCTTGCAGGTAAAATCCACAACCCTTTTTCACTAATTTTCAAGTTTAAATAAAAAGGGAGATTCTTATGCATTAATTCTTGAAAACCTAAGTTGAAATATGCATGCATGTTCTTTAAAACCTAAAATCTAGTAAAGGAATTGGGTAGGGGTAAAGATTTGCAAAAGGAGGGGGTTGATAACCTAAATAAGTTTGGGTAAGTAATTGTGAGCTTCAATTCTAAAATTTATGTGTTAACTTAATGACTAGATTGCCGGTACTAGGCTATTGGTGAGCTAAAAGTAGAAGTAAAAGGGGAAATTTGGCTCCAGGTATGTATGACTAACTTTAACCTTTGTAAGGTCACCTTGTTGGTGTACAAATGCTTGGTATGTGTAACTTATATGAACTATTTGTGAATCCTTGTGATTAATAAGCCTTGAACGTTATTGGTCAAGTTTCCGATATGATGGTGTAAGTAAATGGCAACAAACCAAGTATGTGTAAATATGTTTATATTGTAAGAGCTGTTTAACAAATGACGGAAAGAAATCATAATTGATGTTTTTGGACAACTGTGGTAATATCATATGTGACTTATCGTGTGCAATTATTATTGTGACTTGCATTGTAACCCTGCTGTAATAAGGTGTGGGTTGTAGTGATAAGGGGTGACCGAGGTAATAAGGATGGCCGAAGTAATAAGGATGGAAAAGTGATTGAAATCACTATTGAAATACAAATATACGAAACTTGTGAAAATCATTGATGTGATGGAATAATATTGAAAGGGGAAAAAGAGAGATTATGAAACTTGTTTGGCTTTAGTTGTTCCTTTCATGTGCATTTGGTCGTTGATTCTATTACTGTTTGCTACCTGTGCATTGCTTGATTTTACTTGGGGTAAAGTTTGTTCATACATACAAATACAATTCAAATGTACTGACGTTCCTTTTGTCCGGAGGCGCTACATTCGTGTTATAATTGTAGGTGGATCCATAGCAGGTACTCCAGTCCACCGACAGTAGTATCTTTTCTTCTCGGGGCCCTGTGTGGCTCATGGCGCCTTCTTCTGGAGTTTTATTTTGATCTTTATGTAAGGTATAGCCGGAGCCATGTTGCCGGCAAGTATTGTATCTTCCTTTTTGTATCCTTAAAGGCTCCATAGACAGGAAATGTGGGTTATGACTTTGTGTAAATATGTACTTTGTGTGTTGGGCAATGTAATTTGGAAACCATGCAAAGCAACCTTGTATGTTATGTATATCTCATAAGAAGGTGCTTAATTATAATAGCTAATTCACTTGATTAATGAGTAATGAAAATACGAGGTAACACGTGGGATAGGAAAGACACCCAGGCCCGCCTGACTGGGGCTACCGGTCGAGCGCTGGTCTTGTCCCTCAGTTTTGGGGCGTGAAAAACTTGGTATCAGAACCTAATATTTTAAAAGAGTCTTACGATGTCTCGGAGTTGTTTCTAGTAGATCCTTTCTTATCGGTATGTTGTCGACCACATCTATAAGTGGGGGGCTATATGGACATTTACGAAATTATCCTCTTCTTTATTATTCTATTTCGTGCAGTGAATGAAAAGTGAAAGAATTTATGTCTAATCCGTGATTTGTTTTGAAATTTTCAGTGATGGCATCTAAGAAGAGAGTTAGACTTGGCCTTGGGCCAATGCCACCCCAAGTGTGGTTGTGGACCATGTACCTGCTACCGCTGGAGAGAAGTGACTCCCTAGTGTTGAATCTGCATGGCCCATAATCCCAGATCAAGGTTCTCCTGTTCCTGCTGCGGCAAGGGGTGATACCATCCCTCCCGCTGATGCTCCTGATTCTGATGCAGTTCCAGCTCCCAAGCCCATGATTTCTGATGGGGACCTTAGAGGAGCCATCCATATGTTGACTCAGTTAGTGGCTGCTCAGGCCTAGAGATCTCGTTGTATGCTTGCGTCCTCCACTGAACAGAGAGACTCCGCCAGCTCCAAAGTCAATCAGTTTCTATGGTTGGCCCCTCCAGAGTTCTCTAGCACAGACCTAGAGGCTGATTCACAGGATTTCCTTGATAAAATATATAAGACCCTTCTAGTGATGAAGGCTTCAGAGACAGAGGGAGTTGAGTTGGATTTCTACAGGTTGAGGTGGGAGGAATCCCGTGGGGAAGAAAGCCCTCCAGCTAAATGGGATGAGTTTGTAGATGCATTTATGGACCACTTCTTGCCTGCCGGGACAATGGCAGCCCGGGCCACTGAGTTTGAGGTCCTCAAGCTGGGTAGCATGAGTGTTTAGGAGTAACATATGGAGTTTGTGAGATTGTCCAAGTATGCTTCTCAATTAGTGTTGACCATGAGTGCTCGAGTTCAGCGATTCATTCAAGGCCTTAGTCCCTTGGTGGGGAATGAGGTTGCTACTGTAGCCTTATACTCAGATATGAATTATGGAAAAGTTGTGGGATTCGCTCAGGCCACAGAGGATAGGAAGTTGAAAATTCGGGCAGAAAGGGAGAGTAGCAGCATGGCCCAATCAGTGGGTCACTAAGGGAGACCAGTTTAGGGGAGAGGGCCATCAGGGCCATCCTAGTATGCTCAGTCTTCAGCAAGTGCACTGCTATCTGTGCACAGTTATCAGCAGAACAATCACTCGAGACCAGGTTTAGACAGTAGGAGGCCCCATCAATCTGGGCGTCCAAGTGGGAAATTTCAGTAGCAGGGTAGGGCTTCGTGCCCCAAGGGTAGGAGATTTCATACTGAGACTTGTCATTTGGATATCCCGATGTGTTATAGATGCGGGGTGAGGGGTCATATCCAGCGGCATTGTCGTACGCCCAGTTAAGGCGTGGGTAGGGGATTTGCTCAGTCATCCGATTCTTAAGCCTCTATATCATCCGCGCATCCTCCAGCTCCAGCAGGGCATGGTGTAGTTAGAGGTGGGACTCGTGGTAGAGGTAGACCCATACAGTTTTATGTTTTGAGTGGCCGCCAAAGTGAAGAGGCTTCTCCAGATGTTGTTATAGGTATCTTGTCTGTTCAGGCCATGATTGTTATGCTCTTATTGATACGAGGTCCTTTTTGTCTTATGTCACCCCATTCGTTGCTTCAAGTTTTGAAATAGAACCCGAACAACGTCATGAGCCATTCTCGGTATCGACTCCGGTTGCTGATTCCATTACAGCTGCACAAGTTTATAGGAATTGTATTGTCACGGTATTTATCGAGCTTGGAATAGCGAATTTTGATGTTATTACGGGGATGGATTGGCTTTATTCGTGCTTTGATAAACTTGAATGCCTAACGAGAGTCATGAGACTCGAGTTCCTTAATAAGCCGGTTATTGAGTGGAAGGGGAATGGTGTGGTACTGACGGGTAGGTTTATTTCCTACCTTAAGGCTTCGAAGATGATTAAGAAAGGGTGTATCTATCATTTGGTCCGGGTGGCGGACACCACTTCAAAAGCATCTGCCCCCGAGTCTATGCCAGTTTTGAATGATTTTTTTGAAGTGTTTTCGGATGAGCTTCCAGGGATTCTACCAGATAGGGAGATTGATTTCGGGATTGATGTATTGCCTGATATGTAGCTAATATCTATTCAACCCTACAAAATGGCGCCAGCACAGTTAAGGGAGTTAAATGAGCAGCTGAAGGATTTATTAGAAAAAGGGCTCATACGACCGAGTGTGTCGCCGTAGGGTGCTCCGGTTCTTTTTGTTAGAAAGAAGAATGGGTCACTCTAGAGGTTTATATATTATAGGCAGCTCAACAAAGTCACCACGAAGAGTAAATATCCATTGCCTCGGATAGATGATTTATTCGACCAATTGCAAGGTGCAAGGTTCTTCTCCAAAATTGATCTATGGTCCGGGTATCACCAATTAAAGATCAGAGCAGGATATTCCTAAGACCGCTTTCAGAACACGCTATGGTCACATTGAATTCTTGGCCATGTCTTTTGGGATAACCAACGCCCAGGCAGCTTTCGTGAATCTTATGAATCAGGTTTCAAGCCATTTTTAGACTCCTTTGTGATTGTTTTCATTGATGACATCCTTGTTTACTCACGGAGCCGGAAGGATCATGCCTATCACCTCAGGGCAATTCTACAGACTCTTCACCAACACCAGTTGTATGTTAAATTTTCAAAATGTGAATTCTGGTTGGAGTCTGTTACCTTTTTGGGTCATATTGTTTCCAGTGAAGGAATTCGGGTGGATCCCTAGAATATTGCAATCGTAAAGATTGGCCTATACCCACGACCCCGACGGAAATCCATAGCTTCTTGGGTTTAGCAGGGTATTATTGGAGGTTTGTGGAAGGATTCTCTACCCTCGTCTCCCCATTGACTAAGTTGACATAGAAAGTAGTTAAGTTCCAATGGTCCTATGCTTGTGAGAAAAGTTTTCAGGAGTTGAAATCAAGGTTGACCCTGGCACCAATATTGACCTTGCCAGAAGGAACACAAGGATTTGTAGTTTATAGTGATGCCTCCAGGGTTGGTTTGGGGTGTGTGTTGATGCAACACGGGAAGGTTATAGCATATGCTTCAAGGCAGCTCAAGAAACACGAGAAGAATTATCCGACGCATGATTTAGAGCTTGCAGCTGTTGTGTTTGCCTTGAAAATATGGCGTCGTTATCTTTATGGGGTCCATGTGGATGTGTTCTCGGAACACAAGAGTCTCCAATATTTGTTCAAGTAGAAGGAGTTGAACTTAAGGTAGTGACGGTGTTTAGAATTTCTCAAGGATTATGATATGAATATTTTCTACCATCCAGGGAAGACGAATGTGGTGGCCGATGCTCTCAGCCAGAAGTCGATGGGTAGTTTGGCTCATTTGGGGGAAAATCAGAGTCCCTTTGCCCGGGAGCTGTATCGATTGGCCAGTCTGGGGGTTTTTATTTTGGCCTAAGATCAGGGAAATGTTATGGTGCATAGTGGAGCAGAATCGCCACTTGTAGCGGAAGTCAAGAAAAAGCAGTTTATCGATCCAGCATTGGCACATATGAAGGAGGCAGTTTTGAATAACAGGACTTCGACATTTTCACTCGGCGGCAATGGTGTATTGCTATGCCAAGGTAGGCTATGTATTCCTGATGTGGATAATCTTCGGGAGAGGGTGATGGCGGTGGCTCATAATTCTAGGTATTCTATGCACCTAGGGTCTACGAAAATGTATCATGACCTCAAGGAAATTTATTGGTGGAACGGTATGAAGAGGAGTGTGGCGAACTTTGTATCTAAATGTCTGAGTTGTCAGCAAGTAAAGCTAAGAATCAGTAGCTCGGTGGATTAACTCAGCATATGAAAATACCAATGTGGAAATGGGAGATGATCAATATGAATTCGTGGTAGGGTAACCTCGCACTCAGTGCAAGTTCGACTCAGTTTTGGTAATTGTGGATTGACTTACGAAATATACCCAGTTGTATATCAAGTCCACCGATACTGCGGAACAATATACCCAATTGTATATCAAGGAAATAGTAAGGCTTCATGGCACTCAACTCTTTATTATCTCAGATCAAGGGGCCTAATTCACAGCTAATTTTTGGAAGAAATTTCACAAGGTTTGGAAACTCAAGTGAACCTCAGCACGGCTTTCCATTCACAGACTGACGGTCAAGCAGAGTGGATTATGCAAACGCTTGAAGATATGTTGCGGGCTTGTGTCTTGGATTTTAAAGGTAATTGGGATGATCACCTACCACTTATATAATTTTCTTACAATAACATCTTTCATGCTAGTATTCAGATGGCTCCATTTGAGGCATTGTACGGAAGGAGGTGTAGGTCTTCGATTGGGTGGTTTAAAATGGGTGAGGCAGAACTAATAGGGCTAGATCTCGTGCACCAGGCTATGGAAAAAGTTAAAGTCATTCAGGAGAGGATGCAAACTGCTTAGAGTCGCCAAATATCCTATGTGGACGTGCGTCGAAGAGAAATGGAGTTCCAAGTAGATGATTGGGTGTTCTTGCACGTATCTCCTATGAAGGGAGTCATGCTGTCACGACCCTAGTTCGTCCTCCGTAAACATGTTGTGACCGCACCTAGTTCCTATGAGTAGTTAAGCCTAACAATGCGGAAGATAAACCATAAATTGCGGAAGAATATCTAAAACTAGTTTAGTAAAATAAACATGTATTTAAGGTGTCACTCAGCACATACAATAACACCTCTTGAAGCTAACAAAAATTCCCAAAACCGGGAATCTCACAAAATCACAAGCTATGGGATACATACAAGACTCTGACTCAAGAATATCTATGCAAAGGAGAAATATTGAAAGAGCTATACTTATTACAGAAAGCTGGAAAGGGACTCCTCGGTCTGCGGACGTAGTAGATATACCTCGAAGTCTCTACCGATACGCCTCCTTCCAAGGCTGACAGAACTAAGTGGGAGTACCTGTATCTGCACAAAAAAATGTGCAGAAGATTAGCATGAGCACAGTACATCGGTGCCCAGTAATTATCTAGACTAACCTCGGTGGAGTAGTGACGAGGGATGGTCAAGACACCTACCGGTCAATAAACAGTATAATCATAGGAACAACGAGAATGATATATAAATATGTAATGGCTGCACAAAATCACCAATAATTCTACAATCCACAATAACGTAAAGGAACAACAAGCAACAATGAGAAAATAATAAATGATGATGCATAACAACGGCAAATCACAATCCAAATCCTAAGGTTACAACACAACTAGGGAAAAGCAAGTTCATAACTCATATGCTACAAGAATGTTCACATAAGGTCTTACTCACTCTTTCCACAATTTCACCAAGTCTCGGACAAACCACAACTCACAAAAAACCAGTATTTGAAATATTACACTTGGCATCCTGTGCCCTATCAGTCTCACAGTCATGCTGACAACTAACATGCCAACTAGGGCCACTCTTACATATATAACGATTAAACGAGGACATACCTCTATGCTCAGCAAAACCAAGAGAACTTCACTTCCAATAAAAGTGTTTCAACTATGCATATGCTTGTGCAAGCGCTTCAACAAGATTTGTACCAGCTAATAAAGATAAGAAGAAAAGTGGTAGCATGCACAATGTTCCCTTACCACATCCACAAGATAAATCTTATACAGGAAAGCAAACATAATAAGAAAATATTAAACGAAGATAGGAATGCCTCCATAGGCTGTCACAATTCTTACAATCAATCCCTGGCATAGCCCACCTTATTTCGCCACGTGTGTAGTTAATAACATAATAAGTACCGCCTTATTTTGCCACACATGCATCATAGTATTTCCCACCTTATTTCTCCACATGCGCAACCCACATATAAGCATATAAACATATCCCGCCTTATTATGCTGCATGTGAAATATATCAATAGCAACAGTGGCACGGAAAAGACCTCGTGCAAACCCTTAACAAAATCGCACAACAGAAATCTCGTACATCACAATGTCAACAACCGCACGGCAGAAACCTCGCGCACCACAATATCAATAGTAGCACAGCAGAAATCTCATGCATCATAATATCAACAACTGCACGACAGAAATCTCGTGCACCACAATATCAACAGTATCACTACAGAAACTTCATGCATCACAAGATCAGGTACAACAACAACAATTTGCAATATATACAAGAACGAAGCAATAGAATCACTCAGGTATTTCCATACACCAAAAGGCAGTATCACTGACTCACAAGGAATAACTATAACAGAGAAATACTAAGCGCAACAAGGACAACTCAATAAGGATTAAATGATAAGAAACAACATTCTATAATACCTAGTTCAACAACAAAGAAGTTAACATAAACCAAATAATTACAATTTAGGAAGTATCAACTAAACACAGAATATCTAACTTCTTTCCAATTAAGACCAATTAATTACACGAGAGACAAAAAAAATACTTTCCAAATAAAAACGAGCAGTTAGGAATGATAATGTGACTATAGAAGGGTAAGTTCCCACAGTTAATCAAGTAAAAGTCGATTAGGCAACAAGAACAAACCAAACCGGGCAAATAAATTCCTAGTAAGACATGCAGAGGTGAAACTAATAATAGGGAGCTCAATTGTATCAAGAACAACTTCATATTCAGTGATTACAAGTATCTAAGAGCCTAAAAGGGACAAATTGTTCACAAATAGATCCGAGCACGCACTCGTCACCCCGTGTGCAAGGAATACAAGCAACAAAGAAGACTCAATTCCTAAGGGAAAGCCCCTCATACAAGGTTAGGCAAGATACTTACCTCGAACTGACTAAAATCAATTAGCAACCCCGTTCTTGCCACGAGTACTCAACTCCAAATGGCCCAAATCTATTCGATTCAATCATACATTGTAAATAACATCTGAAGCAACTGATTCTACTATTTAATTCATGCTAAGACATAAATTTAGGTAAAATGACCAAAATACCCCTCAGGAGAACATGGTCAAAACTCGGGGTTTGAACCAAATTCCGGTTACCCATTCCCCTAAGAACACAAATATATGATTTATTTTGAAATCAGACCTCAAATTGAGGTCCAAATCTCCAATTTTAGAAAAACCTAGGTTCTGCCCAAAACTTCCAATTTCACCCATGAAAATCATTGATTTTGAGTTGAAAGCATGTTAAATGATGTAAATGATTGAAGGAAATCGACTTACAAATGTTTTGGAAGAAGTTTTGTCCTTGAAAAATCGCCTATGGGGTTTGGGTCTTGAAAGAATGGTGAAAAATGGTGGAAATTCGACTAAGTAAGAATTTGCTGAGTCTCTCATGTCGCAATTGAGAACTGGGGTTCGCAAATGCGAACCCCGACCAAATATGGTAATTGCAAAGCTGGTCCGCATTTGCGAACCCTTACCTTTTTGCCAGGTTTCGCATTTGTGAGCATAAAGATCGCATTTACGATCAGCCTGATTTCGCATTTCTGAGCACGGTGATCCCATTTACGATCAGTGCCCAGAAATCCCTCATTAGCATTTGCGATCATTTACTAGGCCCAAGGTTCTGAAATTGCGATACAGAGCTCGCATTTGCGAGCTCACAATTGCGAGACTCATCTTCGCAAATGCGAAGATCACAGAAGGAAAAATACAAGATTTTTACAAGTTCAACAATGCAATCCGACACCTATCCAAAACTTACCCGAGCCCTTGGGACTCCAAACTAAACCTGCACACAACCTCAAAACATCATATGGACTTATCCATCGATCAAATTGCCAAAACAACATCATATGCATCGAATCGAGCCTCAAAATTCATGATTTCCTCCAAATTTTCATAAAATATCAAATTCTCATTTTAAGTCTGAAACACGTCAAACGACGTTCGTTTTCAACAAAGCTTTAAAGAGACGCTTAATACATATATAATACTTGTACCTAGATCGGAACCAAAATACGGGCCCGGTACTATAATCTTTTAATCAAATTTAAATTCTAATTTCCTTAATTATTTTCAAAAAATTATTTCACACAAAATTAATTTCTCCGGCTTGGGACCTTGGTATTCGATTCTGGGTATACGCTCAAGTCCTATATTTTTGTATGGACCCTCCGGGATCGTCAAATCACGGTCCAAGTCTATTTATCCAAAAATTTGACCAGAGTCAAATTTATTCAAATTAATATTAAAATTTAGCATTTTTTCTCACAGAATTTATATCTAAGCTCTCTGGCTATACGATCAGACTGCGCACGCAAATTGAGGTAACCCCAGATGAGATATCAAGGCCTGAAAAGTATAGAATGGGTAAGAAAACAAGTGATGACCCCATTTGGTCGTGACACATATGGTTTCAGAAGAAAAAAAAGTTGAGTCCTAGATATGTCGGGCCGTAACCAGTAGCTCAAAGAATAGGACAGGTGGCTTATCGGTTGGAATTTCCCTCTGAAATGTCAGTAGTGCACCCGGTGTTCCATGTGTCTATGTTGAAGAGAGTGGTTGGAGATCCATCCACCATCGTGCCAGTTGAGACCATCGAGGTTAATGAAGGGTTATCATATGAAGAAATCCTAGTTTCCATTCTTGATAGGCAAGTACATAAACTGAGAAATAAGGAAATTGCTTCAGTAAAAGCATTATGGCGAAGTCAACGAGTCGAAGAAGCCATGTGAGAGGTAGAAAGTGAGATGAAAGAAAAGTATCCCCATATGTTTGAACAAGTCCAGTAGTAATCATGCGAACTCCTATCTCTAGGCAAACTAATGTTGTGTTCAAATTGGTATGAAGGCACCTTATTTTTCCCTTAAATGCTTTACGATTGTAGCTCCCCCTCAAGTTGTGCATAAATTATATGTGTTGTGATTATTTGAGTTATGTGCAAACCCTTTTTGTAATTTAAAGTTTTGGTTACTCATGTAATAAGTGAGTGATTAATGGTAGTGTAGATTGGTAATGATTAATTGAGATGCATAAAGTATGTTGGAGTGATTAAATATGTGCAAGAGTAGAGGTAATGAATTGTATGAAAGTTGTAGGGACAATAGGAAATATATATTGGTGCTTGAAGTAGGTTTGGGGGGCTCTATGATAGGTAGATAAATCTAATTACAAAGGAAACTCTGGAAAAATTTTCTAAAAATATGGGAGTTAGTGAAAACTGGGAGTTTGCATATCATATTTTCAAAACCAACTAATTTTCAAAATCCTCATTCAAGGACGAATGATTTTAAGTGGGGGAGGATGTAAGGCCCCGTGGAAACTTGTACTCTAAATCTAGTAATTTTTAGTGCCAAGTTTTGAATATGTTTTAGGAATGTGAATTGTACTGATCTAGCTTTTAAAAAAATCAGGAATCAATGTTTTCCAGAAAAATGCTATTATGCGGTCCAGAATGTAGTCGCAAATCAAGTATGGAGACCACATTTCTGTCGCAGACTGAGACAGTAGCCTGGGTAAATTCATGTCAAAAAGATGCGTTCCATTATGCGACCTTATAACTGATATGCGGACAACATAGTCATCGCATAATTTCCTAAGAATTTTGTGAGGGCGGTTCTGCGGTGCATTATGCGACCGCAGAATGTGCATGCGGACCGCATTCCTGTCACAGACACAAACAGTATGCCCAACCTTTGAGAATATTTTTGCAGTCCACTCTATGGACCTTATTTCCACTCTGCGTTCGCAAAGTGCGACCGCAGATCTGACTCGAGCTCTAATTTTTATAAATTTTACACCCTCCCCCCTATTCAATAAAACACCCCAACCCCTCATTTTTACATAATTTCTAAACAAACTAGAGAGAGGAAGAGATGACTCTTGAGACAGAAAGTTTTGCATTTGTTGATTTGATTCTTCGAAGTCACCCGAGCCGGGAAATATCAAGTAATAGCTTTCATCTCTGTCCTTGCAGGTAGAACTCCCAACCCTTTTTCATTTATTTTCAATTTTAAACAAAGGGGGATTCTTATGCATTGATTTTTGAAAACCTAAGTTAAAATACGCATGCATATTCTTTAAAACCTAAAATCTAATAAAAGGAATTGGGTAGGGGGTAAGGATTTGCAAAAGGCGGGGGTTGATAACCTAAATAAGTTTGGGTAAGTAATTGTGAGCTTCAATTCTAAAATGTATGTGTTAACTTGTGGACTAGATTGTCGGTACTAGGCTATTGGTGAGCTGAAAGTAGAAGTAAAAAGGAAAATTCGACTCCAGGTATGTATGGCTAACTTTAACCTTTGTAAGGTCACCTTCTTGGTGTACACGTTCTTGGTATGTGTCACTTATGTGGACTATTTTTGAATCCTTGTGATTAATATGTCTTGAATGCTGTTGGTTAAGTTTCCGATATGACGGTGTAAGTAAATGGCAACAAACCAAGTATGTGTAAATGTGTTTATGTTATAAGATCTTTTTAATAAATAACGGAAAGAAATCGTAATTGATGTAATTGGAGAACTATTGTATTATCATGTGTGACTTGTCGTGGACAATTATTGTTGGGACTTGAATTGTAACCGAGCTGTTGTTCTTGATGGAAATATTATTGATGTTTGTGAAACTCTTTGTGAATTGTTGTGTTGTTGTTGTTGTTCTTGTTGTGTGAATTATGATTATCCGATGCGATCGGGTTGCGCGCCGCAACACAAAGTAATAAGGTATGAGTTGTGCTGATAAGGGTGGCCGAGGTAATAAGGATGACCGAGGTAATAAGGATAGAAAAGTGATCGAAATCACTATTGAAATGCAAATATGCGAAAGTTGTGAAAATCACTGATGTGATGGAATAATGTTGAAAGGGGAAAATGAGAGATTGTGAAACTTGTTTGGCTTTGGTTGTTCTTTCATGTACATTTGATCGTTGATTCTATTACTGTTTGCTACCTGGCATTGCTTGATTTTACTTGGGGTAAAGTTTGTTCATACATACCAGTATAACTTAAATGTACTCACATCCCTTTTTGCGGAGGCGCTACATTCTTGTTATGATTGTAGGTGGATCTATTGCAGGTACTCCAATCCATCGGGAGTAGCACTCCTTCACTTTCAGTCAGCTGAATTGGTGAGCCCCTTTCTTCTCGAGGTCCTATGTGGCTTATGCCGCCTTCTTCCGGAGTTTTATTTTGATTTTTGTGTAAGGTATAGCCAGAGCTTTGTTACCGGTAAGTATTGTATCTTCCTTTTTGCATCCTTGGAGGCTCCGTAGAGAGGAAATGTGGTTTATAAATTTGTATAAATATGTAGTTTGTGTGTTGGACAGTGTAATTTGGAAGCCACGCAAAGTAACCTTGTATGTTATGTATGTCTCGTAAGAAGGTGTTTAAATTATAATGGCTAATTCCCTTGATTAATGAGTATTGAAAACACGGGGTAACACGTGGGATAGGAAAGACACCCAGGTCCGCCTGACTGGGGCTACTCGATCGAACGCCGGTCATGTCACTCGGTTTTAGGGTGTGACATTATTGCTAAAAGAGAAACCTCTTTGGTCAAAATGGTGAAACTCATGGCTAAAACAATATGAGATGTGCACAAATTTGTTTGAGAATCATCAACAAACAACAATGACCTCTATATATACTAGATGAAGAATGCCCGGGCCCAACATATTAAGTATTCTGTTTGCTTTTTATTTAAGTGTTTTGCTACCAATGGAATAGTGTTCCATGTGTGCAGTTAAGAAATTCGGCTATCATAGGCAGCGGGCTTTTCAATATAGCATACAAAATTATAGGGTGGTACAATATCCGCAAAAAAAGATATAAAAAGAATCTACAACATTATTACTATCCAGTTAACCATAAGTAGCAATTACAGCCAGGTATTATTGATGCGATGCCCATACAACAACAACAATCCAGTATAATCCTACTTAGTGGAGTTTGGGGAGAGTAGTGTGTACGCAGACCTTATCCGTACCGTGAGGTAGAGATGCTGTTTCCAAATAGACCCCCGGTATCCTTTCCTCCAAAAACTTCCCACCTTACTCTTGGGGAGACTCGAACTCACAACCTCTCGGTTGGAAGTGGGGGTTGCTTACCATCAGGGCAACCCCTCTTATCCGGATGTGATAGCCCATAAAATTTGGAAAATATGTATCTTCAAGTGAAGCAACCTGTGAAGAATAAGCAGAACAAGAAAACATAGTTGAGAATTTATCCCTGTAACCAAAAAGTGTTCACATAACTTGTAGTGTGAATATGTCGTTACAGGGAGTCTTACGCTTTGAGTATATTAATGAAGAAAATAAGCATTGAAGCTCGGACAGACAACGTTTCATATCATCTTCAGTGAAAGCCGCTCTTTCTGCTCAACTCTTTCACATTCTTCTCAGCTTTAATAAACTTAGCCTGAAAAGTTGAATTACTGTCCTAATCAAATTGAATAGGAAAAATAGCAATGCTTACTATGGTATGATTGACAGCCCAAGAAGTAATTACAATAATAATAAAGTAAAGAAAGATATTAAAGATCAAAACATATATGCTGCTGATTTTCCTATCCCTGAAGCCATGGCCTGACAAGTTTAGTTTTCACAGAAGCAAAAAAAAAATTATTTACAATAATCAGTTTCCAGCCAAGTTCCAATATAGCCACATTTTTCAGCTGAGAATAACCGAGCAATCCACACTTAAGTGAATATATGAGTTCATAGGTTAAGGATAAATGACTTAATTGGGAAAAGCAAGCAGAAGTAGAGTCAGCATCCACAACTCCAACATCATCTTCAAATGTATGTAACATCACATAAACACATCCTTAGTTTAGGGTTTAGGGTTTAGGCTTCCTTACTTTTGATAAGTTTGATATCATATGACAGAAATGAGACTGCCAGGTCGTGGAGTTACTGATATATTTTTGTGAATTTTGTTCATAAAGAAGGAAATCAAATTTTATTTATACCAAAATAAAAGAATAAACATATAATGCAACATACATACATGAAAAACTAAAAATCAAATATACAAGGATATAGAAAAATAGTTATTCATGTGAACAATCATGCATAAATTATTAGTAAACTATTTCCGTTTTATTCTTTTTATCATTCAAATAAAACTGATATAAAATGGATAAATCTATCCCTGCGCTAAACACCAAACCAAGAAAATTCATTTCTTATTATTCATAAATGGAGAAAAAGTTAGTTTTTTCCTTTATCATGAGTTTAAATATATTAATAATGTCTAACATGATTAATCTTTTTAGAAGTTAGCAACTTCTTCTTTCTCTTTTTTGGAACCATCCAAATCAAGAAGCAGACATCATAATCTTAATCTTTGCTTTAAACCTCTAACCTGAAAAGAAAAAAATTATTGCTACACATAAATATTTTTTTTCCTTTAACATGAATTCTGATACATTAATAAACATCTAAAGTATTTTAACTTTATTTGTTACTTAATATTTTTCATTTTCTGTAATAACCATCCAAATACGAGGAACGGTTTAATGTAACTTTCTATAATTGAATAAAAACACGGTTATTTATCACAGTTATACTAACCAATAAAAAACAAACAACTGAAATCTTTCTTATTTGCAATGTAGTACATACATTGATGTAGGCCGGGGATTTGGTATCAATCAAAAATATCAAAATCTTTTATTTCTCTGTGCATATACACTTACTAGCTTCAGGAACAATAAAGCTTCAAATTTTATGGATTGCATCAATGAGTCTGTGATTCCGTCTATATGAAGAACAAGTATATGCTAGTTGACAATGGCAATCCCAATTTATAGTTATATATAGACCTTTTTCATTTAAGTAATTATATTTAACTTTTAAACAGGATTGATTTATAAGTTATATTACAGTTAGATTTAAAAGAGTAAAGATTCATCTGTAAAAGCTCATATATATAGGTTGATTAAATGACCCTATAACAAAGTCTACATCAGTTTGAGGGGATCCATCAATAAAAAACAGAAATGTCTTTTAACACTTTAACTATATGACAAGGGTATCATAATTTTCATTTGGATTTACAAAGCAGTAGTTACTTGACAGCAAAAGCATATAACATAGTATTTATCTCCTTAAAATTGAAGTTTCGAATAATGGAGCTTAAAACTTTGTTTGGAAAATTATAGTAGCTAATACCAACATGAGTTACTGCTAAAGAATTTTAACTCACTCTATCAGTTGTCTCCATTCCCATTAATTTACAACAGTAGTCTTTGTTGTTTTGCTGATATATTCAAAAATTGATGACAAGAGGGGTTGCTCTGATGGTAAGCAAGCCCCACTTCCAACCGAGAGGTTGTGAGTTCGAGTGTCCCCAAGAGCAAGGTGGGAAGTTCTAGGAGGGAAGGATGCCGGGGGTCTATTTGAAAACAGCCTCTGTATTTGTAGTTGTTGTTGTTGGTTGGGATGAGGCTAGATATAGCCGTAAAATCTCCTTTTAATGAATTCTTTGAGTCCTCACTTATGGAGATGGAGCTGCTATGAGAAACATATTAACAAAGAAAAGATAAGTTGGCTGAAACACCAATTTCTCTTCAAGCAGTTAATTTCACATAATCATGAAGGATTCAACCATTACTTTATTAGAGCAAATATGAAATTGCAAAACACAAGAGTATTGAAAATTGAGTTCTTTTAAATGAGATTGGTAACTTCTCATCATGTGAAGATAATAATGGTATTCTGGGAAAAAAAACATGTGTATCTTTAAATCACCACTGAAATTTTAGCACTTATAACACGACTCTTAAAATCAGAGCATATCAGTCGTATACTGTTGCATAAACCTTCAGAAGGATTTAAAATTCGCAGCAACATAACATGACAAATTTCCTTCAAGATTAATTTGTAAGGAGGCAAACCAACAGGATTCAATGAATGTAAAAAATCCTCAAACTGGCTCTGATCATTTGGTTCAACAGTTTCATCCTTTGCAATAAATATTTTAGCTTCTTTAGGGAATTGAGCTATAAGTCTCTCACTTATTTCATCAACAAAGTCATTTTTATCGTCAAAATAACGCGCGAAGTTAAAAAAGAAGAATTGTCAAGAGACATGTCTAAATTAGGATATATTATGTTGAATAAAATATCCAAAGCTTCTTTTTGAGTAATATAAGGAACAATGGAAGTGTGACGACCCAAAGAGTCATCACCTGTTTCTTATTCATTACGTGATTTTGAGGCCTTGGGAACCTCATTTGGAGTTGCATCGATATACGTGCGCAGTCCCGGCGCGTAGTCAGAAAGCTTAGATGTGAAATTCTGTAAAAAATACTAAATTTTGGTGTTAAAATAAATAAGTTTAACTCCGGTTAGTATTTTGGGCAAACGGACCCGGACCGTGATTGGACGGTCCCATTAAGTCCGTAGGAAAATATGGGACTCGGGCGTATGCTCGAAATTAAATTCCAAGGTCCCAAGCACGAGAAATGAATTTTTGAGTTATATTATTTTTCTGGAATTATTATGGAAAATATAAATAAAATTTGATTAAAATGTATTGGTATCGGTCCTGTATTTTGGTTCCCGCGTTCGGTACCAATCTCATATGTAATTTAAGATATTTCTGTAAAGTTTGGCTGAAATCGGATGTCGTTTGACATGTTTCGAACATAAAGTTCTAAATTTAAAAGTTTATGATGTTTGAATAAAAACTAGCGATTTTGAGGTTTGATTCATTGTTTTTGATATTATTTTAGAGATTTGATCGTGCTAGTAAGTTCATAGGATGTTTTGAGGTGGCGTGTATATTTTGTTTAGAGTCCCGAGGGCTCAGGTGAGTTTTGGATAGGCCGTGAGTGCATTTTTGAACATAGAGAAAATATGGTATCTTTATTTTTGCAATTTTCGCATTTGCGAAGCTGGTCTTCGCAAATGCGAGCCTGGCATCGCAAATGCAAGGAAAGAAAGTCCTGTAGCTGGGTCGCAAATGCAGAGTAGAGCCTGTCACAAATGCGATATTTTGGCTCGCAAATGCGAAGCCCCGAGTTCTGGGAAGTGTTCGCAAGTGTGAACTTTATCTCGCAATTCCCATACCTGCAGGGTTGGCAATTGCGAACCCAGTTCGCATTTTCCATATATGCAACCTACATTTTTCATACTTAGTCGAATTTTGGACCATTTTAACCATTCTTTCAAAATCCAAATACACTTAGGCGATTTTTCAAGAACAAGACTTCTCCCAAATCATTTGTAAGTTAGTTTTTTACTCATTCTTTTCAATCCTTGACATCATTTAACATGTTTTCAACTTAAAACCAAAGATTTCCATGGGTGAAATGGGGGGTTTTGGGTAGCACTTACGAGTAACGACCCGACCAGTCATTTTGAGCTCTAGCATGTCGTTAAGTAGTCTGAGGCCATGAACAACTTCATTTTAGGTATTATGCCTTGTACGCGTGGTTGGAATTAAGTTTCGGGAAGTTCAGAGTTGATATGGAAAGAGAATTCTCATTTTGAAAGCTTAAAGTTGAAAGAATTAACTTGGGTTGGAATTTTGAGTAAATGACCTTGGAATCGGGATCTGAAGGTTCCATCAGGTTTGTATTATGATTTCGAGCATGGGCTTATGCCTGGATCTGATTTTGGATGACCTGGGAGCATTTTAGCGCCTATTGTGGAAAGTAGCATTTTAAAAGACATTTCATAAGTTTGGGTAGAAGTAGATTTTAGTGTTGTCGATATCCGTTTGGGATTCTGAGTCTAAGAGTAGCTCCGTATTGTGAATATAGAGTTGGGAGCACGATCAGAAGTTAATTCGGATGTTCGTATGTCATTTTGGAGCCATTTGGCTAAAGATAGAAATTTGAAGGTTTTTAAGAAGTTTGATCGGAAGTGGACTTCTTGATATCGAGGTCAGAATCTGATTCCGAAAGTTGGAGGAGGCCCATAATGTCGAATATGACTTGTGTACAAAATTGAGGTCAATCGGACGTGATTTGATAGGTTTTAACATCGAAAATAGAAGTTTGAAGTTCTAAAGTTCATAAAGCTTGGATTGGAGGTTGATTCGTGGTTTTAGCGCTGTTTGATATGATTTGAGGCCTCGAGGATGTGTTTTGGGATTGGTTGGGGTTCCGGGGACCTCGGGTGGATTTCGGGTGGTTAACGGATCGAAATTGGGTAAAAAACTGTTGCTGGTGCTTGTATGATCACAAATGCGACCATCGCAGTTACGAGGTGCCATTCGCATTTGCGAACATGGGTATTTAGGGGATTCATTGCATTTGCGACAACTGGGGTCGCTTTTGCGAGGCCTGAAGGATTCGCATTTGCGAAACCCTTATCGCAACTGCGAAGTGGGCCAAATTAGTCGGGGGTCGCATTTGTGATGGATTCTTTGCATTTGCGATCTTCTTGTCACAAATGCGACGATGGCAGGAAGGGAGCAGGCTTCCCATTTGCGAGGTTTTTGTTGCATTTTCGAACCTGGTGTCACAAATGTGACTTCAGAGGCCTGTGTCCAGCTATTAATTTCGAGATCTAGACCATTTAACTTATTTTCTTCATCCTCTTAGGCGATTTTTGGAGCTTTTGGGAGGGGGTCTTCACCTAGCACTTTGAGGTAAGTATTTTATACACAACATGAGTTACTTACATGGACTATGGTTAGATTAACATGTGAAAATAAAGGAAAATCAAGGGGTTTAGATGAAAACCTAGAAAATTGATGTTCTTGGAATTCGACCACGATTTTGGGTATGAAATTGAGGGTAAATCATATATTTGAGTTTGTGAGGTTATAGGTAAACTTATTCTTCGAAAATTTTGGAAATCCGGGCACGTGGGCCCGATGGCGTTTTCGTTAACTTTTCGACTGGGTTTAGGAATTGTTATAAATTGGGTTGTAATGATTAATTGAGTATATATTAATGGTTTATATAGTTATTGGCTAGGTTTTGAGCATTCTTGCATCGATTTGATTCCTCGAAAGGGCATGGAATGCGAGTTATGAAATTTCAGAGCGAGGTGAGTCTCCTTTCTAACCTTGTAAGAGGGAATTGTCCCCATAGGTGAAATAATTAGTTATGTGCTCCTAATTGTGAGGGCTACGTATGCACGAGGTGATGAGAGTCTGTGCGTAGCTATTATTATGCTATGTCCAGGTAGTTAGGACCCCAAAGCATGCTATACTTGGATTCCCTGTGAACCTGTTGACAGCTTGACTTGCTTAAATAACGAATTTCTAAAAGGAATTAAACCTCACTTTCTTAAATTATTAAACGAGAACGGGTTCTTCTTCAGAAAAGTTTTTCCATGATGACTTCTTGATTGACTGCCTGTGTGTGTTTATTTCCTGTTGGAACGGGCCGAACACTTCGACAGATTAAATGGGAGCAGGCCGAATGCCTCGACAGCTTAAATAGATGCATCTATGATTTGTGCCATTCGATCCTCGGCAGTGCATACTTTACATTTATGTTGGAGCGGGCCGTCGCCCTCGGCATGATTTGCGCATGCTTGTATTGCTGCCTTGAACTTATTAAAGTTGTCATTGCCTCTTCGTGGCTTGAGAATATTTGAAAAATAATGAAAAAGGAATTTTGGAAATTTCCTATAAATGGAATAATTGTTTACTTGTTTCCTTATATTTGGTAAAAATCATATTTGTAGAAATCCACGATTTAATGTATTATTGACATTATTATTGGACCACTAGTAAGTGTCGAAGTTGACCATCTCACCTCTACTTCTTCAGGATTAGACGAGATACTCATTGAGTACACGTTGTCTTCGTACTAATACTACACTTCTGTGCATTTTTGTTGCATAGGTACAGGTAACTATAGCGGCCTACTGGGCGTAGCAGCATGGGTGATTCTGGGACTAGGTGAGTTGCATTATTTGAGGCATTCCGCAGCCAGTATAGTACCTTCCAGTATATTGTATTTACTTCATGTCCACTATATTTCGGACGGGCGTTGTACTTTATTTCCTTATCAGTAAATGCTCATACACTTGTGACAGCGGGTTCTTGGATGGTTTTGAAGTATTTTGTATTAACTGCTCATCATTTAAACTTGATTTGAGACAATCATCCTTTGAAATTGCTAAATACAAAGGAATATTCTGGATTTCAAAAGTATTAAACGAGAATTTGATTAAGTAATTTGGTTGGCTTGCCTGACAGCACTGTCTAGCACCATCGCGACCCTTAGTGGTTTTTCGGTCGTGACAATAGGATTTTCTAACAATTGGGGATTAGGACTTCAATTTGAGATCCGATTTCAAAATAACTTGCATAGTTAAGTTCATGAGGGAACGGGTAATCGGATTTGGTTCAAACCTCGGGTTTTGATCATGTGGGACAGGAGGCATTTTTGGACTTTTTGGGCAACCAGGAAACATTTTTGGACTTTTTGGGCAAAACTTAGGGAAATTCATTTTTATGCATTCAAATTGATTCATTTAGCCTTTATTGATGTAATTAAGTAACATGTGACTATATTCGGGCGAAGTTTGTGTGGAACCGAGGGGTAAAGCTATATTTGAGGCTTGAGTTGTATTCAAGGCATTGAGGTAGGTGTTTGGTCTAACCTTAGCTTGACGGAATAGGTGTTGAGTCTTACTAGCTACTTATTAATTGTCGAGTGCAATGTTTTAGGCATGGTGACGAGTATCTATACATCGGTGTCTGGCATGACCGTGAGTCTAATTATTGCGAAATGTTTTATCTTTGTTGTAACTCCCATGCTTAATTGATGATTTCATATGTTGTAAAGAGCATGTTAAAGGAATTGTGATCTTTAAACTTCGAGGAGCATTGGCTCGAATTGAAATGCAAGTTGTGAAGGTATATGAGATAATTAAATCCTTGGAGCATTGGCTCATATGATAATGTGAACTATGAGATGAAAATGAAAGAAAGAGAAAGAGTTACTGGTTTATCCCTTTGCAGGGATGTTTTGTAGTTTTGTTGATATTCTCTCTTGCCGGTACGTATTTACTTGTACTATTGAGTTCCATTGCCGGGATAGTATAAGTTATGGTTAATCTCTTGCCGAGACTGTTGTCATGATCAATGTATGTTGTATATTTAGACATTATATTGGATGGATTGAATGCTGCAATAGATATTATATTTGATTGGGTTGCACAACAGATATTATATTGGATTGGTTGCATGCCGCAACAGATATTACATTGGACCGGGTTGCATGCCACAACAGCTATATGTATATGGATCGGTTTGCACGCTGCAAAAGAGTTAATTAATATGGGATCGGGTTGCGCGCCACAACAGTAGTGTTATTGAATTGTTGTAGATGTTGTACTATTCTTTCATATATCTACTGGGTTTCTGCTAGGTTGATATTGTTCCCAGAAGCATGTACCCTCTCCTTTATAGCTATTCATTACTTGTTTATTTTTTTTGCAATATGTTACGTAACTAAGCAGGTTTACATGGTAGTCCTATCTAGCCTCATCTTTACTTCCCCAGGGTTATACCAGACACTTTCCAGCACATGGGGTCGGTTGTGCTCATGCTACACTCTGTGAGCTTTTGCACAGATCCAAGTCTTGGACAACAGCAGCAGTAGCACATGAGCCAGCCTTCAGTCCAGCGAGATACCGAGGTTGCCCTACAAGTGTCCGCAGGCCAAGCGTCTCCTGTATCCTTCATTTTAGTCTGTTATGTCATTGTATTCGAGACAAACAGTTATATTTTCTTTCAGATGATTGTATGTAGTACTGTTAGTAGTTTGTGATTATTGTGACACGAGTCTTGGATAGAGAATTATGTTGGATTTCCACATTTTAACCAGTTCCTTCAATTAAAGACTTTCGCTTATTTGTTAATTTATTTCCGTTGTTTCATGCTATTTTTAATAATTGTTAAAAAGGAGTATATTGTAATGAAAAGGTGATTAAGGTTTGGCTTGCCTAACTCCCATTAGTAGGCGCTATCACGACTCCCGAGGGTGGAAAATTCGGGTCGTTACTAGTTGGTATCAGAGCTCTAGGTTGCATAGGTATCACAACTCACGAACAAGCTTGCTAGAGTCTGAGGGATTGGTACAAAGACGTCTTTATTTATCCCTCAGAGGCTATAGAGTTAGGAAAAGTTTAACTTTTGTTCTTTCTTGTCGTTTGGTTTGGTTTCTCAACGCTAATTGAATTTCTTCTATGTTCTGTCGCAGATGGCGAGAACATGCACTTCCTCATCTTTTGATTAGCAGTCTGAGACCTTGGCAGCTCCTACTAGGGGTAGAGGGTGAGTCTGAGACCGGCTTAGAGGCCAAGGTAGGGGCAGAGCCCAGCCCCGAGCAGCAGCATCAGTGGCGGAGGTTCAAGTTGACTTTGACGAGGAGATTCCGGCCTCAACTCCAGTAGTTCTAGTGGGACCAGCTCAGGTCCCAGAGGAGTTAGTTACCACCCCCATTCTTCAAGATGCTCTAGTCCAATTGGTGGGTCTTACGGGGAGTGTCACCCGAGCAGGTTTACTTCCTGTAGCACCAGCCGTCTCTCAGGTTGGAGGAGAGGCCCATACTCTGGCTACTCGTCCTTCGGAGCAGGTAGCTCCCCAGATTTAGACTTTAGCAGCTTAGCCAGTTGGTGTAGCTCAGCCGGGTCTGGTAGCCCTGGCCGGTGATGGAGCAGCTATGTTTGGCGATGCTTTATGGAGGTTGGATAGGTTCACCAAAAATTTAAATTCTACCTTAGGCGATGCATCTGCGGAGGGTCCTCAGGATTATTTAGACAGCTGCCACGAGGTTCTTCTGAACATGGGTATTGTTGAGATCAATGGAGTTGATTTCGCTAAATTCTGGTTGTCTGGATCTGCCAAGACTTGGTGGAGAGATCATTGTTTAGCTAGACCAGCAGGATTCCAGCCTTGACTTGGGAGCAGTTCACGCATATATTTCTGGAGAACTTTCTCCCTATTACTCAGTGAGAGGCCTATCGGATGCAGTTTGAGAGTCTCCATCAGGGATATATGACGGTCACCCAGTACGAGACCAAGTTTATTGATTTGGCTAGCCATGCTCTTGTAATACGTCCCACCAAGAGTGAGAGAGTGAGACGGTTTATTGATGGACTCATTCAGCCTATTCGTCTCTAGATGGATAGAGAGGCTGGGAGCGATATATCCTTTCAGCAGGCGGACAATGTGGCCCGGAGGATCGAGATGGTATTGTCACAGGAGGTTAGACCCCGTCAGTCAGGCCAATTCAGTGGTGCCTCGTCTGGAGGTAGAGATTCGTATGTTAGGTGCTAGCCTTCTTGGACTTTCCAGTCAACCCTCTAGGTTTCTCACGGTTGTCATGCGCACTATTCTGATCAGCGGCCTTTCAGTGCACTATTAGCTCCTATGAGTTTGGTGAATATGGTCACATCAGGAGGGCTTGTGTGAGGTTGAGGGGTACTCAGTCACAGCAGCCAGGTCGGTGCCTTATAATTCAGGAACCAGATATTCCACAAATTTCCCAGCCAGCTAGAGGCAGGGGTAGAGGTACTAGAGGTGGAGGTAGAAGTCATAGAGGTGGAGCTCAGACCGCTAGAGGTGGAGGTCAGCCAGCAGCGGGCAGTCCCAAAAAGGTAGATCAGAGTGGTGGGGCCTAGCCCCGATGTTATGCTCTCCAGGCTAGGCCCGAGGTAGAGGCTTTAGATTCGGTTATTATTGGTATGGTTCTGGTTTATGATCGGGATGCTTCAATGTTTTTTGATCCGGGGTCTACGTATTCGTATGTGTCATCTCATTTTGCCCCGTACTTGATCATGCCTAATGATGCATTGGGTATTCCTGCTTATGTGTCTACCCCAATGTGGTCGATCCAGTCCATCGTTCTTGTGTTGTGGTGATTGGGGGTCTTGATACTTGTGTATATTTATTGCTTTTAGATATGGTCAAATTTGATATTATATTGGGGATGGACTGGTTATTACCTTATCATGCTATCTTGAACTACCATGCCAAGACTGTGACCTTAGCTTTAACGATTATGCCTCGTTTAGAGTGGCGAGGGACTCCAAGTCATTCTACCAGTAGTGTTATATCGTATGTGAAGACTCGACGTATGGCCGAGAAGAGGTGTTTGGCTTATTTGGCTTATGTTCGGGATTCCAGTGCTGAGGTTCCCTCTATCAATTCTTTGCCTGTTGTTTGTGAGTTCCGTGTTGTTTTTCCTTCGGACCTTCCGGGTATGCCACCCGATAGGGATATTGATTTCTGCATTAATCTAGTTCAGGGCACTTAGCCCATTTCTATCCTGCCATATCGTATGGCCCCATCGGAGTTGAAGGAGCTAAAGGAACAGTTGCAGGATTTACTTAAGAAGGGTTTCATTAGACTCAGTGTATCACATTGGGGTGCACCTGTGTTATTTGTCAAGAAGAAGGATGGGTCAATGAGAATGTTTATTAATTACGGGCAATTTAACAAGGTAACGATCAAGAATAAGTATCCACTACTGAGGATTGATGATTTGTTTGATCCGTTTCAGGGTGCCAGGGTATTTTCTAAGATTGACTTGCGATCTAGCTACCATCAGTTGAGGATTAGGGCATCCGATTTTCCTAAGGCAGCTTTCTGCACTCGGTACGGGCATTATGATTTCTTGGTTATGTCCTTCGGGTTGACAAATGCCCTAGCAGCTTTCATGGACTTGATGAACCGAGTGTTCAGGCCTTATTTAGATTCATTCATGATAGTTTTCATTGATGATATATTAATATATTCCCGTAGCCAGGAGGAGTACGAGCAACACCTTAGAGTGGTTCTTCAGACTCTCAGGGATAGTCAGTTATATGCTAAGTTCTTGAAGTGTGAATTCTGGTTGAGTTCAATTGCATTTTTGGGTCATGTTGTATCAGCAGAGGGTATTCAGGTGGACCCAATGAAGATTGAGCCAGTCAAGAGCTGGCTTATACTAGCATCAGCTACAGAGATTCGGAGTTTCTTGGGTTTGGCAGGCTACTATCGATAGTTGGTGGAGGGGTTTCATCTATTGCAACCCCGATGACCAGATTGACCTAGAAGGGTGCCTAGTTCAGATGGTTGAATGAGTGTGAGGCGAGCTTTCACTAGCTCAAGATAGCTCTAAATACAGCACAAGTGTTGATTTTGCTCACAGGTTTAGGGCTTTATACAATTTATTGTGATGCTTTACATATTGGACTTGGTGCAGTGTTGATATAGGACAACAAGTTCATTGCTTATGCTTCGAGGCAGTTGAAGATTCATGAGAAGACCTATCCAACGTATGATTTGGAGTTTGTACCCATTGTTCACACATTGAAGATTTAGAGGCACTATTTGTATGGTGTGGCATGTGAGGTGTTTACTGATCACAAGAGTCTTCAGTATTTGTTCAACCAAAAGGAGTTGAATTTGAGGCAGAAGAGGTGGTTAGAGTTGTTGAAGGATTATGACATCACCATTCTATATCATCTGGGAAGACCAATGTGGTGGCCAATGCTCTAAGTAGGAAGTCAGCCAGTATGGGCAGTCTTTCTTATATTCTGGTCGGTGAGAGGCCACTTGCTTTGGATGTTCAGGCTTTAGCCAATCAGTTTTTGAGGCTGGATATTTCTGAGCGCAACCGTGTGTTAGCTTGCACAGTTGCCCGTTCTTTATTATTGGAGTGTATCCGTGATCGACAATATGATGATCCCCATTTATGTGTCCTTAAAGACAAGGTGCAGAGCGGAGGTGACAGTCTTGTTACCTTAGATGATGATGGAGTTTTGATATTGCAGGTTCGAGTATGTGTGCCTAATGTGGATGGGCTACGAGAGTTGATTTTGGAGGAGACCCACAACTCCCCGTACTCTATTCATCTGGATGCCACGAAGATGTATCAGGATTTGCTGTAGTATTATTGGTGGCATAAAATGAAGAAGGATATCGTAGCATATGTGGCTCGTTGTTTTTATTGTCAGCAGGTTAAGTACAATCATCAGAGACCTGGTGGGGTATTTCAGCGAATTGAGCTTCCCGAGTAGAAGTGGGAGCGGATTAATATGGACTTCGTTACTGAGATTCTGTAGACTCGGAAGAAGCTCGACGCAGTATGGGTCATTGTTGATAGGCTGACCAAGTCAGCACAATTCATCCATATGGCAGTCTCTTATTCTTCTTAGAGGTTAGCTTAGATTTATATTTGTGAGATTGTTCGCCTCCATAGTGTGCCCATATATCTCATTTCGGACTGGGATAAGTAGTTTACCTTGCACTTCTGGAGAGCAGTTCAACGAGAGTTTGGCGTACGGGTAGAGTTGAGCACTACATTTCATTCCCAGATGGACGGTCAGTCTGAGAGGACTATTCAGATCTTAGAGGATATGCTCCAAGCTTGTGTTATTGACTTTTGAGGTTCGTGGGATCAGTTTTTTTGCCCTTTGCAAAGTTTTCCTACAACAACAGCTACCAGTCGAGCATCCAGATGGCTCCTTATGAAGTTTTATATGGTAGAAAAGGTCGATCTCCGGCTGGATGGTTTGAGCTGGGAGAGGCTCGGCTGTTGGGTACAGATTTTGTCCGGAGGCCTTGGCAAGGTCAGGATCATTCATGATAGGCTTCGTTCAGCTTAGTCTAGGCAAAAGAGCTATGTAGACCGCAAGGTTCGAGATGTGGCTTTTATGGTTGGTGAGCGAGTATTGCTTCGAGTGTCGCCTATGAAAGGCGTGATGAGATTTGGGAAGAAGGGCAAGCTTAGCGACATGTTCATGGTCTATTTGAGATTCTTGATTGAGTGGGAGAGGTGAATTATAGACTTGTTTTGTTGCTGAGCTTAACAGTTGTGGATCCAGTGTTTGATGTGTCCATGCTTTAGAGGTATCACGGCAATCCAGCCTACGTGTTAGATTTTAGCACTGTCCACTTGGACAAGGACTTATCTTACGAGGAGGAGCCGGTAGCTTTTTGGACCGGCAATTTCGCTAGTTGAGATCTAAGAGTTTCCCTTCTGTTCATGTTTAGTGGAGAGGTTAGCCTCTTGAGGTATCGACCTGGGAGTTCGAGTGCGATATGCGGAGTCGTTACCCTCATCTGTTCCCCGACTTAGGTACTTCCTTATTCTATATATTCGAGGACGAATGATTGTTTTAGCGGTGGAAAACGTGACGACCCAACCTGTTTCTTATTCGTTCCGTGCTTTCGAGGCATCGAGAACCTCATTTGGACTAGACCTTAATTAGCGTGCACAGTTGTGAGTATTGTAACACCAGTCTTGGGTAGAGGATTATGTTGGATTTCCGCATTTTAACCAGTTTCTTTAATTAAAGACTTCCGCTTATTTTTTTTATCTATTTCTGATAATTGTTAAAAATATGTATATTGTAATGAAAAAGTGATTAAGGTTTGGCTTGCCTAGCTCCCATTAGAAGGCGCCATCACGACTCCCGAGGGTGGATAATCTGGGTCGTGACAGAAAGACCTCGGAATTTCTATTTTATTATCGATGTCTATTTTCTCTTTTACATTTCAAATTTGCATCAAATATTCACAAAAAGAGTGATCAATTTTGGCACATATATTCTCTGATAATCTGTGACGTCCCGATCCATCGTCACGCGAGTTACTGCTTTGTTTTTCCCGTTTTCAGCTTCTTTATGTTTCCTTATCTGTATCTGGTATGGTCAGGTTGGCTCGGAGAGGTTTTGGTAGGAAATAAGTCACTTAGTCTCTCTAAAGAAGGTTTGGTTTGGAAAAGTCAACCGGATGTTAACTTATGAGTTAGAGGGCCTGGATGTGATTTTCGGTGATTCGATTAGCTTCGGGGGATGATTTGTTACCCAGGAGCGTGATTGAAATCTATTTTGGAGGTCCGGTGTAGAATTATGCTTCAATTGGCGAAGTTAGTATTTTTGCGAATTCCGATTGATAGGTGAGATTTTGATCCGAGGGTTGGAATGGAATTTCGAGAGTTGCTATAGCTTCATTAGGTGATTTGGGATGTGTGTGCAAAAATTTCAGGTTATTCAGACGTCGTTTGGTCGGACTTTTGATTGAATGTGTATTTCGGAAGTTTTTGCAAACCTAGGCATGAATTCGATGAGTATTGAGTAATTTAATGTTATTTGAGGCATTTTGACGATTGTAATAAGTTTGAATGATGTCATGGATTATGTTTGTATGTTTGTTTGAGGTCCCGAGGGCCTCGGGTGAGTTCCAGATGGGTCCGGGGTGTCTTTAGGCTAAAATACAGCTGTTGGAGGTCTGGACGGTCGAATCCCTAAACCCATGACCGCGGTCCACGGTCATATTTGCACTGGCCATGGTGGGAGGCTTCGCGGATGCGGTCGTGCTTTCGCGGTCCGTGATGAAAGAGCTGGTCCACTGATCTGACTTCAGAAACTCATATCTTTTGATACACAAGGAATTTGGAGATAATTCAAAAACAAAAGTTAGCTCTTTTAATCTAGTTTTTAGAAACATATTATACTAGTCATTTGGAAATATGTAGCTAACATTATGGCCAAAATACAGAAGCCTGCCATTGCAAAGAACACTTGTGCGGCCGCGGTGATTTTTGCGCGTACCCCGCTGATATTGTCGCAGCCATGGTCGACTTTGTGCGAGCCGTGGAGGTGGAAATCTGGGGGTTACTCTATAAATACAAGGTTTTTGGTCTTATTTGACATGTTGCCCTAGAGAGCTTGGATTTATGCAATTTTTTGAAGGTTTTTCAAGAAATTCATCGGGGTAAGTGATTCTAACTCAGATTTTGCTAGAGGATATGAAACTATCATCAAATTCATCATCTAATTCGTGATTCAGGGTGGAATTTGGGAAGAAAATTGTGGAATCTTTCAAAAATATAAAATGATGATTTGAAAGACCAAATGGTGTCGGAATTGGATAATTTTCGTATGGTTAGACTCGTGGTGAGATAAGGAAACCGTTGATGTAAAACTTTCTGGAATTCAAGAAGTGAGCTTGAGGCTCGGGTTTTGCTAATTTCAAAATTTTTACTATTTTTCGATTGTTTTTGATTGGGTATTGTTCCATTGGCATATTGTGACTTATTGGTTGTGGTTTTGATCAGATTCGACACGTGAAGAGGTCAATTTGAGAGGCAAGGTCATAGAGAGCTATGATTTTGGCCAGCTTGAGGTGAGTAATGATTGTAAATGATGTCCTGATGGTTTAAAACCCCAAATTTGCACAACGCAGTGCTATATTTAGGTGAAACTCGCCCTTAATGATGAGCGCAAGGTTATTTACTACTGGGATTGTGACTTGGTCCATCCCGATTGATATTGTTGCCATATATTTTAATGAGATGTGTTTGTTATCAACATGATTTTCCCTTATCGCCATCTTTTGGGCTTCTTGCCGATTACTTGAGTCCTTCGTGGATTTTTACTTCTAATTCCTCACTCTTTGATATACTATTTGAACTCAGTCCTATTAATTAATATTGTTTTACAAACTCAGCCACATTTAATTGAATTTTGAGATCTAAATGACATTTCCAATGTTGTTTGGGCTGAGCACTGCTATTTCATTGATGCCCGAGGGGCTTATGATATTTTTTGAACTAAGTGAGAATGAGGGCCTGAGATACATTTATATGCCACGAGGTGATTTGAGTGTGATGAGAAAAGGCTTTCAGGCCTTGAGTGTGATGTGAGAAGGCTTTCAGGCCTTGAGTGTGATATGAGAAGGCTTTTAGGCCTTTAGTGTGATGTGAGAAGGCTTTCAGGCCTTATGTTGATATAGCGTTTGAGCCGTAGGGGGCCTATCTGGAGTTTGCATACCCACAGTGAGAGCGGGTACCCATATGACTGATACTGAGCCCGAGGGGCTGATACTATGCTGAGTGACTGATACTGAGCGATTGATACTGGGCCCGAGGGGCAGATTACTACTCATTGTTTACATGTTGTTTTACCCGATTTACCTGTTTTTATAAAGGATATTTCATTTGACTCTTTATGGTTTTACCGCTTTAAGTGATTTACTGCCTGATATAGAATTGCCTTGTGAATTTATATGTTTTCATGCCTTCGGTTATTATTTATTATTATTACTAACTGGGTCTGAGTACTCACATTACTCCCTGCACCATGTGTGCAGATTCAGGCATAGCAGAGTCCGCACCTAAGCACTGATTCACTCCAGACCAGACAGTGAGTTAGAGTTACAAGGTAGCTGTAGACGTCCACAACCCCTTGTCTCCCTTATCCTACTTCATTTATATTTTCCTCAAACTATTCTATCGAATATTATATTTTGTAGACTTATAGAAAACTCTGTAGAAGCTCATAACTTGTGACACCCCGATTTGGGCTGTGTTGGGATGGTATCCTCTGCTATTATTGTTGATTCCGCATTTATAACTGTTTATACGTCTTTTGAATTTCCTATTGTTAACTATTTGTTAAGAGAGGTGTTTGTGTTGTTCTGGCTGGCCTTGTCTTCACGAGATGCGCCATCACGACCAGGTGTGGGTTTTAGGGTCGTGACAAGGTGGTATCAGAGCCTAGGTTACTAGGTCTCGCGAATCATGAGCTAGTTAAGTAGTGTCACGGATTGGTACAGAGACGTTTATACTTATCCTCGGGAGGCTGCAAAACCTATAGGAAAACTTCACATTCTTGAAATTCTTGTCGTGCAAACTTTTTGATCTGAGCACTAAACTGTATTCTAATCTCTCACAGATGGTGAGGACACGACCTATCAGACGTGGAGGACGACCACCAGTACAACTCATTAAGGCCCAGAGAGGCCGTGGACGCGATGGTGGTCATGGCAGAGGCAAAGCAGCAGGGGCAGCACCTGTGGATCCTCCAGTTTCCCCAGCTCAGGACCAGGCTCCAACAACACCAGTTCAGGCACAAGATGTGCCCATTGTGATTCCGGGTCTTCAAGAGACTTTGGCTCAGATTTTGACAGTTTGCACCATCCTGGCTTAGGCAGTTTTAGCCACCATAGCAGCGCCCACTTTGCAGGCTAGGGGAGGCAATCCGGACCCCTCTGCTCGAACGCCGAAGCAGGTAGTGCAGGGATTACAGACTCCAAAGGCACCTCCAGTTCATCCAGTTGCACCATTGCAGGAGTTTAGGGTTCCAACTATGTCTAAGAATGAGCAGCGTCGCCTCGAGAGGTTTGGTAGACTCTAGCCTCCGACATTTAGTGGAGCTGAGGGCGAGGATGCCCAGGGTTTCCTTGATAGGTGTCAGTAGATGCTCTGTACAACTGGGATTTTGGAGTCTAGTGGTGTGGCATTTACCACCTTTCAGTTTTCTGGGACTGCCTTCACTTGGTAGGAGTCGTATGAGAGGCATAGGACGGTTAGTGCAGCACCTTTGACTTGGCAGGAGTTCTCCACTCTCTTCTTGGAGAAGTATGTACCATAGTTCCGCAGAGAGCAGCTGTGCAGGAAGTTTGAGTGGCTACGACAGGGAGATATGACTGTGTCTCAATATGAGATGAGGTTTTCATAGTTGGCTCGTCATGCCGTTTGGATGGTTCTGACTGATTGCGAGTGTATCAGGAGATTTGATGATGGCCTCAACTACCATCTCCGTGTTATGATAACTATAGAGAGAGTATTGGGTGCTTCATTCGAGGAGGTAGTTGATATAGCTTGAGAGATTGAGGAAGTTCGCCGTCAAGATCGAGAGGAGAGGGAGGCCAAGACGCCTCAAGGTTCTGGCAGTTACAGCGGTGCTCCTTTGAGGGGCCAGTTCCAGCATGGTAGGGTTCATTCTTTCAGGTCCGCTCAACTGGCCCGACCCGATTATCGTGGGGCATCTTCAGGTCGTGGTTATCGTGGTTCTCAGCAGAGTCATCCTTCACTCAGCTCTCTTTCAGTATAGAGTTCATCTCGTGCTCCGTCATCTAAGGGTTCTTCCAGGCCGAGTGTGTCAACTTGTCACTCCGGCGCGAAGGGTTCCCTTCAGTCCCATTCTCCAGCATTTAGGAGTTGTTATGAGTGTGGAGAGTTCGGGCATATGTGTAGGCAGTGTCCTCATCATACCGGTAGCTCATCTTAGCAGAGGGGTAGGCCCTTGTGTGCTAGGCCAATTTCTTTAGCACCTGTCCAGCCATCTAGGGGTGAGGATCAGGCAGCCAGGGGTTGCCCTAGAGGTAGAGGTCGATCAGGTAGTGGCTAGGCTAATTTTTATGCTCTTAAGGGAAGGACCGATGCCATTGCTTTAGATGCTATCATTACATGTACCATTTCAGTCTGCCACAGAGATGACCCAGTCTTATTTGATCCGGGTTCTACCTATTCTTACGTGTCCTCATATTTCGCTTATCATTTGGGTACGTCTCGAGGGTGTCTTGCTTTACCTGTTCATGTATCTACCCCGATGGGTGATACCATTGTTGTAGACCATGTAAACCGATCATGTTTGGTGACTATTGGTGTGACGACCCAAAGGGCCATCACCTGTTTCCTTATTCATTCTGTGCTTCCGAGGCATTGGAAACCTCATTCAGGGTTGCCTCGATTTGCATGCGCAGTACGGGAGCGTAGCCAGAAAGCTTAAATATGAATTCTGTGAGAAAAATGCTAAATTTTGATATTAAATTTAACAAACTTGACTTCGGTTAACATTTTAAATAAATGGACCCGGAACCATAATTTGACGGTCTCGGAGGGTCCGTAGGAAAATATGGGACTTGGGCGTATGCCCGGAATCAAATCTCGAGGTCCCAAGACCAAGAAATGAATTCTTGTGTAAAATTGTTTTGTGGAAATAATTAAGGAAATTGGAAATGAAATTTGACTAAAAGACTATGGTATCAGCCCCGTATGTTGGTCCGACGCCCGATGTAATCTTTTATATGGTTTAAGCGCTTCCTGTAATGTTTTGCTGAAAACGGACGTCGTTTGACATGTTTCGGACTTAAAATGAAAATTTGGATGGAATCATGAGTATTGAGGCTTGATTCGATGTATATGATGTTAGTTTGGAGAATTGATCGCACAGATAAGTCCGTGGGATGTTTTTTAGGTTGTGTGCATATTTCATTTGGAGCTCCGAGGGCTCGGGTGAGTTTTAGATAGGCCACAGATATCATTTTTGAACTTTGGAAAAATCTGGCACTTCAGTTCTGCAATCTTAGCATTTGCGAAGAAGGTCTCGCAAATGCGAAAAGGGAACCCCTGCACCTGGTTTGCAAATGCGACATAATGGATCGCAAATGCGATGAAGAGCCCATTGCAAAAGTGACATAGCGGCTCGCATATGCGAAAGTCCCTAGGCTTCTTCAGGGTTCGCAAATGCCAAATCATATTCGTATTTCCCAAGATAGACAGTTCGCATTTCCCACATCTAAGACCCAACAAATTTCATACTTAGTCGAATTTGAACCATTTTTCACAATTCTTTCAAAACACAAACTCCTTGGGCAATTTTTAAAGAGCAAGGTTTTATCCAAATCATTTGTAAGTTGTTTTTTTACTCATTTCTTTCAATCTTTGACATCATTTAATATGTTTTCAACTAAAAATCAAGGATTTGCATGGGTGAAATCGGGGATTTTGGGTAGAACCTAGGTTTTTCTAAAATTAGGAATTTGGACATCAACTTGAGGTATGATTTCAAAACAAATCATAGATATGGGTTCGTGGGTCAATGGGTAGCCGGGTTTTGGTTCGAACCTCGGGTTTGACAAGGCCGGCCTGGGGGCATTTATGAAAAGTTATGATGAAATAGGATCTGCTGGTACGCCTACCACAAGGTATGATGAAATGGGATGGGGTGGTATGCCTACCACGAGAAATTGAGAAATGGGATTGAGTTGCACGCCTGCAACGAGATGAACATTTAAAAGTTGTTTATCTATTCTATTTCGTGTTAGCAGCTATATAGTTGGTTTCTTTGTTAGTTCTGAGAGTGTTGTTCATTTTTGCTATCCCCAGATCATGTTTCCCCTCCCCAATTTTACTTGTTTACTTCATGTTGTTCCTTTCGCCATATATTATAAAATTGCACTGGTTTAACGTGAGTATGGTCCTAGCCTCGTCACTACTTCGCCGGGGTTAGGCCAGACCTTTACCAACACATGGGGTCAGTTGTGATGATGCTACGCACTGCACTTATGTGCAGATACCGGAGTAGCTTTTGAATTGAAGTAGTAGCCTGGGAGCGAGCCTTCAGTCCAGTGAGACACCGAGGTAGCCTTGCAGGCGTCCGCAGGCATCAACGTCTCCTTTATCTTTATTTCCGTCTGTATCTCATGTATTTCGAGACAAACAGTTTACACTTTCTTTCAGATGCTGTATATCGTGACTCTTAGTAGTTCATGAGTTATGTGACACCAAATTTTGGGTAGAGGCTATGTTGAACTTCCGTATTGTTATTCGTGTTCATTAGTATTATGTTTTCCGCTTGTTTAGTTAAGTCGGTTGCTTTTATCTTATAATTCATAGATATTAAAAAATGATTATGTGGCTAAGGAGTTATAATTAATATTTGGCTTGCCTAGCTCTCATTAGTAGGCGCCATCATGATCCCCCAAGGTTGGGAAATCTGGGTCGTGAAAAGTTGGTATTAGAGCACTAGGTTTCATAGATCTCACAACTCACGGAAAAACTTAGTAGAGTCTGAGGGGTCGGTACGGAGACATCTGTATTTATCCCCCAGAAGTTAGAGAGTTAGGAAAAACTTTACATTTTTTCTTTCTTGTCATGCGGTTATGTTCTCAAATACAAATTGTCTTTCTACTCTGTTCTTTCGCAGATGGCGAGGACACGAGCTTCCTTATCTTCCGATCAGCAGTCTGAGCCCCAGGCAGCCCCTTTTAAGGGTAGAGGGCGAGGCCGAGGCCGAGGTAGGGGGAAAGCTCAGCCTCGAGCAGCAGCACAAGTAGCAGAGCCTCAAGTTGATTTCAACGAGGAGGTTCTGGCCCCGACCCTAGCAGTTCTGGTGGGCCCATCTCAGATCCCAGAGGGGTTCATTGCCACCCCGATTCTTCACGACACTCTGGTCCGATTAGTGGGTCATATGGAGAGCATCACCCGGGTAGGGTTGCTTCCTATAGCACCAGCCGTCTCTCAGGCTGGAAGAGGGGCCCGGACTCTAAATACTCGTACTCTGGAGCAGGTAGCTCCCCAAGTTTAGATTCTAGAGGTTCAGCCAACTATGGCTATTTTGCCAGGAGTGGTTGTTTAGACTGGTGGTGGAGCGGCTACGTCTGCAGATGCTTTCCGGAGGTTGGATAAGTTCACCAAGCTCTTCACTACTACCTTCAGTGGTGCACCCACCGAGGACCCTCAGGATTATTTGCATAGCTGCCATAAGGTTTTTGGGAACATGGGTATTGTTGAGTCCAATGGAGTTGATTTTGCTGCATTTTGCCTATCTGGATCCACCAAGACTTGGTGGAGGGAATTTTGTTTTGCTAGTCCAGTAAGGTCTCTAGCCTTGACCTTGGAGCAGTTCACGCACACATTTCTGGAGAAGTTTCTCCCTGTCACATAGCATGAGGCCTATCAGAGGCAGTTCAAGCGTCTCCATCAGGGGTCCATATCAGTCACCCAATACGAGACTAGGTTCATTGAGTTGGCTCGCCATGCTATTGTAATAATCTCCACTGAGAGGGAGAGAGTGAGACGGTTTATTAATGGACTCATATAGCATATTCGTCTCTAAACGGCTGGAGAGGCGGGGAGTGATATCACTTTTCAGGAGGCGGCCAATATGGCCCGGAGGATTGAGATTCCATTGCCACAGGGGGGTGGTCATAGAGCAGACAAGAGACCACGTTCGTCAGGCCGATTCAGTGGTGCCTCATCTGGAGGAAAAGATTCATACGGTAAGGGTCATCCTCATAGACCTTTCCATTTGTCACACATACTTTTGGACACTAAACCCGGCGAAGGGCGTAGATGAGGGAGTTTTTCCAATTAAAGGACAATCGAGACGTGATTCAAATTTGAGAGAATTTCAGAGTCTCCACTTGGGAGATTTATGGTGTACCAAGTCACTGTTTAGAATCCTGAATAGAGGAAAGAATGACTCTGTTTAATTGTCCGCGAACCAGAAATTCAAGTGATGAATTCTGTTAACCCGAGAGAAGGTGTTAGGCATTCCTATTTGCAACGTCATTTGAACACGCCTCAAACCACGTCACGTAAATGCACCCGTGGATTTTGACACATTCCAACTTTGTTGAGATTTGGATTTAGGCCACATAAATGTGCACCCGAATTTTAAGAAGGTATTTTATTGAACACACGCTTATAGTAACTACGTCTTTGACATTTATGTGAAGGCCGTGAAATTTGCTAAACGTCACCTCCTATTCTTTCAATGTGTTCTAATTGATTAAAGTGCCTACGCGTGGTTTTTGTTTGAATTAACATAGCTCAATTTATTGTATAAAGGTATTCTAATATATGCTAAATTTTTGTAAGGATGTGTTTAAATGCACTAATTATTTCATGTATGGACTAGATGCTTGGGAAAATTATATATGCCATACCTCGTTTGTGACCAACTGACACATAAATAGATTGGGTTTTGGAGAGCATTGGGGCACTTGTTGCCCAGGCTGCAACTGGCAATCATTTTGACTGGTTCGGGCTGTTAATCACTTAGCCCAGAAAGCGTATTAGATTTCAGCATTTGGGTGCTTACTGGGCCTCACACATGAGCCCAGTACTGATTTGAACCATAGAGTCCAATGGCTAACAACAATTTGGTCCGGAATTTTGTACATAGAATTGAATCTTTACCCATTCATGAAGGAAATGACAACAAACTATTTTTGTACTACTTTTCTAACATCAGATTTGAATAAGTCGATTCATATATTCATCAGTCAGAGTATATGAATCTCATGGCCAAAATTCAATTACGCATAAGGTCATAATATGTGAAACAAGTCTAAAATAAGCTATCACTAAGCATTCTGAAATTTAAAAGAACTAAAATGCTTCATAACATTCTGATTTTCACATGACTATCAAATATACTACTTCCAGGTCTGGTAGCTCTAAGTGCGCATATTCAGCACTTGAGCCCACCAGACTGAAATTGAAATTGACTACTATTTAAGCATATACAAACTTTGAGTGGAAAGTCTAATTATTAAACGTGAAAATCATTCCCAAAATGTCCAATTATTATAAAATAGATCAGTCTAATACTATACTATAACATGATGATCATTTTACTAGCATTCCTATATTCAAACTAAGTAGGGAAGATGTGGGATATGATACTAGAGTACAAATATCAAGTGAAGGTCTTCATATTGAGAATATATTTTCACTTTGAACTTAATATACATGAGTGTTGAGTTGATACCTGTAATACAGCAGAAAACCAAGGCTATGATCAAATATGGAGGTCGTTTTCAACAGGATTGTGAGAAATTCAAGCTCAAAAAGATAAAAATTCAAACGTTGATGGTATTGTTTAGCTATGAAATGAGTATTCTATCTCTAACATTGAAGAGAAGAGTTCCGGATCAGTATTTCTAGCTCTAGTGTTAAAGATATAGGTTTCAGGATCCCTCTAATGCCCCCAAATGGATTAATTTATAGCAAAACAGTTAAGGCATCATATTTTTTTTTACTTGTTTTCTTATTTAGTCCTTAACTCAAATTGTATTTTTGCCTAAGTGGTCCTTCAATTCCTAACTTGTGCCTCACTTTTGAAGCTGTAATTATATATCAGTCCTTGCTTGAAAGTTCTACAGGATTCCTATCATATTTTAATAAGTTCAAAAACCTTTTATACCCTCACTAACTTTCCTAAATTACCCTACCCCTGAACTTGACCTTGGTCTGTCCTTTTAATCCTAGTTCATTTACATTTGACCTTGGTCAGCCAAATGTGGGCCTCATTTTTTCCTTATATTAATAAACTCATGAAGGTTTAATCAGCCAACATTAGCAGACTCAATTAGCCAAAGAATTAACAGACTTCTATGCAGGATTAAGAGAACAAGAGATCAAAGAATCAGAAAGAATGCATATATCTATCAGACTTAGCTTTCAGAAATAGTTCTAATCCAAATGCTTCAAAAAAACTTAAGACACAGCAGTTTTAATTCTGGGATCACTTTGGGAAGCATCAGAAATTATAGAATCAGAAGGTATATGTCAATTAAGCCTAAAAAATTACATTACAGTAGAATTAACTAGCTTTCAAAATCAAAGGCTGATATTAGTAGGAAATTATTCAAAAGATAAAAGACTTCCAAACCAAGCACATGAACACTAAGAACTTGTGGATCACCAGACAAACAATAAAAGAAAAAAAAATAACACATAAAAGAAATTCAAATTATTCATATGCAATTGTTGAACCTAATAAGTTATCTCAGGCTAGTGACAAACAAACAAACATGAACCATAATTTCCAGAAGAATTTGTGGACGACCAGATAAATACCCAAAATTAAATAAAAGAAAATTCAGATTATTTGAACCTAATCAGTTATCAAAGAACATAAACATTCAAAGCTAAAGAAAAATGAAAACTAAGCAGAAAATTTAGCTTCTATTCTTGTTTGCATTTGAACTGATTCAATTGGACCTTGTTCTTCCAGAGGGGTTTTGAAACTCCCAGGATACTGTTTAATCAACTTCGAAGCCCGGGAGGGGGGGGGGGTTTCTGAAGTCATGAGACCTTATTAGGTCTCAGATTTGGGAATTTGAGCGGTTGGGGGTTGTTTGATACCCGGGGGTGGCATGGTTGGTGTCAAGAGGGGTCAAAGACTGCCTGGGTGAGTTTTGAGGCTTTTCCGGCAAGTTTGGGATTTAGGGTTCAACTTCGGATGCAGATTCAAGGGGTTTCATGGTGATTTGAGAGTGGTGAGATGCATGGTTGGAACAGGGAGGTCAAGGTTTTTAAGGGTATAAGTTTGGAAGGTTTTGGGTTTCCGGCCGCCTTAAAAGAGATATTCGAGACAGAGGGGTGGTTTTCGAAGGTAACTGATTATGGGACGGGGTAGATGAGGCCATGGTGGTTAAAACATGTAATTTTGTGGAAGTTTGGTTGTCGGCCGCAACCGTGAGGCGATTTCCGGCGGCGCCAGTAGGGTGGTCAAGCGGTGGTCAACGGTGGAGTTGGGGTGGTCAATGGGTGTTGACGGGGTGGTAATTGATCCGCGGTGGAGATACGAGGAAGGTGATTTTGGTCGTGTATATACTGAAGGGGTTTGGACATATATGTATGGATGTAGGTGGGGGATTGGTAGCTGTTGGATGGTGTGGGGATCGATGGCGGTGATGGAAAGGGCTCTAAACGGCGTCGTTTGGATGGATGGGGGTGTGGACTGGACTAGCTGATTGTTTGGGCTTGTTTGTATGGGTTCAATGACGGAAACAAATTGGGCCACTCAGTTCTGGTCCAATTGTGGCCAGCCTGAGTGGCCAACTATGTATACATACATATATTGTATTTTATTATTATTTTTTTGTATTTTTTTAATTGAAATCAATTAGTAAATTTATTTAGAAACCCTAAATCACCTATAAAAATTAAAATAAATCAAAATTGAACAAATACAATTTCAAGTGCCGGAACATGTATATTTTTTGTATTTTAATTTACGAAACAAGTTTATTTAACAATTTAAAACCCTAATTAATCCTAACACGCAACAATGAACATGCATATGCAATTAATGTCCAAAAATTAAGATCCTAATATTTTAAAAGAGAAAATCCTAAACTTTAAGAGTCATGTAGGAGTTTGTTTCAACAAGTCAAAAATCATATGCTCACAGCTGTCCCTCTTTGCGCGGGAAAACAAAGGTTTTTGTGCAAAGACAAGTGAGCAAATATGAGCGATTTCGTCCAATTGAATACTCCATGTGAAGAATTTCGAAATTTGTTTGACCTAACCTTGCTTCAAAGGTTGCCTACATATCCTCGGCAATAGAGGAATTAGGTCAGTGTAGTTCTGGAAGTTTTTATAGCTGGGACTACCGAGAGACTGTGATTGGTTGCTGTCACTATATGTTGTCCTCCTTATTACTCCTTATAAAAAGTATAAAGAAAACTATACAAAACTATAAACTAGCGATTACAAAGAAGAGCCTATCTACGTCTTCAATCTTGATCATTGTTGCTTTGTTGCCTTGTATCTCTTTCTGCGAACCTCTTGCGGCCTCGCTGACTATTTGCCTTTATTTTCATGTCCGATGCCGAACTGTTGGAACTCGACATGTATTCCATTGAAAGTATTCCCTCATTCTGCAGGTAGGTGCCTCACTGTTGTACTTGAGTTGCGTTGAAAAATATTCCCTTGTTCTACAGGTGGACGTCTGATTACAAAACCTAAAATTGTGAAAAATATTCACTTGTTCTACAGGTGGGCGCCTGATTGCAAAAACTAAAAATTTAAAAATGTTCCCTTTTTTTCTCCAGGTGGGCGCTTGATTGCAAAAACTTAACACTGATCCCTTGTTCTCCAGGAGGGCGCGTGATTACAAAAAGTTAAAATTTTGGCGCCTGATTGCAAAAACTTAAAACTCAAAAATATTCCCTTGTTCTTCAGGTGGGCTCCTGATTGCAAAAATATAAAACTGAAAAATATTTCCTTGTTCTCCAGCTGGACGCCGGATTGCAAAACTTAAAATTGAAAAATATTCCCTTGTTCTCTAGGGGGCGCCTCATTGCAAAAACTTAAAATTGAAAAATATTCCCTTGTTCTCCAGGTGGGTGCCTGATTGCAAAAAATTCAAACTGAAGACTAATCCCTTGTTCTCCAGGTGGGAGCCTGATTGCAAAAACTTAAAACTGAAAATTATTCCCTTGTTCTCCAGGTGGGCGCTTGATTGCAAAAACTTAAACTGAAAAATATTTCCTTGTTCTCCAGGTGGGCGGTTGATTACAAAACTGGTCCCGACAATCCTCAACTGCTGACAATTTCAAGATTATGCTGTATTTTCTGAAAAAGGTATTATTTTCCAACATGTCTTGCTACGAGTTATGTCCGCTGGGGATTTTCTGGGGATTGGTGAATAAAATTAATTCCCATTATCCAGCAGGTTCTGACAACTCTTGTTGACTCTTGCTGGGGAAGTATCTAATCTAAGTCCTATTTTTTAGGAGGGTCCTAATAACTCTTATTTGCTCTTGTTGGGGAAATATCCAAGTCCATCTCTCAGGGAGGTCTTGATAACTCTTATTTCTTCTGCTTGGCGAAATATCTAAGTCCCATCGTTCAGGGAGGCACGAGTAACTCTTATTGTCTCTGGTTGGGGAAATATCCAAATTCCATCTTTCAGGGAAGTCCTGGTAACTCTTGCTGACTCAGCTGGGAAAATTTGTAATTTTTTCTCTCTATATCCCATTCTTCAGGAGGGTCCTAATGACTTTTCTTGACTCTTATCGACTAGCTGGGGCATATTTGCTCTGAGTCCCATTTTTCAGGAGGGTCCTGATGACTCTTATTAGCTCTTGTTGGGGAAATATCTATGTCCCATCTCTCAAGGAGGTCTTGATAACTCTTATTGACTCTGATTGGGGAAATATCTAAGTCCCATCTTTCAGGGAAGTCCTGGTAACTTTTGCTGACTCAGCTGGGGAAATATCTAAGTCCCATCTTTCAGGTAAGTCCTGGTAACTCTTCCTGACTCAGTTGGGGAAATTTGAAATTTTCCCTCTAAATCCCATTCTTTAGTAGGGTATTGATGACTTTTCTTGACTCTTATCGACTCTGTCTGGGGCATATTTGCTCTAAGTCCCATTTTTCAGGAGGGTCCTGATGAGTTTTATTGACTCTGGTTGGGGAAATATCTAAGTCCCATCTTTCAGGAAAGTCCTGATAACTCTTGCTAACTCAAATGGGGAAATTTGAAATTTTCCCTCTAAATCCCATTCTTCAAGAGGGTCCTGATGACTTTTCTTGACTCTTATGGACTCTAGCCGGGGCATATTTTCTCTAAACAACATTTTTCAGGAGGGTCCTGATGACTCTATTGACTCTTCTTGGCTCTGGCTGGGGAGAGTTTGGCTCTAGTTCCTAGTTTTTGGGAGGGTCCTGATGGTTCCAACTTAAATGCCAATTCTAATTCCCGGTTGTTTCTGCGACTCTTACTGGGGAGGTGTTGGAGCTTCCCCATGTTACTCGCCCCTGCTTGAGTTTTAAATTGTGTTCTATCTCAACTTTCACGCCTATTTTAACCCTTGATTGTTTCTACTAGATGTTTTCTCATTAAAGCTTGTCCCGTTATGCCTTTTGCTGGGGAGGGTGTTTATAACGGACTATGTCCCTTTGGAATTTTTAGCTGAGTGCCACTCCCAAGTGGATTATGAGATTTTGATCATACATGTTGTGCCTGTCTTCCCCTATGGACGGCCTCCCTTAGTCTCTTCTGGAATTTTTCTGCCCCTATGTCAATCAAAGAAAACTTGTCAGTTTGAAAAGTGGTGGTTGGCTCACAACATTCTTGTTGGAAGAGGGCTCCATGTTTTCATGTTCTGTTGTGTTCAAATTTCCATGTTGATGATGAGTTTCCTGAGTTGGTTGGATGACCCCCGAACCTTTATGGCTTTACTTTGCTTCCCATAATTGTGTTACCTTTCTAGCTTTTTTTCCAGAATCCTTGCACCTTTCTCAAGATTGCCAAATCAATGTATTATGCTTGGCTGGCCCTCTGATCCCTGTAGCTTTACTCTACTTCCCCATGTTTGTGCTGCACTTCTGATCTTGTTGCTAGAATTCTGACATCCATTCCTGAGATCACCCAGTCTGTTTATGATGTTTGGTTGGCCCTTGACCTTTGCGTCTTTACTTTCCTCCCCATGATGTATCATGCTGGGTCAAGCCTTGACCTTTCCCATTTTTGTGTTGTGCCAATTTTACGTTCCATCCGAATCTTTGTGTATCATTTGCATGCTCTTTACTGTGTGGTATTCTTTGAACTTTGCCAGTGCTTGTCTCCTCCATCAATTATAATTTTTACGAATCCTTCCCTTTGCTGTTTCACGCTTGTTATCTTTGTTACGCCTTTGGGCGTCATGCGCTTTGTTCCTTTGGGAGCTTGATAATTGGCTTTGACATTCCTTTCGTTTAAACAAATGAATTTAGGCTTGAGAGAAGAATGAAATGCGAAGACATTGAACGGTATTTAGAATGAAGAATTCCAGACTTGCTGTTGAGGAAAAACAAAGAAGAGGACTTATCTGAAAAGAAGCCACTGGTTCTCGCAACCATGACATGAACTTCGTCCTATTTCACCCAATTGATTTTGATGGCCGACCTTCTTCTGCCATGATTTTACCGTTGTGACCTTTCCCACCCCTTCTTTTTACCAAACCCTAGCTTGACATGCGCTTACAGTTTTCATCCATCAATAGCTCCTTTCTGAGTTTTGCTTTTGCTTCACCTTCGCCTCACAGTGCCTGCGGAGGTTTTCACCGATAAGACTCTCTCGCTTTATTTTATCTCAATCTCTCATCGCCTTATAGTTCCCATGAGGTTTTTCACCGATAAGACTCTCTCATTTTATTGTTTCTCTTGTGTGGCTCAGAGTGGTGCTCCTGTCATGAATACCCTCTACCTGCTCGAATCGACATATTTTGAAGACTGGTTAGAAGGTCTTCCTTTGGACTAAATGTGGGACTTTGGATAAGGTTAGAAAGAAAGGGTATCAAAGGCTCGATCTAATTTAAGTGGGTTCAAATTTGCAACATTCGGAATCAAATTCTTACAATAACCTTAACTTCCGCCCTAGTTTCTTGCTTGGGGACTTTTGGATTTTTATTTTAATGAGACCGAACTGTGTGGCTTCCTATTTAACCCCATTTTAGAAGGAATCAGGTCAAACGAGTTCATGCGGATTCCTTGTTTTTTACTGTTTTTTTTTATTTTGTTTTCTTTTCTTTCTTTTCCTTTTCTCTTTTCTTTTCTTGTTTTTCTTCGCTTTTCTTTTCTTTTGTTTTCATCCTTTTCATTCTTTCCTTTCTTTTCCTTTCACTGCCTTCTCACACTTGTGCTTCTGACTTTTGTTGCTGATTCCGAAAGAGAGGTATGAAAAAAAATAATTAAAGCTCAAAAAGGTTAGCAAAAGATAAAGTGTTTGGATAGCAGAACAAAATACCTTCGTCATTCCAATCTTCAAAATATGCCAAGTACAATCAGGTGTCAAGTATAAACAATGATCTGAAGATAATCATACATAATATCTTTTGACAACATCTGCATTGATGGCCATTTCCGCACATTTCCCTTCCACGTCCGTCAGATACAACACTCCGTTGGACAACATTCTTGACACGATGAATGGTCCTTTCCAATTTGGAGCGAACTTGCCATTCGCCTCGGAATGGTAAGGGTGGATGCGCTTCAGTACCAGTTCACCTCCTTCAAACATTCTGGGGTGCACCTTCTTATTATATGCCCTAGCCATTCTCTTTTGATACAACTAGCCATGACAAACTGCCGCCAATCTTTTCTTGTTAATCAAGCTCAATTATTCCATACGGTCTTTGACCCATTCTTCGTCGTCAAATTCTCCTTCGACCATGATCCGTAGAGAAGGGATTTCGACCTCGGCCGAGATCACCGCCTTTGTGACATATACTAACAAGTATGGAGTAGCCCCCACTGAAGTACGGATAATAATGCGATAGCCTAACAATGCAAAAGGCAGCTTCGTATGCCACTTCCTGGATCCTTCAACCATTTTTCGAAGTATCTTCTTTCTATTCTTATTTGCTGACTCAACTTCCCCATTCGCCTTGGGGAGGTACGGGGTAGAGTTTCAATGTGCAATCCTGAACCGCTGACATACCTCTCTCATTAGGTGCCTGTTGAGATTTTCCCTATTATCAGTGATGAGCGTTTTGGGGATCCCGAACCGACGAGTAATGTTTATGTGCACGAAATCTACAACGACCTTCTTGGTCACTACCTTAAAGGTTTTGGCTTCAACCCACTTGGTGAAATAGTCAATAGCAACCAGGATAAATCGGTGTCCATTAGAAGCTGCTGGCTCGATGGGTCCGATGATGTCCATGCCCCAAGCAACGAAAGGCTAAGGTGCAGATATCGTGTGCAGTTCAGACAGAGGAGAATGAATCAGGTCCCCGTGTACCTGACACTGGTGGCATTTGCGCACAAAGCAGATACAATCCCGTTCCATGGTTAGCCAATAATGCCCTACCCGGAGAATCTTCTTTGCCAAGACATATCCGCTCATGTGCGGCCCACAAACGCCAGCATGCACCTCATTCATGATGACTGTTGCCTGCTTAGCATCGACGCATCTTAACAAACCCAGATCTGGCGTTCTCTTGTATAGTATCCCTCCATTGCTGAAGAAACCACTTGACAAACGATGGATTGTTCTCTTCTGGTCACTTGTGGCTTGCACCGGGTACACACCTTTTCTGATGTATTCTTTGATGTCGTGAAACCAAGGCTTGTCGTTAAGCTCTTCTTCCACCATGTTGCAATAGGCATGTTGATCATGGGCCCAGATATGTATCGGGTCAACATAAGCCTTGTCCGGGTGATATAACATTGATGCCAAAGTAGTTAGGGCATCAGCAACTTCATTGTGAATTCTGGGAATGTGCCTGAACTCTATTGACTGGAATCGTTGACAAAGATCATGCAAGCATTGCCGATAAGGTATGAGTTTTAAATTTCTTGTCTCCCATTCCCCTTGGATCTGCTGTACCAGGAGGTATGAGTCCCCCAAGACCAAGACTTCTTGGACACCCATTTCCTCTGCAAATCTCAAACCCAAAATCCATGCCTCATACTCAGCCATGTTGTTGGTGCAATAGAAACGGAGTTGAGCTGTGACCGCGTAATGATGCCCTTCTTCAAAAATGAGTACCACTCCTATCCCGACTCTTTTCCTGTTGGCAGCCCCATCGAAGAATAATTTCCACCCCGACTTCTCATCCTATTCCATTTCATTTGCGTGCATCACTTTCTCGTCCGAAAAATATGTGTTCAAGGGTTCATGTTTTTCATCTATGGAATTCTCTGCTAAATGGTCTGCCAGTGCCTGTGCCTTCATAGAAGTCCTAGTTATGTAGATGATGTCGAATTCAGTTAGCAAGATCTGCCACTTCGCGAGCCTCCCTGTGGGCATGGGCTTCTGAAAAATATATTTCAAGGGGTACAGTCGTGAGATGAGATAAGTGGTGAATGATGACAAATAATGCTTCAACTTCTGGGCTACCCATGTCAAGGAACAACACGTTCTTTCAAGATGAGTGTACTTATCCTCATAGGCCGTAAATTTGTTGCTGAGGTAGTATATGGCTTGCTCTTTCCTCCCAGTGAAATCGTGCTAACCCAACACGCATCAAATGAATTGTCTAGGACTGTCAAACACAAGATCAGAGGCCTCCCTGGTTCCGGAGGGACCAGTACAGGTGGGTTTGACAGATATCCCTTTATCTTATCAAAAGCTTCTGGACACTCTCCTGTCCATTTCACCACAGTGCCCTTCTTTAACAGCTTAAAGATGGGCTCGCAGATGGTTGTGAGTTGGGCGATGAACCGACTGATGTAATTCAGCCTTCCCAATAGACTCATCACTTCTGTTTTGTTTCTGGGTGGCGAAAATTCCTGTATAGCTTTGATTTTTGATGGGTCTAGCTCGATGCCTCGGCGGCTTACTATGAACCCTAACAACTTTCCCGATGGGACCCCAAATGCACACTTTGCCGGGTTGAGTTTGAGATCATACCTACGGAGCCTCTGGAAAAATTTCCTCAGATCTTTGACATGATCAGATTGCTTTATGGACTTCACAATCGCATCGTCCACATAGACCTCGATTTACATATGCATCATATCGTGGAAAATGGTTGTCACTGCCCTCATGTATGTTGCTCTGATGTTTTTCAAACCAATGGCATGACCCTATAGTAGTATGTCCCCCACGGTGTGATAAATGCTGTTCTCTCTGCATCCTCTTCATCCATTAAAATCTGATGATAGCCTGCATAGCAATCCACGAATGACGCGATCTCATGCTTTACACAATTGTCAATCAATATGTCGATATTCGGCAGGGGGAAGTTCTCTTTTGGTTTTACCATCCTTCTTTGGTACGGGCACGACATTAGCTAACCAGGCGGGATATCGTGTGACACGGATAACTTTTGCCTCAAACTGCTTGGTCACCTCTTCTTTGATTTTCACGCTTACATCAGTTTTAAACTTTCTCAACTTTTGTTTGACGGGAATGCAGGCTGGGTCAGTGGGCAATTTGTAGACTACCAAATCAGTGCTCAATCCGGGCATGTCATCTTAGGACCATGCAAAGACATCCTTATACTCCAGCAATACTTCGATTATTTCCTCCCTAAGCTGTGGCTCCAGATAGACACTTATTTTTGTTTCTCTTATATTATCCGGGCTTCCTAGATTAATTTCCTCTGTATCATTCAGGTTTGGTTTGTTTTTTCTTCGAATTGGGTCATCTCTTACTAATCTCGTCCCATCCCCCTTCCTCATCGTACCCAGGTTCGTCCTCTTGTTCTATTTCCTGAATTATTATCTCTGGACTAGGCTTGTTTAAAATATTTGTCCGAGGAGTCCTTATGCATGTCAGATCACTGGAAACATCATAAAATAACTGTAAAAAAGAGAAAAAGGAAGAAAAAGTAAAGCGAAATTGAAACTATCAGCATTGCTGAAAGAGAAATTGCATTTTATTAGAATCAAAGATAACAGAGTTTTCGGATCCAATTGGACGGAAATAACAAATGAATGATGCTAACACAAACTAGACTGAAAGTAAAATCAAAGCCAACTACCAAGACTCCCTTCGAGTGGGAAGAGGAGTGGTTTCCCAGTAATTGATTCATGCTCATGCGGTTACGAATTGCACATCTGCTCTGCTTGATCCTTCTCCCGCCTCTACCATATTCACCTTGATGAGTAGCCTTTCTAGCCCCTTATCAAGACCTCCGTCTGCGTCGATCAACAGGCCGGAAATCCTGGGTCTGGGACCATTAATGGGTTTGACAAATGATTTGGATAAACTTGGGATAGGATTCGGGAGAACCCAGCCTTTCTATCTCAGCCTCCTGGCTCGCTTTATGTCTGCAGCCATGGATTTGAACCCTAGACCAAAAGTGTCTAGATTCTAGAGAAGGAATACTGGTTGCGCAATTCCTTGCAGAGAAGCTCCCAACCCTTTGCTGGGTATAAACTCAACATTTCTGAAGCTACCATGACAGATGCAGTTGTCCTCCTTGGGGTTACAACAATCTCACCTTTTGGGATCTTCTGAACTGACACTGTATCAAACACCTGGTAAACCCATGGCCCTTTATTGTCCTCAGATTCGGTGAAAGGCACGATCGCATCCTTTGGGGTACACTGGCTATCCTCTCCATGCACGAAAATCTCTTTCCTGTCCCACTCAAATTTGACCATCTGGTGCAGTGTAGAGGGTACTGCTTTGGTTGCATGAATCTAGGGTCTGCCCAATAACAAATTATAGGAGACCGACACATCCAACACTTTGAATTCCATAACGAACTTGACGGTCCCTATAGTTACTTCCATCACTATGTCTCCTATGGTGTCTTTACCTCCGCCGTCGAACCCTCGAAAATAAATGTTATTCTTGCAGACCTTTTCAGTTTCCACCTTCAACTTGGTCAATGTAGATAATGGACAAATGTTTGCACTGGACCCGTTGTCGACCAAAACTCGAGTGACCACAACATCTTCACACTTCACAGTTAGATAGAGAGCCTGGTTGTGCTCCGTGCCCAACGTAGGCAATTTATCGTCGGACAATGTGACTCGGTTTACCTCGAATATCTTGTTTGCAATCTTTTCCAAATGATTTACCGTTATCTTGTTTGGGACATGAGCTTCATTCAAAATCTTCATCAACACTCGGCGGTGCTCATCTGAGTGGATTAGTAAGGATAACAAAGAGATCTGGGCCGTTGTTTTCCTCAACTGTTCTATGACGGAGTAGTCCTGCATTTTCATTTTCTTTAATAACTTTTCTGCCTCTTCCTCTGATACAACTTTCTTCACTGGTTCCGGGTTATCTTTAGAGATTCTACCCTCTCTCAATTCTTCTAGAGCAAAGTACCTTCCTGAGTGGGTTAAGCCTTGTGCCTCGCATACTTCTACTCTAACTTCCTTCCCTTTGTACATCACTATTGCTTGTTCATACCTCCAAGGAAAAACTCTATTGTTGATGATTGGTGGCTGGATTACTAGCTTCACAATTACTGGCTCTATGCGGACACCTTCTACAACCACGACAGGTTCAATAGCCGCCTCTTGTACTGTTACCTTTGCCTGTTCCCGCTTTGGTGCAACCACACATGTTGAGCTCCCCTGTGCTACGGTAGTTTTATTGCCTTCCTTTTCCCCGGTTACAAGCTTCTTACTGCTCGCGACCTTGGTCGGCTCACTAGATTTGATCATTATTACCTGTGAAGGTCTTCTGAACTCTCCCTTTCTCTACTTAGTTTCAATCATGTTTGTTTCCTGGTGAGTCGGTAGTGGGTTCTGGTTAATATTGGGCAAGTCTGGAGTCTGCACCTCGATCCTGTGGGAGTCAATCAGTTCTTGGATGGTGTTCTTTAAGTGCCAACATTTTTCTGTGTCATGCCTTGGTACACCAGAACAGTATTCACAGCTGACCGAATAATCTAAATTCACTTGGGGGAGGATTTGGCAGCTTTGCCTCAATTGGTCTTAACATATCCAGTTGTCGCAATCGGTGGAACATACTAGTGCAAGATTCTCCCAGTGGAGTAAAAGTCTTCTTTTTCTACACCCTCTCAATTCTCATGGTCGGATTGCCTCGGGGGGGTGGGCCTCGGGATTTTGTGGTAAGTTCTTGGAGGCGGGTATTGATTTTGTGGATCTGGATAGGTGTTTTGAGGGGGAGGCACATGCCATTATGTATGAGTGGGAGGTTGGGTATATGCTTGTGCATGATGGACTGAGAAATGCGGTTTTGGTGGTGGATAGTAATGTTGCGGTGGGATATACGGGATGTGTGGGTATGTTTGGTGGTGGGGACGGGGCTGACCGTAGTGAGATGGTGCCCGAGGCCTGAACCAGGTTCCCGATTCCACTGTTGCTATTTCTTCTTTCTTCTTCTACCCAAAACCTCCTCCAGCTCCACCCTGGATGGCTTGAGTAGTTGCATTGATTGCAGAGTAGCTCATGATTTTATTGGATTTGAGTCCTTCCTCAACCATACTTCCCATTTTGACCACTTCATTGAAAGATTTTCCTACCGCTGATACCAAATGCCCAAAGTAGGTAGGTTCCAAAGCTTGCAGAAAATAGAACACCATTTCACTCTCATTCATGGGAGGATCAACTCTGACTACTTTTTCCCTCCACCGGAAACCGTACTCCCTGAAACTCTCGTTGTGTTTCTTCTCCAGCTTCGTCAGAGATAGGCGATCCGGGACAATCTCGAGATTATATTGAAAGTGGCATGCAAACGCTCATGCTAGGTCATCCCACGTATACCACCGATTGGGATATTGTCGAGTATACCACTTTAATGCTGATCCTCTCAAACTCTGGCTAAAGTACGCCATTAGCAATTTGTCCTTTCCTCCTGCCCTTCTCATTTTACTACAAAAATCTCTCAGATGCACGACATGATCGCCGTGACCATTATAAAGGTCAAATTTTGGCATTTTGAAACCTGGAGGCAACTGTACGTCCTGTAATAAAAAAAGGTCTTTGAAGGCCACGCTTACCTGGCCACCTAATCCATGCATGTCCCTGAATGATTTTTCCAGACTCCGGACTATTCTGAGCATTTCTTCCTGTTTAGAATCTTTGATCGGCTTTTCAACTCTCATTGGGATTTCTGGACGAGGAGCACACGAGTAAGGCTCCTGGGTTTTGTAGGCAGGTTCTGGGGGATAGTAGTGAGGGTCATAAGCTTGAAGCAGTGGCTCACTGGATGACCTATGCAGTGCAGGGGGTGGAGGTGCTACATATATAGGGGCGATTGCCGGGGGAGGGTGAGTAGTGACTTTGGGTAGTTGGGTCAGTGGCTGGGAGGCAACACCCTGATGTTGTGAGTATATAGGAAAACATGGAGGCGGATCAGTAACGAACTGGTCGAGTTCCTGGGCCAGTGGTGGGATGAAGGGTGGATTAGCAGGATAGGTCGGGGGAGACTGTCCTCTTGCCCATTCCTGGTACATCTCAGCCATTTGGTGTTTAAGCTTATACATTTCCTTCCTCATAGCATTCACGTCCAGTTCCTCTGCCTCCTTTGAGACGTCCATGATACTGACATCAGTGTCTTGGTTGGCCATGACTTGTTTGCTTTTTGACCATGTGTTGTAGGAGTGAGTTGCTAGGGTGCCACGAATATTAGTCACCTGTCTAATTTGGAACTGTAATACAAAACACCCAAGACTTGTTAGTGGTTAGTTTCTAATATGTAAGCAGCCACATATGCATGCACATAAATGACAATTGGTCCCTATGTGCATTGACTGCTTGCGTCATCCCGGCTTTTTTCGCGAAACTCCCTTCATTTTAGCCTTATTTTCTCCCTTTTCATCTTTACTCAATTTCCAATTTTTTTCAACTATGGTTGCATCTTATATAGATTGACTATCAATCATTACTTTGCATGAATCAGACCAAGCGTAGTTCACGAAAAACAAAAGGTTAAGTACGCAGCAAAAAATATTTTTGGGATTTTCAATTTGATATCGATTCAAACTTTAATTACAAAGGCTAAGAGTAACTACCATATAGGGATCCAACACCCTTAAAGACTTGAAATGACGAAAAACAGACTCTTCTTCTTTTCTTTTTCAGCAAAACATAAATCTATGAGTATATCAACACTTCAAATGCTTTTGGAGCTGGCGGGGCATCATTCGGCCTTGTGGGTTTGCGCGCTAAACTTCCTTGGAGATAATGGAAATCTTCAATTACTTTTCGGACAAAGGTCATATCAGCGGCAAAAACATAGACTTTTTCATGTCTTTACAGTGATTGCATTTGGTTGTAATGTAGTCTGCAATTGCCCGCACCTTCTCCCTAATAATCCCTTTTTCTTATTGCAGATGCCCTATTTATTCTGCCCGTGCTTCCAATGTCCGCTTAGCTGCCTGATTTAGCTTTTGAAATTGCCTTAAATCTCTTTCCAACCCCACTATTACCGCATAGCAGTGCTTCCTCTCAGCTTTGAAATCCTTGGCCTGCTTGGCCATTTTGCTCTCAGCTATGATAACCCTCTGTTTTAGAATAGCACTTTCGTTGCCATTTCCTTCTTTTAACTACTCCAGTATGCGGGCCCTTTCTTCAGCACTTGTAGCTAATTGTCTCTGAGATCTAGAAAATTCACCCCTGCCTTATTCAAGTCAAAAATGTATTCGGTTACCTTTCGTCGCAGGTTCTCTATAAGATTTTCATCCTTTGTACTCCTCGAAGGGTTTTCTGTGGGTGTTTTCATTTTATGAATCTGAGCTCGCAGGGCTTCATTTTTTTCACCAATAAATTCTTTTCCCCTTCGCTGACAGAAGTTTGTAGGATGTTTTCGTGTTGCAACTCCTGAATTTTCTTTTCCGCCCTTCCTATGGTAGCACGGTGTTCATGTTCCTTCGCTAACCAATCCCACTATTCTTGCAATGTCCCGATGAACTCTCAGAGGTGAGGCGTTTTGGATGGTCTGTCATGCTTAATTTCTCTCTTATACCAAGGAAGGTATCCAGGAGACACATCACCTTTGGCATGATCTCGTACACAAGTGTCGGCGGTTAGGTATTGGAATTCATTCCAGATTTTGCGAACCATGGCTTCGGGATACTGACTACCAGGCCCAATTTCGACTACCCGGATGCTAAGATCTTCTTCTTTTGGCACTATCTAGCATCTTTTGAGTTGTCTCAAGACCCAATGCGGGACGTAAGGCTGGATGCTTCTAAGGCCCATCAGGAGTAAATGCGATTCTGTTGCAGGCATATGCACAATTTCGTCCACGGGGAGCCAACTGAGCGTCCATTGAATTTGATTTGCTGAAATAGACCGGAGATGTGATACCCACTCTGTGACACCCTCTGGTAATTTAAATCCATTTACCCTATTGTCCACTTATTCTATGAAACCTTCACTGGAAACCCACCATTCATGAACCGAGGCTTTGGACATAGATGCTCAATCATCCAGATTTAGAGCAAGTTGCAGCCTTCAAAGAAATCCCCTCCTGCTTTGCAAGTGGTAAGGGCTCGGAAGATATCATAAAGGATCATCGGAGCAAGAGTGCTCTTTGCCTGAGTCATCAAGGTACTAAAAACCCCCGCAATCCGTATATCGATGTTTCCTTCCTTTCGTGAAAGACCCAAAAAGGATACCATAAACGCGAAGCATCGATGCTCCTCCCATTTGATCCGATTGCCCTTGCAACAGATGAGGGTTTTAGGGTTGTTGAATCCTCCGATGTGGCCATATCTTTTGGAATATGAACTGGGGTGCAAAATCCAGCTGACAAATTAGGGTTGTGAATCTTTCTGTTAATTTTCAGAACATCCAGAAATTTGTGCACAGCGAGGGCCCTGGGTGTTATCAAGTATTGATATCTCAGTAGGATTGTGTGGGTCCCAATGTATCCGGTCATTTCCTCCAAAGTTGGGGTCAGCTCAAAATCTGAGAAGTGGAAGACGTTGTGGGCAGGGTCCCAGAAGGTAATTAGGGCCTTTATGATGTTCCCCATAGGGTTGTTGTTTAGTAAACCAATGAGGCTTCCCAGATGCGCATTGACCTTTTTCTGTCAGGCTTCTCCGAGGCCATTCCACCACATTCGCATCTCCAAAGGAATTTTTTGATTATCATGCTCATTTTGCACATTTATAAGGGCGAATTACAATTCTCAAAATATAAAAATTGACATTTATTTTAAAATAGGGACTGGCTTTGGGAATACGGCCTTTCAATACCTCAGCTAGAAGGATTTTTAGGTCGTGCTTGCTTACCGACCCTAATAAAATCCAGAGGCAGCCATTTGCGTAAAGTCAGCCTTCAGGCGTCCCTTGTAGCGTCATTCAGCTATTATTGTAATAACGTCACCATCCGACTCATTTTTAAGTGAGAAAAAATAAACTCGGGCATTTTGTAGAAAAAGGTTGGACCCGACCAAATATAATTTATCAAAACCCGCGGACATTATTGAAATGCCTCAAAAACTTGGTGCCTTTTTTTTGTTGTTTTTTTTTGCTTTTGTGCTTTTTTTTAAAAAAAAAATCCGGCAGCATTTCGACGCTATTTAAGCATTGATTTTGAAAGCGACTACCCTAGCACTGCTTATTCCTCTCAATTGAATCCCTTTGTTTGCAAGCCGGTCAACATGCGAGTCCAAGGCAAATAAATGTTCAAGTAGCACATAAAATGCAACATAGTGGTCTTTTATTTCAGGGAACCTGTCCTAGACTGACCCAACCTCGGTGTTGAGTCCCTTAAGTCAAAATGCATGAGGCAAATAAACGTTCCTACTAGGGATCCGACATGAAGTTTTGTTATACTGAGTTGAAAACCTAGGTATAGGGTCTAGACTGTGTACCCGAGCGGATAACCCGAGTCGAGGAGGGGTCTATGTACCGAGGACCCGCAAGATCGTCTGACTTTGTAATTTGTCTGACCTTTTTCTTATTTTAGGGTGAGACACCAACAAAACGGGGAGTCTCAACCAGTAAGCACATCCCCAGAGGTAAAGAGAGAAGGGTTTCGTAACAGTTTATAAAACATTCGAATAATATCAAAGCGGTAAAAATATCATTTTGCACATTAACTCAACATGTAAAATCAAATATTAAACAAAGCCAAATACAACAATTATTATAAGCTCGAATTCTTGAACCCTGAACCAGATATTCTGGGTTCGTGTCCCCAGCAGAGTCGCCAGAGCTGTCACACCTCCTTTTGGACACTACGACCCGGCGAAGGGCGTAGATGAGATAGTTTTTCCAATTAAAGGACAATCGAGACGGGATTCAATTTTTAGAGAATTTCATAGTCGCCACTTGGGAGATTTATGGTGTCCCAAGTCACAATTTAGAATCCCGAATCGAGGAAAGAATGACTCTGTATAACAGTCTGCAAACCAGAAATTTGACTAAGGAATTCTGTTAACCCAGGAGAAGGTGATAGGCATTCCCAGGTTCTGTGGTTCTAGCACGGTCGATCAACTATTATATCAGGCTTAAATTATCTGATATTAGAACAGGTTTTAACTTATGTGCTTTCTAACTTTAAACCGCTTCTATTATCATTTTTTAAAGCGAATTGCAATGTCACTAGAAAACGCCTCAAACCACGTCACCTAAATGCACCCGGGGATTTTGACACGTTCCAACTTCGTTGAGATTTGAATTTGTGTCACATAAATGCGCACCCGAATATTAAGAAGGTATTATTAAATACGCGCCTATAGTAACTATCTCTTTGACATTTTTGGGAAGGCCGTGAAATTTACTAAACGACACCTTTTATTCTTTCTATGTGTTCTAATGGATTAAAGTGCCTAAGTGTGGTATTTGTTTGAATTAACATAGCTCAATTTATTGTATAAAGGTATTCTAATATATGCTAAATTTTGCTAAGGCTGTGTTTAAATACACTAATTATTTCATTTATGGACTAGCTGCTTGGGAAAATTATATGTGCCTTGGCCTCGTTCATGACCAACTGACACATAAATGGATTGGGTTTTGTACAGCCCTAGAGCACTTGTTGCTCAGGTTGCAATTAGCAACCATTTTGACTGGTTTGGGCTGTTAATCACTTAGCCTAGAGAGCATATTAGATTTCAGCATTTGGGTGCTCACTGGGCCTCACACATGAGCCCAGTACTGATTTGAGCCAAAGAGTCCAATGGCTAACAATAATTTGGTCTAGAATTATGTACATAGAATCGAATCTTTACCCATTCATGAAGGAAATAACAACAAACTATTTTTGTACTACTTTTCTAACATCAGATTTGAATCAGTCGATTCATATACTCTTCAGTCAGAGTATATGAATCTAATTGCCAAAATTCAATTATGCTTCAAATCATACTATATGAAACAAGTCTAAAATAAGATACCACTAAGCATTCTAAAATTTAAAAGAAGTGAAATGCTTCATAACATTCTGATCTTCACGTGACTATCGAATATACTACTTTCCAGGTCTGGTAGCTCTAAGTGCACAAATTCAGCACTTGAGCCCACCAAACTGAAATTGAAATTCACTACTACTTAATCATATACAAAATTTGAGTTGAAAGTCTAATTATTACACGTGAAAATCAGTCCCAAAACGTCGAATTATTACAAAATAGATCAGTCTAATACTATGCTATAACATGATGATCATTTTACTAGCATTCCTATATTCAAACTAAGTAGGGAAGATGGCGGATATGATACTAGAGTACAAAAAGCAAGTGAAGGTCTTCATATTTAGAATATATTTTCACTTTGAACTTCATATACATGAGTGTTGAGTTGATACCTGTAATACAGCAGAAAACCAAGCCTATGAGCAAATATGGAGGTTAGCTAGCAAACAACAGCCAATAAAACAGTATGCTCAAGGTTTCAAAAGGATTGTGAGAAATTCAAGCTCAAAAGGATCAAAATTCAAACACTAATGGTATTTATAGATTTGAAATGAGTATTTTAGCTCTAATATTGAAGAGAAGAGTTCCGGATAAGTATTTCCAGCTCTAGTGTTAAAGATAAAGGTTTTTGGATCCCTCTAATGCCCCAAATGGTTTAATTAATAGAAAAATAGTTAGGGCATCAGATTTTACTTGCTTTCTTCTTTAGTCCTTAACTTAAATTGTATTTTTGCCTACGTAGTCCTTCAATTCCTAACTTGTGCCTCAAGTTTGAGGCTGGAATTATATATCGGTGCCTACTGGAAAGTCCTACAGGATTCCTATCAGATTTTAATAAGTTCAAAAACCTTTTATACCCTCACTAACTTTCCTAAATTACCCTACCCCTGAACTTGACCTTGGTCAGTCCTTTTAATCCTAGTTCATTTACATTTGACCTTGGTCAGCCGAATGTGGGCCTCATTTTATCCTCAGATTAATAAACTCATCAATGGTTTAATCAGCCAACATTAGCAAGCTCAATTAGCCAAAGAATTAACAGACTTACATACAATATTAACAGAACAAGAGATCAAATAATCAGAAAAAATTCATATATCTATCAAACTTAGCTATCAGAAATAGTTCTAATCCAAATTCTTCAAAAATACTTAACACCACACAGTTTTAATTCAGAGATCACTTTGTGAAGCATCAGAAAATATAGAATCAGAAGGTATATGTCAATTAAGCCTAAAAAATCACATTAAAGTATAATTAACTAGCTTTCAAAATCAAATGCTGATATTAGCAGGAAATAATTCAAAAGATAAAAGACTTCCAAAGCAAGCACATGAACACTGAAGAACTTGTGGATCACCAGACAAACAATAAAAGAAAAACAAATCACACATAAAAGAAATTCAATTTATTAACATGCTATTGTTGAACCTAATCAGTTATCTCAGGCTAATGATAAACAAACAAACATGAACCCTAATTTCCAGAAGAATTTGTGGACGACCAGATAAATACCCAAAATTAAATAAAAGAAAATTCAGATTATTTTAACCTAATAAGTTATCAAAGAACTTAAACACTCAAAGCTAAAGAAAAATGTAAAATAAGCTGAAAACTTAGCTTCTATTCTTGTTTGCATTTGAACTGATTCAATTGGACCTTGTTCTTCCACAGGGGTTTTTAAAATCCCAGGATAGTGTTTAATCAACTTTGAAGCTCGGGGGAGGGAGGGGGGTGGGTTCTTGAAGTCCTGAGACCTTAATAGGTCTCATATTTTAGAGTTTGAGCAGTTGGGGGTTTTTGAGACTCGGGGTGGCATGGTTGGTGTCAAGGGGGTCAAAGACTGCCTGGGAGGGTTTTGAGGCTTTTCATGCAAGTTTGGGATTTAAGGTTCAGCTTCGGATGAAGATTCGAGGGGTTTCATGGCAATTTGAGAGTGGTGAGGTGCATGGTTGGAACGGGGAGGTCAAGGTGTCTGAAGGGTGTATGTTTGGAAGGTTTTGGGATGGTGGTCGCCAGAGGTAGGATTTCCAGCCACCTTAAAAGAGATATTCGAGACAGAGGGGTGGTATTCGAAAGTAACTGATTATGGGACGGGGTAGAGGAGGCCATGGTGGTTAAAGGGTGTAATTTTGGGGCCGTTTGGTTGCCCGCCGCCGTCGTGAGGCGATTTCTGGCTGCAGCAGTAGGGTGGTCAAGCGGTGGTCAATGGTGGCATTGGGGTGGTAAATGGGTGTTGACGGGGTGGTCGATGATCGACGGTGGAGATACGAGGAAGGTCATTTTGGTCGTGTGTATACTGAAGAGGTTTGGAAATATATGTCTGGATTGAGGTGGGGGTTTGGTAGCTATTGGATGGTGTGGGGATCAATGGCTGTGATGGAAAAGTCTCTAAACGCCTTTGTTTGGATGGATGTGGGTGTGGACTGGACTAGCTGATCATTTGGGCTTGTTTGTATGGGTTCAACGATGGAAACAAATTGTGCCGCTCAGGTCCGGCCACAAGTTAAGATGAAATAGGATTGGGTGGTATTCCTACCACAAGTTAAGATGAAATAGGATCGGGTGGTATGCCTACCACGAGAAATTGAGAAATGGGATCGGGTTATACTCCTGCAATGAGATGAGCATTTAAATTGAAAGTTGTTTTATCTACTCTGTTTCATGTTAGCAACTCTATAGTTGGTTTCTTTGCCAGTTCTGAGAAAGTTGTTCATTTTTGCTATCCCCAGAGCATGTTTCCCCTCTCCAGTTTTACTTGTTTACTTCATGCTATTCCTTTTGCCATATATTTTGTAAAATTGAGTTTGGTCCTAGCCTTGTCACTACTTCGCCGGGGTTAGGCTAGACACTTACCAACACATGGGGTCCGTTGTGCTGATGCTACACTCTGCACTTATGTGCAGATACAAAAGCAGCCTTTGAGTAGCAGTAGTAGCCTGGGAGCGAGCCTTAATCCCAGTGAGACACCGACGTAGGCTTGCAGGCGTCCTAAGGCATCGACGTCTCCTCTATCTTTATTTCCGTCTGTATCTCATGTATATCGAGGCAAACAATTTACACTTTCTTTCAGATGCTGTATATAGTTAATCTTAGTACTTTGTGAGATATGTGACACCAGATTTTTGGAAGAGGATATCTTGAACTTCTGTATCGTTATTCGTTTTCATTAATATTAAGTTTTGCGCTTGTTTAGTTAAGTCAGTTGCTTTTATATTATTGTTGATAAATATTAAAAAAAAAAGATTATGTGGTTAAGGAGTTGTAATTAATATTTGGCTTGCCTAGCTCTCATTAGTAGGCCCCATCATGATCCCCCAAGGTTGGGAAATACGAGTCGTGATAATTGGGGTTCTGGAGACCCGAGTTGATATATTGTTATTGAGCATGGTGGATTTGATGTTATTTAGTGCATGGACTGGTTGTCTCCGTGTCATGCTATTCTAGGATGTCATGCAAAGACAGTCACGTTGGCTATATCGGGTGTACCGAGGATCGAGTGGCTTGGTGTAACTGATTATGTTCCTATTAGAGTGATTTCATTTTTACAGGCCCATGGTTGGGAAGGGTTGCCTTTTATATTTGGAGTCTTTAAGGGATATTAGAGCTGAGACCCATAACATTGATTATATTCCAATTGTGAGGGAGTTTCCCGATGTATTTCTTGCAAACCTATCGGGCATGCCATCGGACAAGGACATTGATTTTGGTATTGACCTGGTGTGAGCATGTGATTTTTGGTCTATATGAATTACTCCCATAAATTCAAACAAAATAATTTCTTTTGTTTATTTGTAATTTTGTGGATTTTTTGTGGTATTTTTCCTTAATTGTTTGCATCTTGTTTGTACATTTTAGTTAGTGAAAAATAAAAAAAATATATCGCATGTGCATTTTGAAGTTGATTTGATATTTTTCAAAAACTAATTAGCAATTAACCATTTTATAAAAAAGAAAAAAATAGATTAATTTAACCTTTTAATTTTAAATTTTATTTTTAGGTCATTTTTCTTTTAATTTTGTTTTATTACTTGTGATAATGATTATGTAGGATTAATTAGGACTTTTTAGGTTAATTTGGGATTTATAAATAATTTAGATTTTATTTAATTTTGGAAAATAAAAAAGAAAAAAAAGAAGAAAGAAAAAGAAATTAAAAAAAGAAGAATAAAAACACTTGGGACTAAACCCCAAACCGGTCCATACCCGCCACAGACCCGATCCAATCCCCCCAGAACCGAACGACGTTGTTTTTGCTCGAACAAATCTTAGCCGTCGAGGTTGATGCAATACAACGACTGAGAACTGAGGTGACTCTACCTCTAACGCTTGAACCTAAGAGCCGCCCTCTCTCCTCCGCCCACCGCCGTCCGTCATCGGCCGGAGCCCTCGGTGGTGTCAGAACTCCAATCATTCCCAAAATAACACCGTTGTCCGTTGATTCTCCTCTCTCTTCTCCACCCCAATCCACCATCACCATCCCTCGAATCTTACCAGAACCTCTCGAATATAACTTTGAAACACTGACTCCGTTGCCGTGTACAGCGGCGCCGCCGCAATTCACCCCAAAATCACACCAAATGGCCCTACTACCTTTGTCACTACAAATTCGTGTCCCGTTCCTTTCAAATAACCCTTGAACTAGTCGAACATTGTTTGGAAGTCAAGCCGGTAAAGTATATGGACCAGAGATGGGATATGATTTAGACCAAAACGTGCCTTGATCATAGGTTCTCATTTGATAACACATGATCGAGGCCCCTTGTGGTCAAAATCAGGGTGTTCAGGGCAATTTCAAGTTAATTCTTATTTTAAGGTACTTCTGTTGTTTTCTTCCTGATTCTGCATGATGTTTGTTTTATTTTCTTGATCATTGTATCTTCTTTAGCCTCTAAGTTTGAAGTATTAATTTTCTTGGTCTATCTTTCTCTTCTCTTTTGGGTTTTCTGTACTCAGTGTTAGTTTTAATTTAATTCATTTCCAATTAAAAATTTCATTTTGTTGATTGGTTTGATTGGTGGTGTGTTTAAAGATTAAGTTCGTCATAAAGAAAGGGGTGTTAATTTGGCTCTTGGGCGATTTTGCTTAGCCTGATGAGTCCATATGGGATTTGAAATCAAAAAGCCCAGGAAAGAGTAACCTGGGTTTGTTCAGACCCATCAATCTGGGTCTATTGGCCTAGATTTCGTTTTGGCATAAATAGGTAAAAACTTGATAATCAAGGGTAGTTAGAGTAAATTAGCTAGGGAATCTTTTAATAACAAAATTGTGAAGCTTCTAGGGGAGTGTCTTGGTGAGATTTCAGATTGGTAGTTGTTTAGCTTAGCAAGCAAGCCAATAAATGAGGGATTTCTAAGTTAAAAACAGGAATTGAAAAGGGGCTGAATGGTAAAATAGAAACCTGAAGGGTGCCCTAATCCTTGCCTATAAATGCATTCTTGATTGCCTTAGAAGGCAGACAAGAGAGGTTTGAAGAGATTTTAGAGCTTAAAAAATTATAGATGATGTACTGAAGATATTTTGAGAGAAAAAAAGTTAGTAGAGATTTTAGGGATTAGAAAGTTCATTGATAATCAAAAAATAAAAAAAAGAGTGAGAAAAAATATATAGAAACAAAATACAGAAAAAGACTACTACTGTTCCATTGAGAATCTGGAAATAATAAAGAGATTTTCAGTGATAAAAGCTCAAAAAAACTCAGATGGCTGAGAATTTGGATAACTTCTTCATTAATTTCCTCGGATGCTTTTCTGAAGTTTTCTAGTGCTAAATTGATTGTTGGTTAGCTTGAACTAAAATGGTTCAAGTTTGAGTCTGGATTGGGGTTTCTTAGTCCGTTGAGTGACTGAAAATTGTGTTTGGATTATTGTATCTTTTCTACTGGATTTAAATTGATTTGCCGAATCATTTTGATGGGTTTTATGCTATTGTTGATCTTTGCTGCTAACTGTTGCCCTCACCTCCGCTTTGCTCCTTCTCTTTTCCAGGTACATTTTGATCACATGGATGCTATTTGATATGTAACTGGAAGCATCAATTGTACATCTCAATTTATAATCATTATGTAGTTTTAGAGATTGATTATTTATGACCCTATTGTAATTAAAATTTGGATCTTGTTACCTTAGCATAATGACTGCTCTTTCTAGTTCTGGTTGTCTGAACCAGTAGTAGTCTGGAATTTCCTTCGAATTATACTGCATTAATACAATAAACTGGTTGTTAAGGATGATTAGTTCTGCAGGTTAATGGATTGGTATATTTTATTTTGGGTCCATAGTCATGGATGTTAGATGCATGTTATAGCCTAATACTATAAGTTATTTTGTACATTCATAGTGTTATGCTTCTGTAGTTAGTATGCAATAGTTGAAGTTGTTTTTAAAATAGATACTGAGAATCAGGGTAGCCTGAATACAGTAGAATAATTTAATTTTGAGTTATATTTTTAGTTATATTTTTTTTTGAAACAGTTAAGTTCATTTATAGCCATAGAGGTTCGATATTGGGGCTTCACATAGCAGGCTATGCAGTCTTCAACATCTGTTGGGCTTGTGTTTCAGGCCCAGTGGCTTTTTCTTGTTAGAATAGGAGTCTTCGCACATTATTTGGGCCAACGATCAGCCTCCGCCCAAAATCCTGAAGAAGGATATACAACAAGACTAGCAGGCAGCTCGGATCCCTCGTCCTTTAAATAAAAAATAAATAAAAGCTGCACCAAATACTATCAAACACTAATACCTACAACCTTATAAATTTCATTTTAATCCCATCTCTTAACTATAGTCAAGGTGTGCTAATGCCAAATAAATTTGAGCAACTACAATGTCCTCATTTAATTAATCTTGTATTGATTCTTAGAATTCGAGGCATGCCATTTAGTTAGAATTCCATGGTCCTTGCAAACTTGCGAACACGTGTTCGCTTTAGGCGCGCTAGTTAAATAATTTACTTTCTTAAATGCGGGTGCGCATTTATGTGACCCAAATCTATTTTCCAACGATGCTTAAATATGTCAAAGACTACGGGTGCATTTATGTGATGTGGTTCAAGACGCGTTTTAATAATATTGCAATCTTCTTAAAATTAAATAAAAGCGGTTAAAGATTTTATTTTCACATAGGTAAAAAATACATTAAAATCATATAATTGAGCCGAACATAATAGTTGAGCCCCCGTTCAAGAACCACGTAACTCGGGAGTGTCTAACACCTTCTCCCGAGTTAACAAAATTTCTTACCTGAATTTTTGACTCGCTGACTGTAATACAGAGTCAAAACTTCCTCGATTCAGGGTTTAAACCGGTGACTTGGGACACCATAAATCTCTCAAGTGGCGACTCTAATTTTTTAATTAAATGAGTCCCGTTTCGATTGTCGTTTAATTGGAAAAACTCCCTTACCCGCTCCCTTAAGCGGGGTGTAGTGTAAAAGAGGAGGTGCAACACCTGGCGCCAGGCACTAAGACTATTTCCATTCCACCATATCATATGGCACCAATGGAGTTGAAAGAATTGAAGTATCAACTTCAGGAACTCCTAGACAAGGGATTTATTCGGCCTAGTGTGTCATCGTGGGGTGCACCAGTTCTGTTTGTAGGATGGCACCATAAGAAGGTGTATTGACTACATGCAATTGAACAAAGTAATGGTGAAGAACAAGTATCCCTTGCCTCGCATTGATGATTTTGTTTGACCAGCTTCAGGGAGCGAGGGTGTTCTCCAAGATTGATATCCGTTCGGGCTATCACAAGTTGAAGATTAGGGATTCAGATATTACTAAAACAGCTTTCAGGACGAGATATGTGCACTATAAGTTTCTTGTTCTGTCTTTTGGGCCGAATAATGCCCCTACAACGTTCATGCATTTGATGAACAATGTATTTCGGCCTTATCTGGATTCATTCGTTATTGTTTTTAGTGATGACATTCTACTGTACTTGCATAGTTAGGAGGAGCATGTGTAGTATTTGTGAGTTGTATTGCACAGATTGAGGGAGAATAAGCTTTGTGCAAAGTTCTCCAAGTGTGAGTTTTGGCTGAGTTCAGTGGCTTTCTTAGGACACGTGGTGTCCAGTGAGGGTATTCAGGTCGACCCGTGTAAGATAGAGGCAGTTCAGAGTTGGCCTAGACTGACCTCAGCCATAGAGATTCGCAGTTTCCTTGGTTTGGCAGGTTATTATCGCTGGTTTGTTCCGGGATTTTCCTCTACTGCATCTCTCTTGACCTTGTTGACTCAGAAAGGTGTTCCATTTGTATGGTCGGACGAGTGCGAGGAGAGCTTTCGGAAGCTCAAGATAGCTTTGACCATACCTCCAGTATTGGTCTTGCCATCAGCTTAAGGTTCTTATACTGTATATTGTGATGCTTCGAGAGTTGGGATCGGATGTGTATTGACGTAGGAAGGTAGAGTGATTGCTTATGCTTATCATCAGTTGAAGCCCCACGAGAAGAACTACTCTGTATATGATTTGGAGTTGGCTGTTATAGTTCATGCTCTGCAAATTTGGAGGCACTACTTGTATGTTATATCTTGTGAGATATTCACCAATCATTGCAGTCGTTAGCATTTTTTCAAGCAAAATGATCTTAATTTGATGCAGCGGAGGTGGCTAGAGTTACTCAAGGATTATGATATTACCATTCTGTATCACCCAGGGAAGGCCAATGTAGTGGTTGACGCCGTGAGTCGAAAGGAAGTTAGTATGGGGAGTTTGGCGTATATCCTAGTTGGGAAGAGGCCCTTTGCCTAGTTGATGTTCAGTCTTTTGCCAATCGGTTGGTGAGACTAGATATTTCGGAGCGTAGTCGAGTGTTGTCTTGTGTGGTTTCTCGGTCTTCATTATATGATCGCATCTGAGAGTGCCAGTACGATGATCCACATTTGCTTGTCCTCAAGGATAGGGTTTAACATGATGATGCCAGAGACGTGACCATTGATGAGGTTGGTGTGTTAAGGATGCAGGGTCGGATTTGTGTGCCCAATGTGGATGGGCTTCGGGAGTTTATACTGGAGGAGGCCCATAGCTCGCGGTATTCCATTCATCCAGGTGCCTGAAGATGTAGCAGGTTTGAGGCAGCACAATTGGTGGGGGAGAATGAAGAATGATATTGTAGGATTTGTGCCTCGGTGTCTCAACTGTCAGCAAGTGAAATATGAGCATCAGATATCGGGTGGCATACTTTAGCGGATGCTGATTACCGAGTGGAAGTGAGATAGAGTCACCATCGATTTTGTGAGTGGTCTTCCTCGGACTTCGAAGAAGTTCGACTTGATTTTGGTGATTGTGGATCGGCTGACCAAGTCCGCGCACTTAATTCTGGAATGTACTACCTACTATTCGGATCGGCTGGTAGGGATCTTTATTCGGGAAATTGTCCGATAGCATGGTGTTCCAGTGTCTATCATCTCAGATAGAGGTACTTGGTTTACTTCTCAGTTCTGGAGGGCATTTTTGCGAGAATTGGGCACGTAGGTAGAGTTGAGCACAGCATTTCATCCTCAGACAGACGGGCAGTCCAACCGTACTATTGAGATACTGGAGGACATGTTGCGTGCCTGTGTTATTGATTTTGGAGGTTCTTGGGATGAGTTTTTACCGATTGCTGTGTTTTTCTACAACAACAGTTATCAATCGAGCATTCGGATGGCTCCGTATGAGGTATTGTATGGGAGGCGGTGTAGATCTCTAGTTGGTTAGTTTGAGCCGGGTGAGGCTAGGCAATTGAAGACAGAGTTTGTGCAGGATGCCTTAGAGAAGGCGAAGGTGATTCAGGAGAGGCTTCGTACAGCACAGTCACGGTAGAAGTGTTATGCGGACCGGAAGGTTAGTGATGTGTCTTATATGGTTGGTGAGAAGGTGTTGCTGAAGGTTTCGCCCACGAAGGGTGTTATGAGGTTTGGAAAGAAAGGGAATTTAAGTCCGCGATTCATTGGACCTTTTGAAGTACTTAGGAGGATTGGGGAGATGGCCTATATGCTTGCTTTACCACCCAAATTGTCGGGCGTGCATCTAGTATTTCATGTATCTATGCTCCAGAAGTATGTTGGGGACCCGTCCCATGTATTGGACTTCATCACGGTTCAGTTGGAGGATAATTTGACCTACAATATGGAGACAATGGCTATTTTGGGTCATCAAGTTAGAAAGTTGAGATCAAAGGATATATCTTCGATGATAGTACAGTGGAGAGGTTCGCCCGTGGAGGAGGCTACTTGGGAGACTAAGCGGGAGATACAGAGCAGATATTCTCGCCTGTTTGAGGCTTCATATATGTTTCTTGACCCGCTCGAGGACGAGCATTTGTTTTAGTTAGGGAGGATGTTTCTTCCCTGTTTTCAGCTTCTTTGTGCTATATTTTCTGTATCTGATGTGGTCGAGTTGGTTCGGAGAGATTTTGGTAGGAAATAAGACACTTAGTCTCATTAAGGAAGGTTTGGTTTGGAAAAGTCAACTGGATAGTGACTTATGAGTTAGAGGGTCTGGATGTGATTTGTGATGATTTGGTTAGCTTCAGAGGATGATTTTTGACTTAGAAGCGTGATCGAAATTAATTTTGGAGGTTCGGTGTAGAATTAGACTTGAATTGGCAAAGTTAGTATTTTGGCGAATTCTGGTTGATAGGTGAGATTTTGATCCGAGGGTCAGAATGAAATTACGAGAGTTGTTGTATCTTCCTTAGGTTATTCGGACGTCGTTTGGTCGGACTTTTGATCGAAAGTGTATTTCAGAAATTTTTGGAAACTTAGGCATGAATTCGATGAGTTTTGAGTAATTCGATGTTGTTTGAGATATTTCAATTATTGGAACAAGTTTGAATGATGTTATAAATTATGTTTGTATGTTAGTTGAGGTCATGAGGGCCTCGGGTGAGTTCCGGATGGGTTCCGGGGTGTCTTTAGCCTTAAATATAGTTGTTGGAGGTTTGGAGGGTCGAATTCCTGAACCCGCGACCGCGTTCCACGGGCATAGTTGCGCTGGCCACGGTGGGAGGTTTCGCGGACAAGGTCGTGCTTTCGCGGCCCGCGATGAAGGAATTGGGCCACTACTCCGATTTCGGAAGCTTATATCTATTGATTAACAAGGAATTTTGAGATGATTCAGAAATTAAAGTTGTAGCACTTTGAATCTAGTTTTCAGAAAAATATTATAATAGGCATTATGACATCAGTAACGAAAGTTATGGCCAAAATACTAATGCCTGTTATTGCAGAGAACACTTGTGCGACCGCGGTCATTTTTGCGCAGAACGCGCTAGTTTTTGCGCTGCCGCGGTCGATTTTGTGCGGCCCGTGGAGGTTGAAATCAGGGGGTTACTCTATAAATACGAGGTTTTGGGTTTTATTTGATGCTTTGCCCTAGAGAGCTCGGATTTTGGTGATTTTTTGAAGGTTTTTCAAGCAATTCATCGGGATAAGTGATTCTAACTCAGATTTGGCTAGAATATATGAAACTATCATTGAATTCATCATTTAATTCGTGATTAAGGATGGAATTTGGAAAGAAATTATGGAATCTTTCAAAAATATAAAATGATGATTTGAAGGACCAAATGGTGTCGGAATTTTATAATTTTTTCATGGTTAGACTCGTAGCGAAATAACGAATCCGTTGATGTATAATTTTCTAGTATTCGAGAAGTGGGCTCGGGACTCGGGTTTTGCTAATTTCGAGATTTTTGCTATTTTTTGATTGCTTTCGATTGGGTATTGTTCCAGTGGCATATTGTGACGTATTCGTTGTGATTTTGATCAGAGTCGACGCGGGAGGAGGTCAATTTGAGAGGCAAGGGCATAGCGAGCAAGGATTTTGGCCGGCTTGAGTGAGTAAAGATGGTAAATGATGTCCTGAGGGTTTGAAACCCCGGATTTTTACAACGCAGTGCTATATTGAGGTGAAACACACACTTAATGATGAGCGCGGGGTTGTTTACTACTGAGGATTGTGACTTGGTCCATCTCGATTGATATTTTTACCACGTATTTTAATGAGATGTGTTTGTTATCAACATTAATTAGGCTTAACGCCATATTTTGGGCTTCTTGCCGATTACTTGAGTCCTTCGTGAATTTTTATCGCTGTTTTCTCACTATTTAATATACTATTTTAACCCAGTCTTGTTAATTAATACTGTTTTACAATCTCAGCCACTTTTATTTAAATTTTGAGATCTAGAATGATATTTCCAATGTTGTTTGGGCTGAGCACTACTATTTTAATAATGCCTGAGGGGCTTATGATATTTTATGGACTGAGTGAGGCTGAGGGCCTGAGATACATGTATATGCCACGAGGTGGATTGGCTATGATGTGAGAAGGCTTTCAGGTCTTGAGTGTGATGTGAGAAGGCTTCAGGCCTTGAGTGTGATGTGAGAAGGCTTTCAAGCCTTGAGTGTGATGTGAGAAGGCTTTCAAGCCTTGAGTGTGATGTGAGAAGGCTTTCAGGCCTGGAGTGTGATGTGAGAAGGCTTTCAGATCTTATATTGATATAGAGCTTGTGCCATAAGGGGCCTCTCCAGAGTCTGCACACTCATTGTAAGCACGATACCCATATGATAGATACTGCGCCCTAGGGGATGATACTATGTTGAGTGACTGATACTGAGCCTAAGGGGATGAACTATGATGAGTGATTGATACTGAGCCCGAGGGGCTAATTCTATGCTGAGCGATTGATACTGGGCCCAAGGGGCAGATTACTACTCATTGTTTACATGTTGTTTTACCTGATTTACCTGTTTTTGAAAAGGATATTTCATTTGATTCTTTAAAATTTTACTCCTTTAAGTGATTTATTGCCTGGTATAGAATTGACTTGTGAATTTTTTTGTTTTCATGCCTTCGGTTATTATTTATTATTATTAGTCACTAGATCGGAGTACTCACATTACTCCCTGCTCCATGTGTGAAGATTCAGGCATAGTAGAGTCCGCACCTGAGCAGTGATTCCTTCCATACTAGGCAACGAGTTGGAGTTACGAGGTAGTTGTAGATGTCCGCAGCTTCTTGTCGCCCTTATCCTACCTCATTTATGTTTTTCTCAGACTATTGTATTCGATATTATATTCTGTAGACTTATAGAAAACTCTATAGAAGATCATGACTTGTGACACCCCGATTTGGGCTGTGTTGGGATGGTATCCTTTGCTATTATCGTTGTTTCCGTATTTATTACTGTTTATACGTGTTTTGGATTAGCAAATGTTAATTATTTATTAAGCGAGGTGTTTGCATTGTTCTGGCTGGCCTTGTCTTCACGAGAGGCACCATCACGACCGGATGTGGGTTTTTGGGTCATGACATAATCGTAGTTTTTCAAGTTCGTTCCATATTTCGGAGTTCAATATACTTTCTCGGATGAAATCCCTTTTTTCCACTTCGAATCATAGGAAGTGTTTGTCTAAAATCCCCTCCAAACATAATAAATTTTCCGCCAAAAAGTACGTTTGTGTTCATTATATCATTCAAGAGAGAATCTAAAGCTTCAATCATATTCTTTTTGGCCATTTATACTTCATACCAAACAATCAATTTCGCATCACGAATCAAAGATTCCAGTGAGCTTTGCTTGCTAATATTGCAAGAAACTTTTTCATCGATATTAATCAAAAATTTAAAACGTGAATGAACAGTTTGTCCTCCTGGAATGATCGAAACTGCAACTCCACAAGTTGTTGTTGCTAATGCTACAAATCCTTTAGATCTCACAGGTTCTAATAAGGCACAATATAAAAACGTCTTACCACTTCCTCCAGGACCATCAATGAAAAATGCTCCTGATTCATTGAAAAACTCTTTGCAAGATTATGTCGTATGCTATTTTTTGTTCTGTATTTAATTTTCTATGTAGCAACAGATCTTCGTTACTCGGAATGATGTTTCTTTCGAAATATGCTTCCTTCGCTTCATTTGCCATTTTCGAAGATGTAATATTTTCTGAAACAAGATTGAACTCATTAATATCACGACCCATATCATGTTGTATATAATTAATGTGATTCATAACAGCGAGGTGGATATCTTTTGCTGTTATATTGGCTACGATTTTAAAATCTTCGGACATTGAATCTTCAAACTGTTTCCACAGTTCTTTTGGATTGTCAGGGCTGCAGTATTGTAGCAAATAAACGTCTTAAACTATAAGGCATTTGATAACATGCAGCCTCTAACATACATTCAATCAAATTGTTGTCATAGTGTAAATACCCTATTTTTTCTAAAAATTCTCTAAATGTGTCACAGCATATTCCAGTTACGTTAGAAGATCTTTGTATGATTTTGTGTTTTCACATTCATTAGTAATAATCTAAGGTAATATATTTCTTCCTCTGTTGGATGACATGTTACAACCCAGCCAATAATGTGACCTTGTTGTCATCGAGTCTACATTTGATAGGTAGATGACCATTCAAAGTGTTGTGAAAAATCTTTATACAGTAATTAAAGCTCTTTAGCATCTTTGTTTGTTTCTTTCATCAAAAAGAATTTTGTCAACATTGTTTTCTTAATCATAGGATTTTCACGGTACTATCTATTGTGTCGGGTTTAAAAAAAAGACAAACTATAGTTGGTCAAGATGTAATGAGAGATGATAAATGCTCGGAGTCATTTCACTAATAGGAAAGGTAAATAAGCGCCACATAGCTTCTGGATGTGACACCCATCTAGCATATTGATACTCTTTTATCTCATCTATTTGTATATTTGTGTTATCTTCATGTAAGAAAAATGATATCTTATCATGTCCTTTACAGATATATTTTTATATGTGTTTCACAACTTTAATATCGGAGCAAACCTCTACATTTATATGGAAATTGTATTTACATAGCAGATAGGGGTTGTAGGGAACAACCCATGAGTTATCAAGAAATTATTTTCTAACTTTCATAGATTTACCAGTATTTCATCTTCTATAAATTGGGTATAAGTTATTTCCTTTCGTTGTCTCATCAACGAAGCTCTTGGGGTACTTGAATTTGTACTCATTTATTTCATTCATAAATTTGTAGTATTTAAATGACCACAAGTCTCATGCATCACGTGTTTAACGACAAGCTTATGTAACTAAGGGTATGTATCAGGGTCAGGCAGTTCAGCAAAAACAATTTGTTATGAGCCTCAGGTTTTAATAATTTGTAGTCATCAGTAAGTATAAAAAGAAAATGGGCATGTGGAAGACCGAATTTTTGAAATTCTATACTGTACATAAAGGCTGCAACTTTTTCAAATATGTTTCTTTTTAATATATATGTTTTCATCTCTTCCCTTTGCTCTGAATACTCGACTAATTAAATCAGGCCTATTTTGAGCTTCGTCTGTTGGGATAAAATGTTTCTTCATTTCAGGCCAAGAGGGATTACGTGTTATGGTTAGAAATATATCAGGCTTTCCAAAATGCTGCACTAACGCGATAGCATCCATATAATATTGACGCATATCTCTTGGATCACCCGTAAAACTTTTTGGAAGAAATTTTGTTTTCCTATCTTAAAAGCTTCTCTTTTGCCAAGTTTCAAGATATCTAAAAGTCCTTATAGTACACCAATTTGAAATAAATCTTGGTTAAATGAGGCAAAATCTAATCTCTGAGTTTCTATTTTTATGAATTCATCAACTGAATATTGTTGAAATAATATACCAGAATGTAATACTCTTTTTTCCTCATTATCTCTCATTTGGAGTTTGTAACCGTAGTATTCACGACAGGAAAACATTATTCTTTTTCATTTCCCCTTTTGCAGAACATCCGCTTCCATATCCAATAATCCATCAATAGAACACATGTTAGAGACACTCACAAGCTTCTCGATCTCATAATAAGCTCGCTTTCTCAATTTATTTCTAGGTTGTTTGATTTTTTTAATACCGCAGTGCCAACCGTCTTGACCATAAGTAAAGAAAAGTGGATATTGCAAAGGATCATAGAAAACATAATAGTAATTTACTAATTGGATTTTGTTACTACGAGTATAAAGTTGAATATGGGGTGCAAAACTATTATTGCTCATTTTTTGTTCTAGCCATAACGTGGTTCTTTTGACACAGTTGGCAGGTAATATATTCGTTGATCTCAGCCAGAGCCACATCTTAATGCAATATAAAGTTTGATACTTTTTGAAAATGTATTGGAGATTTCAAGAAGATACAATAAGGATTTATCATTAGTATATTCATTATTTTCTCAATAATTGATTGTCGAAGTATATTCGAGGAAGCCATTCGATTTAATATTTCTGCATTTTCATCATAAAAATACAACTGTAAATTTCTTGGTTGCAGATTTTTTGGAATTAAATCATTTATAAAGTGATACATTTGACCTTGTACTCTAAATGTATAAATTCCTTTGTTTCTTTTTGCTAATCTTTGTCATTGTTCACTCTAAGGAAAATAAATGCAAACATATTATTGTATAATCTAAGGAATGTACGGAAGTGTTCAGATTATTTAGTACTGCCTAAATATAAATTTTTCACGACCCCAACCCCGGTTGTGATGGCGCCAAACACACTATTAGGAAAGCTCGATCAATTCAATAACATTAGCCATTTTATACCATTCAGGAGGTAATTAACACAGATAATTTACTAAATCATAATACTGAAAGTCTGAAATAAAACTGAAACATGCGAAACCCCAAGTAATAAAAACAACTACATAGCCCGAAGAATACGGTATCACAAGTCTGAGCCTCTAATATCTGAGTATCAATCTACTATATATCGTTCTAAAGAAATGCGGAAATAAAGCAAATAAGGTAGATGGAAGGTCAGGACTGCGGACGTCATGCAGGTACCTTGATGCTCCCGAATAAGCTACTCGGTAAAGAAATCCTCACTCAGCCTCAGATGTACCTGGATCAGCACGCAAGGTGCAGGGAGTAATGTGAGTACAATCCAATGAGTAAATAAACATAAATAAAGGATGAGAATAAGAAATCCTGAATAGGCACAAAGTAATTCTATAAATACAGCAACCTGAATCAGACAGTATTCAATCAGGAAACCAACAATAACAATTATGGAAATTCTACAATAGATAAGTAAGTAAATGACATGCAAATACTAAATGCAACACATAGTCCAGTACTATCTAGTACCTGCTGCGTCGTGCAGCCCACTCCCTTTATTTATCGTCGACGGTGCTCACTGAGGGTGTGCAGACTCTGGGAAGGGCCCCTTACGGCCCAAGCACAATATATGTCATCTCGTGGAATCAACTAGGCCCTCGGCCTCATATCAATATCAATATAATACTGCTGCGGCACGCAGCCCGATGCCATGCTCAGTCCAGAATCACGTAAGCCCCTCCGGCACAACAATGTATAAATATTCAGTCCAAACTTCATTATAAATATTATTTAAGTTTCAATTTTGAGAAGAGATGGCTGAGTCTGAAAAATAGTATTAAATGCCAGTACTGAGTTCAATAATAAAAAAAAATGGTAAGAAACCAGTAATAGTAATCCCTGAAGGATTCAATCAATTGGCACGAAGCTCGAATATAGCAATCAGCTCAAATTATAAAAATAATAAGGAATTCCATTAAATACGCAGTATATTCGTCTACAGGGACGGACCAAGTCACAATCCCCAACGGCGATCTCCCCCACGCTCGCTATCTGCCATTCAAGTTACCTTATTATAGCACTACGATGTGCAAATACGGGGTTTCAAACTCTCAGGACATCACTTACATCTATTACTCACATCAAACTGGCAAAATCCTAGCTCGCTATGCCTTTGCCTTCCAAGTCAACCTCCTTGACCGTCAAATCCTATCAAAACCACAACGAATACATCATAATATGCCAATGGCACAATACCCAATCAAAAACAATCGAAAAATAATAAAAATCTCGAAATTAGCAAAACCCAAGCCCTGGGCCCACTTCTCGAAAATCAAAAAATTTAACATCATCGGATTCCTTATCTCGCCATGAGTCTATACATACCAAAAACTCCCAAATCCGAGTCTAAATGACCCATCAAGTCCCACTTTGAAATATCCAATTCCAAGCCCTAGCTTTTCCCCCTTTTTGATGAATTTCCATAAATTCCTATGTTAATTCTGCCATTAAATCATGTATTTAGGTCGTAGAACTCACCTCCAATCACACCCAGTCGAAATCCCCTTCAATTTCCGTCCAAAAGCTCTCAAGATTGCTCAAAATGGTGACAATAAACCTAAGCTCGCGGATGAAATGTTATTTTAAAACCCTTCTGCCCAGGCCTTATTTTTGCTTCTACGATCCAATTACCACATTTGCGGTTTTCCCTTCTATGGTATTATTCCGCTTCTGCTATGCTTCATTTAACCGCCTGGACCGCTTCTGCGGTCTATATCCGCTTCTGCGGACGCCGCCTAGGCAGACCACCATCTGATTCTGCGAAAGTCCTCCAATGACTCAAAATCCTCATCTACGACTCTCTCACAGCATCCGCAGAAGAGTATTTGCGACTCCTTTTCCGCAGATGCGAAAATACCAGATACCTGAAATTTCAGAAATGCAATAAGTCCAAAATTCACCCTGATGGAAATCCGAAATCATCCCGAGGCTTCCAGGGCTTCAACCAAAAGTGCCAACCCATCCTAATATATTGTTCAAACGTGCTCCAATTATGAAAACACCAGAAATAACATCAAAACCATCAAATTACTTCGCATTCAAGCCTAAGTTCTTCTAATACTTCCAAAACATGCATTTAATCAAAAACCCAACCAAAATACTTCTGAATGACCTGCAATTTTACACACACATCCCAAATCACCTAACGAAGCTACATCAACTCTCGGAATTCCATTCCGACCCTCGGATCATAATCTCACCTACCAACCGGAATTCGTCAAAATACTAACTTCGCCAACTCAAATATAATTCTACATCCGACCTCCAAAATCACTTCCGATCACACTCCTAAGTCACAATTCATCTCACAAAGCTAACCGAATCGTCATAATTTTTATGCGAGTCCTCTAACTCATAGGTCAACATCTGGTTGACTTTTTCAAACTATGCTTTCCTTCAAGAGACTAATTGTCCCATTTCCTTCTCAATCCAATCCAAATCAACTCATTCACACAAAACACTCACAATGAAGCATAAAGAAGCAGAAAATTGGGGGGCGGGGGAAGGGAACAGGCCGATAACTAACATGAAGACAGGTCAGGTCGTCACAAAATTCAAGAGTTCATTAGGAATTTCATGTGACGTCAACTTAACTGAACCATTGCTCCAACTAAATACTGGTGGCTCATACTCAAATCTTTTTGCTCCACAATATTTACAGTCTGGTATAATTTTTAAAATAGTTGCATCAATGGGTAGTTCTCTAATGTTCCAGTTCCGACTTATTATTTTGATTTAAAACCTGTGTATATTAGTTGTAACAATATATCCTATTAGTATTGAGAAGAGAGAGGCAGCAAGTGGTGTTATAAGAGTAAATTGAGACAAACCTTTGTTTATGACAATAGAAGTCTCTACATGTTGTTGGTCATAGGGTGCACCAGAGGTCGAACGTGACATACAAATAATTCTAATTAATATATTAAAAGGGAGTATAGTCAAGCTGGAAAGACATATTTTCACTCACTTACCATGTTAAAAAACGGAGAAGTGATCAGTAATATTTTTTTCCTTTGTGACAATCAACTATTCCCGTACAATTCCTGCTAATATTTAAATCCAAATGTCTTTAGCAAGAGCAAATTATATTTAAGTACAGTCACGATGAAGAACACATATATACATGCATATATTTCTATCTACAAAGAGTGTATATGTAGATGTGTCTTTTGCTTCAATAAATCTTTTTTGGTTTCTATCCTTTCGCAGGAATACATAGTGCATCGACTATTGTCAGAGTTTTTTTTTATGCAGCTCAAACCGAGCAGCTTGTTTGGTATATTAAAGCAGCAAAATCGAATCGTTTTTTAACTCAAGGTTTTTTGATCAACCGATAACTGCTTGCATAGATCACGTCTGCTACAGTTAATTTTAGAGATGGTTTCTGTTGAATATTGTTGCTTCCTTTTCTGCGGACAACAAGCTGGCGGTAAATGCTTTTCAACACTCGACATCTGCAGTTCAACCAATCTATTCTACAAACAGATATAGAGAGTTACAATTCAAAGTATGTATTTGTTACTCTAGGCAAATAAGATGACGACCAAAACAAAGAATTCAATAGTGGTAATGCTGGAAAGCAAACGAATTAATACTTTAATTGTTTCTTATTATTGAATTAGTTTTTGTATATGGCAGAAACTTAGAACATTGACTATGGTTTTAGTGTTCAATAGAAAGAAGAGCACAATGATAGACGAAGCTTCTTAATATTTATTGGTAATTTTAAATAATTAATTTAATTAGTGATAATACGTGGCTCCGGTGAAGAACATAAAGCTAAACACATTGAATTTAAATATTCCCGTGCAGGAGTGTATGTAGTATTAAGGTAACAGTTTCAATTGAACTCATAACTTTCGTGTTTAAAATTTATTAAAATTTTAAATAATTAGTTTAATTAGTGATAATACGTTGCTCCGATGAAGAACATAAAGCTAAATATTCCCACGCAGGGTTTATGTAGCATTAAGATGGCAGGTTCAATTAAACTCATCACTTTCTATAGGAAGCATAAATTAATGTGCAAAAATCTATTATTTATTTCAACAAATAATAAATATAAATTTATAATTTTAAAAAATAAAATAAGCTTAATTTTAAAATTCTTAAATATTATACCTATAAAATTTAGTTCCCTAATCTGCCTCTATTCACACGGATTAGCATGTATAATGTAAGAAGAAGACAGAATAAGAAAGAATTGCAGTGGTATAAGAATGAAAGAATTCACATATTGTTGACGTGTTGAATAACGTTAGCTTCTTCTTCATTCTCGTCGTTTCCTACTTTCCTTTCATCCAAGCGTTGACAAAGAAAAATACAGCTTTTGGACCCCAGCCCATTCCACCTTTGAACTCTTTTTATTACATATTTATATTAATGTAATTCTCTTACCTCAATTTATATCATTCCCGAACTGCAATCAGGTTTAGCGCCACATGAAGTACTTCAGATTTTTAAGCCAAAGAATAAGCTTAAAAATGGTGTGAGCACATAATTTTTGTCTCACCTAAATTACTTTAACAAAATTTTTAGATTTAGAATTTTTTCTTTAGTTATTTTATTTTTAAGATTTGATTACATAATTTGCATATTTATTTTTATTTTTGTGTGTGCGGTGTTTGATTTAGATAATTCGCACAAAATATTGCATTTGCATTTAGAAATTAATTTTACATATTTTTATATTAATTAGTAATTAGGGCTTAACAAAAATAAAAAATCATCAAAAATAATTTATTTTGCGCTGTTTAATTCTTAGCTTTGAATTTTGTTAGCGGTCTTTTAGTTTGTTTTAATTAATTATGTTAATCCAGACCCCACTAAATGGGATTATACTGGATTGTTGTTGTTGTTGTTGTTGTAATTATGTTAATTATTTTTAGGTTCATTTTTAGTTTTGTTTTAATTTTTGAAAAGGGAAAAAAATTAAAAAGAATTTGAACCTTTAAATAGAATGCTCAAGAATTGAGCTAGTTTTTGATTTTAAATGCCCAGCCCAAGCAAAAAACCCCTCTTTTACCCGTCCCAAACTACCCCATTCCAGCCCAAACCTACTTCGATATCCATCCCGGTCCCCCTTACCACTGAAACAATACCATTTCGTTGGCATTTGATCAGGACCGTCGAGGTTTCTTAATGGGACGGTCCTGAAGCTGGGTCACTAAATATATATTATGTCATAAGCGACCTCCCCCTATCCATTCTCCTCTCACACCCTGTTCAACCTTCACATACCAACACTAACTCCCCCTTCCACCATCGCCTGTCGTCCGCCAGAAATCGCCCATGGCGACGCCGAGTTCCCAAACCACCCAAAAAATTCACCATGGCTTTCTCTCATCTCCCTCATACCATTGCCACTATTTGTTTCCCTCGAATTCCACTGGAAATCCCAAATATCTCAAACCCTAGGGCGTCGCCACTACCATTTCTACCAAATCAACACCCCTGAATTCCCTTCTCCTCCTCATTACCAAACTCTACTTCATTTGTAATGTACCTATCGGTTTTTTTGATCTCTAGCACATCGTTTAGTAGTTAGAGACCATGGGCGGATTCATTGAAGGTATTATGACTTGTAAACGTGGTCGGAATCAAATTACAGGAAGTTCAAAATTGATTTGGAAAGAGAATTCTCGGAATTTTTGAATCTAAAGGTTCCATCAGGTTCGTATGATATATTCGAACTTGGGCATATGCCCGGATCAGGTTTTGGATGACCCGGGAGTGTTTTGGCGCCTATGTGGAAGTTAGCATTTTGGAAGAAATTTCATAAGTTTGGCTTGAAGAGCATTTCAGTGTTATCGACGTCCGTTTTGGATTCCGAGTCTGGGAATAGCTCCGTATTGTAATTCTAGAGTTGGGAGCACGATTGAAAGTGAATTCGGAGGCCCGTAGGTCATTTTTGAGCCATTTGCTAAACATGGAAATTTGAAGGTTTTTGGGAAATTTGACCAGAACTGAACTTTTTGATATTGGGGTTGGAATCCAATTTCGAAAGTTGGAGTAGGTCCGTAATGTCGAATATGACTTGTGTGCAAATTTTGAGGTCAATCGGACATGATTTGACAGGTTTTAATATCGAAAATAGAAGTTGGAAATTTCAAAGATCATTAAGCTTAGATTGGGGGTCGATTTATGATTTTAGCATTTTTTGGTGTGATTTGAGGCTTCGAGCAACTCCGTTTTATGTTTTTGGACTTGTGCGAGTGTTTGGTTTGAAGCCCCGAGGGCTCGGGTGAGGTTCGGGATAGCTTCAAAGTGATTTTCTAAGAAATAGGATTGATTGTGCTGCTATGATCGCATTTTCGATTCTTGGGTCGCAAATGCAACATCGCATTTGCGAGCATGGGCTCTAGGGGGAAGATCGCAATTGCGATGTAATTGTTCACAAATGCGACATCGCATTTGCGAGATACTGTTCACATTTTGCGAACCTGGGCATTGGGGGGAAAGTTCGCATTTGCAAAATGAGGGATGGGAATTGCGAGGCAGTGATATTTGCAATTGCAAAGATTTAGTCGCAAATGAGACAAGGGCAAGGGCAGTCTAGTCTTTGCATTTGTGAAGCTTTTGTCTCAAATGCGATATTGCAATTGCGAGCCTGGAGTCGCAAATGCGACTTCTGTGTCTAGAGATGTGGCTTTTTAATTCGAAACTTAGCCCATTTCCCTCATTTTCCACTTGGCCATAGGCGATTTTTGAGAGCATTTGAAGAGGAATTCCGTCATCATCAAAGAGGTAAGTAATTTTTATGCATCTTAAGTAAAATACATTGGCTTTGGGTATATTAACATGTAAAGATTAAGGAAAATAAAGGAGTTTAGATGAAAACCTAGAAAATTGATGTTATTGGAATTTGACCACGATTTTGGGTTATGAAATTGAGAATAAATCATATATTTGAGTTTATGAGGTTATGGGTAAACTTATTCTTCGAAAAGTTTGTACATGCGGGCACATGGGCCTGAGGGCATTTTTGTCAACTTTTCAATCACGGTTAGGAATTGGTATAAATTGGGTTGTAATGAATAGTTGAGTATATATTAATTGACCGGTATCATTTGTCTAGCTTTGGAGATTTGTTCATCAATTAGAGTCTTCGGAAGAGCGTGGAATGCCGTGTATGGAACTTTGGAGGAGTCTCCTTTCTAACCTTGTAAGGGGGAATTGTCCCCATAGGTGAGTTAATTGGTTATGAGCTACTATTTGTTGAGGTTACGTACGCACGAGGTGACGAGAGTCCGTGCATAGCTTATATTATGCTATTGTCCTGGTAGTCTAGGACCCAAAAGCATGCTGTACTTGGATTAATTGTAAACCCTTCGGCACTTGAATTGATTAAATCACCTCGAGATTAGTAAATGAATATCCACACAATATTAAACTTCATTTCCAAAAGTCGTTAAAAGAGACTTGGATTCTCTATGGATAATTGACCATGATAACTTCTTGACTGACTTCCTGTGTGTTTATTTCCTGTTGAAGCGGGCCGAACGCCTCGTCAGATTAAATAGGAGCGGGCTGGATGCCTCGGAAGATTAAATAGATGCATCTATGGTTCGTGTTGTTCGACCCTCGGTAGTGCACAATTTACATTTCTGTTGGAGCGGGCAGTCGATCTCGGCGTGATTATTTGCGCATGATGGTATTGTTGACTTGTACTTATTAAATCTATTATTGCCTCTTCATGACTTGAAAATATTTGGATAAATAATGAAAAAGGAATTATGGAAACCTCCTATTAGAGAAATAATTGTTTACTTGCTTCATTCTATTGGATTATAAATCATGTTTATAGAAATCGACGATTTTATATATTACGGATATACCATCATTGGACCATTAGTAAGTGTCAAAGTTGACCATCTCGTCTCTACTTCTTAAAGATTAGACGGGATACTCATTGAGTACACGTTGATTTCGTACTCATACTACACATATATGCATTTTTGCACCGGTACAGGTAACTCTAGCGGCATACTGGGCATAGCAGCACATATGAATCTGGAACTAGGTGATTTGCATTATTTGAGGTGGCCCACAACTATTATAGTCCCTTCCAGTAAACTGTATTTACTTTCCGTCCATTGTTTTCCTGACGGGTGTTGTATTTTATTTCTCTATCAGTAGATGCTCATGCACTTGTGACACTGGGTTCTGGGAGAAAATGTTAAGTTTGTTAAAGATTTCGTGGTTGTTTTTGTAAATTTTATTATTCGTTATTTAATGTGTAAAGAAAAAAGATTTTAGACAATACAAAGATTGGATTTTAATTGAGTATTTTGGTTGGCTTGCATGACAGTGGTGTCCGGCGCCACCACGAACCTTAGTGGATTTTAGGTCGTGACAACATGGTAATATAGCACTAGGTTCCTAGGGTCTCATGAGTAATTAGCAAGTCTAGTAGAGTCCCGCGGATCAGTACAGAGACGTCTTTACTTATCCTGAAGAAGCTGCAAGATTGTTAGGAGTACTTCCCTTCTTGATTCTTTATCGTGCGATTTGATTCTAGTGAGGCTTATGCCTTTGTTCCTTTCGAACTCAATCTTATGCGATGCGAAGCGGTTTTATAAATCGAGAACTTAAGAATTTTAATGGCACTACAGATGTGATACGGGATATTTCTCTCGGTATAGCTGATCGAATTATTATCTTTGCTTTATGGAAGAATATTTTATTATTTCAGCCCAGTAGCAATACATCGGAGAGCTCTGAGGCTAGGCAGAAGTTTCCATGATGCCGATGAATTATTGTTCCGCACTATTGATATGATGGTCGGACATTTGCCTATGTGTCAAGGCAGTGAATGACTTGAAGGGAGGTTTACTCAGTGCACGATCTAGAGATTTGGTGTTTTATTCCCTGCAGGGGAAAAGCAATCGGTCAGAGAATGTTCAGGTTTGAGTTAATGAAGTATTGATACTTTGGTATTTGCTAGCGTGGCGGAATTTTCTTCTATGACGAGGTATTTTTCCACTTATTGAATGTACTAGGTTCGCCGGTGTTATGATCTTCTACAATTCGCATTTGGAGCAGAATATTGCATGCCAGTATTGAAGAAACGACTATTAGATGTCGCAAGGCAAGGTGGTTCAGGGTTGAATTTGCATTTATAATATTGGCAGCTCCAGAGAGATGGTCTCTAGCAAAATTTAAAGTTGGTAACGATTTGTGGATTTAAGTGCTACGAAGATAGATTTTATTAAGGAAACAACTGAGTAGCGAAGGATGAGGAAAGATGTGTTGAAAGTGTCAGGCGGTGGCTAAAATTCCTAGAAGGGCAAGTGTATGAAGCAAAGGTCAAATAGCCGATTAAAGAAGCGAGTTTTCCCAGAGTGGGAGAGTGGTGGATGATGCATATGGGTCTTGTGGTAGGATGATTACACATTTAAAGGAGAGTTTGGATCGATTTAAGAATTTAACTGATTGGTGATTGGGGTCTACGAATCTAATTTGAAGTATGGGCTAATATGTAACAAAGAGATCGGTCGTGCGACTGTGGTTGGTGATTCAAAGTATATAAAGGGGATCCTTGCAGAAGGCTGTTGGCGGTTGATTGTGCAAGGTTATGTCTATAAGAGATAAGGAATTCTAGTGAATTCTAGAGTTGTGTAATAGTGGGTTTGAGCTAAGTGAGAGAGTCCCACCGCTTATGATAGGTGGCATAATTAACCACTTGCGAGGTTTCTAGTTATTAGCATATTGACGGGTTATATTTAGCTATGGGAAAAGAGATATAAGTGGTGATTTGAACAAAAGAATTGTTAAATGGTGCTATGGTTGGCCTTATTGGCTCATGTTAAGACTTGGGGAAGGATTAAGGACTTAAACCTTGTCTGGATGCGGGTTTCGAGGGGAGTGATTCCGCCGGGTGCCTCGTCGAGAGGATATTCATGTGTTATTAGATTTATGGAGTTGATTATATTCGGGACCAAGTCAGAGCGGGTGGCTCTCAATAACGGTCCTTATGGATTCAAAAAGGAAGTAAAGCATGGTGCATAATGATTTCGAGATTATAAGTACAATTAAAGATCAAGATTTTGCAGCAGCTTATGAGCGGACGCCCAGAATGTTCTATGATGTTTTGACTTGCAATGTAGCACGTGAGGGGAAAATGAGAATGGACATCAGATTCGTAGAAGGATTAGCAGAATGGGCATATCAGTTGAGGCTCTGAATGTGCGCACACGGAAGGTATGAAATGGTTTATAGGATTTGAGACAACATGGTCTTGCGATTCAAGGTCACTCGGGGTGAGTGCTGATAAATAGTTGTAAGTGTTGGATGGAGTTATTATTGTTTCGATGGAAATCAAGGGTAAATTGGACGAAGATGGATTGGCTAGCCATGGTTGAATTGGCATATTGATGGTGGCAGTCAGTTCCTTCCATATGATTAAGTTATGCAAGTGATTTGTGACAGTGCGTATGAGGATTGTCAGCCGCTGTAATTGATATTTTTCAGAAACATTCTGCCGTTATGGCTCGTTATATGGAAGCGAATTCCGGAAGGGATATGGTGTCTTAGACCACTACTTTGCTGTTTGCATATTCTACGATTATAAGAATTTGCTCGTGTGTTGCTATGTTTCTCCTGATGTGAGTTCGGTGAAAAGCTTTTATATGATGAAGTGTTAACCTATTAGTCATTCCGGAGTTATGATAAGAATCATGTTCTATCATATATTGGCATGTTGGGTGCAGTGAGTAGAATGGAATTTGAATCAGGAATCAAGGTTGCAATTCGGTGTTGACAAAGATGTCACGAACTCGGAGGAGCAGGAAGGGAGTTTCGATGTTTAAAGTAAGTTGGTATTGTAGTCAGTGTCACCTGAGATTGGTGTTTTGTGAAAAGGACTTTGCACCCTGGTTAAGGATTCTTGATCACTTATCAGCGTTAGTGTGGCTGGTGGTTTAGATGTACAGACCTATTATGTGTTTCAAAAGGTTGTGGGAGCGTGTCCCAAATGAAGATTGTATAAGTGTGGTATGTAATCACTCGATTGATTTAAGATCTAAATCAAGTATGAGGATTGTGGTATTATCGTTAATTTGACAATTTACGCCTGCAGGGCACTGTGTTTAATGGGTAATGGACTGTGGAGGTTTGCTTCGATTATGATGGTTGTTCTTATGTGTTATGAGAGAAAGGGGAGTTACTATGGACCTTTGAAAGGTTATTAACCTAGTTGGTGCAAACACAAATTGGCTTGGGATACGTGGATGGATTTAATTGTGAACATGGGCTTTATAGCATGCCAGATGTAATCATATCAGCAATGCGCTCCTTATAAAAGAGTAGTCTCGGTGTTATTTCGTTGTCAACTATTAATGATGTATTGCACTGTATGAGTTGTGAGACGGCTTGGCGAATTTTTTATGTGTTGAGGTTACTCATAGAGATGAGGTTATATGAGCAGGATGGCTCTTGAGATTCAGATCGTGTATCGCACCTCACTTGTGCTAGAGTTGTGGATTATAGCATTATATGTCTCTCAAGGGAATGGTATTATGAACTTAACATGTTTATGACAAATATTAAGTATTTTATTGTTATGAGCAATCTAGCTTGATGTACATCTCCTTATGTGAGTTCCATGTGTGGATCGGGTGGCACGCCGCCATGGTTATGTAGTTTGGATCGATTGGCATGCCACAATGGTTATGTTATTTGGATCGAGTGGCATGCTGCAATAGATATGGTGTGTGGATCGGGTGGCACGCCGCCATGGTCATTTTGTGTGGATCGAGTGGCACGCCTCCATGGTTATGATTGCTCGGATCAAGTTTCGCGCCGCAACATTGTGATGTTCAGTACAGTTCCCCGTCTTTGTTTATTGTGTTCTATTTCCTATTTTCTAAAGAACGCTCATATTAGTTGTGTGCCCGCATTGCATGTATGATTCATAAGCGAGGTAATTGAAACTCCTTTTCAGAGTTCATTTTTCTTTTTGTATTGCGTTCTAATTGGTAGCCTATTGGCACATTGTGGCATCATATGAGACTTTTGGTCATATCGGGGTGGCTTATTGCCTGAGCAAATTTTTTCTTGGTGAGATGAGATTGTTGGATTTAGGATCAGTGCAATTTGATTCTGTGAAATATATTAAGGAGCAAAGATCATTATTTGGTTCAGAATGAGGTAATGTTGAATCAATGATTGGTTGACTCGGCAATTGGTTAGTAATTTCTTTACGTTTCTTGCATCGTGGCGATATTGTAAAGGTTAGACTAAAACATGTATATGTCATGGGGTGCAATGGGAGCATCAGATTAGTAGGATTTCGAGTAAGTTGATCAGAAAATGTTATTGTAGTCTGGTGGGTTAAGTGATGCAAGGCATGAATTCAGCTAAGGTATACAATAATGTTTGGGCACAACGTGTTGTTGTTGATATGGTAATCGTATGTTGGAAATAGGTCGAGCATAGAATTGCAGATGTTGGAATTAGGCTCTAAGGCCTATTTGTTTGAATGAAAGGGAATATCTTCAGAATTGTTCGAGTTAATGTGCTCAAATGAGTTCTGGTAGTAAGGGAAGGTGCATGAGAAGTTAAACAGTGATTTTAGACTACTTCAGTGTAGTCCTTAGAATGTTCGAGGATGAACATATGTTTAAGTGGGAGAGAATATAACGACACAATCGGTCGTTTTGAGCTCTAGCACGTCGTTCAATATAGATACCATGAGCATCTTCATTTCAGGTATTATGACTTGTGCGCGCGGTCGGAATCGAATTTTAGGAAGTTCAAAGTTGATTTGGAAAGAGAATTCTCATTTCGGAAGCTTAAAGTTGAAAGAAATTCACTAAGATTAGATTTTTGAGTAAATGACCTCAGAATCGGAATCTGAAGGTTCCAGCAGTTTATATGATGATTTCGGACTTGAGCATATGCCCGGATCAGGTTTTGGATGAACTGGGAGAGGTTTGGCGGCTTTTGTGGAAATTAGCATTTTGGAAGAAATTTCATAAGTTTGGCTTGAAGTGCAATTTAGTGTTATCGATGTCCGTTTGGATTCCTAGTCTGGGAATCGCTCCGTATTGTAATTCTAGAGTTGGGAGAGCGATCAGAAGTGAACTCGGAGGCCCGAATGTAGTTTTGGAACCATTTGGCTAAAGATAGAAATTTGAAGGTTTTTGAGAAGTTTGACCGGAAGTGGAATTTTTTATATCGGGGTCATAATCCAATTCTAACAGTTGGAGTAGGTCCATCATGTCGAATATGACTTGTGTGAAAAATTTGAGGTCAATCAAACAGGATTTAATAGGTTTTAACATCACAAATAGAAGTTGGAAATTTCCAAGTTCATTAAGCTTGGCTTGGGGTTGATTTATGATTTTAGCATTCTTTGGTGTGAATTGAGGCTTCAATCGAGTCCGTATTATGTTTTTGGACTTGTGCGAGTGTTTGGTTAGAAGCCCCGGGGGCTCGGGTGAGGTTCTGGATAGCTTCAGAGTGATTTGCTAAGAAATAGGATTGCTGGTATGATCGCATTTTCGATTCTTGGGTCGCAAATGCAACATCTCATTTGCGAGCATGGGCTCTAGGGGGAAGATCGCAATTGCGATGTAATTGCTCACAAATGCGATATAGATCATGTTCACATTTTGCGAACCTGGGCGCTAGGGGGAAAGTTCGCAATTTGCGAAATGGGTGATGGGAATTGCGAGGCAGTGATCTTCGCAATTGCAAAGATTTTGTCGCAAATGCAATGAGGGAAAGATCAGGCTAGTCTTTGCATTTGTGAAGCTTTTGTCGCAAATGCAACATCGCAATTGCGAGCCTGAAGTCGCAAATGCGACTTCTGCGTCTGGAGATGTGGCTTTTTAATTCGAAACTTAGCCCATTTCCCTCATTTTCCACTTGGCCTTAGGCGATATTTGTGAGCATTTGAGGAGGGATTCCATCATCATCAAAGAGGTATGTAATTTGTACGCATCTTAAGTAAAATGCATTGGCTATGGGTAGATTAACATGTAAAGATTAAGGAAAATAAAGGAGTTCAGATGAAAACCTAGAAAATTGATGTTATTGGAATTTGACAAGGATTTTGGATATGAATTGAGAGTAAATCATATATTTGAGTTTGTGAGGTTATTGGTAAACTTATTCTTCGAAAAATTGTAAATCCGGGTACATGGGCTCGAGGGCATTTTCATCAACTTTTCGATCGGGGTAAGGAATTGTTGTAAATTGGGTTGTAATGAATAGTTGAGTATATATTAATTGATCGGTATCATTTGTCTAGATTTGGAGCTTTGTTCATCAATTAGAGTCTTCGGAAGAGCATGGAATGCCGGGTATGGAACTTTGGAGCGAGATGAGTCTCCTTTCTAACCTTCTAAGGGGGAACTGTCCCCATAGGTGAGTTAATTGGTTATGTGCTCCTATTGTGGGGGTTACGTACGTACAAGGTGATAAGAGTCCATGCATGGCTACTATTATGCTATTTTCAGGGTAGTCTAGGACTCAAAATCATGCTATACTTGGATTAATGAAAAATCTTTCGACATTTGAATTGATTAAATCACCTCGAGATTAGTAAATGAATTTCCACAATAGATTAAACTTCATTTCCAAGTTGCTCGAATCTTGACATGTTAGTGGATTTCGGGTCGTGACATCACTTCCCTCGAATCTCCTTATAGGTGCTCGAATTTGGAATCTAGGAGACAAAATTCTGGACATGTGCGTGCAAGCTTTCTGCCTCATTTCTTCGAGTTCCGGAATGATTTTAGTCCTTTGATAACATTGCTTGCAGATAGTGTTATTGCTGGGCAAAATCGGAGGTTGGAGTTCATCTGGTTTCGAGTTCTGTAGTATGTATGTCTTTTCTTTCCTTTGGTTCTTTCTTTCATTTTTCTTTTTTTCTTATCCTTTTCTTTCCTCCGAACAAACCCATGGAAGTTGACCAAATTACTGGCGAAATTCATAGTTTGACTCATGTATACTCTTTCTAGATTTTCTTCCTAACTTTGTTGTGTCTGATAAAATCCTATGTTCACCGCCTTTATTCAGCTTAATGTGATAATTTAGTTTGATTAGTCATTAACTAATATTTTTGTCTCATAGCTAAATTAGGTTTATTTTAACCTAATAGTTAGTTAATGCCTTGTGTGTTAGTGGATAGTAGTTAATCATTTTAGTAGATCTCCTCAATTCGTTTGAATGCCTTCTTTTCATGTTTTGATTTGCTTTCATATTTTTCCATTTGGTCTTTGAGGTCAATCAAAACCTCAGTCTAAAAAAGAATCCTGGTCTAATTTGAACTTATGCCCACCCCTGTTGAATCATTGAGCCCGTTTAGATTCATGACCCATGTCTGTTTGACCTGGATGGTTCTAGGGTAAATACATGGGTAATAAAGGGCAATATAGGAAATCTAAGTGAGGGAATCTTCATGTTAACTAACTAAGAAGCTTCTGGTAAGGGTTTTAAGCCAATTTCAGGCTTTTAGGTAGTTAACATGAGTAACAAGTTAGAATTTTAGGTATTTTTAAGCAAAAAACATAAATAAAAAAGGACCTAAGGGGCAAATAAAAATCATAAAGTTTACCATAAATTGCTTTCCTATAAAGGCAAGCCATTCTTGTATTGCAAGGCATATTGAAGTAGAGAGAGACCTACAATTCCAGGAGCTTAAAATCAAAAAAAGAAAAAAATACTAAGAGACTAAACTATGAAAAAAATACCATTTCATTAAAGTTTTCCTGAGATTCTTGAAGTTTGATTGCTGAAACAATTCCTGAAGATTCAAGGGTTAAAACGAGTTGACTTTTCTTTGGTACTCAAGTGTTTGGGTCACCTTTTGGCTGGATTTTTGATTGATGAGCTTATTTAACCCTGTTATTGGTTCGAAATTGTTTCAAAGCTGGTTTCCCTTGTTTACTTCTGGGTTGTCATTGCTGTTAATTACTTTCCCTGTCACTACTGTTGCTGAACCTGCTTCCTTATTTCCTTCTTCTTCCAGGTATACTCCAATCCTCATGGATATCACTTAACATGTATTTTGAAGCATGATTTGAGAAGGAAATAAATGTGATGTTATTGGGAGACTTCATTTATACTCCTGCCAATTTTCCCTCAGTTATCCTGAAGTTTTGAGATTTGAATTTATATATATTTGTCACAGATGGTTTGTAATTAATTTGACCATGTTAATGTGTGTGTTAGTTACCTTCTAATCTTGATTATTAGAGGCTATACTAGTGTTAGATTTCGTTTGTGTTTTTAGCTGTTAGTTCAGCTTGCATTACTGCATAAAAGGTGGGCTTTTAAGAATGGTGGCATATGTCACCAAATATGGTTGTTGAGTGGTGTGAGATTGGCCGCAGTGATGAATAGGAGTGTCAAATGGCTATTAACTGAATTTTGTGTATAATGCGAAAATGGACATGGCATTTTTAAACCTTCTGTCAAGTTGTAATTCAATTTCTTAACTGAGCATCTTCTAATATAAAGCCTCAAGGAATGAAAGTAGGTTAGAAAAAAATATTTTGTTGATAGGTGTTTATTGATTTTGTTTGAGTTCGTATATGGAGTATGTTTTGGACGTTGTGAATTTTGTTGATATGCAGACTTGATTCCTGGGCAAGACTCGTCACTGGGTTCATATTTTACTAGGACTGAGCCTAATAGATGCCAAAAGCTCTAACATTTGCCTTGATGGTTGTTTTCTTTAAGTGTAGTAGCTTAAAATATAATTGTATAGGGCTAGCCTCCAGTTTGAGTTTGGGTTCCTTTTTGGGCCCAGACGTGAGTCTCTTTGAATGAAACTCGAGTTAGCACTTTAACTTGGGCCACTGTTCAGATTATGCGCTGGGCTAGCTTCCTTGTCCAATTAAGTTCTTTTCTTCATACTCCCTTATCGTATTGTAAAAAACATTTGTTAATGTCCAATTAAGGTCCCTTAAGGATTGAGGTGAGCCATATTTTGATTACACCAAATAGTTTGAACCTCTTGAATTCTAGTTAGAACATCTAGAAAAAAAAATAAAAGAAAATAAAATTAAGGTGCCATTAAGAAAATTTTCATGGCCTCCTATGAAGGAACAATGTGTTAGTTGGTTTAGGTGCGTTATTTAACAATATTACTTTATTAAATGAGGGTGTGCATTTCTTGTGACCCAAATCCCAATCCTACAATATTGAATATAATATGTTTCGGATTGTGGGTGAATTCATGTGCCGTGATCCAAAGACATGTTCTAAACGATGCAAGCTCATTTAAAGTTAATTAAAAGTTGTAAGTAATTTAATATTGCATCATAGGTTGAAACATGTATTAAAATCAAATAACAGGCCAATTATGATATTTTAAGCGACCGTGCTAGAACCAAATAATCTGGGGGTACCTAACACCTTCCCTCGGGTTAACAGAATTCCTTATTAAGAATTTCTAGTTTGCAGACATCAAAAGGAAAGTTGGATTTTCCTCGATTTGGGATTTTAAATAAACCTATGACTTGGGACACCATAAATAAAACTATCCCATGTGGCGACTCTGAATAAAAATAAATAAATAGTTCCATTTCGAATAATGTCACTTTAATTGTCCCTTATATGCTACCTTTCGGGGTGGGGTGTAAAAAAGGAGGTGTGACAGCTCTGGCGACTCTGCTGGGGATACGAACCCAAAACTTTGGTTCAGGGTCTAAGAATTCAAGCTTAGAATAGCTGTTGTGATTGGATTTACTAGTGATATGTTTTTCTTACACGTTTCATGCTAAATGTGGTAGATGCTTTACCACTTTTGATATTTGGTCAATTGTATATATAAACTGCTACGAAACACTTCCTCTCTATAAGTCTTCTACATCATGGAGAAGAGTGCACTTCGTGTGACTTTTCTTCTGTTAAGGGTCTTATCCTATTTAGAACGAGGTTCGAACAAATGGTTTAGCTGGCGAAGCTTCTTTATTCCCGGTGCGCTGCCCCCCCCCCCCCCATCTGACTCGAGTTTTCTGCTTGGGTAAGCCATGTGTAGAACAATAAACCCAGGGTTTAAACCTAGTATAACAAAGCCTCATGCCGGATTCCTAGTAGAAACGTTTGTTTGCATCACGTGCATTTGACTTAGTTGACTCAACACAGGGGTTGGGTCTGTCTAGGATATGTGTCCCTGAAATGAAAAGACCATCTTGATGCATATTACTTGCTACTTGTGCATTTATTTGCTTCGGATTCACATTTTGACCGGATTATGAATAACGAGAGATAGTTGGAGAAGAGAATAACAATTTTAGGGTTGAGTGAGTTAATCACCGGTTGTTAGAAAACCAATACCCACATAGTATCGGAACTCTGCCAAAACTTTTGAAAAAAAAGGAAAAGAAAAGAAGAAAGAAGAAAGGTTTTTGTTTTCAAAAAAGTTGGTTTGTCAAATCTGCCCGAACTACGCCAGTTTAATTCTCACCAGATGTGGGATACGTAGGCAACCCCCATCGGGTCCGACTTCCATTTTTATAAAATAGCCAAAAATAACAAAATTTTAATTTTTGTCATAAATAAGTGAGGTGATGCCGTTCTTGTTTAAAATAAGCCGAATGTCCCTAAAAGGCGCCAGAAGGCCGTTTTGCAAAAACAACCACCTTGCAACATTGTTGCAACGATTAGCAGGCACAACCTTAAAATCTTCTTCCCCGAAGTGTTAAAATGGCGTATCTGCAAAGTCAGTGTTTTGTTTTAATATGAAATTGTTTTGAAAAAATATTGTTTTTTCTCCTTTTAGGATAAAATGAGTTATTGAAACACCTTAATAAATGTGCAGGATGAGCATAAATGAAATTAAACCCCTAACAGTTCTTAATGAGATCCCCTTGAAGCTCCATAGGTAGTGGAACGATCTAGGAAAGAGCAGTAGAGAAACAGTGGTAAAAGTTCTAGGAGGCCTCGTCGGACTATTAAACATCAAGCCAAGGTTGGACATAATTGAAGCTTTAATACCTTTTTGGGACCCCACTCGCAATGTGTTCCGTTTCTCTAACTTTGAGCTTACACCTACATTAGAGGGAGTTGCGAGTTATGCAAGTCTCAATGGAAAACTTAGAAGTCGATATCCATTGTCACCAAGACCACTGTCCCCCCCATAGGTTTCTGGATTTGCTAAGTATTAGTCCAGATGTTCAAGACAAAAATTTATTTGAAGGGTATTGCACACTCCAGTTTTTGTATCATCGATATGGTAACCCCTATGGTTTGAAGAGCCGAACACTAGTATAACCCATGCCATAAATAAAGACAAATGGGAGGCAAGGCGGGGTTTATATTTTTTTGTCGCTTTCTTGGGTGTTGTGTTATATCCCCGGAAAGATGGGAATATAGAGATAGGCCTTGTAGAAATGATCGATATTGTAATTAAGAAAGCCAATAGCATTGTTGTTCCTCTTATAATTGCTGAAATCTATTGAGCCTTAACTATCTGCCGGGATGGGGAAAAGTTCTTCCAGGGTTGCAATTAGTTACTACAATTATGGATACAAGAACACCTCTATCATGGGGTTGGGTATACGAATTATGGTTTGATCGTTTTGAGCTGCATTGAAGAATTTGAAAGCCGGGTAGCAAGTATTGAATTCCCTATGGGTACTGAAGCTTGGCTTGCACATTTGAGATCTTTGACTGCCGATAAAATTTAGTGGGCATTTGGATGGTTTCCCATCACCAAAGTAATGCACATGTCAGCTGAAGTGTCTTATATCCTCTAGATGGGCCTTCAGACCATCCAACCTTATGCCCCCTATAGAGTGTTGCATCAATTAGGAAGATTTCAAACCATCCACAATGATGAAGATTTGACTAAACATGTCATTGAACTAGGCCGAAAAGCTGCATTTCCAGAAGGGAAAATTTGCCAAGTGTGGAATAAGTGTAGGTTACTTGAACCCAAGACCATAGTGCGAGACCGAGCTAGAGGTGAAGTGGTCTCTAAGTACATTGACAGCAAGAAATTCAAAATTCCTAAAAGGCCTGCAAAGAGACCACATGCCCAACAATTCACGGTTAAGGCATAAGCGCCATGGGGCTGGTTGACCAAAGAGATTGAATCCAAGGCTAGAATAACAAAATTAGAAAGGAAACTCATGGAGCTTCGATTTGAAAATGGTGTTTAAGCCGCTGCAGCCAAGGGAGAAAAGAAGAAATTGATCCAGGAAAATGAAGCCCTTAAAGCTCAGATAAGAAAGATGAAAATAGCTGCCAATAACACGGAAATAAGTCGAGCTGATAAGAGACTTCTAAATGGTCTAAAAAAGAAAGTCCTCGAATGTCAATAAGACTTGGAAAAGTATTAGTATAGTCTAGTACAAATCCGGGCACAATGGACAAAGAAAGAAGAAGAACAGGCACGATTTGTGCAACGAATGAAGAGGAACTATGAAGGGACCATTATAGCCTAAGATAAAAGATAACTACTCTTGAGGATGAGGCGACCAAACGAGCTAAAGATTTCAAAGCTGATAGGGAGCACTGTTATAATCTAATTATTAATTTAGAGGAAGAAATACAACAATTGCAAAATCAACACTTTCATGACTCTCAGGTGTTAGAAGCTCGGAACCAGCAGATAAGGCGATCACTTCAAGAATAAGGCAAAATTAGAGAAAGGTTCAGAATCATCACCAACTACATTACCATAAAGTGCCAAGCATGCGAGGGCATGACTCGTACAACCTTCTTTGCCGCGGTGATGACTTTTGTCCGTCAATTTATGGATTGATTTGGAGCAACTACAAGGGGGCCTCACACATAGGCCTGCGGCGAGGCCGAATGATGCCCTGGGAGATCTAGTAGTTGAAGCTTTAATGTATTCCTGATTTTTCTATCATTGAGTTTGTAATTTTGCTTTATTTTGAGTCTGTAGTTTTATTTCAAGAAATGAGTAGTTAACATCTTTTGTAATAGAAATGTTATTAATGAAAATTGAAAATTCCCAAAAATTGTTTCTTTACTTTTCGTATTTATTTATCCTGAACTACGTAATATCTAATTCATGTGGTGTCGTGATATGTAGGCAATCCTCATCGAATCCGGTCATAATCTTGTAAATAACTCGAATAAGAAAAGAAAATGAGAAAAATGTATAATGAGAAAAGGGTAGCGGAAAAGAAAACCACGAAAAATAGATAGTGAAATCAAAAGGAGAAAAAATGGGAAAGAACAAGAAAAATAGGGGCGAAGCATGCAACCGTTGCAAAACATACATGAAACCCATATAGCTACATAGGTGCATCACACCCCAACGTGCGATTACCAAACTGTTATTTGTCACAAACTAAGCCTTTGCTGTTGTCCCATCCAGTCTAGGGTTTTATAGAATGGTGGTTGATTTTCGTGGTAACCTAGATTCACACCCATACTTTACTAGATCAAAGGGGAGCATCGAAATGTCTTCAGAAATGACTCTACCGACGATTCCCCTTGTAGATGATTGCCCCGTCTCGGGCATCTTAAATTCTGAATCGGCAGCTGCCGAAGAGAACAGAGTCCTGCGTCTTAGGGTTATGGAAATGTGGGAATCTTGGGCAAACGGAAGAGAGCCACCAAGCACAATCCCGTGATTCCCCGAACTTTTCCCTAAAATGGGTGGTACTTCCAATATCCCAATCAGTCACCCCAAATATCCCACTGGTACAGCCAACTATATCAGCTCATTTCATGGGAACACCTTTTGAGGTTCGCCCCTAGGTGTTCATATCTGGTACAACCTCAAACATTTTCACCGCTCCCCATGCTCGACCAAAGCTTAGCCAACACTACTTAGGCCTACTTTTGACCCTTCGGCTTTTACATTCCAAATACCTACCCTCCAATTGATCCTCCTCAGTTCCCCACTTATACTTACCCTTACCTCAATTTGGGTTCACTGCAGGACAAGAGAAGACACTCAAAACTCCTGAGCAACGAGAAATTACAAGAAAGATGAGGAGCATAGAACAAAGCCTCAAGAACATCCAAGGTTTTAGTGGACAAAAAAGTGTGTCTTATGTTGATCTATGCATGTTGCCCCATGTGCACTTTCCATTGGGATTCAAGACTCCAAACTTTGAGAAGCACGATGAGCACGGAGATCCTATTGCTTATCTCAAGAAATATTACAATCAGTTGTGCCGGAGGAAAGGAAGAATTACTCATGGCCTATTTTAGAGAAAGTCTAGTTGGTATTGCCTCAGAGTGGTACATGAATCAAGACATATCTCATTGGCACATTTGAGATGACCTTGCTAGAGAGTTTGTCAGACAATTCCAGTACAATATAGACATTGTTCCATATTGAAACTCATTGGCAAATTTGAAGAAGAAATCATCGGAAGCTTCCGAGAATACGCGCTTAAGTGGCTTGAGCAGGCATCTAGAGTAAAGCCTCCGATGGATGAGATGGAGACGGTAACAGTTTTTCTTCAAGCTTAAGAAGTCGATTACTATCAAAATATGATGTCTGCTATGGGTAAACCATTCGTGAAGGATTGGCGAAATGGTTGAAAATGGTTTGAAAACAGGTTGAATTCTGAGCCAAATCTCCATCAGAGCTACCTCCCAGGCCATTCAAGAGGGATTGTGAGAAATAGCAAGGGGCAAGAAAAAGGAAGAAACATCCATGGCAGCGTCGGGTGCGAGAAAATACCGTGCTCCCATATCCTTTTTTCCAGAAAGAACCCCGCGACATTATTACCTGCACCAGGACACGGCCTATGCTCCTCAGCCATACGCAGTTATGAATGCTCAACTTTATGTCCGGCCTCAGCAACATGCCAGCCGGAACGAAGCTCCATTTCCTAGAATTCAGCTCCCCACCAAAGCCACTACAACCCCCGTCCTCCACAAAATAACTTCCGTCCTCGTGAAACACCTGTGAGGACAAATTTTACACCAATTGGTGAATCCTACTTCAGTGTTTTTTCTAAAGCTTGTACTAATGGGTTTGCTGCAGCCCGCACCTCCAAACAGGCAAAACCAAAAATAACCCTCCTACGAACAAGGCACCCAATATGCTTATCACTCAGGAGTTGAGGGGCATGATACAGGTTGCACATTGAAAAGAGTAGTGGAAGATTTTGATAGAATAGAGGAAGATAGTGCTAAAGGACGAAGATATCCCAAATGTGACTAACAACCCACTCCCAGCCCATAACAACGAGCTGATAATCGGAATGATTATTGAGGATATGCTATTTGACCCGGCAATAAAAGCCATCATCGCCATTGTTGATAAAGAGAGAAAACCAAAAGTCGTCTCGAAGAAGGACAAAGGAGAGGAAAGGAACAAAACCACCCATCCAAAATCGGAGGAGAAAATTTAAGCGGGAACTAGGACCACGTCTGCTAAAGATGTTGTTCTCTATGTCCCTCGGGGCCGTAAGGAAAAGCAGATAACATTGAGTCCTCCCAGGAGGTTTGAACTGAACAAGGCAAACCAGATGTATGTGCCCAAAGGAGCTTATGTGATGTGGGGGCCAATCTTGAGTGAGCCCGTGGTTATTGTCCATGCGCCATAGAGGCCCATGATATATCCTACCGTGATGCCTTCGAACTACCATAAAACAGTGGTGACGTACAAGGGCAAAGAAATCTCAGGAGAGTATCAAGAAAACTACCCTGTGGAAAAGTACTCCAATTTGGAAGAAGTGAACAACACCACCAAGAAGCTCTTCCCAGCTAAAAAATCGGTGAGTGAAAAAGAGACGGAAGCTCTCTTTCAAAAAATGAAGATGGCAGATTATGAAGTAATTGACCAACTTCGAAAATTTCCTGAACAAGTCTCCTTGCTATCTTTGTTGATGAAATCCCCTGAACACCAGAAGGTATTAATCAATACCTTCAATGAAGCACATGTGCCTGCTGAGACATTTGTGGAGAAATTAGAAAGAATGGCGGAAAGATTTTTCGCTATCAACCAGATTTCATTCACCAAAAAGGACTTGCCTCCAGAAGGGGCTGCACATAACAAATCTCTGCACATAATTGTCAAATGTGAAGGATACTACGTGAAAACGGTTATGGTGGATGGAGGTTTTGGGGTAGACATCTGCCAACTCTCCACACAATAACGCATGGAAATTGGGACTGAAAGGATTCGTCCCAACAATTTCTATGTACGAGCCTTCTATGGTGTCAACAATTTTTGAGAGACCGATCTAATTCTGACAATTGGCCCAGTGGATTTTGAGGTGACCTTCCAAGTTATAGACATGGACACATCATATAACTTTCTCTTGCGGAGACCATATATTCACGTAGCAGGGGCTGTGCCTTCCACTCTTCATCAAATTCTAAAATTTGAGCATGAGGATCAAGAAATTTTGGTCCATGGTAAGGACGAGCAATCAATTTATCGAGACCTCTAAGACCCATGCCTTGAAGCAAGAGAAAGAAACAAGCACATAGTTTATCAAGCCTTTGAAATTGTGGTCACAGACTGGTACGAGGAAGGAAGCCCGTGCCCCCGGCCCTTGCTTTCTAATACATCAATCATGGTGGAAAAAGAAATGATCTGACATGGCTTTAAACCTGGGAAATGACTTGGGAAGTCATTGCAAAGGACATCTAAACCAATCACCCTTCCTGCTAGTGAAAAGTTCTTTAGGGTCAGCTTCATACCCATACCAGCTGATATAAATGGGCAGATAGTAGGATGAATGATGGATGGATCCTACCACAGCCGGTGACACACCTTTACAAGACCTTTTCCAAGCCTAAATATAGTGAAGAAAAAGAGGATGAAGCTTTTACTGCTGAAGAGATTGAAGAGATCTGTGGGGGCAATGAGAAAGATGTTATCTGAAACCCACATGGTCAAGCCAGGGGAAGGTTTAAGCACCGCTGAGGTGCTGTACATGGCATCCAAGGCCAAATTGCAAAATTGGAAGGCTACGCCATTCCCAGTTAGGCGGGAGTTCTGGTAGACCTGTCCTGCCACTTTTTTTGCATCGCGAGTTATTCCAGGGTGTAACTCGGATGTTTTTCTTTAGTTTCTTGTATTTTAAATTCCAAATGTATACCCTGTTATCTTAAAATTCCAAAAAATGAAATCAATATTTCATCGTTCATTTGCCTTTATTCTTTCTGATATATGTTATTTTTCTCTTTTATTTTTCCTTTCAATTCTAAAAATGCAGCTTCAAATAACATGACATGCTTGCGGACTTCAGGCCTAGATCCGAATGCGCTGCTTAGTTGTGAAATAATGAACCAAGAACTGGAATATGATGAAGAAGAGGCTCTTAGAGACATTAATCGAGAAATGGAACATTTCAAAAATAAACCTAAGCCAAACCTAAATAACATTGAGCCAGTTAACTTGGGCAGTTCCAAAGAAATGAGGGAAAACAGAATAAGCATTCACGCAAATGAGAAAACTCGGGACATATTAATCTAACTCCTGTTTGACTTCAAAGATGTGTTTGCTTGGGCATATGACGCCATGTGGGGATTGAGTGTTTATTTGGTGGTTTATAAATTGCCAACTTATCCTGATTGACCCACAATCTAGTAAAAGGAGGGAAAATTTAAAACTGATGTTAGTGATAAAATCAAAGAAGAAATCACGAACAGTTGGAATCAGGGGTTATCCGAGTGGTCCGGTACACCACATGCCTAACCAATGTAGTTCCAGTAATAAAGAAAGATGGAAAAACCCGAGTGTGTGTGGATTATAGAGATCTGAACAGGGAAAGCCCCAAAGATAACTTCCCCTTGCCAAACATTCACATCCTTGTTGATAATTGCGGCAAACACAAGATACAGTTGTTTGTGGACTGTTACGCTGGAAATCACTGGGTGTTGATGGATGAAGAAGACGTAGAGAAGACTGCTTTTACCGTACCTTGGGAAACCTATTCCTATTGGGTAATGCCCTTTCGTATGAAGAATGCCGGGGCAACCTACATGAGAGGCATGAACACCATTTTCCATGATATGATGCACCAAGAGATAGAGGTGTATGTGGGCGGCGTGATCATCAAGTCCAAAACTCATAATGACCATGTGCGAGATCTGAGGAAGTTCTTTGAACGGCTGTGCATATATGATTGGAACCTAAACCCAACCAAATGTGCATTCAGGGTCTCATCGGGCAAACATTTGGGGTTCATGGTCAGCCAGAAAGCTATGGAGTTTGATCCAACAAAGATGAAATCTATTCGGGAATTACCTCCTTCAAAAACTAATAAAGATGTGATGAGCTTGTAAGGAAGATTGAACTATATCAGCAGGTTCATTGCTCAGCTAACCTACACGTGTGAACCCATATTTAAATTATTAAAAAAAGATGCAGCAATCAAATGGACAGATGAATGTTAGTAAGCTTTCAATAAGAACAAAGAGTATCTATCCAACCCACCAATCTTGGTTACGCCTGAACCGGGGAGGCCTTTGTTCTTGTACCTGACAGTCTTAGAAAATTCCTTTGGTTATGTCCTCGGGCAACATGAGATTACCGAAAAGAAATAGCATGCAATATACTACTTGAGCAAGAAGCTTACCAGCTACGAAGCAAAGTATAGTTTGCTGGAAAAACCTGATGTGCTTTAACTTGGGTCGCTCAAAAGTTGAGACATTATCTGCAAGCCTACACCACTTACCTCATAACCAGATTGGATCTACTGAAATACCTATTCCAGAAACCAATGCCCACGGGAAGACTAGCAAAATGGCAAATCCTGCTCACAGAATTTGATATAGTATGTGTCACTTGCACGGCAATGAAGGCCCAGGCGGTAGAGGATTATTTAGCTGAAAAACCCGTTGATGATGAATACCAACCTCTGAACACTTACTTCCCAGATGAAGAGATAAATCCAGTTGAGGCAATATCCGAGGATATGACTGCTTGAAAATGTTTTTTGATGAAGCAGTAAACGCAAGATGTGTGGGAGTTGGGGCAGTCTTGATCTCACCTGCTAGTCATCATTACCCGGTCACTGCCCGACCTTAGTTTTTCTGCACAAACAATATAGCCGAGTATGAAGCCTCCATCATGGGCATGAACATGGCAATCGACCAAGATGTTGAAGAGTTGTTCATTATGGGAGACACATATCTGATTGTTTGGCAAGCCCAGGGAGAATGGGAAACCCTAGATGTTAAGCTTATTCCATATTGGCAACATGTGCGTGATCTTAGCAAGCTGTTCAAGTCAATTGAGTTCACGTACATCCCTCGTTGTCATAATGAACTAGTTGACACACTCGCCACTCTAGCCTCGATGTTTCCCTACCCAGGCAATGCCCACATTGATCCCTTGGAAATTCAAATCATGGAAAGACACGGTTATTGTTGTACGGTTGAGGCAAAACCACACACCCAACCATGGTACCATTACATCAAAAGGTTTCCGAAAATGCAAGAATACCCCGACAAAGCTAGGGGAGACCAAAATAGAACCATTGGGCGGCACGCAAGTGGTTTCTTCCTAAGTGGTGATATCCTCTACAAAAGGACTCTGGATCTCCATTTGTTAAGATGTATTGACGCTGAAGAGGCATGATGGATTATGCATGAATTACACGTTTGAGTGTGCGGACACCACATGAATGGGTAAGTATTGGCAAAGAAAATCCTTCGAGCAGGCTATTACTGGATAACCATGGAAAAGTAATGTTTCAGCTTTGTCTGAAAGCGTCATCAATTTCAGGGGTACAGTGATTTGATTCATGCACCGCCCACGGAATTGCATCCTATGTCAGCACCTTGACCATTCAGCGCTTGGGGTATGGACGTCATCAAGCCAATCAAGCCAAAAGCTTCAAATGGGCACAGGTTCATACTAGTTGCCATCGATTACTTCATGAAGTGGGTTCAAGCCATCACTCTCAAATCAGTCACCAAGAATTCTGTAATAGAATTTTTGCACTCCAATATTATCTTTCGATTGGTATTCCCCAACCATCATCATAGATAATGTGGCAAACCTGAATAGTCGTTTGATGGAGGAGATATGCGAATAATTCAAAATAACACATTGGAACTCTACTCCTTATCCACCCAAGGCTAATGTTGTCGTCGAAGCAGCAAATAAAAACATCAAGAAGGTTTTGAGAAAGATGATTTAGAGCTCCAACAAATGGCATGAAAAGTTGCATTCCGCATTACTGGGATATCGCACCACGGTGCGCACGTCAGTAGGAGCTATCCCATACCTCTAAGTTTATGGAACCGAGGCTGTTATACCCGCGGAGGTGGAAATCCCTTCTCTCCGGATCATCGTTGAAGCCGAGATGATGACATTGAATGGGTCAAGACTCATTTTGAAAAACTAACCTTCATCGATGAAAACTAAAGGTTACGGTCTGACACGGGTAGTTGTACCAACAAATAATGGCCCATGCTTATAACAAGAAAGTACAACCTAAAAATTTTGAAGTGGGAAAACTTCTGTTAAGGCGCATTCTTCCTTATCACCAGGAAGCAAAAGGAAAATTTGCTCCTAATTGGAAATGCCCACATCATCAGAAAGATATTGCCTAGAGGAGCATTGTTTGTGGGCGGTGTCGAAGGGAATGATCCCGAAGCAGCTGTGAATGCAGACACAATAAAAAAGTACTATGTCTAGGCTTGCTACAGTAATGACTTTGTTCAATTGGGATGATGAAGGCTTTAATTCTTACTATCCAAACACTATCAACCCTTTTGTAAAACCATGTGAGCCGGATAACCTTTCTTTAGTTACCCTCTTTGGAACCTGAAAGTGTTATTGAAAAAAATAAAAAGAGAAAAAAAACAAAAAACAATAGAAAAAGAAAAGAAAAACAGAAGTCAAAACCAAAACTTCATGAACTACGTCTGACTTGATTCCGGAAGTATACGTAGGCAGTCTCTCTCCGGGGTTCAGTCACACCAAAACAAAAATCCCAATTCCCCCAAAAGTGAAACTGGGGAAAATGATATAATGGCTCGGTAATGAGCCCACCATAACAGTTCCAAATTTTTAGTTCCATCCATATTCGTTTACCCAAACAATGTCCAAGTCCTTCTGATCAATTGGGAAAGGCATCAGAATCGGAAAACACCATTGTTGGAATCTTATATGATTATACTGAGAAAAATTAAATGAGAGAGTCCTATCGGTAGAAATACGGGCACCATATGGCGACGGTGAGTAGAGAAATTAAAAATGAGAGAGTCTGTTTAGTAAAAACTTGTAAAGAGCACTATCGAGAGATGGTGAGAAGAGAAATGAGAGAGGTGGATTGGCGAAAACCCGCAAAGGGTGTCGTCGGTCGAAAGGAAAGCATTTCCCACCACTGATAGTGTCCCGACAAGATTCCATGGTTTGAAACACGGGTCAATGAGTTATGAGTAGACGGACAAGTTTGTGAGGTTCGAGCACCCAGTCCAAGAAGCATGTCATGTCTATTCGAAGCCTGCATGCACCCCAGCTAAGTCCTTCTTTTATTCCCGAAAGGGACACTTCTCTTTAAATTTATTTCCTTGCCTTTTGATTACTTTTTCTTTGAATCCCTGTCGGCCTAACTCTGTTCCCAAAACTAAGAAAAGGTGGCAAGACTGGCTTTACAGTGTTTCGCCTAACAAAAGCTGAAGAAAGGTGCCCAGCCTTAGCGGGTGCATTAAGACAATCTCGACTGGCCATGGCGGCTGATATTTTGAAATTGAAAATTTCCTGAAAAGAAAGGAAATCAAAGTCAAATTCCCACAAAATCACAAGAATTTAAAAGGATTGAGTCCCACGTGGATAACTGTCTTGGTAAGGATTTGAAAAGACAAGGGATCCCGATGTTCTGAAACCAAAGTTGTTGAAAATGAAAAGAAATCCAAGGACAAAGGTCTTAAAGGCAGAATAAAGTGAAAGGGTCAAAGCCCAATGCAGACGAGCCTTCATGAGAAATTCTAAAAAGCTAAGTTCCTCAATAATAGGAGAGAGATAAATCTTAAGAAAAGCCATCAAGCAGCGGAGATTTTCACCAAAAGTGGGGCCAAGATCCAGTGAACAAATGATCAAGGCCACAAAACCAACAACCATTTCAAACTAACAATTGCTCTTTGTTGAAAAATTAAAACAGGTGTGATCCAAACCAACCATGCAAGAAGTAGGTGCAACCAAAGAAGTAAATGCGCAGGAGCCAGGAAAAGCTTCGCAACAACAATTAACCCAAAAGAGAAGTTTCCTCCAAATTCTTTCCTCCATTTTTACTTAAAAAAAGAGAAAAGAAAATTCCCAAAAAAATCATGGTAGCATAGGGCCTCCAATCTCTAGCTGCATCCTTTCTAACGTAGGACCACATTCCCTAGTTCTAACCGGCATAACCCGAGGATCTTTTTCCTTTTCTCTTCGACATAACCCGATGAGCTTTTTCCTTTTCTCCCCGGCACAATCCGAGGATATTTTCCCTTTTCTCCCCGACATAACCCGAGGATCCTTTTCCTTTTCTCCATGGCATAACCCGAGGATCCTTTTCCTTTTCTCCCTGGCATAAACCAAGGATCCTTTTTATTTTATCCCGACATAACTCGTGGATCTCCTTGGCATAACCCAGGACCTTTTTCTTTTATCCCAGCATAACCCGAGTATCTCCCTAGCATAAACCAAGGACCTTTTTTTTTTATCCCGCCATAGCCCGTGGATCTACCTGGCACAACCTAAGGACCTTTTCTTTTATCCCTACATAACTCGTGGACCACCCTAGCATTACGGAAGGACCTTTTTCTTTTATCCCAACATAACCGGTGGATCTCCGTGCCGTAACGCAATGATTATTTTCACGTATCCCAACATAACTAGTGGATCTCCACGGTATAACCCAAGGACCTTTTTATTCTATCTCAACATAACCCGTGGACCTCCCTGGCATAACCGAATGACCTTTTTTAATCCCGGCATAACCCCTAGATCTCCTTGGCATAACCCAAGGACCGTTTTCTTTTATCCTAGAATAACCCGTGGATCTCCCTGGCATAATACAAGGACCCTTTTTCTGTTATCCCAGCATAACCCAAGGACTTTTTTTGTTTATCCTGGCATAACCCATGGACCTCCCTGACATAACCCAAGGAGCCTTTTCCTTTTATCCCAGCATAACCCGTGGACCTCCCTAGCATAACCCAAGGAGCCGTTTTTCGTTTTCTCTCGGCATAACCCATGGACCTCCCTGGATTAATCCAAGGAGCCTTTTTCCTTTTTTCCGACATAGCCCATGGACATCCCTGGCATAACCCAAGGAGCCTTTCTCCTTTCTCCCCATCATAACTTGAGGACCTTTTGCCTTTTCTCCCCGGCATAACCCAATGATCTTTTTCCTTTTCTCCCCGGCATAACTCGAGGATCATTTTCCTTTTCTCCCTGGCATAACCCAAGGACCCTTTTCCTTTATCCCGACATAACTCGTGGATTTCCTTGGCTTAACCTAAGGACCTTTTTTCTTTATCCCGGCTTAACCCGTGGATTTCCTTGTCATAACCCAAGGACTTTTTTTATTCTTCTTCTTTATCCCGACATAACCCGTGGACTTCCCTGGATTAACCCAAGGTTCTTTTTTCTTTATCTCGGCATAACCCATGGATTTCCCTGGCATAACGCAAGGACCTTTTTCTTTTGTCCTGGCATTAACCATGGATCTCCATGGAATAACCCAAGGACCTTTATTATTTATCCCGACATAACCCATGGACCTCCCCGACATAACCCAAGGACCTTTCTTCTTTTACCCCGGCATAACCTGTGGACATCCCTAGCATAACCCAAGGACCTTTTTTCTTTAATCCTGGCGTAACCCGTTGATCTCCCTAGCATAACCCAAGGAGTCTTTTCCTTTTATCGCGGCATAACCCAAGGAGCCTTTTTCCCTTTTCTCCTGGCATAAACCGTGGACCTCCCTGGCATAACACAAGGAGCCTTTTTCCTTTTTTCTGGCATAACCCGTGGACCAAGGGAGCCTTTTTCCTTTTTCTCGGCATAACCCATAGACCTCCCTCGCATAACCCAATGATCCCTTTTCCTTTTTCCTGGCATAACACGTAGACTTACCCAGCATAACCCAATGAACCTTTTTGCTTTTCTCCCGGCATAACTCGTGGACCTTCGCTGGCATAACCCAATGAGCCTTTTCCTTTTATCCCGGCATAACCCGTGGACCTCCCAGGCATAACCCAAGGACCATTTTCTTTTCCCATAACCCAGTAATTTTCCAACACAACCCGGTAATACTCCCAATTTAAGGCTACATTTCCAAGGATACACAATCCTAGTTTTTATTTTCAGATTTGTGTTGCAAATAACTCACGAAATATTCCTAGTGAAAACTGGGGAAGAAAAATTTTGCTCGTTTGTTTGTTTTGGTGTCGTAATAGGTTTTACCTCAAGGCATAGGATTCGAGATGACCGAAAGAATGAGTCTCAATCCTGAATAAAGGAAAAGAAGAAACGAACAAAAAAGAAGAGAACTCAAAGTGTCTGAAGTGGATAAGGATGCAGACTGCTCAAAATTTGATCAAAGTCACAAGCTTCGCATGTCTTGCTTTGATCTAATGCTGAAGAAAGAACCAACACCTACAGCTTGTGAGCATCAAGATTCAGATCAGGGTCCACAGCAAAGTCAGCTAAGACTCAAGATCAAGCTTCAAGAGATTTATAAATGAGAATCTTGTAATTTGTAGTTGATATGCATAACTAGCTTATCTTTGATTTTTTTTTTTTGGTGTAGAAAGTAGGTCCGCAAGCAGTAGTAGCAGCTTCAGCAGTGAAATCGCAGCTCTTGGTAGTCCTAGCTACCAAAACTTCCAAAACTACACTAACCTGATTCCATTATAGCCAAGAATATGTTGGCAACCTGTGAAGCAATGTCCGGTCGGACAATTTTCAAAAAATGCTTCCGATGGAGTGCCAAGCGGGCAAAAATCCACCATAATTGCTCATTTATCTTTGCCCAAAAATCTTTCATTTCTCCGAGCAAGGAGGGGCAGCTGCGAGCACATGATTTTTTCCTCGCGTGAATTACTCCTACAAAATTCATAGATTTAGAATTTTTCCTTTATTTATTTGATTTTTAGGATTTAAATACATAATTTTCATGTTTATTTGCATTTTTGTGTGTACATTGTTTAACTTAGATAATTCGTACAAAATATTTCACTTGCATTTAGGAATTAATTTTGCATAGTTTTAGATTAATTAGTAATTAGGGTTTTACAAAAATGAAACATTACAAAAATGATTTATTTTGTGTTGTTTAATTCTTAGATTTGAATTTCGTTAGTGGTCTTTAATTTGTTTTAATTAATTATATTAATACTTTTTTAGGTTTAATTTTACTTTTGTTTTATTTTTTGAAAAGGAAAAAGAAATTAAAAAGAATTTGAACCTTTAAGTAGAATGCTCAAGAATTGGGCCTGTTTTTTATTTTAAATGCCCAGCCCAAGCAAAAAACCCCTTTTTACCCATCCCAAACCTCCCCATACCAGCCTACACCTTTTTCAATACCTAGCTCGGCCCCCCTTACCACTATAACAATACCGTTTCGTGGGAATTAGATCAGGACAATCGAGGTTTCTTGATCGAACGGTCCTGAAGCTGGGGTCACTAAATAACTATATGTCCTAAGCGACCTATCCCCATCCAGTCTCCTCTCACACCTGTTCAACCCTCAGAGACCAACCCTAACTCCGCCTTCCACCGCCACCTGCCGCACGCCGTAAATCGCCCATGGCGGGCGCGAGTTCCCAAGCCACCACAAAAATTCACCATAGCTTCCTCTAATCTCCCTCACACCCATGCCACCATTTGTTTCCCTCGAATTCAACTGGAAATTCCCAAATATCCCAAACCCTAGGGCACCGCCTTTGAATCTTCCGCCGTAGTCGGCGGCGCCACCATTTTTCCCACCAAATCAACACCCTTGAATTCCCTTCTCCCGTTCATTACAGAACTCTACTCCACTCCCCTCAAATCCCCTCAAGTTGCTCGAATCTTGAATCTAAGAGCCCAAATTCTAGACCTGTGCGTGCAGGTTTTCTGCCTCATTTCTTCAAATTCCGGAATGATTTTTGTCCTTTGATAACATTGCTCGCGAATAGTGTTATTTGGGGACAAAATCAGAGGGTAAAGTTCATCTGGTTTCGAGTTCTTTAGTTTGTAAGTCTTTTCTTTCCTTTGGTTCTTTCTTTCATTTTTTTCTTTTATTCTCCATTTCTTTTCTCCGAACAAACCCATGGAAGTTGACAAAATTTCTAACCAAATTCAGACTTTGACTCATGTCTACTCTTTCCATATTTTCTTCTTAATTTTGTTGTGTCTGATAGAATCCTATGTTCACCACCTTTATTCATCTTAATGTGATAATTTAGTTTGATTAGTCATTAACTAATATTTTATACTCACATCTTATTTAGGTTTTATTTTATCCTAATAATTAGTTAATACTTTATTTGTTTATGGATAGTAGTTGATCATTTTAGTAGATCCCCTCAATCAATTTGAATGCCTCCCTTTCATGTTTTGATTTGTTTTCACATTTTGCCATTTGGGCTTTGAGGTCAATTAGAACCTCAGTCCAAGCAGTTTACCTTCTTGAAATCGATAGACAAGAAAAAATGACAGAAGAAAATGCACTTGCTCCAAAATGGTGGATATCCTTCAAGTACAAGTTAGTCGAGACTCTAAACAATGAAAGAGATGGATCCATTTTTGGTGCAATCTTATAATAGGATAGATCAGAAGCATTGGCCGATTTTGTACTAATCAGACCAAGTGGTGCGCCTAGGGCAGTTGTAGCCGTAAGAGGAATACTATTAAAAAGCCAAACAATGAGAAGAGATATCAAAGATGATCTCCGTTTTTTTAGCTTGGGAAAGTTTGAAAGGTTCTGTTACATTCAATGCAGCACTGAAGGCGTTAAAATCAATCACCAACAAGTATGGAAGCAATAATGTGTGTATTGTAGGCCATTCACTTGGTTGCTGGATTTGCTCTTCAAGTTGGAAAAATGTTAGCGAAAGAAGGTATACATATAGAGCCACATTTATTCAATCCACCCTCAGTTTCACTTGCTATGAGTTTCAGAAACATTGGCGAAAAAGCTGGTTTCCCGTGGAAAAGATTCAAATCATCAATGCTCTTGTCAAATACTGATACTGAAACCAGTTGCAACGAAAATATGCCATCATTTCGGATAGGTCTAAAACAATGGGTGCCTCATTTGTACATCAACAACAGTTATTATATATACTGCTCGATACTAATCAAGATAATGATTTACAAGACAAGCACACTCATAAGGAGAACACGAAACTAGCAAACGGGCATTTTGCTGGTACAAAGCTTTTCTTGTCATCAAATAAAGGAAAACAGAAGATTATTGAGGCACGTGGATTGGAACAATGGTGGTCTAATAATATGGAACTACAAATGGCTATTAGTAACAGCAAGCTTATTACTCAGCAGTTGAAATCTTTGTACACTTTTCTTGCTTCTCAATTAACACAAGCGAAGCGCCAATAAATTGAAATGCTTCCTTCTTTTGTGTGCATTGTTATTCTTCATACATTTTTTCTCCTTTGCGCTTGTGTTAAAAGATGAACATTTTGAAATTTATATAAAGGGAGGAACTATAAAGAACCTCCATATGGAATTTAGTTTTAAAAAAAATTAGAACCTCAGTCTTAAAAAGGAATCCTGGTCTGGTTTGAACTTAAGCCCACACTTGTTGAATCATTGAGCCCATTTGGATTCATGACCCATGTCTGTTTGACCCAGATGGTATTAGGGTAAATACAGAGGTAATCAGGGGCAATATAGGAAATGTAAGTGAAGAAATCTTCAGGTTAACTAACATAGAAGCTTCTAGCAGGGGTTTTTAGCCAACTGCAGACTTTTAGGTAGTTAACTTGAGTAACAAGTCAGAATTTTAGGGACTTTTAAGCAAAAATCATAAATCAAAAAGGACCTAAGGGGAAAAAAATCAGAAAGGTTACATTAAATTTCTTGCCTATAAAGGCAAGCCATTCTTGTATTGCAAGGTATATTGAAGGAGAGAGAGACCTAGAATTCCAAGAGTTGAAAACCAAAAAAAGAAAAAAATACCAAGTGACTAAACTCTACAAAAAATACTGTTTCATTAAATTGTTTCCTGAGATTGTTGAAGTTTTACTGCTGAAACAATTCCGGAATATTTGAGCGTTACAATTAGTTGAGTTTTGTTTGCTATTCAACTGTTTGGGTTAGCTTTTGGCTTGACTTTTTATTGCTGGGCTTATTTAACCCTGTTGATGGTTCGAAATTGTTTCAAAGATGGTTTTCCTTGTTCATTTCTGTGTTTTCATTGCTGTTAATTCCTTTCCCTGTCACCGCTGTTGTTGAACATGCTGGCTTTTACTTCTTCTTTATTTCCTTCTTCTTCCAGTTATTCTCCGATCCTCATGGATATCACTTAATATGTAGTTTGAAGCATGATTTGAGAAGGAAATAAATGTCATGTTATTGGGATACATCATTTATGCTCCTGCCAGGTTTTCCTCAGTTATCCTGTAGTATTGAGATTTGAATTTATATATATTTGTCATAGATGGTTTGTAATTTATTTGGCAATGTTAATTTGTGTGTTATTTACCTTCTGATCTTGATTATTAGAAATTATACTAGTGTTTGATTTCATTTGTGTTTTCAGCTGTTAGTTCAGCTTGCATTAATGCATACAAAGGTGGGCTGTTATTAATGGCTGCATATGTCACCAAATATGGTTGTTGATGGGTATGAGATAGGTCGCAGTGATGAATAGGGGTGTCAAATGTCTATTAACTGAAATTTGTGTATAATGCGAATATGGACATAGCATTTTTAAACCTTCTGTCAAGTTCTAATTAAATTTACTAACTGAGCATCTTCTAATATAAAGCCCAAGGCATGAAAGTAGGTTCGAAAGAAATATTTTGCTGATAGGTGTTTATTGAACTTGTTTGAGTTAGTTTATTAAGTATGTTTTGAACGTTGTGAATTCTGTTGATATGCGGACTCGATTCCTGGGCGAGACTCGTCAATGGGTTCATATTTTACCAGGACTGAGCCTAATACATGCCAAAAGCTCTGAAAACCTATGCCTTGATGGTTGTTTTCTTTTAGTGTTGTAGCTTAAAATATAGTTGTATAGGGATGGCCTCTAGTTTGAGTTTGGGCTCACTTTTTGGCTCAGACAGGATAGTCTCTTTGAATGAAACTCGAGTTAGCACTCCTAATTAGGCCACTATTCAGATTATGCACTGGGCTAGCCCCCTTGTCCAATTAAATTCTTCTCCTCATATGCCCTTATCGTATTGTAAAAAAAATTTGTTAATGTCTAATTAATGTCCCTTAAGGATTGAGGTGAGCCATATTTAGATAACACCAAATATTTATGGCCCTCTTGAATTCTAGTTAGAACATCCAGTAAAAATAAAAAATAAAAAAAAAATAAAAATTAAGGTGCGCTGCGCAAAACAAAATCACCAGCGCGTCCCTCTTTAATTATATACTTTTAAAATCCTTAGAACTTGGGACGTGCCATTTAGCAAATTTTTATGGCCCCCGCAAAGTCAACAATGCATTAGTTGTATTATACGCGTTATTTAATAATATTACTTTCTTAAATGCGGGTATGCATTTCATGTGACCCAAATCCAAATCCTTAAACATTGAATAAAATGTGTTTTGGACTGCGGGTGCATTTCATGTGACGTGATCCAAAGACATTTTTTGAACGATATTCAAGTTTCATTAAAATTAATTTAAAACGGTAAGTAATTTAAAATTGCATCATAGGTTGAAACATGTATTACAATCAAATAACAAGCCAATTATTATAGTTTAAGTGACCATGCTAGAACTACGGAATCTGGGGGCGCCAAATACCTTCCCTCGGGTTAACTGAATTCCTCATTCAGAATTTCTGGTTCGTAGACTTCAAAAGGAAAGTCGAATTTTCCTCGATTTGGGATTTATGCATAAACCAGTGACTTGGGACACCAAAAATAAACATATCCCAAGTGGAGAATTTGAATTAAAATAAACAACTCATTTTGAATAACGTCACTTAAATTGGAAAAACTCCCTTATATTCTATGTTTTGGGTTGGGGGTGTAAAAAAGGAGGTGTGATAGATGGTGAATGGGATGGAGAGAAAATAAAAATTTTGAGTAAAATTTTAAATTTTCTCCTCTTGATAATGAGACATTGTCCCATATTAGAAGAGGAAAATGTTTTTGGTTGGTATATATACAATTTCTATTCTTGTATCTCTTAAAGAGTTAAGAAGAAGGAAAACATCGCGCCGTCATCGTCGCTCGCTTGCTTGGCTTTGGCTACGGACTTTTAGAAGGCCTTCTTAAATGGAGAGTTAGAGAAAAAAATTTACATGTAACAACCTGAAGTGTTTGTGGTTCCAAGTAAAGAAAAAAAAGTATGTAGACTTGTTAAGTCCCTCTACTGACTAAAACAAGCACCCACACAATGGCATGCAAAATTTAACCAAGCAATGTTGTCAAATGGCTTTAAAATAAATGAATGTGATAAATGTGTGTACATTAAAAATGTTCCAAACCACATTGTCATTGTTTGCCTATATATGAATGATATGGTGATAATGAGTAATGACATTGCCAATATAAATGCTACTAAGCGTATGCTAACTAGCAAGTTTGATATGAAACACTTAGGAGTTGCTGATTTAATTCTGGAATTAAGATACATAAGACTCCTCAAGGTCTGGCGTTTTCAAAATCTCATTATATTAACACACTACTTGAAAAATTCAAACACTTAGGTTTAAAGTTACAAATACTCCAATTGATGTGAATCTTGCATTAGCAAAGAATAAAGGCAAAAACATATCACAATTGGATTATGCTCATGTATTGGGATGCTTAATGTATACCATAAATTGTACACACAAGATATAGTTTTTGCTGTAAGTAAACTGAGATGATATACGAGCAATCCAAATCCGTCTCATTAGATGGCAATAAAACGAGTTTTAGGATATTTAGAACATACCCAAAGCTTTAATTTTCATTACAGTAAATATCTTGTGGTGATTGAGGGATACTGTGATGCAAATTGGATTACCAGTTTAACTGATTCTATGTCCACAAGTGGATATGTATTCATTATTGGTGGATGAGCAGTATCTTGTAAGTCGTCCAAAAAAACTTGTATTGCCCGCTCTACAATGGAGGCTGAGTTCATATCCTTGGATAAAGCCAGTGATGAAGCTGAATGGATCCGGAATTTCTTGGAAGACATTCCATTTTGGCCCAAACCGTTGGCACCAATATGCATACATTGCTATAGTCAAGCAACAATTGGAAGGGATGCGAGCATTATGTATAACAATAAATCTCGTCATATGCGATGAAGGCATAAAACCATTAGGCAATTCCTCTCTAGAGGAATTATCACGATTGACTACGTAAAGTCAAGTGATAATATATCATGTCCACTTACAAAAGGCCTAACTAGAGAGGTAGTTGATAAACCATCGAGGTGAATGGGACTATGGCTGAAAATAAGTCATTATGGCGGTTACTCAAACTAGAAGACTGGTGATCCCAAGATCTAGGTTCGAGGAGATCAGATAAAGTTATTAATGACGGTTCAACATTGCCAACTAAAGTTTTATTCCATTCCCGTGATGAGAAAATATTCAGTACCAAGGATAAAATATTAAGGCATTTTTAGGATTTCTAAATTTGATACGGGGTATATCAAATAGAGTATCTATGGGATGACACGTTTAGGAATCACATATGTAAGTGTGAAGTGTTAGCCACTTCAAGAAGAATTTTGTAAGGCCAGTTCTCTATGCACTTATGAAACCACGAGGTGTTCATGGTTGAAACAAACACAACAATGAGAACCAAAGATGGTTAAGGGTTGATTGTGCGACTTATGGTTGTCTAGGTATACACCAAAATCAATGGTTCAAAGATATCACTATTTGACCGAGATACCCGACATAAGTTCACTATAGAAAGTTCAAAGAGAAACCTATTTGTCCACATGCTATTTATCCTTGCTTACAAATCACATAGTGTTTTCATACATACTTCTGTGATATAGCCATTCCACATTCATGTGGGAGATTGTTTAGATTTTTAATCGAAAGAATAAGATTAAAAGAAGTTGAATGGAAAAAGGAGGAAAAATAAAAATTTTGAGTGAAATTTTATGTTTCCCCTCCTGACAATGAGCGACATTGTCCCATATTGGAAGAGAAAAAGGTTTTTGGAGGCTATATATACAATTGCTATTCGTGTAGATATTAAAGTGTGATGACCCGACCCGCCGTCTTGTGAGTTACTGCCCCGTTTTGCCCATTTTATGTTACCATATGCTTCATTATCCGTATATTATGTGATCGAGTTGGTTTGGGGTAGTATTGCTGAGAAATGAGACACTTAGTCTCTTTTAAGAAGGTTTAAGTTGGAAAAGCCAATCGGATGATTACTTATGAGTTAGAAGGCTCGGATGTGAATTCTGATAGGTCGGTTAGCTTCGAGGGATGATTTTTGACGTAGTAGTGTGATTGGAAGTGTTTTTGGAGGTCCGATGGAGAATTAGGCATTAATTGGCAAAGTTAGTATTTTGGCGAATTCCGGTTGATAGGTGAGATTTTCATCCGAAAGTTGATATGGAATTCCAAGAGTTGATGTAGCTTCGTTATGTGATTTAGGATGTGTTTGCAAAATTTCAGGTCATTCGGATGTGATTTTGTTGAGTTTTTGATTGAATGCGTGTTTCGAAAGTTTTAGAAGAACTTAGGCTTGAATTCGATGTAATTTGATGGTTTTGGTGTTGTTTGAGGTGTTTTGATGATTAACAAGTTTGAATGACATTTTAGGATGTGTTGGTATTCTGGGTTGAGGTCCCGGGGGGCTCGAGGTTATTTCGAATGGCTAAACGTGTGGTTTTGGACTTTCAGTTATTGCAGCAGCCGTGCAGGGGTATTTTGGTATTCGCGATCGCGATCCTGGGGTCGTGATCGCACAAAAGGATTTTTGGCAGGCCAGAGTTTTGTTCTACGCGTCCGCAATTGAGGGCTTGCGATCGCAGAAGGTGAGTTTTGGTAGTTTCGCATTCGTATGGTATAGTCCGCTTTCACATATGAGGATTTTGGGGCCCAATATATTTGTTTTTCGTGTTTGCATAATCTGGACCACGTTCGCGTAAGTTGAAAAGTCAAGGCATCTGGTTCGTATCAGGAGGGTCGCATTCGCATAGGACATTTTTGGAGGATTGGGAAATTGCTCATCGCGATCGCGTGCTTGGGGCCACGTTCGCATTGAACAAAATTGGAGCTGGGCAAAATAGGTTTTAAAACTTTTCCTCCGCGAGCTTAGTTATATTTTCCTCCATTGTTGGCCATTTTGAGAGCTTTTGGGAGATATTTGAAGAGGGTTTCGGAGAGGATTGATTGGAGGTAAGTTCTATGAACAAAAAACGTAAGTTTATTGTGGAATCCACCTAGAAATTCATGGAAATTTAGCCAAAAATGGAAAAACTAGGGCTTGAATTTTTACATTTTAAAATTGGGATTTGAGGTGTCATTTTTGCTCTGATTTTGGTGTTCTTAATGTGTATAGACTCGTGGTAAGATAAGGAATTGAGATTCGAGAATTGGGCCTGGGCTCAGGTTTTGGTAATTTGGAATTTTTTATATTTTTTGATTGTTTTCGATTTGATTTTATTCCCTTAGCTTATTATGACGTATTCGTTGTGATTTTGGTAAGATTCGACGCGCGAGGAGGTTGATTTGAGAGGCAAAGGCATATCGAGCTAGAGTTTTGGCCGGCTTGAGGTGAGAAATAAATGTAGATGATGTCCTGAGGGTTTGAAATCCCAAAATTTCACATCGTAGTGCTATATTAAGGTGAGACACGCGCTTGACGATGAGAGCGAGGTCGTTCGCTATTTGGAATTATGAAATGGTCCGTCCCGAGTGATATTTGCCGTGTATTTGATTGATGCTTATTTAATATCATCATTATTTGGATTAACTGTCATATTTGGGCTTCGTACCAACTACTCGAACCCTTCGGGGAGTTCGGGTAGTTCTTATCGCTCTATCCTTACTGTATGGATTTACTACTTGAACCCAGTCGTACCAGTTTCTACTATTTTACAACTCAACCATCTTTGCTTAGATTTTTGAAACTAAAAGATATATTAATTGAAGTTTTGGGTTGAGAACTACTATGTTATTATTGCCTTTGGGCTATGTGATTTCTGGACTGAGTATAGGATTAGGGTGCGTGCCACAGCAGTATTATTGATAATGACATGAGATCAAGGGCTTAGTTTATGCCACGATATGGCTTGATTTTTTGCTTGGGTCGTAAGGGGCCTGCACACCCCCTGTGAGCGCCGTCGACGATAAATTAATGGATCAGGCTGTATGCTGCAGGGGGTACTTTAGGTTAGCGTTCTATCTGTTGTATTCCTTTATTTGGCGGTCACTTATTTGCTTATCTGTTCTAGTATTTCCATATTTTGATTTCATTGGTTTATAACTTGAATATTACCTGTTTAAATATGTTGATGTATAGGTTGCTTTGTGCTTTCCTATTCTTTCTTATTCTCATCCATTATTACATTACTCCATGCACCTTGTGTGCAGATCCAGGTGCATCTGAGGCTGAGTGAGGATATTCTGTTGAGCATCACATATACGGATCGAGGTAGCTGTATGGCGTTCGCAACCCTGATTTCTCCCTTATATCTTTGTTTTTTCGTATCCCTAGATAGACGTGTATTAGGCTAATAAACCTATACTAGAGGCTCAGACTTATGGCACCGGATCCTTATGGGCTATATATTGTGGGAGTATTATTTGAGATTCCGCATGTTTAACTCTTATTTCAGATTTGTAATATGTTGAAGTGGTAATTTGAATTGTGTTAGCTAATAATGAACTGTTTAACAAATTGTGTTAACGTTGTTAATTGGTCGGGCTTGAAGGTTGTAAATTGGTCGGGCTAGCCCAGTAGTGTGTTGGGCACCATCACAACCGGATTGGGGTCATGACAAGTTGGTATCAGAGCCTAGGTTGTTTGGTCTCGCAAGTCATGAGCCGTTTTAGTAGAGTCTCGCGGATTGGTGACGTTTGTATTTATCCTTGAGAGGCTGCAGAACCATTAGGAAAAGCTTCATATTCTTGAGATTCATGTCTTTCGACGTTGTTGATCCGAGAACTAATGTCCTGTTATTCTATTCTCTCACAGTTGGTGAGGACTGGATCTACCAAACAAGGTGGATGACCACCACTGCCACCCACCAAGGCCACCAGAGGCCGTGGACGCGGTCGTTGCCGTGGCAGAGGCAGAGTAGCAAGGTCAGCACCCGTTGATCCACCAGCTGCCCTAGCTCCGGATCAAGCTCTAGCAGTACCAGATGAGGCTCCAGCAACACCAGTTCAGGCACCAGCTGTGCCCATCATGGTCACGAGTCTTCAGGAGGCCTTGGCATAGATCTTATCAGTTTGCACTGGCCTGGCTCAGGGAGTTTCAGCCACTACTACAGCAACTACTTCATAGGCTGGGGAGATAATCACACCCTCGCTGCTTGCACCCGTGAGCAGATAGTACAGGGGTTACAGACGTTGGAGGAACCTCCAGCTCAGCCGGTTGCACTAGTCTAGGATTTCGTAGTTCCAGCTCTGCCAGACAATAAGCATCATTATCTTGAGAGGTTTGGTAAGCTCCAGCCTCCGTCATTCAGCGGTGCTGAGGGCGAGGATGCCTAGGGTTTTCTTTACCAGTGTCAATGGATGCTCTGTATAGCATGGATTCTTGAGTCCAGTGATGTGGCATTTAGTACCTTTTAGTTCTCCGGGGATACTTTTACTTGGTGGGAGGAGTTTGAGAGGCGTAGGCCTATTGGAGCAGCACCTCTTACTTGGCAGCAGTTGTCTGCTCTATTCTTGGAGAAGTATATACTGTAGTCTCGCAGAGAGGAGCTGTGTAGACAGTTCGAGTGGTTGACCTAGAGGGATATAACCGTGACCCAATATGAGATGAGGTTTTTGCAGTTGGTCCGTTATACTATTTGGATTATCCTGACAAATTGTGAGAGGATCAGGAGATTTGTTGATGGTCTTAACTACCATCTCCGGATTCTGATGATTAGAGAGAGAGTATTGGGTGCTACGTTCTAGTAGGTGGTCGATATCGCTCATGAGATTGAGACGGTTTGCCATAGGGAGCGAGAGGAGAGGGACTCCAAGAGGCCTCGAGGATCGGGCAGTTTTAGTGGTGCTCCGTCTAGGGGCCACTTTCAGCGTGGTAGAGGTCATCTTTCACGCATGCTCAGTCGGCCTGTCTAGTGTATAGAGGGGCATCTTCAGGCCGTGGTCATCAAGGGTTCCAACAGGGCAGCCTTCACTTAACTCCTTCCCCACTCAGATTTCATCTCATTCCCATCAGCTCATGGTTCTTCTGCACCGAGCGCATCTGCCAGTCACTCCGGTGCATGAGACTCCTAGTTTTGATTCTGTTCCATCCGTTAGGAATTTTCCCGATGTATTTCCAACAGACCTGCCGGACATGCCATCATATAGGGATATTGATTTTTGTATTGATATTGTGTTGACCACTCAACCCATTACTATTCTGCTATAAAGTATGGCACCATCAGAGTTGAAAGAATTGAAGGAGCATCATCAGGAGCTCCTAGATAATGGGTTTATTCGGCCTAGTATGTCTCTGTAGGGTGCGCCAATTCTGTTTGTAAATAAGAAGGATGGCCCAATGAGAATGTGCATTGACTACAGGCACGTGGACAAAGTAACAGTTAAGTACAAGTATTCCGGGTCTCGTATATATAATTTATTTGACTAGCTCTAAGGAGCGAGGTTGTTTTCCAAGATTGATCTCCGTTTGGGCTATCATCAGTTGAAGATTAGGGATTCAGATATTCCTAAGACTACTTTCAGGACTAGATATGGTCACTATGAGTTTCTTGTCATATCTTTCGAGCTAACCAATGCCGGAGAAGCGTTTATACATCTGATGAACAGTATATTTTGGCCTTATCTAGATTCGTTTGTTATTGTATTCATTGATGATCTTCTGGTGTACTCGTGTATTCAGAATCAGCACGCAGAGCATTTGCGAGTGCTATTGTATAGATTGAAGTAGGAGAGGCTTTATGCAAAGTTCTCAAAGTGTGAGTTTTTGCTCGGGTTAGTGGCTTTCTTGGGGCACGTGGTGTCTAGTAAGGATATTACAATCGATCCAAAGAAGATAGAGGCAGTTCAGAGTTGGCCTAGACCGTCCTTGGCCACAGAGATTCGTAGTTTCCTTGGCTTGGTAGGTTATTATCGCCAGTTTGTTTAGGGATTCTCTTCTACCACATCGCCCTTGACCAGGTTGACTCAGAAGTGCGTTTCATTTGTGTGATCGGACGAGTGTGAGGAGAGCTTTCAGAAGCTCAAGTTAGCTCTAACCACAGCTCCAGTATTGGTTTTGCCATCAGCTTCAGGTCCATATATCGTGTATTGCAATAGTTTAAGGGTTAGGATTGATGTGTATTGATGCAGAAGGGTAGAGTTATTTCTTTTGCTTCTTGCCAGTTGAAGCCCCATGAGAAGAGCTACCCTGTTCATGATTTGGAGTTTGCTTCAATAGTTCATGTGTTGAAGATTTGGAGGCACTAGTTGTATGGAATATCCTATGAGGTGTTCACTGATCACCTCAGTCTTCACCATTTGTTCAAGCAAAAGGATCTTAATTTGAGGTAGCAAAGGTGGCTAGAGTTGCTTAAGGATTATTATATCACTATTCTGTATCATTCGATGCTTAAGGACAATGTAATAGCCGATGTTTTGAGCCGAAAAGCAGTGAGTATGGGGAGCTTGGCGTACATTCCAGTTGGGGAGAGGCCATTTGCAGTTGATGTTCACGCTTTGGCCAATCGGGTTGTGAGATTAGACATTATGGAGCCCAGCCGTGTGTTCTCTTGTGTGGTTTCTCGGTCTTCCTTATATGATCGCATTAGAGAGCATCAGTATGGTGATACGAATTTTCTTGTCCTTAAGGACAAAGTTCAACATCAAGATGCCAGGGATGTGACTATTGGTGACGATGGAATGTTGAGGATGCAGGGCCGGATTTGCGTGCCCAATGTGGATGGGCTTCGGGAGTTGATACTGGAGGAGGGCCCATAGCTCGCAGTATTACATTCATCCAGGTTCCGCAAAGATGTATCAGGATCTTAGACATTATTGGGGACGGAGAATGAAGAAAGATATTGTTGGGTTTATAGCTTGGTGTCTCAATTGTCAGCAAGTGAAATATGAGCATTAGAGACTGGGTGGCTTGCTTCAGCAGATGGATATTCCCGAGTTTAAGTGGGAGAGGATTACTATGGACTTCGTTGTTAGACTTCCTCGTACTTTGAAGAAATTTGTTGTTATTTGGGTTATTGTTGATCGGCTGACCAAGTCCGTGCACTTCATTCCTATGTGTACTACCTATTCTTCATAGCGTCTGGCAAGGATATATATTTAGGAGGTTGTTCGGTTGCATGGTGTTCCGGTTTCCATCATCTCAGATAGAGGTACTCAGTTTAATTTGCAGTTTTGGAGAGTCGTGCAGAGAGAGTTGGGTACTCAAGTGGAGTTGAGCACAACGTTTCATCCTCATTCAGACTGACAGTCCGAGCGTACTATTCAGATATTGGACGACATGTTGCGTGCATGTGTCATTGATTTTAGAGGTTCGTGGGATGAGTTTTTGCCACTTGCAGAGTTTGCCTACAACAATGGCTATCAGTCAAGCTTTCAGATGGCACCGTATGAGGCCTTGTATGGGAGTCGATGTAGATTTCCAGTTGGTTGGTTCGAGCTCGGTGAGGCTAGGCTATTGGGGAAAGAGTTGGTCCAGGATGCCTCACAGAAGGTGGAGGTGATTCAGGGGAGGCTTCGTACAACGCAATCGCGCTAGAAGAGTTATGCGGATCGGAAAATTCGAGATGTATCCTATATGGCTGGTTAGAAGGTATTGCTAAAGGTTTTTCCCGTGAAGGGTGTTATGAAATTTTGAAAGAAAGGGAAGTTGACCCCGCGGTTCATTGGACCTTTTAAGGTGCTTAGGAGGATTTGAGAGGCGGCTTATATGCTTGCTTTGCCACCCAGTTTGTCAAGTTTGCATCCGTATTCCATGTTTCTATGCTCCAGAAGTATGTTGGGGATCCGCTGTGAGCATGTGATTTTTTACCCCGTTGAAATTACTCCTACAAGATTCCTAAGTTTAGGATTTTTCCTCTTTAATATTTATTTTTAGGATATATTTTTTAGGATTTAATTACGCATATTAGTGTGTTTTCATTAATGCATGCATAAGAAATCATTATAAAAAATATATACAAAATTGCACAAGAATTTTGGGATTCAATTTCACATAGTTTTTATTTTTACAAATCATAAAATCACCAAAACATCAAGTAGTTATTATGGTACTTTAATTTTTTAGCATTTTATGGTTAATTTTCATTGTTGCATTTTTATTAATTTTGCACAATAAGTAGTTATTAGTTTGATTTAGCCTAAGTAGGATTTTTAAAATACAATTAGGAAATAAAATAAATAAGAAAAACAAACAAAAAATAGGTTTTATTAATTAACCCAGGTTGGCCAGTATTGGGCCAAGCCTGGGTGGCCCAAACCATTTTACCCATCCAAATACCCTATATCCATCCCATTAACTTGTCCCTGACCCAGTCCACACAAGAGATGCGCCAAAACGACATCGTTTTGGGGAAATTAATTTAAGCCATTTATCATAAACAATCCAACGATCTTGAAGCCCTTCTCCAAATCCCATATATATGTCCAAATGTCCCTGTATATTCAGAGACAAACAACTCATCTTCCGCGTATCTATAACGTCGGTGTATCACCAACCCCGTCGCCACCTTTCCATCGCCGTCTACCACCCCTCAAACACCCTAACGTCGCCACCGATTGCCTCAGGGCGGTGGCTGACCACCAAACAGCCCAAAAATTACACTACTGGATCCTCTGGACCTCCTCTTTCCCCTCCCACCATTAGCCCCCCTCAAACACCTCCCCAACTCTTCAAATATTTGTTAGAAGAGTCGCCTGCTCCGCCGTCTCCGGCGACACCAACCCAAAATCAACAGAAAATGACACAATTGGACCACCTTTTCTCCCTCTTCCCGACCACCTAAACCCCATGCTTTGAATCCTAACAGATCGTCTCAAATATCAAATCAAATTTAACCCCAAACCCTAACTTACTAGAATCCCTTGAAATTGGTCCTCGGTGACCGTCTCATGTCCCCATCCACAACCCTTCAACCCACAACCCTCGAATACAACTAGGCACGATCGAAAATCAAATCTAAAACCTCACCTTATCTCAAAACCAACTGACCCTCCCCTAAAACCCTTCTCCTCCTTCAATACGTAAGGCAAAGGTCTTAGAAGACCAAAGTACCTCTCAAAAGAGGTCAAATGACACGAAAACGGGAAGAGTTCCAATTTAGGGTTGCAACGCTAAAAGAGAGCTAAGTTTCCTATGCTTTAATTGTTGTTAATGTTCTTCTCTTGTGTGTAATTTCTATTCTAATTACTTTTGTTTTCGTCGATGTTTATTTGTTTTCTATATTTTCATCTTCAAATGTTCGGCGTAATCATCCTTGCCTTCTGTTTCTTTTGGTCTTCTTTAGTGTTACTTGTTTAAGTTCATTTGTCTTCTATCTTATCACCTTCAAGATTTTCTGAGTAGTTTGTTTCCATCTAAAGTTACAAGTTCGTCCCTACCTCCTGAGTTTCATTTGTTCATCTTTGGAAAATTCTGAATAGTTGTTAAATGTTCATCCTTGTTCTCTCTTGTTGATCTTCTTTATTTTTATTTTTTATTTAAGTATATTATATTTGAAACTCTGAGCAAGCATCTCCATTTAGAGTCATATGCTTTTCCTGGTTCATTTTTTCTAGTAACTCTTCATTTTCTTTATTTGCATTTCTTAAATATGCTAAGTTTCCTTACTTCCCTTCTGAGTATTTTAACTTCATGTATCAGTCTTGTTTCAATTTCTTGGGTTTTTATTTATTTCTATCCTGAGTGTTTAATATTCATTATTCATTTTTGTTTAAATTACTTTAATTGACTTTAGTTTTCTGCTAAGCGAATTTGGTCATCCTTATAATTCATGTATAGTTGCTTTGGTTTCTCTTCTAATTATTTTGTTTCTTCTGTTGCTTCTGAGTTTCATTGGTTTTTTCATGTAAAGACATACATGCCCATTTACTCATCCACTAGATTTTTCTTGTTGTTGATTTCATTGCTACCATATGTCTTGGTTTTAAGATTGAATGACTTGATTCTAAATAGTTTGCTTAATTCTAAATTCATGAGTGTCCCTGAATATGAATGCTCTGATATTTCATTTTTCTGGTCCCAAAATCGATTGGTATCCATGTGATTCTGAAGGTTTTGATAATTCGTTCCATCTTTGTTGATGAGTAATTTAAAGTCCACATTGAGATATTTGCTTGAATCTATGTGTTGCATTGATCAAATTTTAACTCTTTGATTGTTTGTTTATGCATAATTTAGTCTGCAATTCAAACTTTGATTTTTGTCTATGACTTGAAGAAGCTAACTAGGGTCAATTTCTGACCAAACAGATGAGAACCAAGGTTTGAAACCCTTAGGCCAGTAGTTAGGAAAAGGGACAGGGGTATTAAGGGCATTTGAATATAGAGAATCTTGTAACAAACTCCTAGAATATTCTAATGAGGGGTCTAAGTATAATTTTTGCCTAAAAACGTGAGGCACAAGTCAGAAAATCAAGGACCATGTTGGTAAAACTGAAAAATGGATAAAGGACTAAAAGGAAAACAAAGAGATTTATGTTTCCCTGAGTATTCAGTTATAAAAGAGGACAATCTGATCATATCAAGGGGGACTTTTGGATCTTTTTTCGAGCGGATTTTTAGAGGATTATGAATTTTTCTTCAGGCTTTTCGAGATTTAGAATACAACTTCTAGATATAGCAACACATTACACTTTCATACATTATTCAGAAAATCCTTTTCAAGCTATTTCTTCTAATTAAACTTTCTTTAATAATCAATACAAGTTGAAAATGGACTGATTGTATGTGCATTTTGAGCTGCTGTAGAGATCTATTTTCACTATTTACTTTTCTCAAAATTTCCTCACTTTCTGGGTTTTACTGGTTGATTGGCTGCTTCGCTTGCTTGCTAATTGAAAAAGGATGTGGCAGTTAAATGGACTGTCGAGTGTCAAGAGGCTTTTGACAGAATCAAACACAATTTGTCCAACTCACCAGTTTTGGTTCTGCCGGAACCGTGAAGGCCTCTATTTCTCTATCTAACAGTCCCGGAAAGCTAATTTGATTATATTCTCGGGCAGCATGACGCCACGGGAAAGAACGAGCAAGCCATCTATTATCTAAGCAAGAAGTTTACCAGTTATGAGGCCATGTATACACAGCTAGAAAGAATATGTTTCGTCTTGACGTGGGTGACTCAGAAGTTAAGGAATTATTTGCAAGCTCATACCACCTACCTCATAACCAGGTTGGACCCACTGAGGTATATATTCCAAAAACTTATTCCCGCAGGGCGATTGGCCAAATGGCAAATCCAGCTCATTTCAACATAGTTTATGTCACTCTTACTGCAATGAAGGCTCAAGCATTGGCAGATCATCTGGCTGAAAATCCCGTTGATGATGAATATCAGCCTTTAAATACCTATTTCCCCGATGAAGAAGTGAATTAGGTGGAAGTAACATCTGAACACATCCCCGCTTGGAAAATGTTCTTTGACGGAGCAGTAAACGCAAAAGGCATAAGGATTGGGGAAATTTTAATCTCACCCAAAGGTCAACATTATTCGACGATAGCCAGGCTTTGGTTCTTCTGCACTAATAATACAGCTGAATATGAGGCTTGCATCATGGGCATGAACATGGCCATTAACCAAGATGTTGAGGAATTGTTAATCATGGGAGATTCAGATTGGATAATCCGACAAGCTCAAGGAGAGTGGGAAACAAGAGACATTAAACACATCCAATACAGACAGCATGTGGAAGACCTCAGCAAATGGTTCAAGTCGGTGCAATTCACATACATTCCTCGTTGTCACAATGAGCTAGCAGACGCACTTGCCACTTCTTCTTCCATGTTGCCTTACCCCGGAAACGCCTACGTCAATCCTCTAAAAATCCAAATCAAAGAAAGGCATGGGTATTGTAATGTGACCTAAGTAGAGTCCAGCACACAACCCTGGTATTATGACATCAAGAGATTCTTGAAAACACAGGAGTATCGGGAGCAAGTCACCGGGGAGCAAAATAAAACCATCCGGCGGCATGCAAGAAATTTCTTCTTGAGTGGTGATACCTTGTACAAAAGGACTCCAGATCTTAATTTGCTAAGATGTGTTGACACCTAGGAAGCCAGGAGAATTATGCATGAAGTACATGCGGGAGTGTGTGGGCCTCATATGAATGGGTACATCTTGGCAAAGAAAATACTCTGATCCGGGTATTATTGGATGACCATGGAGAAAGATTGCTTCAGCTTCGTTCGGAGATATCATCAATGTCAGGTGCACGCAGATTTGATTCATGAACCACCAACTGAATTGGATCCTATGCAAGCACCCTCGCTATTTGCTGCATGGGGCAAGGATGTCATTGGGCCGATCGAGCCAAAAGCCTCAAATGGACATAGATTCATACTGGTTGCTGTTGATTACTTCACAAAATGGGTCGAAGCCATCACTCTTAAATTTGTTACCAAGAAAGTTGTGGTGGATTTCTAGCATTCCAACATTATTTGCCGTTTTTGGATTCCCGCAACCATCATCACAGACAATACAACTAATCTGAATAGTCGTCTAATGGGATAAATATGTGAACAATTCAAGATAACACATAGAAACTCTACCCCTTATCGTCCCAAAGCTAATGGTGCCGTCGAAGAAGCTAACAAGAACATCAAGAAGATCTTGAGGAAAAGGATTCAAAGCTCAAGGCAATGGCATAAAAAGTTGCCTTATGCGTTGCTGGCATATCGCACAACAGTGCGCACATCGATACGAGCAACGCCCTACTTGCTGTTCTATAAGACTGAAGTGGTCATACCCACAGAGGTAAAAATCCCTTCGCTTCGAGTAATTGTCGAAGCAGAAATTGAGGATAGCGAGTGAGTTAATACTCGTTTGGAGTAGTTGTCATTAATTGATGAAAAATGAATGGCTGCGGTGCGTCACAGACAGTTATACCAATAAAGAATGGCCTGCGCTTACAACAAGAAAGTGCGCCCTAGAAATTTCGAAGTTGGGCAGCTAGTATTGAGACGTATACTTCCTCACCATCAGGAAGCTAAAGGAAAGTTCGCTCCAAACTAGAAAAGTCCATACATTATCACAAAGATACTGCCTAAAGGAGCATTGTACCTGGGCGACATTGAGGGAAACGTGCCCGAGGCAGCAGTATATGCAGATGCAGTAAAAAGGTATTATGTTTGAAATCCTGCAGCAATTGCTCCGGTTGATTTAAATGGCGAAGGTTTTCTTTCCCGCTACCATAAACACTATCAATCTTTCGCAAACCTTTGAGCCGGCTACGTTTCTTTGATCACCCTCTTTGGAACCCGGAAGTGTTGTTCAAATGAAAAGAAAAAAGAAGAAAAAAAGAAAAAAAGAAGAGAGAATAAAAAATATATAAAAAAAGAAGAAAAAAGAAAAAAAGAAGAAGAAGAAACACACACAAATTAGTCTAAGAAAAACGTCTTGAATTACGTCTGACTTGATTCCGAAGGATACATAGGAAACCTCTCCCTGAGGTTCAGTCATATCAACATAAAAACCCCATTTCCCCCAAAAGAAACAAAACTGGGGCAGAAATGTATTGTATCAGCCAGAAATACGCCCAAATGGTTCCAAAGTAGTAGATTCCCATCAAACTTCCTTTACTCAAGAAGCCTAGTCCAAGTCCTTCCGATCAATTGGCCAAAACGGGGACATGAAAACACCATTGTTGGGATTTCGCACAACTCAAATTATTGAGAGAAATAAAATGAGAGTCTTATTGGTGAAAACCTTCGAGCACCATAAGGAAACGGTGAGTAGAGCAGAAATAAAATGAGAGAATCTGTTTAGCGAAAACTCGCAAAGAGCGCTATCGGACGACGGGTGAAGAGAAATGAGAGAGGCCGATTGGCGAAAACCCGCAAACAGCGTCGTCGGCCGAAAAGAGGAAATATTACCGCTCAAGTCTGAATAAGTTTCTTTGGTTTTGAAAGATCTGAAATAAGAAAGCAGCAATGGATCTGGGACAGGCATTCATTCCAAGAAGCATGTCGTTGCCATTTACAGCCGGCACGTACTCCCAGATAAGTCCTCCATTTTTCCTCCAAAAGTGGCATACCTCTCTAAATTCATGTTTCATTCCTTTCCCCTTGAACTTTGATGTCCTGACCATTCGCTAAAAGAAGGAAGCAGGGCCGGTCTCATGGAGTTTTCTCCTAGCAAGAGCTAAAGGAATGACCAGTATTGGCAAGCGCATTTAGCCAACCCCGGCTGATCATGATGGCTAACGCTTAAAAATCAGAAATATAGAAAGAAATAAATTCAAAGTTAAAAGTCCATGAAGGTAAATCATGATCGGAAAGTTTAAGCTTAAACCGAATAATGGTTCCTACTAAAGATCCTAAAGGCAAGCAGCGAAATGGAAATCAGGATAAAAATCATAACCAAGAGCCTGGAAAATAAAAAACAACCCAAAAATGAGAACCCCCCCCCCCCGGGCCAACCTACGAGGCATAGATCAGAAATCAAGGGTTTTCCTCTAACAAAAATGAGGCTAAAATCAAGCAGAACAAGGCCGCAAACCCAATCACTGTTCAAACTAACAGTTTGTTTTGTTTTTGAATTAAAGTAGATGCAGGTGTAATCTAGAAAAACAAAACAAACTCGCGGTAAATACAACCAATGGAATGGCGCAAGGACAAAGAATGGTGTTGCATCAATAAAAAAAGGGAAGTTTTTCATTTCGCGCTTTTCCTGCAAACTCATAAATAAACATGATAGCATGGGATTCCAATACCTAGCTTCCCCTTGTGCAGCTTGTGGATTTCATTGGCATAACCCAAGGATTGCATTCCACCCCTTCCAGCACAGACCAAGGAATTTCCTTCCTTCGCTACCCGGCATAACCCGGGAAATTTCTCTTGACATCCCCTAGCATAACCTAGGAGTTCTCTCAATCCCGGCATAACCCGCGGATTCCCCTGGAATAAGCCTGGAATTATTCATTCATCCCAGCATACCCGCGGATCTCCCTAGCATAACCTATGAATTTTTACTCAATCCCGGCATAACCGTGGATTGCCCTGGCAAAACCCAGGAATTTATTCATTCATCCCGGCATAACCCGTGGGTCTCCCAAGCATAACCTAGGAGTTTTCTCTCAATCCCGGCATAACCTGCAGATCCCCCGTGCATAACCCTAGAATTCTTCCATTTATCCTGGCATAACACGTGGATCTCCCTAGTATAACCTAGGAGTTTTCTCTCAATCTTGGCATACCCGTGGATTCTTCTGGCATAACCCAGGAATTATTCATTCATCCCGGCATAACCCATAGATCTGCCTAGCATAACCTAGGAATTTTTCACTTAATCCTGGCATAACCCGTGGATTCCCCTAGCATAACCCAGGAAATATTCATTCATCCTGGCATAACCCTCGGATCTCCCTAGCATAACCTAGGAATTTATTACTCAATCCCGGCATAACCCGCAGATTTCCCTGGCATAACCCAAGAATTATTCATTCATCCCGGCATAACTCATGGATCCCTTTATCATAACCTAGGAATTATTCACTCAATCCCGGCATAACCCGCGGATTCCCCTGACATAACCCAGGAACTATTCATTCATCCCCGCATAACCCGTGGGTCTCCCTAGCATAACCTAGGAGTTTTTACTCAATCTCGGCATAACCCACAGATCCCTCTGGCATAATCCAGGAATTCTTCCATTTATCCCAGCATAACTCGTGGATCTCCCTAGCATAACCTAGGAGTTTTCTTTCAATCCCGAAATAACCCGTGGATTCCCCTGGCGTAACCCAGGACTTTTCTTTTATTCATCTCTACATAATCCATAGATCACCCTGGCAAAACACAGGAATTTCCCATTCAATCCCGACATAACCCGCGGATTCTCCTGGTATAACCCAGGAATTTCTCATTCAATCCCGGCATAACCCGTGGTTTTCCTTCCATCCCCAGCAGGGACTTTTCATTCCCATCACAAAATAACCCACTGATCTTTTTCTTACTCCCAAAGGGCCTTTTTCATTCCCCTCCGAGCATAACCCGTGGATCCTCCTCCTATCCCTCGTAGGGACCCTTTCTCCTGCCCAGCATGACCTGGCAATCCGTCCAAAGAATGCGCGATCTAGACCTTTATTGTTTTTTTAAAATAACTCAGATTTGTGAAATAAATAACTCACGAAATTTTCCCAGTGAAAACTGGGGCAAAAAATTTCGTTCGTTTGCTTTTTTTGATGTCCGAGCAGGTTATCCCTCAAGGCACAGAATTCGAGATGGCCTGAAGTGGGAGCCTTAATCCAATATAAGAAAAGAAAGAAAAGAACAAAAAAAACAAATGAATTCAAATGATTAAGCGGACAGAGATACGGACTGCCTAAATTTGATTGAAATTCAAGACATGCATGTCCTGTTTTGTTTCAAAATTGAGGAATAAGCCAGCAACTACAGCTAACAAGCATCAGGATTCAGTCGGATGAAAATCGCTCATATTTGCTCACTTGTCTTTGCACGAAAGCTCTTCGCGTTTCCGAGCAAAAAGGAGCAGCTGTGAGCATGTGACTTTTTACCGCGTTGAAATTACTCCTACAGGATTCCCAAGTTCAGGATTTTTCCTCTTTATTTTTTATTTTTAGTATTTATTTAAGGATTTAATAGCACATATTAGTGTGTTTTCATTAATGCATGCATAAAAAATCATAAAAAATATATATACAAAATTGCACAAGCATTTAGGATTTAATTTCAAATAGTTTTTATTTTTACAAAACATAAAATCACAAAAAACTCAAGTAGTTATTTTGGCACTTTAATTATTTGGCATTTTATTGTTGATTTTCATTGTTGAATTTTTATTAATTTTGCACAATAGGTAGTTATTAGTTTGATTTAGCCAAATTAGGATTTCTAAAATACAATTAGGAAATAAAATAAATAAGAAAAACAAACAAAAAACAGGTTTTATTAATTAACCCAGGCTGGCCACAATTGGACCAAGCCTGGGTGGCCCAAACCATTTTACCCGTCCAAATACCCTATATCCAGCCCAATAACTTGTCCCTGACCAAGTCCACACAAGAGATGCCCCAAAACGACATCGCTTTGCTGCAATTCATTTCAGTCATTGATCATAGATAATCCAACGGTCCTGAAGCCCTACTCCAAATCCCATATATATGTCCAAACGCCCTTGTATATTCAGAGACAAACAACTCATATTCCTCGTATCTATAACTCCGGTGTATCACCCACCCCGTCGCCACCTTTCCACCGCTGTCTACAACTCCTCAACCACCAGAACGTCGCCGCCGAAAATAGCCTAACGACGGCGACTGTCCACCAAACAGCCGCAAAATCAAACTAACAAATCCTCTTGACCTCCTCTTTCCCCTCCCACCATTATCTCCCCTTAAACACCTCCCCAACTCTTCGAATATTTGACAGAAGAGTCGCCGGCTCCGCCGTCTCCGGCGACACCAACCCAAAATACACCCAAAATGACACCATTGGCCACCTCTTCTCCCTCTTCCCAACCACCTACACCCTATCCTTCGAATCCTAACAGATCGTCTCAAATATCAAATCAAATTTATCCCCAAACCGTAAACTTACCGGAATCCCCTGAAATTTGTCCTGTGTGACCGTCTCATGTCCCCATCCACAACCCTACAACCCACAACCCTCGAATACAACTAGGCACAATCAAAAATCAAATCTAAAACCTCACCTTGTCTCAAAACCAACTGACCCTCCCCTGAAACCATTTTCCTTCTTCAATATGTAAGGCAAAGGCCATAGAAGGCCAAAGAACCTCTCAAAAGAGGTCAAAGAACACAGAAACTGGAAGAGTTCCAATTTAGGGTTGCAACGCTAAAAGAAAGCTAAGTTCTGTGTGCTTTAATTGTTGTTATTGTTGTGCTCTTGTCTGTGTTTTCTGTTCTAATTACTTTTATTTTCTTTGATGTTTATTTGTTTTTCTATCTTTTCATCTTCAAATAATCTGAGTAATCATCCTTGCCTCTGTTTCTTTTGGTCTTCATTAGTGTTACTTGTTTAAGTTCATTTGTCTTCTATCTTTTCACCTTCAAGATTTCTGAGTTGTTTGTTTCCATCTAAAGTTACATGTTCGTCCCTGTCTCCTGAGTATTATTTGTTCATCTTTGGAAAATTCTGAATTGTCGTTAAATGTTCATCCTTGTTCTCTCCTGTTGATCTTCTTTTTTTTTTATTTAAGTATATTATATTTGAAACTCTGAGTAGATTCATATGCTTGTCCTGGTTCAATTTTTCTAGTTACTCTTGATTTTCTTTTATTTACATATGTTAAATATGCTAAGTTTCCTTACTTCCCTTCTGAGTGTTTTCACTTCCTATGTCAGTCTTGTTTCAATTTCTTAGGTTTTTCTTTATTTCTATCCTGGGTGTTTAATTTCCGTTATTCCTTTTTTTTTAAATTACTTTAATTGCTTTTAGTTTTCTATTGAGTGTTTTAATTTGGTCATCCTTACAATTCATGTATAGTTGCTTTGGTTTCTCTTCGAATTGTTTTGTTTCTTCTGTTGCTTCTGAGTTTCATTGGTTTTGTCATGTAAAGACACGCATGCCAATTTACTCATCCATTAGGTTTTTCTGGTTGTTGATTTCTTTTCCACCACATGTCTTGGTTTTAAGATTGAATGACCTTCTTCTAAATAGTTTACTTAATTCTAAATTCATGAGTATCCCTGAATAAGAATGCTCTAATTTTTTATTTTTCTGGTTCAAAAATTGATTGGTATCTATATGATTCTGAAGGTTGTGGTAATTGGTTCCATCATTGTTGCTGAGTAATTTAAACTCCACGTTGAGATATTTGCTTGAATCTATGCGTTGTATTGATCAAATTTTAACTCTTTGATTGTTTGTTTTGGTATAATTTAGTCTACAATTCAGACTTTGATTTTGGTCTATAACTTAAACTAACTTACTAGGGTCAATTTCCGACCAAATAGATGAGAAACAATGTTTGAAACCCTTAGGCCAGTATTTAGGAAAAGGGACAGGGGTATTAAGGGTATTTGAATATATAGAATCCTGTAGAAAACTCCTAGAACATTCTAGTGAGGGGTCTAAGCATAATTTCTGCCTCAAAACTTCAGGCACAAGTCAAAAAATCAAGGACCATTTAGGCAAAACTGAAAAATGGATAAAGGACTAAAAGGAAACTAAAGAGATTTATGTTGCCCAAAGGCTTCAGTTATAAAAGGAGACAATCTGATCATTTCAAGGGGGACTTTTGGAGATTTGTTTGAGCAGATTTTTGAGAGGATTAGGAATATTTTTTCAGGCTTTTCAAGACTTAGAATACAACTTTTAGATATAGATACACATTACACTTTCATACATTATTTAGAAAATCCTTTTCAAGTTGTTTCTTCTGATTAAACTTTCTTTAATAATCAATACAAGTTGAAGATGGATTGACTGAATGTGCATTTTGAGCTGCTGTGAAGATCTATTTTCACTATTTGCTTTTCTTAAAATTTCTCGAGTTTCTGGGTTTTACTGGTTGATTGGCTGCTTTGCTTTCTTGCTACTTGCTTAATTTTGCTCATAGGCTTTTCTTTCCTACTGAAATTCCAGGTATCAATCCTCACTGAAAAATTTGAGAAGTAATAGCTATGCACATTCGAGATTATAAGCTGATAATGAAGACAATAATATTTTTATGTATCAATTTCATATTATGAGTTTTATTTACCTTTCAGTAGTATTTCAGATATTGTAATGTATATGAATGTGTAATAATGCAGGACCATATCAGGACTATAACCTTAATCTCTCTAAGTTTCAGTAGATTTAAAAATAGTTTAGTCCAATATTTACTGAGTGTTTGCAATTTGTGTTGTAGTAGAGACTCGATAGGTGTATATATACTCTGAATGATGAGTATTTCTATTCCTTTCCTTAGACGCTCGATCCAAATATGAGTTATAGCTTTATATTAAAAATTCCTTATCAGAATCCTATATAAAATGTCTTCAATATTTAAAAATGATCATTTGTGTAATATCAACGACTGTGATCTAATCAATCGAAGGGTTGCTATCATTTCCTACGATGGACTTATAGTCCAATATTCTAGGCTCAATTGGAAAGCCCAACTGCTGTCAGTTGTGACATAAAGAATATACATTTCCTGGGCTTGCTATAAAATGAAGCCCAAGTAATATAGCCAGCCATGAATGAGGCTGGAAATATAAGTGCTAAGTCTCTTTAAATGCATTAATCATGTATGAAATTATTAGGACGTTATTAGAGACAAGCATAGTAGAAAATAATAGCCACTTTAGGTTGCCTTTATAAATAAAGTGAGCCGCGCTAACATAATCATGTAGTACGTGGGCTCCTTGACTTAATAAAAATGCATAGAAATTTGGAAGTGCTCTTTAGCGAATCTCACGGCCTTCCACGAATTTCCAAACGCGTAGTTGTTATAGGCGCGATATATTAATAACTAATATCTTCCTAAATTCGGGTGAGCATTTATGTGATCCAAATTCAAATCTCAACGATGTTAAAACGTGTCGAGAACCCGGGAGCATTTATGTAACGTGTTTCGAGACGTGTTTTAATAGCGTTGCGAATATCTCTAAAATGAATAAAATGGTTAATAATGTTAGAAACACGTTCTCAATGCAATATACTAAACGTGTACTCTTTTGTAGGTTTTGATGAATGACAAACGAAGCAAAAATTGATATATGACGGAATTCAAGTACAAGCGCACAATGGTTGCGAATAAGATTGAAGTTAAAGATATAGCTTTTAATTGTTATTGAGTTGTTCTAAAATTGTAATCTCGATCCTATAACTTGACTCATAGTATGGCCTCTCTCATAAAACTATTTTCCAAAATCATGCATATTTAATTTTGTGTCAAAAAGATTTTAAATCATGCATATTTACATTAGACAAAATGTTTTCTAAACATGCCTCAAAAATCTGGGCTAAAATAATCGATTATGTACTTATGATAATCGATTGTTTCTGAGCCAAGACTGCATGACAATCGATTATGAATTAATGGTAATCGATTGTGAGTAAGATAGTGAACATCAGGTTTTTCCAAATCTGCATGATAATCGATTGTGAACAAATGACAATCGATTGTTGTTGAGGTAAAGTTTTTCAATACTCAAAATAATCGATTATGAACTAATGGTGATCGATTGTGTTGAGTTGATGTCTTCCAGTGATTTTAACTTTAATTAAGTAATCGATTATGTCTTTAGATAATCGATTATCACTGAGACAGTAAGTTTTATGATTTTCAGAAAATAACAAGTAATCGATTGTTGCAAAGGACAATCGATTGTTGAAGCTGGCCGTTGTCAAATGATTTTCAAATACCATAAGGTAATCGATTATTGATTCTAGATAATCGATGTTCTGCTTAAAATCTGGAAATGATTTTTAGAACGTTGCTGAAGTAATCGATTATTGAGTTTATATAATCGATGTTCTGCTTAAAATCTGGAAATGATTTTTAGAACGTTGCTGAAGTAATCGATTATTGATTTTATATAATCGATGTTTTGCTTAAAATCTGGAAATAATTTTTAGAACGTTGCAAAAGTAATCAATTATGAACTTAGTGTAATTGATTATCTGATTTTGAATATTGCCAGTAATCGATTATAGATTATGTATAATCGATTGTGAAGTGTTAAATCTGGGATTGATTTTTAAACTGACTGGCAGATAATCGATTGTTTGGTCATAATAATCGATTATCACTGCGTAATTTCAGCAACTCTTAATTAGCAATTAGACAACGGTTGAACCAACTTTTTCAACTATAAATACAGCTTCATTTCAGTGTTTTAAAAACAACAACATACACAAACTGATCATTACATTGCTATAAGCTTTCATTCAATTGTTCTTCATTTTCTACTCATTTCATAAAGCTTTTGAGAGCCATATTATTGCTTAAAGTTGTTGTGATCTTGAACATATTCTTTTACTCATATCTACTCAATAAGGAGTACTTTAGTTAAGTGAGTGTCCAAGTATTTGATATACTTGTAAGAGAATTGCGATTCTCTTGTTTCAAGGAACTTGCGTTTCCTTGGGTGAAGTCTTTGAGATTGCGATCTCCGAGCAACTTTTTGAGGCTTGTGTCCTCAAGTGTGTAACGGTTTGTTGAGCACCCTTAAGCTTAACAAGATAGTGAAAAATCTCGAGAGAGTCTCTCGGGGACTGGACTAACCACGTTGGTGGCCAACCAGTATACATCTTTGTGTAAGTTTATTTTTCTGCATTTATTTTACTTCCTGCAAAGTTTAAATTCCGCAAGAAAACGCTAAATTCTATTAATACGCTATTCACCCCCCCCCCCTAGCGTAAAGTGTAGTTTCTAACAATTGGTATCAAAGCCCAACTCTCTGAAAACTTAACCGTTTGAAAGAACCATCCATGGCTTCTACTCTTGACTCTTTTGCAGGAATTGAAGAAGGACAATGCTCTACACGACCTCCTCTATTCAACGGCACAAACTACTCATACTGGAAGGAGAGGATGCAAATCTTTGTGCAATCAAATAGCTTTCATTTGTGGAAAGTATTCACCAATGGAAACCAAATCCCAACCAAGAAGGTGGAAGACGAATGGGTTCCAAAGACCGAAGAGGAATATACCGCGGAGGATATTCGTAAGGTTCAAAATAATGCCAAAGCTATAAATTTATTATATTGTGCTGTTAATGCTAACGACTACAGGAAGATATCATGTTGCAAAACAGCAAAATAAATGTGGGATAAGCTTGAAGTGACATACGAAGGAACCGACCAGGTACGAGAAGCTAAAATTGATTTCTTAACTCACTCTTATGAACTATTCCACATGAAGGAAGGAGAGAAAGTAGACGAAATGTTTGAGCGATTCTCAATGATCGTGAATGATCTACACGCCCTCAAAAAGACGTTTACGGATAGAGAACTTGTCCGGAAGATCCTCAGAAGTCTCACTCCGGCATGGCGATCAAAGGCCGATGCAATCCAAGAATCCATTGGCATCACAAATGTCACAATTGACGCATTAAGAGGTAATCTCAAAACCTATGAATCAACTATATTTAACCCGTTTGTTGATGATCAAAGAAGGCAAAGGATTGCTCTAAAGGCTAGCTAACCACAAATTGATGAGGAAGGTGACAACGAGTTTGGACTCGTTATCAAAAGGTTTCGAAAATTCATGCGCAAAGAGTATGAACGCAAGAACAAAAAGCAAGGCGATCAACTAAAATGCTATGAATGCGGAGAAACCGGGCACATAAAATCAAATTGCCCTAACATCAAAAAGGAGAAGAAACCCTTCAAAAAGCAACGTGCATACATCTCTTGGGGAGGAGATTCCGGAGATGAAGCAAGTGAAGAAGAAGACGATGAAGCAGCAAATTTATGTCTCATGGCTCAAGAAGACGGCAAAGACGAGGTAAGTCAAATCTCTTCTCAAAATTTCTTTACTCTTGATGAAATGAGAAATACTTTTGATGAACTATATGCTGAATTTATCAAAGCTTCAAAAACTGTCAAAAGTGTTAAAGAAAGCGCTTCTCTAAAAGAAAAAGATTTTCAAACACAGCTTTCATTAAAAGAAAAAGAATTAGAAAAACTGGTTTTCGAAAATGAGAAGCTAAAAGAGGAAAACAAGTTTTATGGAAAAAGAAGTGCTGATAAACCTGAAGGTTCTAGTAGAAACTGTTCTTCTTGTGTGCTTCTTAAGAATGAAGTAGCTAGACTTAAAGGCACATTAGATAAGTTTAATTCTTCGCATAAAAACTTGAATGATGTGCTTGTTAATCTAAAATCAACTAAACATGGAATAGGATTCAAGAATGAAGAAAAGGTTTGTGCTAAACCACAACAACCTAGAGCTCAACCTAGGACTAATAACCAAAATGCTTATCCTAGAAGTAGAAATCCTAGAAATAACTTGCATGTTAGACCAAATAGTGAAAATGCTAGAAGACCTAGAAATGATGCATATTTTAGGCCAAACCTTGAACAATTTAGAAGACCAAGAAATGACCCTCCACCTAGAAATAGATATTCTAGAAATGATGCATATTTTAGACAAACTTGTGAACCTCCTAGAGCTCATAATAGGAGAAACAATGGTGTTCAAAGTAGAGTAAGCAACCTTCATTCATCTAGTTACTATGTACCTAGAAAAATGCATAATCCCAACGTGACTTGTCATTATTGTAGACGTATTGGTCATATTGCTCCCGCTTGCTTTACTCGTCATAGACATATAAATCAATTGCATCATTATAACATGCCTAACCCTCAAGGACCCAAGATGGCATGGGTACCTAAAGAACATTAATTTGTTTTGTAGGTGTGCTTGAAGGGATCAAGTGTACTATGGTACCTTGATAGTGGATGCTCCAAACACATGACGGGAGATGAATCCAAATTCCTTCAACTAGAGCACAAAGAAGGAGGAAGTGTCACATTTGGTGATAACAATAAAGGAAAAATCATCGGCATTGGTTCGGTCGGTAAGGACGAAAACTCCTCTATTAAACATATACTACTTGTGAAAGGTTTGAAGCATAATCTGTTGAGCATAAGCCAATTATGTGACAAGGGAAATTTTGCTCTATTTAATTCGGATGAATGCCTTGTATTTAGACGTAGTGATTTCAAGATCATACTTCGTGGTTTTAGAATTGATAATATCTATATGGTTGATCTTGCAAACTCCTCACCCGAATATGTTGATTGTTTAGTAAGCAAAGAGGATAACTCTTGGCTATGGCATCGTAGAGTAGCACACATGAACATGCATCTTTTGAACAAGCTTCTTTCTCAAAACTTAGTAGTTGGTCTTCCCAGTTTAAAGTTTGAAAATGATTCTATTTGCGATTCTTGTCAAAAAGGGAAGCAAACCAAAGCAGCTTTTAAATCCAAGAATATTGTTTCAACGTCTAGACCTTTGCAATTACTTCACATGGATTTATTTGGTCCCTCTCGTATTGAAAGTCTTGGTAAAAATAAATATGTTTTTGTAATTGTTGATGACTTTTCTAGATTTACTTGGACTCTATTTCTTGCAAATAAAAGTGATGCTTTTCAAAATTTCAAGTATTTCCTTAAGCGTGTTCAAAACGAAAAGGAATCGACCGTCACTTCGATTAGAAGTGATCATGGGGGAGAGTTTGATCACAATCTCTTTGCGGATTTTTGTGACGAACTCGGAATCGAACACACCTTTTCCGCTCCACGGACACCACAACAAAATGGGGTGGTGGAAAGGAAAAATAGGTGTCTCGAAGAGATGGCAAGAACCATGCTCGACGAAGCTAAGATTCCCAAATATTTTTGGGCGGACGCCGTGAGTACCGCTTGCTATGTTTTAAATAGAGCAGCAATTCGGCCGATACTCATGAAAACCCCATATGAACTTTATAAGGGTAGAAAACCCAACATTTCTCATTTACGTGTTTTTGCTTGTAAATGTTTTGTTCATAATAATGGGAAGGACCAATTGGCTAAGTTTGATGCTAAATCGGATGAAGGTATTTTCATTGGTTATTCCTCACGTAGCAAAGCATATAGGATCTTTAACAAAAGAACCCAAATTGTAGAGGAATCCCCTCATGTTGTGTTTTTCGAAGATAATACTCGCTTGGCGAGAAAGGAATCCGGTTTTGATCTTGCAGGTATCTTGGATAGCTTGAAAGATAAAATCCAAGAAGAACCTTCAAAGGAAAACAAAAATGAAATTGGGGAACAAGCAACGGAAGAAGCGCCACAATTAGAAAAAGGAATAAATACGCCTAACGAGTGGAGAACGATCAAGGATCATCCTCTCGAACAGGTAATTGGCGATGTTGGAGAAAAGGTAAGTACCCGAAACTCTCTTAAGAACACTCTAGGACACAATTCTTAAGAGTTCACGGCATCACTTGTTAACACTAGTGTAATTTATTAATTTCGCTATAAATTACTAACTTGAGCGTCGGAGACGTTTAAATCTATTTTGCAGGTACCACCCTAAAGGTAGGGGGAATTATGAAGTTTTAGCACAAAATAATCGACTATTTCAAGCCACTAATCGATTATTTTCTGTGCAGTACATCGATTATCAGTATCAATAATCGATTGTTTATGACTGATTATTACTATTATGCATCTGTGTTTAATTTTTTACTTCCTAAATTGCATAATCGATTTCCGCCTCAGTCATTCAGCAATGCTTTCTACAACAATCGATTATTTTTTCATACAATCGATTATTTGACAAATTCTGATATTCTCCAAGTTCACTGTATCAAATTAGTTCCCTAAATAATCGATTACCAAGAATTGACAATCGATTACTTCATATAAATTTTTTTTTTGTTGCCGTTTGGCTCCTCAATCGATTCCTGTCAGGTCTTAAGTGCTCCATAATCAATTACCAAAATTTAACAATCGATTATTTCATTCAAATTTTTTTACCGTTTGACTCAAGAATCGATTTGTCAGATTCAAAATCTCAATAAATACAATCGATTATTTCAGTTCAATAATCGATTATCTAACGGTCAGTAATTTTAATTCTTACCGTTTTCTGACTGCTCCTAAACCAAAATCTCAGCAAATGTCTCCATTCAATGCTTGATAATCCTTTCCTCTATAAATAGGCATCATAAGAGCTCACATTCACCCACTCAAGCACTATCTCTAGTATTCAAAAGCTAAATCTCTTCTATTTTCTTTGCCAAATTCCAGCAGTCTTTCTCCTAACATGTCTGGACGATCTTCAAAACGTTCCCGATCCAAACATGGCGCATCAGCCTCAACCGCCCCTCCTCCTTTAAATTTTCCATACCAAGACGGTTCCGTCTTGTTCTTTGAAACTGAAAATGAACTCACAAGGTTCCTATCAAAATTTGAGAAACACACCATTCTTCCTCCTCGGTTCTCAAATAGTAAACTCCTTGAGCCTTTCACCCCTGCCGCAAATATGTTAAAGGAGTTTCAACTATATGACTTCTTGCTTCTCACTCATCCTCACATAAACACAACTCTCGTTCAAGCTTTTTACTCAAACCTCCATAAAGATGACGATGGCGAACTTGTCACCTCCATTAATGGGGTTCAAATTCTTCTTTCTGAAGAGAATCTCCACACCATTGCCCGCCTTCCAAATGAAGGTGAAGACCTTTACCGGTATATTGATAAGGCCGGGGCTCTCTTTGATGAAACCATCCTTCTCCACCAAGCCGGTATAACCTCCTATGATCCATCTATCTCTACCCGTCGTCCTACCATAACGGGAATGGATCCAAACTACCGGTTGATTCTTTACTTCATCACCCGAGTCCTCAAGCCTAGACGGCACAATCACACCACCATCTCCCAGGAGGATACCAAACTTCTGCATGCCATTGTCACCGGAGCCAAAATAAATTGGTGTCGGCTCATCAAAATTCATATGCTCGATGCCATCGGTGATGACATGCCTCTTCCTTATGCCCTCCTCATTATGAACTTCCTTGAAGCATCCGGATTTGTCACGGAAAATGGTCCTCTCAAAAGGAGTACCAAAATTTGGGAAATCTCGGAGTCTTCTTTCCATCATGATGGTGATCATGCTCCAGCTCCTTCTTCAAGTCGTCCACCCCGTCGTGCTCGTTCGTCCCAAGAGCCTACTCTCCAAACCATATCCGACCAGCTTGCTCAACTCAATCATGAGATCCATGGATACTTTGATCATGTCAATTATCCATATGCAGCTCTCGTACCTTTTGAAGCAGCGCCGGATAACGAGGCGGACAACGACGGAAATGAATAAATTTTTTTGTGTTTTGTGTGGTTTTTGCTGTTGTTCTCTTTGGTTCCCATTGATGTACCCTCTTTTTTTCCAATAAATAAACCTTGTTTATTTCATCTTTTTGCATCTTTCCTTACTATTTTTTTGCTAATGGCAAAAGGGGGAAGAAAACGGGATATCGGGTATGCACCACCTCTTAATTCATTGATTGCTTATAAGCTAAAATTGAGGGGGAACTCTTAAATTGAGGGGGAACAAGAACAAAATTGCATAATTGTTACTTGTCTTGAATTGTCAATATCTTTTGCCTAAATTGCATATCCCGCTTAATGTTTGCCATTATCAAAAAGGGGGAAATTGTTAGAAACACGTTCTCAATGCAATATACTAAACGTGTACTCTTTTGTAGGTTTTGATGAATGACAAACGAAGCAAAAATTGATATATGACGGAATTCAAGTACAAGCGCACAATGGTTGCGAATAAGATTGAAGTTCAAGATATAGCTTTTAATTGTTATTGAGTTGTTCTAAAATTGTAATCTCGATCCTATAACTTGACTCATAGTATGGCCTTTCTCATAAAACTATTTTCCAAAATCATGCATATTTAATTCTGTGTCAAAAAGATTTTAAATCATGCATATTTACATTAGACAAAATGTTTTCTAAACATGCCTCAAAAATCTAGGCTAAAATAATCGATTATGTACTTATGATAATCGATTGTTTCTGAGCCAAGACTGCATGACAATCGATTATGAATTAATGGTAATCGATTGTGAGTAAGACAGTGAACATCAGGTTTTTCCAAATCTGCATGATAATCGATTGTGAACAAATGACAATCGATTGTTGTTGAGGTAAAGTTTTTCAATACTCAAAATAATCGATTATGAACGAATGGTGATCGATTGTGTTGAGTTGATGTCTTCCAGTGATTTTAACTTTAATTAAGTAATCGATTATGTCTTTAGATAATCGATTATCACTGAGACAGTAAGTTTTATGATTTTCAGAAAATAACAAGTAATCGATTGTTGCAAAGGACAATCGATTGTTGAAGCTGGCCGTTGTCAAATGATTTTCAAATACCATAAGGTAATCGATTATTGATTCTAGATAATCGATGTTCTGCTTAAAATCTGGAAATGATTTTTAGAACGTTGCTGAAGTAATCGATTATTGATTTTATATAATCGATGTTCTGCTTAAAATCTGGAAATGATTTTTAGAACGTTGCTGAAGTAATCGATATTGATTTTATATAATCGATGTTTTGCTTAAAATCTGGAAATGATTTTTAGAATGTTGCTAAAGTAATCAATTATGAACTTAGTGTAATTGATTATCTGATTTTGAATATTGCCAGTAATCGATTATAGATTATGTATAATCGATTGTGAAGCGTTAAATCTGGGATTGATTTTTAAACTGACTGGCAGATAATCGATTGTTTGGTCATAATAATCGATTATCACTGCGTAATTTCAGCAACTCTTAATTAGCAATTAGACAACGGTTGAACCAACTTTTTCAACTATAAATACAGCTTCATTTCAGTGTTTTAAAAACAACAACATACACAAACTGATCATTACATTGCTATAAGCTTTCATTCAATTGTTCTTCATTTTCTACTCATTTCATAAAGCTTTTGCGAGCCATATTATTGCTTAAAGTTGTTGTGATCTTGAACATATTCTTTTACTCATATCTACTCAATAAGGAGTACTTTAGTTAAGTGAGTGTCCAAGTATTTGATATACTTGTAAGAGAATTGCGATTCTCTTGTTTCAAGGAACTTGCGTTTCCTTGGGTGAAGTCTTTGAGATTGCGATCTCCGAGCAACTTTTTGAGGCTTGTGTCCTCAAGTGTGTAACGGTTTGTTGAGCACCCTTAAGCTTAACAAGATAGTGAAAAATCTCGAGAGAGTCTCTCGGGGACTGGACTAACCACGTTGGTGGCCAACCAGTATACATCTTTGTGTAAGTTTATTTTTCTGCATTTATTTTACTTCCTGCAAAGTTTAAATTCCGCAAGAAAACGCTAAATTCTATTAATACGCTATTCACCCCCCCTCTAGCGTAAAGCGTAGTTTCTAACAAATAATTTTAAAATTGCACCGTAGGATGAGCATGTACAAACAGAATTGTTAGCCAACTGTAATATTTTAAACGACCGTGCTAGAACCACGGGATCCGGGGGTTCCTATCACCTTCCCTCGAGTTAACAGAATTCCTAACTCAAGAATTTCTGATTCACAGACTCCAATTAGGCAGTCAAAAAATGTTCCTCGATTTGGGATTAATAAATAAACTGGTGACTTGGGACACCAAAAGCAAAACCTATCCCAAGTGATAACTCTTAAATAAATAATTAATCCCATTTCGAATAATGTCACTTTAACTGGAAAACTCCCTTATACGTGTCATCCTTGGGGTTAGCCGTGTAAAAAAGGAGGTGTGACACCCATCTCATATTTTAGACTTCAGTACGGTTTAGTTGGAGGATGATTTGACATACGATGTGGAGCCAGTGGCTATTTTGGGTCATCAGGATCGAAAGTTGAGATCAGAGGACATAGTGTCAGTGAAGGTGCAGTGGAGAGGTTAGCCCGTGGAGGAGGCCACCTGGGAGACCGAGCAAGAGATGTGGAGCATATATCCTCTCCCGTTTAAGGCTTCAAGTATCTTTCTTGACCCGCTCGAGGACGAGCGTTTGTTTAAGTTGGGGAGGATATGACGACCCGACCCATCCTCTCGTGGTTACCACCCAGTTTTCTCCATTTTCCAATTCTAAATGCTTCATTATCCGTATCTTATGTGATCGAGTTGGTTTGGGGTAGTTTTGATAAGACATAAGACACTTAGTCTCTTTAAAAAGGTTTAAGTTGGAAAAGTCAACCAAATGTCGACTTATGAGGTAGAGGACTCGGATGTGAATTTCGAGGGTTTGGTTAGCTTCGATGAATGATTTGTAAATTAGGAGTACAACCAAAAGTGATTTTGGAGGTCCGGTGTAGAATTAGACTTGAATTGGCAAATTTAGTATTTTGGCGAATTCCGATTAATAGGTGAGATTTTGATCCGCTTGTCAGAATGGAATTCTTATAGTTGTCATAGTTTCGTTATGTGATTTGGGATGTGTGTGAAAAATTTCAGATCATTCGGAGGTAATTTGGTTAGGTTTTTTATCGAATGCATGTTTCAGAATTTTTAGAAGAACTTATCTTGAATTCGATATAGTTTGATGGTTTTGGTGTTGTTTGAGGTGTATTGATGATTAGAACATGTTTTAATGATGTTTTTGGGTGCCTTGGTGTTTTTAGTTGAGGTCCTGGGGCCTCGGAGTGATTTTGGATGGCTAAACGGGAGGTTTTGGACTTTGAGTTATTACAGAAATTGCAGTAGTTGTGCAGGGATATTTTGGTCATCGCGATCGCGAGCCCGGGGCCACGATTGCATAGAAGGATTTTTGGCAGGCCAGAGTTGTGTTCTACGCGTTCGTGATTGAAAGTCCGTGATCACGGAAGGTGAGTTTTTGAAGCTTCGTGTTCGCATGGTAGAGTCCGCGTTCGCATATGAGGATTTGGGGGCCGATTATATTTTTTTTCTTCACGTTCGCATAAATCTGGACCGCGTTCGTGTAAGTTGAAAATCCAAGGCATCGCGTTCTCATAAGAAGGTTCGCATTCCCATCGCAAATTTTTGGAGGTTTCGGAAATTGCTCTTCGCGATTGCGTGCCTGGGGCAATGATCGCATTGATTAAAATCAGAGTTGGGCATAATAGGCTTTCAAACATTTCCTCCGCTAGCTAAGTCATATTTTCCTCCATTGGTTGACATTTTGAGAGCTATTGAAGAAGGTTTCGAAGAGGATTGATTGGAGGTAAGTTATATGAACCAAAATCGTGATTTTATTGTGGAATCCACCTAGAAATTCATGGAAATTTAGCAAACAAGTAAAAGAACTAGGGGTTGGATTTTTAGATTTTAAAATTGGGATTTAGGGGTCATTTGGGCTCCGATTTTGGTGTTCTTTATATGTATAGACTCGGAGCGAGATAATGAACCCATTGATGTAAAACCATTTGAGAGAGAGAAGTTGGCGCGGGGCTCAGGTTTTGTTAATTTTGGAATTTTTTATATTTTTCGATTGTTTTTGCTTAAGTTTTGTTCCCTTAGCTAATTGTGACGTATTCGTGGTGGTTTTGGTCAGATTTGACGCGCAAGGAGGTCGATTTGAGAGGCAAGGGCATAGCGAGCTAGAGTTTTGGCCGGCTTGAGGTGAGTAATGAAGGTAAATGATGTCCTGAGGGTTTGAAACCCCATAATTTCACATTGTAGTGATATATTGAGGTGAGACACGCGCTTGACGATGAGCGCGGGGTCATACACTATTGGGGATTATGAAATGGTCTGTCTCGATTGATATTTTTACCGTGTATTTGTTTGAAGATTATTTAATATCATCATTATTTGGATTAACTGTCATATTTGGGCTTCGTGCCAACTACTTGAACCCTTCGAGAAGGTTTTATCACTATATCCTCATTGTATGGATTTACTACTTGAACTCAGTCGTACCGTTTTCTAATATTTTACAATTCAACCATCTTTGCTAAGATATTTGAAACTAAAAGGTATATTAAATGATGTTCTGGGCTGAGAACTACTATGTTGTTATTGCCTATGGGCTATGTGATTTTTGGATTGAGTATGGGATTGGGCTGCGTGCCGCAGCAGTATTACATTGATATGTACATGAGGCTGAGGGCCTAGTTGATGCCACGTGATGGCTAGATTTTTCGTTTGGGCCGTAAGGGGCCCCTCCCAGAGTCTGCACACCGCCAGTGAGCGTCGTCTTTGATAAATAAATAGATCAGGCTGCACGCAATAGCGTTTTATGTGTTGCATTCCTTTATTTGGCTGCCATTATTTGCTTGTCTATTGTAGTATTTTCATATTTCGATTTCATTGGTTTATCGCTTGCATATTACTTGTTTAAAACTGCTGATGTATAGGTTGCTTTGTGCTTTCATATGCTTTCTTATTCTCGGCCATTATTTATGTTTATTATTCACTGGGTCGGAGTACTCACATTACTTCCTGAACCTTGTGTGCAGATCTTGGTGCATCTAAGGATGAGTGGGGATTTTCTATTGAGTAGCACATATACGGATCGAGGTAGTTGCATGGCGTCCGCAACCCTGGTTTCTCCCTTCTATCCTTGTTTTTTTGTTTTCCTTAGATGGACAGGTATTAGGTTGATAAACCTGTATTAGAGGCTCAGACCTATGACACCAGATCCATATGGGCTATATATTGTGGGAGTATTATTTAAGATTCCGCATGTATAACTCCTATTTCAGATTTCTAATATGTTGAAGTCGTAATTTGAATTGTGTTAGCTAATAATGAAGTGTTTAACGAATTGGGTTAAGGTTGTAAATTGGTCGGGCTTGCCTAGCAGTGTGTTGGGCCATCACGACCGGGGTTGGGGTCGTGACAAGTTGGTATCATAGCCTAGGTTGCTTGGTCCAGAAAGTCATTAGCCGTTTTAGTAGAGTCGCGTGGATTGGTGCGGAGACGTCTGTATTTATCCTTGAGAAGCTGCAAAACCTATAGGAAAAGCTTCATATTCTTGAGATTCTTGTCGTGCGACGTTGTTGATCCGAGAACTAAAGTCCTAATATTATATTCTCTCAAAGTTGGCAAGGAATGGCGCTACCGGACGAGGTGGATGACCACCAGTGCCACCCACTGAGGCCACCAGAAGACATGGACGCAGTCGTAGCCGTGGCAGAGGCAATGTAGCAAGGTCAGCACCCGTTGATCCACCAGCTTCCCTTGCTCCGCATCAAGTCCACGCAGTACCAAATCAGGATCCAGCAGCACCAGTTGTGCCCATTGTAGTCACGGGTCTTCAAGAGGCCTTGGCACAGATCTTATCAGTTTGCACTAGCCTGGCTCAGGCAGTTTCAGCCACTACTACACGATCTACTTCACAGGCTGAGGGAGGGAATCAAACACTTGCTACTTGCACCCCTGAGCAGGTAGTACAGGGGTCACAGATGTCGGAGGCACCTCCAGCTCAGCCGGTTGCACAAGTCCAGGACTTCGTAGTTCCGGCTATGCCAGACGATGAGCAACGTCATCTCGAGAGGTTTGGTAGGCTCCAGCCTCCGTCATATAGTGGTGCTGAGGGCGAGGATGCCTAGCGTTTTCTTGACAAGTGTCAATGGATGCTCTGTATAGCAGAGATTCTTGAGTCAAGTGGTGTGGCATTTACAACCTTTTAGTTCTCGGGGGCTGCTTTTACTTGATATGAGGATTTTGAGAGGCGTAGGCCTATTGGTGCAGCACCCCTTACTTGGTAGTATTTCTCCGCTCTATTCTTGGAGAAGTATATACCGCAGTCCCACAGACATGAGCTGTGTAGGTAGTTCGAGTGGTTGACATAGGGGGATATAGTCGTGACTCAGTAAGAGATAAGGTTTTCATAGTTGGCCCATCACGCTATTTCGAGAAAGATTAATGGATTTCCTTAACTACCATCTCTGGATTCTGATGACTAGAGAGAGAATATTGGGTGCTCGTGAGATTGAGACGGTTCTCCATAGGGAGAGAAAGGAGAGGGAGGCCAAGACGCCTCGAGGATTGGGCAGTTTCAGTGGTACTCCGTCTAGGGGCCAGTTTCAACGTGGTAGTGGTCATTCTTTCAGGCATGCTCAATCAGCCCGTCTAGTGTATAAAAGGTCATCTTCAGGCTATGGTCAGTAGGGGTTCCAGCAAGGCCATCCTTCACTTAGCGCTCTCCCAACTCAGAGTTCATCTCATGCCCCATCAGCCCAAGGTTCTTCTGTGCCGAGCGCATCTGCTAGTCACTCCAGTGCAAGGGGATCCTTTCAGTTCCCATCCCTAGTGTTGGGTAATCGTTATGAGTGCGGAGAGTTAAGGTATATGAGGGGAAAGTGTCCTCGACTTCGTGACAGTCAGTCTCACCAGAGGGATTAGCCCTCGACTTCTGCTCCATCTACTTCACCACTTGCCCGGCCAGATAGGGGTGGGGGTCTGGCCGCCTGGGGTCGCCCTAGAGGGAGATGCCGTTTAGGTGGTGGCCAGGCTCGTTTTTATGCTTTGCCTAACAGGTCAGATGCCATTTCTTCAGATGTTGTTATTATAGGTATTGTCTCTATCAGCCACAGAGATGCCTCTTTATTATTTTATCCATTTTTCACCTATTCATATGTGCCTTCATTTTTTGCTAGTTATTTGGGTATGCCCCGGGAGCCTCTTTCTTTACCTATCCATGTATCTCCCCTGATGGGATATACTGTTGTTTCGGATCGTATGTACCAGTCTTGTATTGTGACTATTGGAGATCTGGAGACCCAAGTTGATCTACTGCATTGAGCATGGTGGACTTTGATATGATTTTGGGAAAGGATTAGTTATCTCCGTGTCGTGCTATTCTAGAGTGTGTGAGTATGTAGTTTAAGAAAAAATGAAGTGCTTTTGAATTTATGGTCGTAAACAAGTCAAAAAGGGGTCTAAAGTATTTGCGTTGTTCTCATTAAAGGTAAAATCGGAATTTTAAGCTAAATTATTTTCAAAAGGGTCATTCTTTCTAGAATGGACAAATAAAAAATAGGTTCACGTAAACTAGAGTGGAGGTAGTGCTATCTTGAGGAAAAATGATATATATATATATATATATATATATATATATATATATATATATATATATATATATATATATATATATATATATATATATATATATATATATATATATATATATATATATTGCATGCCACTGTGATTTACTAAATGATTGGAGGTGCCATGATTGAGGACACACTTTTTCAGTTATGTCAGTGACACCTAGGATCGAGACCCACTATGTAACGACCCGGACAAGCATTTTGAATAATACAACCCATTTATTCATTTACTACTAAATTTATGCTTTATAATTGTTATGTGATTATCCGAGGTTAGTGTTTCGGATCCGGTGAGGTTTCGAAATGAATTGAAACACTTCATCTCCAAGAATAAAACTTAAGTTCAATACATTGACCAGAACGTAAAGTATGTGTAATCAACTGCGGAATGGATTTTTGATGATTCAGTAGCTCTATATGGTGATTTCGATATTAGTAGTGTGTGTGGATATTTATTTCGAGGTCCGTAGCTAAAATAAGCTCGAAATGGAGAAAGTTAGAAATTTAAGTTTAGAAGTTCGACCGGGGGTTGACTTTTTGATATCGGGGTTGGAATCCAGTTCTAATACTTTTCATAGCTTCTTTATGTCATTTATGACTTGTGTGCAAAAGTTGAAGTCAATCGGACTTGATTTGATATGTTTTTCCATCGAATAAAAAAGTTGGACGTTCCTAGTTTCATTTGGCTTTAATTGGGTTGTGATTCAGAGTTTTATGTTATTTTATGTGATTTGAGATTACGGATAAGTTATTTTAGTGGATGCATTTTTTTGAGGTCTCGATGGTCTTGTGTGGAAGGTTAATGGATCAGTGAGACTTGAAGAAAAGATACTGCATTTTTCAGAGCAGTGCGAATAGTAACACGTGTTAACAGTTCTATGGGGGAATAGTAGTACGAACATTCGACGTGAACAGTAACGCACGTGAACAGTAATATGAAAATTCTACACAGGATGAGCAATCTGGGTTTGGAACATTTTTTTGACTTCCAAGCTCAGATTTTGGGTAATATTGAGCGAAAAATCACGATAATTCTTGAGGGAAGTCCCTTGTGATCATTATTAGTCAAAATTATTGAATGATCATTGAATGTCCCAGCTAGATTAAGTATTTTTAGGTGTAAAAATGGGAATTTGTGCCTAGGGATCTTAAAATAAGATTTGATGATTTGGAGGCCGAATTCTTGTCAGATTTTTGTTAAATTTATATGGTTGGATTCGTGGTTGGATGGGGGTTCATCTTCTGTGATTTTTGTTTGGTTATGAGATGTTGTCCGTACGGGCGAATTTTTTGTGCAATTTCATATTTTTAACAGAAAATATAGAATTTCATATGGAATTAATCCCTATAATTTATGATGACTGAATGGAATTATTGTGGCTAGGTTCGAGGCATTCTGAGGTTGATTTGAGAGGCAAAGGAATTTTGGAGTATGATTTTGCTCGAATTGAGGTAATAATGATTGTAAATATTGTCCTATGATTGTAAAACCCCGGATTTTACATCGTTGTGCTACTTTGAGGTGATGCACATGCTAGATGACGAGCGTGGGGTCGTGCACCATTAGGGATTGTGAATTAGCCCGTCCTATTTTACTGTTAAATCGCATATTTGATTGAGAACTCTTTGATATCATTGTGTTTTGGAAAGTATTATCATGTTTTAGGAAGAATTTCATATTTGGGACTCGTGCTAACTGTTTTGATCCCTTAGTGGATTTTTACTACTATTCCTTACTGTTTTGACTTCATAATTGTACTCAGGCATGGCGTATTCTACTGTTTTCATACCTCAACCTTATTTACTCCATTTTGACATTTGCAAATGATATTTTGGGTTAAGCATCATGTTTTACTATTTCTCGAGTGGCATGAGAGATTTTTGACTGAGTGAACCCACTCGAAAGGGCTTGTTATTGTGCTTGGGCCGTAAGGGGGCTCTCTAGGAGTCTGTACACCCTTTAGTGAGCGCAGGAACCCTGTGTGATGATTCTATTTATTATGTAAGGCTGAGGGTCGGATTGATTATGCTACGAGATGCCTTGTTATTGCGCTTAGGCCATAAGAGTTCTTTCCAAGAGTCTATACACCCCCAGTGAGTACGGGTACCCAGTGTGAGTGATATGATGTATCTCGAGGGGATGATGTTGTTTCATGTTGTTTCCCGAGAGGTTGTTCTTCATCCATATTTTCACGGGGGGGGGGGGGGGGGGCGGGGGGGGGGGGGGCTTTTGATTCATGTTATGCCCGAGTGGATGATTACGAGTGGTTGTGAGGTAGCTTGAGGGGCTAGTTATGTTCATATTATGCCCGAGGGACAGTGTGTGGTACATGTTTTTCTCGAGCGGCTATTTACATTTCCTACCATTTATACTCACTATTTTGTCACTAGATTGAAACCATTGAAAGTTGTTTTAAAATATTTTACAAAAACTGAGCTTGATTTATGAAGTAAATGATTTGTGCACTGCTTTGTAAATGATCTACATTTGTTGCAGTGTTATGACATGTCTTACGTATTTTCTTACTGCTCAGCTTTCATTTACATTTATTACTTTCTCAGTTGGCATATTCCATTACCCCCTGCACCTTATGTGCAGATTCAGGTATTTTTGAGCTCGGTGGCAGGTTCATCGAAGTTCGTAAGGTAGCTACACCGGCGATCGTAGCGCTGCTTATCTCCTTCCTTATTCTTTCTTAGTTGTATTTATTGACTTTTCCCCAGCTATGTTGTCTCTTTTTGTCAGATAGTGGTAGCAAATGCTTATGACTAGTGACGCCCCGATGTCGGGCTTGTGTTATGTTTTTCGTACTGATTAATTAGACTTATATTAGGAGTTTCCTTGTTAATAAAAATGACTTTTATAGAAAAATGGTTTGACTTGGGAATTGTGTCGGCTGGCCTAGTTTCACGATATGCGCTATCACGACCGGGTCAGTTTAAGGGTTGTGACAAGTTGGTATCAGAGTCTAGGTTACATAGGTCTCACGAGTCATGAGCAGGTTTAGTAGAGTCTCGTGGATCGGTATGGAGACGTCTATTTTTATCCTCAAGGGACTGCAAAACCTTTAGAAAATTCTGAATTCTTGAATTCTTATCGTGCGACGTTGATAATACTTGAAACGTAATTACTTAAATTCCTTCCACGTATTCGTGTGCGCATATGAAAGCTCGGTAACTGCTTTTGACAGTTTGGGGTTCCATTAAGGATGCACGAAAGGTGATTAGTGTACTGGTGATAGGCCAGTATGGGAGACTTGAGGCTAGGTGTAGACCGAGGCTTAAGCTTGGTAGTTTCAGTTGTGAAAACTTGTGCATTGGACTTATGTGTCTGGTAGTTTTCTTATGAGTTGAAATTGTGGCTCGATGAGCGGTTAAATGGCTATATGATTAGTATGAGGTGAATGCGGGATGAGTTCAAATGGTTGGAGTGTCATGATAGGAGTTGCTTGAAATGTCTTTATTAACTTAACGTCTTGAGTTATGGGTGTATTGAAGGATCTTATACGTGGTGTACGTGTGGATAAAATTAAATTGTCATGAATTGTAAACGAGCGCAGACTCAGGGACATTAAATGATTGCATAGCAATTGTGTTTGTGAAAAGAGAAGAAAAATGCAATCTTAAGGGTATGCAGGCGAGTTATCACTTGCGGAATAAACTACAAAGGTGTGATCTTTACAATATTGTGCAGAGAAATTTCTTTTCTACCCGTAGGGTAGATGTATTGAGATTCGAATTTGAATTAGTCAAGAAAGTTTACTTGTATTTCACGAGGTTGAAGGCAAGCTTAGTAGACGGATTGAGGAACCATATAAACTGTGTTGCATGAGCTTGGAAAGAATTTAATCAAATTGCACAACAATGTTATTGCAGTAACTGGATGTGTGTATTGCAAATTATTGAATTTTCTGATCCATGGCTTTGAGCCAAGTGGGCGAGTCCGCTATCGGCAATTTGATTTCATGGTTATATGTTAAATTTAGGTTTTGGTTTGAAACATGCTAATACGCTCAAATTACACTTTAATAAACAATGTAAGGCGGTTGGTTTCAAATATAATAACCCAATAAGGTTGGGGTCAAATCCCTCTATGAATAGGTATGAAAATATACTCGGATAGGGCGTTGCTTGACTAAAGTCGTAGTCCTATCCACTTAGCGGTAACAAGAGCATGAATTAATGGTGACAAGAGTATGAGTTGAATTTGACTTGAAGTAACAGCTAAAATGTTGAGTGTGTAATTAATTTGATCAAAGTAACCAAGGTTGTGTCCCCTTTAATGAAGTGTAATGCTATCGGTGTTAATAAAATATATTTCCAATGGAAGGACATTTTGATATGCAAATGATGTGTAAGTGACTATCCAATATTTTCCAATAATTGTATAGTATGTCCTCTTTATGATTTTTTCAAATATATAAGAGTTGCAATTAAGAACAATCAATATATGCCAAATATAACCAGCTTATTTTTAAGCGGTTCTATTAAATAAGGTTTAAAGCCTTGAGTCTTTGATATTTACTTCTACCCAATTCCAACCCACTTTCCAAGAAAAACAAGAATTTAATGGCACTTGTTAATGTTTGCAACTCCAACAATCAATGAAGAATGAAAAGTAAATAAATATCAACCAACCATTTTATATATATTCAATGTCAAACACCCATTAACATTACACCTATTTAGGTTTCACAACCTTAGTATTTAAAGTTAGCTACTCATGCTAAAATACAAAAGGAAGAGAATATTTAATGTCATAAAGATTAGAAAGTGAAAGATTCTTGAGCCCAAATGCTTACAAAAGAGAGGAATATTAATTCCTTCTATTCTAGCTTCAAAAGCTAACCAGATGAGCCCACAAAACCCCAATAAATATATTTATGGAAGGCCAAAAATTGGGATAAAAATCGGATAAAAATTCCCTTTCAGGTTAAATATGCGACCACATTTCTGCCGCATAACAGACATGCGGGCCACATTTTTGACCTATCCATTGCAGATTGTAACCCTAGTTTCTAGGCTCGCATTCATGGTTTGCGGTTCGTATTGTAGAAATGCGACCGCATTTTGCAATGCATATATATGCCTTCAGCAGACTTCATGGTTGGTTTGCGGTCCAATTTACGGCTCGCAAACAGGTTATGCGATCGCATAATGGACCGCATGTTTGACGTTGAACTTTGCCTAGCACTTTGTTTTGATCTGCGATTTCAGAGTATATTTTGCAGCTCGCATGTGGATTCTGCGATCGCACATCCTCATTTACGATGCCCTTTTTCTCTTTTCTTGTCTTTTTGTTGCTTTTTGCTTTCATTTCCTGGCTCTTGGATTCTTACACCTCATGTAATGCAAAAACACTAAAATTACATAAGTAAAGGAGACAATTGAATTTAAAACAAGCTAATATCTAAGCAATTAGTAGTGAAATGTGCCGAAATTCTCCAGCACATCACATGCTCGTAGGTTAGTTATGACCTACATAGGTTGCGATCAGGGAAGACTAGAATAATAAAATTCTTGAATACGGGTTATATTGTGCTTTATGAGTATATTAAGATCATGGAATGATTAAGTTATTAATTATGAATAATGTAAATTAGTACCGTGAGTGTTGTTATGCTAATGGGACATGTATCATTTGGCTTGTTTAGGCAGTGCAATTTAGATTTGAGCATAGTATATGACTCTTGAAAGAATTCTTATGGATTCAGAAATGTATATGCAATTGAAAATATTTTGGATTTGTATGCCGCAAGAATCAATTATTTAAATTGGATGGTACTGAACCTTCGGTAATTCTCTATGACTATGAATTTGTACTCTAGCATAAATGAGGTGAAAGATTGATTTTAAGGTACTTTTAGAGTGGGCACTTTGATTGTGGTACTTACAGAGATGCTTAAAAAGAATACACTGGCTTATGAGGCTTAGGGTCATGTTGTTTTATGCTTGGATCTCTGGTAGTGAGTTTCAGGTAACATTGTTGGTGCATGTCCAATAGGAGTGTCGGTTCGAGGGTAATCCAAAATAGAATCAAAAAAATAGAATAGCTTGGTAGTCTTGATACCTAATTTTTCCCTGTATATTTTTTTGTATGCAAAATACTTTTAAAATAGTATATATATATATATATATATATATATATATATAAGCATGTCCATGTGTTTGATTATTTTTTCAAATTTTAAAAGATTTTTTACCAATTTATTACCTTATTTTAGCAATACAAAAACCAATAAGTATTTCTCAAATTATCATTTTCGTGATTAATTTATTTTATTCTCATATTTATGCCAATATATAGCAAAAGTAATTTTTGCTTATTTTTATAAATTGATGTGGGATTTTTAAGCTAAAATTGCACTAAATTACACTTTTAGTCTATTTTAATATTCAATAACGTTTATAATTAAAACATCGAGCCCAGTATTTTTAATTTAGTTTTTATATCTTATTAATTAATTTAGCACCTTTAATTTATTTTCATAAATTATTTTACTATTTTTCATATAATAAAAAGGGAAAAGTGGCTATTTAAATACTAGCCTCATTTCGTTTTAATTATAGCCAAAATCGTCTATGCCAGTGACCCAATTTTTAAACCCAAAATTACCCGGTCTAATTATATTTTAACCCGATCTCGACCCATTTATCCAACCCGCGCGGCTTCCCTTTTTATCGAGGTCGTAGATCATTTTGATCAACGGTCACGATGTCCCCAAACCTTTTTAAATTTTCCAAACCCCCAACCCTAATTCATTTCCCTTAGAGACACCGCCTTGAAATCCCTCTCCTCTCTCAAACTCTCTCGAACCCTAGCCGCCTATTATCACCTCCACCTCGAAACCCACCGGAAACCATGCTTCCCCGGCCATGGTAGTCTTATACTCACCTCTTGTTACTCATATATGCTCGATACCTGAAGATTCAAGTCAAGACCTCAACGGTCTTCATCCAAACTTTCGCCTGCTCGAGATTTCACAACCATCGCCGGCCTTGCTCCGGCGTATCCCAGTCTTTTGAACCTGATTCTAGCTTCTCCGACTCCGATTGGTGACCGTTTCAAAGCCTTTCTCATTTTAGGATTCTTTTGAAACCCTTCGAGGTTTTCTCTGATCTTTCTAGAGTTTTTGAGTATCTATGCCTATCTGAGTTTTCAAACGATTTTCCTAGCTTTGCTTTCAAAAACTGCTTCTTTTTTATCTAGGATTTTATGAAACATTCAAATGGTTTTTATGATTTTTCTTTGAAATTTATGTGTATTTATTTTTACTATGTTCTTTTATCATGTTCTTATATGCTTCTCTTACTATATTTTCCTATATTATGGTCTTGTATGACCCTACTGTGTTCTTATGTTCCTTTACTGTATTTTCTATATTCCGTTCTTCTACTATGTTCTTGTGTTTTCCTTTTTATCAGGATCTTGCATATTTGTCTTACTATGTTTTCCTATATGCTTTTCTGCTATACTTTTCCGGTGTTCTTGTGTTACTCTTTTGTATCTTCTTGCTAAGTTTTTAAGTCACTTTGTTTGCCTTCTAGTGAGCCTTGTCTAAGTCTCTTTTAAGAATGCTTTTTCTACTGTTCGTATCAGTATTTACCATTATGTTCTTTGAATCATTCTACTGTGTTTGCATGTTAGTTTGTTATAATATTCTTCATAAGTTCTATTATTGAAAAAGCCTGTCCATTTTATGAAACTTCTAAATATGATTTTGATTCAATTGCATGCCCTCCTATCCTTGCTTTATGGTTTGCTGGAACTAGGGTTTCACTTTGAAACCCTAAGTCTGTCAGACAAACTTTGAGTCTCTAAACTGAGTTTACACCTTGTTTTCATATAATGTCGTACCTTTTGCTAAACTTTTCTACACTGGATTCTTTTTACTTATTTTACAAGGGCAGGAAAAGTTTCTTCATGTTTAACGTGTCTGTATGCTTTTATATGTGATGAATCTTTCTTCAAAAAGGGTTTTCAAACTTTTGATTGATTCAGAATTCCTTTTATGAGACTGTAATTGATTGGTTTGTTAATTTTCCTTAAGTTAAAAATCTTTTCATCTTTCTGACTTGGTTCATTCATACAAAATCTCTGGCTTCAGTTTTATTGGTTGTTAATTGATTTTCTTTCCTTAAATTGTATAGCCGTGGGTTTCAAACACCTTGTCCTTAAATAGCCTTTATGTATTTGCCCCTAATTCACTACTTTGCACAAAATCTTTATTTAAATCCTTTCCTCAAATGGTTTTACCATTTGAATTTGAATCCCTTATTAAAGGGAGTCTTATGTAATTGATTTACAACTAGTCTTCAATTATTTTCTTACCTTATATTCTCATGAATTTCACACTATAAATACATGACTCTTTTCTTTCACACTACACACGATTTAAATCATCCATTACTATAATCCACAATTCTTTTGAACTCTTACTCTCACATAAGAGAACTCTCTCTTCTTGTCTGCATTCTTACTTTCACAAGACCACAATTTTTCCTATTTATTTACTTGAAACTAGTATGTCCTAATTCTAATTAACAGTATCACCACAATGTGTTCACTTACACCTTCTTACATCTCGGTCTCTTTACTACTTCTACAGAGTTAAATACTCAAACTAGGATTTTGATTTTTTTTGTTTGTTCTATTATGAACTCCTCTTCCCTATTTCCTTTATGTGTTTTGAGTTACAGTTTAAAGCATGGCAATATATAAGTTATTGTCTATGGATTAAACTTGACCCCTTAGGTGACCCTAACCTATAAAACAATATGTTCTAGTAGGCTTATGGGTGTGCCAGCATCTCTCATTGTTGGGTTATTCCCATAAGCCTGCATTTATCTCTTGCCAATTCCCATCCCTTATATACTTATGTGTGCTATTTCCCTTTCCATGTTCTCTCTTGGAATTCTGCACTTGCACTCTCCCTCTTAGTTCCGAAGTTCTGCCCCCCTCTTGTGAGCCTTGCCTTGATACCTTGAGTTCCCTCTGAACATGGACACCTGAGGGTTGGCTCTTCCACACTGCACTATGTTATAACCCTATAATACATTTGGGTGTGAGCACTGCCCAGAGTCCATATAAGGCTATTAGGGAACTTTGATAAATCCAAATGGGAGAAAGGCTTTAAAATACTGATCCTTGGAGTTTGTTTACTTAATAAATGAGACAGGAAGTCTGAATCAGGCTTTCCTTAGTTGTAACTTTCAAATTTTTGATGTACTTTCTTTACTTTATATGTTTGGACTGTAATAACTTTGTATAACTTTTAGGGATGATCACTGAAAAGGGAGGGATAACTATGCGTATGGGTAGATAACTTGCCTATAGGAATCTCTAATTTATGCATTTTCATGTAGTTATATAAGACTTATGCATTTTCATATAGTTACCATGCGAATAAGACTTATGCATTTTCATATAGTTACTATGCCTATAAGACTCTTGCTTTTCATGTAAGTATCATTCCTATAAGACTTATGCATTCTATATAGTTACCATGCCTATAAGATTTTTGTATCTCATTTAGCTACCATGTCTATAAAAATTTCTTCATCTCATTTAGTTACCATGTCTATAGGGATCCTGGACTTTCATGTTGATATTATGTTTATATCTCCTGCACACACATATAGAATATGCCTATAGGTCCTTTTCTGATTCTTGCACACCCGCTTTTCACTAGGCAAACTTGTCTAGAGGTCCTAATAACAAAATATTTAATCAGATAGCATGCAATGTTTGGATAAGCATGTTACAGAATCTTTGCACTCTTCTATGGCTATAGCAATGTTTTTAGGTTAGCAAACACATAGAAAGAATGCCTATAGGGGTCCTAATTCAAATCTGAATAGCCTCACTCATTTGCAAGTTTGAACTGTCAGTAGTAATGCATTATCAATTACAGAACTTGTACTCCTCCTATTTAAACTAGCAACCTCTCCTTAAATCAACATGTAATTAGTTCATACTCTTACTTCAGAAATTTGTAGATATCATGCCTATATGTTTTCATTTATCACTAGGCAAACCTTAGGGTAAACTCATAAACTGAATCAGTTCATTTTTATTAACTACATCCAGCAGGCAAGCCTGACTCAGGCTTCCTCTCTGAATTATGTAGCAGACCAGTTTGCCTCAAAGCTATAAGTTTTAATTTGACCTTACATAGTACGTGTAAGACATGGTAAATTATGTGCTTTCTCGGGTTTTAAAGGAGGTTTGTCTGAGCCTTGTTATTTATTTATACACCCTCCCCCAAATATGCTACATGTGTTTTGATTGTTGCCTTAGTATTTTAAGCTTTTGAAACCACAAATAAGCCAATGTCTCCTCTCATAGGATTATTAATCCTAAATACTTTGGGATTGATAAGATCGGGACGGGTTATAGCATGCAATAGCTAAACGAGACCATTCCGCGCTTTATTAACCTAACAGGATGGGAAAGGGTAGATATGGATATGATGATCGGTGCGCTAATACCACGTGTATCCCCTCTCTGAGGAGTGATTATCGGGTATTGGATTAGCATGATCCATATTATTAATAAACCTAGGACCCCCTCCCTTTGCTCTTTGCTTCTTTAAATCTTCAAAAAAGTTTCTTTTAAATAAAATCTCTTCTATGCCTTTCAACATTGTTTATTTCTAACCTTCATGTGAAATTACCTCTTATCCGATGCTCTTATTTGCGTATGTGTTATTTAAGTCACAACAATAGCTTTGCGGGGAACCACTCTAGTGCTGTCACGACTTGGAATTCGCACCCTTATGAGTCGTGATGGCGCCTACTCGTAGAAACTAGGCAAGACACACATTTAGAATCCATAAATACTTTTGTTTTAGATCAACTGTTACCAATTTACTTAGCAAGAAATAAATAGTTAAACAACAGCGGAATTTGTAATTTAGCCGAAGACTTCAACGAAATAAACCAAAATAATAAGGAAGATCCACATATGCCTCTACCCAGAACTGGTGTCACAACATTCACAGACCACTAAGATTTACCACATACAACCATTTGAAAGAATTATAACATTGTTTGTCTCAAAAACATGAGAAAACAGACTGAAATACAAGATAGATGAGACGTCGGGCCTGCGGACGCCTGCAAGGCTACCTCGGTGTCTCGGTGGATTGAAGACTATCTCCGGAACTACTGCTTCTATGCGATACCTGGATCTGTGCAAAAGAGCACAGAGTGTAGTATCAGTACAACCAACCCCATGTGCTGGTAAGTGCCTGCCTAACCCCGGCGAAGTAGTGACGAAGCTAGACCGGACTACCACATAAAATTGTGCAGTTTTCTATATTTCTACAGCAGGAAAATAACAATAATAATCATTTTAGGGGAACATGCTCCGGGATAACAGATAATACAGAAATTCAAGAGAATAATAAGGAACATCAATAAATTAATTCTACCATGGATAAAGGAAACAAAAGTAGATTTCACTGTCAGTACACATCTCGTTGCAAGTGTGCAACTCGATCCCATTTCTTAATACTTTTGTGGTAGGCGTACTACCCACTCCCATTTCATCACATCTCGTGGTAGGCGTACCACCTGCTCCTATTTCATTAAATCTCGTGGTAGGTGTACTACCCGCTCCAATTTCATTAAATCTCATGGTAGGCGTACCACCTGCTCCCATTTCATCAAATCTCGTGGTAGGCCTACCACCCGCTCCTATTTCATTAAATCTCGTAGTAGGAATACCACCCGCTCCCATTTCATTAAATCTCATGGTAGGTGTACCACCCGTACCATTTTATTAAATCTCGTGGTAGGCGTACCACCCGCACCCATTTTATTATATCAACAGTTCTTCCAAAAGAAATTTACTCTAACAAACGCAACAACTAATACTAATTCATAAGACTACAAGTACAAAATAATGATGATTCACTGAGGAAAATAAATAATGACAAGTAGCAATTAATTATGGGCTTTAAGGAGCAACTAGGATATTTAGTATTTAATATGTTGAATGTCAAGTATCAATTAAGTCACATAAACATGTAGCAGTTATGGCATAACTTCAAGGCATAACGTTGCGCAAGGATACCTTGATTCATTAATAACAGATAACACAATAATAGGAAATGTCAACATAAAAAATCACAGTAATAGTGGAATAGGAAAATTAATGCACGTGAACTGATAATTGCAAACCCCGACCTCTCAGATGTGGGAATTGCAAATCTTGGTTCACATTTGCAAACGCTTCAGATTTTAGGCACCTTCGCACTTGCGACCTTATCATCGCATTTGTGATACTCGCAGTTGCGACCTACTGCTCGCATTTACGAGATCTGACCAACATGGGATGTTTTGCATTTGCGGACACAAAAGTCGCATTTGTGAAAGAGCTCGCCTGGGCAGAATTCTCAATTTCAAAGGGACGCTCACATTTGCGATATTGAATTTGCGAGCCAAGATTCGGAAATGCAAAGCCTGCATGTCAGAAATACCAGCAATTTATCGAAGTTCAAAAATGCACATGTGGCCTATTCAAAACACACCCAAGCCCTCGAGGCTCCAAATCAAATATATGCACAACCTCAAAAGCATCCTACGGGCTTATTCGTGCGACAAATCACCAAAATAAACATCGAATTAAACCTCAAAATCCCAGAAATCATTGAAACTTTATATAAATCAAATTTTCCAATTTAGGTCCAAATCACGTCAAATGACGTCCGTTTTCAACAAAATTTCACATAAAAATCTTAATTCATATATAAGACTGGTTCTGGGCACCGGAACCAAAATACAGGCCCGATACCAACACGTTCTAATAAATTTTCATTTCAAATTTCCATAAAAATTTTCAGAAAATAATTTTACAAAAAAGTTCATTTCCCGAGCTTGGGACCTTGAAATTGGATTCCGGGTATACGTCCAAGTCCCGTATTTTCCTACGGATCCTTCGGGACCATTAAATCATAGGCCTAGTTCTGTTTACTTAAAATGTTGACCAAAGTCAAATTTACTCATTTTAACATCAAAATTTAGCATTTTTAACAGAGTTTCATATTTAAGCTTTTCGGCTACGTGCCTAGACTGCACATGCAAATTGAGGCGATTCTAAATAAGGTTTTATGGCCTCGAGAGCATAGAATTCATTTAAAATCGGTGATAAACCCTTTGGTTCGTCACATTCTCCACCTCTAAAATGACCGTTCATCCTGGAATGGACAGAAGAAAAGAGTATCTGAGTCGGGGAAAAGATGAGGATAACGGATCAACATATCGGACTCGGACTCCCAGGTCGATGCCTCAAGAGGCTGACTTCTCCAATGAACACGAACAGAAGAGAAACTCTTGGATCTCAACTGACAAACCTGCCGGTCTAGAGTAGCTACCGGTTCCACCTCATAAGACAAGTCTGTGTCCAATTGGATAGTGCTGAAATCTACACGTGGGATGGACCGCTATGATATTTTCGAAGCATGGGCATATGAAAAACTGGATGCACAGCTGATAAGCTAGGCCACAATGCATGTTTGTAAGCCACCTCTCCCACTCAATCAAGAATCTCAAACGGACCAATGAACATAGGGCTAAGCTTTCCCTTCTTCCCGAATCTCATCATGCCCTTCATAGGCGACACTCGGAGTAATACTCACTCACCAACAATATAAGCCATATCTCAAAGCTTGTATTCATTGCTCTTTTGCCTAAAATGAGCTGAACGAAGCCTATCCTGAATAATCTTTGCCTTGTCCAAGGCCTCCTGAACCAGATCTGTACCCTCCAACCAAACCTCTCCCAGCTCAAACCATCCAAGCAGAGATCGACGCTGCCTACCAATATAGCCTCATAAGGAGCCATCTGATACTCGAATGGTAGCTGATGTTGTAGGAGAACTACGCTAAAGGCAAAAATTAATCCCACGAACCTCCAAAGTCAACGACACAAGCTCGGAGCATATCCTCCAAAATCTTAATAGCCCGCCCAGACTGTCCGTCCATATGGGAATGAAATGTTTTACTCAACTCAACTCGTGTGCCCAACTCTCGTTGAACTGCTCTGCAGAAGCGCAAGGTAAACTGAGTATCCTTGTCTGAAATGATAGGTACAGGCACACCATGAAGGGGAACAATCTCCCCAATGTAGATCTCAGCTAACCTCTCAGATGAATAGGAGACTGCCACAGGAATGAAATACGTTGACTTCCTACTCAAAGCATCGGCCACCAAATTGGCCTTTCCCAGATGATATTAAATGGTGATACCCCAATATTCAACAACTCCAATCACCTCCTCTACCTCACATTCAACTCCTTTTGCTTGAACAAATATCGAAGACTCTTGTGATCCGTGGACACCGCACATGCCACGCAGTACAAATAATGCCTCAAAATCTTCAATGCGTGAACTATGGCTGCCAACTCCAAATCATGAACCATATAGTTCTTCTCATGAATCTTCAAACGCCGTGAAACATAGGTAATGACCCTACCATCCTGCATCAACATTGGTCTAAGTCTGACACGCGATACATCATAATAAACTGAATAAGGCCCTAAACCTGTAGGCAAAACCAACACCAGTGCCATAGTCAGAGCTGTCTTGAGCTTCTGAAAGCTTGCCTCAAACTCATCCGACCATCTGAAATGGGCACCCTTCTTGGTCAATCTAGTCATTTGGCTACAATAGATGAAAATTCTACCACGAACCGATGATAGTAGCCTGCCAATTCTAAGAAACTCTGAATCTCTATGGTGATGCTGGTCTAGACCAGCTCTTATGTGACGACCTGGCCGGTCTTCTAAAGAAATAATGCCCTAATCCCCTAGTAACAGCTTCCCCGAGTTTGTTTCTGTTTATTTGATTTTCCAGGACGTTCGTTTTTGAGTTTCGGACAGTTTTTGGGACACTTAGTCCCTAATTGAGAGCTTATGTGTTGGAAATTTTTCCCTAGTCAAAACAGTGTAAAGATAGCCTTAGAATGGAATTTCGATGGTTCTGTTAGCTTCGTTAGGTGATTTCAGCATTGGGACCATATTCGGAATGTGTTTTAGAGGTTCGTAGCTAATTTAGGTTTGAAATGTTGAAGGTTGAGTTTTAAAGTTTTTGGTTGATATGTGAGATTTTGATCCGAGGGCCAAAATGGAATTATTGAAGTTGCAATAGTTCTGTCATGTCATTTGGGATGAGTGTGCAAAATTTGAGGTCATTCAGATGTGTTTTGGTTAGGTTTTTGATCGAAAGCGTGTTTTGAGATAATTTGAAGTTCTTAGCCTTGAATCATTGATTTATTTGAGTTTTCGTCTTGTTTATGTGGTGTAAGGATTGGTACAAGTTTGAATGATGTATGGGATTTTTTTTGTAGGTTTGATTGAGGTGAGGCCTCGGGTGTGTTTCGGATGCTCAACGGAGAATTTTGGATTTGGGAAAAGATGCAGAAATCCTTTAGCAGTTACAGGTCCCATGTCCTTCTTTGCGTCCGCGACGCTCCTCTTTCATTCGCGAAGTTCTAACCTTCTTCTTCTATGTGTTCACGTCCTCCTCCAAGCATTCGCGTAGAGTAATCCTGTAGGAGGACCTGTTTCCTCAACGCGTTCGTTCTTAATCCATCGCGTTCGTTCTTAATCCATCGCGTTCCCGAAGCTTCATATCTTCCTCAATCGAGTTCGCATTGCCTTGATCGTGTTCGCATAGCTTCACCAGCCCAGGCCTTCGCGTTTGCAGACTCTTCATCGCGTTTATGAAGGGAATTTTTGACATCCTTACTTTTTCCTTCTTCATGAACCCAAGATTGCCTCCGCATTCGTGATGCTTTGAATACCTGGACAGATATAAACTTATCAAAATCTGAGGGTTAGCCATTTTTATCAAAACACACGCTTGGGAGCTCGGATTTGGGAGAACTTTCGATGGATTTTTTAGGACAACTACTTGGTAACGATTCTCTACTCTCTTATGCTTAAAACCCACTAATCGAATCATGAATTCCCCTTAAATTTTTTGATTTTTGAATGAAAAATGGTTAAAACTTTATAGACCAAATTCTTGAGTTTTGAGTGTGTGTTTGATCTCCAATTTGAGAGGGTTTTATATGGTTAGACTCGTAAGAGTACGAGGGTTCTGAAAACGTGAAAATTTTCCGATTCCAAGATGTTGGCCTTAGGAGTTTTAGTTATTTTACCTAATTTCGTGCGTTTGCTTTGAATTTAATAGTAGAATCAGTTGCTTGAGATGTTATTTACGATATGTAATTGAACTGAATAGATTTGGAAAATTTGGAGTCGGATACTCGTGGAAAAAGTATGATTTTGAGTTGATTTTGGAGCCGGTTCGAGGTAAGTGGCTTGTCTAACCTTGTGTGAAGGACTTTCCCCTTAGGATATGATGTATTGTGATTGAATGCCCTGTACGTGAGGTTACGAGCATGTACTTGAGCTAATTATTGAAAATCCTATTTTAATTAAATATTTAGATTTAGTTTCTTTCTTATTTGCATTATTCTATTTGCAAATTGTAGCCTGTGTTAGTATAAATAAGCATGCTTAGTTGATCGAAATTGCCTATTTGCTTAAGTTGCTTTGTTTGTACTACATGAAGCATGTTAATCTAGAACTACATGTTGCCTTGTGTTTCTTTGAACTTCATTGTTGAATATCTTCTTGTTGTGACTGCGTATTTACATTAGGACTACGCATGTGGAATTCCGATATCTCCCCCTTGTTTGTTTAATTTGGGACTACGGGTTAGATTCCCGGTAGATCCCATGCACATTTACTTTGGGACTACGGGTTAGATTCCCGATAGATCCCCCTGCATATTTACTTTGCGACTACGAGTTAGATTTTTTATAGATCCTCCTGCATATTTATTTTGGGACTGCGGGTTCGATTCGCGATAGATCCTCCTGCATATTTACTTTGGGACTGCGGGTTTGATTCCCGATAGATCCGCCTGCACATTGATAGTGGACTATGGGACGGTATCCTAGGAGATCCTTCAGATATATAAGTATAATGGACTACTGGACGGTATCTCAGGAGATCCTCAGACAGTTGATGAAATGGACTACAGGACAGTATCCTGGGAGATCCTCGTTGTCGGTAATGATACTGAGTTGTTTACTCTGCCTTATCTTATCTACTGTGTATTATTTGTTTCCTTGTATAATCTTACTTCATAGTTGTACTCATTATTTCTATTTATTTCATATTGTTGTAAGCTTTATTACTATGTTTGTTCTCAGTAGGCCCTGACCTTCCTCGTCACTACCCGACCGAGGTTAGGATTGGGGCTTACTGAGTACCGTTGTGGTGTACCCATTCCCCTTCTGTGCATGTTTTTCATGTGTAGATCCAAGTACCTCCACCCAGGCGCATTATCCTTGAGACAGGGAGAGCTACGAAGACTTCGAGGTACATCTGTCGCATCCGCATATCGAAGAGTCTCCTTCTTTACTCTATCTTTTAGTTTTTAGCCTTCTATCATACTTTTGTTGTAGACATTCTTGATATTAGAGCACTTACTGTATTCTTCTAGCTTGTGTTCCTGTATGTTTCAAGGTTTTGGGGTGATATTGTAGACTTCCGCATTTTTGAGTTGTATGTGCCGAGTGGCATTTTACATTCTACGTTTCACTTTGATGAATTTGTGGTTTTGAGTCAAAATATTTTGTAGATTATTTGTTTTGAGTTATCATTTCTGCATTGTTAGGCTTACCTAGTTGTGGGGACTACGTGCCGTCACGACATGTTCACAGGTCTCTGATACCCACTTATCACGACCCGGAATTCCCACCCTCAAGTGTCGTGATGGCGCCTACTCATAGAAGCTAGGCAAGCCAGACATTTAGGATCCATAAATACTTTTGTTTTAGATCCATTTTTACCAATTTAATTAGCACGAAATAAATAGCTAAAAAATAATGGAATTCGTAATTTAGCGGAAGACTTTAACGAAATAAACTAAAATAATAAGGAAGATCCACATATGCCTCTACCCAGAACTGGTGTCATATTATTCACGGACTACTATGATTTACTACATACAACTGTTTGAAAGAATTATAATATTGTTTGTCTCAAAACGTGAGATAACAAACTGAAATACAAGATAGAGGAGACGTCGGGCCAGCGGACCCCTGCAAGGCTACCTCGGTGTTTTGGTGGACTCAAGACTAGCTCCAGAACTACTGCTTCTGTGCGGTACCTGGATCTATGCAAAAGAGCACAGAGTGTAGTATCAGAACAACTGACCCCATGTGCTGGTAAGTGCCTAGCCTAACCCCGGCGTAGTATTGACGAGGATAAACCGAACTACCACATAAACCTGTGCAGTATATATATACATCTATAGCGGGAACTAACAAGAATAATCATTTTAGGGGAACATGCTCCGGATAATAGATAATACAGAAATTCAAGAGAATAATAAGGAAACACGGATAAAGGAAATAAAAGCATATTTCATTGTCGGTACACATCTCGTTGCAGGCGTGCAACCTGATCCCATTTCTCAATATTTCCGTGGTAGGCATACCACCTGCTCCCATTTCATCAAATCTCGTGGTAGGCATACCACACTCTCTCGTTTCATTAAATCTCGTGGTAGATGTACCACCCCCTCCCATTTTATTAAATTACGTGGTAGGCGTACCACCCGCTCTCATTTTATTAAATCTTGTTGAAGGCGTGCCACCCGCTTCTATTTCATGAAATCTCGTGGTAGTCATACCACCCACTTCCATTTCATTAAATCGCGTGGTAGGCGTACCACGCGCTCCCATTTTATTAAATATCGTGGTAGGCGTACACCCGCTCCCATTTCATTATATCAATAGTTCTTACAAAAGATATTTACTCTAACAAATGCAACAATTAATATGAATTCATAAGACAACAAGTACACAATAATTATGATTCACTGAGCAAAACAAATAATAACAACTAGCAATTATTTATGGTCTTTAAGGAGCAACTAGGCAATTTACTATTTAATATGTCGAATGTCAAGTAGCAATTAAGTCACATAAACATGTAGTAATTATGGCATAAATTCAAGCTATAACATTGTACAATGATACCTTGATACAATAATAACAGGTAACACAATAACGGGAAATGTCAACTTAAAAAATCATAGTAATAGTGGAAAAAGACAATTAATGCACTTGAACTGATAATAATAAGAAACCATAACAAACAGCAATAAGTGCACAGCATCACCATTCGTGCTTTTACTCTCATCCTTACCAAGCAATAATGTAATAAAATATTCAGGGCATCACCCTTCGTGCTTTTACTCTCTTTCCTCACATATAATCAATAGAATCGGCACGAAACGATACATCGTGCGGCACGGCATCACCCTTCATGTTTTTACTCTCTTTCCTCACAATAAGAAAACAATGCACGGTATCATCCTTCGTGCTTTACACTCTTTCCTTACAATAAACAACAATCACAAACAAGGGGCAAGGGAATAAACAAAATAATAATGGAAATCCCGGCAAGGGAACACTATTAAACAATTAAATCCCGGAAAGGGTACAATATCAATAATCTCAACGTCCCGGCAAGGGAGTAAACAACAACATCCCGGAAAGGGAACAATTTAGATACTCTTTCTCTTCCTTTCACTTTAATTTCACATCTCAATTTACCACTTGAGCGAATGCTCCCTGTTTTTCATAGGTCACAATTCATCTCACAAGATTTTCATAACAAATAGGAATCATCACCAAGGCAAAAGAAATATAAAAAAATCAAGATATTCACAATTTAAAGACTCGCGGTCATGCTCGACACCAACATATAGATACTTATCACCATGCTTATACGTCGTACTCAACAAGAAGCACTTAGCAAATAAGACTCAACTCCTAGTCCCTCAAGCTAGGGTTAGACCAACACTTACCTCAATGCTTTGAATACAACTCAAGCTTTAATTATAGTTTTACCCCGTGATTCCACCTCCAATTCGCTATTATCTAATCACAAATTATTTAATTACGTTAATAAACACTAAATGAATCAACCCCCATGCATTAAAATGAGTTTTCAAAAGTTTACCCAAAATTTCAAAAATTGCTCATGGGCTCACGTGGTAAAACCCGAGGTTTGAACCAAAACCCAATTACCCATTCCCCCACAAACTCAAATATATAATTTGTTTTGATGTCCCCAATTTTTGAAAAACTTAGGTTCTTCCCAAAACACCCACTTTCCCCCATGAAAATCTTTGATTTTTGGTTGAGATCATGTTAAAAGATGTTAATGATTGAAATAAATGAGTAAAAACTAACTTACAATTTATTTTGAAGAATACTTGTTCTTGAAAAACCGCCTAAGTGTGTTTGGGTTTTAGAAAATATGAGAAATGAGGTTCAAAATTATTTAAGTGTAAAATATGCAGGTCTCAGTTATGGGGAATGCGAACAGGGGTTCGCAAGGCCTCTCAGATGTGGGAATTGTGAAGCTTGGCTCACATTTTGGAACTCTTTATAGATTAGGCACCTTCGCATTTGTGAGATCTAACCAACATGGGAGGTTTCGCATTTGCGAAAACAAATATTGCATTTGCGAGAAGAGCTGGCCTGGGCTGACTTCGGAATTGCGAAGCCACACTTGCATCTGTAACATCGTATTTGCGAGCCAGGCTTCGCAAATGTGAAGCCTGCAGGTCAGAAATACCAGCAATTTTTCAAAGTTCAAAAATGCACCCGTGGCCTATCCAAAACTCACCCAAGCCCTCGGGGCTCCAAACTAAATATACGCACAACCTCAAAAATATCATACGGGCTTATTCGTGCGTTGAAATCGCCAAAATAACATCATAAACATTAAATTAAACCTCAAAATCCAAGAATTCTTTCATACTTCATAAAATAACAAATTTTCAAATTTAGGTCTGAATCACGTCAAACGACGTCCGTTTTCAACCAAATCTCACAGAAACATCTTAAATCATATATAAGACGTGTTCCAGGCGCCGAAACCAAAATATCGACCCGATACCAATACGTTCTGATCAATTTTCATTTCAAATTTCCTTAACTATTTAAGAAAAAAATTCCATTTCCCGAGCTTGGGACCTTGAAATTTGATTCCCGACATCATCCAAGTCCCGTATTTTCCTACGGACCCTCTGAGACCATGAAATCATGGGTCTGGGTCTGTTTAGTCAAAATGTTGACCAAAGTCAAATATACTCATATTAACATCAAAATATAGCATTTTTCACAGAATTTCATATTTAAGCTTTCCGGCTTCGCGCCCAGACAGTGCACGCAAATCGAGGTGACTCTAAATGAGGTTTTAAAGTCCTCTAAAGCTCAAAATTCATTTAAAACAGGTGACGACCCCTTTGGATCATCACAAGTAGATCCTAAGGGGTGCCTAACACCTCCCCTCGGGATAATTTCAAGCTCTTAACCAATATCATGTTATCCAAATAGAACCCTCCTTAGTGTCCTAATGCACTATAATCATTAGGTGGCAACTCTTCAATTCTCTTAAACCCAATTCCCAAAAGGAAACGAGTTGTCTTTCCAAAATGTCAAAAATTCGATTTCGCGAGAAAAAGGGGGCGCGACAGGTAGTAAGTTGGATCAACACGATAATGGTTATGATCGGTTATCAGTATACTTATGATGTGGTGAGACTCTACAGAGGTTTTGATGGAAATATTCATGGAATTTTGCGAATCACGTGACATGTTCATGTTAGAGGAATATAATTCTGGTAGCTTGGTTATGTGAAAATAAATTGAAAGGTGTTTTTTATGGTTTCTACCATGGTTTGAGACGGATATTTTCTACCGATGTGAGGACCATGTTGTGTATTATGAATTATCCCTCGATGAGAGCAATTAGAAGGTTTCTAACTAGCCATTTTATAGTTTGCTGGTAATTCATAATTGATAATGAGATTCTTTTGTTTGTCACATGATGACATGATGTACGTGGTGTGTTGCATGAGATTAAGATTTGCATGTACAGGGTGGCAAATCTTTCCTTAAGGGAGGTCATGAATTCTAGTTAGAATAGTTAGTTTTGGATAGTTAGATTAATATTATTACTGCTTGGTAATCCCTGAGAATGGTGCATATTTAAAAAAAGGGTGATGTGGTTGAGTAACGGATGTTCATTGATATTATGACACTCACTTGGTTGATCGACTAATAATATTCAGATTTTTCTATGTAGCACGAAAGAACTTTGAATATAATTATCATGCGATGATTGCACTTGAGGGATGTGTTAGTTATCCAAGTGTTGAGGTTTTGATCAGTTATGACAATTTATGTGATCCATAAATTTGGAGACTGGGAGTTCTCAAAGTATACTACTTTTGGATTGTGTCAAGTTTGAGGTAAGTATTTTATTAAACTCATTGGAGCACTAGTTGAGCTAATTGATGGTTATAACTATGTGTTGTGAGTGCGCAAATATGTGAGGTTTGAACCTATGTGCAAGCACCGAGCCAATATTCATGCTTGGGAAGATACATACGCTATGATATGCCTAGAGTGGGCTATTAAGCTTAAAGGTATTATGTTTCTCGTATTCATAACTTTGTTGAGAACTATTTGGACAATGCTTGATATTATAAAGAGGCTAATTTCTAGAACAATCTTGGTAATTACTAATTCTACGTTAATTTGCTGATTTGAGATGTGATAGCACAATTTGCTCATGCCTACAATACAGAGTGTTATTTATGCTAGCCCAAGAGCATCAGATCTTATTTCATCTGGCATATACATGTGTACTTATGGGATTTCTCCTATATGATATGCTTGGACGGAGGTTTGTGACCATTCCAGGTGGATTATGTTATTGGTAATTGAGTTGCTCGTGTGGTTCATGTTAATGTGAGGCCTAGAATAGGTGTTTATTGTTATTCGATTCGTGTGTCTTGGTTCCACTACGAATAATGAGCTCATAGAATTTTGGTATGCGGTGGTGCTTTTTGAACTTGCAAAATGAATCGATTCTTTGAGGTATTTTCCCTTTTCGGGGTACGCAGATGGTGCAATATTGAGTTTTATGGGGTGATATTGCATCATTTGCTTCTCTGTGGTTATGATGTTTCAATTTTGGTACCAAACATCAAATTTTCATGTGCAAGGTGGCATTTCATTAACGAGACCAATGTGTATAGGATTTTTTCCTGCTCGTGCTTTATCAAATTCTAGTATAGTTTATGATATTGTCCCACAGAGATTGGAACATCTACACTATAGACTTTCAATATTCCAACTACTATTTGAGAGAATCAGATTAATGAAACGTTTGTGGAATTAATACTTGTTAAATACTTAACAAAATTACATAACTTTCGAAATATTTGTAATTAAAAACAGTTGGGAATCGTCAAATTCACTTGATAATATATTATAATAAAATCTCACTTTCTTCATGTATTTCTCTAAAGGATAATTTCTTATTGCTAATACAATTATATCTTATCTCACCAAGAATTAGTCAACTAATAACATTCCGTGAGATTATGTAATTAATTGAGTTAAAACTGGTGAAAGTTAAATCAAAATATCTTCTGGTCTGAATTGTGCTAAAGATAAGAAAACTTCGTGAGTATATTTTTAATAAATCAATACTCCTGCGAATACAATTCCTCCGTGAGAATTAAAATTGAGGTAAGCAAGATTACAGACTTTTAATAATAGCTTACTAATAATTACCTTACTTTACTACTTTGTTCCATAGTTACTATACATTAGTTTTGCTCCGTGAGTGTGATGACCCGACCCGACCCGTCGTATCATGAGTTACCACTCTATTTCCCCCATTTCCTGCTTCTTAATACTTCATTACCAGTGTCTTGTGTGATCGATTTGCTTGGATTGATTTTAGAAAAATGAGACACTTAGTCTCTTTAAAGAAGGCTTAGCTTGGAAAAAGTCAACCAGATGTTGACTTCCGTGTTAGAGGGCTCGGATATGATTTCCAATTGTTCGGTTAGTTTCGGGGGACAATTTGTGACTTAGGAGTGTGATCGAAGTTTATATTAGAGGTCCGGTGTAGAATTAGTCCTGAATTGCTGGAGGTAGTATTATGGCGATTTCTGGTTGATAGGTGAGATTTTTATTCGAGGGTCGGAATGGAATTTTGAGAGTTTTTGCAGCTTTTTAGGTAATTCCGGATGTGTCTGAAAAATTTCAGGTCATTCGGAGATGTTTTGGTTGGGTTTTTTATCCAATGCGGGTTTTGAAAGTTTTTGAAGAACTTAGGCTTAAATCCAATGTAATTTTATGGTTTTGGTGTTGGTTGTGGTTTTTTGATGATTGGATCAAGTTAGATAGATGTATTAGGATGGGTTGGCACTTTTGGTTGAGGTCCCGGGGGCCTCGGGTGAGTTTCGAATGGCTAAACGGGAAGTTTCAAATTTGGAAATGCACCAACAGTTGCAGGCCTTGCAAATGCAAGTAAAGGATTCGTATTTGCAATCTAGAATTTGCAATTACGGCTTCGCATTTGCAAAAAGGCTGGCCTAAGGCAGGATTCGCATTTGCGATAGTTTGAGCGCAATGGTGACCTTGACAGGGTTCGTATTTGCAAGAAATGTGTCGCAATTCCGACCTTGTCAGGGTTCACAATTATGAGCCAGATGTCACATTTGCAACCTTGGTAGGAGAGGCTCACCTTCGCAATTCCAAAGGTTTTGTCGCATTTGCAACGTTCGCATTTGCGAACCAAGTGTCGCAAATGCGACATCTGAGGGTTGTTTCCAGTTATAAAATAATTTGAACTTAGCCTGTTTCCCTCACTTCCCACTTGTCTTGGGCGATGTTATAGAGATTTTGGATGGAGATTGAAGAGGGTTTCCTGTGGAATTGATTAGAGGTGAGTTCTATAAACAAAAAACATGATTTAATTGTAGAATCAACCTAGAAATTCATGAAAACTTAACAAAAAGGGGAAGAACTAGGGCTTAAAAGTTGATATTTTTATTTTGTTTTGTAGGGCCATCTGAGCTCGGATTAGAGAGTTCTTGATATTTATAGACTCGTGGCGAGATAAGGAATTCATTGGTGTAAAATTTTCTATGTTTTGAGAAGTGGACCCCGGGCTCGGGTTTCACCAATATCAGAATTTTGTATGTTTTTCGATTGTTTTCAATTGGGTATTGTCCTTTTAGCATACTGTGACGTATTTGTTATGGTTTTGATCAAACTCGACGCGTGAGGAGGCCGAAATTGAGTGGCAACGGAGTCGCGAGCTAGGGATTTCATCGGTTTGAGGTGAGTAATGATTGTAAATGATATTTTTAGGGTTTGAAACCTCGTATTTGCACATTGTAGTGCTATATTTAGGTGACTTGCACACCAGATAGCGAGCGTGGGGTATAGCATCGTTGGGGATTGTGACTTGGCCGATCCCTGTAGATGAATATACTGCGTATTTGACTGAAATTTACTTGTTATCACCATAATTTGGCATGATTGTCGTATTTGGGCTTCGTGCCAATTATTTGGATCCTTCAGGGGTTGTTGTTGATATTTCGTCACTGTTTTAATTCTATACTTGAACTTATTCATGCATTCTTTATTGTTTTCAAAAACTCAGCCAAGTTTACTCTGGTTTAACACTTGAAATGGTATTCTAAATGATATTTTGGGCTGAGCATATTGTTTGTTGTTGCCCGAGTGGCTTATGTGATTTCGTTGACTAAGTAAAGCTGAGGGCCTGTATTGTGATGTGCTTTTGGATCGGCCTGCACGTCGCAGCAGTGTCATACTGATATTGATATGAGGTCGAGGGCCTAGTTGATGCCACGAGATGGCTTATTATTGTGCTTGGGTCGTAAAGGGCCCCTCACGGAGTCTGCACACCCCTAGTGAGCACCGTCGATGATAAATGGAGTGGGCTGCACGCCGCAGCGATATGTGGAGGGGGTTGCATGCAGCAGTGGTACCGGTACTATTTGATGTGTTCGCATGATCTTATTTGTCTGATATTATCTGTTGTATTGTGTTGCTTCTTGCAAAATAGATCTAATACTCTAGCATTCCTTGATAACTGAGTGTTTATGCCTGCAGGGCAAAAATTATGCGCTTATCTGTACTATTTGTTTTGCATTCGTTTGCGTAACCACTGAAAAATGTCATTTTTAAAAAGTGTTTTTAAACTGAGCTAAGTTGTTTCGCTAAAGATATTCATAGATTCACTATTTTTCTAAAAAAAGTTTTCACTGCTTCTATATAGCATGATGATTTCCCATATGTGTTTTCTTACCGCTCAGTTGTTATTAACCTTTATTACTCAGTGAGTTGGAGTACTCACTTTACTCCCTGCACCTCGTGAGCAGATGCATGTATCTATTCACCCGGTAGCGGGTTTTGGCCGATCAAAGGTGGAGTTATATGAGTTAAGGAGGTGACTGCCGGCATTCGCAGTACCATTTTTCTCTCTTTTGTTCATTATTGTGATTTTGTATTTTTTAGACCTTGTATTGGATTTACATTTTGATAGATGCTCGTGACTTGTGTCTCTGATTAGGTCTGTGTTGGGTTGTATTTTCACTAATTAATATTATTAAGTCATCATTAAGTTGTTTACTTATGTTTTAAATATTTTTGAAAAAGACGAGTTCGGTTAGTTGGTTGGCCTCGTCTTCATGAGAGGCGCCACCATGACCAGTGCGGGGTTGGGTCGTGACAAGTTGGTATCAGAGCCTAGGTTACTAGGTATCACGGGTCATGAGCAGATTTAGTAGAGTCTCGCGGGTCGGTATGGAGACGTCTGTAATGATCCTCTAGAGGCTGCAGAACCTTTAGGAAAACTTCACATTCTTGGAATTATTATCGTTCGTCCTTGATTCAGCTTGAAACATCTCTTGAAATTTCTTCCACGTATTCGTATGCCCGAACGAGCGCTCAATATCATAATTGCCTTAATGTCTTGTGATTCCGTGATCGAGGGGCGAGATGTAATCTCTATGAGTTTATGTTGGGCCAGTCTGGAGAACTTGAGGCTGGATTTTTGCCTAGGGATTGAGCACCAAGGTGCTAATTACGTGAGCTGTATATTTAAACTTATACGTTCAGTATTGTCCCTATTAGCGGGAATCAATTGGGTAGCTATGTGATGAGTATGTTAGTACTACAAGAGGTATCTATGTGACGTGGAAGTGACGGGGAAGGTTGCTAGATGATTGATGAACTAATAAGTGTATGATCTCCATTGTGATTTGATGTGTAGCCCCAAGTTATGGGTGTACGAAAAATCTTTTCAAGACTCTTAGTTGGGAGCGAAGTAAGTTGCATGTTGCGGTATGAGTTCAGACTCAGAAAGACTAAGTGACTATGTAATGTGTATGATGGTGGAAGGTATACAGAAATGTTATATTAAGGTGAAACAGGTGGGTTATTTCCTGCGTAGTGTTCTAAAGTGGTGTGATCCTTATGTGTATGTTAGGAGTCTCATTCACAAGTGAAAACAAAGTGTGTAAATCTAGAGTGGATCCCCTAGAGAGTGAGCTTAACTATTGTGTGGTGAATGCAAGATTTGAAGAAGAGTTTAAAAAATAAAAATAAAAATAAAAAAATTCTAGATGCTTTGTGCTTCCACATGCTTATGAAGGATTGAGTTTAATATTACTATGGTACTAAGGCAACAATAGAGTATATGCGTTATGAGTTATAATGAGTTTTGATCTATGGCTTCGAGCCAAGTTGGGTAGGTTTCTATTGATTAGCTTATTGCACGGTTATGTGCTATGTTGGTTTAGATTTAAGACATGTTGGCGAATCAGTTCTGGTTGTAGAAATTGAGCCGAGGATCGCTCGAGTGAAGGAAAAATTTGGCAAAGGTGGTATGGTGCTTTGTAGATGTGTGAGAATCACAGGATGTCTTAAGTTGTTATTGGTGAAGTGTTCGGTGCATAGAGTAGGAAGATGCTTGTTTGTATTGTGACGAAGCTCGGGTGGTTCTATTCTTTGGATCAGGCTAAATGTAGTTAAACAGAGTAAATGACTCTCGAGAATGGTACTAATGTGTTCGAGATTCTACATGTGACAATTGGGTATCTTGAATTTGTATATGTGATTAGAACTGAGTCTCAATTGGGAGAGGTCAAGATGTGTGAGTTTTCTTTATCAATTATGGGCTTCTATATAGAACTATCAGGAAGGTGCAAGTAATGGTTTGGAATTTGTAAAATGTTCTATTATGGTTCAAGTTGAAAGGTAGCAGTTAGAAGGTACAAAATGGTTCGTGGGATGTGAGACAGCATGGTCTTATAATTCAAAGTCACTAAGGATGAGCGCGGATGGATGGTGTTATATGTTGAATGTAGTTACTATTATTCATACGGCAATCAGGGTAAATCGAAAGAAGATGGATTGGTTAGCCATATATCTGTTGGCATATTGGTGGTAGAGATCAATTCCTTCGGCATGATCAAGTTACGTATGTGATTTGTGACGGTACGTGTGAGGCCTGTCATCCGTCATAATTGATGTTACTCAAGAGTATTCCATTGTATGGGCCTGTTACGTATAGGCATGTCCCGAACGGGTCATGGTGGGTTGTACCGTTACATATAGATTTGCATATTCTGCGGCTATGAGAATTCACCTGTGTGTTGCTATGGTTCTCGTGAAGTGAGTTAAGTGAAAAGTTTTATATGATGAAGTGTTAATCTAACAATGGTACCGAAGTTGTGATGAAGAGCGTGTTCTATCGTATGTTGGCATGTTGGGTGCAATGAGTGGTATGGGATTTGAAGTGAAGATAGAGGTAACAACTCGTTAGGGACAAGGATGTCACAAGCTCGGATGAGAAGGGAAGAAGTCTCGACGTTTAAGGTAAATTGGTGTTGTCTTTAGCATCACCTAAGAACGATGTTTTGTGAAAAGTCTTTTGCACCCTAGTTAATGATTTGTGATCGCTTTTCAGCATTAGTGTGGTCGGTGATTTGGAGGTATGACCTAGTTATTCAAAATGGTAGGTTGTGGGAGGGTGTCCCAACGGAAGATTATGTAAGTGTATCAGTTAGTCACTTGATTGATTGAATACTTGAACCAAGTATGAAGGTTGTGATAATAGCGTGAATTGAGAAAATATGCCCGGAGGGCACTCTGTCTAATTAGTTGTGGACTACGGATGATTTCTCCGACTATGATGGATGTTCTTATGTGTTACGAGTGGAAGATGAGTTGCTAGGGACCTTTGAAAGGTAGTTAACCTTGTTCAGTGCGATTAGAATTGGCTTGAGGTTGGTGGATGGATTCAAATGTGAATATGGGCTCTATGTCAGTCCAAACAGGTTCATTTCAGTGATGTGCTCCTTATGGAGGAGGAGTCATGGTGTTATTTCATTGTCAGATATTTTATGTAGTGATACAGTACATTGTGTGAGTAATGACGTTATGATAAAAATGTCTCTCAAGATTCAGATTGTATATCGCACCTCAGTTGAGCTTGAGTTTTGGTAGCTTATAGCGCTCTATGTCCCCTCAGGGACGGTATTATGCACTTAGCGTGATCGTGGCCGAAATTCGGGATTTTATATCAATGAGCAATTTAGCTCGATGTACTCCTCTTTAGGTGAGTGTTATGCGTGAATCGGGTGGCACGACGCCATGAGTGTGTTATTTGGATCAGGTTGCACGCTGCAACAATGTGATATTGAGCATAGTTTCCTATATGCTATTTTTATATGCCTTGCTTCCTATTTTTTTCTAAGGAGAGCACATATTAGTGAGTGAGTTAGAGATTTCCTTCCAGAGTTCATCTTTCCTTTTGTACCGTGTTTTAATCGGTAGCCTATCGGCACCTTGTGGCATCATATGAGACTTTTGATTATGTACGGGGTGGATTATTGCCTAAGCAGTTCGCACTGGATGAGGTCACGCATTGGGGCGAAGTTATGCGAATGTATGATATTGCGAGTTAGATTCGTGTGTTCTGTCTGTATTATGGGAGACGGGTTCTCCATCTTTTGTCGTGGTGGTACTGGAGAGCTTGAAGTACAGCTCTTTCATTTGAGTCATTTTCATGAATTGAGTATGTTCAGTCGGTTGTTTAGTTGTGCGCGTATTATGCGAGTGGTGGCTTAGTCCTGTATTAATTTGTAATGTCACTAGAGTAGGGTGTTGATTATATGAGATCATTGGGATATTTAATGAGTATGAGCAGATTCGGTTTTAGTATGTTGGATGGATAATATTGAGCTTCGTCTCAGAAATTCGATGTAGTATTTGCCAAACGAGAAGTGGTTTCAAGAATGGTTGATCTGAGAAATGGTGATGGTGTACTGCGTGTTTTAGTTATCAGTTCCAGTATATGTAATAGTATTGGAAAGAAACTTTGGTGGTTAAGAGGTTTTTTACCGGTATTATGGCCTTATGTGCAGCTACTGTTAATGGGAGTTATCGCTACAAGTGTTTGAGTTGTGTGGAATAGCAGGTAATTTCACCTGAGGCTATAGGCATGGGTTATTACAGTTGGTTCGGACTTGTTCTAAATATAGATAGGAGGTTCTGGACTTTTGTATGATTTCGGAAATGGAAATGTGGTTCTAAGGTTTATGGGCTAGATTGGATTATGAACTTACTATGACAATGTGTAACCGACCTATGAGAGATAGGGTGACGGGGGATCACCCCCGGGTATATGCATGGTAAGGATATTTAGCTATCGGTTCGCTTCTAGAACAACTTTGGGTACGCTCGAGGACGAGCGTTCGTTTAAGTTAGGGAGGATGTGACGACCCGACCCATCGTCTCATGAGTTACCGCTCCATTTCCCCTATTTCGTGCTTCTTAATTTTTCATTATCAGTTTCTTGTGTGACAGAATTGCCTTGGATTGATATTAGATTAAAATGAGACACTTAGTCTCATTAAGGAAGGCTTAGCTTGGAAAAAGTCTAACCGGATGTTGACTTACGTGTTAGAGGGCTCGGATATGATTTCTGATGGTTCGGTTAGCTACGGAGGATAATTAATTACTTAGAAGTGTGATCGAAAGTGGTTTTGGAGGTCTGATGTAGAATTAGGCTTGAATTGGCAAAGTTAGTATTTTGGCGATTTCTGTTTGATAGGTGAGATTTTCATCCGATGGTCGGAATGGAATTCTGAGAGTTCTTATAGCTTCGTTAGGTAATTGGGGATGTGTGTGCAAAATTTCAGGTCATTCGGAGGTGTTTTGGTCGGGTTTTTTATCGAATGCTGGTTTTGGAAGTTTTTGAGGATCTTAGGCTTGAATCCAATGTAATTTGATGGTTTTGGTGTTGGTAATGGTGTTTTGATGATTGGAGCAAGTTCGATTGATGTTTTAGAATGGGTTGGCACTTTTGGTTGAGATCCTAGGGGCCTTGGGTGAGTTTCGGATGGCTAAACAGGAAGCATCAGACTTGGAAATGCAGCAGCAGTTGCAGGCCTTGCAAATGAGAGAAAAAGCTATACATTTGCGAAAAGGCTGTCCCGAGGCAGGGTTCGCATTTGTGATAGATCGATCGCAATTGTGACCTTGGCAGGGTTCGCATTTGCGAGAAATGTGTCGCATTTGCGACCTTGGCAGGAGAGGTTCACCTTCTTCCGAAGGTTTTGTCGCATTTGCGACGTTCGCATTTGCGAACCAGGTGTCGCAAATGCGACATCTGAAGGCTGTGTCAAGTTATAAAAAATTCGAACTTAGCCCATTTTCCTCACTTCCCACTTGGCTTTGGGCGATTTTTGAGAGCTTTTGGATGGAGACTGATGAAGGTTTCGTCTGGGATTTATTAGAGGTGAGTTCTATGAACTAAAACATGATTTAATTGTAGACTCAACCTAGAAATTCATGAAAACTTAGCAAAAAGGGGAAGAACTAGGGCTTGAAAGTTGATATTCCAAATTGGGTTTTGAAGGGCCATTTGAGCTCGGATTTGAGAGTATAGGCTCATGGAGAGATAAGGAATCCGTTGGTGTAAAATATTCTAAGTTTCGAGAAGTGGATCAGGGGCTCGGGTTTCGCCAATTTCAGAATATTTTATGTTTTTTGATTGTTTTCAATTGGGTATTGTCCTCTTAGCATATTGTGATATATTTGTTGTGGTTTTGGTCAGATTCGACGCGCGAGGAGGCTGAATTGAGGGGCAATGGCGTCTTGAGCTAGGGATTTCATCGGTTTGAGGTGAGTAATGATTGTAAATGATATTTTGAGGGTTTGAAACCTCGTATTTTCACATCGTAGTGCTATATTGAGGTGACTTGCAAGCCGAATAGCAAGCGTGGGGTAGAGCACCGTTGGGGATTGTGACTTGGTCTGTCCCGGTAGATCAATATACTACGTATTTGACTGAAATTTACTTGTTATCCCCATAATTTGGGCTGATTGACGTATTTGGGCTTCGTGCAAATTATTTGGACCTTTCGGGGGTTGTTGTTGATATTTCCTCACTATTTTAATTCTATACTTGAACTCAGTCATGTATTCTTCATTGTTTTCAAAAACTCAACCAAGTTTACTCTGCTTTAACACTTGAAATGATATTTTAAATAATATTTTAGGCTGAGCATCATGTTTATTGTTGCCCGAGTGGCTTATGTGATTTCGTTGACTGAGTAAGGCCGAGGGTGTGTATTGTGCGATGCTTTTTGATTAGGTTGCACGCCGCATCAGTGTTATACTAATATTGATATGAGGCTCAGGGCCTAGTAGATGCCACGAGATGGCTTATTATTGTGCTTGGGTCGTAAAGGGCCCCTCCCGGAGTCTGCACACCCCTAGTGAGCGTCGTCGACGATAAATAGAGCGGGATGCACGCTGCAGCGATATGTGGAACGGGCTGCATGCCGCAGCGGTACAGGTACTATTTGATGTGTTGCATTATCTTATTTATCTGCTATTATCTGTTGCATTGTGCTGCTTCTTGCAATATAAACCTAATACTTTGGCATTCCTTGATAACTGAGTGTTTAGCCTGCAGGGCAAAACTTATGTGCTTATCTACACTATTTGTTTTGCATCCATTTGCGTAACTGCTGAAAAAGGTTATTTTTAAAAAGGGGTTTTAAACTGAGCTAAGTTGTTCCGCTAAATATTTTCATAGCTTTATTCGTTTTCTAAAAAAGTTTTACACTGCTTCTATATAGCATGATGATTTTCCATACATGTTTTCTGACAGCTCAGTTGTTATTTACCTTTATTACTCACTGAGTTGGAGTAACAACTTTACTCCCTGCACCTCGTGTGCAGATTCATGTATCTATTCACCCGGTAGCGGGTTTTGGCCGATCAAAGGCGGAGTTATATGAGTTAAGGAGGTGACTGCCAGTGTTCGTAGCACCATTTTTCTATTTTTTGTTCATTATTCTGGTTTTGTATATTCTAGACCTTGTATTGAATTTACATTCACATAGATGCTCGTGACTTGTGACACCCCGATTAGGGTTTTGTTGGGTTGTATTTTCGCTAATTAATATTATTGAGTCATCTTTAAGCTGTTTACTTATGTTTAAAATATTTTGAAAAGACGAGTTGGGTTAGTTGGGTAGCCTTGTCTTCACGAGTGGTGCCATCACGACCAATGCGGGGTTGGGTCGTGATAGTGAGAATTACAAAATTAATATAAGAGTAACTTAAAGATAAAACATATAGAAATGATAACAATGATTAGTTAAAAACTATTATTATAGCACAATATAAAATATAATTAGAAAGTTCCAGACCAAGAATGTATTAAAACTGAGATAGTATTATAATATAGTATATCAAGCTTCATTAACTATCCCAACAAAAAAATATTACTCCATTATGAAGTAAGAAAAACTAGTTTAGGAACAAAAAAGCTTATGAAGAAATATTATTCTTCTAAAAGAAAGACAACTAGTAGCAAATATTAAAGACAAAGAGAGAGACAAAAGATTAGTTTTATCACGTCAGACTCTCTTCACAATACATTATGAGTGTCTATTTATAGAAAATGTGAGATGATGTTGCAACTTTAAGTCTTGAAGTTGTGACTTCAAAATTGATATTATAACTTTAAATCTTGAAGTTGTGACTTTAAAAGTTGATGTTGTAACTTCAAGACTTCATGTGTAAAAACTATTATTATAGCACAATATAAAATATAATTAGAAAGTTCCAGACCAAGAATGTATTAAAACTGAGATAGTATTATAATATAGTATATCAAGCTTCATTAACTATCCCAACAAAAAAATATTACTCCATTATGAAGTAAGAAAAACTAGTTTAGGAACAAAAAAGCTTATGAAGAAATATTATTCTTCTAAAAGAAAGACAACTAGTAGCAAATATTAAAGACAAAGAGAGAGACAAAAGATTAGTTTTATCACGTCAGACTCTCTTCACAATACATTATGAGTGTCTATTTATAGAAAATGTGAGATGATGTTGCAACTTTAAGTCTTGAAGTTGTGACTTCAAAATTGATATTATAACTTTAAATCTTGAAGTTGTGACTTTAAAAGTTGATGTTGTAACTTCAAGACTTCATGTTGTGACTTCAAAATTTGATTCATTCTTATTTACCATGTGCATTGCTCTTTTTCCTCCTTGTTTTGCTTGTAGTACTCTTTCATCAATTCACTTTCCTCTACAAAACTTGTTAGAAAATATAGGAGAATCAAATATATTTATTCATGTTTTGGATAAAATCTTTAATATTTAATATATAAAAAAATATATGAATAAATTATACCCATCAAATTCTCCCATACTTGAATTTTTGCTCGTCCTCAAGGAAAAAAATATTTTTAATAATACCATATATACATATACTTTTTTTAATTAAATATTTCAAAAATTTTGGTCTTTGTATGATAGAAAATTTGTTCAAAATAACTTCATTCATCATGCTAAATGATTAATCTTTTTTGTTTCACCAAATATTTTACCTTGCTTCTGATTTTACTTTTGAAAAGAACAAAATTTTCATTCTTTTTCTCTTGAATCTTTCAGAATTGATAACTTTATCATCACAAGTTTTGATTATCACAGTTCTTCTTCCATGGGCTTTCTCTTCATGTTAGTCTCCATTAATATAGATTCAACACTGATTTGTGAAAACTATTTAGGACGTTTCTTGGCTTATAATGTCAGGCTTCAAGCCGGTAGGATAAAGATATTTTTGTAGTGTCGTTTCTTCTTCCAGCTTGGAGCAAATGTTCCTTGATACTAATTATTCCATTTTTTGTTTTTCTTTATGTTTATATATATGCTTTCATCAACATAAAGAGATATAAGAATCTACACACACTTATACATTATATCTATCTTTTTTCTTCTTTTTTTCCGTGCCTTACACCATCTTTCTTTTCTTTTTCTAACAAAAACTACTTATCATGGCTGGAAGAAGTAATAACTATAATAGTAATATACATCTCTTTTTTCTTTTATTTCTTTTCTTTTGGGGGGTTATAGACCATCGTACTTCTAAAAAAAAAACAGGATAAAGGCTCAAAGATATATTCTAAGAGGTAAACGCATCATTTGTTTTTTCATGGAGAGAATAAAATAAAAGAGGCTAAAAGGTGTATCAAAGAAAGCATTATTCATCTTTCAAGAATCAGTGTCATCCATTATTTCGCCTCGAACAACATTTAGAGCAAGTTCTAGAATAATTATTGAGTATACCTTCTTGTGATAATAACTTTTCTCAATTACCTTGATCTTGTGAGTTGCAGATGCTAGTTTTGCCTTCACAAAATTAAAGTCATAGGCATGGAACTGATATGGTAATGAAAAAAACACTTAATATTTGGGCACAATAGAAAGAATTTATTTTACTAATTAAAAATCTGTAGTGACACAAACATTAAAAAGAAAATTTTATTATATATATATATATATATATATATATATATATATATATATATATATATATATATATATATATATACACACAAACACATATGAAGTACTAAATATTATAAACTCTTTTTAGCTTTCAAATTTACAGTCACAGAACAAAGCTTGAAAGAGATTGTGACCACATATATTCTATGTGCAATAGACTGGACTAGCTTTTAGACCTTATCGGTCATAGGGTCCATGTTTTGATATAAACCAGAAATTTTACCTGAGCTAATAATTAATTTATACAACTAATGGTTAAAAAACCACTAACTTAAGCATACCGACCACCATAGCATTACTCCTATATAGATGGCTCTGTTTTTGTAGAAGCCTTCATGGGATATCCCGATTGTACAATAATCTGGATCTTAACCAAATCAATTGGTTAAGCATTTATTCATACAAATTATTCTGGGCTTATGAGGCTCCATTGCTTCATCCTCAATGGCTACGGAAAAGAAAATTCTAGCTCTGAGTTTAATCTCGTCAGCTCGACTTATTAACAGCGGAATGTACTAGGCTATCAAGGTCACTGATAGTTCTTGCTCAAAATGGCCTCCAAAATACATCTTTAACCTATGACCATTTACCTTAAACTTGTCTACTCCGTTGATCTGTTGAATTACAATTGCCCCATATGGAGTAATATCTGTAACACTATAAGGACCTGTCCACCTGGATTTTAATATCCTTGGAAATAACCTTAGCCAACTATTATAAAGAAGTACTTGATCTCCAATTTTTAAAACGTTTTTGTCGGATCAAATTGTCATGCCATATTTTTGTTTTTTCTTTGAATATTCTGGCAGTTTAATAAGCTTTCAACCTCTGTTCTTCCAATTCATTAACCTAAAAGCTCTTTTTTACCAGCAGAGATTAATTCAAAGTTTAATTCTTTTAGTTCCCAAAAAGCTTTGTGTTATAATTCAACTAGAAAATGGGAAGCCTTTCTAAAGTCTAATTTATGCGGGGATGTTCCAATTGGAATTTTGAATGCCGTTCCGTATGCCCATAATGCATCATCTAATTTTAAGGACCAGTCTTTATTTGAAATTCCAGCCATCTTTTCAAGAACTCTTTTCAACTCGCGGTTGGAAACTTCAACTCGCCCACGTGTTTGAGCACGATATGGTGTTCCAGTTTTGTGAGTCACACCATATTTTAATAGCAAAGAAGAAAATTTCTTATTTATGAAATCAATTCCTTGATAACTAATGATGACTCGAGGTGTGCCAAATCTCGTACAAATATTTTTTCTAAGAAAACTACACACTGTATGAGCATCATTCTTCCTTGTGGGGATGGCTTCAACTCATCTTGATGCATAATCCACAGCCACAATGATATATTTAAATGAATGAGAATGAGGAAAAGGACACATGATATCTATTCCCCAAACAACAAATATTTCACATACCTATATTGATTGTAATGGCATCTCATTGTGACGACCCAATGGGGTCATCACTTATTTATTTCCGTTCTATTCTTCTGAGGCCTTGAAAACCTCATCTGGGGTTTTCTCAATTTGCGCGTGTGGTTTAGGAGCGTAGTCGGAAAGCTTAGATATGAATTCTGTGAGAAAAGGCTAAATTTTAATATTAAATTGAACAAATTTGACTTGGTCAACATTTTTGGTAAATGGATCCAGACCCATGATTCGATGGTCCCAGAGGATTCGTCGGTAAATATGGGACTTTAGCGTATGCACGGAATCAAATTCCGAGGTCTCAAGTCCGAGAAATGAATTTTTACGTCAAATTATTTTCTGAAAATAATTACGGAAAATACAAACGACATTTGATCAGAAGACTAGGATATCAAGCCCGTTTTTGGTTCCAGCGTCCGGTACAAGTCTTATATATGATTTAAGCCCTTTCTGTAATGTTTGGTTGAGAACGAACGTCGTTTGATGTGTTTCGGACCCCAAAATGGGTATTTAGGTCATATGAAAATTTTTAGAAGGAATCATGAGCTTTAAGTCTTGATTCGTTGCATATGATATTATTTGGTGATTTGATCGTTCAGATGAGATCGTAGGGTGTACTCGAGTTTGTGTGTATGCTTGGCTTGGAGTCCCGAGGGCTAGGGTGAGTTTCGAGTAGGTTCTAGAAGGTCTTAGACTTAAAAACACCAGATATTGCAAGTCAGCAAAAGTTCCAGGCTCTAGCGCGCCCGCGGTCGCCTTAGCGCAGTTCGTGGTGCGTGTTGCGTTGCCACAGACGTCCCTGCACGGTCCGCGTGTCAAAAGTCAGAGAGCCAGAAGTCTTCAGTTCCACCAGCGCGGCCGCGGTCCTTTTTGTGTGATCTGCGCTGGGGGTTTCAGAGATTAGCGGGTTTTCCAGTTGACCAGCGCGACCGTGGTCCTTTTTGCGCGGTCCACATTGGGGCATCAGTGAGTATAAATACACGGGATTTTCAGTTATTTTCACTTTTCAAAAACCCAAAACATAATAGTCGATTTTCTAAGCAATGCTTCTTCTTCAAAATGATTGGTAAGTGATTTCTAACTCATTTCCTTCACTCCATAACATTTTTTAACATAATTTCAACTTCAAATTGAAGATTTAAATGGGGGAAATTTGAGTATATTATGTAGGACATATGGTCCGATTTCAAAACTAATCACATAATTGGATTGGTGAGGGAACGGGTAACCGGATTTTAGTTTGAACTTTGGGTTTTGACCACGTTGGCCCGAGGGGCGTGTTAGTCATTTTATCTAAATTTGCATCTTAGCTTTAAATTAAATAGTAGAATTGGTTGCTTGAGATGTTATTTACGAGATGTAATTGAAATGCATATATTTGGGCCATTTGGAGTCGGATACTCGTGGAAAACGTGTGGTTTCAAGTTGAATTGGAGCCGGTTTGAGGTAAGTGGCTTGTCTAACCTTGTGTGGGGGACCTTTTCCCTAGGATATGTTATTTGGTAATTGAGTGGCTTGTTTGTGAGGTGACGAGCGTGTACTTGAGCTAATCGATGAAAATCCAGTTTTTTTTACTTAAGATATTGGCACTGCGTTTCTTTTATACTTGCTTTATTTTACTTGTAATTATAACCTGTGAACACATGTTTAGTTGATTTTACTTGCCTACTTGCTTATATTGCCTTAGCTGCACTACGTGAGACATATTAGGCTAGAACTATCTGTTGCTTTGTACTGTTGTACTTCATTTTGAAATATTCTCTTATTGTGGTTGTGCATTTACATTGAGACTACGGACGTGGGATTCTGGTAGCTCCCCCCTCTACAGGTTAGATTCCTGGTAGATCCCATGTACTTTATTTTGGGACTACGGGTTAGATTCTCGGTAGATTCCCATTCATATTTACTTTGGGACTACGGGTTAGATTCCCCGTAGATCCCCCTGCACATTTACTTTAGGACTATGAGTTAGATTCTCGGTAGATCCCCTTGAAGATTTACTTTGAGACTTCGGGTTAGATTCCCGGTAGATCCCCCGTGCTTATTTTTATGGAAATGGACTACATGACGGTATCTTGGGAGATCCATGTTATTGGTATTGATATGGAAATGTACTACAGGATAGTATCCTGGAAGATCCTCGTTATTGGTATTGATATGGAAATAGACTACAGGACGGTATCTTGGGAGATCCTTGTTATTGGTATTGATATGGAAATGGACTACAGGACGTTATCCTTGGAGATCCTCGTTGTTGGTATTGACATGGAAATGGACTACAGGATGGTATCCTGGGATATCATAGTAATAGGTACTGATATTGAGTTGTTTTACTCTGTGTTATCTTATCCTCGATGTATTTATTGTTGTTCTGCAATGTGACTTATTTCACAGTTGTATTCCATTATTTCTGCTTATTTCATACTATTCCATCATTCTTATTATATTGTTTAATCTTAGTAAGGCCGTGACCTTCCTCGTCACTACCCACCGAGGTTAGGCTTGGCACTTACTGAGTACTGATGTGGTATACTCATGACCCTTCTGCACATGTTTTTCATGTGCAGATCCAGGTTCCTCCACTCAGCGTATTATCCTCGAGGTGAAGAGATCTAGTGGAGACTTCGAGATATATCTGCCGTGTTCGTAGACCAAGAGTCTCTATTCTATTCCAGCTTTAGTAGTTCTTCTATCCTTTTATTTTAGTTGTTTAGACATTATGGAGTTAGAGCAGTACATTACATTTATATTAGCTTGTGGTTCCCGTGAGTTTCCGGGTTTCGGGATGAAATTGTACACTTCCGCTTCTTATTTTTTAGTTGTATATGCCTAGTGGCACTTATATATCGTTTTCTTCTAGTTTTGCTTAATTTAATTAAATGCTCCGCAAAGTTATCTTAAATATCCGCATTGTTAGGCTTACCTAGTTGTAGGAACTAGGTGCCATCACGACATGTTCATGGAGGGTGAAGTAGGGTCGTGACAAGTTGGTATCAGAGCTCTAGGTTCATTGGAGTCACGGGACACAAGCCGGTCTATTAGAGTCTCGCTGATTGGTAAGGATACGTCTGTACTTACTACGAGGGGCTATGTAACTGTTAGGAAAATTTCCACCTCATTTGATTTCCTTGTCATGCGATATTTTGACATCACAAAAATTTAAACTTCTGTCGTCCATTCTCTCACAAATGGTGAAGACATGCACTACTTAGGATGATCAGGCACCTGCACCCCCTACTGCAGCTGTCAGACGCCGGTGTCGGGGTAGAGGTCGAGGAGGCGCATGTGGTGCAGCCAGAGCACCTACGCAAGCTGCTGCCAAGGCACCACCAACAGATCCCGTCGGAGCCCATGCACCTAGTACGCCTACTACTGCCACTACTACTCCAGCCCTTCAGAAGACGTTGGCTCAGTTCATGTCTGTGTACACTATCTTAGCTCAGGCAGGGGTTGTTCCCCTAGCTACAGCCATATCCCAAGCTGAGGGAGAAGCATAGACCCCAACTCTCCGCACTCTGGAGCAGCCACTGCATGTTGAGCAGGTCCCAGAGATCATTCATGTTCCGCCTATAGTGCCAGTTCAGCCCGTGGATGGTGCAGCTGCTTCTCAGGACGAGCAACGTAGGTTGGAGAGGATTAAGAAGTATGATCCTCCGATTTTCAGTGGATTAGCGATAGATGATGCCTTGGTATTTCTAGAGGAGTGCCACCGTGTTCTTCGCACTATGGGCATAGTAGAGTCCAGCAGCGTTTCCTTTTACTGCTTTTCAGTTTCGGGGCGCCGCCTATATATGGTGGCGCACCTATGAGATAGATAGTTCAGTCGAGGATGCTTCACTAACTTGGACCCAGTTCTTGGAGATTTTATGAAAGAGTTTGTCCCCCAGAGCTTTAGGGACAAATGGCCCACTGAGTTTGAGAATTTTCGCCAGGGTGCTATGACCGTTTCGGAGTATGCTATTAGTTATACCAGATTGGCCACTCATGCACCGGCTTTGGTTGCTACAGGCCGCGAGAGAGTTTGCAAGTTCATTGAGGGTCTTAACCCACCTATCAGGTCTAGCATAGCTTGACGTTGGAGATGGACATTCCTTATAAGCAGGTAGTGAACATTGCTAGGAGGATCAAGAGTATCCACGCTAAAGGGCGAGAGGAGAGAGAGGCCAAGAGGTCTCGAGAGTCGGGCCACTGTTTGGTTCCCGTACCCTAGAAGCAAGTCGACATGGTAGGGGTTTTGTGGGTCGCCCCGTTCATTTAGCTCTTCCAACAACCAGCAGTGCTCCAGCTCCGCCTATACCTTAGGAGCCTTACTATGCACCTCCAGTTTCTAGCGCGCCTCCTGCGCGTGGTGTTTCCAGAACAGACCTAGCCCTAGTCAGTCACACCCATCACGCCCTCCCACAGCATGTTTCGAGTGTGGTAATACATGCCATATGATTAGGGACTGCCCAGACTTGGTAGGGGTGCATCTTCACAGACTGCTCAGCCAAAGCGTGCCCCGCAGGGTTCCCAAGATATGATTACCGCTCCATTTGCCACGCTACACGCTCCGCCAGCTAGGGGTTTGAGGCCGAGGAGGTAGAGGTCGCCCTCGAGGGGGAGGCCAGGCCAAATACTATGCCCTTTCTGCTTGTGCCGAGGTTATTGCCTCTGATTCTGTTATCACAAGTATTACATTGTCTTGCCATAGAGATGCATCGGTTCTTTTTTATCCGGGCTCTACTTATTCTTATGTGTCTTCATACTTTGCTCCATATTTGGGTGTGCCTCGGGATTCTTTGTTGTCCCTCGTTTATATTTCTACTCCTGTGGGGAATTACCTTGTTGTGGACCGCATTTATCGGTCATGTTTAGTCACTATTCGTGGTTTTCAGACCAGGGTAGATTTATTGTTACTCGGTATGGTAGATTTTGACATTATGTTGGGCATGGACTAGTTGGCGCCCCATTTTGCTATTCTTGATTGTCACGCCAAGACCCTGATGCTGGCTATGTCAGGTATTACGCGTAGTGAGTGAAGTGGCACTTTAGATCACACTCTTAGTAGAGTTATATCTTTCCTTAAAGCTCACTCTATGGTTGAGAAGGGGTATGCAGTGTAATTATCCTATGTGAGAGATGTCACTGTGGATACCCCTTCTATTGATTCTGTCCTAATGGTACGGGATTATCCTGATATGTTTCCAGCTTATCTTTTGGGCATGCTATCTGATAGGGACATTGATCTTGCCATTGATCTATTGCCGGGCACTCATCCCATTTCCATTCCTTCGTATCGTATGGCTCCTCTTAAGTTGAAGGAGTTGAAGGATCAGCTATATAAATTGCTTCATAAGTATTTTATTCGACCCAGACTTTCACCGTGGGGCGCGCCTATCTTGTTTGTGAAGAAGAAGGATGATTCTATGCGTATGTGTATTGATTATCGCCAGTTGAACAAGGTTACCGTGAAGAACCGCTATCCTTTGCCTCGTACTGTTTGACTAGCTTCAGGGCGCACAGGTGTTCACTAAGATTGAATTGCACTCAGGTTACAATCACTTGAAGATTTGGGAGCCAGATATCCAGAAGACTGCCTTCAGGACTCAGTATGGTCATTACAGGTTCCTTGTTATGTCATTTAGGTTGACCAATGCCCCAGCAACTTTTATGCATTTGATGCACATTGTATTCAGGCCATATCATGACTTATTCGATATTGTTTTTATTGATGATATTCTGGTATATTCCCGGAGTCGGGAAGATCATGAGCAGCACCTGAGGACCGTGCTTCAGATCCTGACGGAGAAGAAGTTATATGCGAAGTTCTCAAAATGTGAGTTTTGGTTGGGTTCAGTGGCAGTCTTAGGCCACGTGATTTTGAGTGAGGGTATTTGGGTAGATCCGAGGAAGATAGAGGTCGTGTAGAGTTGGCCTAGTCTTGATGTTGCCTACCAGTTTTGGGTCTTATACTATCTATTATGATGCCTCGAGAGTTGGCCTTGTAGCGGTGTTGATGCAGGACGGTAGGGTGATTGCCTATGTGTCCAGATAGTTGAAGGTACATGAGAAGAATTAACATGTCCACGACCTTGTGTTAGCTACTATTGTTCATGCCTTTAAGATTTGGCGTCATTATTTGTACGGTGTGCCTTGTGAGATTTATACTGATCATAGGAGTTTGTAGCATTTGTTTAATCAAAAGGATCTAAATTTGCGCTAGAGGAGGTGGTTAGAGTTGCTAAAGGACTATGATATCACTATTCTGTATCACCTGGGCAAGGCCAATGTGGAAGTGGATGCCTTGAGTCGTCGGGCGGAGAGTTTGGGGAGTTTCGCATATTTACCAGCTTCAGAGACACCTATGACGATGGATGTTTAGGCCTATATCAGTCCGTTCGTGAGATTGGATCTTTCCCAGCCCAGCCAGGTTCTAGCCTGCGTGGTTTCTCGGTCTTCATTGTTCAATCATATCAGGGACCAGCAGTATGATGACCCTCATTAACTTTTCCTCAGGGACACGATTCAGCACGGCAATGCCATGTAGGTGACTATTTGAGATGACAGGGTATTGAGGATGCAGGGCCGGATTTGTGTGCCCAATGTTGATGGGCTATGGGCGTTGATTTTAGCGGAGGTTCATAGTCCATGGTATTCCATCCATCTGGGTGCCGTAAAGATGTATCAAGACTTGAGACAGCACTATTGGTGGAGGCACATTAAGAAAGTTATAGTTGGATATGTACCTAGATGCCTCAAGTGTCAGCAGGTGAAGAATGAGCACTAAAGAACAGGTAGGTTGCTTCAGCAGTTAGAGATTCTATAGTGGAAATAGGAGAGGATCACCATGAATTTTGTAGTTTGTCTCCCTTGGACTGCAAAGAAGTTCTATGGCATTTGGGTGATTGTGGATTGGCTGACCAAGTCCTCTTATTTATCCCTATGTGTACCACTTATTCCTCAGACCGGTTGGCGGAAATTTATATCCGGGAGATTTTTTGTCTGCATGGTATTCCAGTTTCTATTATTTTGAACAGAGGTACTCAGTTCACATCATGATTCTGAATAGTCGTTCAGCAGGAGTTGGGTACTCGGGTGGAGCTGCGCACAGCATTTCACCCCAAAATGGACGGACAGTTCGAGCGCACTATACAGATTCTTGAGGATATGCTTCATGCGTATGTGTTTTAGCTTGAAGGGTCTTGGGATCAGTTCTTTCCATTGGCGGAGTTTGCTTACAACAACAGCAACCAGTCCAACATTCTGATGGCCCCGTAAGAGGCCTTGTATGGTAGGCGGTGTAGATCTCCGATGGGTTGGTTTGAGCCGGGTGAGGCCAGGCTATTGAGTCAGGGTTAGTTCAGGATGCATTGGAGAAGGTCAAGGTGATTCGGGATAGACTCCATACGGCTTAGTCCAGACAAAAGAGTTACGCGGACCGAAAGGTTCGTGATGTTTCATATATGGTCATAGAGTGGGTTTTGCTTCGGGTTTCTCCTATGAAGGGCGTCAAGAGGTTTGGAAACAAGGGGAAGCTGAGTCTAAGATTTATTGGTCCTTTTGAGATTTTGAGGCGAGTTGGGGAGGTTGCTTATGAACTTGCCTTACCTCCCAGCCTCGCAGGAGTTCATCCGATATTTCATGTTTTGATGCTCTAGAGATATCACGGTGACATGTCGCACATGTTGGATTTCACCTCAGTCTAGTTGGATAATGATCTATCCTATGTTAAGGAGCCAGTGGCTATATTGGACAGGTAGGTCAAAAGTTAAGGTCAAAGAGCATTGCTTTAGTAACGGTTCAGTGGCGGGGTCAGTCGGCCGAGAAAGTGACTTGGGAGACCAAGTGGGATATGCACATCCGTTATCCTCATCTTTTTTCTGACTCGGGTACTTCTTTCTTTTGTCCATTTGAGGAGGAACGGTTGTTTTAGTGGTAGAGAATGTGACGATCCAATGGGGTCATCACTTATTTATTTTCGTTCTGTACTTTCGAGGCCTTCAAAACCTCATCTGGAGTTGCCTTGATTTGTGTGCATGATCTGGGCATGTAGTCGGAAAGCTTAGACATGAATTCTATGAGAAAAATTCTAAATTTTGATATTATAATGAACAAATTTTACTTTGGTCAACATTTTTGGTAAACAGACCCGAACCCGTGATTCGATAGTCCCGAAGGGTCTGTGGGAAATATGGGACTTGACTGTATGCCTGGCGGCCAATCACGCCCAAATTCACACCAAATACTCCTCTCCACCATCCCATCCCAAATCTTTGGCCAATTTCCCTCAAATCTACCCAGAACCCTTCAAATATCAAATTAAAACTGGAAACCCTAGCACCGCCACAGTTTCTCCGGTGGCAGCGCCACCACAAAACGACCCCGAGTTAACACCAAAGGACCACCATGCCTCCCTCATCCCAAATCCATCATCATCCACCCTTGAATTCCCCTCAAACTGCTCGAATATTAAATCAAAGCTCTGAACCCTAAAACTCCCAAACCCCAAATCGAAGCTTCAGCAAGGTTTAAGGTCTAGTTTGACCTTATTCGTGTGTTCTTGAATAGAACACATGACTAAGATTAAGCTCGGCCTAAATTTGATGATGTGAAGCTTCATTCCAATTCCCGTTTGACTGAGCCACTTTAGGTATTTCTCTATTTTTCTTTTCTTAGTTTTTCTTCACTTTTTCTTTTATTTTTCTATCTTCTATTGTCATATGCTTCTTCCTTTTCTTCTGGACTCTTTTGCTTTCCTAGTTTCTTAAGAGTTATCTTTTTATATGCATGTTAATTTTAGGAAGCCCCTTTTCTTTAATTAGTATAAATAGTCTTTTTATTAGGTTAGTTTCAATTTTATTAATGCTAGTTCATTAATTGGATTTTTCAAAATTGCTCGAATTGCTTCTGTTTCCTTTTTATTCAGATAATTTAGTTTTGATTGTGCTTGGGCTTGAGGTTCATGCCTTTAAGTTCAGGTTAGGGCTGGGTTTCTAAATGGATTCAACCCAGGGTCAACTTGACCCATAACCCATTTAAGGTGCAGGGGTAAAACAAGGTAACTAAGGGGTAATTTGGGCAGTTTAGTTCAAGAATCTCTGAAAAACTACCTCAGGAAGCTTCTTAGAAGCTGAAAAATAGGTTGACTTGGCCAACATGTCAGAAAATCAGGGACCAAGTAGCAAAAAATGATAATTGAAAGGGGGAACTAAGTAAAATTGAACCCCTAAGGCTGCCCTAATAGCTTGCCTATAAAGGCATTGCCAAGGGAAGCTCAATTCAGATTTTCAGAGATAGAGAAATCCAGCAAAATATCAACTTCTTTAAATTTGAAGTTTAGTTTATAATTTTAAGTTAAAATCTTAAGTACGAAGGATCATAAGCCATTATTTAGATTTATATATCATGATGAAGATGTTGAGGTGAGCATGTAACTTGAACAATTACAGGCTAGACTCTAAAAAAGTTCTCACATGAGTGCTTTAAATTCAAACCAGATATGAATTGATTGTAGCACTCGCATATAGGTGTGTTTCAAATCAGCAGTTGTTTAATTTTCCTAAGGCAGGGCAACATGAACTGCCAAACTCGAATGCAAAGGATTGATTCCCTATATGGATGTGCGGACTCGAACTAGGGATCTCATCGCTTGTTGAAGCTGGTCCTATTTTCAATTTAGGCTCTCTATTGAGCCCAGCTTGGACTGATGTTAGTTTGTACGTTAAAATGGACTTGCGTCTGGGGTAACTGGGCCTCCCGTTGGGCCTAAATTTACAACTTCAACCTGGCAGCTCTTTTCTTTTATTAAAATATATTCTGCTAGCTTGGACCATAGTAAAATCTCTGCCCATTAATATTGGGGTAATTAAGCTTCTTCAATGTGAGCCATATTACACAACATAAGTATTTTATGGCTCTCTAAATTTAGTTTAAATTCTGTTTTGAAAATGGAATTGAGGTGTGCCGCGTCAAATAAAATCTCAAATGCATGGTACTCAATTAATTATTTCTTTTAAAATCCTTAGATTTCGACGTGTGCCATTTAATAAATTTTTCATCGCCCTCGCAAAGTTAAAATGTATAGTTTCTTTAGGCGCGTTACTTTAATAATTAACTTCCTAAATTCGGGTGTGCATTTCCTTTGACTCAAATCCAAATCTCACAACGTTAAATAAAATATGTCTCAGACTGTGGATGCATTTCATGAGAATTGGTTCAAGGACGTATTTTAGATAATGCTGAAATCTTTCTTAATATTAATTAAAAGCAATTAATAAGTTTAAAATTGTATCGCAGGCTAAAACATGTATTAAAAATCAGATAATAAGCCAATTATAATAGCTTAAGCGACCGTGCTAGAACCACATAATCAAGGGATGACTAATACCTTCCCTCGGGTTAATAGAATTCCTTATTCAGAATTTCTGGTTCGCAGACTTCATAAGGCAAGTCCAATGTTCCTCGATTTGGGATTTAAAATAAACCAGTGACTTGGGACACCAGAAAACAAACTTATCCCAATTGGCAATTCTGAACAAAAATCGAATAAATAATCTCGTTTCGAATAAGGTCACTTAAAGTAAAAAAACTCCCTTATATACTATCCTTCGAGGTGGTGTAATAAAAAGGGAGGTGTGACAATAATTCCTTGGTTATTCGCATTAATAATGTATGATTATTGGACCCCTAGTAAGTGTCAAAGTCGACCATCTCGTCTCTACTTCTTTGAGATTAGATGGGATACGCATTGGGTAAACGTTGCTTTTATACTAATACTACACTTCTGTGCAATTTTGTTGCACAGATTCATGTGTTATTAGTGGCCTATTCGGTGTAGTAGCACGGATGATTCTGGGACAAGGTGAGTTGCACTGTTCGAAGCGGCCCGCAGCTAGTATAGTCCCTTTCCAGCATATTGTATTTACTTTCTGTCTACTGTATTCTGGAAGGATGTTGTATTTTTTTTTCCTTCTTAGTAAATGCCCATGCACTTGTGACACCGGGTTCTGGGATAATTTTGAAATATTTTATATTAATTGCCTATTATTTAATTTAAATTGAAGCGGTTATCTTTCTTTTATTTATAAAAATTGACGGAAAAGCCTAGTTTTCAATATTGTTAAAAGGAGAACTTCAAAAAGTAATTTGGTTGGCTTGCCTGATTAGCTTAGTTTTTTCCGTCTTGATTCCTTATCATGCGATTTGATCCTTGGAGGTGTATGCCTTTAAATAATTCCCACTCAATTGTTTGAGACGCAAACCACTTCTTATTAATCGAGAATTGAAGAATTGTTATGGTACTACCGATGCAGTGCGGGGTGTATCTCCCTATATAGTCGTCTGAGCTATTATTGTCATCTTGTGGAAGGATATTCTATCGTTTCAGATCAGTAGTAGTACATTTGAGAGCTCAAAGGCTATGAAAAAGTTTCCATGATGCTTATGAATGATTGTTCTACAGTATTGATATGATTGTAGGATATAGCGTACGTGTTAGAGCGGTGAATGACTTGAAGGGAGGTTTACTCAGTGCATGATCTAGAGATTCAATATTTTATTTTCGATATGGGAAGGGCCATCGGACTAAGAATGTTCATATCCGGGTTGATGGGGTAACAAGGGTTGGTATTTTTTAGAGTAGTTGAATTTTCATGTGCGATATAGTGTTGACGTCCTCAATTGCATGTGATAAGTTTTCCAGTGTTATGATTCTATAATTCGCCTTTAGAGTAGGTTAATGTTGGTCAGTATTGAAGAAGCGACTATTAAATATTACATGGTGAGGTGGTGCAGGATTGAATCGGTGTTCCTAATGTTGACGGCTCGAGAAATATGATCTTCGTAAAGGTTTAAAGTTAGTAGCGATTCATGGGTTCAAGTGCCACAAAGATGTATTCATTTATGACAATATCTGAGCAGCAAAGGACGAGGAAGGACATATTGGAGATATCAGGTGGTGGCTAAAATTTCTAGAAGTCCAAGTATAAGAAGCAAAGGCCGAGTAGTTGATTAAAGGGATGAGTTCCGCCAAAGTGGGAGAGTGACGGAGTTGCATAAGGTCATTGTGGTAGGATGACTATGCACCTTAAGGAGAATTTCGAATGATTTGGGAATTTCAGAGATTAGTGGTTGAGGCCTACCGAGTTAACTTGAAGCATGGGCCATTATGCGGAAGAAGGTTTGATATAACGAGAAACGGTTGTTCAAAATGACGAAGGATACAAAATAACTTTGAATTGAAAGGATGTTGCCAAATATTTAATTGATATCCACGTGGGGTGCATGGACTTGTACCGCTAGAGAGTGAGCTCGGGACTCAGGATGAGTTATTGATGTCGTAGTGATTGTACTCTCCCCCCCCCCCCCCCCGCAGTAGCATTGGAAGATGCCGGGAAGTGATTTCCACAGATGGGTTATTCCCCGTGAGCAAGTTACCGGTTGCATGGTTGGCGAGGCTTTTGCGAAGAATTCTATTAATTATACAGTGAAGACGTCGGTTATGCGAATGTGGTTGATGATTCGGAGTATAAAAAGGAGGTCTCACAGAAAGATTCTGAGGATTTTGGTGGTTGATTGTGCAAGCTTATGTCAATTAGAGATTAAGAATCCTGATGAATTCCAGAGTTGTGTAGCAGTGGCTTCGAGCTTAGTGGGAGAGTCCCACATCCTATGATTGGGTTGCATGGTTAACTACTTGCGAGGTTTCTAGTAATTAGCATATCGATAGGTTATTTCAGCTACGAGGTAAGGACATAAGTGGTAATTTGAGCAAAGATATTGTTAAAGGTGTGCTATGGTTGGCCTTGTTGGCCCATGTTCAGACTTAGGGGTGATTCTGTCGGGTGCTCCGTCGAGAGAGTATGTTTGTGCTAGAAGAATGATGGATTTGATTATATTCGGGCCAAGTCATAGTGGGCGACTCTCAGCAATGGTCCTAGTGGATTCAAAGAGGTAAGGTGTGGTGCCTAATAATTTCGAGCTTAAAGGTACGGTTAAGAATCAAGCTTTGTAACAGCTTATGAGAAGGGCTCAAAATGTTTTATGATTTTTTGACTTGTAGCGTAGCAATTGGGAGGTACGTAATGGTTCGTGTGATTTGTGATGGAGCGTGTGAGCATTGTCGGCCACCATAGTTGGTGTTATTCAAAAAGTATTCTACAATTGTGACCTATTATGTATAGGTGGGCCTTGGAAGGGCTATGGTGGCTTAGACCACTATTTAGAGATTTGCATACTTTCACGGTTCTGAGAATTCACCTGTGTGTTGCTATGATTCGCCTGAAGTGAGTTAAGTGAAAAGCTTTTATACGATGAAGTGTTAGCCCAATAGTAGTTCCGAATCTATGAGGAAAAGTGTGTTCTATCATAGGTTGCCATGTTAGGTGCACTGAGTGGTATGGAATTTGAAGTAAATATCAAGGTAACAGCTCGGTGTGGACAAGGATGTCTTGAGATAGGATAAGCAGGAAAGGAGTTTTGATGTTTAAGGTAAGTTAGTAGTGTCTTCAGCATCACCTAAGATCAGTATTTTATAAAGAAGGCTTTGCATCCTGGTTAATGATTCTTGATCGCTTTTCAGAATTAGTACGGCCGGTGGTTTGGAGGTAAGACCCAGTTATTTGTTGTGATAGGTTGCGGGAGTGTGTCCCGTAGGAATATTGTACAAGTGTGGAAGGTAGTCACTTGATTCATCAAAGACTTAAACCAAGTATGAAGGTTGTGATAATATCGTTGATTTGTGAATATGTTCTTGGAGGGCACTCATTCTATTAAGTTGTGGACTGCGGATGATTTCTCCGACTATGATGGATGCTCTTATATGTTACGAGCGGAAGAGGAGTTTTTATGGACTTTGAAAGGTAATTAGCCTAGTTCAGGGGGATTAGAATCGGCTTGAGGTCGGTGGATGGATTAAAATTTGAATATGGGCTCTAAGTCAAGCCAAACATGTTCATTTCACTAATGCGCTCCTTATGGAGGAGTAGTCAGGTTGTCATTTCGTTTTCAAATATTTCTTATAATGATGTATTGCGTCGTACGGGTTGTAAGGCGGCTTGGTGAATTTTTTTTTTTTGGTTTAAACATTCTTTCCATTGATATCCCAAAAAATATTTACATTTGAAGTTTCAGTAAGAGATTTGACTACTTCTACTCATTTACATCATGTGTCTATACTAACTTCTAAATTTACTCTAAGTGCATTATAGTATAGATTCGAGTAACTAGAGGCTATGGATATTTGTTGAGCTTGGCCAATCCAGCTTGCCATTTCCTGCATTTTCTGCCTCAGATATGAATTGATAAGGCTATTTCTCTACACAGTAGAGCTGCATCAAAAACTTTCCCATTAAATCTGATATTGTTCCTTTCTCTCCAGATGAGAGCCACAGTGGTGATGAAAGCACAGGGTGTGATACTGTTTAATGCCACTCTGCTTTTAGCCTTGTTGCATACCCACATCATTTCTGTTTCCCAGTTCCCCACATTCCTATGGTGTCCAAGCCATGAGCACATTCTGTTCCACAAGTTCTTGGTGACTGGACATTCAAAGAACAAATGGCTAAATATCTCACTACTATGATCACAAAATACACAAGTTTCAGGGACCTGTAGTCCAATCTTCTGTAATCTATTAACTGTTGGTAGTCTTCCTTGAGCAGCTAACCAGACTGTAAACTTATGCCTTGGCTGGGCTTGAGCAAATAGTGATAGGTTCTTCCAAGCAACCTTACTATAGGTAGGGATCAATTCCAGGTATAGCTTGTGAATAAGGAATTTCCCCAGCCTGCTGAATGCTTGCAATCTACTGAAGAGGTTGCCTTGACTTGATTGAGCTCCCATGAGGTCTGCCCTTCTATCCAGTATCTCCTTTACCACCCAAGAAGCTGTCTTAGGTGGGGGTATTGTTTCTATGTCCCTATGCTTGATATAGTAACTATGAACCCATCTAATCCATAAGCAATCCTTCTTGTTAGCCAAGTTCCAGAGGTGTTTGCTGATAGCATCCTTGTTCCAGACTGCCATGTCTATAATGTTTTGTCCCCCTGCAGAGAGAGGTCTGCAAACACTGTCCCAGGCCACAAAAGCATTTCTGGACAGTTTCACACTCCCAGTCCAGAAGAATGTTCTGCAAAATGTTTCAATGGCCTTCAACACTTTCTTAGGAAGTATAAACACTTTGGCCCAATAAGTTTGGATTCCAAATATAACTGATTTAATAAGCTGGCATCTTCCAGCATAGGAAAGCATCCTAGCAGACCAGCAAGTTACTTTGGCTGTGATCCTCTCAATAATTGGTAGGTAGTGGCCAACAGATAGTTTTTTGGAATCAAGGGGTATTCCCAGGTATCTGAAGGCCAATTTACCTTCACTGAATCCCAATGTTTCCAGAATCTGATCTTTATCATCCTGTGTTGTTCCATCTATGTACAGTGCACTCCTTGACAGGTTTTCTTGTAGTCCTAAGGCTTTAGAGAACTGAAGGAAAGCTTCCGTTAGGATCTTGACAGACACCAGATCAGCTCTACAGAACATCAGCAAGTCATCAGCAAAACAAACATGTGTACAGTTTAGCTTTCTGCACTTTGGATGAAAGTTGAAGTCACCATTTCTGTGTAGTGTCTCCATAATCCTGTTGAGGTACTCCATGGCCAGTACAAACAGGTAGGGGGACATAGGGTCTCCTTGTCTAAGACCCCTTTTGGCTTTGAAAGGTATTGTGAGTCCACCTTTAAACATAAGTGAATAAGAGACAGTTGTGACACACTCCATTACCCATTACACAAATATAGCAGGGAATCCCAGATCAACTAGTATTTGTTTAAGATATCTCCAGTCCAGAGTGTCATATGCTTTCCTCAGATCCACCTTCAAGACACATCTAGGGGTAACAGCTTTCCTAGAGTAGCCTTTGAAGATTTCATGACTGAGTATGATGTTTTCCAGTATACTTCTGCCCTCAATGAAGGCAGATTGAGCTTTCCCTACCAAGTCACCTATCACAGCTTTCATCCTACAAGTGATGACTTTGGAGGTGATCTTGTACAAAGCGGTACAGTAGGCTATAGGCCTGTAGTCCTTCACAGTTGTTGGAGTTTTGTCCTTGGGGATTAGAGCTATGGCTATAGTATTGAGCGTAGGAGGTAGTCTGCAAGTGTTAAAGAATTCCTTTACAGCAGCATAAATGTCCTCCTTTACTATGTCCCAGTGTTTGGTAAAGAATTCAACTGGGAAACCATCCACTCCAGGTGCTTTGTCCTTTGGCATCTCTTTTATAGCTTCAATAATCTCCTCCAATGTAACCTCTTGAATCAGCAGTGATTGTTGAGCTCTTGATAAGCATTAACCTTCCCTTATGATGGCAGTGTTAGCAAGTGGTAGTTCACTTTCACAATTGCCCATTAGTGACTGAAAGACAACAAAAAATTCTTGTTCAACATCTTCTGGTTCTGTTAGGTTTTGTCTTGTGTCTGTATAGATGGAAGATATGTTGTTTTGGGAGGCTCTGATCTTCCACTGGGCATGAAAATACTTGGTATTTGCATCTCCACAAGTGATCCAGCATGCTTTTGATTTCTGTCTCATGACTTGCTCCTCTACTGTGCTCCAATATGCAATGTCTTGTAAGGCTGTTTTCTCTGAATCAAAAAGAGATTGTGATAAAGGGCTAGTCTGCATCTGACTTTGGATGATGTCCAGTGATTCTCTAGCCTATACTAGTTTTTGCTTGTATGTGGCCATGTAAGCATTGAGGTCTTTCAGATGTTGCTTTAAGACTTTTAACTTCCTCCAAATCTGCTAAAGGGGGGAACCATTGTACTCAAGCTTCCATGTATTCTGCACAATGCTTTGAAACTGGGGAAACTCCATGATGTGAGTATATAGTCCGAATGGCTTAGGATGTAGCAGCTTTAAGGTTCCACATTTGATGAGAATAGGGGAATGATCAGACACTGAGGGATTCATAAAGTCAGCTTCAACATGACCATACTGCTGCAACCATTGAAAATTTCCAAAGGCCCAATCAATTTTGCTGTACACCCTAGTTGCAGTTCCCTGTTTGTTAGTCCAAGTAAAATGCCAACCTGTAGCTCTGAGGGGTGAGAGTTGCAGATCATTGATGACTGTCTTGAAGCCTTTTGTTTCAGCTTCTGTGATAGGTGAGCCAATTCTGTCTTCAGGTTTTAAAACGTTATTGAAGTCACCACTAATTAGCCATATATCCTGGCTAGGAATAGGAATACTCCTCAAATCTGTCCATAGCATCTATCTAAGGCTAGCATCATTTTGAGCATAAATGATACTGGCATGCATCTTGACCTGGCTAAGGGGGTCTTCTATGTAACAGTGGATAATCTGATCGGTAACAAGAGCAACCTGTACCTAAATATGAGTCTTCCATATCAGCCATATTCTACCATTCACAGCTTTTGAGTAGTTGCAGTAAACATTCCAACACATTAAGATTCTGTTTTGGATTTTCTTTGCTTTATGTTCTTTGACTCTTGTTTCTAAACATCCCATAACATCAACTTTATTTGCAGCAAGAAAGTCTTTCAGCTCTTTCTGCTTATGGGCTAGATTTAGCCCTCTTATATTCCATGTGACTATTATCATTGAAGGGTATAAGAGGGTCCTGGGTCACTCTGTTGACCTTTTCTACCAAATATAGCACTTCAACAGCAGCCTTTCCTTTATTGCATTCTTCAACTTCCTGGATACTTTGTTCAGACTCAGTAACTGGATTCCTCATCAGGCTGGTATTGAGCTGTTGAGTCTCATGTTGAGTAGGCAACCTCTGAGGGGTGATGTCCACCAGTGCATCTGGTGTTCTGGTAGGCTCATTCTTCTGAGATCACATCCTGTGGATCAGCATCTAATGTCTTCTTTACATGCCATTCATGCTTCTTAGGAGGTCTTTTCCTTCTAGGCTCTTGTCTCTGTTTCAAACCATCTGCAATTTGATCCTTCTTAGTCTCAGATTTTGAATTGTACCAGCAGTCCAGGGCATCATGACCAAACTTCAAACAATAGTTGCAGAACAGGGGTTTCCAGTCATACTCAATCTGCTGCACCTTTAGTCCAAATGGAGTGTCAATATCAATATGGTCTGGGAGTGGCTGGGCAGCATCAACCTCCAAAAGGACTCGAGCAAAAGAGCGGCTTGGTGAATTGCTTATGTGTTGAGGTTTCGCGTAGAGATTATGTTATATGAGTAAAATGGCTCTTGAGATTCAGATTGTTATCCCACCTCAGTTGTGCTTGAGTTGTGTAGCGTATGGCACTATATGTTCCCTCAGGGACGATATTATGCACTTAGCGGGCTTATGACCGACATTCGGTATTTTGTTGTAATGAGCAATCTTGCTCGGCGTATATCTCCTTATATGAGTTCTATGTTTGGATCGGGTGGCACGCGGCCATATGTATGTTATTTGGATCGGGTGGCACGCCGCCACATACCACTATCGCTCGGGACATCACACTGTTGTTCAGTACAGTTCCCCATATCTGCTTTATGTATTCGGTTTCCTATTTTTGTAAGGAAATCTCACATTAGATGTGTGTCTGCGTCGCACGTATGATTCGTGAGCGGAGTGTTTGTTAAATTATGTTGACTGCGTCGCATGTGTGATTCGCGAGCGATGTAATTGAATTTCGCTCTCAAATTTTGCCTTCCCTGGTATCGCGTTCGATATGGTAGCCTATTGGCACATTGTAGAACCATATGAGACTTTTGGTCATGTCGGGGTGGCTTGTTGCCTGATTGGTTCGTACTAGGTGAGACGAGATCATTGAACTCAAGGTCAGTGCAATCTGAGTATATGAAGTATATTAAGGAGCTAAGGCCATTATTTAGTTTAGAATGGGGTGATAGTTCTTGTCAAGAGTATAGACCCAATGTTTATTGATTCAGTAGTTGGTTATAAATTTCCATATACCTCATCTGTTGTGTCGGTAGTGTAAATGTTAAAGCAAGATTTATGTATGTCATGAGGGGCAATGGGAGCATCAGATTCATGGAATTTCGACTAATTGGGATAGAAAATGGTATTGTGATCTTGTATGTAAAGCGGTGAAAGTTGTGAATTCAGCAACGGTATGCAGTCATGTTCTAGTGCATCATGTGGTAATTTATACAATGTCTGTATGTTGGAAATAGGCCTGGCAAAGAATTCTGGATGCTGGATTCGGGCTTTAAGGCTTATTTTCTTGAATAAAAGAGGATATCTTCAATCGAGCTAATGTACTCAAATGGGTTGCAATAGCATGGGAAGGTGTGAGAGGTGTTAAACAGTGATTTCAGACTACTTCAATGTAGTTCTCAGCACGTTCAAGGATGAACATATGTTTAAGTAGGGGATAATGTAACTACCCGAATGGTCATTTTGAGCCTAGCGTGTCATTCAGCAGTCTGAGGCTATGAGCAACTTCATTTCAGGTTTTATAACTTGTACGCTGGTCGGAATTAAATTTTGGAAAGTTCAGAGTTGATTTGGAAAGAGAATTCTCATTTAGAAAGCATTAAGTTGAAAGAATTAACTAAGATTGGAATTTAGAGTAACGACTTCGAAATCGAGATATGAAGGTTCCAATAGGTTCATATGATGATTTTGGACTTGGGTGTATACCCGATTGGGTTTTGGATAACCTAGGAGCATTTTGGCACCTACTGTGGAAGTTAGCATTTTGGAACGATTTTCATATGTTTGGCTTGAAGTGAATTTCAATTTTATCAATGCCCATTTGGGATTCCGAGTCTGTGAATAGCTCCGTATGGTGATTTTAGAGTTGGAAGCATAATCGGAAGTAAATTCGGAGGTCCATAGGTCATTTTGGAGTCATTTGGCTAAAGATAGAAATTTGAAGGGTTTTAATAAGTTTGACCGAAAGTGGACTTTTTGATATCGGGGTCAGAATCTGATTTTGGAAGTGGCAGTAGGTCCGTAATGTCAAATATAAATTGTATGCAATATTTGAGGTCAATCGGACGTGATTAGATAGGTTTAAACATCAAAAATAGAAGTTTGAAATTCTAAAGTTCATTGAGCTTGGATTGGAGTGTGATTCATGGTTTAAGCTTTGTTTGATGTGATTTGAGGCCTCGACTAAGTTCGTGTTATGTTTTGAGACTTGTTGGCATGTTCGGACAGGGTCACCAGGGGGTCAGGTGAGTCTTGGAATGGTTTCAGACCATTTCTAGAACATTTTTAGTTGTTCCTCGTGATCGTGATGAGTAAAATGGGAGAAAATGGCCATAGATTTGCAATCACGGAAGGGCTTTCGCTATCACGTAGAGGAAAGTTTCTTCTGCACTAACCCGACTTTGGAAGCTTGTATCTCTAAATCTATAAGGAATTTGGAGATGATCCAAAAATGAAAGTAGTATTCCTTTATGTCTATTTTTCAGAAAATCTAACCATTTGGTATTTGGAGTTGTGTACAAAAGGTTATGAGTGGTACACTACAGCCTATCTGGAAAGAATTTGGAAATCGCGAAGATGAAATTCACGTTGCACAGGGCTGACTTAGGAAGCTTATATCTTGTAATATTTAAGGAACTGATAGATGAGCAAAACGTAAAAGTTGTAGTCCTTGGAGTCTTTTTTTCAAAAAGTTAAGCATTTGCAATTTAGAATTTTGTACAAAAAGTTATGGCCATTATACTAGAGACTATCTGGAAGAGCTGGGCATTTATTCTTCGTGATCGCGTCTTCCTTCCTCAAGGATAGATAGCAAAGAAAGTGGAATGCCATAGCCTAATTAATGCTTTACTGCTATAAACCTTGCTTTGACTTCGATCAGCCTATGAACTCTTCCTTTAGACTTATAGCCATTACTCTTTGGGCTGAAAAAAGTTGTACTTTGCATATCCGAAGCATTTTCCGCAATTGCAAAGAGTAAATAACTGGGCAGAAGCTAATTTCGAGATTTCGGCCATTTTTTTCATATTTGGAGCTATGGAGCTCGGATTGAAGCAATGTTTGAGGCGATTTTCACCATATGGATTGGGGTCAGTGTTCTATACCCTAAAGTAATTGTACTTCATGATTCTACGGTTATATTCATCATTTATTTCGGATTTAAATAGAAGAAATCAAGATTTTTGTAAAAGTTTTCTAGAACAAAAATTCAAGATTTGGAGGTCAAACTATTATCGGAATTTGATAACACTGGCATTGTTGAACTCGTATTAGAATGGGTTGTCGAATTTTGTGAGTTTTTTTTTGGAATCCAGGCACGTGGACCGAAGGGCGATTTTGTCAACTTTTTGAACAGAGTTAGGGTTTTATCTAATTTGAATTATTGTAAGTGTTAGCGCATGTATTAATGGATTTACATAATTATTGGCTAGTTTTGGAGCATTGTGCATCTATTCGAGTCTTCGAAAGGGCATGGAATGGCGGTTATGGATCTTTAGAGCGAGGTGAGTCTCCTTTCTAACCTTGTAAGAGGGAATTTTCCCCATAGGTGAGTTAATTGATTATGTGCTCCTATTTGTGGGGGCTATGTAGGCACAAGGTGACGAGAGTCCGTAGATAGCTACTACTATGCTATTGTCCGGGTAGTCTATGGCCAAAAAGCATGTTGTACTTGGATTATTTGTAAACTTAATGACAGCTTGAATTGCTTAAATCACATTGAATCAGTAAATGAATTTCAAAAAGAATTAAACCTTATTTTTTCTTAAATCATTAAAAGAAACTTGGCTTTTATTGGAATAAACATTTCCCGAAACTTTTAATTGGATATTTGATTGTGTGTATCTATGTGTGTCTGCGTGGCATGAATGATTCGCGAGTGAGATACTTATTTATTTAATGTTGACCGCGTCGCATGTATGATATGCGAGCGGGGTAATAGATTCATATATGGTTCGAGCCGTTCGACCCTCGGTAGTGCACAGTTTACTTTTATGTTAGATCAGGTCGTACGTCCGACGATGATTATTTGCGCATGCTTGTATTTCTTGCCTTGAGATTAGTTGAGATTGATATTTGCTCTCCCTGACTTGAGATAATTAACAACTTATTGGATTATGAATCCAGAGGTTTTAATATAAAAAGCAACTTCCATCTGTCTCATGACTTACTTGAACTTACTGTCATTCTTAATAATTCCTTGATTATTCGCATTAATAATATATGATTATTGGACCCCTAGTAAGTATCAAAGTCGACCATATCGTCTGTGCTTCTTCGAGATTAGACGGGATACTTATTGGGTACACGTTGCTTTCGTACTTATACTACACTTCTGTGCATTTTTGTTACACAGGTTCATATGTTATTGGTGGCCTATTGGGCATAGCAGCACTGATGATTCTGGGACTAGGTGAGTTGCATTGATCGAAGTGGCATGCAACTAGTATAGTCCATTTCCAGCATATTGTATTTGCTTTCTATCCACTCTATTCCCGAACGGATGTTGTATTTTTTTCCTTCTTAGTAAATGCTCATGCACTTGTGACACGGGATTCTGGGATGATTTTGAAATATTTTGTATTAATTTCCTATTATTTAATTCTAATTGAAGCGGTTATCTTTCTTTTTATTTATAAAAATTGAAAGAAAAGCTTAGTTTTCAAGATTGTTAAAAGGAGAACTTCAATAAGTAGTTTGGTTGGCTTGCCGGACAGCGGCGTCCGGCACCACCACGACCCTTAGTGGATTTTGGGCCGTGACATTTGAAATTCAAAAAGTTTCTTTTGAGACTTTACAATATCAATGTCATGAATAATTTTATTCATCCGAATAGTAATAAATTAGTTTTTCCGGAGCTCTTAACAACTTTTGTACTATAAGATCTTTTATCATACATACCATTCATATGGTAAATGTCTCCTTCACTGAAAAAATTATATCATAATAAATTGTCATGATCAAAATTCTCATAAGCAAAAACATTTCATGCTTTAATTTTGCCATTAATAATTTTTATAAGGCATGCCAAAATATTTTGGTGTATCACATGCACGATACCAATGACATATTCATGTAACCACATAACAATATTTATTCTCTTTATTTCCTCAAACCCCCCTCAAAGGTGAGTTGTGTTGTATTTATCCAATCATGTCTTGCATGTCTTTATCCAATCAACCACTTATCTTCATTTAAACTTATTATGAACGGCTACCACATTCACTTCAAGAATGAATCTAATCAAGTGGGACAATCTTGATGCATTTTCATGAAAAATATATTATTTTTCTTTAGTCATCATTATATCATCGATATAGCACATTGGGACTCAAACCCAATGTCTTACCAATATAAAGGCATGTTAGGTCATAACAGATTGTGACTCAAACACAACTCTTATCATTATGGAGCATCAAGACTTGATCCCAATGTTTTACCCTCAATCAATGGCATAATAGGCTAAACAATATTGAGATTCATTCTCAAGCCTTAATTTTAATCACATGTATCACGACCCATTTTCACAATAGGTCATGATGGTGCCCGACACCAATACCAGGCAAGCCAACGCAGAAATATAATCGAGTTCTAATTTTTTTTTGTTTAATAAAAATAAGTGAAAAATATTTTTTCAAATTCAAGCTAGGACCAAAAACGATCAATTGTATATATAAGAAGATTATACGACCCAAAAATGAATGTATACTACTGTGTGTGCCAAGACATGGTGTCACAAGCTATGGGCAACTAGTAAAATATACAAAAGAATCACATTATCCTACTATCCAAATCAAGATGGACAGCAACAGAAAGTACAAAAGAAAGACTTCTTCAGGCTGCTGAACGGCATGGAAAGAAAACAACTCACCTTAGAAGTCTCGGTTCCGCTCAAGGATGCGCACTATATTGATAACCAGATACACTTGCCTCAAATCGTGTACAATTAAGTATAGAAGTGTAGTGTGAATACATAAACAATATGTACCTATTAAGTATCTCATCTAATCTCGAAGAAGTAGAGACGAGAGGTCGACACGATACTTACTAAGGTTAAATAATATGAGAAGAATTTATAATAAGCAGGAATAATACAAGTTATAAGCAATAATAAGCATGGAACAACAATTCTTTCTCCAAATAATATCATGAGTATCCATCTACATATTAAGTAGATATGAAGTCCAGCCCACAGATAGAATGCTAAGCAAAACATGTGCAAATAACACCAAGGGACGTACCGTCCGATCCAACATAAAAATAAATTGTGCACTGCCGAGGGTCGAACGGCTCGAACCATAGATGCATCTATTACCTCCCTCGCGAATCATCCGTGCGACGCGGTCAAACATCAATAAAATCATCACAGGCAGGCAATAATGTATGTCTGAGGAATAGTTATTCATAGGAAATTCCCAAATTCTCTTTTAAGAACCAAATAGAATAAGGTTGCCCCACTAGTGCCACTTGACTTAATCACATAATTTATACAACTCCGAATTTGACATCAAGTTACAAGAATATCACGTAGAGCATTGCATATAATGGCAGTTAAATTCATTTATTACACCTATGGCGACAATTCCCTCTTACAAGGTTAGAAAGAAGACTTACCTCGCTCCAAACGCTTTTTCAAGTATCAAAAAAAAGTCCAAGCCCTCAATTCGGATCCGAACAATCTCAAACTAGTTAAACGAAATAAGAACTAGTCAGTATAGACTCACACGATCGAAATATTTAAGCATTTTCCAAGATTTTATGCAAGTTTCTTAAGTTACGACCCCGGGCCCACGTTCCTGGATTCCGAGATTTTTCTAAGGAAGTTGTTCTCTACAACCTAAGGATCAGTAATATATGATTTCTAACTCGTTTCATAACAAAATTTTATGGTTAAATCTAAGTTTTATTAAAACCCTAGGTCTTGCTCTAACCCCTTGATTTTACCTAATTTCTGTGTTCAATCTACCAAATATACAATTATTAAACTAAGGATAAGTGAAATAAACTTACCTCACAATGCTAAGTGGAAGTCTCCTCACCAAAGCTCCCAAAATCGCCAATGGAAGAGTGTATATGTGATTAAAATGGTCTTGAGCTTGTATTACATAAACCTCACTGCCCAACGATTTTTGCATCTGTGGTCAGGGGACCGCATCAGCGAATGAGGGGCCCCACCTGCAAAAATGGGCCAAAGAGCTGGGATTTAATCTGCAATCTCTAGGACGCATCTGCGGAGCCGCTTCTCAACTGGGGAGACACTTCTGCGGTTCTGGCCTAGTCTGCCCTGGGCCGTTTATACAGACGACCATATTTGCACTCTCGCATTTGCGATCCAAGGACTACAGATGCAATTATGATAGAAGCAACAAATCTTCAGCACTTCTCCAAATTTTCTACTTCAGTCGAGCCTCGTCCGATTGATGCTCGGCGCTCCTGTGCCCCGCCCGAACATACTGACAACTCTAATATCACGATGAGGACCTACTCGTACCCTCAAAATACCCGAAACAATGCAAAATCTAGGAATCATCCCCCAAAATCAAATGAATCAAACTTATGAACTTCAAGTTCTTCTAACGGGTCAAAACACCCGTAAACTACTCTGATTGACACCCAATTTTAGAGGCAAGTCTTAAATGATATTTCGAACTTGTACCAGGCTTCGGAACCAAGATATGAGCCCGATACCTAGGAAATCAATGATTATTTAGTTTCTTTAAATCCTTAAAGCTTCAAATTAACAATTTCTAATGAAAATTCATTTCTCGGGCTAGGGACCTCAGAATCTGATTCCGGACACACACCCAAGTCCCATTTTTTCCCACGAACCCTTTGGGACCATCAAATCACGAATTCGAGTCCACTGTCTCAAAATATTAACCAAAGACAAATATAGTCTTTTAAGAGAATCCTAAAGAATCAAATTGACATATTTCACTCAAAACGCATCCAATTCTCAAACAAAACAACCCCGCAAGTCATAAATTAGCTAAAGTGTGGAAAGTTTTATTTAAGGGAACCGAGTCCGAAAAGGCAAAACAACCACTCCGGTTATTACAACATTCCAATAAAGTTTTAACATCAAATTTTCAATTTAACAAATCAAATTTGTTTTCTTAAATAAGTGTATAAATCTCAAATTAACGTAAAGATTTATCAATTATTTGTAGAATCTATATGAAATGCAACCGTTTGTAGTCAGAATATTTCTTCCAAATTCTATTTGAGTTTAAATGGATCATAAAATCACTGTCATAATATTTATTGAGCCTCTCTCAAAAATATTATTTCTTTTGGGATATACCATACGTATTGGATTTGATTTAATGCCATGACTTTCCTTCACTCAATTCAACCAAGAAATTAGTGAACAAATTTATCAAAGTACAACATATAGGCAACAACACATATATAGTACTAATACATAAATTCAGCATTTATATTACCTGAAAAGTGACATTATAGGTAACAACTTACGCGTTGTAGCTTATTCATCATTCATACAAAATACTTGAAAATGGTAAGTCAGTAGCAAGCATCAAGTAGATCATGGATACTCGAAAATACCTCTTCTACTAGTCATACTAATCACTATTTGCTTTCAAATGATACGACCATAAATTATGGTATACTTTCTCAATAGCTAATTTGTTTACCAAATTTTAAAGAAGTAATTAATCAACCTAGATAAAGATGTGAAGTATTTCTTTTTTTCTTCAAGATGATTTATGCTTCAAATCAGTATGACCAATTTATTTTATTCCCTTTTTTTGTACTATATGCAAGTGCAAAAGCCCAAAAGGAAAAAATATTCATCCAAGTAAAATAAAATGTTAAAAGTGGTACGATAGATTGAAGATAGTTAACACACAAATATCCATAAGACAACTTATATAACATATCCTTGGTTACCATGACATGCATCATATCAATAATTAACTGCTACTATGATTTTCAAATATAGAACTTCAAAATTTTTATTCCATTCATGTGCTATAAAAGATGTAATGTTAATGTGTGCTTATGCAATACAAGTATGGTATGAAATTGTGTGCATACAAGATATTAGAGAAATGAAGAGTATAAGATAATCATATCTTCTTATGTTTCATTACTTACCATATGTAGTTTCTCTTTACTTTCAACCATGAGATGACATGTATGGCTTCTGATTGCAATCTTTCGGGATGTAGGAAAATTTTGTAGATATATATAGAATTGGTTAGAAACTCGCGTTGATAATGTGTTATAAAATAAAAGAAAATTAGTAAAACATGAACAAGAAATAAAATCAATTTAGTAAAACATGAACAAGAAATAAAGATAGAGATAATGAAGAGATTTTCTTCCTCAATTGTGTGAATTTTCCTATCTATTACATGGACTTTATATAGGCATGAAAAGTAAAGAAAATATGTCATGGAATATGTCATTGAATATAGAAGATATGTCATTAAGCATTTAAAATGAAGATCATGGAGGAAGAGTAGACATCCACCATAATATGATATTTATCATAACAAAGCAGTTAATAAAGAGGAATGCTAATATATTTTTAGCTCATTTTTCGTCTCTCCCTTAATCGTATCCTTTTATTTAATTAATCATATACTTTAACTTAAGAGCAAATAAAAATACAGCTTAACTGATTAGACCCCAACCTCTACGATCTTCTGAACCTTTACATATACATACCTCTGTTACCTCAGTTTGATACATTTCTAGAACTGCAATCAGGTAATAAATCCTAACTTTTCCTAATCTTATCTTCCCTAGTGTGCCCACACATTTAGCTTAATATACTCATTTATGCTACTTTCATTTTTGGGATATGAGAGTTCTTAACCGGGCAACACTGTCTACAATATACCACATAATTTTGTAAGAAAAATAATACTTTTGTCTGTTTCTTTTATAGTTCTTGAGCCGACGTTCTATCATAAACAACCTATCTTCCTTCCTACACATTATCCTTTCGGACTCCATATAGGATCTCACTAGATTTATTCTTGTTGTTGTCTCTTTTTTTTAGTCATAATAGGACAAATGGCACATGTACTTATTCCACTTTGTCATGTCGGTCCCCAAACTTAGATATTTGCCAATTGAACACTTATACTCATACAAAACGTGAATAATAAATGCTTATCCAAGGAGGTTGCTAGTGTGTGTATGACAATCGCCTACACATAAAATGACACGTCAATAAACTAAAACCACGTAGGCTCCGAGTCACATATGATGGCCAAATAGGATAAAAACTCGGCAAAGGATTATTTGCTCCCCCCCCCCCCCAAACCCACATTTCTCCTATATTTTACAAGTATCCGCGTATTTAAGGGTTAGATAATATCGAACAACAGTGAGTCTCTCCTCTCTTCTCCGTCGTTGTTGCCAGGATTTTCATCGATACTGTTATTATCGAAGTTTGTGGGATAAGTTTCTTTATTTGTTCTTCATATTCTATGTTTATTGCTCTTCATTTCCCTCTATTTATAGGGCTTTTGCTTTGTTTAGGGTTTTTTACGGGAAGGTTGGGTTAGGTCGTAATTGTTGTTTAATCTCCCTTAATATATATGTCTTTTGTTGTGTTTTGCTACATGTTAGAGTGACAGCCCTTTTTAATGTAGTTGCATGCATGTAATGGCATATTTGATTATTCCGTTTAGTGTTTTGGGTGTTTTTTGTTGTCAAACCAGAATTTCATCTTATGTTTATGCATTTGTTGTGATATTTGTTGGGTCTCTTTCTTGTCAGTGGTCCACCACAGTATTTTTGAATATTATAAGGCATTGTGGGGACGAAAAAGGAATCTTGGAAGCTTTTTTACTTTAAAAAGTTATCTTTTTGTTGGTTTGTTTATGTAGTTGTGTAAAGGTGCAACTTATGATAACAAATAGTCATTGATAACATTATTTTCTTGTTACATTGCAGGTATGAAAAGAAAATGGATTCAACCTAGTTAACCTACAAATCCACCACAGTGGTAATTTTGTATCCGACCCTGACCTAAGGTATGCAAATTGACTAAATTGTCCTCAATTAGCTACATTTGATATTGATGAGCTACATATTATGTTGTTTCACAAGTTTGCTAGTGACTTAGGATTTTTAGAAGTTAATTTTTTTGGATGCAAAGTTAACAAAAGGGGTGGCTATTACATTTTAAAAGCAGATGTTGATGTGTTAAAGTTTCTTAATACATTGAAAGGTGGTGACTTTGTTGATGTTTGTATTGTCCATAAAATTAGTGAGCATATTCTTATTGAGGACATAACTGAACTAGACCCCACTATACAAACAAATGGGCATGATAGTGGGTTAAATGCTAGGGATGATGTGTCACATCCCAACTATGATATAAATAGGACTGAAAATAACAAGATAAGGGTAAGGGGCATATATAAATGGAGAGATAGAAGAATCAGATGAAGGTAAAGGTAATAACTTCACATCCTATCACCTTCAAACATTAGAATCTGATTTTGATAAGGACCTTAATGATTCTGAAAAGTCTAACTCATTGTTTGATATAGATGAGAACGTTGAAGAGTGTAGTGATCTGGAAGAGGATTTAGCTTAAATTAGATAGTCTAAACTCAATAAAAAAGGATGCACAAGTAAATATAGATGAGATACCATCTGGTCCAGTTGGTGTAGATGCTGGTTTTGAAGATATGTATAAGAATAAAAGGGGAAAATATGAAGGGAAACTATGAGGGGTTGACTAGTATTTTGATAGCTCAAATCTAGATAGTGAGTGTAGTGATGATGAAACAGAACTTGTTGACCCTGATGAAGTAAGGAATGCACCAGCTAGGAATCTAAGTAAGAAGGTATACTTTGACACAACTTGCAAAAAGATTTTTTTTGAACTGTATATGATATTTGAGAATGTTGTACAGTTTAAGGAGGCATTGCAGATATATTCTATTAAAAAAATGTGTGAACCTTAAGTTGAAACCTAATGATAAGGAAAGGGTTAGGGCAAAGTGCACAAAGAAAGGCTATCCATGGCATATCCTTGGTAGCATAGAAGGCAGCACCAGTAATTTTAGGGTGATTACATACTACCCTGTCCATAAATGCTACAAAAAAACAAGGAACAAGATATGTAACCTACGATGGATTGCAAAAAATTCAAAGACAGAATAATTAGTGAGCCTTTAATTAAGCTTCATCAGATTCAAGCCTTACTTAGGAAATCATATGGCTTGTATGTGAGTCAAACTTCCTGTAGAAGAGAAAAGATGATAGTTATGAAGGATAATATAGGTGATTACAAGAAGCAATTTTCTAGGCTTCATGATTATAAGTCTACTAATCGTGGCACTACTGTAGTGATAAAGACGTTTAAGGATTCAATTCCTGGTAATGAGGTGTTTATGGCAACTACTGTCCAAGCCACAGGGAAATTTGATTATTTCCATCCTTGGAAATGCAGGAAAGTAGTTCACCTATACCCTTTAGGAATGCACCATCAAAGCCAATTGTATTTCTGCACCCTTCTAACTATCCAGTTTTTAATGCTTCAAGACAGAAACTGAAGGAGAAGGGCTAACAGTCATGTCTGATACTCTTTCTTTAAAGTGTAATTGTTTTCATTCATGTTTAAGTTATAATAATATAGTTTTTATGATTGTAGGGTCTTCATCTAGCAATAACTCAATTATTACCAAATGCTGAGATGAGATGGTGTGCTAGACATAACTAGGCTAATGGGAAGCAAACTTGGCCTGGTGAGGAAAGAAGAAAAAAATTCTGGCATTGTGCAAGAGCTACATTTGAAGTTTACTTTAGCAATCAGTTGGATGAATGGACTAGCTGGGGGGATATTGTTCAACACTTACTGAATACAACAAGGAAACATGGTGTAAGGCATACTTCAAAGAACATAGTAAGTGTGATATAGTGGAGAACAACATGTGTGAGACATTCAATAGTCGGATATTGGCAGCTAGGAACAAGTCTATCATCACTATGTTAGAGGATATTAGAATCCAGTATATGGAGAGGATGAATAATATGAGAGAGTTTTCTTAAAAATGGGTAGGTGATATATCACCCATGGCGATGGAAATAATTGGAGACAATGCTCAAAGGGCAGCCAAATGTGAAGTTGAATTTAATGGTGAAACAGGGTATGAGATCCAGGATGGGCCATATAAACATGTTGTTGGCTTTAAGACATGTTCCTGTATGCATAGATCATGGCAACTCAAAGGAATTCCATGCACACATGCAATAGATATGTTGACCATTGGTATAAAATAGATAACTACCTTAAGGCATATAGTAGATTCATTCAACCTTTAACTAGTATGAATTTGTCGCCAAAAAGCACACTGCCAGCTATTGAGCCACTTGTTATAACTGCAATGTTATGAAGGCCAAAGAAAAAAAGGAGAAGACACTGATGATGAACCAAATAAGAAGTTTAGGAAGGGTACAAGGATAGGGAGACAATTAGATGTTCTTTGTGCAAGACTCTAGGACATAACAAGAAAGGATGCCCATCAGCAGTAAGTATTAATGTTTGTGTTGTTATGTAACGACCCGACAGGTTATTTTGAGCTTTTGCACCCGGATCGTCAGTTCGCGAGAAGGACTTGCCCCGTATGATGTATTAATACATGTAAATTATTGATTTTGTTTTTAGGGTAATCAGAATGAATTTGGAAGAACAGTTCTCAGTTTGTAGCTTAAAATTTGAAAGGTTTGATCAAGTTTTGACTCGTTTGTCTATGATCGTGAATTGGAATGTTCATGATTTGGTTAGATCTGTTAGGTGATTTGGGACTTAAGAGCATGATTGGAATTCATATTGGAGGTTCATGGAAGGTTTAGGATTAAATTGGCGAAATTGAGGTTTTGGCATTTTTCGGTTGATAGGTGAGATTTTGATGTAAGGGTCAAAACAGAAATTATGAAGTTGTAGTAGTTCCGTTATATCATTTGTAATGTGTGTGCAAAATTTGAGGTCATTCGCACGTGGTTTGGTTGGGTTTTTCTATCAAAAGCATATTTTGGAAATTATTAAAATTCTTAAGCTTGAATCCGATGTGATTTTGGTGCTTTTGTGTTGCTTTGAGCATTTCGAAGGTTGGAACAAGTATGAATGAGGTTATGGGATGTAATTTCATGTTTGTTTGAGGTCTCGATAGCCTCGGGTGAGTTTCAGATGGTTAAACAGATCAATTTTGGACTTTGAACTTGGCAGCTTTTGCTGGTTTTGTGTTGTAGACGATTTGTTCTTCGCGTTCGCGGTCAGGGACCGCATTCATGAAGATTGTTTTTGTGTGATGATATTTTTGTTCCACACATTCGCGAGGATGAGAGCACAAATGTAAAGGTGGATGTGCATCGCGGACGCAAGACTGGGGTCGCGTTCGCATAATGGAGTAAGGTCGTTGGGTACCCAGTTCCATGTATATGCGTTCGCGAGAGTTGCATCGGGTTCGCGAAAGCCTGGTATGGCGAAACATCTCGTTCACGAGGATTTGTCTGCATCCATGAAGGAAAAAGTGGAGAGGCAGTAAATTTGGTCTATGCGAACGTAAGAGGTCGGTCGCATTCGCGAAGAAGGTAATTTTACCTGGGGCAGAAAGTTTAAAAAGTGAGTTTCACGATTTTTGGTCTATTTTCTCCATTATTGAGCAATTTTTAGAGCTTTTGAGAAAGATTGAAGAGGGAATCGAAGGGAAATAGTTGGAGGTAATATTTTTGAACTTTATATTCGATCCTATGTTGATTTTTACTTGTTTAATCATGGAATATGTGGAAATTAAAGCCTAAAATTGGGCTTGAAGTTGGAGAGTGTAAATTTGGAATTTGAGGGGGGAATTGAGGTCCGATTTTGATGTTCTTGGTATGTATAGACTCGTGAGAGGATGAGAATACCATTGACATTAATTTTTTCGGGTTCTGAGATACGGGCCCGAGGGGCCGGGTTTGAGCAATTTCAGAATTTTGATGTAAATTTGATATTTTCTAGTGGGCTTCGTTCCCTTAGTATATTTCAATGGTTATGTACTGATTATGGCTACATTTGGAGAATTTGAAGGTCGATTCGTGTGGGCAAAGGCATCACGGGCTAGAGTTTGGACCGGATTGAGGTGAGTATTGATTGTAAATGATGTTCTGAGGGTATGAAATCCCGAATTGCACATTGTTGTGCTATATCAAGGTGACGCACACGCTATATGATGAGCGTGGGGTCATGAATTGTTGGGGATTGTGACGTAGTCCACCCCAAATGATTGTTTTACTGCATATTTTATTAAAAACTATTAGCTATCATTATGTTTTGGGTTGAATGCCATATTTAGGCTTCGTGCCAACTATTTGAACACTTCGAGGATTTTATTTATATTTGCTCTGATAGCAAGCAACCCCCACTTCCAACCGAGAGGTTGTGAGTTCGAGTCTCCCCAAGAGCAAGGTGGGAAGTTCTTGGAGGGAAGGATGCCGGGGGTCTATTTGGAAACAGCCTCTCTACCCCAGGGTAGAGGTAAGGTCTGCGTATATACTACCCTCCCCAGACCCCATTATGTGGGATTATACTGGGTTGTTGTTGTTGTTGTTGTTGCATTTGAAATCAGTCATATTATTTTCCACTGTTTCTGTACTCAGCCATGTTTACTCAGTTTTAATACTTAAATAATATTTGATATGATGTTTGGGCTGAGAAACACTGTTTTACTATTGCCCGAGTGTCTTGTGAGGATTTTTACTAAGCAAGGACTAGGACCTATGTTGTAAGGAAACACTAATATTGATTTGAGGCCAATGGCCAGAGATGTGTACGCCATGATGTGGCTTGATTAATATGAGGCCGAGAGCCGTAAGGGGCCCCTCTATGAGTCTGCACACCCCCAGTGAGTGCGGGTACCTATTGTGATGTGAGATATAGCCCGAGGGACTGTTATTATTCTATGTGATTGCCCGAGGGGCTAGTATTGTTCTGAGATGTTGCCCGATGGGCGGATTTGTTGACATTGTGCCCAAGGGGCGAACCTTATGTGCTTATCGTTGTTACTTGCGAGTCATTCACTTGTTTAATTGCGTATTTATGCCCGAGGGGTATATATTTCTGTGCCTATCTGCACTAATTGCTTTGCAATTATTTGCGTAATTGTTGAAAAAGTCATTTTTAAAGAAGTTTAAACCGAAAGAAGATGCATTAAGAGATTTCACAACTACATTGCTTCCTTACTGGTTTTGTACTACTTCTACACAGCATGTTAATGCACTTTTCATAATTTCTTATCACTCAGTCTTTAGTTATGATTATTACTCACTGAGTCAGGGTATTCACTTTGCTCCCTGCACCTTCTATGCAGATTTAGGTATATCTAAACTCGATAGTGGGTATTGGTTGATTGGAGGCAAAGTCATTAGCAAGGTAGCTGCCAGCGTTCGCAGCACTGCTTTTCTCCTTCTTTACCTCATTATTCTATATTTAGTACATTTCATACCTTTCAGTTGTATTTAGACCCTAGTAGATGCTCGTGACTTGTGACGTCCCAATGTCGAGCTGTATTCATTTCCGCACCTGTTCTATTTCTCTAAATCCATATTTGTTGGGGATTTATCCTTATCAATGACTTAAATTGATTTATTAAACTGTTAAAACTAAATATGGGAATTATGTCGGCTGGCCTTATCTTCATGAGAGGCGCCATCACGATCAGGTTCGGTTTGGGATCGTGACACGTTACTAATATTGAAAGAATACAATTACTAGTCATAGTTTTGTTATGTGTATGCAAAGAAACCAAGGGGGAAGGGGTGGAACTAGTTCAGTTGGAGGTTAAACTCGTAAAAGTGGAACTGCAACAGCAGCCGCAGTAGCTGGAAGTGCATCAGCAGCAGCTAGAAGTGCATCAGTACCAACAGTTGGATCAGCAACAACACCTTCAACTATGGAAATTGGCACCTTCACCCCACAAATCATTGATCCAAGCACACAACAATCCACTAATATTGTAGGAGGTCAAAAAAGGAAGACCAATGAGCCTAGAAAAGGTGGTGCAAAAGCAGGGTCTAAGGGACCAAAGACAGCAGGATATGGTGTGCTATTTGATTCAAGTGGCACTGTTATACAAAGGGTAAATATTTCCACTCAATTATACAATGGTTTACTACATAATCCCTCACTCACAATCTTTTATTTTTGTGCAGTTTGGAACTACTGACATAGTGGTACGCAATCCTTCTACACTCATAAGTTATGCTCCTACTAACATTGAACTTAGGTTCAAACCACCTGGACTAAAATGGAAGGGCCGAGCAGCAGCTACACAAAGGCAGCTGCAAGAACAGAGTGATAGAAGGGCAAAGTCTTGCTACAACCACTCAAGGCGCACCAGTTACACAATCCACACCAAGCAACCAAGCCACAACAGACATTAGCTAAAGTGATCAACTGATATTTACATATGTATGTTTTTGTTGACTGTGGTAAATAATATTTTGTAAAGTTGCTTCATTATGTGTGCTTTTATTGACTGCCTATCGTTGGCAATATTTTGTAAATCAACTCCTTTATTTTGGATGTTTTATTACCTACCTATAACATATGCCATTATATTAGTACTTGTTGTTGTAATGGAGCATTTATCAATATATTTCATGAATAAAATTTTATATCTACACAAAATATGTAGCCTAAACCCAGGAAATAAGAAAGTGCAATATTAATCCTAAATAAATAACATAATAGCTAATATTAGAAGAACTACAACCACAGTTATAATAGCATCAACTCTGAACTTCGACATTTCTTGTCTTCTTTGATAATGACATCGATCACTCTTCTTAATAAGAGCCGCAAGAAGAGTTTTGTAGTGTTCTTCCTCAATCGCAGGATCAACACATTTGAAAAAGCCACAATCTTTACCAATCTCATATCTTTTGAAGCCCAGGATAAGCGTTTATTATTCACGTTTAGTATAAGTAGGCATAACAAAGTGGTACAAGTACCAGTGCCATTTAGTTCATTCTACTATATTTTAAATACTAGGTGTTTTAGTAGGAATTTAAGATCTGACTTTTAACACATAAGGAAAAGATGCAAGTATAACATACAAAAATACTTTTTGTTTTCACGTGTTCTACTGTAAAAGGACAAGAGGGGTTGCTCTGATGGTAAGCAACCCCCATTTCCAACCGAGAGGTTGTGAGTTCGAGTCTCCCCAAGAGCAAGGTGGGAAGTTCTTGGAGGGAAGGATGCCGGGGGTCTATTTGGAAACAGTCTCTCTACCAAGGGTAGGGGTAAGGTCTGCCTACATACTACCCTTCCCAGACTCCAGTAAGTGGGATTATACTGGGTTATTGTTGTTGTGGTGTTCTACTGTAAAAATACATTATTAAAGGTGAAATGAAAATGTTAAAGGAATGTGAATGAAATAATTCACAACTATTGATTTCTCAAATTCAGTTAAAGCTGAGCAAGTCAAGGGAAGACTTTATTAACAGTAAATAAAGAGGAATACTAATAAGATTATTAGCACGACTTTTCGTTTCTCTTTTAGTCGTCTCCTTTTCTTTTAATTAATCATATTATACTTTAACTTAAAACCACACAAAAATACAGCTTTAACTGATTAGACCTCAACCTGTACGACCTTAAAAATACAGCTTGAACTGATTAGACCCCAACCTATACGACCTTTTGAAACTTTTAAATATATACCTCTGTTATCTCAGTTTGATACATTCCTGGAACTGCAATCAGGTAATATATCCTAATTTCTCCACCAGTTATTTATAGATATTCTGATTCTACATAAAATATAGTTGTGGTAGTAATTTGTAAAGACGCAAGATTTAACTGCTGGTTGTAATAAATAGGCTTTTTTGGTTACATTTTCCAGGTGAGCTTGTTGTTTTAGTAGTTCTACTTTAAGATTTTTTTCTTTATTGTCTAATGAAAGAGCAGCTGTGTTAGAAGAGAAACCTTCACCAGCATAAGCTTAGTGTGGTTTTAAAGAGCTTTATTTTCTTCTTTTTTTTTTGGGGGGGGGGGGTGGGGGGGCGGATGGGTAGGGATTTCTGAATTTAGAGAATAACAACATAGGTTGTGTGGAGGGTTTTATGTATGCATAACTTACTCTGTCTTGTAGAGGTTGTTTCCGAAAGACTCTCTGAATTTAAAGAATGAAATTTAAAATAAGTTAAGGGAAACACTCCCTAGTTCCACCACTGTGTGTTGTAATTTCTTGTACTTATTTGTTAATGGCGAGTTCTTAAGCTTATTTTATCCTCGGGGGTAACCAATTCCACCAAGAGTTTTGCTTTATATAATTTTGCTCGCCTGTTTCGTACTAGAGGAAATGCGATTCAAAGGTATGGTACAATGTTCTTGTATGTCGATTTAGCAAACCTGATGGCTTTGAATGATATGAAAAAGCTGTTCATGAGCACCCAATTTATACAATGGGTTTGTGTTTGAAAGCCGGCCTTACTCAATAATCCCCTAACTTAAAAATGTTGCTTGTTCCAGTATAGTGTGAGGCCAACTATTAGTAACGATAAGCATTTGAGTTATTGTTATGAAGATGGTGCAACTGGTGGAGTTTGGAAGTGAATATTTTGCATTATCCGTTTGTTATTTTTGTTTGTTGTGCTGGCTTGAATGTTGCGACGAAGAAATGGGGGCTTCATTTTATGACTGCTAGATTTGACTTTTGCATCTTTGTGTAGTCTGAACAAGATGGCTAATCCAAATAATGTTGAGCTTGAGGCAGCAAAGCTTCTGCATAAGCTTATCCAAGAGTCTAAAGACGAGCCGGCAAAATTGGCTACAAAGCTTTATGAGGTGTGTTTACATCTCTTATGTTGTATTTCTTACAAAATTTGAGCAATTTACCTGTATTTTTGTGCTATTCATGACTCAGATTTTACGACATATGAGATCCCACGGGAAGGGAAACTCAATCCCCTTTAAAGTAGTAATAAGGTAATTCGCTTTAAACTCCATTCATATATTTAGAGCATTACAGAACTTCTTGCATATTTCCCTTCTTATTTGGTCCCGACCCCCTCTCTTCAATAACCTTCTTTTAATCATTCTCATGTTGTGCTTCCCTTTACAATGAACAATGTAATTTTCACAGCATAACTATAGCTGCCCCGTGTGATTATGTTTCCTGTACAAATGCATCCTTGAGCAGTGGCTCGATGGTTGAAACCAGAAAAACTGGTAAAAAATAGCCTGCATACGGTTTGGGGCTCTTGATACGCTTATGTGACTTGCCTATGACAGTTTTGCTTAAACTTCCCTAACTTCTGTTTTTGTTGGTTAAAGCGCTCTGGAGACTCTTGTCAAGCAACATGGTCTGGATATTGAAGCTTTAGCATCATCGCATCTTCCTATGACCGGAGCACAAGTAAGAGAAGTTGCACCGTCACAAGTAGCTGGTAAAATTATACTTGTTGCAATTTAACTTGCTGTCTTAATTTTAGCATTTCAAGTTCGTTTCCTGCTGGCTGTATGTTTCACATTTCACAAGTGATGAGTGTTAGTGCAGGTTTTTGACAGAGGGTTGAGGTCACAAGAGACATGACAGTAAATTTTCTGGGAAGTGACAACATGACAGTAAATTTTCTGGGAAATGAGATGGTCAAAGCAGATGTATACGCTTCTAACAGTGCAGTTAGTGGCTCAAGTGGCAGCGGACATGGTATTTATCGAGTATCTGGAACCCACATAAGTGGTAAGTATTAAAAGGCTTGTGCTAACTTGCAACTAGTAGCTGAGGGTCTTTCAGAAACAGCCTCTCTACCCTTCGGGTGGCGGTAAGGTCTGTGTACACTCTATCCTCCCGTGAACCCACTAGTGGGATTTCACTGGGTCTTTGTTGTTGTTGTGCTAACTTGCAACTAGAATGTTACATCATGCATATTATGTGGTTAGAATCTGATATGTTCACTGATAATGAAGAAGATTATACACTGATAACATATTTGGAGGGGCTATAGGGGAGATAGAGCAACATGTGACGGTGATTCAGCCAACAAGGCGACCTTTTTTTGCTTCTCCATTTGCTCTGGTATCATCACAGCACTCTATTAACATTGTGCTTACCCTAAACCGGGTAGGAGTGTTGTATTTATAAAAAATGCTATTTACAAGCTTATGAGCATATAATAGAACCCCTTAATGCACCACTATACACGGGTACAACGTAAGAGTACAGCTCCCTATTCTGACAATCTATACATTAAGCACGGAAATATGTCGCCATTGGCCGTTTTGAGATTGAGGGAGTAACAGCCTATTTTGCCTTCTGATTGCTAGCAAACAACAATTTTATAGTACTAGAATTATTTTTCCTCGGGATGAGAAGCTCAATAGGGATCCAAAGAGATACTTGGATACACTAGTAGCTAGTAGCTACAATAAAAGAGCAATTTCCAGGTTTCTTGGTTAGTTCAGGATAAGAGCTGGGGAAGAACTTGTTTGTTGAAGTTATTTAATTTCTCCACTTGATATGCTTGGTCTTTTTGAATTAGGTCATCCTCGATCAGCTACAGAGGCTACACAGGATGAAGGAGATGCAATGCAATCTGGTATTCTATTTGACATGTTCAATTCTTTTGAAATAGGCCAATATCAACCGGCCGCAGTGGCTACGCTGTATAGTGGAGATACAATGCAATTTGATGCATTTTTTGACATGCAAGACTTTTTTGAGTTTGGCCACCCTCTATCAGCTACAAAGGATAAAGGAGATGCAAATCTTGTAGACTCGAATCAAACAACTACAACCAGTATTGCTGATAACAGAAGATATTCTCCTACTTTAGATGATGATGTTGCTAGATCTCTACCCGGATTCGAATTGGGGATAGGGACACAGATTATGCAACTAGGTTCAGAACATCATCAAGTGGATGATGTAGAAGTTGATGCGAGGGACCTCCAAAGGAATGTAGGGCATGCTGATTTGGAGAAGCAAAACAAGACGAAGAGGATAAAAAGAGAATACGGAATTACTCTGGAGGTTCTAAAGCAGCATTTTGGGAAGAAGCTTACTGATGCTGCTAACAGCTTAGGGGGTAAACTTATGCACTACACTTAAGAATCACTTGAACCTTATAACAACAACAACCCAGTATAATTCCACTTAGTGGGGTCTGGGGAGGGTAGTATGTACGCAAACATTACCTCTATCCTTGGGTAGAGAAGCTGTTTCTAAATAGACCCCTGGCATCCTTCCCTCCAAGAACTTCCCACCTTGCTCTTGGGGAGACTCGAACTCACAACCTCACGGTTGGAAGTGAGGGTTGCTTACCATCAGAGCAACCCCTCGTGTCTTAATCACTTGAACCTTATGCTTTACTTAATTTAATGATGTTAACATTAGCCTTTTTCACTTCTTTGGTAACTCGAGCTGCTAAGCTTATGTTCTCATTGCAGTTGCACGAACTACATTGAAGCGCATATGTAGAGACTATGAGATTTGCCGGTGGCCACGTGTTAAATCAAGAAAGCATAATTGCTCCCTCTCTCAAGCGGAGTTACTACAAGTTGTTGATAGACAACCTTCAGATTCTGGTGCTAGACACCAACAATATGTTGATTTTTCTCCTGGAAGTGGCCCAAAATCCGCAACAAATTTGAAGGAATTGCATGTTACCGTGCAAAGTGAGAATTTCATATGCGTTAAGGTAACTTATGGAAATCGAACAGTGAGGTTCCCATTCTCATTTTCATCAGGGAAAAGGGATTTGGAAGAAGAAGTAGAAAAGAGAATAAAATTAGTTGGAATTTCTTCGATCAGGTATGAAGATGAAGAGAAAGATTTGATATTGATAACTTGTGATTCGGACCTGCACTATGCAATGCACACATTAAGATCATTAGGTAGGACCATCATAAAGATGGTGGTGGAAATTGAACCTGACTACAATCACATAATTGACTCCTGTTAAAGTCTCATCGTCGCCCATGAACAAAAACAACTTCCACGTGTTTGGCTCATAAAAGAATCAAGTCCGCACGTGAAGTGACATGTTTGAATACAAAGTAAATCTGTCAAGAAAAGTGGAAGTACTAATTCAAGAAGCTCCACAATACTTTTACTGATCAACATGAAGCTGATACAAAAGAATTTACAACTTATAAAACAATTGAAGGAACAAATCAGGAAAATCATAAAGCAACTGATCATAGGCCTATTGAGGGAAAGAAAGTGGAAGATTCTCAACTAGAGGAGCAAAACAATGCACTTTGAAGAAACCAGGAATACCAAAACCATATAATGAAATTGCAGTAAAAGCCATTGATCATCTAAGTACTAATCGAGATACGGAAAAACGCGATGGTCATGAGCGTGCAGCGAGTGAGACTTTAGTAATTGCGCACTGAATTTGTTACAAGGGAATAACAATTTGGGAATTAGTATGAGCAAAGATAGAGGAATTAGATGGTGTGCTAAAACCAGTTGGAGAAGAAGCTGTTTCTTCTAGAGAAACAGCAATTTGGTTGGCTTTAATGATCTCCAAAACCAAGGTGAGGAAGCTAAGAATGCATAGGTTTCTTGAAAATTTTCTTGTAAAATGCAAGCATTTGTTCTTGTTTCTGAATTGATCTTGAATTAATGCTTGTAGATGAAAGCTGAAAAACAGATGAAATGATCAAAGGAAATACTCTTAGGGGTCATTGTTTTGAAGACATTAAGATAAGATTAGTTATACTGGGATTTATCATGATATTATTTTTTATTGAATGTTTGGTATGTTGTATTAATCTTGATATTGTCAATTTTATTGTTTTATCATAGGATTATTATTCTAACCTCTGGCAGGTATAAGCTATCCCGATATTATTTTAATCATAAGATAAACTTATTCCAAAAGTTGTAACGAAACAAAGGATAAAACGGTACGAAATTTTTATTCCAGAATTATTTTGCTTATCTATCCTACCAAATGACCCCTGAAAGAGGCAAGCGCTTCACAAAAAGCAAAAATCCAAAGATTAAACATTTTTTCAAATCAGCCATGCATGAAAATGTATTCTAAGGTATATTAAAAATAAATACTTTTTTTTAAATATCTAAAAAGAGAAGTGGTCCAAAGGTCAGCTTATTGGTATTGAACTTCTTTACCAAGTGAAAGATTACTTCTCCCCCCATGTTTTAAGGATAGAAAGAAAATTATACTACTTTCTTTTAAGGTGATTCTTAACAATAAGAGGACTCAAGTGTAAAATATTCAAAAGAATTTGCTTATCAAACATCCAAAAGAAGAAAAAAAAAATCCAATACAAAAAGAAGATGCAGAACAGAATTGATAAACTTTTTTGTTTCAACTACCATATAAACGTTGTAGTTTTATTATGATATTAAAGTTGTCAGATATAAATGAATTTATAAAGAACTTGATAAGATTAGATTTTTATGCTTTAAAAACCTGAACTTCATAAAAAGAAATGTTTAAAACTTCTTACATAAACACCTTATATTAGGCACGTGGCGGGTAGTAAAGGTAAAGTCGAAATTTAAAATTTATAAATTCAAACTTACAATTAAATTTATAGCTCATTTTAATTATACCAAATTCGTAATTAAATATTTATATTAGGTGATTCGCCTAATATAAATATTATATTGATTCATTCAAATTTATACCAGATACTCTAGCTCGCCCTTGCTCAACACGAGCATCATCCACTAATAAAGATTGTGGTGAAATGGTAAATACTCCTTTAATCAAAAGTTTCGAATTTAAATTCCTAAGTATGTAATTGTCTTTATTATGAAGCGCTTTAACTCTAATCGAGCATATATTCACTGGGTGGGAAATAAAACGAGCATCACCTCACCTTGTACTTTGTTATAAATGTCAATCTTAGAAGAGGTTGTTGCGAGAAATATAGTGCTCCTAATATTCTCTTTTGCATCCACAAAGGCAACCTGAACCGGAAAAAGACAAACGTTCCTAGTAGGGGTGTGCATTCGAATCGGTTTATTGATAAATCGAATCGATTATTTGTTATCGAAATCGAAAAAATCAAAATCGAAAAAATCAAAACTTTATTGAAACGATAACGATAAGTATATGTACAAATCGATAATCGATAAGTAATTATCGATAAGGGTCAAAATCGAATCGATAAATCGAATGCACACCCCTAGACTGTAGACATTTGTAAAATAAGTAATTACCTATTTGTGTAGATTGATATAACATACAAAATGTATATATATTCTGCTACTATTTTGAAAGCGGCTATACAATATCATTTTCCCTAATCTATACCCTTTCCTTTACCCTAAGTCCCTTACCCTACTATTTCCTCTACCACATTTAAGAAATGATAAAGATTAAGGGAATGAAGTTCAAATTAATGGAAAACATAATTATCCGTGATGATGTATTTTGTTTTATTTTATTTTATATATTGTTGGAGTGTTGGTGGCATACATTTGATCCCTTACTTTAGTTTTGTTGCATGTGCTTGTTGATACAATTTTTATGTTATAAATGATGTTCGTCTTATTTTAGCTTCTTTTTGTCCATATAAATTAGGCGCGTTTATAGAGATATACTTTCCTTGGAATCCCGAAAATTTTCTTATTGGTGTAATCGATAACCGAATCGATAAGCCCCCAAAATCGATAAATCGAAATCGGAAAAATCGAAACCTTATGGAAACAATAACGATAAGCATATGTACAAATCGATAATCGATAAGTAATTATCGATAAGGGTCAAAATCGAATCGATAAATCGAATGCATATCCCTAGTTCCTAGTCAGTGAGAAAGTGATGATATAAATACTCCTTTTGCAACCACTAGCAGCTGAGCCACGTGATGCCCTCCTTTTCTATATTAAAGAGTAAGTTTTTTTTATTTTTTGGTATTCGATACTCTGATTCCGATTCGTATCAGACAGGATTCCATTCAGAAAAAAATCATCCTTCTCAAAAATTTTATTATAAAAGAGTATAGGTTATGTACATCATTAGCATAAATTATTTTTAGTTATTAAATTATTCAAAGGATATTTAACTATGAATTTTCTTAAAATGTAAAAATTTATTATACATATTCAACCATAATATGATGGTGTAAAAATTCCTTACAGTGTGATACATATAGGTTATTTCTCTTTCAAATTTCTTACCTATCTATTATTACTTGTTGTTTGTTCCGATTCTATTATTTTTTAGTTGTGTTTATTATTTCTCTTTTTGTAGTTCTTCGTCATTCTGAGCATGTGATTTTTGCCTTGTTAAGACAACTCATATACGACTCTCAGATTTGGTTTTTCCTTTAATATTTGTTTAAGATTTAATTTTATAATTTAATTACGTGTACCAGCGTATTTTCATCAATGCGTGCTTAAAAATCATTTAGGATTTAATTTCATATTTTTTGCCGAAATAATTGTTAATTAGGGTCATTTTTACAAATAGAAAATACAAAAAATATGTGCAAGTAGTATTTCTGGCGTTTTAATTATTTTTTGTTTAATTTCAACTTGTTGCATTTTTATATGTGTTAATTAGGAATTTTTATTTTGAATAAAATAGGGAATTAATTAAAACAAAAGAAAACTAAATAAATATACACATATATGCACAGCCACTCAGGTTGGCCACAATTGGGCCAGACCTGAGTGGCCCAAACAATTTTGACCCCTTAAAACCCACCTGTGCCCAGCACAAACACCAACCTCGATCCAGTCCACATACAACCTGCCCAAAAGACGTCGTTCCATGAAGACTCATCACAGCCGTTGATCAGCTGATTATCCAACGGCCATGAAACTCCCCACCAAAATCAAATAAATATGTCTGAATCTATGTATAGATACAGAGACAAACATATCACCCTCCTCGTACCAAATACTCCGGTGTACCCCCTCCCCTTGACCACTCCTTGACCACTCCTTGACCACCTAGTAGCCACCCTAACACCGCCGTCGAAAATCTCCTCACGGCGGCGGATAGTCACCGAACCACCCCAACTTTACACCACCAGGACACCAAAACCCCCTTTCCCATCGTGCAATTAGCTTCGGTCGAACATCCCTCCTCCGTCTCGAATATTCAAAAGAAGGGTCGTCAGAACCGCCGTCTCCGGCAACCCAGTTCCAAACCATCCCAACTTTACACCGTAGGACCACCAAATCCTCTTCTTCCCCGTCTTGCAATCCATTCCCGTCAAACAACCCCCCCCCCCCCCCCCATCGTCTCGAATCATCTAAAGAAAGGCCGCCGGAACCACCATCTTCGGCGACCCAACTTCGAACCCATCCAAAATTACACCCCTGAAACAACTCATCCTCTTCTTTCCAACCGTGCATGTTACGCCCTTCAAATTTTTTTGAAACGTCTCAAATATTGATTTGAAGGCTAACCCTAAAACTCAAACCCCACCGGATTCTTGTCAAACTCATCTCAGACAGTCCCCTCCATTCCCCTCCCCAACCATGCCACCCACAACCCCCAAATACCACTAACCACCGAGGAAACTCAAATCTGAGACCTCACTGGGTCTCAGAATCACAAGTTCCCCATCCTGAACTCCTGAGCTTATTACCCGCAAAGCTATTTGCCTTAGAAGGTTAGAAACCTCTACAGAAGAGGTCAGAAACCAACAGAATGATCTCTAGTTGGATTTGCATGTGTAAAAGCTAAGTATTATATCTTTGCTTGTATATATTTGTTTTGTTGCTTTTAATTGTTAGCTGATTTGGTTTCTTTTGAATGATTAGTTGTTTTTCCACAATCTCATCTGAAATAGGTTAAATAGTTAGCTCTACTTGCTATATGCCTTTGGTTGTCACTAGTATGAAATCCCTTCGTATCTTGAGTTATCTGATATCATGTTAATACTAGCTCCCTGATTCTGAAATCCTAGTCTGATGATTCTTCAGTAATGTGGCTTTCATGGTTTGTTGATTTTCGTCTCCTGATTTTCATTTGTTTCATTCCCTGATACTCTGATTAGTTTTGGTAGGTGTTTATCTTTTGGATCCTACTTATGCTACTGGAGTATTTGTTTTCATCTCATAGTAACTTTATTCTTCAATACTTACACGTATTAGGCTATCGTGTTCTTGTTGAACTTTTAATTGTTGATGTCAGCCTTTAGCTTCTTGATTTTATTCATAAACTGAGTGTTCAAATCCTGTTATTTGTTTCTCACTCTCATGTTTTACTGAGTACCTTAATTGGGTTATTTATGTAAGTTAAGCATCAATGTATGGTTTCCCTTTTCTGATCATTTTGATTCATTGGTTTTTGACACTGAATGATCATCTTGAATAATATTTGGTTGCTGAAAAATCCACATTAAGATACTTGTCTAAAATCTGAATAGTTTTGGCTAATTTTTAAACTATAATAAGATGTTATTCCAAGACTAAATTTGACCCAAAACTTGAACATAACTGATCTGGGTCAATTATAACCAAACCAGATGACAGACTAAGGTTAAAACTTCAAGTTAGTTAATTAGGAAAAGAAATAGGGGTATAAGGGGTATTTGAGCTTTAAAAGAATCCGGTAATAACACCTAGAACATTCTAGAGAGGGACTTAGGCACAGTTTCAGCCTCAAACTTGAGGCACAAGTCAGGAAATGAAGGACCATTTAGGAAAAGCTGAAATATGAATCAGGGACTAAAAGGAAAAAACAAGGAAGAAGTGTTGCCCTAAGGCTTCACTATAAAAAAAGACAATCTGAACATTTTCAAAGGGGCTTCTTTTTTTGGAAATCTAGAGGTTTTTGGATTGGATCCATATTTTCGAGCCGGCCTTCCTTCTTAAGCTCTAAGCAAATTAAGATACATATAGATACATTTTGGTTTCCCTTATATTCTTCAGAAATTATCGGTGCTGCTCTTATTCATTTGGAATTTTAATTCTCTCAAAATCCTGTTGAAATTCTAGGTGTACTGTTCGATTGGTTGCTGCTTTCTTGTTGATTGCTTTCATTTGCTCATAGGCTCTATTTCTTGCTGAATTTCAGGTACCAATCCTCATCCAAACTTTGAGAAGTTGTAAGCATTTATGTAGAGTCGAGATAATGGGAAGGAAGAGTGTTCCCTCATTTATTCATTTCAATCTCTGTTGTAATCTAATTTGTTCTCTTAAAATTTCTCGTATTTGTACTAAAACATGTATAAACTGGACTGTGGTGGATTGTATATTTATTTAGGTCCAGTAGATTTTATAGTAGAGTGATCAAAAAATGAGTTTAATGTTTATAATTTGTGTTATGCATTAGCAACTTGATAGCTGAATATGTACAATACTCTAAATGACGAGTATTCTGATCCGTCTCTTCAAACGTTAGGGTTAAAACTGATGCAAAAAAAAAATTATTTCTAGTATCATCTGCTGCAAATATTATTGGCATATTTTTAACTTTCAGGTATAGGTTTGGTTTTATAATTGTTGCATAAAAATGAAAGTTGCTATCCTAAAGAGACTCGTCAATTCAATAACACTGGGCCCAATAAGAAGGCCCAGCAACGACCAATTATAATGTGGTACTCCACGTTCCCGAACTGACTGGAAATAAAACTCAAGTCAGTCACAAATAAGGCCCAACAACTGCCAGTTACAGCATAAATAATGCAGGCTCTTGGGTTAAGTAAACGAAACCCAATGTGTATAATCAGCCATGAATGAGGCTAAAAACACAAGAGCTAATTTTTCAGAATATGTTACCCATGCATAAATGATTAGGATACTTAGGCATCATGATGGAGAACTTAGTATGCATTAGAATGTCCTTATAAAATAAAGTGAGCCACATTAATCTAATCAAATATCATGCGATGGCTCCTTAATTCATTAAAATACATAGAAAAATAGGAAGTGTCTTTTAGCGAATTTCACAGCCTTCTATGAATTTTGAAGACGTAGTTGCTATAGGCGCGAAGTTATTAATAAAATACCTTACAAAATTCGAGTGAGCATTTATGTGACCCAAATTCAAATTTCAATGGAGTTAGAATATGTCTAAAATTGCGTGCGCATTTATGTGACGTGATTCGTGATGTATTTTAATGACGTTGCAAATTTCCTAAAAGATATTAAAAGCAGTTAACAAATTAAAATCGCATTACAGGTTAAACAGGTATAGCAAATCAGATTTTTAGCCACTTATAATGAGTTTAAGCGACCGTGCTAGAACCACGGGATCTGAGGGTGCCTAACACCTTCCTTCGGGTCAACAAAATTCCTTACTCAAGAATTTCTGGTTCGCAGACTCCAATCGGGCAGTCGAAATTTCCTCGATTTAGAATTGTAAAATAAACGGGTGACTTAGGGACACCAAAAGCCAAACCTATCCCAAGTGGCCACTCTTAAATAAATAAATAATCCCATTTCGAATAATGTCACTTTAATTTGAAAAACTCCTTTACGCGTTTTATCCTTCGGGATATCCATGTAAGCCAAAAAGGAGGTATGACAGTCATTATTTTTTTGATTAAGTTTTTCTTGAGCCGAGAATTTAGTAAAATATCTTCTCTATCTTCACAAGGTAGAAATAAGATATGATTATATACTATCTTCCCTAGAACACACTCGTATGAATATATTGGGTATGTCGTTGTTATTACTTATATGTATATTGGTTAAATTTTTCTAAATATAATAATCTTATACTCGTGAAAATGACACCAGGTAGCCACTTTTAAAAATTACCATTTAAAATATATCGACAATGTATAATGTATTTAAAAATTAATCAATTTTGCTCAAACTTCAACATATGTCATCCTAGAGTTTATACCTCAAAATTTAAACTTCAGGACATCGCGTCCTAGAGTTCGAAAAGTGTATCCTGAGTTCGAATCTTATGTCTTGAATTTTAAATTAGTAGTAGTTCAGAAATTCAGGAAATTTGGTCCTTAATTTCAAATTAGCAGCTCAAAAATTCAAGATACTAAATTTTGAATTTCCAAATTTAGGAGGAAAATTAACTAATTTTTAAATATTATAAATAGTAAATATATTTTAAATAACGGGTGTAAAATTGATTATTGCTGCACTTCGCCTATTAATAGCCAACTCAGAGTAATTGGATATGGACCTTTTAGATCGTTTAAAAAAGAAAATGGACACAGCATTAGTGACTAGCCTATGTGGCATGGACCTTTTAGATCGTTTAAAAAAGAAAATGGACACAGCATTAGTGACTAGCCTATGTGGCCTACAGAAAGAACTAAGTACAAAATTTATGTGCTTTCATAATTCTTTTCTCTTTTTTATTGGTTGGTTTATATCCAAGTTGGCATATTAAAATGGATTGTGTTCATTTTCATAACTTAGAACGACAGAGAGGAAAGTAATTAGGACTGTGATTCTTGATTTTTTGTAATAAATTCTTCAATCATGCCTATTGAACTGAAATTTTCTTATCGAAAACGAAATGACGGCATTAATCGGTGGGTTTTCTGGACTCAGCATAATGGTGATGAGTTGAACCAAGTTAAATCCCTCCTTCCAATTCTCAGTAAGTTCTTCTATTTCTCTGTTTGTGGCCTTGGTCCATTTTTTCCTTTATTTTACGAATTGCATTTTTTTGTATAATATTGGTCTGAGCTGAGATTAAATGGAGTAAAATGATTAGTGAGAATTCATATAGCCGATTCAACTTGCGTGGGATTGAGTCGTAATAGTTGTTGTCTGTAAAGAATTGGGAAAGGAGCTGTAAAGAAATCAAAATTAGTTAGTGGGCAGTTACTGAAATAATTGAAAATCATTTAAAGCATATATTGCAGTGATGTCTAATAATTTTTCTTGAGAAATATCCTACATTTTGTCCTTTTTTAGTGTCAATCAAATTAATGTTTCTTTTAATTTCTGTTGAGTGTTAGAGATCATTAAGTTGAAGGGGAGCCTTGGTGAACTGGTAATATTGCCGCCATGTGACAAGGTAGTTATGGGTTCGAACCGCTGAAACAACCTCTTGCAGAAATGCAGGATGAGGTTGCATATAATAGACCTTTGTGGTCCAGCCCTTCCCCTGATCTCGTGCATAGCGGGAGTTTAGTGCACTGGACTGCTCTTATTAGAGATCATTAAGTTGTTGTTTTGTTTCGAAATTCTCTAACTTCAATCTTGTTCAATTTTTCATTGAAAAGGAGATTCTACTCAACCTGATACAAATGGTGACAGTCAATTGAACAGATTGACAATCAAGAATCTAGTCGAGCTTCTTGATGTTCAAGGAACTTGTTTGATTCAATTTTGGGCACCTATAAGGATTAATGGAGGGAAGACCTTCTTAACAACAGCGGACCAGCCTTTTGCTTTTAATGGCAAGATTCACGAGGGTTTGTGGGCGTACAGGCGTGTATCTCTTCACACTATAGCGTTCGTGGACGCCACAAAGATCGATGAAACTAAACGCATACACGTCCACGGCCGTCCAGCGCGCGTCTTCAGAAGTGGAATGCCTGAATTCAGCCCTCATGTCAGATACTATTACATGGATGAATACCCTTTGCGCGATTTTGCAATGTGTTTGGGAGTAGGTTGCTATTGGACTTTGCCAGTGTTTGAGAGTTCAGGGGACCGTTGTATTGGCGTACTGGAATATGCTTTCGAGGCAAATGACGGTCTTGATCTTTACTCTACCTTAGACCGTCTCATCAACAATCACAGAATACTTAAGGTATATCCTATACACCCCCTACTTTTTTGAAGAGTTTAACTTCTATATATTCTCAATATAAAAGATATTTTTATTCTATCAAGTCACTTAAAAGATAGCTACAACCGACTACACTGTCAGTGTATATAGATTATATATCCTCGTAAGCATGACCACAAGAAATACAATGTTCTCAAGTAATTTTGTGACTGAAAAACCTTGATAAATCGAAGTTGCACGATATGCATGTCGGAGTTCATTTCACTCAGATTTCAATTAAATAAGTGGAAGTTTTCAAGTTCACTATATCAAGTAACTTGAGCAAGGGAAACTATTGATTGTCTTGAGAATTTTTCTTACTACTCGAAAGTGAAACATTTCAAGAATTTATGGATTAGGAGTCCTCAGGATAACCACTTTTGATAGTTACTCCTTCTGTACCATTGCTATTTTCCATGTTGGCTTTGGAGGAAATTTAGAAAATAATGATTTTTGTTAGGATTCTAATAACATTAGAGTTCTTAGTCTTCTGTCCTCATTGGATTGCTCATCGTCATCAATGACAATAACGACTACTACGACTTAATTGCGTAAGTCGGGTAAATTTCCACATGATTGAATATCCAAATTTGTACGGGATGATTCCTTGCAATAAGGCTTCCTCTAAATCCTCGACTAAGCCTAGTTTGCTGTTAGTTGTATTTCATACTACACTGAAACTTATATTATTTGCAGACAATGGGTCTAGCTCTCATTCCTTCATGGTTAGCATGCCCGCAAGAGGTAAACTCTCCTAATTATGCATTTCTTTATAAGCAAGTGAAAAGAATTCTCGTCATTGAGTATTTATCTTGAACAATACATTAAAAAAAAAGAGGCCAACCCAGCTCCCGGGGAACGCCGGACCACAAGGGTATATTATACGCAGCCTTGCTTACGTTTCTGCAAGAGGTTGTTTCCACGGCTCGAACCCGTGACCTCCTGGTCATATGCCGGCAACTTTACCAGTTACGCCAAAGTTCCCCTTCTATCTTGAACAATACATGAAGTCTTTAAATCTCTCTCTCTCTCTCTCTCTCTCTCTCCCACCCCTACTGTATTTATGTAATTTAATTTGCTCAAAGCAGATACAAGAAGTATGGGAGCAAGAACTTGCTCAAGTAAAGGAGGCTTTGGAAGTAACATGTAAGACTCACATGTTACTCTTTGCTCAAACTTGGATTCCTGTGCTTGATTCAAGTAGAACACAAATGGTTATCACCTCGCCCACAACAAAATATTGGAGTGAAGAGATATCGTCTCTTGAATTTTTGGCTGTTAGTGACCTACATCATGTACAGATTGGTCAAGGATTGGTTGGAAAAGTGCTTTCATCAAAGGGTTCATGCTTTTGCAGCGATATAACTCAATTAAGCATAGATTTTTACCCCTTAGTACCAATTGCCCGCTGTGCTGGATTTACCGCATGTTTTGCAATTTTTGTGAGACTGAATAGTGCATGCCACATGGTACTAGAATTCTTTTTACCTCGTGATGAGACACTCGATAGGAATCCACAAAGTTTCTTGAGCAAGCTATTAGCCACAATTCGAGAGCAACTTCCGAGCTTTTTCCTTGATTCAGGACCAAGCCTGTTTGTTGAGGTTATCAGAACTGCTCCTGTTGATGAGCTTGATTCCTTTGAGATAAGCCAATCACAACAAGAGGTTCGATCAAAGGGAAACGAAAAGATGGTTCTTTTTGATTCGTTGAATCAAGATTCTGCTGATTTAGGACCTTCGAGTTCAACTGATACCGGAGCTTATTACATGGAAATTGCAAAGGATACTCCTGATAACGGAGAAAAAACCGTGCTGCCAGATTCAGCACACAAACAAGGAGTTGAGGAAGCTGATGGAATGGACAAAGAAAAGAGTTCTGTACATTTCATGCTTGCAACATCATTTGTTGATTCAGAGCAAAATTTACAGCAAAACTTGTCTACTGATAAAGCTTTGCTCGATGAAAAACTTAATTCCTTCAAAATAGGTCATCTTCAACTTCCCACAATGGTACAATACGACACCATCCATCAGATATTTAGTTCAAGTTCATCTGATTTAGAAGAAATTGTAACTGTGGATTATGGACGGGACGCTCAAATGAATCTTCAGTCAAAGAAGAGAGGAGAAAGTACACAGCCAGATTCAGCACATCAGCAGAGAGTGGAGGAAGCTGATGTAGAGGACAAACGAAGGCATTCTGTGCATATCGAAGAGAATGCAAATTCCCATAATTGTCCAGAGAAACATAAAAGGATAAAGAGGATAGAAAAGGAGTATGGCATTAGTCGTAGTGTTCTAGAAGAACAATTTGGAAAGAAACTTTCTGATGCTGCAAAGAGTTTAGGAGGTAAGCATACCTTTTCAATATAGGCATTTCGCAACTTCACAAACATTCACCAAGCTTGATGCTAACCTTTTTTCTTGCAGTTGCTCGAAGTACCTTGAAGCGCATGTGCAGAGACTACGATATATACAGGTGGCCACGTAGTAAGTCTGCAAATGATGTATGCTCACTTTCTGAAAACAAACCAGTAGAAAGAGTTGAAAAACAGACGGGGAATTCCAGTCGAGAATACCTGCAACTACCACATGCTAGTCTGTCTAATGGAATGGATACAACTACAACGTTGACTCAGAGGAAGGTGTCTATGGCTACATTTCAGAGCGACAACACCATGAGCGTAAAGGTAACTTACAAAGATGTGACCATAAGGTTTCCGCTCTCTCTTTCATCGGGGAAGATTGATTTGGAAACAGAAGTTGAGAAGAGATTGAAATTAGTACAGGTTGGAAGTTATTCTATTAAGTATGAAGATGAAGATAACGATTGGATTGCAATAACTTGTGATTCAGATTTAGAGTATGGAATACACACTTTAAGATCATTAGGAAGAACTACAATGAAGATGTTGGTTGAGCCCTTGAATTAATTTTACTGATTATGTACCCGTATATGTCCCCTATTTTTAATGTTCATTCACCATAGTACAATAGAGGCTTGTACGAGCCATGGAAATAGCCTCTTGCAGAAATGCTGGGTAAGACTGCGTACAATAAACCCTTGCGGTCCGGCCCTTCTCCAGACCCTACTCATAGCGATAGCTTAGTGCACTGGGCTGTCCTTCATTCACCATATTTTTTCCATCAGTTTAAAGCTTTCCTTGAGCCCAATGCTTTTTAGTTACTAATGTTAATACATGGTTGTAACGTGTTAAATGCTAGGATTTTGTTAGGTTGTGTTATCTTGTAATTGTTCTACATCTGGTAGGATCCCTAGGTTGTATTCCACGTTTCTTCGGTCTCTGCTGGATATCTGTTATGTCTCTCTTGTTTGTGTTCTTCTAAATTATATGCGCGCGTAAGTTAGCTAAGGATCTACCCCAAACATTTTCCTAGCAGCAATGCCTCTTTCTACTGACCACTTTATTCCTGCTGCTATTCTTTGTGTGACCTATATAGGTCACAAGTTTGAGTCCTGGAATCGGGCGAATGTTTGCGTCAGGGTAGGCTGCTTACATTACACACCGTTGTGGTGGCATGCGACCTTCCTTGGATCCTATGTGAACTCTGATTTGTGCATTAGGCTGCCTTTGTACTCTCTGATTGTGCTGCTTTTGCTGCTTCTTTGGTATCTATTGCACACTGTCTGTGTTTTGTTTTCACTAATGGCAACTTTATTCATTTGTTGCTGTTGTATGTTGCTCCAGTGATAGACAAAAGTAGAAATAGTAAAGAGTTTTAAGTCTGACGCAGCGACGACTATGTAATATTTACATGATTAAGTCATTTAAAAGGTAATTACACGCATTGCTAAATAATAAGTGGAGTATTTTATAATTTAACTACAGTGGAATATTTGTCCTCTAAAAATGCTATATATCCACACTTAATATTTGTCTTTACTCTATTATTGAAAACCATATAATGCTAAATTATAAGGTTGACCAGTATCATGTTTATATTACATGATGAGGGTGACAGAGATAACAAGGATGATGCTACACATATTCTAGAAAATAAAAAAGGTTAGAAACGACTAGGAGGATTTAGGAGCACCCTTAATTTAAATACCAATATATTATTTTTGATTTGGTTCTAATTACATCGGCTAGAATAGATCAGGTTAATATAACGTCACACTATTTTAACTTAATTGCAGTCATTGTCAAGAAGATTAAAAAAGACTTATTCACATTAATCAATGTATACTTCATTAAAGTAATGTATCACTTCATTGAATGGATGAATTAGTGTTATACCTTTTTAGAACTAGAATATGGTGGTGCTAGATTTTCGACCTCCAAAACTCAAGTAAAAATAACTTAAATTACAGTTTTGTATAGTATGAACTTTATTTTAAAAGGATAAAAAATGTAAACGGTATTTTGTTAATGATCTTCGTGCTTTAATATAGTGTGTATATATACACACTTTAAAATGCATAAAATAAAAATCTTTAAAATGCATAATTATATATTTATTGTTGAGACAATTTTACGTGCTTCGTATCTTAGAACGAATTTTATATTTTCTCTATGGCGCATCATAATGAACTGATGATCTCATATGACTTATTTGTTGATCACGTTAAGCATCCTATAATGTTACAAATATGGATTTATTTTTAATTAGTATACTTTATATAGGATAAAATATTGATTTTCGAGAACAGGATAGGTAGTTGAGAGATAGAGCTAGCCTATATTCGTCATGGGAAATCAATGCTCTTCTGACGACTCAAAGGGTCATGACCTGTTTTTAATCAAATTCTGTATTTCGAGGTCTTGAAAACCTCATTTAGAGCCGCCTGGATTTGCGTGCGTAGTCCAAACGCGTAGCCGGAAAGCTTAAATATGAAATTCTGTGGAAAATGCTAAGTTTTAATGTAACATAAATAAATTTGACTTCGGACAATATTTTGGGTAAACGGATCTAGACCCGTGATTCGACAGTCCCGGAGGGTCCGTAGGAAAATATGGGACTTGGGCGTATGTCCGGAATCGAATTCCGAGGTCCCACGCCCGAGAAATAAATTTTTAAGTAAAATTATTTTTTGAAAATATTCAAGGAAATTTGAAATGAAATCTGATTAGAAACCGATGATATCGGGTCTGTATTTTGGTTCCGGCACCCGGTACAAGTCTGATATATGGTTTAAGTCATTTTTATAAAATTTGGTTGAAAACAGATGTCGTTTGATGTGATTCGGACTTTAGAATGGAAAATTTGATATTTTAAGAAGTTTGAAAGAATTCATGGATTTTGAGGTTTAATTCGATGTTTATGATGTTATTTTGGCGATTTGATAGCGCGAGTCAGTCCATAGATATTTTTGAAGTTGTGTGTATGTTTGGTTGGGTGCCCCGAGGGCTCGGGTGAGTTTCGGGAGGTCTTAGGCGTAATAACACAAATGTTGCAGGATTCATAGCAATCTCAGTTCTCTGAACTCTCCAGCGCGGTCTGTTATCGCCTTTGTGCGATGCGTGGAGGAGGGGGCCAGCGCGGTTCGCGGTCACCTTTGTGCGTCACGCGGAGGGTGCTGTCCTGCCGCATTCCATTTTGTGCGATCCGCATAGTGTCACAGGCCCTCAGGTTCCCTGACCTGTGCGGCCACAGTCAATTTTGTGCGGTCCGCACATGGGGTCCGACATGAGTATATATAGACGGGATTCTCGGCTAATTTTTTATTTTCAAAACTCTAAAACATAAGAGGCGATTTTTCAAGCAACCTTTCTTCTTCAAATCAATTGTAAATCATTTTTAACTAGTTTCCTTCAATCATTAACATCTTTTAACATGATTTCAACTTAAAATCAAAGATTTTCCTGAGGGGAATTGAGTGTTTTGGGTAGAACCTAGGTTTTTCAGAAAATTAGGGAATTGGAACTCAATTTGAGTTCTGATTTCAAAACAAATTATATATTTGAGTTCGTGGGGGAATGGGTAATCGGGTTTTGGTTCGAACATCGGGTTTTGACCATGTGAGTCCGGGGCGATTTTCGACTTTTTGGGTAAAACTTCAAAAAACTCATTTTCATGCATTGGGGTTGGTTTATTTAGCATTTATTGACATAATTAAGTAATATGTGATTAGATACGAACGAATTGGCGGTGAAATCAAGGGGTAAAACTATAATTGAGACTTGATTAGTGTTCAAGGCATCGAGGTAAGTGTTCGGTTTAACCTTAGCTTGAGGGATTAGGAGTTGATTCATATTTGCTACGTGCTCCTTGTTGAGTACAACGTATAGGCATGGTGACGAGTATCTATACGTTGTTGCCAAGCATGACCGTGAGCCTTAAATTGAAAGTTATCGTATTCTTAAATGACATTTCGGATGCCTTAACTAATGATCTACTATATTGAGCAAAGATTTGTTTTATCCTCATAGATCTTATTTATGATTGAGAATTTTCGTTAATTGAGCTGAGTACAAGCTAAGTTAATGTTGGTTATAGCTGATTCTCCAAATGATTATATTGCTTTTGTTCCCTTGCCGTAAAGTTATTATATTGCTTTTGTTCCCTTACCGGGATTTCTTGTGATTGTGTGATGATATGGAAATGGGAGCAGGTATTACGCCAACCACAAGATTGATGAAATGGGAGCGGGTGGTACACCTACCACAAGATATGATAAAATGGGAGCGGGTGGTACGCCTACCAAGAGATATGACAAAATGAGAGCATGTGGTATGTCTATCACAAGATTGATGAAATTTGAGTAGGTGGTATGCCTACCACAAGATATGAGAAATGGGATCGGGTTGCACGCCTGCAGCAAGATGAAATTGAAAGTGAACGTTACCTTTATTACTCTTTATCCGTGTTAGAAGTTAAATTATAGTTTCCTTATTATCCTTGATATTCTATTTTATTTGCTATCCCCACGGCATGTTCCTCTTCCCAGCTTTAATGCTTATTACATGTGTTACGTTTTCTCCATATATTATATAACTGCAAAGATTTATCTGGAGTCTAGTTCTATTCTCGTCACTACCTCAGCGGGGTTAGGCCAGACACTTACCAGCACATGGGGTCGGTTGTGCTGATACTATTACTCTGCACTACGTGCAGAGTCCGGAACAACGTTTGATCATCAGCAGTAATTTGGGAGCCAGCCTTTAGTCCACGAGATCCTGAGGTAGTACTGCAGGCGTCCACAGTTCCGGCGTCTCTTCTATCTATTTTGATGCTCTGTATCCTCTTGTACCCGAGACAGACTTTATTTCTTTTGTTTCAGACATTTGTATGTGGCACTTCTAGATAGTCCGTGTAGGTTATGACACCAGGTGTTGGGTAGAGACTTGTATTGGTTTTCTAGACGTTTGTTTCTATATTTATCTAAGACTTCCTCTAATTTTGTGTTCCGCTATTCTTCAAGCTTATTCATTGCTAATTTAATTGGTTTAAAATGAATTAAAATAAAGAGGGCTAATGACTTCAAAGGTTTATGGCTTGCCTAGCTTCCACGAGTAGGTGCCATCACGACTCCCAAGGGTGGAAATTCTGGGACGTGACAAGTTGGTATCAGAGCTCTAGTTGCATAGGTCTCGCAACTTACATAAAAGCTCTGTAGAGTCTGAGGGATCGATATGAAGACGTCTGTATATATTCCCCAGAGGCTACAGATTTAGGGAAACTTCACGTTTGTTCTTTCCTGTCGTGAAGATCTGTTTCTCAATGCTAATTGGATTTCTACTCTGTTCTTTCGCAGATAGCAAGAACACGCGCTTCCTCATCTACCGCTCAGCAGCACGAGCACCCAACAACAGCTTCCACTAAGGGCAGAGGACGAGGGCGAGGCCATACTAGATGCCGAGGTAGGAGCAGAGCTCAGCCCCGAGCAACAATACTGGTGGTGGAGCCTCAAGTTGATTTTGAGGAGGAGGTTTCAGCCCCAGTAGTTCCAGTGGGCCCAGCTCAGGTCCCAAAGGGGTTTATTGCTACCCCAGTTCTTCAGGACATTCTGATCCGTTTGGTGGGCCTCATGGAGAGTATCACCCGAGCAGGTTTACTTCCTGTAGCACCAACCACTTCTCAGACTGGAGAAGGGGCTCAGACTCCTGCTACTCGCACTTCGGAGCAGGTATCTCCCCAGATTCAAACTCCAATGGTTCAGCCAATTGGAGCAGTTCAGCCGAGTATAGTGGCTCAGACCGGCGATGGAGTGACGATGTCTGCCGATGCTTTGTGAAGGCTGGATAGGTTCACCAATCTCTTTACTACTACTTTTAGTGGTGCATTTTTTGAGGATCCCCAGGATTTCCTATATAACTACCACGACATTCTCAAGAACATGGGCATTGATGGGGTTGATTTTTCTACATTTCGCTTACTTGGATCCGCCAAGACTTGGTGGAGGTATTATTGCTTAGCTAGGTCAACCGGATCACCATCTTTGACTTGGGAGCAGTTTACAGTGTTATATCTAGAGAAGTTTCTCCCTGTGACTCAGAGAGAGGCCTATCGAAGGCAGTTTGAGTTCCTCCATCAGGGTTCTATGACGGTCACCCAGTATGAGACCAGGTTCATCGACTTAGCTCAACATGCTCTTGTCATGCTTCCTACTGAGAGGGAGAGGGTGAGGAGGTCTATCGATGGTCTTATTCAGCCAATTCATCTTCAGATGGCCAAGGAGGCCGAGAGTGAGATCACTTTTCAGGAGATGACCAATGTGGCCCGCAGAGTTGAGATGGTTCTGTCACAGGGAAATGGTCATGGGTCGGATAAGAGGCCCTGTCATTTGGGAAGATTCAGTGCTACCTCGTCTGGAGGTAGATATTCACATGGTAGAGTCCATCCTCCTAGGCCCTTTCAGTCAGCTCTTCAGGTTTCTCACAGTGCTTCATGTAGCTGTGGTCTTCAGATGCATTATCGCGATCAACAATCCTTCAGCGCACCACCAGCACCTACCAATGCACCACCCTTTCAGAGTTTCCAGGGCCGTCAACCGAGGGCTTGTTTTACTTGTGGTGACACGAGGCACATTGCTAGATATTGCCCTCGAGCTTCAAGCAGTTCTTTGTATCAGGGTTCTCGTGCTATGGTACATGCACCAGATATTCCACAGCCCGCCCAGGCAGCTAGAGGTGGGGGTAAAGGTGCTAGAGATGGAGCTCAGGCTGCTAGAGGTGGAGGCCAGCCAACAGCAGGCCATCCTAGAGAGGTAGTTCAGGGTGGTTGGGCCCAGCCCCAATGTTTTTCCCGAGGCCGAGGCTTTAGATGCAGTCATTACAGGTACCATTCTGGTTTATGATAGAGATGCTTCAGTGTTATTTGATCCAGGGTCTACCTATTTGTATGTGTCATCTTATTTTCCACTATACCTGGTCATGCCTAGTGATTCATTGGGTGTTACTATTTATGTCTCTACACTGGTAGATGATTTTATCATGGTTGTTCGAGTCTATCGTTCATGTATTGTAGTGATTAGAGGTCTCGAGACCCGCATAAATTTGTTACTTTTAGACATGGTCGACTTCGATGTTATATTGGGGATGGACTGGTTATCACCTTACTATGCTATTTTGGATTTCCATGCCAAGAGTGTGACCTTAGCTTTACTGGGTATGCCTCTTTTAGAGTGGAGAGGGACTTCTGGTCATTATACCCGTAGAGTTATCTCTTATGTGAAGGCTCGGTGTATGGTCGAGAAGGGGTGTTTGGCCTATTTGGAATATGCTCGTGATTCTAGTGTTGAGGTTCCTCTATTGATTATGTGCCCATTGTTCGTGAGTTCCCTGATATTTTTCCTTCAAACCTGCCGGGTATGCCGTCCGATAGGGATATTGACTTTTGCATTGATGTGGCTCCGGGCACCCGTCCCATTTATATCCGCCATATCGTATGACTCCGCCTGAGTTGAAAGAGTTAAAGGACTAGTTGCAGGACTTGCTTGAGAAGGGTTTCATTAGAACCAGTGTATCGCCTTGCGGTGCGCCGGTGTTGTTCGTTAAGAGAAAGGATGGTTCGATGAGAATGTGCATTGATTACTGGAAATTGAACAAGGTAACAATTAAGAATAAATATCCGCTGCCAAGGATTGATGATTTGTTCGATCAGATTCAGGGTGCCAAGGTATTTTCAAAGATGACTTGAGATCTGGCTACCATCAGTTGAGGATTAGGTCATCCTATGTCCCTAAGACAGCATTCTGCACTCGATACGAGCATTATGAGTTCTTGGTTATGTCATTCGGGTTGACAAATGCCCCATCAACTTTTATGGATTTGATGAACTGAGTGCTTAGGCCTTATATGGATCATTCGTGAGTCTTTATTGATGATATTTTGATATATTCCCGCAGTTGGGAGGAGCACGAGCAGTAGCTCAGGGTGGTTCTTCAGACTTTGAAGGATAGTCAACTATATGCTAAATTTTTGAAGTGTGAGTTTTTTTAGTTGATTTCAGTTGCATTCCTAGGTCATGTTGTATCAGTAAGTGGTATTCATGTTGATTCGAAGAAGATTGAGGCAGTCAAGAACTAGCCTAGACTAGCATCAACTATAGAGATTCAGAGTTTCTTGGGATTGGCGGGCTACTATTGTCAGTTCGTGGAGGGTTCTCATCTATCACAGCCCCGATGACCAGGTTGACCCAGAAGGGTGCCCAGTTCAGATGGTCAGACGAGTCTGAGGTGAGGTTTTAGAGGCTCAATATAGCTATGAATACGACATCGATATTGGTTTTGCCTATAGGTTAAGGGCCTTATACAGTTTATTGTGTTGTTTCCTGTGTTGGTCTTGGTGCAGTGTTGATGTAGGAAGGCAAGGCCATTGTCTATACTTCAAGGTAGCTGAAGATTCATGAGAAGAAATATCCAGTCCACGATTTAAAGTTGGCAACCATCATTCATGCATTGAAAATTTGGAGGCACTATCTATAAGTCACGGCATGTGAGGTGATCACGAATCATAAGAGTCTTCAGTACTTGTTCAAGAAAAAGGAGTTGAATTTGAGGAAGAGTAGGTGGTTGGAGTTATTGAAGGATTATGATATCACTATCTTATATCACCCGGGAAAAGCCAATGTTGTGGCCGATGCTTTGAGAAGAAAGTCATCTAGTATGGGCAGTCTTGCTTATATTTCGATCGATGAGAGGCCGCATACTTTGGTTGTTCATGCTTTGGCCAATCTGTTTGTGAGGTTGGATATTTCTGAGCCTAGTTGAGTATTAGCTTGCACGGTCGCTCGTTCTTCATTGTTGGAGCGTTTCCGTGATTGGAAGTTTGATGATCCCCATTTGTGTGTCCTTAGATACATGGTGCAGCATGGAGGTGCCAAGTAGTTTACCTTAGGTGATGATGGAGTCTTGAGATTGCAGGGTCGAGTTTGTGTGCCTAATGTGAATGGGCTTCGAGAGTTGATTTTAGAGGAGTCCCATATCTCCAGGTACTCTATTCATTCGGGCGTCGCTAAGATGTATCAGGACTTGCAGCAACATTATTGGTAGCGTAGAATGAAGAAAGATATTGTTGCATATGTGGCTCGGTGTTTGAATTGTCAGCAGGTTAAGTATGAGCATCAGAGGCCTGGTGGATTGTTTTAGAGGATTGAGCTTCTCGAATGAAAGTGGAACTAGATCACTATGGACTTTGTTGTTGGACTCCCGTAGACTCAAAGGAAGTTCGACCCAGTTTGGATCATTATTGATAGGTTGACCAAGTCAGCACATTTCATTCTCGTCGCAGTCTCCTATTCATCCGAGAGGTCAATTGAGATCTATATTCGGGAGATTGTTCGCCTTCAGGGTGTGCCCGTATCAATCATTTCGGATCGGAGTATGAAGTTGACCTCGCGCTTCTAGAGGGCAGTCCAGTGAGAGTTGGGCACATGGGTGGAGTTGAGAACAACATTTCATCCCCAAACGGACGGTCAGTTTGAGCAGACTATTAAGATTTTGGAGTATATGCTCCGATCTTGTGTCATTGACTTTGGAGGTTCGTGGGATCAGTTTTTGCCTTTAGTAGAGTTTCCCTACAACAACAGCTAATAGCCGAGCATTCAGATGGATCCTTATGAGGCTTTAAATGGCAGGAGGTGTCGGTCTCCGGTTGGATGGTTTGAGCTGGGAGAGGCTCGGTTGTTAGGTACAGATTTGGTTCAAGAGGCCTTTGTCAAGGTCATGATCATTCAGGATAGGCTTCGTACAACTGAGTCCAGGCAAAAGCATTATGCAAATTACAAGGTTCGGGATGTGGCTTTTATGGTTGGTGAGCGGGTATTGCTTCGAGTGTCGCCTATGAAGGGAGTGATGAGATTTGGAAAGAAGGGCAAGCTTAGCCCTAGATTCATTGGCTCATTTGAGTTCTTCATCGAGTGGGAGAGGTGTCTTATAGACTTGCATTGCCGCCAGCCGTGCATCCACTGTTTCATGTGTCTATGCTATGGAGATATCAAGGCGATCCATCCCTCCTATGAGATTTCAGCACTGTTCAGTTGGACAAGGACTTGTCTTACGAGGAGGAGCCGATGGCTATTCTAGAATGGCAGGTTTGTCAGCTGAGGTCGAAGCATTTTCCTTCTGTTCCTGTTTAGCGGAGAGGTCAGCCTCCTGAGGCATCGACCTGTGAGTCCGAGTCTGATATGGGGAGCCGTTATCCTTATCTTTTCCACGACTCATATACTTCATTCTTCTATCCGTTTGCGGACTAACGGTTGTTTAAGAGGTGGAGGGTGTGACAACAGAAAGGGTCATCACATGTATTTAATCAAATTCTATGCTTCGGAGAAAGCCTTGATAACCTCATTTAGAGTTTCCTCAATTTGCAGCACAATCCGGCGCTGTAGCCGGAAAACTTAAATATGAAATTCTGTGAAAAATGCTAAGTTTTGATGTAAAATGAATAAATTTGACTTTAGTTAACATTTTGGGTAAATGGACCCGAACCCGTGATTCGACGATCCCAAAGGGTTCATAAGAAAATATGGACTTGGCATATGCCCGGAATAAAATTTCGAGGTCCCAAGCCCGAGAACTAAATTTTTGAGTAAAATTATTTTTTGGAAAGGTTTAAGGAAATTTGAAATGAAATATGATTAGGAAGCGACGGTATCGGGCCCATATTTTGGTTCCAGCGCCTGATACAGGTTTGATTTATGGTTTAAGTTGTTTCTGTAAAAATTGGTTGAAAACAGATGTCGTTTGATGTGATTCGGACTTTAAATAAAAAATTTGGTGTTTTAAGAAGTTTGAAAGAATTCGTAGATTTTGAGGTTTAATTCTATGTTTATGATGTTATTTTGGCGATTTGATAGCGCGAGTACGTCCGTAAGATGTTTTTCAAGTTGTGTGTATGTTTGGTTGGGAGCCCCGAGGGCTCGGGTGAGTTTGGGTAGGTTCCGAGAGGTTTTAGGTGTAATAACATATGTATTGCAGGATTCAGAGCAATCTCAATTATCTAAACCCTCCAGCGCGGACCGCCATCACCTTTGTGCGGCGTGCAGAGGGTGTTGTGCGGTTTCACTCCATTTTGTGCGGTCCACACAGTGTCACAAGCCCTCAGGTTCCCTGGCCTGTGCGGCCGCAGTCAATTTGTGTGGTCTGCACAGGGGATCCGACAAGGGTATATTTAGACGGGATTCTCGGCTAATTTTTATTGTTCAAAACCCTAAAACATAAGAGCCGATTTTTCAAGCAACCTTTCTTCTCCAAATCAATTGTAAGTCATTTTTAACTAGTTTCCTTCAATTATTAACATCTTTTAACATGATTTCAACTTAAAATCAAATATTTTCATGGGGAAACTTAGGTGTTTTGGGTAGAATCTAGGTTTTTCAAAAAATTGGGGAAGTGGACCTCAATTTTGAGGTCCGATTTCAAAACAAATTATATATTTGAGTTTATGGGGGAATGGGTAATCATTTTTTGATTCGAACCTCGAGTTTTGACCATGCAGGCCCGAGGGCGAGTTTTGACTTTCTGGGTAAAACTTTGGAAAACTCATTTTCATGCATTGGGGTTGGTTCATTTAGCGTTTACTAATGTAATTAAGCAATTTGTGATTAGATACGAATGTATTGGCGATAGAATCAAGGGGAAAAGTTATGATTGAGACTTGGGTAGTGTTCAAGGCATCGAGGTAAGTGTTCGGTTTAACCTTAGCTTGAGGGATTAGAAGTTGAGTCATATTTGCTACTTGCTCCTTGTTGAGTACGATTTATAGGCATGGTGACGAGTATCTATACGTTGGTTTCAAGAATGATCGTGAGTCTTAAACTGAAAGTTGTTGTGTTATTAAATGACATTTTGGATGCCTTAACTCATAATCTATTATATTGAGCAAAGATTTTTTTTATCGGCATAGATCTTATTTATGATTGTGAATTTTAATTAATTGAGGTGCGTAATAGCTAAGTTAAGTTTGGTTTTAGCTGACTCTCCCTTGCCGCGAAATGATTATATTGCTTTTTTTTTCCCTTGCCGGAAATTTATATTGCTTTTGTTCCCTTGTGGGGATTTCTGGTTATTATATGATGACATGAAAATGGTAGCAAGTGGTACGCCTACTACAAGATATAATGAAATGGGAGCGGGTGGTACGTCTACCACAAGATATGATGAAATAGGAGCGGTTGATATGCCTACTACAAGATTGATGAAATAGGAGCGGGTGGTACGCCTACCATAAAACATGATGAAATGGGAGAGGGTGGTATGCCTACCATAAGATATGATGAAATGGAAGCGGGTGGTATGCCTACCACAAGATTGATGAAATGGGAGCGGGTGATACGCCTACCACAAGATATGAGAAATGGGATCGTGTTTCACGCCTGAAATAAGATGTAATTATAAGTTAAAGTTACCTTTATTACTCTTTATCCGTGTTAGAAGTTAAATTGTGGTTTCCTTATTGTCCTTGATATTCCTTTTTATTTGCTACCCCTGCAGCATATTCTCCTTCCCCAACTTTAATTGCCTATTACCTGTTTACTTTTCCTCCATATCTTATATAACTGCACAGGTTTATCTGGAGTCTGGTTCTAGCCTCATTACTACCTCGCTGGGGTTAGGCTAGACACTTACCAGCACATGGGGTCGGTTGTGCTAATACTACACTTTGCACTATGTGCAGATTCGAAGCAACGTTTGATCATCTGTAGTAATTTGGGAGCCAGCCATCAGTCTACGAGATCCCGAGGTAGTACTGCAGGCGTCTGTAGGCCCGACACCTCTTCTATCTATTTGGATTCTCTGTTTCTTCTTGTACCGAGACAGACTTTATTTCTTTTGTTTTAGACACTTGTATGTAGCACTCCTAGATAGTCAGTGTATGTTGTGACACCAGGTATTGGGAAGAGACTTGTATTGATTTTCTAGACGTGTGTTTCTATATTTATCTAAGACTTTCGCTAATTTTATTTTTCGTTGCTCTTCAAATTCTTATTCGTTGCTAATTTAATTGGTTTAAAATGAATTAAAATGAAGAGGGTTAATGACTTCAAAGGTTTATAGCTTGCCTAGCTTCCACGAGTAGGCACCATCACGACTCCCAAGGGTGAGAATTCTGGGTCGTGACAGCTTCGAGTCAAATAGAGTTTTATACGGGGAATATACTCTCATAAAATCTTAGTTTAAACTCTTAAATAGTAGGACTTCCTACCTACTTTAAAAGGAAAAGATATTATAGGCAAAACTTTAGGTAATTCCAAGGCTCTAAATATTAGAAAAATGATTTAAATTACAATTTTATCTAATATGAAAGTTATTTTTAAAGGATAAAAAAAGTGAATGACATTTTTCTAAGGGCCTTCGTGTTTTTAATATAATGCGTGTGTATATCATACTATATTACAAGCATGAACACTTTTAAGCAAAGTTAGTTTACTAAAATATCCTTTAAAATTGAATGAAATATTACCCTCTAACCTAAAAGTAAAATTATTTCCCAATAAATCTTTAGAAAATTTGATATGGCTTACGATATATGAAGGGGTTCCTTGAGGATGTATCTATCAATACATTTAAATTCACAACTATAGATTATGAGTAATTAATGTAGCAACAAATAGTTTCATTTTCAAAGCAAGATATTACTCATAAAGGGGATAGAATGGGCAGAGGTTACGTTTGGGAAGAAAGGAAGAGGAAAATCCAAAGGTTATTTGGATCAATTTTCATGGTTTTATCGTCTACATTTGTGGGAGATAATTAGGCATTCCTTTTAGTATTGCAATGACATATTGAGATTCTTCTTTTGTTGGTTTAGATTTTTTTGCACTTGATTGTTCGATCATGTGTATTCATAATGTTGGCTTGTATTTTGTAAGATATGCTCTCTCACATTGTGATGACCCGGACGGCCGTCTTAAGAATTTACACCCCGATCCCCTATTAACATTCCCAACTTTAATTCTGCTAAATTAATTTGCCGGGATGTTTGATCTTGAGTTTCGGAGAGTTTTGGGACCCTTAGTCCCAAAATGAGAGCTTAAGTGTTGGAAAATTGACCATACACGGAATAGTATGAAGACGACCTCGAAATGGAAATTATATAGTTCTGTTAGCTCTATTATGTGATTTTGGGGTTGGAAGCATGTTCGGAATGTGTTTTGGAAGTCCTTAGCTAATTCAGGCTTGAAATGCCGAAGTTGGAATATTTGAAGTTTTCGGTTGATAGGTGAGATTTTCATATGAAGTCGGAATGGAATTTCAGAAGTTGCAGTAGCTCTTTCATGTCATCTGGGATGTGTTTGTAAAATTTCAGGTCATTCTGACGTGGTTTGGTTAGGTTTTGATCGAAAGAGTGTTTTGAGAGAAATCGAAGGTCTTAGGCTTAAATCATTGATTAATTCGATTTTTCGACTTTGTTTTGGGTAGTTTAAGGACTGGTGCAAGTTTGAATGATGTTATGGGATATGTCCGTAGGTTTGGTTGAGGTCCCGGGGGCCTCGGGGGTGTTCAGATGCTCAACGGAGTATTTTGGAGTTGTGAAAGATTGCAGAATCAGAGTCCAGCAGTTGCAGACACTTTCTTCTTCGTGATCGCGTCCCATTCATGCGTTTGCATAGAGTAATTTCCTAGGGGGCCTCAATTCCTTAATCACGATCGCATGGATTGGTTTACCATCGCATATCACTGGCCTTTTTCTCTTTCACATTCGCAGCTTCTCCTTCGCGTCCCCGTAGCGTAGACTGAGCCGGTGGACCAATCCTTCTTCGCGTCCGCGTGTCTTCTAACGCGATTGTGTAAGGCTAATTCATCCTCTTCCCCGATCGCGTGCCTCCTCTTGCGTTCGTGTAGGCCAATTTCAGGAGCTTTTATTTAACTCTTCGCGATCGCAGACCATTGTTCATGATCGCGGTACATTAAATACCTGGGCAGTAATTTATAAAGCATTTCATCCATGAGTTGAGCCACATTTCCACCACAGTTGAGCATTTGAGAGCTTCTATGAGGGAGATTCAAGAGGGAATCAAGGAGAATCGATTGGAAGTAAGATTTTTGAACCTTAAACTTGATTCTATTGTGAAATTAACTTATAAATTCATGGAAAACTTGGACAAAAAATGGAAGAACTAGGACTTGGGAATTTTAAATTTTAATTTGGGATTTTGAGGGGCCATTTGAACTCCGATTTTTGTGTTCTTGTTATACGTCGACTCATGAGAGTATAAGGTTTCCAAAAATATAAGTTCCATTCGATTCTGAGATGGTGGCCTAAGGGGCATTTTGGTTATTTTACCTAATTTCACGTCTTATCTTTGGATTTAGTCATAGAATAAGTTGTTTGAGATGTTATTTACGATATGTAATTGAATTGAATTGAATGGATTTGGGCCATTTGGAGTCGGATACTCGTGGCAAGGCGTGATTTCTAGTTGACATTGAGCCGATTCGAGTTAAGTATCTTACCTAACCTTGTGTAAGGGACTTCCCCTTAGGATTTGAGTCTTCTCTACTGATTGTATTCCGTGTATGTGAGGTGATAAGTGTGTGCTCGGATTTATTTGTTGAAATTTTCCCCTTTTAGGCTCTTAGATCTTTGTAATCACTAAGTATGGAGTTGTTCTTGATATGATTGAGTTCCCTATTATTAGTTTCACCTCTACATGTCTTACTTGGAATTTAATTGCCCTCTTTGGTTTATTCTTGCTGCCTGATTGACTCTTACTTTGTTTAACTGAAGATCTCTACCCTTCTGTAGTCACGTTATCTTTCATAAATACTTGTCTCTATTTGCAAATCATTGGTGTTTCTCATGTAATTAATTGGTCTTAATTGAGGTTACGATTACCTGTCCCTCTCTTCGTCCTTAATTGAAATCATCGTATATTCTTCGTAACTTGACCAACTTTAAAGAAGTTAGATATCCTATGATTAGTTGATATTTCCTTATTTGAAATTGTTTGATTCATGATAACTTCCTTGTTGTTAAACTACGTATTATGAGATCGTTGCTTCATATTATTTCTCTCCCTTGTTAAATTCTTCTTATTACGCTTAGTATTTTCTATTGTGGTTATTCCTTGTGAGCTAGTCTTACCGTGCCGGTGGACGAAAGCTTCTTGAGTTAATTCACTTGTTGTGCTATTTTATATATTGTATTTGTCACGGTTGTACTTGATATGTTGATGCACGAGGTTTCTGCGTGCAGTTATTGATATCGTTGGTGCACGAGGTTTCTGCCGTGCGGTTATTGATATCGTTGGTGCATGAGGTTTCTGCCTATAAGCACGTGATTTTTGCCATATATGAAATACTCCTGTAATATCCCAAGAAAATAGATTCTTTGTTAATTATTGGCATTTTAGGAATTTTTGTATAATTTTTAATTATTTGCATTTTTGTGCATGTTTAACTTTTTGTCAAATCATGAAAAATACCAAGATATCATGCATTGGATTTAGGATTTATTTTTTATATTTTAGAATTAATTAATTAATTATTTGCTTTATTAAAAATAAAATTACAAAATGGCCAATTTCTATATTTTTTCCTTTTATTGATTTTTTCTTTTAATTTAGAATTAAGTGATTTTTATAATTTTTATAATTGTCTAATTAGTTTAATTTGATATTTTAGATAATTTTGGGATTTTTAATTTGTAGGATATTAATAAAAAAAGAAGGAAAAAATAGAAAAAATAAAAGAAGGAATTGAAAAGGGGTTTGTCTTGTGTAATTGGGCTAGCTCTCACCCATTTCCAAATTTGATCCAAGATTTCTCTTGACCCAAGCCCAAACCACCGACGACCCGGCCCGCCTGACCCAAAGACAAACCCAAACCCATTTTTTCTTCACCTAAGACCTAATACACGATATACACAAAAAAAAACACATATCTGGATCGGCCGTTTTTTCCCCATAAAAATCGAACCCCCCTTTTTGACATCATCTTCCTCAACCATCAACAGAATCAAGAGGACCCAATTCGACTCCCTCCTCCTGGAGATTTTCCTCATCCTCTTTCCCTCAAATTCAAAGAGATATGGAAAATACACAAATCACCATGAAAGCCATGTGAAAAATCGCCCAAAGCTGCCCCATTTTAGCTCCAAAAAGTTGTTCCTAAAACAAGCCCAATAAACATGACGAAGCCAAGCTAAAATCGAGCCGAAATAGTAGCTAAAATTACTGCCAATTCCACTGCGGAACCACCCTGGAATCCCCATCGAAATAGTCCGAAAAACATCATCCAAAACGGAGCAGACCAGAGGTGCCGGGTCGAGGTGTCCGTTGTAGCCGAGTTCGAGGAAGTTTGGTCGGGTTTCTGTTGAGGTCTTGTACGCAGTTTTGTTGGTGTTTTAAATTCAAAATTTTTCAGGAATCGAAGCTCAGATGCATCTATTAAAGGTTCTTTTGTTCTTATTTATCTTAATACAATAGCTTTGATAAATGTTGTTGATGGATACCCGCTTCTCTTTTAGCATGCTTTCGTGTGCGATTCTGTTCCATCTATCAATTTTTGGGTGTTATTGGATCATTGACGTTGAATTGTTAAAAGGGACTGATCAGATTTATATGGCTTTGTGTAAACATTGACAATAGACCGAGAAATCATAGAAAATGTAGAGAGAGAAAGTAGAGAGAAGGAGGAGCATTTGGAACTCTCTGGAATGGAGAGAGATGTTATTGTAGAGAAAATAATGTGAGAATGAAGTCCGGTAGGTGAGAAAATATCTCACCTACAATATATACAAATTACATACGGACGGGTCGGGCCGGGTGATCCGGCCCAAAGTTAAATAATGACCTGTGGGCTCAGATACACAAATTATCATAGCCCAATTACAAGATATACTACGGATATACCAAAAATACACTGAGTATACACAAAATGTACAAGGCTATACAATGCTAAATCATGTATTTTCTCATATCTCAACACCCCCCTCAAGTTGAAGGGGGATACCACCTGCAACTTGAGCAACAACGGATGAAGGATGGTGCCTGGCAAAGGCTTGGTCAGAAGGTCAGCGAGCTGGCGAGTGGTAGGAACATGGAACAGTTGAATAGGGCCATTCTGCAGCAGATCACGCACAAAATGACAATCCACTTCAATGTGTTTAGTCCGTTCATGAAAAACAGGATTTTTGGCAATGTGAATGGTTGCCTGGCTGTCACAATATACAGAAAAAGGAAGAGAGAAAGAAACACCAAGATCAAGAAATAAACGAGACAACCAGGATAGTTCAGCAACAACCTTACTTAGGGCCCTGTATTCAGCCTCAGCAGAAGACAAAGAGACCACTGGTTGCTTCTTAGATTTCCAACTAATCAAAGAGCCACCCAAAAGAATACAGAACCCAGTAACAGACCTCCTCGTATTAGGGCAAGCAGCCCAGTCACTATCAGAGTAACCAACAACATTGAAATCATTGCAATCAGAATAAAAGAGACCCATAGAAGAAGTCCGCTTAAGATATCGCATGACATGAAGAGCAGCAGTCATATGAGGGAGTCTGGGGCATTTGAAGAATTGAATCAGATGTTGCACAGCAAAACAGATGTCAGGCCTAGTATGGGTCAGAAATAAGAGCTTACCAACAAGACTCCTATACTGATCAGGAGAAGGTAAAAGGTCACCAGAATCAGCATGTAATTTTGCATTAATGTCCAAAGGACAGACAACAGAAGAGACATTGACACAGTCAAATTGTTGCAGCAAATCACAAATATATTTGTGCTGATTAAGGATCATCCCACCAGGAACAGATGACATCTGTATGCCTAAAAAGTAATGTAAGGAACCTAGGTCCTTAATTTTAAACTGATCATCCACAAACAGTTTCAGAGCAGCAATTTCATCACAGTCATCCCCAGTAAGAATAATATCATCCACATAAACAGCCACAATCACAAGGGACCCAGGTGTACCTTTGATGAACAAGGAATAATCATTCAAAGAATGCCTATAGCCTCTGGAGTATAGGGCAGAAGACAACTTGGCATACCATTGTCTGGAAGCCTGTCTGAGCCCATATAGGGATTTGTTTAACTTGCAAACAAGGGGAGCAGGAGAGGCAGGGGGGGCAGAAACAGAGGCAGGAGCAAAAACAGTTAAACTTGGAGGAAGTTTCATATACACCTCCTCATCCAAGTCACCATGCAAGAAAGCATTATTAATATCAAGTTAAATAAATTCCAATGATTTTTCACAACTACAACAATAAGACACTTGACAATGCACATTTTAACCACAGGGGAAAAGGTGTCAGTGAAGTCAATACCTTCAACCTGAGTATCTTCTCTAATAACAAGTCTGGCTTTATACCTTTCAACACATCCATCAGCCTTGTACTTTATTTTATAAACCCATTTACAACCAATGGGTTTCTTACCAGGAGAAAGAGGGACAACATCCCAAGTATGGTTAGTGTCCAAAGCATCAAACTCCTGTCTCATGGCAGCTTGCCATGCTGGAACAGATGCAGCCTGAGAGTAATATAGAGGCTCAGATTCCAAAGAGGAGGAAGATGAACCAAAGAAGACAGGTAGTTAACAGACATAATCCTTAAGATAGGAAGGAGGATTATGCTGTCTTTGAGACTTTCTGGGAGCAGGAATAGAAGGAGAAGAAGCCAAAACAGGAGGTGAGATGGCAGGATTGAAAGAAGAAGGGAAGGCAGAATCATTGGGGACAGGGACAGGATAAGGCACTTGCACAGATGTGGGAGAAGAGGGAGGAGAGAGGTGTATGGGAGAATCAGAATCATCATCATGTTCTCCAGAAGGAACAAAGGGAAATGATGAAGCAGGAGGATGAGCAGAAGGAGACACAGATTTAAAGGGAAAACATGATTCATGAAAGATGACATCCTTGGAGACCAAATACTTCTTTGAAGCAAGATCATATAATCTATAACTCTTTTTGCCAAAAGGATATCCCAGGAAAATACAAGGAATGACTCTTGGCTTTAATTTGTCCCTTTGAGAGATGGGGACAGTGGCATAAGCAAGGCAACCAAAAGTCCTCAAGTGAGTATAGGTTGGAACTTTCCCATACAAGATTTCATGAGGAGACTTATTATGAAGTAATCTGGTGGGTATTTTATTAAGTAGATAGGTAGCAGTCAACAAACAAACCCCCCAGAAAGATACAGGCATGCCAGATTGAAAAAGCAAAGCCTTACAGGTTTCAAGGAGAGTTCTATGCTTCCTCTCAACAACACCATTTTGTTAAGGGGTATGAGAGCAGGAGGTTTGGTGTATGATTCCCTGGCTGCTAAAAAAGGAAATACCCTCATTGCTATATCCCAATTCTAAGGCATTGTCACTTCTAACAGTCTGAACTACACATTAAATTGCGTTTTAACCTGAGAAAGAAATAACTTAAGCATAGAAAAAGCATTGCTTTTGGATCCCATTAAGTGTGTCCATGTTGCCCTTGAAAAAACATCAACAACTGTAAGAAATATTTACAACCAGAAGAGGTTGGAGTATGATAAGGTCCCCAAGTGTCCACATGAATCAGTTGAAAGGGTCTAGAAGTCTTAATGGAACTATCAGGAAATGGAAGCCTAGTCTTTCTGGCCATAGGACAGACTGAACATGGAAAAAGGTTGTTTGGAAGCAAATGGAAAAGACAGACCAGAAATGCATTTCATATTTGCAAAAGGAGTATGAGCAAGTCTTAAGTGCCAAATGTAATTCATGTCAGATGTAAGATCATTATTACAGATGGAACTATTTACATGTGAAGGCAATGGAACAGCCTTGTTATCAGACAAGATGTCACTACAAGAAACAAACACAGAAGGCAATGTAACAACTTTGCTATCATTACAAAAAGCAGATACAAGACAAACAGAAGTAGAGGAACAACTAATAGAGGAAGAAGGGGAAGGAGGAACCCAAGCCAGTTTATATAAGCCAGCAGCTTCTCTACCAAGATCCAGAGGCCTCCTCAAAGAAGGGTCCTGTATCATGTGTAGTAAGCATGAATGTTCAGTGAACATAACTATACAATGTAACTGCTTCACTAACTTGTGAACAGAAATCAAGTTGTGTTTAAAAGAAGGAACTAGCAGTACATTGTGAAGAGTGATGGAAGAAGTCAATGCAAAAGAGCATGTGCATGTCACTTTCACTTTATAACCATTAGGAAGAGTGACAAGATATGGCAGAGTTAAAGGTGTGATGTTAAAAAGTAACTGTTTATCATGTGTCATGTGATTAGAGGCACATGAATCTATAATCCAGGTGACAGAGTTGATATTAGTAAGTAAGCAAAGTTTGGAATCAGAAATAGGGTTCTCAGTTAACATAGTACCAGCAAAGTTTGCAGCATATATGGGAGGAGGAGTTTGAGCAGTGGAGTCCCCTAACTTGGTCAGGTGTAATAAATTCATCAACTGGTCATAATCTTGTCTGCTCAACCCTGGTAGCACAGAGATCTGGCCATCTATTTTTGCAAGAGATTGATGGCTTTCAGGAGGATTCCCTTGAGGAACAGACAGAAGTCCTTCAGAATGAGGAAAATCCAGACCAGTACTAAGATGAGCAGCAATAGGTCTCCTTCCCTTGTTAAAATTTGTACTTTGTGGATACCCATGGATCTTGAAACACTTATCAATTAAGTGTCCAGATTTTATACAGTATCTACAGAATAAAGGTCCTCTGGCTTGGTCAAAATTGACTTTCTGTCTGAAGGTAGAAGGAGGAATAGGCACTGTGGCCTTGTTAAATCCAACAGGCTGCCTATTAGTATGGACATTGAAAGAGACAGAGTCTGGATTAAAGTGAGAAGAAGACTGGACTTGTCTTTGTTTCTCATCATTGAGGACCACATTATAGACATTGTCAAGAGAAGGATGAGGCTGCATCATCAAAAGATTACTCCTGACCCCCATATATGCTTCGTTTAGACCCATTAAAAACTGAAAGACCTTATTGTCATCACTTTCCTGTACTATACCATCTTTTGCAGCACAAACACATCTTTGACCATGATTAACACACATTGAATCAAGTTATCCCACAGACCTTTTAGCTTATTAAAATACGAAGCTATATCTAAGGGCCCTTGAGAGGTGTGGGACAACTCTCTTTTCAGTTCAAAGATTTTGGTCCTGTTTGCAGTGCCATATCTGGCCTGGAGTTGGGACCATATGCTCTGTGCAGTATCAGAGTACTGCACAGATTCAGCAATTGCAGGGGAGAGGGAAGTAGTTAACCAAGAAATCACCATGTTGTTGCACCTATCCGACAACCTTTGTTGAGCCACATTAATGGCAGGTCGGGAGTACGTGCCATCAACAAAACCAATTTTATTTTTAGCTGATAAAGCAACAATCATTTTACGTCCCCAGCCCCCATAACCACTACCCGAGAAGGGAGTGGGAACAAGAGAGACCCCAGGGACATCAGAGGATTATACTAAAGGGGACTGGAAGAGTCTACAGAAGAGGAGGCACCAGTATTTGTGTTAGAAGCCATAGTCAATGAACCGTCTTAAAAGAACAGTTTTTCAACAAATAGAGTATAGCCAAATCAGGTATTCACACACAACAACCAACAAACAGAGTATAACCAAATCAGGTATTCACACAACACCAGATACTCACATACAGAGAATCAAATAATCACATACAATACCGAAGATAAGGACAGAGTTACCCTCCTTCTTCGCGACCGGAGAAGATCGGCCTTCAAACAACAGAGAAAACCCTAGGTACAAAACCCTAGGTGTAACCTTTGAAATCCTTACTGGAAATGTGGTCAGGAATGTCGGAAAGGCACCCAAAACATCCACTGAGTGAGAATCGAGCCACCGGATAGCAGTAGAACTCTAGGTTAAACCACCAGAAACCCTAGAAGTCGATAGGTCACCAAGAAGCCACCCAAAAATCAGTAGAAAACCTATCAGAATGTGCGGGTGAAGAAAATACACTCTGATATCATGATGAAAAACTTGGAAAAACATTCGATCTAGGTCAGAAGCATCATCGACCATAAGGTCTCAGAAAAATCCCCAAAAAATCTCAAAAAGGAGTTCAACCAAGACAACGAGATGTAGAGAAACATAGTCGGATCGTCGTCTAGGCTCTGTTACCATGTAAACATTGACAATAGACCGAGAAATCATAGAAACTGTAGAGAGAGAAAGTAGAGAGAAGGAGGAGCGTCTGGAACTCTCTGGAATGGAGAGAGATGTTATTACAGAGAAAATAATGTGAGAATGAAGTCCGGTAGGTGAGAAAATATCTCACCTACAATATATACAAATTACATACGGACGGGTCGGGTCGAGTGATCTGGACCAAAGTTAAATAATTACCTGTGGGCTCAGATACACAAATCATCATAGCCCAATTATAAGATATACCATAGATATACCAAAAATATACACTAAGTATACAAAAAATGTACAAGGCTATACAATGCTAAATCATGTATTTTCTCATATCTCAACACTTTGGCATGAGTTGAATCGAAATACAGCAGCCACATTTGCTAGAATATCTATTTGCAGTAATGACTCAAAGTACGAACGTGATTTAGAAAATTATTTTTCAATATAATTGTCATTGTGGTATTGTCTTATTGTTATCATTATAGCAAATTGTGATTATTCAAGTATTTCTTTTAGCTTAATGATCTAATTATTTGTCTTTTCTAGCCTAGCACATGATGTAAATATTCTGTTTATTGATTAGGTATTTTAGTGATGGGTTACTATGTGGATTAAAGTTTGAGGAATATGCCATTACCTGAAAGATGAGTACTGGGCAGTGGGCAAAATTGATAAATAGGTTTTGGACTTTTGGGTCGTTGGTCGTTGAGCCAAAACGGAGGAAGTGGGCCATAGGGAAGGGGGGGGGGGGGGTTAATTTGATTGAGTTAACTTATATGGGTCAATAGAGGTCAGGCCCAATTCGTTGGAGATACTTGCCCATTTCCTCTATAATAGTTAATAACGGGCATATCAGTTTCAAAGGAGTAAATTACATGTCTTCCACAATAATTTTTTATTCCATAAATCACGTCCTTACAATAATCTCAGTATTTAGGAAAATAATCATGAATATCTGTAGTTTGCTTTAGTTAAATATAATTCTTTAAAATAAAATTGGAGTGCGCCATGCCAAACAAAAATGACAATGGCATGGCCATCACTTTAATTAATCTTGTTTATTCTTAGAACTCAAGGCGTGCCATTTAATACATTTCATGGCCCTCGCAAAGTTGCAAACACGAAAGTTTAATAATATTACTTTCCTAAATTCGGGTGCGCATTTATGTGATCCAAATCTAAATCACAATGATGTTAAAATATGTCAAAGACTGCGGGTGCATTTATGTGACGTGGTTTGAGACGTGTTTTAATGACGTTACAATTTTATCTAAAAAATAAATAAAAGCAGTAAAAATAATTTGAAATTGCACTATAGGATGCGAATGTATTAAAATCAGATAATAAGACAATTGTAACAGTTTAAGCAACCGTGCTAGAACCACGGAATCCGGAGGTACACCTTTACTCGGGTTAACAGAATTTCTTATTCCGAATTTCTGGTTTGCAGACTTCAAAAACAAAATCAAAATCTTCCTCGTTTTGGAATTTATAAATAAACCGGTGACTTCTGACACAAAAAAATAAACCCTCCCAAGTGGCGACTCTAATAAATAATCCCATTTCGAATAATGTCACTTTAAATGGAAAAACTACATTATACTTTTTTTCCTTCGGGGTATCCGTGTAACAACAAAAAGGAGGTGCGACACTGCCATGCGGTTATTGATATTGTGATGTACGAGGTTTCTGCCATAGAGTTGATGATACTGTGTTGCACGAGGTTTCTACTGTGCGATTTTTGTTGAGGGGCTGCATGAGGTCTTTGCTGTTCTACTGTTATTATTGATATATTGCATATGCGGCGTAATACGGTGGGAATTATTTAATATGCTTATATGTGGGTTATATGCTATTGTATTTATGTTTCTTATGTTTAGATAATTATTTACGCTATTTCTGCTGGAGTGACTAATGCTCTTTTGTTTTGTTTTTGTTTTTGTTTTTATTTTTATTTTTCTTTTCCTTCACTGAGCCGAGGGTTGACTGGAAACAGCCTCTCTGCCCTTTCGGGTAGGGGTAAGGCTTGTCTACATATTACCCTCCCCAGACCCTACTTTGTGGGACTATACTGGGTAGTAGTTGTTGTTGTTGTTGCTTATATGTGGGTTGTGCATGTGGCAAAATAAGGTGGGAATATCATGATGCACGTGTGGCGAAATAAGGCAGTACTGATTATGGTATTAATTGCACACGTGGCAAAATAAGGAGGGCTATGTCAGAGATTGATTATAAGGATTGTGATGGCATGTGGAGGCATTTCTATTTTCGTATAACACTTTGAATGTGATTGCTTTCCTGTATGAGCTTTATCTTGTGTATGTGGTGAGGGAACATTGTGTGTGCTGTCCATTCTTCTTTTTATCTTTATCAGCTGGTAGAAATCTTGTTAAAGCACTCGAACAAGTGTCACACCTTCTTTTTTACACGGCTAACCCGAAGGATGAAATGTATAAGGGAGTTTTTTTAATTAAGGTGACATTATTCGAAATATGAATACTTAGAGTCGCCATTTGGGATAGGTTTGGCTTTTGGTGTCCCAAGTCACCGGTTTATTTTGAATCCCAAATCGAGGAAATTTTTCGACTGCCCAATTTGAATCTGCGAACCAGAAATTCTAAGTAAGGAATTCTGTTGACCTGAAGGAAGGTGTTAGGCATCCTCGGATCCCGTGGTTCTAGCAGGGTCGCTTAAACTATTATAATTGGCTAATATTCTGATTTTTGTACATGTTCATCCTATAGTGCAATTTTTAATACTTATACCGCTTTTATTTAATTTAGGAATATTTGCAATGTTATTAAAACACGTCTCGAATCACATCATATAAATGCACCCGGGTTCTCGACACATTTTAATATCGTTAAGACTTGGATATGAGTCACATAAATGCGAACCTGAACTTAGGAAGATATCTTATTAAATATCGCGCCTATAGCAACTACGCATTTGAATATTCATGGAAGGCCGTGAAATTCGCTAAACAACACCTCCAAATTTCTAGGCATTTTTATTATATTTAATGAGCCCACGTAGTGCATGATTATGTTAGCGCAACTCACTTAATTTTATAAGTCAACCTAAAATGACTATTGTTTTCTATTATACGTGTCTAAATATGTCCTAATTATTTCACGTGAATGATACATTCAACAGGAGGTTTAGTACCTATACTCTTGAGCCTCATTCATGGATGGATTTACAATTTGGGCCTCCTTTGATATTGAGCTCAGGAAATGCATTTCTTCATATGTCATAACTAACAGCCCTTTGGGCCTTCATTTGAGCCCAGTAACATTGGTCTACAAGTCCATCATAGAGACTAATAACAACACCTCTATTTGCTATACTATAGCTGTTGACATTGTATAACTGATTATTTTTAAAACATACTGATAATGATTTTATATTAACAAATTGATAAGCTATAAATCAGATTTAGATTTGGCATCTAAGGAAAGGAACTGATGTACTCATCGTTCAGAGTACATGTACAAACATCAAATTCCTATTTTTACAGATGAAATCATAAACATCAAGAAAATTATAGACTGACCTACTTTAAAACTACTAAATCAAAACAGATTAAAGTTATAGTCTAACCACAGTCCAGCATTATTACACATTTATGTCTATTACAATACCAGAAATGCTACTGAAATTAATAACGTCTATAATATAACATCGATACATAAAAAAATGAGATTATCTTCATTATCAATATTGATCTCGAACATGCACAACTATGCTTTCCAGATTTGAGTGAATATGATACCTGTAAATACAACAGAAAAGAAGAACCTATGAGCAAAGTTAAGCGAGTTGCAAGCAAGCACAGCAGCCAGATAACCAGCAAACCCAGGAACTCAGAAGTTTGAAGAGCAAATAATGAAAACACAGATCTCTCTAACAGCTCTAAAACGCACATGCATCATTCCATCTTCTACTTATCATGAACAGAACTTGGATTATTAAAGAAGACCCAAATAGAAGAACAAAATTGAAATGGATTTCAGCTAAATATTATATGAAAGTGTGTCTTAATGTGTATCTATATCTGAAAAGTTACTCTCCAGCTCTTGTGAGCATGTGATTTTTACTCTGTTGACATGACTCCTACATGTTTCTCAAGTTTAGGATTTTTTCTCTTATATATTTATTTTTAGTATTTAATTGCGCGTGTCAGTGTGTTTTCATTAATGCATGCATAAAAAATCATAATATATATATATATATAGAATTTAGGATTTAATTTCATAGTTTGTTAGATTAATTGGTAATTAAGGTTATTTTGCAAAATACAAAAATCACAAAAAATCAAGTAGTATTTCCAGCATTTTAATTGTTTTATATTTTTGTGGTTAATTTTCATTTGTTGCAGTTTTATTTGTTTTTGCACAATGGGTAGTTATTAGGTTGATTTAGCTCAATTAGAATTTTTAAAAATGCAATTAGGAATTAAAAGTAAATAATAAAATAAAAACAAAGTGGTTTTTCCTAATAAACCACCCAGGCTGGCCACAATTGGGCCAAACTTGGGTGGTCTAAATAAATTTTACCCGTAAAACTGCCCTAGACCCAGCCCAATTGGTCGTCTCCAACCAGTCCACAAAAGACGCCCCAAAACGACACCGTTTTGGGGCGATTCATCCTAGACGTTGATCACAAGACATCCAACGGTTTTGAAGCCACTTCCCAAGCCCCATATATATGTCCAAACGTCTCTGTATATTCAGAGACAAAAATATAGAGACAAAAATATACATCTTCCTTGTACCTATAACACCGATATACCACCGCCCCGCCACCACCTCTAGACAACCATGTAGCACCCATCAACCACCCTAATGCCGCTACTGGATATCGCCTCACGGCGGCGGCTGGTCACCAAACGACCTCAGAATTACACCACCAGACCACCTCGACCCCCTCTTTCCCTTCCCATCGTCAGTTTCCTTCAAATAACCCATAACTCCTCGAATACTTGACAGAAGGTTCGCCGGCACCACCATCTCCGTCGACCCGACCCTAAACCAACCCAAAATAACACCCCTGAACCACCTTCCCCCTTCTTTCCGACCATCTAAACCACCTCTTCGAATCCTAATGGATCGTCTCAAATATCAAATCGAAATTAACCCCAAACCCTAAAACTCACCAGAAGCCCGTGAAGTTAGTCCCAGGTGGCTGTCTTACCTTCCCAACCACGACCTTTCCACCCATAACCCTCAAACACAACTGGGCGTGACTGAAAATCCAATCTAAAAACCCCACTAGTTCTCAGAACCAGTTGACCCCCCTGAGACCCTGTTTTCCCTCTCCATTATGAGTGGCAAAGACCTTAGGAGGCCAAAAGACCTCTCAGAAGAGGTCATAGATCTGAAAATTCGAGAACCCTATTTTTATGGTTGCACGAGCAAAAGCTAAGTTTCCTGTGCTCTAACTGCTGTTAATTATTGTGCTTTTGTATGTATTTCTTGTTTTAATTACTTTGTTTTCTTTAAATTTTACTTGTTTTCTACATTCTCATCTTAAAATGTTCTGATTAGTCATCCTTGATTGCTATTCTTTTGGTTTTCTTTAGTGTTACTGGTTCGAGTTCATTTGTCTTCTATGTTTCACCTTCAAGATCTTCCTGAGTAGTTTGCTCCCATTGTTCATCCTTGTCTCCCGACTTTTCATTTGTTCATCTCCAAAAATTCTGAATGGTTGTTAAATGATCATCTTTGTTGATCTTATTTGTTTTATATCATGTTTGAAAATTCTGAGTAGGCGTCCCCTTTTAGAGTCTTATACTTGTCATGATTCTTTTTCTAGTAATTTTTGATCTTCTGTATTTGCACTTGTTAGGCTAAGTTTCTTTATCTCCTTTCTGAATGTTTTAACTTCTGATACGAGTCTTGTTTTAATTTCTTGGGATATTATTTACGTATATCCTGAGTGTTTAATCTCCGTTACCTATTACTTGCCTTTAGTTCTCTGCTGAGTGTTGTAATTTGGTCATCTTTATAAATAATGTATAGTTGATTGGGTTTCTTTTATGATTGTTTTGGTTCATTATTTTTGTCATATAAAAACATGCATGCCCACCCATTAGGTGTCTAATTTTCCATGAGTATTCATATGATTCTGAAAGTTGTGATAATTGGTTTCATCCTTGTTACTGAGTAGTGTAAAATCCACATTGAGATACTTGCTTGAATCCATGAGTCGCATTGATTAATTTTAAAACTCTTTGATTGTTTTATTTTGCATAATTGAGTTTGTAGTTCAGACCTTGATTTTGGTCTATAACCTGAAGCAACTAACTAGGGTCTTTGATCAAATAGATGAGAACCAAGGTTAAAAACCCTTAGGTCGGTAATTAGGAAATGGGACAGGGGTATTAAGGGTATTTGAATATATGGAATAATGTAACAAACTCCTAAAACATTCTAGTGAGGGGTATAAGTATAATTTCTGCCTCAAAACTTGAGGCACAAGTCAGAAATCCAAGGACTGTTTAGGCAAAACTGAAAATTGGATAAGGGACTAAAAGGAAAACAAAGAAATTGATGTTGCCTTAAGGTTTCAGTTATAAAAGGGGACAATCTGATCATGAAGGGGGACTTTTGGATATCTTTTCGAGCAGATGTTTTTTAAGGATAAGAGATTTTTTCTTCAGGCTTTTAGAATAGATAAAATCTTCGAGCTGTTTTCTCCTGAGTGAACTTTCCTTAAAAATCAATACAAGTTCTGATCTGTTTAGAGATCTATTGTTACTATTTGCCTCTCAAATTTCATGAGTTTCTGGGATTTTACTGGTTGATTGGCTGCATTGCTTGCTTGCTATTCACTTACTTTGCTCATAGCCTTCTTTCCAGCTGAAATTTCAGGTATCAACCCTCATTCAAAATCTGAGAAGCAGTAGCTATGTACGTTCAAGATATAAGCTGATAATGAAGACAATAATGTTTTTATTGTACCAATTTCATATTATGAGTGTTGTTTAACTTTCAATAGCCTTTCAGATATTGTAATGTATATAAACTTGTAAAAATTGGACTGTATGTGGATTCTAACTTCAGTTTGTCTAAATTTCATTAGGATTAACATAGCCTAGTCCGAGATTTTACTTAATATCCATGAATGAGGATGTATTAAGGATTTAACGACTGTATATGAATATACTCTGAATGATGAGTGCTTGAGATTTTCTTTAAATACTATAATTGAAATCTGAATTATAACCTATTAATGTGAAATTATTCCCATCATATGCTTTTAAAATACCTTTTGTATTCTTCAACATTATCATTCATATAATTTTGCGACTGTAATACAATCGAGAAAATGTTGCTATTATTTTTCCTACGATGGACTCACAGCCCATGGTTTCTGGATTTCATCGGAAGGCCAACTGCTAGCAGTTATGACCTGAAGAATATGCACTTCTCAGGCTTGCTATAAATGAAGCCTAAGTTACATAACCAGCCATGAATGAGGCTGTAAATGTAAGTGTTAAATCTCTCTAAATGCATCCCTCATGTACGCAATTTTAGGACATTTTTGATACAAGCATAATAGAAAACTATAGTAACGCATTAGGATTGCCTATATAAAATAAAGTGAGCCACGCTAACTTAATCAAAACTACCCAAGGCTCCCTAACTTAATAAAATATATAGAAAATTGGAAGTGCTGTTTAGCAAATTTCATAGACTTCCACGAATTTCTAAATGCGTAGTTGCTATAGGCGCGAATTTATTAATAAAATATTTTCCTGAACCCGGGTGCGCATTTATGTGACCCAAATCCAAGTCTCAATGATGTTAATATATGTCGAGGACCCGGGTGCATTTATTTGACGTGGTTCGAGACGTTTTTAATAACGTTGCTAATATCCCTAAAATGAATAAAGCGGTTAATAATTTTAAAATTGCACAATAGGGTGAGCATGTACAAAATCAGAATTGTTAGCCAATTATAATAGTTTAAGCGGCCGTGTTAGAACCACGGTATCCGAGGGTGCCTAACACCTTCCCTCGGGTCAATAAAATTTCTTACTCAAGAATTTCTGGTTCGCAGACTCCAATTGGGCAGTCGAAAAATTTTCCTCGATTTGGGATCCGAAATAAACCGGTGACTTGCGACACCAAAAGTCAAACCTATCCCAAGTGGCGACTCTTAAATAACTAATTAATTCCATTTAGAATAGTGTCACTTTGATTGGAAAAACTCCCTTATACGTGTCATCCTTCGGAGTAACCGTGTAAAAAGGAGGTATGACAGCTCAAACCAAAAATCCCAAAATTCCTCCAAAATCCTCTAAGAAGAAATCCTCTTGAAAATGATCAGATGTACCTTTTATAAATAAAGCCTTAGATCAACATGAATCTTTTGTTTTTCGTTTTAGTCCTTTGCCCGTTTTCAAATTTTCCTAAATGATCCTTGATTTTCTAACTTGTGCCTCAAGTTTTGAGGCGGAAATTGTACTCGGACCCCTCACTAGAATGTCGCAGGAGTTTGTTACAAGATTCCCTATATTCAAATGCCCTTAATACCCCTGTCCTCTTTCCTAATTACTGGCCTAAGTATTTTTAAACCCTGGATCCTTTCTATTGGGTCAGAAACTGACCCTAGTTAACTACTTCAATTCATAAACCAAGATTATTATTATCAACTAGGATCAAACTCTGAAAAGGTGGCCATGGACAATTTGTTTAATTGCAGATTTATACCATATTATGCAAAACAAACGAACAAGAGTCAGGATTTAATCAATGCAACATTTATACTCAGGCAAATATCACTAAATTACTCAAAACAATACAAAGCTGAACAACACAAATTTCAGAAATACAGGGCACTAATCAATTTCAAACCAAATATGATTAATTTTGAGCTCAGCACAATAATTCAAACAAATCAACAAAACAGACTGTGACTTCAACTGTTAAGCAGATTATTCAGAAGTAGGTTGCAAAGACAAGCAAAGAAACAAATACTCAGAATAATTTCGGAGATGAGCAGATAAAAACATAAAATGAATAAAGGAGATTAAAAGAAACCTAGAAAAGGACGGGCATATGACTCTAAATGGAAACACCTACTCAAAATTTCAAAGATGAACAGATAGAAAATATAATATACTTAAAGAAATAAAAATATAGAAGATCAAAATCAAAAACAAAAGAAAACAAGGATAAGCATATAACAACTATTTAGAATTTCCCAAAGATGAACAAAAGAAAAATCAGGAAGATAAAAAGCAATTAGAAAAGACAAACAAGGACGAGCATGTAACTCTAGATGGAACTCTAGCTTGAGAATTCTGTAGGAGTAACTTCAACGATGCAAAAATCACATGCTCACAGCTTCCCCTCTTTGCTCGGAAACACGAAGAGTTTTCGTGCAAAGATAAGTGAGCAGACACGAGTGATTTTCATCCGACTGAATACTCCGTGTGAAGCGCTTTGAAAACTTTATGACCAAAACCTTGCTTCAAAAGTCGCCTACATATCCTCGACTATAAAGGAATTAGGTCTGTGTAGTTCTGGAAGTTTTGGTAGCTGGACTACTGTGGCTGTTATTTCACTACTGTTGCTGCTGCTATCGCTTACTGGCTCTTTATTACACAAAAGAAAATCAACAGCTAAGCTGGCTAGGTCTATCAACTACGAGTTAGAAAATTCCTATCCATGAGTCTCTTGAAACTTGATCTCAAGTCTTGGCTGGCTCTTGTAGCAGGCTTCGATGTGAGTCCTAATGCTCGTTAGCTGCAGCTTCCGGCTTATTCCTCAACTTTGAAACAAAACAGGACAAGTGGGTCATTAGATTTCAATCAAATTTGGGCAATCTGTGTCTCCATCCGCTTCATCATTTTGAATTCATTTCTTTTTTGTTCTTTTCTTCCTTTCCTTATTTTGGATTGAGAATCCCACTTCCTGTCATTTCGAATTCTGTGCCTTGAGGTATAACCTGCTCGGACATCAAACAAGCAAACGAACAAAATTTTTCTGCCCCAGTTTTCATTGGAAAAATTTGTGAGTTATTTGCATCATAATTCCAAGCTATTTCTTTATTAAAAGTAACAAAAGTCAGGATTGTGTATCCTTTGGTCTGATCTTCCAAGTAATGCTGGGAAAGAGAAAGGGTCTCCGCGAGGGCAGGAGAAAGATCCGCGGGTTAAGCCGGGATAAGAATGAAGGGTCCCTGCTGGGGGTGAGAGAAAGATCCGTGGGTTATGCCGGGATAAGAATGAAGAGTCTCTGCTAGGGATATAAGGAAAACCATGGGTTAAGCTGGTATGAATAAAACTTCCTAGGTTATGCCTGGGGAATCCGTGAGTTATGCCAGGACTGAGAGAAAACTCCGAGGTTATGGTAGGGAGATCCACAGGTTATGCCGGGATGAATGGAAAATTCCTGGATTATGCTAGGGGAATCCACGGGTTATGCCGGAATTGAGAGAAAACTCCTAGGTTATGTTAGGAAGATCCACGGGTTATGCCGGGATGAATAGAAATTCCTAGGTTATGCCACGGGAATCCGCAGGTTATGCCTGGATTAAGAGAAAACTCCTAGGCTGTGCTAGAGAGATCCACGGGTTATGCTCTGGCATCCGCGGGTTATGCCAGGATTGAGAGTAAAATCCTAGGTTATGCTATGGAGATCCACTAGTTATATCGGGATGAATTGAAAATTCCTGGGTTATGCCAGGGGAATCCGCTGGTTATCCCGAGATTGAAAGAAAAAACTCCAAGGTTATGCTATGGAGATCCACGGGTTATGCCGGGATGAATGGAAATTTCTGGGTTATGCCAGGGAAATCCGCGGGTTATGCCGGGATTTAGAGTAAAACTCATAGGTTATGCTAAGGAGATCCACGGGTTATGCCAGGATGAATATAAAATTTCTGAGTTATGGTTGGGGAATCCGTGGGTTATGCCGGGCTTGAAAGAAAACTCCTAGGTTATGCTAGGGAGATCCATGGGTTATGTCGAGATGAATGGAACATTCCTGGGTTATGCTAGGGGAATCCTTTGGTTATGCCGGGATTGAAAAAAAACTCCTAGGTTATGCTAGGGAGATCCACGGGTTATGCCGGGATGAATGGAAATTCCTAGGTTATGCTAGGGGAATCCATGGGTTATGCTGGGATTGAGAGAAAGCTCCTAGGTTATGCTAGAGAGGTCCACGAGTTATGCCGGGATAAATGGAAATTTCCTAGGTTATGTCAGGGAAATCCGCGGGTTATGCCGGGATTGAGAGAAAAACTCATTGGTTATGCTAGGGAGATCCAGGGGTTATGCCGGGATGAATGGAAAATTCTTGGCTTATGCCAGGGGAATCCGCGGGTTATGCTGGTATTGAAAGAAAAACTCCTAGGTTATGATAGGGAGATCCACGGGTTATGTCGGGATGAATGGATAATTCCTGGGTTATGCCAGGGGAATCCTTGAGTTTTGCCGGGATTGAGAGAAAACTCCTAGGTTATGCTAGGGAGATCCATGAGTTATGCCGGGATGAATGGAATATTCCTGGGTTATGCCAGGGGAATCCGCGGGTTATACATGGATTGAGAGAAAACTCCTAGTTATGCTAGGGAGATTCACGGGTTATGCCGGGATGAATGGAAAATTCCTGGGTTATGCCAGGGGAATCCGTGGGTTATGCCGGGATATAGAGAAAACTCCTAGGTTACTCTAGGGAGACCTATGGGTTATGCCAGGATGAATGGAAAATTTCTAGGTTATGCCAGGGGAATCCGCGGGTTATGTTGGGATTGAAAGAAAAACTCCTAAGTTATGCTAGGGAGATCCACGGGTTATGCCGGGATGAATGGAAAATTCCTGGGTTATGCCAGGGGAATTTGCGGGTAATGGCGGGGTTGAGAGAAAATCTCATAGGTTATGCTATGGAGATCCACGGGTTATGCCGAGATGAATGGAAAATTCCTGGCTTATGCCAGGGGAATCCGCGGGTTATGCCGGGATTGAGAGAATACTCCGAGGTTATGCTAGGTAATTACAAGGAAGTGAAAGGCCACAGCGATCCTTTGGACAATGCTGGGGATAGAGAAGTGAAGGAAAAGCCCTTAGGTTATGCTAAGGATAGAGTAGCTTCAACTCTCAGACTATGCTGGGGAGTAAAAATGAGAAAAGGGGGTCCTCAAGTTATGCTGGGGATCTAAAGAGAAAACTTCCCGGGTTATGTCAGGGAGCTAAGGAAGGAAATTCCTTGGTCTATGCTGGAGGGGTTGGAATGCAATCCTTGCCGAGGAAATCCACAAGCCGCACAAGGGGAAGCTAGGGATTGGAATCCCATGCTATCATGTTTATTTATGAGTTTGCAGGAAAACTTCCCTTTTGTTATTGATGCAACACCATTCTTTGTCCTTGAGCCATTCCTTTGGTTGTGTTTACCCCGCGTTTCTTTTTGTTTTTCTAGATTACACCTGCGTCTACTTCAATTCAAAAACAAAACAAACTATTAGTTTGAACAGTGATTGGGTTTGCGGCCTTGTTCTGTTTGATTACAACCTCATTTATGTTGGATGAGAAACCCTTGACTTCCGATCTTTGCCTCGTAGGTTGGCCGGGGGGTCCTTATTTTTCGGGTTCGTTTTTGTTTTCCTGGCATTTAGGTTATGATTTTAGTCCCGATTTCGCTTTCAGGGCTTGCCTTTTGATATTTGGTAGGAACCATTATCCTGCTTGGGCTTAATCATTCCGATCTTGATTCACCTTCGTCGAATCTTTAACTTTGAATTTCTTTTCTTTCTGTTATTTTGCTTTTGAAGCGTTAGCCATCAGATCAACCGGGGTTGGCTAAATGCGCTTGGTGATGCCGGACATTCCTTTTAGTTCTTTCTAGGAGAAAAACCTGTGAGAATGACCCCACTACCTTTTCTTAGGGAATGGTCAGGATATCAAAGTTAAAGGGGAATGGAGTGGGAAAATAATAAAACAAAACATGAGTTTATAGAGGTATTTCTCTATTGGAGGAAAAAAGAGGACTTATTTGGGAGTGCGTGCCGATTTTAAATGGAAACGGCATGCTTCTTGGACTAAATACCCGACCCAGATCCATTTCTTTTTTTCTGATTTCAAGTCTTTCAAAACCAAGGGAACTTGTTCAGGCTTGAGTGGCAATATTTACTATTCTCGACTGACGACGCCCTTTTTCAGGTTTTTGCCAATCAGCCTCTCTCATTTCTCTTCTCCCCTCGCTCGATAGCGCTCTTTACGAGTTTTCGCTAAACGGACTCTCTCATTTTGTTATTCTCTGTTTGCTGTCGCCGTATGGTGCCTGGAGGTTTTTTCCGATAAGACTCTCTCATTTTATTTCTCTCAACATTGAGTTGTGCCGAATCCAGACAATGGTGTTTTTCACGTCCCTTTTTTGACCAATTGATCGGAAGGACTTGGACTAGGCTTCTTGAGTAAAGGAATTTGGATGAGAATCTACAACTTTGGAACCATTCAGGCGGATTTGTGGCCAAAACAATACATTTCTTCCTAGATTTATTTCTTGGGAATTGAGATTTTTATTTTGATATGATTGAACCTCAGGGAGAGGCTGCCTACGTATCCTTTTGGAATCAAGTCAAACGTAGTTCAGGAAGTGTTTCCTAAACTAATTTGTTTGTTGTTTCTTTTATTTTTTTCCTTTTTCTTCTTTTTTTTCCCCTTTTTTCTTTCATTTTTTTTCTTTCACTTTTTTTGAATAGCACTTCCGGGATCCAAAGAGGGTGATCAAAGAAACGTAACCGGTTCAAAGGGTTTGCGAAGGATTGATAGTATTTATGGTATCGGGAAAGAAAAGCCTTCGTCATTTCAATCAACCGGAGCCATTGCTTCAGGGAGTTCAAACGTAATACCTTTTTACTGCATCAGCATTTACTGCTGCCTCGGGCTCGTCTCCTTCGACATCACCTAGTTAAAATGCACCTTTGTGCAGTATCTTTCTAACAATGTAGGGACCTTTCCAGTTTGAAGAAAACTTTCCTTTAGCTTCCTGATGGTGAGGAAGAATACGCCTCAATACCTGTTGTCCAACTTTGAAATTCCTAGGGCGCACTTTCTTGTTGTAAGCGCGGGCCGTTCTTTGTTAGTATAAATGGCCGTAACAAACTATACCTATTAGTTTTTCGTCAATTAATGACAACTGCTCCAAACGAGTTTTAACCCACTCACTATCCTCAATTTCTGCTTTGACAATTACTCGGAGCGAAGGGATTTTTATCTCTGCGGGTATGACAGCTTCAGTCCCATAGACTAGCAAGTAGGGAGTTTCTCCTACTGATGTGCGCACTGTAGTGCAATATCCCAGCAATGCAAAAGACAACTTTTCGTGCCATTTCCTTGAGCTTTGAATCATTTTCCTCAAGATCTTCTTGATGTTCTTGTTAGATGCTTCAACGGCACCATTAGCTTTGGGCCGGTAAGAGGTGGAGTTTGTATGTGTTATTCTCAATTGTTCACATATTTCTTCCATCAGACGACTATTCAGATTGGCTGTGTTTTCTGTAATGATGGTTGCGGGAATCCCAAAATGACAAATGATGTTGGAATGCACAAAATCCAACACAACTTTCTTGGTAACCGACATAAGAGTGATGGCTTCAACCCATTTTGTGAAGTAATCAATAGCAACCAATATGAATCTATGACCATTTGAGGCTTTTGGCTCAATCGGCCCAATGACATCCATGCCCCAAGCAGCGAATGGCAAGGGTGCTGACATAGGATGCAATTAAGTTGGCGGTGAATGAATCAAATCACCGTGCACTTTACATTGATGACATTTCCTAACGAAGCTGAAGCAATCTTTCTCCATGTTCATCTAGTAATACCCGTCTCGGAGTATTTTCTTTGCCAGTACGTACTTGTTCATATGAGGCCCACACACCCCTGCGTGTACTTCATGCATAATTCTCCCGGCTTCTTCGTTGTCAACACATCTCAGCAAATTGATCTGGAGTCTTTTTGTACAAGGTATCACCACTCAAGAAGAAGTTGTTTGCGTGCCGTTGGATGGTTTTATTTTGCTCCCCGGTGGCTTGCTTGGGATACTCCTGTGTTTTCAGGAACCTCTTAATGTCGTAATAAGGGCTGTGTGTTGGACCCTGCTTCGGTCATATTGCAATACCCATGCCTTTCTTTGATTTGGATTTGTAAAGGATAAACATAGGCATTTCTTGGGTAAGTCAACATGAAAGCTAGGGTTGCGAGTGTGTCAGCTAACTCATTGTGACAACGAGGAATGTACCTAAATTTTACCGACTTGAACCGTTTGCTGAGGTCCTCCACATGTTGTCTATAGAGGATGAGTTTAACATCTCTTGTTTCCCACTCTCCTTGAGCTTGTCGGATGATCAAATCTGAACCCCCCATGATTAACAGTTCCTCAACATCTTGGTCAATGGACATGTTCATGCCCATGATGCAAGCCTCGTACTCAGCTGTATTGTTGATGTAGAAAGATCGGAGCCTAGCTGTAGCTGGATAATGCTGGCCCGTGGGTGAGATTAGAATTGCCCCAATCCCTACGCCTTTAGCGTTTACTGCTCCGTCGAAGAACAATATCCAAGTGGGGGTATCTTCAGATGTTACCTCCACTGAATTCACTTCTTCATAAGGGAAATAAGTATTTAAAGGCTGATATTCATCGTCAATAGGATTTTCAGCCAGATGATCCGCCAATGCTTGAGCCTTCATTGCAATACGAGTGACATAAGCTATGTCAAACTCGGTGAGCAAGATTTGCCATTTTGCCAATCACCCTGTGGGCATCGGTTTTTGGAATATATACCTCAGTGGATGTAGCTTGGTTATGAGGTAGGTGGTATGAGCTTGCAGATAATGCCGCAACTTTTGAGCCACCCATGTCAAGGCGCAACAGGTCCTTTCTAGCAGCATGTATTTGGCCTCGTAATTGGTAAACTTCTTGCTCAGATAATAGATGGATTTCTCTTTCTTTCCGGTGGCGTGATGCTGTCCGAGAATACAACCAAAAGAGCTTTCCAGGACTGTTAGATAGAAAAATTGTGGTATTCCTGGTTCTGGTGGGACCAAAACTGGTGGGTTGGACAAGTGGTGTTTGATTATGTCAAAAGACTCTTGACACTCGACAGTCCATTTAACTTCCGCGTCCTTTTTCAATAGCTTGAATATGGGTTCGCATGCGGAAGTAGATTGGGCGATGAATCGGCTTATGTAATTCAATCTTCCCAATAAGCTCATTACATACTTCTTGGTCTTTGGAGGAGGTAGCTCTCAAATGGATTTTATGTTGGTCGGATCCAACTCGATACCTCTTCGGATGACAATGAATCCCAGAAGTTTGCCTGACGGGACCCCAAATGCACACTTGGCTGGATTCAATTTTAAATCATACTTGCAAGGCCTTTCGAAGAACTTTCTTAAGTCCTTTACATGATCACCCTGAGTCTTGGACTTGATAATCACATCGTCAACATATACTTCTATTTCTTGATGCATCATGTTATGGAAAATGGTGGTCATGGCCCTCATGTATGTTACCCCGACGTTCTTTAAATCGAAAGGCATAACTCTGTAACAATAAGTTCCCCAAGGTGTAGTGAAGGCAGTTTTCCCAGCATCTCCCTCATCCATCAACACCTGGTGGTATCCTGTGTAGCAATCTACAAAGGACTGTATCTCGTGTTTGGCACAGTTGTAAACAAGGATGTGGATGTTAGGTAGAGGGAAATTGTCCTTGGGACTTGCCATGTTTAAATATCTGTTGTCTACACACACTCGATTTTTTCCATCTTTCTTCGGTACCGGGACTACATTGGCTAGCCATGTGGTGTATCGAACCACATGGCTATCATCGTAATACCAAGCAAATACATCTTTGCATTCAAAAAGAAGTTGAACCAGTGAATCTCGGATTTCTTTATTCACATGGATGCTTATTTTAGTTTCCTTGATTTCACTAGGATCACCTATGTTAACAATTCGGTATCGTTTAAGTTCGGCTTAGGTATATTTTCGAAGTGTTCCAACTTTCAGTTGATTTCCCTAGAAGCCTCTTCTTCATCATATTCCGGTTATTGGTTCATTATTTCACAGATGGGAATCCGGTTTGGGTCATGGCATGAAGTCCGCGAGCATGTCATTTTATTTAAAGCCGCATTATTGGGACTAAAAGAAGAAAAAAGAAAAATAAAAGAAAAAACAAAAATCAGAAAAGACAGAGAAATGCAAACGATGAAATATTGATTTCATTTATTTGAAATTGTAAAATAACAGGGTTTACATCTGGAATTTAAAAGACACAATGCTAAAGAAAAACACCCAAGTTACACCCTGAAATAACTCGTGAGGTATGAAAAGGTAGCAAGGCAGGACTACTAGGCCTCCCGCCTGACTGGGAAAGGGGTGGCCCTCCAGTTTTTCAACTTGGCATCCGGTCCCATATAGAGCACTTCAGCAGTGCTTGAGCCTTCTCCTAGCTGAACCATGTTAGCTTCATATAATAATTTCCTCATGGCTCCACATATCTCCTCAATTTCCTCCACTGTGAAAGTGTCGTCTTCTTCTTCCTCACCGTACATTGGTTTTACAAATGGTTTTGTACAAGTGGGGTAGGGGTTGTGGTAAAGCCCATCCACGGTGTTTCTACGGTTGGACCAGGTGATATTCTTTGATGTTGGATGGAAGCCTAGCCCAGAAAGCTTCTCTGCAGCAGGAATAGCGACTGGCTCAGTTATGCCTTGCAGAGAACTTCCAAGTCCCTTGCCTGACTTAAACCCTTGGCGTGTCATCTCTCTTGCCACCATGATTGAGGCATTAGAGGGGAAAGGCTGGGGAACTGGTTTGCCTTATTTGTATTGATCGGTTACTACAATTTCAAAATCTTGGTAAACTATATGCTCACTTCCCTCTTTGGATTCTAGGCAGGGAACAAAGGATCCCGGTAAATTGACTGTTCATTCTCCGTGGACTACAATCTCCTAGGTTTCATGTTCGAACATCAGCATTTGGTGCAGAGTAGAAGGAACCGCTCCTACCGTGTGAATCCACGATCTTCCTAGGAGATAGTTATGGGATGTGTCCATGTCCAATGCTTGAAATGTCAATTCAAAATCGACCGGACCAATGGTCAGTACTAAGTCAATTTCCCCTATGGTGTCTCTCTTGATTCCATCCAAGGCTCGGACACACACATTGTTGGGACGGATCCTCTCTGTTCCAATATCCATTCTTTTCAATGTTGATAGTGGGAATATATCCACCCCAGAACCTCTGTCTATCATTACTCTTTTAACATAATAGCCTGCGCATTAGACGGAGAGGTGCAAGGCTTTGTTTTTGGCATCTCGCTTTGGAGGTAAATCATTCTTGCTAACCTAATTAATGGCAAAGAATCTTTCCTCCATTTTTTTTAGTTGCTCCATGGAGGTTCCAGCCGGTACATAAGCTTAATTTAAGGTTTTGGCCAACACCTTTTGGTGCTCTAGAAATTTCATCAGTAGTGACAATAAAGAGACCTGCTCGTGAGACTTTTGGAGCTGGTCCACCACCTCATATTCTGGCATTTTCATTTTTTGATAGAAGGCTTCTGCTTCTTCAGCATTTACGAGCTTTTATTGGTGGAAACCGCCGTTTGGTGGCAGCATTCACTTCTTCCATATCCGAATATTTCTATGTGGGATGGACTTTTTCAGTTTCCCCGATGATCTCTTTGCCCTTGTATGTGACTAGGGTTTCTTGGTAATTCCACGGGACTGCAGAAGGGTTTGTCATTCGCTTCTAAGGTGCGCGACCGATTACCACGGGCTCATTCAGCCTTGGTGGTTTAATCGGTCCCCGTACCACATAAGCCTCCTTGGGTACATACATCGTTTTGTTCAACTCAAACCATCTTGGGGGACTCAAAGTGGGTTGTTTCTATTGACGCCCTCGTGGGATGTAAAGTACTGTTTCTTTGGTAGGGGTCAACCTTGTTTTGATTTCAGACTTCTTCTCTGCTTCTAGATGCTTGACTTCGCTTATTTCCTTTTCTTCAACCTTCTTTGGGGTAACTTTCGATTTTTTGTCTATATCATCAATGGCTATTATGGCTATTAGGGCAGGGTCAAATTCTTTTTTCTTATTAATCATTCCGATGACTGGACCATTGTTGTGAGCTGGCAACAGGTTGTTGGTTACGTTTTGGACATCTTCATCTCTCAGCAATATTTTCTTTTGTTCTATTAAATCCTCTACTGCTTGTTTCAGAGGCCAGCAGTTTTTGGTGTCATGTCCTTTAGACCCGGAATGATAAGCACAGCGTACACCCCTTTGATAGGAAGGTGACTCGGGGTTTTACCTGTTCGGGGGAACGGGCTGCAAGAGACCCATGTGGACCTTTTTGGGGAATAGGTTGGCATAAGATTCCCCTATTGGGGTATAGTTTTGTCTCATGGGTGGTTCCCTGGGATGGTAATTATTTTGTGGAGGGAGGGGATTATAGTGATTTTGGGGAGGCTGATTTCTCGGGGCTTGGTTTCTGTTGCCCTGTTGTTGTGGTCGAGCAAATGGCTGGGCATTCATGACTGCATAAGGTTGAGGAACATAATGGATGTCTTGATGGGGATAGTAATGTTGCGAGGTTTCTTTTGAGAATACAGGTATGTGAGCATGATGTCTTCTCATTCCGGAGGCTGCCATTGACACTTCCTTTTTCTTTTTGTTTCTTGTGACCCCTCGTGCCCCGCCTTGGATGGCCTGGGAGGTTGCCCTTATGGCGGACTGGCTCAGAATTCTTCCTGTTTTCAGACCATTTTTTACCATCTCACCGATCTTAATTGCCTCTGTAAAAGTTTTGCCCATTGCTGACATCATATTTTAAAAACAATCTACCTCTTGCGCTTGTAGGAAGACGGTGACCATATCTGTCTCGTCCATGGGTGATTTTACTCTTGATGCTTGTTCGCGCCATTTGACAAAATATTCTCTAAGCTTTCTGATGGTTTCTTTTTCAAGTTGGCCAAAGAATTTCTATTTGGGGCAATGTCAATGTTATACTGGAACTCCCTTACGAAATCCCAGGCTAGATCATCCCAAATAGCCATCAGGTGATATCCTGGTCCATGTACCATTCAGAAGCGATTCCCACTAAACTCTCCCGAAATATGCCATCAATAGTTCTTCTTTCCACCTGCCACATGCAGCTGGTTATAATATTTTTTCAAATGAGCAATGGGATCGCCGTGGCCATCGTAATATTAAAACTTCGGCATTTTGAATCCCAGGGGAAGATGTATGTGTGGGAACATGCACAAGCCTAAGTAAGACACGCTCTTCTTCTCACTCAATCCTTTCATGTTTTCAAACTCTATTCAAGGCTTTTCATCCTTCTTGTTATTTCATCTTGTTCTGGTGTTTTAGGGTTTTGTCTTGCAACGGTATGAGTTCGTATGCTGGTTGAGGGTAGTTGTATGTGGGGTATGGGGGAGGCTCGGTTTGGTAGTTGGGAGTTTGAAATGTGAAAGATGTAGGATCAAACATAGGCCTTAGCAGCGCATGCTGTATGGTGGCTGCGCACAGAAGGGCCGTAAAAATATTAGGCAGCGGGCAAGATGTAAACATCAGAGGGCGGGCTTCACAAGGTGCTCTGACAAAGTTGGATAATATGGTGGGCTGCCCCAAGAGGATATTTGGATGGCTGATAGGGATGGTGGAGGTACCCCCTGACCTTGGGAAAAGCTTAGAAAATCCGGGGATAGCACTTGGAGGTTCTTTTCCATTTGTCCAAGCGTCCCGTATCTCCATATCTCGGAGTCGAAGAATCCTATTTTCTTTAGCTGCCGCAGATTCTGAGGCTGGGATCCCCGCAATCGGATTGTCCTCTAGGATAGGAACTGCTTGTAGAGTCATTTCGGATGACATCTTTGTGCTTCCTTTTGAACTAGTAATGTATTTGTGTGATGCGCTTACCACAAACCAATCATTATTCTCTAAAAACCTGTACTGGAAACTGGAATTTCAAATGGTTAGGTTTGGATAGATAACAACAGGAAATCGCATGTTGGGTGTGATGCACCTACGCAGTTAACGGGTTTCTCGATATTTGCAATGGTCGCATGCGTCATACCGGCATTTATTCCGAACATCCTTTTGTTTTCTACTTCTTATTTCCTTTTGATTTTCCCTTTTAAAGAATACATTCGAATCCTATGAAGATTGCCTACGTATCATGACACCGCATGAATCAGACCGAGCGTAGTTCATGATAAAATGTGATGGAAATAACATGGTATTTTGGGATTTTCAATTTTTCTAAAGACAAAAACTTGGATTACGAAAGTTAACAAACTTAACGGCAACTACCAAACTGGGACTCAATAAAGTTACAGACTCGAAAGGTGCGTAACAGAACATACAGATAAACTCTTTTAAGAAAATACAAATTTATGAGTACATTAAGACTTCAACTGTTTTTGGAGCTTACGGGGCATCATTCGGCCTTGCCACATGCTTGCGTGCTAAACTTCCTTGGAGGTAGTGGAGATCTTCCATTACTTGACAAACAAATGTCATGGCGGTAGCAAAGAACATAGATTTCGTCATGTCCTCACAGTGGTTGCACTTTGTGGTAATATATTCTGTGATTGCCCGCACGCTTTCCCTGATAACACCTTTTTCTTTTAATAGACGCCCAATTTGCTCGGACCTTGCTTCTAGAGTTTGTTCGGCTACTTGATTCAGCTTTTGGAATTGCCGCAAATTCCTTTCTAATCCTGCTATTACTGCATAGCAATGTTCTCTTTCGGCTTTGAAGTCCCTGACTTGTTTGGCCATTTTGTTTTCGGTCATGATGACCCTTTGCCTTAAACCAACAATCTCAATGCCATTCCCTTCTTTTAATTGCTCCAGTATGCGGTCCATTCCTTTGCACTATTAATCTATTGCTTCCAAACCCTAGATAGCTCACCCTCCGCCTTATTCAGGCCGAACCCGTATTCAGTTACTTTCCACCGCAAGTTTTCTATGAGGTTTTCATCTTGTGGACTTCTAGGAGGATTCTTTGTAGCTGCCTTCATTTTCTGGATTTGGGCTCGTAGGGCTTCATTTTCTTTTGTCAATATCTTCTTTTCTCCCTCACTGGCTGCAGTTTGCAAATTGTTTCCAAATCGCAGCTCTTGGATTTGCTTTTCCAGCCTTCCTATAGTAGCCTTATATTCATTTTCCTTGGCTAACGACCTCCACTGCCCTTGCGATGTATCGAAAAATTCTTGGAGATGTGGTCTCTTAGCCGGCCTCCCATGCTCTATGTCTCTCTTGTACCAAGCAACATACCCCAGTGCAACCTCACCTTTAGATACGTCACGTACGTGAGTATTGGCTATCAAGTGTTGACAGTCACTCCAGATTTGGCGTACAACAGCTTTAGGGAATTTACCATTTGGGCTTATCTCAACTGCATGACGACTGATATCCTCGTCCCTAGGGATTATTTGGCATCTACCCAATTGTCTTAGTACTCTATATGGCGCATAGGGCTGGATGCTTCGGAGGCCCATCAGAAGGAAATGAGGTCCGGTGGCTAGCATATACACAACTTCATCCACAGGGAGCCAACTGAATGTCCGTCTATCTGATTTTCAGTGATGACCCAGAGATGAGACACCCATTCTTCGAAACCCTCAGGTACTTTACACCAATCAACCCTGTTGCAGAATGCTTCTATGCAGCTCTTTGTTGGCGACCCATAATTCATGAACTGAGGTCGGTGGCATATATGCTCGATCATCCATATTCTAGCAACAAGTTACATCCCTTGAAGAAGTTTCCTTCTGCTTTACAAACGGTGAGAGCACGAATGATTTCAGACAAGATCATTGGAGCCAGGGTACTTTTAGCCTGGGTCATTAAAGTGCTAGCAACCCCTGCTATCCGTATGTCAATATTCCCATCCTTTCGCGGGAACACAAGAAGACCCAAGGAAAATACCATGAACATAAAATAGCGATGCTCCTCCCATTTGAACTGATTCCCTTAGCTAAAATAAGATTTTCGGGGTTGTTGAATCCTCCAATATGTCCATACCTTTGATATATAAATTGCGGGGTGAATAAGCCGGCTGATAAGTTTGTATTGTGAACTTTTCTACTGATTTTCAAGGAGTCCAGGAATTTGTGCACGGCGAGGGCTCTTGGTGCAATTAGGTATTGGTGTCTCAAAGGGATTGTATGGGTCCCGATATATCTGGTTATTTCATCTAATGTCGGGGTGAGTTCAAATTCCGAGAAATGGAAGACATTGTAGGCCGGGTCCCAGAATGTGATTAAGGCCTTTATGATGTCTCCCCTTGGGCTAGTTTTCAATAAGCCAGTGAGGCCTCCCAGATGTGTATTGACCCTTTTCTGTCTTACTTCCCCCAAATCATTCCACCACATTCGCAATTCCAAGGGAAGTTTATTCATGAACATTATCGTGCTCATTTTGTTCATTTATTAAGGCTCATTAGTATTCTCAAAATATTAAAACCTGCATTTTATAAAATTCATTTCTTAAAATCAAGGACTGGCTTTGCGAATACGGACTTGCAACACTTCATAGAGAAGGTTTCTAGGTTGTGCTTGCTTGCCAGTCAAAATAAGACTTAGAGGTGGCCATTCGTGCAAGATCAGCCTTCCGGCGTCCCATACGGTAACATACATCTATTTACGGCAGCAATGTCATCGCCCGATTTATTTCGAAACAAGTGGATAAAATTCGTTTTTTCTTGTTTTGGCCTTTTTTTTTGCAAAAGGAAGGTTTGACCTGGCAAACAAAAACCCAAAAATATTATTGAAAAACTTTCCCAATTTCTTTTCCCTTTGCTTTGTACTTTACTTTTTTTTTGTTTTTTTTGTTTAAAAAATTCGAGAGAAGGTGGGGGTGGCCCCGGTGGACGAGAAGATGCGTGAAGCGCGACTCAGGTGGTTCGGGCATGTGCGGAGAAGAAGTCCAGATGCTACGGTGAGGAGATGCGAACGGCTGGAGATCGTTGGCGGTCGGCGCGGCAGAGAGAGGCCCAAGAAGTATTGGGGAGAGGTGATTAGGCAGGACATGGCTAGGATGTAGGTTTCCGAGGACATGACCCTTGATAGGAAAGCATGGAGGTCTAGAATCAGGGTTGTAGGATATGGGCTCCTAGAGTTTTCCGTTCGCCCATCCCGGGGAAGGGGGTGGATCAGCAGGGTTACTCATAGATGAGTTATTTCTATTGTACGTTACTATTACTTGCTATTGCATGTTGGTATTTTGTTTCCTTTGTTCGGTTTATTATTAACGCTATTTGTACTGGAATTTCTAATGCACTAATGATATACTGTTTCTGATTTGTTTTTGTCTCTGTTTTGTTTTACTGCAGTTTTTCACCTAACCATATGAGCCGAGGGTCGATTGGAAACAGCCTCCCTGCCCTTCCGGGTAGGGGTAAGGCTCGTCTACATATTACCCTCTCCAGACCCCACCTAGTGGGAATGTACTGGGTAGTTGTTGTTGTTGTTGTTTGAAAAATTCAACAGCATTACGGCGCTATTTGGCATCAGTTTTTTTGCAAATGAATTATCTCAGTAGACGTCATATTTTCTTTTATTCGCCAGTCGGTCAACATGCGAATCCAAAGCAAGTGAATGCACAAATAGCACGTAATATGTATCAGGATGGTCTTTTCATTTCGAGCCACCTGTCCTAGATGGACCCAACCCCTGTAATCAATAATGAATCAGATCTGAGGAAAAGCATAGGAAAACCTAGTTTTTTAGTAAACAAATATTAATGGAACATACATAGAACAGTAGCATAGGATGAATTTAGATCCAAATAACATCTAAAATCAGAGAGTTAAACTAACTTAGGTCCAATCTAAAGAGATCTGAATATTCTAAATTAAGGACAGATGAATATTGACATTAAGTTAACTTCAAAGAGAATTCATATCATTCAAAGATAAGTAATCTCAGAACTAACAATATCGATTATAGGATTAACAGAAATCATAGGAACATAAAAGTGATAGAATCATGCTCATACTGGATTATAAACACAGTTCATAGATACATAGAAATGAAATGACAAAAGGATAGTCACTCATCAGTTAGGTAAGAAAACAAGAAATATACCACAATAGTCGAGAGCCCAGAATATTTGGCCTTGGATTTTAGTCGGCCAAAACCAGAAGTAAAATGAGATAGTAAAGAGTAAAGAACAGTTTGGAAGCTCTAGAACTGCAGTTGCATGTAAAAACATGTTCAAACAAGGCAGAAAAGAAAGAGGAGAATTCATAGCACCTGGGATTGACAGGTGAAAAGAAATTTACGTAAACCTCCATATTGATGAACTTGTGAGCCCCTAAGATCTTTAGAACTCCTCCAACCCTGAACAAGGGAATCAATTTGTCAAGCCAGAAGAAACAGAAGTGATGACAGTTGAAGGGAAAAAGCTATTTGAACTCACCAAAAAGCATAGCAGGTGTCAGTAGCTTTGTTTGGTCTACCTTGGAAACCACCACCACTGGCTTGTCTCTACGAGAAAGAAAGATTGAGTCACACCAATTGCAGGACAGTAGATCAACAACAACAACGACCCAGTTAAATCCCACTAGTGAGGTCTGGGGAGGGTAGCGTGTACGCAAACCTTACCCCTACCCCAAGAGTGTAGAGAGACTGTTTCCGAAAGACCCTCGGCTCAAAGAGGCAAAAAGGACAGTAGATCATATCGACCATTTATCAGTCAAAGGACCAGATATGAGCGATGGACTTGTACAAAAAATCATCCTTCTTTTTCTTTTGAAACAAAGTCCTCTTATATCCTTACATTGTTCCACGTTACAATTTATTTGGGTTATAATCATCGCTATTTTTAAATTGCAATATTTTTTCTTTGGAGGAATACTGAAAAACATGTCTAGCATAGCAATATAACAACCTATCACACACTATTAGAAGAAAGTATACTTGTAGACTCCAGTCTAGAAGCATGGGCACATTTATGAAGCAAGAGGATACACTAAAATTGGCAAACATATAAGGAAATAGTGTAAAAGAATAAACAAAAAAACAAGGAAATAAACATACAGAATCAATTTTAAATCAATTTAAGAGGAAAAAAATAGTAAACCTTGTTTTTAGGAAAGGTGTAGGTCCTAGAAATCCAAACAAATCGGACTCATATAATATAAAAATCAAACAGAGTATAGTCCAAGTACTGAAAATATAACAGAATCTGAGAGATAGTACATGATGCAAATAGACGTTCCTACTAGGGATCCGACATGAGATTTTGTTATACTATGTTCAGAACCTGGGTACAGGATCTAGACTGCACGAGCGAACAACTCGAGTCGAGGAGGGGGCTACGTACCGGGAACCAAAAGGCCATCCGACTTAGTAACTTGTCCGGCCTCTTTCTTTTTTCAGGATATGACACTAACAAAATAGGGAGTCTCAACCAGTAAGCACATCCTCAAAGGTGAGAAGTTAAGGGTTTCGTAGCAGTTTATATGTACAGTATAGATAATATAAAAGCGGTAAATCATGCGACACTTAAAACAGAACATGTAATGAAATTAGATAAAGCCAAATATAACAGTTATTCTAAGCTCGAATTCTTGAACCCTGAACAAGAGATCCTGGGTTGAGTCCCTAGCAGAGTCGCCAGAGCTGTCACACCTCCTTTTTTACACGGCTACCCCGAAGGATGACATGTATAAGGGAGCTTTTCCAATTGAAGTGACATTATTCGAAATGAAATTACTTATTTATTAAAGAGTTGCCACTTGGGATAGGTTTGGATTTTGGTGTCCCAAGACACCAGTTAATTTTGAATCCCAAATCGAGGAAATTTTTCGACTGCCCAACTGGAGTATGTGAACCAGAAATTCTAAGTAAGGAATTCTGTTGACCCGAGGGAAGGAACTAGGCATCCTCGGATCCCGTGGTTCTAGCACGGTCACTAAAACTATTATAATTGGCTAAAATTCTGATTTTTATACATGTTCATCCTATAGTGCAATTTTTAATACTTATACCTCTTTTATTGAATTTAGGAATCTTTGCAATCGTTATTAAAACAGGTATCAAACCACGTCACATAAATACACTTGGGTTCTCGGCACATTTTAGTATCGTTACAACTTGGATTTGGGTCACATAAATGCGCACTCGAATTTAGGAGGATACCTTATTAAATATTGTGCCTATAGCAACTACGCATTTGAAAATTTATGGAAGGCCATGAAATTCGCTATACAGCACCTCCAAATTTCTAGGCATTTTTATTACATTTAAGGAGCCCACGTAGTGCATGATTATGTTAGCGCAGCTCACTTAATTTTATAAAGGCAACCAAAAATGACTATTGTTTTGTATTATACGGGTCTCTAAATGTGTCCTAATTATTTCATGTGAATGATACATTCAACAGGAGGTTTAGTACATATACTTTTTAGCCTCATTCATGGCTGGTTTTACAATTTGGGCCTCCTTTTATATTGAGCCCAGGGAATGCATTTCTTCATATGTCAAAACTAACAGCAGTTTGGGCCTTCATATGAGCCCAACAACATTGGACTACAAGTCCATCATAGAGACTGATAACAACACTTCTATTTTCTATACTACAGTTGTAGACATTTTATAACTGATCATTTATAAAATATACTGATAATGATTTTATATTAACAAATTAATAAGCTATAACTCAGATTTGGATTTGGGATCTAAGGTAAGGAACTGATGTACTCATCGTTCAAAGTACATGTAGAAACGTCAAATTTTATTTTTATAGACGAAATCATAAACATCAAGAAAATTATAGACTGACCTACTTTAAAACTACTAAATCTAAACGGATTAAAGTTATAGTCTAAGCACAGTCCAACATTATTACACATTTATGTCTATTACAATACCAGAAATGCTACTGAAATTAATATCTTTTATAATATAACATTGATACACAAAAAATAAGATCATCTTCATTATCCATATTGATCTCGAACATGCACAACTATGCTTTCCATATTTGAGTGAAGATGATACATGGAACTACAATAGAAAAGAAGAACCTATTAGCAAAGTTAAGAGAGTAGCAAGCAAGCACAACATCCAAATAACCAGCAAACCCAGCAACTCAGAACTTTGAGGAGCAAATAATGAAAGCACAGATCTCTCTAACAGCTCAAAACCGCACATGCATCAATCCATCTTCTACTTATCATGAACAAAACTTCGATTTATATAGAAGACTCAAACAAAAGAACAAAAGTGAAATGGATTTAAATTGAATATTATATGAAAGTGTGTCTTAATGTGTATCTATATCTGAAAAGTTACTCTTCAGCTCTAACCAAAAATCCTAAAATTCCTCCAAAATCCTCTAAAAAATCCTCTTGAAAATGATCAGATGTTACTTTTATAACTAAAGCCTTATGGCAACATGAATCTTTTGTTTTTCCTTTTAGTGCTTTACCCATTTTCAGATTTGCCTAAATGATCCTTGATTTTCTAACATGTGCCTTAAGTTTTGGGGTAGAAATTGTACTCGGACCCCTTACTAGAATGTTCCAGGAGTTTGTTACAAGATTCCCTATATTCAAATACCCTTAATACCCCTGTCCTCTTTCCTAATTACTTGCCTAAGTATTTTCAATCCCTGGTTCCTATCTAGTGGGTCAGAAACTGACCCTAGTTAACTACTTAAATTCATAAACCGAGATTATTATTATCAACTAGGATCAAACTCTAAAAAGGTGGCCATGGCCAATTTGTTTAATTGCAGATTTATACCATATTATGAAAAACAAATGACCAAGAGTCAGGATTTAATCAATATAACATTTATACTCAGGAAAAAATCACTAAATTACTCAAAAACAATACAAAGCTGAACAACACAAATTTCAGAAATACATGGCACGTATCAATTTCAATCCAAATATGACTAATTCTGAGCTCAGCACAATAATTAAAACAAATCAACAAAATAGACTATGACTTCAACTGTTAAGCAGATTATTCAGAAGCAGGTTGCAAAGACAATCAAAGAAACAAATACTCAGAATAATTCCAAAGATGAGCAGATAAAAACTTAAAATGAGTAAAGAAAATTAAAAGCAACCAAGAAAAGGATGGTCATATGACTCTAAATGGAAAAACCTACTCAGAATTTCAAAGATGAACAGATAGAAAATATAATATACTTAAAGAAATAAAAACAGAGAAGATCAAAAACAAAAACAAAAACAAAAGAAAACAAGGATAAGCATATAACAACTATTCAGAATTTTCCAAAGATGAACAAATGAAAAATCAACAAGATAAAAAGCAATTAGATAAGACAAACAAGGACAAGCAAATAACTCTAGACGGAAACAACTATTCAGAATACCTCGAAGACGAAAAGATAGAAAACAATTGAATTTAAACAAGTAACAATAAAGCAGATCAAAAGAAAAAGAGGACAAGGATGTGCATATGATTACTCAGAGCATTTCAGAGATGAAAATATAGAAAACAAATGAATTGATATATATGAAAATCAAAGAAAATAAAAGCAATTTGAACAGAAAACACACAAGAGCACAATGTAATAGCAATTAAAGCACAGAGAACTTAGCCTTTTCTTTTTCTTGTAACCTTAAAATTGGGACTCTTCAAATTTCCATGTCCTTTGACCTCCTTTGAGAGGTCCTTTGGCCTTCTGAGGACTTTACCTTACATACTGGAGAGGGAGAAAGGGGTCCAGGCGAGGGTCAATTGGTTTTGAGACAGGGTGGGGTTTCAAATTTGATTTTTGGTCGTGTCTGGTTGCATTCAAGGGTTGTGGGTTGTAGGGTTGTGGATTGGAACGTGAGACTGTCACCATGGGCCAGTTTGAGGGGGGGGGGGTCCGGTGAGTTTAACGTTTGGGACAAATCTTCGATCTAATATTCGATGAGGTCTGTTAGGATTCGAAGGACGAGACCTAGATGGTTTGGAAGAGGGGAAAGAGGTGGTTTAAGGGTGTTAGTTTGGGTCAGTTTGGGGTTGGTGTCACTGGAGACGCCGGAGTCGGCGACTCTTCTGTTGAATATTTGACGAGTTGGGGAGGTATTCGAGGGGAACAAATGGTGGGAGGGAAAAGAGGAGGTTAAGAAGGTCTAGTGGTGAAAATCTGGGGCCATTTGGTGGCCAGCCGCCATCATGAGGCGATTTCCAACGGCGATGTTGCAGTGGTTGAGGGGTGGTGGATGGTGGATTGACGGTGGCGACGGGGTGGTGATACACCGATGTATAGATACGAGGAAGGAGGCTTTGGTCTTTTGCATATACTCCAGTGTTTGGAAATATATATGGGATTGGGGAAGGGGTTTCAGGGCCGTTGGATTAGTTGTGGTACACGACTGAGATTGATCGGCCCAAAACGGTGTTGTATTGGGGCGTCTCTTACACTGACCAGATTGGGGACGGGTTATTGGCCTGGTTTTTGGGTATTTTTAAAAAGGTTTGAGGTTTGGGCCACCCAAGCTTGGCCCAATTGTGGCCAGCCTGGGTTAAATATTTAATCCTATTTTGGTTTGTTTTGTTTTTTTATTATTTATTTATTTACTAATTTTATTTTTTAAATTCCTAATTAGGCTAAATCACACTAATAACTAGCTAATGTGCAAAACTAATCAAAAATTCAAAAAAATGAAAACTAACCAAAAAATGCTAAACAATAAAATGCAAAAATAACTACATGATTTTTGTGATTTTATTTTTTACAAAAATAAACCTTAATTACCAATTAATTTAACAAAAATATGTGAAATTAAATCCTAAATGCTTATACATTTTTTTGTATTTTATGATTTATCATGCATCCATCAATGAAAACACACATTGATATGCGCAGTTAAATCCTAAAAATAAATAATAAAAAGGAAAAAACCTAGCTTGAGAATTCTGTAGGAGTAATTTCAACGAGGCAAAAATCACATGCTCACAACAAGCATACACATATTTGAAACACCCTTATTGGAGGTGAAGTTCCCCTGATTTGCTAAGCATAGAGGCGTGTCCTTGTTTAATCATTATATATGTGAGAGTGGCCCTAGTTGGCCAGTTAGCTGTTGGCATGGCTGTAAGACTGATATGGGCGGGGGGAGGGGGGGAGAGGGGGCACAGGATGCCAAGTGTTAGATTTCAGATGCTGGGTTTTCATGAGTTGTGGTTTGACCGAGATTTGGTAAATTTGTGGAAATAGTCGAATAAGACCTTATGTGAAATCACCATAGAACATAGGTTATTATTTTGTTTTCCCCTTATTGTGTTGTGATCTTAGGAGTTGGATTGTTTTGCCGTCATTATGTGTCATTATTATTTATATTCTCCTACTACTTGTTGTCTCTTTCCCTTGTTGTGATTGTAGCATTATTGATCATTTCGTACAATCTTCACATTCATTTTATATATCATGTTCCGTTGTTCTGTAGTTATACTGTTTATTTGACCGGTGGGTGTCTTGACTGTTTTTCGTCACTACTCTACCGAGGTTAGTCTTGATACTTACTGGGCACCGCTGTGGTGTGGTCATACTACTCTTCTGCATATTTTTGTTGTACAGATACAAGTACTCCCACTCAGTTCTATCAGCCTTGGAAGGAGATATTTCTGTAGAGACTTTGATGTATATCTGCTATGTCCGCACACTGAGGAATCCCTTTCCAGCTTTTTGTAAAATGTATAGTCCTTTTAGTATTATTCTTTGTTTAGACATTCTTGAGTTAGAGCCTCTTATGTATCCATTAGCTTGTGATTTCTGAGATTCCAGATTTTCGGAATGTTATTAGTTTCAATAGATGTTATTATATGTGTCAAGCGGCACCTTAAACACTGTTTTACTTTACTAGTTCATTTTTAATTATTTCTTCCGCTATTATGGTTTAACTTTCAACATTGTTAAGGCTTACCTAGCCGTAGAGACTAGGTGCCGTCATGATGGCTCACGAAGGGCGAACCGGGTTGTGACAAGTTGGTATCAGAGCTCTAGGTTCATAGGAGTCACAAATCACAAGCCGATTTATTACAGCCTCATGGATCGGTACGGAGACGTCTGTACTTATCTACAAGAGGCTATGTCTTCTACTCTCTCACAGATGGTGAGGATACATACTACTCGAGGTGATCAGGCACCCGTGCCCCTTGTTGCATCCATCGGAGGTCGGGGCCGGGGTAGAGCTCGCGGACCTGTACGTGGTGCAGCGACAACGCCGCTGTGAGTTGCTGTAGAGGCACCACCAGCAGATCCAGCCAGAGTACAGGCACCTGACACGCCTATTGTTATTACTACTCCAGCCCTTCAGGAGACTTTGGCACAGTTCATGAGCATGTACACTACTTTGGCTCAGATAGGATTACTTCCCCTTGCTCTAGTCACATCCTAGGCTGGGGAAGGAGCACAGACTTCCACCACCCCCTTTCGTGAGCAGCGAGTGCATGTTGAGCAGGTCCTTGAGATTGTTCCTGCATGGCCTACAGTGCTAGTTCAGCCCGAGGGTATATCCGCGGCTTCCGAGCATGAGCAACTGAGGCTTGAGAGGTTCAAGAGGTGTAAGCCTCCTGTATATAGTGGTCTAGCATCAGAGGATGCTCTGGGTTTTCTTGATGAGTGTTACTGCATTCTCCATAAAATAGGCATCGTAGGATCGAGCGGGGTTTTATTTCACTACTTTCCATCTTCGAGGAGCCGTCTATGATTGGTGGCACACCCATGAGTTAGATAATGCAGACGAGGTAGCTACACTGACTTAGACTTAGTTTTCAGACACGTTCCTCAGAGAGTTTCTCCCTCAGAGCCTCAGGGATGCATGTCGTGTGGAGTTTGAGCATTTGCGCCAGGGTACTATGACCGTCCCAAAGTATGTTGTCCGTTACACCAGCTTGATTAGACATGCCCCAGCCTCGGTTTCTACGGTTAGCGAGATGTTCCATCGATTTATTGAGGGACTTATTCCTAGAATTCGGTCGAGCATGGCTCGTGAGTTTGAGATGGATATTTCAGATTAACAGGTTGTGAACATTGCCAGGTGGAGAGAGGGCATGCATGCCAGGGAGAGAGATAATAGGAAAGGTCATGAGCGAGAGATCAGGTGAGATCAGGGGAGAGAGTTTTAGGAGACGAGGAGTCCCCATAGGTCGGGGAGGTATACTAGTCCTTGTCACACCTCCGTTTTTTCTACTACAACCCAACGAAGGGCATTGATAAGGGAGTTTTTCAAATTTAAGGACAATCGAAACGAGATTTAATTATTTAAGAGAATTTCAGAGTAGCCACTTGGGAGATTTATGGTGTCCCAAGTCACTGTTTAGAATCCCAAATCAAGGAAAGAATGACTCTCTTTAACAATCCGTGTACAAGAAATCCGGGTAATGAATTCTGTTAACTCGGGAGAAGGTGTTAGGCACTCTCGGGTTTCGTGGTTCTATAACGGTCGCTCAACTGTTATATTTGGCATAAATTATCTGATTTAATACAAATATGAACCTATGTGCATTTTGAATCTTTTAACCACTTTTATTATTATTATTAAAGAGAATTGCAACGTCGTTAAACATGCCTCGAACCACGTCACATAAATGCACCCGTGGATTTTGACACATTTCAACTTCATTGAGATTTGGATTTGGGTCACATAAATGTGCACCCGAATTTAGAAAAGTAATATTATTAAACATGCGCCTAAAGCAACTACATGTTTGCACTTTGCGAGGGCCATGGAATTCGCTAAATAGCATGCCTTGGAATTTTAGGATCAGTTCAAGATTAAATAAAGCGAGGGCCACGCAATTATCATTTTTGTTTGGCATGGCGCACCTCAATTCTAAATAGGATATTTAACTAGGCTTCGGAAGGCCATAAGATATTTATATTATATATTATTGCACACCTACAACTATATGTACTATCTTCACCAACTGTAAATCATCTATACTAATAAACAAATAACCTTGAATCAACAAAACTGAAGATGGTTATAATAGCTAGCACCATTTTCGTGCCAATATAACTTCACATATTTCCTCACAAAAAAGAGGAAGTGAAAGGTTCACAACACAACAACACCTAATGGTATATCTCACCCTTTGTCAATTTGGTTATTATTCCACCAATGCCGATTGCAACAAACAAAGAATCAGACTATGTCTCAGTATAACACTGATTACGACAGATTTCAATCACACACATATACCTGCCACTATATCAGACACACTTTATAAGATAAGGAGCTATTTCATCGTGAAGGATAATGTTTTGTTTATGCAAGTCTAATAGAATAAGAGTTGGGATAGTAGCAACAAACAATGATCCAGAAAATACCTTCATATACACGATGTGTCGATCATAAGAACCATGAAATCAGTCAACTTGAATCCAAATGCAACAATTAATTCATCAGCCACTTCATATCCATTTAACAGAAGGTTTTCTCATTTTTAAAGGATTATTTAAAATAACGTACTGCTTTGGAACACTTAGGACAACCCAGTTTTTGAAAAGAGCAAATCAAGCCAAGTTATCTAATACGAAAACTTAGCATAATTAGATATCATAGGATTTCAGAAAAACATCATAGCAAATTTCATCAAACCTTTGTATCTCATTCTACTCATCTCAATAACACTTAATCATGAAAAGTTATTTCGAGCGTAATAAAATAAAGGGTAGAAAAATGAAAAAGGAACCTATTCCGCCCAACTTTCTTAAAAACTGGATATAGCAAACTCAGCTACAACGTCTAGCTACGGAATCGACTCGTCACTGTAATGCCGCATAGAGGAAACAAACAGACATCTACAACTATGTTCGATGTTGTATCTCCAAGGCTTCGATTCGGAGTCGAGCAATCACAATTGAACCAAGCTACACCAACAGGGTTCACTCGACGACCTCGACACTTTAATACCCAATTCGGAATAGGTCTCACAAGCGAGCTCCACAATGGATTCAAATCAACAGAACCCAGTAACAAAATGAAGTTTACAAAATGGAAATTGCCTTCAATTAATAGAACTTCAACAACTATGAAAACTCAAAATCAAACTTTCGATTGATAAAATATTCAGTAATACATGATATAGAAATAGATCAAGTGTTACAACGCCAAATTCGAACAGCTGAAGCTTTAACCTACAAATGCTAGACAGATCTCAGACTGGAAATAAAGAGCTACGATCATAAATCGGACCTCGATGGAACCTCATTGAATCTAGACTAGAACTCAGGCTTCAACCTCCAGCAGTAATCATGCGACTCGAACTCGAAAAACTCGAGCCATCTCCATTTTTTGCAACCAATACTGTGTGCGTGCATGTTTCGAATTTCGTGTGTCGATGGCTATGTACAAAATGGTCTGTTGCGACTAATTTTGGTTCTCTTGGACTAGGGTGTGCGGAAGGAGAAGACGACGGAGATAGGAGTCTTCAACGAGTGTCGAAGAAGGTTAAGTTTCAGGGGGAATCATTTGTATATTGATGTTCTTTGCTGAAGAAAATGAAGAACACGGGGGGGGGGGGGGGGGGTTCCTCAGGTCCCCAGCTGCACAGCTTTTCCCAATTTTCAGGCATGTATCTTTGTGTATTGTTATGTGTTAGGAATTTGAGGTGGGGAAATGACTTTGGGTATTGGGTTGGATCGGGTCGACCCAGTTTGGGTTGGTAGGGGTTAATTTGGGTTAGGTTTAAAAAAAGGAAATTGCATTGGGCTTAAAGAATAGAAGAAAAGATCAACCCAAATATATGATTCACATCTTTGTTTTCATATTTTTCTAATCTCTTTTAAATTAAAACTAAAAATAACACATAAATTAATTCCTAGTCAAATTAATTTCAAATTAAACTAATTACTACAACTAATACATATTGCAACTAATTAAAACCAAATTAAACGGAAAAATACCAAAATTAAACCCCTTTTTTATGATTTTTTTAAAACACAATTAACACGATGTAATTAATTCCAAAATGTATATTGAACCTAAGGTGGCATAAATTTAAAATGTGACATTTTTATGGGTTTTCTATGATTTGAAAATAATAAAAATGCATGAAATGCAACTAAAATAAAGAAAAACACCTAAAAATAAATTAAAATTATTTTGGTCTATTTGTAGGAGTTATTTTCATGTAGGGAAAAATCACGTGCTCACAGCTGCCCCTCTTTGAACAGAAACACGAAGAGTTTTCGTGAAAATATAAGTGAGCAAATACGATCGATTTTTGCCTGTTTAAATACTCCGTGAGAGCATTTTGGAAAACTTGACCGTACCCTGCTTCTGAGGTTGCCTACATATCCATGGCTATAAAGGAATAAGGTTAGTGTCGTGCAGGAGTGAGTGAGATGAAGGAGTATGCTGAGGTGAAGATCCGGTTGAGGTGCCGTTCTTCTGAGGTTCCGGTCAGTGGTACTGTTATTATATCAAAATCAAAAGAATGATAAAGACTAGATAAACCTGTATCCTACAAGTTACAAGGTTCCTATCTATAAGTCTTTTGAAGCTTGGTCTTGAGTCTTGAGTGGTTCTTCATTCTGACTTTAGATTTCAACCTTGACGCTTGTTTTGTGTAGTTACTAGCTTGTTCTTCTTCAGCTTCTATTAATTAGGAATGGACATGTAGTGCTTGCGATCTCAACCATGCCTTGAGAAATTCACATCTTTCATCTGCTTTTATTTGGATTAACTTCTTGCTTGCCTTCCTTTTTCTTTTCTTTTTTTCTTTATTGTGACTAACTTTTGTTGATTACCTTAGACTTTGACTAGCATTCTTTCCACGAGCTTCTTTTTTTCCTAACTTAAATTCTAATCTAAGATGTTTTTCCTTTCTTCAGTGGATGCCTGATTGATGAACTCGAATTGTGTTCCCTTGTTCTCCTGGTGGGTTCTTGATTATAGAAACTTGACACTTGAAAAATATTCCCTTTTTCGACAGATGGGCACCTAATTGCCAAAACTTGAAGTTTTGAAAAATATTCCATTGTTCTCCAGGTGGGCGCCAGATTACCGGGACTTGAATTTAAAAAAATATTCCCTTGTTCTACACGTGGGCGCCTGATTACCAAGACTTGAAATTTTTGAAAAATATTCCTTTGTTCTACAGGTGGGCCCCTAATTATAAAAGCTTGAAATTTTAATAAATATTCCCTTGTTCTACAGGTAGGTGTCACACCTCCTTTTTACACGGCTGGGCTACCTCGGGGGATAACACGTATAAAGGAGTTTTTCCAATTAAAGTGAGATTATTTGAAATGGGATTATTTATTTATTTAAAAGTCACCACTTGGGATCGGTTTGGCTTTTGGTGTCCCAAGCCACCGGTTTATTTTAAAATCCCAAATCGAGGAAATTTTGACTGCACAATTGGAGTCTGCGAACAAGAAATTCTTGAGTAAGGAATTCTGTTGACCTGAGGAAAGGTGTTAGGCACCCCCGAATCCCGTGGTTCTAGCACGGTCGCATAAACTATCATAAGTGGCTAAAATCTTATTTGTTATACATGTTCATACCTATGATACAATTTTAAATTATTAACCGCTTTTAATATATATTTTTAGGAAGTTTATAATGTCATCAAAAAACATCGCGAATCGCGTCATATAAATGCACACACAATATTAGACATATTCTAACTCCATTGAGATTTGAATTTGGGTCACATAAATGCGCACATGAATTTAGGAAGGTATTTTATTAATAAGTTTGCGCCTATAGCAACTATGTCTTTTGAGATTCGTGGGAGGCCGTGAAATTTGCTAATCGGCACTTCTAATTTTTCTAAGTGTTTTACTAAATTAAGGAACCTCGTGCGGTGCTTGATTTAGTCAACAAGGCTCGCTTTATTTTATGAGGACGTCCTAAAGCATTTAAGTTTTATATTATTCTTGTATCTAAAATATCCAAGCTATTCATACATGGGTAATGTATCCTAAAAGAGACAATCAATACTTGCTTTTTGGCCTCATTCGTGGCTGCTTTGGGCGTCTTTTTCGATCAGCCAAGGAACATGTAGTTCTACATTACAAATGGTAGTTGTTGGGAATTCTAATTGGGCCTAGGGACAGTTGGACGAATGAGTCCATTGTAAGTAAGTCACAACAATTATTCTTTCAATTGTACCTTAATTACTAAAATTATATACATGACTACCATGAAATGTATCAACAATATTTTACAAGGAAGATACTGAGGATGACTTTGTATCAGATTTCAGCCTTAAATTTGAATAAAAAAATTTATAATACTCATCAGTCGGAGTATATAAATTCAGTTTTCAAACCTCAATTATAATTCTGGTTACAATATACTAAACAAATCTGAACAGATTATTTCGAAATGTACTGAGATTTAACGGAATTTAAAGCACAGTCCTGACATCAGTCCACAATTAGTACATATTAATGTTTATTACAAGCCCAGAATATTACTAGAATAACTAAAAATCATTGTACAATTATTGAAGAAAAATAGTAATTTCTTCATGAACAACAATAAATTCAAGTGTACATGGCTATAACTCCAACTTTGAGTGAAAAGTTGTACCTAGAGTGTCAACAAAAGGAAGCCTATGAGTAAAATTGAAGCAACTAGCAAGCAACAGCAGTCAATCGATCAGTAAACACCCAGAATTCCAGAAGGCTTTGGAGAGAATCAAAATTCAACAGGAATAAGAACAACACTAATGATTTCTGAAGAATCTAGAGGAAACTAATATATATTTATATATCTTAATTCACTCAAGCTTCAGAACAAAAGTGTGCTAAAAAATATAGCCAAAAGTCCTCCTCAAATATTTCGATTTCCCCTTTTTATAGTTTAAGCCTTAGGGAAACATCTAGTTCCTCGTTTTCCTTTTCAGTTTTACCTAAATAATCCTTGGTTTTCTGACTTGTGCCTCAAGTTTGAGGCTGAAATTATTCCTAAGTCCCTCACTAGAATGTTCTAGGGGTTGTTACAAGATTCTTTTAGATTCAAAATACCCTTTATACCCCTATTTCCCTTCCTAATTAACTAACCTAAGGTTTTTTACCCTTGGTTTTCATTTGGTTTGGTAAAACCTGACCCTGATCAATTGTATTCAAGTAATGGGCCAAATTCATGGCCTGGAGTACAAGCTTAATTAAAAAGATTAGGAATTAATCAACATATATCTTAATGTGGCCTATTCAGTATTAATTATCCTCACTTCAGGATCACATGAATGTTCAGGTATTTTTATCTCAAAAACCAATGGATCAAAATGACCAGGAAAGGAAACCAGTCAACTAATGCAGGAGAAGTAAGCCAATTAAAAAACTCAATAAAACGTAGAAGCAAGAAAGCAGATTAAATGCTTCAGGCTATACGAGAACAAGACTAATATCAATATTCACACAAACTTAGCCTCAACAAATGTAAATTAGGTAAGAAATATGATAAGCATAAGATTCTAAAAGAAACCTATCTAAAATTTCAAGCATGGTATGCAGCAGACAAAAATGATTATTTCAGGACTTTCAGAGATGATCAAACAAACCTAAGAATGAACTCAAGATCATGCTACTCAGAATATCAACAAAACTAAAGGTATCCAGAAGAATAACAAACAGGAATGAACACTCTAAGATGAAAAACACAGAAAAAAAAATAGAAGTCAAAGAAGAAAAAACTAATTGAGACATGAGTTGTACACAAGATGCAAGCACTGACAATAAAAAGGGCATATGGGACTTAGCTTTTGTGTGTGCATGCAACCCTAAATTGTTGCTCTTCCGATTCGATGAGTTTCTGGCCTCTTTTGGGAGGTTTTTAACCTCTAAGGCAATTGCCTTGAGTAACAGAGAGGGCCAAAGGGTTCAAGAGGGGGGTTTTGTGATTCTGAGACCTAATAAGGTCTCAGATCTGAGATTGTGGTTATTAGGGTTTGAGGACTGTGGGGTGGCATGTTTTGGGAGAAGGATAGAAGGAGATCACTTGAGGCCAGTTTGGCAGGATTCCGATGTGGTTGAGGTTTTAGGGTAAACTTTAAATCAATATTCGAGCCGTTTCACTTGGATTCAAAGGTTGTGGTATGGATGGTTGGAAAGGTGAAGGTGAGATGGTTCAGGGGTGTAACTTTGGATTTGTTTGGGGTTGGTTCGCCGGATACGGTGGTTCCGGCGAACCTTATTTTGTATATTCGAGAAGATCGGCATTTTTTCGAAAGAATCAGATCACTAGACGGGGAAGAGGAGGTCTTGGTGGTCCAATGGTGTGAATTTGGGTGGTTTGGTGACCGACCACCGCTGTGAGGCAATTTACGGCAGCGGCGTTAGGGTGGTTGCTGGGTGGTCAATGGTTGTCATAGGGCGGAGACAGGGAGGTGTTACAATCGGTGTATTTTGTACGAGGAAGATGAAGAGTTTTGTCTCTGAGTCTATTAAAACATTTGGACATATATATTTAATTTGGGTGAGGGTTTAAAGGCCGTTTGATGGTTTGTTAATCGACTGCTGTGAGTGCCTTTCCAAATACGGTGTCGTTTGGGGCTCTTGTATGTGGACTGGGTCGGGGACCTTAATTTTGGGCTGGGTGCTAGTATTTTTTTTAGGGTAAGGAATTTGGGCAACCCAGGTCTGGCCCAATTGTGGCCAGCCTGGGTGGTTATTCATATATATATTTTTGTGTTTTGTTTTTCCTATTCTCTTTTTTATATTAATATAATATAATTCCTAATTGTGATTTTTACAAAACTCCTAATTAACCTAATAATTGTCTATTTATGCAACACAACAATTAAAAAAATTAAAGAAAACAATTAAAATGCAAGAAATACTACTTATTTATATTTGAATTTTATATTTGTTAAAATAACCCTAATTAACAATGAAATTAAATCCTAAATGATTTTAAACATGCATTAATGAAACACAATGGTACAAGCAATGAAATCCTAAACTTAAATCCGAAAACAAATATTAAAAGAAAAATCCTAAACCTGAGAGTCCTGTAGGAGTCGACTTAACAGGGAAAAAATCATATGCTCACAGCTGCCCCTCTTTGTGCGGGAACACGAAGAGTTGTTGTGCAAAGACAAGTGAGCAAACATGAGCAATTTTCGTCCGACTGAATACTCTGTGTGAAGCATTTTGAATAATTTCTGACTGAACCTTGCTTCAAAGGTTGCCTACATATCCTTGGCGATAAAGGAATCAGGTCAGTGTAGTTCTGGAAGTTTTGGTATCTGGGACTACCATGGGGTTGTGATTTCTCTGTTGTTGTTGCTGCTACTGCTTACCAACTCTTTACTACACAAAAGAAAAAACAAAAGCTAAACTGGCTAGGCCTGTCAACTACGCGTTGCAAGATTCATATACATAAATCTCTTGGATCTCGATCTTGAATCTTAACTGATTTTGCTGTAGACCTCGATCTGAATCTTGATGCCTATTAGCTGCAACTGCTGGTTTATTCTTTAGTTATTAAAACAAAGCGGGACATGCAGAGTTTGTGACTTCATTCCAATTTTGAGCAGTCTGTATCTCTGTCTGCTTCATCATTTTGAATTCACTTCTTTTGTTCTTTTCTTCTTTTCTTTTATTCTGTATTGAGACTCATTCCTCCAGTCATTTCGAATCTTGTGCCTTACGGTAGAACCTACTCGGACAAAAACAAACAAACGAACAAAATTTTCCTGCCCTAGTTTTCTCTGAGAAAATTTCGTGAGTTATTTGCAACACAAATCGAAGCTACTCTTTATTGAAAACAATAAAATTGGGATTGTGTATCGCTTGAAAGATCACCAGGTTATGTTGGGAAGGAGAAAGGGTCCCTGCTGGGGATAAGATGAGGATCCACGGGTTATGCCGGGATAAGACTGAAAAATGTCCCAGTTGGGGGTAAGGAAAGATCCACGGGTTATTCCGGGATAGGGAAAAGGTCCCTGCTGGGGATGGAAAGCGAGTCATGGGTTATGAAGAAATTTCTGGGTAATGCTTGGGTAATTCACAGGTTATGCCGGGATGAAAGGGAATTCCTAGGTTATGCCAGGGGAATCCACGGGTTATGCCGGGATCGAAAGAGAATTCCTGGGTTATGCCAGGGGAATCCGCCGGATATGCCGGGATGAGAGAGAAGTCCTAGGTTATGCTAGGGAGATCCACGGGTTATGCCAGGATGAATGAAAATTGCTGGGTTATGCCAGGGGAATCCGCGGGTTATGCTGGGATAAATGAGAATTCCTGGGTTATGCTAGAGTAGATCCACGAGTTATGTTGGGATTGAAAGAAAACTCTTGGGTTATGCAAGGGGAATCCACGGGTTATGCTGGGATGAATGAAAAAACCAGGGTTATGCCAGGGGAATCCGCGGGTTATGCCGGGATAAGAGAGAATTCCTTAGTTATGCTAGGGAGATCCGCGGGTTATGCCGGGATGAACGAAAATTCCTAAGTTATGCCTGGGGAATCCGCGAGTTATGCCGGGATGAATGAAAATTCCTAGGTTATGCCAAGGGAGATCCACGGGTTATGCTGGGATTGAAATAAAACTCTTGGGTTATGCCAGGGGAATCCACGAGTTCTGCCGGGATGAATGAAAATTCCTAGGTTATGCTAGGGGAATCCGCGGGTTATGCCGGGATGAATGAAAAATTTTCTGGGTTATGCCAGGGGAATCCACGGGTTATGCTAGGATGGAAAGAGAATTCCTTAGTTATACTAGGAGGATCTACTAGGAAGTGAAGGACCGGAGAGATCCTTTTGACTATGTTGAGGGTAGAGGGGAAAGGAACAACCCTTAGGTTATGGTGAGGATATGGGGCGTTAACCATTAGACTATGCTGGGGAGTAGAAAGTGTAGGAAAGGAATCCTCAGGTTATGTTGGGGATGTGAAGAGGAACTTCCCGGTTTATGCCGGGGAGCGAAGGAAGGAGACTTCTTGGTCTATGCTGGAGGGAGTGGAATACAATCCTTGGGTCACGCCGAGGAAATCCACAAGTTGCACAAGGGAAGGCCAAGGATTGGAATCCCATGCTATCATGCTTATTTATAAGTTTGCAGGAAATGAAAAGAAAGCTTCCCTTTTGTTATTGATGCAACACTATTCTTGGTCCTTCCGCCAATTCTTTGGTTGTGTTTGCCTCATGTTCCTTTTTTTTAGATTACGCCTGCATCTATTTTAGTTAAGAAATATAGCAAATTGTTAGTTTGAATAGTGATTGGTTTTGTGGCCTTGTCATGCTTGATTTCAGCTTGCCTTGTGTCCAAAGACAAACCCTTGACTTTCAATCCTTGCTTTTTTCATTGGCCAGGGGGTCCTCATTTTGGGTTGGTTTTTGTTTTCCAGGCCTTGGGTTATGAGTTTTTGTCCCGATTTTGATATCAGGGCTTGCTTTTGGGACTTTTGATAAGAACCAACACCATGTTCGGCATAACCCCTTCTGCTTTGGCTTTACCTTCGTGGACCTTTTAACTTTTACTCCTGTTCCTTTATGTCCCTGCTTTTGAGTTGTTTGCCTCCACGATCAGCCGGGATTGGATATGCGCGCTTGATGATGCCGGGCATTGCCTTGGTTCTTGCTAGGAGGACCTTGTGAGGCCAACCCTGCTACCTTTCTTAAGGAATGGTCAAAACATCAAAGGAAAGGAATGAAACATGAATTTTAGAGAAGTATGTTCCTTTGGAGGGAAAATAAGGGACTTACCTGGAAGTATGAATTGGCTTTCAACGGCAACGACATGCTTCTTGTACTAAATGCCCGGCCCCAGATCCATTTCTACTTTATGATTTCAGCTTTCAAAATCAAAGAAAATCACTCAGACTTGAGCACCAATATTTCATTTTTTCAGCCGACGGCGCCCTTTTTCGGGTTTTCGCCAATCGGCCTCTCTCATTTCTTTTCTCCTGTCGCCCGATAACGCTCTTTGTGAGTTTTTGCTAAACGGGCTCCCTCATTTTGTTTTTCTCTGCTCGTCGTCGCCTTATGGTGGCCGGAGGTTTTCATAGGTAAGACTGTCTCATTTTATTTCTATCAAAAACTGAGTTGAGCCGAATCCCAACAATGATGCTTTTCACATCCCCGGGGATCTATAACTTTGGAACCATTCGGACGGATTTGCAACCAAACCAATACATTTCTGCCGCATTGTTGGTTTTTTTGGGTAAATGGGGTTTTTATTTTGATATGACTGAACCTCGGGGAGAGGCTGCCTATGTGTCCTTTAGGAATCAATTCAGACGTAGATTAGGAAATTTTCCTAAACTACTTTGTTTGTATTCTTTTTTTCTCTCTTTTTTTTCATTTTTTCCTATCTTTTTCTCTTTTTATTCACTTTTTTTTTGTTTTGTACAGCATTTCCGAGTTTCAAAGAGGGTGATGGTGGCGGGAAACTAAAGCCTTCATCATTTCAATCAACTGGGTCATGTTGTAGGGGGTTCAAACATAATACCTTTTTACTGCATCTGCATTTACTGCTGCATCGGGCTCGTCTCCTTCAACGATACCCAAGTCTAATGCTCTTTTAGGCAATATCTTTCTTATAATATATGGCCCTTTCCAGTTTGGAGAGAATTTTCCTTTGGCTTCCTGATGATGAGGAAGTATTCGTCTCAATACCAGCTTCCCGACTTTGAAATTCCTAGGGCATACTTTCCTGTTGTAAGCGCGGGCCATTCTTTGTTTGTACAAATGCCAGTGGCACACCGCATCCATTCGTTTTTCATCAATTAATGCCAGCTACTCTAAACGGGTTTTGACCCATTCATTATCTTCAATTTCTGCTTCGACAATTACTCGGAGCGAAGCGATTTCTACCTCTGCGGGTATGACAGCCTCAGTCCCATAGACCAGCAAATAGGGGGTTTCTCCTACCGACGTACGTATTGTGGTACGATATCCCATCAATGCAAAAGGAAACTTTTCATGCCATTGCCTCGAGCTTTGAATCATTTTCCTCAAGATCTTCTTGACGTTCTTGTTAGCTTCTTCGACTGCACCATTAGCTTTGGGCCGGTAAGGAGTGGAGTTTCTATGTGTTATCTTGAACTGTTCACATATCTCTCCCATCAGGCGACTGTTTAGATTAGCCGCGTTGTTTGTAACGATGGTAGAGGGTGTGAGCACGTGAATTTTCCCCATATATGAATTATTCCACAAAATTCAAACAAAATATTTTTCTTTATTTTTACATTTTTTGTAAATTTTGTTGTCATTTGTGTGTATTGTTTGCACTTTATTTGTGCATGTTAATTCATATGAAAATACAAAATATGCATTTTCATTTAGCATTTAATTTCTCATTTTAGTATTAATTAGGGGTCAATTTGTTTAAGAGTAAAATATAAGAAAATGACAAAAATAGTTCACTTTGACATGTTTATTGTTTTAATAGCGAAATTGTCGCAAAAATAATTTTAAAGCAATTTTGGGCATTAATTAGTTTAGTTAATTGTTATTTTTATTTTTGCACCTACATAAAATAAAAATATAATACAAAATATAAAAATGGAAAATAAAAGGAAATAGAAAGAGGAAATGATAGGAAAAAAAAAAGAGAAAGGAAAAGCAATTGAAGGGCTGCCCAATCTGGGCTAGTACATTTAAATTTAAAAGAGCCCAATTAAATGACCCAACCCACGCCTGGACCAGTCCAGAACCCGTACCCCCGCCTGGTCCAATTTCATGTCTCACCAAACGACGCCGTTTCAATCCATCAAATCTGAGCCTTTTATTCTGTTTCATCCAACGGATCATATCAGTTCAAATATTACATAAAAATGTATTAACAATGTTACCCAAATCAGAGACAGGGTCGTCTTCATCGTACAATCCCTCTCCATCGTCTTCGCCGGAACCCTACCGTCGGGAAACACAAAGTATGCCAATGGCCACCAAAATAACACCGTAGGGCCTCCATAACCTCCTCCCCCCTTTCCCCTAAGGGGTTTCCTTCGAATCTGCCTGGAAAGTCTCGAATATCAAGTTGAAGATTTTCCGGCCAAGTCGGCATTTGGTCCAAATCTGCCCAAAATCGTACCATGCAGTCTACCTGACCTCCTCTACCAAAATCCTAACCCAAAACCCCTCAAATCCGCCTTCAAACCTTCATGTATGGATTTAAGGTTTCTAAGAAGATATGAGAGTCTCATTAGAGGACTGTCTGGGGTCGATTCAAGTTCCTAAATAGCCTTATAAGGTTATTCCCTCAAGAACAGACGAGTAAGGTTATTTGGGAGCCCAATTCGAATTCATTCTGATTCAATTATTCAAGCAGTGAGTTTTCTTTTCAATTTCTTTAGTTATGTTTTTCTATGAGTGCATCTGTGACGCATTCTTTTAGTTTTACTTCCATTTTGGTTTGAGACTTGGGTCATTTAAATTTCCGATTTATTTGTCTTGTTGATTGATACTTATTAGTTTAATTTTGTCTTGGCTAGTTTAATTGTTTAATGTTATCCTAATTCCAATAAATTTTTTTTAATCCAATCTCTCACTCTTCATTGCCATCATATGGACATATAACATTCATAACATCTTGAAAGCTAACATACAAATCCAATCTCTCACCTAGAGGAATATAAAGCAAATAGTTATGTTTTTCTATGAGTGCACTCATAGTTATGTTTTTCTATGAGTGCACTCATAGTTATGTTTTTCTATGAGTGCATCTGTGACGCATTCTTTTAGTTTTACTTCCATTTTGGTTTGAGACTTGGGTCATTTAAATTTCCGATTTATTTGTCTTGTTGATTGATACTTATTAGTTTAATTTTGTCTTGGCTAGTTTAATTGTTTAATGTTATCCTAATTCCAATAAATTTTTTTTAATCCAATCTCTCACTCTTCATTACCATCATATGGACATATAACATTCATAACATCTTGAAAACTAACATACAAATCCAATCTCTCACCTAGAGGAATATAAAGCACAATGACACCAAGTCTATCATTTAGTTACAACATAGCACATAAACTGGAACAAGGTCACTTCTTATGTATTTTCTAGTATATAGAGTTCAAAACTGCAAGCAAATCCACATTCCACACTATTGCAAAACCTCAGATTACCTGAGAAATATATCCAAAACTATCTCAACCTTAGAAGCATTTCCTATGAACAATTGCAGGACCAGATTCATCGTACTCGGCCTTGGAAATCCACATTTGTTGGAAAGTACTGAGAGAAGCTAGAATTGACCGTCCAATCCAGACACTATGCTTCCTCTCGGGTGGTGCAACCACCTTGATCTTCATGCTGCTTGGAGCAAGAGCAGTAATTTCTTTGCTCATTCGATCTGCTATACCAGGGTACATAGTTGATCCACCACTAAGTACAATATTTCCATATAAATCCTTCCTAATGTCCACATCACATTTCATGATTGAGTTATAGGTTGTTTCATGAATTCCTGCTGCTTCCATTACAATCAATGATTGCTGGAAGAGGACTTCAGGGCAACGGAACCTCTCAGCACCTATAGTAATTACTTGTCCATCAGGAAGCTCATACCTCTTCTTAACAGATGAGCTACTCTTTGCTGTCTCAAGCTCCTGTTCAAAATCCAATGCGACATAGGCAAGCTTCTCCTTCACATCACGAACGATTTCTCGTTCAGCAGATATGGTAAACATATAACCTCTCTCAGTGAGAATCTTCATGAGATAATCAGTATGATCACGACCAGCAAGATCTAACCTCAAGATGGCATAGGGAAGTGCATATCCCTCATAGATGGGGACAGTGTGGCTCACACCATCACCATAATCAAGCACAATACCAGTAGTACGACCACTAGCATACAGAGAAAGAACGGCCTAGATTGCAACATACATGGCTGGCACATTGAAGGTCTCAAAAATGATCTGGGTCATTTTCTCTCGATTTGCCTTGGGGTTAAGGGGTGCCTCAGTAAGAAGAACAGGATGCTCCTCGGGAGCAACACGAAGCTCATTGTAAAATGTATGATGCCAAATTTTCTCCATGTCATCCCAGTTGCTGACAATACCATGTTCAATCAGATATTTCAAAGTCAGAATACCTCTTTTAGACTGAGCTTCATCACAAACATAGGCATCTTTTTGCCCCATCCCGACCATTACTCCTTGGTGTCTAGGACGACCAACTATACTAGGAAATACAGCCCTTGGAGCATCGTCTCCAACAAAGCCAGCCTTAACCATTCCAGTTCCATTGTCAATAACGAATGGTTGAATGTCCTCACCATCAGACATCTTCTAAGGAATTGATTGAAATCAAACCCTTTTTGCTGTTTGACTGAACAACGGGTGAATAGAAGAAAACAAAGAGTTCCAATAAGTTTAGATTATCAGTTTAGTTGAAATTTCTTTAGTTTAACATTGATTCAATTTGGTTTTAATTTGGTTTTATTTTAGTTTTACTTTAGTGCTCATTTGCAATTTAGTTAGGCTTAAGGTTGGTTGTAGTTGTTAGTTAGCAAGGGTAAATTTAACAAACGTCGAAGGGCAAAGGGTTGTAGTAATTTCAGATGGTTAGAAGGGCAGTTTAGGCATTGGAAAAGGGTAGGATATTGAAGAACAGTAATTTTAAAACAAATGTGAGGGTATTATAGGAGTTGTGTAGCCAAAAGGGCATTTTAAAAGCTCCTAGAATGGGACTGTAGTGTAGATTTAAATAAAACTAGGGCAGTAACTTGGGAAACAAGTTAAAAACTGAGGGACCAAAGCTGTACATAAAACAGAGACTGAAGTGAAAATAGAAATTTTAGGGTTGCCCCTTACTTTGCCTATAGAAATGGCATTCCCATGCCTTCACACAAAAGTTTGGAGCCTCACAAAATCCCCTGCCTTTCTCTCAAAGTTTCATAGCTGAAATTTAACATCCAAATTTCAAATCATTAAAATAAAAAAACCAAAAAACAAAAATCAGAAAACTTCAAAAACATAAAAATAGCACTGATCATTAAAAATTCCTGTTTATTTTCAAGTTTAGGGCAGCCCAAAAAATACCCCAAGCTTCCAGATCTGAAATGGAGATCCGAAATTCCCTTAAATCTAAGTTTTCTTCAAAAAAAAAACCAAATACACTACAAAATCTCCAAAAACCCAAAAACACAGTGATGTTCCATTGTTTAACCTTAGGTTAGTTTCAAGTTTAGTTGTAGATTCACATTCTTAAGTTGGGTCTTTGGTTGCTGAAGCTTAGAGGTCCATTTTGAGTTATTTTGGGCCAAATTAGGTTGGGTTTTGTTTGAGTTTTTCCCTGCTGATGTTTCAGAAATATTTTGTTAAAATTTGAGTAAGTTTTAGATCCTGATTAGTTGATGCTGGTCATGTGTTGGCCTGTTGATAATTTCCAGAGGGTAACTGGGAATATTTTGAGTTAATGAGGTGTTATTGAAATCATTTGGGTCAAATTCCTGTTTGGTTTGGGGTTCTATCATTTGCTGAATTCAGTTTTGACTCTGGCTGAAGTAGTCAAATGCGTTTGGTTTCATTTGGGTTCATTTTGATGTGGTTTGGTTGGTTTGTTATTTTGTGCTTGGCTTTAAATTAATTTTGGGCTGTTGAAACTGCTGGACTGCATCTGGTTCCTGTTGATATTGCCGCTAATCTCCTTTTTTTTCTATTGAATTTCTGATTCAGGTACACAACTGTAACTTTGCAAATTTGTAAGCTGGAAACATTGAGCATGAACGTATATGAAGATTTGAAGTTTAAATTTACTTTTTTGTTCTGCTAATTTTGTATTTTAGATATCTCCTTCATTAATGTCGTATGAAGTGCTATTGAATGTATAATTAGACTGATAAGGGACAGTTGTTGTTGCTCCCTAGGTTTTTCGAGTTGTTTTAGTTGAAGAGCATGCGTTAGCTCAGTTAATTTTTGTTAATGTTTGCGTGCATCTTTTAGTGCTAGGGTTATTTGTGGGCATGCGTGATCCAACAACCAGTAACACAATAGTGTCAGCTTAAGATATGGTGTTCCATTTGTTAGTTTCGAACTGGGAAGCAAATGGTTCAAAATTTCCTTCATGTAGTTCATTTTCCTGATTGAAGTGTCAATATCAACTTAGGTTTAACATGGATAACAAGCTAAGTTGTGAATCAGACCGCTGCATTAGTCTGGATTCGAAATGGGGAGTTTCCCATTCGTATGTACGTATAGCCTCCTCAATTTGGGACCCACATGGACCTCGACTTGGGTCGAAAGGCATTAGGAATTGACATGGACTTATAGCCCATTGGGCCTCAAACCCTTTGTCACGCACGACGTGTTTTCACTATTATGCTTTTTCACCATTGGGTCTGGATGAGTGCCCAGGTGACTTCAGTCCATTAAGTAATATTTAATCAGGATCCCGTTTTATGTTTAAAGACAAGTAGTATAGAAAAATCGTCGTACACTTTAGGCAGAACCTTTTAAAATAAATGATAAGCCTCGCCGAACAAAACACAAAATTGTGGGGCCCTCAATAATTGATTATTAAAAATGATTAGAACTCGGAGGGGACGTTTACCGAATTTCAAAGGACTTTCCCAAACAATATTACGTTAGAACCTTTAAGCGCGATTAAATTAAATTTATCTTCCTAAACTCGGGTGCGCATTGATGCGACCCAAATCCCAATCTTGACGAAGTCGAAATGTGTCAACGATCACGTGTATACTGGTTGTGACATGGTTATAAATACGTTTTCATGACGTCACAATTCTTTTAAAATAAATAATAATAAAAACGGTTTATTAATAAAAAGCACATAAGTTAGCATGTAATAAAATCAGATAAAATCAAATACTAGTTAAGCGAGTGTGCTAGAACCATGGAACCCGGGAATGCCTAATACCTTCTCCCAGGTTAACAGAATTGCTTATCCGAATTTTTGATTCGCAGACAGTAATATAGAGTCAATTCTTTCCTCGGTTCAGGATTCAATCGGTGACTTGGGACACCATAAATCTCCCAACTGGTAACTCTGAATAATTAATTACCAAATCTCGTTCTGATTGTGCTTTAATTGGAAAACCTCCTGTACGCCCCTTTGCGGGGGTGCATCACGAAAAAAGGAGGTGTGACAGCGGGAATCCCAAAACGACAAATGATATTGGAATGCACAGAATCCACCTCCATCTTCTTGGTAACTGACTTAAGGGTGATGGCCTCAACCCATTTTGTGAAGTAGTATATGGCGACCAATATGAATCTGTGTCCATTTAAGGCTTTTGGCTCAATCGGCCCAATGACATCCATGCCCCAGGCGGCAAATGGCCAGGGTGCTGACATATGATACAGTTCATATGGCGGTGCATGAATCAAATCATCGTGCACCTGGCATTGATGACATTTTTGAACGAAGCTGAAGCAGTCTTTCACTATGGTCATCCAATAATAGCCAGCTCGGAGTATCTTCTTTGCCAGTACATAGTCATTCATATTGGGCCCACACAAGTCCGCATGTACTTCGTGAATAATTCTCCCGGCTTCCTCGGTGTCCACACATCTTAACAAATTAAGATCTGGAGTCCTTTTATACAACGTATCACCACTCAAAAAGAAATTGCTTGCATGCCGTCAGATGGTTTTCTTTTGTTCTCAGGAGGCTTGCTCGGGGTATTCCAGTGTTTCTATAAATCTCTTGATGTGATAATACCAGGGTTGTGTGCTAGGCTCTGCTTCGGCCACATTACAATACCCATGCCTTTCTTTGAATTGGATTTGTAAAGGATCCAGATAAGCGTTTCCAAGGTAAGGTAACATGGAGGCCAAGGTTGCGAGTACATCTGCTAACTCATTGTGGCAACGAGGAATTTACCTGAATTGTACCGACCTGAACCATTTGCTGAGGTCTTCCACATGCTGTCTGTACGGGAGGAGCTTAATGTCTCTCGTCTCCCATTCTCCTTGAGCCTGTCGGATGATCAGATCGAAATCTCCCAATGATTAGCAATTCTTCGAATGGCAATGTCCATGCCCATGATGCAAGCTTCATATTTAGCTGTATTATTGGTGCTGAAGAACCGAAGCCTGTCTATTGCAGGATAGTGCTGACCTTTGGGTGAGATTAAAATTGCCCCAATCCCTACACCTTTTGCGTTTACTACTCCGTCGAAGAACATTTTCCAAACGGGGGTGTCTTCACCTGCTACTTCCAACGAATTTACTTCTTCATCAGGGAAATGGGTGTTTAAAGGCTGATATTCGTCATCAACGGGGTTCTCGGGCAAATGGTCTGCCAATGCTTGATCATTCATCGCAGTATGAGTGATATATACAATGTCGAACTCAGTGAGCAAGATCTGCCATTTGGCCAGTATCCCTGTGGGCAATAGTTTTTGGAATATATACCTTATTGGATCCAGCCTAGAAATGAGGTACGTGGTATGAGCTTGCAGATACTGCCTTAACTTCTCAGCCACCCACGTCAAAGCGCAACAAGTTCTTTCTAACAGTGTGTACTTGGCCTCGTAACTTTTAAACTTTTTGCTCACATAATAAATGGCTTGCTCTTTCTTTCCCGTGGAGTCATGCTGCCCGAGAATACAGTCAAAAGAGCCTTCCATGACTATTAGATAGATAAATAGTAGCCTTCCTGGTTTTGGCGGAACCAAAACTGGTGGATTGGACAAGTATTGTTTGATTCTGTCAAAAGCTTCCTGGCACTCAACTGTCTACTTAGCTGCCACATCCTTTTTCAGCAGCTTGAATATGAGCTCACATGTTGAAGTTAACTGGGCGGTGAATCAGCAGATGTAATTCAATCTTCCCAATAGACTCATTACATCCTTTTTGGTCCTTGGCGAGGGCAGCACTCGAATGGATTTTATCTTGGTTGGATCCAATTGGATGCCTCTTAGGCTGATGATGAACCCCAAAAGTTTGCCTGACGCGACTCCAAATGAGCACTTTGCTGGATTAAATTTTTAATCATATTTACGGAGCCGTTCAAAGAATTTCCTCAAGTACTTTGCATGATCACCCAGAGTCTTGGATTTGATAATCACGTCATCCACATATACCTCTATTTCTCGATGCATCATGTCGTGGAAGATGGTAGTCATAGCCCTCATGTATGTTGCCCCGGCGTTTTTTGATCCAAAAGGCATAACTCGGTAACAATAGGTTCCCCAAGGTGTGGTAAAGGCGGTTTTCTCAACATCCTTCTCATCCATCAACACTTTGTGGTATGCTGCGTAGCATTCTATAAAGGATTGAATCTCATGCTTGGCACAGTTATCGACAAGGATATGGATGTTGGTAAAGGGAAGTTGTCCTTGGTACTCTTCTTGTTTAAATCTCTGTAATCCACACATACTCGAGTTTTTCCGTCCTTCTTCGGTACCAGGACCACATTGGCCAGCCATGTAGTATATCGAACCACCCAGATTACCCCCGCCTCCAACTGTTTTGTAATCTCCTCTTTGATTTTATTGTTGACGTCAAGCTTGAACTTTCTATGTTTTTGTTGGACCGGAGGGCATTCAAGGTATGTAGGCAACTTATGAACCACCAAATCCATTCTCAAACCAGGCATGTTGTTGTAAGACCACGCATATATATCTTTGAATTCCAAAAGGAGTTGAACCAATGAATCTCGTCTTTCTTTATTCACATGGATGCTTATTTTAGTTTCTTTGATTTCATCGGGATTGCCTAAGTTAACCGGTTTAGTATCGTTTAAATTTGGCTTAGGTTTGTTTTCTTCCATCTCTTGGTTGATTTCCCTAAAAGCCTCTTCGTCGTCGTATTCCGGTTCTTGGTTCATTATTTCACAGATGGGCAGGCTGTTTGGCTCGTGGCATGATGTCCGCCAGCATGTCGTTTTGTTTAAAGCCGCATTATTGGGACTGAAAGAAAGATGAAAAATAAAAGAAAGAAAGACGATGAAATATTGATTTATTTCTTTGAACTTGTAAGATAACATGGTTTACAATTTAAAATTTAAAGGACAAAGTGCAAAAGAGAAACAAACAACCGAGCTACACCCTGAAATAGCTCGTGATGTAGGAAGAGGTAGCAAAGCGGGACTAACGGGCCTCCCGCCTCACTGGGAAAGGTGTGGCTTTCCAATTTTAAAGATTGGAATCTGGCCATATATAGAGTACCTCAACAGCGCTTGAAACTTCTCCCGGTTGAACCATGTTGACCTCGTACAACCACTCCCTCATAGCTCCACATATTTCATCAATTTATTCTGTGGTGAAGGTTTCTTCTTCCTCTTCCTCACTGTACTTTGATTTTACAAACATCTTGTACAAGTGGGGTAGGGGTCGTGGCAAGCCCCACCCCTGACGCTTTCTGTGATTGGCCCAGGTGATATCTTTTGATGTTGGATGAAAGCCCAGTCCAAAGAACTTTTCTATAGTAGGCAAGGCGACCGGCTCGGCTATGCCTGGTAGGGAGCTTCCGAGTCCCTTGCCTGGCTTAAAACCTTGGCGCGTCATTTCCCTTACTACCATGATTGAAGTATTTGACAGGAAAGGCTGGGGGAGTGGCTTTCCTTCTTCATGTTGATCGGCTACTACAACTTCAAAAGCTTGATAGACTATGTGCTCACTCCTTTCCTTGGCTTCTAGACAGGGGATATAGGGGTCTCGGTAAATTGACTGTTCATCCTCTCCATGAACTAGAATCTCCTGGTTTTCATGTTCAAATTTCAGCATTTGTTGGAGGGTAGAAGGCAGTGTTCCTGCTGCATGAATCCACGACCTTCCTAGGAGATAGTTATAGGAGGTGTCCATGTCCAACACCTGAAATGTTACTTCGAAGTCGACTAGACCAATGGTGAGCACTAAGTCAATTTCGCCTATGGTGTCTCTCTTGATTCCATCGAAGACTCGGACACACACATTCTCTGCAAGGTAGACAATGGGCATATGTCTACTCTAGAACCTCCATCGATCATCACTCTTTTGACATAATATCCCTCGCACTAGACGGTGAGGTGCAAGGATTTGTTGTGAGTAGCTCCCTCCGGAGGTAAGTCATTCTTTCTGAATGTGACCTAGTTAACGACAAATAATCCTCTCTGTCCAAATCTCCATTCTGTGCAAGGTAGACAATGGGCATATGTCTACTCTAGAACCTCCATCGATCATCACTCTTTTGACATAATATCCCTCGCACTAGACGGTGAGGTGCAAGGATTTGTTGTGAGTAGCTCCCTCCGGAGGTAAGTCATTCTTTCTGAATGTGACCTAGTTAACGACAAATAATCTCTCCGCCATTTTCTCTTGTAGCTCCACGGAGTTCCCAACTGGTACGTAAGCTTCATTCAGAGTTTTAGCCAACACATGTTGGTGCTCGGCAGATTTCATCAAGAGTGACACAAAAAATACCTGATCAGGAGATTTTCGGAGTTGATCCACCACTTCTTACTCTCGCATTTTCATTTTCTGGAAGAAGGCTTCTGCCTCCTCAGCATTCACTGGCTTTTTAGATGGAAATTGCCATTTGGTGGCAGCATTCACCTTTTCCATATCTGAGTATTTCTTTGTAGGGTAGCCTTTTTGATTTTCCCCGACTTTCTCTTTACCCTTGTATGTAACGATGATTTCTTGGTAATTCCAAGGGACTTCTGAGGGGTTTGTTATGGGCTTCTACGGTGCGCGATCGATTACCACGGGCTCATTCAGCACCGGTGGTTTAATCAATCCCCATACCACATAGGCTTTCTTGGGTATATACATGGTTTTGTTCAGCTCGAACCTTTTTGGGGGACTCAAAGTGGGCTGCTTTTCTTGACGCCCTCATGGGATGTAGAGTATTGTTTCCTTGGTAGGGGTCGTCTTAGTTTTGATTTCAGGGTTCTTCTCCGTTTCTGGGCATTTGGCTTCATTCATTTTCTTTTCTTCAATCTTTTTGGGGACAACTTTTGGTTTTATGTCTGTCTCGGCGATGCCTATTATGGCTTTCACGGCGGGATCAAATTCTTTGTCCTCGCAGATAATTCCGATGACTGGCCTATTGTTGTGAGCTGGCAACGGGATATCAGTTATGTTTGGGACCTCTTCATCTCTCAATACTATCTTCTTTTGGTCTATCAAATCCTCCACCGCTCGTTTTAGGGACCAACAATTTTCGGTGTCATGCCTTTCTTAACCGGAGTGGTAAGCACAATGTACGCCCCTTTGATAGGAAGGTGATTTAGGGTTTTGCCAATTTGGGGGAACGGGCTGCAAAAGACCCATGTGGGCCAACTTTGGGAATAGGTTGGCATAGGATTCTCTTATTGGAGTGAAATTCTGTCTCTTGGGTGGTTCCCTGGGGTGATAGTTATTTTGTGAAGGGCGGGGATTGTAGTGATTCTGAGGAGGCTGATTTCTTGGGGCTTGGTTTCTGTTGTTTTGCTATTGTGACCAAGCAAAAGGCTGCGCGTTCATGATCGCATACGGCTGAGTACCATAGTGCATGTCTTGGTGAGGACAGTAATGTTGAGATGCCCTCTCTGAGAATACAGGTCTGTGAGAGCGATATTTTCTCATCCCAGAGGCTTCCATGGGCACTTCTTCTTTCTTCGTGTCTTTTGGGATTCCTCTCGCCCCTCCTTGTATGGCCTGGGAGGTTGCTCTTATGGCGGATTGACTCAAAATCCTCCCTGTTTTGAGGCTATTCTCTACCATCTCCCCAATCATAATTTCCTCTCCAAAAGGTTTACCCATGGCCGACATCATATTCTGAAAATAATCTGCCTCTTGCGCTTGTAGAAAGATGCTGACCATCGTTGTCTCGTCCATATGAGGCTTCAATCTTGATGCTTTCTCGCTCCATTTAACAACATATTCACTGAAGCTTTCAGCAGGTTTCTTTTTCAAGTTGGCTAGGGAATTCCTATCCGGGGCAATATCAATGTTGTACTGGAATTGCCTTACAAAGTCACGGGCGAGGTCGTCCCAGATGTGCCATCGGGTAATATCCTGGTCTATGTACCATTCAGATGCAATGCCCACTAAGCTCTCCCTAAAGTACACCATAAGTGTTCTTCGTTCCCTCCTGCTCTACGTAGTTGATTGCAATACTTTTTCAAATGAGCGATGGGGTCGCTGTGGCCACCGAGCTTTGGCATTTTAAACCCCAAAAGAAGATGTAAGTGTGGGAACATGCATAGGTCTGTGCAAGATACACTCTTCTATCAACTTAATCCTTGCATATTTTTCAGACTTTGTATAAGACTCTTCATTCTCCTTGTGATTTCATCTTGTTCGGGTGTTTTGGGGTTTTGTCTTGCACAGGGGTAAGTTCATATGCTGGCTGAGGGTAGTTGTATGTGGAGTATGGGGGAGGCTTAGTTTGGTAGTTAGGAGTCTGGAATGTAAAAGCTGTTGGGCCAAACATGGGCCTAGTTACCGCAGACTGCCTGGTGTCTTTGCTCGGAGGGTCCATAAAAAAGTTTGGGGACTGGAACAGATGTAAACATCGGAGGGAGGGTCTTAGAGGGCGCCCCAACGAAGTTGGTTGACATGGTGGGCTTCCCTAAGAGGATACTTGGGTGACTGATAGGAATGGTTGAGGTACCCCTGACCTTGGAAAAATCTCGGGAAATCCAGGGATAGCACTTGGAGGTTCTTTCCCATTTTTCCAGGCGTCCCACATCTCCTTAACTCGGAGCTGCAAGATCCTGTTCTCCTCAGCCGCTGCAGATTCAGAGGGTGGGATTCCTGTAATTCGGTTGTCCTCTGGGATAGGGACTACTGGTAGAGCCATTTCGGTCGATATTTGTGTGCTTACTTTTGATCTCGTGAAGTATCCGTGTGAAGACATCTTACCGCAAACCAATCGATGTTCTTAAAACACATGGACTGGACACTGGAATGTCAAAAGTTAGTTTGGGACAGATAACAAACAGGAAATCACGTGTTGGATATGATGCACCTATGCAGTTAACGGGTTTCTATATGCTTGCAATGGTCGCATGTGTCATCCCGACATTTCTTCCAAATTTCCTTTTGTTTCCTACTTCTTATTCCCCTTTTAAAGAATACACTCAAATCCTATAGATATTTCCTACATTTCATGACTTTTCTTGAGTCAAACCGAGCGTAGTTCATGAAAATATGTTATCTATACAACAAAATATTTTTGGGATTTTCAATTTTTATAAAGACATAAACTCTAATTACAAAGGCTAACAAAATGAAAACCAGCTACCGGACCGGGACTCAATAACCTTATAGACTCGAAAAGACGTACATACAGACTCTTTTTAAGAAGTATACAAATTTATGAGTACATTAAAACTTCAAATGTCTTTGGGGCTTGCGGGGCATAGTTCGGCGTTGCCGCAGGTTTGCGCGCTAAACATCCCTAGAGGTAGTGGAGAACTTCCATTACTTGACGGAGAAACTACATGGCAGCAACAAAGAACGTAGATTTTGTCATGTTTTAGCATTGGTTGCATTGTGTGGTAATATATTCCGCAACTGCCCACACCCTTTCCCCGATAACCCCTTTTTCTTGTAGATGCCCTATTTGCTCGGCATGTGCTTCTATTGTCCGTTCAGCTGCATTATTCAGCTTTTGGAATTGCCACAAATCTCTTTCAAATACCGCTTTTACCACATAGAAATGCTTTCTCTCGGCTTTGAAATCCCTGGCTTGTTTGGCCATTTGGTTTTCAGCAATGACAACCCTCTGTTTTAAACCGGAGATCTCATTGCCACTTCCTTATTTTAGCTTCTCCAGCATGCGGGCTCTTTCTTCTGCACTTTTAATTAATTGCTTCCAAGCTCTAGACTGTTCACCTTCCGCCTTATTAAGTTCGAACCCGTATCAGTTACTTTCCGCCGTATGTTGTCTATGAGCTTTTCATCTTTTGTACTACTAGGAGGATTTTCTGCGGCTGCATTTATATTTTGAATCTGAGCTCGTAGGGCTTCGTTTTCTTTAGTCAATACCTTCTTTTATCCCTCGCTGGCTACATCTTGAAAACTGTTCTCGAATTGCAATTCTTGAATTTTCAAACTGTTCTCATTTTGTGCTCTTGCGATGTCCCAAGGAACTCTTGGAGGTGAGGCCTTTTGGGTGGTCTCTCAAACTCAATTTCTCTCCTGTACCAGGCGACGTATCCGGTGACACTTCACCTCAGGCAGGATCCTGTACACAAGTGTCAGCGGTTAGGTATTGGCATTCATTCCAGATTTTGCGAACAATTGCTTCGGGGTACTGACCACCAGGCCCAATTTCGACTACCCGGATGCTGAGATCTTCATCTTTTGGCACTATATAGCATCATATGAGTTGTCTCAAAAACCGATGTGGGGTGTATGGTTGGATACTCCTATGACCCATCAAGAGAAAATGTGGTTCTGTTGCGGGCATATATACAACCTCATCCACAGAAAGCCAACCGAATGTCCATTCTATTCGATCTGCAGTGATGATCCGGAGATGCGACACCCATTCTGCGACACCCTCTGGTAATTTAAACCCATCGACCCTATTGCCAAATTCTTCTATGCATCTTTTGGTTGGCGACCCGTAATTCATGAACCGAGGCCGGTGACAGATATGCTCTATCATCCATATTTGCAGCAACAAGTTACAACCCTCGAAGAAATCTCCCCTGCCTTGCAAACAGTGAGAGCAAGGAAGATGTCAGACAAGATCATTGGAGCAAGAGTACTCTTAGCTTGGGTCATCAAAGTGCTAATGACTCCCGCTATTCGTACGTCGATGTTCCCATCCTTTTTTGGGAATACTAAAAGACCCAAGAAACACATCATGAATGCGAAACATCGATGCTCCTCCCACTTGGTCCGATTACGCTTGCTACAAATTATATTTTCAGGGTTGTTGAATCCTCCAATGTTGACATACCTCTGATATATAAATTGCAGGGTGCAGAAGCCAGTCGATAAGTCGGGGTTGTGAATTTTTCTACTAATTTTCAAGGAATCCAGAAATTTGTGCACAGCGAGGGCTCTGGGTGCGATCAAGTATTGATGTCTCAAAGGGATTGTATGGCTCCCGATATATCCAGTCATATCCTCTAAAGTCGGGGTTAGCTCAAAATTCGAGAGGTGGAAGACATTGTGGGCCGGGTCGTAGAGATTGATTAAGGCCTTTATGATGTCTCGCTTGTGGTTAATTTTCAATAAACCGGTGAGGCCTCCAAGGTGTGCGTTGAATCTTTTCTGACCTGTTTCCCCGAGATCATTCTACCATAGTCGAAACTCCAAGGGAATTTTGATCATTATCATGCTCATTCTGCACATTTATAGGGCGAATTAGTATTCTCAAAACATTAAAACTGACATTTTGTGAAATTTATTTTAAAAACTAGGATCGGCTTTGCGAATACAACCTTTCAACACCTCAGAGAGAAGGTTTTTCGGGCTGTGCTTGCTTACCAGTCGGAATAAAATTCAAAGGTGGACATTCGTGGAAGATCAGCCTTTCGGCGTCCCTTGTAGCAACATTCAGCTATTACCAGTAGAAATGGCACCACTGGACTTATTTCAAAACAAGTGAATAAACTCGGGCATTTTCTTTTTGAAATTTTGAAAAAGAGGTTGGTCCTGGCCAAAATAGTTTATCAAAACCCGCAATTATTGTTGAAAAACTCAAAAATTTTGTGTCTTTTTTTTGTTGTTTCTCTTTTTTTTTTAAAAAAAATCCGCCAGCATTTCAGCACTATTTAAGCACTAGTTTTACAAGTGATCACGCTAGCACTACAATTTAATCCCTTTGTTTGCAGGCCGGTCAACATGCGAATCCAAGGAAAATAAATGTGCAAGTGGCATGTAAAAATGCATCAGGGTGGTCTTTTTTTTCAGGGCACCTGTCCTAGACGAACCCAACCCCTGTGTTGTGTCCCCTAAGTCAAAAGGCATGATACAGATAAGCGTTCCTACTAGGGATCCGGCATGAGGTTTTGTTATACTAAGTTTAGAACCTCGAAATAGGGTCTAGACTGTGCACCCGAGCGGACAACTCGAGTCGAGGAGGGGGCTATGTACCGGGGAACCGCAAGATTTTCTGTCTTTGTAACTTGTCCGAGCCTCTTTCTTATTTCAGTGTAAGACACTAATAGAATAGGGAGTCTCAACCAGTAAGCACATCCCCGGAGGTGAGAAGTGAAGGGTTTCGTAGTAGTTTATATACAGTTCAGGTAATATCGACGCGGTAAAGCATGTGGCATTTAGCACAAAACATGTAATCAAATAAGAAGAAGCCAAATATAACAATTATTGCAAGCTCGAATTCTTGAACCCTGAACCAGAGATTCTGTGTTCTAGTACCCAACAGAGTCGCCAGAGCTGTCACACCTCCTTTTTACACGGCTAGGATACCCCGAGGGATAACACGTATAAAGGAGTTTTTCCAATTAAAGTAACATTATTCGAAATGGGATTATTTATTTATTTAAGAGTCTCCAAGGTATGGGTTTGGCTTGTGTGTCCCAAGTCACCGGTTTATTTAAAAATCCCAAATCGAGGAAATTTTTACTGCCCAATTGGAGTCTGCGAACCAGAAATTCTTGAGTAAGGAATTCTGTTGACCCGAGGGAAGGTGTTAGGAACCCCCGGATCCCGTGGTTCTAGAATGGTCGCATAAACTATCATATGTGGCTAAAATCTGATTTGTTATACATGTTCATACCTATGATACAATTTTAAATTATTAACCGCTTTTAATATATATTTTTAGGAAGCTTACAATGTTATCAAAACATATCGCGAATCGCGTCACATAAATGAGCACAAAATTGTAGAAATATTCTAACTCCATTGGGATTTGGATTTGGGTCACATAAATGCGCACCCGAATTTAGGAAGGTATTTTATTAATAAGTGTGTGTCTATGGCAACTACATTTTTTGAGATTCGTGGGAGGTCGTGAAGTTTGCTAATCGTCAATTTTAATTTTTCTGAGTGTTTTACTAAATTAAGGAACCTCGTGCGGTACTTGATTTAGTTAACAAGGCTATCTTTATTTTATAAGGACGTCCTAAAGCATTTAAGTTTTCTATTATTCTTGTATCTACAATATCCTAGCTATTCATACATGGGTAATCTATCCTAAAAAAAGACAATCAATACTTGCTTTTAGGCCTCATTCGTGGCTGCTTTTGGGCTTCCTTTTCGATCAGCCCAGGAACGTGTAGTGCTACATTACAATTGGCAGTTGTTGGGCCTTCTAATTGGGCCCAGGCACATTCGGACGAATGAGTCCATCGTAAGTAAGTCACAACAATTCTTGTTTCAATTGTGCCTTAATTATTAAATTATATACATGGCTATTATGAAATGTATCAAACATAGTTTACAAAGAAGATGCTGAGGATGACTTTGTATCAGATTTCAGCCTTAAATTTGAAAAAAACAATTTATAATACTCATTAGACGGAGTATACAAATTCCGTTTTCAAACCTCAATTATAATTCTGGTTACAATATACTAAACAAATCTGAACTGATTATTTCTAAATGTACAGGGATTTAAACGAAATTAAAGCACAATCCTGGCATGAGTCCATAATTAGTACATATAAATGTTTATTACAAGGCCAGAATATTACTAGAATAACTAACAATCATTGTAAAGGTATTGATGCAAAATACTAATTTCTTCATGAACAACTACAAATTCAAGTGTACATGGATATAACTCCAACTTTGAGTGAAGATTTGTACCTGGAATGTCAACAAAAGGAAGCCTATGAGTATAATTGAAGCAACTAGCAAGTAACAACAGTCAATCGATCAGTAAACATCCAGAATTCCGGAAGGCTTTTGAGAGAATCAAAATTGAACAGGAATAAGAACAACACTAATGATTTATGAAGAATCTAGTGGAAACTAAAATATATTTATATATCTTAATTCACTCAAGCTTCAGAACAAAACTCTGCTAGAAAAATATAGCCAAAAGTCCTCTTCAAATATTCAGATTGCCCCTTTTTATAGTTGAAGCCTTAGAGCAACATCTATTTTCTTGTTTTCCTTTTTGTTCCTTATTCAAATTTTAGTTTTACCTAAATAGTCCTTGGTTTTATGACTTGTGCTTCAAGTTTGAAGCTGAAATTATGCCTAAGTCCCTCAATAGAATGTTCTAGGGGTTGCTACAGGATTCTTTTAGGTTCAAATACCCTTTATACCCTTGTTTCCCTTCCTAATTAACTAAACTAAGTTCTTTTACCCTTTGTTTTCATTTGGTTTGGTCAAACCTGAACCTGGTCAATTGTATTCAAGTTATGGGCCAAATGCATGGTCTGGACTACAGGCTTAATTGAAAAGTTAGAAATTAATCAACAGATATCTTAATGTGGCCTATTCAGTAACAATTATCCTCACTTCAGGATCACATGAATGTTTAGGCATTTTTAGGTCAAAAACCAATAGATAAAAAACGACCAGGTAAGGAAACTAGTCAACTAGCAGACTTACAGAAGTAACCCAATTACAAAACTCAATAAAACATAGAAGCAAGAAAGGAGATTAAATGCTTCAGGATATACGAGAACAAGACTAATATCAATATTGACACAAACGTAGCCTCAACAAATGCAAATTAGGAAAGAAATATGATAAGTATAATATTCTAAAAGAAACCTAACTAAAATTTCAAGCATGGTATGAAGCAGACAAAAGTGATTATTTCAGGACTTTCAGAGATGATCAAACAAACCTAAAATGAACTCAAGATCATACTACTCAGAATATCAACAAAATTAAAGGTAGCCAGAAGAATAACAAACAGGAATGAACACTCTAAGATGAAAAACACAGACAACAAATAAAATTAAAAGAAGAACAAACTAATTGAGACAAGAGATGTACCCAAGATGCAAGCACCGACAATAAATAGGGCATAGGGGACTTAGCTTTTATGTGTGCATACAACCCTAAATTGATGCTCTTCCGATTCGATGAGTTTCTGGACTCTTTTGGGAGGTTTTTAATCTCTAAGGCATTTGCCTTGAGTAACAGAGAGGGACAAAGGGTTCAAGAGGGGGGTTTTGTGATTCTGACACCAAATAAGGTCTCAGATCTGAGTTTTCTTTGTGGTTTTTAGGGTTTGAGGACTGCAGGGTGGAATGGTTGGGGAGAAGGACAGACGGAGATCACCTGAGGCCAGTTTGTCCAGATTCTGATGAGGTTTAGGTTTTAGGGTAAACATTAAATTAATATTCGGGCTGTTTCACTTGGATTCGAAGTTTGTGGTATGGATGGTTGGAAAGGGAAAGGTGAGGTGGTTCATGGGTGTAACTTTGGGTTGGTTTGGGGTTGGGTCGCCGGAGACGGTGGTTCCGGCGAACCTTATTTTGAATATTCGAGAAGATCGGCGTTTATTCAAAAGAAACTGATCACAGGACGGGGAAGAAGGGGTGTTGGTGGTTCAATGGTGTAAATTTGGGACGGTTTGGTAACCGACCGCCGCCGTGAGGAGATTTCCGGTGGCGGCGTAGGGTGGTTGCTGGGTGGTCTAAGGTGGTCATATGGCGGAGACGGGGAGGGGTTACAGTCGGTGTATTTTGTACGAGGAAGATGAAGAGTTTTTTCTCTAAGTTTATACAAAAATTTGGACATATATATTTAATTTGGGTGAGGGTTTCAGGGCCGTTGGATGGTTTTTTGATCGACGACTGTGATGGCCTTTCCTGAAACGGTGTCGTTTGGGGCTCTTGTATGTGGACTGGGTCGGCGACCTTATTTTTGGGCTGGGTGCTGGTATTTTTTACAAGGTAAGGAATTTGGGCCACCCAGGTTTGGCCCAATTGTGGCCGGCCTAGGTGGTTATTCATATACATATTTTTTGTGTTTTGTTTTTCCTTTCTTTTTTTATATTAATATAATATAATTGCTAATTGTGTTTTTTCAAAACTTCTAATTAACCTAATAATAGTCTATTTATGCAACACAACAATTAAAAATTAAAGAGAACATTTAAAATGCCGGAAATACTATTTATTTATTTTTGAATTATTATTTATAAAAATAACCCTAATTAACAATGAAATTAAATACTAAATGATTTTAAAAGTGCATTAATGAAAACAAACTAGCACACGCAATCAAATCCTAAACTTAAATCCTAAAATGAATATTAAAAGAAAAATCCTAAACCTGATAGTCCTGTAGGAGTTGACTTAACATGGAAATAATTATATGCTCATAGTGGGCCTCTGATTATCAAAACTTGAATTTTAAAAAATATTCCCTTGTTCTACAGGTGGACGCCTAATTACCAAGACTTAAATTTTGAAAAATATTCCCTTGTTCTCCAGGTAGGCACCTGATTACCATACCAAATCTCGCAACTTGAAAAATGTTCCCTGAGACTGTTGCCTATGTACCTGATCACAACAAAACAAACAAACACAAAAAACTTTTCCTGCCCAAGTTTGGTGCTGGGCGGATCCGTGAGTGTTAATCAAATCCCCTTACCAAGTATCTCTAAATATAAGCAAATTCTAATTATCCAGAAGGGTCTTGCCATTTCTTAACTGATGACAACTTTAAGACTATTTTATTCTTCTCAAAAGGTATTATTTTCCATTCTTGTTATGAGCTATATTTGTTGGGGGTCTGCTGGTTACTGGTGATTAAAACTACTTCCCATTATCCAGGTGGGTCCTGAGAACTCTTAATTAGGTGAAAAAAATATGTCTGCCGATGGTTATTATTTAGAGCTACGTCCGATTATCGAGGTGGGTCCTGAAAACTAATATGCTTAAATCCCATTATCCAGGCGGATCCTGATGACTCTTGTTGAGAAAGTATTTGGGTTTGACCATGCCACCCGACTGTTTGTGTTCTAGGCTAAGTCCCATTTTTAGGAGGGTCTTGACAACTCTTAACTGAATCCTACTTCAACATGCAAGTAATTTTATGACCTTTGTTATCCATGAATACCTCTAACCTTTAAATAAGTCCCATTTTCCAGGAGGATCCTGAAGGTTCCAATTTAACTGCCAATTCTAACTTCTGGTTGTTTCTGCTAGTGATAATTGTCCAGGAGGGTTTCTACGACTCTTAGGGGAAGGTGTTGGTGCTTTCCCATGTTACCTGCACCTATTTGAGTTTTAAACGGCGTTCCATCTCAACTTCCATGCCTGTTTTAACCTTCAGTTGTTTCTATTAGGGTTTGCTAGTTAATGTTTGTCCCATTGTGCTCTTTGCTGGGGAGGATATTTATGACGGACTATGCCCCTTTTAGAGTTTTAACTGAGTCCCACTTCCAAGTGGGCCTTGAGATTTGGATCATAGCTGCCATGTGCCTGCCTTCCTCTGTGGGTGGCCCCCCTTAGGATCTTCTGGAATTTTCCTACCCCTGCGTCAATCAAAGAAAACTTATCTGTTTGAAAAGTGATGGTTAGCTTGCAGTATTCTTGTTGGAAGTGGCATCCTCACTGTCGTGTTCCGTTGTGTTCAAATTTCCATGTTGATGTTGAGTTGCCTGAGGTTGTTTATTGACCCCTACCCTTTATGGCTTTACTTTTCTCGCCCATTGCCGTGTTAAATTCCTAGCCTTTTGCCAGAATTCTTGCACCTTTCCCGAGATTACCAAGTTAATGTATTATGCTTGGTTAACCCTTGTGTCCTTTCCCATCTTTGTGTGGCGGTTCTGACTCTTTCACTAGAATCCTTGCATCATCTCTGAGATTACCCTATCAGTATGTTATGCTCAGCTGTCTCATACATCTTTCCTAATATTGCTGAGTTAGTTTACAATGCTTGGTTAACCTTTGTGGTCTTTCCCATCCTTGTTTTGAGCTCCTTCACTTTCCACGGTAACTTCTATTTCTCCTTATAAGACATTGCTTTCTTATTAGATAACCAATTTCTATGTCACCCGTATCATAGAAAATACCCCTTCTCCATTCAGACCCTACATCCTCTATTCATTGCATTGCTTATGAATTGACATCTTCCCATCCTTTGTGTTTCACATGACCCCCCAAAGCACGTCCATCGCCCCCCACTTCCTGTGTATGCTGTTTTTATTGACTTATACCACCGGCCTTGACCTTGAGGTCTATTGCTCCTTCACTTTTCATGATGATTGATTTTCATTTAAAGACCCTATTTTCCCCTTGACTAACCGCTTCCTTTGTAAACCTTAACCCAGAAAATACCTTTTCTCGTTCGAACCCAATACCTTTCATCTGTTGCATTGTTCCTGAACCGACATCTGCCAAACCGTTGTGTTTCACCTGATCCCGAAAGCATATTAGTTGTTACCAATCGCACTGTGTATGATGTTATTTCTTGACCCAAATCACTGGCTCTGGCCTTGAGGTCTACTTCTCCATCGCTAGTCATGATAACTTTGATTTCTCCTTGGAAGATCTTTCTTATTACTAGTTTACCACGCTTCTTCTCAACCTTATCGTAGAAAACACTTTTCATCCATTCACCCTAGCACTCATTCTATTGCATTGTCAATGAATTGATATATACCAAGCCTTTGTATTTAAAACAAATCCCAAAGAATGATGAGTGTTACCAACTCAGTGTGTCTGTTGTTCTTTCCTGACTTATGCTGCTTTGATGTGACAAACAGGTCCCGTTTTGTGCAATTGGAAATCTTGTGGAAGATTTTGATGTCATTTCTCACTCGTTTTGACCAAACAGACAAGAAGAGGGAATAAACAAGACAAAAGGAACAGATTAGAGGAAAATGAAAGGAGATGATTCCTAAAAAAACTAAAAAGTAGAAACCTATAAAATGCGGGTACCAAGTCAAATGACCTTGACATGCACCTGCGGCCTATTCTGTTAAGAAAATCTGATGTTCAACTCTTGCTATACCCCCCCCCCCAACCGTGAAGCTGGGCTTCAATGCTCCAATTATCCAATCAAATTCACAATCCTTATTCGACTTGTAGCGCTCAAAGGGTTTTCACCATCAAGCCTCTCTCATTTTGTTCTTTTCTCCCAACTTACAGTTGCCTCAAGGTGCCTATGAGGGTTTTCACCAATAAGAATCTCTCTTTTTTTATATATCTCTCAGCTCTCGTCGCCTTACGATGTCCGTGAGGGTTTTCACCAATAAGACTCTCTCATTTTTATTATTTTTCATGCTTGGACCGGAGTGTTGCCCCTGACATGAATCACCTCTACTTATTCAATTTGGCATTTCTTGTAGACTGATCATAAAGGACCGTAACGTAGGCTTTTGGATAGGGTTAGAAATAAGGGGTATCAAAGGCTCAAATCAATTTAGATGGATTCAAAATTACAACTTTCGGAATCAAATTCTTACATCAACCACAACTTCTACCCATGTTTCTTGCTTGGGGACTTTTTGGATTTTTATTTAGAAGAGACCGAACCATGAGGTTGCCTACGTATCCTTAAAATGAATCAGATCAAACGTAGTACATAATGATGCCTTGTGTTTGTTGTTGTTTTTTTTCTCCCTTTTCTGTTTTTCTTCTCTCTCTTTTTCTTTGTTTTGTTTTCTTTCTTTCTTTTTCCTTTTCTCTTTTCTCTTTTCTCTGTTCTCTTTTCTCTTTTCTCTATTCTTTTCTTGTTTTTCCTTTTTTCTCTTTTTCTTATTTTTTTTCAATCTTTGCATTCTTTCCTTTCCTTTCCTTTTACTGCCTTCTCACACTTGCGTTTCTGACTTTTATTACTGATTCCGAAATAGGGGTATGAAAGAAAATAATTAAAGCTCAAAAGGGTTAGCAAAGGATAAAGTGTTTAGGTAGTAGAAAAAAATCCTTTCGTCATTTCAATCTTCAAAATATGGCAAGACAAGAAAGTATAATTAGACAAAGGAATCATACATAATATCTCTTGACTGCATCAAAACTGATAGCCATTTCTACATATTTTCCTTTCTCTTCTTGTCAAATATAATGCACCCTCAGATACCAATCCATCTACAAAATGCCCTTTTCCAGTTTGGTAAACTTGCTTTTAGGATTTCTTCATGTTCTATTTGCCCGTGGTTCGAGCTTCAAAAGATCTCAAAGGGTCCAAATCTATTCTTATTTCCCGCAAGTGTCTATTGCCTAATGAGTAATCTTTTAAGACTAGGCCTGGGGTTATGCATGCATGTCATGTTATTAAAGCCAACAGGGAAAAGAATTTTAAATAGAAAAGAAAACTAAACCAAATGACTAGAAATAATGGAAAATAGAAAATTGCATTAGACAGATGGTGAAAGAGCTTGGACATCAAAATAAGTAAAAAGACTGGGGTTCAAACCCTGGAACAAACCTAGACGACACTAAATAAAACTAGAAAAAATAAAAGAATATAAGGGTTTAAATCACAAGACCATATCCGGATTACAACCCTGAAAATAACCTGGACAACAGAAATGACAACAAAATAAACCACCAAAACTCCTCTCTGGCTGACCAAGAAATGGAGCGTCTTCCCATTTACCCATCACGACATATTATCCACTGGGTTACACATCAATAACACTAGGCACTTCACAAACCTTCGTCATATTGTTCTTAACAAATTGCTTGTAGGTTCGTTTTGCCGGCTCGTTCGAAAGATCAACCTCTGATAGCGTTGAAAGCTTAGCAGCACTCGTGCCTCCGAGGCTCCCAGAAGAATTCACACATTCCCACATGTGCATCTCAATATGCACGGACGATGGACTTTTGCTAGTGTCTGCTGCATCCGGATTTTGCACGACAAAGTCACCTGCATCAATGAGCTTCTGAATTGCTTTCTCTAGACTCCAGCACTTCTCTATGTCATGCCACTGGGCATCTAAGCAATATATGCACCTTTGAGAAACATCAAACTTCTTTGACAGAGGTTTGGCATTTTTATCTAAATCGGCTTCAACATGTTTGGAACAAACTGGCATATAATACTCCGATAGGGGTGAAAGCCTTTTCTTTTTTCAGTAGCCTCTCATTCTTACATGCTTGGCTAGGCTGGAAATCTAATCCAGGAGGTTTTCAATATGCTCGTGGGGGTAGGTAAGCATTCTATGGAGCTGGGTACAAGGAAAGTGATGTACTATTTTGGGAGCTCTGTAGAGCGAATCGGCATTGGGGAGGATCATCTGGTACACAAGGATGTCCCCGAGGACGTCGTCGAGGCTAGAAATGTTGACCGGGATAGTCCATCGAATCATCTTCTCTTTTTCTCCTTCTTCTACTGAAGCTTACTTGGATGTTCTGAATATCTCCCGAACAACTCATGATTTTTCCTAACTTGATTCCCTCTTCTACTAGCTCCCCCATTTTTAACACTTCCCCAAAGCCGGGACAAAATGCCTGAAGTAGGTTGTCTCCTGGGCTTGTAAGAAAAGTTCAACCATTTCCTCTTCACCAATCGGGGTACAAACTCGAGTAGCTTGCGCCCTCCATCTGAGCCCAAACTCCCTAAAGCTTTCCTCCGGCTTATTTTTCATTTTAGATAGGGAAGAGCGATCTAGGGTGATACTTGACTTGTATTGAAAGTATCGAACAAAATCTTGAGCCATGTCACCCAATGTAAGCCATTTACCGACATCTTGACGAGTATACCAGTCCAATGCTGCCCCAACCAGGCTCTTGCTAAAATATGCTATCAACATGTCATCTTTCTCTACAACGCCTCTCATTTCACTGCAATAAACCCTCAGGTGGGCTACTGTATCTCCACACCCATCGTGCAAGTTACATATTCACACTTTGAACCCTACTGGTAGGCGAACGTCAGGGGATACAAACAGTTCTTCGCAAGACATATTACCTTGGTCTCGCATTCCTTGTTTGTTCTTCAAGGATTGTCTTATACCTTCCAGAATCTAGGGTATTCCATTCCACCCTTCTTTTCTTGTGAACTTTTCATTCTCAATGTGAGGCTCATCCTGAAGGCTCTTCTTGTACGAGTCAGGCACCTTGTAGACCACCTCTGGGTGGATAGTATTGGATCTCTTGAGCTCCGAGTAAATATTCGTTATTTGGGATAATCGAAGGGCAAGTGACGGAGCTACTGGGGTGATTGGGAAAACTGTAGTAAGCGGGTGCATTTGGAGAGTTTGGAGGATCATTCGAAACCATGATCAGAGTTTGGAGAAGGGTAGCATCTAAGCAGCTGGGTGATGGCGGGGGTGGTGTTGTCCCAGTTATCCAATCCTGATACATTTTTGCCATGTGTTGCCTCTACCTTTGCACCTCTTCAATTTACCCACTGTTCTAGTCAATCAACTGCTTTCGGGCCCCGGTATCGACCAACTCAGTTCTATCATTGTCCGCCATTGCCTTTGACTTTTTGTTGTAGAGGAGAGTTACTACTTTAAAAATCACAAACCAACCACCCTTCTACTATGAGTATAGCCGTCATGTTTGCGTTAGGGCATTAAACAGCTAAAACATCACATTGTGTGCAATGCACCTAGTCACAGTTACCTGTTCAACCATGACTTCGAGGGTATGAAGGTCATATGGCATCATCCAAATTTGTTCATTTCTACCTCTCTTTTTATTTGCTTTTCTGGTATTTCTTAGGTACTGATTTTCCTTCCTCTTTTATATTATCACTCTTTTCTTTCCTCTAATTTTCATGTCCCATTATTACACCCCCCCCCCCATTTTTTGTTTCCTTTTTGTTTTTTTTTTAAATAAAACAAAGTGATTCGATCGAACCCTATGTAGGTTGCCTACGTATCATGACCCCGCATGAATCAGACCTTTGCGTATTTCTTGAAGATCGAAAATGGAGTGAATAAACTAACTCATTTTTCTTGTTTATTTTTTACACAACTCAGACCATGAAATGCTGTAAGAAACAAAAAAAAAGTATTTTTCGTTCTCTTTTTTTAAAAATAAATAAATAAATAAGTAACATAAACTTGAAACCATTTCAATACAACCAAAACCATCTGATACTAAGCAAGCAAAGATACAAATCCAACTTTATCTAACTCTTGACCCTTTTATAAAGATAAGCTACTAGCTGATGGCCAAATCATTTACAAAAGATGGTCACACATGCAAAAACTGATCAATTTTGCAATTCAGGATAGCCTCAATTGAAAAAGTTGTAGCTTCAATGCACTTCAAGCAATTTCCATAAATATTTTCAAACCTCAACAAAATCACCCAAAAAAGTAGTAATCCAAAAAAAAACAAATCTTTGTCTTTTCTTTCTTTACTTCCTTCTTTCTCTTCTTCTTTTCATCATTTTTTAAGTTGCTTTAGGGATGATCCAAAGTATCAAAAACTAAAAACAAAATACTACTAAATTAAAATAGCAAAAATCAGCCAGAAAAATATATTTACTATATTAAACAATTAGCTACTACCATTACTAAGTATTCTCTAAAGCCTATAACTAAAAAATCAATATACTTGATAAGACTATATTTTGAAAACTCTACTTTCTTTGTACATGAAAATAAAGTTAATACACTAAAAAATGTAACTTTTTTTGTAGTTTTTTTATTTTGTTAAATAAACCAACTACAAAGTGAAGTAAAGACTAAAATATCGAGATTAAACTTAATAAATATATTTACATGCTAAAAAGTGAGTGAAAATTCAAATAACAGGTATTAACTTGATTACTAATTGAAACTCAGCAACTGTGTAGGATCAAACTCAAGATGTTATTAAAATTTAGAACCAAGAAGAAAATTGTGCTACAGACAACTCTACATATTTACATTTATAGCATGCTGGACCAACTGACACCAAACTAAACCTGCAGCAACAACAAGGTGACTTTAAGTAATATTTTTCAGATTGTAGTTTCCTGTTAATTAAATCAACAAAACATTTGTAATAAACTGAATTCAACTGTGCAAAAAAATTAGCTTGCACTCACTAGAAAATTGGTGCAAAAAGTACAAATTTTCAAGGTTGTTTCAACAACTGTCACTAACAGTCCAAAACACTCTTATTTGAGCTCAAAATTCTTCAAACAAGCTCTAATGTCCGACCCAGTTTCAGGTTTCCAAAATATTGTAGAAAAATACAAATAATGCTTAGGAAACTTGTACTACATCAAAAAATTTAATTTATATGCAAAATTCTAAGATTCAAACAAGCTGGCAGGTTCTCTATTAAATTACCTATCAAAAGTCATAATTTCGGCAATACCTTGAGCACTAAATTCAGCAGCAGTAGGCACAAAAATTTTCAGCCCAGAATGACGACCTCAAATGTAGAAACAATGCATTAGAATCACAACAATATTGAGTCATAATAACCACAAAGTACAACTGAATAGTGCAGGATTTTTTTCTTAAAAAAAGATATCTCAAAACTTGAATTTTAATAGTGTATTTTTGGCATATAAACAGAAGCAACATAGTTGAGTTAACTGAAGTGAAAACATTTTCAAAATTTCCTCAAATGATAAGAAAAACAATAGTAACAACAATCAATTAAAGAAATGTGGAAATCTCCATTGCTGAGCGAAAAATGAACAAAGCAGGGCTGTAGACAGCAAGTATGAAATCCTTTTCAGCAACAGAAAACAAGCAGCATATTATTTTCTAGCAAACATGCAACTTCTTTCAGCAGATTCTAAACAACTGGACAATAGTTTATGTAACAAGAGCACTCAATTCAACAAGGAGAACATTTTAGAAGTAAAAACTAGATTTCAAGCTATCATTGCTAAACTCGAGCACAATCTCAACACACACCAATATTTGGCAGATTAGGCTTACTTTATGCTCAACCAAATCACAATTCAAGATGCTCAATCTCTAGTCCAACTGAATCCCCTCTATTAAACTCAATGACAACAACAACTATTAGAAACGATGGTAAAAAGGTTCAAGCTAGGAGATATTCTGCTATCAATTTATTCCAGAAACTTTTCTATAAATAGTGGAAAATTTTCAACAAACAAGCTTCAGAACTTCGCAGTCATACCACAAAGATAACTGGTGTACAATGCATGATTTACTTTAAAACATGGCCCCACCAACAATTCATAGATTGAATTAAAATCACAAAACAATGCTCCAACAAACAATGACTAATCTCAATGGAACTTTGTCAGCATAAAAGAAGTCTGACAAGAGAATTCCATCTTGAACTCTAAGAATTTCAATAGTAGAGTCCATTCACATAACTCAATTCACATTTCCAACAAACAACCTCTGAATTCTAAAACTAACCTATGTGGCTAAAAGTGGCTAGAAGTGCAAAATTTGGCTATGACCCCGCAAAGCCAAGAACCTAAGATTTACTAGCAAAATTGGACCCTATGTGGGTTGCCTACGTATCACACCCCAAAAGACGAGAATCAGATTTGCGTACTTCAGGCAAATTGGATACGGGCAAGAAATAAAAAAATAGCTAATTTTTAAAGAAAACATTTTCTTTTGTCTCTTTTTTTGAAAAATGATGAAATGTGTACATTCATTTTGGATTTTTTTTTCTTTTTATTTGATTTTAGGAAATGATGAAAAAGAGTAAAATATTTTTTGAATTTTTCATATATCTTTTGTTTTTTTTAAAATAAAAATGTGACAAAAATATAAGTACACCCTACTTGCTCTATTTCCACATTTCACCCTCTCTTTTTTTCATTGTTTTTCTTTTTTTCTAATTTTTTTCATTTACTCACAACTACCATTTGTCAGCAAAATGACCCTTTCACCCTTGAAAAAATGCAACATGTGGCATATAAAATGCATCAGGATTGTCTTTTAAATTTTTTACACCTGCCCTAGACGGACCCAACCCCTGTGTCCCTAAGTTAAATGCATGATGCAAATAAGCGTTCCTACATGGATCCGGCATGAGGCTGGGTTAATCTAGGTTAAAAACCTTGGTAATTGTTCTAGACTGTGTACCCGAGCGGACAACTCAATTCGAGGAAGGGGCTACGTACCGGGAACCGAAAGGCCATCCTGCTTTGTAACTTGTCCAAGCCTCTTTATTATTATTAGGTATGACACTAACATAATAGGGAGTCTCGACCAGTGAGCACATCCCCGGAGGCGAGAAGAGAAGGGTTTCGTTGCAGTTTATATGTACAGTTCAGATAATATCAAAGCGGTAAAAAAGCAACATCTAGCACATCAAGCCCAAACATGTAATAAAATCAGATAATAAACAAAGCCAAGTACCACAATTATTATAAGCTCAAATCTTGAACCCTGAACCAGAGATTCTGGGTTCGATATCCCCAGCAGAGTCACCAGAGCTGTCACACCTCCTTTTTGCTGCTACAACCCGGTGAAGGGCGTAGATAAGGGAGTTTTTCCAATTAAAGGAAAATCGAAACGGGATTCAATTATTTAAGAGAATTTCAGAGTCGCCACTTGGGAGATTTATAGTGTCCCAAGTCACCGTTTAGAATCCCGAATCGAGGAAACAATGACTATGTTTAACAGTCCGCGAACTAGAAATCTGGGTAAGGAATTTTGTTAACCCGGGAGAAGGTGTTAGCCATTCACCGGTTCTGTGATTCTAGCATGGTCGCTCAACTGTTATATTTAGCATAAATTATCTAATTTTATACAATTATGAACCTATGTGCATTTTGAATCTTTTAACCACTTTTATTGTTATTTTTAAAGAGAATTGCAACATCATTAAAACATACCTCGAACCACGTCACACAAATGCACCCGTGGATTTTGACTCATTTTAACTTTGTTGAAATTTAGATTTGGGTCAAATAAATGTGCACCTGAATTTAGGAAAGTAATGTTATTAAACACGCGCCTAAAGCATCTACGCGTTTGCACTTTGCGAGGGCCATGGAATTTGCTAAATAGCATGCCTCGGAATATAAGGATCAGGTCAAGATTAAATAAAGCGAGGGCCACACAATTATCATTTTTGTTTGGCATGGCACACCTTAATTCTAAAAAGGATATTCAACTAGGCTTCGGAGGGCTATAAGCTATTTATATTATATATTATTGCACACCTCCAACTCTATCTACTATCTTCAACAACCGTAAGTCATCTATGCTAATAAATAAATAACCTTGAATCAACCAAACTGAACATGGTTATAATAGCTCGCACTATTTTTCGTGCCAATATACCTTCACTGATTTCCTCACGACAAAAGAGGAAGTGAAAGGTTCACAACACATCACCAACTAATGGTATATCTCACCCTTTGTTAATTTGGTTATTCCACGAACACCGATTGCAACAGACAAAGAAACTGACTATGTCTCAATACAACACTGATTTGGACGGATTGCAATCACACACACATTTCCGCCACTATATCAGACACACTATAGAAGATAAGGAGCTATTTCATCATGAAGGAAAATGTTTTTTAAGCAAGTCTAATATAATAAGAGTAGGGATAGTAGCAAAAAAATTGTTCCGGAAAAGAACTTCACAGACACGATACATCGATCATAAGAACCATGAAATCAGTCAACTTGAATACAAATGCAACAATTAATTCATTAGCCACTTCATATCCATTTAACAGAAGGTTTTGTCATTATTAAAGGATTATTTACAAAAACGTGCTGAATTGGAAGACTTAGGACAACCCAGTGTTTCAAACGAGCAAATCAAGACAAGTTTGGCTAATATAAAAACTTAGCACAATCAGATATCATTGGATTTCAAACAAAACATCATAGCAAATTTCAGCAAACCTTTGTATCTCATTATACTCCTCTCAATAACACTTAATATTAAAAAGATATTTTGAGCGTAATCAAATAAAGGGTAGAAAAGGGGAAAAGGAACTTGTTCTGCCAAACTTTCTTAACAAGTGGATGTAGCAAACTCAGCTACAACGTCTAGCTCCAGAATCTAGCTCGTCGTTGTAACGCCGCATAGAGGAAATGAACGGACATCTACAACTTTGTTGGATGCTATATCTCCAAGGCTTCGACTCGCCGTCGAGCAACCGTAATTGAACCAGGCTACATCAACAGGGTTCACTCGATGACCTCAACACTTCAATACCCAGTTCTGAACAGGTCTCATAAGCGATCTCCACAATGGATTCAAATCAACATAACCCAGCAACAAAATGAAGTTTTAAAAAATGGAAATTGCTTTTAAATTAATAGAACTTCAGCAACTATGAAAATTGAAAATCGAACTTTCGATTGATAAAATATTCAGTAATAAATGATACAGAAATCGAGCAAGTGTTACAACGCCAAATTCGAAACAGCTAAAGCTTAAACCAACAAATGCTGGACAAATCTCAAATCGGAAACGAAGAGCTACGATCTTAATTCAGACCTCAAGGGAACCTCATCGAATCCAGCCTAGAACTCAGACTTCAACCTCTTGTAGTAATCACGCGACTCGAACTCGAAAACCTTGATCCATCTCTATTTTTGCAACCAAAGCTGTGCGCGTGTGTGTTTCGGATTCCGTGTGTCGATGGATGTGTCCAAAATGGTCTGCTGCAACTAATTTTGGTTCTCTTGGACTAGGGTGTGCAGAAGGAGCAGAAGACGGAGATAGGGGTCTTCAAAGGGTGTAGAAGAAGATTAAGTTTCAGGGGGAATCATTTGTATATTGGTGTTCTTTGCTGAAAAAGATGAAAAACGAGGGGGGGTTCCTCAGATCCCCAGCTGTGCGGCTTTTCCCAATTTTCAGGCGTGTATCTTTGTGTATTTTTATGTGTTAGGGATTTTAGGTGGGGAAATGGGTTTGGGTATTGGGTATGATCAGGTCGACCCGGTTTGGGATTGGGTAGGGGCTAATTTGGGTTCGGTTTAAAAAAAATTGCATTGGGCTTAAAAAAACAGAAGTAAAGACCAGCCCAAAAATATGATTCACATCTTTGTTTTCATATTTTTCTAATTTCTTTTAAATTAAAACTAAAAATAACAATTTATTTCCTAGTCAAATTAAACTAATTACTACAACTAATACCTATTGCAACTAATTCAAAATCAAATTAAACGAAAAACTACCGAAATTCAAAGACTAAAATTAAAAGTGCAAAATCAACCATCTTTTTTATGATTTTTTAAATACAATTAACTCAATGTAATTAATTCCTAAATGCAAATTGAACCTAAGGTGGCATAAAATTAAAATGTGACATTTTTATGGCTTTTCTATAATTTGAAAATATTTAAAATGCATGAAATGCAACTAAAATAAGAAAAACACCTAAAAATTAATTAAAATTATTTTGGTCTATTTTAGGAGTTATTTTCATGTTAGGCAAAAATCACGTGCTCACAGTCCTTATTTCGGAGGTAGGGTGTGTTATGGTAGAGGTTTTGCGGGTCAGCCAGTTCAGTTCGCACTTCAGGCTTTGCATGGTGACTCAGGTGTCCATGGGTCTCGGAGTATCCCTCCCGCACAACTTCCCCCACCTCATCAGCAGAGAGGGTACTATGAGTGTGAAGATACTAGCCATATGGTGAGAGATTGTCCCAGACTTCAGACAGATGTGTTACAGCGAAGTATTCAAGCGAGTAGAGGGCGCCTAAGAGGGGGAGGCCCAACCCGCTGATGTGTTTCACATAATAGGCTTAAGGCCTCCATCCAGGTGATATCATTCAGCTATTCCTTAGTTTGGTATAAAGGAGCACCATCTATAGTTCATCAGTTCTTCTTATTGGGGTAAGTACCCTTATTTGTTGTTACATTTATATGTGCGTTTCATGATTTGTACTCTGTTTATGTGATTATACTGTTGGGAGGTTCTATGAGTGCTAGCCATGTCTATCGTCTATTTCTAGTTATCAGGCTAGTAGAAAATTAATGTTGTCTGTTTCGGTAGGTTTGATATGATTTTTGAGTATTCTAGGTTACGAGCTGTGCTTTGTTTTATGATTCACCTGTGTGGGAGCCAGGTTTTATTGTAATTTATAGGCGGAATTGATCTAGTGATAGCCTCTATGTGGGTTGAAGTGTACCTTTCTTGTGATATAGTATTAACGGCAGGACTGTCGTGATTTCAAGTGATTTGATATGTTGAGACCAGGCTGTATACCGCGGTGAGGGTTATATCAGTATAAGATCCTTGTGAGTCTTTTACATTATTTCATTCTTTCTTCGTTAGAATGTCCTGTAGATTAGTGATTTAGAAAATTGTTCTAGTCTTACTTGTTTGGTAGTTCCCTTATGTGTTTTCCCATTTCCATATTCATGCATTTCCGTTCTATGCTTCTTGAGTTTTAGTTGTGGGGTGTATGCCATATGTATTAGCTGAGATTTGGCTACTCGGGTGTTTTATTATGTGGTTTTCGTGGTTATTGTATCATCACCAGTGTTATGGAGAGTTCCTATTGAATATAAGGCTTATGGCCGGTACGGACTTGATCTCAGACAAGTATTGCTATAAGAAATGTTATTATGGGCCTATGTGTGATGTGTCAGGTTGCGTGGTTGTACCATATATGTGCGGTCATGAACTGATGTACCCAGTTGAGACTGATAACAAATATGGATCTTTTGGAAACAGATGGAAGGTGAGAATTCTCGCTTGAAGGCTTATTGGTATTGCTAAAAAGGCTAAATTTTAGTGAGGTGGTGTCATCATGCTTAAGTGAATTGGGGTGACGCGGCATCATCCATGAATATATGTTGGAAGTGTGCACTCAGAGACATAAGGACTTTGAGGCGAATCTTAGCTCGTTCGAGAACGAACGAATATTTAAGTGTAGGAGGATGTGATGACCCGGATGGTCGTCTTAAGAATTTATGCCCTGATCCCCTATTAACTACTTTCCCCATGTTTAATTCTGCTAAATTGATTTTTCGGGATGTTTGGTCGTGAGTTTTGGAGAGTTTTTGAACCCTTAGTCCCTAAATGGCAGATTAAGTGTTGGAAAATTGACCATAGTCGAAATAGTGTGAAAACGGCTTTGAAATGGGAATTCGATGGTTCCGTTAGCTCCATTAGGTGATTTCAGGGTAGGGAGTGCATTCGGAATGTGTTTTGGAGGTACTTATCTAATTTAGGCTTGAAATGCCGAAGTTGGAATTTTTTATGTTTCCGGTTGATAGGTGAGATCTTGATCCGAGGGTCAGAATGGAATTATGGATGTTGCAATAGCTCCATCATGTCATCTGGGATGTGTATGTAAAATTTTAGGTCATTCGGACGTGATTTGGTTAGATTTTTTATCGAAAGTGTGTTTTGAGAGAAATTGAAGTTCTTAGGCTTAAATCATTGATTAGTTCGAGTTTCCGATGTTGTTTTAGGTGGTGTAAGGATTGGTACAAGTTTGAATGATGTTATGGGATATATCTGTAGGTTTGGTTGAGGTCCCGAAGGCCTCGGGTGTGTTTCGGATGCTCAACGAAATATATTAGAGTTGTGAAAGACCGCAGAATCTGAGTCCAGCAGTTGCAGACCTTTTCTTCTTTGCAATAGCGTCCCTATTCACGTGTTCGCATAGTGTAATTTTGGATGGGGGGGGGGACCAATTCCTTAATCGTGATTGCATGGATTGGTTCATGATCACATAGCACTATCCCTTTTGTCTTTCGCGTTCGCAGCTTCTCCTTCACGTTCGCGTAGCACGGACTGAGCCGGTGCCCCAGCGGCCCAACCCTTCTTTACTTTCGTGTGTCCTCTAACGTGATTACGCAAGGCTAATTCATCCTCTTCAGAAATCACGTGCCTCCTCCCATGTTTGCGTAGGCCAATTTCAGGAGCCTTCATTTTACTCTTCGCGATCGCATGCCACTGTTCGCAATCGCGGTGCATTAAATACCTGGGCAGTAAGTTATATAACATTTCATCAGCGAGTTGAGCCATATTTCCCACCATAGTTGAGAATTTGAGAGCTTCTTTGAGGGATATTAAAGAGGGAATCAAGGAGAATCGATTGGAGGTAAGATTTTTGAACCTGAAACGTGATCCTATTGTGAAATTAACCTAGAAATTCATGGAACACTTTGAAAAAAAAGGAAGAACTAGGGCTTGGGATTTTTAAATTTTAATCTGGGATTTTGAGGGGTCATTTGAACTCCGATTTTTGTGTTCTTGTTATGTATAGACTCGTGAGAGTATGAGATTTCTGAAAATATAAATTTCATCCGATTTTGAGATGCTGGCCTAAATGGCATTTTTGTCATTTTTACATAATTTCACGTCTTAGCTTTGAATTTAATCATAGAATCAGTGGTTTGAGATGTTATTTACGATGTATAATTGAATTGAATAGATTTGGGCCATTTGGACTCGGATACTCGTGGAAAAGGCGTGATTTCTAGTCTACGTTAAGTCGATTCGAGGTAAGTATCTTGCCTAACCTTGTGTGGGGGACTTCGCATTAGGATTTGAGTCTTTTTTGCTCTTTGTATTCTGTGTACTCGAGCTGACGAGTGCGTGCTCGAATTTATTTGTGGAAATTTTCCCTTTTTAGGCTCTTAGATCCATGTAATCACTGAGTATGAAGCTGTTCTTGATATGATTTAGTTCCCTGTTACTAGTTTCACCTCTACATGTCTTACTTGGAATTTAATTGCACTTTTTGTTCTATTCTTACTGCCTGATTGACTCTTACTTTGTTTAACTGAAGATCTCTACCCTTCCATAGTCACTATCTTTCATAAATGCTTGTCTCAATTTGGAAATCATTGGTGTTTCTCATGTAATTAATTGGTCTTAATTGAGGTTACGATTATCTGTCCCTCTATTTGTCCTTAATTGAAATCGTCATATATTCTTCGTAACTTGACCGACTTTAAAGAAGTTAGATATCCTATGATTAGTTGATATTTCCTTATTTTAAATTGTTTGATTCATGATAACTTCCTTATTGTTAACTACGTATTATGAGATCATTGCTTCATATTATTTCTCTCCCTTATTAAGTTGTTCTTATTATGCTTAGTACTTTCCATTGTGGTTATTCCTTGTGAGCAAGTCTTACCATGTTGGTCGATGAAAGCTTCTTGAGTTAATTCACTTGTTGTGCTCTTGTATATATTATATTTGTCGCGCTTGTACTTGATATGTTGATGCACGAGGTTTCTACCGTGTGATTATTAATATTGTTGGTGCACGAGGTTTCTGCCGTACTATTATTGATATCGTTGGTGTACGAGGTTTTTGTCGTGCGATTATTGATATTGTGATGTACGGGGTTTCTCCCGTACGATTGATGATACTATGATGCACGAGGTTTCTGCCGTGCGATTTTGGTTGAGGGGTTGCACGAGGTATTTGTCGTGCTACTATTGCTATTGATATATTGCACATGCGGCATAATAAGGCAGGAACTATTTATATGCTTTTTATGTAGGTTGCGTATGTGGCGAAATAAGGTAGAAATATCATGATGCACGTGTGTCAAAATAAGGCAGTACTTATTATGTTATTAATTAAACACGTGGCGAAATAAGGAAGGCTATGTCAGGGATTGATTATAAGGATTGTGACAACCTGTGGAGGCAATTCTATTTTTGTATAATACTTTTGTTGTGCTTGCTTTCCTATATGAGCTTTATCTTGTGGATGTGGTGAGGGAACATTGTGCGTGTTGTCCGTTCTTCTTCTTATCTTTATCAGCTGGTAGAAATCATGTTAAAGCACTCGCACAAGAAAACACGTTGTTGAAACACCCCTATTGGAGGTGAAGTTCCCCTGATTTGATAAGCATAGAGGCATATCCTCGTTTAATCATTATATATGTGGGAGTGGCCCTAGTTGGCCAGTTAGCTGTCAGCACGACTATAAGATTGATGGGGGGCACAGGATGACAAGTGTTCGATTTCAGATGCTGGGTTTTCGTGAGTTGTGGTTTGACCGATATTTGGTAAATTTGTGGAAATAGTCGAATAAGACCTTATGTGAACATCACCGTAGAACATGGGTTATTTTTTAGTTTTCCCCTTACCGTGTTGTGATCTTAGGAGTTGGATTGTGTTTTGTCGTCATTATGTGTCATTATTCTTTATAATTTGTGTTACTTGTTGTTTATTTCCCTCGTTGTGATTCTAGCATTATTGATCATTTCGTACAATCTTTATTTTCATTTAATATATCATGTTCCAATGTTCTTATAATTATACTGTTTATTTGGCTGATAGATGTATTGGTTGTTCCCCGTCACTACTCCACCGAGGTTAGTCTTGATACTTACTACGCACCGCTGTGGTGTGCTGATACTACTCTTCTGCACATTTTTGTTGTGCAGATATAGGTACTCCAAATCAGTTCTGCCAGCCTTGAAAGGAAGCATTTCTGTAAAGACTTCGAGGTATATCTAGTATATCAATAAACCGAGGAGTGCTTTTCCAACTTTCTGTAAAAAGTACAGTCCTTTAAGTATTTTCCTTTGTTTAGACATTCTTGAGTTAGAACATCTTATGTATCCCTTAGCTTATGATTTGTGAGATTCTAGGTTTGGGGAATGTTATTAGTTTCAAGAGATATTATTATATGTGCCGAGCGGCATCTTAAACTGTGACAACCCGACCCGTCGTCTCATGAGTTACCGCTCTGTCTTCTCTATCTTCTACTCCTTTCTGCTTTATTATCATTTTCTTGTGTGAACGAGTTGGTTTGGATTGATATTAGCAGGAAATGAAACACTTAGTCTATTTAAGGAAAGCTTTGTTTGGAAAAGTCAACTAGATGTTGACTTATGAGTTAGAGGGCTCGAATGTTCTTTTCGGTGATTCGGTTAGCTTCGAGGGATAATTTGTGACTTAGAAGCGTGATCGGAAGTGATTTTGGAGGTCCGGTATAGAATTAGACTTGAATTATCGAAGTTAGTATATTGGCGAATTCCGGTGGATAAGTGAGATTCTTATCCGAGGGTCCGAATTGAATTTCGAGAGTTGTTGAAGCTTTGTTAGGTGATTTCAGATGTGTATTCAAAATTTCAAGTCATTCGAAGGTAATTTGGTCGGGTTTTTGATCGAATGAGTTTTTCGAAAGTTTTAGAAGAACTTAGGCTTGAATATGATGTAATTTGTTGGTTTTGGCATTGTTTGAGGTGTTCTGATGATTGGAGAAAGTTTAAATGATATTTTGGGATGCGTTGATGCTTTTGGTTGAGGTCCCGGGGGCCTTGGGGTGTTTTCGAATGACCAAAGGAAGGTTTTTGGGACGTTGGATGCTGCAGAAAAATTGCAGGTCAGTGTTGCAAAGTTTTGCTCTATGCGATTGCGGGAGAGGCTTTGTGATCGCATAGAAGGATTTTGGGGGCTGTAAGTTGTTCAATGCGATCTCAGGGTTGTGGTCGCGATCGTATAGAGTCGAGAGTTCAGGTAGTGCGATTGCAGGAGAATTAGTGCGATCGCATAGAGTAATCTTGGGAGTTTGGATTTTGTTCATCGCGATCGCGTGGGTGAGTCTGCGATCGTGTAAGGTAAAGTGTAGGTCATTGCGATCGCAAGGGTGTTTATGCGACCATTTAGTGTTAAATTTTGGAGTTTGAAATTTGTGCACTGCGATCGCAAGCCTGGGGCTGTGATAGCATCGAGGAAACGAGGTCTGGACAGAAGAGTTTTTAATAATATTTCATCCACGAGCTAAGCCTTATTTTCGCCATTGTTGAGCATCCTTGAGAGCTTTTGGACGAAAATTGAAGAGGGTTTCGACTGGGAATGATTGGAGGTAAGTCCTATGAACTAAAAAAAAGATTTTATTGTGAAATTAACCTTGAAATCCATGTAAACTTAGCAAAAAGTGAAAGAAATAGGGCGAATCGGGTCATGACACACATTGATAAATGTATATTATATTTTCAAAAGCAATATCAATGTTCACAATAAAAATTCCGTTCATTACTTATATTTGCAATTTTCTTAGACTAATAATTATATGTTATATTTTCAAAAGCCATATAAATGTCCACAATAAGAATTTTGATCATGACAAATTAATTATAATATGATTATAGAACATACACTAAGAACACGTTATTATGTAACAATCATAAAGTCAAAGTTAATTTCATTTAAATTATACCTGCGTAAGTGAATGTACAAGTTGAACAACTAATAAGTGAATGTGCAAGTTGAACAACTAATCAAATTCGATTATCAAAAAAGTCATTTTTAGATCAATCCAAAGTTCAAAATGATTTTTAGAAGGTTAAGTTCAATTTTTTGGTGCAATCGTCTATGCATTGAGAGTAAATTAGCTAAACAACTTCTAGAAGGGACATAATTGGGCGCATTGATCTCGGTATCTATGTCACTCATGAAATTTAAAGAATCTAAAAGAGCATGAGTCATATATTCTATTGAACGTCGCTCTCTCAATCACTTATAAATAATAGCAATTGATGATATACAATTCAAATAATTTTGAATTTACTTCAAATGGCCCAGTCTGGCCAATTCCTCGAACAAAGTTTTTTATGGGATCTCTACCTATCAAAATTTTAACTTTTGGTTTCGGAAAGATCTCACATTAGCACTTGCCACCTAGGACAGTAGTATCTTCTAAGGGTTGTGTTGTTCGCCCATTAAAGCGGTACATGAGTTGGGTTCAAAACGTCGTGAGATAATTTGGTCCACATGAATAATCCCACACTAGCCCATCAATTTGGGATCTAAATATGAGATTTTTCTTGCGAGGTATCGAGAAGGATTTGAAATGTGTGTGTAGAACACATATTACATTAATAAAGAAAGTTTTGTCCAAAGTCCAAATAGCGATAAGGTTAAAAAATAAAGGATTCCTAACCATCCTATTATCAAATAATACTATTACATAGACCAATTAAATAAAATATTAGTCAATGCTTATATAAAATTCATCATTTCGAGCTTGACATTGAATTTTAAACTCATTTACATTGTATAAGAAATTTATACTGATCGATTGAGATACACGTGTATATATATATATCTATATATATATATATCTCTATATATATATATATATATATATATATATATATATATATATATATATATATATATAAAGAGAGAGAGAAAAAAAGAGAGTGATGATACCGGTGATCTTAACTTACCAACATCAAATATTTATAATTGTCTATATTAGAAAGAAAAAGATTGTGGTTAAGAGATAATGAAACATTTGTCCTCTAAAGATAATTTTCTTACACTTACCTTTTCTCTTATTGTTAGGTTGACAGGAAGATATTTTTCAGTTTCTCCTACCAAAATATAAGGGTAATTCAGTGTATAAGATATTTTATATTCATGTACAGTTTGGAAGACGGTTGCACTCTAAGAGGTGTAATCGATGGCGAAGCCACCATACAGCAAGAGATGTCAATTGACACTCTTTCGCCAGAAAATATACTGTATAGCTAGGTAACTCTTTTTTTTTTGTAAACATATTATATATTGTATTCCCTTCGTCTTTTCTGTAGCTTTAATTTTTTATACTTTAAAAATCCTTAATGAAACTTGTGGCTCTGTACTTAGGTGTGATGCAGGCAGAGTCTATATTCTAGTGTAAGTATTAATAACTACTTCCATATCTCAAATACGTAAAATCTCTCCTATTGAATACCATATATAATTAATCCTATATATGGTGTGTGTGTGTATATATATATATATATATATATATATATATATATATATATATATATATATATATATATATATATATATATATATATATATATATATATATAAAGAGAGAGATGATTTATATATATAGAGAGAGATGATTACCTCTGCTTAAATCCAACTAAATTAGAAAGAAAAAAATTGTGGTTAAGAGATTGCGGAACATTTCCCTCTAAAGATATTTTTTTACACTTACCTTTTTTCTTATTGCTAGGTTGATAGGAAGATATTCTCAGTTTCTCCTATTAAAATATAAGGACAATTCAATTACAAGATATTTCATATTTACGTAGGGGTCCGGGAAAGGCTGCACTTCAAGGGGTGTGATCAGTGACGGAGCTACCTTACAGCAAGAGGAATCAATCGACACTCTTTCTCCAGAATATCTACTGTATAGCTAGCTAACTTTTTTATTTATATTAATATATCATATGTTGAATCCTCATAGCTTTTTCTACGGCTTTAAATTTTTATACTTTGACAATCCTTAGTGAAACTTGTAGCTCCATATTTATGTGAAATGCAGATAGCCTATATTCTAATGCAAATATTAATGACTACTTCTGTTTTACCAAAAAAGTGCTAAACCCTTTTCTTAAAATAAATTAATGAGAAAACAGAGGATGAATCCTAGTTAAATATAATAACTACTCGATCTAACATTTTGATGTATTGATGATGTAGGTTTGAATCCGAAAATGTTGTATGCCAACTAGAAATGCTCGATGATTGTTAATGAATAGTAATAAAAAGATATAATAAATGTAGATAATGACAATAAATGCAATAAGAAGTAATTTATCACCCAAATATTAGATGAACTGGATGATTCCCTTCCTGACAGCAACGTGGAATAATATAAAATGAAGATGGACAAAGGATCTTTGGATCTTGTGAATAAAAAGCATATATCGAACAATGTAATCAGTGGACAAGACAAGCTTTTATATATTCTTTATGGTCATCCGTTTACAATGTGCTCTTATTAGAAAAGTAAAGATTCTCCTTTTGTTCTTTAACTTTTCCTATTTGTAGGGGATATTCCTAAGAAATCCTAAAAAGTACAACAGAAAGAATATCCAATGAAATATTCTTTCTTTCTATTCTAGACTTATTCTACCATTGCTTCCATAAACTTTTTGCTTGACCTTGGCACTAATACCTCTTAAGGAGAATCCTTGCCCTTATGCTAAGTATCCTTTGGTCATAAATGAATCCCTTAAGGAACGTGCTCAAGCGGTTTCTGAGACAAGGCTGCATCAAATAGCCGACCTCCAATCCAAATATTTTATTCCTTCTCACATCGAGATTATTTCGGTGGGAGGCAACATAGTATAGGTTCATGACCTAGATATTTTGTGATTTCTATGTTTATCCATTCCTATTTGGTTATTCTCTTCCTCTCCCCTATTATCGGAGGAGTTTTGTCGATTTCACAATGTCTGCCCAGCGCAAATTTTCCCTTATTTATACAAAGCTTTTCTGTGAGGTTAATATTTTTCATCTGCTGTATCTATTCTCGCCTAGATTTTATGGAGGCACATTGATACATTTGCGACATCATGGCATCAAAGGGTTAGTGGCCGGATGGATAATAAGGTGAACCGGCGGTTCTGGCATAAATACTTCTTCATCAAGACCGAGCATCTGGTGGTGAATCCGACTGGGTTTCCCCAGCAATGGAACTATCATCGTAAGTATCTTGCTATAGGTTCGTTACGTTCCTTGTTTCTATTCTTCTTCTTATTCTTTCATTTTCGACTCACTTACGGCTTCCTTATTTTCAAATGAGAGGCATGCACCTTCTCCTATTTTCGATATTGAATATTAGGTAGCTTGTGTGTTACCCAATACTATAGGAATTCGCGAATTGGCGTTCACAAGCACTTTGGAACCAAGACTTCATCCAGACTATGTTACTTATACCTTCTAACTTATTACTATTCAATATCACCTTTTGATGCGACCTTCCTTTGCTTCCAGGTCGGCAAGTTTCCAAAAAGGCGAAGGCTCCAATGCCTGCATTTTGCCAGGATATCACACAGGCTAGAATGCAGTTTGCTTTAGCTGAGTCTGCTCAAGCTTTGCCAATTAGGGGCTCCGCTTCTCAAACTATTATCATACCTGATGAGATCTCTCCTCTACCTATCTTTCACCTTATGGGCGAATCATCTTACAGTGATGAGGCATCACAAAGGAAAAGACGAAGGGCGGAGACCGGAAAGGCCATTATCGCTAATGTTGAGCCAAAGAGATTTATTTATTTGGAAGAGGAATTAGTGCTTACACCAGACGTCGAGGCCATTTTGCGGCAGGTGCCGCCATAGAGAAGAGGCCCTCTGAGATTGAGCAAGTTCATGGTAGTGGAGAGCTTACGTAGGCTGCTAAAGATGGCTTATCATCAGCGGTTAGGAGAGGTAGAGTTGTCCCCGAATGTTGACTCTAGCTCGGACATCAACCCCGGGGAGGTTCCGGCCATCATGGAGAAGACTACTTGCGTGGAATAAGGAAGGAGGGTCCTAATCGGCATATAGTCATTCCCGTGGATTACGGCCTTTTGGCCAACTCAGAACAGGAAGTGCCAGCCTTTGCTCCTCTGTGCGTGGCTTCCAAGTATAGGACGACGCTAAAAGATGTGGATCTTTCATCGGGTGTATCTGGTATTATCCTTGCAAGTAAGTTTGTGATTTCCATGTTAGGTTAAGTTTGTTTCGTATGTGTAACTTACTTACACTGGACTCTTATTGTTTTTGCATGTTAGACCCTTATTATGGAGACTGAGTGCGACCGGCGGGAGGAGCAAAGGACAGTTATTTTTCAGAAGATGGTCTCTAAGTACAGAGAGTACCATTCCAAGGACCGAATGCTAGTCTAATTTCGCAGCCAGGATGGCCAGCTTAAGTCGCTCTGTGATGAGCTCAAGCAGAAAGATGAGGAGCTGAAGAAGAAGGAAGAAGAGTTGAGGGAGAGGGACAAGGAACTTTTGAGGCCCATCAGCAGGTGCAATGTGCTTGAGAGAGCGCCAATGGCTAAGGAGAACAAATTTGAGGTGAGCAAGGGGGTGATGGCCGAGAATGCTGATCTTCAGGCGCATGTGGTATCTTTAATGATTGAACTCGAGCAGAAGAATGAAATGGCTATCAACTTAAGGAATTAATTGAGCGCTAAGATCGAAGAGTTAGGCCAAGTTGAGAAACTCAGAATGGCCGCTACAGCTTAAGTGGCAGCCCAAGATAATTCCCTCCGTATTTGTAGGTCCAAGCGAGCTAACAAGGTAGATATGTTGGAGCTAAAGGTAGCGAGGTTAGAAGAGCGGATCATGGGTTTGGAGGTGGAGTCGTCCGAGTTGAATGAGCAAGTCATTTTCCTGAGGTTCGAGAAGACACAACAGCAGGCATAGATGTCTACATCTCATACTTCCGCCAATCCCGGTGTGTCCCAGTAGTTGAATGAAATATGGGTCCATGTCGAGGCTCAACATGACATGTACAAGTCTTTGAAGGCTGCTGCGAAGGTTTCTGAGGTGGAGCTTGAGGGCGTTCGCATCAAGGACGTGCAACTCGTAAAGCTTGTAGTTACTATCCTGGTACACCCGGTGGGGATGATGATGATGACATAGTGGATGGACTTGCCTCGGATCCTTCGTATGATGATGAGTATAATATGACGTGAAGCTTTTGTACTTAGATTTTTTTGGTTTTCTATTTTTGTGAGGGCATCCTCAAGCCCTTTGTAAAGTGTAATGTAATCAAACAATTGATATGAACAATTGCCTTTTTCTATGTATTTTGAAATTCCCGCTCTCTTTTTTTTTTTTTTTTGCTTTTTGGGAAAGTTCCCAGGTTTTTTCGGTCATTTTCATGTAGTGTTGATTTTGGCGGAATAAAACATATGATGACTTGAGGCCGAGTGTTAGTTATCTCGAACAAGGTCTAAAATCTAATAATTCAAGCGAGATCGAATGTAAAATAATTTGGGCAATGTTGAATGTAAAGTAACTCGAGCAAGGAAGAATATCGAATAATTCAGGAAAGTCAAACGTAAAGTAATTCGAGTAGGGTAAATATCGAATAATTCGAGCGAGTCAATTATAAAATAATTTGAGCGAGATCAAAAGTCCAATAACTCAAGCGAGTCGAGTGTAAAGTAATTCGAGCAAGGTCAAATGTCGAAAAACTCGAGCGAGTTGAGTGTAAAATAATTCAATCAAGGTTGAATATCGAATAATTTGAGCGAGTGGAATGTAAAGTAATTCGAGCGAGGTTGGATATACAATAATTCGAGCGAGTCTGATGTAAAGTAATTCGATCGAGGTGGAATGTCGAATAACTCAAGCGAGTCGAGTATAAAGTAATTCGAGTAAGTCGAGTGTAAAATAATTCGAGCGAGGTCGAATGTCGAATAACTCGAGCGACGCGAGTGTGAAATAATTAGAGCGAGATCGAATGTAGGATGTAAAATGATTTGGTGGAGTTGTGCGAAGATGCTGTAAGTTGCTTTGTTTATTTCATTCATTCGAGAGTATTACATGTTTCTGTTTGTTTCATACATACATTTGAGAAGTTCTAGTTACCTATTCCCTTCATTGCTCGGCCTGCAGAAGTAGTCAATAAGCGTGGCGACGAATAATACTTGAATTTCAACACATCCCCTTCGTTGCCTTGTTAAAACCTCCCCGATAAAACCCAATTTGGATAAAACCTGGGTGAGGGAAAAATAGGACGACTTAGAAGGCTTCCGTCCAAAGGAGTTGAAGTATTTGAGGTGGGCAACGTTCCAATTGTTTGGTAGTAGTTTTCCTTCGTTGTTTCTAGTTGGAATGATCATTTGTTTATTGCTCTCGTGATTTTGTATGGACTGTCCCATTTGGTTCCTAGTTTACCTTCTCTTGTGTCTTTGTTCGCCTGTGTTTTGGCCTCGAGTACATAGTCCCTGACTTTGAGTGGTATTTCTTTGGCATTTTTGTTGTAACACTGTTCTGCTTTCTATTTTGGACTATCATTCATATGTGAGCCATGTCTCTTCGCACCTCCGCTTCATCGAGGTCTTGCTTTCTGTTCTCTTCATTGCTTGGTCCGCTCTCATTGGAGTACATCAAACATGGTTCCCCGACCTCGAGCGGTATCACTGCATCAGCCCCATAGACTAGTGAATATTGTATTTCTCCTGTGCTTGTTTTTAGCGTGGTATGGTATGCCCATAGCACTTCCGATAGCAATTATGGCCACAATCCCTTAGTGTCTTCTAGTTCCTTCTTCATGATTTTAAGTATTGTTTTGCTGGAGGATTCAGCTTGGTCGTTGCCTATAGGGTGATATGGCATGGAGAGTATTCGCTTTATGTGCCATTTCTCGAAGAATTCAGCGATTGTTTTCTTGGTGAACTGGGGTCCATTGTCACTGTTGATTTCTTTGGGGATGCCGAAGTGGCATATGATCTTCCTCCATATGAATGTGACAACTCTTTGTTCGCGTATTTGAGTGAATGCACCTACTTCTACCCATTTGGAAAAATAGTCAGTTAAAACCAAAAGAAATCGTATATTACCTCGTCCTGCTGGAAGGGGCCCGACGATGTCCATCCCCCATTTGATGAACGGACATGGCGATGTGACCGAGTGGAGGTGTTTTCCTACTTGGTGTATTATAAGAGCGTATTTCTGGTACTGCTCGCACTTCTTGACTAATTCGGTAGCTTTCTTCTTCATGGTGGACTAATAATAGCCTAATTATACGAGGCATCTGACGAGGGCTCGGTTGCTGGTATGGGAACCGCAATGGCCTTTGTGTAGTTCATTGAGGACGCATCATGTTTGCTTTGGCCCTAGGCATTTTGCCAAAGGACAACAAAACGTTCTTTTGTATAGGTCGTGGTTTATGATGTTGTACCGACTGCCTGCATTTGAAGATTTTTCGCTTCATTTTTATCTGATGGGAGTATTCCCTCATGAAAATATGTCATAATGGTTGTGCTAGTCCCAAGTTAAATTTATAGAGTGTACCTCAAGTTGGTCTATTGACGAGTGGAGAAAGGTAACCATGTTTTCTTTTATACTCATGTTTTTGGTGGCATTTGCTATCTTGGCGAGGCCATCTGCCTTGATGCTTTGCGCTTGAGGTATCTTGTCGAGTTGACATTCGTCAAATTTTGGCAGTATTTTATGAATTTTCACCTGGTACTTTTGTAGCCTCTGCTCTTTGATTTGAAAAGTCCATGTGACTTGGTTGACAATGAGTTGTGAGTCGCATCAGAGGTCAACTCATTGCGTGCTCCTTACTTGAGAGCTAGTTTTAGTCATGCAATTACGGCCTCGTACTCGACCTCGTTGTTAGTCAAATCGGGGCACCGCATAAACTAGTGGGTGCCTTCGACTGTTGGGATCTCGAGTACGAGTCCTTGTCCAGATCCCGATGCATTAGAAGTGATAGTGGTGTATAGAACCCATAGGTCGGATAACCTGGGAGAGGTAGAAGAAGTTTCATGCTCGACCTTGGGCATTATTTTGGCACTAAAATCAGTGAGGAAGTCGGCTAGTACAAGCGATTTTATCATTGTTCGCAGCTGATATGTTGTATCATGCTTGGTTAATTCTATGGCCCACTTGGCCAATCTCTTACACAGCTCAGGTTTATGTGGGATGCTCCTTAGGAGGGAGGTTATGACCACCAAAATGGGGTGACATTGAAAATAGAGTCTAAGATTTCGTGAAGCTATGACTCCAACTTTTCAAGGTGTAGATACCTCATTTCGGCGTCAACTAGGGTTTTGTTAATGTAATAGATTGGAGATTGTGTACCTTTGTTTTCATGGACCAACACTGCACTTACTGCGACCTCTAATACAGCCAAGTATATTAGGAGGTTCTTGCCAGATTCTGCTTTGGCGAGTAGTGGGAGCTAGGACAAGTATGCCTTTAGCTCTATTAAGCTTTGATGCATTATGAATTACACTTGAGTCCGTTTTCCTTTTTAAGCACGTTGAAGAATTTATGGCATCTATTAGAGGTTCATGAGATGAACCTCGATAGGGAAGTTATACAGCCGATCAGTTTTTGTACATGTTTCTTGTTGGTCAATACTTCAAGTATTCCCTAGATGGCTAAGATCTGGTCGAGGTTGACCTCGATGCCTCGTTATGACACTAGAAAGCCAAGGAACTTGCCCGAGGTTATGCCAAAGGCACAGTTTTCGGGGTTTGACTTCATGCCATATTGCCTAAGCATATCAAAGGTTTCCTTCAGATGGTCAATGTGGTCTTCCTTCCTTTTCGATTTGACCAATATATCGTGTATGTAAAATTCCATTGTTTTGCTGAGTTGGTCCTTGAACATTTTTGTGACCATCCTTTGATATGTCTCCCCTACGTTCTTTAACCCGAATGGCATGACTCTATAACAGTATGTCCCCTGATGGGTAATGAAAATGATCTTTTCCTGGCCCTCCTACTCCATGAGGATTTAATTGTAACCTAAGTAGGCTTCCAAGAAACTATACAACACGTGCCTTGTTGTTGCGTCGATGAGTTGATCGATGTAGGTCCATGAGATCTTCCACGCACATATGCCACTTTCTATTTTTCTTTTTCACCATGACAATGTTGGCAACCAGTTTGGTATATTTCGACTCTTGCATGGAGCCATTAGTGAGTAGTTTATGCACCTCATTGCTGACAGCCTCGTTAATTATAGCGTTGAATTTTCTTCTTATTTGTCGTATCGGCGGCTAGAGTGGATCGATACGACTAGTGCATGGCAATGTCTTGTGGGGACCTGGCATATCTGCATAGGAGAGAGCAAACAGATCGGCGTTGTCAATTAAAAATTTATGAAAGTTACCTAGGTTTGAGAGTTTATGGTCGATGTAAGCCTTTTCGTTTTGGTCATTATTTTCTAGTTGGTTGAGGTCGAGTTCTTCTGCTGATGACCCTGTGGCTTCCACGACATCGTATCATTGATGATGACTTTTTGTTAGTCGAGTTCATGCCCCAACATTGGTAATTGCTATGCTGTCGAGTCTATTCCCTTTAACTCTTGAGTGTATGTACAATCTTGGATGATGCGGTAGCACTCCTTGTTATGTGTTGTTTTCCTCGGATGTTGTATCCTCCATGGAGTAGGAAACTTGATTACTTGATATAAGCTGGACGAGATGGCCCTCATGACGTGTATCCAGCATCTCCCGATGATGGCGTTGTAAGTTGTATCCTGGTTTATGACACAAAACGTTGTTTCTAGGGTTACATCCCTATCGGAACGGGCATCGTTATCTCCCCTGAGGTTCATTCAACTGCATTGTTAAAACATGTTAGCATTATGCAGAATGGTACTATATTGTCCTCGAGTCTCATTTGTGTGAGAACTCGAGGGTGAATAATACACGCGCCGCTCCCGTCTTCTACCATTATTCTTTTTACATAAGTGTCTCAAATACGTAAAGTAATGACAAGGGCATCAAAGTGAGAAAAGGTCAACTCGTGGATATCTGACTTATCGAAGATGATGTTGTATCCGAGGTCATCATACCGTTCATGTGTGATCGACCGCATTAGTATATGTGTGGTGGTGAACTTCACGAGACTGATTGCTTCTTCGTCGATTTGACCGATGATCATTTTGATTGTGCAGGCAGGATAGGGTGGCTTTGGAGGGCCTTGGTGTTGTTCTTGTCTGCGGCCGAAGTTGGCTCTTCCTCGGTTGCTCATCATCTCCCTACGGTATCCTTAGTGTAGCATGTTTACCATTTCTTGTTGTAGGGCTATGCAGTATTTGGTCTTATGACCTCACTCCTGATGAACTTATAGTGGCCATTCGACTTTCCGGTACTTGGGTCGGACTTCATCTTTTGTGGCCACTTCACCTTGAGGACGAGTTTCTCTAGTGTTTACACTATTTCTGAAGGAAAAACACAAAACTTGTGAGCAGATAAGTATGGAGGTATACCTCCTTCGTTTTGTTGAGTCCTTGTATATGGCCTGGATGGCGCATTTGTATGGCAGGGAGAGGGTGGGATGGCCGTTCTGACATATGGTTGGTGCCTATCCTGGTCAAGGCATGGACTTGAATGGTATTTTTGAACGTCATTACATTGTTCTTTCCTCTATTCCGTCTGGAATGACGTTAGACGTTGGGTTGGACCGTTGAGGTCATCCTCGTCTGCTCTAACCTCGACACAATAGGAACTGTGAATTTCTTCCCAAGTGGTGTTGGGGTACTCCATGAGTCAACTCAATAACTTTCTTGTTTCCATCGACCCAAGCCTGTTTAACTCATTTTGGAAAGCTTCCACATCCATCCTTTCTGATACATTTGGCAAGCTCATTCTAGCTCTGTTGAACCGGGCGAGAAAGTCCTTGAGCCTCTCACCAGGAGATTGTCTAACTGCGAATACACCATTCACCCTGGCCTCCGCCTTCTTAGCCCCAGCTTAGGCGGTGACAAACTTATCGGTCATTTCCTTGAATGTTGTTGGTAATTGTAAGTAATGCGTTAAGGTTCCACTGTTAGGTTTTTTCCAAACTTCTTCAACAACACTCATGGTACATGCTCTTTTGAGAGGTCGTTGCCTTTTACTATTGCGACGTAATGAATGATGTGATCTTTGGGGTCTGTTGTGCCGTCGTATATCTTCAAATATGGTGGTATTTTGAAGTCCTTTGGTATGGCATATGGGGTAGCCTCCTCGCTGTACGGTTGTTCAACGAACCGGCCGACGTACCGTTTTGGTAGTAGTTTTGAGGCATCATGTATCTTATCATCCCTTTCTTGATGCTCCCTCATTTGGTCGCGAAAACGCTTTATTCTCATTCTCCATTTCTTCAATTTTCTTTAGAATGGCCGTAAGTGTGCATTAGCTACATCAATAGCAGTGTGAGTGTTACTTGTTGGGAGAGGAGCAGGTCAGGTTGCTCGTTGGCGATTGTTGCCATATCCGCTCGTGCGGCGCTTCTATCTCCCCTTGAACGGGTTTTTTGAGTATGTTATTTAGAGTACTTGTCAACTATGCCTCCAGTAGTTTTTTCACTACTAGTGGCACTTCCTCAGTTGTGGACGCTCCCCTTTCGCGGGATGCGGTTACACTACCATGAGGGATAGTTCAGTTGCTCCGCCCGGATGTAGCGCTCGGCGTCACATTCTCCTCGTCTTCTCTGTCAACCTTGTTGATGGTGTTCAAAAGTTTGGCAGTGACGTCTACTACTGCTTTCAGTCTTTCATCTCCCTTTCCTCCCATTATTAGTTCGTGCAAACGAGAAAAAGATGGTTGTTGTCGTATTTTTTTTTATCTAGAAGAAACTAAAATTTTAACTAGAAACTCCCCACTGACAGCGCCAAATTATTATACCAGAAAAGTGCTAAACCTTTTCTTAAAATGAACTAATGAGAAAATAGAGGGTGAATCCTAGTTAAATATAATAACCACTAGATCTAACGTTTAGATGTATTGAAGATATAGTGGTGAAGCCGAAAATGTTGTATGCCAACTACAAATGGTCAATGATTGTCAATAAATGTAGTAGTAAAAACATGCAATAAATGTAAATAATGGCAACAAATATAATAAGAAGGAATTTATCACCCAAATGTTAGATGACTTGGATGATTCTCCTTCATGACACAATGTGGAGTAATAGAAAATGAAGATGGACAAGGAATCTTTGGATCTTGTGACGAAAAAGCGTATATCGAACAATGTAATTAGTGGACAGGACAAGCTTTTGTATATTCTTTGTAGTGAACCATTTATAATATGCTCTTATCAGAAAAGTAAAGATCCCCTTTTGTTCTTTATTTCTTACTATTTATAGGAAATATTCCTAAGAAATCCTAAAAAGTACAACAGAAAAAATATCCAATGAAATATTCTTTTTTTCAACTCTAGACTTATTCTATCGTTGCTTTTGTACACTCTTTGACATCGGCACTAATCCCTCTTAAGACACTCATCGCCCTTGTACCTTGGTCGGCTTGATCCTCGGCCACGTCTATTTGCAGTTATTAAGTCCAGTCCAAATTTTGACCGATACAGCTTCCATATCTCAAACGCGTAACGTTTCTTCTATTAAATACCATATATAATTAATTCTAAATTATAATATTGACCAGATTCGTGTTTATATTACGTGAAGTTGGCGGCAGAGATAATGAGGATGACGCTATAGCTAAGAATGCAGATAGTGAGACTTTCCAGAAAGAAGAAAAAAAAAAGGATAGACAAAACAACTAGGAGGAGTATTTCAGGAGCACCTGTAATTTGAAAACCAATATATTCTTTTTGACTTGGTTTTAATTGCATCAGTTAGATCAAGTTTATATAACGTCACACTATTTTTAATTAATTGTTAGCTATTGTCAGGAAAATTAAAAAAACACTAATTCACATTATCAATGCGTAATTTCAGTAAAATAAATGTATAACTTCATTGAATGAATGAACTAATTAGTGTGTATTATACCTTTCTAGAATCTGCTGATGCTAGTTTGTCGTACAAACTTTTAAAGAAAGGGAACTATTTAGCCGATGAACTTTATTTTTAGAAACTGATTCAGGATTCGAATTTGGTTGATTTAATCGGGAGGCAAGCATTATCCGAAATGATTGTAAGTGACTTTTTAAGTCCGCCGTCAAATCCGAAGACTCAATCATGGACAAACGGTAAAAACAGCCAAGTTGAAATATGGTAGGAGCGGAGCAAATATATAGTGAAACAGTGAAAGTGAAATGCATAAAAATCGGAAAAAATACCAGAAGGCAAAAGTGCACTAATATACACAATGAGCACAATATACACTAATATACACTAATATACACAATGAGCACAAAGTAGCACAAATTTTCGTATATTATTTTACACACGCTAGCAAACATCCACTTTAATCTAATATTTTCTTTTTTTCTTTTTTTTTATTTATTTTCTATATATAATTACCCCCATCTAACTAGAAAAATTATTTCATTGGTTTTTCAACATATTTCCATTAATCCTTACATCATTTGACATCTTCTTCATATTGTCTTCTTGGCTTATCTTCACACCATTAGACATTTTCTTCATTGACAAAGCTGCATTAAGAAAATCTTCCATTGCTTTAATAGAAGATCCTTTAAAATCCTCATTATCTATAATAGTATCTCCTATTATTTCTTTAACTTCAATAGCTTTCCTTCTAATTTCTCTCCCTTTATCATTCTGCCCCATAACCAACTTAATCTTTTCCAATATATTCTCATGCTTAACTTGAGAATTATTCCCTCTAGCCACCTCAACACAAACACCAACATCTTGTTCTAAAAACTTTGAGTTGTAGAATTGCTCTGATGCTATAGGCCAACCAAGTAATGGCACTCCATTTCCAAGTGATTCTAACACTGAATTCCATCCACAGTGGGTCAAGAACGCTCCAACCGATTTGTGAGCCAAGATTTCAACCTGTCGAGACATAGCGTAACATAATTAAGTAAATAAAAGCATATTAGTGGACCAAGTTGAGATATGACATTATTAAGTAATCAAAGTATAACAACAACAACAACAACAACCTATCTAGTATATTTCACACGTGAGATTTGAGAAAGGTAGAATATACACAAATCTTACCCCTCCATAATAAAAGTAGAGAAATTATTTCCAATGAACCTTCAGTTCAGAAATGTATGGAGGATGAGAAGAAGAAGAAGTAGAGGGGGAAATAAGAAGAAAAAGAAAGAGGAGAGAAGGGGCGGAGGGAAAATAATTAGTAATATCAAAATAGGAACAACAGGAGAATGTGATAATTGAAACAAATTAAACAACATAAATGTCGTAAAATTTTAACAATTTAGACTTTTAGATAAGATAATTACGCAATTCTGACCTGAGGAGCCCATTTTGGCACTATGAGTCCCCTATTTTGATCATCGAAAACGCGTTGAGCAAACCTCTCAGGCAACCATTCCTCAGCTCTAAACTCCATATTTATGTCAAAATCCAAAGGGGGTCTAACAACCCATATAAAATTTACTCCACTAGCATTATCCAATGCTTTTGCCAATTCCATCATTTGTGATGCCGAAATTGTACTTTGTGAGCCAAAAGAAATATAAAGTACTGACTTTGGTTCCTTTTCATCAAGAAATTTGATGCATTTCTCTGTTTCTTCCCTTATTTCTTTACCAGCTCTTGATTTCTCATTCACTGGCCAAGGTATTGGTCCAATGGCCCAAACCGGTAGTTTTAATTTTCGACGAAAATACGTCAACCCAAGCTTGTCTAGTTCTTCAACTGTATTGAAAATAATTCCATCAGAGTTCATCCAATTTGTAAGATTTTTACAGTTGAAATTTGTGTAAGGATCATTAGAATCAGCTGCTAATAAACTTGGACTTAACTGACTAATTTCAAGATTTCCAGCTTCTTGAAAATCAGACATAGTAAACTCAAAATTTCTTGTTTTTTTATGTGGTAAATTTAGCCACATAGAATAATAACATGCCAAACCAAATCCACTAGCCCCACTAAAAATAACATGAAATATACCAAATTCATGTGCTATATTTGCTGACCAACCAAAAAAAAAGTCTGATATAATACATAGTGGTTTTTCAATAAGATTAGAAACAAGATTTCTAAATGAAGGTTCAAGACAAGAGGAAATTGTTGTAAAATGTAAAGTAAGTTTATAAGGAAGTGAATCAGTATTTTCAGTATTTGGAGGTAAACCATGTTGAGAAATATTAAATGGAATTTCAAGAAGAGAAATTGAGGAATTTAAAGGTAGAGATGATTTGAGTTTCTTGATATTGAGTGGTGTGTTTACAAAAATTATGTTGTAATTTTTTTGTTCTAATTTGAAGGCTAAGGTTAAGAACGGTATAATATGGCCTTGTGCCATGAATGGGAAGAAGAGAATTGTTTCTTTATTCTTCTCCATTATTTGGTTCTCTCTATTTTTTGAGAAAGAATGTAGAGGAGAAAGTTGATATAAATAGATCCACTACTTGGTTCTCTCTATTTCAATGTGATGCAATTATTATTCCCTTTCCTTTGTTCGAGTGAAGGGAGTTTTGACGTAGCCGGTAAAATTATTGTTATGTGATCAGGAAGTTATGGATTCGAGCAGTAAAATCAGTCTCGTGCAAAAATATAGATTAAGTCTGCGTACGATAGATCCTTATGGCTTGACCCTTGCGGGAGCTTAGTGCACCGAGCTGTCCTTTTTAGCCTCATACAGAAATGTAAGGCAAGGCTACGTACAATAGATCCTTATGATCTGGTCATTTCTTTTATCCGCGCATAACGAAAGTTTAATGCACTGAACTGCCTTTTCCTTTACCATATCTTAGTTCTAACTAACAAATCATTATAGTCGAAAATAATTTAAATTTCATACCATTGATGACACACAAAAAATCATGAAATTAAATTACTTGCAAGGTAATTATAAGTGAATTGCTACGATATGCATTAATTAATAATTTGATAAAAATAATAACTAATATGTTATAATAAATTAAACAATATTGAGAGTGTAAAAGAATTTCTATAATATCGGTATAAAGTCAAATATAAAGCGTAGTTATGAAAAGGGTGATAAGTTTTGGCTTTTTGGATGCTTTTGAGAACATTTCCATGTTGTGTTTTCTTTCCATATATTGAATTCCAAGAGAATATAATTTATTACTCCTTTATCAGCAATTGTGGCGATGCTTAGAAAAGACATACCGTAATCTACAAGTTTCATTATTTTTTTTAGCAGCTGGAGTAAAATTACAATAAAGGAAAACATAAATTATTCAACATTTTAGTGTTGAAGATTTGATTTCGGTTTAATTCAACTATGTTCTTTTATTTTCCAACAGATGTGTTGTATTCTTTTGGGTTGCGATTAATTTTAATAGACTCATTAAAGAGAAAGCGCTTTCTATCAAAAGAATATTTTATTCTTAGAGTTCAAATTCGAGTTTCTGGTAAAGGTGGAGGGGTTTTATTCATTTTACCGTATATTTTTATCTAGTATAATCCTACTCAGTCGATTTTAGAGAGGGTAGTGTGTATACTGACCTTACCTCTATCCTGGATGGAGAGTCTCAGCATCCTTCTCTCCAAAAATTTCCCACCATATTTTTTGGAAGACTCGAACTCACAACTTCTTAATTGATAGTGAAAATTGATTATCATTATAACAACTCCTTTGGCCTACCATAGTATTGTCAATCAATAATCATCTTTCTGTTTTCTTAAAATACTAAATCTAGCTCAAAGGCAAATAAGCAATTACGTTCTAACTTACTATCAATAGTAGCAGTAGTTATTAGTACCATCAACAGTAAACTGCTATATGTAGGGGTTAATTGGTTTGTGGCTACAAATCATTTTTATTTTCATACGTAAGATAATTTGAAAACGAAATACAACAAATATTTGAACCATTTTTTGCATTATTAAGTAATGTTTTTATTAGAGATAAATCTTACAAAATATACGTAACAGCTTAGACTATATCGTGCATAATAAGATTATGGTGGTAAACAGACATAACAGTATCACGAATAACACAAAAATGATTGAATTTTTGTTTTTTTAACACAAATACTGAATCGAAATAAAAGTTGCTGAGTTTACGAACACCCGTAACTATTGCACTTGATCCACCCCTGCCTCAACTTTTGCTTCTATAGTTCTATTATAAGAGAAATTATATACAGGTAAGCATCTTGTAATTATGTATATGAATATTTGACTTGGAATTCAGTCTTTTAATCCAGTTATTATTATATATTAACTTGGATTTTTTGTAGAAACTCATAAATTTAAAATTTTGAATCCGTCTTTGCATTGAGATTCTTCACTAGCATGTTTCTTTTATTTTTGGGTTTCTCACCCGTGTCTGGTACCTATTTTGAGATCCGACTAAATTCGACTTCGCGCCCGAAAATCTCACACTAAAAAAAATAAAACGCTCTCTAACAAAAACGATCGAACATGTTTCATCTATGTACTTTCCTGGAACTTTGGGGTAATTTTTGTTGTTCTGGCTCAATTTTGCGTATTGGTTGACAGTACTTGTGGCTTAAATGCTTTCTTGTGGGCTCCATCTGGTTGTTTATTGTAGTAAAAATAGCGCGGTATAGATACTATTTAACATGATATTTATTATTTATCCAACAATTCAAATATTAAGCAAAAATAATTATTACGTTATTAAAATTAATATAAAAAGATATTTTTACCCATTCTTCCATTTCTTTTCTTCCCAAACACTCGCTTCTCTCTGGAATTATCAAAACAACCAAGAGAGAACAAACATGAAATCTGCTCAATACCTTCTTCACTAACCTTTCACAATCCGTCAGTGATAGTCTTCTTGGAGATATTGGCACTCCAACATACTTAAAAGGTAGCTTGCCTTTTTTTGTATGCTGAAATTTCACAAATATCTTTAATGCATTTCTTCCCCATATTTGCACATTACACATTTGACTTATCATTGTTCGTTGTCAGACCATATGCCGTAGAGAATTATTCCAATAAAGAAACTTATACCATTGGAATTCGGAGGTACAAATTCAGATTACGGAGTTAGATGTGTCAACGAAAATCGGTCTTAAATTTAGAGGTGAAAGTTCAAAAATTAAGGACGCTTGGTCCTCAACTTAGATTTACAATCACAGAAATTAAGGACAGACAATCCTTAACTTAGAGTTACAAGTTCAAAAGTTCAGGATACTTGGTCATGAACTTAGACTAACAAGCTCAAAAGTTAAGGACTATAGGTCTTGAACTTACAGTTACAAGTTCAAAATTTAAGGACAATAGGTCTTGAAGTTTGAGTTCCAAGTTCAAAAGTTAAGGATAATAGGTCCTTAACTTTGAGTTACAAGTTGAAAGGTTAAAGACGTTTGGTCCTGAACTTCAAGTTTCAAGTTCAAAAGTTAAGGACACTTGGTCCTGAACTTTGACTGTGTCCTTAACTTTGAATTCCAAGTTCAAAAGTTAAGGACAAATGGTCCTGAACTTACACTTATATGTTCAAAAGTAAAGGACAAACAGTCCTTAACTTACAGTTACAAGATCAAAAGCTAAGGACAATAGGTCATTGACTTTATCTTACAAGTTCAAAAGTTAAAGACGTTTGATCTTGAAGTTTGAGTTCCAAGTTCAAAAGTTAATGACATGTAGTCTTGAAGTCCTAAACTTAGATTACAAGATCAAAATTTAAGTATGTCTTGAAGTTAAGTTCAAAATTTGAACACATGTAGTCCTGGAGTCGTGAACTTAGAGTTTCAAGTTCAAAAGTTAAGGACATATAGTTCTGAAGTCCTGAAGTTAAGTTCAAAAGTTAAGGACACAAACAGAATAGTACTTTTGTTCAGACAATTAAAATTTATTAAAGTAATAGCTAAAGACTAAAAATATTTTAAATAATAACTTAAAAGTAAATATATATGTTATTAGTGATTAAGCATACAATTCCCCGTTATTGTAAACCTTGCTATTAACTTGCAACGTACTGAAGTTCTGACACAACATGCATTTTTTCTTCTGGCTGAAATGCTTTTTGTGAGCCCCACGCTATAGGGAGTGACTTGAGTAGATCTGACATGTACAATTAGACATTCAATGGATTTGTGGCAACAAATTAGTTGAGTGAATTTATTTTGTGCATCACACAATTTATATTACTAGTTATATAAGGTCTTTTTTATGGAATTTTTATCACCTACAATAAAGATAAATACTTTATTTATTTTAAATAAATATTATTTTAAAAAATTATATTTTATAAATTTCTTTTTATATTTTTTAGCAAAATATTTTTTTTTACCTACTACTTCTAAGTCATTAGATACGCTATTTATTTTTATTTTTTTCTCCTTTTTTAGAATTTCTTTCTCACATATGTACCGTATTTCACATAAACATCTCACTCCACGTTTATTCTCTCTTTACTTTGATATAACATGTTATTCTCTTCCCCTATTTTCTAAAAATACGATGCTCAATCTCAAAATTCCTCTCACCCATACCACCTACCATTATTCACATATGGTGCTTTTACCTCTTACTCTTCTCGTATTTCTTTATGTTTTCAAAGCGACGGTGAAGGGATGATAACAATTGGAGTAATATATATTTTGGAAAAATACACATCTTCCTACACCTTCTTTGTGTTTGATCACTTCGCTTCCAGCTGGATTGTGATTAAGAATGCTACTGCATCTTACTCTTATTCAGAGATTCACTTCGCTTCGCTTCCAGCTGTAAATAACTTTTACTCTTGAAATATATCACTTTCGCAGTAGCATTGTCAGAGATTCAGGGTTTTTGCTCGATCGTACATTCGCCGAAAATTAGAGTCAGTTCTTGAACAAAGACAACAGAGTTTGTGGCTGAGCAACTTGATTTTCTGTTAATGTATTTCAATATATTTTCAATGTATTATGCTGTATTTTCATATATTTATTATCTTTTTATATTATTATTCAATATATCTCACTGTATTCCATGTATTTCATTGTGGTCACTATCTTTTTTTCATTGTATTTCAATGTATCTCGATCTATTCTGTGTAATTCATTGTATTCACTCTCTCATATATGCCATGAATGTATTCATATATTTTTTAATTAATATAATTTATATATGCAGATGTATTATATAATTTCTTTGAAGATTGCTATGTTTTTCGGGTATTTTTCGGTCGAGAATCTTTTTATAAATGAAAATATAAAATTTGTTATAAATACACTTCTATTTAAGGTGAATGTCTTTAATTAGAGAGATTCTAGAGTTCTATTCTTGGTAGCTAAATCATCCTCCTCCCTATAAATAGAGGTGCCCTCTACCATTGTAAATCACTCCTAACATTCTCTAAGTATCAATAAGAAGAACTCTCTCTACTCTTCTCTCTATTGCTCTTGTTCTTGAGTTATTGTTCTTGTCTTTTATATTATTACATAACACGTTATCAGCACGAGACTCTACCGTCTCAAGAACCATTCTCGAAAAATCTAAGGTATTTCCCTCTTCCTAATTTATTTTTCGATTATGTCTGACATTACGAAAAGAAAGTTCGTTGCCCTTGAAATTTCGAGCAAGAACTATATGACATGGGTGTTGGATGCTGAAATCCACTTAGATGCTATGGGTCTCAGAGACACCATCAAAGATAGAGAAAAAGCATCCACCCAAGACTGTGCGAAGGCCTTGATTTTCTTGCGCCATCACCTTGATGAAAGTTTGAAGATTGAATATCTCACCGTCAAGGATCCACTCATCTTGTGGAACGGCTTAAAGGAGAGATATGACAACCTGAAGTTGGTCACTCTGCCACAAGCACGATATGATTGGGCTCATCTGAGGCTCCAGGACTTTAAGTCCGTTTCTGAATATAATTCTGCAATGTTCAGAATTACTTCTAAATTGAAGCTATGCGGGGATAATATCTCCGATTATGATATGCTTGAGAAAACGTTTACAACATTTCATGCCTCCAATATAGTACTGCAACAACAGTACAAAGAGAAAGGCTTTACAAAGTACTCTGAACTGATTTCTCTTCTACTAGTGGCTGAGCGAAATAATGACCTGCTCATGAGAAATCATGAAAATCGACCCACTGGGTCTACACCACTGCCTGAAGCAGATAAGGTGCACTCTCATTATGCCAAACATGAAAAGGACCATGGTCATGGTCGTAAACGGGGTCATAGCCAGGGACGTAGACAAGGAAGAAATTCCAATGAAGTCCGTCAACCCCTGAAGAGAGATAACCGCCGAAAGCAGAAATGGGGTCATGAAGATCCTAAGGCAAATGGTTCAGAAACTATATGTTATCGTTGCGGTGGGAAAAGGCACTGGTCAAAGACTTGCCGTATACCAAGACACTTGGTTGACCTTTATCAAGCATCTCGAAAGAGAAAAGGCCCTGAAACAAATTTTGTCTATGACGACGATGAGGACATCACCCACCTGGATGTGGCAGACTTCTTTGAGCAACCCGAGGGGAAAATAGACCACCTAATCAGCGATGGGTCCGTGATGAAAGAAGATGGAGTTATTTGATTTTGTTCTACTTATTTGTATTAGTTAGTGAATAAACTAATAGTCATTAGTATTAGCTCGTATTAGTTAGTTCATAATGCAATGTTAGCAGTAGTTCTTTAGAATATCTTCAATATGCTCAAATATCAATAAAATTTTTATTTTCCAGTAGGGGTAATCGACTAGCCTGAAAAACTAGTCGATTATCTACTATTTTCGCATTAAAGCTGAAAAATAATTGATCAACAATCGATTGTCTTTGTCTAACAATCGATTGTCGTTAAGACAATGTAATCTGGAATTTTTCAAAAATCATCCACAATCGATTGTCTTTGTCTAACAATCGATTGTCGTTAAGACAGTGTAATCTGGAATTTTTCAAAATAGCCAACAATCGATTGTCTATGCATAACAATCGATTGTCTTAAAACAGTGTGTTCTGGAATTTTTCAAAATAGCCAACAATCGATTGTCTATACCTAACAATCGATTGTCTTAAAACAGTGTGCTCTGGAATTTTTCAAAATAGCCAACAATCGATTGTCTATACTTAACAATCGATTGTCTTAAAACAGTATGCTCTGGAATTTTTCAAAATAGCCAACAATCGATTGTCTATACTTAACAATCGATTGTCTTAAAACAGTGTGCTCTGGAATTTTTCAAAATAGCCAACAATCGATTGTCTATGCATAACAATCGATTGTCTTAAGACAGTGTGATCTGAAGTTTTTCAAAATAGCAAATAATCGATTGTGTGTGTTTAACAATCGGTTGTCAATGTTCAACAATCGATTGTTTGTGTTTAACAATCGATTGTTTGAAGAAAACGTTTAAACTGAAATTTTCAAACTGCAAAGTAATGGATAACATATCTGATTTTGTTAGTCAACTGTTAGCAGCAGATTTTGAAAATATTATGTGACACAAACGAGTTGAACTTGTTTATTCTTATGTTCGTGTATCTCTTTTGTATGTCAAACTATGGGATAGCAAATATGGATATCTCACAAAGCGAACTTGGATCAACGTCCAACTGTAAAAGTATTTGCCTAGTTGATTCATGTACTACACATACAATACTCAAAGAAAGGAAGTATTTCTCTCAACTAAATATGTGTAAGGCAAAACAATATCTGGAAGTAGTAAATTGATTGAAGGCTCCGGAAGAGCAATTGTAACTCTGCCCAAAGGCACGACGTTAATCATAGAGAATGCAATATTCTCCTCCAAGTCTAAGAGAAACTTGTTGAGTTTTAAAGATGTACGCCGGAATGGCTATCATATTGAGACAATGGATGAAGATAATCTTGAATATCTCGTCATCACAAAGAATGTCTCCGGCCAAAAGAGGGTTATTGAGAAATTCCCGTCTTTATCTTGTGGCCTGTATTGGACAAGAATTAGTGCAATTGAGGCACATTCAACAGTAAACCAAAGGGTTGCTGATTCCAATACCTTTGTACTTTGGCATGATCGATTGGGACACCCAGGATCGGTCATGATGAGACGGATTATAGAAAGCTCATATGGGCATCCGTTAAAGAATTTCAAAATTCTTTCGAATAATGAATATCCTTGCACTTCGTGTTATCAAGGCAAGTTGATTATCAGGCCATCACCAACAAAGGTTGGGACTGAGTCACCCACGTTTCTGGAACGTATACAAGGGGACATTTGTGGACCTATTCACCCACCTAGTGGGTCATTTAGGTATTTCATGGTCTTGATAGACGCATCCTGTAGATGGTCTCATGTGTGCCTGTTGTCATCACGCAACCTTGCGTTTGCGAAATTAATGGCACAAATAATTCGACTACGAGCACAATTTCCAGATAATCCAATCAAGTCCATTAGACTGGATAATGCTGCTGAGTTTACATCCCAAGCATTTAATGATTATTGCTTATCAATCGGGATAAAAGTTGTACATTCTGTAGCTCATGTTCACACTCAAAACGGTCTTGCAGAATCGTGAATTAAATGCCTGCAGTTGATTGCAAGGCCATTACTTATGAGAACAAGGCTGCCCACTTCGGTATGGGGTCACGCCATCTTACATGCAGCAATGCTAATTCGTCTCAGACCGACGAATTACCACAAGTATTCCCTGTTGCAATTGGTTTTGGGTCATGAACCCAATATATCCCATTTAAGAATTTTTGGATGCGCAGTATATGTGCCTATAGCACCACCATCCCACACCAAAATGGGTCCGCAAAGAAGGTTAGGAATATATGTTGGGTTTGAATCGCCCGCCATCATTCGCTACCTCGAAACATTGACAGGCGACTTGTTTACTGCACGATTTGCAGACTGTCGATTTGATGAGACACTTTTCCCAAATTAGGGGGAGAAGTTGGTGAAACCAAACGGGAAATTTTGTGGAAAAATGCATCATTATCTCATCTTGATCCACATACCTCTATTTGTGAAAGAGAGGTACAAAAGATTATCCATTTGCAAAGAATAGCAAATCAAATGCTTGACGCATTTACGGACTTGAAAGGGATAACGAAATCCCACATTCCCGCGGAAAATGTTCCAATCCGTATTGATGTCCCTGTTGGACAATCATCTAGTGTCATAACCAATGAGTCGAATGCACGCCTGAAGCGTGGCAGACCATTAGGCTCCAAAGATCGAAATCCTAGAAAAAGGAAAAAGAACGATCGAGATGACACTACGAAAGAATCTCATGAGGAAATTCATGATTTGACATATTCTGAGATTCATGAAGAATCCATTGAGCCCGAGACTCTGGAAAATACGGAACTATCCCTAAATCCAATTAATATTGAGGCAAATATTAATCGAGTGGATATTGTGGTGGATAATGCCTTTGCTTATAATGTAGCATCTAGCATTATGCAAGAATGTGAGGATCTCGAACCTCAATCTGTTGAAGAATGTCGAAAAAGACAGGATTGGCCAAAGTGGTAAGAAGCAATTCAATCAGAATTGAATTCGCTGGCAAAACGTGAAGTTTTTGGCCCTATAGTTGAAACACCTAATGGTGTTAAGCCTGTCGGCTATAAATGGGTTTTTGTACGCAAAAAAAATGAGAAAAACGAGGTACAAAGATATAAGGCACGCCTTGTTGCACAAGGTTTTTCTCAAAGGCCTGGTGTCGATTATGAAGAGACATATTCGCCTGTAATGGATGCGATAACCTTTCGTTATCTCATAAGTTTTGCTGTCCATGAAAAGCTTGACATGCACTTAATGGATGTGGTTACTGCCTATCTTTATTGCTCACTTGATAATGAGATATACATGAAAATTCCCGATGGACTCAAGATGCCAAACGCGCATAATTCAAAATCTCGGGAAATGTTCTCAATTAAATTGCAAAGATCCTTGTATGGTCTAAAGCAATCTGGACGAATGTGGTATAATCGTCTTAGTGAGTACTTGTTAAAAGAAGGCTATATAAATGACGCCATTTGCCCGTGTGTTTTTATAAAGAAAACAACATCGGAATTTGTTGTACTTGCCGTATATGTCGATGACATAAACCTTATTGGAACCCCTATAGAACTCCAAAAGGCAATTGATTATCTAAAGGATGAATTCGAGATGAAAGATCTCGGAAAGCCTAAACTATGTCTTGGTTTGCAAATTGAATATTTGGCAAACGGAATTTTTGTTCATCAATCTACCTATACAGAAAAGGTACTGAAACGGTTTTACATGGATGAAGCACATCCTTTAAGTACACCGATGGTTGTTCGATCACTTGATGTGAACAAAGATCCATTCCGACCACAAGAAAGGAATGAAGAGCTACTTGGTCCTGAAGTACCATATCTTAGCGCAATTGGCGCACTAATGTATCTTGCAAATACTACAAGACCTGACATATCCTTTTCAGTTAATGTCTTAGCAAGATTTAGCTCGGCTCCTACGAGGAGATACTGGAATGGGATCAAAAACATATTGCGGTACCTAAAGGAAACCACCGAATGGGCTTATTTTATGGCAAGAATTGCAGCCCGGATCTTGTTGGTTATGCTGATGCTGGATATTTGTCCGACCCACACAAGGCTCGATCACAAACGGGTTATGTGTTTACCTGTGGAGAAACCGCCATATCTTGGCGATCGGCTAAGCAATCAATTGTGGCTACTTCATCTAATCGTGCCGAAATAATTGCTATTCATGAAGCAAGTCGGGAGTGTGTGTGGTTAAGGTCGATAATACATCATATCCAAGACAAATGTGGTTTGAAGTGTGATAAACTACCCACAACTTTGTATGAAGACAATGCAGCATGTATAGCTCAATTGAAGGGAGGATTCATAAAAGGAGATAGAACGAAGCATATTTCACCAAAGTTATTCTTCACACATGATCTTTAAAAGAATGGTGATATCAACATTCAACAGATTCGTTCAAGCGAAAATATGGCTGATTTGTTCACAAAATCTCTACCAAAGTCAACCTTCAAGAAGCTAGTTCACAAGATCGGGATGCGAAGACTTAAGGACATAAATTGATGTTCTTATCAGGGGGAGTTTAAGGCGCGTTGCACTCTTTTTCCCTTACAAGGTTTTGTCCCACCGGGTTTTCTTTGCAAGGTTTTTAACGAGGCAACCAATAGGCGCATATTCAAACATGTGTACTCTTTTTCCTTACTTTAGTTTTTCCCATTGGGTTTTGGTTTAAGGTTTTAACGAGGCACATCATTGAATAGACATTCAAGGGGGAGTGTTATAAATACACTTCTATTTAAGGTGAATGTCTTTAATTAGAGAGATTCTAGAGTTCTATTCTTGGTAGCTAAATCATCCTCCTCCCTATAAATAGAGGTGCCCTCTACCATTGTAAATCACTCATAACATTCTCTAAGTATCAATAAGAAGAACTCTCTCTACTTTTCTCTCTATTGCTCTTGTTCTTGAGTTATTGTTCTTGTCTTTTATATTATTACATAACAAAATTTGTGTATTATAATTGAGTTTTTTTGAGTTATATTAGGAGTCTTTTTTGTTAGTTGATTCATTTTCCTTTTAAAAATATTGTAATCCCCTATTTCACGCCGTGAATACAGTTGAACACAATAATCTGTTAAGTTGTAATCCCATGTTTCACGCCATTAATACAGTCGAATACATTCGAATACAACAACTAATTTGTTGGACTTTATTGATTCACACCTATTTTTTCTACTGTATTCATGAATACAATAGCTTAGATACATCTTATAACAACAGAAAACGTATCTACAACCCGTAATATAACATATAGTATCTATAAATAACTAATTACCACTGAAAGATAATGTTTTATGAAACTTTCTCTTTTTTATCTCATATTTTTGTGGATACATATCTTACACATATGAGTTCATAGAATTATGGGATCACAAGTTGTGAGAGAAAAAAAGCTTCATATAACTATTGTAAGTTGTGTGATATACAAAATATTTTTTTTTTAAGTTCTTTCGAAAAGATACTATTTATTTTCACACGTTTTGAAAACGAAATACAACAGATTTTTGAACTATTTTCCGCTATATTTTTAATACTGCAGGTATCTAGATATAAAACAGCCTAAATTGCATTATGCATAATTATTTGGATTGTAACGGTAAATAGATATAACAGTATCACAAGTAAGGCAAAATGAACGAATTTTGTTTGCTTTCGCTTTTCAACCTTTTCAGTGTAAAATATTATTAATTCGATAATAATTGTTAAATGAGGCAGGACAAGGCATGTCAAAATATGTAGCAGGGCAAACTGCACAGCTTCACCTACTCTGCCCCGCGGTCGCCTTGCCCTATTTGTCATTCCTTTAAAGAACGTAAGATATTTATGCGCTTTAAATAACTTTATACATAAAAGGTAGTTATGAAACGGTGATAACTTTTTGGATACGTCTATGAACATTTTCATGTTATGTATTAATTTTATAAAAAAAGTCATATATTCCAGTAAACTATATGATTTAGGATAAATATGTCCGACGTTAATAGTTTGGTACAAATATGTTCATTCTGTCCAATATTTGTGTTTGGCTCAAAAGATATCAAAATCTTTTTGGATAAATCAATTAAAAATGAAGGGGTAAATCTTACCTGAATATAATAAACTCTACAAGAAATAGATAAGAATATGATCACCAATAAGCTTCTTTCTGTTCTAAAATAGTGAGTTTCCCAGAGACTCGATGCTTTGTTACAAAGTTACTGTCCCCCTTTTATACTAGAGAGAAACTCTTCTAAATTGTAAAAAAACAAAATATAAGGAATATTCAACAGAATATTCCTAGTGTCCCTTAATGGGTTTATACTATTACAAGGGTCGTAAAATCTCTTCTTTTGCCCCAAGGTCATCTTCCTCGAGACTTCGACTCAAAGATACTCGGTCAATTGTCGTACTTCATCATAGTCGTGGTCGGTCAAATTTGGACCCATACAGTTAGTCCCCCCGCTTGTCAGAGTTGCGATCGAATGCGTCCTCGATAAGCGGATTTCATTTTTTCTTATGGAGAAATTTGATCCATTGAAACGTTACGTCGTGAGCAACGAAAGATGGTCAACTTGTTCAGTAAAACACTGAGTGGTACACTTTACCGAAAAATAATGTCACCTTCACGTGCGTCATCATTACGCAGGTTTTCGATGTAAGGATTCACGGCTTGATGCTTCAATTCTTGCGCTGCTTCGTGACATGCCATCTCGATTCCGGCACTACCCAACCCTATAAATAGGTGAACGGTTTGTTTTTTTGAAAAACTTTAGCCATTTCACTCTTGATAACTTCTTTCACCCTTCCTCATTTGCTCTCATATCCTTCCATTTCTTCTTACATTCTTCGTTGAAGCTTCTTCCATCTTCATACTTTGTTGATATTCCTTTGAACGACATTATGCAGGGGTCTTTTTGTTCTTGTGAAGAGGTTCCTGAAACCATCCCGTTGTCCACGACGCCCCCTTCTGGTGGTGAAGATAAGATGGTAGAAGAGGGTGACATCCGTCATACGGTGGAGGAATTACTACCGAAACACCTCTTATCCCGAAGTGACTTCCCCAAAGACCCCCATCCTACCCCGAACCCTGTATTCTATGAGACAGAAATGGTTCAGGTAGGGAGAGATTATGTGGACGCCCACAGACCTTGGTATTGCGCTTTCTATAAGTACCCTTTTAGAATCGGTTATACACTTTCTCTCTTCCCTTTTAGCGGAAGAGTTCTGTAGATTCTATCAAGTTTGTCCAGTACAACTTTTGCCATATACACTTAATGTACTTCTGCTATAGACCAATTATGCAGAGTTGGCAAAGTGTAACGTTTCTGTCCACCACCTTTTGCACTTGTTCATGCTTGGCTTCATTAGAGGTATCATGGTGCATCTAAGGATTCGTGGCACGAAAGAGATGGTGGTCAGGATGGATGACCAGGCAAGCCGCAAGTTTTGTCGCAAGTACTTCTTTGTCAAAACTGAGCACGTCATTTCTGATTCCGCCAAATTCCCGGAGCGATGAAATGAGGCTTGTAAGTGTCGCCACTCGTTTTATTCCCCTTTCTTCTGTATTTACTGTAAAGTTTATTTGCCTGCCATTTGCAACTATGGGCCTCCTACCTCGCCCTATCGCGGATATTAGGGATTGGGTAGCCTGTATGTTGACTCATGCAGCAGAAACTCGAGATTGTCCTGCCTTCATGAAGTGTTACGACCCTAAAGTTCCCTTTGGTAAATGTCTTACTTAGTACTTTGTTGGTCGTGCGACCTTATTTAATGGTACGAACCTTTGTGATGGCAATTCAAGGAGCTTCCAAATGAAGGGTGCCTGTCCCTGCCTTTCGTTAGGTTGTTGCCACCGTAGATACATAGTTTGTTTTGAGTAAGTCTGCTCGAGAGGGTCGTCCTCAAACTATTCAATTGAAATGTCTGTCTCGAGTAGTGACCGTGAGGGAAGAGGCCTCTTCGTGCTGGCCTCACATCCTTTGGATGAATCTTCTAACGGGGACCAGCCACTGTCGAGAAGGAGAAGGAGGTTGGAGCTTTGGAAGGGCGCGACCATAGACGCTGATAGAAGCAGGGTGTCACAGACAACTCCTATGCCTATTTTATAGTTGACGCCATTTTATCGTGGAGATCTCCCCAAGTGGAAGGAGTTTACGCAGGAGATGGATTGGTGCGCTATGTTGAGGGTGGTGCGTCGTCCAAAAGTTGGAAGACGTCTTGTTGAGGTTGATAGCTCAGGTTCGGATATCGACCCAGAGGATGTCAATGAGTTCTTGGGTCACCATATCCATGTGGAGTTTAGAATGGACGAATCTTACCATCATATAGTCATCCTGGAGGACTACAACTTGCTGCTGAACAACGAGCAAGTTGACTCTACCCTAGCTCCTCTATGTGCCGCTCCTGAAAGCGAGATGCTTGGGGCGATGAGCGACGTAGAGTTGTCTCAGAAATGGCCCTGCATGTAGGTGACTTTTCTTCCCTTTTCATCGTTGGATTTATGTTGTGATCATCATTCTACATTTTGTTTGTAACTTCTCCCCTTCCCATTTTTTTGCTAGAACCCTCGTCATGGAGGTTGAGAGACACTGCCAAGAGAGGAGGAGGACGCCTTTTATGAGAAGATGTCGTCCAAATATCAGCAGTATCATGCGATGGCCGACATTTATCATCAAAACCCTGAGTTCAAGTTATTTTGCAAGGGGCTCAAATAGAGAGAGGACCTATTGGAGCGTAATATTGAAGAGTTGAGGGAGCGGGATGAGGAGCTCATAAAAATTGTCGCTCGTAACAGTGAACTCGAGGCTTCCCTCAGGGTAAAGGACGACGAGCTCGAGTTGAGAAGGGGGTGATGGCTGAGAATGCTGATCGAGGCCAAACCTGAACTACTATTGAGTAGCGAGAGAGGTCGAAGCAGATTTTACCCGATTAAGGTCGGAATCGATTTCCACATGGAGCAATATTTTGGAGCTGGGTGTCTATCTTGTTAATTCCCAATTTTTCCCTTACATATTTTTATACTCAAAATATCCTCAAAATAGCATGTACATGCATATATAAGCATGCCCAAGAGCTTTGGTATTCTTCGCTTATTTTTAAGATTTTAACACCAATTTATTGTCTATTTTAATAGTAGAAAATTCAATAATTATTCCCAAACTAGCATGTTTGGTGAATAATTTATTTTAATTCTCATATTTACACCAGAATATAATTCAGGTGATTTTTGTATATTTTCACAAATTTATTTGGTAGTTTTAAAGATAAATTGCATGTAATTGCAAGTTTAGCCTATATTAAGATTAACTCCAGTTTATAATTGTAAAATTGGTTCTAATATTTTTAAATTAATATTTATATGTTATTTACTGACTCAGTACTTTTAATTTAATTTTAAAATCATTTTTACTATTTTTTAAAATAAAAGGAAAAAACTGGCCATTCAAAGAATAGTCCCAATTCGGTTCAATTGTAGCCCCATTTACATTTCAATTTTAGCTTGAAACTGACCCAATTTAAAGCACAAAATTGGACCAGCCCAATCCCTTCTAACCCAACCCAATAACCCATTTATCATACCCGACCCAAGGCTCTTTTAATCCAGACCGTTGATCAATATAATCAACGGTCACGATCTCCTCTTTCGTTTTTAATTTACCTAACCCAGCCCTAATCCCCCACATCCTTCTGGTAGCCGCCTTTGAATACTCCACTCTCTCTCAAACTCTCTCGAACACTCCCTAACCCTAGCCGCCATCCACCGCCTCCGACCATAACCTCGCCGGAATCCATGGCTTCTCAGTCCATATAGGTCATATAGTCACCTCCTATTACTCTTGTGTGCCTGATATTTGAAGGTTCTAGACCAGGCCTTCGCTACTCAAGGTTTCTTACCATCTTCGGCTTCGCTCCGGCATATCCTAGCCTCCCCAGTCTGGTTCCGACCTTATCCAACTTAGATCAGACCTTTTCCAAAGCCTTTCTCACTCTAGGGTTCCTCTGATACCCTAGCTATTCAAGGTTTTTCTTTGATTCTTTTCAGATCTGTTGTATATCTATGCTATGCAAGAGTATTCAAATGATTTCAATAAATTTTCTTTTGAAAATTACTTTCAAAACCCTTCTTTACCGATTTAGGGTTTTTAGGAAAATGTTTAGGAGTTTTATGATTTTTCTTCTTTGTATTGTCCTCTGTTGTGTTCTCGTATCATCTTTTGTATGCTTCCCTTACTGTTTTTTCTATAATATGGTCTTGTTGATTTTTCTACTGTATTTAATCATGTTCTTATATGTTTATCGTACTGTATTTTCCTATATGCTTTCCTGCTATACCTTTCCTGGCGATTCTTATGTTTTCTGCTATACTTTTCTTGCTAAGTTTTTATGGTTCTTTGTCTGCCTTCTATTAAGCCTTGTTTAGGGTTCTGCTAAGCATGTTTCTCCTATTGTTCTTATCAGTATTTGTCGGTGTGTACTTTGAATATTTTACTATGATTGCATGTTGCTTTTCTATACATATTTTGATCCAATTGCTTGCTCTCTTTTGTGATTTTCCTGAACTAGGATTCTTATTTCAAAACCCCAACTCTTTTAGTATAATTTCGGAGTTTCATATGATTATGACTTTTGATAAACTCTTCTAAACTCTGGTACTGGATTTTTATGCTGATTTACATGACAGTCTTCGTTCATACTGACATGCTCCTTATATATGATGAATTTCCCTCTAATTGGTTTTCAAATTTGCAATTAGCGTAAACCTCCTTCTGAATATAGCTTGATTGATTTTCCTTCCATCTTTTACTGATTCTCTAGATGAGTTGGCATAGGTAAAACCCTTCTTTATTTTGTGACTTGGTTCATTCATACAAAATTTCAACCCTTTCTGATTTACTGGCTGTCAAATGATTCTCTTGTCTTATTTGCATAAACCGTGTACTGTCAAGACCCTGTCCTTAAATAACATCCATGTACTTGCCTCTAATTTGCTACTTTGCATAAAAGGGTTTGTTTAATTTATTTCCTTAATAAGTTTGTACCGGTTGAATCCGAATCCTTTAATTAAATGGAGTCTTATGTAATTCATTGACAATCATGCTTCAATTATTTTCTTATCTTATTTTCTCATGGCTTTCACACTATAAATACATGACTCTTTAACACAAGACACACAGATTTTTTTCACAATCACACACGATAAAACACACTTCAAATTACACAATCACAATTCTCCTCTGAACTTATACTTAGAGTATTCTTGCTTCTTGTCTGCACTTTGGCTTTCACAAGGCTATTGCTTCTCTTCACTTGTCTCTTTGTAACTGGTATGTCCTAACTTAATTTTCAGCATCACCCCAATGTGTTTACAAGTCGTAATACCTATGTTTACTTTCTTTGCATGTAAAGTTTAAAACTTGACTTAAAGTGCCTATATGATATTGCCTGCTTCTCTTCTTTGTGAACAATTGCTCCCTATCCCATTATACCCTATGTGCTTGAGAGTGGGACTTGGGGCATGGCAACAAGAATTGTTGTTCATGAGCTAAGGTTTTGACCCCCCCAACCTCTAAGTAGGCTGGAAGGTATGCCAGTATGTCTCATTGCTGGGTATACCCCTTGGCGTGCTCTTTCGTTGCATCCTGCTTTTATATAAATCCCTATACCCCATTCCCCTATGTATGATGAGTTAAGGTATAGCCTAGCAGTATCCAAATTGTTGTCCATGGTTGAACCTGACCCTCAACAGGTCTTAACTCCTCAACTTGAACTGACAAGCTAGTCATTAGTGTGCCAACACCCTGAATTTCTAGTCATGACCACTAGCTTGCCTTTTCCCCTTCTACTGCACTTGCACTTACTCTTAGACCCTAAGTTCTCCCCCCTTCCTATGAGACCTACCTTGGGAACCTTGAGTTTCTTTTTGAAGTTGGACAATTGAGGGCTCACCCTTCCACACTGCACCATAATCCAATTTTGCAATATATTTGCGTGTAAGCACTGTCCAGAATCCGTTTGAGAACTTTGGGAACTCTGACACATACCAAATAAGAGAAAAGCTTTGGAATTTGGCTCCTCGGAGTTGCTTTACTTCATGCTTCAAACAGAAGCCTGAATCAGGCTCTCCTTGGCTGGGATCGTTTAACTTTCTGATGTATTTTATCTTTCTTTATTCATTCGGGTCTGTAATAATCTGTGATAACTATGGGGTTCTAGTAAAAAGGAGAGGATTACTCATGTATGAATATGGGTAGACATCCTACTTTAGGTATTTACTTTTGCAATCACAGCCTGCTCCTTCGCTTATGAATTATAGGTAGAAATTGTGCCTATAAGTTATGCATTGCATGTAGCAATTCTTCCTATAAGTTTGCATGTAAAAGTCCTACCTATAAGTTGTTTCATTTCTGTATTAGAAACCATGTCTTTAAGTTTCTGCATTTCACCATATGGATACCATGTTCATTGGGAATTACTACTACTGAAATTCTGCATTTCATATAGTTACCAAGGCTATAGGTTTTTCGACACATCATATAGATATCATGTCTATAAGTCATCTCTAAAATCTTTTTGCATATAGATAATATGCCTATAGGACTTCCGCATTTTGGCATATGCATCTGTCACTAGGAAAACCTTTTATAGGATTTGAATAACCAATTGAATATAAATGACCTACCTATAGGATTTCTGCATGATAATAGCGCTTAAAATCTGTGACGCCTAGAAAGCATGCCTATAAGAGCTATCTGCCAAACTTGAGTCGTCAAGCCTAAAACATCTGTATCAATAACGTTCCTGTAATCGACAATTATTTTTTGTAATCAGTTTACTTCTTTCTAAATTGATAAACATCATTCCTATAGGTTCTGTTTAACACCTAGGCAAGCATTAGGGTAGAAACTATAACTGCATCAAACTACTAATTCCAGCCACCAGGCACGTCTGATTCTGGTTTCTTATCTGAAATATGTAATAAGCCAGTCTGCCTCCTTAATGTTTAAGTTTTAATTCAGACCATAACCGGTATGTGCAAGACATGCTATACCATATGCTTTCCTTTGATTCAAGGAGGTTTATTTGAGCCATATCTGCTTAATTGCTTTCCCAATACTTGCTGTATATGTTTTGATTGTCGCTTTAGAATTTTATCCTTTGAAAACTCTCAAAAGCCTCCACTCCCTCCCTTTTAGGATTTGTAATCCCATATTCCTTCGGGATTGATAACATCGGGACGAGTACTAGCATGCGATAGGTAACGATGCCATTCTGCGCTTTAATACCTTAACGGGGTGGTAAGGGTAGATAAGGATATGATGACCACATGATAACACATGTATAAATAGTTACCGAGTGTTGTGTGAGGTGATCCATATTGTTTGTAAACCTAGGACCCCCTTCTCCTTTATTTGTTTATATTTGTTCAAATTATTTTTTCTTAAATCTCTGCTTTCTCTATTTCCTTCAAACTGTCAATCCATTTGCAACATTATGTGAAAATCCCTTCTATTTGAGACGTTTATTTACGTACTCGTTGTTTAAAGTTACAATTATAACATGGACGGGAACCACACTAGTGGATCTTGAGGGGTGCCTAACACCTTCCCCTCGAGATAATATCTAGCCCTTACCCGAACTCTGGTTTTTTCAACACCAAAACCCTTCTTAGTGTCCTAATGCACTTTAATCATTAGGTGGAGACTCTTTAAAATTTCAAAACCCAAATTCCCAAAATGAATAGAGTTGTTCGCCCTAATGTCGCAAACCTGATTTTGCCTCAGGAAAAGTGGGACATCGACAACATGACGACTCTGTTGTGGATATTTCTTTAGGCTTTACCATTACATGTTATTTGTGACTTTATTTCATCTTTATTGCTTTCCTTTAATGTCTTTATCTCTCTTCTACTTAGAAACTGACTTGGTTTTTGTTTTCTTTTCTTGCTTTTACCACTTTCCTTTAATACTATTGTAAATATGAGAAATTATTGTAACTATTGTTTTATGAACATGCAAATATGTGGCACATTGTTTAATTCTTGTAATCGCATCTTCAACATCATATTCCACTCGTGCCAAAAAAAATACCATAGCAACACTTATAATAAGTGGTTGCACTCTTCCGATATTATCACCCCCGAAATTTTGTAAAGGCGTATTTGCGATAAAACCACTTGATCAGCAGTGTAGTCGACGGTTCCGTGCCTTTCCCTCTTGAGTCGTCTGCTCACGGGTACAGGTCTAATACCCCATAGAAACCTTATTCTATTTAATTTTGCATGCATCACTGTCAAACCTAGTCGGGTTAGTTATGTTGTCCACATAATGACTCTTTAAGATAGCCATGTCCAAAGTCCATCGGGTTTCTTTTGAACCCAAAACGGACATTACCACCTTCTGTGCATTTATTTGGAGAATTAAATGTTGTTATACTAATTATTGGTTTAAATAATCGAGTCTGGTGGGGTGGGGGTCTAACGCTTTGTTTTGTGGAAAATGAGGCACGAAGTCCCCAAATTCGGCATGGTAACCAACATTCACCCAAAGTTGCTAAGTTGGTAGGAAGAACTTCACTCAAGCGATCAGATTTTTGCCCGCAAATATTTGGGGAATTTACTATCTCTTTTGGTAATCCAACCCGACAACAAAATCGTAGAGGCTGCAACTTTATTCTGGGACAGTGATTGATCAGTGTTTCGCTTCAGGGATCTGGAGATGACCCCTTTGCTTGAAGAGATAGGAAGGTTAGCTAGTATTTCTTAGGAGACTCCGGGTTTGCATACGCCACAAAATTTCAAGGGTAGGGGTTTTATCAAGATGACGGGAGTGAAGAATAACCCAGGCTTTGCTTGTTTGAAGGACTCTTACATCTTTTTCCATTATCCGCACGAGAGGTACAACCATAGCAAGTCCTACCACACCTACCCAGACAAATTTTTCCTTACCTCATTGGGACATATTCACAGGAAAGTTTTCGTCTTTATATTCTGCTTCTTGCGGATGATGGTATTCCCCATGAAGAAGGAAATGATCCATACTAGACTAGCCGTGGTCACTAAGAATTTAATGGAAGGAATTGGCGGGCAACCTTTTAGCATAGTACCTATGATCGTTGTAGCGATATACCGAGCCTTAGAAATTCTCAAGAAGAGGCCAAACACTTCGAGGGTTGTAACTTATTACTCCAACTCTGGCTCGTGGAGCACCTCTAAAAGGGTGAATATCGGCAAGAGATTCCATACAGAGACTGGGTGATCATATCGCTTTCCATCATCCAAGATGAATGTATATGCCTAACATGTTTTCTCAACCAGAAGACGCTAGAGGTTCAGTAGAGTTGTTTGAGAATATGAAAGAGGAGCGTGTACAGTGGATTTATGAATGGTTCCCTACTGAAGAGTTCATCGTCCGTTCTCGGGACACACCATTTCTTATATTCACTGGTCTGAGAGGAACTTATCCCTATGTCCCTCTCTGAGGCATGAGACAGGCAGGAAGAAAGTAGGTTATACCAAGGGTCGACAAAATGATTCACTTCAGGTCCGATTTCCAAGATGATGATAGCCCATACCAGTGTCAAGCTCAACACATATGGCACTGCAAAATCATCTTGGGAAAGGATTCCATATAACTAGAAAAGTACCATGCTAGCTATACTCCATACTACCCAAGTTGGTTGGAAGACGACCATGGCGGGTTAGGATAACTCGGGTTTGTTCGAGGCCACATATTCATCGACGAAAGGGCTGAAATATAGGTTAAGTAATATAATTGCGCAAGAGGATTTAGGAATGCGAAAGAAAGCACTGGGGAATTCAAGAGGCCCATCAAAAGCTGATTGAAGAACGGAAGAATATGGCTGTCAGTGCCAACAAACGACTAGGGTGTTTGGAGTGAGGTTTGGTAGAATTGGAAAGGAAGTTAATCCAATGGATCGAAAACTGCTAGAATGCTGAGAGAAACAAAGGAGGACGCTTAGTGAGAGCCTACTTGATGCTGGGACTATGTGAGCTGGGGAAGCTGTTCAATGAAGCTAAAGACACTAAATCTGGGGAAGGTCCTTCTGGGACCAAGTAGTTAGGAGTCTTTTCTTTCACTTAAAATGTAATAAGGCCAATGGCTATTAATAACATTTTATTTTTGCAATTTTAGTGTCGTTTTGGGAATCGTCTTATTTTTCATCAATAAAATGAGGCATTTAGCATTATAAATCTCCAAATCAACTAGTCGCTAGGCCTACCTCGAGAACAATGAGGCACCCAAATTAGGACGCGATTTATATTCTTGCACTATGTGTTTAAATACTGCAATGTTTTCTCCTCACAATCCTTACTAATTTGTTACCTTTTGTTTTTACTTTTTGTTTTATTCCCTTTCTACCAAAGTTATTCCATTGCACTCTGTCATCATCATACTCTACGAGATCCAAGGGCCCTCCACATCCTCCTCCTCGAAGTCCAACCAGAAACAAGAACAAAGGAAAAATGGAAGACTTGGGTAACATCAGGAAGGAGAATTCGCTTGAAAGGGTAGAGACCCCCCAGGGTATGTAGGTATCCAAGGAAAGTGCCTCCCAGCTTGAACAAAAATTTTTGAAATTTCAGGAAGAACTAGACCAAGTTAGGAATTTGACCAGCTTCTCATTTTCCCTCACCACCCCAGGTGTCAACTTAACTAACCCTCAAAACCTCGTACCTCCACAAAATATCCAAAAATCACAAAATAAATCTGCTACCCATCACCACTGAAACACATGCCACACTTCTAGTAACACCACATTACTTGTCCCTTAACCACTAACATCTACAAATGACCATTCCTACCATCACAACAACCTCATTTATGTGGAAACCATGCCACATCCCATTCAACCCATTTTGAACACACTTGAGTCTGAGGACAAAGAATCTCTCATCAAGAACTTGGCCGTAGAACTCAAGAAACTTACCAGCCGAGTCCAGGGTGTCGAAGGAAACTAAGGTATCAAGGGCTGAATTATGAGGACCTTTACATCCAGCAAGATGTCGAACTCTCGGAGGGGTACAAACCTCCCAAGGTCAAAATTTTTGATGGCACAGAAGATCCAGAGTCCATTTGAGAACATACTATGATAAGTTAGTCAGAGTCGGGAAAGATGAAATGATCCGCATGAAGCTCTTTATGAGAAGCCTAAAAGGGGATGCTCTATCTTGGTACATTAGCCAAGACCACAAGAAGTGGACAAATTGGGTCGGTATGGCGTCCGATTTCATGGACATGTTCAAATTCAATACAAAGAATGCACCAGATATATTCTACATCCAGAATTTGAAGAAGAAACCTACAAAAACTTTCCCCAAGTATGCTACTCACTGGAGGTTAAAGGCTGCTAAGTTCAAGCCGGCCTTAGAAGAAAAACAAATGAACATGTTTTTCGTTTGGGCTCAAGACCCCCAATATTATGAGAGACCGATGCTGATTGAGGGCTAGAAATTTTCTGACATCATCAAGTTAGGGGAGAGAATCGAAGAAGGTAGTAAAAGTATACGGTCACTAACTTTGAAGCATTGCAAGCTACCAACATGGCACTACAGTGTGGTAGCATATCCAAGAAAAGGGATGTGAGTGCCATAATGGTTGCACAGAGGACAAAATCTCCAGTCAGATACCAAACCTACCCATTACCTCCACTCACACATCAACCTATCCCAAGTTACCAAGGACCTTTACCTTCCTACCAAGCTCCACCGCCTACTTACTAATCATCTCCACCTTCCACATATCAGCCCACTGACCCCAAACACTCCTAACCAGCATACGTCTACTAAGCCTACAATACCCAAAAAGCTCACTATCAATCACCCCTCAATAATTTCTTTAGTCCCAAACCAAACTTCAACCGCAGACCTCCTAAACAGTACACCGCCATTGCCGAACCAATCGACCAGCTGTATGAAAGGCTTTAAGATTCTGGTTATGTCACCCATATCACTGCCATAACCCTAGAAAACCCTTCCTAATATGTCAACCCGAACAAAACCTGTTCATACCATTCCATCATGAAAGGTCATACCATTGAGGAGTGCCGCTCTCTGAAGGACAAGATTCAGGCTTTGATTAACAATAAGATCATCGTGGAAAAGGATCCTGCTCCCACTGTTCGCAACAACTCTCTGCCTAACAACAAGGGCGGGAGCATTCACATGGTATAGATAGAAGATTATTGGAACCCCGAAAGGTCAATCAGGTTGATTACTAAAGGTGACAAGCCAAAGAAACCAACAGTCACACTTAACCCGATCGTTGTCCCTATTCAGCCTTCCGAAGATGCTGAAGTAAACATGTCCATACCACTCTATCTTGAAGATCCATCTCCTGCAAGGGCGCCAGGACCAATTGAGGTTGAGTTTGGGTCCCCAGAGGCACCATTTGAAGTTGCTGTGTTACCTCCCAAAGCGAGGGTACCCATTCATGTAGCAATGTCAGCCATATCACCATTCGATACACATATCGTTCCTTGGGACTACACAGCCGAGGAACGAAGGAGACGGAAAACCAAATCTGGAGACGCAAATGAAACACAGGGTATGAACCTAACTAGCATAGTTTATACTCCGGAGTATTTATGACCCGAACTGGCAGGTTTTATACTCCGGAGTATTTAGCTGAGTCGAGCCAGAAGACCTCTGGACGGCCTGTTGAAACTGGGCCCGATGATCTCTAGAGGAGGATACAAGCAAAAGAGTACTCAGTCATTGATCAACTAAATAAAACACCGGTTCAGATCTCCTTCCTAGCTCTGTTGCAAAGCTCCGATGTGCATAAAAATTCTTTGTTGAAGATGCTGAGTGAGGCATATGTACCCATCAACATAACTGGAGGAGAAATGGAAAACATGGTAGAGCAAGTACTGGAGAGTCATAAAATCACTTTCCAAGAAGATGAGCTACCACCTGAAGGGTTGAGCCACGACAAGGCGTTGCACATCACTATGCAATACAAAGATCATTTCATCACAGGTAGACTCATCTTAATTGAAAGTTGTAAAATGTTGGGGCGTCTATTAATTGGAAATCAACGTCGAACCAAGTTGGTAATAGGCGTTCCAGCATCTTACAACTTGCTATTATGATGACACTGGATTTATGTCGCCAGAGCTGTAGCATCAACCCTACACCAAGCGGTAAAATTAGAGTGGAATCACCAAGAGGTAATTATTCACGACAACAGTAACAATCCCATATATAGTCGCCAAACCATTCCTGCAATTGGAGGAAGGATAAAGATAGGTGGGGAAAATTTCCATCATATTGAGCGAGTCAATGTCATGGACAAATATAAATGGTGGGATAACAATGTTACATTCCATGTTTTCGTACGTGAGAGTACGTCGTAAGCCAATTAATATAAGCTTAGAAATGAGATCATTTTTTAAAGTACATAATGTAAGTTTTATCTTATTATCTTGGAGGTTACAAGTCTTTAAGATCATGAATAACAAGTACCAAAAGGGTTGGAAATCTTGACTCAAAACGAACAGAAGAAAATAAGTTTCGTTGAAAGTCGACAAATTTGGAATGTTATAACATGTACTTTGGGGTGAGACTAGGGTTATTAACATGATAAAGAGGTTATTATATGAGTTATTTTAGTTGTATGATATTCATTTTCTATATTTTGAAGTCAAGCAAGTTGTGGAACAAGAGTTGGCAAAGGTCATCACAAGTTACATTCATAAATTTGCTGAAATTTAGGTAAAATGTAGATGCACTTTTCTCCCAATATGCTTGGAATAAAGGAATGATCTATATACCAAATTGAAAATATATGAGTCTAGTTTCCAACTCATTTAACCATTCATCTATAAAAAATCATAGTAGAGATATATTCGTGTTTTCGCAAGACTGCGCCAAGCAGCTCTCTATAGGGCCCATAGAGGTGGTTTAAGACATATGGATATATATAAGGTGCCTAAACCCAGTTTTATGTCATTATTTTTAGTATATTAAGAACTTCGAATCCTATAAACACTCTCTCAAAGTTCTCTCATGATCCAAGACCCAAACAAAGTGCAAACAACACAAATCAAGTGTCGGGAATCCCGTGGCGCTAGTAAGTTTCTTGTTCTTCGTGTTGGTTCTGATTTTTGGGTGGTTTCAGCTAGTAGTGGAGGTTAGTTTAAGTATTTTATATTCTGTAAAATACTCTCTCATGGTTTTTATATCAACCCTAGAGTATTTCATGTCATTCAAATGGATTACACCATATTTCAACATCAAAACCTAGTCTTAGTGAAGAACAACACCTCTTTGAGGTTGTGTTGTTATTGAGGATTGTTGTGGGCTGTATTTAGATGAAATTACAAGTTGTTTCTTCTGTCTAATGTGAGTATAACAGCCTACTAATTGTGCTTAAGCTTGCTTGTATGTTGGTTAAGTGTTTAGGATGAGAAACTACAAGATAATACGTGGATTAGCTTAAGTCACTTCTAGGTGTTGTATTGCCATTGAGGGTTATTGTAAGCTAAATATAACTTGGGTTTAGACTTGAAGTTACTGTAGGAGGTAGGTATATTTGTTCTTGCATGTGCCTAAGGTTATATTGATGTTGATTAAGTTAAATGGATGGAGTAGACATGAACTAGTGAATAAAGTTACTACTCGAAGGTAGTTAGAGTTGTAGGTTGTTTCCTTTTTTATAAATATATGGTATAAAGATGGAATCATTGATGAAGAACTTAATTATCACGTTAATGATACTTGTAACTTAATGTAAGAAGTCTATAAGGGGTAGATGGGTTATACGGACTCCAATTGGAGCTTGCCGCCTCGTCGTGAAGTAGTTGTGACTTATTATTGTTATGTGGTGTCTTGTTATTGACATTTATACGTTGATGGATTTCTCTGGTTTTTGTTGTTGGTATATGGTATTGGTGGAGGCCCTTGTTACAAAGGAGATGCTGCCAAAATTTAAGTAAAACGAGCTACTAACTTAAGTTATAGACTTGGCCTTTGCTCAACACTAATTTTTAATCTCCTTATGCTATGATAGATCGAGTTGACTTGTTTGAAGAGTCACTCGGAAGGAATTAAGGAATCAAAATGTTTAAGGTATGTTAAGGCATTTCCTTCTTTCTTTTGGCATGATCTAAAGAGAAATGAATATGCTACTTCATAATGGATCTACTCCAAGCAAATAAGGTTGTCCATGTTGTTCTTTCCTTATAAAATTATTCTAAGCAAATGTGTATGATCCTTGAATCTTACTAAGGTTCATATTGAGAGTATAGATGTCCATTAGGTTCTTAAGACACTCCAAAAGGTTTATATGGTGATCCCCTGAGTCGAGCATGCATTATATATATGTATCTATTTTACTCTACCGAGCCACGCTATAGTCGGCGGGGTACAACACCTACTGTGCAACAACTGATCAGTTGGGTTTTACCAAGCTCCACATGACCGGGTACGATTCTACCAAGCCTTATAATGGCCGGGTATATTTTTACCGAGTCCTCTATGAGGCCGGGTACGATATGATGATGATGATACCCACAGAGGCAAATGTTTTAAAAGTTTATGTATATATATATGTATTATGCATTTCATATCATTAGACCCCAGAGGCACTCAGATGTTACAAGTTGTATCTCATCTATCTGTCTTTACATTACTGCTCTTGTTTATGCTTTCCTGCCTTACATACTCAGTACTTTATTCGTACTGACGTCCCTTTTTCTTGGGGATGCTGCTTTTCATGCCCGCAGGTCCCGATAGACAAGTTGGCATTTCTTCAAGTAGGCTATCAGCTCAGCGAAAGGTGTTGGTGCACTCCACTTGCTCCGGAGTTGCCTATTTGATCAGTATGCTCTGTATATGTATTGATTGGTATGGCGGGGCACTTTCCCGACCTTTATGATTTTATAAACTCTTAGAGGCTTGTAGATAGATGTCAGGTGTATGGATACAATTATGGCCTTGTTGGCCTACGTTTTGAGTTTATAAATTGTTAAGGCGGCCTTGTAGGCCCGTATATCACATGTATGAGTTTGCATATTATGTTGGGTCGTCATATGTTAAGCATTCCCTTATGTACTATTCTTGTTATTTCATGATGGGTTTTCTGGCTCACTTACCCATTATAGTATGATAAAAAAGATATGTTACGTTGGTACTCGGTCGAGTAAGGCACCGGGTGCCCGTAGCGTCCCTTCGATTTGGGTCGTGACAAAAAAGATCAAAAGTATACTGCATTAGTGTGGATACAAACCTAGCAAGGGACTTGGTAAGAATCTCCAAGGGATCGCCAAGACGATCAAGCTAAAGAAACATGGTACCAATTTCGGCTTAGGATATGAGTACACATGGAAGGAATTTTAAGAATGGTCTCCACCATAGCGCTATCCTTTCTCTCTATTGGAGCGTCTGATACCTCTCCTAGAGAAACCTTTTCAGCCAGCCGAAGTCATTTATGGGTCAGAAGAGGAGGAAGCATTAGCAGCAATGAGGAACTTGTTCTTGGAGGATGATAATATGGACTGTTGTGTCGTTTTCTAGGAGGAAGGGGAGGAAAGTCCTTCTATACAAGCTGTAAGCCGAGGATCACGCCTCAATAATTGGTCTATCAGAACCTCCAGGGCTCGGAAGGCTTCGGGGTAGCAAAGCTAAACAAAGCACCATGCATTACCTTTTTACTTTTTCCTAGTGGATTTTCTTTTCGCATTTTAATTTTGAAATAAGAGCTCCAATGTTCAAAACACTTATGAAAATTATCAAAGAATTTCAGTTTCTTATAAATCTCGCTCTCATTACCCTTTTTCCATTTATTTTATTTACAAAACATTATTATTACTTGTCTTGATGAACCAACTATTGTGACTTGCAACGAGGCAACGCGACAAAAGGATATAAACCCAGAAGAGGATGATATACCAGAAGAGGTTGTTAAAGAAGTTGAGAACTTTGAGCATATGCCTAAGTCTAACTTGGACAAAACGAAGTTTTCCAACTTGGGTGATACAGATAATTTCAAGGAAACGCGCATCAGTGCTCATCTGCCACCATCAGAAAAGGAAGAGTGCACAGAGTTTCTAAAGGAATATGAGGACATATTTTCCTGGTCGTATGATGATATGACTGGTCTCAACACATCTATTGTAGCTCACAAACTGCCAACGGATCCAGCATGTCAGCCGGTAAAATAGAAGCTCAGGAAGTTCAAACCTGACATGAGTTTCAAAATAGAGGAAGAGGTTACCGAGCAAGTCAAAGCCAAGGTTCTCAAGGCAGTAGACTATCCAACATGCTTAGCCAACATTGTCCCATTGGCGAAGAAGGATGGGAAGGTTAGGATCTTTGACGACTACCGGGATCTCAACCGGGCCAGTCCAAAAGACAATTTCCCCCTACCGAACATACACATTTTAATTGAAACTTATGCCAAGCATGAATTGCAGTGATTCATTGATTTTTTTCGCTGGGTATCATTAGATATGGATGGATAGGGAATGTGAGCACGTGATTTTTGCCTCACTTGAAATATTCCTATAGAACTCATTATTATTAGGATTTTTTATTTGAATTTTAGGAATTAATTACATGATTTTGTGTTTGTTTGCATTTTTGTGCATTTTAAATTGATATAATTCATAAAAAATACAAAAAATAGCATATTTGCATTTAGTACCACCCAATTTTACATTTTCTTAGGTGTATTAGCATTTGAGATTATTAAAAATAAGGAAAAAATAACAAAAATAGTCATATTTACATTTGCTTAGTTTTCTTGTTAAAAAATAGGATTTAGGCTATTATAAAAATTAATTAGTTTTAAGTGAGCTTAAAATTGGTCTTATCTATTTTATTTTTCATACTTGATAAAACCTGAAAAATGCAAAACAAAAAGAGGATTATATAATTAAAAAGAGAAAAAGAATAAAACAAATAAAAGAAAAAGAAAATTAAAATAACTTAGTCTCCCTATTAGAAGACTCATATTGGTCTAGTCTCACATAAGTCATCAGCCCAAACTCTTAGACCTGTGCAAATACCATTGCCCAAACCCAAGCCCAATCTCACAAACCCTGTACGGAACCCCCATGACATAAATGACCCCATTTCAACGACACCATGATCTGAGCCGTCGATCTATTTTGATTAGACGGTCGAAGGCGAGGTTGTAACGTGTATATAAGTGTCCCAAATAACTCTCCCAGACCCAAAACCTCGTACCATGTCGCCTGCAACCCTAAAATTATACCGGTGTAACACCACCCTAAAACCACCATCCCTCCACCATTCGCCTCTGGCCGGAAATAGCCCTGGGCGGCGGTTGGTCTCTGATCAACCTAAAAAATACACCAGTTGATCCCCCATCCTCCTCTTTCTAATGATCCAAGTCCTAGCCCTCAAATACCAAACCTTCGTCTCGAATCTTCGACCAAAGGACGACTGTTCCGCCATCCAGGGCAGTGTCGGTCTCCAATCAACCCCAAAAATACACCCATGAATCCCATTCTCCTCCTCTTTCCAACCCCCAAAAAAACAGCCTTCGAATGTGAGCAAAACTTCTCGAGTAATCGAAACTGTCGACGCCGACTCTGCCGCCGCCGATGGAGCCACCACCAAACAACCCCAACTTTACACCATAGCCCCGTCTCCACACTCCCAAGCCATATCCACCTCTATCTTCCCTCAAATTTAAGCCAGTTCTTTTGAATTTCAAATTGAAATTCAGGAACAAATCTCAACTCACCCAAATCCGACTAAAATCATACAATATGATCTTCCCCTACTCCAAATCCCAAAATGAAATACCTCAAATCTGGTTTGAATCTCTCGACTCTTCGATCTAGGGTTTTAGAATTTCAATACGATGCTTGAAGGACTGTTGTTCAATATAAGCTAAGTCTTCTGATCTCTTTTCTTTTAATTTCTACTACCTTTTTGTAAGTTAATAAGAGCATAGATAGGTTTAGCTGTTGTAAGCTTTCTTTTCATTTAGACTTTACTTGTATTTAGTTTAATCCAGTCTTTCTAGGTTTTGTAGTTTAAATTTTGATTGTTCGTGTTAAGTCGTAATATTTTGATTCTGTCTTTTTAGTTCTTAATTTTGGTTTAGTTCTGCTCTATCTACTTTGTTTTTCTGGTTGGTCGTGTATCTGATTTCACTAGTTAGTCTATAGAGGATCTTTTATTCTGATTTGTTTGGTACTAATTGCTAGTTCACCAATTGCCCTAGTTGATTAGAGTTAATATGTTTAGTAAATTTGGTTTAGATATAGCTGATTGGGCCAATCCTTGATCAATTAATTTTGTTTAAAATTAAGGACAACTGGTTATCAAATTGAGCTAGGGTGATTTGACAATTCCAGTTGAATGAGGGGTAATGTAGGTATTCCTAGCTAGAACATGCTACTATAGTTAAATCTAGAACATTCTAGAGTATGGTTCAAAGGTGAAATCAAGGTTTTAATTGATATAACTTGGCTAACAAGTTAGAATTGAGGGACTAACTATTAAAATCTGGAAAAACTTGAAAGGACTAAAGGTAAAATAAAAGCTGAAACTTTTCCCTAGTTTACTTGCCTATAGAGGCATGGGTGTCTTGACTGAAAAGGCACGGAAATCCTTCTAAATTAGTCCTAAACACAAGAGAAAAAAATCAAAATAGTAGATCTAGTTCGAGGGAAATCTGCTGAAAACTTTAAAACACAAAAAGCAAAAGGGGCAAAAATTATTGTTCCTTTAGAATCAACCACTTTTGAACTTATACTGGAATCATTTGTGTTAAAGCTGCGTGGATCCTGGTTTATTTTGAGAAAAAACTCTTTGTTTGCTCCTGGGTTTCAAGTTTGGTTTAATTGCTGCATTTGCTAGATGGATTTGTTGCTGTTATTGTTTTCCTGATTGCCTACTCATAGGTGCTTTATTTTGCCTTAACTCAGGTACTTATCCTGCTCATACTTTGCTGTATAACACAATTTAAGAATGGAATGAAGACTGTTCATGATTTCTCCTATTCACTTTGTTTTAATTAGTTTGCTGCAGTTTTGTTATTCCTCTTCTACATCTAGTAGTTGATGTAGAATTGAAACATGTAATTATTATACTAGGAACTAGTTTGTTAGCATGATAACTTGTTGGACTGTATGGACGATTATTTTCATACCTATACAAACATTGTGAGTGATATTCTAGCTGTAGTTAATTTCAATATAAATTATTGAAATAGTAGTGTTTTAAATCTCAGGATGACTGTTTGTTGTAAACTTCAGTATTGGAATTCCATTTCAAAGCTATAATGTTGATGATGTGCATGAATAAAATCTAAATGACTACCATGGGTTTCGGTCAAGTATTAGTCCCCCATTTGTGTTTAAATCTCCTTGCAAATAAATCTCATCTTAATTCGAATGAAAATGCCATTAAGTATGGTAAATCAGGAATTATTAAACTCGTGGGTTGCTGGTATCCGTTTCAATTAGGCCCATGACATTTGGGCTGTGAAATTAGACCAATTTCCTAGTCTGGTTGCATGTTAGGCAATTTTTAATTTTGTTAATTCAAGGATTGATATGGGCATTGTTAGGCTAATATTGAACCCCAATATCAGAAATCGAATGTATTTTGAGGCTTATTTGAAGCCTAAGTTGTTGAAAACCTTACCCTCACCGATCAAGCTGCCAAATTAAAGCTTAAAAAAATTTGTTTTAATGTGGGAATTAGTTAAGTAGCGAACTCAATTTAAGAGGTCTTACCCTTTGTTTGAACCCAGACTTGAACTTGAAGCCCAAGTTTTCCAATATTGATTAACTAGGTCCTTTAGAGAAAAACACTATAAAAATCCTAGTTTGCTTTAGATTGGCCTTTACATAATAAAACAAGGTGCGCCGCGCCAAATAAAATCCATAAATTGCATGGCCCTCTTTAATTGCTTATGTTAAAATGCTTAGAAATTCGGGACATGCTGTTTAGCAAACTTCACGGCTTCCCGCAAAGATAATGATACGTTAGTTGCTTTAGGCGTGCCTTTTAATAATTTTACCTTCCTAAATACGAATGTGCATTTCATTTGGCCAAAATCCCAATCCTAAAATGTTGGATAAAATGTGTTTCGGATCCGGGTGCATTTCATGTGATGCGATCCAAAGACATGTTTTAAATGACGTTCACATTCCTAAAAATTCACTTAAATACAGTACATTATTTAAAATGGCACCATAGGATGAACATGCATAAAAAACTAGATTTTAGCCAATTATAATAGTCTAAGCGACCATGCAGAACCATGGGATCCGAAGGGGGTCAAACACCTTCCCTCGGGTCAATAGAATTCCTTACTTAGAATTTCTGGTTCGCATACTCCATTTGGGCAGTCGAAAATTTCCTCGATTTGGGATTCAAAATAAATCGATGACTTGGGACACCAAAAGCCAAGCCTATCCCAAGTGTCGACTATAAATAAATAAATAATCCCATTTCTAATAATGTCACTTTAATTGGAAAAACTCCCTTATACGTTTATCATTCCGGGTAGCCGTGTCAAAAGGAGGTGTAACAGCTCTGGCGACTCTGCTGGGGAGAGAAAGAACCCAGAATCTATGGTATCAAGGTTCAAGAATTCGAGCTTAGGATAATTGTTATATTTGGCTTTTCTGATATTTTTACATGTTACATGCTATATGTGCTAAATGTTTACCGCTTTGATATTGGATTAATTGTATATATAAACTGCTAGGAATCCCTTCCTTTTTCTGAGTCTTGTACATCATGGAGAAGGTTGCACTTCGTGTGAGTTCTCTTCTGTTTAAAGTCTTTTCCCATTTAGAACGAGGTTTGGATAAGCTGCTAAGCCGACGGAGCTTCTGTATCCTCGGTACGATGCCCACCCACCCCCGGCTCGAGTTGTCCGCTCGGGTAAGCCAGGTTTAGAACAATAAACCCAGGGTTTAAACCTAGCATAATGAAACCTCATGTTGAATCCCTTGTAAGAACATTTGTTTGCATCACATGCATTTGATTTAGGGGACTTAACACAGGGGTTGGGTCCATCTAGGACAGGTGACCCGAAATGAAAAAATCATCATGGTGCATCTTATGTGCTACTTGTGTATTTATTTGCTTTGGATTTGCATGTTGATCGGCTTGTGAATAAGGAGAGAAAATTGAGAAAAATAGCAGTATTAGGGCCACATGAGAGTAATCACTTGTATCATAAAATCAATGTTCATATTGTATCGAAATGTTGCCGGATTTTCGAAGAAGAAAGAAACAAGGAAATGAGACTTTTTAACAAATTGGGTTTTGACAAAACATGTTGCCCGAACTACGCTGGTTTGATTCTCACCAGGTGTGAGATACGTAGGCAACCACTCATCGGGCCCAGCCTCCCTTTTGCAAGAATAGCAAAAAAATTTCAAAGTTTTAATTGTTGTCCTAAATAAATCGGGTGATGCCGTTCTTGTTAAAACAAGCCGAATGTTCCCAAAAGGATGCCGGAAGGCTGTTCTTGCAAGAATAGCCACCCTGAGTAATTTTTAAATGGTTTTCTGGAACAACCTTAAAATCTTCCTTTCAGAAGTGCTGAAAGGCCTTATCGGCAAAACATTTTTGTTTTCAAAAATAAAGAAATTTTTGCAAAAATTAACCATTTTTCTTTTTTAGGTCAAAATAAATCAATAAATCTCCTTTAAATAAATGTGCAAGATGAATACCACTGACATTGAACCCTTCTCAGTCCTAAGTGAGATCCCTTTGCAGCTCCACGTGTGGTGGAATGACTTGGGTAAAGGTAGAAGAGAAATCATGGTCAAGATTTTGAGTGGTCTCGTCGGATTGTTAAACAACAACCCAAGAACAAATATTATTAAGGAATTGATACCATTTTGGAATCCAACACGTAAAGTATTCTGGTTCTCTTACTTTGAGCTTACACCCACACTAGAGGAGATTGCGGGATATACAGGTCTTAACGGGAACCTCAGGAGTAGATATCCATTGGCACCGAGGCCGGTAAACATCCACAGATTCTTGGAATTGTTGAGAATTTGTCGGGACATTCAAGATAAGCATCTATCAGAAGGGTGTTGCACACTTCATTTCTTATATCACCGATATGGCAACCCGAAAGGTTATAAGGAGCCCAATACCGGTTTGATGCATGTAAAAAACAAAGACAAATGGGAGGCCCGACGGGTATTGGCATTCATGGTAGCTTTCCTTGGAATTGTGGTTTGTCCGAGAAAAGACGGTCATATAGACATTGGTCTTGTATGAATGTTGGATGTCACCATAAAGAAGCCTACTAGCACAGTGGTTACTTTGATTATGGCGGAAATGTATCAAGCCTTAACCACGTGCTGAATGGGTATGAAATTCTTTCTGGGTTGGAATATGTTGCCACAACTGTGGATCCAAGAACACCTTTGTCATTGCACGAGGTACATGAACTATGGTTTGACTGGGTTGAGTTGCATTGAAGAATTTGAGACTTGGATTACAGGTATTGAGTTCCCCAAGGGCACCAAGGCTTGGTTATTACGCTGGAGATCTCTAACGACGGATAAAATTGAATGGGCTTTCGGATGGCTCCCCCTACTGAGATTGTGTACTCATCAGCAGAAGTGCCTTATATTCTTCTAATGGGCGTTCGTACCATCTAACCCTACGCTCCTTACCGAGTCTTGCGGCAGCTAGGAAGATTCCAAACCGTCCACGATGATGATGATCTAAGTAAACAAGTCATCAAAGTTGGCCCGAAAGCTGCCTTCCCAGAAGGAAAAATTCGAAACATATGGAATGAATGCAGGTACCTTGAACCAAAAACCATAGTGCAAGATCGGGCTAAGGGCGAATTAGACCCTCAATACTTGGTGTGGTTTGGAAAAAGGTTTTAGATTCCTGAGAGGCCTTCCAAGAGACTTCATGTTCAACACTTCACTGACAAAGCGCAGTTGCAATAGGATTGGTTAGCTATAGAAAAGGAGTACAGGGCACGAATAGGAGCATTAGAAAAACAGGTTTAGGATCTCCGGTTTGAAAATATCTTGCAAGCCGCGGCCAATGAAGGTGATAAGAAGAAGTTTATCCAAGAGAATGAAGCCCTCAAGGCCCAAATCCAACCAATGAGAATAGATGCTAAAAACATAGAGAGAAGCCGGTCTGATAAGAGATTGATAAAATGGCTAAAGAAACAAATCATAGAATGTCAGGACGAATTGGAGAAATCTGAGGGGAACCTGGCAAAGCTTCGGGCACAATGGGCAAAAAAGACAGAGGAAGGATCCCAGTTTGTGCAGCAAATGAAAAGTAGATATGAGGGGACCATTGCTAGTATGAGGAGAAAAATGAATGCCTTTGAAGATAAAGCAGCCCGACAAGATAAAGAATTTCAGGCGGAAAGGGACCAATGCTAAAGGATAATTGCTGACATGAAGAGGGAAATAAAACTGTTGCGAGATCATCACTTCCGTGACTCCCAAGCGATAGAAGCTCGTAACCAACAGATAATCCGACTACTCCAAGAAAAGGGTCGAATTAGGGAAAGAATTAGAGGCATCGCAGATTATATTGTCATGAAATGTCATGCCAGTGAATGAATGGGTCGCACTACTATTTTTGCTACAGTAATGACATTCGTTCGTCATGTGATGAATGATTTGGAGCAGTTACAAAGAAGTCTTGCACGTAGGCTCGCGATGATGCCGAATGACGCCCCGTGGGCCCCAGGATTTAAAGCTTTTATGTACTCTTGACCTAGTTCAGTCCTCAAGTCTGTATTTTTGTCATTTCAGGTTTGTTTTGTAATTTTCATTTTAAGAAAATCAAATAGTGTAGCACTTTTGTAATCAGAGTTTTATTAATGAAAATTTCAAAATCCCAAAAATTATCTCCTTACATTTGCATTTATTTTCATGAACTACGCTCGATGTGATTCATGCGGGGCATGATACATAGGAGATCTTCATAGGATTCTACCGGACCCCTAGTAAACAAATGAAAAAAGCAACAAAAAGAGGAAAAACAGAGGGGTGAAAAATAAAAGAAAAGGAAAACCTAATAGAAAAACAAAAGAGGGAAGAAAATAAAAGAAGAACCAGAGAGGAAGAAAAACAAAAAGAGAGGAAAACAAGAAAAATAAAGAGTGGAAATCAAAATAAAATTGGAATAAAAAGTCGGGACGACACATGTAACCATTACAAACATGTAGACATCCATTAATTGTATTGGTGCATCACACCCCAATGTGCGATTACCTATCTGTTATCTGTCTCAGACTAACCATCTGTTGTTGTCGTAATTCAGCCCAAGTTTTAGAAACGGTGGTTGGTTTGTGGTAAGCTAGCATGATACCGGTAGTTTACCAGATAAAAAGGAAGTACAAAAATGTTGTCTGAAATAACCTTGCCGGTAATTCCCATCTCAGAAGATAGCCCAATCACAGGCATCCCAGCCTCAGTGTCTGCAGCGACCGAGGAAAACATGATCTTAAGCCTTAGGGTCATGGAGATGTGGGATTCATGGATGAATGGAAAAGAGCCTCCGAGTGCCATCCCCATATTGCCTGAGCTCTTCCCAATATCAGGGGTTACATATACTATTCCCATTATCCATCCGAACATCCTATTGGGGCAGCCCACCATACTAACCAATTTTGTTGGAGCACCATTTAAAGTCCGCCCTTAGGTGTTCACATCCGGCATAGTCCTTATCATCTTTACGGCTCCCCTATGTGCAGCCACCATACAGCCCGCAGTGCAAAGACCCACGTTTGATCCATCGGCCTTTACATTCCAAACACCCACCTACCAAATTGAACTACACCAACACAAGATAAAACTCCCAAAGTTCTTGAACAAGATGAGATAGCAACAAGATAAAACTCTGCTCGAGGAGCCTCGAGCAGAGTTTGAAGAATATGCAAGGCTTGAGTGGGCAAAAGAGTGTTTCTTACACAGATCTGTGCATGTTCCCACATGTGCAACTACCCATGGGATTTAAAACATCAAAGTTCGAAAAGTATGATGGTCATGGCGACCCCATCACTCACCTAAAGAAGTATTGCAACCAATTGCGTGGGGCGGGCGGAAAAGAAGAGTAATTAATGGCATACTTCGAAGAAAGATTAGTAGCCATTGCTTCAGAGTGGTATATGGACCAAGACCTCTCACGATGGCACATTTGGAACGATCTTTCCATAGATTTTGTAAGGCAATTTCAATAAAACATTGATATTACGCCAGACAGGAATTCTTTAGAAAATTTGAAGAAGAAGCCTTCAGATAGTTTTAGAGAATATGCTATTAAGTGGCGCGAATAGGCATCGAGGGTGAAGCCGCCCATGGATGAGATTGAAATGGTCACTATTTTCCTTCAGGCCCAAGAAGTAGATTATTTTCAAAACATGATATCTGCCATGGGCTATCCTTTTGTAGAATCAATCAAGAATGGCTAAATGGTAGAAAAATGTTTGAAAACGGGAAGGATTTTGAGTCAATCGGCAATCAGAGCAGCCTCCCAGGCCATCCAAGGCGGGGCGAGAGGAGTCACAAGGAACAAAAAGAAGGAAAAAACCTCTATTGAAGCATCAGGTACGAGAAGGTATCATTCTCTTAGGCCCATGTTCTCGGGAAGAAACCCCTAACACTATTATCCTCACGAAGATATGGATTATGCTCCCCAAACTTATGCGGTTATGAATGCTAAACCATTTGCATGACCGCAACAGCAGGCCAACAGGAACTAGGCTCCGAGAAACCAGCCTCTCCAAAACCTTTATAATCCCTACCCTCCTCAAAACAACTTCCGTCCTAAGGAGCCACCCAGAAGGCAAAACATTACGCCAATCCAGGAGTCTTATTCCAGCCTGTTCCCAAAACTTGTCCAGTTAGGTCTATTATAGCCTTTACCTCTGAATAGACAAAACCCTGAATCGCCTTCCTATAACAAGGTGTTCGGTGTGCCTATCATTCGGGGGCTGAAGGGCATGACACAGAAAATTGTTGGACTCTGAAACGAGCGGTGGAAGATCTAACAGAGCAAAGGAAAATAGTGTTGTAGGATGAAGATGTCCCGAATGTGACTAACAACCCGTTGCCGACTCACAACAACGGGCCGGTAATCGGGATGATCTACGAGGACAAAGAATTCGACCTGGATTTGAAAGCCATAATCGCCATTGGCGACGTGGATAAAAAGCCAAGAGTTTCCTCCAAAAAATCTGAAGGGGAAAAGAAAAGTATAACCACGCACCCTAAAATTGAAAAGAAGGCTGAGGTTAACACTGAGGCGACACCTTTCAAAGAAACGGTCCTTTATGTTCCACGAGGGTGTCGAGAAAAGCAGTTGACTCTGAGTCCCCCAAAGAGATTTTAGTTGAAAAGGACTATGTATGTACCCAAAGGAACTTATGTGGTGAGGGGGCCAACTAATCTGCCAAGGTATAGTGAGCCCGTGGTGGTTGGTTGCGCACCTCATAAGCTTATGGCAGACCCTTCTGTAGTCCCTTTGAACTATCTGGAAATGGTGGTGACATATAAAGGTAAAGAAATCACTAGAGAAACTCAAGAAATCTACCATGTGAAGAAATACTCTGATTTGGAGGAAGTGAAAAGTGCCGCCAAAAAGCGATTCCTACCCAAGAAGCTAGTGAGCGCCGAGGAGGCGGAAGTTTTCTTTCGAAAGATGAAAATGTCAGGCTATGAAGTAGTGGACCAGCTTTGAAAGGCCCCTGAACAAGTCTCCCTGATATCCTTGATGATGGAATATCTTGAGCACCAGAAGGTACTAGCCAAAACTCTCAATGAGGCCTACGTGTCGGCTCAAACCTCTGTGGAACAATTGGAGAAGATGGCAGAAAGATTCTTCGCTGTCAATCATATCACATTCAGTAAAAATGACTTGCCTCCAAAAGTAGCCGCCCATAGCAAAGCCCTGCATCTAACTATCAAATGCGAAGGCTACTATGTCAAAAGGGCAATGGTAGATGAAGTCTTTGGGGTGGACATATGCCCACTTTGAACATTACGGAGAAAGGAAATCGGGACGTGGAGGGTTCGCCCCAATAATGTATGTGTTCAAGCTTTCAATGGAATTAAAAGAGACCCAATCAGAGAGATTGATCTGGTCTTGACCATTTGCCTAGTTTATTTTGAGGTAACCTTTCAAGTGTTAGATATAGACACATCTTACAATTGCCTCTTGGGAAGATCATGGATGCACATGGCGGGAGCTGTGCTTTCTGCTCTTCACCAGATGTTGAAATTTGAACATGAGAACCAAGACATCGTGGTTCATGGTAAAGATGAACAGTCAATTTATCGGGATCACTCTGTTCTCTGCATCGAAGCTAAAGAACGAAGCGAGCATATAGTCTATCAGGCCTTCGAAATTATGGTGGTTGATCAGCATGAAGAGGGAAAACCCTATCCCCAACCTTTCCTCTCCAATGCCTCAATCATAGTGGCTAGAGAGATGATATGACAATGATTCAAACCGGGGAAAGGACTCGGAAGGTCCTTACAAGGATAGCCGAGCCGATTGCTTTGCCCACTATAGAAAAGTTTTTTGGGTTAGCCTTCCACCAGAATATAGAAGATATAACATGGGCGAACCATAGAAGGCGTGATGGATGGGCTTTGCCCCAACCCCTGCCTCACCTATATGAAACATTTGTAAAGCCAAAGAATAGTGAGGAGAAAGAAGATGAGACCTTCACAACTGAAGAAATCGAGGAAATATGTGGGGCAATGAGAAAACTATTGTACGAAATCCACATGGTCAATCTGGGAGAAGGCTCGAGCACCGCTGAGGTGCTATACATGGGAACATATGCCAAGTTACAAAATTGGAAGGCTACGCCATTTCTAATAAGGCGGGAGGCCCGGTAGTCCTGTCTTTCCATCTTTTCTGCATCACGAGTTATCTCAGGGTGTAACTCGGGTGTTTTCCTTTTAGTGTTTTGTCCTTTTAATTTTCAAATGTAAACCATGTTATAATACAATTCCAAAGAAATGAAATCAATATTTCATCGTCTATATTCCTTTATTTTTTCTGATTTTGTCGTTTTCTTTTATTTATTTATTTTAGTTCTAATAATGCGACGTTAAATAACATGAAATGCGCTCAGACTTCGTGCCCCGATCAAAACATGCCGCCTATTTGTTAATGAACCAAGAACCGGAGTACGACAATGAATAGGCTTTCAGGAATATCAATCGAGAACTAGAAAAGTTTGAATATAAACCTAAGCCAAATCTAAATGATACTAAACCAGTTAACTTGGTGGTCCCAGCGAAACTAGGGAAACCAAAATAAGCATCATGCAAATGAGAAAATCCGGGATGCAGTGATCCAACTCTTGTTTGAATTCAAAGATGTGTTTTCTTGGTCATACGATGATATGCCAGGGCTGAGCGTGGATTTGGTGGTTCATAAGTTGCCTACTACCCCGAATGCCCTCCAGTCCAACAAAAACATAAAATTTTCAAGCCTGATATCAGCGATAAGATCAAAGAAGAGATCGTGAAACAGTAGGGGGCGGGAGTAATCCGAGTGGTCCGATACACCACATGATTGGCAAATTTAGTCTCTGTACCAAAGAAAGATGGGAAAACCAAAGTGTGAGTGGACTATTGAGATTTGAATAACGCAAGTCCCAAAGACAACTTCCCTTTATCCAGTATCCACATCCTTGTTGATAACTACGCCAAACACCAGATACATTCTTTCGTGGACTGTTATGCAGGATATCACCAGGAGTCGGTGGATGAGGAAGATGCTGAGAAAATTGCTTTCACCACACCTTGGGGTACTTATTGCTACAGGGGTTATGCCTTTCGATTTATAGAATTCTGGGGCAATGTATATGAGGGCTATGACCACCATCTTCCACGACATGATGCATCAGGAGATAGAATTATATGTAGAAGACGTGATTATCATGTCCACGACTCAAGGTAATCATGTGCGAGACCTAAGAAAGTTCTTTGAAAGGCTTCGCAAGTACGATATGAAATTAATCCTAGCCAAATGCGCATTTTGGGTCCCGTCGGGCAAACTTCTGGGGTTCATAGTCAGCCGGAGGCGTATTGAGTTGGATCCAACAAAAATAAAATCCATTCGAGAACTACCTCCTTCGAAAACCAAGAAGTATGAAATGAGCCTATTGGGAAGACTGAATTACATTAGCCGATTCATCACCCAGTTGACTTCTACATGTGAGCCCATATTCGAGTTATTAAAAAGGAATGCAGCAATCAAGTGGAGGGATGAGTGTCAAGAGGTGTTTGACAAGATTAAAGATTACCTACCTAATCCACCAGTCTTGGTCCCGCCGGAACCGGGAAGGCCATTGTTTCTATATCTGATGGTCCTGGAAAACTCTTTTGCTTGCATTCTCGGACAGCATGATGTCACTAGAAAGAAGGAACATGAAATCTATTAGCCGAGCAAGAAGTTTACCAGTTACAAGGGAAAATACACCCTATTGGAAAGAACCTGTTGTACCTTAACTTGGGTGGCTCAGAAATTGAAACATTACCTTCAAGCCCACACCACCTACCTCATAACCAAGCTGGATCCTTTGAGGTGCATATTTTAAAAACCGATGCCTACAGGGAGATTGACAAAATGGCAAATCCTGCTTACCGAATTCGACCTAGTCTATGTAACTCGTACAACAATTAAGGCCCAGGTGCTAGCAGATCATTTAGCCGAGACTGCGGTTGATGATGAATTTCAGCCCCTGAATACCTATTTCCCGGACGAATAGGTGAATGCGCTAGAGGTAACAACTGAGGACATCACTCCTTGAAAAATGTTCTTTGATGGAGTAGTAAATGTGAAAGGTGTAGGAATTGGAATCCTAATTTCACCCACTGGTCAACACTACCCATCCACGGCTCGACTTCGGTTTATCTGCACAAACAACATAACCGAATATGAAGCCTGCATCATGGGCATGAATAGGGCTATCGACCAAGATGTCAAGGAACTATTAATCATGTGGGATTCAGATCTAGTTATCCGGCAAGCCCAAGGGGAGTGGGAACCTCGAGATATCAAACTTAACCCTTATCGACATCATGTGGAGGATCTCAGCAAAGGGTTTAAGTCGGCACCGTTCAGGTACATTCCTCGCTATCACAATGAGTTAGCTGATGCACTTGCTACTTTGGTTTCGATGTTGCCTTACCTAGGAAACGCCTACATCGATCCCTTGAAAATCTAAATCAGGGAAAGGCATGGGTACTGTAATGGGACTGAGGCAGAACCCAGCACTCAGCCATGGTATTATGATATCAAGAGATTTCTGAAAACACAAGAATATCCCGAGCAAGCCACCGGAGATCAAAAGAGAACCATTAGACGGCATGTAAGTGGTTTCTTCTTGAGCGGTGATATTTTGTATATAAAGATCCCAGATCTCAACTTGCTAAGATGTGTTGATGCAGAGAAAGCCAGAAAGATCATGCATAAAGTACACACGAAAGTGTGCGGGCCTCACATGAACGGGTATGTGTTGGCAAAGAAAATACTTCGAGGAGGGTACTATTGGATAACCATGGAGAAGGATTGCTTCAGTTTCATCTGAAAATGTCATCAATCTCAGGAGCACGGTGACTTGGTTCATGCACCGCCAACTTAATTGCATCCTATGTCAGCACCGTGGCCATTCGCTGCCTGGGGTATGGACGTCATTGGACCAATCGAGCCAAAAGCCTCAAATGGACATATATTCATATTGGTTGCTATTGACTACTTCATGAAGTTGGCTGAAGATATCAGTCAGTCACCAAGAAAGCTGTAGTAGACTTTGTGCATTCCAACCTCATTTGCCGCTTCGCTATTCCTGCAACCATCATCACAGACAACACTGCCAACCTGAATAGTCGTTTGATGGGAGAAATATGTGAACAATTCAAGATAACACATAGAAACTCCACTCCCTAGGGGCCCAAAGCCAATGGTGTCTTCGAAGCAGCTAACAAGAACATCAAGAAGATTCTGAGAAAAATGATTCAAAGCTCAAGACAATGGCATGAAAAGCTACCTTTTGCATTACTTGGATATCACACCAACGTGCGCACCTTGGTGGGAGAAACCCCATACTTATTGGTCAATGGAACTAAAGTTGTTATACCTATAAAGGTAGAAATTCCTTCACTCCGGGTAATCGTTGAAGCAAAAATTGAGGAGCGAGTGGGTCAAGACTCGGCTGGAATAATTGTCATTAATCGACGAAAAACGAATGGCAGCAGTTTGTCACGGGCAGTTGTACCAACAAAGAATGGCCCGCGCTTACAACAAGAAGGTACGCCCCAGGAACTTTGAGGTTGGACAGCTTGTATTGAGGCGCATTCTCTCTCACCACTAGGAAGATAAAGGAAAATTTGCTCCTAACTAGAATGGCCCATACATTATCAGAAAGATAATGCCTACAGGAGCTTTATATCTGGGTGACATCTAATGAGACGATCCTGAGGAAGTAGTGAATGCAAATGCATTAAAAAGGTACTACGTTTAGATTCCCTGCAGCAATGATTCAGTCTGTTTGAAATGACGAAGGCTTTTCTTTCCCGCTACCCCAAACACTATCAGTCATTCGCAAACCGTTTGAGCCAATTACGTTTCCTTGATCACCCACTTTGGAGCGCAGAAGTGCTATTCAAAAAAAGAAAAAAGAAAAACAATCAAAATTAAAAAATAAATAAAAAAAGAAAGAAAGAAAAGAAAAAGTGAAAAATGAAAAAAAAGAGAAAAAATACAAAACAAAACAAAATTAGTTTAGGAAAAACTTCCTGAACTACGTCTAACTTGATTCCGAACGGATACGTAGGCAACCTCTTCCTGAGGTTCAGTCACACCAAAACAAAATCCCAATTCCCCTAAAATTCAAAACTAGGGCAGATGATGCAATGATTCGGCCATGTACCCGCCAAAACGGTTCCAAAGTTGTAGTTCCATCCAAACTCCTTTCTACCCAAAACCTTGCCCAAGTCCTTTCGATCGATTGGCAAAGGCAGGGGAGAGACAAACATCAGTGTTGGGATTTGATACCATTCAAATTGAGATAAATAAAATGAGAGAGTCTTATCGGTGAAAACCTTCAAGCACCATTAGGCGATGGTAAGTGAGAAAATAAAAATGGGAGAGTCCGCTTAGTGAAAACTCGTAAAGAGCACTATCGGGCGATGGTGAGAAGAGAAATGAGAGAGGTTGATTGGCGAAAACTCACAAAGGGCGTTGTTGGCCAAAAATAAGACACCTCACCACTAGAAAAGTCCTGTCAAGGTTCTCTAGTTTTGAAATGTTCAAATACGGTTCACAAGAAGCTGGAAATTTTGCGCGGATCAGGCATCCAGTCCGAAAAGTATGTCATGTTCATTTGAAGTCACCATACACCCCTAGATAAGTCTTTCTCTCTTCCCTGAAAGGGATGCTTCTCTTTAAACCCAAATGATTTCTTTTGTATATTTTTTCCTTGAATCCCTTTCGGCTTAACTATGATCCCATGACCATTATAAAAGAAAAGGTGGAAAGAGTGGTTTCTCAAGGCTCGCCTGGCAAGGACAAAAGAAAATACCCAGTCTCAGCGGGCGCATCTAGCCTATCCCGGATGGCCATGATGGATGATGCTTCAGAAATACAAAGGGTTTGAAAGAAAAAAAATCGAAGTCAAAATTCCCACGAAGGAAAAATGAAGTTAGAAAGGTTGAGTCTCGGTGGGCTAATTGTATCGCCAAGGGTACCCAAAGATTCTGAAAATGGAAGTTGGGTAAAGAAATCACAACGGAAAGGCCTATGAAGGTGAAATAAATCTGAAAGATGAGTTCTCCCGACCCACCAATAGGGCAAAGTCTGGAAAGTTAAAGGTATTCTCAACAGAAGTGAGGCCTAGATCAAGAAATCAAGGCAATAAAACCAGCACACCGTTTTGAACTAACGATAATGCTTTGTTTGAAAATCTAAACAGGTGTAATCCAAAGAAATTGGACAAATAGCAGATGCAACAAAATGAAATGCGCAGGAGCTAGGCACAACTTTGCAAAATGATCAACCAATAGGGAAGTTATCTTTAAATCCTTTCGCACAGTTTTATTAAAAGAAAAGAAGAAAAGGAGAATCACACAAATCATGGTATCATAGGACCCCTGATCCTTAACTCCATCCCTCCAAATCTAGGATTACGTTCCGTAGTTATCCCCAGCATAACCTGTGGACCTCCCCGGCATAACCCGAGGGTCATTTTTCTTTCTCCCTAGCATAACCTGAGGATCCTTTTCCTTCTCTCCCCGACATAACCCGAGGATCAGTTTCCTTCTATCCCCAGCATAACCTAAGGGTCTTTTCTTTCTTTCATTCCCCAGCATAACCTGAGGACTCCTTTCTTTCATTCCCTGGCATAACCTGAGGGTTCTTTTCTCTCTATCCCCAGCATAAAGCGAGGGTCATTTTCCTTTTTATCCCCAGCATAGCCTAGAGGCCTTTTCTTTTCTTCCCCGGCATAACCCCGAAGATCATCTTCGTTCAACCCTAGTAGATTTTGTTTCCTATCCCGGCATAACCCGCGGATTCCCCTGGAATAACCTAGGAGACTTTCTTATTATCCAGGCATAACCCGTGGATTCCCCTGGCATAACCCAGGAGTCTTTCTTCTTATCCCGGCATGACCCGCAGATCCCCCTGGCATAACCCAAGAGTCTTTTCTTCCAAATCTCGGCATAACCCAGGGATCTCCCTGGCATATCCCAGGAGTCTTTTCTTTCCTAAATCCCGACATTACCCGCGGATCTCCCTGGCATAACCCAGGAGTCTTTTCCTCTCATCCCAGTATAACCCGTGGATTCCCCTGGCATAACCCAGGAGTCTTTTTCTCCCATCCCGGCATAACACGCGAACCTCCCTGGCATAACCCAAGGAGTTTCTTTCAAAAATCCCGGCATAACCCATAGATTTCTCTGGCATAACCCAGGAGTCTTTTTCCTTCCATCACGGCATAACCTGCGGATCTCCCTGGCATAATCCAGGAGTCTTTTTATTTCCCGAATCCAGGCATAACTCATGGATCTCCCTAGCCTAACGCAGGAATCCTTTTCTTCCTATCCCGGCATTACTCGTGGATCTCCCTGGCATAACCTAGGAGTTTTTTACTTCGTATCCCAGCTTAACCCGCGGATCTCCCTGGCATAACCCGGGAATCCTTTTCACTTCATCCCGGCATAACCCATGGGTTTTCCTTTTCATACCCAACAGGGGCCCTTTATTCCATCCTCGGTATAACCCGTGGATTTTCCTCTTATCCCTAGTAGGGACCCATTTTCTTTCCCGGCATAACCTAGCCATCTGCCAGCATAACCTGGCAATTTTTCAAAAAGAGAAACAATCCTGATATTTATTGTTTTCAATAGAAATAGCTCAGATTTGTGTTGCAAATAACTCCCGACATTTTCCTAGTGAATACTGGGCAGAAAATTTTGTTGTTCATTTATTCTGGTGTCCGGATAGGTTTTATCTCAAGGTGCAGGATTCGAGATGACCGAAAGAGCGAATCTCCATCTAGAATAAAGGAAAAAGAAGAAAAGAACAAAAGAAAGGAACTCAGAGTGATTGAAAAAGAAAGATGCGTACTGCTCAAATTTCATTCAAAATCACAAGTAGCGCATGTTCCGCTTGGCTTCAATGTTGAAGAAAGAACCCACACTTACGAGCATCAACATTCAGATCGGGGTTCACAACAAAATCAGCTAAGACTCAAGATCAAGCTTCAAGAAATTTATAGATAGGAATCTTGTAAGTCGTAGTTGCTAGTCATAGCTACCATAACTTTTGATTTTCCTTTTGGTGTAATAAAGAGGCCAGGAAGCAGTAGCAGCACCATCAATAGTGAAATCACAGCTCATGATAGTCCTAGCTACCAAAATACTTCAGAACTATACTGACATGATTCCTTTATAGCCAATGATATGTAGGCAACCATTGAAGCAGGGTTCTGTCAGACAGTTTTCATAAATGCTTCTCATGAAATGCCAAATAGGAAAAAATCTCTCAGTTGCTCATTTGTCTTTGCCCGAAAACCCTTTGTGTCACCGAGCAAATAGGGGCAGCAGCGAGCACGTGATTTTTGCCTCACTTGAAATATTCCAATAGAACTCAATAAAAATAGGTATTTTCTTTTATTATTTTAAATATTAGGAATTAATTGCATGATTTTGTGCTTGTTTGTATTTTTGTGCATTTTAAATTGATATAATTCACAAAAAATACAAAAATAGCATATTTTTCTTTAGGACCCTATTTTGTATTTTCTTAGGTTTATTAGCATTTGACATTAAAAAAATAAGGAAAAATAACAAAAATAGTCATGTTTACATTTGCTTAGTTTACTTTAAAAAAAATAGGATTTAAGTTATTCTAAAAAATAATTAGTTTTAAGTGAGCTTAAAATTGGTCTTGTTTATTTTATTTTTCATACTTTATAAAACCTGAAAAATGTAAAACAAAAAGAGGATTAATTAATTAGAAAGAGAAAAAGAATAAAACTAATAAAAGAAAAAGAAAATTGAAAATAAATTAGTCTCCCTATTATAAGACTTGAATTGGGCCAGTCTCACATAAGTCATAAGCCCAAACTCTCAGACATGTGTAAATACCATCGCCCAACCCAATCCCAATGTCATGAACCTTGTCCAGAACCCTCATGGCTTAAACACCCCGTTTCAACGACCCCATGATCTGATCCGTCGATCTGTTTTGATCAGACGGTCGAAAGGCGAGGTTGTTACGCACAAAAGAAGTGTCCCAAATACCCCCCCCCCCCGCCAGAGCCAAAACCTCGTACCATGTCTCCTTTAACCATAAAATTATACCGGTGTAACACCACCCTATATCCATTATCCCTCCGTCGTCCACCGCCAACAAAAAATTACCTCCGCCGGCGGCCAGTCTCCGATCAACCCCAAAAATACACCAGTTGGTCCCTTCTTCCTTCTCTTTCCAATGATCCAAGTCCTAACCCTCAAATACCAACTCTTCCTCTCGAATATTCAACCAAAGGGATGACTGTTCCACCGTCCACGGCAGCGCCAGTCTCCAATCAATCCCAAAAATACACCCCAAATCCCCTCCTCCTCTTCTTTCCAACCCCCAAAAAGCCAGATAACCCCAACTTTACACCGTAGCCCTGTCTCCACACTCCAAAGCCATATCACCTTTATCTTTCCTCAAATTTCAGCTAGTTCTTTCGAATTTCAATCGAAAGTCTGGAACAAATCTCTATTCACCCAAATCCGACAAAAATCATACCACATGATCTTCTTACACCCCCCCCCCCTCCCACCACAAATCCCAAAATGAAATACCTTAATTTGGTTTGAATCTCTCGACTCTTCGATCTAGGGTTTTCACAATTTCAATATAATGCATAAAGGACTGTTGTTCAATATAAGATAAGTCTTCTGATCTCTTTTCTTTGGATTATACAACCTTACTGTAAGATAATAAGAGCATAGATAGGTTTTATCTATTATAAGCTTTATTTTCTTTTTTGTTTTACCTATCCTTAGTTTAATCCAGTCTTTTTAGGTTTTGTAGTTTAAATTTTGATTATTCGTGTTAAGTCATTAAATTTCGATTCTGTCAGTTTAGTTCTTAATTTTGGTTTAATTCTGCTCCGTCTGCTTCATTTTTCTGGTTGGTCGTGTATCTGATTTCACTAGTTAGTCTATGGAGGGTCTATTATTCGTATTCTTTTAGTAATTGCTAGTTCACTAATTGCCCTAGTTGATTAGAGTTAATATGTTTAGTCAATATGGTTTAGATATAGCTGATTGGGCCAATCCTTGATCAATAAATTTTGTTTAATATTCAGGACAACTGGTTATAAAATTGAGCTTGGGTGATTTGATAATTCCTGTTGAATGAGGGGTAGTGTAGGTATTCCTAGCTAGAACATGTTGCCATAGTTAAATCTAGAACATTCTAGTGTAGGTTTCAAAGGTTAAATCCAGGTTTTAATTGATATAACTTGGTTAACAAGTTAAGAATTGAGGGACTAACTAATAAAATCTGGAAAAAATTGAAAGGACTAAAGGTAAAATAAAAGCTGAAACTTTGCCCTAGCTTACTTGCCTATAAGGCATGGGTATCTTGACTGAAAAGACACGAAAAATATCCTATGAAAATCCTTCTAAATTAGACCTAAACACAAGAGAAAAAATCAAAATAATAGATATGATTCTAGGAAAATCTGCTAAAAACTTGAAAACACAAAAAGCAAGAGGGGCAAAAACTACTATTCCATTAGCATCAACCGCTTTTGAACTTATCTTGGAATCATTTGTGTTAAAGCTGTATGGATCCTAGTTTATTTTGAGAAAAAACTCTTTGTTTGCTCTTGGGTTTCGAGTTTGGTTTCATTGCTGCATTTCCTGGGTGGATTTGTTGCTGTTATTGTTTTCCTGATTGCCTAATCATAGGTGCCTTATTTTGCCTTAACTCAGGTACTTCTCTTGCTCATGCTCTGATGTATGACACGATTTAAGAATGGAATGAATATTGTCCATGGTTTCTCCTATTCAGCTTTGTTTTAATTAGTTTTCTGCAGTTTTGTTATTCCTCTTCTTCTTCTAGTAGTTGATGTAGAATTGAAACATGTAATTATTACTCTAGGAACTAGTTTTTTAGCATTATAACTCGTTGGACTGTATGGATGATTATTTTCAGACCTATACGAACATTGTGAGTGATATGCTAGCTTTAGTTAATTTCAATTTAAATTATTAAAATAGTAGTGTTTTAAATTTAGGACAACTATTTGTTGTAAAGTTCAGTATTAGAATTCCAATTCGAATCTATAATGTTGATGATGTGCATAAATGAAATCTGAATAACTATCAAGGGTTTCGATCAAGTATTAATCCTTCAGTTGTGTTTAAATTGCCTTGCAAATAAAGCTCATCTTAATTCGAATGAAAATGTGATTAAGTCTGGTAAATAGGGAATTATTAAATTCATGGGTTGTTGGTATCAGTTTCAATTGGGCCCATGACATTTGGATTGTGAAATTAGACCAATTTCCTGGTCTGGTTGTATGTTAGGCAGTTTTGAATTTTGTTAATTCTGGGATTGATATGTGCATTGTTGGGCTGATATTGAAGAACAATCTCAAAAACAAAAATGTATTTTGAGGCTTATTTTGGAGCCCAAGTTGCTGAAAACCTTACCCTCACCGGTCAAGCTGCCAAATTAAAGTTTTAAAATATTTGTTTAAATGTGGGAATTACGTTAAGTAGCAAATTCAAATTAAGAGGTCTTCCCCTTTTGTTTGAACCCGGACTTGAACTTGTTTCCAATATTGATTAACTAGGTCCTTTAGAGAGAAACACTATAGAAAATCCTAGTTTGCTTTAGATTGGCCTTTACATAATAAAACGAGGTGCGCCGCACCAAATAAAATCCATAAATTGCGTGGTCCTATTTAAATGCTTATGTTAAAATGCTTAGAAATTTGGGACATGCCGTTTAGAGAACTTCACGGCTTCCCGCAAAGATAATGATACGTTAGTTGATAATGATAGTAATTTTACCTTCCCAAAAGTGGATGTGCATTTCATGTTATCCAAATCCCAATCCTAAAATATTGGATAAAATGTATTTCGGATCCGGGTGCATTTCATGTGACGCAATCCGAAGAGACGTTTTAAACAACGTTCACATTCCTAAAAGTTCAATTAAAAGCGGTAAATGATTTAAAATGGCACCATAGGATGAACATGTATTAGAAAACCAAATTTTTAGCCAATTATAATAGATTAAGCGACCGTGATAGAACCACGAGATCCGAGGGTGCTTAACACCTTCCTTCGGGTCAACAAAATTCCTTATAATTTCTGGTTCGCAGACTATTCGGCAGTCGAAAATTTCCTCGATTTGGGATTCAAAATAAATTGGTGACTTGGGACACCTAAAGCCAAGCCTATCCCAGGTGGCGAGTCTAAATACAAAAATAATCCCATTTCGAATAATGTCACTTTAATTGGAAAAACTGCCTTATACGTTTATCCTTCGGGGTAGTCGTGTAAAAATGAGGTGTGAAAGGGAAGATGCTGAGAAAACAACTTTTATTACTCCATGAGGGATGTATTATTACAAAATGATGCCGTTTGGGTTGAATAATGCAGGGGCCTCCTACATGAGGGCCATGACTACTATTTCCATGACATGATACACAAAGAGATCGAGGTATACGTAGATGATGTCATCATCAAATCCAAGAAAGCCCCTGACCACATGGAGGATCTGAGGAAGTTTTTCAACAGACTAAGAAGGTACAATTAAAGCTGAATCCTACCAAGTGTGCATCCAGGGCTCTAACTAGAAAACTACTGGGGTTCATTCTGAGTCATCAAGGAATAGAGCTAGATCCGCCAAAAGTTAAGACCATTCAAGAATTGCCACCGCCAAAGTACAAGAAGGACATAATGAGCTTCCTGGGAAGACTCAATTACATCAGCCATTTTATAGCTCAGTCCACTGTCTTTTGTGAACCTATTTTTAAGGTGTTGAAGAAGGATGCCGCTACCAAATGGACCGATGATTATCTGAAAGCTTTCGACGGAATCAAGGAATACCTATCAACGCCGCCACTTTTGGTTCTTCCCGAACCAGGTAGACCCCTATTGCTCTACCTTGCAATATTGAATGGAGCATTCGGTTGTGTTATGGGAAAACATGATGAAACAGAGAGAAGGAGCGAGCCATCTATTACCTCAGCAAGAAGTTCACTCCACACGAGGCCCAGTACTCTCTATTAGAACAAACCTGTTATGCTTTGACTTGGGTAGCTCAAAAGTTGAGGCATTATTTCTGTGCCTATACCATATACCTCGTATCAAGAATGGATCCGCTAAAGTACATTTTTTAGAAGCCCATGCCCACCGGCAAGCTAGATAAGTGCCAAATATTGCTAAGTGAGTTCAACATTGTTTACGTATCTCAGAAGGCAATCAAAGGACAGGCCTTGGTAGATCACCTTGCTGAGAATCCTGTAAACGCAGAATACGAGCCTTTGAAGACGTATTTTCCTGGTGAAGAGGTATCTTTCATAGAAGAGGATATTGCAGAATCCTATGATGGTTGGAGGATGTTCTTCGACGGAGTAGCAAACTTTAAAGGAGTTGGTATAGTAGCAGTCCTGGTGTCAGAAACTGGTTAGCATTATCCGGTGTCCGCGAAGCTTAGATTCCCGTGCACCAACATCATGGACGAATATGAAGACTACATCTTAGGGCTTGAGTTTGCCATATACATGAACATTCAAGAGTTATTGGTAATTGGGGATTTAGACTTGCTCATACGGAAGGTCCCAGAAGAATGGACGACCAAGAATTCTATGATACTCCCGTATCTGCATCATGTACAGGAGTTGAGGAGGTGGTTTACAAGGACAAAATTCCAGCATGTACCCTGAGTCCAGAATGAGTTTTCTGATGCGTTTGCCACCTTATCATCTATGATTCAACATCAAAATAAGAACTTAATTGATCCCATCCCGGTGAAAATTCGTGATCAGCCAGCTTACTGTGCTCATGTCGATGAAGAAGCAGACGAAAAACCTTGGATTTATGATATCAAGGAGTATCTAACAACAGGAGGATATCCAGAACTTGCAAATGCTACTCAGAACCGCACAATTCAAAGGTTATCTAACATTTTCTTTTACAGTAGAGGAATCTTGTATAGAAGGACTCCCGATTTGGGATTAAAAAGGTGTGTCGAAGCAAAGGAAGCATCCAGGTTATTAGAAGAGGTTCATGCAGGGACATGTGGTTCACATATGAATGGTTTTTTTTTAGCCAAGAAAATACTCTGGGCTGGTTATTTTTCGATGACTATGGAAACAGACTGCATCCAGTACATCCGAAAATGCCATCGCTGTCAGATACATGCAAATATAATAAAGGTGCCTCCAAATGAGCCAACTGCAACAAGCTCGTTATGGCCGTTTGTCGCTTGGGGAATGGATGTTATTGGACCTATCGATCCTGCCACACCAAACGGACACAGGTTCATTCTGGTGGCAATTGGTTATTTCACTAAATGGGTGGAAGGAGCATCATATAAGTGTAGTGACTAAGAAAGTCGTGACAGACTTTGTCTGCAAACGCATCGTTTGTCGGTTAGGCATCCCAGAATCAATCATTACTGATAATGGTTCCAATCTCAACAGTGATTTGATGAAATCCATGTATGAAACATTCAAAATCAAATACAAGAATTATACAACCTACAAGCTTTAGATTAACTCAGTCGTAGAAGCGCCCAACAAGAACATCAAAAGGATCCTAAGGAAGATGATTGAGAAGCACAAGCAATGGCACGAGAAGCTATCATTTTCTCTATTAGGATACCGCACCACAGTTCGCACATCACCGGGGGGATTCCCTATATGTTTTTTTATGGTACCGAGGCAATCATCCCAGCCGAGATAGAGATTCCCTCCCTGAGGATTATACAAGAGGTGGAACTTGAAAATGCAGAATAGGTAAAGAGTCGCTATGAGCAGTTAGCCCTCATAGATGGGAAAAGAATGAATGCAGTTTTCCATGGTCAATTGTATCAGAACATGATGTCCAGAGCCTTAAACAAAAGAGTCAAGCCAAGACAATTCACACCGGGATAGCTAGTGTTGAAGAACATTTTCTCGCATCACGATGAGGCCAAAGGAAAATTCTCTCCTAACTGGCAAGGTCCATACATGGTTCACAGGGTCCGAACAGGAGGAGCACTCATACTCGCTGAAATGGATGGAGAAGTCTGGCCAAAGCCAATTAATTCAGACACAGTTAAATGATATTATGTGTAATCATTATGGTATCTTTATGATATAATTTGAACTACGCCTGACCCGATTCCCATTTAAAAGGGGGTTACGTAGGCAGTCTTATGGGTTTGGTCACAATTTAATGAAGATTTTGATTTCCCCGATATTGGAAATTGGGGCAGAATTTTGAGAAGGACTCTCAAAATTCCGAAGTTAGCTTCCATCCATTCATTTCACGCAACCCGTAAACTAGGGGAGAATTTTGAGGAGGACCCTCAAAATTTCAGAGAAAAATAGGGTCGCAATGTCTTGAACCGCGTCGTAGTCGTTGGTTAATCTAAAAGAAAGTCGTTTTTAAATTATGTATTTACGTCTTTACAAAATACCGCATGGCTACTATCAAAACTGCTTTGTTTAGCGATGCTACCCCCAATGAAAGCAGGAGTCGAGCAGAACAAGCGAAGTCCATAGGAGGACGAACTAACCTTTCCCCCTTTTACAAAACTCACGATTTTTCTTTGGATGCAGGAACCCAAGGCATAAAATTATCAGGCACGATTACACACTCACACTTTTCTGGAATGCAACTCTCGGAATCATCACCTATTTACAATTGCTATCCGTACGCACATCGACAACAGCCACCATGACACAATTAACTATCATCTATCATCTATCAGCTAAGAGATTTCATTACTCTTCACCTTTATTTCTCGCATTGCATATGGCTACTTTTCTGCCTTCCGAGACTAAGCATTGTCTCTGTTTGCATTTTTCTTGCATTGCATAAGGCTACCTTTATGCCTTTCGAGACTATGTATTGTCTCCATTTGCATTTTTCTTGCATTGCATAAGGCTACCTTTCTGCCTTCTGAGACTAAGCATTGTCTCCATCTTGCATTTTTGCTTTGCATAAGGCTACTTTTCTGCCTTTCGAGGTTAAGCTCTACCTCCATCTGCATTTCTGCATTGCATAAGGCTACCTTTCTGCCTTTCGAGGTTAACCTCTACCTCCATCTGTATTTCTAAGTTACATAAGGTTACTTTTCTGCCTTCCGAGGTTAAGCTCTACCTCCATCTGCATTTCTACATTGTATAAAGCAACTTTTCTGCCTTCCGAGGTTAAGCTCTACCTCCATCTGCATTTCTCGCATTTCATAAGGCTAACTTTCTTCCTTCTAATTCTAAGCATTGTCTCTATTTTGCATGGCTAAAATATCGCCAATTTATCCATCTTGCAAGGCTTAAATATCCACTTCATCCCTCTTGCATGGTTGAAATATCGCCACCTTTTATTTATGTCTTACATCGGCTGAAAATACTGCCACCTTTCATTTTTGTCTTGCATCAGCTGAAAGATCGCCACTTTTTACATCTTATGGGCTGAAGGATCGCCAAATTATCCAAAGGCGTAATTGTTCGGAGGCACCATTTCATAGCCCGAGAACGCCATGCCGTGGCTTGAGGACCCCATTTTATTCTTTTGCATATGATTATTCAAAGGAATCATGGTTTTAAGGCATCATCCTCATAGTCTGAGAATATTTCATAGCCTGCGAATCCTTTATTAAACGCTTTATGGCCAAGGACATCATAGTCTGAGGACGTCATCCTATCTGTCCAAAGACAGCATTTATGGTCCAATGGGAACTTGCATCATGTTTAAATTTGTGCACAATATTAGCTTGTATTGCTTATTAGCAGGTGCACCGGCTAGCAATGACAATCACAATAGGAGCGATCTCGCTCTTATTCCTGCAGTCCATCGGTCCCTGAAAGACCTTTCTAACCCGAATATTGTGTCCGTCATTCAAACTCCCCATAGGCATGTTTCGCCGACCGGTTCACCGAACTGCATGTGCCCTGATTCGTGTAAGACCAAGGATATGTAGGCATCTCAGGAGCTAGAGCTCGGTTAAAAACTTTTCAAATCTTTTCTTTTGATCAAAATTAGCCATAATATCTTTACCCGACAACTCTTTCATCATTCTCGGGTAAAGTGGGGTAGCTGTTGATACCCAGTTTTTCCCTTATATATTTTTATACTCAAAATAGCATGTACATGCATATATAAGCATGCCCAAGAGTTTTAGTGTTCTTCCCTTATTTTTAAAATTTTAAAACCAATTTATTATCTATTTTAATAGTAGAAAATTCAATAATTATTCCCAAACTAGCATGTTTAGTGAATGATTTATTTCATTCTGATATTTATACCAGAATATAATTAAGGTGATTTTTCTATATTTTTACAAATTTATTTGGTAGCTTTAAAGTTAAATGGCACGTAATTGCAAGTTTAGCCTATGTTAAGATTAACTGCATTTTATAATTGTAAAATTGGTTCCAATATTTTTAAATTAATATTTATATGTTATTTACTGACTTGGCACTTTTAATTTAATTTTAAAATCATTTTTTACTATTTCTTTAAAATAAAAGGAAATAATTGGCTATTTAAAGTATAGCCCCAATTCGTTTCAATTGTAGCCCCATTTACATTTCAATTTTAGCCTAATACTGACCATATTTCAAGCTCAAAATCGGACTAGCCCAATCCCGTCTAACCCAACCCAATAGCCTGTTTATCCTACCCGACCCATGGCTATTTTAATCCAGACCGTTGATCAATATGATCAATGGTCACGATTTCCTCTTTCCTTTTTAATTTACTTAACCCAACCCTAATCCCCCCATTTCCTTCTAGTAGTCGCCTTTTCATACTCCACTCTCTCTCAAACACTCTCGAATACTCCCTAACCCTAGCCGCCTTCCACCATCTCCGATCACAACCTCATCGGAATCCACGGCTTCTCAGACCATAGATGTCATATACTCAGCTCCTATTACTCCTGTGTGCCTGATGCTTGAAGGTCGAGACCAGACCTTTACCGACTCAAGGTTTCCAGCCATCTCTGGCTTTGCTTTGGCATATCCTAGCCTCCTAAGTATGATTTTGACCTTATTCGACTTAGATCAGACCTTTTTCAAAGCCTTCCTCACTCTTGGGTTCCTCTGAAACCCTAACTATTTGAGGTCTTCTTTGATTTTTTTTTGATCTGTTGTGTATCTATGCTATGATGTGAGTTATGATTTCACTAAATTTTTCTTTGAAAATTACTTTCAAAACCCTTCTTTGCCGATTTTGAATTTTCTGGAAAATGTTTAGGAGTTTTATGCTTTTTCTTCTTTTTGTTGTCCTCTGCTGTGCTCTTGTATCATCTTTTATATGCTTCCCTTACTGTGTTTTCTACAATATGGTCTTATAAAATTTTCTACTGCATTTATCATGTTCTTATATGTTTATCGTACTGTGTTTTCCTATATGCTTTCCTGCTATACCTTTCCTGGCAATTCTTGTGTTTTCTACTATACTTTTCTTGCTAAGTTCTTATGGTTCTTTGTTTGCATTGTTTAGGGTTCTGCTAAGCATGTTTCTCCTATTGTTCTTATCAGTATTTGCGAGTGTGTACTTTGAATCTTTCTACTGTGATTGCATGTTGCTTTGCTATACATGTTTTGATCCAATTGCTTGCTCTCTTTTGTGATTTGCCTGAACTAGGATTCTTATTTTAAAACCCCAACTCTTTTAGTATAATTTCAGAGTTTCATATGATTCTAACTTTTGATAAACTCTTCTAAACTCTGCTATTGGATTTTTATGTTGATTTACATAATAGTCATCTTTCGTACTCACTTGCGCTTTATATGAGATGAATTTCCCTCTAATTGGTTTCAAATTTGCAATTAATGTAAACCTCCTTCTGAATATAGCTTGATTTATTTTCCTTCCATCTTTTATTGATTCCCTAGATGAATTGGCCTAGGTAAAACCTTCCTTTATTATGTGACTTGGTTCATTCATACCAAATTTCAAACCTGTCTGATTTATTGGTTTTCAACTGATTCTCTTGCCTTATTCGCCTAAACCGTGTACTATCAAGACCCTGTCCTTAAATAACTTCCAAGTACTTGCCTCTAATTTGTTGCTTTGCACCAAAGGGTTTGTTTAATTTCTTTTCTTAATTAGTTTGTACCGGTTGAATCTGAATCCCCTAATTAAGGAAAGTCTTATGTAACTGATTTACAATCAAGCTTCTATTATTTTCTCACCTTATTTTGTCACGGCTTTCACACTATAAATACGTTACTCTTTAACACAGTCACATGGATTTTTTTAACAATCACACACGATAAAACACACTTCAAATTACACAATCACAATTCTCTTCGGAACTTATACTTAGAGTATTCTTGCTTCTTGTCTGCACTTTGGCTTTCACAAGGCTACTGTTTCTCTTCACTTGACTCTTTGTAACTGGTATATCCGAACTTAATTTTCAGCATCACCGAATGTGTTTATTTACAAGTCCTAATACCTATGTTTACTTTCTTTGCCTGTAAAATTTAAAACTTGACTTAAAGTGCCTATATGATATTGCCTGCTTCTCTTCTTTGTGAACAATTGCTCCCTATCCCATTATCCCCTATATGCTTGAGAGTGGGGACTTGGGGAATGGCAAAAGAACTTTTGTTCATGACCTAAGTTTTTGACCCCCCCCCCCTCTCCCCAACCTCTAAGTAGGCTGGAAGGTATGCCAGTATATCTCATTATTTGGTATGCCCCTTTGCCTGCTCTTTCATAGCATCCTACTTTTATATGAATTCCTATACCCCATTCCCCTATGTGTGCTAAGTTAAGGTATAGCCTGACAACATCTAAATTGATGTCCATGGCTAAACCTGACCTTCGACAAGTCTTTACTCCTCAACTTAAACTGACAAGCTGGTCAGGGGTATGCCAGCCCCCAAAATTGCTAGGCATGACCACTAGCATGCCTTTTCCCCTTCTACTACACTTGCACATAGTCTTAGACCCTAAGTTCTGCCTCCTATGAGCCCTACCTTGAATACCTTGAGTTTCCCTCTGAACTTGAACATTTGAGGGATGGCCCTTCCACACTGCACCAGAATCAAATTTTGCAATATATTTGGGTGGAAGCACTACCCGGAATCCATTTGAGATTCTTAGGGAACTCTGATACATTCCAAATAAGAGAAAGGCTTTGGAATTTGGCTCCTGGAGTTTGTTTACTTCATGTTTCAAACAAAAGCCTGAATCAGGCTCTCCTTGGCTGCGACCGTTTAGCTTTCTGATGTATTTTATTTTTCTTTATTCATTCGGGTCTGTAATAATCTGTAATAACTATGGGGTTCTAGTAAAAATGGGAGGGTTACTCATGTATGCATATGGGTAGACATCATGCTTTAGGTATTTACTATTTCAACCACATCATGATCCTTCGCTTATGCATTACATGTAGAAATTCTGCCTATAAGTTATGCATCGCATGTAGCAATTCTACCTATAAGTTTGCTGTGTAAGTCCTACCTATAAGTTGTTTCATTCTACATTAGAAACCATGTCTTTGAGTTTCTACATTTCACCATATAGATACAATGTTCATAGGGAATTACTACTACTAAAATTCTGCATTTCATATAGATACCATGGTTATAGGTTTTTCAGCACTTCATATCGATATCATGTTTATAAGTCATCTATGAAGTGCTGCATATAGATTATATGTCTATAGGATTTCCTCATTTTGGCATATGTATCTGTCATTAGGGAAAACTGTTATAGGATATGACCTGCCTATAGGATTTCCACATGATTAGCACTTAAAATCAATGACGCCTAGAAAGCATTCCTTTAAGAGCTATCTACCAAACCTGAGAAGTCTAAAAAATTAGTAGCAATAACATTCCTGCAATCGACAATTCTTTTTTGCAATCAGTTTACTTCTTTCTGAATAGATAGACATCATGCTTATAGGTTCCGTTTAACACCTAGAAAAGCTTTAAGGTAAAAATTATAACTGCATCAGTCTACTAATTCCAGCCAGCAGGCAGGTCTGATTCCGATTTCTTATTTGAAACATGTAATAAGCCAGTCTGCCTCCTTAACGTTTAAGTTTTAATTCAGACCATAACCGGTATGTGTAAGACATGGTAGACTATATTCTTTCCTTTGATTCAAGGAGGTTTATTTGAGCTGTATCTACTTAATTGCTTTCCCAATACTTACTGTATATGTTTTGATTGTCTCTTTAGCATTTTATCCTTTGAAAACTCTCAAAAGCCTCCACTCCCTCCCTTTTAGGATTAGTAATCCCATATGCCTCCGGGATTGATAGCATCGGGACAAGTAATAGCATGTGATAGGTAACGATACCATTCCGCGCTTTAATACCTTAATGGGGTGTGAAGGGTAGATATGGATATGATTACCACGCGATAACACCACATGTATAAATTGTTACCAGGTGTTGTGTGGGGTGATCCATATTGTTCATAAACCTAGGACGCCCTTCTCATTTACTTGTTTACATTTTTTCAAATTATTTTTTCTTATATTTCTGCTTACTCTATTTTATTCAAACTCTCAATCCACTTGCAACTGTGAAAATCCCTTCTATTTGAGACCTTTATTTACTTACTTGTTGTTTAAAGTCATAATTATAACACGGTCGGGAACAACACTAGTGCATCTTGAGGGGTGCCTAACACCTTCCCCTCAAGATAATATCTAGCCATTACCCGAACTCTGATTTCTTCAACTCAAAAATCCTTCTTAGTGTCCTAATGCACTATAATCATTATGTGGAGACTCTTTAAAATTCAAAACCCAAAGTCCCAAAAGGAATAGAGTTGTTTGACCAAATGTCGCAAACCCGATTTCCCCTCAGGAAAAGGGTGGCCTCGACATATCTAAAATGGAGTTGTGTAATTGTTCTTAATTGCACTTCTACACATTTTTGGTTTTGAGTATGATTCTAATTTTATAAAACTACAATGACAAATTAAACTAAAATAAGCTAAGGTTAAACTATTGCAAGTTGGTCAAATGATGAAAAGGCACTAGGGTAGTGACTTCCGCCTAGGTGGTCAATTGACGGATTCTTGAGTCTAAAGCTAGATTATCACATTTGGGGATTATGATATAACCGTTGCTCGATTCTAATCACTCTATGCCTCTCGACAGTTCAAGTGATTTTGCCCGAATTGACTTTTTCTAGACCAACAATCAGGGTTCAAGTCGGGTATTACTATCTCTAGTTTAACCCTTTAATTTAGGCAATCAATATCTTGAGTACGCCCTAATTCCTTGTTGGACCAAATTCAGAGACATAGGCTCTTTTTCTCAAGAAGGGCTAAAATTAACTAAACACAAACTAGAGTATGCAACCACTAATTCAACAATTAAACATGAAATTAGTCCAAAAATCAAGCACACATAGTCAATCAAGCCCTCAAGCACAATACCCATCAATTACCCATACTAGGGTTGAGCCACAACCCTAGATTATGGATATAGCTACTCATAATTAGAGAAAAAACAAAGAAATAGATGAAGAAAAACTCATATTAATTAATTGCTAAATTAATCTTGAAGATTCAATGTTGAAACCTAGCTAAGATTACTCAAAACAGCTAAAATATTCGAACCCACGAGCACAGCCTTCAGTGCTAACTATCTGCTTGACCAAAAAATGGAAAAGAATATGGGTATACTAAGCTGAACAATCTGGAAAAAAATACCACTACGAGGTTAGTGCGGACCACAAAAAATCACGTGCGGCCATACTAGGGCTCTGAACTTGAGGGATCCAATTCTCTGAACTTGAGCAATATGGACCGCACAGTATCGAGTGCGGACGCGTCGGCTTTTAGTGCGGTCCGCATGAAATGGAGTGCGGACTGCATTGGCTTCAATCTCCAAAACTGGAAACTCTATGATACTTGGTAGTGCAGACCGCACTAAATTGAGTGAGGCCGCAGTAACTCCATTTCTAATTGATTAAATCTTATGTGGCCGCGTTGCTTGTTGTCCTGGAAATCAAACTATCTGAACCTCGCTTGTACGGATAGCAGAGAATGGTATGCGGCCGCATTGGCCTTGTTTCACCTGAGCTTTGTCTTGTCTTGGTACTTGTGCGAGTTTCACTCCTTTTTGAGCTAATCTTTGACATCTTGTCAATTTGTTGATCAAACATACAATCAAGGACAACTTGTGAGCCTCTTGGGACTATTTTTTTACAACTTTCTAATCAAAACTTAAGCAAGAAGGAGTATAAAATGTATCAAAATCCCTAGTTATCAACTCCCCCAAAACTTAAGCTTTTGCTTGTCCTCAAGAAAATAAAATAAGATCCACCCCTTGAGAGAACATCCAAGAAAATTCAGCTGTCCTACAGTGATCTCAGCTAGCATCAATTGGGACTAACAATCTCCCTCAATACAAATGAATAATTAACAACATTTACTCCTTTAAAAACTATGGATCAAGTGTGACACAAGAGCATCAAGTGTTGACTCAACACATCAAAGGACCCTTTCTATTTCTTTAGTCATTGTGGAACCCTAACTCACACATCCTCAGCTTTCCTTAAGCAAACCTCACCTTTAGAATAGTGGCACTCGTAACGAGGTTAATAGGAATTCACTCATCTCTCAAAAAGAAAAGTCACAAGTACGGCTCTAAGTACCATATACTTGCCCCTGATATGAGTCGCCACTAATGTAAGTTTCATTCAACTAGAGATTATATAGGCCTTTTGTGGAGACATAGTGAAGGCTTTTGGTTCCGGGTAGGGCAATGTTTGGTCTAAGTAGGTTCCATCTTCTCTTAAGCACTTCTTTTGTTTCATTTTGGCACAAATTCACTTGACTTTTTGAGTTCTTTCACTTCATTCATGGGGTTAGAGAGACGCACTGTCACTCCTTCTTAGATATTTGAACTCTTTTCTCTTTTCTCACTTTTTCACACTTTTCATTCTTTGATTTTATTGACTCCCTTTTATTCAATTCCACATTGAGTATTTTTTTGGTCTTTTTTGCTTTCTATCTTTACCATTGTCTTTTCTTTTTCTTTATTTTTGTACCTTTTTACCAATTTGTTGCAATCCTTATCTCTCCCACTAAACCTACACTTTTTCCATGTGATAAGGAAAGATCGGGTGCCAAGAGGGGGTATCGTTTGGAACGGGTAAAGACTTGTATCATGGTTCTTGAAGGAAAAAGGTTTAAGGCTCAAAAGAGTTGACTAGGGATTTTATCTTTGGTAGGCTAGATATATTCAAGCTATCATTTGGATCAAGGAGAGCCTATAATCACGTCTCAAGTCAAAATTCACTTATGATTCCGCCTCAACAAACATTCAGGGAAAGTTTTAGACCAATGGCTCGGGACTTGGACTTGCAATGCAATTTCTCACCACACAACTTGTGGGATTGGTAAAAACACATAGTTGGGGGCCCACAATGACCTTAGATAATATTTGAGCACATAATGGTCCCGAAAAACCACTTTATGATTATCTATAAACACAAGAGTCTCAAGGTTACGACTTTTACCATCCTAAAGACAACAATTTATTTTTGACCATGAGATCAAAAGCAAATGTGCTAGGCCCAAGTGAAGCTTTGCTTGAGGCACCCTTAACCACTAACTACAAAAATGCAAAAAGAGAAGAACAATGATCTCAAATCCTTAATAAAGTTGTCACGCCATCCATCATTGGGAAGAGCCACCTAGTTCACACAAACTCCACCTTCGGAAACATCCGTGGCATTAAAAAAACCAAGGGCTTATTGCAAACGTTCAAAACAAGAAGTTACGAACATAAATAAGAAGCTAAGAATGAAAAATTGCAAAAAGTAAAATGAATATATACAAGAGGGGATTCAATCGAATATACAATAGATGGGATGAATATGTATAATATAACATAACTTTATATACAAACCCAAAGTAGAATAAAAGTACGAGAAATGTAACCAAATGTTAAAGTTATATACAAATATATACAATCATCAAAATCCATAAAAGTATGGCCTACCCCCTCAAATGAAAGTTGGAATTGTCCCCAATTCCAATGAAACCAAATAAGCACCAAAAAGAAAAGGAAAAGGATATATACACTCTTTGTCTGCATGGGCTCCTAAGTGGTCCCTGGGTTCTCATTATGCTCGGGAACTAGTTCCTATGGCCTGCTGCTCTGCTACTGGGACCTGGGATTGGACCTGGACAGGTCCCTAAGGTGCATCATCTGGTTGACTAGAGGAGGTCTCCAGTGGGTCTGCCAATTGGATGACTGCATCGTGTGCTCGGGGAGTCATTCTTTTTCTCTTGGGAGGCCTCTGGGACTGCTCAGTCTGGGGATGGGATGGTGGTATTGGATCCCCTAACAATAAGTCCAAAGGCAGATGATCTGCCCTCATCCTGTCAACCTTAACCATCAGCTCCATTACGGACTCCTTGGATGCCCGAGTCTTCCTCAACTTCTTGCGCTCCTTAGAAAGCTCCTTAAGAGCCTTGATGTGTGAATCAACAGCATCCGTGAGCACTTTTTGGATGTCAAAGATTTTTTATTGATTGGCCAGAATCTCCTGGAGGGCATCCTCAATAAATTACAGGACCTGCGAAGGCAGAGGTACCGACTGAGCTTCCACTGTAGCAGTAAGCATAGACAACTTGGATGAAGCTGTATGCATCCAGTTGTTGATGCTGAGAAGAGCGTGGCTCAGTCGGTGTGCAGTTACTGGGTAAGCTTGGGAAGATGTATCTTGAGATCTGCTAAAGTGGATGGGCCAGGAGGAATGTATGCGGAGGTAGAGGCAGGCTGAGGAGGAGCCACAACCACACCTAGCTCTTTAGACTGGCCAGTTGGAGCAGTGGTTGTTCCCTTGAAGGTCTTGCCTTTTGGGTTGTCATCACCTGCATTACTGTACCATGAGAATAAGGCCTCCGCTTTTACCTTTATATCAAATTTCCTTTTTACAACCTCGAGGTCCTTCAAGTACATGGTCAAAAATTTAGGGAAGGGTTAATTTCTATCACCCTCACTAACTACTTGAGTGATCGCCTGAGACATTACATTCCCGACATTTATCGGGTACATCGCTAGATCGATGCCACTAAAACTGCTCGGTGAAGAGGGAGGGAGTTTTCATGAGTAGTGGGGTCCAATATGTTGCATACAAATGTTACCTACCCCTTTGCCTTGAAGTTCAAACTTCTTCGCAACATCTTTACACTCGCATTCAACCAATCGGGGGTGGTACTTAGGATTGCTAGATATTGTGCGAACCAGGGACAGACCTCCTCGCCCAATTTCATCTTCGCCATGTATAGTGTGTCATCCTCCTTATCAAAGCCGACTAATCATTTATTGTTTTCCCGTCAAGAAGCACCTTCAGATTTCGCACCTTGGTCACTTTTGTGCCCTTTTTAATATGGGCATCATTGGTATAGAATTCCTTTACCAAGTGCTCGTTGGCATCTACACACTCTCCTAAAAAGTACTAGCAGCCAACTCTCTCCCTAAACTTCCTCCTCATGTTAGGGTTGCGAGACAATAGGCCTCTATCCACCAAACTCTTATCCGGGATCAACTTCCTCACTGGCCATCATTCCCTAAATTTGTGATAAGCTACCTCGCTAATAAATAGGTCTTGCCACACCTTCGGTTTCCTAGTTCTAGCAACACCTCCAACCTAAGGTTCTCCTCCTTCTCCTACTACCTCTTCTCCTCATATTTCCTCATCGTCTCCTACTGCACCCTCTCCGAATAATAAAGCTACGGGAGAGGTGGAGTATCCATCCCAACTACCTTCAGTTGAGCCCTTAGATAACCTAGAAGACACATTTACTAAAGCTTGGGTAGTGGGGAAATCTGGAGGAGTGTCTCTTAGCATGTTCCTCTCCGGCCTTTCAGAGATGTACTCTGGCACGAAATCTGAAGATATCACCCAGGAGGACTTGTACGCATTCCTAGACATGCCAATGGCTCTATCAGTAGCTTTAATCAGCTTCCTTGTGTTTTCAATATTTTGCCGGGCTTGAGGAGTCAGGTTATCATTTTTTTTCCCTCCCAGATAGAATTTTCCTCTGCCTGGTTGTTTAGAGCCATTGCCTCTTCGTTTCACCACTGTCTGCAAACAACATCCACCAGGCTTGTTAGTATCAATAAGAGTAAGTTCAGGGTTGCAGAAAAGGTTGCAAATAATTGCAGAAGTCACACAGTACGGACCACAAAAAATGGAGTGCGGTCGCATAGAGGCCAATGCAAATCGCACAAGAGGTAGGGTTCAGACTACCCACTCTCTGTATCCAGGCAATACGGACTGCACAAAATATACTGCGGCCGCATAGGGACCAATACGGACCGCACAAAATGTAGTGCGGTCGCAGTCCCCAAACATTAGAAAATAGACACTCAAAAATGTGGTTCGCACAAAATGTCATTGCGGACCGCACTAAAGCACCGTAGACTGCATGATTTATACCACGACCCACACTGAGGATCATAAAATAAAAACAACCTAGGGTTTAAGATATCTTGATTTCTAGTCAACTTTTACACCGAATAAAGGTCCCTAAGTGTTTTCCCATTGATTTTAACTACCTAATTCTAACATTAACAAGAAATTAACTACCCTAAACTACCAAATTAAAAGAAATACGGGAAAATAGACTATGAGCTGAGAAAACAAAAAATTAAAAAGAAAATAATTAAAATTAAACATCGTAAAGGTAATTGAAGTACCATAAGTAAGATGTGTGATGATGATTACTCCATAAAGATCAGCTACGAGCAATGAATAGGTATGAAATGTAGTCTTTTAAAACTCTGAGAATGATAAGGCCGAAAAGTGTAAAGAGGGGGCCGTAAGGCCCTATTTATAGAAAATGACCTATGCCCCAACTTACCTACCCCAATGCGTACCGCACAAAATGGATTGTGGTCCACACCAGATAGTGTAATTTAAAGTTTTGGAATGCAACCATTGCGGTCCGTACAAGATGGAGTGCGGCTGTAGTGGTCCATCGCGGACCGCACAAAATTTAATGCGGCCGTGGTGGCAAACTTTAGAGAGCTGGTTTTTTCAACATTCATTAGTGCGGTCTTCACTAAATGTAGTGTGTCCTCATTGCAAAATTCAGAGACCTAAACACTTTTCCTACTATGTTTTCATTGCATCAACACAATCATGTAGTATCTCACAACCAGTTAGTTAAAAAATAAGTCCTCTGCGACAATAAAAATCAAATAAAAATAAGAAGAAAAATACATGGGCTGCCTACCAAGAAGCGCTTGATTGAAAATAGAAAACCAAACACTTATTGCAAATTTGCGACCATAAATAAGAAGCTAAGAACGAAAAAATTGTGGAAAGTAAAATTAATATATACAAAAGGGGAATTAATCGAATATACAATAGATGGAATGAAATATGAACAATTTAACATAACTTTATATACAGACCCAAAGTAAAATAAAAGTATGATAAATGTAACAAAATGTTAAAGTTATATCCCAACCAAAGATGAAAAATAAAGAAAGCATAAAAAATGTCAAATATATACAATCATCCAAATAAGTAAAATGAATATATACAAGAGGAGATTTAATTGAATATACAATAGATGGGATGAATATGTACAATGTAACATAACTTTATATACATACCCAAGGTAAAATGTTCACGATGTTCAGTAGCTTTTCGATGGCTTCCCTTGCATTACCAAGTATGAGTGGATTTGTTGCCGAATTGATAGTATTTTTTGGAATAATTACCAGCCAAAAATATCTTTTTATTCCAAAAATAGTAATTACTTTTGTGATGGAAATTGGAATGATATTAACTCCTATTTACTCATTATCTATGTCATGCCAGATGTTCTATGGATACAAGCCATTTAATACCCCGAAGAATTCTTTTTTTAATTATGGACCGCGAGAGTTATTTCATTCGATCTCCATCTTTTTACCCGTAATAGGTATTGGCTAAGTATCTGGAATTGGTCTAACAAAGAATTGGGAAGTACTCAAGAGATTGATAGCCCCAATTAAAGGATTAAACCTAGAGATAGTAATACTCGACTTGAACCCTGATTGCTTGTGCAAATTTGCATACCCAATTGGTCTTGAGAAAGTCAATTCGGGCAAAATCACCTGAACTACCAAGAGGTATAGAGTGAGTAGAATCGAGCAACATTTATATCATAATCCCCAAACATGACAGCCTAGCTTTAGACTCAAGAATCTGATAATTAACCACCTAGGTGGAAGTCACTATCCTGGTGCATTTTTATTATTTGAACAACTCAAAATAGTTTAACCTTAGATTATTTTAGTTTAATTGATCATTTTAGTTTTATAAAATTAGAATCATAATCAAAACCAAAAATGTGTAGAAGTGTAATTAACAAAAATTACACAAATCCGTTTTAGATAAACATCCGACTCCAAGATATAGCTCCGTGTGGAAATTGATACCGACCTTAATTGGGTAAAAGCTTCTTCGACCTCTTTCACTACTCAATAGTAGCCTAGGGTTGGCCTCGATCACTTTTTGGTGGCGTTTCCGGGGATCGAACCCGGGTCACCCGCATGACAGACGGGAATACCTAGCACTATATGATAACTAGGAATTTTGATACATTTTATACTCCTTCTTGCTTATGCTTTGATTATAAATTCATACAAAATAGTCCTAACAGGCTTATAAATTGTGCTTGATTGCAGATTTGATTAACAAAGTGACAAGATGTCAAAGATCGTCTCAAAAGGAGTGAAACATGCACAAGTACTAAAGACAAGACAAAACCTGAGAAAAACAAGCCTAGTGATACTGCATTACACTTTGTGCGGTCCGAACTAGGGAGATTCATAGAGTTGGATTTTCAGGCATCAAGGCAGTGCGACCGCATAAGGTATTGTGACGTCCACACTGAAGGCACCGTAGCCACACTACCATTTTATGCGGTCTGCAAAACCAAAGTTCAGATAGATGCCAAATTCAGAAGATGAAGCCTGTAAAGTCTGCAGTACATTCTGTGTAGACCGCATTAGAAGCCTCCACGACCGCAGTCCATTCTGTGCAGTCCACGGAGCCTAGGTTCAAAGAGTCAAGATTTCAAGTTCAAGAGCCTAGTGCGGTCGCACACCATTTTGTGCGGTCCGCACTAACCCTCCCCCCCAAGGGCATTTTTGTCTAGTTTTTCCTGCTTAGTATAAATAGAATCTTTTTCCAATTTTAGGGTATCAGCCATTTTAGAACTTTAGCTGTGCTCGTGAGAAGACTTTTTGTAGTCATTTTGGGCATTTTTACTTAGTTTTTGTCATTGAGTCTTTGTATTTACTTTAGCAATTAATTAATATTTCTTTATCTTCATCTAAGCCTCAATTTTTTCTCTTCAAGCATGAGTAGCTAAAGCCATTAGTTAGGGTTGTGGCCCAACGCTAGCCTCGGCAATTGGTGGATGTTGCAATTTAGGGCTAGATTGACGATGGGTGTTTGTTTTTGGAGTCAATTTCATGGTTTAATTAAGGAGTTAGTAGTTGCAAAAACTAGTTTATGCTAAGTTGACCTAGGCTCTTCTTGAGAAAGAGAGCCTAAGTCTCCGAAATTGATCCAACAACGAGCTGGGATGGACTCAAGATAATTGATAGTCCCAATCAAAGGGTTAAAATTCGAGAGAGTAATACCCGACTTGAACCCTAGTTGCTTGAGAAAAGTTGCCTACCATATTGGTCTTGAGAAAGTAAATTGGGCAAAATCACTCTCTCTACTGATAGGTGTGAGAGTGGGTAAGACCGTGCAACGGTTATATCATTTCCCCAAATCATGTCAATCGTTCCTTTGATTCAATTACTTGTCAATTGGCCACCTAGGAGGATGCCACTACACCTAGTGCCTTTTAAACTATCAGATATAACTTGTAGAAAATTACTCGTAGCTTTATCTAGTTGAATTTATAATTGTAGTTTGATAAATAATAGACATATAAAGAAAACTTAAAAATGATAAGAAGATCAATTAAGAACACACACGTAATACTAGGCTAGATATATACTTAACTCTGATGCTAGCTTTCTGTGGATTTGATCCCTACCCAAAATCTGGTAAATGCTATTGCGACCCTCTCTTGATACTCTTTAATAGTGTGGAGTTGGAATTGATCACTATACTACGATGAAAATAAAATAAAAACAAGAAGAACAACACATGGGTTGGCTCCCAAGAAGTGCCTGATTAATGTCGCTGCACGATGCAGGTAACCATCAGATCATTTGAGATGAAGAAGTGCCACCACTTGGTTGTCATCAACTTTTCCCAAGTAATGCTTGACCCTACGCTCGTTCACTCTAAAAACTTCCCCACTTGGTACTTGTGCAAGTTTTACTCCTTTTTGAGTTGATCTTTCATATCTGTCACTTTGTTGATCAAACTTGCAATCAAGCACAACTTGTGAGCCTTTGGAAATATTTTGTACAACTTTCTAATCAAAACTTAAGCATGAAGGAGTATAAAATGAATCAAAATCCCTAGTTATCAAATGCCGACTTGCAAGTATGGGTGGCCAGTTTGAATGCTAAGTTGAATGCAAAGGCAATAGAGGTAGAAAGACTTAAGGGCGACCTCAGCATAGACACTAATAACTTGGCGGCAGCCATCTTTGGAACTGCTTTTTTGGAGAGTGTCCCTGCGTTTACAGGTCGTAGTTGGCTGAAGAGAAGGAAGCCTATGGTTGTAAGGTTTTCGGGCTCGAAGGGTGTGTCAAATAGCTTGAGGCGAAGCTGGACATATTAAAAGGACAAATAGCCTCGCTGAGGGTGAAGGATGCAAGTCACCGTGCTCAGCCTTCTATGTCTCGTGCCTCAGCCGATACGGTCATGCCCCGTCATTTATACGAGTTATAGGCCTTTGTGGAGGCTCGATTTAATGTGTATAAGGCTTTTCACACCGAGGAAAGGGCTACAGAGGCAGAGCTCAAGCTGTGCACACTAAAGCTTGTGCGGCTCGTAAGGCATATAGGTAGACCCCTCACACCTGACGGGGATGATATTAACTCTAATGATACGAACCGCCTTACTTCAGATTCGTGGTATATATATGCTTACCCCATAGGGGATGCTGTGTAGTCTTTGTTTTTGTTAGGGGTTTTTGTGCGGAGCATATTTGATCGCGTTTTTAAGGGCAAGTGTAAATAATATTTTGCTGTAATGTAAAATTTACTTTGTTGACTTGTTCTTTCTTGCATTTATCGAACCCATGATATCTTTGACGTCCTTAGCTATTGGGGTGTTGCTTTTAATTATCGTCGAAGTAGGATTCCGTCATAGTTTGAATGATGTCGAACTCGTATTTTTGTCGATGGCCTTTTCTATTGGGATGTTACTTCGAACTGTCATCAAAATGAGACCCCGTCGTTGTTCAAATGAGGTCGAACTTATATTTTTGTCATCGATGGACATGTCCACTGGGATGTTGATTCGAACTGTCGTGGAAGTGATATCTCATCATAGTTCAGATGAGGTAAAACTTATATTTTTGACATCGATGGCCTTAGCCATTGGGATTTTTCTTCGAACTATCATCGAAGTAGGATCCCGATGTAGTTCAAACAAGTTAGAACTTATTTATTCATCGATGGATTTGGCCATTGGGATGTTGCTTTGAACTCTCATCAAAGTAGGATCCTTTTTGTAGTTTGAACGAGGTCGAACTCATTTTGTCGTCGATGGCCTTAGCCATTGGTATGTTGCTTCAAAATTTTGTCAAGGTAGGATACCGTCGTAGTTTGAATGAGGTTGAACTCATATTTTCGTCGATCGCTTTGGCCATTATGATATTACTTTGAACTGTTATCGAAATAGGATACCGTCTAATTCGAATGAGGTCGAACTCATTTTTTTATCATCGATGGCCTTGGCAATTGGGATGTTTCTTTGAGTTGTCGTAGAAGTAGAATCCTGTCATAATTCAAACGAGGTAGAAATCATATTGTCATCGATGGCCTTGGGCATTGGGATTTTGCTTTGAACTGTCGTCGAAGTAGGATCCATAGTAGTTCGAACAAGGTCGAACTCATATTGTCGTCGATGGCCTTGGCCATTGGGGTGTTTATTCGAACTGTCGTCAAAGTAGTATCCCCTCGTAGTTCCAACGAGGTCGAACTTATTTTGTCGTCGATGGCCTTGGCCATTGGGATAACGCTTAAAACTATTGTCAAAGTAGGATCCCGTCGTAGTTCGAACTAGGTTGAACTCATTTTTTTTCGTTGATGGCATTGGCCCTTTTTTGGAGATCTTATCGTGTTCCCGTAGGAAGATGTCACATGTCGACTAATAGATATTTAGTTCTGCACAGACAATGGAGAATTGATTCTATACATACAATGGAGATTTGACTCTATACGTACAATGGAGGTTTGATTATCTATATGTAGTCCCTTTATTACTTTGCTTCGGAGATCATATCGACGTGTCGAGGTAATGAATAGCTTGTCGATCCTTGAGGCGTCTTCCTTGTCGCCTCATTAAAAACCTCCCCGAGAAAAAACAATTAGGACAAAACCCAGGTGAGGGAAAAAGACTACGACTTAGGTGACGCCTTGTTTTAGAAGTGGAAGTACTTGAGATAGGCGATGTTCTAGTTTTTTTGGAGTATCTTTCCCTCCATTGTTTCTAACTAGAATCCTCCTTTATATGCTGTAGCTATGATTTCGTATGGTCTGTCCCAGTTCGTTCCTAATTTTCTCTTATTAGGGTCTGTTGATGCTTGTGTTTTAGCCTTGACGACGTAGTCTCCGACTTTGAGCGGTCATACCCTGTCTCTCTTATTGTAGTATCTTTCTACTTACTGATTTTGGGTTAGTTTAGGCCATAGCCCTTTAGCATCATCAAGATTATTTTCAATATATTAAGTATTACTTTATTGGAGGATTCAGCTTGACCATTGGTAGTAGGGTGATATGGTATGGAGAATATTCGTTTGATGTGCCATTTTTCGAAAAACCCAGTTGTTCTCTTTCTGATGAACTGAGGTCCATTGTCGCAGCTGATATCTTTGGGGATGCCAAAATTGCATATTATGTTTTTCCATATGAATGTGATGGTCTCATGCTCACGTATCTGAGTGCATGCACTTGCTTCCACCCATTTAGAAAAGTAATCACTTAAAAAAATGGAAGCATAACTTTCCACGTCCTGCTGGGAGGGGGCCGAATATGTCCATTACCCACTTTATAAATGGCCATGGTGAAGTGACGGAATGAAGAAGTTACACTGCTTGATGTATCATAGGGGTGTACTTTTGACATTGTTCACATCTTCTAACATATTCGGCGACTTCTTTTTTCATGTTAGGCCAGTAGTACCCTACACGAATGAGGCATCGGACGAGGGAATGGTTTCCCACGTGGCTGCCATAGTTTCCTTCGTCTACTTCTTCAAGTACTCGCATTTTTTGAGGTGGCCCAAGGCATTTGTCTAGGGGGCCGCCGAACCTTCTATTGTAGAGATCATCGTTTACTAGGCTATGTCCTCAAGCTTTTGGTAGCAGTTCAGGAAATAGCCCTTTAGCATCCTCAAGCTTCTTTTACAATATATTTAGTATTACTTTATTTGAGGATTTGGCTTGATCATTGGAAGTACGGTGATATGGCATGGAGAGTATTCGTTCATGTGCCATTTTTCGAAATACTCAATCATTCTCTTTCCGATGAACTGAGGTTTGTTGTTGCAGCTGATATCTTTGGGGATGCAAAATGGCATATTATGTTTTTCCAATTGAATGTTATGACCTCCTGCTCACGTATCTGAGTGTATGCACTTGCTTCCATCCATTTAGAAAAGTAATCAGTTAAAATAAAAAGGAAGCGTACCTTTCCTCGTCCTACTGAGAGGGGGCTGAATATGTCAATTACCCACTTTATTGATGGCCATGTTGAAGTGATGGAATGAAGGAGTTCCCCTGCTTGATTTATCATAGGGGCGTACTTTAGACATTTTTCACATCTCTTAACATAGTTGCCGGCTTCTTTTTTCATGGTGGGCCAGTAGTACCCGACGCGGATGAGGCATCAGACGAGGGCATGGTTTCCTGTGTGGCCGCCCCAGTGCCCTTAGTGTACTTTTTCCAGTACTCACGTTGTTTAAGGTGGCCCAAGATATTTGTCTAAGAGGCCGCCAAACGTTCTTTTGGTGAGATCACCATTTATTAGGTTGTATCAGGCTACCTGCACGCGGAGTGTTTTGGCTTCTTTTTTATCCTGCAGGAGTGTTTCGTCCTCCAAATAGGCTACGAAACAGTTACATCAGTCCCAAGTTAAGTTTACAGAATGTACCTCGACATGTTCTATTGTCGAATGAAGGAAAGTGACCACATTTTCCTTGTTTATATTCTTAGTAGTTGCAACTAGTTTAGTGAGGCCACCTTGTTTCGGCATCGATCAAAGTTTTGCTGATATAGTAAGTTGGAGAATGCATACCTTCACTTTCACGGACCAAGACTGTGCTGACTGCAACTTCGTAAACTGCTAGATACACAAGTAGACATTTACCTGGGTTCGCTTTAATGTGTAGCGATGGTGATGATAGATACATTTTCAGTTCTCTCAGGGCGTCGATGCATTTTCTGTTCCATTGTATCCTCTGGTCTTTCTTTAGCACATTGAAGAATTTGTGGCATATATCCGAGGATCGTGAAATGAACCTTGATAGGACGACTATTCACGTTGTTTATTTTTGCACCTGCTTTTTGCTAGTTAGTATCTCCGGTATTGCATCGATGGCCCTGATTTGATCCAGGTAGACCTCAATTCCCCTTTATGACACTAGGAAACCAAGGAACTTTTGCCGAAGGTGCACTTTTCGGGATTCAATTTCATCCTATACTGCCTTAATATCTCGAAGGCTTCCTTCAAGTGACTAATGTAATCCTCTTTGTTTGTCGACTTCATTAGCATGTCATCGATGTAAACCTCCATTGTCTTACCAAGTTTTTCTTTGAAAATTTTGGTGACTAACCTTTGATACATAGCCCCTGCATTCTTATGCCCGAATGGCATCACCTTATAGCAGTACGTTCCTGGGTGGGTGATGAAAGTGGTTTTTTCTTGATCTTCTTCACCATTAGAATTTGGGTATAACCGGAGTACCCGTCCAGGAAGCTCAACGGTTCATGCCCTGGTATTACATCAATAAGTTGGTCGATGTGAGGTAGCGATAAATAGTCCTTCGGGCATGCTTTGTTTAGATCTGTGAATTCGACACATATTTGCCATTTCCCGTTTTTCTTTTTTACCATGACCACATTGGCGACCCACTGGGGGTATTTTTATTCTTTGATGGGATCGTTGGCGAGTAAGTTGGCAACCTCCTCGCTGACCGCCTCATTGATCGTGGCATTGAACTTCCTCCACATTTTCCATATCGGCGGATAAAGTAGATCAATATTCAGCATGTCCGAGGCGATATCCCTTGGTATTCCTGGCATATCGAAGTGTGAAAAGGAAACAAATAGGCATTGTTACTCAAACACTTACGATACGTACCTAGCTGTGAGAGGTTGTGTCCAACATAAACTTTTTTTGTGTTATCAGTGTCATCTAATTGGATGGGATCTAGATCTTCTATGGTTTCCTTGCAACGTCTATGACGTCCGGGTCTTTGATGGCCTCTACATATGCATCGATTTTGGTTCCTGACATGGCTAATTGCTATGCTTCTACCGTTTCCCCTTTTAGTTGTTTGGTGTGTGTTCAAGCCTGGGCAATTCGGTAGCATTCTTGGGAGGTACATGGCTTACCTCGGATGCTGAATATACCCCACGCGGTGGGAAATTTGATCAACTACTAGAAGCTTGAAGGGACGGCTCGCATGGTGTGTATCCATGTTCATCCTATGATGGCATTATAGGTCGTTTCCTGGTTTATGACATGGAATATCGCTTACAAGGTAACTGCTCCTTCCAAGACATGTAGCACTATTTCTCCAGATGTCCGCTCTACTGCATTGTTAAAACCCGTTAATGTTATGCAATACGATATTATTTTATTCTCGATCCTCGTTTGTATGAGAACTTTGCGGGTGAATAATACACATGCTGCTTCTGCCATCCACTATTATTCTTTTCACATCAGTATCTACGATACCTATAGTTTCAACCAAAGAATCATAGTGACGGAAAGACAAACCGTCGGTATCTGACTTATCAAAGATGATACTATCTTTGAGGTCATCGTATTGTTCGTGGGTGACTGTCCGTTTGAGTTTATGCGTGGTGGTGAACTTAACATGGTTGATTATCATGTCGTCGCCGCCGCCAATGATCATTTGTATGGTACAAGGTAGTGACGGTGGCTTGGGAGGTCCTTAAGGTTGATCGCTCCCTCGAGCGAAGTTGGCACGTCATCTATCACTTAGCTGTTCTTTCAAATATCCCTGATTTAACATTCTTACTACTTCCTATCGCAGACCAATGCAGTCCTCGGTCTTGTGTCCTCTTTCCTATTGGAATTCACATAGGATGTTTGACCTCCTGGTACTTGGATTCAATTTCATCTTTTGCAGCCACTGCACCTTCGATAGTAGTGGAGGCATACCTCTTTTGTTTCGAAGGGGTGCGGCATGTCGGGGCACGACATCCGCGTGTCGTGTAGAAAGCGGATTGGATGTTCAAATATAGGGTTGATGGCTTTCTCGATTGAAACGTGGTAATTGATCCATTCGCCCATTGTTATGTCGATCTCCCCTAGTCTCTGTCTGGACTAACGTTAATCGCTAAAGCAGGTCATTCAAGTCATCCTCATTTGCCCTCACTTCGGCAAATAGGCATTATGGATTTCTTCCCACGTGGTTGGAGGGTGTACTTCATGAGTCTACTGAGTAAGTTTTCTAGTTTCTTCTGATCCGTTTCGGTTTAACCCATTTTGGAAGGTTGCTACTACCATTCCTTATGGAAGGCTCGTCCTTACTCTGTTGAATCATGCTAGGAAATCCCGAAGTCCCTCGTCTGTCATTTCCCTAAAAACGAAGATATCATTTGCCCTAGCCTGGGTCTTCTTCGCTCCTGAATATACGATAGTGAATTTATCCGACATCTCCTCAAACGTTGACATCGATCGTGCTGGAAGTTGGAAATACCACGTAAACTCTCCTCCAGTCAGATTTTCGCCAAACATTTTCAGTAGCACAGACAGTACCAGTTTATTTGATAAATCGTTACCCTTTACCACGGTGACATAATGGATACGGTGATCTTACGGGTCCCTGGTCCCATTATATATTTTTAAATATGGAAGCATTTTGAAGGTCTTTGGAATAGAATGGGGAGCTGTCCCTTTGCTATATGATTGTTCGACGAATCCGCTCACATCGCATTTTGGTAACAGCTTTGGAGCACCTAGTATTTTATCGACCCTTTCTTGATGTTCTTTCATCTGGTCGTAGAGTGTTTGTTTTTATTTTTCATATCTTCCATTTTCTTTATGATGGACATATGTGTGTTGTCACCTGCATCAATAATAGTGCGGGTGTTACCTGTTCGTGCAGCGTTTGGCTCATCAGCAATAGCTGCAATTTCGGTGGGTGACGTATATTTGACGCCTCCCCCGATAGGTTTTCTCGAGTATGTTGCTCAATGCACTCATTAACCATTCTTCCAGTAATCTTTTGACTACTGGTGGTGCTTCTCCTGCCATGGAAGTTGAGGTTTCCCTCTTGCGCAAGGTCATCAGATCCCAGTGAGAAGGAGGTGAGATCTCCCCATTCGGTGTACACTTGTTGGTGAATTCTCATTTTCTTCTACAATGACTTCGTTGAGGGATTCAGGAGGTTATTCATGACACCCACTACTGCCTTTACCTCGCTTCTCCTTTCCTGCCATCGCTGTTTTTGATGAAGTTGAAGAAAAAGCGATAATTGCTTTGAAGAATCTACATGGATACTATGATTTCAGTTGTAGAAATCCTCATAGACTGTGGCAAATTATTTGGCTCAAAAGATATCAAAACCTTTTTGGAAAAATCAATCAAAGATGAAGGGGTAAATCTTAGCTGAATATAATAAACTCTAGAAGAAATAATAGATAAGAAATGATTGTTAATAAGTTTCTTTCTGTTCTCAAATAGTAAGTTTCCCAAAGCCTCAATGTCCTGTTAAAAAATTACTGTCCTCATTTTATATCATAGAGAAAATCTTCTAAATTATAAGAATTAAATACAAGGAATATTCGACGGAATATTCCTAATGTCCCGTAATGGATTTGTACTATTACATGGTCTCACAGTCTCTTCTTTTGCCCCAAGGTCGTCTCCCTCGAGACGTCGACTCGAAGATACCCGGTCATTTGTAATACTTCATTGTAGGTCGTGGTCGGACAAATTTGGACTCATACAACTTTGTCATTCATACCCTTAGTTTGACGGAACCACTATTTTATCTTTCTCAAATAATTAATAACCGGACTCAATAAAAATATGTTGACCCGATCCATTAGGCTCTAACCTAACCATATTTCAAAGATATTTTTGATATATTATTTTTTTTTATTGAGAAATTGTGTGATAATCATATTATTTATTTGAGTAATTTGATAATCAATTTTTTGTTATACATCATTTTAGGAAGTACTCCTACAAAAAGTAGTAATTGTTATTTATTTATTATTTTAATAATATATTCGAATTAGTTTATGCTTTCTTCAATAATTTTACCATTTATTTTTAATTTTTCTCACAATTGATTTGTTTTTTTTACCAATTTATTTTTATTAATTAGTTATTTAATAAATAAAAATACACATCCAATTATGTATCAGTCAGAACAGTCTGTCAGTGTTTATTTCATGTCTGTTGTGTCTCAATTATGACTAGCCAATACTTTAGGAGAATTTATTCATTCAATCGTTTGGTTGCAGCAACGTTCACGAAAACAAATTGAATAGAATGATTCCACCTGCCTTATAGAAGCTTGAAAGCATGACCTATCTCTAAGTTCTTACTCTCTGGTTTAACGTAAACAACTTTAAACTATGTTTTTTATTTATGAAATAATTAATTAATAAAAATAGATCGGTGAAAAATATAAATAAATTGTGAGAAAAATAAAAATAGACGGTAAAATGATTGAAGAGAGCACAAACTAATTTGAATATTATATTATTAAAATAATAAAAAAATATCAATTAAACTTTTAGTAGAATTACTTTCCGAAATAATGTATAACAAAAAAACGATATTCAAATTAATCAAATAAATAAATATGATTATCACACAATTTCTCAATCAAACAATAATAATATATCAAAAAAATCTCTGAAACAAGGGTGGGTGGGGTCCTAACGGATCGGGTCAGTGATTTTGGTTGGATCCGGTTATTAATTATTTAAGAAAGATAAAATAGTGGTTCCGTTAAATGAAAGGCATGAGTGACTAAGTATTAGATGGATTGGGCATATATGTGCCAAAATATTTACGACGGACATATCTGTCTAAATTTATATAATTTACTAGTATATATGGTCCTTTTCTGTTCTTTTTATAGAACTTCGTATTAAATATTAAATAATTTATTCGATATTGCGGCAATTGTGGCGATCTTCAGCAAGCTTAATACTATGTGTATAATATCACCTTTTCTGGCAGATCAAGTAAATCACCTTTTTTGGCAGATCAAGAAAAATTTCAATAAAACAGAATTCAAAATTCTGAGGTCGCTAGCTAGAGGGTAAATTCTGTTATACTAGCACTAAGCCTCTACTATCTATAGGCTTCCTTTATTAATTGATTGTTCACTTAATGTTCAGTATTTGTATTGGAATTCGAAAAAATTTAAAGTAGCCCCAAATAATTCATATTCTGGGTACGTAAGGTGCTCCCAACAACTTTAATTTTATATCCATAGCTCGAAGTCAAAATTTTTGGTTAAAAATGAAAATATACTTATCACTTCACCCTAATCCTTATTGGTGTCTACAGGTTTTCTAATGCGAGGTGACAGCCAGTGGCGGATGCACGTGATGGCAAGCGAATTCAATATATCCCGCTCCATCAAAAAATAATATTGTGCATATGTATAAATTATGATTAAAGTTGTGTAAATTTGTATAAATATTTTATTTGTACCCATTTCAGAAGTACTATTTTACGACTAAAATTATATATATTTCTAAGAATGAACTCGCGTGCAAAAAATAATGGGTTCGCCCCTAGTGCCGGCTATTGATTCTTGTAGGAAATGGCATATGAGGTATTCTGGAGTTAAATATAATTAATATAGTAATTGTTATGAAATACTTGATTATGGTGGATGTCCATAACTCCTAAGGGAGTAACACCCACTACTCTTCTCCATTAACCTCCCACTACTTCTTACTACTATGGGTGTAACTCACATACCTCCATGATCTTCCCCGTATTCTCAATAGTTAATACCATATTCATGTCATCCTTTTGTATTACCCATATCATCCTAATAATAAAAGGTTTAGGCATTACATTGTCAGATAACTATTGTTTATCCGTTTTCATATAAAATGGTAAGATCCCTTTCATTTTTTGTTTCTTTCTCTTTTTTTTTGGTTTAGTAAGTAAATACAAGTAGTACTGAAGCAACTAACAGTTTTTACTTGTTAAATTCTAAAAGAGGATAGAGTGGATATTTGTTGTTGAATGCTAATCAAATAGAAACTATTTTGCTTGAGGCGTGAGAAATGCCTTAATATTTTTGAAGAAAGAAAACCTGGACTTATAAAGAAAAGTACAGTACAGAAGAAAAAATTGATAGTATTATAAAGTTACGTTTACTAATGTTGTCAAAGATGTTTAAAGACTCGAGTGCGAGTCATAGTGAATTTTTGCCTATCATGTCAATGATTGAGGATAAGATGACGAGTTCAAGTCGCAACTCACTATGTTAATGGTAAGAGTTAGTTTGAGTCCCAATTCATTATAAATTAACATATTTTTATATGGGTAAGGCAGTGGGTTTGAGTTCCAATGCACCATATTGATGATATAATGATGACTAGTGAAAAATAATGTATTTTTCATGGAAAACATGAATCTTGTCCCACTTGATTTGCACCATTCTTGAAGTGAATGTGGTAGTAATGTATAATAAGTAAATGAAGACAAGTGGCTGACCAATGAACATGGGCGTACCATTAATTAAATAATAATAATCATCATTATGGTAATTATAAAAAAATGAGAACAATAAGGGTTCTCAAAGTAATCCTTCAATAGGTAACGGAAATATTTGTCATCAAATTGGTATGAAAAATTTATAAAGCACGTCGTGATAATTATACTCCAATCTTTGAAGAGAATGTGACTTGTGCATTGAGAATGCAGATTCGTTTCTGAAGGTGAATGTAACAATATGCGATAAAAGTAATGAATAAAGACGTGCAATGCATGGTTGGATATGCACCACAGCTCACCTCTAAGGGAGGTTTGAGAGAAAGAGAGATAATTAATATTACTGTGTGATTATATGAATATGTCAATGGTCGCGTACATGTGATATGCCAAAATAATAATTTGACATGCCTTATAAAAAGTTATTAAAGGTAAAAGTAAAGGAAGAAATGATTTTTCTTATGATGATTTTGACCATGACAATTATTATGATATTATTTTCTTCGTGAAGGAGACATTCACCATATGGATAGTGTGACAAAAGATCTTGTAGTACAAAATTAATTAAAAGCTCCGAAAGATCTAATTTGTTACTAACCGGATGAATGAAATTGTTCATGACATTGATATTATAGTAAGTCTCAAAAGAAACTTTTGAGTTTCAAATGTATAAGCCCAAGTGATTGGCATATTGAGACTATAAATGAAAGGAAGATTGAGTATTTTCATATTACTATAATCATGCCGGCTAAATATGAAAGGTTACCTAATTTTTCTTCTATTTGTATTACACATGTTAAAACATGGTGATAGAATCACATGCTACAAGTAAACTAGAGGTTTACTGAAACAAAGATTAGTTGGCATGACCGGTTGGCCAACCCGGTTCAATTATGATGCAAAAATTACTTGAGAATTCACATTAACATATATTGAAGAAATAGAAGATTCTTCAAGAAATCGCTTGTGCTATTTTTTCTCATGATATACCAGTTAAGATTGGATTGAATCCCTTGATATCCGGAATGAATAAAAGGTGATATATATGTATGGGCCCAATCACTTACATGTGGACCGTTTACTATTATATGATTTTAAAAGATGCATCTATTGTATGGTCACATGTGCGTTTGTCGTCAACTTGCCGTATGAAATTTTCAAGGTTCATTGCTCAATTTATTCGAGCACAATTCCAGAATATAAATTATGCAATTTATTGATAATGCTAGTTTAAATCAAAGTTGGTTTAGCAGAAATTGTAAGCCTCCAGTTATAGTTAAATCATTGTTATGAGAACAAAATTCGCAAATAGAAATTTGGCATGAGGTATATTATTTAATATACAACAGTACTTGTGCGCATCTATCTAACAAGTTATGATAAATTCTCCCCATCACAATTGGTTCAGGTTCAGGAATCAATGTTGACATCCAATTTTTTTCTTTATATTTTTTGTATGCAAAATAATTTCAAAGTAGTGTGTGTGTGTGTGTATATATATATATATATATATAAAAGCATGTCGAAGTATTTTATTATTTTTCAATTTTTTAAAAGATTTTTAAACTGATTTATTTCCCTATTTTAGCAATATGAAAATCAATAAGTGTTCCTCAAATTATAATTTTGGTGATAAATTTATTTTTTTCTTATATTTATGCCAATATAAAGCTAATGTAATTTTTGCATATTTTTATAAATTAATTTGATTCTTTTAAGTTACAATTGCACTAAATTGCAATTCTAGGCTATTTTAAGATTTAATAGAATTTAAAATTAAAAAATTTATTTCAATAGTTTTACTTAATTTTATATATTTTTAATTTAATTTAGTACCTTTAATTTGTTTCAAAAATTATTTTTGCTATTTTTATAAATTAAAAAGAAAAAATAGCTATTTAAATGATAGTCTTATTTTATTTCAATTATAGCCTAAATTTGACCACCCCAGTAACCTAATTTCAATCCTAAAATATCCGGTCCGAATGCAATATAACCCGACCATTGACGCATTTATCCAACCCGCCCGGTCTCCCTTTTGATCCAGGCCGTCGTTCAATTGTGATCAACGGCCTCGAAGACTCCTTACCATTTTTAATTTACCAAACCCCAACCCTATTCATTTTCCCTTAGAAACACTGCCTTGAAGCTTCTCTTCTCTCTCAGATTCTCTCGAACCTTCCTCAACCCTACCCGCCTTTAATCGCCTCCACCTCGAAACCCATCGGAAACCATCGCTTCTCCGGGCATGGTAGTCTTAAAAAGAAAAAATGGCTATTTAAATGATAGTCTTATTTTATTTCAATTATAGCCTAAATTTGACCACCCCAGTAACCTAATTTCAATCCTAAAGTACCCGGTCCGAATGCAATATAACCCGACTGTTGACGCATTTATCCAATCCGCCCGGTCTCCCTTTTGATCCAGGTCGTCGTTCAATTGTGATCAACGGCCACGAAGACTCCTTACCATTTTTAATTTACCAAACCCCAACCCTAATTCATTTTCCCTTAGAAACACTGCCTTGAAGCTTCTCTTCTCTCTCAGATTCTCTCGAACCTTTCTCAACCCTACCCGCCTTTAATCGCCTCCACCTCGAAACCCACGGGAAACCATCGCTTCTCCGGGCATGGTAGTCTTATACTCATCTCATGTAACTCCTATATGTTCGATGCTTGAAAATTCGAGGCTAGACCTCGAAAGTCTTCATCCAGGCCTTTGTCAGCTCGAGGCTTCACGGTCATCACCACCTTGCTCCAACGTATCTTGGTCTTCTAAGACTGATTCTAGCTTCTCCGACTCCGATCGGTGATCTTTTTAAAGCCTTTCTCATTTTAGTGTTCTTCTGAAACCCCTCGAGGTTTTTGCTGATCGTTTTAGATTTTTTGTGTATCCATTCTCTATTTGAGTTTTCAAACGATTTCCGTAGCTTTGTTTTCAAAAATTACTTGCAAAATCACTTCTTTTTCGAATTAGGATTTTCTGAAATACTTAAAATATTTCTCTGACTTTTCTTTTCCCTTTCTTTATTTGTAGTTGTCTCTACTGTGCTCATATGTTTCCTTTCTACCACACATGTTCTTATGTGCTTTCTAATATTTTATTTTCCTACTATGTCTCTATACCATACTCTCACATATTTATCTCACTTTATTTTCCTATATGTGCTTTTGTTTTGCTTTTTTGGTATTCTTGTGTTTTTTGTACTATATGTTTACTAAGTTCTTAAGGCTCTTTATTTGCCTTTTGCGGAACCTTGTTTGAGTTCTTCTAAAAAAGACCTCTTTAAACATGTTTTGTCGTTGTATTCTAAAATGTTTTACTATTTTTTCTCTTCTGGACTTTGGTTGAGTTTCTTCTAAAAGTATGTTATTCTACTATATCTGCTAATGCGTTCTTTAATACTAATCCTTATTTAAGGCCTCATTTGTTTTTTTATGATTAAGACGTTTGAATATGAATGCACGATTGAATATTAAGATGTTGTATATAGATCTGAAGACTGAATAATTAAGACTATTTATTTTTCAACATCTGAATACGTATAATATATTTATATTAAAGATAAAAGATATGCAATTCAAAAAAAAAGTGATTAAATATTATATCAATTAACGAAAATATTAACTTGAACAAAAAAGCTATTTTTTGAGATAAATTGAAATATTATAAGATATAAATCAATATTTGATGTTTGATCCAATTGTTAAACCATTTGAACTAGAAATGAAAACTATATATCAATAACAACAATTGTAGTAAAGAAATATAACCACACAAAAAAATTTATTGAACGTAAATTTATCTTCTAATCAAACTTATCCAACAAACTAAATAAATAAACTCAAAGATAGTTATAAGTTAGATGCAGAAATATTATAATATTTGAAGAACTAATTGATAATCAGATCAAGTCTTAACATTTCAATATTGAAGAAGATACATTAAATGACTAAATAAAAACCTTTCAAGTATTTCCTATTCTTTGTACAAGTTTGAGTGCGAGTTGCTCGCGCATATTATTCATCATCTGAGAATCTTCAACTGTCCAACTAGGTCCATCACTTTCACCCAATACTTCTTCATCTTTCTGTTCTCCGTTAAATATTACTTGAGGTAAATCAAACTGATTAAATAAATCATCATTGTTGTGCTCCTTTCTAGTAAAATAATTAACCGCAAATCATGCAATAACAACATCTCTTTCGATATCAATAGGATATGGAGGCATCTTGTCCAATATCGGGAATCTTGCTTTCAATACTCCATAAGCACGCTCGATGACATTTCTAAGTGGTCATGCGCATGATTAAATTTTTCCTCCTTAGTTATAGCACGCCTGCGATGATAATCTCATAGCCAATATCGAGTATTACGATATGGTGCTAAAAATCCTCGCGTGTTAGGATATGCCGCATCACATAGATAGTATTTGTCTGACATTAAGAAAAACGAGTCAGATGATCATATTGAAAAACTAAAATATTATTTCAATTGCTTAAGTTGTATCACTTACTAGCTGGGGGAAATAGAAAGCCATTTTCTGTGTTAGATATAATTTTCGTTAGAATACGTGCATCATGTGCTACCCTTCCCATCCAGCATAAACATAACTAAAGACCATATCAAAGTCACATATTGCCAGAATATTTTGATAACATTTACCCTTTCCTATTCCTCTGTACATAATCAGTTAATTAGCTGGAACAACAACATGTATTAATGTCCCATCTAGTGCACCTGTTTCTCCCTACCAATATATAAATTTAAGTTAAGAATAAAGAAAAAAAAATTATTTCTTGTAAAATTCTATAAAGATAGAAGTATAATGAATATTACCTTAAAAATTCTTCGTAACCTGTTATTAGCACAAGAAATATTCAGATTCGTATCAGTTGTTGTAGGTGCTATCATCTTATTTGTAAATTTCATCATTGCGTCAAGAACTTCATGAAAGTACTTAAGCATTGTTTGGGAAGAATGTTAATATCTTCTCTTAATAACCACATAACGCTCGTTATGTCCTATAATAATTAAGAATATCGCTATCTTCTCTTCGACAGATATATGTTTGCTATATATGAGCCATCCATTATGCCTAAAATGTTGACATAACCTAACCTATGCATCACGTAACATGTCCATCAATTCTATACGTTGTCAATTATTTCCCGACAATAGTAATAATGTATACTTTTGACCAGATAAAGCTAAAGTTAGATCCTTATTTATTTGATCATACTCCAGTCTAAAGCTATTTCTATGCCAATACAAGCACATCAACAACAATATTCGATCGTCGATATCCATGTCCAATCTGTTTTAACAAAGAGAAAAATATAATAAGCAATAGTATGCACAACATAAAATATATTCTATAAGCACAAGAAATTACAGAAGCACAACAAAGTTATTATTAAAGTTTGTTCTATAGACATCAAGCATAACCAGACACTAAAAAGGTGTATTTCACGAATAAATTTATTCAAAGCATAATATTGCATCAAAAAGGTTTCATAATAGATAGTAGTTGAAAACAACAAAGAAATATTGCATAAAACCAACATCTAAAACATAGTCCAGCTAATTAATTAGCAAAACTAAAGCATTCCCATTTTTTCTCATTTCTTTGACCCAACTCTCCAATTTGTTGACCTCTGTCATTTGCATCCATGCTTATTTATAGCTATCACCTTCACAAAGTATACTAACAGCTGCACTGTATAATGGTTCTTCCCATACAAGCCCCTCTAATTTTACCATACATTCCTCGACATTAGGCACATTATTTCTTTTAATCAATATCTCCAAAGCAGTACTCATCTTATCATCAATTTCTATTCGAGACAATGTGGTTTTTCTTTTCTTTCCCACATTTTTTCTTTCTATTGAAAATAGAGAATTAATAGAAGTTCCATCATTTTTGTCACCAAGTAGATTTTCAACATCATCAAGGGTATCTTTATCTATATTAGCAGATTAAGATGAGACATTAGGTCGGGGAATTGAACAATTTAGACTCCAACCATGGATGTCGTTTACAGTAGAAACCTCGAAAAGTGATGTACAAACATCCAGAAAGGGTAGAGGTGAACTCGTCAATGTCTTGGATTTGGATGAACCTATATCAAAATATATAAGACTATACTTTTAATATAAATGTCAAACCATTTTTTACAAAACAAAAAAGAAGAAAATTTACTGGATAATGAACTAACCTTTACGTACTCATCCCAATCATTATTAGACATTAGAATGGTATTGTTGCATGATCATAAATATTGCCAGTCTTTTAGTTATCGGCAATCAAGCTTGATACTTTTCTCTTAGATAATCATAGTGATTCTTCATCTGCTTTTGGTTAACTTTAAAACCATGAGAAGTTTCCAGAACTAACTTAACCTTGTTCCATGATTCCGGCTTCAAACTACTTCCAAGTCTCCCGTTTAAAGATACTTCTTGAATACAAGTTTCTAAAAAAGAATTTACCACATTCATTTTCTCCAACTCGCTCTTACATGTTCATTAGATTCCATATCTGGAATAAGCTGTATAGTTCTAAACAAAAAATCTGTGTGAAGATTGCAAATATATAGAAAATGGTATGATCTGAAACACAAAATAAAAAAACAATGAGAAAGTAAAAAAGCTCTTCTTGAATAAACAAAAGAAAACATGGTTCAATAATAGAACATGTAAGACTTAGGGATGGAGGCTGCCAACCAAAAAAATATGAATGAAGGGTTTTGTGCAATTTACTTAATTATAATATCTTAAAACTCTATATCCCATATTTACATCACTTCATGACATCAGTATCTCTTCAGACTCCAGATTAATACCGAGAGTAATAGTTTAAAATAATGTATGTTCGTCTAGGCTTGGGTAAAGCTCTGTACTTGTAAGTCTATTCACTCTATCAGTAATCGAGTCCGGTCGTATTTGATGCATTATATTACAAAATAATGTTGTAAACTGTAATATCCTCTCCACCTGTGCTAATCCCCTCCCACAAAAGAAAGAAAAAAAGTACAAAAGAAAAATTAGAAGTGAAGTCTCTGGTACGATTAGAAGTCTTTGGTGTGAAGTTTTTTATCCTAATGCTAAGGAGAGATTCTTACTCTAAAAGGAGACAAAGAAAGGAAAAAATTCAACTATATTATATAGACAATGATTACGGTAATCTTGCAACAAAATTGCATCCAAAGTTTTGCTTTTGTGAAAAGGATTGAAGCCTAAAAATTCAATACATACCATAAATATGTAAAGATTCCACCACTCCTAATTTAAAAAAAGTCCAATAAACCCATATAGAACATAGCCAAGGCCAAGAAAGAAACTTACCATTTGAAAAGTAGAATTTTCAAGATATTACCCAGAAAAAGATTTGGTTGTTGCTTGATCGTTGAAGAGAGACGTATGAAGGATGAAAGTTGTTTTTGGTTTTAGAAGAAATAGCCTGATTTCAATAGAGAGAAAAAGAGGAACGAAAAAAGGGGCGCGTATTTACTGTATTTTTAACCTCTGAACAGAATACAGACTCAATTAAATGTCTGACCGAAACAGACCCAATCAAACCTATTCAGACTTTTTAAAAATAAAAAAATAAATACACTTAATGGGCTAAGATATGTTTGGTTCAGATTCAAACCCTAATTAAGTGAAAAACAAATGAGCCCTAAGTCGCTTTTGAAAGGATTTCTTTTCTTAAGCATGTTTCTTTTACTATCATGTTGTTCTCTCATTATGCTTCGAATCAATTTCTTCACTCTGTTTGCTTTGAACCTTCTATTGTGTTTGCATGTGTTCTCTTGAGTTTCTGAAAGAAACCCCTGAGCCTGTTTTGACTACTTGATTCCTCATCTTTGTATTTGATTAAAGGTATAAACCCTATAATTTAGGGGTTCTGCAGAGGTTTGGTCATGTGATTGAACTAGGTTTCCATTTTAGAACCCTTGATTCTCTCAGACTAACTTTTGAATGTTTGAACTAAGTCTGAACTTCTTTACTTACATACAACTCCGAACTTCTAAATTTCTTCTAGACTAGACTCTTCTACTGATTGGCATGACAATTCTTTCATGTTAAAGCGTGTCTGCATGCTTTATATGTGTGATAAATCTTTCTTCAAAAAGGTTTTCTAACTAGTGATTGATTCAGAATCTCCTTTTAATAGGTCTAATTGATGGTTACTGATGCTCATTAAGTTAAAACCTTTTTCGCCTTTCTTGCTAGGTTCATTCATACCAAAAATTTGAATTTCTGATTTCTTGGTTGTTAATTGATTCTCTTTTCTTAAAATTGTGCAACCGTGTATTTCGAATATTTTGTCCTTAAATAGACGTTATGTATTTGTCCCTAATTTACTACTTTGCACAAAGTGTTATTTAAATCCTTTCCTTAAATGGGTTTACCCATTTGAATTTGAATCCCTTAAATAAGGGAAACCTTGTGTAATTGATTTACAATCAGTCTTCAATTATTCTCTTACCTTATTTGCTTACGACTTTTACAGTATAAATACATGACCTTCTTTAACACAAAGCACACACGAGTAACACACTTTAGACTTCACAATCTCACAATCTCGCATACATAAAGTATTATGTCTTCCTATTTGCATTTTGGCTTCTACAAGACTACTGCTTTTCTTACTTGTTTCCTTGAAGTTGGTATGACCTAATTTTTAAATTCAGCATCACCCCAACACGTTAACTTACAGTCTTTATATGCGTGTCTACTTTACAGTCTATGTGGAGTTCAATATTTAGATTAGCATGCTTGTGTTCTACTGCCTATTTTTATTGTGAATATTTGCTTCCTATCCCATTACCCCAATGTGATTTTGAGTGCTGACTTAGTGCATGGCAACATGAGTTATTGCCCATGAACTGGGTTTTGAACCAATGAGGTTTTAACCTCTAAAGAGGCTGGAGGGTGTACCAGCATATCCCATTGATGGGTATGCTCATCGACCTGCTTTTCTTTTGTTCTTGCAAAGTCCACTCCCATGTACCCCTATATGCACTGATTTTAAGCTATTCCTTTTGTCCTTTTCCTTTTTATCCTTTTAGAATTTCACTTCTGTACTTGCACTCTCCCTCTTGGTTCCTAGGTTCCCCCCCCCCTCCCCCCTCTTGTGAGCCTTGCCTTGGGACCTTGAGTTCCCTCTGAACTTGGACACTTGAAGGTTGACGCCTTCCACACTGCACTATGTCTTGACGTTGTAATGCATTCGGGTGTGAGCACTTCCCGGAGTCCATATGAGGCTCCTAAGGAACTCTGGCACATCCAAATGAGAGAAAGGAACATTGATCTTTGGAGGTTTACTTCATAAATCAGGAAGGAAGTCTGAATCAGGCTTTCCTTGGTTGTAACTTTCAAATTTCTGATGTATTTTCTTTACTTTATTTTTCTTTGGATGTAATAACTTTGTATAGCTATTAGGGATGGCTAGTAAAAAAGGGAGGGCATAACTACATGCAAAGGGTAGATAACTTGCTTATACGGACTTATGATTTCGACATATCACATAGATATCATGCCTATAGGAACTTCTGATTACAACATATCACATAGATATCCTGCCTATAGGAACTTCTGATTTCAGTATATCACATAGATAACTTGCCTATAGTAACTTCTAATTTTAGCACATTATACGAATTTTTTATTTTTGCATATCATATAGATACCATATCCATATGAATTTCATGAATTCTGCATTCATATAGATATCCTGCATATAGAAGTTTCATTTTAAATTTATGCATACATACAATGTTTTATTGAATTTAGCACTCGCATACAAATACCATATCTTCAAAAACTTCTATATTCTTATTTAGATAATATGCATGTAGGACCTTTTAGATTCTTGCATACTCATCTCTCATTAGGAAAAATGTGTTTATAGGCCTTAATAACCAGGCAATTAGATATCTTGTTCATAATTAATGCAACACCTAGATAGCATGGTGTAGGGTTGCTACATTTATCTACGTCTATAACAGTTTTTAAAGTTAACAAATACATAAAAAGCATGCCTATATATTTCCTAATTCAAATGTGAATAGCCTTGCTCGTTTATAAGTTTAAAACTATCAGTAGTAATGCATTGTCAATTGTAGAACTGGTACTCTTTCTGCTGAAACTGGCAATCTTTTCCTAAATCAACATGCAATCAGTACATACTCTTATTCCTAAAATCTGTAGATATCATGCCTATAGGTTTCATCTATCATTTAGGCAAGCCTTAGGACAACTTATAAACTGAATCCATTCTTTTCTTTACAGCCAGCAGGCAGGCCTGACTCAGGCTTCCTATTTAGATTATGTAGCAGATCAGTCTACTTCAAATCTTTAAATTTTAATTAGACCTCAAATAGTACGCGTAAGACATGCTAAACTATATGCTTTCTCTAGTTTTAAAAGAGGTATGTCTGAGCCTTATTATCTATTTATATGCTCACCCCCAAAATTTGCTATATATATGTTTTATTTGTCGCCTTAGTATTTATCCTTTTGAAACCACAAATAAGCCCATGTCCCCTCCCATTAGGATTAGTAATCCCAAATACCTCCGGGATTGATAGGATCGGAACGGGTAATAGCATGAAATAGGTAAACGAGACCATTCCGCGCTTTAATATCTTAACGGGGTAGGATAGGGTATATATAAATATGATGACCGGTGCGCTAATACCATGCGTAGCCCCTCTCTGAAGAGTGATTACTGGGTATTGCATTAACGTGATCCACATTATTAATAAACCTAGGACCCACTTCCTTTACTATTTGTTTCTTTAAACCTTATAAAATGTTTCTTCTAAGTCAACTATCTCCTATGTCTTCCAACTTCGTTTATTTCTCACCTTTTATGTGAAAATATTCTCTTATAAGATACTCTTATTTTCTTATATGTAATTTGTATTTAAGTCACAATAATAGCTTGGCCGTGAACCACACTAGTAGATCCTGAGGGGTGTCAAATACATTTCCCTCGGGATAATTTCAAGCCCTTACCCTATCTCTAGTTATTCAAACAAAACCCTTCTTAGTGTTCTAATGCACTCAAATCATTAGGCGACGACTCTTTAATTCTCTTAAACCCAATTTCCAAAAGGGAATAAGTTGTCCTCCCAAATGTCAAAAACCTGATTTCGCGAGAAAAAGGGGGCGCGACAACCAAATATTCCTATTTAGAAATATGGATGTGCTACATGATTTAACTATTCCACCACAATACAAAGATGTATCCCCAAAGAAAGTTGGGGATCTGTGTTGGTGATCCCTGCATTAGGGGGAGAAAAATGAGCAACTGAAAAAAGTAATGCATGGAATGAATTATTACGAGTACAGTTAGATCCTCGTACAAGAAAATGTGAATTTGAAGTTCAAGTGATAATTTATTTATAAAATATTGCCACGCGCATTTGCTAAACTAAAGCTAAATGTTATATTTCAGCTGCTAATGCTCCAAATAGAATAAAGTCGATAATGGACATAGTCTATGGAATGCATGAAACATAATAGACTAATCGGTTCCAAAGATAAAACTCCTTGAAGAAGGAGAAGAGCAAATGTTCAAGATAGTCATAATAAGAAAGCGATTGTTTTATAAGAGTTCCATGACATAACACTTTATCAGACCTTATGAGAGAGGCTCAAGTACCTGAAAATAATGAGATCTCGATAAGTTATGTAATAATTGTGCAATGATGGAATCGATATAACATAATCATCGACAATGCTGTTAATTAATGTAACGCTCAATATTATTAATAATGACGAGGATCTTGAGCTCAAATCTGTCACGGAATTTGTGCAGATAAATGATGGGCAAAATGAAAAATATGCAATGAAAATTGACTTCGTCTAGAAAATATGAAGTTGGACGGATAGTCCCAACAGCTGAATGTATAAAGGCTATATGGAGATATTGAAATATGATAAATATTATATTGCAAAAGGAATCTTATATGTACATTTATCTATTCTAACAAATATTGTCAAGGTTTTATTGGTTATACAAATGCAGGGCATAGTTCTTTGTTCAAACAATCTATTTCCATGTGAGGGTAATACCATATTATTATTCTACAAGGCAGTTAATTGTTGATACTTATTCAAGTCATGCTAAGATAAGCAACTGATAAAGCAAGTGACTCAACACACTACAGACGTGAGACTTTTATTTGAATAGACGATTACAAATATATTAAAGACGATGCTGCTTGCATAGCTCAATTGAAAGAAGTATATATTAAAAGAGAGAGAATAAATTCTATATTTCATCAAACTTATTTGTCAGACACAATCTTCAACAGAATGATGAAATAGATTTTCAAGAAATTCATTCAAGTGATAACTTGGCGGAATAATTCACCGAGGCATTGCCGGTCTCAAGATTATAGAAGTTGTTATACAAGCTTGAAATTTTTCGTTTCCGAGAAATAGTGAAGTTTTCATCAGGGGGAGGAAAAGGCGCGTTGTACTATTTTTTCCTTGGCTAACATGTTATCCCACTGGGTTTTCCTTGCAAGGTTTTTAGTAACTTGTATTAAAAGATATGTGTACTTTTTTTCCTTCACTAAGATTTTTTCCCACTGGGTTTTTTCTTAGTAAGGTTTTAATGATGAAAATTATCTTTGGACATCCAAGGGGAAATGTTATGAAATACTTAATTATGGTAGATGTAAATAACTCCTAGGGGAGTAACACCAACTACTCTTCTCCATTAACCTCCCACTATTTCTTACTATTATGGATGTAACTCCCGCACCTCCATGATCTTCTCCCATGTTCGCAATAGTTAATATCATGTTCATGGCATCCATTTATATTACCCATATCATCCTATAAATAGAGGGTTTAGGAATTACATTATACACACTTGAATACTTGAAAGAAATAGAATCTCTCCTCTCATTCTCTCTACTAGTAGTTGTACCCACTCGGATGCGCGGTAAATATTAAAAACTATTATAATTAAATTATAATCAGGCTTGTTTGATCCTACTAGATCATATTACTTTAATAAATTTTAATTTTCAATACAATATACCCAACCCTCGTTGATATTTGAGTAGTTCATTTAGATAGTAATTTTCAATAAATAATTTTTTTTTATTAATTAATTATGCCATGTGACTTTTTTCTAGGCTACCACTTGTATTAATGTGGTACCTATCTCTTTGGCTTTTAATAATATATAAATAGATTATTAGCATATTATTTTTTAATATATTTATTGGAGATTTGTTTGTAATATAATAGAAGATATACATATATATTATTCTTGAATATATATATTTTTTATTTTAAATTTTATTATATTTTTCTCAATACTATTGTTGATAGATATACTTTTTATATTAAAAAATAAAAAAAATGATTTTAAAAAATAAAATAAAGAAATTAACTAACCTAAATCAACTCTCCCCATGTTTTAGTAGTTAATTTAGGTAGTTAATTTCTTTGTTAATTTTCGATAGATAATTTCTTTGTTATTAACCAATTATTCCATAAGGGTTTTTTCTAGGCTACCACTTGGCGTAAGAAGAAGGCTTTATTTTCTCATTTTAATAATATATAGAAGATATATAGAATATAGAATATTATAAAGAAACTACTCTATAATTTGAATCAAAAGTTTTTTTTTATTTTTTTATTTGAAATAACTATAAAACTCCAACTAGAAACTACTCTCCAATTTGAAATGGTAAATTTTTTTATCTTTTTTTTATTTTAAAACTCTAACTTGAAACTGTTGGAAATCATGTATATCTATGATATGTGCGCTTTGGTTGTATGAGCATGATTTTCAGGTATAGGTTTTGATGAATGACAAACAATGAAGTCAAGTGTCAAACAACGATATTGTATGACAATCAATCAAATGGCAAGAAGCATACTGATGACGGAATTGCATGAACGAGCCAAAAAGATTCAAGCACAAGACAAAGATCGAGATTAAGTTTTATATGAGTCGGTATTTAATTGTGATCTTGATCCGACAACTTAAACTCAAGACTTGGCTTCTCTCGTAAAAATATTTTTAACAAATCATGCATATTTAATTTAGAGCAAAATGATTTTAAATAATGCATATTTACTTTAGTTAAAATGATTTTTAAACATGCCTCTAAAATCTGGACTAAGATAATCGATTATGTACTTATGATAATCGATTATGTTTAAGTCAGCTGCTTGACAATCGATTGTGAACTTATGACAATCGATTGTGTTAAGGCAGTGAGCATCAGATTTTTCAAATCTGCATGAAAATCGATTGTGAACCTTATGAAAATCGATTGTGATGAGGCAGTGTCCATCAAAGTTTTTCAAAGCTCAAAATAATCGATTGTGAAGCTAATGACAATCGATTGTGAAGAGACAGTGTCCATCAGATTTTTCAAAGTCACAAAATAATCGATTGTGAACTTATGACAATCGATTGTGTTGAGGCAGTTTCTTCCAGACATTTTCAAAGTTATTAAATAATCGATTGTGAACCTATAACAATCGATTGTCAAGAGGCAGTGTCTAAATTGATTTTTCAAGACTGATATATAATCGATTGTTAACTTAATATAATCGATTGTATAACTGACCGTTGCCAAAATGTTTTCAAATACCGTCAGGTAATCGATTATTTATTTCTTATAATCGATTGTTTTAAGTAAAATCTGGAAATGATTTTTTGAACGTTGCCAGTAATCGATTATTGATCTTAAATAATCGATTGTTATGCGTAAAATCTAGGATTGATTTTTGGAAGATCTGGCAAACAATCGATTGTGGTAATTTGACAATCGATTGTCACTGAGTAAAATCAGCAATTCTTAATTGGCAATTAGGCAACAGTAATACAAAGTTTTTCAGCTATAAATACAGCTTCAAATCAGTCTGTTAAGAACAACAGCACACAACAACTGATCATACAATTGCTAAAGCTTGCATACTTTATTGCTTATCATTTTATATTCATTACATAAGCTTTTGAGAGCCAAATTCTTGTCGAAAGTTGTTGCGATCTTGAGCGTATTCTTTTTACTCGTATCTACTCTTAAAGGAGTGTCATGTTTGAGTGCTAAGTGTTTTTGTACACTTGAAGGGAAGTGTTAGTCCCTTGTGTTGTAAGAAGGAACTTGTGTTTCCTTGGTTGAAGTCTTGGAGTGTTGTATCTCCGAGCAAAGGTTGTTGAGGCTTGTGTCCTCAAGTTGTAACGGTTTGTTGAGCACCCGTAAGCTTAACAAGTTAAAGGAAATCTCGAGAGAGTCTCTCGAGGACTGGACTAGCCACGGGTTGTGGTGAACCAGGATACATCGGGGCGTTTGTTCTAATTTATTTACTTATCGCACTTATTTATTTCCTGCAATTTTTAAATTCCGCAAATTTACGCTAATTTTTATTATAACGCTATTCACCCCCCCCCCCCTCTAGCGTTAAGCGTATTATCTAACAATTGGTATCAGAGCCTAACTCTCTGAAAGCCTTAACCGGTTGAGAGCAATATATATTTTTCTGTTGAGATTATTGAACGCAGGAACGATGAATGAAGGACAATCCACCACTTGCCCTCCATTTTTCGATGGAACGAATTACTCATATTGGAAGGAGCGAATGATAATCTTCGTCAAATCAAACAACTTTCGTATATGGCAAATAATCATGCATGGTGAACAAATGACGACAAAAGTTGGGAAAGCCATGGTAAGTGAATACAACACCAAGGCAATCAATATGTTGTATAGAGCTTTGAATCAGGAAGACTGTCGGAAAATTTCCCACTGCAAAACTGCCAAAGAGATGTGGGATAAGCTTGAGGTAACGTATGAAAGCACGTCTCAAAAAGCGGACAGCTCATGTGATGAATCGACTGCCCGATGCCTCATGGCAAACAAAGAAGAAGAGGTATGTACTTCCAACTCTCACTCATTTGAAGAAATGCAAAATGCTTATAATGAATTATACAGTAAGTTTGTTAAAGTTTCCAAAACTATTAAAGATTTGCAGAAAACACTTTCTTTGCAAGAAACAGATTTTCAGAAAACACTTTCTTTGCAAGAAAAAGAGTTTGAAAAATTGACTTGTGAAAATGAGAAGCTGAAAGAAGAAAATAAGAATTTTAAAAATGACAATGGCTTTCTGAAAAATAAGATTGAAGTTTTAGAAAAAGAAAATAAATTTTTGAAAAATGACATTGTTGATTTCAAAATTAAAATCAAGGAATTGAATGAAGTCTCTTCAATTGATAAATGCTCCAGTTGTTCTTCTTGTAGCTCTTTAAAATTAGAGAACATAGAAATTAGGAACGCACTAGAAAAACGTAGTGTTGATAGTCCTAAAATTGAAGTTATCAAAAAGGATGTTAGTAATGAGGTCGGACCACCTAGAAAGAATTCTAGGAACCTCGCTAATGAGTCTAAGATTAATTGTTTTAGACCACCTAGACACAATTATAGGAATTTTATGAATGAGTCTAGAAGGAATAATTTTAGACCACCTAGACACAATTCTAGGATGTTTATAAATGAGTCTAGAATAAATGATTCTAGACCACCTAGAAATGATTCTAGGAATTTCAACGCTTCTAGGGGGAACAACTTTAGATCACCTAGAACGCATTTGGCTCAACCTAGACATATGCACAATCCTAATGTTATATGTCACTATTGTAATCGGGTAGGACACATTGCACCCGTTTGTTTTGCTAACCATAAAGACTTATGCATTGATTATGATTATTATTATCCTAACCTCCAAGGACCCAAAAGAAGTTGGGTACCAAAAACCTATTTTTAGGTTCTTTTTGCAGGTGTGCTTGAAGACTACAATATTGTAGTGGATGCACCAAGCACGAAACCTTAATGCATTAAGGGGGAACGTCGGTTAGTTATCGTATTTTGAATAAAAACGCAATGAGTTGATATGTGCAAATAATCTATATCAGTTTTGGTTGATACATGCTTTAATCGATTGTCAAGAGGCAGTGTCTAAATTGATTTTTCAAGACTGATATATAATCGATTGTTAACTTAATATAATCGATTGTATAACTGACCGTTGCCAAAATGTTTTCAAATACCGTCAGGTAATCGATTATTGATTTCTTATAATCGATTGTTTTAAGTAAAATATGGAAATGATTTTTTGAACGTTGCCAGTAATCGATTATTGATCTTAAATAATTGATTGTTATGCGTAAAATCTGGGATTGATTTTTGGAAGATCTGGCAAACAATCGATTGTGGTAATTTGACAATCGATTGTCATTGAGTAAATCAGCAATTCTTAATTGGCAATTAGGCAACGGTAATACAATGTTTTTCAGCTATAAATACAGCTTCAAATCAGTCTTTTAAGAACAACAACACACAACAACTGATCATACAATTGCTAAAGCTTGCATACTTTATTGCTTATCATTTTATATTCATTACATAAGCTTTGAGAGCCAAATTCTTGTCGAAAGTTGTTGCGATCTTGAGCGTATTCTTTTTACTCATATCTACTCTTAAAGGAGTGTCTTGTTTGAGTGCTAAGTGTTTTTGTACACTTGAAGGGAAGTGTTAGTCCCTTGTGTTGCAAGAAGGAACTTGTGTTTCCTTGGTTGAAGTCTTGGAGTGTTGTATCTCCGAGCAAAGGTTGTTGAGGCTTGTGTCCTCAAGTTGTAACGGTTTGTTGAGCACCCGTAAGCTTAACAAGTTAGTGGAAATCTCGAGAGAGTCTCTCGAGGACTGGACTAGCCACGGGTTGTGGTGAACCAGGATACATCGGTGCGTTTGTTCTAATTTATTTACTTATGGCACTTATTTATTTCCTGCAATTTTTAAATTCCGCAAGTTTACGCTAATTTTTATTATAACGCTATTCACCCCCCCCTAGCGTTAAGCGTATTATCTAACAGAAACTACTCACCAATTTGAATGGGTAGTTTTTCTTCTTTTTTTTTTCATTTTTTTATGATAGTTAATTTTTTTGTTGTTTTAAAGAAAAAACTTACAAATCTAACTTGAAACTACTCCCACCCAATTTTAATAGGTAATTATTTTTTATAGATTTATATTTTTGATTTTTTATTATAACTAAATGAGATATCTATATATATTAATTAAAATAAAGTAACCAATTATAATATATATATATATATATATATAGTAGTTTTTATTTTTTATTATTTTTATTTTTATAGATATTTAAATTTAAATATAATATCTAATATCTACTTATAAACTAAAAATTAATTAGTAACTAATTATGCCATGTAACTTTTTTTTATGCTATCACTTGGCTTAAGAAGATGACTTTATCCTCTTCTTTTAATAATATAAGATATAAATATGTTTTATTTATTTTCTTATTTTATGTTATTACTTTGAACTTAGTTCCTTAATAGTAATATATTTATGTAGAGAAGGTAAAATTATTTTCCATGGCATGATCATAAATATAATGATTTCTCTTGAGAAAATGACTTGGGGATAGTCATAACCTTGAAAAGACATCATTTAAGGTGGAAGAAACAATAGCCAATTTCCAATTAGAAAACTGAATGGACTGTGGTGGCAGTAAGTCATCTCTTGACTTTAAATTTCAACTTTGATAACAAAGAAACATCAAGTAAATATAATTTTTCATTTATTAATTTCAAAATTAAATAAAATAGTGCGTGGATAATAATCCTAAAGTCTACTTGCAATGGAACTCGCCAATTGCTTCAATTCTAGTCTTGAACCACGTTGCAATGAAATTCTTTTAGGGCCCGTTTGGTAATAAAAAATTATTTTTCCCGAAATTAGTACTTACTGCTTTTTTTGGATATAAAATTTGATGGATTTTTTTTAAAAAGAAATTTACTTTTTTTCGAAATCAACGTTTGTTCATAAAATTTTTAATTTTCACTTGAAAATGTATTTTGAAATTTTTTTTTTAAAATTTGAAAAACTGTAAAAAGCTGCTTTTTAAAAATTTGACTCAAATTACTCATATAACTTCAAAAACAATCCAAACTAAAATTTATGTCCAAACACGACTCTAAATTTTAAATTAACATTTTCACTTTAAAAAGAATTTCAACATTTCTTTTGAATTTCAATTATTATGTCCAAACGCCTACTTAGTCATGAAACTTCAACTTTTATTTGAAGATGAATTTCAGAATTCTAAAAATTTACAAACTCCAAAATTATTTTCAAGATTTTCATTTCAATTCATAAACATTTAAAAATAACTTAAAATTATATTTATATCCAAATAAAATTTTAATTTTAAAATATTATTTTTACTTGAAAAAAAATCACCTTTAAAATAAAATTTATAATTCTTATGTCCAAACACCCACTTGGTCAGTGCTTTGCCAAAAAAGAGAGAGGCGTCGAATTATTTAAGTAAGAAGTCAGTACTTTCTCGACTATATTACTGTAGGAGAATTCAAGAGTTAAATTTAATGAGTTGATCGTTTATTTTCGATAGACTAATAAATATTTTCTAGTACTATTTTCCATATATATCTATATTTCCTATCAAGAACGGTAAATGCAGTTACTCTCTCTATGTATTAGTACCTTAGAGCATAGCATACCTAAGATGATCCATTAGTAATTCCTCAGCAAAAATAAAACGAACATATTTAATAAGAAAAAAGATTAACTAAACTAATAAAGAAGAACTTCATACCTTATCTTCATCAGTTTATCAATTGTAAGAAGATCTTGAATCTGCTATTATTTTATTTTCGCTTATAAATTAAGTTAATTAGTCCATAGTCAGTAATAAAATATTACTAATAATAAGTCAGTTTCGGACCTAGCCTTTGGTTACAAGCTTTGCTTTTAGTTATTCATGTCATCTTTAAAAAATTAAAATTATGAACTCATAAGCTTCAAAACTTAGTTTCGTTTCGGATTTGATTAGCTTCTCCGTCTATTTATTTATAAAGATGACATGAATAAAGTTTGTGGTGCTACCCAGATCTATCTTAATGCCTTTAATCAACGTAATTTATGCTATTATATTCTAGAGACTTGTTGTCATTTGCATACTTTGCTTCTATTATTATTTTTCATTTAAAAATATCTCGTTGACTTGGATTCTGCTTTAGTCACTTCCTTCTTTTTTTAGTGTCCAAAGCATTGATATATCTTGCTAGTTGTTTCGTGAACTTTGCTTTAACATTGAGAAAACATATAGTACTTTAGTAATCATTTTCATTAAGCAAATAAAACAAAGAAAAATATTTCGCCTGATTCCTTGTGTGAAAAGAAATGATTATTTTCTCTATTTTGAAACTTAATTAAATTAAATATCTATATTATTTGTTTCTTGTTTTCATTTAGTAATTAACCACCTTGGCATCTTAAACATAAAATTTGTTGGGAAAAATATAAAATTGGTCGGTCGATTGAAACTAATTTTATTCGTTAGTGAAAAAGCGTATAATATATATGTGTGTGTTTGTGTTTGTGTTTGTGTGTCACGACCCCAACCGCGGTTGTGATGGCGCCGGACACACTGCCAAGCAAGCCCGACCAATTTAATTACCTCAACCATTTTTATACAGTTCATGAACTAATTAACACAAGTAAATTACTAAGTCATCATACCGAAATTCTGAAATAGACTTAAAACATGCGGAAATCCAAAATACCAATACTACTACCCAACCCGAAGAATCCGGTATCACAAGTCTGAGCCCCTAATACATGAGTATCAACCTACTACATATTGTTCTAAAGAAATGCGAAAATGAATCAATAAGATAGAAAGGAAAATTAGGACTGGGGACGTCATGCAGCTACCTTGATACTCCCGGATAAGCTGCTCGGCAGAGAAGTCCTCACTCAGCCCCAGATGCACCTGGATCTGCACACAAGATGTAGGCAGTAATGTGAGTACTCTGACTCAGTGAATAATAAACATAAATAAAGGCTGAGAATAAGAAATCTTGAATAGGCACAAAGTCATTTTATAAATGCAGCAATGTAAACCAAGTAGTATAAAGTACGTGAACCAATGAAAACAATTATGAAAATATCACAACAGACAGGTAAGTAAGTGACAGTCAAATATGAAATGCAACACATAGTCTGGTACTTTCTAGTACCCGCTGCGGCATGCAGCCCGCTCCATTTATTTACCGTTGACGGTGCTCATTGGGAGTGTGCAAACTCAGGGAGGGGTCCCTTACGGCCCAAGCGCAATATAAGCCATCTCGTGGCATCAATTAGGCCTTCGGCCTCATATCAATATTAATATAATACCGTTGTGGCACGCAACCCGATCCCATACTCAGTTCAAAATCATATAAGCCACTCGGGCACAATAATATAGAAATATGCAGCTCAGACTTCATTATTAAGTTTCGAGTTTGAGAAAAAGGTAGATGAGTTTGCAAAATAGAATTAAATACTAGGGCTGAGCTCAATAATATGTACAGATGGTAAGAAACTAGTAATAGCAATCCCTGAAGGATTCAATCAATTGGTACGAAGCCCAAATATGGCAATCAGCTCAAATTACAATGATAACTAGTAAATTCCAGTCAAATACGCAATATATTCATCTACCGGGATGGACCAAGTCACAATCCTCAATGCTGCTCTACCCACACTCGCTATCCGGCGTGCAAGTCACCTCGATATAGTACGACGATCTGCAAATCCGGGGTTACAATCCCTCAAGACATCACTTACATCTATTACTCACCTCAAGGAGGCCAAAATCCTAGCTCATTATGCCCTTGCCTTTCAAATAGACCTCCTCATGCGTCGAATCTAACCAAAACCACAACGAATTCGTCACAATAGGCTAAAGGAACAATACTTAATAAAAAATAATAGAAAAATATCAAAATTCCCGAAAACGGCAAAAACCCGAGCCCTATTCTCACTTCTCAAATTCTAGAAAATTTTATACCAACATGTTCCTTATCTCTCCACGAGTCTATACATATCAAGAACTCTCAAATCCGAGCTCAAATGACCCTCAAAATACAATTTGAAATAACAAATTTCAAGCCCTAGTTCTTCTTCTTTTTACTATCTTTTCATGAATTTCTAGATTGATTCTACAAATAATTCATGTTTTTAGATCATAGAACTCACCTCCAATCAATTCCAATCGAAATCCTCTTCAATTCCTATCCAAAAGATCTCAAGAATGCTCAAAAATTGTGAAAATAAGGCTTAGCTCGCGGATGAAATATTATTAAAACCCTTCTATCCAGTTGACAATTAACTCTATGCGAACGCGAGGGCTCTCTCGCATTCGCAATGAACTAAATTTCCTCATACAAAATTACCCTTCGCGAACGCGGTACCTCATCCGCGAACGCGAAGCTTCCGCAACCTCAACTATGTGAACGCTTCCCCATGTCCGCGAACGCGATGCACAAAACCAACGGAACCTCAGATCCTTCTATACGAATGCAAGCAAAGTTCCACGAACGCGAAGCACCAGCTAACAGATCTATGCCAACACGAGACCTGGTAGCGAACGCGAAGAACAAAAACCTCAAGGCCCCAAATCCTTCTACACGTTTGCGACTCATCCTACGCGAACACAAGGGTTTAAATCTCTGCTATAGCTGCTGCATTTTCTGCAGCTCGTTCAAGTCTCAAACTTCCCGATAGACTATTCGAAACTCACCCGAAGCCCCCGGGACCTCAAACAAAAGCACCAACGCATCTTAAAACATCATTCAAACTTGTTCCAATCACCAAAACGCATCAAACAATGCTAAAACCATCAAATTACATCGGATTCAAGCCTAAGTTCTTCTAAAACTTCCGAAACACGCATTTGATCAAAAACCCAACCAAAACACCTCTGAATGACCTGAAATTTTGCACACACATCCCAAATCACCTAATGAAGCTACAACAACTCTTAGAATTCCATTCTGACCCTCGGATCAAAATCTCACCTATCAACCGGATTTCGCCAAAATATTAACTTCACCAATTCAAGCATAATTCTACACCGGACCTCAAAAATCACTTTCGATCACACTCCCAAGTCACAAATCATCCCCAGAAGCTAACCGAATCATCTGAATTCACATTCGATCCCTCTAACTCTTAGGTCAATGTCTGGTTGACTTTTTCAAACTAGCTTTTCTTAAAGAGACTAAGTGTCTCATTTACTTCAAAATCCATCCAAACCAACTCGATCACACACGACACTGACTATGAAGCATAAATAAGCAGAAAATGGAAAAAGCGGGGCGGTAACTCATGAGATGACGGGTCAGGTCGTCATAATATATATATATATATATATTATCGACTATTATTTTGGGAGCTACTAAAAATATATATTGCTCAAGAAAATTCGCTTCCTCATTGAATAACGGAATGGACACCGCCACGGCACCCCCATTGATATTAGATTTTTAAGTAACTACCATTAGATATTTCTTGACTTTTTGCTTTATTCGTGTTTACCCTCAAAGTTAGATAACAATTGAATTTATGAGTAGTTTTAAGGATATGTAGATTAATTTTCCACAAAACAAAAGATTGAAATTGTAAATAAAGCAAACAATAATAAAGTGAATTCAAACCATGTGACTTGAACAATTATAACCTTCAGAAAATATACCTCACTCGAACTGAATGTGATTCAAAGGATGTCAAATATAAAAGAATAGTAGCTTGCAGAAAGACAATAATATTATAAAGCTTTGGGATGCGTGTTGCAATGTCTAATATAGAGAGTCAAATCCCTTTATATAATAGGGGAGTCATGCTTTAGATACAATCTATAAAAGATAAGAAATTTTATGATTTGCTAATTAATCGGCTTTTCATTGATACGTGCTGATATTCCCACTATGATATTCATCTGGTTGCAAATATTTCAGTCTTTCATTATTAGATCGGATAATGTTTTCTCAAGCTTATTTGGAGTCAGGGTCGATTCCGGAGTCACGGGTGATCACAGCCAACTCTCCACAAAGAGAGGTTCGCAATAGCTTTTACCTGATTTTGGATCGGGATCGAATCCACAGAGAGCTAGAACTGGAGTTAAATATCTATCTAGCTTAGAATTGTGGGTGTGTTCTTAATTGATCTTCTAATTATTTTTGGATTTTCTTTAACAATCTAATATTATCAACTACTAATTATAACTAATTATGCTAAGTAAAAATTGCTAAGAGGTATATCTAATGGTATTAAAGGCACTAGGGTAGTGACTTTCACCTAGGTGGCTAATTGATGGGTAATTGCTTCTAAGGCATACTTCACAGGTTTGGGAAAATATTCTATAACCATTACAGGATGTTACCCACTCTCACACTTCTTGGTAGAGAGAGTGATTTTGCCCAATTGACTTTCTCAAAACCAACTGGGTATGCAAATCTGCTCAAGCAACTAGGGTTCAATTCGGGTAATTTACTCTCTCGATGTTTAACCCTTTAATTGGGATTATCAATTCTCTTGAGTCCATCCCAATTTCTTATTGGGTAAATTTTGGAGCCTTAGGCTCTTTTTATCAAGAAGAGCCAAGTCAGTTAAGCACAAACCAGTGTTTGCAACCACCAATTCATAAATTAAACAATAAAATTGACCCAAATAATAAACACCCACAGTCAATCTAGCCTTATATTGCAACATCCATTAATTACTCACACAAAGATTGAGCCACAACCCTAGCTAATGAGTTTAGCAACTCATGCTTGAAGAAGAAAATTGAGAAATAGATGAAGCAAAAGACATTAATTAATTGCTAAGCTAAATATAAAGATTCAGTGACAAAAGCTAAGTAAAAATGCCAAAAAAAGGCTACAAATGGTCTTCTCACGAGCGCAGCTGAAGTTCTAAAATGTTTGATGCCCTAAAAATGGCAAAATGTTCTATTTATACTAAGCTAGAAAAACTGGACAAAAATACCCCTGCGGGGTCAGTGCGGGCTGCACAAAATGGATTGCGGACGCACTAGGCTCTTGAACCTACAATCTTGGATTTCTGAATTCAGGCTCCGCGGACCGTGCAAAATGAGCCGCGACCATGGAGGTATCCAACGCGGCCCGCACAATAATGATCGTGGATTGCAATGACTTTAACCTGGGCATACTTCATCTATCTACACTTCTCTTCTGCGGACCGCACATTATGGCAATACGGCCGTGGAGCCTTCACCGCGGATCGCATATAATAGAGTGCGGTCGCGTTGGTTGAAGCCTTAATTTTTGACTCTCTAAATATTTCTAGTGTGGACCGCACAAAGAGTAGTGCATCTACACGAGGCCTGTTCTCCTGAGTTTTGCCTTGTCTTAGGTACTTGAGCAGGTTTCATTCCATTTGAGTCAATCTTTGATATTTTGTCACTTTTTCGATCAAACCTGCAATCAAGCACCACTTATGAGCTTTTTGGGACTATTTTGTAAGAATTTATAATCAAAGCATAAGAAAGAAGGAGCATAAAACACATCAAAAATCCCTAGTTATCAACTCCTACAGACTTAAGCTTTTGCTTGTCCTCAAGCAAACAAAATAAGACCCACCCCTTAAGAGAAAATCCAAGAATTTTCAGCTATCCTAAAGTAACCTTAACAAGCATCAACTGGGAAGAATAATTTTCCATAATTCGAATGAATAATTAACCATATTTAAACTTTGAAAAAACATGGATCAAGTGTGACACAAGAGCATCAAAAGTTGACTAATTACAACAAAGAACTCTCTCAATTACTTCGATCATTATGGAACCCAAACTCACTCATCCTCTACTCTCCCTAAGCAAGTGTCACCTTTTAGAGTATTAGCACATAAACCGAGGTCAATGGTAGTTCATTCATCTCTGTCAAGTAAAGGTCACAAGTCCGGCTCTAAGTACCATATGTTTGCCCCTCATGTAAATATCTACTAGTGCTAGCTTCATTGAACTCAAGATCATATAGGGATTTTGTGGAGTCATTGCGAAGGATTTTGGTTCAGGTTATGAAATGTTTTGGTCTAAGTGGGTTCCATCTTCCCTTAAGAACTTCTTTTGGTTCATTTGTCACAATTCTCTTGACTCTTTGAGTCATTTCACCTCTTTTTTAAGGGGTTAGAGATGCACATTGTCGCTCTTTATTATGTATTTCAATTCTTTCTCCTTTTTCAACTTTCCACACCTTTCTTTCTTTTACGTTTCTTAAATCCCTTTTTATTTTTCTCACATTGAGCCTTCTTTTTGTCTTTTTGCTTTTCTTTCTTGTTCATTGCCTTTCCTTTTCTTTATTTTTGTGCCTTATACCACTTTGTTGTCATCCTCGTCTCTCCCCCAAACTTATACTTTTGCCATGTGCTCAAGGAAAGATCAGGTGCCAAGAGAGGATATCTTTTAGAACGGGTATAGGCTTGTAACATGGTTCTTGAAAGAAAAAGGTTTTAAAGCTCAAAAAGGGCTAACAAGGGATTATATCATTGGTAAGCTATAGAATTGTTCGACTATCATTTTGATCAATGATAGCCTATAATCACTTCTCATGTCAAATTTCACTTAGGATTTCACCTCAACAGACATTCAGGAAAAGTTCTAGACTATTGGCTCGAGACTTGGACCCGCAATTCGATTTCTCACCACACAGGCTAAAGAACGGCTAAAGACATAGAGCCAGGGGCCACAACAACCTTAGATATAATTTGAGCACACAGTGGTCCCGAAAACCACTTGATGACTATCGGCCAACACAAGAGTCTCAAGGCCACAACTTTCACCCAGATGATCAGTACATTAACTCAACAAACTCAGCTCTTTTAAACCACTTTTTAAGCCCAGATGAACAAAAATTCCTTGAAGTTTTAAAATTCTACTAACAATGAAGACAAAAGAGTAAAACCAAAACAAATTTCAACCAAAAGGTGCAGGAACTTTTTAGTATTTTTTAGAGTGTTAATGTCTCTGCTTGAAGTAAAAGTAAAAGGCTCTTATATAGGCAATCCTAATGCGGCCCTAGTCTGATTAACTAATTTCCCTTCTACCCCTTTAATTTTTAATTATTTTAGCCATTTAACCCTTCAAAATATCTGAAACTTTTGTTTCTTAGCCTGCAAGTCCGCCTATCCTTATCCTCTAGAAATTTCCTACAACTGAAGATATTCCCTCAACCCCTAAATACCCAACACAATCCTCGACACCCCTGTATTTACATTCAGTAATGAATCACATATCGGTCAAATTTGACCTAAGTCCCAACCCAAATTAATGGGCCCTTTTATACCGGGTTATAGATGACAAGAAAAACCAATCATCCCAAATGATCAAACAAAAAATCAAATTTCGTGATTAACAAGAAAGGAAAACATTCCAGAACTAAATGATTTTTTATGATTAACCCCGACTTATGTTATTGACCAATTGAAAACAAACCCTAAACAAACTAAGGTTAATTCAACAAACGAAGAAAACATGACTAAAATAACAAAACAATTATAAAAGTAAAAATGATAATAACATATATATAAATAGAAAAATTATGCAAGAACAGAGTCAGGAGAGAAAAGAGGGGAAAGGTACCAAATCTTTGCCGGAATGAATTGACAACTTGAGATGACTCGACCAATAACGAAAGGAGTCAAAGTTTGGCCAACATCCAGTGGGCCAGTCAAAATTCGGTGACCTCGAAATAAACTAAAACTAATGCAAATCGATTGCTCTCGTTAAGAGTAATAGACTAACGTAAGTTATAGGTCAAAACGAGTCGCAACTTTGCACAAAATTAGAAAAATAGAACATTTTTAGGGTTTGAAATTCCTAGATCTGAAATTAGAGGAATCTCATTGGGAATTTTGGGAAATAGATGCAAGGATAGGATCTAGGATGGCCTTAGGATTGCGTGGGAGAAGTTTGGAAGCGATTGGGTGGTTCGTCACTGGTGGAGACGGTAGGGGCGATGGAGGAATTAAGGGGCAGCTAAAATCTCTAGGGTTTTTGAAAGAGACGAAATAAGGGTGATTTGAGGGGTTGGGTGGCATTTGGACAATTATATATTCGGGGAATGATGAGTTCCGGTCCATTGGATCTCATTGATCCAACGATTGAGATAGGGGTTAATGGGGTCGTTTGGTTAACCAAAGGGGAGCTGGACTGGGTTATTGGCTGGGATGGGGTGGGCTGATGAGAAGAAAGGGGTTGGACTTTGCATTTTGGTCCATTACAGAACAACCCTATTTTTTATTTCTCTTTTCCTTTTTTTCTGTCTTTTTTTTTTCAATTTTTTCTCATTTCATGTTTTAATTAATTAAAACCTCTAAAATAGTTAACATGAAAAACATTTAGCTGATTATCTACTATAATATTTATAAAAATTAATTACTCCTAAATTAAGAGAGAAAATTATTAATTTAAAATTAAAAGGCTAAAAATGCAAAAGTAAGCTATTTTTTGTGATTTTTAAATTAATAAATCAAATAAATAACTAACTAATCCTAAAAGTGTAAAAACAAATCCTAAATACAATGCATGTTATTTTGGCATTTTCATGATTTTAACAAAAAATAAACAAGCACAAAAATACAACAATTAGCATGAATTTCCATAAAATCCTATAACATTGTAAAAAATAAAAAATTTATTTTTCCTGAATTTTATAGGAGTAATTCCCATAGGGAGAAAATCATATGCTCACAACCTGAAGATGAAAAATGAAGATCTTGAGCTGAAAGTTGCTTGCTTCAAATCATTTGGGACACACTCTCTTGTAACAAATTCTTGTCGTCCTCTTAACTTTCCAAATTATCTACCCCAGTTTCACACAGTTCGAGTTATAAATGATCTCATAATGTCCAAATCTGTACTTACATCCCTCAAGTATCCTTATCATCTTTTAAAATTGTTTCATTGCTTCATAATTAGACTAACTTTTATGACCAGGCCTAGAGTTATGCGTGCGTGTTATGTCACTTGAGCCAGCATGAAAAGAACTATAAAAGGAAAAGGGAACTAACAAAAACTGACTAAAATAACGTAAAACATGAAATTTCATTAGAAAACGGTGAAAGGGTTTGAACAAAAAACAAGTAAAATAAACTAGGGTTACATCTCTGGAACAAAACTAGACAACAAAACGAGCTACTATGACTAAACAAACTAGTCAAGATAAAAGGACACAAGGGTTTGAGCTACAAGATAATATCCGGATTAGAACCCTGAAATAAACCGGACAACAGATATGATAACAAAATGAACCACCAGAAACTCCTCCCTGAATAGCCAAGAAAGAAGTATCTTTCCGATCACCAAGCTCAACATCTTAGCCACTGAGTTCTGCATCAACAGTACTAGGAACTTCACAAGTCTCCATCACATTGACCTTAGCAAATTGCTTTTAGGTCCCTTTTTCCAACTTGTTCTTAAGATCAACTTATAGAACTGAGAATGATAGCGCTGAAAAGTTTACGGCAAGTGGCCCTCTGAGGATCTCAGAAGAATTCTCATTTTCCTCTCCAACACAAATCATATCCACCATATGCGTCTCATTATGAATAAGTGATGGATGTTGGCTAGCGTCTACTGTATCTGGATTTTGCACGATAATGTCGCATGCATCAATAAGCTTCTAAACTGCTCTTTTCAGATGTCAACACTTTTCTGTACTATGACCGGGGCATTAGAGCAATACGCACACCTTTGAGAATAATCAAAATTCTTTGGACGAGGGTTCGGCATTTTTATCTGAATCGGCTTCAACATGTCTAATTGCCTTAACTTTTGGAACAAACTGGCATATGATTATCCAATAGGAGTGAAAGTCTTTTCTTTTTATTCATTTTCACTTTGTACTCTGGCCTCGGTTGAAACCATTTTTGCTAGGTGGTTGATATGCTTGAGGAGGAGGGTAAGATATTTGTGGAAATGGTGCAGTCAATCGCGGGTCCTGTGGATGTGGAGCATATGGTGTGCATTATGGATGGAGTACTAGGAAGGTGAGGTATGACTTTGGGGATTTTGGGGAGATAAGGAGCATCGGGGAAGATTATCTGGAGCACATTGATATCCATATGGTCAATATTGAGGATTAAATCATTGAGCAGGAATACCCATCGAATTTTGTCATTGACGGGGCTCAACAACATCTTTTCTATTTCTCCTTCTTCCGCACAAACTTACTGAGATGTTCTGAATGTCTTTTGTAGTATCTTTCGATGCAAAATAACTCGTGATTTTTCCTAACTTGATTCTTTCCTCTACCACCTCCCCCATTTTTACTACATCACTGAAAGGTTTACCCAAGGTCGGGATCAAATGACTGAAGAAGGTTGGCTCCTAGGCTTGTAGGAAAATCTCAACCATTTCTTATTCACTAACTGGAGGGCTGATCCGAGCAGCTTGTTCCCTCAATCTTAGCCCAAACTCTCTAAAATTTTCCTCGGGTTTCTTTTCCATCTTAGATATGGCGGAGCAGTCCAGGATAATGTCTAGATTGTACTCAAAGTGTCGAACAAAATCCTGAACCATATCATCCCATGCATGCCACTTATTGACATCTTGACAAGTATACCATTGCAAGGCTGGCTCAGTCAAGCTCTCACTGAAATATTCCATCAACAAATCATCTTCCCCGCCAACACTTCTCATTTCACTGCAATAACCCCTCAGATGGGCTACTGGATCTCCACACTAATCATACAAGTTAAACTTTGACATTTTAAATCCTGCAGGCAAATGAACATTAGGGAACATACTAAAGTCATTGTAGGACATGTTAATATAATTTTCCATTCCTTGTATGCTCCTTAAGGAATGTTCTATACCTTTCAACTTCCTGGATATCTCATGTCGCTCTTCTTTTCCTGTGAGCTTTTCATTTTCAACATGAGGCTCATTACGAGGGTTCTGATTGTATGAGAAGGAACCTTGTGGGAAACCACTGAGGGGTAATATTGGGCATCATGAGCTTTGAGTGGGTGTTCATTTTTGGATCTATGAAAGGAAAATTGTTGAGAAGTTGTGATCATGGGGATGGTGAATATGACAGGAGGACAATTATGGAGAAAGGTAATTGGAGGAAGAGTGATGGAGCTACTGGGGTGGTTGGGAAAACTGTGATAAGCGGGTGGATCTGGAGAGAATTGGGGATCATCTGGCACTATGACCAGATTTTGGGTAAGGGTAGCATCTAAGAAGCTAAGTGGTGGCGGGTGATGCCTTCCCAATCATCCAAGCTCGATACATGTCCTCCATGTATCGTCTTAACATCCTTACCTCTTCAACCAACCTATTGCCCTGTTCAACCAATTACTTTTGGGCACCAGTACCAATCAAATCATTCCGTTGTTGTCTGCCATTGCCTTTCGAATTTATGTTGTAGAGAAGAGTTACCATTTTAAGAACCACAAACCAACCACCTTTCTGTTATAATGAAGACAAGAAAAGGAAAAAAATGAAGCCATCACGTTAGGGTTAGGGCATTTAACATAAGATAATATCACATTATGTGCAATGCACTTAGTTACAGTTATCGATTCTAACATGATTTTGAGGGTATGAAGGTTATGTGGTATCATCCCAGTTTATCCATTTCAGTCTTCTCTTTCTTTCTTTTCTAGCACTTCTTGGATTGCTCATTTCCCTTCCTTGTTTTTCTTAATTATCACTCTTTTCTTTCCTTTCTTTCTCACATCCCATAATGTTATTTTTTTCCTTTTTCTTTTTTTTTCTTTTCTTTTCTTTTTCTTTTCCTTTTTCTTAACTAAAAAAATGATCCGATCGAACCCTATGTAGGTTGCCCACATATCATGATGTTGCATGAATAAGATCTTTGTGTAGTTCGGGAAAATCGAGAATAGACTAAACAAACTAACGTTCTCTCTCTCTCTCTCTCTCTCTCTCTCTCTCTCTCTCTCTCTCTCTCTTACCTTAATGATTACTCTGACAAGAAAAGGGAAATAAAAGAAGCTAAATTCTTTTTTGAATTTCCTAGACTTAATGTTCTATGACCTATTCTAAACTCAAGATTAATGGGCATATCTTTTTTTCTCTTTTTTTTTATTTTGAAGCAAATACTCTATGAGAAATTATTAAGCAAATAACCCAAGAAGAGGAAAAAATAGCTTTTTGATTCTTTTTTTAGAAAGGAAAGCTAAAGAATGAACCAGAGAAAAATATTTTAAATTTTCATTTGATACCTGAAAGAAAGATTTTGAACTAAAAAATAAAAAAGATAAAAAAATGTTTTTAGATTTAAGTTTTGATTACCTAAGGGAGAAACTCGGATGATAAACCAAAGATATATTTTTTCTTCTACGTACAAAGTCCTAAAGTTCTACTGACAATAGAAAGATATTTTGTTTTTGCTTTTTAAATATTTCCCAAAGAAGAACCTCAAAAGAAAATCTTTTATAATTTTTTGGAATTAATATCTTCAAGAAAAATTTTAAAGATGTACTAAAAGAAATTCTCTTTTTATTGAATTTTTATTCTTAATATACTAATGGAAATATAAAAGCAATTTTTATTTTAAGTTCTAGATATTAGTTCAATAAAGGAAAACTACCTCAAATGATTTTTTTTATTCCTAAAATTAGATTCTAAAGAAAACTTCTAACGGAAATATAAAAATACAAAATTTATTTATTTATTTATTTTGGATCTTTTGATTCATAACACATTTTTCAAATACTAAATAAGAAATATAATTATAACCACACAAAAAAACTCGATAAATATACCTTGAAAGACTTCAACATCTTTGAAAAGACTCGATATTACTGTAGGGAATAAGAAGGTAAAACCCAACATATAAAGAAAAACAGAGTCAAAACATAACAAATAAATTTTAAAAAAAATCTCCTTAAGCAACTTCTGAATGAGCGATCTTTTACTGGATAGTCCGAATGCATCTGTCATTCTCAAACTCCAGTAAGTAAATTTACACATGTACGGGAAAATTAATAACAAATAAAGTTAAAGACCTAGAATGCTATTGAGTCAATAACCCTTCATGTTGGACACATGCAAGATATGATTGTGATTATTTTTCTAAAATTAACCTATGTAGATAAAAGTGGCTAAAAATACAAGATTTGGCTAGGACCCCGTGAAGCCAAGAAGCTAAGTCTTACTAGGAAGATCAGATCATATGTGGGTTGCCTACGTATCCCGTCCCGAGAGACGAGAATCAAGTTCGCGTAGTTCAGGCCGATTTCATACGGGCGAGAAATAACACACAACAACTAATTTAGAAAAAATACATTTTTTCTTTTCCTTGAAAACGACAAAACATGTAAATTCTTTTTGAATTTCTTTTTTTTCCTTCTTTTTTTTTTGATTCTTTCTTTTTGGGAAATGATGGAATATGAAAAATCTTTTTGGATTTTCATGTTTCTTTTTTCTTTTTCTTTAAAAAAATCTAAAAGAAAAAATGTAACTAGGTCCTACTTGCTTTATTTTCACACTTTATCCTCTCCTTTTTTATTTTTTTTTTCATTTTCCCTCAACTATCATTGGTCCACCAAATGACCATTTTACCCTTAAAGAAATGCAACATATAGCACATAGGATGCATTAAGATGGTCTGTTTTTTGGGTACACCTGTCCTAGACAGACGCAACCCCTCTGTTGAGTTCCCAAAGTCAAATGCACCTGATGCAAGCAAACATTCCTAGCAGGGATGGTTATGTTATTCTAAATTTAAACCTGAGGTTGTGTTATTGACCTGTCTTTACCCGAGCGGACACTCGAGCCGAAGAGGGGGCAACGTAGCTAGAACACGAAAGTCTGCCTGGCCTTGTTGCTGGCCCAACCTCGTTCTATTTAGTATAACTTCTACAGAAAAGAGGGTTACGCGAACGTATGCACCATTTTTCAGAAGACTTGGATGGGTGGCGTAAGAAGACAGTTATATATACAATTCAAATATCAAAATGGTAAATAAGCAGCAGTTAGCACATAAGGTCCACAAATACAGTAATATTTGAAGGATCAGGCCAAGATGAATGAGGTTGAAGAGCCTTGTTTATTCAAAGATTCTCAATAGGCATTAAATCGGGTAACCTCAGATACCTCTTAATAATTTATAGAGTGTACTTATATTATTTTGTAGATGATTGTAACTTCTGTCTCTGTATTTGTAAGCTTCAGTACACTACCATGAAATATTCCTCCAATACCGGGGAGAGCTGAACTAGTACAAGGCCGAGATTCAAAGGCTCACTCAGAAAAAATATTCTTACAAACTTTTTAGTGAGCAAAGAGAAGGGGATATTAAGGGCCTCCGGGCTGGGTTAGATGTGGCTCAGAAAGAGCATTCCTACCTTGCTGAGCAGGTAAGAAGAATTTTTGAAGTTAGTGATGACGAATCGATCATGGTGACTAACGGTCTGAACCCGCAGGTCCAAGAGAAAATCGACAAGATTGGACAACTTTGGGAAGAGGTAGATGCGGTAAAGGTTGAGGCCAAAGATTGGAAAAAGAATATGAACCGCCTGGCCTCAGAAAAAGACCACCTAGACCCAGCTGACTTTGGCTAAGGTCCAACTCTGAGGCATAAAGAAGAGATCCTCGGCGTATACTAAGGAGATCGAGGAGCTCCACTCCTAGTTGAATTTGGCGTCTTTGATCGAGAAAGACTGTGTTAGAATATACGCTTAATGCTAGAGGGGGGGTGAATAGCGTTATAATAAAAAACAATGTAAATTTGCGAAATTAAAAATTGCAGGAATAACGTAAGTGCAGTAATTAAAGAGATAAGGAGAGAGCACACCGAATTTTATCCTGGTTCACCATAACACGTGGTTAGTCCAGTCCCCGGGAGACTCTCTCGAGTTTTACACTAACTTCGTTAAGCTTACGGGTGCTTAACAAACCGTTACACTTGCTCGTAGATATACACTCTACAAGACTTCAACCTGCTCGAGGATACCGCACCTCAAGACTTCAAACCAAGGAACTACTTTTCCTTCTTACAACAAGGGATTAGACTATCCCTTCAAGTGTGTACAAACACATAGCACTCACTTAAACAAAACTCTCTTGAAGAGTAGATATGAGTAAATAAATACGCTCAAGAACACAACAACTTAGTCAAGCGTTTAGCTCTCAAAAACTTATGAAATGAAGATAAAATGATTGCAAAGAGAGTATGTATGCTTTAGCAAGAATGTAATCAGTTGTTGTGCTTAGAAGAGTGATTTTGAGTTGTATTTATAGTGCTCAAAACACCCAAGACCGTTGCTTAATTGCCAATCACAAATTGCTGATTTTGTGCTAGGATAATCGATTATCTGATTCTGCATAATCGATTATCTGCCAACGTTCAAAAATCAATCCCAGATTTTAAGCAGAATAATCGATTATCCAAATCGTATAATCGATTACCTGAAGACGTTCAAAAATCAGTTCCCGATTTTATTCTTAACATAATCGATTGTCTAATTGTACATAATCGATTATCTTTCAACGTTTGAAAATATTTTGGCAACGGTCTTTAATATAATCGATTACCAGAAAAGCCATAATCGATTATTTTGCTACTTTGAAAAATCTGATGCTTACTGTCTCCACATAATCGATTAGTCTAAGGCACATAATCGATTATCTTGTAGCTTTGAAAAATCTGGTGAACACTGCCTCAACATAATCGATTATCATAAGGTACATAATCGATTATCTTTCAGCTTTGTAAAATCTGGTGTACACTGCCTTAACATAATCGATTATCATAAGGTACATAATCGATTATCTTTGTCCAAATTTGAAAGACATGTTTAAAATTCATTTTGGTTAAATGAAATGTTTGAAAATCATTTTGCTTTAAAATAAAGATGCATGGTTTGATAAAAATGATTTTATGAGAGAAGCCAAGTCTTGAATCAATTGTCGGATCAAGATCACAATTATAGAACGACTCATGTATAACTTTGTTGCTTTACTAAATCCTGATATTTGTTCTTCTTGTGCTTGGACTTCGGCATATGTCAATGTTCCGTTCACGTCGGTTTGTCATTTATCAAAACCTACAAATATGAGCACACGTTTAGTTTAGTGACTTGAGAACGTGTTTCAACAATTTCCCCCTTTTTGATAATGGCAAACCAATATCGGGATATGCATATTAATTAATTCATAATGACGATCCAAGACAAGTATATAGATATGCAACAAGTTCCCCCTCAAGCTATGAATTCCCCCTCAATTTATGCCAATGTGTATAGATGTGCATAGCCCATATCTTCCCCCTTTTGACATTAGCAAAAAAATAACTAACTCTTTATTGATTAAACAATATTGCAAATACATGAAAATAAAAGACAGAATATTATGCAAGCTAGAAAAACAAAGAGACAAGACATTTTTCATTATCTCGGGGAATAATCGATTGTGCTTTTGAGATAATCGATTATTTCAGGAAATGTAGTCACGGACATCCGAGACGGTAGTAGGAAAATCGATTATACTGTTTTAAATAATCGATTATTGTCATCCAGTGACTTAACACCTGAAAATAAATGTCAACATAATCGATTAGGGATATGTGATAATTGATTTTTATATTTAACATCTAAAATCCTGCAAAGCCAAAACTGTTAGATAATCGATTATGTCAATTTTCCAGCATAATAAACATAAAACGTAAATGGGGAATAATCGATTATTGACTTTAGAGAAATTGATTATTCTGCACCAGTGTCTGATAATTCCCCCTGTCTTTGGGGCGATACCTGCAAAAAAGAATTAGGCGCCTCCGATGCTCAAGTTAGTAATCGTTAAAAAAAATGCAATGCATGAATTAGATCAACGTGGAGTCAAGAATCCCGAGTTCACTACGAATTCGGAAGAAGGACTCTTTCTCTAAAGTCTTTGTAAAGATGTCGGCCAATTGATTTTTGGTTTCAACAAATTCAATTTCGACATCGCCCTTGAGAACGTGATCTCTTATAAAATGATGTATAATTTCTATGTGTTTCGTTCTTGAGTGAAGAATAGGATTCTTCGTCAAGCTAATGGCGCTAGTATTATCACATCGAAGAGGGACATGATTGATACTAAGGCCATAGCCGAGAGTTGTTGTTTCATCCAAAGGATTTGAGCGCAAAAACTCCCCGCGGCTACATATTCAGCCTCGGTTGTGGACAACGCAACACTAACTTGCTTCTTGCTAAACCAAGAAACTAAGGAGCTACCGAGCAAATGGCAAGTGCCACTAGTGCTCTTGCGGTCCAATTTGCAACCTGCAAAATTGGAATCGGAATAGCCAACAAGTTGGCATGAAGAATCTTTGGGTTACCATAGTCCCACATTTATTGTTCCAACAAGATACCTCATAATCCGTTTTACCGCAGTTAAGTGTGACTCCTTCGGACATGATTGATATCGAGCGCATAAACACACGCTAAACATGATGTCCGGTCTACTAGCAGTAAGTTAGAGAAGAGATCCGATCATACCTCGATACTTCTTGGTGTCTACTTCCTTACCTTTCTCATCTTTGTCAAGATGGTCGGATGTACTCATTGGGGTGGCCATTGCTTTGGCATTGCTCATTTCAAAGCGATTTAGCAACTCCTTGCAATATTTGGATTGGCAAATGAAAGTTCCCTCTTTCATTTGTTTCACTTGTAGCCCCAAGAAGAAGTTTAGCTCACCCATCATTGACATTTCAAATTCGCTAGTCATTAACTTAGAGAATTCCTCGCATAGAAAATCATTGGTAGCACCAAAAATAATATCATCGACATAAATTTGAACTAATAAAATGTCATTGTTTTTATTTTTGATAAAAAGTGTGGTGTCAACCTTTCCCCTTTCAAACCCATTGTCTAAGAGAAATTTACTTAGACGTCATACCAAGCTCGAGGAGCTTGTTTAAGACCATATAAAGCTTTCTTAAGCTTGAAGACATGGTCGGGAGATGTAAAATCTTCAAAGCCCGGGGGTTGTTCAACATAAACTTCATCTTGAATAAACCCATTGAGGAAGGCACTTTTGACATCCATTTGAAATAATTTGAAATTCATAGATGATGAAAAAGCAAGTATTAAATGAATGGCTTCTAGGCGTGCAACGGGTGCATAGGTTTCTTCATAATCAATGCCTTCTTCTTGATTATAACCCTTAGCAACTAGCCTAGCTTTGTTTCTAGTGATTATACCATTTTCATCTAATTTATTCCGAAAAACCCATTTCGTACCAATTATGGTGTGATTATCGGGTCTTGGCACCAATTCCCAAACATCATTACGTTTGAATTGGTTAAGCTCCTCTTCCATTGCCAAGGTCCAATGCTCATCCCCAATTGCTTCAGAAATGGTTTTAGGTTCTATTTGTGAAACAAAAGCCATATGTCCTACAGTATTTTTAAGAAGGTTTCGTGTACTTACCCCTTTCTCGATGTTGCCAATTACCTTGTCAAGAGGATGGTCTTTAGACGTCCTCCAAGCCTTAGGCATCATCGATTCTTCTTCTTGTGGTGGTACTTCTTCCGAAGGTTGTTCCATGACTTCATCTTGAACTTCCTTTGGATCCTCCTTTTGTACCTCGCTTTGAAGATTGATTTTCTTTAAAGCATCTGCAAGATCAACACAAGAATCCTTTCTCGCCAAGCGAGCATCATTTTCACAAAATACTACATGAGGAGATTCCTCAACAGTTTTGGTTCGATTATTAAACACTCTATATGCTTTGCTACGTGATGAGTAACCAAGAAAAATTCCTTCATCAGATTTCGCATCAAATTTTCCTAAGTTATCTTTTCCGTTGTTGTGAATAAAACATCTACAACCGAAGACTCTAAGATGGGAAAGATTTGGTTTTCTTCCCATATAGAGTTCATAGGGAGTTTTCATGAGTATCGGTCTAATTATAGCTCTGTTTAAAACATAGCTTGCGGTACTCACGGCATCCGCCCAAAAATATTTGGGAATATCGGCCTCTTCGAGCATGGTTCTAGCCATCTCTTCAAGACATCGATTTTTACGTTCTACCACTCCATTTTGTTGTGGTGTACGTGGAGCCGAAAAGGTATGTTCAATACCGAGTTCGTCACAAAAGTCCGCGAAGAGATTGTGATCGAACTCCCCCCCATGATCACTTCTTATGGAAGTGACGGTTGTGTCCTTTTCATTTTGAACACGTTTAAGAAAACTTTTAAAAGCTTGAAAAGCACTACTTTTATGAGCAAGAAATAACGTCCATGTAAATCTAGAATAGTCATCAACAATTACAAAAGCATAAAGATTTCCACCAAGACTTTTAATTCTAGAAGGTCCTAAAAGATCCATGTGTAGAAGTTGTAAAGGTCTAGTGGTTGAAACAACATTTTTGGATTTAAAAGAAGCCTTTGTTTGTTTCCCTTTTTGACATGAATTACAAATAGAGTCTTTTTCAAATTTCATGTTCGGAAGACCAAGTACTAAATCTTGTGAAACTAGTTTGTTTAAAAGATTCATATTTACATGAGCTACTCTACGATGCCATAACCACATGTCGTCTTCTTTACTCAAAAGACAATTAACATAACTTGATGAAGAATTTTCAAGATCAACCATATAGATATTATCCATTCTAAAACCACGAAGAATTATTTTAAAATCACTACGACAGATAACTAAGCATTCTTCGGAGTCAAACAATACAAGATTTCCCTTGTCACATAATTGACTTATGCTCAAGAGATTATGTTTGAGACCTTTAACTAGCAAAATATGCTTAATGGAGGAGGATTCGTCCTTACCGGCCGATCCAATGCCGATAATTTTTCCTTTGTTATTGTCTCCAAAAACAACATTTCCTCCTTCCTTGGGTTTTAGTTGAAGGAATTTTGATGCATCCCCGGTCATATGTTTGGAGCATCCACTATCAAGGTACCAAAGTACACTTGATCCCTTCAAACACACCTACAAAACAAATTAATGAGATTTTGGTACCCAAGCCATTTTGGGTCCTTGTGCGTTAGGGGCAACATATTGGTGTGATTGACCTGCAGTGAAATGCCTATGTCTAGTGAAGCATGCGGGGTCAATATGTCCAATATTATTGCAATAATGACAAATGACAGTCGGATTGTGCATTCTTCTAGGATGATAGTAATTTGGGGGTCTAAAATTATTCACTCTATTTTTAGGAACATAGTTTTGATGTAGTTTTCGAAAATCTTGTCTAGGTGGTCTATACATGCCAACGTTTCTTCTAGTGTTCACTACATTTTTAGAAATATAGTTTTGATGTGGTTTTCGAAAGTCTTGTCTAGGTGGTCTATACATTCCAATATTTCTCCTAGCATTTGTTCTAGAATGAGATGCAATTCTAGGATTAAAATTTCTAGGTTGAGTGATGACATTTATTTTGTTTGGCCTAAGTTGAGTCTTAGGTGGTTTAGGAATGGACTCAACTTTTTCTTTTGGCTCGTGTTTGAAGCCTATACCGTGCTTAGTGGATTTCAAATTTACAAGCACTTCATTGAGATTTTTGTGTGAAGAATTGAATTTGTGCAAAGTGATTCTAAGACTTTCTACTTCTTCCTTTAGAGATTTGCAAGAAGTACAATCCTTATTTGAGTTTTCGGGTTTATCGGCGCTTCTTTTGCCATAAAACTTGTTTTCCTCTTTTAATTTCTCATTCTCAAGAGTGAGTTTTTCAATATCCTTTTCTTTTGAAGAAAATTGTTTCTTAAATCTTTTATAGATTTAGAAGCGCTAATAAACTCTTTATACAACTCATCAAATGCATCTTGCATTTCTTCTAAAGTGAAATAGTTCTTAGAAGAAGTACATACCTCATTTTGATTTTCTTCGTGTTCCATAAGACACAAGTTTGCGGTCTCTTTTTCTTCTCCATCACTTGATTCGTCTCCTGAGTCACCTCCCCAAGAGATGTATGCTCTTTGTTTCTTGAATGGTTTCATCTCCTTTTTGATGTTTGGACAATTTGATTTGATATGCCCGATTTCTCCGCATCCATAGCACTTCAATTGGTCGCCTTGTTGCTTACCTTTTCGTTCATACTTCTTTTGCATGAACTTGTGAAATTTCTTAATAACAAGTCCAAGCTCGACATCTTCATCACTTGACTCTTCATCGTTTTGAGGTCGAGTATTTGATGCTTTAAGCGCAATCTTTCTTTTCCTTTGATCATCCAAATGAGAGTTAAGAATAGTTGATTCATAAGTTTTATGATTACCTCGTAGTCCGTCAATGGTGACGTTTGTGATGCCGATTGGTTCTTGGATAGCATCGGCTTTGGAACGCCATTCCGGAGTGAGGCTTCGTAGAATTTTCCGGACGAGCTCCTTATCCGTGAATGTCTTTTTGAGGGCGTGTAGGTCATTAATGATTATTGAGAATCGTTCGAACATGTCATCTATCTTCTTGTTTTCCTTCATGCGAAACAGTTCATATTCGTGGGTTAGGAAATCAATTTTAGCTTCCCTTACCTGGTCTGTACCTTCGTAGGTGATTTCTAATTTGTCCCACATTTGCTTGGCAGTGGTGCAACATGATATTTTTCGATAGTCATCGGGGTTCACTGCACAATACATCATGTTGATTGCCTTTGCGTTGTTCTCCATTTTTCTGATATCATCGGCGTCGTATTCATCTTCCGTTTTTGGAACGAGTTCTTCTCCAACCTTTTTGGTAGGTTGTAATTCTCCATTTTTGACAATTTTCCACAGTTGGAAGTTGTTTGATTGTATAAAAATCCTCATTCTCTCCTTCCAGTAAGTGTAGTTGGTGCCATCGAAAAGTGGTGGCCTTGTGAAGCATTGTCCTTCACCTAGTCCTGCATAAACACTACGAGTAGAAGCCATGGAAAGTTTCTCTCAAACTGTTAAGTCTTTCAGAGAGTATGGCTCTGATACCAATTGTTAGAATATACGCTTAACGCTAACGCTAGAGGGGGGGGGGGTGAATAGCGTTATAATAAAAACAATGTAAATTTGCGGAATTAAAAATTGCAGGAATAACGTAAGTGCAGTAATTAAAGAGATAAGGAGAGAGCACACCGAATTGTATCCTGGTTCACCACAACACGTGGTTAGTCCAGTCCCCGAGAGACTCTCTCGAGTTTTACACTAACTTCGTTAAGCTTACGGGTGCTTAACAAACCGTTACACTTGCTCGTAGATATACACTCTTCAAGACTTCAACCTGCTCGAGGATACCGCACCTCAAGACTTCAAACCAAGGAACTACTTTTCCTTCTTACAACAAGGGATTAGACTATCCCTTCAAGTGTGTACAAACACTTAGCACTCACTTAAACAGAACTCTCTTGAAGAGTAGATATGAGTAAATAAATACGCTCAAGAACACAACAACTTAGTCAAGAGTTTGGCTCTCAAAAACTTATGAAATGAAGATAAAATGATTGCAAAGAGAGTATGTAAGCTTTAGCAAGAATGTAATCAGTTGTTGTGCTTAGAAGAGTGATTTTGAGTTGTATTTATAGTGCTCAAAACACCCAAGACCGTTGCTTAATTGCCAATCACAAATTGCTGATTTTGTGCTAGGATAAATCGATTAGCTGATTCTGCATAATCGATTATCTGCCAACGTTCAAAAATCAATCCCAGACTTTAAGCAGAATAATCGATTATCCAAATCGTATAATCGATTACCTGACAACGTTCAAAAATCAATTCCCGATTTTATTCTTAACATAATCGATTGTCTGATTGTACATAATCGATTATCTTTCAGCGTTTGAAAATATTTTGGCAACGGTCTTTAATATAATCGATTACCAGAAAAGCCATAATCGATTATTTTGCTACTTTGAAAAATCCGATGCTTACTGTCTCAACATAATCGATTAGTCTAAGGCACATAATCGATTATCTTGTAGCTTTGAAAAATCTGGTGAACACTACCTCAACATAATCGATTATCATAAGGTACATAATCGATTATCTTTCAGCTTTGTAAAATCTGGTGTACACTGCCTTAACATAATCGACTATCATATGGTACATAATCGATTATCTTTGTCCAGATTTGAAAGACAAGTTTAAAATTCATTTTGGTTAAAATGAAATGTTTGAAAATCATTTTGCTTTAAAATAAAGATGCATAGTTTGATAAAAATGATTTTATGAGAGAAGCCAAGTCTTGAATCAATTGTCGGATCAAGATCATAATTATAGAATGACTCATGTATAACTTTGTTGCTTTACTAAATCTTGATCTTTGTTCTTCTTGTGCTTGGACTTCGGCATATGTCAATGTTCCGTTCACGTCGGTTTGTCATTTACCAAAACCTACAAATATGAACACACGTTTAGTTTAGCGACTTGAGAACGTGTTTCAACAGACTGGCCACGGAGCTTGAAGCGGCCAAGTCGGAGGCTAGAGTAATTAAGGCCAATGTCTATGAGATGGTTGGTCATTTATAAGGCCATTGCTGAGGAAGCTCAGGTTCCTGTAAAAGACATCACCAAGCATGCTAAATGGCTATCTCAAAGGGAAGCACTCAAGGAAATTCATGCTCGAGATTTCGACCTATAAGCTGAGATCAAGAATGCTAAGGAGCTCAAAGTTGATGCTAAAAGGTTGTCTTATCCCGAGGATGATAATAAATCTGAAGGTTTAAGTAAATTAGAAGGTGGAGAAGATCCCAAAGGTGAAGACGCTACCCTCGATGAGTTCCAGGTCACTTAGGCTTTTCGATTTTGTTATTTTTTAATTTTTGTTGGTGATGTTAGGCCTTTGTTAAATTTTGTATCGGGGACATTTGGCCTTGTAGAAAGAGTTTTGGATAAATATATAAGGTTTCGTTCCCTTCCTCAACTTCCGAGATCTTTTTTCCTTGCTTTATTATTTGTGTTCACAAAGATCGAAATTCCATATCATGAATTAATTAGGTTATGATGGAAGGCTCAAAAAACCTTGCCTTTAGCTTAGTATGTTTTATGGTGTCTTGGGGGTTCTGTGTTACCAAAAACTTTTTCCCAAGTTAAGTAATTCGTATTATCGTTTGTTGAGGGTAGCCTTTTAACCGGTTATGAAAAATTTCTTTTTAAAGGCCTAGTTTTGGTGCGGGTCTCGGACGTATCCGAGCCGTGTTAATATGGGTGTTTCCTTTAGTTCGGGTGTCGCCTAGTGGACTTTCTTTCCTGTGTTATACCGGTTTTCCTAAGATAGCAGTCCCCGAGTAAAGGTGATTGTGGCTTTTAAAATTTAGGGGTTGCCTAATAGGTCTTATACCCTCGAGATCAAATAGCTTAGACCATCCAAGTTTGTTTTCATATGGTAGTCCCTGAGTGAGAGGGTGATCATTCGATCTCAGCTTATAGGCCCTTGTGCTCGTTACCTTTAGGGGATCAGAAGCAGGGCATTCCTTAAGAAATGTATATAAGAAAGTTTAAAAGACAAGATGACTGCAAGGAAGATACTTCTCTTTATTCTTGTGTAAACAGTTATACATGCAAACATACTTTATGTTAGGGATCGAGCAATCTATGCGGATACAATTCGTTTGATCACTTGGCCCTTAACAATATATCCTATTGATCGATACCTTTCAGTTCTGAAGTTTCTTTTCTTGCTAAAGTCGATATCCAAGGGTACTGCCCCTCAGTATTTGAGGTTGATACTGTTAACGTGATCTTCGACACCGATTCGTTATTGGTCTTTGATTCTAAGTTAGCATGATCCATTGTTGCCTTGTTAAAAACCTTTTCAAGAAACCCATTTGGGACAAAATCGGTTCAAGGAAAAAAGAGTGTAACGCGTGCTTTCAGACCTAAAACTTTGTATCGCTCCTTGTCGGCCACCAATAAGTGTTAGTCTGAAATATAGATAAAAGAAAATGAATGGGGTCGTACCTTAGCAGTAATATCGTTTTAGGTGAGTTACTGTCACACCTCCTTTTCCTACCCCTGGGAAGGGTATAAGAGAGTTTTCTCCAATTTAAATGACAATCGTAATGGGATTATTTATTTATTTAGAGTCGCCACTGGGGATAATTTATGGTGTCCCAAGTCACCGGTTTAGAATCCCGAATCGAGGAAAATTTGACTCTAATTATGGTCCACGAATACAGAAACCTGGGTAAGGAATTCTGTAAACCCGGGAGAAGGTGATAGGAATTCCTAAGTTACGTAGTTTTAGCACGGTCGCTCAACTATTATTATTGACCTAATTACCTGATTCATACACATTTAAACCTATTGAGCATTTTTTAACTTTTTAGCCGCTTTAAATATTTCAGGAAATTTCAAGGTTATTTAAAATACATCATAAGCCACACTACATGAAATGCACCCGCGGTTCACGATACGCTTTATTTAACCTTGTTAGAAATTAGAATATAGGTCACATAAAACGTACACCCGAATTTGAAAATCATGTATCGCAACTACGTCACGAGAACCGTAACCATAACGGTGATAATTTATTATTAATTGCACCTAAAGCAAGCTACAACATTTCATGAATTGATTATTTTTCCTAAGGTTTGAGGTTGCTATGAAGACAAGAGCTTATGAAAATTATTTGTGGAAGAAGAGAAGTAAATTAGTTACGGAAACATGGGTTAACCTTATTGATTTTATTCTTGCAAGTTGGCAGACCTCCATATTTGGCACAACTACGCGTGACCTCAACGAAAACCAATTTGGAGATGATAATTATTCCCTTACACACAGATATTTTTGCTATTATTTTTATATACTTTATCAAAATCCATTCTTAGATTATATGAACAAACATGGTATCCTAACTTAAGAAACCAATAACACAAGTACCCATTAAATTAATCCAAAATAAAGATGAATAAGATTGAGATCACTCAAAGAGCAAAATAAGAACCCATACATGTGTTACTAAACATTTTTAAACTACCAAGAAGACATTCAATGTTCAAATAATTTAAGAAGTAGAATGACGAACCAACTTCCTAGAAGACTTCAGGAACGAGAGAAACAATTTGCACATTTACACAAGATCTACTTAAGTGGCCAGCCATAGAAATCTGATCAATCCCTCTTAACAATGATGATTATCCTTCAAATAAACTCACAATACTATCGCCCATCACACGAGTTTTATCAAAATCACATGAGGCCCATAGCATATCATCAAAATCTGGCCAATTCCATGTTAGAACAAGAAATTTAAGACAATGACTACTATTTCGACACATTAGCCATCAAATGCAGATTCACACAAAATTAGAGATCCCAACATTAAAGTCAAGAACATGAACACAACTAAGCCCTTAAAATGGCATTTCCAAGACCTCAATTCACCACAATAACAACAAATAAAGAAATAAATAAGTAAATAACAGGGGGGGATGAATAAACTTGAACACAAGTCTTTCCGTAGTAACTGAAAATAGAATAATCAGCCACAAAATTTGAATCCGAAATCAACTAAAATTGGAAACAAGAGTCGAACAGAAACACAAATTGAACCTAACTCGAACGGCGAACACCAACCTCAAGCAAACCCCTTGTTTTGTCCGAAAAGTCCTCTATTTTGTTCTTCTTCGGATGTTCCCTTTGTTTTGTGTATATGTATGTATGTGGAGCTGAAGGGTGGATAAGATGGTAATAGGAGCGGATGTTTTTGGTGGTTGTTTGTGGATGAGCAGCTATGCTAGGTTACAGGGTGATCGCTTGGTGGTGTGATGACGGAGAAGAAGAGCGGCGGGGGAGTGAGGGGACTTTGTTTTGTTTGCGCTGCTTCTTCTAGTTTTTTGAAGAAAACGATGATGGGGGGGAGGGTCATCTGGAGAAGACGAAGTCAGGAGGGTGGGGTTTTTGTGGGTGTCAGCGACGCTTATTCTAATAATCTCCTAGGTCTAGGATCTTTGGAGTGTTAGGTGTATTTTTTGTGCCCCAGGTCTTAGGCGTATGTCTCTTTCATTTTTTTGGCTCCTCCTCAAGTGTCTTAGAGTCTAATTCTTTTATAGGGTTTTTAGGTCAGGGGGTATGGGACTAGGAATTATGGGCTAGGCCCAAAATTAGGCCTAACAATGGGTTGCTCGAGCTCAGTGGTATTTTGCAAGCTTTAAAATGATTACAAAATATTAATGAAACTATTTTTTATAATTTTTATTTTCTTGTAATAAAATAAACTAAAAGAGTTAAAATTAGTTGAGATAGAGATATTAGGCCTAAATTAAATATTTATGTGCTAAAATATCTTGTGGAAGGTAAAAAATTACATGTCTACAACTGCCCCTCGTTGACTGGAAATACAAAGTATTTTTAGCCAAAGAACGACTAGACAAGTTGTTTGACCCGACCCTTATTTAACTAGACCAAAACTAAGAGGAAGTAGAATGTGACCAAGCCCTAGTATCTGAGTTGCCTACATATCCTTGGCTATAAAGGAATCAGGCCACGTGTAGTTCAAAAGTGAGTGAGATGATAGAATATATCGAGGTGGAGAGCTGGTCGAGGTGTCGTTCTGTCGAGGCTCCAGTCTGCGGTCCTACTATTACATCAAAAATAAAAAAATTAAAAAATACTAGCTAAACCTATCAACTATGAGTTACAAGATTCTTATCTATAAGTCTTTTGAAGCTTGATCTTGAGTTAAATATTTCTTCATGTAGACTTTAGATTTGAACCTTAATGCTTGTTAGCTGCAGGTGCTAGCTCGTTCTTCTTCAACTTTTCTGATCAAAATCAGACATACCATGCTTGTGACTTCAGTCATGTCTTGAGCAGTTTACATCTTTCATCAACTTCTGCATTTAGATTCACTTCTTGCCTTTTTTTCTGGATTGTGACTAACTTCTGTTGGTCACCTCGGACTGTTGACTCGCATTCTTGCCGCGAGCTTCTTTTGTTGCTAACTTGAATTCATTCTGAAGTGAATTCCCTTCTTCTCCAGGCAGGCTCCTGATTGTCAATGCTCAAACTGTCTTCCCTCAAAACTTGGACTGCCTTCTCCTTGTTCTCCAAGTGCGCACCTGAGTTCCAACACTTGCATTGCGCTTCCTCGAAACTTGACTTATTTTTCCTTTGTTTTCCAGGTGGGCGCCTAATTGTGGAACTTGAACCATCTTCCTTTGAGCATTGCTACTTTCCCTTTGTGTTGGACAATACGCTTTACGCTAGAGGGGGGGGTGAATAGCGTTTTAAAATTATTAAGCGTTTTAGTGCGGAATTTAAAAACTTTGCAGAAATTAAAACAAGTGCAGTAAAAAAAAACTTACACAATGATGTATCCTGGTTGGCCACAAACGTGGTTAGTCCAGTCCCCGAGAGACTCTCTCGAGATTTCCACTAAACTTGTCAAGCTTACGGGTGCTTAACAAACCGTTACAGTTGAGGACACAAGCCTCACCTAGGTGCTCGGGGATCACAATCCCAAAGACTTCAATTGCTCGGGGATACCAATCCCAAAGACTTCAATTGCTCGGGGATACCAATCCCAAAGACTTCAATTGCTCGGGGATAACAATCCCAAAGACTTCAATTGCTCGGGGATAACAATCCCAAAGACTTCAACTGCTCGGGGATAACAATCCCAAAGACTTCAATTGAGGAATCACAAGTTCCTCAACGAACGAGAATCGCAATTCTCTTACAAACACAAAACACACTCACTTTACAAAGCACTCCTTAATGAGTAGATATGAGTAGAAATAGTACGCTCAAGATCACAACAACTTAGCTCAATAGAATGGCTCTTCAAAAAGCTTTATGGATGAATGGAAAATGATGATCAATGTAAGAAAGCTTTTAGCAATGAAAATACTCAAATTGTATATGTTGTTGTTGTGAAAACACTGAGTTGAAGCTGTATTTATAGGTGAAAAACTCAGTCTTACCGTTGTCTAATTGCCAATTAAGGATTGCTGAAATTACTCAGTGACAATCGATTGTCAAGACTAAACAATCGATTGTTTGCCTATCAGATCAAAAATTCAATCCCAGATTTTACGTCAACAATCGATTACTTCAAATCACTAATCGATTATTTATAACGTTAAGAAATCCTTTCCAATTTTTGGCATAAAACATCGATTGTCCGGAAATCAACAATCGATTATTTTAACAACATTCAGAATCTTTTCCAGATTTTACGCAAAACATCGATTGTTAAATATCAACAATCGATTACCTGAAGGTAATTGAAAATATATGACAACGGTCAGCTTCAACAATCGATTATCAAATGGAATAATCGATTATTAATTAATTTCAAAACTCTCTGTCTCATATATAATCGATTATCAAATGGAATAATCGATTATTAATTAATTTCAAAACTCTCTGTCTCATATGTAATCGATTATCAAAAGCCACAATCGATTATCATTTTATTTAAAATCACTGGGAGACATTTTTCTCATTCTAATCGATTACCATTAGTTCATAATCGATTTTTATGAGTTTTGAAAACTTTGCCTCAGTTAACAATCGATTATCATAAGTACACAATCGATTGTTATGCAGTTTGCATAAACCTGATGTTAACTGACTTACTCACAATCGATTATCATTAATTCACAATCGATTGTCATGCAGTCTTGGCTTAGAGATACTCGATTATCATAAGTACATAATCGATTATCTTAGCCCAGATTTTTGAGGCATGCTTGGAAAACATTTTAACAAATGTAAATATGCATAGTTTAAAATCATTTGACACTTAATTTAAATATGCATGATTTTGGAAAAATAATTTTAGTAGAGAAGCCATGTTATGAGCCAAGTTGAGGAATCAAGATCACAATTAATATTGACTCAATTATAACATTTCTAAACTTTGTCTTGAGCTTCTTGTAATGCATCCATTTTGTGCTTGTCCTTGAGCACTGCTATATATCGCTTTTTGCTTTGTTTGACATTCATCAAAACCTACAAAAGAACACACGTTTAGTATATTGCATTTGAAACGTGTTTCCAACAATTTCCCCCTTTTTGATAATGGCAAACATAAGCGGGATATATGCAATAATTATTTTGATAATCCAAGACAAGTGTAAAGTATGCAAGTGTAAAGTATGCAATTTGATGTTCCCCCTCAATTCATGTTCCCCATCACTTTAAGCATGAATGAAGTTGAGAGTGATATAGCATACTTCTTGATATCCCGTTTCTTCCCCCTTTTGCCATTAGCAAAAAAATATATACAAGGGAAGAATATAAAAAAAAATATGAAATAAACACAAGTTTATTTATTGGAAAATAGCATTACATGGGTGGAGCCAAACACAATAAAACGAACAACAACTAACCAACAAATCGAAAACAACAATTTCACATCATCAAAAACAACAATTTCATCATTCATCACCCCCATCCCCTTCATCATCATTGGGAGGCGCTTGATATGACACCACCTGAGCATAGGCATAATGCACGTGATCAAAGTAACCATGGACCTCACGGGTTAATTGAGTAATTTGGTCAGAGATAGTCCGGAGGGTAGGCTCCTGAGGAGGATGAGCACGACGGGCTTGTCGATTTTGAGGAGGAGCGGGAGCATGATCACCATCATGATGAAAGGAAGACTCCGAAATTTCCCAGATTTTGGTGCTCTTTTTGAGAGGACCATTAGCAATATTGACCCCGGAAGCTTCAAGAAATTTCATTATTAAGAGGGCATAGGGGAGAGGTATGTCATCTCTGGTGGCATTGAACATATGAGATTGAATAAGCTTGCACCAATTGATTTTAACACCGGTGACAATGGCATGAAGAAATTTGGCATCCTCTTGGGAAATGGTGGTGTGATTGAGTTTACGGGGTTTGAGAACACGAGTGATGAAATAGAGAATGAAACGATAATTCGGGTCCATACCCTTTATGGTGGGACGACGGGAAGAAGACTCATCATAGGCGACTCCGGCTTGGCGGAAGAGATTAGCTTCATCAATCATGTCCCCGGCATCATTTATGTACTGGTAGATGTCTTCACCATCATGCGGAATGCCGGCAATGAGGTGGAGGTTATCTTCAGAAATTAGAATGGAAATGCCGTTAACATTGGTAACGAGTTCACCCTCATCATCTTTGTGAAGGTTGGAGTAAAAAGCTTCAACCAAAGTAATGTTGTAGTAGGGGTGAGTAAGGAGTAGGAAATTGAAAAGTTGGCACTCTCTTAGCATATTCGCGGCTGGAATGAATGGTGCAACAAGAGCGTTTGTTGAAAAGTGAGGAGGGAGAATAAGGCGTTTCTCAAATTTGGTTAAGAAACGGGTGAGCTCCTCATCGGATTCAAAGAATAGAACCGATCCATCTTGATATGGATGGCGAGAAGAAGAAGCACCTTGTTTGGAACGAGCACGTTTGGAGTTGCGGCTTGACATTTTTGAAGAAGATGTGCTAGGATTTTTCAAAGATAACAAGATAATTTGATGCTTGGGAGGCTTGAGTGAGTATACAAGAGCATATGTGTAGCCTATATATAGAGAAGGAATGAATCTTACACCTATTGGAAAAGATTTGAAGAGATTTGAAGTCTGAAACGGTAAAAATAAATTCACTGACCGTTCAATAATCGATAGTTTGAATAGAATAATCGATTATCATTAATGAAAAAGATCTGACAAATCGATTACACGCCAGAACGGTAAAAAAATTTGAAAAAGATAGTCGATTGTCAAACTTGGTAATCGATTGTTTTTCATATTTATGACCTGACAGGAATCGATTGTAGAGCCAAAACGGTAACATAAGGTTAAAACAGATAATCGATTGTCAATATATAGTAATCGATTGTTTCACTCACTGAGAGTTTGGATTTTGGCAAATAATCGATTGGCAGAACAAATAATCGATTGTTTGGAAGGGGGATGCTAAAAATGATGATACTTAATTCTATCAAGCAATGTAAACATTCAATAAGATTTAAAAAAAAATTGAATCAATTAATAATCGATTATTGATACTGATAATCGATTGTAAGCATAAATAATCGATTATGATCGATTTTTCTTGTATCAGGACAATTTATACTTTCCTCTTACCTTTTGGGGGATACCTGCAAAATAGAATTAAACATCTCCGACGCTCAAGTCAGTAATCTATAAATGAAATAATAACTTTGAAACTAGTGTAGTCGGGTGAAAAACGTGAACTCTTAAGAATTTTGTCCTAGGATGTTCTTAAGAGGGTTTAGGGTACTTACCTTCCCTTCGACTTTGCCAATTACCTGATTTTGAACATCTTCCGTTCATTTTGGTCTTTTGGCTCATTCTTCAATTTAAGAAGCTTCTTCCACAATTTTGCCTTTGTCTTCCTTGTATTTTGTCTTTTAAATTTTTCGAAAATACTTCCGATTTTGAAAAAAAAACTAACTCGACTTTTCCGTCTCTTCCTCCTTCTTTGTGCTTTAATTGAAGGAATTTTGAATTCGTCTCCCGTCAAGTGTTTGGAGCATCTACTACACTTGATTCCTTCAAGCACACCTGCAAAACAAATCAATGCTCTTTTGGTACCCATGCCATTTTGGGTCCTTGAGGGTTATGCATACTATAATGATATGTTTGAGTAGCATGTCTATGTCTAGTAAAGCATGCGGGAGCAATATGACCAATTCGTCTACAATAATGACATGTCACATTTGGATTATGCATGCGTCTAGGCTCATAGTAGCTAGAATAATGCACATTGTTTACTCTATTTTCATTTCTCCTAATTTGAGCACCATAATCATTTCTAGGTTGAACATTTCGGGATCTTCTAGCATGATCACTGTTGTGCCTAAAATATGCATCATGTCTATGGTGACGATTGCTAGGCGGAAGGTCATGTCTAGATCTCCTAATATTTTGTCTAGCATGCATGTTTGTTTTAGGAAAGACATTTTTGTTATTAATCCTAGATTGAGCTCTAGGTGGTTGGGTTTTTGCATCAACCTCTTCTTCATTTATGAAGCCTATTCCATGCTTGGTTGATTTCAAGTTATCAAGCACCACATTCAAGTTTTTATGAGAGGAGTTGAATTTATCTAGTGTGCCTTTTAATCTACCTACTTCATTCTTAAGGTCTACACAAGAAGCACAATTTTTTGTAGAACTTTCGGGCTTGTCAGAACTTCTTTTCCCATAAAACTTGTTTTGTTCTAGTAGCTTCTCATTTTCCAAAACCAATTTTTCTAATTCTTTTTCTTTTAATGAAAACTGTTTTTGAAAATCTTGTTCTTTTAGAGAAGCACTTTCTCTTAAGCTAGTGACGGTTTTTGTAACTTTGAGAAATTCAGCATACAATTCATCAAAGGCATTTCTCATGTCATCAAGAGTATAAAAATTTTGAGAAGAGATTTGACTTACCTCACTTTGATTTTCTTCCTGTGCCATGAGGCAGAGATTTGCCGCTTCTTCATTTTCTTCTTCACTGGATTCGTCTCCGGAATCTCCTCCCCAAGATATGTATGCTCGTTGCTTCTTGAAGGGTTTCTTCTCCTTTTTGAGATTTGGGCAGTTTGTTTTGATATGCCCTGTTTCACCACATTCATAACATTTAACTTGCTCACCTTGCTTTTTCCCTTTGCGGTCATATTCTTTTCGCATGAATTTTTGGAACTTTTTGATGATGAGTCCAAATTCGCTATCTCCATCCTCTTCAATTGGTGATTGACTTGTGCTCGCCTTTAGAGCAATCTTTTGCCTTCTTTGTTCATCAATAACAGGGTTAAGAATAGTGGATTCATAAGTCTTAAGATTACCTCTAAGAGCGTCTATGGTGACGTTCGTGATTCCAATTGACTCTTGAATCGCATCGGCCTTTGATCGCCATGCCGGTGTTAGACTCCTAAGGATTTTTCGAACTAGTTCTTTGTCTGTGAACGTCTTCTTGAGCGCGTGGAGATCATTCACTATTGATGAGAACCGCTCAAACATCTCGTCTACCTTTTCGCCTTCCTTCATATGGAACAATTCGTAAGCATGAGTTAAAAAATCAATTTTAGCTTCTCTTACCTGGTCAGTCCCTTCGTAAGTGACCTCAAGCTTGTCCCACATTTCTTTCGCTGTTTTGCAGCAGGAGATTTTCCTGTAATCATTAGCATTAACAGCACAAAGTAATAAATTAATAGCTTTAAAGTTATTTTGGACCATTCGATTATCCTCGGCGTTGAATTCCTCTTCTGATTTTGGCACCCATTCTCCTTCCACCTGTTTGACAGGAACCTCATTTCCTTTGGTGTACACCTTCCACAAGTAAGGGCTGTTTGATCTGATGAATATCTGCATCCTTTCTTTCCAATATGAATAATTAGTCCCGTTAAACAAAGGAGGTCTTGTGGGGCATTGTCCTTCATCAATACCTGCAAAAGAGTCTAGAGTAGAAGCCATGGAAAGATTCTCTCAAACGGTTAAGTCTTTCAGAGAGTATGGCTCTGATACCAATTGTTGGACAATACGCTTTACGCTAGAGGGGGGGTGAATAGCGTTTTAAAATTATTAAGCGTTTTAGTGCGGAATTTAAAAACTTTGCAGAAATTAAAACAAGTGCAGTAAAAAAAAACTTACACAATGATGTATCCTGGTTGGCCACAAACGTGGTTAGTCCAGTCCCCGAGAGACTCTCTCGAGATTTCCACTAAACTTGTCAAGCTTACGGGTGCTTAATAAACCGTTACAGTTGAGGACACAAGCCTCACCTAGGTGCTCGGGGATCACAATCCCAAAGACTTCAATTGCTCGGGGATACCAATCCCAAAGACTTCAATTGCTCGGGGATACCAATCCCAAAGACTTCAATTGCTCGGGGATAACAATCCCAAAGACTTCAATTGCTCGGGGATAACAATCCCAAAGACTTCAACTGCTCGGGGATAACAATCCCAAAGACTTCAATTGAGGAATCACAAGTTCCTCAACGAACGAGAATCGCAATTCTCTTACAAACACAAAACACACTCACTTTACAAAGCACTCCTTAATGAGTAGATATGAGTAGAAATAGTACGCTCAAGATCACAACAACTTAGCTCAATAGAATGGCTCTTCAAAAAGCTTTAGGGATGAACGGAAAATGATGATCAATGTAAGAAAGCTTTTAGCAATGAAAATACTCAAATTGTATATGTTGTTGTTGTGAAAACACTGAGTTGAAGCTGTATTTATAGGTGAAAAACTCAGTCTTACCGTTGTCTAATTGCCAATTAAGGATTGCTGAAATTACTCAGTGACAATCGATTGTCAAGACTAAACAATCGATTGTTTGCCTATCAGATCAAAAATTCAATCCCAGATTTTACGTTAACAATCGATTACTTCAAATCACTAATCGATTATTTATAACGTTAAGAAATCCTTTCCAATTTTTGGCATAAAACATCGATTGTCCGGAAATCAACAATCGATTATTTTAACAACGTTCAGAATCTTTTCCAGATTTTACGCAAAACATCGATTGTTAAATATCAACAATCGATTACCTGAAGGTAATTGAAAATATATGACAACGGTCAGCTTCAACAATCGATTATCAAATGGAATAATCGATTATTAATTAATTTCAAAACTCTCTGTCTCATATATAATCGATTATCAAATGGAATAATCGATTATTAATTAATTTCAAAACTCTGTCTCATATATAATCGATTATCAAAAGCTACAATATTATCATTTTATTTAAAATCACTGGGAGACATTTTTCTCATTCTAATCGATTACCATTAGTTCATAATCGATTTTTATGAGTTTTGAAAACTTTGCCTCAGTTAACAATCGATTATCATAAGTACACAATCGATTGTTATGCAGTTTGCATAAACCTGATGTTAACTGACTTACTCACAATCGATTATCATTAATTCACAATCAATTGTCATGCAGTCTTGGCTTAGAGATACTCGATTATCATAAGTACATAATCGATTATCTTAGCCCAGATTTTTGAGGCATGCTTGGAAAACATTTTAACAAATGTAAATATGCATAGTTTAAAATCATTTGACACTTAATTTAAATATGCATGATTTTGGAAAAATAATTTTAGTAGAGAAGCCATGTTATGAGCCAAGTTGAGGAATCAAGATCACAATTAATATTGACTCAATTATAACATTTCTAAACTTTGTCTTGAGCTTCTTGTAATGCATCCATTTTGTGCTTGTCCTTGAGCACTGCTATATATCGCTTTTTGCTTTGTTTGACATTCATCAAAACCTACAAAAGAACACACGTTTAGTATATTGCATTTGAAACGTGTTTCCAACACTTTGTTCTCCAGGTGGGTTCTTGAATACCAACATTTGAATTGTATTCCTCGAAACTTGACTTGTTTTCCCTTTTTTTCCAAGTGGTCTCCTGATTTCTGTCTTACCTTGAACATTACTACTTTCCCTTTGCTCTGGAGGTGGGTGCCAGATTACCAACATTTGCACTGTTTTTCCTTGAAACTTGAACTGTTTCCCTTTGTTCTCCATGTGGGCTCCTGATTGTTGTCTTCTTTATAACATTGTTGCTTTCCCTTTGTTCTCCAGGTGGGTACCTGATTTCCAACACTTGAACTGTCTTCCCTCTGTTCTCAAGGTGGGTGCATGATTTCCAACTCGAACTGACTCCTCAGAAACTGTTGCTTTCTCTTTGTTCTACAAGTTGGTGCTTGATTTCCAATATTTGAACTGCCTTGCCTTTGTTCTCTAGGTGGGTGTTTGATTTCTAACTCGAACTGACTCCTCTTAAAATGCTGCTTTCCTTTTGTTCTCCAGGTGGGTGCCTGATTTCCAACATTCCCTTTGTTCTCCTGGTGAGCGCCTAATTTCCAAAACTTGAACTGCTTTTCCTTTGTTCTCTAAGTGGGTGCCTGATTTCCGAAACTTGAACCGATTTCCCTTTATTCTCCAGGTGGGCATCTGATTTCCAAATCTTGAACCAATTTTCCCTTGTTCTCCAGGTGGATGCCTGATTTCCAAAACTTGAACTGCTTTCTCTTTGTTCTCCAAGTAGGCTCCTTATTTCAAAAAATTGAACTGCTTTCCCTTTGTTCTGCATGTGGGCGCCTGATTTCCAACACTTGAATTGCTTTTCATTTGTTGTCTAGGTAGGCGTTTGATTTCCAGCACTTGAACTGCTTTCCCTTTGTTCTCCAAGTGGTTATCTAATTTCCAACACTTGAACTGATTTCCCTTTGTTCTCTAGGTGGGCGCCTGATTTCAAACACTTGAACTGCTTTTCTTTTGTTCTCCAAGTGGGCGCCTGATTTCTAGCACTTGAACTGCTATTCCTTTGTTCTCAAAGTGGGCACCTAATTTCTAATACTTGAACTACTTTCCCTTTGTTCTCCAAATGGGCTCCTGATTGTTGACCTCAAATAAACATTGCTACTTTCGCTTTGTTCTCCGGGTAGATGCATGATTACCAATGTTGCACTGTCTTCCCTTTGTTCTCCAGGTGGGTACCTAATTTCTAATTCGAACTAACTCATCTGAAACTGCTGCTTACCATTTGTTCTCTAGGTGGGTACCTGATTTCCAACACTTGAACTATCTTCCCTTTGTTCTCCAGGTGGATGAGTGATTTCCAACACTTGAACTGACTCCTCTGAAACTGCTGCCTTTGAACCTGATTACAATAAAACAAATAAAACAAAAGAAATTTTTTCTGCCCCAGTTTGATATCGGGAACATCTGTGAGTGTTAATCGAATCATGGTACCAAAACGCTCTAAGAACTTAAAAAGCTAAATTCTATTATCCAAGAAGGTCCTGAAAATTTAAAATTAAATCTCTTCTTATAGGTGACAACTTCAAAGCTGAATTATGTTTCCTAAAGGTAAAACATACGCTAAATCTTATTATCTATGAATGTATTAAAAACTTAAAACTAGATCCCATTATCCAGGAGGGTCCTGAGAACTTTAAATTAATCCCATTATCCAGGAGGGTCCTGAAGATTTACGGTCGAACCTGTCAGCTACATGATTTCCTCACGGATTGTTCATGCAGACCTAATAAATTTTCTTTCCCCTTCTCAAATCGCCTTTGTGCTAACAAAATTTAGGCACGTCACTAGAAAAATTCAATCCTCCAAGGTTTTATTTGGACATAGCCTTCTTCCTTGTATTAAACAAAGAAAATGTGTGAGTTTAAACATGGTGGTTGATATGTGGCCTTGACTTTGAGGGCTGTTTCTCCTTCACTTACCATGATAACTTTGATTTCAACTTGAAATACCTTGCTTGTTTATTGACTAAATTTATCGAACATTTGTATTTCACATGAATCCCAAAACACGTTGATTTTTACCAACTCAGTGCGCTTGTTGTTCTTTCCTGACATAGGCCGCTGGCCTTGGCCTTGAGGCCTAATACTCCTTCATTGGCCATGATAACTTTGATTTCTACTTGGAAGACCTCGCTTGTTATTAGTTATCCACTTTCTCTGTGAACCTTATTACAGAGAATACCTTTGATCCATATAAACCCAACACCCTTTATCTGTTGCATTGTTCATGAATTGACATATACCGAACCTTTGTATTTCACATGAATCCCAAAGCACGTTGATTTTTAACAACTCAATGTGTATGCCACTTTAATATGCTAGCCAGATCCCGTTTAATGCAATAAGAAAAACGGTAGCAAATTTTGAAGTCATTTCTCACTTGTTCGGACCAAACAGACTTAGGAGGAGGAAGTAAAAAAGACAAAAGGAACAGAGAAAGGACAAAGGAAAGAGATGAGATCTAGCAAGAAAACTACAAAGTATAAATGTCACGACCCCAAATCGAATCTGATCGTGATGGCACCTCTCGTGAAGACAAGGACAGCCGACACAATTCCCAAATTCGAGGTTTACCAGTTTAATAAGTCAATTTAACTCATTTATACGGATAAATCCCCAACAAGTACAGATATAGAGAAATAAAGCAAGTGCAGAAATTAATACAGCCCGACATTAGGGTGTTACAAGTCACGAGCATCTACTAGGGTCTAAATATAACTAAAAATTCTGAAATGTACTAAATACAAACTAATGAAATAAAAAGGGAGAAAAGTAGTGCTGCGAATGTCGGCAGCTACCTTGCTAAACTCCGATGACTCTGCCTCCGATCAACCAATACCTGGTATCGGGCTCAGAAATACCTGCACACAAGGTTCAGAGAGTAAAGTGAGTACTTCGGCTCAGTGAGTAATAATCATAACTAAAGACTGAGTGATAAGAAATCACGAATAGTGCATCACCTGTTGTATAGAAGTAGTACAACACCAGTAAGAAAGCAATGAACTCTTAAATCATCTTAGCAGTTTAAACTTCTTTAAAAATTACTTTTAAAATAGTTACGCAAATGAAGCAATTAGTGCAGATAGGCACAAAAACTCCGCCCCTCAAATACATAATTAAACAAGTAAATGACAGGCAAGTACGAAAGATAAGAACATAAGGTTCTACCCTAAGGTACAACGTCAACAAACACAACCCTCGGGCAATATCTTAGGATAATACCAGTCCCATGGGCAATCACATAGAACAATACCAGCCCCTCGGGCTATATCTCACATCACAATGGGTATCCGCTCTCACTGGGGGTGTGCAGACTCCTGAGGGTCCCCATATGGCCCAAGAACAATATCAAGCCATCTTGTGGCGTACATATATCAAGCCCTCGGCCCCAAATCAATATCAATGTTTCCTCACAACATAGGCCATCAGCCTTACTCAGTCAAAAATCCTCAAAAGCCACTCGGGCAATAGTAAAATAGTGTTTCTTAGCCCAAATTTCATTGAAAATATCATTTAAGTATTAAAACTGAGTAAACATGACGAGTATGAAAAACAGTAGAAAATAAATGACTGAGTTCATGAATAAAGTTAAAACAGTGAGGAAATATCAATAAAATTCCCTATAGGGTTCAAATAGTTGGCATTCACCCCAAATATGGCATTTAGCACAAATAATGATGATAGCAAATAGATTCCAGTCAAATACGCAGCAAACAATCATCCGGGATGCACTACGTCACAATCCCTAACAGTGCACGACCTCACGCTCATCATCTAGCGTGTGTGTCACCTCAATATAGCACGAATGTAACGACCCAAAGGGTCATCACCTGTTTCTTTATCCATTTTGTGTCTCGGAAGCCTTAAAACCCTCACTTACGGTTTCCTCAATTTGCGTGCGCAGTCCGGGCGCATAGTCGGGAAAAAAACTTAAATATGAATTCTGTGAGAAAAATTCTAAATTTTGATATTTAAAATGATTAAATTTGACTTTGGTCAACATTTTGGGTAAACGAACCCGGACCTGTAATTTGACGGTCCCGGGGGATCCGTAGGCAAATATGGGACTTGGGCGTATGCCTGGAATCGAATTCCGAGGTCCCAAGCCCGAGAAATGAATTTTTGAGTAAAATTATTTTCTAGAAATAAATATGGAAATTGGAAATGAAATTTGATTAGAAGACTATGGTATCAGGCCCGTATTGTGGTTCCGGCACCCAGTACAAGTCCTGTATATGATTTAAGTACTTTCTATAAAGAATGATTGAAAACGAACGTCGTTTGATGTGTTTGGAGTTAAAATGGAAAGTTGATGTTTTATAAAAATCTGAAAGGAATCATGGACTTTCAGGCTTAAATTGATGTACATAATGTTATTTTGGTGATTTGATAGCACGGATAAGTCCGTAGGATGCTTTTGAGATTATGTATATGTTGGTTTGTAGCCTTGAGAGCTCCGGTGAATTTTGGATAGGCCGTGAGTGAATTTTTAACCTTGAGAAAAATCTAGCATTTCAGTTCTGCAATCTTCACATTTGAGAAGAAGGTCTCGCAAATGCGAGCTAACAAATGCGAGCCTATGATCGCAAATGCGAGAACGGAAAATCTTGCATTGGGTCGTAAATGTGACCATCTGGTTTGCAAATGCGATGTTGAGTCAGTCGCAAATGCGACATCTTGGCTCGCAAACCCCAGTTCACATTTCCCACATTTGAGACCTGCATTTTTCATACTTAGTCACATTTTTCACCATTTTCTTCATTCTTTCAAAATCCAAACACACTTAGGCGATTTTCCAAGAACAAGATTTCTTCAAAACCATTTGTAAGTTTGGTTTTACTCATTTCTTTCAATCTTTAACATCATTTAACATGTTTTCATCTTAAAATCAACAGTTTCCATGGGTAACATTTGGGATTTTGGGTAGAACCTAGGTTTTTCTAAAATTGGGGATTTGGACCTCAATTTGAGGTCCAATTTCAAAATAAATCATAGATATGGATTCATCAGGGAACAGGTAACTTGGTTTTGGTTCGAACCTCGAGTTTTGACCACTTGGGCTCAGGGGAATTTTTGGACTTTTTGGGCAAAACTTTGGGAATTCATTTTTATGCATTCAAATATTCATTTAGCATTTGTTGATGTTAGTAAGTAACTTGTGATAGATTAGAGCGGATTTTTAGCGGAATCGAGGGGTAGAGCTATAATTGAGGCTTGAGTTGAGTTCAAAGCATCGAGGTAAATGTTCGGTCTAACCTTAGCTTGAGGGATTAGGATTTGTGTCCTATTTGCTATTTGATTCTTGTTGAGTATGACGTATAGGCATCGTGACGAGTATCTATATGTTGGTATCGAACATGACCGTGAGTCTTTAAATTTCAAATATCTTGATTTTGTTGTTTCTCTCACGCCTTAGTGACGATTCCTATTTGTTGTATAAAAAGAATTGTGACTTATGAATATTGAAGACAGATGGCTCCAGTTGTGCAACAAACCGGGAAGATATAAGTGACAATTAAAAAACTCTAGACCATTGGCTCGGGTTGTGAAGTGAACTGTGGCGTGAAAGTGAGAAAAGAGAATAGATCATTATATTGCCCCTTGCCAGTCTATTGTTAGGTTGATGGTTCCCTGTTTAGGTGTTGTAATAAGTTTAGTTATAGCTGAAGTAATTAGATGTCGCAACGAGATTGGTTATAGCTGAAGTAGTTAGGTGCTGTAATAAGTTTAATTAGTGTCGGGATAATTAGGTGTTAGAACGAGTTTGATTGTAGTTGAGGTAGTTAGATGTTGGGGCAAGTGTGGTTATCATTGTGGTAGTTAGATGTTGGAACAAGTTGGGTTATAGTTGATTCTCCCTTGACGGGGCGTTTGAATTGTTGTTATTGTTTTCCACTTGCCGGGAAGTTATTACATTGTCTTGTTCCCTTGCCGGGATTATATTGTGTATTGTGTTGAAATGGGATTAGGTGGTACGCCTACCACAAGATATTGACTGAAATGGGATCGGGTAGTATGCCTACCACAATATATTGATTGAAATGGGATCTGGTGGTACGCCTACCACAAGATATTGATTGAAATGGGATCGGGTGGTACGCCTACCACAAGATATTGATTAAAATGGAATTGGGTAGTACGCCTACCACAAGATATTGATTGAAATGGGATCGTGTGGCATGCCTACCACAAGATATTGATTGAAATAGGATCGGGTGGTATGCCTACCACAAGATATTGATTGAAGTGGGATCGGGTGGTACACCTACCACAAGATATCGATTGCAATGGGATCGGGTGGTACGCCTACCACAAGATATTGAATGAAATGGGATCAGGTGGTATGCCTACCACAAGAATTGATTGAAATGGGATCAGGTGGTACACCTGCCACAAGTTATGATAAAATGGAAGCAGGCGGTACGCCTATAACGAGTTATGATGAAATGGGAGCAGGTGGTACGCCTACCACGAGAAAATGAGAAATGGGATCGGGTGGCACGCCTGCAACGAGATGAGAAATTAAAGTAAAAGTTGTTTTTATCTTATCTTATTTGTGTTAGCAGCTTTATAGTTGGCTTCTTTATCAGTTTTGAGAATTTTGTTTATTTTTCTATCACTAGAGCATGTTTCCCCTTCCCATTTTCACTTGTTTATTTCCTTCTATTTGTTTCGCCATATATTATACAACTGCACAGGCTTATCTAGAGTCTGGTCCAAGCCTCAGCAATACCTGGCCGAGGTTAGGTGAGACACTTACAGCACATGGGGTCGGTTGTGCTGATGCCACACTCTGCATTTATGTGCAAGTACGGAGAAGCTTTTGAGCACCAGCAGTAATCTGGGAGCGAGCCTTCAGTCCAGTGAGATCCGAGGTAGCCTTGCAGGCGTCCACAGGCCCGTCATCTCCTTAATTTTTATGTCAACCTGTAGCTCATGTATTTCGAGACAAAGAGTTACATTTTCTTTCAGACCATTGTGTTTAGAAAATCTTAGTAGTTCATGAGTTATGTGACACCAGATTTTGGGTAGAGGCTATGTTGAACTTCTGCATTGTTATTCAGTTTTCATTAATATTAAGTTTTCCGCTTGTCTAGTTAAATAAGTTGTTTTTATCTTATTATTGATAAATATTAAAAAGGATTATGTGGCTAAGGAAATGTAATTATTGTTTGGCTGTCCTAGCTTCCAAAAGTAGGTGCCATCACGACCCCCGAGGGTGAGAAATCTGGGTCGTGAGAAGTCGGTATCAGAGCACTAGGTTACATAGGTCTCACAACTTACGGACAAACTTGGTAGAGCCTGAGGGATCGATACGGAGACATCTGTATTTATCCCCAAGAGGCTACAGAGTTAGGAAAACTTCACATTTGTTCTTTCTTGTCATGCGGTTTCATTTCTCAATGCTAAGTTGAAACCTTCACTCTTGTCCTTTCACGAATGCGAGGTCATGTACCGCTTTTTTAGTCGAGCAGCAACACCAACCGGTGATAGATCAGCTACGTCTTTGGAGGATTTGCGAAGGATGGATAGATTCCACCAAGCTCTTCAGTATTACTTCCTGTAGTGCATCTTCGGAGGATCCCCAAGGTTATCTAGACAGCTGCCATCAGGTTCTCAGGAACATGGGGGTCGTGGTGACCAATGAGGTCGATTTTGTTACTTTTCGCTTGTCTAGATCTTTCAAGACTAGTTGGAGGGATTATTTATTAGCTATACCAGTTAGGTCCTCATCTTTGACTTGAGCTCAGTTCATGTAGTTAATTCAGGGGAAATTTCTCCACATCACTCGAAGAGAGGTATTAGAGGTGGAAGTAGAGATTTTAGAGGTGGAGGTGAAGGTATTAGAGGTGGAGGTGCATGTACTATTTTGGGTTATGGTAGAGGAGTTTTGGTTTTATCTTGCACTGTATCTAATCATGCCTAGTGATTCTTTGAGTGCCCCTCTTTATGTGTCTACACTGGTGGGTGATTCTATTATGGTGGATCGTGTTTAATGATCATGAATAGTGGTGGTTCGAGGTCTTGAGACTCGTGTAAATTTTCTTCTTCTGGATATGGTTGATTTCGATGTCATTTTAGGGATGGACTAGTTATCACTCTATCACGCTATCTTGGACTGCCATACCAAGACTGTGACCTAGCTTTACCGGTTATGCCTCGATTAGAGTGGAGAGGGACTCCAAGTCATTTTACTCGTAGTGTTATATCATATGTGAAGACTCAGCGTATGGTCGAGAAGGGGTGTTTGGCCTATTTGGCTAATGTACGGGATTTCGGTGCCGAGGTTCCCTTCATCGATTCTGTGCCCGTTTTTTGTGAGTTCCCTGATTTTTTTCCGTTAGACCTACCGAGTATGCCCCTCGACAGGGATATTTATTTCAGCATTGATATGGTTTCGGGCGCTCAGCCTATTTCTCTCTTGCCATATTATATGGCCCCACCAGAGTTGAAAAAGTTAATGGATCAGTTGCAAGATAGGTTGGAGAAGGGTTTTATTTGACCTAGTGTCTCGCCTTGGGGTGCGCTAGTGTTATTTGTCAAAAAAGGGATGGGTCAGTGAGAATGTGTATCAATTACTAGAAATTGAATAAGGTAATGATCAATTGATGATTTATTGGATCAGCTTCAGGGTGCCAGGGTATTTTCCAAGATTTACTTGCGTTCTGGCTACCATCAGTTGAGGACTAGGGCATCTAATGTCCCTAAGACAGCTTTCCGCACCCGGTACGGGCATTACGAGTTGTTGGTTATGTCATTCGGGATGACTAATGCCCCAACAACTTTCATGGACTTGATTAACCGAGTGTTCAGGCCTTATTTGGATTCATTCATGATAGTGTTCATTGATGATATATTGAAATATTCCCGCAGCTAGGAGAAGCACGAGCAGCATCTCAGAATGGTTCTTCAGACTCTGCGGGATAGTCAATTATATGCTAAGTTCTCGAAGCGTGAATGTTGAGCTCATTTGCATTTCTAAGTCATGTTGTATCAGTAGAAGGTATTCAGGTGGACCCAAAGAAGATTGAGGCAATCAAGAACTGGTCTAGACCAACATCAACTACAAAGATTCAGAGATTCATGGGGTTGGCAGTTTACTATCATCGGTTCGTAGAGGGGCTTTCATCTATTGCAACCCCGTTGACCAGATTGACCCAAAAAGGTGCCTAGTTCATATGGTCGGACGAGTGTGAGGCAAGCTTTCAGAAGGTCAAGACAGCTCTGACTACCATACAGTATTGGTTTTGCCCACATGATCAAGGCCTTACACAGTTTATTGTGATGCTTTCCATATTGGGCTTGGTGCAGTGTTGACGCAGGATGGCAGAGTCATTACCTATGCTTTGAGGCAGTAGAAGATTCATAAGAAGAACTATCTAGTACATGATTTGGAGTTGGCAGCTATTGTTCACACATTGAAGATTTGGAGGCACTATTTGTATGGCGTGGCATGTGAGGTGTATACTAATCACAAGAGCCTTCGGTATTTATTCAAGCAAAAAGAGTTGAATTTGAGGCAAAGGAGGTGGTTGAAGTTGTTGAAATATTATGATGTTACTATCTTGTATCACCTGGGGGAGGCCAATGTGGTAGCTGACGCTTTGAGTAGGAATTCATCCAGTAAGGGCAGTCTTGCTTATCTTCCGGTCAGTCAGAGGCTGCTTGTTTTGGATGTTCAAACTTTGGCCAATCATTTTATAACACTGGGGGTTTTTGAGCCAAGTCGTGCGTTGGCTTGCACGGTCACTAGTTCTTCATTATTGGAGCATATTTGTGATCGGTAGTTTCATGATCCCCATTTGTGTGCCTTATAGACACGGTGCAGCGTGGGGTGCCCAGTAGGTTACATTAGATGATGATGGAGACTTGAGATTTCGGGGGCGAGTTTGTGTGCCCAATGTGGATGGGATTCGAGATTTGATCTTAGTGGAGGCCTATAGTTCCCGATATTCTATTCATCCGGGTGCTGCGAAGATGTGTCAGGATTTGTGGCAGCATTATTGGTGGGGTAAAATGAAGAAAAATATTGTTGCATATGTGTTTCGATGTTTGAACTGTCAGCAGGTTAAGCATGAACATCAGAGGCCTGGGGGATTGTTTCAGAGGATTGAGCTTCTCGAGTGGAAGTGGGCAAGGATTACCATGGATTTTGTTACTAGAGTTCCGTTGACCCGGAAGAAGTTCGACATAGTTTGGGTCATTGTTGATAGGCTGACCAAGTCTGCGCATTTCATTCCTGTGGCAGTCTCCTGTTCCTCCGAGAGATTAGCTGAGATTTATATCCGAGAGATTATTCGCCTTCATGGTGTGCTGGTATCTATCATTTCGGACATGGATATGCAGTTTACCTCGTGTTTCTGGAAAGCAATTCAGCGAGAGTTGGGCACTCAGGTGGAGTTGAGTACATCATTTCATCCCCAGACAGACAGTTAGTCCGAGCAGACTATTCATATCTTAGAGGATATACTCTGAGCCTATGTCATTGATTTTGGAGGCTCATGGGACCAGTTCTTTCCATTATCAAAGTTTTCCTACAACAACAGCTATCATTCGAGCATCCAGATGGCCCCATAGGAGGCTTTATATGGTAGGCAGTGTCAATTTTCGGTTGGATGGTTTGAGCTGGGAGAGGCTCGGTTGTTGGGTACGGATTTGGTTCAGGAGGCCTTGGACAAGGTCAGGATCACTCAGAATAAGCTCTGTAAATCTCAGTCCAAGCAAAAGAGCTATGCAGATCGAAAGGTTTGAGATGTAGCTTTCATGATTGGTGAGTACGTATAGCTCTGAGTGTCGCTATGAAGGGCGTGATGAGATTTGGGAAGAAGGGAAAGCTTAGCCATAGGTTCATTGGTCTGTTTAAGATTCTTGATCGAGTAGGAGAGGTGGCTTATAGACTAGTATTGCCACCTAGCTTATTAGCCGTGCATCCAGTTTTTCATGTATCCATGCTTCGGAGGTATCACGGCGATCCAGCCCACGTGTTAGATTTCAGCATTGTCCAGTTGGACAAGGATTTGTCTTATGAGGAGGAGCCGATGGCTATTCTAGACAGTCAGGTTTGAGAGTTTAGGTCAAAGAGGTTTCCTTATGTGCGTGTTCAGTGGAGAGGTCAGCATCCTGAGGAATCGACCTGGGAGTCCGAGTCTGATATGCGGTGCCTCTATCCCCATCATTTCCCGACTCAGGTACTTCTTTCTTTTATCTGTTCGAGGACGAACGGTTGTTTTAGAGGTGGAGGATGTGATAACCCAAAACCTATTTCTTTATCCATTCTGTGTCTCGAAGGCCTTGAAAACCCCATTTAGGGTTGCCTCGATTTGCATACGCAGTCCAGGCACGTAGCCGGAAAAAAAATGTAAATATGAATTCTGTGAGAAAAATGCTAAATTTTGATATTTAAAATGATTAAATTTGACTTCGGTCAATATTTTGCGTAAATAGATCCCGAAGGGTACGTAGGAAAATATGAGACTTGAGCGTATGCCCGGAATCGAATTCCGAGGTCCCAAGTCCGAGAAATAAATTTTTGAGTAAAATTGTTTTCTGGAAATAATTATGGACATTGGAAATGAAATTTGATTAGAAGACTATGGTATCAGACCCGTATTTTGGTTTCGGCGCCCGGTATAAGTCTTATATATGATTTAAGCACTTTCTGTAAAGTTTAGTTGAAAACGGATGTCGTTTGACATGTTTTGGACTTAAAATAGAAATTTGATGTTTTATGAAAATCTAAAAGGAATCATGGATCTTGAGGCTTAAATTGATGTACATGATGTTATTTTGGCGATTTGATCGCACGGATAAGTCTGTAGGATGCTTTTGAGGTTATGTGTATGTTGCTTTAGAGCACCGAGGGCGCAAGTGAATTTTGGATAGGCCATGAGTGCATTTTTAATCTTGAGAAAAATCTGTCATTTCAGTTCTGCAATCTTCGCATTTGCGAAGAAGGTCTCACAAATGCGAGCATGTGATCGCAAATGCGATAATCGAAAATCCCGCATTAGGTCATAAATGCGACCACCTAGTTCGCAAATGCTATGTTGAGCCAGTTGCAAATGCGACATCTTGGATCCAAAATGCCATGCCCGCATTCTTTTCCAGTGTTTGCAAATGCGAACTCACCTTTGCAATTCCCAAGTTAGCAGGGTCGGGGTTCGCAATTGTGAACCCCAGTTTGCATTTCCCACATCCGAGACCTGCATTTTTCATACTTAGTCAAATTTTCCACCATTTTCTTCATTCTTTCGAAACCCAAACACACTTGGGCGATATTCCAAGCACAATATTTCCTCCAAATCATTTGTAAGTTGGTTTTTACTCTTTTCTTTCAATCTTTAAGACCATTTAACATGTTTTCAACTCAAAATCAATGGTTTCCATGGGTAAAATTTGGGATTTTTGGTAGAATCTAGGTTTTTATAAAATTGGGGATTTGAACCTTAATTTGAGGTCCGATTTCAAAACAAATCATAGATACGGATTTGTAGGGGAATGGGTAACCGAGTTTTGGTTCGAACGTCGGGTTTTTACCACGTGGGCCCGGGGGAATTTTTGGGATTTTTAGGCAAAACTTTGGGAAATTCATTTTTAGCATTCAAATTGATTCATTTAGCATTTGTTGATGCAATTAAGTAACTTGTGGCTAGATTCGAGCGAATTTGTAGCGGAATCGAGGGGTAGAGCTATTACTGAGGCTTGAGTTGAGTTCAAAGTACCGAGGTAAGTGTTCGGTCTAACCTAAGCTTGAGGGATTAGTTTGTGTCTTATTTTCTATTTTATTCTTGTTGAGTACGACGTCTAGGCATGGTGACTAGTATCTATATGTTGGTGGCGAACATGATCATGAGTATTTAAATTTCAAATATCTTGATTTTTGTTGCATCTCTCACGCATTAGGTAGGGATGATTCATATTTGTTGCGTAAAGTTTTGGAAATAATTGTGACTTATGAACATTGAATAGTGATGGCTCCAGTTATGTAACAAACTGAGAAGGTATAAGTGACAATTAAAAAAAACTCTAGAGCATTGGCTCGGGTTATGAAGTGAACTGTTACGTAAACGTGAGAAAACAGAATAGATCATTATCTTGCCCCTTGCCGGTCTATTGTTAGATTGATGGTTCTAAGTTTAGATTGATGGTTCCTTGATTGAAATGGGATCAGGTGGTACGCCTACCACAAGATATTGATTGAAATGGGATCGAGTTGTATGTCTACCACAAGATATCGATTGAAATGGGATCGGGTGGTACACCTACCACAAGATATCGATTGAAATGGGATCGGGTGGTACGCCTACCATAAGATATTGAATGAAATGGGATCCGGTGGTACGCCTACCACAAGATATTGATTGAAATGGGATCGGGTGGTACACCTACCATATGTTATGATGAAATGGGAGCGGGTGGTTCGCCCACCACGAGTTTTAATGAAATAGGAGCGGGTGGTACGCCTACCACGAGAAAATGAGAAATGGGATCGGGTTGCACGCTTGCAAAGAGATAAGCAATTATAGTGAAAGTTGTTTTATCTAATCTTATTCGTGTTTACAGCTTTATAGTTGTCTTCTTTATCAGATTTGAGAATTTTATTTATTTTGCTATCCCCAAAGCATGTTTCCCCTGGCCGGTTTCACTTGTTTATTTCCTATTGTTTCTTTCGCCACCTATTATACAACTGTACATGTTTATCTGGAGTCTGGTCCTAGCCTCGTCAGTACCTCGCTGGGGTTAGGCCAGACACTTACCAGCACACAGGGTCAGTTGTGTTGATTCTATACTCTGCACTTATGTGCAGATACCAGAGCAGCTTTTGAGCAGTAGCAGTATTCTGGGAGCGAGCCTTCAGTCCAGTGAGACACTGAGGTAGCCTTGCAGGCGTTTGCAAGCCCGGTGTCTCCTTCATCCTTATGTCAACCTGTATCTCATGTAATTCGAGACAAACAGTTACATTTTCTTTCAGACCATTGTATTTAGCAAATCTAAGTAGTTCGTGAGTTATGTGACACCAGATGTTGGGTAGAGGCTATGTTGAACTTCCGTATTGTTATTCAATTTTCATTAATATTAAGTTTTCTGTTGATCTAATTAAATCGGTTGCTTTTATCTTATTGTTGACAAATATTAAAAAGGATATGTGGTTAAGGAAATGTAATTAATGTTTGGCTGGCCTAGGTCCCAAAAGTAGGCGCCATCACGACCCCCGAGTGTGGGAAATCCGGTTAGTGACAACAACAATGTGCAATCTAGGGTTTCATACCCTCAGAACATCATTTACAATCATTACTCACCTCGAACCGATCCAAACTCTAACCCGCAATGCCTTTTCTCACACAAATCGACCTTCAGATGCTCCAAATCTAGCCACAATCACTACATAGCCATTAAAATATGCTAAGGGAGAAAATCCCACTCAAAAATATCCAATTTACATCAAAAATCATGAAATTGCTCAAACCCGGCCCCTCGGGCCAACATCTCGGAATTCAATAAAATCACATCAATAAAATCTTCATTCGTTCACGAGTCTACCGATATCAAATTTACAAAAATCCGACCTCAATTTCCCATTCAAATCCCCAAAAGAAATCTCAAATTTTTCTTTCGTTCCCCAATTTTAACTTTAATTTCTCAAATTAAATAATGAAATTCAAGGCCAAATCATGGAATTAAACCAAATATGAGTGAAGAATACTTACCCCAATAGCTCTACTGAAAATCGCCTCAAATTCCACCTTCTCCCGTGCTCTCCAATGTTTTTAATGAAATTGGAATCTGACTGCCCAGGCATTTCTTCATCGCGAACGCGGCATAACCCTTGCGTTTGCGAAGCACACTGCTTCACAGAGTAAAATTCTTTCTATGCGAAGGCGATAACCTTCTCACAAACTCAAAGCACATCAACCTCAATAGGTCGCGAGCACGAACTCTACTATGCAAACGCGTATCACAAAAGCATTGGGGACCAGCTATCCCCTTTCCTCTATGCAAACGCGATGGGAGACTCACGAATGTGAAGAATCAAAACATCACAACATCGCGAACATGATAGGAGACTCACGAACACACAGAATCAAAGAATCACAACATCGCGAATTCAACAAAGGAAACACAAATGCGAAGACCATCAAACTCATACCTTCACGATCGCAGCGAAGGTCAAAAACCTGCAACACCAACAAGTGAGATTCTGCAATTTTTCACAACATGAAATAGTCTGATTGACCACTTGAAACTCGCCCGAGGCCCTCGGGACCTTAACAAAACATGCCAAATTTATCCCATAACATCATTCAAACTTGTTCCAACCTTCGAAACGCTCAAAACATATTAAAACACCAAATATGCATTGGATTCAAGCCTAAGAATTCCAAGAACTTCCAAATTACGCTTTTAATCAAAAACCCAACCAAACCACGTGTGAATGACCTGAAATTTTGCACACACGTCCCAAATGACACAATGGAACTACTTCAACTTCCGAAATACCATTCCGGCCTATATAAAAAATTATCACATATCAAATGAAAAATGCTGAAATCTCAATTTCGCCAATTCGAGCTTAAACCTTCCACAAACTTCCAAAATGCATTCCGGTCACACTCCGAATTCCTAAATCACCTAACGGAGCTAACCAAATCATAAAAATTCCAATCTGATATCATTACAAATAAGACAAGTCTTGGTCAAACCTTTTAAATTTCAAGCTTCAAACTGAGAATTGTTCTTCCAAATTCATTCTGATTACCCTAAAAACCAAAACCAACAATTTACATAAGTCTTAATACATCATACTGGGCAAGTCATGTCCAAGAATTGATGAGCCAAGTGCAAAAGCTCAAAACGACTGGTCAGGTCGCTACGTCCTCCCCCACTTAAACATGTGTTCGTCCTCAAACGTACCCGTAGTTATTACAAAAGCCAGCCAATCGTTGAATGACTTTACCATGCATATACCTAGGGGTGATCCCACATCACCTTATCTCATATAGGTCTGATAACACAATGAAACTAAAATTTCACAATCCAACCTAGCCCATAAACCTTAGAACGACATTTCCACTCCTAAAATCATCCACAAGATCAGAATCTCACATTTATACTCTAAATGAGATCGAACAAGCTGTAATAACCCATACCCGCAACCTCGGGTGAAATTACATGATATACCACATGACTCAAACACTTGTAGTGATAACTTCTAATCACACCAGATGCATCTAACAACCAAATATCGATAGAAAACCTTTTAACAACTAAAATCTCATTCCAACACTTTAATATAATTCCATATGATAAATGAAACACGTAGTAAACTATAGCCATTTCTCAAATCAACCATTCATGAAGTCACAACTCTTTTGGCAAAGACCATAGAAAATTTCTTAGTCGAACCTTGATATTATCCTTCCAACGCGCTGAAACTGAATCCAACTGTATTCATTAAAGATCCCAACGATCTCCTCTAATTCAACACAACTACACTGGGTACGGGACACATCAATACAGACTAAAGCCACAACCTATGCAATTCAAACACCAATAAGAATCAATCCCAACATACTCAAATCATGGAAATGACTCAAATGAAAGAGTTGTACCGTAAGCTCACCAGTACCACCACAACACAAGGCTTAGAATTCGTCTGACATCATAGAAACAGAACACATGAATCTAACCTAAAAGGTCATACCTCCCCATAACTTCGCTGCAATGTGCGATCCTATCCAAACGCTGATCCACATGAAAAAAGTCACTCTGCTCGAAATTGACGGCCACGTGCAATTGATGTCAAGAACCAAAGAAAATCATCATAACCATAGTGAAGCAAATACATAACATCACAAAACCTAGAAAGATATAACTGATACGCCATTCTCTGAGCAATATCCAATAATCCTCCTGCTCGAGCTCCACTTAGAGACCCAATAACACCGCACTACATGTGCTTATAACCACCAAATCCAAATGCCCCAAAACACGTAATGGTACCTCATATCTCTCCTCAGAACACTAATAGGCTCAATAACAATGGAATCATACATCCCTTAGCAATACAACTCTGAGCCAACCAAGTCGACTCAAGTTAGAAAACACATCCAAATTGGCCTGCCAACGGACCCCTTATCAAGGAAACCTTGAAACTGCTCCCTCACTCCTTTAACTCTTCTGGTGCCATACGATACAGTTCCCGGCATCAAATCAATACCAAAGTCAACAACCTTTCCCAGTGACATTCCTGACCATAAGAACACATCCGAAAAGCCCCTCACCACCAGAACTAAATCAATGGTAGGAGTCTTTACACTGACATCCATAACAAAAGCCCAAATATGAAAGACAACCCATCCCAGCCATCCACTGGGTCTTCGAAATGTAAAACTACCCTACTAAGAACATAATCAGTCAAACCTCGCCACTCAATATATGGCATTCCCGGCATAGACAACATTGCCGCCTTAACGCAATAGCTCAAAAAGACAAAACACTACGACAACTAGTCTATGCCCAACGTCATATCCAAAATCTAACATACCAAGCAGAAAAATATCCACTCGGGTCTCCAAACCCCGATAGTCACTAAAAAGTGCCGACACACACGACCCACAACCACAATATAACATGAATATGAGAACTCACAGTCTCCAACTCTATACAGCACATGAATCAACATATTCGATCGCAATTCAACCATCCGAGTATACAGTACATCTTTAATACCCAATCATTCCCACGAGAGATACTCTTATGCCTCATCTGTGCTACCATGCAAACCCGAATATCAGCAGTCGATCCAACAAGAATGTTCCGCAATACTAATGAAGTACCATAAACTTAATCACATTGCCTTTTTCTGAAACATATACCCTCATCAAATCACCCCAATTAGCAACATTTCCTTAATCACCTGAAGCTCATTTCTCTAATTATCTAAAATCGCCCGTGCTGCCTAAGAATTTTATGACCTTCCATTCAGAACTAAACTGTAACCTTACACACGTAAATCTCAATCCTCCACAACATATTGCATATACCCTACTATCCTTGGAAAACATAGGAACTTCATCTCCCTTCCGAGCCACAAACATCTATGTACTCAACTAATCAAAATCTTTCCATTGATCCCACCTAGAAGAAAATACTATACATCCCATGCTACTTATGCCCATATAAAATATACATCTTCAACCGAGGTAGAAACCATCAAGAACTCTCCGAGTTCCCCTTGAACAAAACAGATATGCGAGTACTGAATCCCTCTAACTCGACCAAGCTACACAAGCCATCAAAACGTAAGAGCATTACCGCGTAATATCTATAGAAACACATTACCACATACGCACTCAAGGAACTAATCATATCCTTACCATACCGATCTAGCCTACTACCAAGCTATCTCATCTACCCGAATTTCTTTTTGATTTGCCTTCAACTTGATACTCCTTCTTGTTATAACACAACAATTCCTCAACCAGGCTCACCACATGAGACCCAAGGATAAAATCATGCCAGTTAAGGCTCATAAGCCATTAAATACTTTCTTATATATTCCCACAAGCACCACGTTCAAAATACTACCCTGAAAAGACCTTCTACGAATTCTGAACAGTTACCACCACCTTCCTAATACTGAAATATAGAAGCCCATAATTGATATAGAAATACCACAAATCTTGACACCCACGAAATGCAAACTTCAGTTTCTAGCCAAAAATACAACCTGAAAATCCCAATTATTACATGCAAAATCTTGAGCACATTAGAACCATTCCCGAGAGTCACCCACTCTACTCGAACCGCAATTAACCCGATCAAAAGAACCGAACAACATATGCCGCATTAGTACTTCTGGCACTGCAGTATATAACCTTACCTTGATGCAACCAAGCCACTTTCTTTTCTATGCAGCGAGCATTCTTTATCAACAATAACTCAAGACATTCCATGATTCTTAAACAACTATGAATTATGATATTTCCTTACCTTAGTCAAAAATTTTCTTTTATTCGAGCCATCCATAGGCTCAACCATAACTAATTCAACAACACACCTCAAACTGGAACCAACATAGCACATAACCGTGCAATCAGCTACTCAGTAGAATACTCCCCCACTTGGCTCGAAGCCATAGATCAAAACACACATAATAACTCATAACGCATATACTTTATTGATGCGATAATATCATAGTAAGATTAAACTCAATCCTTTCTAATCTCTTGGAACACAAACCATCTGGTACTTCATATCTTCTACAAGTCTCACATTCACTCTCGTAGTAGTCAAGCCTACTCTATTGAGCAATCCAAATTCAAATTGTAAAACATATATTTCCCTGGTAATAGAGATCTTCTAATAAATGACAAAGGGATTACGCTACTTCGAAACAATCCACAGGAGATAATCCACATGCTTTGCCTCAAACTAACATTTCTATAAATCTTCCACCATCATAAACATTATGCAATCGCTTGATCTTCTTGAGTCTAAACTCATACCACAATATGAATATTACTTCACTCCCAACTAGGAAACATAAAAAGCTTCTTCACACGCACATAACATGGGGCTATACCTCGAATCAAGATGGAAATGAAGCACCTAATAGTTCTTTTATCCTACAACAGACCCTTCTCGTTGCTTCTAAATTATTTAAATACATCTTGCAGTCACATCACAATCATCACTTAGCTATCCGCCATCACTTATACTAATATAGGCACGACCAAATATATAAGTTAAAAAACACGGCTCACATAATCCGCACCTTGGTGCTCAAGATATAGGTAATAATCCGACCTTAAGTCTTCTAGACTACCCCAACATCAACACATAGAGAATCACATCTCGCCCCTCGATCGGGGAATCACAAGCCATCAATGCACATATGATATTAAGCGCTCATGCGCGCATACGAACACGTGGAAGGAATTCAAAAAGTTACATTTCAAGCTGAATCAAGGACACACGATGAGAATTCAAGAATGTGAAGTTTTTCCTAATGGTTTTGGAGCCTCTCGAGGATAAATATAGATGTCTCCGTACCAATCCGTGAGACTCTACTATACCTGCTTATGACTCCTGAGACCTATGTAACCAAGGCTCTAATACTAACTTGTCACGACCCCAAACCGGACTCGATTGTGATGGCGCCGCTTCTGAAGACAAGTCCAGCCGACACAATTCTCAAATTCAAGTTTTAATAGTTTAATAAGTCAAGTTAAGTCATTTATCAGGATAAATCCTTAACAAGTATAGATTTAGCAGAATAAAGTAAGTGTAGAAATGAGTACCGCCCGATATCAAGGTGTCACAAGTCACAAGCATCTACTAGGGTCTAAATACAAGTAAAAAGTTTGAAATGTACTAAATACAGACTAATGAAATATAGAGCAAGAAAAGCAGTGCCGCGAACGCCACAACTACCTTGCTAAACTCCGATGACTCGGCCTCCGATCAACCAATAACCGCTACTAGGTTCAGAAATACCTGAATCTATACACAACGTGCAGGGAGTAAAGTGAGTACTCCAAATAAGTGATGTAATAGTCATAACTAAAGGCTGAGTGATAAGAAATCACGAAGAGTGCATCACATTTTGTGTAGAAGTAGTATTAAACCAGTAAGAAAGCGATGAAGCTGTGAAATATCTTAAAGCATCTTAGCAGTTTAAACTTCTTTAAAAATGACTTTTTCAACAGTTACTGCAGATAGGCACAAAAAATCCGTCCCTCGAGCACAAATATACAATTAAATAGGTAAATGGCAGGCAAGTAAGAAAGATAAGCACATAAAGTTCACCCATCAGGTATAATGTCAACAAATACGCCCCTCGGGCAATATCTCATAACAATACCAGCCCCTAAAGCAATCACATAGAATAATACCAGCCTCTCGGGCTATATCTCACATCATAATGGGTACCCTGCTCACTGGGGGTATGCAGACTCTTGGAGGGGCCCCTTATAGCCCAAGCGCAATATCAAGCCATTTCATGGTGTCATCACTTGGCTCTCGGCCTTATATGAATCAAGCCACCTCATGGCATACATATCTCAGGCCCTCGGCCTCAAATCAATATCAGTGTTTCCTCACAACATAGGCCCTTAGCCTTACTCAGCCAAAACTGCTCACAAGCCACTCGGGCAACAGTAAAATGGTGTTTCTCAGCCCAAATGTCATTTAAAATATCATTTAAGTATTAAAACTGAGTAAACATGGCTGAGTATGAAAATCATGAAAAATAACATGACTGAGTTCAAGTATAAAGTCAAAACAGTGAGGAAATATCAATAAAAATCCCTGAAGGGTTCAAATAGTTATCATAAAGTCCAAATATGGCATTCAGCCTAAATAATGATGATAGCAATTAGATTCCAGTCAAATACGCAGTAAAAAAATCATTCGGGATGGACTACGTCATAGTCTCCAATAGTGCACGATCTCATACGTGTCATCAAGCGTGTATGTCACCTCAATATAGTACAACGATGTGAAATCCGGGGTTTCATACCTTCAGAGCATCATTTACAATCGTTACTCACCTCGAACCAATCTAAACTCTAGCCCCCAATGCTTTTTCTCACACGAATCATCCTTTGGATGCTCCAAACTAGTGCCAATCAGTACATAATCATTAAAATATGCTTAGGGAGCATAGCCCACTCGAAAATATCCAATTTACATCAAAAATCCCGAAATTGCTCAAACCTGGTCCCTCGGGCCCACATCTCAAAATTCAATAAAATCACATCAATAAAATTCTCATTCACTCACAAGTATAACTATATCAAATTTATCAAAATCCGACCTCAATTGCTCATTCAAATCTCCAAAAGAAATCTCAAACTTTTCTTCCAGTTTTCCCAAATTTTCACTCTAATTTCCCAAATTAAATGATGAGATTCAAGAGCAAATAATAGAATTAAACCAGATATGAGTGAAGAATCTTTACCCCAATTGATCTACTGAAAATCTCCTCAAATTCCACCTTCTCCCGAGCTTAACAATGGTTTTTATAAAATTGGACTTAAACCCTCATTTTCAAAATATAATCTAACTGCCCAGGGATTTCTTCATCGAACGCGGCATAACCTCGCGTTCACGAAGCACATTGCTTCAAAGAGAAAAATTCCTCTATGCGAGTGCGATAACCTTCTCGCGAACGCGAAGCACAGCAACCTCAATAGGTTGCAATTGCGGCCTCTACTACGCGAACACGTACTAAGCATTGAGGACCAGCTATCCCCTTTCCTCCATGTGAACACGATAGGAGACTCGCGGATGCAAAGAATCAAAACATAGCGAATGCGACAGGAGACTTGCGAACAAGAAGAATCAAAGCATCACAACATCGAAAACATGACAGAGGAAACACAAAGGCGAAGACCATCAAACTCACACCTTCCCGATCGCGGAAACGCGAAGGTCAAAAATCTGCAACACCAACAGCTAAGATTCTGCAATTTTTCATAATATGAAATAGTCCAGTTGACTAACCGAAACTCACCCAAGGCCCTCGTGACCTCAAACAAACATGCCAACATATCTCATAACATCATTCAAACATGTTCCGACTGTGAGCACGTGATTTTTGCCCTATATGAATTACTCCTACAAATTTAAAACAAAATAATTTTTTCCATTTGTTTGCAATTTCGTTAATTTTTGTAGCATTTTTATTATTGTTTGCATTTATCTGTTCATGTTTATTTTATTTAATTCATAAAAAATATAAAATATATTGCAATTGCATTTAGGATTTAATTATATATTTTTAGATTAGATAGTAAGTTAGTTTGTTTCATGAAAATGGAACTATCACAAAAAATAACTCATTTTTGCATTTTAATTTGAGTTTCGAATTTTGGAAGTTTTTCTTTTAATTTGGTATTTAATTATTTGTGGTAATTATTATTTAAAGTTAGGTTTATTTGATTAGAAATTAATTTAGGTTTGATTTTTAATTTTAATTTACAAGAAATTAAAAAAAATAAAAGGAAAAGAAAAAAAAGAAGGGATTAGAAAGGGCCAGATTTTTGGGCCAGAAACAATTTAATTTCCCCCAGCCCAAGTCATTTTACCCCTACCCATTCAAAAAACCGGCCCAAGCCCATAACCCATCCCAGTCCACCTATATACTTAACTAAACGACGTCGTTTCATTAGTAGGCGATCAAGACTGTTGATCTTATTTTATCGAACGGCCCCCTCACTCCTCTAATTCCGAATCCCCACCCCGTTTCTTTTGAAACTTGCCAGAGTCTCTCAAATTTTAGATCAAAAAAAAATCTGAACCCTAAAATCCCAAAACCCCTAATTCGAGGTTTCTTAAAAATCCCATGTCTAATTTGATTTTATTCATGTGTTATTCATAAGAACACACGATTAATATCAAAATCGACCAAAGATTTGACGATTTGGAGTTTCTTCTTCATTATTTATTTTCCGAGGCATTTTTACGGTATTTTTCCTTTCTTTTATTCTCATTTTGCTTTCTTGTATCTTCTGTTTCTTTCTCCTCCTCTTGATTTTTTTAGATTCCTCTAGAATCATTTGTTCATGCATGTTAGTCCTGCATCTTGTTCTTTAATTAATATGTTTAGTATGTTAATTAGCCTAGTTTAAGTTTATTAATTTAGCTAATTACAGTTAATAAATCATTTAGTCTAGTTTTAAAGGTTCAAAAGCATCCTGGCATTTTTTTTATTCTAGCTTATAGTTTTTTATTTGATAAAATTGTGTCGTTTGGGCTTTGGGCTACCTTTTACCTAGTTTCAAATAGCAGCCTGTGGGTTTGGGTTATTGGGTCAATTGTGACTCATTGTTGGTCTGGCTTTCAGAGGAAATTCTCAAGGGTTTGAGGGGTGGTTTGGAAAATTGATTTGAGGAAATCTCTAATAACTGCCTAAGGAAGCTTCCTAGAAGCTGGGGTGGAGGGCTTACATGAAAATCTAAAATTAAACCAAGGGTACCTAAGCTAAAATGAAAATATTAGAAGGATTAGGCTGCAAAAGTAATTGCATTTCTGCAGCCCTAATGCCTTGCCTATAAAGGCCCCTTTGCTTGACATACAAGTCAGAAATTAAGAGATAAAAAGATTAAAAAAACTGAGATGGCTAAATGACTTGTATAACATTGATTTCCTGCATCTTCTTTGTGAGAAACGCTTCAAATATTCTGGTATATTTTTTGGTCTTTTGATCTTCATTAGTTATCCAAAACTACTAAAAATATCAGATTTTGCACCTGGTTGAAAATGGCTTGATTTTTGGGTTTTGAAAAGTTGGCTTGAAGCTTTTTGGTTTGCTGAAGTTATTGTTCCATTGCTGAATCAAGTTGGTTTGCCTGCTTTGTTCTTGCTTCCTGTGATGCTAATTATTTTTATTGGGTTACTGATGTTTATTACTTCCTCACTTCTTTTTCCTTTTCAATTTCTAGGTATTTTCAGCATCATGGACATTACTTAGGTTGTAGTATGAAGTTTTGAGTTGAAATATGACTGAGAACTGATTTGTACTGAATTTTATTGCTTCCTCTTTTAATCTCATGCTGCATGTATTGTTTAGCATTTGAAATGTTTTGTCAGTATATTGAGTATGGGTGGGATATCAAGTAGGAAATTGAAGTTGTTAATCGATCTGTTTCTTCTATTTGGTTTTGTTTTGTTTGATAATGGCTATAAGTGAAAGATGTGCTCTGATTTGTAATAGTAGTAATTTTAGGTTGGTTTGAATGGTTTTCTAGCGTTTGAATGCTATGTGATTAGGTTGTCCTCGCATTAGTCGTTTTGATAGCCTGCTTAAAGGTTCAGCTTAAAGTTTCAAATCAAGCATGTTTGTTTGTGACTTGGCATAGGAATTGGAAAATAGTACACAAGGCCAAATAGGGCTGCTTTGAATCCAATTCAGAAAAAGTGATCTGTCGTAGGCATGTGATGTAATCTTATAGCCCTCCAAGCTTATTGGTTCACATAAAGTTTGTCAGATATCTATATTCATTCAATAGGCTTTAAGGTTTCCTTTCAAGAGTTTTGAGTGTTCAAACAGGAAGTGTTTTGAGTTGTTCATGCATTTGTATCTCAATTAGTTCAAATTGCCTTTGCTTATATCAATGAATGTTGTGTAATTTTAAGTTTGGATCCTGTGATGTTTTGTTTAAAAATCCAAAGTTTTTGAAGCTTAGAGTGGTTTGACCCTTCAGAGACTCGATCTTTGACCAATACATACCGATGTCCATTCTTTGTTAAATTTGGGCTCACTCCGGGCCCAGAATCTTAAGCATTTGGAGATAGAAAATGGTAGGCCCTACTCCATGCGTTTTTGTTTGCTTCGAAATAGTGTCATCTCATTGATGGCCTTTGCTGGCCCAAACGTGTTCTAATGACTGGCATAATTCCCCACTGTTACAAATTAGTTAAGTGTGGTTTCATGAAATTGATTCAAGAATTTCTTATTCCTTTTAATCAATTAGCCAAATCCTTTAATAATTAAGGTGTGCCATTTTATATAATACAAATTGTTTATGGCCCGTATGAGTTAGTTTAGAAACCTTTAGGTTAGAATAAATCAAGGTGCGGCATGCCAAACAAAATCTCAAGTGCATGGCACTCATTTAATTAATATCTTTAATCCTTAGAATTTGAGGCGTGCCATTTAGCGAATTTTCCATGGCCCTCGCAATGTTAAAAAATGCGTAGGTATTTTAGGCGAGTAATTTGAAATAACCTTCCAAAACTCGGGTGTGTATTTTATATGACCCAAATCCTAATCTTAACAACGTTAAATAAAATATGTCTTGGACTGTGGGTGCATTTCATGTGGCGTGGTCCAAAGACGTATTTTGGATGACGTTGAAATCTTCCTTAAAATAAGTAAAAGTGGTTTAAATTTAAAAATGCACATAGGTTCAAAAGTGTATCAAAACCATATAATTGAGACAAAAAATAACAGTTAAGTGACAGTCCTAGAACCACGGAATCCAGGAATGCCTAATACCTTCTCTCGTGTTAACAAAATTCCTTACCCGGATTTCTGTGTTAGCGAACTGTAAAACAGAGTCAATCTTTTCCTCGATTCAGGATTTGAACCGGTGACTTGGGACACCATAAATTATCCCAATTGGTGGCTCTGATCTCAAATAAATAATCTCATTTCGATTGTCACTTAAATTGAAAAAACTCCCTTATACTACCCTTTCGGGGGGTGTAGGTAAAAAGGAGGTGTGACAGCTCTGGAGACTCTGCTGGGGATCGAACCCAGAATCTCTGGTTCAAGGTTCAAAAATTCGAGCTTAGATGAATTGTTATATTTGGCTTTATTTAATATCTAGTTTTATTCACGTGTTTGGGCCAAACGTGTTAAATGTTGCTTTTTACCGCTTTGATATGGTTGAATTGTATATGAATTATTGTGAAACCCTCCTCTCTTTAAGTATTCTAAATCATCTGGGAAGTGTGCACTTCGTGTAACTTCTTTTCTGTTCGAGTCTTATCCCAATTTTAGAACGAGGTTTGGCTAAGTTGCAAAGCCGATGAAGCTTCTGTATTTCTGGTGTGCTGCCCCCCCCCCCCCAGCGGCACAATTTGTTCTCTCGGATAAGCCAGGTCTAGAAAAATAAACCCAGGTTTTAAACCTAGTATAACAAACCTCATGTCGGATCCCTAGTAGTAACGTTTCTTTGCATCATGTGCATTTGACTTTGGAGGCTTAACACATGGGTTGGGCCTATCAAGGACATGTGTAACTAAAATAAAAAGACCATTCCGATGCATCCTACTTATTACTTGTGCATTTATTTACTTCAGATTTGCATGTTGACCGGCTTATAAACAATAGGAGGAAGTTGGGAAAATAATATAGCAATGTGAGAGCTAATAGAGATAATTACCTGTCTTGAAAAACCAATAGGTATTGAAATTCTGCCAAATTTTTTCCAGAAAAAAAGAGAAAATCTTGTTTCCAAAAATAGCTAGTTTTGTTTTCATTTTTGTCAAATCTGCCTAAACTACGCCAGTTTGATTCTCACCGTATATGGGATACATAGGCAACCCCCATCAGGTCCAACTTTCCTTCTTGTTTTTGGAAAAATAACCCAAAAAATAAAAAATTTATTTTTATTGTAAATAAGAAAGGTGATGTCGTTCTTGTATAAAATAGCTAAATGTCCCAAAAAGGCGTTGGAAAGCCGTATGTGCAAGAATAGCCACCTTTGGTCATTTTCGAGGTTTTGACAGGTTAGAAAACACAACCCTAAAATCTTCTTCCTCGAAGTACTTAAAGGTTGTATTGGCAAAACCGGATGTTTTTATGAATGTTTTGAAAAATAGTGATAACTTTTCTTGAGTCAAAGTGAGTCATAATTTTTCTCGCAATTAAAATCACCCTAATAAATGTGCAGGATGAGCACAGCTAAAAATGAACTCTTCGCAGCTCTTAAAGAGACCCCCTTATAGCTCCACATGTGGTGGAAAGATTTGGGAAAAGGCAGTAGAGAAATTATGGTAAAGGTGTTGGGTGGTCTTATCGGACTTTTGAACATCAAGCTAAGATTGGACTTGATTGAACCCCTGATACCTTTTTGGGATTCGACTTGCAATTTGTTATGATTTTTTGACTTCGAGCTCAAACCCATACGTCGGCCTCAGTGGAAACTTTAGATGTCTTTATCATATTTCACCAAGACCGATATCTCCACACAAATTTCTCAATGTGTTGAGTATTAGTCGGGACATTCAGGATAGGAGTTTGTCTGAAGGGTATTGCACTTACCGGTTCTTGTGTCAATGCTATGGTAATCCCCAAGGTTTCGAAGCACCGAACACTGGTTTGGCTCATGCCGGAAACAAAGATAAGTGGGAGGAAAGGCGGGGTTAGGTTTTTGTAGTAGCATTATTGGGTATTGTAATCTGTCCGCGAGAAGGTGGTCATATAGAGTTTGGCCTCGTAGGAATGGTTGATGTCGCAATCAAGAGCGCAAACGGCATTTGATTCCCCTAATTTTATCTGATACTTACTGAGCTCTTACCATTTGTCGAGAAGGGGGAAAGTTCTTCCAAGGCTGCAACTTTCTACTACAATTTTGGATACAAGACACCTCTGCCACTATGTCGGGTATATAAACCATGATATGACCGATTTGAAATACATCAAAGAATTTGAAAGCCAAGTGGTGGATGATACATTTCCCGATGGTACTGAGGCTTGGTTTTCACTCTTGAGCTCTTTGAAAACCGATAAAATTGAGTAGGCGTTCGGATGGCTTTCTGTGCTGAAGTAGTATACATGTCAGCCTGAGTGTGTTATCTTCTCCTTATGGGCATCCGGAGAATTCAGTTGTATGTTCCTCAAAGGGTTTTGCGCCAAATGGGAAGATTTCAAACCATTCCCCATGACAAAGATTTGAGTGGACATGTCGTCGAATTAGGCCCAAAAGCCGTGTTTCTGAAAGGGAGAATTTGCTAGGTGTGGAATGAATGCAGAGTTCTCGAACCTAAGACTATGTGCGGAATATGGCTAGAGGTTAGATAGACCCCAAGTACAATATTTGGTTAGGTAAAAGGTTTCAGGTTTCTGATAGACCTGCTAAGAGAGCTCATGTTCGACAATTCAATAATGACTCGCATGATCAGTGGGGCTGGTTGGCGAAGGAAGAAAGCTATAGGGCCAAAATAAGTAAATTAGAAGGACAGATCAGGGACCTCAAATTTGGCAAGAATATCCAAGCTGATGCAGATGAGGGGGGAAAAGAAGAAGCTAACTCAGGATAATGAAGCCCTCAAAGCTCAAATTCAGAAAATGAGAGTAGCAGCTAGAAACCCAGAAAGGAGCTGTGTGGATGAAAGGCTTATAAGTGGCCTGAGGAAGAAGGTACTCGACTGTTAGGATAACCTAGAAAATTTTGAGGCCATTCTAGAAAAAGTACGGGCACAACAGGCAAAGAATACAGAAGGGCGAGCACAATTTGTGCAACAAATGAAAAGCAAATATGAGGGAACAATCACCAATCTGTGGAGAAAGATAACTACCCTTGAAAATGAGGCAGACAGATAGGCAAGTAACTTCAAAGCTTATAGGGAACATTGTTATTCTTTGATGGCCAGATGGAAAAAGATACGCTATAGTTGTGAAATCGAAGCCAGCATGACACCCAGGTGCTAAAAGCCTAGAATCAGCAAATTGGATGCTCGCTTCACGAAAAGGGTATTGTTCGAGAGTGGGTTAGGGCCATTGCTGACTACATCGTCACCAAGTACCAAGCATGTGAGGACATGAATCGAACAACTTTCTTCGTTGTAGTAATGATATTTATTAGTCAGATAATTAGTGATTTGGAGCGACTTCAAGGGGATCTCGCACGTAGGCTCATGGTGAGACCGAATGATGTCCAGGGGCCCTAAAAGTAGTTGAGGGATTGATATATTCATTATTTTACTCGAGTTTGTATTTCCTTTCTATTGGAGTATGCTAGTCTGTTTCCCAATCTGTATTTTCATCTTTCTATTCAAGTCGGTTAGTTTGTTTATATGGCTGTGTTTTCATCTTATTTTCCCTTTCAATTCTATTAGTTTCTACGATAGATTAAGTCGTTGTAATAAAAACATTTTTGTTTTATGAAAAAAAACTTGAAAATCCCAAAATGTTTTATTACTTATGTTTTGCACTTATCCCCCAGAACTACACTTGATTTGATTCATGTGGGGTCATGATACGTAGGTAATCTCCATAGGATTCGATCATAACCAAAAGAACGAAAACGAAAAAAAGGAGAGGAAAAACAAGAAACTATGGAAAAGGAAACAATGGAAAAATAGGAGAGAGAAATGAAGAATAAAGAACAACGAGAAATCAAGCAAAGAAAGGCAAGATAGAAAAACAAAGGGAAAAAAGAATAAAAAAGAGAGAGAAAAAGAGAAGCTGCAAATGAAAATAAGGAAAGTCGAGATGACACAAGCAACCGATCAAATGCATAATAAAAATGGTTAACTTCTTAGGTGCATTACATTCCCCAAATGTGCGGTTGCCTATCTGTTAAACCCTAATCGCTAATGAGTTTGTTATTTTCATCAAGTAACAGGCATGTGGTTAGCTTGTATGGCATTCTGGCAACTCGCGCATATAACACCCGATCCAAAAATAAGTCGATCATGGCCAACCAAGATCTTGATGCCAGTATTACCGATCTTTCAAGAGAGGGGGAAGAGTCGGATTCTAATTTGAAAGAAGAGTTGTATAAGCTGAAACATCAGATGGCTGAAATATACCAAGCATGGATAAAAGGGCACCCACCACTACCTTACCCTGCCAACTCTGCTATTATCCCGCCATTGGCTCAGTCCCAGGCTCCTACAATTGGATCATCACCGGGCTTTCCCATTCATCACCACTACCACGGCACCACTTCCCAAACACCACAAGCTCCACCACCCAAACTAGTTCCATACTTTCCCCCACCAATCACTCATGTTTTCATGGCACCCCACCCGCTACACTCCACTGATCATCCAGTGAGCCTTTATTCTAGGTCCACGATAGCCAATATTACCCCTCGGAGCCCACTTTCAAGGATCCAGAACCTTACTCATATATTCCCCGCTTCAATCCCCCTGTGGAAACTGAGAAACCATCTAAGAACCCCGAACAGGAAGAGATGTTCAGGAAGGTCTAAAGCCTGGAGTAGTCATTCAGGAATATGCAAGGGTTGGGAGGTCAGGTCAGCATGGCTTACAAGGATCTGTGTTTATTTCCATATGTTTAGTTGCCGGCGGGGTTTAAGATACCCAAGTTTGATTCATATGATGGGCAGGAGACCCGGTGGTGCACTTGAGAGGTTTTTGTAGCAAAATGAGGGGAGCAGGTAGGAAAGACGAGTTACTAATGGCTTATTTCATTCAAAGTCCGAGTGGTTCGGTGTTGGAGTGGTACACTAGGCAGGATCATGGATGATCTAGCCCAAGCAATCACTTGTCACTTCCTGTACAATCTCGAGATTATTTCGAATAATTTGTCTCTGATGAAGATTGAGAAAAAGCATAAGGAAAGCTTCAGGGTGTATGGTTCTCGGTGGAGAGAGCAAGCTGCGAGAGTTGACCCTCCAATGAAAGAAAGAAAAATGGTGGATTATTTTCTGCAGGCCCTAAAACCTACTTATTACGGCCATCTGGTATCAGCTATAGGCAAGTCCTTCAATGAAGTAGTGAAGATGGGTGGTATGGTAGAAGAAGGGCTCAAGTTAAACAAAATCATGAGCTATTCGACTATTAAGGCAACTACCCAGGCTATTCAGAACGGTACTGGGGGAGTAATTGGAAAGAAGAAGAAAGAGGATGTAGTAATAATCAATTTAGGAGCTTGGTTCGGACCCAGGGGCTCGTCTCACCATTATAATCAACCTCGACCCCACCACCAAACCTATACCCACACCCCGTATAATCCACCCCAACATTACTACCCACTACTAGACCCTTATTTTTCTGTCCACCACGCCCAAACATACACACAACCTCCTGCTCATACACAGTGGTGTGCGCCAGCCCCACAAAATATCTACCCGCACCCACGAGCCTACCAAAACCGTTTCTAGACCAGATTTTTTGCCCAATCAAGCATTTAAGAGCAAGAGGTTGCAGAAGAAGAAAACATTCACTCTATTAGGAGAATCCTATGCTAATTTGTTCCACAAGCTAAGATAATTTCATATGCTGAGACCGATCGAGTCATAATTGCCCAATCCTCCCCCAAGAAATCTTGATTATTCTATAAGTGCGAATGTTATTCTGGTGCTCCGGGGCATGACACAGAGAGATGCTGGCATTTGAAAAATGCTATTTAAGAGCTCATTGATACAAATAGGATTAACATCCAAGCTTCGGAGGCACCCAACGTCAACCAGAACCCGCTGCCAACCCATCAAGAGGCAAATATGATCGAGATAGTGCATAAAGGAGGGGAGCCCAGAAAGCGTTCACAAACCATCATGAAGATTCGGGCCAGTGAAGTCAAGCTGATTCAAAAATCAGTAAGTGAGATATCAGTGATCAAGTTGAGCGGGACAAATAGTGAACAAGGGGTCTTCAAGTAATGTTGCAGCGAAACAAGAAAGGGCAAAAGTGGTTGTGCCAGGAGTGGCGAACAAGCCTGTTGTAATTATGGAGGGGGGCCACGTACACCCTATCATTATAAAACCTGTAACCCAGTTACTGATAGTCAACAGCAAGCCTATCCCTTGGAGTTATGAACGGGTGACAGTGACTCACAAAGGAAGAGAAGTTAAAGAAGAAGTCTGTAAGACCCATGGATTGACTCGTTTGGGGAGATGTTTTGCCCCTGAGAAGTTAAGAAAAGCTAAAACCTCCAAAGATAACCCAGTGTTGGTGAAGAAATATGTGACTGAAGAAGAGGCTGAAGAGTTTTTGAGAAAGATGAAGATGCAAGACTATTCCATTGTGGAGCAGTTGCGGAAGGTGCCTGCTCAGATTTCATTGTTGTCGTTGTTAATCCATTCAGACGAGCACGCCGGGCCTTGATGAAAATCTTGAACAAGGCTCACATTCCCGACAAAATCTCATTAAACCATTTGGAAAAGATAGCCAACAAAATATTTGAGGTAAAAAGAGTCAATTTTTCTGATGATGAGTTACCCGTAGAGGGTACTGAGCATGATAGAGCCCTCTGTCTTACGGTGAAATGCAAAGATTCTGTGGTTACTCGGGTATTGGTCGATAATGGTTTCAGTGCGAACATTTTCCTTCTCTCTACTTTAAACAAGTTGAAAGTGGATGATGAAAGAATTCATAAGAATAGTATCTGCGTTCGGGGATTTGATGGTGGACGGAAAGATTCAGGCGGTGCTATAGTTCTTGAGCTGGCAATAAGACCGGTAGAATTCACCATTGTTTTCCAGGTGCTGGATATAGTTGTTTCCTACAATCTGTTGTTAGATCGACCCTGGATTCATGTCACCAAAGCAGTCTTGTCTACTCTACACCAGATGGTCAAGTTTGAATGGGATAGACAGGAAATCGTTATGCATGGCGAGGATAATTTATGTGCTCGTAGTGATGTCATTCTCCCATTCATTAAAGTTGAAGATGAAAAGGGGCCCTAAGTCTATCAAGTTTTTGACACAGTTTCGGTTGAGAATAGAAAGGAAGTGCGTTCCAATTCTAAAGGTGACGACCGCATAGTCATGGTGGCCTTTAAAATGTTGAAAAATGGTTTTGTACGTGGTAAGGGTTTGGGTGTATCACTTCAGGGTATCATACAGTCGACATCTCTTTCTCAAAATTTAGGTACATTCGATCTGGTATTCAAGCCCACATCCGCGGACGTGAAAAGAGCTAGAAAGTTGAAACAGAGGGCGTGGGTCCTTCCAAAGCCTATCACACATCTCTACATGTTGTTTGTCAAGCTTGGCGCCAAGAAACGCCCAGTAACAATAGTTCCCAGTGCTGTGGTTAAACTTGATAAAGAGTTGGTTGAAAAGATCAAGAAGTTGTTCGACAACGTGAACATGGCGGAAGTAGGAGAAGGATCTAGCAAAGAGGATGTGCAATTTGTCGGGCCAAGTGCAAATCGTAACAATTGGGAAGCTATTAGGGGTGTTCAAAACCGATCCGAAACCAAAAATCGAACCGAATCGAAGCTTAATGGCTTACTGGTAACGGCTTAATAGACGGAGAGCGGATTGAATTTTTTTTATTAATGGTTTATCGGTTTGGGGGCGGATTATTCAATTTTCTTAACGGATAATCCGTTAAAGCATTAAGAATATAAATATATATATATAAGTTATTTTTATTTATATATAATTAATATAAAAAACTAAAACCCATGAAAATTAATAAGTATAACAAAAACAAACAACCTTGTTTACTATTAATACTTTGTTCTGGATTGGTTACGAAGTTTGTCTCTGTAGTGTTTTTTATGTTTTATCCAACACTGTTTACTATTAATACTTTGTATTGTTGTGGACTTGTTTATTCATTAATACAGCTATTTAAAGGATCAACTGTTAATACTTACTGCACACTTCAAAAGATTCGATTCTTCAATACATATCATAACTGCAGAAGCCAGTAGACTCTCAAAGACAATCAGATTAACTAGATAAAAGAAATATAAACATTGAAGCTTTTAATAAAATGAGCATAGAAGGATAGAGAACATAAATTCGGATTAAGTGACGTCTTACAAAGATTAAATTTTTCAATACATATTACAACTAATGAAGTCAGTAAAATTGAATTCACCAGAAATGACAGACTTGGAATCAAAAGAACCCAAAAAATGAAACTTTCGAACAAATTAGTTTTGCAAGAACAAAGAAAAACAATCCATATAACTGATTTCTAACAAATATTCAGTTTTTCAATACATATTATAGCTGGAGAAGTCAGTAGAAGGGGAGATATTTAATGAATATGTGTGTTCGGCCGATAAACCGCCCAATAACCGCTCGATAAGAGCTAAACCGATGCCAATTCGCCCGATATCTTATCGGGTTGCTAACAGATTAATACATTTAAAAGTCGATAACCGTTAAGTCAAACCGTTAAGAGTAAACCCGCCCAATCTTCCCGATAAGCAGCCCTAGAAGTTACTCATTCCCCAATGGAAGGAGTTTTGGTAGTTTACATTGATTTTCTTTCAGTTTATCTGGATTATTCCATGGTTGTAATTCAGATTCTATGTTCTGTCCATTTGGATGTATAAACCTTGTTATCCTTTATGTTTAATATAATGTAATTTCCTTTTTCATCATTTCTGGTAATTGTATTTTTTTTCTTTTCTTCCTTGTATAGTTCTTTTATGCTAGTTTCAATGACATGACATGCATGAAGAATCTTCGGCACAGTCATAAAAGCCAATCTAATTCTGAAATAATAATTCAAGGAATAGAGTGTGATAATGAAACATCTTGAGGCCTTTGAAGAGATTAGTAAAGAATTAAGCCATTTTGAAGAAAACCCCAAGCCTAACCTGAGTAATACAGAAGTAATCAAATTAGGGGACCAAGATAATATCAGAGAAACTAAGATAAGTGTCCATCTTGAACCGTAAATCAGGGAAAAGATAGTTAAATCATTGTTTGAATACAAAGATATTTTTGCATGGTCATATGACGACATGATGGGTCTAAGCACTGATTTGGTGGTTCACAAACTTCCCACTAACCCATCATTTCCTCCCTCCAAGCAGAAGTTGAGAAAGTTCAAAAATGACATGAGTGTGAAGATTAAAGAAGAGGTTACAAAGCAATTTGATGTAAAGGTCATTCGAGCCACGTGGTAGCCCACTTGGTTAGCCAATGTTAGGCATGTGCCAAAGAAGGATGGTAAGACCAGAGTGTGTGCTGATTACCGTGATCTCAACAAAGCAAGTCCAAAGGACAACTTCCCTTTGCCAAATATCCATATTTTGGTTGATAATTGTGCCAAGCATAAGATTGGATAGATTGCTATGCGGGCTATCATCATATTTTAATGGACGAGGAAGATGCGGAAAAGATAGAATTCATCACACCATGGGGAATATACTGTTATTGAGCCATTCCTTTCAGTTCAAAAAGTATTAGAGCAACTTACATGAGGGCAATGACGACCATATTCCACGACATGATACACAAGGAGATCAATGTTTATGTGGATGATGTGATCATAAAGTCTAGAAAGTAGTCTAACCATGTCATAGATTTGAGAAAGATCTTCCAAAGGCTTTGCAGGTACAATTTTAAGCTCAATCCTGCAAAATGTGCATTCGATGTGCCATTTGGAAAACTCTTGGGATTAATAGTCAGTCGTCAAGGTATTGAATTGGACCCATCAAAGATCAAAGCTATCCAAGAATTGCCACCCCCAAGGAACAAGACTAAGATGATGAGTCTATTAGGGAGGTTGAACAACATCCGCAAGTTTATTGCTCAGCTTACGACAACTTGCGAACCTATCTTCAAACTGTTAAAGAAAAATGTTACGGTCAAATGGACAGATGAGTGTCTTCGATTAGATAAAGGGGTACTTGTCAAACCCACAAATGTTAGTGCCGCCAGAACTGGGGAGACCTTTGATTCTGTATTTGAATTCCTTCGACAATCCATTTGGTTGTGTATTGGGGTCAGCATGACATCACTGACAGGAAGAAACAGGCCATCTATTATCTCTGCAAGAAGTTCACATCTTATTAGGTTAAGTACACTCGCCTTGAAAGGACATGTTGCACCCCAACTTGGGTAGCATAGAAGTTGAAGCACTATTTGTCATCTTACAATACTTACTTCATTTCTCGCTTGGATACGTTAAAGTATATCTTTCAGAAGCCTATGCCCACAGGGAGGCTTTCAAAGTAGCAGATCTTGCTCACAGAATTTGACATCGTCTATATTACTTGGACTACATCGAAAGCCCCGGCATGGGCTGACCATTTGGCCGAGAATCTAGTGGACGAAGAATATGAGCCTTTGAAGACTTACTTTGCTGATAAAGAGGTAATGCACATTGATGAGTTGGAATAAGTTGAAGATCCAGGTTGGAAAGTTTTATTTGATGGAGCTTCTAACATGAAAGGTATTAGGATAGGGGCTATACTTATTTCTGAAACAGGGCATCACTACCCCCTTACGGCTCAGCTTCGTTTCTACTGTACTAACAACATGGCAGAGTACGAGGCATGCATTTTAGTTTCTAGGTTAACTGCATACATGGGTGTCCACGAAGTCTTGGTCTTGGGAGACTCGAACCTTCGGGTAGACCAGATTCAAGGGGAATGGGAAACACGGGATTTAAAACTCATACAGTACCGCCAGTGCTTGCATGATCTTTGTCAACGGTTTCGATCAGTAGAGTTCAAGCATATCCCAAGGATCCACAATGAGGTTTTTGATGCTTTGGCTACTCTGGCATCAATGTTACGTAATCCAAATAAGGCTTATATTGACCCTTTGCATATCCAGATTCGTGATCAGCATGTGTACTGTAACATGGTGGAAGAAGAAATTGATGATGAGCCGTGTTCCACGATATCAAGGAGTATATCAGGATGGGGGTGTATCCAGTACAAGCCACAGGTGATCAAAAGAGAACAATTTGACATTTGGCAAGTGGATTTTCTTTAGTAGGGGAGTTTTGTACAAAAGGACTCCGAATCTTGGATTATTAAGATGGATAGATTCTAGACAGGCCACAACTATCATGACAAAGGTACATTCTAGAATCTATGGTCGCATATGAGTGGGTAAGTTATAGCAAAGACGATTCTCCGAGCAGGTTATTATTGGCTCACCATGGAGCAAGACTGTTATCATCTTTGTGCGCAAATATCATCAATTCCAAGTACACAGAGATTTGATTCATTCTCCGCCATCTGAATTACATACAAAGTACGCACATTAGCCCTTTGTTTCTTGGGGCATTGATGTCTTTGGACCAATTGAGCCAGCAGCATCCAATAGGCACATGTTCATTCTAGTGGCCATTAATTATTTCACCAAGTGGATTAAAGCTAAAACTTTCAAGTCTGTGACCAAGAAAGTAATAGTCAATTTTGTGCACTCAAATATCATTTGTTAGTTCGCAATCGCAAATGTGATCATCACAGATAATGGTGCTAATCTCAACAGTCATCTAGTGAAAGAGGTATGTCAACGATTCCACCACATACCGCCCTAAGGTGAAAGGAGCAGTCGAGGCATCCAATAAGAACATAAAGAAGATACTTCAGAAAATTGTGGAAGGTTCCAGGCAATGGCATGAAAAGTTGCCCTTTGCATTGTTGGGTTATCGCACTCCTGTTCGTACTTTAGTAGGGGCAACTCCTTATTTATTAGTATATGGAACTAAAGCAGTGATACATGCGGAAGTTGAAATCCCATCCCTTCGAATTTTCGCGGAAGCCGAAATTGATTATGATGAGTGAGCTTTATTTCCTTTTGCCTCGTCTCTATCTAATTTGGGTAGTGACAGAGAGGCTTTAGGAGTTCAGCTATGTCCAAGCTTTTCATGAGGTTCTGGGCTGTGTTTTTCTTGTTTAGCAAATTTGTGTATTCTTATGAAATTGAAGAAGAATTCTTTTTCAATAAAATAGACGGCCCATTCTTTGAGTCTGTTTATGAAACCTCTGCTGCTGCTGCTGCTGCTGGTGGCATTAATCCCACTCCTCTTATGATTGGTCTTACACTCATTCCTGGAGCTGCTGCTACAGGAGCTGTGTGTTTAAATGGAACTCTACCTGGTTATCACATACATCCAGGTTCTGGGTCAGGGGCAAACAGATGGCTCATTCAATTAGAGGGTGGAGGATGGCGTAACACTGTTAGAAATTGTGTTTATCACAAAACGACTAGACACGGCTCATCAAAATTCATGGAAAAGCAGATTCCATTTACTGGGATTTTAAGTAACAAGGCTGAAGAAAATCCAGATTTTTTTAACTGGAATAGAGTAAAAGTTCGTTACTGCGACGGAGCCTCCTTTGCAGGGGACAGTGAGAATAAGGCTGCGCAGCTGCAATTCAGAGGTCAGCGTATATGGGAAGCCGCAATGACCGAGTTAATGTCAAAAGGAATGCGTAATGCCCAACAGGCTCTTCTCTCTGGATGTTCTGCTGGTGGTCTAGCTTCAATATTGCATTGTGACGAGTTCCGAACTTTGTTCCCAAGTAGTACCAAAGTGAAGTGCCTAAGTGATGCTGGATTATTTATGGATGCAACGGATGTATCCGGGGGGCACGCCCTCAGAAATTTATATCAAGGCGTAGTTAGTGTGCAGGGTCTTCAGAAGACACTGCCAAGTACTTGTACCAACAAACTTGATCCAAATTCGTGCTTCTTTCCTCAGAATTTGATCGGCAATATGAAGACCCCTCTATTTCTGCTAAACGCTGCCTATGATTCCTGGCAGGTTCAATCCAGTTTGGCTCCTCCAGTAGCTGATCCTAAGGGCTTGTGGCATGATTGTAAACTCAACAATGAACAATGTTCTGCATCACAAATTCAATTTCTGCAAGGTTTCAGATATGATATGCTAAATGCTGTTAAAGGCTTTGCTGCCTCAACACAAAATGGTCTCTTCATAAACTCATGCTTCGCGCACTGCCAATCCGAGAGGCAGGATACATGGTTTGCTGATGATTCTCCCCTTATCGATAACAAGCCGGTTGCACTTGCAGTTGGAGATTGGTATTTTGATAGAGCAGGCGTGAAGTCAATTGACTGCGCTTATATTGCGATAAAACATGTCACAACCTGGTCTTCAAATAAAGCTACAATCAAATTGTTTTCTGCCAACTTAGCAGAAATATGTTATTATCTTTATAATCAATTCCCCTGCATTAATTTAATATTTACAAGTGTAACAAAGTTTACTGTAGACAATGGATTTGGCAATTTAGTCAGAATTGCAGTTAAAAAAAAAAGATTATGATGAGTGAGTCAAAACCCGTCTGGAGCAATTGAGTTTGATCGATAAGAAACGATTGGCAGCAGTATGACATGGTCAGTTGTATCAACAGAGAATGGTAAGGGCATATAACAAGAAGGTATGTCCACGGAAGTTTGAAGTGAATCAGCGAATATTGAAATGTATCCTTCCACATGAGGCTGAAGCAAAAGGCAAGTTTGCCCAGAATTGGCATGGGTCATTCATTATAACGAGAGTTTTGTCTAGTGGTGCTTTGTAATTAACATATATAGAAGGCAAATGTGTAGAAATAGCTATCAATTCTGATGCGGTAAGAAGATATTATGTATGATTTCTTTGGTCAAATTGTGCTTGTTTGTACTGGGCTTGTTTTGAAGATTTGAATGACAAAGGCGTTTTGCTCTGCTATCTAAACACTTTATCTTTTGTTACCTCTTTGAGACTTATTTATTTCCTTTCATACCCCTCTTTTAGAATCAGTAGCAAAGATCAGAACACAAGCGCAAAAAATAAGTAAAGGAAAAGAGAGAAAAGAAGAAAAAATGAAATTAAAAAAAAAATAGTAGAAAAGTAAAGAACAACAAAACAACAAAAAGAGAAATAATGAAGAAAGGGAAAAAAAGAGAAAGAAAAGAGAAAATCACAGCAACAAAACAATTTTTATGTCATGAACTATGTTCGACCTGATTCCTTTTAAGGATACGTAGGCAGCCTCACGGTTCGGTCCCATCAAAGTAAAAATTCAAAGTAGAAATTGGGTTTTGAAGATCTCGAGGCGTAAAATACGACCACTGAAAGTTGATTGGTTGGATAGACTAGGCCAATTAATCTAAAATGCATGTCATGATCATTGGTGCTAGCTTCTCCACTCAGATAAGTATCTTTTTTTCCCTTTCCGATAGTCTTCCAGCTTTGGATCTTTCTTATCCCTAACTTTTAAAGGCATTGCATTTCATTTCTTTTAGGTTTTTTTCTTTAAGATGTTTCCAATGTCAGTTCTGTTTAAGTAAATAAGAAAGGATTTCAAAGCTTACTACCAACTTCTAAAATTGTACAACGTACAGTGCGGCCAAAGCATTGTCGGGGATAGTATGATGTGAAATGGGATATAAAGGTTAGCGAAAGTTCCATTGATGAAATGGTTTATAAATTCATGGGTAATGCAGAGGTTCAGATAAAGGGTTCAGAGATGTAAAACAACAGCTTGGGTATAAGTCACTCGGGTCATCCAAGGTCATGTGGGTGAAAGTCAGTTACAAATTCAAGCGGTTTTTAGCATGTTCAGGGAAGCCAGGCAAAGCAAAATACGGCAGCGGAGAGGCCACTTTCAGTAAGAATGCCACAAACTAACCGCCACATTTTAAATTGACAAGATTTTTATTTGATTTGAAACAGGGGCAGAAAGTTTAGTTTGTATCGAAGAAACCCTCTGTAAGGGAAAACAAGCACCAGACAGGTTTTATCATAAATTCTCAGGACCCTCCTGGAAAATGGGACCTGGTTTTAAATTTAAAACAATCAATGAGTAGCAAAATCTAGTATAAATGTACCACAAAGGAATATAAGTTAGCTTTAAAGTTTGCATGTTTGAGATAGGATTCAATTAGGTGTTTTCAGGACCTTCCTGAATAATGGGACCTAGCTTTAAGATTTATACTAGATAACAAGATTCAACATAAGTTCTGTTGTAGGGAAGTAAAACTCAGCCTTAAAAGTTGTCACTCTTAAGATAAGACTTGATTTTGAATTTCAGGATACTCCTGAATAATGGGACATGGTTTTAAGACCTCCTTAGATAACAAGATTTAGAGGAAATCAATCCTTTAGAAGACGTAATTTAGATTTAAAAAACTATCATCTAACTAGGAGTTGTCAGGACCCTCCTGGATGATGGGATCTAGCTTTTTTCTTAGTGATATTTGATAACATGATTCAGTTAACACTCACAGATGTGCCCGGCTACCAAACGGGGGCAGAAAATTTTCTTTGTTTTTGCCTATTATGTTGTAATCAGGCGCCCACTTGGAAAGAAAGGGAGTATAGCTAAGGTTTTGGTAATTAAGTGCCCACCTAGAAAGCAAGGGAGTACATCTATGGTTTTGGTAATCAAGCCCCCACCAGGAGAGCAAGGGAATATAGTTAAAGTTTTGGCTGTCAGGCACCCACCTGGAGAGCAAGGGAATACAGTTCAAACGTTGTAATTAGGCACCCACCTAGAGAGTAAGGGAACACAGTTAAAGTTTTGGCAATCAGGCGCCTACCTGGAAAGCAAGGGAATACAGTTCCAATGTTGTAATCAGGCGCCCACCAGAAGAGCAAGGGAGCACATCTAAGGTTTTGATAATCAGGCGCCCATTTGGAGAGCAAGGAAATTCAGACAAAGTTTTGGCAATCAGGCACCCACCTAGAAAGCAAGGGAATACAGTTCATATATTGTAATCAGGCTCCCACCTGTAGAGCAAGGGAATACAACTAACGTTTTGGTGATCAGGCGCCCACCTGGAAAGCAAGGGAAGACAGTGAAAGTTTTGGCAATCAGGCGCCCACCTGGAGAGCAAGAGAATAAAGTTCAAGTGTTGTAAACAGGCGCCCACCTGGAGATCAATGGAGTACAGCTAAGGTGTTGGTAATCAGGGGCCCACTTGGAGAGCAAGGGAATAGAGTTCTAACATTATAATCAGGCGCCCACCTGGAGAGCAAGGGAGTACAGCTAAGGTTTTGGTAATTAGGCGCCCACCCGAAAAGCAAGGGAATATAGCTCAAATATTGTAATCAGGCTCCCACCTAGAGAGCAAGGGAATACAGCTAAGGTTTTGGTAATCAGGCGCTCACCTGGAAAGCAAGGAAATACAGTTCAAGCGTTGTAATCAGGTACCCACTTTGAGAGCAAGGTTTTGGTAATTAGGCGCACACCTGGAAAGGAAGGGAATATAGTTCAAATGTTGCAATAAGGCGCCCACCTAGAGAGCAAGGGAGAACAACACCAGTTTTATGGAAGGTAAATAGTTTAAGTTATCGGTAATCAAGAGCCCACCTAGAGAACAAAGTAACTCAAAGTATTTGTAATCAGGAGCCCACCTGGAGAATGAAGGGAAAGGAGCAATGTTCGAAGGAAGACAGTTCAAGCTCAGTAATCAGGCGCCCGACTGAAGAAAAGGGAAGGCATCTCATATTACAATTCAAGTCAGCAACAAAGGGATTTCTCCTCGAGAATACAAGTCAACAAGGCAACAGGAATCACAATCAAGTTTGAGGATATAGATAGGATTTTTGTAATGCATAGAATATAGTTTAAGTCTAGCTTCTTTTATTTTGTTATGGTGTAATAAGGAGTTCAGTAAACAGTAGTAGCAGCAGCAACGATAGTGAGATCACAGCTTCATGGTAGTCCCAGCTACCAAAACTTCCCGAACTACACTGACCTAATTCTTTTATAGCCAAAGATATGTAGATAACCTCGGGAGCAGGGTGCAGTAAAATCTTTCAAAAAACTTTCTACGGAGTATTCAAATGGGCAAAAGTCGCTCGTGTCCGCTGACTTTATCGTTACACAAAAACTCTTCGTGTTTCCGAGCAAGGAGGGCTAGTTGTGAGCATATGATTTTTGCTCTATATGAATTACTCCCACAAATTCAAAACAAAATAATATTTTTCATTTGTTTGCAATTTCATGGATTTTCATAGTATTTTTGTTATAGCTTGCATTTTTCTGTACATGTTTATTTTATTTAATTCATGAAAAAATATAAAATATATTGCATTTTCATTTAGAAAAAAGATTTAATTTTATAGTTTAGATCAGTTAGTAAATTAGTTTGTTTTATGAAAATCAAAAAATAACAAAAAATAACTCATTTTTGCATTTTAATTTGAGTTTCAAATTTTGTGAGTTTTTCTTTTAATTTGGTATTTAATCATTTGTGGCAATTATTATTTAGAGTTAAGGTAATTTGATTAGGGGTTTCATTTTTTATTTAATTTACAAGAAATTAGGAAAAAAAGAAATAAAAGGAAAAAAACAAAAGAAAGGATTATAAAGGGTCATATTTTTGGGTTAGAAACAATTTAATTTTCCCCAAACCCAATTTATTTTACCCCTACCCATTCAAAAAACCGTCCCAAACACATACCCCAACCCAGTCCGATGTTGCACTTAACTAAACGACGTTGTTTCATTAGCAGGCAATCAAGACCGTTGATCTTATTTGATCGAACGGTCCAAAAGTGAGGTTGTTTTAGTATAATACTGTCCGAACGGACCCGTCACCCCCTCAGAACCCCTCAATCTCTTCGTCTCCAACTAAACCCTAGAGACGTCATCCCTGATTCCACCATCCTCCGGTGGCGGCACAGCCGTTAACCACCCCAATCCACCAAAAAATAACACCCTAGAACCCCCTCACTCGTCTCATTCCAAATCCACACCTCGTTTCTTTCGAAACTTGCCAAAATCTTTCAAATTTTAGATCAAAAAATCTGAACCCTAAAATCCCAAAAGCTCTTATTCGAGGTTTCTTGAAAATCCCAGTTCTAATTTGATTTTATTCGTGTGTTCTTGATAAGAACACATGATTAATATCAAAATCCACCAAAGATTTGGAGATTCTTTTTCATTATTTGTTGTCCGAGGCATTTTTATGGTATTTTTCCTTTCTTTGATTCTTCATTTTGCTTTCTTGTATCTTCCGTTTCGTTATCCTCCTCTCGATTTTTTTTGTTTTCTCTAAAATAATTTGTTCATGCATGTTAGTCCGACATCTTGTTCTTTAATTAATATGTTTAGTCAGTTAATTACCCTAGTTTAGGTTTATTAATTTAGTTAATTACAGTTAATGAATCATTTAGTCTAGTTTCTAAAGTGTCAAAACCATTCCGGCATTTGTGTTATTTTGTCTTATAGTTTTTTATTGGATAAAATTATGTCATTTGGGATTTGGGCTGCCTTATGGCCCATTTGCAAAGAGCAGCCTGTGGGTTTGGGTTATTGGGTCAATTATGACCCATTGTTGGTCTAACTTTCAGAAGAAATTCTCAGGGGTTTGAGTGGTAGTTTGGGAAATTGATTTGAGGGAATCTCTAATAACTGCCTGGGAAAGCTTTCTAGAAGCTCGGGTGGGGGGCTTATATGAAAATCCGAAATTAAACTAAGGGTACCTAAGCTAAAATAAAAATATCAAAAAGATTAGGGTGCAAAACTAGTAGCATTTCTGCAGCCCATTGCCTATAAAGGCACCTTTCATGACATACAAGTTAGAAATTAAAAGATAAAAATACTAAAAAAAAATTGAGACGGCTGAAAGACTTGGATAATACTGATTTCCCTACATTTTCTTTGTGAGAAACTCCTCAAAAAATTATACTTGGTTTTTTTGGTCTTTTGATCTTCATGAGTTAGTCAAAACTACTGAAAATATCAAATTCTGTACCTGGTTGAAAATGTCTTGATTTATGGGTTTTGAAAAAATGGTTTGAAGCTTTTTGGTTTGTTGAATTATTGTTCCCTTGCCTGAATCAAGTTGGTTTGCCTGCTTTATTACCTGCTTCTTGGGCTGCTAATTACGAGGTTGCTGCTATTTATTGCTTCCTCACTTCTTTTTCCTTTTCAATTTTCAGGTATTTTCAGCATCATGGACATCACTTAGGCTGTAGTATGAAGTTTGGAATTGAAATATGATTGAGAACTGATTTGTACTGAATTTTATTTCTTCCTCTTTTAATCTCATACTGCCTACATTACTTAGCATTTGAAATGTTTGGTTAGTAAATTGAGTATGAGTGGGATATGAAGTAGGAAGTTGAATCTGTTAAGCGATTTGTTTCTTCTGTTTGGTTCAGTTTTGTTTGAGAATGGAAACGAGTGAAAGAGGTTCTCTGATTTGTAATAGCAGTAATTTTAGGTTGGTTTGAATGGTTTTCTAGCGTTTGAATACTATGTGATTAGGTTTGTCCTTGCATTAGTCATTTTGATAGCTTGCTGAAAGGTTCTAATTAAAGTTTCAAATCTAACATGTTTCTTTGTGACTTGGTATAGGAATTGGAATAGTACATAAGGCCAAATATGGATGCTTTGAATCAAATTCAAAAAAAGTGATCTGTCATAGGCATGTGATGTAATCTTATAGCCCTCCAAGATTATTGGTTCACATAGAGGTTGTCAGATATCTATGTTCATTTAATAGGCTTCAAGGTTTCCTTTCAAGAGCTTTGATTATTCAAACAGGAAGTGTTTTGAGTTTGTCATGCATTTGTATCTCAATTAGTTCAGGTTGCCTTTTTTTATATCAATGACTGTTGTGTAATTTGATGTTTGGATCCTGTTAAGATTTGTATAAAAACACAAAGTTTTTGGAGCCAAGAGTGGTTTGACCCTTCAGATACTCGAACTTTGGCCAATAGATACTGATGTCCATTCTTTGTTAAATTTGGGCTCAATCCGTGCCCAGGATCTCTAAAGCATTTGGAGACAGAAAATGGCAGGCCTTGCTCCATTTGTTTTTGTTTTCTTCGAAATACTGCCATCTCGTTGATGGCATTTTCTGACCCAAACTCGTTCTAATGATTGGCCCAATTCCCCACCGTTACAAATTGGTTAAGTCCGGTTTCATGAAATTGATTCAAGAATTTCTTATGCCTTTTAATTAATTACCCAAATTCTTTAATAATTGAGGTGAGCCATTTTACATAATACAAATAGTTTATAGCCCTCATGGGTTAGTTTAGAAACCTTTAGGTTAGTATAAATTGAGGTGCGTCTTGCCAAGTAAAATCTCAAATGCATGGGACTCATTTAATCATTATCTTTAATCATTGGAATTCGAGGCGTGCCATTTAGCAATTTTCCATGGCCCTCGCAAAGTTGAAAAATGCATAGTTGTTTTAGGTGTGTATTTTAAGTTACCTTCCTAAACTCGGGTGTGCATTTTATGTGACCCAAATCCAAATCTTAACAACGTTAAATAAAATGTGTTTTAGACTGCCGGTGCATTTCATGCGGCAGGGTCCAAAGAAATATTTTGGATGACGTTGAAATCTTCCTTAAAATAATTAAATGCAGTTAAAAGTTATAAATTCACATAGGTTTAAAAGTGTTTTAAAATCAGATAATTAAGCCAAAAAAAAAAAATAGTTGAGTGACTGTGCTAGAACCACGGAATCTGGAAATGCCTAACACCTTCTCCAGGGTTAACAAAATTCCTTTCCCGGATATCTATGCTCGTGGATTGTAAAATAGGGTCAATCTTTTCCACGATTTGGGATTTGAACCGGTGACTTGGGACACTATAATTTATCCCAAGTGGAGACTCTAAATCACAAATAAATAATCTCATTTTGATTGTCACTTAAATTGGAAAAACTCCCTTTTACTATCCTCCCGGGGGTGTGGGTAAAAAGGAGGTGTGACACCAACCTTCAGAATGCTCAAAACAACATTAAAACACCAAATTTGCATCGGATTCAAGCCTGAGAATTCCAAGAACTTCCAAATTATACTTTTGATCAAAAACCAATCAAACCACTTCTGCATGACCTCAAATTTGGAACACACATCCCAAAAGACATGACGGAACTACTGCAACTTCCGAATTCCATTTTGACCTCTATAACAAAATCTCGCCTATCAACAGGAAAACGCTGAAATATCAACTTTGCCAATTCAAGACTAAACCTTCCACAGACTTTTAAAATGCATTCCGACCATGCTCCTAAGTACCAAATCACCTAAAGGAGCTAGCCAAATCATAAAGTTCCAATCTGAGGACATATACAAACAAGTCAAATATTGGTCAAACCTTTCAAATTTCAAGCTTCAAACTGAGAACTATTCTTCCAAATTCACTCTGATTACTCTAAGAACCAAAACCAACAATTCACATAAGTCTTAATCCATCATACGGGGCAAGTTATGCCCAAGAACTGACGAGTCAAGTGCAAAAGCTCAAAACGACCGATTGGATCGTTACAAGGAACTTATCAAATGGATACCAACTCTAATGACCATGACACACATTTTTGGATTAGTGGCCTAATCTGTCAAGAAAGTCTAATGTTCAAGTCTTGTTGTACCTCTTTGCCGTGAAACTAGGCTTCAATGCTCCATTTATTCTATCTGATTCAAGATCCTTGTTCGACTTGTGGTGCCCGAAGTGTTTTTCACCATCAAGCCTCTCTCATTTTGTTCTTTCTCTCGACTCACCATCGTCTTATGGTGTATGTGAAGGTTTTCACCAATAAGACTCATTTTTTTCGTTTCTTCTTATTTCCTCTATTTCTGCAGATGACAAGGCATTAACAATGGTAAAAATATTATATACTCTTGGTATGTCTAAACTTAGCACTCTCAAAGACTATCTGAGAGGTCTTTTTTGGGGTGTAATGTGGATTTTGGACAATGTTAGAAAGAAAGGATATCATAAAGGTTCATAATAACTAAGACAATGGGCTTAATTTATTGAAAACTTTCGAAATCTATTCTAAAAACTTTGCCTTATTTCTAAAACAAGAGATTTTGATTCTTTTTTATTTTCTTTTTCTTTTTGAGATGGAATTTCTACGAAATACTGTCCCACTCACAACTTTGTAGGATTAGGAAATATATTATTTCATATGACCGAACCGTAAAGCTACCTATGTATCTTGTGGTGACAAGAATCATGTCAAACGTAGTTCACAAAGATACATTTTATTGTTGCTATTTTTCCTTTTCTTTTCTTTCTTTTTTCTTTCTCTTTTTTTCTTTTCCCTTTTTCTCTATTTTTCTCTTCTTCTTTTTTTTTAGTTTTCCTTTTAGAAGAACCTTTTAAAATAAACCTATGGGGATATAAACTTTTTTTTGTATGACTCTAACTTGATTCCAAGAGATGGGAGGTCAAAGAAATTAGTATAAGCTAAAAGGTATCAAATGGTATAAGTGTTTGGGTATCTGAAAGAGGGTCTCCCAATCCTTGAATATGCCAAGTACAACACATGCAACTTAAAATAAAAATTGAAGATCATGTACAACATTTCTTTTGCAGCTTCGACATTGATATTACTTATATGCCTTCCACTTTTCTTTAGCGACTTTTAAATTACAGAACCCTTGTTGAGTGATCCCCTTCTCACAATGGATATCCTCCGTCAATTCAGAGAAAACTTCCTCGACTTTAATTTGTAACTTGAGATGTATTTTAACTCAAAGTTGCTTGCTTCAAATCGTCTGGGATGCACTCTCCTTTAAAGAATTCTTGACACCCTATTAACTTCCCAAATTATCTGCCCCGGTTTCACATAGTTCAGGCTTCAAATGATCTCAAAATGTCCAAATCTATACTTATTCTCCTCAAATGTCTCTATTATCTTCAAATTATTTCATTATTGCATGATTAAACTAACTTTGAGACCAGACCTAGAATTATGCGTGTGTGTCATGTCACTAGAGTCCGCATGAAAAGATTTATAAAACGAGAAGAGAACTAAACAAAGAAAATTACTAGAAATGACAGAAGACAGGAAATTGTATTAGACAGACGGTGAAATGGTTTGAACAATAGAACAAGCAAACTAAACTGGGGTTATAACCCTGAAACAAACCTAGACAACACTAAACGAGTTACTTCAAATAAATGAACCAGGTAGAATAAAAGGATAGACAGGTTTGAGTCACAAGGAAATATCGAGATTACAACCCTAAAATAACTCGGACAACATAAATGAAAACAAAATAAATCACTAGACTCCTCCCTGGATAACCAATAAAGGAGCGTATTTCCAATTACCAAGCTCGGCATTTTAACCACTGAGTACCACATCAATATTACCAAGACCAATTATCAATTTCAATATTTTTAACTTCAACAAATGGCTCATTGACTCCTTTGACCAACCTTTTATCATTGCCAACCATCCCAACAATCTGTGCATTGTCATGTACCTGTAAAGGATTTTGTGTGACACTTGGGGTATTACTGCCTTGAACCACAATTATTCCTTCTTGAATTATTCTTTCTATTTCCCTTTTCAAAGCACGACAATCTTCAATGCTATGCCATTGGAGTGGTACATGGACCGTATAGTAGGATCAAAACCTTTTGCATATGGGTCCGGAGTATTGCCAAGGAGCGGCTCAATTAGGCCATAATGTTTTAACTTTTCAAACAAGTTTGTGCAGGATTATCCGATGAGCGTGAAATTATCTTTTTGCAGTTGTTTCCCTCCATGCCCCAGTTTTCTAGGATTGTTGGATGCTCCAAAATGTTGTGAAGGCAAAAGTGCATTATTCGATGTTGGCACTCGCCATGAGGAATGACCCAGTTGTTGGATAGATGGTCGGACGTTGTTCGGAGGATAATACTAGGATGGATTATGTGGAGCTTGGGGATGTTCATAGGGTCGGTATAGACGCTTAAAGTATTTAGCAGGAATGCCCACTGGATCCTGTCGTTGGCGGGACTCAGCAACATCTTTTCTATCTATTGAAGAACTAACTCGAGCAACTTGTTCATTCCATCTGAGCCAAAATCCTAAAATTTCCCTTGAGTTTCTTTTCCATCTGAGATAGGGAAGAGCGGTCTGGGATAATGTATGTATTATACTAAAAGTGTCACACAAAATCTTGATCCATGTCATCCCATTTATGCCACTTACTGACATCTTGATGAGTATGCATTCCAAAGTTGCCCCAGTCGGGCTCTCACGGAAATATGCTATCAGCAACTCATCTTTCCCATCAACGCTTCTCATTTTATTGCAATAACCCCTCCGATGGTCTACTGGATCTCCACTCCCATCATACAAATTGAACTTTGACACCTTAAACCCTTTCATCTTTTTGGATATCTCATCTTGCTCCACTGTCATAGCAAGATTTGCAGTCTCACGCGAGGCTCAAAATGAGGAGCGTAAGAGTATGGACCCGAGACCTTAAAAATTGGTTTTGGAGCATAGTGTTGGGCATCAGGGATTTTGAACACAGCCTCTCTAGAGGATTGAGGAAAGGTACCAGGTGGATGAGCTAAAAAAACATAAGTGGTCAAAGGTGCGGAATATGATATGGTTCTTGGGATGGAGTGTGAAAAGGTTGTGGGGGAGATATCCTGGACTTGTGACAGTGGCGGAATGGTGACAAGGCTTTCAGTGAAGTTAGTAGGAACTGATAGTGGAGGATGCCCACTAATCCAAGACTGATACATTTCTGCCATTTGTTGTTTCAACCTTTCGACCTCCCCTTTCAGAGATTCTGATTCCACAAACTCCTCGATGGGTCAACAACACTTGTGTCCAAGTCTTTGCTAGCCATAGCTACCTTGCTCTTTGACCTTCTCTTATATGGAAGAATTACCACTTTAAGAACCACAAACCAACAACCCTTCTGCTCAAAGAAGATATCAAAAGGAACAAAATAGGGTCATCCTATTAGTGTTAAGGCATTTAACAGCTAAAAATATCACATCGTGTGCAATGCACCTAGTCAAAATTATCGGTTCTAGAATGACTTCGATGGTCACAAGATCACGTGGTATCATCCCAATTTGTCCATTTCAATCCTCTCTTTTCTTTGCTTTTCTAGCACTTGCTTGCTCATTTTCCTTCATCGTTTTTTTTCTAAATATCACTCTTTTCTTTCTTCTCATTCCTCACATCCTATAATTTCACCTCTCTTTTTTCTTTTTTTCTTTTCCTTCTTTTTTCTCTTTTTCTTTTCTTTTAATAATAAAAAAATAATTCGATCAAACCCTATGTAAGTTTCCTATGTATCATGACGCCGCATGAATCAGATCTTTGTGTAGTTCAGGAAGATTAGGAATAAAGTAAACAAACTAACGTTCTTCTTTTTCTTTTCCTTTTCTTTTTTACCTTAATAACTACTCTGATAGGAAAAGTGGAATAAAAGAAGCAAATCCTTTTTTTAAAATTTTCTAGACTTAATGTTCTATAACATATTATAAACTCAAGCGTAACGAGCATGTTTTTTTTTCCTTTTGAAACAAATACTCTATTAAGGAAAACTCCTAGAAGACAAAAATATTTTTTGACCCTTTTTAGGCAGGAAATCTAAAAAAATAAACCAAAGAAATATATTTTGAATTTTCATTTGATATCCCTCAAGAAAGATTTAGAACGGTCGCTCAACTATTATTTAATAATTCAGGAAATTTCAAGGTTATTTAAAACACATTGTAAGGCACACTACATGAAATGCACCCGCGATTTACGACACGCTTTATTTAATCTTGTTGGAAATTAGAAATCATGTCACATGAAATGTACATCCAAATTTGGAAATTGTGTATCACAACTACATTACGAGAACCGTACCCGTAGTCATGATAATTTATTATTGATTGCGCCTAAAGCAAGCTAAAATATTTCATGAATTGATTATTTTTCCTAAGGTTTGAGGTTGTTGCGAAGCCAAGAGCTTATGGAAATTATTTGTGGAAGAAGAGAAGTAAATTATTTACGGAAACATGGGTTAACCTTATTGATTTTATTCTTTCGAGTTGGTAGACTTTCATATTTGGCACAACTATGCGTGACCTCAACGAAAACTAATTTGGAGATGACAATTATTCCCTTACACACAGATCTTTTTGTTATTATATTTATCTACATTATCAAAAGACATTCTTAGATTATATGAACAAACACGGTATCCTAACTTAAGAAACCAACAACACAAGTACCCATTAAATTAATCCAAAATAAAGATGAATAAGATTGAGATTACTCAAAGAGAAAAATAAGAATCCATACATGTGTTACTAAACATTCTTAAACTACCAAGAAGACATTCAATTTTCAAATAATTTAAGAAGTAGAATAACAAACCAAGTTCCTAGCAGACTTCAGGAACGAGAGAAACGATTTGTACATTTACAGAAGATCTACTAGGTCATAGGTGGTCGCTTGGTGGCGTGAGGACGGAGAAGAAGAGTGGAAGGGGTTATTTATTTTGTTTAGAGAAGACGAAGTCAGGGGTAGGGTTTTTGTGGGTGTCAACAGCGCTCATTCTAATAATTTCCGAGGTCTAGGGTCTTTAGAGTGTTAGGCGTATTTTTTGTACCTGGTGTAGGTCTCTTTCATTTTTTCCCTTTTTTGTCTCCTCCTTAAGTGTCTTAGAGTATAATTATTTTATAGGGTTTTTTAGGTTAGGGGATATAGGCCTAGGAATTATTGGCTTAGGAATTATGGCTAGATCCAAAATTAAGCATAAAAATGAATTTCTCAAGCTCAAGTTTTATTCTTTCCCCGCGAACGAGACTAAAATACAATCTCATTTATTAATTAATCTACTTAAGTAAAATAACTGTTAAAATAAGACTGACCGTTAAAACAAAATTATTTGTGGTATTTTTAAGATTAAAAATGACTACAAAATATTAATGAAACTATCTTTTTTTAATTTTTATTTTCTTGTAATAAAATAAAGTAAAAGAGTAAAAATTGGTTTAGATAGCGATATTAGGCCTAAATTAAATATTTGCATGTTAAAATATGAAAAATCTTGGGGAGTGTCAAAAATCACATGTCTACTGTTACATTCCAATTGCTCAATAGTCGTTCATCGTTCATCATTCTGAGCTTGTAGGATACTTATATAGTATTTCAACAATATGATACGACGATTCCCAGTTCGGTCTCAGCTTTCCCTCACTCGGGTTTACGGTGTTCAGTTATTCTACCAGTAGTGTTATTTTTTATATGAAGGCTCGGTGTATGGTCGAGAAAGGGTGTTGGCTTATTTGGCTTATGTTCGTGATTCTAGTGTTGAGGTTCCTTCTATGGATTTTGTGCCAGTTGTTCAGGAGTTTCTATAGGTGTTTCCTGCAGACCTGCCGGGGATGCCACCCGATAGGGATATTGACTTTTGCATTGATTTGGCTTCGGGAACTCAACCCATTTCTATTCCTCTATATCGCATGGCTCCGCCAGAGTTGAAAGAATTGAAGGAGCAGTTGCAAGATTTTCTCAACAAGGGCTTTATTAGACCTAGTGTCTCACCCTGGTATGCTGGTGTTGCTTGTTAAGAAAAAGGATGGATCGATGAGGATGTGTATAGATTATCGGTAGCTGAACAAAGTCACTATTAAGAATAAGTATCAATTACTGAGGATTGATGATTTGTTTGAACAGATTCAGGATGTCAAGGTATTTTCGAAGATCGACCTGAGACCTGGCTACCATCACTTGAGGATTGGGGAAAGCAATGTCCCTAAGACAACTTTTCACACTCGGTACGGACATTGTAAGTTTTTAGTGATGTCATTTGGGTTGAAAAATACCCCAACAACATTTATGGATCTGATGAATCGGGTATTCGGGCCTTAATTGGATTCCTTCGTGATTGTTTTTATTGATGATATTTTGATCTACTCCCGCAGCCAAAAGGAGCATGAGCAACATCTTCGAGTCATTCTTCTAATTATGAGAGACAGTCAGTTATATACTAAATTTTTTAAATATGAGCTTTAATTGAGTTCAGTTGCATTCTTCGGCACGTCGTATCAGTAGACGGTATTCAAGTGGATCCAAAGAAGATTGAGGCAGTCATGGACTGGCCTAGACCTACATCAGCTACAGAGATCTGGAGTTTCTTGGTTTGGCGGGTTATTATCGTCGATTTGTGAAGGAGATTTCATCTATAGCAGCCCCACTGACCAGGTTAACCTAGAAGGGTGCCTAGCTAAAGTGGTCTGACGAGCGTGAGGCAAGCTTTTAGAAGCTCAAGACAGTTTTGACCATGACGCCGGTGTTGGTTTTTTCCACAGGTTTAGGGCCATATACAGTATATTGTGACGCATCTCGTATTGGACTTATGTGATACAAAATGGCGAGTTTATTGCATATGCTTTGCGACAATTGAAGATTCACGAGAAAAATTATCCAATTCATGAATTGGATCTAGCAGCCATTGTTCACGCGCTAAAATTTTGGAGGCATTATTTGTACAGCATGTCATGTGAGGTTTTCACGGATCACAAGAGTCTACAGTATTTGTTCAAGCAGAATGAGCTGAATTAGAAGCAGATGAGGTGGTTGGAGCTATTGAAAGTCTATTATAGACATGTAATTTTTGACTCTCCATAGATTTTACACATTTTAACATAAAATATATAGTTTTGGTTTAGTATCGCTATTCTAAATAGTGTTGACTCTTTTACTTTATTTTATCACAAAAATAAACACAAAAAATATTTTTTCATCTTTAGTTTAAAGTAAATTAGTATATTTATATTTATAGTATTATAACATTTGAAAATACAAAAATTAATTTCACTTTTAGTATTTAGTTTTATATTAGTTTATTTTAATTTAAAGTGATTTTTACATTTTATAGATAGATTGTACTATTTGATCTTCCTAGCCTAGATTCAAACCCGAAAGACATGATCAAACCAATTCCCTAAATCCAAGCCCAATTACCCTTAGCCCTTAGATCCAATCCCAATACCTATAAAATTTTAACACTTTAAAAGGACCCTTTTTCTTCTTCATAACTTAGACCTAGACACAACCTATAAAAAGAACCTAATTTCTAAACCCCTTCACCCCTAGAACGGCAAATCCCTTCTGGTTTCACTAAAAATGATTTTCTCCCATATCCAAATGGAATTCAATTCCTACGATGGTTTCCCCTCATACAATCTCCAGTCTCTAATTCCCAAGCTATGAAATGCCCCCCCCCCCCCCCCTCATCTTCCATTTCGTAGTTGGGTCTGAAAACTTCGAAACTTTAATTCACACATAATCTTCTTTTGGTTCTAGTAGATCAAGAGCTGTAACATTTATTTATCTTCCAATATCGGTGAAAATACCTGACAAATATTAAGGAAAGTTTCTTATTTTGGTTTCTATAGAGTCAAATATCATATCTAGAATATATATTTTTGTGTTGAATTTACTTCAACATTTTCTTGGCTATAAAGTAATCAGGCCACATATAGTTCAGAACTAAGAAGAGCGATGGAGTACCTAGGTGGAGAGCCGATTGAAATGTCGTCGAGGTTCCGGTCCGCGGTTCCTTTTATTATATCAAAATCAAAATTCAAAACACTAACTAAGCCTACCAGCTACGAGATTCTATCTATGAGTCTTCTGAAGCTTGATCTTGTGTCTTGGTTGGTTCTTCATGCGGACTCTGATATGAATCTTGACGCTTGTTAGTTGCATGTGCTGGTTCATTCCTTTTTTAACTTCTCAGATCAAGGCGAGACACGCAAAGCTTGTGACTTCAATTACGTCTAAAGCATTTCCACAGCTTTTCTCTGCTTTTGCATTTAGATTCACTTCCCTCTTTTTTTCTTTTCTTTCTTTTTTCTTAGATTATGACTTCTTCTCTGGTGATCTTGGATTGTTGACTCGCGTTCTTGCTGTGAGCTTCTGCTACTTCTAACTTAAATTGACAACAGGACTGGAGGTTGCCCCTATTCTTCAGGAGGGATCCTGATGCCTTTGACTGGAACTTGAAATGAATTTTCTTATTCTCCAAGTGGGTGCATGCTACTGACTTGAAACTTCCAACAACACTGTAATGAATTCTGAAATGAGTTCCCTTGTTCTCCAGGTGGACGTATGCTACTACAACAAACAGACAAAACAAAAGAAACTTTTATGCCCCAGTTTGCACGGGAACATTTGTGGGTGTTACCTAAATCATGTAATCCAAAAGAGTTCTACGAATTTAAAAGCTAAATTCTATTATCCATGAGGGTCCTGAAAATTAAAATTAAATCTCATATTAAGAGTGAAAATTTGAAAGTTAAATTCTATTTCCTAAAGTTAAAACTTACGCTAAATCTCATTATCTATGAGGGTTCTGAAAATTTAAAACTACATCCATTATCCATAGGGTCCTGAAAAACTTTTAAATTAAATTCCGTTATCCAGGAGGGTCCTGAAAACTTGAAATTAAATCTCATTATCCAGCTGGGTCATAATTTCAAGACAACAAAAGATTGAAACTTAAGAAAACTAAAAATTGACCCCCTTTTTTAAAATTATCCAAGGAGAAAATTCTTTAGGAGAAAGATTCATCAGACTAAGATTTTGATCATAGGAGAAAGTTCATCAGACTATGTCTCTCTTCTTCTTCTTCTTATTATTGTTATTCTTCTTCTTCTTCTTCTTTTTTGTATCTTAGGATAATCATTCATCGGACTAAGATTTCGATCCTAGGAGAAAATTCATTAGACTAGGTTTTCTATCTTAGGAGAAAGATTCATCAGACTATGATTTTGATCCTAAGAGAAAGTTCATCAGACTAGGTCTTTTTTCCTTATTTTTTTGGTATCTTAGGAGAAAGATTCATCATACTAAGATTTCTATCCTATGAGAAAGTTTATCAGACTAGGTCTTCTATCTTAGGAGAAAAATTCATCAGACTAAGATTTTGATCCTAGGAGAAAGTTCATCAGACTAGGTTTTCTATCTTAGGAGAAAGATTTATCATATTAATATTTTTACTGGGAGGAAAATTGATCAGACTAGGACTTTTTATCCTAGGAGGAAAAAATGTGAAGATCAATGGCAAGATTTTATGCACAATAGCAATACAAATAAAGGCCAAGATTTGAGAAGCTTCCCTTTGCCTGTTTTTATCTTTGTCTCTTTCTTTTTGTTTTTTAAACCACTTTTCTTGCACTGCTTTGTTCTTGTTCAAACAAAGAAAATTTGTTACTTTTAAAAGTGGTGGTCGGTTTGTGGCCTTAAGTCTTGAGTAGTTTGGCTTTTGCTCGATCATATTGAGTCACTCTCAAGAGACTTTCGTTCTACACCAACTCTGATTGTTTCACACCTAGTACCATTTGTATTTGCGGCTCAATAAGTATCCTAACTGGAGTTCTTTTCTTAGGTGACCTTTTATGATATCTTGAATGACTTCCTGCTATTTGAGCAGTTTGTCTGTCAGAAAGAATCACTAGTTATCTTTGCTTGCGCCAAATAGGCTGACAAGAGTCTTTTGGGGAAACCTTTGCATGAATCCTCAAAGCATGTTCACACTGAGTGTTCTGGAAAGTTTACTTTGGTGCAACCAAAAAGCTAGTAATTGATTTTGAAATCTTTTCTTGCTTGTTTTGATAAGTACTGACTCAGAGTGAAAGACACAATAACGCAAAGAAACAATATTAACAAGAAATGTCTTTGTATGGAAGGATAGAAGAAAGAATTATTTTTTCTTTTTTTTCTTTTTTCGTAACTAGCCTTAATGATCTTGACATGCATTCTGGACTCAACGACCTGATCCATAAAACTAATCAAAACTTCTTTTTTACCATTCTTATGACCTCTGAAGTTGGGCTTGTTCGTGCCAATCCTTTGCATCGGCTTCATGACTCACTTTCGACTAGTGGTGCCCCGGGGGGTTTTCACCAACAAGTCTCTCTTATTTATTCATCTCTCCTTGAAATCATCTTACATTGCCCGTAGAGGTTTTCACTAGTAATACTCTCTCGTTTTCTTTTATTTTTGTTTTTCATTTGCTTCCTTGTGGGAGCATCTTGATAGTGTTCTATGTCGCGTGACAACCATTGCTCATTGCATGCTTCTCTTGGAATTGTTGATGGCATATCGAGAGGTCTTTTATTTGGAAGGAATTTTGGATAGGGTTGGAAAAAAGGACGTCATAAAAGCTCAAAATAGACTCAAAGTAAGGGATTGTGGACTTACAACTCTTGGAATCGATCCTTTCAAAAGTGAAATAAAATCTTTGTCCTAGTTTCAGATACTGGAGATTTTTTTTGGATTTTTTTTCTGAATTCTTATTTGGTTAGACCGAAACGTGAGGCTGCCTACATATCCTTTTTTAGGAGTCGGGTCGAACGTAGTTCCAACATCTGACCTAAACTTTTTCAACTTTCTTTCTTTCTTTCTTTCTTTTCTCTTTTTTCTATCTTTTTTGTTTCTTTTTGTTTTCAAAACAAGTGTCCCCAGCTTCTGTTTTTTTAGGGCATAGACCTTTGACAATTATTTTCTTCTTCTTTTTTCACGTAGAACTTTCTAAAAGTTGCCAAGTTTGTACTATTGGGGCATGGACGTTTATTGTTATTTCATTTTTTGACTTTTGACTCTAAACTTGATTCTAAAAGAGGATGGTCAAAGAAAATAACATGGGCTCAAAGGGGTGGCAAAGGGTATAAAGTGTTTGGGTAGCAGAAAAGGTCCTTCCAACCTCGAGAATGCCAAACATAGTATCTTTTCGTGATCACACCATTGACAAACATATCTGTCTTCTTGGTGTGTCATGGTCACAAGACACTTTCCATCCCATAGTGTCAAATTTTCAAACAAACTTCAATTGATTAAACATCCTCAAGCACGATCTTCACAATAATTTGAAGGTGAATTTTACTCGACCTTAATTCCAAAGTATTTCAACTCTTTATTCATCCTCAAAAGTATTTTTTCCTCAGTTATCGAATTCCAAATTAAATTAGTTTCTAAGATCTAGCCAAAAATTCTGCATGCATGTCATGCCATTAGAACTATCAAGAAAAGAACTAAGAATAGAATGACATGAAAGGACAAACTGTATTTCATTGAGTAAAGGATGAAAGGGTTTGACAACAAGACAAAAAACCTAAAATTTGAGTTACAACCCTAAAATAACTCGGATAATGAAAAAAGCAGCAGAACAGACAGACAAGACTCATAAAAACAAAATAAAGGGATAGAAGGGTTTGACTTAATAAAACAAATAAAATCAACAAAACATAACAGAAAACGAAAAAAAGTAACAGAACAGACATAACAGACTCATACAAACAAAATAGAGGGATAGAAGGATTTGATTTAATAAAACAAATAAAATCTAGATCATAACCCTGAAATAACCGAGATAATAGAAAAAACTTCAAAACAAGCTACCAAGATTCCTTCCTAATAAGGAGAGAATGATTTTTCAATTGCTAAGCTTGACATTTAGCCATAAATTTGCTCATCAGAATCATCATGGCCTTCTCTAATTTCAGTCGGCAAGTTCCGAGAGGATTCTAGTACTCCATGTCACCACGAATCATCCCTAAAAAGTTGCATCAACGTGTGCAGGTGAAGGATTTTGCATGATATTCTGGGTGTCACTATCTTTGATCACAATCAGTTTTTCCGGGATCATCCTTTATGTTTCTCTTTTCAAATTCCCACAGCTTTAAACATTGTCCCCATGGGAATTGGAATGGTATTCACACCTTTAGAAGGGTCAAAGCTTTTTGCACGTAGATCCACATGATTTGGAGGAATAAGTGCAATCATGTCATAATGCTTTAATTTCTCAAACAAACCTGTATAGACTCTCCTATTGGAGTAAAATTATCTTACAACCATTGTTCATCTTTATACCTTTGTCTTGGATATGGCTTATACGGTACTTGAAATTTTTTGGAGGCTAGTGGAGATTTTGTGATGCTCCTGCTTGCCTTCTTAGGTGATTTAGTGGTTGGACGACATACTAAGGTGGAACAACAGAGTACTGTGAGTTCTGAGGTGGATAGTAGTGCTCCGGAGCATCATCAGAAAACAAACGAAGTGGTGTCATACCTTCGAGATACTCTCCTAGGACCTCTTCTCGACTCTCATGTCATCATGATCTCTTCGTCCTTCTGATTTGTGTCACTAACATTATCAGATTTAATCCGGACAGCCTGAGTTGTGGCTTTATGAACTGCTTGACTCCTATCGTAAGACCATTCTCTACCATTTCTCCCATTTTGATTGCTTCCGAGAAGCATTTGCAAACTGCGGACATCATGCTTTTAAAGTAATCTCGCTCTTGAGCCCTAAGGAAGACAACGATTAACGCGTGGTCATCCATGGGTGGCTTAACTCTAGCTGTTTGCTCTCTCCATTTAATGGCATATTCTCTAAAACTTTCACTTTGTTTCTTCTTCATGTTTGAAAGCAAATTGCAGTTTGGGGAAATATCGATGTTGTATTGGAACTGTTTGACAAAGGCCCGGTCCATGTCATCCCGGACATTCTAGTGATAAGTATTTTGATCCATAAACCATTCGGAGGCTGCTCTGGTAAGGCTTTCCCCAAAAATAAGCTATTAGCAATTCTTCATTTCTTCTGATAGCTCTTAGCAAATTGCAATACCTTTTCAGGTGGGCTATGGGGTCTCCTTGTCCATCATGCTTTTTGAATTTGGGAGTACTGAAACCAGGTGGCAAGTGGATATCAGGGAACATACATAAATCCTTGAAGGCAATGCTCTTCTGACCAGCCAACCCTTGGATGTTTTTCAACTGTTTTTCTTAGCTTTTCACTCTTTGGGTCATTTCTTCTTATGCCATCTTTTAGGAAGGCTTCTCAATGTTTGTAGGAAGATCAAACAAGTACCAGTGGTACTGCTCTTGCTGGGTAGCAAATTGTGACTCAAGACAACGTTGTCCTTGGCCATTGGCCCATGCTTGACTCATTTTGGTCATTTGCTATTACATTATTCTATTTTCCTCAACCACAGTAGATTTTTGTTGAAACCTTTGACTCTGAGTCTCTTGAGAACTTGTAACAACTTCGATGTCAGTTGTCATTTTTCCCGTTGGATCTCCCGTTGTCAGCTTACCACAAACCGACCACTTCAAACTTTCTTCATATTTCAAAACAAAAGGCACGTTAGAATTGACTCAGTCGGTGCTTATTATTATCATCATTTATTCATTTTTCATATTTTTTAAATGGTGATCGAACCTAATGTGGGTTGTTGCGTTGTTCGGGAAGATTAGGAATAAAGGAAATAAACTAAATCTTTTTTTTATTTTGAATTTTTTTAATTTCCCAAAGAAAGACTTATAAAAAGAAAGAAAATATTTTATGATTTCGATTTTTTTTAGCTTTTTTTCTTAAAAAAAGAAAGACTTCCAAAGAAGAAAGAAAACATAGACATCTTTTTTTTGAATTTCGATAACTTTTGTTTGGGAATTTCAAAAGAAAAACTTCTAAAAAAGAAATTTGGATTTTTGGACTTCTATTTTTAATGCATGAAAGAAAGTCTTGAATTTTCTTTTCGGTTTTTGAAAGAAGAATGAAATTATTTTTGGATTTTTTAGAAGAAATTAAAAGAAAATTGTTTGCATTTTTTTAAATTGTGGTCTCAAAGAAAGACTTTTCTAAAAAAGGAAGTAAAGAAAACTATTTTTGGATTTTAAAAAATTGGGACAGGAACCGATGAGGTTTTCCTATGTATCTCACATCCGGTGAGAATCAGATACGCCTACATGGGAAACAATGGGAAAATATAACTTAATTTGAAATGATTTTTCCTTTTTTTTTCTAAAATTTCAGCAGAGCTTGGGGATAATTCAAATAACCACCTCTCACTCTCTTTTCTTTTTTTTTATTTTATTTTTTTATCTTTTTTTTCATTTTCTTTCCCTATTATAGAAGTCAGTCAACATGCAAGCTGAAACAGACATATGCGCAAGTAGCACGTAACATTTATCAGGATGATCTTTAATTTGGATATACCTGTCCTAGACGTACCCAACCCCTGTGTTGAGTCTCAAAAGTCAAATGTACGTGATGCAAACAAGCGCTCCTACTAGGGATACAGCATAAGGCAATATTATTCTAGATTTAAAACCTGGGTGTATTGTTCTAGTCATGGCTTACCCTAGCGGACAACTTGATGGAGGGGGGGGCAACATATCGTTAACCAAAAGGAAATCCAGATTTGCAACTGATCTAATCCTCATTCTAAATTAGGTTATGACTATAATAGAAAAGAAGTCACACTAGTGTGCACTTTTGCCACGACCCCAGTTCACCCTCCATGAACATGTCGTGATGGAACCTAGTTCCTACAACTAGGTAAGCCTAACAATGCAGAAATTTACATAACTTGCGGAAACATTATTAAATTAAGCAAAAACTAGAAAGCGGTATATAAGTGCCATTTGGCATATACAACTCAAAATGAATGTGGAAGTCTACAACTCATTCCCAAAACTCGGAATCTCACGGGAACCACAAGCTAATACAAATATAACATACTGCTCAAACTCCAAAATGTCTAAACAACTGAAATAAAAGGATGGAATAATAACTAAAGCTGGAACAGAATAGAGACTCCTGGCCTGTGGACGCGGCAAATATACCTCGAAGTCTCCTCTAGATATCTCCGCTCGAGGGTAGTACGCCTGAGTGGAGTTACCTGGATCGGCACATGAAAAACATGCGCAGAAGGGGCATAAGTACACCACAGCGGTACTCAGCAAGTGCCAAGCCTAACCTCGATCGGGTAGTGACGAGGAAGGTCAGGGCCATACTGAGATTAAACAATACAATAAGAATACTGACAATAGTATACAGTAAGAAAAAATAATAGAATACAACTGTGAAGTAAGTCAAGTTACACCAACACACCGAGGATATGATAACACAGAGTAAAGCAGTTCAATATCAGTGCCAATTTCGAGGATCTCCCAGGATACCGTCCTGTAGTCCATTTCATATCAATACCAATAACGAGGATCTCCCAGAATACCGTCATGTAGTCCATTTCCATATCAATACCAATAACGAGGATCTCCTAGGATACCGTCATATAGTCCATTTTCATATCAATACCAATAACAAGGATCTCCCAGGATACGATTATGCAGTCCATAATATAAATGTGCAGGGGGATCTCCCGGGAATCTGACCCATAGTCCCAAAGTAAATATGCGGGAATATCTTTCAGGAATCTAACACATAGTCCCAAAGTATATATGCAGCGGGATCTCCCGAGGATCTAACTCGTAGTCCCAAAATAAATATGCAGGGAGATATCCCGGGAATCTAACCCGTAGTCCCAAAGTAAATATGCAAGGGATCTCCCGGGAATCTAACCTGTAGTCCCATAGTAAATACGCAACCACAATCAGAGAATATTCATAAATGAAGTACAACAATACAAGCAACAGATAGTTCTGCCTAAGCCAGCGTCTCCTGAATGGCTAGAGTAGTTGTGGCAGTAGTAGGCGTGTCGGGTGCCTGGGCTCTGGCTGGATCTACTGGTGGTGCCTTGGTGGTAGCTTGCGCAGGTGCTATGTCTGCGCTGTGTCCGTTTCCTCAACCTCTGCCTCGGCCCCAGCCTCTGACGGCTGCAATAGGGGGCACGGGTGCCTGATCATCCCGAGTAGTGCGTGTCCTCACCATCTGTGAGAGAATAGAAGAGAGAAGTTTAGATCTGATGTCAAAAATATCGCACGACAAGAAAATCAAAGAAGTGAAGATTTTTTCCTAAACAGTTAGATAGACTCTCGTAGATAAGTACAGACGTCTCTGTACCAATCAGCGAGACTCTAATAAACCGGCCTGTATTCTGTGACTCCTATGAACCTAGAGCTCTGATACCAACTTTTCACGACCCTAGTTCACCCCCTATAAACATGTCGTGATGGCATCTAGTTCCTACAACTAGGTAAGCCTAACAATGCAAAAATTTACATAACTTGCGAAAACATTTAATTAAATTAAGCAAAAACTAGAAGAAAACGGTATATAAGTACAACTTGGCATATATAACTCAAAATAAATGCGGAAGTCTACAACTCAATCCTAATACCCAAAATCTTACGGAAACCACAGGCTAATAGAAATGTAACATACTGCTCTCACTCTAGAATGTCTAAATGACTGAAATAAAAGGATGGAATAACTACTAAAGTTGGAACAGAATAGGGACTCCTGGCCAGCGGACGTGGCAGATATACCTCGAAGTCTCCTCTAGATCTCTTCTCCTCGAGGGTAGTACGCCTGAATGGAGGTACCTAGATATGCACATGAAAAACATGTGCAGAAGGGGCATGAGTACACCATAGTGGTACTCAGCAAGTGCCAAGCCTAACCTTAATCGGGTAGTGATGAGGAAGTTCAGGGTCCTACTGAGATTAAACAATATAATAAGAATGCTGACAACAATATACAGTAAGCATAAATAATGGAATACAATTGTGAAGTAAGTCGGGTTACACAAAAAACAACCAACACACTGAGGACAAGATAACATATAGTAAAAAAGTTCAATATCAGTGCCAATTTCGAGGATCTCCCAGGATATCGTCTGGTAGTCCATTTCATATCAATACCAATAATGAGGATCTTTCAGGATACCGTCCTATAGTTTATTTCCATATCAATACCAATAACGAGGATCTCCCAGGATACCGTCCTGAAGTCTATTTCCATATCATACCAATAACGAGGATCTTCCAGTATACCGTCATATAGTCCATTTCCATATCAATACCAATAACGAGTATCTCCTAGGATACCGTCCTGTAGTAATAATATAAATGTGCTAGGGGATCTCTCGGGAATCTAACCCGTAGTCCCAAAGTAAATATACAGGGGGATCTCCCGGGAATCTAACCCATAGTCCCAAGTAAATATGCAATGGGATCCCCCGGGAATCTAACCCGTAGTGCCAAAATAAATATGCAGGGAGATCTCCCTGGGAATCTAACACGTAGTCCCAAAGTAAATATGCAGGGGGATCTCCCGGGAATCAAACTCGTAGTTCCAAAGTAAATACGCAACAATAATCAGAGAATATTCGTAAATGAAGTACAACAATACAAGCAACAGATAGTTCTAGCCCAACATGCCTCACATAGTGTAGTTAAGGCAATTTAAGCAAGTAGGCAGGCTAAATCAACTAAACATGTTTTTTCTAATCAAACAAAGGTTATAACTGCAAGTAAGATAAGTAAGTACAAAAGAAGCTCAGTCTCAATATGTTAAGTAAAAATTGGATTTTTAACTATTAGCTCAAGTATGCACTCGTCACCTCACGTACAAGGCACTCAATTACCATATAAGATATCCTAGGGGAAAGGTCCCCCACACAAGGTTAGAAAAGCCACTTACCTTGAACAAGTGCAAGTCAACCTCAAACCACGCTCTTGCCACGAGTATCTAACTCCAAATGGCCCAAATCTATTCACTTCAATTACATATCATAAATAACATTGCAAACAACTGATTCTACTATTAAATTTAAAGCTAAGACGTGAAAATAGGTAAAATAACCAAAATGCCCCTCATGCCACCATCTCGGAATCGGTAAATTTTTACATTTTTAGAACACCCTTAATCTCACGAGTCTAACCATATAAAAATCTCCCAAATCGGAGTCCAAATGTTCACTCAAAACCCAATAGTTTGATCTAAGAATTTTTCCCCAATTTTTTCAACTTTTGATCCCAAATTCGAATTTTAATGGTGGATTTAACTGCAAAATGATGAAACATAATTAGAAGAGATATAAGAAACGTTATCCAATAGTCTTCTGTTCAAAACCCTTTGAAAATCGCTCTTTCCCGAGCTCAATTTGATTTTTCTAACTTATGAAATCTAACCCTCAAAATTTCTATATTTTAACAGGGATTTCCACTTTTGTGGACCACTAACCGCTTATGCAGTTCCGCTTCTGAGGAAAGATCAACCACTTCTGTGGTTTTCCATTATGCCCTAAATCTGCTTATGTGGTTAATCCTTACAGATGCGGTCTCACTTCTGCAGACCAAACACCGCATCTGCGAAAGCAAACAATCTTGACCAAAACCACTTCTGCGGTCTTCAATGTAGCATCTGTGGGACCACATCTGCGGCTTCCAAGCCGCAGATGCAAAAATACCAGAAGCAGCAAAGACTGATATTTCCAAACTTCAAAAATCCTTCCGTTAACCATCCGAAATCATCCCAAGGCCCCCGAGACCTCAACAAAAAGCACCAATAACACCTAATACCCTATTCAAACTTGTACCAATCTTCGAAACACCTGAAACAATGTCGGAACCTCTATTAAATTACGGATGTGAGCCTAAGAACTTCAATTTTCACTTTCGATCAAAAACCTAACAAAACATATCTGAATGACCTGATATTTTGTGCACACATCCCAAATGACATGACGGAGCTACTGCAACTTCCCGAATTCCTATCCGACCCTCGGATCAAAAACTCACTATCGGACCAGAAACTTCAAAAATTTAAACTTCGACATTTCAAGCCTAAATGAGCTACGGACTTCCAAATTACATTCCGAACACGCTCCCAACCCCGAAATCACCTAACGGAGCTTACGGAACTATCAGTTTTCCATTCTGAGGTCGTCTTCATACTGTTAGACTATGAACCACTTTCCAACACTTAAGCTCTCCGTTAGGGACTAAGTGTCCCAAAACTCTCCGAAACCCAATACTGAACGTCCCGACAAACCAAATAGCATAAATGAACTTAGCGGAAGCAGTTAATGGGGGATTGGGACGTAAATTTCAAAGACGGTTGGCCGGGTCGTTACATCTTCCCAAAAGATTAAAAGATAAGGGTTTTGCATCAGTTTATATACAGTTCACAAAGTTTCAAAATGGTAAAAGCTACATTTAGCACATTAGGCTAAAACATGTAAAAATCAGATAATAAACAAAGCCAACTATAATAATTATTCTAAGCTCAAATTCTTAACCCTGAACCAAAGATTCTGTATTCCAATCCTCAGTAGTGTCTCCAGAACTCTCTCACCTCCTTTTTCTACCATTAAAGGGGGATATAAGGAGTTTTTTTAATTAAAATGACAATAATCGAAATAAGATTATTTATATTCGAATTCAGAGTCACCACTTGAGATAATTTATGGTGCCCCAAGTCACTGGTTTAAAATCTCGAATCGAGGAAGTTGACTCTTATTTGTGGTCTGCGAACACAGAAATATGGGCTCCATGATTTAGCACGGTCGCTCAACTATTAATAAGTAGCCTAATTATCCAATCATACATTTTTAGAACCTATATGCATTTATTCCTTTTAACAGCTTTTAACAAATCACGATTGTCATACACCTATTTGTTTGGTACAAATTGCGAATCGTGTCATGGGAATCGTACCCACAATTTATAACACGTTTAATTTATTAACAAAAAATTAGACGTTGTTGTGGCCGGGTCACATAAATGTAACCCCAGACTTAGAAATTATGTATCTCAACTAAGTCATGGGAACCGTACCCGTAGCTATAATAACTTAATTACAACGTGCCTAAAAAGCAACTAGCACATTTAATTATTTTTATAATCTTTGAGGTTGTTATGATGCCAAATTTATGAACAAGATATTACTGGGTGAAAAATATGCTAGCTAACATGATCTATTACTTGGCCAGATTCCTTATGGTCCAAAACCTTATCCCCACCCCCCACCCCCCTCTATGGCTCATTCTTATTCCTTTCCAAGAAAGACACACCTCCAATTTTTTCATGAACCGATTAAAATCATTTATTCATGAACCAAGACTATACACATCACAATCAAAATAAAAACTAATTAGAATAATTTAAATAAAAACTAAGACATGCTACTCAAACAACGTAGAATCGCAAATCAACCAACACGTGCACCAAGCTACCATAACATAATAAAATGAGAATGAAAATTGAGAAATGAACCTTTTATTGATGAACAAAGCTGAAAATAACAAATCTATCTTACTAAACAATAGCAATAATCTTTGGACCAAAATATCGAAATTACAAATCAAAACCCCAAATAAACACCAGAATAACTCGAAGCTATTATTCTTTCGATAAGGGGTTTAGGTCTGCTTCATGCACCAAGTATCCACTATAGGGATAGGCTCGGTTCCCTATTGGCAACATGGGCTTTGAAACCATGCGTTGGAAAGTGATTTCCTCGTCATCAATCCTGTCCCCCTTTCTTTTCCCGAATTTCTTATCTTTAGGATCGATGAGATTGGTGTATTTTCAAACTTATCTTCCAGCCATGGCTTCAGTTAGATTGATTAGAAATTGGTTGCTACGTGCAGATGGATACGATTATTTACTTGATAAGTCTTTTTCGGTTTTAGATCAAAAACGACTGCTATATCTCTTAGGGTGTAGGTATTTTTTATTATAGCTAATAGGTTTGTTTAGTTTTTTTAGATTTTGATTTTGATGTAATAACGGGATCGCGGACTAGAACCTCGATGGCACCTCGATCGGCTCTTCACCTCGGTATACTCAATCACTATCCATTATTTTGAACGATATATGGCATGATTCCTTTATAGACAAGGATATGTAGGCAGCTCAGATATCAGGGCACGACCACATTCTCTTTTCTCTTAGTTTTTGTTCTCTCCAAATAAGGGTGGGGTCGAAAAACCTATCTCGTCGTTCTTTGTCCGAAAACTCTTCATGTTTCCAGTCAAAGAGAGACAGCTGTAGACATGTAATTTTTGACTCTACCCAAGATTTGACATATTTTAGCATAAATATTTAGTTTAGGTTTAGTATCGTTATTCTAAATAGTGTTGACTCTTTTAATTTATTTTATCACAAAAATAAAAGTTACAACAAATATTTTTTATCTTTAGTTTAAAATTAAGTAGTATATTTATATTTGTAGTATTATAAACTTTGAAAATACAAAAATTAGTCTCACTTTTAGTATTTAATTTTATATTAGTTTATCTTAATCTAGAGTGATTTTTACATTATATAGATATATTGTACTATTGGTCTTCCTAGCCTAGATTTAAACCCAAAAAACATGGTCTAACCCAATTCCCTAAATCCAAGCCCAATTACCTTCGGACCATAGATCCAAGTCTTACCCATATAATTCTAACACTTTAAAATGATCATTCTTCTTCTTCACAACCTAGGCCTCGACGTAACCTAAAAAAAGGAACCTAATTTCTAAACCCCTTCACCCCTACAACGGCGGATCCCTTTTGGTTTCACTAAAAAAATGATTTTCTCCCATATGCAAATGGAATCCAATTCCTAAAATTTCTTTCTCCTCATACAATCTCCAATCTCTAATTCTCTAAGCTAAGAAACGGCAGCTCCCCCCCCCCCCACCCCCCACCCCTTCCCCTTCATCTCCCATTTCCTGGATGCGTCTCAAAACTTGGAAATTTAATTCACACATAATCTTTTTCCAGTTCTAGTAGATCAAAAGTTGCAATATTTTTGTATCTTCCAATATCGGTGAAAGTATCTGACAAATATTAAGGAAAGATTCTTATTTTGGATTAGAGTCAAATATCAAATCTAGAATATATTTTTTTGTGTTGAATTTACTTCAACATTTCTTTGCATTTCTTGGGGATAATTTCATGTTAGCAGACGGGATTAATTATCACAAATCTTTGTAAATGCACCCATTGTAAAGGCACCCTCAGAGTTGAGGTTCCGATTCGTAATTTTGGTGTTTTTGTTCAACGATTGTCGCCTTGTTATTCCGATTGAGTTGTATATTTTCAGCTTCGTTCATTAATACATAGGTCAATTTCTTGAACTCTTAAATTTAGATCAGTATTTTTACAATTTGTTTTGTATTATCTTAAGATCATGCTTGAATAAATTGTGGCACATTAATAATCTTGTATATATTTTTTGTTTTTTGGTTTGAAATTTCGGTAACTTTGGATTTAATGTTTCGAATATTGTGTATATCGTCGATGCCCTATTTTTCTCGCGAAATCGGGTTTATGACATTTGGGTGGACAACTCTTTTCCTTTTGGGAATTGGGTTGGAATTAAAGAGTCGCCACCTAATGTTTAAGTACATTAGGACACTAAGAAGAATTTTGATTTAGAAAATCAGTGTTTGGATAAGGGCTCGAAATTATCCCAAGGTAAAGGTGTTAGCCACCCCTCGGGATCCACTAGTGTGGTTTCTGAGCATACTATAAATGTGACTTTAAGGGCAAACAAAAAGTGGACAAGTAAGAGTTACAAGTATGAAAGAGGTTTTCACACAATTGTTGCAAGTAATTTGAAGTTAAAACGAAGTTAAAGAAGCTGAAATTTGGGAAGAAGCAATTTTAAAATTCTGAATAAACGAGTAAAAAAGGGGAAATTTTCATACAGTTGCTGCAAGTATTTGAAGTTAAAAGTAGCTGAAGAAACTGAAATTTAGGAAAAGCAGTTTGAAATTCTGAATAATCAAGTAAAGGGGAGGGAGGTCCTAGGTTTATAAATAATATGGATCACCTCACACAACACCCGGTAATCATTTATACATGTGGTGTTATCGCGTGGTCATCATATTCAATATCTATCATTTCCCACCCTGTTAAGGTATTAAACGCGGAATGGTCTCGTTTTACTTATTGCATGAGGTATTTGGGACTATTAATCCTAAAGGAAAGTGGTGTGAGGTTTTATAATTTCAAAGGACAAAATTCTAGGGAGACAATCAAAACACAGATGTAGAAAATATGGGGGAGAAACACATAACAGATAGAAAGGCTCAGACGAACCTCCTTAGAAAAAAATAAAACAGAGCATATAGTTTAGCATGTCTTACACGTACTGAGTAGGGTCTGATTAAACATAAGAGTTATGGCAGACTAATTTATTACATATTTCAGATGAGAAGCCCGAGTCAGGCCTGCATGCTGGTTGAAATTGATAGAATCTGATTCAATTTACAAGTTACCTTATTGCTTGCCTAAGTGTCAAACAAAAACCTATAGACATGATATTTATTACTTTCAGAAAAGAAGTATACTGATTTTAAGGGAAAGAAATTGTCCATTACATGAATATAAACTCTGTAGTCGTTATTGTTACTACTGATTTTAAACTTATAAGCGAATGGACGATTCAGATTTAGTTGATGGTTCCTATAGGCATGCTTTCTTGGCGTTACTGATTTTATAACATTTTTTACAATCGAAACAAGAGTGAGGAAGTCCTATAGGCATGGTATCTAAAATGCGGTTAGTTATTTAAACCTATAAACAGGTTTGCCTAGTGACGGATGCAGATGCAAAATTCAGGAAGTCTTATAGGCATATTATCTATATGATATGAAGTATTTCAGAAATGACTTATAGACATGGTCTCCATATAATGCAGAAGTGCAGAAGCCTATAAGCATAGCATCTATATGAGATGCAAAAGTGTAGAAACCTATAGACATGGTTTTATAAAAAAATGCCTACATGCAAAAACCAATAGACATGGTCTCTATATGAGATGCAGAAGTGAAGAAACCTATAGACATGGTGTCTATATGAGATGCAGGAGTGAAAGCTAAAAACAGAATACATGAGTGTAGAAGTGTAAATATTCCCTATGAACACGGTATCTATCCCTTTACATGCATGATTGACTCTCCCTATGAACATGGTATCTATCCCTTTACATGCATGATTGACCCTTCCCATTTTCACTAATCACCCCAAGAGTTTATTATAGAGTTATTACAATTTGAAACAAAATAAAGAAACTACATCAGAAACAAATAAAATTTCAACCAAGGAGAGCCTGATTCAAGTTTCCTGCCCAAAGCATGCAGTAGACCAACTCCAAAGATCCAAATCGAAAGCATTTCTCATTTTTAGGGTGTGTCAGAGTTCCCAAGAGTCTCATGGACTCCGGGCAGTGCTTACACCCAAATTCATTACAAGATTGAGATATAGTGCAATATGGAAGGACCAGTCCTCAAGTGTCCAAGTTCAGAGGGAACTCAAGGTCCCAAAGCATGGCTCACAGGAGGGGGGGGCAGAACATAGAAGCTTGGAATGAGTGTGAATGCAATAGGGGGATTATGGGAAAAGCCAAGACAGGTTGGTGGTCATACCCAGCATTGGAGGTGCTGGCACACCCTAGCTAGCATGTTATCCATATTGTTTGGGAGTTAGGATCCCTTAAAGGGTCCAGTTCAGACATGAGCAACAATTTGGATGTTTCCATGTTCTGAATTTTAACTCAAACACATAGAAGGGGATAGGGGTACAGGGATTCACGGCAAAAACAGATGAAAGGAAATTAACATGCTAAAACTCCATATAGACAGTAAATAAACATGGATGTAAAGTCGTAAGTAAACACATTGAGGGTGATGCTTAAACAAAAACTAGAACATACCAGTGTCAAGGAAACAAGCAAAGAAAGCAACAGTCGTCTAAAGCCAAATTGCAAACAAGTAGTCAGAATGCTATTGGTTAAGGAGAGAACTATGAGATTATAAGTGCTTGAAGTGTATCATTCAAGGTGTGTTGTCAATAATCTGTGAAAGTGCAGAAGAGTCGTGCCCTTTATAGTGCAGAAAGCAAGTAGAAATAGGTAAGAAAATAGTTTTGAAATCAATTACATAAGGTCTCCCTTTACTTAAGGGATTCTAATTTCAGGCGGACAAAATAATAGGAAATGGGTCAATCAAAAAATTTTCCAAGCAATACAAGAGGGGTAAATATATAAAGATCCTTTTTAAGGACAAGGTTTGACCGCACACGTTTTGTGCAAGTAAGAAAAGGGAATCAGTTAACATTCAAGAAATCCAAAGATTCATAATCTTTGTACGAATGAACCAAGTCAGGAAAAGTGAGGAAAGGTTTTTCTTACGGAAAATCAGTAACAGTCAGTCAACCCTAGAAAAAAGATTCTGAATCAACCATAAGTTTGAAAGCCTTTTGAAGAAAAGTTCAACACATATATAAAATCACATAGACATGCCTAAACAAGAAAGAACTGTCGTGCTAATCAAAAGAGTCTAGTATAGAAGAGTTCAGAATCATAAACAAAGAGTTTCAAATTCAGTACATAGACTCAGAATGAGCTTCAGAGAGTCCAGGGTTCCAAAACAAAACCCTGGTCCAAATATCAAACTCACCAAAAAATCCCAAATCCTAGGGTTTTCAACTCGATTCAGTAATAGAGACGAGAAGACAAATAACTAAAATAGGCCTAGAGGTCTCTTTCGGAGACTTATGAGAAAACAAATAGATGCAATAGCAAGTAGCAGCAGAGTGAAGAAATTGATTCAAAACAAAGTGAGAGTAGAAGGAGCATGTTCTAAGAAAACTCGGAACTCAAATAAGTTCAGAAGAGCAAAAGAGGTAGTATAGCATTTAAGAGAATAGTTAGAAGAAAACACGTTTAAAAAGAACTCAAACAAAGGTCCAGTAAAAGGCAAACAAAAAACATAAGAACTCAGTAGGAAATACATGCAGTAGGAGAACAAAGATATCAGAAAAGCATATCAACAAGACATGTAGGAAAAATATAGCAGGAGGAACATGCGAGTATGGTGTGAAACACAGTAGAAAGACAAGGCACAAAAGAACATATATAGTAGCACAAACACAAGAAATCAGTAGAAGCACATGCGTGACAAATATACACAAAGAAAAAGGAAAATAAATGTCAGAGAAACATTTGAACTTTTCAGAAACTCTAAATCAAAGAGCAATAATTTTAAAAGAAAAAGATCGGGAAACGTTTTCATAACTCAAGTAGAGCGCAGATATAGACTAGATTTAAGAAGACAATCATAGAAACCTCAAATATCTAGGGTTTTAGAGGAAACCTAAAATGAGAAAGGCTTGGAAAAGGTTTGATCTTGAGTCGGATAAGTTAGAACTAGGCTCGAAATGCTTTGGATACGCTGAAGCTAAGTAGGAGAAACCATAGAACCTTGAATCGGAGAAGATCTGAACAGACACCATCGAGGTCTGACCTCGAAACTGCAAACACTAAGCATTCAAGAAGAGAGGGAGGTGAGTATAGGCCATCCATGGCCTGAGAGGCCATTGGTTCCAGTGAGTTGGATGTTGAAAATGGTAGAAGACGATTAGGGTTTCAAGAACACTCAAGAGAGTTTGAAAGACGAGGGGGTTTCAGGGTGGAATCTCTGAATGAAATAAGTTAGGGTTAGGGATTTGGTGGAATTAAAAAGGTAAGGGTCAATCGTGGCCATTGATCAAAATGATCAACGCCCTGGATTAATAGATTGACCGGGCCTGTTGTATTGACGGGTTAGGGGTCGGGTTGTTTTAGGGTTTGGGTTGGTCCATTTCGAGACTGAGATTGGGACAATTAGGGGATCCAATTTTGGCTATAATTGAAACAAAATGGGCCAGATTTTAATAGCCAGTTTTTTCCTTTTAATAGTGTTGGATAATTTAATAACATATAAATATTTATTTAAAAATATTGGAACCAATTTCCTAATTATAAAATGTAATCAATTCTCAAAATAGGCTAAATTGCAATTATATGCAATTTGACTTTTAAAATACTAAATAAATTTGTATAAATGTATAAAAATTACTTCAAGCTATATTTTGGTATAAATATGAGAATAAAATAAGTTATTTACCAAGATAATAATTTTGGGAATAATTATTGGTTTTTATACTGCTAAAATGGATAATAAATTAATAAAAATAATCTTTTAATATTGGAAAAAATATTAAAACACTTAGGCATAATTATATATGTATATATATAGTATTTGAAAGTATTTTGCATATAAGAAATAGACGGGGGAAATTGGGTATCAACACCAGCCCCTCTTTACCCGGGAAGGATGGAAGAGTTGTCGGGAAAGATATAATGGCCAATATCTACTGAACGGAAAGGTTTGAAGCGATACCGTGCTCGGGTTCCTGAGCTACCTACATATCTCTGGTCTTACAGGAATCAGGCCATATGTAGTTCAGGATCCGTCGCCAGAGTATGCCAAGGGAGGTCTTTCAAGAACGGACACGATATTTAGGTTGGGATGGGCGGTTAGGAGTCTAGTAGGGTTGCGGGAACTAGAGCAGGGTCACTCTTACCGAGATAGTCGTTGTTTGCTGGTTTACCTGCAAATAAACATGACGTGCATATATTGTGCATAAATTTATACATGATATAATTTCCCGTCGGGCCATGAATGTTGCCTTTGGATGGTTAGGATGATGTCCTAAGACCATGATGTCCTGGACCATAAAGCATATAATAAAGGATTTCATAGGCTATGAAATGATGCTCTCGAGCTATGAGAATGATGCCTCTGAGCGATGATGCCTTTGAATAATGATATGCAAGAGATAAAGGAGTCCTTAGGCCATGGCATAGCGTTCTCAGGCTATGAAGATGGTGCCTCCGAACAATGACGCCCTTGGATAATTCGGCGATCTTTCAGCCCATGAAATGCAAAAGGTGGTGATATTTCATCACATGAGAGTGTAATTAAAGTGGCGATATTTCTGCCGATGCAAGACATAAATAAAGGCAGCGATATTTCAGTCAATGCATGATTTAAATGAAGTGGCGATATTTTTGCCGTGCAAAAATGTAAGTAAAATAATGATCTTTCAGCCAATGCAGGATTTAAATAAAGTGGCGATATTTTAGCCATGTAAAAATGTAAGTAAAATGACAATCTTTTAGCCGATGCAGGATTTCAATGAAGTGGCAATATTTCAGTCATGCAAAAAATGTAAGTAAAACGATGATCTTTCAGCCTATGCCGATGGAATGAAGCTTAGTCTTGGAAGGCAGAATAGTAGCCTTACGCAATAAAGAAAATGCAGATGGAAACAAAGTTTAGTCTCGAAAGGCAGAATAGTAGCCCTATGCAATGCAGGAATGTAGATGGAGGTAGAGCTTAACCTCGGAAGGCAGAATAGTAGCCATATGCAATGCAGGAAATGCATATAGAGATAGAGCTTAGTCTCAGAAGGCAGAATAGTAGCCTTATGCAATAAAGGAAATGCAGATGGAGACAGAGCTTAGTCTCGGAAGGCAGAATAGTAGCCTTATGCAATGCAGGAAATGCAGATAAAGACAGAGCTTAGTCTCGAAAGGCAGAATTATAGCCTTATGCAATGCAAGAAATACAGATGGAGATAGAGCTTAGTATTGGAAGGCAGAATAGTAGCCTTATGCAAGGGATAAAAGGCGAATAATGATAAAAATTCTTAGTTGGCAGCTGGTAGCTGATTAAGATATTGCGGCTGTTGGAGATATAGTATGCGGATAGCAGTTGTGAAGCGATAAATTCGAGAGTTGTATTACTGAACACATGAGTATATAATTGGGTCCCTATATCCAAAGAAAAATCATGAGTTTCGTAAAGGGGAAAGGTTAGTTCCGTGTCACTGCTGACTTCGCTTGACTGGCTCGGCTCTGATTTGGTGATACTGTGGGTATCACTGGGATAGCGTCGCTAAACAGAACAATTTTTGTGACAGACATGCATGATATAATAGAAATATAGCATCAATACATAATTAAGAATAGTTTTCTTTAGATTAACCAATGACTGAGACGCGGTCCAAGACACTGCAACCTCTCTTGCTTTTGAATTTTGAGGGTCCCCCTCAAAATTCTGCCCCAGTTTGTTGGATCGACACTTATGACGGCTGCTTCCGGTGATTGGCTGAAATTACTTCAGAATTTTGAGGGTCCTCCTTAAAATTCTACCCCAGTTTCCAATTGTTAACCCATAAGGTTGCCTACGTATCCCCTCTTAAACGGGAATCAATTCAGACGTAGATAAAATTGCATAAGAAAATCATAAATGGTTACACATAGTATCCCTTGACTGCATCTTAATTAATTGGTTTTGGCCAAACTTCTCCGTCCATTTCTGCAAGTAAAAGGGCTCCTCCTGTCAGAACCCAATGAACCATATATGGACCTTGCCAGTTAGGAAAGAACTTCCCTTTGTCTTTATCTTGATGTGGAAAAATCTTCTTTAACACTAGCTGCCCCAATGTGAACCATCTTGGTTTGAATCTCTTGTTGAAGGCTCTAGACATTCTGTTTTGATAAAGTTAATCGTGGCAAACTGCATTCATTCTCTTCCCATCTATAAGAGCCAACTGCTCGTAATGACTTTTCACCCACTTTACGTCGTCGAGTTCTGCTTCCTGTATGATCCTTAGGGAGGGAATTTCTATCTCAACGGGAATGACCGCTTCTGTATCGGTTGATGTGCGGACTGTGGTGTGGTCCCTCAATAAAGTAAATGATAACTTCTCATGCCACTGCTTGTGCTTCTCTATCATTTTCCTCAATATCTTTTTGATGTTCTTTTTGGCGGCTTCTACCGCTCTATTCATCTGAGGTATGTAGGCTGTAGAATTCTTGTGTTTGATCTTGAAGGTTTCACACATGGCTTTCATTAAATCACTGTTAAGGTTGGATCCATTATCAGTAATGATTGACTCTAGAATTCTGAATCAACAAATGATACGATCGCGGACAAAGTCTGTCACGACTTTCTTAGTTGCTGCTTTGTAAGATGTTGTTTCAACCCTTTTGGTGAAATAGCCAATTGCTACTAGGATAAACATTTGCCCGTTTGATGCGGCAGGTTTTATTGGTCCGATAACATCCATTTTCCATGCGGCGAACGGCCATGGCAAGCTTGTTGGATTAAGCTCATTTGGAGGAACCTTTATCATGTCGGCATGTACCTGACAGTGGTGGCATCTTCAGACGTGCTGGATGCAGTCCATTTCCATAGTCATCCAAAAGTAACCAGCACGGAGTATCTTCTTTGCTAAGACAAAACTATTTATATGCGGACCATAGGTCCCGGCATGAATTTCCTCTAGCAGTTTGGGCGCTTCCCTTGTGTCGACACACCTTAGTAATCCCAAATGTGGAGTCCTCCTATACAGTATTCCTCCGCTGTAAAATAAATTATTGGACAATCTTCGAAGCGTGCACTTCTGAGGAGTGTTTGTAAGCTCTGGGTATTCTCCTTTTGCCAAATATTCCTTGATGTCATGAAACCAAGGCTTTCCGCCTGCTTCTTCTTCGACACGAGCACAGTAAGTTGGTTGATTGAAGATCTTCATGGGAATAGGATCAATGAAATTATTATCTGGATGTTGTATCATAGAGTCTAGGGTAGCCAACGCATCGGCGAACTCATTCTGGACTCTGGGAACATGTTGGAATTCCATCTTTGTGAACCTCTTTCTCAACTCCTGTACATGATGCAGGTATGGGAGTATCTTGGAGTTTTTGGTTGCCCATTCTTCACGGATCCAATGTATAAGCGAGTCTGAATCTCCAATCACTAGTAACTCTTAGATGTTCATGTCAATGGCCATCTTGAGCCCTAAGATGTAGGCTTCGTACTCGGCCATACTGTTAGTGCAGGGGAACCTGAGCTTGGCGGATACCGGATAATGCTGGCTGGTTTCTAACGCTAGGACTGCTCCGATGACAACTCCTTTGAAATTTGTTGCTCCATCGAAAAACATCCTCCAACCATCATTGAATTCTACAATGTCTTCTCCTACAAATGATACCTCTTCATCAGGATAATACGTCTTTAAGGGTTTGTATTCTCCGTCCACCGGATTTTCCGCAAGATAATCTGCTAGTTCTTGTCACTTGATTGCCTTCTGAGTAGGTAACAATGTCAAATTCACTCAACGAGATTTGCCACTTGCCTAGCTTACCAGTGGGCATGGGTTTCTAGAAGATGTACTTCAAAAGATCCATCCTTGATATGAGATATATAGTATAAGCACAGAAATAGTGCCTCAACATCTGAGCTACCCAAGTCAGAGCATAACATGTGTGTTCCAATAGAGAATACCGGGCCTCGTATAAGGTGAACTTCTTACTGAGATACTAGATGGCATGATCCTTCCTCCTCGTTTCATCATGCTGCCCCAGAACACTTCAGAATGCTCCATCCAATACTGCAAGGTAGAGTATTACTGGCAGTGTTGACACGTACTCCTTGATTCTGTCGAAGGCCTTTTGGCAGTGATCGGCCAATTGTGAGCACGTGATTTTTGCCTCGCTCGAAATGTTCCTATAAGATTCATTAAAATTAGGATTTTTCTTTTATTATTTGAATTTTTAGGAATTAATTGCGTGATTTTGTGCTTATTTGCATTTTTCCTTTTTATTATTTGAATTTTTAGGTATTAATTGCGTGATTTTGTGTTTATTTGCATTTTTTATTTTTATTATTTGCATTTTTAGGAATTAATTGCATAATTTTGTGTTTATTTGCATGTTGCGCATTTTAATTAATATAATTTATAAAAATACAAAAAAAGGCATATTTGCATTTAGGACTTAATTTTTACATTTTTTAGGTTATTAATTAATTAATACTGAAAATAAGGAAAAACAACAAAACAAAATTGGCTATTCTTACATTTGTTTAATTTTCTTTTGAAATTTAGAATTTAGGTTATTTTAAAGGTTAATTGGTTTATTTTGTAGAAGTTAAATATGTTTGGCTTATTTTTATTTGTTTGTTATTAAAATCTGAAGACTTAATAAAAAATACATATAGAGAAAATACATATAATTTGGGTATTTGTCAAAGGCCATGATTTGGGCCATTTGTAGCAACAAAGCTTGGCTCAAAACCACCAGACCCGTTAAATATAACCCAACCCTAGCCCCATACCCGGTCTAGCCAGATGAGGCATCAAAACGACGTCGTTTGATCTCATCCATCCATGCCTTTTAATCCAACGGCCCAGAGTTAGCCTCACATATTTAATAAAAGTGTCTGAATGACACTCACAGCCCTCAGAGACAAACTCATCCTCCTCGTACAATCCGACCTCCGGTGTAACACCACCATATACCCACCATCCCTCCATCGCCTGCCACCCGCCGAAAATCATAACCACTGATGGCGTAACTCCAAATCCATCCAAAATTAACACCCCATGCTCCCCGTCTTCTCCTCTTTCCAACCCCACATAACTCAACCCTCAAACCCAGCCAAACGCGTCGAATATCCCTCCAAACGAGCGGCTGCTCTGCCGTTCTCGGCGGTGCCAGCTCTGATGGATCCCAAAAACACACCCCATACTCCCCCTAACCTCCCTCATCCCCAATCCCCAACTGTATTCCTTCGAACAACCCTAAATCGCCTCGAATTTCAAATTTGGGAATTGATTGACTTTGAAACGTACTTCCAAAGCCATATTCGGGTTTTCAAATGGAGATGCATGTTTTTTTTACTAAAAACAAACATGTAACTCTGTTTGGGGATTCAAGTAGAATCCGGTCAAGTCTATTTGAAGATCAATCCAGTAAGTTTTCATTTGTTTTGGTTTTTATTTTTTATTATTACTTCTTTTGTTGATAATTTTATCTTGCTTTAAGTTTTTACCATTAGTTTTACTTGGAAATATTGACTAGTTCTACTCAGACTTAATTTTAGATTTTGGTTACCATTTATTCTGTTTGCATTTTTGTTTTTCTGATGATCCCATAGGTTTAGCTTCCAACCATATTTTGAATTACCCTTTTCTTTAGCTTAATTTCCACTTCTGATTCCTGACCCTTCACTTATTATTGTTCAGCTTAGTTTAATGTTCAATTAATATTTTGACAGTAGTATGAATAAGAATTAGTTTTCAATTTTTATGGGATGGCATGGTAGTTGTAGCTTTGCATGTTTCTTTTAATCATATTAATTTCAGCCTTTTTGCTCAAATTTGTGGCCCAGTAGTCTTTTTTGAATTCTGAGTTGAATTTTTGGTTATTCCTGATTAGTAGTTCAGCTTGATTACGGTTTTGGTTATAACTGTTAGAAATAATTAGTTTTAAGACTTAGCTTAGAAGAAATGATAATTCTAGTACATTAAAAGGGTAATATAGGGTTTAGTTTGGTTCTGGTAAATTCAAAATTAAATAAGGGTAGTATAGGTAGTCTATGAATAGGAAACAATGCTAGAATCCATTAGACTCTTCTAGAAGGGGACTTTAGTATGAAATTCAGTAGTTTTAGTGTAGTGACTTGGGAAACAAGTCAGAAAATAAAGGACCAAGTAGGTAAAATCTAAAAATTGAAAGAGGGACTAATAGTTAAAATAAAATAAAGAGGTTTCCCTAGCCTTTAGCTATAAAGGCACCCCAATTCATTCAAAAGGAGTTCTTTTCAGATACACAATCAAAAATCTCTGAAAATTCCCAGCCTTAAACTTCCAAAAGGAAGTCCAGTAGCTAAAATATTTTCAAAAATTAAGATCCATTTCCTGCAATTCTAACCTTATCCAAAGCAAAAAAAAAAATCAATCAAAATGTTACTTAGTTTGAGTATTTGAGAGCTTTCCTTTAAGTCTAGGCATCTAGAGCTTTAAAATCAACAAAAATTCAAAAGTGTTGTTCCATTGGAGGTCCAGCTGGTTTCAGAGTCTGGTTTTGTTCTGTTTATGAGATTTGCATCATTTAATTTTGGTTTGGTTATTTCTAGAGTTTTTGGGTTTAGCTTCAAGTCATTTAAGGTCATTCAAAGACCGTATGTGGTTTATTCTGGTTGGATCTGGTTATCAAGCTAAATATTACTACTGTGTTGCCTGTAATTTTGTTGCTGATCACTAGACACTGCTGTTGATTCCTTACTCTCCCTTTGTATTTTGATTGCCAGGTATTTCTCTTTCCCAAAAGTATGTAATATTGAGTCTAATGAATGGTGCAATTTAAAAGAGACTTGAAGTCAAAAGCTGTCTTAGCCTCATGTGATTTTATACTGGCAGTGTAGCTTTCGTTTGTAGTTATTTGAGCTTCATGTTAAATGTATCAATATGACTATGTGGATTTTTATTGCTATGGAATGTTGTTGCCATTTAATTTATCAATTTGGATCTGCTTTTAGTACTATTATGTTTATCATAGTTAAGACAATATTTTGTATAATAGGACATTTGGACTGATATTCTTAGTATGTGCAGTAGTTAGTAGTATGTTTAGTCAGTGTTATAATTGTTATAAACATTCCAGTCATGTCTAGCTAAAAAATGAATTTGAAATGAGCTGTTGGTTTAAACTAGTACTTAATGGAAAATTATCATATCTTGTAAAAGTTTGATAGCTGGTTACGTGAATTTGATCCTTGTGTGTTTGTTGAAAAGTAGTTTATTTTGTTTTGAAACAGTTCAATGCTTCAGCTCATGTTGCCTTATATATTAATATGCAAAATTACTATCAAACAGTTAGTTAAATGTCCAGATATGTTGTGTATTGGTGAATTTAAGTAGACTAAATTAATTAAAGGACAGATGGTCTATTTGATGTCATTTCCAAGTTCATTGCTTGAATTTTCTTTAACGAGCCGAAGCAGCTCGCTTCTCTCGTGGGCTGGTAACTGAGCCCAAATGCTCGAGAGTCCTTGAAATAAGTTGAAGCTCCAACTCCCTCCCATGGGTTATTTTAAGACCTAAGTCGTTAGGAATTTTGGTTAATATAGCAGATTCAGTGGGGCTTGGAAATTTTTTAAAATATTGAATTGTAAATTTGAACCTTCCAAATAATGTACTACCGATTAATTAAGCCTTATTAGAGACACATTTTATAGAAAAGTAATAGTTTGCTTTAGGATTGGCCTTTTCAAATAATAACGAGGTGTGCCGAGCCAAACGGAACCTATAAATTGCATGGCCCTCGTAAAATTATTATATTAAAATAAAATGCTTATAGGATGAACATGTATAAAAATTAGAATTTTAGCCAATTATAATAGTTTAGGCGACCGTGCTAGAACCACGGGATCCGTGGGTGCCTAACACCTTCCCTCGGGTCAACAGAATTCCTTACTTAGAATTTATGGTTCGCAGACTCCATTTGGGCAGTCAATTAATTTCCTCGATTTGGGATTCTAAATAAACCGGTGACTTGGGACACCAAAAGCCAAACCTATCCCAAGTGGAGAATCTAAATAAATAATCTCATTTCGAATAATGTCACTTCAATTGGAAAAACTCCCTTATACATTTTTATCCTTCGGGGTAGCTGCGTAAAAAGGAGGTGTGACAGCTCTGGCGACTCTACTGGGGATCATATCCAGAATCTATAGTTCAGGGTTCAAGAATTCGAGCTTAGAATAACTGTAATATTTGGCTATTTCTGATTTCCTACATGTTCCATTCTAATGTGCTAAATGCTTTACCGGTTTGATATCGAATGACTTGTATATAAATTGTTATGAAACCCTTCTCTCTTTATCTTCGAGGATGTACTCGCTAGTCGAGACTCCCTATTTTGTTAGTGTCATACATTAAAATAAGAAAGAGGCTTGGACAAGTTACTAAGCCGGATGATCTTGCGTGTCCCCGGTACGTAGCCCCCTCCTCGACTCGAGTTGTCCGCTCGGGTACACAGTCTAGAAAAAATACCCAGGTTCTGAACTTAGTATAATAACCTCATGCCGGATCCCTAGTAGGAATGTTTGTTTGTATCATGTGCATTTGGCTTAGGGAACTCAACACAGGGGTTGGGTCCATCTAGGACAGGTAACCTGAAATGAAAAGACCATCCTGATGCATATTATGTGCTACTTGTGCATTTATTTGCTTTGGAGTCGTATGTTGACCGGCTTGTGAATAACGAGAGAAATTAAGAAAATAAGTTGTATTGGGGCTGACTAAATCAACAGTTTGTCTTGCAAAACCAATGCTCAAATAGCGCCAAAATGCTGCCGGATTTTTGGAAAAAAAAAAAAAGAAAAAAAGAGAAAAGAAAAAAAAACAAAAGAAAGAAAAGGGGCTATTCGACAAATTTTTGGTATTGACAAAATGTTTTTCCCGAACTACGCCGGTTTGATTCTCACCAAGTGTGGGATACGTAGACAACCCCCATCGGGTCCAACCTCCATTTTGCAAAAATAGCCAAAACAAAGAAAAACATATTTTAAATTTTTCTTTGTTGTCCTAAATAAATCGGGTGACGTCGTTGTTTTCAAGAATAGCCGAATGTACCAAAAGGGGCACCGGAAGGCTGATTTTGCACAATCGGCTACCTTTGAGTCTCTATTGTATTCTTGGTCGGCTAGCGGGCACAGCCTTAAAAACTTCCTCTGGACGTGCTGAAAGGCCATATCTGCAAAGCTAGGCTTTCGGTTTTAGAAAATAAATTTCATAAAAGAAAGGGATCAATTTTTTTGAAGGCAAACTGAAATGAAGTCATAAGTCACTAATTTGCCTTAATAAATATGCAAGATGAGCACAATTCAAAATGAACCTTTTTCATTTGTAAGCAGAATCCCCTTAGAGTTGCGGCTGTGGTGGAATGACCTAGGTATAAAAGGGCAAAACGAGGTAAAGAAATATTTGGGAGGCCTTCCTGGGCTATTAGAGATTGTACCCCGAGGATACATCATAAGAGCGTTAGTCACGTGCTGGGACTCGGCGCACAATGTGTTCCACTTCTCAGATTTTGAACTTACCCCGACTATGGAAGAAATAGTTGGGTACATTGGAGATTCTTAACTTCCTTTGAGACACAAGTATTTGGTCGCTCCAAGAGTTATAGCGGTGAAAAAATTCTTAGATACCTTGAAAATAAGCATATAGTACATGACTCGAATCTGACAGAAGGGTTTTGCACCTTTTCATTCCTGTATAGAAGATATGGTCACATATGGGGGTTCAACAATCCAGAAAACAAAATTTGCAGCAAAGAGAACTGCGTCAAATGGGAAGAACACAGATGCTTCGTTTTTATGGTGGCTTTTCTAGGGCTTTTGGTGTCTCCAAGGAAAGACGAGAACATCGACATAAAAATAGCAGGGGTTATTAGCACTCTACGCACACAAGCCAAGTGCACACTCGCACCTATGATAGTAGCTGAGACCTTTCGCGCTCTCACAGCTTGCAAGGCCGGGAAAGATTTCTTTGAGGGGTGCAATCTATTATTGCAAATGTGGATGACCGAGCATCTATGCCACCGTCCCCAGTTTATAAGCTATGGGTCCGTAGAGAAAACTTGCATAGAAAAGTTTTACACAAGAATTGAAGGGCTCAGTTTGCCCAAATGAGCGACAAGATGGATATCTTACTTTCAGTCCCTCACTGCCAGTCAAATAGAATGAACGCTGGGATGGTTGTCTGTGGATGAGATCACCTACATGTCGGCATTAGAACCTCATTTCCTTCTGATGGGTCTTAGGAGTATCCAGCCTTATGCCCCGCACCGGGTCTTGAGACAACTTGGAAGGTGCCAGATAGTGCCAAAAGACGAAGACCCTAGTACCCGAGTAGTCGAGATTGGACCTGATGGTCAGTTCCCCGAAGCAACAGTCCGCAAAATTTGGAATGAATGCCAATACCTAACGACAAACACTTATGTACGGGATCGATCCAAAGGCCAAATGTTGCTAGGATATCTTGCTTGGTATAGGAGAGAAGTTGAGTTCGGAAGGCCGGCCAAAAGGCCCCATATTCAGGAATTCGTTGAAGCATCGCAAGAACAGTGGGACTGGTTGGCTAAAGAACGTGAGCACAGGGCTAAGATAAGCAAATTAGAGAAGCAGATCATGAATTTGCAATTTGAGAAAGATTTGAAGGCCGCCGCAGATGAGGGCAAAAAGAAGAAACTAGTCAAGGAAAATGAAACCCTTCGGGCCCAAATTCAGAAGATGAAAGTAGTAGTGGAAAACCCCATCCAGAGTGCCAAGGATGCCAAAATTATAGATGGCTTGAGACAGAAAGTGGATGACTACAGTTTTGATTTAAATAAAGCAGAAAAGGAGCTAGCCAAGGCTCAGAAATAATTGGTTGAAAATATGGTAGAACGAGCACGTCTAGTCAGGCAAATAAAAGAAGAGTTCGACGGTGAGGTGCCAGGGTTAAAGAAAAGGGTCGTCAACGCGGAAAACAAAATTCTCAAACAAGCAAAAGAGTTCAAAATTGAAAGGGAACATTGATACAAAACATTGGCATAATTAGAATCGGATTTGCAACAGCTTCAAAAGCAGAATCAAGTAGCGGAACTTGGGAGCTAGAATTGAACAGATTGGGCGATTACAACAGGAGAAATGTGTCATACGAGAAAGAATCAAAGGAATCGCTCACTACATCACAATGAAATGTAACAGTTGTGAGGACATGCCTAGGTCTATGTTCTTTGCCACCGTGATGCTTTTTGTTCGTCGAGTAATGGAAGATCTGCATCACCTCCTAGGGATTTAGCTAGTCGACCTGCGGAAAGGCTAAACTATGCCTCGCGGACTCCAGGAGCACTTTAAGCCCTAATGTATTCGTGATTTCGAAAAACTGTATTTTGCTTTAGAGTCTGTCAGTTTGTCTTAGACTCTATATTTTCTTTTATGCATGGTTAATTGTTCTTCGAGTATGTAGTTCATCTCATGTCGGAGTCTGCTAGTTGCCTATTTAAATCTGTCAGTCTTTGTAACCGAAGTTTGTTATTATGAAAATTGAAAATTCCAAAAATATTTTGTTTCTTTCATTTTATTTTTCATGAACTACGCTCGATCTGATTCATGCGGGGCATGATACGTAGGCAATCTTCATAGGATTCGACCGTATTTTTAAAAATAAAAACAAAAGCCACAAAAATAAAAGAGAGAGGAATAAAGGAAAAGAGAAAAACCAAAACAAAAGGAAAAACATGGAGGTATAAAGCACAAAAAGGGAAAGCAAGAAAAATAAAGAGTGGAATCAAAAAGGAAAATTGGAATAAATGCCGGGATGACACATGCCATCTGTTAACTGTATAGGCGCATCACACCCCAATCTGCGATTCTATGTCTGTTATCTATCTCAAACTAAGTGTTTGTTGATATCAAAGTGCCAGTCTCAGGTTTTAGAAATGGTGGTTGGTTTGTGGTAAACTGGCATCACATCCATTTGACCAGATCGAAAGGAAGCGCAGAAATGTCATCTGAAATGACTTTGCTGGCAATTCCCATCTCTGAAGATGGCCCGGTTACAGGCATCCCGGCCTTAGAGTCTGCGGCAGTCGAAGAAAATAGGATCCTACGACTTAGGGTCATGGAGACGTGGGATGCATGGATGAATGGAAAAGAGCCTCCGAGTGCCATCCCTGGATTTCCAGAGCTCTTCCCAAGGTCGGGGAGTACTTCCACTGTTCCCATCATCCATCCAAACACCCTCTTGGGACAGCCTACCATACCGGCTAACTTTGTCGGAGCACCTTTTGAAATCTGCCCTCAGTTTTTCACCTCTAGCACATTCCCTAATATTTTTACAGATCCCCCATGTGCAGCCACCACAGTGCTTGCACTGCCGAGACCCATGTTTGATCGGACGGCTTTTACATTTCAATTACCAAACTGAGCCTCCTCCATACACTACATACACTTATCCTCAACCACCATATGAACTTACACCAGTGCAGGATAAAACTCCTAAAATGGCCGAACAAGATAAGATAGCGAGAAGAATGAAGATCCTTAAACAAAGCTTGAAGAACATGCAGGGCTTGAGTGGGCAAAAGAGCGTTTCTTGCACAGATTTGTGCATGTTCCCGCATGTACATCTTCTGCTGGGACTTAAAATTCCAAAGTTTGAAAAGTATGATGGTCATGGCGAGCCTATTGCTCATCTAGAAAAGTATTGTAACCAATTGCATGGGGCAGGCGGAAAAGAAGGACTGTTAATGGAATACTTCGAAGAGAGTCTGGTAGGCATTGCTTCAGAATGGTATATGGACCAAGACATCTCACGATGGCATATCTGGGACGATCTTGCTAGAGATTTTGTAAGGAAATTTCAGTACAACATTGACATTGCGCCAGACAGGAACTCCCTAGCCAATTTGAAAAAGAAGCCTTCAGAGAGTTTCAGAGAATATGCTATTAAATGGCGCAAACAGGCGTCGAGGGTAAAGCCGCCCATGGATTAGATAGAGATGGTCACTGTCTTTCTCCTGGCCCAAGAAGCGAACTATTTTCAAAACATGATGTCGGCCATGGGCAAACCTTTCGCAGAATCAATCAAGATTGGCAAGATGGTAGAAAATGGTTTGAAAACAGGGAGAATTCTGAGTCAGTCAGCCATCAGGGAAACCTCCCAGGCCATCCAAGGCAGGGAAGGAGGAGTCGCAAGGAACAAAAAGAAAGAGGAAGCTTTGACGGCAGCCTCCGGTATGAGAAGACATCATGCTCACAGGCCCATGTTCGCGGAAATAACCTGCTAACACTATTATCCCCATCAAGACATGCATTATGCTCCCCAACCTTACGCAGTTATGAATGCTCAACCATTTGCACGACCGCAGCTGCAGGTCAACAGGAACTAGGCCCCGAGAAACTAGCCTCCCCAAAACCACTATAATCCCCGCCCTCCTCAAAACAATTTCCGTCCCAGGGAGCCACCTAGAAGGCAAAACTTTACGCCAATTGGGGAGTCTTATTCTAGCTTGTTCCCAAAGCTGGTCCAGATGGGTCTCTTGCAGCCTGTACCTCCGAACAAACAAAACCTTGAGTCACCTTCTTACCAATGGGTTGTCCGCTGTGCTTATCATTCAGGGGCCGAATGGCACGACACAGAAAAATTGTTGGACTCTAAAACGAGCTGTGAAAGATCTAATAGAACAAAGGAAAATAGTGTTAAGGGATGAAGATGTCCTGAATGTGGCTAACAACCCTTTACCAGCTCACAACCATGGGCCAGTAATCGGGATGACCTGCGAAGACAAAGAATTTGACCCTCCTTTGAAAGCCATAATAGTTATTGCTGACGCAGATAAAAAGCCAAGAGCGGCCTCCAAGAAAGCTGAAGAAAATAAAATGAATTAAACCACGCACTCAGAAGCTGAAAAGAAGGTTGAAGCTAAAACTGAGACGGCACCCATCAAAGAAACTATCGTTTACGTCCCACGGGGTCATCAAGAAAAGCAGCCAACTCTGAGTCCCCCAAAGAGGTTTGAGTTAAACAGGACTATGTACGTACCCAAAGGAACCTATATGGTGCGAGGACCAACTAAACCGCCAAGGCTGAATGAGCTTGTGGTAGTTGGTCGAGCTCCTCAGAGGCCAATGACGAACCCTTCTGCAGTCCCTTGGAACTATCAAGAAACACTGGTGACGTAAAAAGGCAAAGAAATCACTGGGGAAACTCAAGAAAGCCACCCTTGTGAAGAAATATTCTAACTTGGAGGAAGTGAACAGTGCTACCAAAAGGCAATTCCCACCCAAGAGTCCGTTAAGCGCCGAAGAGGCAGAGGCCTTCTTTCGAAAGATGAAAATGCCAGACTATGAAGTAGTGGACCAACTTCGGAAGTCCCCTGAACAAGTCCCTTTATTATCCTTGCTGATGGATTCTCCGAAGCACCAGAAGGTGTTATCCAAAACTCTTAATGAAGCTTACGTACTTGCTCAAACCTCCATAGAACAATTGGAGAGAATGGCGGAGAGATTCTTCACCATTAATCAGATTACATTTAGTAAGAATGATTTGCCTCCAGAGGGAGCCGCCCACAACAAAGCCCTGCATCTCACAGTCAAATGTGAAGGCTATTACGTCAAAAGAGTAATGGTAGATGGAGGTTCCGGGGTGGACATATGCCCATTGTCAACATTGCAAAGAACGGAGATCGGGACGTAGAGGATTCACCCCAACAATGTGTATGTCCAAGCTTTCGATAGAATTCAAAGAGACACGATAAGAGAGATTGATTTGGTGTTGACCATTGGTCCGGTTGATTTTGAGTTAACATTTCAAGTGTTAGATATGGACACATCCTACAACTACCTCCTAGGAAGGCCATAGATTCACGCTGCGGGAGTTGTGCCTTCTACTTTGTACCAAATGCTAAAATTTGAACATGAAAATCAAGAAATTGTGGTCCATGGTGAAGATGAACAGTCAATTTATCGCGATCCCTCTGTCCCCTGCCTCGAAGCTAAAGAAGGAAGTGAGCATATAGTCTATCAGGCTTTCGAAATCGTGGTAGATGATCAACACGAAGAAGGCAAACCATATCCCCAACATTTCCTCTACAATGCCTCAATCATGGTAGCTAGAGAGATGATACGTCAAGGATTCAAACTGGGGAAGGGACTCGGAAGTTCTTTACAGGAGATAGTTAAGCTGATTGCTTTTCCTGCTGTAGAGAAATTTTTCAGGTTAGGCTTTTACCCGACACCGGAGGATATAACATGGGCGAATCACAGAAAGCGTAATGGATGGGCTTTACCTCAACCTTTACCCCACTTGTACGATACGTTTGTGAAGCCAAAGTACAGTGAGGAAGAAGAAGATGAGACCATCACAGCGGAGGAAATTGAAGACATATGTGGGGCCATGAGAAAATTATCGTATGAAGCTAACATGGTCCAGCTTGGAGAAGGCTCGAGCACCGCTGAGGTGCTCTATAGGGGACCAGATGCCAAATTACAAAATTGGAAGGCTACGCCTTTCCCAGTCAGACGGGAGGCCTGGTAGTCCTGCCTTGCCATCTTTTCTTGCATCACCAGTTATTTCAGGGTGTAACTCGGTTGTTTTCCTTTAGTATTTTGTCCTTTAATTTCCAAATGTAAACCATGTTATCTTACAAGTTCAAAGAAATGAAATCAATATTTCACCGTCTACATTCCTTTATTCTTTTTGATTTTGCTATTTTCTTTTTATTTCATTTATTTCAGTTCCAATAATGCGGCTTTAAATAATATGACATGCTCGTGGACTTCATGCCCCGATCCGAACATACTGCCTAATTATGAAATAATTAACCAAGAACCGGAGTATGATGAAGAAGAGGATTTTAGGGAAATCAATCGAGAACTGGAACATTTTGAAAATAAACCTAAACCAAATCTAAATGATACCAAACCGGTTAACTTGGGTGGTCCTGGCAAAACCACGGAAACCAAAATAAGCATCCAAGCGAACGAGGAAATTTGGGATTCACTGATTCAATTTCTTTTTGAATTCAATGACGTGTTTGCTTGGTCCTACGATGACATGCCAAGGTTGAGTGTTGATTTGGTGGTTCATAAGTTTCCTACATACCCAGAATGCCCTCCAATCCAACAAAAATGGAAAAAGTTCAAGCATGATATCAGCGGTAAGATCAAAGAGGAGATCACAAAGCAATTGGAGGCGGGAGTAATCCGAGTTGTTTGGTACATCACATGGTTGGCCAATGTAATCCCGGTTCCAAATAAAGATGTTAAGACCCGAGTATGTGTAGACTACAGAGATCTAAACAAGGCTAGTCCCAAAGACAATTTCTCTTTACCCAATATCCACATCCTTGTTGACAACTGTGCCAAACACGAGATACAGTCTTTCGTGGATTGTTACGTAAGATACCACCAGGTGTTGATGGATGAGGAAGATGCTGAGAAAACTGCCTTCACCACACCTTTGGGGACTTATTGCTACAGGGTTATGACTTTTGGTTTAAAGAATGTTAGGGAAACATATATGAGTGCTATGACCACCATCTTCCACGACATGATGCACCAGCAGATAGAAGTATATGTGGACGACGTGATTATCAAGTCCAAAACTCAAGGTGATCATGTACGGGACCTGAGAAAGTTCTTTGAAAGGCTTTGCATGTATGATTTGAAATTAAATCCAGCCAAGTGTGAATTTGGGATCCCATCAGGTAAGCTCCTAGGGTTCATCGTCAGTCGGAGAGGTATTAAGCTGGATCCAACAAAGATAAAATCCATTCGAGAGCTACCTCCTCCGAAAACCAAGAAGGATGTTATGAGCATGTTGGGAAGACTCAACTGCATTAGCCGATACATTGCCCAACTGACTTCTACATGTGAGCCCATATTCAGGTTGTAAAAAAAGGATGCAGTAATTAATGGACTAATGAGTGTCAAGAAGCTTTTGACAAAATTAAAGACTACATGCCCAATCTACCAATCTTGGTCTCGCCGGAATCGGGAAGGCCATTGTTTCTGTATTTAATGGTCCTAGAGAAGTCTTTTGGTTGCATTCTTCGACAGCATGATGTCACCTGAAAGAAAGAGCAGGTCATTTAATGCTTGAGCAAGAAGTTTACCAGTTATGAGGCCAAATATACCTTGCTAGAAAGAACCTGTTGCACCTTAACTTGGGTGGCTCAAAAGCTGAGGTATTACTTGCAAGCCCACACCACCTACCTCATATCCAGGCTGGATCCTTTGAAGTACATATTCCAAAAACCGATGCCCACAGGGAGATTGGCAAAATGGAAAATCCTACTCACGGAGTTCGACATAGTATATGCCACTCGCACCGCGATGAAGGCCCAAGCATTAGCAGATCATCTGGCCGAGAACCCAGTTGATGATGAATATCAACCCTTGAATACCTATTTCCTGGATGAAGAAGTGAATTCAGTGGAGGAGACATCTGAAGACATCACTGCTTGGAAAATGTTCTTCGATGGAGCAGTAAATGCGAAAGGCGTAGGAATTGGGGAAATCTTAACGTCACCCGCTGGTCAACACTACCCAGCCACAGCACGGATTCGATTTTTGTGCACAAACAACATAGTTGAATACGAGGCATGTATCATGGGCATGAATAGGGCTATTGACCAAGACATCGAGGAATTATTAATCATGGGGGATTCAGATCTGATTATCCGGCAAGCCCAAGGAGAGTGGGAAACGAGTGATGTCAAACTCATCCCTTATTGATAGCATGTGGAGGATCTCAGCAAATGATTCAAGTTGGTACAGTTCAGGTACATCACTCGCTATCACAATGAGTTAGCAGATGCACTAGCAACTTTGGCCTCCGTGTTTCCTTACCCCGAAAACGCCTACATCGATCCCTTGGAAATCCAAATCAGGGAAAGGCATGGGTATTATAATGTGACCAAGGAAGAATCCATCACTCAACCATGGTATTATGATATCAAGAAGTTTCTGAAAACAAAAGAGTGTCCTAAGCAGGCCACTGGGGATCAAAAGAGAACCATGCAATGGCACGCGAGTGGTTTCTTCTGGAGCGATGATATCTTATATAAGAGGACCCCAAATCTCAACTTGCTAAGATGTGTTGATGCCGAGAAATCCGGAAGATTATGCATGAAGTACACGCTAGAGTGTGTGGGCCTCATATAAACGGGTACGTATTGGCAAGAGAATACTTCAGGCGGGATATTACTGGATGACCATGGAGAAAGACTGCTTCAGCTTCGTTTAGAAATGTCATCAATGCCAGGTGCATGGTGATTTTATTCATGCGTCGCCAACTAAATTGCATTCTATGTCAGCACCTTGGCCATTCGCTGCCTGGGGCATGGACGTCATTGGACCCATTGAACTGAAAGCCTCAAATGGACATAGATTCATATTGGTTGTTATCGATAACTTGTCAAAGTGGTTCGACGCCATCACACTTAAGTCAGTCACCAAGAAAGTGTGGTAGACTTTGTGCATTCCAACATCATTTGTCTCTTTGGTATTTCTGCAAGCACCATTAAAGACAATGCTGCCAATCTGAATAGTCGCCTTATGGGCGAAATATGTGAACAATTCAAGATAACACATAGAAACTCCACTCCTTACCAGCCCAAAGCCAATGGCACCATCGAAGCACCTAACAAGAACATCAAGAAGATTCTGAGGAAAATGATTCAAAGCTCAAGACAATGGCATGAAAAGCTGCCTTTTGCATTGCTGGGATATCGCACCACGGTGCGCACGTCGGTAGGGACAACTCCATATTTATTGGTCTATGGAACTGAAGATGTTGTACCCGTAGAGGTAGAAATTCCTTCACTCCGGATAATTGTCGAAGCAGAAATTGAGGATAGTGAGTGGGTTAAGACTCAGCTGGAGCAGTTGTCACTAATTGACGAAAAATGAATGGCCGCGGTTTGCCACGGGCATCTATACCAACAAAGAATGCCCTGCGCTTACAACAATAAAGTGCGCCCCAGGAATTCCGAAGTCGGGCAGCATGTATTGAGGCGTATTCTCCCTCACCATCAGAAAGCTAAAGGAAAGTTTGCTTCGAACTGGAAAGGTCCATACATTATCAGAAAGATACTTCCCAAAGGAGCATTGTACCTAGGTGACGTCGAAGGAGACGATCCCGAAACATCAATGAATGCAGATGCAATGAAAAGGTATTATGTTTGAACTCCCTGCAGTAATTATTCAGGCTAGTTGAAATGACGAAGGATTTTCTTTCCCTCTACCCTAAATACTATCAATCCTTCGCAAACCCTTTTGAGCCGGTTACCTTTCTTTGATCACCCTCTTTGGAACCCGGAAGTGCTATTCAAAAAAAAATGAAAATGAAAAAAAAAGGAGAAAGAGAAGAGAAAAAAAAAGAAGAAGAAAAAACAAAAAAAAAAAGAAAAGAGAAACAACAAACAAATTAGTTTAGGAAACACTTATTGAACTATATCTGACTTGATTCTGAAATGATACGTAGGCAGCCTCTACCTAAGGTTCTCTCATATCAAAATAAAACCCCCAGTTCCCCTTAAAACGAAACTGGGGCAGATGATGTAATGGTTTGGCCATGAACCCGCCAAAATGGTTCCAAAGTTGTAAATTTCCATCTAATTTCCTTTATCCAAGAACCTGGCCCAAGCCCTTCAGATCGATTGGCAAAGGCAGGGACACGACAAACACTATTGTTGGGATTTGGCACAATTCAAATTGAGAGAAATAAAATGAGAGAGTCTCATCGGTGAAAAGCTTCGGGCACCGTAAGGCGCTGGTGAGTAGAGAAAATAAAATGAGAGAGTTTGTTTGGTGAAAACTCGTAAAAGAGCACCATCGTGCAACGGCAAAAGAGAAATGAGAGAAGTCGATTGGCGAAAACCCGCAAAGGGTGCCGCCTTCCGAAGAGGAGATATATCACCATCAAAGCCTGAGCAAGTTTCCCTGGTTCTAAAAGATTGAAATATGGGTCACAAGAAGCAGGAAATGTGTATGGGTTGGGCATCCAGTCCAAGAAGCATGTCATATCCATTTGAAGTCGGCATGCACCCCCAGATAAGTCCTTCTCTTTTTCCCGGAAGGGACACTTCTCTCTAAACCCATATGACTATTTTTGTTGTTTCCTTGAATCCCTTTCGGCTTAACTTTGGTTTCATGACTAGAAAAGGTGGTAAGACCGGTTTCACAGGGCTCTACAGGCAGGGACCAAAAAAAATACCCAGTCTCAGCGGGCGCATCTAGCGAATACCGGCTGGCCATGACGGCTGACTCTTCAAAATCAGAAAGATGGAAAGAAAGAAAATCGAAGTCAAAAACCCACAAAGGCAAAATAAAGACTAGAAAGGTTAAGCCCGAGTGAGCTAATTGTATCAACATGATTTCAAAGGCAGGATACCCAAAGGCTACTGAAATGGAAATCGGGGTAAAGAAATCGTAACCAAAAGGCCTATGAAGGCAAAATAAATCTGAAAGATGAGATCCCCCGACCAACCAACAAGGCAAAGTCTGGAAAGCCCAAGGTCTTCTCAATAGAAGGGAGGCCGGTATCAAGCAAATCAAGGACACAAAACCGACCACCGTTTCAAACTAACAAGTCATGTTTTGTTTGAAAATTTGAAACTGGTGTAGTCCAAAGCAATGGGTAAACAACAAATGCAACTAAAAGAAATGCACAAGAGCTAAGAATAGCCTTGCACCAATGATCAACCAAAAAGGAGGTTCGCTTTACATCTTTTCCCGCAAATTTATAAAAGAAAAGAAGAAAAGGAGAATCACAAACCATGGTAGTATAGGACCCCGATCCTCAACTCCATCCCCCCAAATCTAGGACCACATCCCCTAGCTCTCCCCAGCATAACCTATGGACCTCCCGGCATAACCCGAGGATCATACTCCCTTCTCCCCAGCATAACTTGAGGATTTCTTTCCTTCATTCCCTGGCATATACCGAGGGTTCCTCTCTCCATCCCCAGCATAACCTGAGGGACCTTTCTTTCTGTCCATCCCCAGCATAACCTGATGGACCTTCTTTTTTTTCATTCCCCAGAATAACCTGAGGACCAATTTCCTTCTATCCCTACCATAACCTAAGGGTCTTATTTCTCTCTATTCTCAGCATAACCTGAGGGACTTCTTTTGTTTTCATTCCCCACCATAACCTGAGGGTCTTTCTCTTTTCTTCCCCAACAGGAACCTTTTCTTTCAATCCCGGCATAACCCGCGGATTCCCCTGGCATAACCCAGGGTTTCCTTCTTTCAATCCCGGCATAACCCGCGGAATCCCCTGGCATAAACCAGGAGTCTTTTCTTTTTCAATCCCGGCATAACCCGCGGATCCCCCTGGCATAACCCAGGACCCTTTTTTCTTCCTATCCCGGCATAACCCGCGAATTCCCCTGGAATAACCCAGGGTTTCCTTCTTTTAATCCCGGAATAACCCGCGGATTCCCCTGGCATAACCCAGGAGTCTTTTCGTATTCAATCCCGGCTTAGCCCGCGGATCCCCCTGGCATAACCCAGGACCCCTTTTTTCTTCCTATCCCAGCATAACCCGTGGATCTCCCCTGGCATAACCCAGGAGTTTCTTTTCAATCCCGGCATAACCCGCGGATCCCCCTGGCATAGCCTAGGAGCTCTTTTCCTTCCTATCCCGGCATAACCTGCGAATATCCCTAGCGTAACCCAGGAATCTTTCTCATACGTCCCGGCATAACCCGTGGATTTTCTTCCTCTTCCCCAGCAGAGACTTTTTATCCATATCCCAGCATAACCCGCGGACTCTCCTCTTATCCCCAACAGGGACCCGTTTCTTCTGCCGGCATAACCCAGGAGTCTTTTCTTTTCAAATCTCGGCATAACCCGCGGATCCCCCTGGCATAACTTGTGGATCTCCCCTGCATAACCCAGGAGTCTCTTTTCAATCCCGGCATAACCCGCGGATCCCCATGGCATAACCCAGGAGTCCTATTCCTTCCTATCCCGGCATAACCCAGGAATATTTCTCATACGTCCCCGCATAACATGTGGATTTTGTTCCTCTTCCCTAGTAGAGACTTTTTATTCCTATCCCGACATAACCCACGGACTCTCCTCTTATCCCCAGCAAGGACCCGTTTCTTCTGCCATCATAACCCGGTCATCTGCGAGCATAACCTAGTAATCTTTCCAAGAATAAACAATCCTGACTTTTATGGTTTTAAGTAGAAATGGCTTAGATTTGTGCTACAAATAACTCACGAAATTTTCCTAGTGAAAACCGGGGCAGAAAATTTGGTTCGTTTGTTTGTTTTGGTGTCCGAACATGCTTTACCTTGAGGCACGGGATTTCAGATGACTGGAAGAGTGAATCTCAATTCAGGACAAAGGAAAAGAAGAAAATAACAAAAAGGAAACAAATCCAGAATAGTTGAAAAAAACATGTGGATGGCCCAAATTTGATTCAAAGTCACAAGTCGTGCATGTCCCACTTGGTTTCAATGCTGAAGAAAGAACTAGAACCTACAGCTTACGAGCATCAAGATTCAGATTGGGGTCCATTGTGAATCCAACTAAGACTCAAGATTAAGCTTCAAGAGATTTATAGATAGGAATCTTGTAACTCATAGTTGATAGGCATAGATAGCTTAGTATTGATTTCCTTTTGGTGTAATAACAAGGTCAGCAAGCAGTAGCAGCAGCATCAATAGTGAAATCGCAGCTCATGGTAGTACCAACTACCAAACACTCCAGAACTACACTGACCTGTTTCCTTTATAACCATGGATACGTAGGCAACCTTTGAAGTAGGGTTCGGTCAGACAGTTTTCAAAATACTTCTCATGGAATGCAAAACAGGCAAAAATTTCTCGGTTGCTCATTTATCTTGGCGCGGAAACCCTTTGTGTCTCCGAACAAAGAGGGGAAGTTCCGAGCACGTGATTTTTGCCTAGCTCGAAATGTTCCTATAAATTTATTAAAATTAGGATTTTGCTTTAATTATTTGAATTTTAAGAATTAATTGCGTGATTTTGTGCTTATTTGCGTTTTTCCTTTTTATTATTTGAATTTTTAGGAATTAATTGCATGATTTTGTGTTTATTTGAATTTTTTCCTTTTATTATTTGAATTTTTTACGAATTAATTGCAAAATTTTGTGTTTATTTGCATGTTGCGCATTTTAATTAATATAATTCATAAAATTACAAAAAAGGGCATGTTTGCATTTAGGACTTAATTTTTACATTTTTTAGGTTATTAATTAGTTAATAATGAAAATACGGAAAAACAACAAAACAAAAATGGCTATTCTTACATTTGTTTAATTTTCTTTTGAAAATTAGAATTTAGGTTACTTTAAAGGTTAATTGATTTATTTTGTAGGAGTTAAATATGTTTTGGCTTATTTTTATTTGTTTGTTATTAAAATCTGAAGATTTAAGAAAAAATATATATAGAGAAAATACATATAATTTGGGTCTTTGTCAAAGACCATAATTTGGGCCATTTCTAGCAACAAAGCTCGGCCCAAAACCACCAGACCCGTTAAAGTTTTACCCAACCCAAGCCCCATACCCGGTCCAGCCAGAGGAGGCATCCAACGATGTCGTTTGATCTCAGCTATCCATGCCTTTTAATCCAACGGCCTTGATTTAGCCTCACATGTTTAATAAAAGTGCCGAAAGACACTCACAGCCCTCAGAGACAAACTCACCCTCCTCGTACAATCTAACCTCCAGTGTAATAACATATCCCCATCGTCCCTCCACCGCCTTCCGCCGGCCGAAAATTGCCGTCGCCGCCAGCGTAACTCCAAATCCATCCCAAATTAACACCTCATGCTCCCCGTTTTCTCCTCTTTCCAACCCCCTATAACTCAACCCTCAAAACCCAGCCAAACACGTCGAATATCCCTTCAAAAGAGCGGCTGCCCGCCGTCCATGGCGGCGCCGACTCTGATGGATCCCAAAAACACACCCCATACTCCCCTAACCTCCCTCATCCCCAATCCCCAATCGGATTCCTTCGACAACCCTAAATCGTCTTGAATTTCAAATCTGGGAATTGACTGACTTTGAAACATACTAACAAAGCCATATTTGGGTTTCAAAATGGAGTTGCATGTTTGTTTTGTAACTCTGTTTGAGGATTCAAGTCGAATCCGATCAAGTCTAGTTGAAGATCAAACCAATAAGTTTTCATTTGTTTTTGTTTTTATTTTGTATTTTTACTTATTTTGTTGATAATTTTATCGTGCTTTAAGTTTTTACTTTTAATTTTAATTGGAAATATTGACTAGTTCTACTCAGATTTAATTTTAGATTTTGGTTACCATTTATTCTATTTGCATTTTTATTTTTCTGATGATCCCATAGGTTTTGCTTTGGACCATGTTTTGAATTACACATTTCTTTAGCTTAATTTCCACTTCTGATTCCTGACCCATCACTTGTTATTGTTCAGCTTAGTTTAATGTTCAATTAATATTTTGATAGTAGTATGAATAAGAATTCGTTTTAAATTTTGGTAGGATGGCATGGTAGTTATAGCTTTGCATGTTTTCTTTTAATCATGTTAATTTCTGCCTTTTTGCTCGAATTTGTGGCCCAGTAGTCCTTTTTGAATTCTGAGTTGAATTTTTGGTTTTTCTTTATTAGTAGTTCAGCTTGATCATTGTTTTTGTTATAGCTGCTAGTAATAATTAGTTTTAAGACTTAGAGCCCGTTTGGCTTAGCTGATTTAGAGTAGCTGATAAGCATTAGGTGCTGAAAAGTACTTTTAAGTGCTGAAGCTGATTTAAAAAATAAGCAGTTAAGTGTTTGGATAAAAGTGCTGAAATTAGTAATAAACAGCTGAAGGATTGGGTATACGAAGAGTTTGTTTTAAAAAGAAGTATTTTAGGGATAGAATAGTAAATATTTTGGTCATACCTAAAGTGCTTATAACTGAAATTTGATAAGCTGGGGGAGACATACATATGGCTTTTGGCTTATTTTTGGCTTATAAGCATTTAACTTATAAGCACTTTTAATTTTACCAAACGCGTAGATAAGTCAAAAAGTGCTTATAAGCCAGTTTGACCAGCTTATAAGCTTAACCAAACACTCTCTTAGCTTAGTAGAAATGGTAATTCTAGTACATTAAAAGGGTAATATAAGGTTTTTAGTTTGGTTCTGGTAATTTCAAATAAAATAAGGGTAGCATAGGTAGTCTATAAATATGAAAAATGCTAGAATCCTTTAGACTCTTCTAGAAGGGGACTTTAGTATGAAATTCAGTAGTTTTAGTGCAATGACATGGAAACAGGTCAGAAAATAGACCAAGTAGGTAAAATCTGAAAATTAAAAGAGGGGCTAGTAGTTAAAACAAAAAAAAGGGGTCGCCCTAGCCTTTGGCTATAAAAAGGCACCCCAATTCATTCAAAAGGAGTTTTTTCAGATACACAATCAAAAATCTCTGAAAATTCCCAGACTGAAACATCCAAAAGAAAGTTCATTAGCTAAAATATTTTCAAAAATTCAGATCCATTTCCTGCAAATCTAACCTAATCCAAAGCAAAAAAAGAAAAATCAATCAAAATGTTGTTAGAAAATACGCTTAACGCAAGAGGGGGGTGAATAGCGTTATAATAAAAATTAGCACAAACTTGCGGAATTTAAAAATTGCAGGAAAGAAATAAGTGCAATAAGTAAATAAATAAGAACGAACGCACCGATGTATCCTGGTTCACCACAACCCGTGGCTAGTCCAGTCCCCGAGAGACTCTCTCGAGATTTCCACTAACACTGTTAAGCTTACGGGTGCTCAACAAACCTTTACAAACTGAGGACACAAGCCTCAACAACCTTTGCTCGAAGATACAACACTCCAAGACTTCAACCAAAGGAAACACAAGTTCCTTCTTACAATACAAGGGACTAACACTTCCCTTCAAGTGTATAAAACACTTAGCACTCACTTAAACAAGACTCTTAATAGAGTAGATATGAGTAAACAGATACGCTCAAGAACGCAACAACTTTTGTCAAGAATTTTGGCTCTCAAAACTTATGTAATGAATAGAAAGTGATGAACAATAGAGTATGCAAGCTATAGCAATAATATGATCAGTTGTTGTGCTTAGAAGACTGATTTGAAGCTGTATTTATAGTTGCAAAACCATGCATTACCGTTGCCTAATTGCCAATTAAGAATTGCTGATTTTACCCAGTGAGAATCGATTGTCAAAATGCCACAATCGATTGTTTGCCAATCGTTCCAAAAATCATTCGCAGATTTTACGCTTAACAATAGATTATCTAAGATCAATAATCGATTACTGGCAACGTTCAAAAAATCATTTCCAGATTTTACTTAAACAATCGATTGTCCGAAATCTACAATCGATTACTTGGCAACGTTCAAAAAATCATTTCCAGATTTTACTAAAAACAATCGATTGTCAGAAATCTACAATCGATTACTTGGCAACGTTCAAAAAATCTTTTTCAGATTTTATTTAAAACAATCGATTATTAGAAATCTATAATCGATTACCTGACGGTGTTTGAAAATATTTTGGCAATGGTCAATTACACAATCGATTATGCTATGAGAACAATCGATTATGTATCAGTCTTTGAAAAATCAATTAGGCATTGCCTCAATGCACTCGATTGTCAAAGGTAAATAATCGATTATTTTATGACTTTGAAAATGTCTGATAGACACTGCCTCAACACTGCCTCAACACAATCGATTGTCATAAGTTCACAATCGATTATTTTGTAGCTTTGAAAAACTTTGATGTACACTGCCTCAACACAATCGATTGTCATAAGGTTCACAATCGATTGTCATACAGATTTGAAAAATCTGATGCACACTGCCTTAACACAATCGATTGTCATAAGTTCACAATCGATTGTCATGCAGCTGACTTAACATAATCGATTATCATAAGTACATAATCGATTATCTTAGTCCAGATTTTAGAGACATGTTTAAAAATCATTTTGACTAAAGTAAATATGCATGATTTGATAAAAATATTTTTACGAGAGAAGCCAAGTCTTGAGTCAAGTTATCGGATCAAGATCACAATTAAAGAATGACTCATGTATAACTTTATATCTTTGCTTGATCTTGGTCTTGTGCTTGAATCTCGTTATATATCAATTGCGCCCTTGTGCTTGGACCTCGTCATATGTCCATTGCGCATAGTTTGTCATTCATCAAAACCTACAAATATGAACACACGTTTTAGTATAGTGCCTTGAGGACGTGTTTCAACAATTTCCCCCTTTTTGATAATGGCAAACCTTAAGCGGGATATGCATATTTGATAATTCATAATGACGATTCAAGACAAGTAAAGAAATGCAACAATATGTAACAAGTCTCTATATGTGCAATTAGTTCCCCCTCAACATATGAATTTCCCCTCAATTTATGCCAATAAATATTAAGTGCATAGCCCCTTATTCTTCCCCCTTTTGCCATTAGCAAAAAAATGCCATAAGAAAATAACTTGTTTATTTATTAATCAAAAATACGAGTACAAAAGAAAGACAATAAAACATAGATCAATAAGCTAAACAAAGAAATTATTCATCATCATTTCCCGCCTCGTCATCCGGCACTGCTTCATAGGGAACAAGTCCAGCATATGGATAATGAACATGGTCGAAATATCCATGGATTTCATATGTCAATTGATTGACAGAGGTGTACAAAGAAGCAAGTTGATCGGAAATAGATTGAAGAGTAGGTTCTTGAGGCTGACGCGATCGACGAGTTGGAGGAGGAGCAGGAGCTACATGATCGTCGTTATGGGGAAAGGAGGATTCGGAAATTTCCCATTTCTTGGTGCTCTTTTTGAGCAGACCGATAGAGGTGTTGAACCCGGAGGCTTCAAGAAAATTCATAATAAGGAGGGCATAGGGAAGTGGTCTATCGTCCCCGATGGCATCAGCATGTGAATTTTGACGAACTTACACCAATTGATGTGAGCTCCGGTTATAATGGCATGCATGAGCTTTGCGTCCTCTTGGGAGAGAGTGGTATGGTTATGTTTGCGAGGCTTGAGGACTCGGGTTATGAAATAGAAAATCAAACAATATTCGGGGAGCATTCCCGTAATGGTAGGACGTCGAGTAGATAGATTAGGATCATAAGCTCCAAGTCCTATTTGGTTTAGGAGAATTTTCTCATCAAATAAGGCGCCGGCTTCTCTAATGTAGCGAGAAATGTTTTCCCCACTTCGAGGCAGGTGAGAAATAAAATGTAAATTTTCGTTGCTTAAAAGAATGTCAACACCATTAATGTTTGTCACAAGCTCACCCTCGTCGTCCTCATGAAGATTAGAGTAGAAGGCTTGAATCAAGAGAGGATTAATGTGAGGATAGGATAGATATAGGAAGTCAAGAAGTTGGCATTCCCTAAGCATGTTTGCAGCGGGGGCGCATGATTCAAGATATTTGCTTGTAGAAAAGCGAGGAGGAAGAATGTCACGCTTTTCGAATTTTGTCAAGAATCTAGTTAGCTCGGTTTCAGAATTGAATTGTAAAATAGACCCATCTTGGTAAGGGAAATTTGGAGGAGGAGGAGGAGCAGCTGAAGAAGATGCACCATGTCTACCTGAACGGGAACGTTTAGTGTGTCTGCTCGACATTTTGAAAAGGTAGAAATGGACTTTGTAAAAAGCTTGAAAGATTTTTGAAATTTTGGGAGCTAAGATTGATGCTTGAGTGAAGAAATTGAAGGTATATGGTACCTATTTATAATAAGGAAGATGGCATTTCATTTATGGTGAAAATCTGCAGAAATTTATGAGCTAAAACGGTCAGAAACGGTAAGAAAAATTTTCACTCACCATTACACAATCGATTGTGGAATTGAAACAATCAATTGTTATGGAGTTTTGACTTGAACTCGGAACTGACAAAAATCGATTGTGGGAATCTGGCAGGACCCAAACGGTAACAAATATTTGAATTACTGACAAAAAATAATCGATTGTTGAATTATGGTAATCGATTGTTGTGATATAGTGTGCACAGTGATTTTCTGACTCGGAAAATAATCGATTATATTTTTGAAACAATCGATTGTTTTAGGAAAGCAGTACTGAATGGCCTAGACGGTAATCGATTATACAGTAAAAAAAATCGATTATAAAAAAAACTGCATAATAAGCATAAAATGTAAATAGTCGATTAGTGATACTTGCTAATCGATTGTCCGCACAGTAAACATGAGACATAAGAAAAAAAATAATTGATTATTTGCTGTAACAATCGATTGTTCTATGCCATTGCTTTATAATTCCCCCTACCTTTAGGGCGATACCTGCAAAAGAAAATTAGACGTCTCCGACGCTCAAGTTAGTAATTTGTAAAGAAATAATTACTTAGATCAATGTGGCCAAGTGAGAACGTGATCTCTTAAGAAGTGTGTCCTAAGGTGTTCTTATGAGTGTTTCGGGTACTTACCTTTTCTCCAACGTCGCCAATTACCTGTTCGAGAGGGTGATCTTTGATTGTCCTCCATTCGTTAGGCATTTTCGTTTCTTTCTCCAATTGTGGCGCTTCCTCCGATAATTGATCCAAGATTTCATCTTGAGTTTCCTTCGGAGTTTCCTTTTGTACTTTGTCTTGAGGGCTTAGTGAGTTTAAAATACCTGCAAGATCAAAACCAGAATCCTTTCTCGCCAAGCGAGCATTATTCTTGGAAAACACAATATGAGGGGATTCCTCCACAGTTCCGGTTCTATTATTGAATACTCTATATGCTTTGCTACGTGAAGAATAACCAATAAAAATTCCTTCATCGGATTTGGCATCAAATTTCCCCAATTGATCTTTTCCATTGTTATGAATAAAGCATTTGCAACCGAATACTCAAAAATGGGAGATATTTGGTTCCTTCCCTTGTAGAGTTCATAAGGGGTTTCCATGAGTATTGGCATTATGACTACTGTATTCAAAACGTAGCATGCGGTACTCACGGCATCCGCCCAAAAATGTTTGGGAATCTTAGCCTCATCGAGCATGGTTCTAGCCATCTCTTAGAGACACCTATTTTTCCTTTCCACCACCCCATTTTGTTGTGGTGTTCGTGGAGCAGAGAAGGTGTGCTCGATACCGAGTTCGTCACAAAAGTCCGCAAAGAGATTGTGATCAAACTCTCCCCCATGATCACTTCTTACTGAAGTGACGGTTGTGTTCTTTTCGTTTTGAACACGTTTAAGAAAATATTTGAAATTATGAAAAGCTTCACTTTTATGAGCAAGAAATAGAGTCCATGTAAATCTAGAATAATCATCAACAATAACAAAAGCATAACGATTTCTACCAAGACTTTCAATGCGAGATGGTCCAAATAAGTCCATGTGAAGTAATTGCAAAGGTCTAGTAGTTGAAACAATATTTTTTGATTTAAAAGATGCTTTTGTTTGCTTCCCTTTTTGACAAGAATCACAAATAGAGTCTTTTTCAAATTTCAAGTTTGGAAGACCAATAACTAAATTTTGTGAAACCAATTTGTTCAAAAGATGCATGTTGATGTGAGCTACTCTACGGTGCCATAACCACGTGTCATCTTCTTTGCTAATAAGACAATCTACATATTCAGATGAAGAGTTTTCGAGATCAACCATATAGATATTATCCATTCTAAATCCACGAAGAATAATTTTAAAATCGCTACGGCGAAAAACTAAGCATTCATTTGAATCAAATAAAACAAGATTTCCCTTGTCACATAATTGACTTATGCTCAAGAGATTATGTTTTAGACCCTTAACTAGCAATATATGCTTAATGGAAGAGGAGTCATCCTTACCGACCGATCCAATGCCGATAATTTTTCCTTTGTTGTTATCACCAAAAATAACGCTTCCTATTCCTTGTGTTCTAGTTGAAGGAACTTGGATTCGTCTCCAGTCATGTGCTTGGAGCATCCACTATCAAGGTACCAAAGTACACTTGACCCCTTCAAACACACCTACAAAACAGACTAATGAGTTTTAGGTACCCATGCCATTTTGGGTCCTTGGGGTTAGGCAAATCATAGTGATGTGATTGGGTGTTATGTCTATGTCGTGTAAAACAAGCAGGAGCAATGTGTCCAATTCGTCTACAATAATGACAAATCACGTTAGGATTATGCATCCTTCTGGGTTGATAGTAGTTGGACGGATGAAAATTGTTTACTCTATTTTCGACAATATGACTATTGCGCATTTCATGAAAGTCATTTCTCCTACTATTTGTTCTAGGACATGCAGCATTTCTAGAATAATTATTTCTAGGTTGGAAGCCATTTCTAGGTGTTCTAAAAGGTTCAAAATTCCTTCTAGTGTTTGGCCTAGAATATGCATTATTTCTAGTGTGATTATTTCTAGGTTGCGATTGTTGAAAGCCATTTCTAGGTTTGTTATATCTAGGATGAGCGTTTGTTTTATTAATCCTAGGTTGAGCCTTAGGTTGTTGGGGGTTGGCTTCAACCTTTTCTTTAGACTCATTCTTAAAACCTATGCCATGCTTGGTCGACTTCAAATTAACAAGAACTTCATTCAAATTTTTATGAGAAGAATTAAACTTATCTAGGGTGCCCTTAAGTCTTTCTACCTCATTTTTGAGATGCATGCAAGAAGTACAACTTTTACTAGAACTCTCGGGTTTGTCGGCGCTTCTCTTGCCGAAAAATTTGTTTTCTTCTTTCAACTTCTCATTTTCCAAAATCAGTTTTTCCAAATCCTTTTCTTTCAAAGGGAGTTGTTTTTCAAAATCTTTTTCTTTCAAAGAGGCATTTTCCTTTATGCTTTTAACAATTTTGGAAGCTTTAATAAATTCACTATATAATTCATCAAAAGCATTTTGTATTTCCTCAAGAGAATAGAAATTTTTGGAAGAAATTTGACATACCTCTTCTTGGTTGTCTTCTTGTGCCATGAGACAAAGATTTGCGGCTTCGTCTTCTTCTTCCTCACTCGACTCGTCTCCGGAGTCGCCTCCCCAAGATATGTATGCTCGTTGTTTCTTGAAGGGTTTCTTCTCCTTTTTGGCATTTGGGCAATTTGATTTAATGTGCCCGGTTTCTCCGCACTCATAGCACTTTATTTGATCTCCTTGCTTTTTGCCCTTTCGTTCATACTCTTTTCGCATGAACTTTTGAAATCTCTTAATAACGAGTCCGAACTCGTTGTCTTCGTCCTCATCATTTTGAGGTTGGCTTGTGCTTGCCTTGAGAGCGATCTTTTGATTCCTTTGATCATCCACAAGAGGGTTAAGTATAGTAGATTCATAAGTTTTAAGATTACCTCTTAATCCGTCGATGGTGACGTTTGAAACGCCAATAGATTCTTGAATTGCGTCGGCCTTGGATCGCCATGCCGGAGTGAGACTTCGGAGAATTTTTCGGACAAGTTCCTTATCCGTGAAGGTCTTCTTAAGAGCATGTAAATCATTAACGATTTTTGAAAATCGTTCGAACATCTCATCGACCTTTTCGCCTTCCTTCATGTGAAAAAATTATATACATGGGTTAGGAAATCAATTTTAGCTTCCCTTACCTGGTCCGTACCTTCGTACATAATTTCCAGCTTGTCCCACATTTGCTTCGCCGTTGTGCAACATGATACTTTCCTATAATCATCAGCATTTACAGCACAATATAATAAATTAATGGCATTTGCGTTGTTTTGCACCTTTCGGATATCGTCTGCATCGTGTTCATCTTCGGACTTTGGAACATCTTTATTTTCAACCTTATTGGTTGGAATTTGTTCTCCCTTCATTATAACCTTCCAAAGATGAAAACTATTTGATTGAACAAATATTCTCATCCTCTCCTTCCAGTACGTATAGTTTGTACCGTCGAATAGTGGTGGCCGGGTGGAGCATTGTCCCTCACCTATTCCTGCAAAAGAGTCACGAGTAGAAGCCATGGATAGTTTCTCTCAAACAGTTAAGTCTTCAGAGAGTTGGGCTCTGATACAATTGTTAGAAAATACGCTTAACGCTAGAGGGGGGTGAATAGCGTTATAATAAAAATTAGAGTAAACTTGCGGAATTTAAAAATTGCAGGAAAGAAATAAGTGCGATAAGTAAATAAATAAGAACGAACGCACCGATGTATCCTGGTTCACCACAACCCGTGGCTAGTCCAGTCCCCGAGAGACTCTCTCGAGATTTCCACCAACACTGTTAAGCTTACGGGTGGTCAACAAACCGTTACAAACTGAGGACACAAGCCTCAACAACTTTTGCTCGAAGATACAACACTCCAAGACTTCAACCAAAGGAAACACAAGTTCCTTCTTACAATACAAGGGACTAACACTTCCCTTCAAGTATATAAAACACTTAGCACTCACTTAAACAAGACTCTATTAATAGAGTAGATATGAGTAAACAGATACGCTCAAGAACGCAACAACTTTCGCCAAGAATTTTGGCTCTCAAAACTTATGTAATGAATAGAAAGTGATGAACAATAGAGTATGCAAGCTATAGCAATAATATGATCAGTTGTTGTGCTTAGAAGATTGATTTGAAGCTGTATTTATAGTTGCAAAACCATGCATTACCGTTGCCTAATTGCCAATTAAGAATTGCTGATTTTACTCAGTGACAATCGATTGTCAAAATGCCACAATCGATTATTTGCCAATCGTTCCAAAAATCATTCCCAGATTTTACGCTTAACAATCGATTATCTAAGATCAATAATCGATTACTGGCAACGTTCAAAAAATCATTTCCAGATTTTACTTAAAACAATCGATTGTCCGAAATCTACAATCGATTACTTGGCAACGTTCAAAAAATCATTTCCAGATTTTACTTAAAACAATCGATTGTCAGAAATCTACAATCGATTACTTGGCAACGTTCAAAAAAAAATTTCATATTTTATTTAAAACAATCGGTTATTAGAAATCTATAATCGATTACCTGACGGTGTTTGAAAATATTTTGGCAACGTCAATTACACAATCTATTATGCTATGAGAACAATCGATTATATATCAGTCTTTGAAAAATCAATTAGACACTGCCTCAATGCACTCGATTGTCAAAGGTAAACAATCGATATTTTATGACTTTGAAAATGTCTGATAGACACTGCCTCAACACTGCCTCAACACAATCGATTGTCATAAGTTCACAATCGATTATTTTGTAGCTTTGAAAAACTTTGATGTACACTGCCTCAACACAATCGATTGTCATAAGGTTCACAATCATGCAGATTTGAAAAATCTGATGCACACTGCCTTAACACAATCGATTGTCATAAGTTCACAATCGATTGTCATGCAGCTGACTTAACATAATCGATTATCATAAGTACATAATCGATTATCTTAGTCCAGATTTTAGAGACATGTTTAAAAATCATTTTGACTAAAGTAAATATGCATCATTTTGCTTTAAATTAAATATGCATGATTTGATAAAAATGTTTTTACGAGAGAAGCCAAGTCTTGAGTCAAGTTATCGGATCAAGATCACAATTAAAGAACGACTCATGTATAACTTTATATCTTTGCTTGATCTTGGTTTTGTGCTTGAATCTCGTTATATATCAATTGTGCGCTTGTGCTTGGACCTCGTCATATGTCCATTGCGCATAGTTTGTCATTCATCAAAACCTAAAAATGTGAACACACGTTTTAGTATAGTGCCTTGAGGACGTGTTTCAACAAATGTTACTTAGTTTGAGTATTTGAGAGCTTTCCTTCAAGTCTAGGCATTTAGAGCTATAAAATCAACAAAAATTCAAAAGTATTGTTCCGTTAGAGGTCCAGCTGGTTTCAGAGTCTGGTTTTGTTCTGTTACTGGGATTTTGCATCATTTAATTTGGGTTTGGTTATTTCTGGAGTTTTTGGGTTTAGTTTCAAGTCATTTAAGGTCATTCAAAGACTGTGTGGTTTATTCTGGTTGGATCTGGTTATCAAGCTAAATATTACTGTTGTGTTGCCTGTAATTTTGTTGTTGATCATTAGAAATTGTTGTTGATTCCTTACTCTCCCTTTGTATTTTGATTTCCAAGTATTTCTCTTTCCCAAAGGATATAATATTGAGTCTAATGAATGATGCAATTTAAAAGAGACTTGAAGTTAAAAGTTGTCTTAGCCTCATGTGATTTTATACTGGCAGTGTAGCTTTCGTTTGTAGTTATTTGAGCTTCATGTTAATTATCAATAGGACTATATGGATTGTTGTTGCTATGTACTGTTGTTGCCATTTAGTTTATCAATTTGGATCAGCTTTTAGTACTATTATGTTTATCATAGTTAAGACAATATTTTGTATAATAGGACATTTTGACTGATATTCTTAGTATGTGCAATAGTTAGTAGTAAGTTCAATCAATGTTATAATTGATTTAAGCATTACAGCAATATTTAGCTAAAAAGTGAATTTGAAATGAGCTGTTGGTTTAAACTAGTACTTAATGGAAAATTATCACCTCTTATGAAAGTTTGATAGCAGGTTATGTAAATTTGATCCTTCTGTGTTTGTTGAAAAGTAGTATATTTCGATTTGAAACAGTTCAATGCTTCAGCTTATGTTGCCTTATATATTAATATGAAAATTACTATCAAACAGTTAGTTAAATGTCCAGATATGATGTGTATTTGCGAATTTAAGTAGACTAAATTAATTAAAGGTCAGATGGTCTATTTGGTGGCATTTCCAAGTTCATTGTTTGAATATTTCTTTAACAAGCCAAAGCAGCTCGCTTCCCTCGTGGGCTGGTAACTGATCCCAAATGCTCGAGAATAGCTGAAGCTCCAACTCCCTCCCATCGATTATTTTAAGACCCATGTCGTTAGGAATTTTGGTTGATATAGCAAATTCAGTGGGGTTTGGATATTTTTTAAAAGATTGAATTGTAGATTTGAACCTTCCAAATAATGTAGTACCAATTAATTGAGCCTTATTAGAGACACATTTTATAGAAATGTAATAGTTTGCTTTAGGATTGGCCTTTTAAAATAAAAACGAGGTGTGCCACTCGAAACAGAACCTATAAATTGCGTGGCCCTCGTGAAATGCTTATATTAAAATATTTAGAGTTTCGGGACATGTCGTTTAGTGAATTTCAAGGTTTTTCCGCAAAGATAATAACACGTTAGTCGCTATTAGGCGCATCTTAAATAATTTTACCTTCTTAAGTACAGTGCGCATTTATGTGACCCAAATCCAAATCTCAATGAAGTTGAAATATGTCAAAAAGTGTGTGCATATTTATGTGACGTGGTTCGCGACATGTTTTAACGACATTGCAAATTTCCTTAAAATGTTAAAAGCGGTATAAGAATGTTTAAATGCTTATAGGATAAACATGTATAAAAATTAGAATTTTAGCCAATTATAATAGTTTAAGCGACCATGCTAGAACCACGGGATCCAGGGGTGCCTAACACCTTCCCTCGGGTCAACAGAATTTTTTACTTAGAATTTCTGGTTCGCATACTCCATTTGGACAGTCGAAAAATTTCCTCGATTTGGGATTCTAAATAAACCGGTGACTTGGGACACCAAAAGTCAAACCTATCCCAAGTAGAGAATCTAAATAAATAATCTCATTTAGAATAATATCACTTCAATTGGAAAAAATCCCTTATACATTTTTATCCTTCGGGGTAGTCGCGTAAAAATGATGTGTGACATTTATTTGGTAGCGGCGTCCTTCTTCAACATCTTAAAGATTGGCTGACATATGACAGTAAATTGTGCTATGAACCGGCTTATGTAGTTAAGTCTCCCCAAGAAACTCATTACTTCTTTCTTGTTCTTTGCAGTGGCAATTCTTGAATAGCTTTGACCTTTGACGGATCCAATTCTATCCCTCGGCGACTCACGATGAACCCAAGAAATTTTCGAGCTAGAAACCTGAATGCACGTTTTGCGGGATTCAATTTCAGGTTGTACCTTCTCAGCCTATTGAAGAACTTCCTCAAATCTTCCATATGATCTGCGACTTTCATGGACTTAATGATGATGTCATCTACATACATGTGACGACCCAAAGGGGCCATCACTTATTTTCTGACCTATTCTGTTCTTCTGAGGCCTTGGAAACTTCATCTGGGGTTGCCTCGATTTGCACGCACAGTCCGGGTGCATAGCTAGAAAGCTTAGATATGAATTCTGTGAGAAAAATGTTAAATTTTGATATTAAGTTGAATAAATTTGACTCCGGTCAACTTTTTGGGTAAACAGACCCGGACCTGTGATTTGACGGTGCCGGAGGGTCTGTATGAAAATATGGGACTTGGGTGTATACCCGGAATCGAATTTCGAGGTCTCAAGTCCGAGAAATGAATTTTTGTGTGAAATTATTTTCTGAAAATATTTAAGGAAATTGGAAATGAAATTTATGTAGAACGTATTGGTATCGGGCTCGTATTTTGGTTCTGACGCCCGGTACAGGTCTTATATGTGGTATAACCACTTTCTGTAAAGTTTGGTTGAAAGCGGACGTTGTTTGATGTGTTTCAGACTTAGAAATGGAAATTTGATGTTTTATGAAAATTTTGAATAAATCATGGATTTTGAGGCTTACTTCAATGTACATCATGTTATTTTGGCAATTTTATCACACGGATAAGTCCGTAGGATGTTTTTGAGGTTGTGTGCATATTTGGTTTGGAGCCCTGAGGACTCGGGTGAGTTTTGGATAGGCCACGAGAACATTTTGGAAGTTGAATCACAGCTGATGGATTTCTAACCTGAAGTTCGCAAATGCGAACGGCCTCTCATAATTGCGAAGATAGCCCAGGTCCACTCATTCTCGCAAATTCGAGACTTTACTTCACAAATGCGAAGGTATCCTTTTTCTACTGTGTTCGCAAATGCGACCAAGGGCTCGCAAATGCGAAGGCACAGTGTTCGCAAATGCGAAGTCCTTCTTTTTTGCATGAGTTCACAAATGTGAACTGTGGTTCGCAATTCCCACATTTGGTCTGGGTTCACAATTCGCAATTCCCATATCTGCAACCCAGAAATTTTTATACCTAGTTGAATTTTAGGCCATTCTTCACACCACTTTCAAAATACAACTCCTTAGGCGATTTTTCAAGAACAAGTTTCATTCCAAATCATTTGTAAGTTGATTTTTACTCAATTCTTTCTATCATTAGCATCATTTAACATGTTTTCCACTTAAAATCAAGGATTTTCATGGGTGAAATTGGGGGTTTTGTGTAGAACCTAGGTTTTTCAAAACATGGGAATTTGGACCTCAATTTGAGGTTCGATGTCAAAACAAATCATATATTTGGGATCGTTGGGGAATGGGTAACCGGGTTTTGGTTCGAACCTCGAGCCTTGACCACGTTGGACTGAGGGGCATTTTGGTTATTATACCTAAATTCATGTCTTAGATTTTAATTAAATAGTAGGATCAGTTGCTTGAAATGTTATTTGCAATATGTGATTGAATTGAATAGATTTGGGCAATTTGGAGTCGAGTACTCATGGAAAGAACGGGGTTGCTAGAGTATATTAACTAGTTCGAAGTAAGTATCTTGCCTAACCTTGTGTGGGAGACTTCCCCTTAGGATTTGCGTTATCTTTGTTGTTTGTATTCCTTTAACGCGAGGTGACGAGTGCGTGCTCGGATTTATTTGTGAACAATTTGTCCCTTTTTGGCTCTTGATTCCTTGTATCACTAAATATGAAGTTGTTCTTGATACAATCGAGTTCCCTGTTATTAGTTCGCCTTTACATGTCTTACTTGGAATTTATTTGCCCTTTTTGGTTTGTTCTTGTTGTCTAATCGACTTTTACTTGATTAACTGTAGACGTTTACCCTTCTATAGTCACATTATCATTCCTAACTGCTTGTCTTTTATTTGGAAAGCATTATTTCTATCTCTTGTATAATTAATTGGTCTAAATTGGAAAGAAGTTAGATATCCTATGTTTAGTTGATATTTCCTTAATTGAAATTATTTGATTCATGTAACTTCCTTGTTCTTGAACTGAGTATTGTGGAATCGTTGTTTCTTATCATTTATTCCTCGTTAAGTTGTCCTTGTTGCACTTAGTATTTCTGTGTTACAGTTGTTCCTTGTCAGTTAGTATTTCTCTGATATTGTGATGTACAAGGTTTCTGCCATGCTACTGTTGATAATGTGGTGCACGAGGTTTCTGCCGTGCAATTTTTGTTGAGGGTTTGCACAAGGTCTTTGTCGTGCCACTGTTGCTATTGATATATTGCACATCCGATGTAATAAGGCGGGATATGTTCATATGCTTATATGGGTTGCGCATGTGGTGAAATAAGGTGGGAAATACTATGATGCACGTGTGGTGAAATAAGGCGATATTTATTTTGTTATTAATTGCACACGTGGCGAAATAAGGTGGGCTATGTCAGGGGTTGATTGTAAAGGTTTGTGACGGCCTGTAAAGGCATTCCTTTTTGTTTAATATTGTGATTGTGGGTTGATTACTTGTATGAGCTTTAACACTTGGAAGTTTTGAGGAAACATCGTACGTGCGGTCCGTTCTCTTTTCTTATTTACTAGATGATAGAATTCTTGTTAAAAACCACTTTCACAAGCATACACGTAGTTGGACACCCCATTAGAGGTAAATTCTTTTCGATTTTGATAAGGATGGAGATGCGCCTTTGTTTACCTATTATATATGTGAGAGTGGCCCTAGTTAGCCAGTTAGTTGTCAATATGACCGTGAGATTGATAGAGCACATGATGCCAAGTGCTAGATTTTAGATGCTGGGTTTTCGTGAATTGTGGTTGTGCGAGATTTTTGAAAGAAAAATGTGGAAAGAGTTGAATAAGGCCCTATGTGATCATCATTGTAGAATATCAGTTATTGACTTGTTTTTTCCCTTGCTGTGTTGTGACCTTAGGATTTAGATTATGATTCTGCCGTCATTTCGTATCATCATTGTTACATTCCCGTTGTTACTTGTTGTCCCTTTTCCCTTACCGTGAGTCATAGCATTTTTGGTCATTCATGCAGTCTTTACATGAATTACATGGTTTCCATTATTCATATGATTATACTATCTATTTGACCGGTAAGTGTCTTGACTGTTCCTCGTCACTACTCCATTGAGGTTAGTCTTGATACTTACTAGGCAACGCCATGGTGTGCTTATGCTACTTTTCTGCACAGTATTGTTGTGCAGATACAGGTACTTCCACTCAGTTCCTTCAGCCTTGGAAGGAGGCGTATCGGTAGAGACTTCAAGGTATATCTGCTACATCCGTAGACCAAGGAGTCCCTTTTCAGCTTTTTTGTCATAAGTATAGCTCTTCCAGTATTTTTCCTTCGTATAGATATTCCGGAGTCAGAGCCTCTATGTATCCCTTATTTTGTGATTTGTGAGATTCCGGGGTTTGGAAAAATTTTCTAGCTACGAGAGTTGTTATTGTATGTGCCAAGTGGAACCATAAACACATGGTTATTTTACTAAATCAGTTTTAATTATTTTTCCGCAACTTTATGGTTTATCTTCCGCATTGTTAGGCTTACCTAGTCGTAGGGACTAGGTGCCGTCACGACATGTTCATGGAGGGCGAACTGGGGTCGTGACAAGTTAGTATCAGAGCTCTAGGTTCATAGGAGTCTTAGATCACAAGACGGTTTATTAGAGTCTCGTGGATTGGTACAGAGACGTCTGTACTTATCTGCGAGAAGCTATGTAACCATTAGGAGACCTCCACTTCATTTGATCTCCCTGTTGTGCGAGATTTTTGACATCAACAATCCTAAACCTCTATCTTCTACTCTCTCACATATGGTGAGGACACATACTACCCGAGGTGATCAGGCACCCACACCCCTTGCTGCAGCCGTTGGAGGTCGGGGCCGGGGTAGAGTTCGAGGACGCACGCGTGGTGCAGCAAGAGCACCTGCATGAGCGGCCGCCGAGGTACCACTAGCAGATCCAGTAGGAGTCCACGCACCTGACACTTCTACTGCTGCTACTACTCCAGCCTTTCAATAGACTTTGGCACGGTTCATGAGCGTGTACACCACTTTGGCTCAGGCAGGATCGTTTCCCCTTGCTACAGCCACACACCCCAGGCCGGGGGAGGAGCACAGACTCCTGCCACCCGCACTCCGGAGAAGCGAGTGCATGTTGAGTAGGTCCCTAAGATTATTCCTATGCTGCTTGCAGCACCCGTTTAGCCCGAGGGCATGGCAGTGACTTCCGAGCAAGAGCAGATGAGACTAGAGAGGTTCAAGAAGTATAATCCTCTAATATTTAGTGGATTAGCATCGGACGATGCCTTGGGGTTTTTGATGAGTGTTACTGTATTCTCCGTACTATGGGTATCTCTATATTGAGTGGGGTTTCTTTCACTACCTTCCAGCTTCGAGGAGTCGCCTATGATTGGTGGCACACCTATGAGTTAGACAGCCCAAACGAGGTAGCTTCACTGGATAGGGTCCAGTTTTCAGATATTTTCTGAGAGAGTTTTTTCCTCAGAGCCTCAAAGATGCATTGCGCGTGGAGTTTGAGCGTTTGCGCTGGGGTGCTATGACCGTCTTAGAGTATGTTGTCTGTTACACCAGTTTGACTAGACATGCCCCAGCCTTGGTTTCTACTATTCGCGATAAGGTTCGCCGGTTCATTGAGAGGCTTATCCCTAGCATCAGTTCCAGTATGGATCGCGATTTGGAGATGGATATCTCATATCAGCAGGTGGTGAACATTGCTAGGAGGATAGAGGGTATGCATGCTAGAGAGAGGGAGAGCAGGCAGGGTTATGAGAGAGAGAGAGAAAACGAGGACCGGAGAGAGAGTTTGAGGAGGCGAGGAGGCCTCGTATACCGGGGAGATATAGTGGTCCTTCTTTTGGAGGTAGGGTGCGTCATGGTATAGGTTTTGCGAGTTAGCCAGTTCAGTGCGCGCTTCAGGCTTTGCATGGTAACTCAGGTGTTTATGGGTCTCGGAGTACCCGTACCGCACAGTTTCCACCGCCTCGTCAGCATAGAGGGTGCTTTGAGTGTGGAGATACTAGCCACATGGTGAGAGATTGTCCCAAAATTCACACCGACTTGTCATGGTGAGGTATTCAGGCAGGTAGAGGTCGCCCAAGAGGGGGAGGCCCGGCTCTTTGATGTGTTTCATATATTAGGTTTGAGGCCGGTGCGCCAGCTAATGTAATTCAGGTAAGAATTTAGTTTGTTATAGAGGGCATTATCTATAGTTCATCACAGTTCTGCTTATCAAGGTGAGTTCCCTTATCTGTTGTTCTATTGTGGGTTTATTTCATTATTGTACTCTGGTTGTATGATTAATCTGTTGGGAGGTTTTATGAGTGATAGTGTTGTCTATCGTCTATTTCTAGCTGTTTCCGAGAGTTATGAGACTAGTAGTAAATTCATGTTGTTTGTTTCAATAGGTTTGATGTGATTTCAAAGTATCATTGTTTACGTGTTGTGATTTCTATGCTCTACCGGTGTGGGAGCAAGTTTGTGTTGTAAGTGGTAGACGAAATTGATCTGAGAGTCTCCATGTGGGTTGATGTGTACCCTACTTGTGATTCAGTGTTGAGGGCGGAACCCTCGTGATTTCAGGTGATTGGATAAGTTGAGATCGGGCTTTGTACCACACTAAGAGTTATATCAGCATAAGATCCTTGTGAGTCTTTTATATGTTTCATTCCTTCTTGTTAGATGTTTGTAGATTAGTGTTTTAGAAATTTGTGCTAGTTTGACTTATTTGATAGTTCTCTTATGTGTTTTTCCTTCCCATATTCATCCATCTTCGTTGCATGCTTCTTGAGTTCTAATTTGTGGGGTGCGTGCCTGTTGGTATTAGTTGGGATTTGGTTATTTGGATGGTTTGAACTGGGAGAGGCTCGATTGTTGGGTACAGATTTGGTTTAGGAGGCCTTGGACAAGGTCAAGATCATTCAGGATATGCTTCATTCAACTCAGTCAAGGCAAAAGAGTTATGCATGCCACAAGGTTTGAAGTGTGGCATTTATGGTTGGTGATCGGGTATTGCTCCGAGTCGCTTATGAAAGGCGTCATGAGATTTAGAAAGAAGGGCAAGCTTAGCCCTAGGTTCATTGGTCCATTTGATATTCTTGATCGAGCGGGAGAGGTGGCTTATAGACTTGCATTGCCACCCAGCTTATCACCCATGCATCTAGTTTTTCATGTATTCATGCTCCGGAGGTATCACGGCGACCCCGGCCCACGTGTTAGATTTCACCATTGTCCAGTTGGACAAAGACTTGTCTTATGAGAAAGAGCGGGTACCTATTCTACACTGGTAGGTTCGTCATCTGAGGTCCAATAATTTTCCTTCTATTCATGTCCAGTCGAGAGGTCGGCGCCCTAAGCCATCGACCTGTGAGTCTGAGTCTGATATGTGCAGCCATTATCCTCATCGTTTTCCGACTCAAGTAGTTTCTTCTCTTGTCCGTTCGAGGCCGAACGGTTGTTTTAGTGGTGGAGGATGTGACGACCCAAAGGGTTCATCACTTGTTTTCTTACCTATTCTGTACTTTCGAGTCCTTGGAAACCTCATCTAGGGTTGCCTCGATTTACGTGCATAGTCCGAGCGCGTAGCTGGAAAGCTTAGATATGAATTTTGTGACTAAAATGCTAAATTTTGATATTAAGTTCAATAAATTTGACATCGGTCAACGTTTTGGGAAAATGGACCCGTACCTGTGATTTGACAGTTCTTGAGAGTTCGTAGGAAAATATGGGACATGGGCGTATGCCCGGAATCAAATTCCGAGGTACAAAGTCTGAGAAGTGAATTTTTGTGTGAAATTATTTTTCTGAAAATATTTAAGAAAATTGGAAATAAAATTCGATTAGAACGTAATGGTATCCGGTCCCTATTTTGGTTCTCGTGCCTGGTACAGGTCTTATATGTGGTTTAAGCACTTTTTGTAAAGTTTGGTTGAAAACTGACGTCATTTGACGTGTTTCGCGCTTAGAAATGGAAATTTGATGTTTTATGAAAATTCAGAAGAAATCATGGATTTTGAGGCTTAATTCAATGTACATGATGTTATTTTGGTGGTTTTATCGCACGGATAAGTCCGTAGGATGTTTTTGAGGTTGTGTGCATATTAGTTTTGGAGCCCCGAGGGATCGGGTGAGTTTTGGATAGGCCACGAGAACATTTTGGAAGTTGAATCACAGCTGATGGATTTCTGACCTTCAGGCTTCGCATTTCGCAAATGTGATGTCGCAAATGCGAACGGCCTTTCACATTTGCGAACATAGCACGGGTCCACCCATTCTCGCAAATGCGAGACTCTACTTCGCAAAAGCGAAGGTATCCTTTTTCTACTGTGTTTGTAAATGCGACCAAGGGCTCGCAAATGCGAGGCACAGTGTTCGCTAATGCGACTAAAAGTTTGTATATACGAAGACCTTCTTTTTGGCATGAGTTAGCAAATGCGAACTATGGTTCGCAATTCCCACATTTGGTCGGGGTTCGCAATTGCCAACCCCTGTTCACAATTACCATATCTACAGCCCAGCAATTTCTATACTTAGTCAAATTTTAGGCCATTTTTCATACCACTTTCAAAATACAACTCCTTAGGCGATTTTTCAAGAACAAGTTTCATTATAAATCATTTGTAAGTTGATTTTTACTCAATTCTTTTAGTCATTAGCACTATTTAACATGTTTTCCACTTAAAATCAAGGATTTTCATGGGTGAAATTGGGGGTTTTGGGTAGAACCTACGTTTTTCAAAACTTGGGGATTCGGACCTCAATTTGAGGTCTGATTTCAGAATAAATCATATATTTGGGTTCGTGGGAGAATGGCTAATTGGGTTTTGGTTTGAACCTCGGTTCTTGGCCATGTTGGCCTAAGGGGAATTTTGGTAATTGTACCTAAATTCGCCTCTTAGCTTTAAATTAAATACTAGAATCAATTTCTCGAGATGTTATTTACAATGTGCGATTGAGTTGAATAGATTTGGCCATCTGGCGTCGAGTAGTCATGGCAAGAATGCAGAGTCTAGTTGATTTTAACTGGTTCGAGGTAAGTATCTTGTCTAACCTTGTGTGGGGGACTTCTCCTTAGGATTTGAGTCTTCTTTGTTGTTTGTATTCCTTGTACGCAAGGTGAAGAGTGGGTGCTCGGATTTATTTGTGAACAATTTGTCCCTTTTTGGCTCTTAGATCCTTGTAATCACTAAATATGAAGTTGTTCTTGATACGATTGAGTTCCCTGTTATTAGTTTTGCCTCTACATGTCTTACTCGGAATTTATTTTCCCTTTTTGGTTTGTTCTTGTTGCCTAATCGACTTTTACTTTATTAATTGTAAATGTTTACCCTTCTATAGTCACATTATCATTCCTAACTGCTTGTCTTTTTTTGGAAAGCATTATTTCTGTCTCTCATGTAATTAATTAGTCTGAATTGGAAAAAAGTTAGATATCCTATGTTGAGTTGATATTCCTTAATTGTAATTATTTGATTTATGTAACTTCCTTATTCTTGAACTGGGTATTATGGAATCGTTGTTTCTTATCATTTATTCCTTGTTCAATTGTCCTTGTTGCACTTAGTATTTCTCTATTACAGTTATTCCTTGTCAGTTAGTTGTACTGCCTTTTGGTGAACGAAAATACCTGAGTTGATTCTCTTGCTGGTTCTTGTATATATTGTAATTGTTGTTTTTGTACTTGATATTGTGGTGCACGAGGTTTCTGCCGTGCTACTGTTTATATTATGGTGGACGGGATTTCTACCATGCAAGTGTTGATATTGTGATGCACGAGGTTTCTGCCATGTTACTATTGATATTATTGTGCATGAGGTTTCTACCGTGCAATTTTTTTTAGGTTGAGCACGAGGTATTTGTCGTGCTACTGTTGCTATGTATATATTGCACATATGGCGTAATAAGGCGGGATATGTTCATATACTTATATGTGGGTTGCGCATGTGGCGAAATAAAGTGGGAAATACCATGATGCACGTGTGGCGAAATAAGGGGGTACTTATCATGTTATTAATTGCACACGTGGAAAAATAAGGTGGGCTATGTCAAGGGTTGATTGTATAGGGTTGTGACGGCCTGTGAAGGCATTCCTTTTTGTTTAATATTGTGATTGTAGGTTGCTTACCTGTATGAGCTTTACCGCTTGGAAGTTATAAGAAAACATCGTACGTGTGGTCTGTTCTCTTTTCTTGTTTACTAGATGAGAGAATTCTTGTTAAAAAACACTTGCACAAGCATAAACGTAGTTGGACACCCCATTATAGGTGAATTCTTTCCGATTTTGCTAAGGGTGGAGATGCGCCTTCGTTTACCCATTATAAATGTGAGAGTGGACCTAGTTAGTTAGTTAGTTGTCAGTATGACCGTGAGATTGATGGGGCACAGGATGCCAAGTGTTAGACTTCAGATGATGGGTTTTTGTGAATTGTGGTTGTCCGAGATTTTTGAAAACAAAGTGTGGAAAGAGTTGAATAAAACCCTATGTGATCATCATTGTAGGATATGAGTTATTGACTTGTTTTTTCCCTTGTTGTGTTGTGAACTTAGGATTTGGATTATGATTCTGCCGTCATTTCATATCATCATTGTTACATTCGTATTTTTACTTGTAGTCCCTTTTCCCTTATTGTGAATCGTAGAATTTTTGGTCATTCATGCAGTCTTTACATGAATTACATGGTTTCCATTATTCATATGATTATACTGTATATTTGACTGGCAGGTGTCTTGACTGGTCCTCGTCACTACTCTACCGAGGTTAGTCTTGATACTTACTGGGCACCACCGTGGTGTGCTCATGCTACTCTTTTGCACATTTTTGTTGTGCAGATACAGGTACTTCCACTCAGTTCCGTCAGCCTTGGAAGAAGGCGTATCGGTAGAGACTTCGAGGTATATCTGCTACATCCGCAGACCGAGGAGTCCCTTTTCAGCTTTTTGTAATAAGTATAGCTCTTCTAGTATTTTTCCTTTGAATAGATATTCCCGAGTCAGAGTCTTTTATGTATCCCTTATTTTGTGATTTGTGAGATTCCGGGTTTTGGAAAAATTTTCTAGCTACGAGAGTTGCTATTGTATGTGCCAAGCGGCATCTTAATCACATGGTTATTTTACTAAATCAGTTTTAATTATTTTTTCGCAACTTTATGGTTTATCTTCCGCATTGTTAGGCTTACTAATCATAGGGACTAGGTGTCATCCCGACATGTTCACGGAGAGAGAACTGGGGATGGTGGTCATTGTAATTCGTTCTTCTTGTGTATCATGTCATATAAAATGGTGGTCATGGCCCTCATATTGGTGGCCTTTGCATTCTTTAACCTAAACGGCATCATCTTGTAGCAATACATCCCCCACGGCATAATGAAAGTTGTTTTCTTAGCATCTTCTTCATACATCCATATCTGATGGTACCCAGCAAAACAATCAACAAATGACTGCAGCTCGTGCTTGTGCAGTTATCAATCAAGATGTGTATATTCGGCAAGGGGAAGTCGCCTTTTAGACTGGCCCGATTGAGATCCCGGTCGTTGACACAGACTCTAACCTTGTCGTCCTTCTTCGATACTGGCACAACGTTGGCTAACCATGTCGGATACTCTACTACCTTGAGAACCTTAGCTTTGACCTGCTTAGTGACCTCTTCCTTGATTTTCAAACTCATATCTGGCTTGAATTTTCTAAGCTTCTGTTTCACTGGCGGACAGGCTGGATCAGTTGGCAATTTGTGAGCCACAATGGATGTGCCCATACCAGTAATATCATCGTATGACCAGGCAAATATGTCCTCATCCTCTCTTAGAAACTCTGTATATTCTTTCTTTTCTAACGGAGACAAATGAATGTTGATTCGTGTTTCTTTGACATTTTCTGCATCTCCCAAGTTAACAATCTCAGTTTCATCCAAGTTGGACTTGGGCCTATTCTCAAAATGCTTGACTTACTTAACAATCTCTTCTGATATATCATCTTCCTCTAAATCTATGTCCGTTAGTTGCGTTTTCTCGTTGCATGTCACAGACATCGGTTCATCAAGATAAGTAATAGTAATGCTTTATAAATAAAGTAAAGAGAGAAAATAATAAGAGTAATATTTATAAGAAAAATGAAGTGCTTTTGATAAATTCCATAAATGTTTTGAACATTGGAGCTCTTACTTGCAAAAACAAAAGTGCGAAAGGAAAGTAAACTAGTAAAATAAAATAGTGTATGGTGCTTGTTCAACCTTGCTACCCCGAGGCACGTCGGGATCTGGTGGTTCTGGCGCTCCAGTTGTTGAGGCGTGCTCCTCTATTTACAGCCTGTATGGAAGGGACTTCCTTCCCCTCGTCCTCAGAAATGACACAGCAGTCCATATCATCATCTTCCAGGAACAAATTCCTCATTGCTGCTAGAGCTTCTTCTTCCTTTGACCCATAGATGACCTCAGCCGGTTGGAAGGTCTGCTCCAACTGCGTATCGACTGCTCCAACAGATAGTAAGGGTCGCGCCAGGGTGGCGACCATCCGTTGAATTCTTTTCAAGTATACTCATATGCCAATCCAAAAGTGTTGTCATGCTTCTTGAGCTTGACGGGCTTAGCAATTCCTTGGAGATTCTTGCTAAGTCCATTGCTAGGTTCATACCTGCTCCAGTTCAGTATGCATTCAATTTTGTTATCCCACCACTTATCCTTATCGATGGCATTGACTCTTTCGATGTGGTGGATGTTTCCCCGCCTATCCTTCTTCTTCCTCGAATCGTTAGGATGGTCTTGCAACTGTATATGGGATTGCTACCGTCTCCATGAGTGATTACCTCCTAGTGATTCTATTCAAACTTAACTACCTGATGTAGAGTGGATGCCACGGCCCCAACGGCATGAATCCATGGTCATCCCAACAACAAATTGTAAGATGTCGGTACGTCTATCACTTGAAAATCAGCATCAAACTAAGTAGGCCCCGTTAGCAAACACAAGCTAATTTCCCTAATAGTAGACCTTTGAGACCCGTCGAAAGCCTTAACATTGATAGCCCCGTCCTTGATTTCATGCAGCCCTTCCCCTAATGTCCTGAGTGTAACCAACGGACAGATGTTGAGACTGGACCCCCCATCGACCAAGATCCGGGTGATAAAATAATCTTCGCACTGCACAGTGATGTGCAATGCCTTGTTGTGACTCAATCCCTTCGGTGGCAGCTCATCTTCGTGGAAAGTGATTTTGTGAGTCTCCAATACCTGACCTACCATGTTTGCCATTTCTCCTCAGGTGATATTGCTTGGTACATATGCCTCACTCAGCACTCTTAACAAGGCATTCTTGTGTGCACAGAACTCTGTAGCAAAGCAAGGACAGAAATCCACGCTGGTGTTTTGTTCAGCTGATCAATGACTGAGTATTCCTTCGCTTGTATCTTTCTCCAGAGATCATTGGGCCCAGTTTCAGTGATGGTTTGTCGACCAAAGGTCTACTTACTTGACTCAGCCAAGTGTTCTAGAGTGTAAACCATGTCGGTCCTTGTCATACCCTATGCTGCAAATGTTTCCCCGAACTTGGATTTCCCTTTCCTTCTTGCCTCGGCTGTGTAGTCCCATAGTACGGCTTTTATGTGGAATGGTGTTACGACTTTCATTGATACTGGAATGGGAACCCTTGCTTTGGAAGGTACTACAGCAACTTCAAATGGTACAGGTGCCTTTGGGGACACAAACTCGACCTCAATTGGTGTTGGTGTCTTTGCAGAGGCTAGTGTTTCGTCAAGTGGTATGGACATATTCACCTCACCATCTTCAGAAGGCTGAATCTGGACTACAATCGGATTAAGGGTGACTATTGGTTTCTTTAGATTGTCGCCTTCTGTGATCAAATCAATTGATCATTTGGGATCCCAATCATCCTTTATTTTAATCATATGAACACCCCTACCCTTGTGGTATAGTAGAGGGTTATTGCGGATACTGGGGGATGCCTTCTTTGCCATGATGATCTTGTTGTCAATCAAAGCCTGGATCTTATCCATCAGGGAGCAGCGTTCATCATGGTGTGCTCTTTCATTCCAGAATGATATGCACAGGTTTTACTTGATATGACCCATTGGGAAGGGTTTTCAGGGGTTATAGAAGGGACATGAGTGACATAACCAACAGTTTTTAGTCTTTCATACAGCTGGTTGATTGGTTCAGCAATGACGGTATACTATTTGGGAGGTTTGCGGTTGAAATTTGGCTGGGGTCAAAAAACGTTTTGATGCTGGGGAGGTGATTGATAGTCGGATTATTAAGTGTTGTAGGCTTGGTAGACGTGTGTGGGCGAGGAATATCTGGGTAAAGTTGGTTGGTATGTAAGAGGTGGAGCTGATTGATAGGTATGTGGTGGTGTTTGGTAGGAAGGTGCGGGTGTTTGGAAATATGGAGTGGGATGTGATGTAAGTGGAGGTATTGGGTAAGTTTGGTATTTGACAGGTGATTTTGGACGTACCACTAGATTGTAGAGCGTTGTTGGTTGCTTGCAAAGCTTCAATGTTGGTAACCATTCCACTCTTGATACTTTCCTCAATCCTTTCTCCTAGCTTGATGATGTTAGAGAATTTGTGGTTTTCGCCAACATCATTCTTTCATAGTATTGCGGATCCTGAGCTCAGACAAAGAACTTATTCATTTGTTCCTCCCCTAAAGCAGGTCGAACCTTAGCAGCCTCTGATCTCCAACGAGTGGCATACTCGCAGAATGTTTCTGTGGGTTTCTTCTTTAATTTTTAAATGTAAAACACATCCGGTGCATTTTCCATATTGAACCTGAATCTGTCTATGAAGTCGGGCGCCATACTTACCCAATTTGACCTCTTTGTTGGGTCTTGGATAATGTACCAGGACAAAGCATCTCCTTTCAGGCTCCTCATGAAAATCTTCATGCGGATCTTCTCATCTTTTCCTACTCCGACCAGCTTGTCGCAGTATGTCCTCAAGTGAACATTGGGATCCCTTGTACCATCAAACATTTCGAACTTGGGAGATTTTACCCATCGCGCAGTTCGACATCGGGCTGTATGCACATATCTTCATAGTTTAACCTCTTAATTCCCTTACTTCCTTCAATGCCTTGAATTCTGGTGGTCAACAACTTAGCTCTTCTTCCAGACTTTGATGAGCAAGTCCTTATCATCAAACTCAAGTGTTCTTGAGATGGGCTGGGTGGAGTGTGGCACGGTCTCCACATAGACGGGGTGTTGTGTTGGTGTGATCGTGGTCATTTGTGGAGTTTAAAGGTTCCGAGATGAGTAGTGGAGTATTATTGGGAGTATGGCAAGTATTGTAGTGATGGTGAGGAGCGAGATGGTTTTATTGCTGTGGGACGTTTTGTGGAGGTACAGGATTATGGTAATTGGGAAAGTAACCTCCGGAGTGGCGAGGGAAAATGACAGACTTGCCAAATTTCAGACTTGATCCAGTTCTTCTTGAAATCTTGACAACTTTTGTTCGAGTTGGGACGTGCTTTCTTTGGATACCTGAGTACCCTGGGTGATCTCTGCCCGTTCAACTGAGCTTTCCTTTATCAATTGTTCCATCTTTCCCTTGTTCCTATTTCTGATAGGACTAAGATGAGGAGTGGGTAGAGGGCCCTTGGATCTTGTGAAATATAATGATGATGCCAGAGTGCACGAACTAACCTTTGGGGGGAGGGAAATAAAACAAAAAGTAAAAACAAAAAGGTAACAAGTTAGTGAGGATTATAAGAGAAGATGTTGCGATATTTAAACACATAATGCAGGAATGTAAATCACATCCTAATTTGGGAGCATTGTTGTGCCCGAGGTAGGCCTAGCAACAAATTAATTTGGAGAACTTATAATGCTAAATGCCTTATTTTATTGATAGAAAATAAGGCAAACCCCAAAACGACACTAAATTACAGGAAATAAAATGTCATTAATGGCCATTGGCCTTATTACATTCATAAACGAAAAGGTAAATTCCTATCTATTTGAACCCAAAAGAACCTTCCCCAGACTCGGCATCTTTGGCTCCATCGAACAGTTGTACCAGCTCGGGAAGTCCCAACAGCAAGTAGGCTCTGGCTAGGTGCCCATATTCATTTCCCTCAACATTCTTGCAGTCCTTGACCCTTTTGATGAATTTCCTTTCTAGCTCTACTAAACCCCGCTCTAAGTACCCCAGCCATTTGTTGGCGCAGACAGCCATGTCTTTCCATTCTTCAATTAGCTTTTAGTTGGCTTCTTGAATTTCACGGTGCTCACTTTCACATTCCCGAATCCTTTTGTGCAATTTGGTTGTACTTGACCTATACGTCAGCCTTTTCTTCAATGATCCTATGACCTCAAGCAAACCCGGGTTGACCTAGACCATTATGATTGTCTTCTAACCAACTGGGATAGAATAGAGTATAACCAGCATGGTACCAGTCTGGCTCAATAGTTTCCCTTCCCATGACGATTTTGCAAGTGCCAAATGTGCTGAGCTTGGCACTTGTGAGGGCTATCATCATCTTGAAACTCGGCCCGGAAGTGACTCATCTTGTCAACCCTTGGTACAACCTACTTCCTGCCAGCCTGTCTCATAACTTAGAGAGGGACATACAGATAAGTTCCTCTCAAACCAAAAAGTATTAGAAACGGTGCATCCCAAGATCGGGCAATAAACTCTTCAGTAGGGAACTATTCGAACATCCATTGTACTTGATCCTCTTTCAGATTTTCAAATAGTTCTACCCACCCTTTGGCATCTCCCGGCTGAGCAAACATGTTAGGCATGTATTTCATCCTCCTTGGCTGGTGAAAGGCTATATGATCGTCCCAGTCCCTACGCTAAATCTGCTTTCTATATTCATCCTTTTGGAGGTGCTCCATGAGCCAGAGTTGGAGTAGCAAGTTGCAACCCTCAAAGTGTTTGGATCCCTATTGACGTTTCTCCAGGGCTTGGTATATTTCTGTGATTATCATGGGCACTATGCTAAATGGTTGCCAACCAATTCCCTCCATTAAGGTTTTGGTGACCAGGGCTAGCCTGGTATGGATCCTTGCTTTCTTCATTGGAAACGCTATCATCCCCAAGAAACAGAACATGAAGACAAATACCCTTCGATGAATATGCCCCAATGATGTAAGGGCGAACTCGTCAGGATAAGTACGGTAATATTTATCGTGACCGTACCTCTCATACAAGTAGTCAAAGGGAATATACGACTCCTTCAAGCAGGTTAAGTCTGGATTCTTCTTTTGACCCATAATCTTGATAAAACCTCTACCCTTGCAATTTTCCGGCATTAACAGACCCAGAGTTTCCCATGGCATACCAACCAGTCCTCCTATTTCCTCTAGCAGGGGTGTCATCTCAATCTTCCTGAAGTGAAACACAGACATATCGCAATCCCAGAATAGGGTAGCAGCTTCAATAATTTTGTTGTTGGGTTGGATTTTTATAAGGGAAGATAAATTTCCCAAGTATTTTCGAACAAGAGTTTGATCGCTGGAATGAAGATTTTCCCACCAGTTTAGCAATTTTGGATGGATGTTGGTAACCATATCGAATCTGGGGACTTCATGCCCCATTTTCTGCAACACAAAAGTGTTAGGCCCTTACCTCTACCGGACTCGACTATTAAATACTAATAATTGGCATAAAAGCATTTAGTATTCAAATAAATAAACAGAACATGGTGTTGTCCTTTTGGGTTACAAGGAAACCCAGTGGACTTTGGACAAGGCTATCTTAAAAAGTCATTACGGGGACAACATAACTGACTCGGCTAGGTTTTGACAGTGATGCATGCACGATTAAACGGAGTAAGGTTTCTATGAGGTATTAGACGGGTACCCTTGAGCGGACAACTCAATAGGAAAAGGCACGAAACCGTCGACTACACTGTTGATCGACTTGTTTTACCGCAAATGTGCCCTTGCCAGATTTAGAGGGTGATAATATCGGAAAGGCGCGACCACTTATTATAAGCGCTGCTATGGTATTTTGTTTAGCACGAGTGCGATATGATGTTGAATATGCAGTTACAATAATTAACAAGTTGCACGTTCATGAAGTAATAATTACAACAGTATTAAAGGAAACGATAAACGAAAGCATTAAGAGAAATAAGGAAAGGAAAAAAAAGCCAAGTCAGTTTCGAGGTAGAAAAAGGAAAGTACTTAAATGAATTTAAACAAACAAAGATATATAAAGAAGCATAAAGTCACAAATCGCATGAAATGGTATGAGCCTTAAAGAAACCCCCCGCAGAGTCGCCATGTTGTCGATGCCCCTTTTTTCTCGCAAAATTGGATTTATGACATTTGGACGAACAACTCTATTTCTTTTTGGGAATTGGGTTGGAATTGAAAAGTCTCCACCCAATAATTAAGTGCATTACGACACTAAGAAGAATTTTGATTTAGAAAATGAGAGATTGGGTAAGGGCTCGAAATTATCCCAAGTGAAGGTGTTATACACCCCTCGGGATAATTTAGTGTGGTTCCTGGGCATACTATAAATGTGACTTTAAGGGCAAACAACAAGTGGAAAAGTAAGAGTTACAAGTATGAAGGGGGTTTTCACATAATTGCTGCAAGTAATTTGAAGTTAAAACGAAGTTAAAGAAGCCCAAATTTGGGTAGAAGCAATTTTAAAATTCTGAATAAATGAGTAAAAAGGGGAAATTTTCACACAATTGCTGCAAGTAATTGAAGTTAAAATCAGCTTAAGAAGCCGAAATTTAGGAAAAATAGTTTGAAATTCTGAATAATCAAGTAAAGGGGAGGGAGGTCCTAGGTTTGTAAATGATATGGATCACCCCACACAACACCCGATAATCATTTATACACGTGGTGTTATCGCGTGGTCATCATATCCATATCTACCCTTTCCCACCCTGTTAAGGTATTAAACGCGGAGAGGTATCGTTTTAGTTATTGCATGTTATTAGCCGCCTCAATCCTATCAGTCCAGGAGGTATTTGGGACTACTAACCCTAAAGGGAAGGGGTGTGAGGTTTTATAGTTTCAAAGGAAAAAATTCTAGGGCGACAATCAAAACACATATGTAGCAAATATGGGAGAGAAGCACATAACAGATAGAAAGGCTCAAACAAACCTCTTTAGAAAAAATAAAAGGGAGCATATAGTTTAGCATGTCTTACATGTACTGATTAGGGTCTGATTAAACTTAAGAGTTGTGGCATATTGATCTATTACATATTTCATATGAGAAGCCTGAGTCAGGCCTGCCCGCTGGTTGAAATTGATAAAATCGGATTCAATTTACAAATTACCTTATGGCTTGCCTAAGTGTCAAACGAAAACCTATAGGCACGATATCTATTACTTTCAGAAAAGAAGTATACAAATTTTAAGGAAAAGAAATTGTCCATTACAGGAATATAAACTCTGCAGTCGTTATTGTTACTATTGATATTAGACATATAATCGAGTGGACGATTCAGATTTAGTTGATGGTTCCTATAGGCATGCTTTCTAGGCGTTACTGATTTTATAATATTTTTTACAATCGAAACAAGAGTGTGGAAGTCCTATAGGCATGGTATCTAAAATGTTGTTAGTTATTTAAACCTATAAATAGGTTTGCCTAGTGACAAATGCAGATGCAAAATTCAGGAAGTCCTATGGGCATATTATCTATACGATATGCAGCATTTCAGAAATGAGTTATAGTCATGGTCTCCATATAATGCAGAAGTACATAAGCCTATAAACATAGCATCTATGTGAGATGCAAAAGTGCAGAAACCTATAGACATTGTTTTATAAAGAAATGTAGACATGCAGAAACCTATAGACATGGTCTATATATGAGATGCGGAAGTGAAGAAACTTATAGATATGGTCTCTATATTAAATTCAGAAGTGAAGAAACCTATAGACATGGTCTCTATATGAGATGCAAAAGTGAAAGCTGAAAATAGGATACATGAGTGTAAATGTGTAAATATTCCCTATGAACACGGTATCTATCCTTTTGTATGGATGATAGACCATTCCGCTTTTCACTAATCACCCTAGGAGTTTATTACATAGTTATTACAATTAAAAACAAAATAAAGAAACTACATCTGATTCAGGTTTCTTGCCTGAAGCACACAGTAGACCAACACCAAAGATCCAAGTCTAAAATTTTCCCATTTTTTTAGGTGTGTCAGATTTCCCGAGAGCCTCATGGACTCTGGGGAGTGCTTACACCCAAATTCATTACAAAATTGAGACATAGTGCAGTGTAGAAGGGTCAGACCTCAAGTGTCCAAGTTCAAAGAGAACTCAAGGTCCAAAAGCATGGCTCACAGGAGGGGCATAACTTACAAGCTAGGAATGAGTGTTAGTGCAATAGGGGGGATTCTGGGGAAAGCAAAGAAGGCTGGTGGTCATACCTAGAAATTGGAGGTGCAAGCACACCCCAATCAGCATGTATCCACATTGTTTGGGAGTTAGGACCCCTTAAAGGGTCCAGTTCAGACATGAGCAACAATGGATGTTCCCATGTTCTGAACTTTAACTCAAACACATAAAAGGGGATAGGGGTATAGGGATTCACAGTAGAAACAAATAAAAGGAAATTAACATGCAAAAACTCCATATAGACAGTAAATAAATATGGATGATAAGTTGTAAGTAAATACATTGGGGATGATGCTTAAACTAAAACTAGAACATACCAGTCTCAAGGAAACAAGCAAAGAAAGCAACAGTCTTGTAAAGTCAAAGTGCAAACAAGTAGTCAGAATGCTATTGGTTTAGGAGAGAACTATGAGATTATAAGTGCTTGAAGTGTATGGTTCAAGGTGTGTTGCCAGTAATCTGTATATTGAAGAAAGCAAGTAGAAATGGGTAAGAAAATAGTTTTGAAATCAATTACATAAGATCTCCCTTTAATTAAGGATTCTGATTTCAGACGGGCAAAATAATTAAGGAAATGGGTCAATCAAACATTTTTCTAAAGCAGTACAAGAGGGGTAAATACATAAAGGTCTATTTAAAGATAAGGTTTGACAGCACACGGTTTGTGCAAGTAAGGAAAGGAATCAGTTAATAGCCAAGAAATTCAAATTGCAGGCTTTGTACGAATGGACCAAGATAGGAAAAGTGAGGAAAGCTTTTGCTTAAGGAAAATTAGTAACAATCAATCAGCCCTAGAAAAAAGATTTTGAATCAATCATAAGTTGGAAAGCCTTTTGAAGAAAGGTTCAACACACATATAAAAGCATATAGACATGCTTAAACAAGAAATAATTGTCATGCTATTCAGAAGAGTCTAGCATATAGAGTTCAGATTCATAAGCAAAGAGGTTCAAATTCAGTACATAGACTCAGAATGAGTTTGAGAGAGTCCAGGGTTCCAAAACAGAACCCTAGTCCAAACACAAGATCAAACTCACCAAAAACACCCCAAATCCTAGGGTTTTCAACTCGAATCAGATACAGAGACGAGAAGACAAATAACTCAAACAGGCTCAGAGGTCTCTTTTAGAGACGTATGAGAAAACAAAACAGATACAATAGCAAGTTCAACGCAAAAGAGTAATGAAACTGATTCGAAACAAAGTGAGAGTAGAAAGAGCATGTTTTAAGAAAACTTGGAACTCAAACAAGTTCAGAAGAGAAAAGGAGGTAGCATAGCACTTAAGAGAACAGTTAGAAGAAAACACATTTAAAATGAACTCAAATAAAGGTCCAATAAAAGGCAAACAAAGAACTTAAGAACTCATAGGAAATACATGCAGTAGGAGAAGAAAGATATCAGAAAATCATATCAACAAGACATATAGGAAAACATAGCAGGAGGAACATGCGAGCATGGTGTGAAACATGTTATAAACGCTAGAGGGGGGGTGAATAGCGTTATAATAAACAACAGCGTAAACTTGCGGAATTTAAAAGTTGCAGGAATGAAATAAGTGCGATAAGTAAATAATAAGGAACGAACGCACCGATGTTATCCTGGTTCACCACAACTCGTGGCTAGTCCAGTCCCCGAGAGACTCTCTCGAGATTTCCACTAACTTCGTTAAGCTTACGGGTGCTTAACAAACCATTACAAACTGAGAACTTGAGTCACACAAGCCTCAACAACCTTTGCTCGAAGATACAACACTTCAAGACTTCAACCAAAGGAATCACAACGTTCCTTCTTACAATACAAGGGATTAACCCTTCCCTTCAAGTGTATAAAAACACTTTGCACTCAAAACAAGAATCTCCTTAAGAGTAGATATGAGTAAAATAAATACGCTTAAGAATGCAACAACTTTCGTCAAGAATTTGGCTCTCAAAAACTTATGTAATGAATAGAAAATGATGAATAAGAGAGTATGCAAGCTTTAGCAATAATATGATCAGTTGTTGTGTTTAGAAGACTGATTTGAAGATGTATTTATAGTGTCAAAAACATGCATAACCGTTGCCTAATTGCCAATTAAAAATTGCTGATTTTGTGCTACGACAATCGATTGTCTAATTGGCACAATCGATTGTTTTCCAATCGTTCCAAAAATCATTCCCAGATTTTACGCAGCATAATCGATTATCTAAGACGTATAATCGATTACTGGCAACGTTCAAAAAATCATTTCCAGATTTTACTTAAAACAATCGATTACTTGGCAATGTTCAAAAAATCTTTTTCAGATTTTACTTCAAACAATCGATTATCAGAAATATACAATCGATTACTTGGCAACGTTCAAAAAATCTTTTTCAGATTTTACTTCAAACAATCGATTATAGGATTTTAATAATCGATTATCTGACGTAGTTTGAAAATATTTTGGCAACGGTCATTTACATAATCGATTATGCTATATGGACAATCGATTATTTTTCAGTCTTGAAAAATCTAATAGACACTGCCTCAACACAATCGATTGTCAAAAGGTTCACAATCGATTATTTTGTAGCTTTGAAAAATCTGATGGACACTGTCTCAACACAATCGATTGTCATAAGGTACACAATCGATTGTCATGCAGATTTCAAACATCTGATGGGCACTGTCTCAACACAATCGATTGTCATAAGGTACACAATCGATTGTCATGCAGATTTCAAACATCTGATGGACACTGCCTCAACACAATCGATTGTCATAAGGTACACAATCGATTGTCTTGCAGCTACCTTAACATAATCGATTATCATAAGTACATAATCGACTATCTTTGTCCAGATTTTAGAGGCATGTTTAAAAATCATTTTGCTAAAATAAATATGCATGATTTAAAATCATTTTGCTCTAAATTAAATATGCATGATTTGATATAAATGTTTGTACGAGAGAAGCCAAGTCTTGAGTTAAATTGTCGGATCAAGATCACAATTAAAGAGCGACTCATGTATAACTTTGTTTAATCTTGATCTCTGTTTGTCTTGTGCTTGAACTTCGTTACGTGACATTTGCGCGCTTGTGCTTGGACCTCGTCATATGTCAATTGCGCATCGTTTGTCATTTATCAAAACCTACAAACATGAACACACGTTTAGTTTAGTGCCTTGAGAACGTGTTTCAACAATTTCCCCCTTTTTGATAATGGCAAACCTTAATCGGGATATGCATATTAGGTAATTCATAATGACGATCCAAGACAAGTATATATATATATATATGCAATTAGTTCCCCCTCAATATATGAATTCCCCCTTAATTTGTGCCAATAAGTATTAAGTGCATAGCCCTTATTCTTCCCCCTTTTGACATTAGCAAAAAAAAATTGGTAAATAATTTGTTTATTGATTAATCAAAAGTTTCAACTTCATAAAAGGGATAATAAAGCAAATAATGTCAGCATAATCGATTATTGATACTTGATAATCGATTATATACTAAAGAGAAATCGATTATTCTAAAGAGGAATCGATTATTCTGCACCAGTCTTTATAATTCCCCCTGTTTTTAGGGCGATACCTGCAAAAATACGTTTGACGCCTCCGACGCTCAAGTTAGTAATCATGTGAAAGGGAAAATGCAATGCATGACTTAGATCAATGTGGAGTCAAGAATCCCGAGTTCACTACGAATTCGGAAGAAGGACTCTTTCTCTAAAGGTTTTGTGAAGATGCCAATTGATATTTGGTTTCAACAAATTCAATTTTCACATCACCTTTGAGAACGTGATCTCTTATAAAATGATGCCTAATTTCAATGTGTTTTGTTCTTGAATGAAGAACGGGGTTCTTCGTCAAGCATATGGCGCTAGTATTATCACATCTAAGAGGGATATGATCGATACTTAGGCCATAGTCCAAGAGTTGCTGTTTCATCCAAAGAATTTGAGCGTAATAACTCCCCGCGGCTACATATTCAGCCTCGGTTGTGGACAACGCAACACTTACTTGTTTCTTGCTAAACCAAGAAACTAGAGAGCTACCGAGCAAATGGAAAGTGCCACTAGTGCTCTTGCGGTCCAATTTGCATCCAGCGAAATCGGAATCGGAATAGCCAACAAGTTGGCATGAAGAACCTTTGGGGTACCATAGACCCACATTTACAGTACCAACAAGATACTTCAATATCCGTTTCACCGCAGTTAGGTGAGACTCCTTAGGACATGATTGATAACGAGCGCATAAGCACACGCTAAACATGATGTCCGGTCTACTAGCAGTAAGATAAAGGAGAGATCCAATCATACCTCGATACTTCTTGGTGTCGACTTCCTTACCTTTCTCGTCTTTGTCTAGATGGTCGGATGTGCTCATGGGAGTGGCCATTGCTTTTGCGTTGCTCATTTCAAATCGTTTTAGCAATTTTTTGCAATATTTAGCTTGACAAATGAAGGTTCCTTCTTTCATTTGCTTTACTTGCAGCCCCAAAAAGAAGGTTAGCTCACCCATCATAGACATTTCAAATTCGCTTGTCATTAAATCAGAAAATTCCTTGCACAAATCATTGTTAGTAGCACCAAAAATAATATCATCCACATAGATTTGAACTAATAAAATATCATTGTTTTTATGCTTAACAAATAAAGTGGTGTCAACTTTCCCCCTAATGAATTCATTTTCCAAAAGAAATTTGCTCAATCGTTCATACCAAGCTCGGGGAGCTTGTTTGAGACCATAAAGTGCCTTTTTAAGTTTGAAAACATGATTGGGAGATTTAAAATCTTCAAAGCCCGGGGGTTGTTCTACATAAACTTCTTCTTGAATAACACCATTTAGAAAATCACTTTTTACATCCATTTGATATAAATTGAAATTCATAGAAGAGGCAAAAGCAAGCAATAAACGAATAGCTTCTAACCTTGCTACGGGTGCATATGTTTCTTCATAGTCAATTCCCTCTTCTTGATTATAGCCTTTTGCTACAAGCCTAGCTTTGTTTCTAGTGATTACGCCATTTTCATCTAGTTTGTTTCGAAAAACCCATTTCGTACCAATTATGGTATGATTTTCGGGTCTTGGCACCAAATCCCAAACGTCATTTCGTTTGAATTGGTTAAGCTCCTCTTGCATTGCCAAGGTCCAAAATTCATCCCCAATTGCTTCGGAGATGGTTGAAGGTTCAATTTGAGAAACGAAAGCAGTATGTCCTAAGGTGTTCTTAAGAGTGTTTCGAGTACTTACATGTTGTTCAATGTCGCCAATTACCTGTTCGAGAGGATGGTCTTTGATTGTCCTCCACGCATTAGGCAGTTTCGTTTCTTTTTCCAGTTGTGGCGCTTCCTCCGATAATTGTTCCAAGATTTCACCTTGAATTTCCTTAGGAGTTTCCTCTTGTACTTTGTCTTGAGGACTCATTGAGTTTAAACTACCTGCAAGTTCAAAACCAGAATCCTTCTCGCCAAGCGAGCATTATTTTCGGAAAACACAATATGAGGGGATTCCTCCACAGTTTCGGTTCTATTATTGAATACTCTATATGCTTTGCTACGTGAAGAATAACCAATAAAAATTCCTTCATCGGATTTGGCATCAAACTTTCCCAAATTATCTTTACCATTGTTATGAATAAAACATTTACAACCGAATACTCTAAGATGGGAGATATTTGGTTTCCTTCCCTTGTAGAGTTCATAGGGAGTTTTCATGAGTATTGGCCTTATGACTACTCTGTTTAAAACGTAGCATGCGGTACTCACGGCATCCGACCAAAAATATTTGGGAATCTTAGCCTCATCGAGCATGGTTCTGGCCATCTCTTCGAGACACCTATTTTTCCTTTCCACCACTCCATTTTGTTGTGGTGTGCGTGGAGCAGAGAAGGTGTGCTCGATACCGAGTTCGTCACAAAAATCCGTGAAGAGATTGTGATCGAACTCTCCCCCATGATCACTTCTTATTGAAGTGACGGTTGTGTCCTTTGCATTTTGAACACGTTTAAGAAAGCATTTAAAATTATGAAAATCTTCACTTTTATGAGCAAGAAATAGTGTCCATGTAAATCTAGAATAATCATCAACAATAATAAAAGCATAACGATTTCTACCAAGACTTTCAATGCGAGATGGTCCAAAAAGGTCCATGTGAAGAAGTTGCAATGGTCTAGTAGTTGAAACAATATTTTTCGATTTAAAAGATGCTTTTGTTTGCTTCCCTTTTTGACAAGAATTGCAAATGGAGTCTTTTTCAAATTTCAAATTTGGAAGACCAATAACTAAATTTTGTGAAACCAATTTGTTTAAAAGATGCATGTTGATGTGAGCTACTCTACGATGCCATAACCACATATCATCTTCTTTGCTCATAAGACAATTCACATACTCAGATGAAGAATTTTCGAGATCAACCATATAGATGTTATCCATTCTAAAACCACGAAGGATAATTTTAAAATCGCTACGGCAAAAAACTAAGCATTCATCCGAATCAAATAAAACAAGATTTCCCTTGTCACATAATTGACTTATGCTCAAGAGATTATGTTTTAGACCTTTAACTAGCAATATATGCTTAATGGAAGAAGGTTCATCCTTACCGACCAATCCAATGCCGATAATTTTTCCCTTGTTGTTATCTCCAAAAATAACGCTTCCTCCTTCCTTGTGTTCTAGTTGAAGGAACTTGGATTCGTCTCCGGTCATGTGTTTGGAGAATCCACTATCAAGGTACCAAAGTACACTTGATCCCTTCAAACATACCTACAAGACAAGTTAATGAGTCTTTGGTACCCAAGCTGTTTTGGGTCCTTGAGAGTTAGGCGTAACATGTTGTTGTGCTTGACATGCAGTTAAGTGTCTATGTCTAGTGAAGCAAGAAGGAGCAATATGTCCAATTCGATTGCAATAATGACAAATGACATTAGGATTATGCATTCGTCTAGGTTGATAGTAGTTGGACGGACGAAAATTGTTTACTCTATTTTCGACAATATGACTATTGCGCATTTCATGAAAATCATTTCTCCTACTATTTGTTCTAGGATATGCAGCATTTCTAGAGTAGTTATTTCTAGGTTGAAAGCCATTTCTAGGTGTCCTAAGATGTTCAACGTTTCTTCTAGTGTTTGGTCTAGGATATGCATCATTTCTAGAATAGTTATTTCTAGGTTGAAGGCCATTTCTAGGTGTCCTAAAATGTTCAAAGTTTCTTCTAGTGTTTGGTCTAGCATGCATGTTGTTTCTAGGATTGTTATTTCTAGGATGAACATTTGTTTTATTTGTCCTAGGTTGAGCCTTAGGTGGTTGGGGTTTGGCTTCAACTTTTTCTTTAGGCTCGTTTTTTAAAACCTATCCCATGTTTGGTCGATTTCAAATTAACAAGTACTTCATTCAAATTTTTATGAGAAGAATTGAACTTATCTAAGGTGCCCTTAAGTCTTTCTACCTCATCTTTTAGATGCATGCAAGAAGTACAATTTTTACTAGAACTCTCGGGTTTGTCGGCGCTTCTTTTGCCAAAAAACTTGTTTTCTTCTTTCAACTTCTCATTTTCCAAAATCAGTTTTTCCAAATCCTTTTCTTTCAAAGAGAGTTGTTTTTCAAAATCTTTTTCTTTCAAAGAAGCATTTTCCTTAATGTTCTTAACAGTTTTGGAAGCTTTAATGAATTCACTATACAACTCATCAAAGGCATTTTGCATTTCCTCAAGAGAATAGAAGTTTTTGGAAGAAATTTGACATACCTCTTCTTGATTGTTTTAGTGAGCCATGAGACAAAGATTTGCGGTTTCTTCTTCTTCTTCCTCACTCGACTCGTCTCCGGAGTCGCCTCCCCAAGATATGTATGCTCGTTGTTTCTTGAAGGGTTTCTTCTCCTTTTTGACATTTGGGCAATTTGATTTAATGTGCCCGATTTCTCCGCACCCATAGCACTTTACTTGATCTCCTTGTTGTTTGCCTTTTCGTTCATACTCTTTTCGCATGAACTTTTGAAATCTCTTAATAACGAGTCCGAACTCGTTATCTACGTCCTCTTTATTTTGAGGTTGGCTTGTGCTTGCCTTGAGGGCGATTCTTTGTTTCCTTTGATCATTAACAAGAGGGTTAAGTATAGTAGATTCATAAGTTTTAAGGTTACCTCTTAATCCGTCGATGGTGACATTTGAAATGCCAATAGACTCTTGAATCGCGTCGGCCTTGGAGCGCCATTCCGGAGTGAGGCTTCGGAGAATTTTTCGGACAAGTTCCTTATCCGTGAAGGTCTTCTTAAGAGCATGTAAGTCATTAACGATTTTTGAAAATCGTTCGAACATGTCATCGACCCTTTCGCCTTCCTTCATGTGAAACAGTTCATATGCATGGGTTAGAAAATCAACTTTAGCCTCTCTTACCTGGTCTGTACCTTCGTACGTGATTTCCAGCTTATCCCACATTTGCTTCGCCGTTGTGCAACATGATATTTTTCTGTAATCATCAGCGTTTACAGCACAATATAATAAGTAAATGGCTTTAGCATTGTTCTGCACTTTTCGGATATCATCCGCATCGTATTCATCTTCGGACTTTGGAACCCATTCATTTTCAACCTTTTTGGTTGGAATTTGTTCTCCCTTCATTATGACCTTCCACAGATGAAAATTATTTGATTGAATGAATATTCTCATCCTCTCCTTCCAGTACGTATAGTTTGTGCCATCGAATAGTGGTGGTCGGGTGGAGCATTGTCCTTCACCTATTCCTGCAAAAGAATCACGAGTAGAAGCCATGGATTGTTTCTCTCAAATGGTTAAGTTTTTCAGAGAGTTGGGCTCTGATACCAATTGTTAGAATATACGCTTAACGCTAGAGGGGGGTGAATAGCGTTATAATAAAAAACAGCGTAAACTTGCGGAATTTAAAAATTGCAGGAATGAAATAAGTGCGATAAGTAAATAATAAGGAACGAACGCACCGATGTTATCCTGGTTCACCACAACCCGTGGCTAGTCCAGTCCCCGAGAGACTCTCTCGAGATTTCCACTAACTTCGTTAAGCTTACGGGTGCTTAACAAACCGTTACAAACTGAGAACTTGAGTCACACAGGCCTCAACAACCTTTGCTCGAAGATACAACACTTCAAGACTTCAACCAAAGGAATCACAACGTTCCTTCTTACAATACAAGGGATTAACCCTTCCCTTCAAGTGTATAAAAACACTTTGCACTCAAAACAAGAATCTCCTTAAGAGTAGATATGAGTAAAATAAATACGCTCAAGAACGCAACAACTTTCGTCAAGAATTTGGCTCTCAAAAACTTATGTAATGAATAGAAAATGATGAATAAGAGAGTATGCAAGCTTTAGCAATAATATGATCAGTTGTTGTGTTTAGAAGACTAATTTGAAGATGTATTTATAGTGTCAAAAACATGCATAACCGTTGCCTAATTGCCAATTAAGAATTGCTGATTTTGTGCTACGACAATCGATTGTCTAATTGGCACAATCGATTGTTTTCCAATCGTTCCAAAAATCATTCCCAGATTTTACGCAGCATAATCGATTATCTAAGACATATAATCGATTACTGGCAACGTTCAAAAAATCATTTCCAGATTTTAATTAAAACAATCGATTACTTGGCAACGTTCAAAAAATCTTTTTCAGATTTTACTTCAAACAATCGATTATCAGAAATATACAATCGAATACTTGGCAACATTCAAAAAATCTTTTTCAGATTTTACTTCAAACAATCGATTATAGGATTTTAATAATCGATTATCTGACGTAGTTTGAAAATATTTTGGCAACGGTCATTTACATAATCGATTATGCTATATGGACAATCGATTATTTTTCAGTCTTGAAAAATCTAATAGACACTGCCTCAACACAATCGATTGTCATAAGGTTCACAATCGATTATTTTGTAGCTTTGAAAAATCTGATGGACACTGTCTCAACACAATCGATTGTCATAAGGTACACAATCGATTGTCATGCAGATTTCAAACATCTGATGGACACTGTCTCAACACAATCGATTGTCATAAGGTACACAATCGATTGTCATGCAGATTTCAAACATCTGATGGACACTGCCTCAACACAATCGATTGTCATAAGGTACACAATCGATTGTCTTGCAGCTACCTTAACATAATGGATTATCATAAGTACATAATCGATTATCGATTGTCCTCGAATATCTAGGGTTTTAAAGGAACCCTAAGATGAGAAAGGCTTGGAAAAAGTCTGATCTTGAGTCGGATAAGTCAGAACCAGGCTCGAAATGCTTGGATACGCCGGAGCTAAGCCGGAGAAACCATAGAACCTTGTATCGGAGAAGATCTGAACAGACATCATCAGCAGACCTCAAAACTTCGGGCACCAAGCGTTCAAGAGCAGAGGGAGGTGAGTATAGGTCATCCATGGCCTGAGAGGCCATGGATTTTGGTGAGTTGGAGATTGAAAATGGTAGAAGACGATTAGGGTTTCAAGGACATTCGAGAGAGTTTAAAAGACGAAGGGGTTTTAGGGCGGCGTCTCTAAATGAAATGAGTTAGGGTTAGGGGTTTGGTGGAATTAAAAAGCTAAGGTCTAATCGTGGTCGTTGATCAAAATGATCAACGGCCTAGATTAAAATATTGACCAGGCCGGTTGTATTGACGGGTTAGGGGTCAGGTTGTTTTAGGGTTTGGGATGGTTCGAGACTAAGATTGCGCCAATTAGGGGAGCCAATTTTGGCTATCATTGAAACAAAATGGGCCAGATTTTAAATAGCCAGTTTTTTCCTTATTATTTTATAAAAAATAGTAAAAATAATTTTGAAAGAAAATTAAAAGTGTTGGATCAGTTAATAATATATAAATATTAATTTAAAAATATTGGAACCAATTTGCTAATTATAAAATGTTATTAATTCTCAAAATAGGATAAAATCGCAATTATATGCAATTTGACTTTTAAAATACCAAATAAATTTGTAAAAATATATAAAAATTATTTCTAGCTATATTTCGGTATATATATGAGAATAAAATAATTTATTCAATATGATGATAATTTTGGAAATAATTATTGATTTTTATAGTGCTAAAATAGACAATAGATTGATAAAAAAATTTAAAAATTGGAAAATATACAAAACACTTAGGCATACTTATTTATACATATATATAGTACTTAAAGTATTTTGAATATAATAAATTGACGGAGAAAAATTGGGTATCAACACATATTTGCTTAGGCAATGCTTTAAATGTCAAAAATCTTGTCGGTGATTCATAGTTAACATTTTCTTTGAATTTTGATGAAATGAGTATTGGTACAGGGAATAGATTAATTATTATTCTACAAGAACTAGTATAAGATTCTTGAAATAGCTCTCGTCTCCTTAAAATTCTATTTTTATCCACAATAATTTCCATAATCACTGGCCTCACAACAATCTCAAATAAAGGAAATGAATAATTTTGAACATCGTAGCTTGTTTTATACGTGATTAATAATAATCGTCACGTCTGTAGGTAAAGTTCTCGTGCATGGTCGTGATATCTAATCCTTAATTTGGGTGTGCATTTCATGTAACAGGACCATATCTTCAAACAAAAATAAAATAAACATATCGTAAATCGCTTGCGCATTTCGTGTAGCACGGGTTGCCATGTGTACCAAAATGGCAAGTGTACGACAATTGTAACTTGTTCCAAAAATAAGTCCACAAATAAATAAAAGCTGTTATAAAGTTAAAAATGCACAAAAGATTTTAAAACATGTAATTAATCAGATAATTATGCCAATATTAATAGTTAAGCAATTGTGCTAAAACCACAAAATTTGAAAATGCCTATCACTTTCTCCTAGATTAACAGAATTCCTTACCCAGATTTCTGTGTCATAGACCATAAATAAGAGTCACCTTCCTCAATTTAGAATTTTAAACCGGTGATTTAGGACACCATAAATTATCCCAACTGGTGACTCTAAATTTGAATAAATAATACCATTTCGATTTATGTCACGTTAATTGGAAAAACTCCCTTATATACCCCTTAGGCAGAAAATGAAGGTGTGACAACTATGATATCACCATCTTGTATCATCTTGGGAAGGCCAATGTGGTGGTCGATGCTTTAAGTAGGAGGTCAGCTAGTATGGGAAGCCCTGCGTATATTTTTGTCAATGAGAGACCGCTTGCTTTGGATGTTCAAGCTTTGGCCAATTAGTTCGTGAGATTGGATATTTCGTAGCCCAGCCGTGTTTTAGCTTGCACCGTCGTTCGTTCTTCATTATTTGAGAGTATTAGGGATCGATAGTATGATGATCCTCATTTGCTAGTCCTTAGGGACACAGTGCAGCGCAATGTGCCAAGAAGGTTATAGTTGGACATGATGGAGTTTTAAGGATGCAGAGTCATTTTTGTGTGCCTAATATAGATGGATTTCGTGAGCTGATTCTAGAGGAGGCCCATAGTTCCTAGTATTCTATTCATTCGGGCGCCGCTAAGATATATCAGGATTTGCGGCATCATTGTTGGTGGAGGAGGATGAAGAAGGATATTGTTGTATATGTAGCTCGGTGTTTGAATTGTCAGCAGGTAAAGTACAAGCATCAGAAACCTGGTGGTTTGTTTAAGCAGATTGAGATTCCTGAGTGGAAGTGGAGTGTATTACTATGCACTTCGTTGTTGGACTCCCACAGAATCAGAGGAAGTTCGATGCGGTATAACTTATTTTTGATAGGCTAACTAAGCCAGTATTTCATTCATGTAGTATTTTCCTATTGCTTGGGGTTGTTAGCTGAGATCTTTATTCGGGAGATTGTTTGCCTTCATGGTGTGCTTGTGTCTATCATTTCAAACCGAGGTACGTAGTTTACCTTGCATTTCTGGAGGATAGTACAATGTGAATTGGGTACGCGGCTCGAGTTGAGCACCACATTTCATCCTCAGACAGACGGACATCCCGAGCGTACTATTCATATTTTAGAGGATATGTTTCGCGCTTGTGTTATTGACTTTGGAGGTTCATAGGATCAGTTCTTGCCATTAACGGAGTTTGCCTACAACAATAGTTACCAGTCGAGCATCCAGATGGCTCCCTATGAGATATTATATGTTAGACGGTGTAGATCTCCGGTCGGGTGGTTTGAGCTGGGGGAGGCTCGGTTGTTGGGTACAAATTTAGTATAGTACGAATTGGGCAAGGTTAAGATCATTCGGGATATGCTTCATACAACTCAGTCAAGGCAAAAGAGTTATGCCGATTGTAAGGTTCGTGATATGGCATTCATTGTCGGAGAGCGAGTGTTGCTTCGGGTGTCACCCATAAAGGGTGTGATGAGATTAGGGAAGAAGGGCAAGCTAAGCCCTAGGTTCATCGGACATTTTGAGATCCTTGATCGTGTGGGAGAGATGAGTTACAGACTTGCGTTGACGTCGGATTTATCATTTGTGCATCCAGTGTTTCATGTGTCCATTCTTCAAAAGTATCACGTCGATCCATCCCATGTGTTAGACTTCAGCATTGTCCTATTGGACCGGGATTTGACCAACGAGAAGGAGCCGATAGCTATTCTAGATCTGCAGGTTTGTCGGTTAAGATCCAAGAGTTATCCTTCAATTTGTGTTCAGCAAAGAGGTCAGTCTATAGAGGCAGCTGCCTAGGAGTGCGAGTCCAATATGTGGAGTCGATATCCCCATCTTTTCACCGTCTCGGGTACTTTTTAATGTCCGATTGAGGGCGAACGGTTATTTTAGAGGTGGAAATATGATAACCCAAAAGATCATATTTTATTTTAAAATCAGTTTCCACGTTTTGAGGCCTTAAAAACCTCCTTTTATTTTCTCCTCGATTTGCATGTGAAGTTTGGGCACGATACTGGAAAGCTCTTACGTGAAAATTTTGAGAAAATAATGTCTTTTTGGCTTAAAAAGAGAATGTTAATTGACTTTATTTTAGGTAACCATACCCGAACCCGTGTTTCGACGGTCCCGGGAGGTCTGTAGTAAAATATAGAACTTGTGCATATGCCTGGATTCGAATGCTGAGGTCTTTAGCCCGATAAATAAATTTTTGAAGAAAATTGTTAACTAGAAAATATGATGGTTTTTGGAAATTTAATAATGTTTGATGTTGTGGGTATCAAGCTCGTATTTTGATTTCGAAATCCACTACATACCACATATAATATTTAAGCCTTTTCGTGAAATCTGGTAAAAACAGAGGTTATTGATGTAAGTCAAACCTTTTGTTGAAAAGCTAGAAATTTTGAACTACCTTGAGAATTTTATGAGTTTTAGTGTTAAATTCGTTATTTAAGATGTTATTTTGACGATTTGATTGCACGAGCAATTCCGTATGATGTTTTTAGACTTGTGTGCATGTTTGGCTTAGAGCCCTTGTAGACATGTGATTTATGGCCCTCCCCGAAAATTCACCCATTTCAGCGTAAAATATTTAATTTAGGCTTAATATAGTTATTTCAACTAATTTTAACTCTTTTACATTATTTTTCTCATAAAATTTAAAAAACAAAAAATAATTTTGTTTTTCTCTATTTATTAAGGTATTAGGTATTTTTAGAAGAATATTATTTTTCTAACCATTTTATTTTTATATAGTCCTTGAAAATACCAAAAAAATAGTTTCAGCTTTCATTTTTAGCTTTTATTTTTAATATTAATAGTTTATTAATTTCAATAAAGCATTTTTATATTTTATAGGCATTTAAATTGGATTTTCAGCTTGCTTTTGGCCCAATTTTGTAAATTTCGGAGCTCCATTCAAATATGAGCCCAAAATTCAACAACCCAATTCAATAGCCCATCAAAACCCATCGGCTCTTCTTCTTGACCAAGACCCAATCCTAGAAAGGGAAAAAAAAAACAAAAAACCCCAGCGGATCTTCTTCTTGATACACACAAAACAAAAATAAACCTAGCAAGACAAAAAAAAAAGGAGACCATGGCTCATGATGCTTCTCTTCAAAGACAACATGAAAAACCCTAAGTTAACCCTTCTTCTTCATGAACTCACACAAGAACACCCTTGAAACCTAGAAGACCAGCGCCGTCTCCCCTCCTGGACACCACCAAACTAGCCGAAATCAACCAGTCGTCCATCGGCGCTACACATAGAGACACTCGCGACAACACCACCCAGCACCACCCTCGCCTCTGTTCTGCCATCCCAGCAACCCACTACTACCCGCTAGCCTCACTTCCTCACAACCAAAACCAACTACCTCCAAACACCCTCGTCTACAGACAATATCCAGTTGCCAGTCTGCCCTCCCCGTCATTAACTCGCCGAAAAACCCCTCCTCTTCAATCCAAAACGAGCAACCAAGAGAGGGCAAGAGAGAAAGGATTTGGTTTATTGTTTAGATTATAAAAAATAGCTCTTTGATTTGGTTAACTGTTAATCACGTTTCAAAAAGAGAAAATAAAAAAAAAAGGATAGAATCTGGGAACGAAAAGTGAAAATAGTTTGAACTTAGTTCTGGTTTTTCAAGTTTCTTTTGGGGTTAAAATCAAGTTTAATCCAAGGTCGGTTTGAGGCCTTCATTGTCCGTAGAGGTTTCGAATTGCGGTTCGCGATTTCAAAATCTCAAGTTTGGTCGTAGCAGTTGGGTTCATTTGCTCATGTAACTGCTGAAATTTCTTATCCATATAAACTGCAATTTGCAGGTCCATCTCATTCCCTCCTATTTGTTATGTGTGTTGCTAATTTTCATGCGTTATGATTGAATTACATGATACAATTTAATATTACTGGTTGGATGTTGAAACTGCTTGAATGCATGGATTAACATGAATTGTGGGGACACGGAAAGTAAGCTTATTAGTATTTAATTCACATTGTTCTTCATAATTAGAAATTAAACGAAGAACCATGTGCTGAATTGTTATTTTTAGTTTTACTTTATTTTATCACTTAATCGTTAGGAGCATGCTTAGGCCGACCACATTTTTGCTAGGCAAGACTTAGGATATTTTTTAGTTTTTGAGGCGAAAGGTTGTTCTCTTAGTTAAATTTAAGCGGGGAATGCCCGAAGGATTTGTATATATTTTATTCGGGGCATGCCACGAAGTACATGTAAATAAAGGCCAGAGATTGGATGACGTGAGGATGCGTAGAATAGAACTTTAATATTTTTTTATTTATTTTTATCTTTTTAGGTGGGGACGACCATTAGCCTATTGTGCTTATTTTTTTGTATGTCTTTACCTCAATTGAATATTTTAAAAGCTAAGTAGATCAAGTATGCAACCGCGACTTTCACGGGACATGGGGAGTACCTAACACCTTTTCCAGAGTCAAATGAACCCCCTTACTCGAATCTCTGGTGCGGACTTGGTTTTAGAGTCTAAATTGTTCTAAATAAAAAATTATTTTAAAAAACGGTAACCTAGCATACCAAAAACAAATGTCAGGTGGCGACTCTGAGTTAATCATTTTGAAAACAATTTTTTCACTTTTCAAATTGGAAAACCTTTTTCAAGCTTTACTAAATCTTTTTCATATTTTTAAGAGGGTTAGAGAGGTTTGGTTAAAAAAGGGGTGTGACATCTCTAGCGACTCCGCCGGGGAATTACAGGTTCGAGCTAGTACTTGATCTTATTAGCTTTTAGGATATTTGGTTGAGGTGTTTGTTTTATTTATTTACTTTGTTTATTTGCTTTGTTTGTCTTATTTTCTTGTTTTGTTGGTTATTTATTTATCTCTTTTCTTGATGTGTTACTGGCTTACTGCTTTATAAACTGTCATCATTTGCATAATTATGGGTCTTCTTTCTGCAACAAGTCTCGGAGTACATGTCGCATGCACGAACTCTTTGTCGAGTCACACTTTATTTAGGAGGGGGGCTGTCAGACGTATGGAGTTGGTGGAAAGCTTGAGCAGCCACCATCAACCACAGGCTCTCCCCAATTGCCTTGTTACTGAACCCCAAACTTAGGTCAGCCTTTAGGTCATTTTTATTTGCATCATGTCATTTACACTTAATAGGGCTCAGTCTTAGGCACCATGTCCTTGTGTAGGAAGATTATCCAAGTTTTGTCAAGATGGGCATGTGGCCCAAAAAGACATTCAACCATCCCTATGTGATACATGTTGCATCATTAAGGGTAAAAAGGTCATTTGGTAGACCGATGTTTGAGAAAGAACAGTAAAAAATGAAACAAGTAGGGTCCACTCCCATTTTTTCATAGTTTTCTAAAAATCAAAAAACAAATGAAAATGAAAAATTCAAAAAAATATTTTACACTTTTCCATTATTTTCCAAATAAAAAAATAAAAAAAGAAAATCTAAAAGGATTTTACACTTTTCCATTATTTTCCGAAATTCAAAAAAGAAAGAGAAAAAAAAAGAAAATCCAATAAGATTTTAGATTTTCCATTATTTTCCAAAAAATCAAAAAAAAAAAGAAAATCCAAAAAGATTTTATATTTTTCATCATTTTCAAAAAGAAAAAAATATGTAATGCAGCTTTTTCAAATTAGATGCATTTTTAAAAAATTATATCCTATATTTATTCTTCCCGAACTACGCAAACTTGATTCTAATTTCTTAGGGAGAGATACGTAAGAAACTCACATAGGGTCATGTCTTCCTAATGAGCCCTAGGTTCTTGGTTTCGCGGGGTCTTAGCCAAAGCTTGCATGTCAAACTACTTTTGGCAACATCGGCCATTCTTGCAAAATGGGGTCATTTTCATAAATAATGGTTAATAAACCATGTCTTAGGATCTTGAGTCCACAACTAGGTGTCATATTAATTTAAGGTTCGTCCTTATTGAGTTTGCATCTTTAGCCACTTCTGGCCATATCGGTCATTTTTTAAAATGGGTCATTTTTGCAAATTAATTTTGGGCCATGATTATTGAGAGTTGAATCCAAATAAGCATTAGTAGGGTATTTTCGTATTTGAGTAGTCATCCATGTTGAGTTTGCACTTCTGGCCATTTTTGGCCATATAGTTTAATTTTCAAAAAATAGCTCAATCGTGTCTTGCATATGTATTATTAGGAGGTGTTATGGTGTCTCATAGTGTTTTGAGTCAATGATCTATTTGGTTTTATTTTGCTCATTCAGGTATGGATTCATGTATCACAGCTCGAGCATGACATATACCCCAGGACCACTGCATACATGAGCTACTTCATGCGTTTTTTATATTTTGAGCATGCTTTGAATCTTTTAAGTGGCTTAAGAGTTTATCTAATCTTTTGTTATCATACTTTATATATTTGAAAACCAAAAAAAGTTATAAATGAAAAATCCAAAAAGAGTTTTTATTTTTAGTTCAATTTATCCATTACTTACCCAGAACTATACTTGATCTAATTCATGAGGGGCATGATACGTAGGAAACCTACATAAGGTTCGATCGAATTATTTTTTCAAAAATCAAAAAAAAAGAGAGAATGAAGTTGTGGGACATAAGAAATGACGGAAATAAAAGAGCAACAATCAGAAAGAAATGCGAGGAAAGAAAAGAGAAGATGGAAATGAACAAATTGGGATGATGCCAAATGGCCTTGTGACCCCCGAAGCCATTCTAGAATCGTTAATTGTTGCTAGGGGCATTGCACGCATATGATATTTTTATCTGATAAATGTCCTAACGCTAACATGTTGGCTTTGTTTTGCTACTCTTTGTTGCTTTTATTATAACAGAGGGTGGTTAGTTTATGGCACTTTGGTGATTTATCCATACAACATAAAGTCAAAATGCAAGGACGCCATGGCTAGCAAATACTTGGATATAGGAGTTGTCGACCCCTCGAGGGAGAATGTGGAATCAAAATTTGAACTAAACAAGGAGGTCCGAAGGCTGAAACAACAAATGTCTGAAATGTGTCAAGCATGGGCCAATGGTCAAGGTCCACCCCTTTCTTATGCTTTTCCAGAGTTTACACCCATCTCGTCTACTACCACTCTGGTTTCATTGTCCGATCAATTTTATCTATTTAGGTTCAGTCTTTATCCAAATTGCACGACTATAGCTGGAAATTCTGTTGCGTACTCCCAAAGTGTGCCATTGACAACCAATCAGACAACCACAATAGTTATGCCTGTCTTCACCAAACCATGACCAGCGATGGCGCAGAGGAAAACTCATGAGTCACAATTTACAACCCAGTAAGAACAATATCACTCCCCTAAGTACCACTCTTACATATTTGATCTTCCTGCAAAGATTGAGAAGTCTGGCCTAATGGTAGCATCGGAATAAATAACCCAAAGACTGAAAAGCTTAGAACAGCAGTTGAAAAACATGCAAGGGCCGACATGTGAGAAGAGTATTACCTTCAAGGATCTATGTATATTCCCCGATGTTCGTTTGCCACTTGGTTTCAAGACTTCAAAATTTGAAATGTATGATGGACATGGAGAACCCATAGCCCACCTAAAAAGGTATTGCAATAAACTGAGAGGTGCGGGAGGAAGTAAGAATTACTAATGGTTTATCTTGGGGAAAGCCTTACGGGTGTAGCCTCCAAATGGTTTATGGGTCAAGACAAATCTTGCTAGTATGTCTGTGTGACGACCTGACCCATCGTCACGTGAGTTACCACCTGTTTCCCCCATTTTCTTGTTCTTTATACTTCATTATCAGCGTCGTGTGTGATGGGGTTGATTTGGATTGATTTTAGAAGGAAATGAGACGCTTAGTCTCTTTAAGGAAGGGTTGTTTTAGAAAAGTCAACCGAACATTGACTTATGTGTTAGGAGGCTCGGATGTGAATTTCGATGATTCGATTAGCTTCGGTGGATGATTTGTGACTTAGAAGTGTGATCGGAAGTGATTTTGGAGGTCCGGTGTAGAATTAGGCTTGAATTAATGAAGTTAGTATTTTGGCGAATTCCGGTTGATAGGTGAGATTTTGATCAGAGGGTCGGAATAGAATTTTGAGAGTTGTTGTAGCTTTGTTAGGTGATTTGGGATGTGTGTGTAAAATTTCAGGTCATTCGGAGGTGATTTGGTTGTGTTTTTTATCGAATGCATGTTTCGGAAGTTTTTGAAGAACTTAGGCTTCAATTTGATGTAATTTGATGGTTATGGTGTTGTCTGCAGTATTTTAATAATTGGATCAAGTTTGAATGATGTTATAGGAGGTGTTGGTGCTTTTGGTTGAGGTCCTGGGGGCGTCGAGGTGATTTCGGATGGTTAACGGGAAGTTTTGGACTTGTGAAATTGGAAAATTGTTGCTGCTTCTGGTATTTTTGCAAATGCGGATTTGGGACCGCGGAAATGGACTTGCAGATGCAGAAGGATAGATCACAGATGCGAAGTTTGGCTTGGGGAGCTGTTTCCGCAAAAGCGGACGAGGAACCACATTTGTGATACCACAGAATGCGGCATTGGAATAGCAGAAGCGGAGTTTAGACCTTAGGGAATTTCTGTAGAAGTGGAGCTGGGTCGGCAGAATCGGAAACCGCATATGCAGAAATGGACTGCAGATGCGGTTCTAGACCTAAAGTGAGGAGATTGTGACCGCAGATGCGGTTTTGCCTGGGCAGAAATATTTAAGTTCATCTTCACTAATTTTTGAAGGGTTTCTCATTCTAACTGCGGACTTGGAGTACTGTGGGCGATTTTGAAGAGGATTTTCAAGGAGCTTTGATAAGGTAAGGATTCTTGGACTTAAAAACACAATTTTATGGTGCAAATATATGGATTAGGGCTGAAAACTTAAGAAATTAATGGACAAAAATGGTGAATTAGGGCTTGAACTTAAGAGAGAGAAATTGGGATTTGAGGGGTCATTTGGACTCTGATTTTGGAGTTCTTTATATGAATAGACTCGTGGAGAGATAAAGAACCCGTTGATGTAAGAATTTTTGAGTTTCGAGAAGTGGGCCCGGGCTCGGGTTTTGCTAATTTTGAGATTTTGGCTATTTTCGATTATTTTCGATTGGGTGTTCCGTTGGCATATTGTGATGTATTCGTTGTGGTTTTGATCAGATTCGACGCGCGAGGAGGTCGATTTGAGAGGCAAGGGCATAGCGAGCTAGGATTTGGCCGGCTTGAGGTGAGTAATAGATGTAAATGATGTCCTAAGGGTTTGAAACCCCAAAATTAAACATCGTAGTGCTACATGTAGGTGACTTGCACGTCGTATAGCGAACGTGGGGTAGAGTACCGTTGGGGATTGTGACTTGGTCCGTCCCGATAGATGAATTTACTGCATATTTGACTGAATATCACATGTTATCATTATGATTTGAGCTGATTGTCATATTTGGGCTTCGTGCCAATTGATTGAATCCTTCAGGGATTGCTATTTCTGGTTTCTTACCATTTTTACATATTATTGAACTCAGTCTTGGTACTTAATATTATTTTTCAAACTCAACCATTTTTTCTCAAACTTGAAACTTAAATAATATTTCTAATGAAGGTTGGGCTGAATATTTATATATTATTGTGCCTGAGGGGCTTATGTGATTCTGGACTGAGTATGGGATCGGGTTGCGCGCCGAAGTGGTATTATATTGATATTGATATGAGGCCGAGGGCCTAGTTGATGCCACAAGATGGCTTATATTGTGCTTGGGCCGTAAGGGGCCTCTCTCGGAGTCTGCACACCCCAGTGAGCGTCGTCGATGATAAATTAATAGAGCGGACTGCACACCGCAGCGGGTACTAGAGAGTACCAGACTATGTGTTGCATTTCCTATTTGACTGTTATTTACTTATTTATCTGTTGCAATATTTCCTTAATTGTTTTCATTGGTTTACGTACTTTATACCACTTGGTTTACAATGCTGCATTTATAGAATTACTTTGTGCCTATTCAGGATTTTTTATCCTCAGCCTTTATTTATGTTTATTACTCACTGGGTCAGAGTACTAACATTACTCCCTACACCTTTTGTGCAGATACAGGTACATCTGAGGTTGAGTGAGGACTTCTCTGCCGAGTAGCTTATCCGGGTGCGTCAAGGTAGTTACATGACGTCCGCAATCATAATTTTCCCTTTTATCATACTGATTCATTTCCACATTTCTTTAGAACGATATTTAGTAGGTAGATACTCATGTATTAGAGGCTCAAACTTGTGACATCAGATTCTTCGGGTTGTGTAGTAGATTTGGTAACTGGGATTTCCGCATGTTTTAACTATATTTCAGAATTTCAGTATGATGACTTAGTAATTTATATGTGTTAATTAATTCATGAACTGTATAAAAATGGTTGAGGTTATTAAATTAGTCGGGCATGCCTAGTAGTGTGTCGGGCGCCATCACAACCGGGGTTGGGGTCGTGACAAGTTCGTATCAGAGCCTAGGTTACTTGGTCTCGTGAGTCATGAGCCGGTTTAGTAGAGTCTCGTGGATTAGTACGGAGACGTTCGTACTTATTCTTAGGAGGTTGCAGAACCTTTAGGAAAACTTCACATTCTTGAAATTCTTGTCGTGCGCCTTTGTTGAACTGAGAACTAAACTTATATTATTCTATTCTCTCACATATGGTGATTACACGAGCTACCGGACGTGGAAGATGACCACCAGTACCACCCACTGAGGCCACCAAAGGCTGTGGACGCGGTCCTGGTTGTGACAGAGGCAAAGCAGCCGGGGCAGCGCCTGCTGATCCACCAGTTTCCCCAGCTCAGGATCAGGCTCCAGCTGCAGACATACCAGCAACACTTGTTCAAGCACTAGTTGTGTTCATCGTGATTCCGAGTCTTCAGTAGACCTTGGCTTAGATATTATCAGTTTGCACTGGCCTAGTTAAGGCCGTTTCAGCCACCACAGCAGCAGCAACAGCTACTTTGCAGGCTGGGGGAGGCAATTAGACCCTCGTTGCCTGCACATCTAAGAAGGTGGTGCAGCGATTACAGACGCCAGAGGCACATCCACCTCCAGCTATGCGAGACAATGAACATCGTCATCTCAATAGGTTTAGTAGGCTCCAGCCTCCGACATTCAGTGGTGCTGAGGGCGAGAATGCCCAGGTTTTCTTGATAGATTTCAGCGTACGCTGGGATCCTTGAGTCGAGTGGTATGGCTTTTACCACCTTTTAGTTTACCGTGGCTGCTCTTACTTGGCGGGAGGACTTTGAGAGGTGTAGGCCTGTCGGTGCAGCACCCCCTTTCTTGGCAGCAGTTCTCCGCTCTTTTCCTGGAGAAGTATGTACCTCAGTCCCGTAGAGAGGATCTGCATAGGCAGTTTGAGTGGTTTACACAGGGGGATATGACAATGACTCAGTACAAGATGAGGTTTTCACAGTTGGCCCATCATGCTATTTCGATTGTTCCGTCATATCGTTAGAGGATCAGGAGATTTGTAGATGGCCTTAACTACCATCTCCGTATTTTGATGACTAGAGAGAGAGTATTGGGTGCTACATTTGAGGAGGTGGTGAATATCGCTCATGAGATCGAGTCAGTTTTTCGTATAGAACGAGAGGAGAGGGAGGCCTCGTGGATCAGGCAGTTACAGTGGTGCTCATTCGAGGGGCTAGTTCCAACATGGTAGAGGTCGTTCTCAGGCCTACTCAAAAGGCCCGTCTAGAGTATCATGGAGGATCTTCAGGCCGTGGTCATCATGGGTCCCAGCAAAGCCAGTCTTCTTTCAGCGCCCTCTCAGCTAAGAGTTCATCTCGTGCCCCATCAGCTCAGGGTTCTCTTGCGCTGAGTCCATCTGCTAGTCACTCCGGTGTGAGAGGTTCCCTTCGGTCCCCATCTCCAGCATCGAGAAGCTGTTATGAGTGCGAAGAGGTTGGTTGCTTGAGGAGGCTGTGCCCTCGACTTCATGGCAATCAGCATCAGTAGAGGGCTCAGCCCTTGACTTATACCCAGTTACTTCATCACCCACCCACCTAGATAAGGGTGGAGATCATGCAGCCAAGGGTCGTCTATTGAGGTCGATCTGGCGGTGGCCAGGCTCGTTTCTATGCTATGCCAGGCATGACAGAAGCCATTGCTTCAAACGCTGTCATTACAGGAATGGTTTTAGTATGCCACGGAGATGCCTCGGTATTAATTTATCCCGCTTCCACCTATTCATATGTGTCTTCATATTTTGCTCGTTATTTGAGTATGCTCCGGAGTCCCTTTCTTTCGCAGTTCATGTGTCTATCCCAATAGGCGATACTGTTATTGTGGACCGTATGTATTGGTCATGTGTTGTGATTATTGGGGGTCTGGAGACCCGAGTTGATCTATTGCTATTGAACATGGTGGACTTTGACGTTATTCTAAACATGGATTGATTATCTATGTGTCATGCTATTCTAGACTGTCATGATAAGACAGTCACTTTGGCTATTCCGGGTGTACCGCGGATTGAGTGGCGTGGTGTGACTGATTATGTTTCTAGTAGAGTTATTTATTTCTTGAAGCCCCAACTTATGGTTGGGAAGGGTTGCCTTTCCTATTTGCCGTTCGTGAGGGATGTTGGAGCTGAGACTCCTAGTATTGATTCTGTTCCAGTTGTGAGGGATTTTCCTGATGTATTTCCTGCAGACCTGTCGGGCATGCCACCGGATAAGGATATTGATTTTGGTATTGACCTGGTGTTGGGAACTCCGCCCATCTCTATTCCCCCATATCGTATGGTACCAGCGGAGTTGAAAGAATTGAAAGAGCAGCTTCAGGAGCTCCTAGATAAGGAGTTCATTTGGCCTAGTGTGTCACCTTAGGGTGCGCCAGTTCTGTTTGTAAATAAAAAGGATGGCACAATGAGAATGTGCATCAATTATAGGCAATTGAACAAAGTAACAGCGAAGAACAAGTATCCCCTACCTCGCATTGATGACTTATTTGACTAGCTTCAGGGAGCGAGGGTGTTCTCCAAGATTGATCTCCGCTCGAGTTATCACCAGTTGAAGATAAGGGATTCAGATTTTCATAAGACGACTTTCAAGACTAGATATGGTCACTATTAGTTTCTTGTTATGTCTTTCGGGCTGACCAACGCCCCAACAACGTTCATGCATCTGATGAACAGTGTATTTTGGCCTTATTTGGATTCATTTGTCATCGTGTTCATTGATGATATCCTGATATACTCGCTTAGTAGAGAGGAGCACGCGCAACATTTGCGGGTTATATTGCAGAGATTGCGGGAGAAGAAGCTTTATGCAAAGTTCTCCAAATGTGAGTTTTGGCTCAGTTCAGTGGCGTTCCTCGGGCATGTGGTGCCCAACAAGGGTATTCAGGTTGACCCGAAGAAGATAGAGGCAGTGTAGAGTTGGCCTAGACCTTCCTCAACCACAGAGATTCGTAGTTTCCTTGGGTTGGCAGGCTATTATCGCCAGTTTTTGCATTTCCCTTGACCAAGTTGACTCATAAGGTTGTTCATTTGTACAGTCGGATGAGTGCGAGGAGAGCTTCCAGAAGCTCAAGATAGCTTTGACCACAGCTCCAGTATTGGTTTTGCCGTCAGCTTCAGGTCTTATATGGTATATTGCGATGCTTCGTGAGTTGGGATTGGTTGTATACTGATGCAGGAGGGTAGAGTTATCGCTTATGCTTCCCGTCAGTTGAAGCCCCATGAGCAAAACTACCTCGTTCATGATTTGGAACTAGCTGCTATAATTCATGCATTGAAGATTTGGAGGCATTACTTGTATGGCGTATCTTGTGAGGTATTCACTGATCATCGCAATCTTCGGCATTTGTTCAAGCAAAAGATCTTAATTTGAGGCAACGGAGCTGGCTAGAGCTACTTAAAGATAATGACATCACCATTCTATATGACCCGGGGAAGGCCAATATAGTGGTCGATGCTTTCCGAAAGGAGGTGAGTATGGGGAGCTTGCCGTACATTCCAATTTAGGAGAGGCCATTTGCAGTTGATGTTCAGGCCTTGTCCAATTGATTTGCGAGACTAGATATTTCAGAGCCAGTCGGGTGTTTGCTTGTGTGGTTTCTCGGTCTTCATTGTATGACCGCATCAGAGAGTGTCAGTATAAGGATCCGCATTTGCTTGTCGTTGTCCGTCGAGGTTTTGAATTACGGTTCGCGATTTCAAGTCGAGCCTGCCTACTATCTCGAGTTTGGTCATAGCAATTGGGTTCATTTGCTCGTGTAACTGCTGAAATTTCTTATCAATGTAAACTCCAATTTGCAGGTCCATCTCGTCCCCTCCTATTTGTTATGTGTGTTGCTAATTTTCATGCGTTATGATTGAATTACAAGATACGGTTTAATATTTCTGGTTGGAGACTGAAATTGCTTGATGCATGGGTTAACATGAATTGTGGGGACGGGGAAAGATCGAGCTTATTAGTATTTAATTCACGCCGTTCTTCATAATTAGAAATTAAACGAAGAAGCATGTGCTGAATTGTTCTTTTTAGTTTTACTTTATTTTATCACTTAATCGCTAGGAGCATGCTTAGGCTGACCACATTTGGGTAGGCAAGCCTTAGGATATTTGTTAGTTTTTAGGCGAAAGGTCGTTTCCTCTAGCCTATTGTGTTTATTTTGTTTTTGTGTTTTTACCTCAATTGAATATTTTAAAAGCCAACTAGATCGAGTACACATCTGTGACCTTCGCGGGACTTGGGAGTGCCTAACACCTTCTCCCAGAACCAAATGAACCCCCTTTCCGAATCTCTGGTGCGGACATAGTTTTACAGTCTAATGTGTTCTAAAGAAAAATTTATTTTAAAAAAACAGTGCCCTGGCACACCGAAAACAAATGTCAGGTGGCGACTCTGAGTTAATCCTTTTGAATACAATTTTGTCACTTTTCAAATTGGAAAACCCTTTTCAAGTTTTACTTAATCCTTTTAATATTTTTAAGAGGGTTAGTGAAGTTTTGTTAAAAAGGGGTGTGACATCCTAAGGGCTTGGGTGAGTTTTAGATAGGCCACATAGTGATTTTTGAACTTAGTAAATTGTTGGTATGTTTCAACTGGGTTGCACGCCTGTGATCTCGCAATTGCGAGATTAGGCTTCACATTTGCGAGTCTCTTAGACTTGGAAATTGTGAGGCTTGCGAAGGAAGCTGGGCCTGGTCATGTTCGCAAATGTGAACTATTCTTCGCATTTGAGAAGTCATTAGGGAGGGGCAGCCATCGCAAATTGCGACCAATGGTTCGCAATTACGACAGTAACAGGTGTGCAGCAGGTTCGCAATTGCGAAGCCTGTCTCGCATTTGCGAGCTTTACAATTGCAAAGCTCTAGTTGCAATCGCGATATCTACAACTGTTCAAATTAAAACTTGGACGGGATTTTCACCCATTTTTACATCTCTCAAATCCTAATAGAGACGACTCTCCCAAGACCAAATCTTCCCCAAACCTTCGGTAAGTGATCTTAATCCATTTTCTTTCACTTTCCATCACATTTCATGAATTTTTAGCCAAAAATTTAAGATTTCAAATCAGGGGTTTAGGTAGAATTAGGGATTCTTATAAATTGGAGATTTAGACCTCAATTTTAGATCGGATTTCAGAACCAATTGTATATTCAGGCTCGGAGGTGAATGTGCAATTGAGTTTAGGTCCGAAATTTAAATTTTGACCTAGAGGGACCGGGGCCGATTTTTGACTTTTTGGAAAAATGGTAGAAAAACCTATTATTACTATGCATTGGAATTGTTTTCTTTAGCGTTTATTGATGTTATTAAACTAATTGTGGTTAGATACGAGTGAATTGGTGGTGGAATCGAGAGGTAAAGCGGCGTTTGAGTGTTGAATTACATGTTGCCTTGAGGTAAGTGTTTGGTCTAACCTTAACTTGAGGGACTATGAATTCTCGACTTACGTGCTATGTGAAATTCCATGTGTGTGGCCTATAGGTGTGGTGTCAAGTACCTATGCACCACCAAATTATCATTTTTTCCTGTTCCGTTCTCGTCTCCCTTTATATTGCTATCCTGCCTTAATTGCTACTTGTTCCTAAATGTTTCCATGTCTAACTGCTTCATATTAACTATCGTTCTTGTTATTGAAGTATTTAGTTGCTCCATGGTTTCGTTTCATTATCTTGTGGGCTTATATTGGCTTATTGGTGCCTTATAATGCCTCTTGGTTGGTCTCGCTAAGTAGTTTTCACCAGTGAACTTTTCATAATCATAGTGATATTCCATTATGTGGGTTGAAGTATAAGAAATATGGGGAATTTGAGTTACCTTGCGAACCATCTTGTCTTTATTCTTTGTGATTGGTGTGTGTGTGTGCGTGTGTGTGTGTATATATATATATATATATATATATACATGTGTGTGTGTGTGTTCGGAACGGATTGTACGCCGCAACAAGAGGAATAAGGGTGAAATGTGATTTTCTGGCGGGATCAGGTCGCATGCTGTAACAAGGAGTAATAAGGATGGACATGTGGGATCGGGTGCAAGACGCAACATGAGGAATAAAGGTGAATATTGATACCATTATTATTTATATGGTAGGATCGGGATGCACGCCGCATCAATTATTATATTTGGTATTCATTTATGTTGAAGTTCGTTATTGAGAAGTCGAAGCTCCCCAAGGATTGGTTATAGATGAATACTAGTAAAATGGCTGGGCTCTGTATATCTTTAATGCAAGTTTCGATTATTTTTCATTCTGTACAATCTTTGATGTTATTATAAACTGTTGCAGTATTGTTATGCCCCGCTGTAGCCTCGTCACTACTTCATCGGGCTTAGACTCGACACTTATTAGTATGCAGGTCGGTTGTACGGATACTACACTTTGCACTTCCTCTGCAGATTACGGAGCTACTGACTGGCCGGAGTTCGAGGTTGCTGCCTTCAGTCCATAAGAGACCCAAGATAGTCCTAAAGATGTAGCAAGCCCTGACGTCCCCTTCTATCCTATTTTATTTTTATTTTATCTACTTCCGAGACAAATGTAAACTTTTTTCAGACTATTATTTGTAGTATTTGCAGACTGTCCGTCGGTTGTGACACCAGTTCTAGGGGGAATTGATACGGTTTTGTTAGTCGCTCAAAGATAGTCTTTTTAACTATATTCTTCCGCATTTACTTTCGTTGTTATATTGTTGCTACATTTTAAATTGTTAAAAGATTAAATAAAAAGGTGAAATATTTTGAAACGTTGGCTTGCCTAGCGAGTACAATGCTAAGCGTCATCACAGCCCTGACGAAGGAAAATTGGGTGGTGACATATTAATATTAGGACTCAAACTATTTAATATTAAAAGCGAAATACTCCTAAAATAAAGCAGAAGAGGTATAGAGCTCATATGATCGACTCTCGTTAATTTGGATTTAAGACATAATTAATTGATGAATTGTGACCACACCTATTATGCTGCTAACTTTGACTTTCATTTGACATTTGCCGGCTTCTAACTCTTATGCCTAGATAGATTGCCAAACACCAACAAAAAGGAACTATACATATACACTGTATATCATTGGTATTTTGGCCCTTTCTTTGGCATGGCCACATGATAGGTTAGGTTGGAATAACCAACCAAATTAACTTCATAAGAGACTATTAAGTCAACTATCCCAATTTAAATACCGTCATAACTCTCATTTAAAATAAGTGTAGATTCAGAAAAAGATAAGAAAAAGGAGATTTGTTAAGAATACAATTCTAATTAGAATGAATGTTTATCTTGTAGAGAATTTTACTTTTGAGGCTAAGTCATTTTTCCTCCTATAATTAGAAGGGTACTACCTTATTGTAAATCACCCCAAAATTCAATAAGAATTTTCTCTCTCTCTTTCTTTGCAATATTGCTCTTGTTCTTTTATTATTTTTATAACACGTTATCAGCACGAGACTCTACCGTCTCAAGAAGCTCTTTGAGAATATTAAGGTAATTTTTCTCCTCTTTTTAATTATGAGTGACATTATGAAAAGAAAGTTCGTTGCCCTTGAAATTTTGGGCAAGAACTATATGACATGTGTGTTGGATGCTGAAATTCATTTAGATGCAATGGGTCCTGGAGACGCCACTAAAGACAGAAATAAAGTATCCACCCAAGACTGTGCTAAGGCCTTGATTTTCTTACGCCATCACCTTGATGAAGGGTTGAAAATTGAATATCTCACAGTCAAAGATCTACTTATTTTGTGTAATGGCTTGAAAGAAAGATATGACAACTTAAAGTTGGTAACTCTGCCACAAGCACGAAATGAGTGGGCTCATCTGAGGCCCCAAGACTTTAAGTCTGTTTCTGAATATAATTCTGCGATGTTTAGAATTACTTCTAAATTGAAACTCTATGGAGATACTATCACTGATTATGATATGCTTGAAAAAACGTTTATAACGTTTCATGCCTCCAATATGGTTCTACAACAACAGTATAGAGAGAAAGGTTTCAAGAAGTACTCTGAGTTGATTTCTCTTCTGCTTGTGGCTGAGCGAAACAATGACTTACTTATGAGAAATCATGAAAATTGACCCACTGGGTCTACACCATTGCCTGAAGTAGATGAGGTGTATTCCCATTATGCTAGTAAGAGTGGAAAAGACCATGACTTTAATCGTGGTCATGGTCATGGCCGTGGCTGTAGACAACGAAGAAATTTTCCTGGTGTTAATCACTCCCCAATGAAATATAACCACCAAAAGCGAAAAGGGAAATATGAGAAGCCAAAAGCAAATAGTTCAGAAACTGAATGTTATCGTTGCAGTGGAAAAAGGCACTGGGCAAATATTTGCCGTGTACCAAGATATTTGGTTGAGCTTTATCAAGCATCTCTAAAGAATAAAGGCCCTGAAGCCAATTTTGTCTCTAACAATGATTTTGACATCACCCATTTGGATGTGGCAGACTTCTTTGAGCACCCTGATAGAAAAATAGACCACTTGATCGGTGATGGATCTGTGATTAAAGAAGATTGAGTAGTTTAATTTTTATTTTTTGCCTATTCTTAGTATCTAGTGAATAAACATCATGTAACCATAATTCTTTACATGAGTAGTAGTCATTACTAATATTTATTTTATAAAATAGTATTAGTTCATTTTGATTAAAAATAAAATAGTGATTAGTATCAATAGGATTATTTATTTTATGAGATAATGTTAAATTTGCTTGATTTTCCTGGATATTTAAGTGATTCTTTTGACATTAACTGTATGAGAGGATGAAAACTTAAAACAATATGTAGCTTGTCTATTTCTTTTACGCATACATATTTGACTAAAATATGGCAATATGTACAACTGTTTTAAATGTATCTCTTTCATTAAAATAATAGTTATTGTCACTACCATCCAATTATTTTTATATTTACTAGTAGTACCAAATTAAATTGTTTATGTTCTTCATCCAAAAGGAGTATACTTAAATGCTAGTATTATATTATTCTACTTAAAACAGAAAATTAGTACCAATAACAATTCGATAGCAGTTCAAAAATATATGCTACACTTTTAATATTTGTGTTCAAGCAAATTGTCTGTAAGCATAGTTTATTTCTCTGAAAATACTAATATTTATTCATATATTTCTTTTGTATGTCAAATCATGGGAAGCAAATATGGATATCTCACAAAACAAACTTGGATCAAAATTCAATTATAAAAATATTTGTTTAATTGATTCATGTACCACACATACAATATTCAAAGAGAAGAAATATTTCTCTCATTTAAGTATGTGTAAGGCAGATGTTACTATAATTTCTGGTAGTAGTAAATTAATTGAAGGCTCTGGAAGAGCTACTATAACTCTGCCTAAGGGAACAATACTTATCATAGAAAATGCAATGTTCTCCTCCAAGTCCAAGATGAACATATTGAGTTTTAAAGATATCCGTCGAAATGGATATCATATTGAGACAATAGATGAGAATAATCTTGAATATCTCATTATTACCACGAATGTCTCTGGCCAAAAGAGGGTTATTGAGAAGTTCCCATCTTTATCTTGTGGCTTGTATTGGACAAGAATTAGTGCAATTGAGTCACATTCTACCGCAAACCAAAAGGTTATTGATTATAATACTTTCGTACTTTGGCATGATTGATTGGGACATCCTAGATCAATTATGATGGGATGGATTATAGAAAACTCAAATTGGCAACCATTAAAGAATTTAAAGATTCTTTTAAATAATGAATTTTCTTGCACTTCTTGTTATCAAAGCAACTTAATTATTAGACCATCACCAGCAAAGGTTGGAATTGAGTCACCTGCGTTTTTGGAACGTATACAGGGGGACATTTGTGGACATATTCACCCACCTAGTGGATCGTTTAGATATTCTATTGTCTTAATAGACACAGCTTCTAGATGGTCTCATGTGTGCCTATTGTCATCTCGCAACCTTGTATTTGCAAAATTAATGGCACCGGGCATAATTTTCCGATAATCCAATCAAGTATATTAGACTAGATAATGCTGTTGAGTTTTTATCCCAAGCATTTAATGACTATTGCTTATCAATTGGGATAAAAGTGGAACAACCTGTAGCTCATGTTCACACTCAAAATAGTCTTGCATAGTCTTTAATTACACGCATGCAGTTGATAGCAAGACCGTTACTCGTGAAAACGAGGCCGCCCACTTCGATTAGGGGTCACACCATTTTGCAAGCAACAATGCTAGTTCGTCTCAGACTGATAAATTATCACAAATATTCCCCGTTGCAATTAGTTTTGGGTCATGAACCTAATATATCCCATTTAAGAATTTTTGGATGCGCAGTATATGTGCCTGTAGCACCGCCATATCGCACCAAAATGGGTCCGCAAAGAAGGTTTGGAATATATGTTGGGTTTGAATCACCCTCCATTATTCGCTACCTCGAAATATTGACAAGGGATCTGTTCATTGCACGATTTGCAGACTATCGATTCGATGAGACACTTTTCCCAAAATTAGGGGGAGAAGTTGGTGAAACCAAACGGGAAATTTTGTGGAAAAATCCATCATTATCTCATCTTGATCCACGTGCCTCTACTTGTGAAAAAAAGTGCAAAAGATTATCCATTTGCAAAGAATAGCAAATCAAATGCCAGACGCATTTACGGACTTGAAAAGGATAACAAAATCGCATATCCCTGCAGAGAATGTTCCAATCCGTATTAATGTCCCTATTGGACAATCTTCTAGTGGCATGGCTAATGAAACGTAGCAGACCATTAGGTTCCAAAGATCGAAATCCTAGAAAAAGTAAAGCAAATGATCAAAATGACACTACGAAAGAATCTCATGAGGAAATTCACGATTTAATATATTCTGAGATTCATGAAGAATCCATTGAGCCCGAGACTCAAGAAAATAAGGAACTATCAATAAATCCAATCAATATTGAGATAAATTTTAATCGAGTGGATATAGTGGTGGATTATGTCTTTGCATATAGTGTTGCATCTAGCATTATGCAAGAAAGTGAGTATCTTGAACCTCAATCTGTTGGAGAATGTCGACAAAGACTTGATTGGCCAAAATGGCAAGAAGCAATCCAGTTAGAATTGAATTCACTTCAAAAACGTGAAGTTTTTTGGCATATAGTTCAAACACCTAATGGTGTTAAGCCTGTTGGCTATAAATGGGTCTTTGTACGCAAGAGAAATGAGAAAAACGAAGTACAAAGATATAAGGCACGCCTTGTTGCACAAGGATTTTCACAAAGGCCTGGTATCGATTATGAATAGACATATTTACCCGTTATGGATGCTATAACTTTCCATTATCTCATTAGTTTTTCTGTCCTTGAAAAGCTTGACATGCATTTAATGGATGTGGTTACCGCCTACCTTTATGGCTCACTTGATAATGAGATATACATGAAAATTTCTGATGGATTCGAAAATGCCAAACACACATAATTCAAAGTCCCGGGAAATATTTTCAATTAAATTGCAAAGATCTTTGTATGGTCTAAAGCAATCAGGACGAATGTGGTATAATCGTCTTAGTGAGTATTTATTAAAGGAAGGCTATATAAATTATGTCATTTGCCCATGTATTTTTATAAAGAAAAAAATATCGGAATTTGTTGTACTTGCCGTATATGTTAATGACATAAACCTTATTGGAACTCCCATAGAACTCTAAAAGGCAAATGATTATTTAAAGAAGGAATTCGAGATGAAACATCTCGGAAAGACAAAATTATGTCTTGGTTTGCAAATTGAATATTTGGCAAATGGAATTTTTGTTCATCAATCTGCCTGTATAGAAAAGGTATTGAAACGGTTTTATATGGATGGAGCATATCCTTTAAGAACTCCGATGGTTGTTCGATCACTTGATGTGAATAAGGATCCATTCCCGACCTCAAGAAAAGAATGAAGAGCTACTTGGTCCTGAAGTACCATATCTTAGTGCAATTGGCGCACTAATGTATCTTGCAAATACTACAAGGCCTGGCATAACTTTTTCAGTTAATGTCTTAGCAAGATATACCTCTGCTTCTACAAGGAGACATTGAAATGGAATCAAATATATATTGCGGTATCTAAAAGGGACTACTGATATGGGCTTATTTTATGGCAACAATTGCAGTCCTGATCTTGTTGATTATGCTGATGCTGGGTATTTATCTGACCCACACAAGGCTCGATCTTAAACAGGTTATGTGTTTACCTGTGGAGGCACTTGGCGATCGACTAAGCAATCAATTGTGGCTACTTCATCTAATCATGCTGAGATAATTGCTATTCATGAAGCAAGTCGATAGTGTGTGTGGTTGAGGTCTATAATACATCATATTCGAGACAAATGTGGTTTGAAATGTGACAAACTACGCATAATTTTGTATGAAGACAATGCAGCATGCATAGATCAAATGAATGGAGGATTCATAAAAGCAGATAGGACAAAGCACATTTCACAAAAGTTATTTTTCACACATGATATTCAAGAGAATGGTGATATCAACGTGCAACAGATCCGTTCAAGCGATAATATGGATGATTTGTTCACAAAATCTCTACGGACGTCAACCTTCAAGAAGCTAGTGCACAAGATTGGGATGCGAAAGCTCAAGGATGTAAGTTGATGCTCTCTTCAAGGGGAGTTAATGCATGTTGCATTCTTTTTTCCCTACAAAGTTTTGTCCCACTGGGTTTCCTTGCAAGGCTTTTAACGAGGCAACCAATAGACACATTTCTAAACGTGTGTACTCTTTTTCCTTTTCTAGAATTTTTTCTCCCATTGGGTTTTATTTTAGTTAAGGTTTTAGTGAGACACATTACTTATTGAGTAGACATTCAAGGGGGGAGTGTTAAGAATATAATTCTAATTAGAGTGAATGTCTATCTTGTAGAGAATTTTACTTTGAGGCTAAGTCATTTTTCCTCCTATAAATAGAGGAATATTACCCCATTGTAAATCACCCAAAAATTCAATAAGAATTTTCTCTCTCTCTTTCTCTGTAATATTGCTCTTGTTCTTTTATTATTTTTATAACAAGATTACCTTTGTTGATGTTAAGATTCTTCGGATAGTTACTAACTCCTCTTGTTTATAAATATAATCAAACCTCTTTATAACAATATCGCCATATAATAATTAGAGGTTGGCAGATATCGGGTAAAACCAATAATCAAAATCGTTAATTCTTTATTGGGTTATCAGTGTTGGATTATTGATTTAACGATTCGATAACAGGTTAAATTTTTTTCGATTATCGGTTTAAGCTCTGTTTGCATTTTTGTTATTGGGTAAAAACCGATAACCCAATAAGAATGAAATATTTTACTAATTTACCCTTAAGTATATACTAGGGCTTTATTTTCAAAAGCCATATATAAAACAGTTTTATATATTGACAACAATATATAAATCCAATGGGCATTTTTTACCGCAGTGAAGAAGCAATGGAAATTGGGGTTAGGAATGAGCTTCGTTATCACATTGACATACATTTTTGTTTTGTTTAGGAATGGGCTTAGTCATCAAATTGGGGCTAGGAATGCAATATAATGTGCAGGACTTCCCACATAACTGCTCATTTTGATTTCTTTGTTTTATATATTGCTTTTATTAAGAAACAACTGATTTGTTATTTTATATATTGCAGATTTATTAGATACTGCACAATTTGATTTCTTTGTTTTATATATTGCAAATTTTTTAAGTTGTTTTATTTTATCGTGTAAACTGATAACCGAACCGATAACGATATATAACTGATTAATCGATAACCGATAACCAGTATCTTATCGGTTTGGTTACCAGGTTATGATATTTGTAAACCGATAACCGATAGGCAAAATCGATAATGTTTAAAACCGAACCGAACCGACCGTTGTCCATCCCTAATAACAACTATTCACTATAAAAGCTAAAGTTTTTTGGAACTAATTTTTATATTATATTATAATGTATGTTAACTCTTTGTTATAACAATAAAAAATATCTGGAACAAAGAAAATTGTTATAGAGAATTATAATCGTTTCACATAATCTAGTTCTTTTGAAGAACTCTATGTCCAAGTCCTAGTAATTTGGATCATCTTTTCTTAAATACAGTATCTGTAGCAAAAGTTTTAAAATGTCTGGAATCATCAGTTCCTTCTTTCCAAAATCTAATCGTAAGATATAATCATCAGATTATTACTAATATAGCAAGCTATATTAAAGGTTTCAAATTCAAATATTTGGATATAAATCATGCCAATATAGGGATCGTTTGGTAGGGTATATAAGAATAATGCTGAATAAATTATATTAGTAATGTTAATATTAATTATGCTTGTATTAGTTATGCTGACATATTTCTTATCCATTGTTTGATTTGATATATTAAAGCATTGCATAATTTCTAAAAACATTATTTGTTTATAAAAATGCCCTCAAAACGAGTCCATCACTCTAACTTTTTGAAAGAAAAATATGTTGAGAAAGGTTTTTATATGAAAAAGAATAAAAAAAATTATTTGATTTGTCTACCTATATTGTAATATAGAACTAATTATTTATTTATAAAAAAGAAAATATATATGCTAACTATTTATTTATTTACTAGAGATATAATTTTATTTCTCACTATTTGGATTATTTTAAACTTGCATTAATATAATAACTAGCATATTTTAATCAAGCATTTTTAAGGATAATTTTTTCTTTAACTAAGCTAATGCATACATTAAAAGCCATTGCATTGCTAATACCATAGTTTTCTATGCATTACTAATGTATATGATAATACCAAATAAGATATATAATTACTGCTTGCATAACTAATATATAAGTTCAAAATATATACAAAATAGGTATTATTAAAACATAAAGTTAATACATATATTATTTTATCTAATGTATTCTACCAAACGACACTTAGTAGTGCTATACTACACGAAACAAGTCCTTCTCCATCAGCATTTTATTTTTGCTATATGTTTAATGTTATTGTCAATTTTTTTTTACAACAAAGAATATTGTTGTTTGTTGTTGCGATAGACTCCGAAACAACAAATATATGCAATAAGAACGGATATTGTTGCCAAGAATCTAAGTTAATCTAACAAACATGTTGTGCACATTTTGTCAAGAAGTCATAAATTATAATTATGGCTTACGAATATATTTTTATAATTATGGCTTATGAATATATTTTTAGCGATAATAATAATTGTAAGTATATGAATTTTATTAAAATTAAATTATAAAATAGTTTGGATTATATTTTAAATTCTAGATATATTGGTCCAAATAAGTATATGAGCTAATATAATTGAATTATTATACAAGTCCAATATAAATGGATTAAATAAATAAGTGTTAATCCATTGGGCTAAAGTGGTGAGCCTACTTCATTAAGCCCAAGATGACATCTTACTACAGGTCCAGTTTGGTGCCACGTGTCAAATGACGTGGCACGCCAAGTTAGGCGGAAGAGCCAATAGGATCATGCCACATGTCAAAATGACAAGGCATGCCCAATCACACTAAAAAGCCAATGAAATCGCGCCATGTGTGCAAGTGACATGTTCTAGCCAATCAAATGTGGTCATGTCATACTTCAATTTAATTGGCCGGAAAGAGTATGTTCTTATCATAACTCTTCCTTTCCACAACTATAAATAGGGGTCTTCATAACTCAGAAAAGATACCAAAAGTCATAACAGAAGCAAGAAAGAGCTCGTGGATCAAACACTGTAAATTCCTCCACAACTTTCAAGCTTCAAGCAATCAAGTTCAAGCAATCAAGCTCAAGAACAAGATCATCATTCGTGGCAGTAAACATAGATTCAAGATCAAGCTCGAAGGCCCTTGAATATATACCAGAAAGTAGACTCAGAGGATCCATAGAGATTGTAACACTAAAATATTCGAAATAAATTATTACGATTGTTGCAATATTTTTCGATCTTGATTTTATTTTCTCGACGCAAATTTATTGTCTATAATAATAATAATTGCTATAGACCCTTAAGAGTAATGAATTATAAATTTAACGTATAATAACTTTAAGCAGTCATTATTTAAATGATAGAAGCTTACTTACTTGATACGTATCATAGTATTATGTATTTATTATTTTAAATGTTTTGCGTAAGTAGATATTTTGATGTAATATATTATTTATCATTAAAATTACTATTTGTGCACTTCTAATCCAGTTGTTAATTCATATACTTGTATTACAATTATATATTTACTTTTTATAATTTGTACTTTGAACCTTTAAATTTGAATTTTATTTACGATTAATCTACAAGCAGATGTAATCTGATACAAATTATACGATATACGTTGAAAGTTGAAACTTGAAATACAACGGTCTTACTTTTTTGGGGTCAAAGTAAACAGAACAGATGTCAAGGATCCGAATACACGAATCTTCTCAGATAGGGGACGAAAGAGGAAAAACCATAAAATTGAAGCACTAAAACAGAATTCTTCAATCTTCACAACTCAAACCCCTTTTATTTACCAAAAGAAAAAATACTTTCAGAAAAATCTCAGCTGAAATTTCATTCACTTCACACCAATCGAAGAATCACTAAGCTCAAAACCAACACAGTAGGAGTATCGATTTTTCGACGTTTATTTTTATATATATACATGTAGGTCGCTCTCTCTAGCTCATCTGGTTCATTCCTCGAACTGCCATCAGGTAAAAGCCCTAATTTTGATTTTTGATAGTTTGAATCGTTCAGTTGCTTGTAATTAGAGTAAAAGTTGAGCTTTGATTGATTAGTCATTATATTCAGCTGTATTTTGATACTATTTTATTTTTTTAGAATTTTCATCGACTTGAAATAGTGAAAAGTTTGTGTTCAACCTTCAAAACACCAAAGTGTACTTATAGAGAAGCAACATTTCTAATTTGGTTAGGAAAACTTAACTGCGGTTGTATTGGAAAGTTTTTTTTAAACCCTTTTTGAGTTTCAGTGGTTTTAGCTTCTTGTTTAAGAATGGAAATTGGTTCTAATTTAGGGGATTTAATCGTATAATGAAACAGTGGAGGAAAGATTTAAGATGAGAAGTATTAAATTGTGTGGAAGAGGAATAAAGGGCAGGTCGATGCACTAAGCTCCTGCCTCGCACTAGATCCGGGGAAGGGCTGCAACCTTACTTTGCTTTTACGCAACAGGTTGTTTCCGCGGCTTGAACCTGTGACGTCTTGGTCACAAGGAGACAAGGGCGACAATGTCACCGTTGCCCAAGGCTCCCGTCTATGAGAGGGATAACTGGAATATTTTACCTAAAAGTTCAATATGGCTTAGAAAGAATTTTCCTGGAGAATTTCTGAACTTAAGGTTGAAATTTTACTTCGAAAAGTTAGGGGAGGGGGATTTGTGGTGGTTGCCGCCCTTGCCTGGGACTCCTTGGTTCTCGGGAGTGTACTCCACCAATTGGTTCTTCTCATGTAATCTTGCCTGCCAGTTCATGTCCATAGTGGAGGAAATGAGAGTAGAGCTCATGATGCAATCTTCTTGACAAACCAATGGCGTGGATGGATATGAGAAGGATGAAGTTAAGCACCCGACCAATACAAGGAGCTTGCTCTAGAAAGCCACTAGCACCTTTTTAGTTGCTTGTTTCAGTATTGTTTACTACAAACTAATGGTGCCCACACGTTGTTGAGTTATTCTTTTGAAATGTTGCAATTGGGTGTAAGTTGGAAGTGGATATTTTGTGCTCTTCTTTTGTTTTCCTTTCTTTATGATGTTGAATTGAATGTTGCGACCAAGTCATGGGGCCTTTGATATGAGTTATGAGTTGCTAGATTTGACTTTTTGCAATTTTGTGTAGTTTGAGCAAGATGGCTAATCAAAATAATGTTGAGCTGGAGGCAGCAAAGTTTCTGCATAAGCTTATTCAAGAGTCTAAAGACGAGCCGACAAAATTGGCTACAAAGCTTTATGTGGTGTGTTTCCATCTCTTATGTTGTATGCCTTCCAAAATTTGAGTTGCTTACCTGTATTAAGTTGTACTACTCTTGACTTAGATTTTACAACATATGAGATCCAGCGGGAAGGAGAATTCAATGCCCTATCAAGTAATATCAAGGTATAGTGTCTAAACACTATCCATATATTTAGAGCATTATAGAATTTCTTTCATATTACCTGCCTTATTTGTCCCCAACCCCTTTGTCAATTGTCTCTCTGTTTAGTAACGCTTCTTTCTATCATTGTCTTATTATACTTTCCGGTTACGATGGGAAGTATAAATTATACTGTATAATGATAGTTGCCCATGATACTATGCATTCCTGGCTTAATAAAAAGCATCCTAAAGCAGCGATCGGCTGGTTAAAGCTAAAGCTACTGAAAAGTGATTGACTTGCCTGTTCAGAGTTCTCCATACCTATTCTGACTTGCCTGTACGGTTACAGTTCTCTTAACTTTCCTAATCACTGTTTTGTTGATTCAAGGGCCATGGAGACTGTTGTCAAGCAACATGGTCTTGATATTGAGGCCTTAATGTCCTCGCGTCTTCCTATGCCTGCGGGAGTGCAAGTAGGAGAAGCTGCATCATCTCAAGTAGCTGGTAAAATGATATTTGTTTCAGTTTATGTACTTCACTAATATCTCAATGCGAGCATTTCAAGCTCATATTTTGCTGGCTGTTCTTTCATATTTTATGAATCGAGTGTGTTATTGCAGGATCATCACAGAGGGCCGGAGTCACTAGAGAATCGAAAGCCAATATACTGGGGAACGAGATGGTTAAACCAGATGCATATGCGTCAAACAGTGCGGTTAGTGGTCCAAGCAGCAGTGGACATGGTATTTATCAAGCATCTGCACCACAAATAAGTGGTAAGTGCAAAAGGAATTTTTCTGCATATTTGCAAGCATAACAGTTCATTCATATTGTCTGGGTTGGAAACTAATATTCACCGAATAAAAGAAGATTATAATGTGACAAAACATATGTAGATGGCCAATAAGCTTTTGTTACTTCACATATGATTTATGATGGAGAATGGAGAAGAAACTGAAAAAACAGATAACCATGTCTCATCATCAAAGGATTTTAGTAGCTTTCTTCGCGAGTAATTTACTGCTTCTTCTGGATGATGTTATGGAACCACTTTGATGGCTGACATAAGATCAAGGAGAGTGCTACTTTGAAAGGGTGGCTTGGCGAAGAGTTGGGGTACAACTTCGTGAAACATGACACAAATCTTAGAAACGCGACACTAGACAAGTTCTCCCGCTATTTCTAAGCCTTGGTGGACAGAGTTATTCGGTGCTTTTGCTAGTGGGAGGTAGCAAGTATCTGGTGGATTAGTTGAAGTGTACGAAAGTGCGAACATCTCCATTACTTTTAAAAACAAATTGAGGAGTTAAAGCCTTTGCTTTTGTTGATAAATCGAAACTTGAGAGTCAACAGATGGATGCTCAACTCCTTTAGCCTCTTTAGAAGCTAGGTATATTGCTAATTTGTTTTGGTGGTCTAGGATGCATCCTGTTGACAATGCTGATCAATTTTTGGAGTTCATTAGCTCTTTAGTGTTCTGGCTTAGTCAGTTATTATTGACGCCAGCTTTTGCAAGCTTAAATGCTATATCTTGTACTCAGTGCTTCTGCTTGATGCCTTTTATTTATATCACTTACTTCATAAAAAAGAGAGTCAATGAATAATTGAATTGTTGGTCGAGTTCCTATTTTGCGTAAGGAGCGAGTGAATGCAAGCTAGACATTTTCTTGGGGCGTTTGATTATTTTGATAAGGTAAATAATTTTATTGATATTGGGAAATTTCAGTATATAAGTAGTATACCATAAAGTAGAGAAACTAGACCAAAATATTATTTTTCAGAAAAGTCACCTAATCATCTATCCAAAAACGAACCTCGTATTGCACCGAACAAAAAAAATAGAGATACGATGCTGCTTCTCACGTATACAAACACATTCTCGACCTCTTCAAAAACTCTCCTATTCCTCTTCCTATGTAATATCCATGTAGGTGCCAGTGCGGCAGCATCTCACGCCTTGAGTATTTTCTCCCTCAAAGCCCGGGTATATAGTTCCTCTTTTACGGTACTCGGCATGACCCACTGTATTGTAGACAAATTCAAAACCTTCCACCATGAGCAGTAACGCGGTAGCTATTTGACAATGTAATAAGAGGTGATGCAGAACATCTACACATGGCAACAACTGATATATGTGATCCTCCTATTCCTTAGGTTTTCGGCTGTCATTATCATTCTCCTACATGCCAAACACACAAAGAAGCACAGTTTTCTGCTCTCCCTAGGTATCCAAATCGATAGATGCGGGAAATCCTTCATCCCTCACGGCCTCTCCAATAGATTTCTGGTAGTACGATTTGACCGAGAATTGGCCATCCTCCATGTCTATCATTTCCACATGTAATGCATTTGCAATCTATTCATGTTGTATGGTAATTCTACTTGGTCTTGGTATTCACCCATCTACCAGATCTTGTAGGTTCCTTCTGAATATGAGATCCTGATGTAAAAAGAATGCACTCCCCCTCAAGTACCCCCTCGAATATGTTGATTGTTAATTTTTCCCACTTTTGCGGGGGTGGGGTGGCTGATGGATGCTTGTTATGCCATTTGTACCGGCCATTCCAAGTGTAGGAGCAGTGTTAATATTTCTTGTTGAGCTGAGTGAAGAACTTTTCCTATCACGAGAATGTGTTGAAAATTAATTCTGCTATCCACTGCAGTTTAATGTTGCAAAGTGCTGCTCTATTCAGGTACAAGCGTCAAAGTTCCTGTAATGGCGCCTTCTGCGTCTAATTCATCTCAGCCAGTAGAACCAGGAATTTCAAGTCCAGTGCAGTTTGGAAGTCCTTCAATTGATAATCATGGTTATGCAGCAAAATTGCACAAAGATGGAAGCACGGAACCTTTCTCTGGTTCAACCTCGGTTGATCTTGTTGCCGGCAGAACTGCAGCTGGAAGAGCACTAGAGCATGAAGGAGGATCTAGTATGTTGGGAAATGGTAGCAAGATCATTCAGGTTCTTATTTTCCTTATTTCCACTGTATCCTTTCAGATTAAGCTATATATTTGATGATCTTTTTCTTCTTATAACGAGCTTTTTGTTGTATGACAGAGATTTGTAAATGTGTCATCTGTTGACTGCTATTTTTATGATATTCTATGTTGATTTGACATAAACAAGTCTATGTTTGTTTTTACGGATTAAAGAAAGCATGTGTTTAGTTTTGATGTTGGATTCACAATGTTTCTGCATTTGGTTGCTATTTAATTGCTGCTATACTTGCAACTTCGACCTGTTACATTAGTGACAGGAAGCACCCTTTTTTTTGGAAAGTCAATGGTAAGGGAGGAAAGTTCTTAGAATAGGCCATACACATGCACTGTATTAGAAGAGATACTAGCTATTGTAATGATGTGCTTTTTATTTAATTTGATTCTGGCCAGCTGGAAATAATAATAGGAAAGCAAGACAGTTCATTTGGGAAGAGACAGATGGTTGGGGGAACATGCCAAAGCATGACGATCACATTCCTGTGGATTTAGCACCAACATCAACATGTAAAAACTTTTTATAGGTGTTTCAAGAGCATCAATGGAATTATCACCAAAACTTGGGCTTCGTAAATCTTGTTAAAAGTGTTTTTCAAGTCACGGAGCATTGGTCCTTTCGCCGAGAATGGCTGCAGTTGGATTCTCCACAGAAAGTGTATCTCCTGTGTGTAGACATCTTTCTTCATAGTTTTTAGGAACATAATGGATTATCTGGTACCACTTTGCAAAATATCCATTTTATATATTTTCCTACTTACTGAATATTTTTAAAAAATGTTTTGAAAGCAAAGGAGAAATCACAGTAACACGAGCATTGCTTAGAGCAAGTCTGGATGTAATAGAAAACAGTTACCCACATCATTTCACATATCCAAGTGTGAATTTTAATTTTTAATGGATTTAGCGCAAGCATCAAATTGTGGAAGCTTATTTTCAGGAGGAACTTAGCCAATCACAATAGGGTGCAAATTGACTATGTCTTTTGGTGTCATCAGTTTCATGTTTCTTATGATGTTTGGAGATGATGGTAGAATTGTGGTTTTGTGACAACAACTTATTATGGATCTCTTCTGGGTACATATTTTGAACCTCATAACGAGAAGCATATTAGGTTGGACCTTGGCTGCAAGATCTCACTTAGATGCAGTATTAATGACTAGGAAGTGGATAACCTTTGTTCTTTGTTGCTCCAACTTCATAGTTTCCCCCTTTCTCTTTCCAAAGCTCTATAATGTGGAAACATGATGCAAAAGGTCTTTTCTCTGTTAAAGCATGCTACCAGCAATTAAAACATTCCCCTATCTAGAAGTGACCTTGGAAATGCATTTGGCGCAACAGAGCACCAATGAAAGTGGGATGTTTTTCGTGGTGGTAGCTAAGGAAGCTTGTCTTAATCATGAAAATCTTCAGAAAAGGGGTACGGAAATATGCAGTAGGTGCTCACCTTGTGGTAATCAATCGGAGGATATTGTCGGGGTTGCAACTCGGTGCGTCCTCGATGAGCAGACACCATGTGCTCTTAAGGGAGAAATTTGACCCTACGAGGCGTTAAGGCCCGATGAATGGTAGGCGGTCAGCGTGCTTAGCAAGATACCAAATAATGGATTTTACCAGGAAATGACATCATCTTCATGTGCGTCATCATTATGCGTTTTTTCAAGATGGGGATTGATGGCTTGTCGCTCAATTTTGGTGCAACTCTGCGACCTTTGGCTTCGATTCTGGCGCCACCCAATCCTATAAATAGGTGAATGGTTTGTTTTTTCAAAAATTCTTGGCCATTTCATTTTTGATTATCCCTCCTTATTTCTCTGAGTTTGTCCTAACACCCTTTTGCTTCTTCTTCTCACACTCTTCGTTCACAACCTCTTTTCCTTCCTTTTTCTTTTGCCGTGTCACTACCTTATTAACGAAAGCATGGCAAGATCACATCTCGTGAAGGGGTTTCTGAGGCTGCCCTATTGTCCATGGCGCCCCCTGCAGGTGGTGAGGATATGGCGGTAGAAAAAGGTGATAGTCTTCCTACGGCGGAGGAGTTATTGTCGAGACACCCCATGTCTCGAAGTGACTTCCTCAAAGATCCCCCTTCTACTCCTACCCACATATTTTTTGAAACGGAACAAGTTCACATCGACGCTCTTTTCGCAAAGTATGGCATTCCCGCTCATGTTGATATGGTTCCAGCGGGAAGGGATTTCGTAGAGGCCTATAAACCTGGGTACTGCACTTTCTACGAGTATCCTTTCGTGATTGGTTCTTTTCCCCTCCTCCCATTAGCGGAAGAGTTTTGTAGGTTTTACCAAGTATGCCCGGCGCAACAATTGCCATATACGCTTAAGATCAGTGTTTTGGATAGCGCGCGGCGACAAATAGCGATGATGGCCTGCTTTAGTGAGGCGAGAGGCGCGCAGCGAAGCGCTCGCTTTTTGATCTGAGGCGACAATTTTTACAAAAAAATAAAATTTTATATATAACTAAAAACTCAATAGCAATAATATATTAGTAAATATATCATTCAAAAATTAAAGAATCAAACTCAATAGATAGTCATAGACTTATAGTAGATTTATAAATTAAAGACTAATAGTCTAAACTCTAAAAGGCTATTGCCTCTGTACTGTTTTTGCAATAAGAAAGATTTCAGTTTTTGCTCGAAAAATACAGCCCTGTTGGCTCTGTTTCTGCTCGAAAAACAGAGGAAACAAAATAGAAAGGAAGGCTCTGTTTCCTTTCGAAAGAGAGAGGAGAGAGGAGAGAGGAGAGAGGAGAGAGGAGAGAGGAGAGAGGAGAGAGGAGAGAGGAGAGAGGAGAAGAAGCATACATGTGAAGCTTGAAGAATACCAAGGATGAAGAAGAAGACTGAGCAGTGAGCACTGCCTTGTTCGAAGGGTCTGTTGTTTTGTTGGTAGGTGAGAAAAGTGAAGATTTTTGTCAAAAAGCCCTAATCGCGGGTCCCCAAAGGATATGTTGTTTTATTGGTAGGTGAGAAAAGTGAAGACTTTTGTCAAAAAGCCCTAATCACAGGTCCCCAACTTAAGTATTGCCCGTTTCTCTTCTTTTTTTAAAATAGCGAGGCAACAATTGCCTCACGCTACACACAGAGAGGCGAACGCTATATTGAATCGCAACGCCACAGCCCATCTATAGCGACACATGCTCGCCTCGCGTCGCTTCACGCTATTAGCGCTGAGGCAAGCGCTATTTACAACACTGCTTAAGATACTTTTGCTGTTGACCAAGTATGCAGAGTTGGCGGAATGTGATGTTTCTATCCATCACCTCTTGCATCTGTTCTCGCCTAGCTTCCATAGGGGGTACTATGGTGCATTTGAGGCATCGTGGCACAAAGGGCTGGTGGTTGGGACCAATGACCAAGCAAGTCGCAAGTTTTGGCATAAGTATTACTTTGTCAAAACTGAACACATTGTTTCTGACTCCGCCAGGTTACCGGAGCATTGGAACGAGGCTCGTAAGTGTCGCCACTCATTTTGTTCTTCCTTCATCTGTATTCATTATAGGGTTCGTTTATTTCTTGTTTGCATCTGTGGAACGTCCACCACGCCCTATTGACGACATTAAGGATTGGTAGCCCGTCTGTTTCCCCATGCAGCGGAAACCTGAGGTTGGCCCGCCTTCATAAAACGTTATGGCCCGAGAGTTCCATCCGGTAAATGTATCCCCCTTATCGCTTTGTTGGTTATATGTCGTCGTCTTGTTGATGCGACTCTTCATGATGACAGGTCGAGGAGCTTCCATGCTGAGGGCACCAGTCCCTGCATTCGGACAGGCCGTCGCTGGCGCAGGAATGCAGTTTGCTTTGAATGAGTTTGTTCGAGGGGGTCATCCTCAGCCGATTCAAGTAGAAGATTCATCTCAGGACATGGTCGTGAGGGAGGAGGCTTCTTCAGTATCGACCCTGCATCTTTTGGACGAATCTTCTAACGAGGACGAGTCATTGTTGGGGAAAAGGAGGAGAATGGAGCTTAGGAAGGAGGTGGCCGTGGACGTTGGTAGAAGTAGGGCGTTGGAAACGGCACCTGCTCCCACCTTTGTGCCCGATGCCATTTTAGCGGGGAGATCTCCCCAAACGGAAGGAATTTACCCAGGGACCGACTCCGTGCGCTCCTGAGGGTGGTGCATCATCCAATGTTGGAGGGGGCCTTCGTGTCGAGGGCGAAGGCTTAGGTTCTGATGTTGACCCAGAGGATGTTTGCGAGTTCGTAGGTCACCATACTCACGTGAAGGTCAGAGCGAAAGCATCTGATCGTCACATAGTTATCCCAGGGGACTACAATATGTTGTTGAACTGCGATTAAGTGGTATCCTCCGTTTTGTAGGTCGGAGCTGACCGAGGAGAAGGAGGCCTCTAAGCTTAAGGTCGCTGGGCTTGAAGGGCGTGTTAAAGAGTTGGAGACAAAGCTATCTATGTTGAATTGACAAGTGGCCTCGCTGAGAGCGGAGGATGCCAGTCAACGCTCACAACCTTCTACGCCTCGTGCCTTGGCCGATCAGGTCGTGCCTCGTCGCTTATATGAGTTGTGGGTCCATGCTGAGGCTCGGCTTGACGTGTATAAGGCTTTTCATGCCGGGGGGGGGGGGACTAACGCAGAGCTTCAGGTCGTGCATACCGAAGCTCAAGCAGTTCAAGAGGCGTGCGGGTACCACCCTCTTACACTTGACGAGGATGACATCAACTCTGTTGATGCGAATCATCTTGCTTCTGGCTCTTGGTACGAAGATGCGTACCCAATCGGGGATGATGTTTAACCTTTTGTTTGTACTTCTCGTTTTAGGACTTCTATAAGGGGCGTGCTTTAGCCCGTTGTAAAGATAGGTGTAAGTAACATTTTGATGTGATGATCTTTGCAATATCTATGGCATTTGGGGTGCCTGTCGAACTGTTAAGCCGATTTAGCTTTTGGGTGAGGTCAATTCTTTTTCTTTTGGCGATGGCTTTAGCCTCTGTATGCTATTTTTGAACGATCATTGAAGTGGGATCCTATCGTAGATCGAACGAGGTCGAACTCATATTTTCGTTGATGGCCTTGGCCATTGGGATGTTGCTTTGAACTGTCGCCGAAGTAGGATCCCTTCGTAGTTCGAACGAGGTCGAACTCATATTTTTGTCGATGGCCTTGGACATTGGGATGTTACTTCGAGCTGTCATGGAAGTAGGATCCTGTCGTAGTTCGAATGAGGTAGAACTCATATTTTCGTCGATGGCCTTGGCCATTGGGATGTTGACATTGGAGGTTTGATCATATTCCCGTAGGAAAATACATGTCGACTTTATTCATACAATGGAGAATTAATTATATTCTTGTAAGAGTCACAATCCTCATAGACGGTGCCAAATTGTTTGACTCAAAAGATATCGAAACCTTTTTGAACAAATCAATTAAAGATAATGAAGCAGTAAATTTTGGCTAAGTATAATAATCTCTAGAACAAAAGATGGATAAGGGGAATCCCGATGATAAGAATTCTTTCTCCCATCCGGACCAAGAAAACTTCAACAATAATCTTCTCAATCCTTTATGTAAGCAAGTTTACAGCAAGTATTATGGATTAGCAAAAGTGTCCCCTTTACAGAGTTGTTTCACGCTATACATATATAAGGAGCCAAACCTTTCAAAGCTCTAAACGACAAGTTATAGGGAATATTCGAAAGAATATTCCTAATGTCCCCTAATGGACCTGCATTACTGCAAGGGTCGTATAGTCTCTTATTCGCCTTAAGGTCGTCCTCTGCAAGATATCGGGCTACATGATCTCGTCGTTCGTTGTACTCATCAACGGTCGTGGTTGTTCAAATTTGGACCCATATAGATATCGATCACCTATTTCTTCTTTGTTCCTTTACCTCACTGATATGGAGCTGCTTCTTTTTTAACACCTTGCACTTGGACAATCCAATCGTGGTAATCAATCAGAGGATATCAATCACCTATTTCTTCTTTGTTCCTTTACCTCACAGATATGGAGCTTCTTTTTTTAACACCTTGCACTTGGACAATGCCAATGACAAAAAAGGAGTTACTATACTGTTGGCATTTAAGTGGTTTAGGAAAGACAAAGAGCAAAACTTGGAGAACCATCCCTTCAGTGATCTGGTGGACTATTTGGAAAGAAAGGAATGCAAGGGTTTTCGAAAGCAAATTGGAATCTTTAATTAGCATTAAATACAGCTGTATTTGTTTACTCTTTTCTGTTGGGTATAACATGGCTATTGCAACTGATATTGAGGCCATGGTTGCTTTTTTGAGCTCATTACATAACGCGTGATGTAGCTTCCACTTGTAACTGTTTCACAGCACTTACTGGATGCTGCTATGAATATACTTCCTTTAACAATAAAAAACAAAACAAAATAACGGATTCTGCTCCTCTGGTAAATTTTTCTACCTAATAAGTCCTCTGTTTTCAGTAAAGATCTTTAAACATGATATCTAGTTCCATAAAATCCCCTTTTTCTTTTTCTTATTATCATGAGCCGAGGGTCTTTCGGAAACAGCCTCTCTACTCCTTCGGGGTAGAGGTAAGGTCTGCGTACGTACTACCTCCCCAGACCTCACTTGTGGGATTTTACTGGGTTGTTGTTGTTGATGTTGTTAGTTCCAATAGATGCGTATCTAAGTAATGCGAAACAGTGCTGAGTAGCTAAGTCCCTGCTGCTACTTTGTACCTTGTTATTCGGATAAACTTAATACTGTTTTTGGAAATGAGTGCACCTCCTCCTTTTCTAGATTCAGTTAGATTTTTTTTCCTTTTAGAGATTTGCTGCATTAAATGAACGCTCGCATAGATTATCTGCTGACTTATGTAGCTTTTGGTTATTCAATATATGCTCATACATGAAGAAAGCCATTCCGATTTTGCGTTCACCATTTCTAAGTAATTAATTCTGCAGTGAAAAGTGAAAGCTGTCATTGTTTGGTATATGGTCAAAACGTCTTCTTAAATATTGAATTGGCACTGGTTGCATGTAATGACATGGATAGTGAGAATTCAAAGAGCTGACCTTATCTAGTTTGGGGTTAAGGCATAGTTGGTGGTATATAAAGTCAACCTTGCACTATTGACAAGAAAGTTCCACAGAAACTATAGAGCTGTGGTTAGACCTGCCATGTTGTATGGGGCGGAGTGCTGGCCAGTGAAGAACTCTCATGTTCAGAGAATGAAGGTTGCGGAGATGCGGATGCTCAGGTGGATGTGCGGGCTCACCAGGTTAGATAAGATTAAGAATGAAGCTATCCGGTAGAAGGTGGGGGAGGCCCCGATTGATGAGAAGATGCGAGAAGCGAGGCTGAGGTGGTTTGGGCATGTGCGGAGGAGAAGTCCTGATGCTCCGGTGAGGAGTTGCGAGCGGCTGGCGATGGTTGGCGTACGACGAGGCAGAGGGAGGCCTAAGAGGTATTGGGGAGAGGTGATTAGGTGTGACATGGCTATAATGCGGGTTTCTGAGGACATGACCCTTGATAGGAAAGTCTGGAGGTCTAGTATCAGGGTTGTAGGATAGGGGCCCCTAGAGTTTTTCGTACTCCTCACCTGGGGCTGGGTGAGGTTTGTCAGGGCTATCCATAGAGGATTTGTGTATTGGATTGTGTCTCTCTAATGGTAGTTATTTATGGTAGTTACTTTCTGATATTATTGCATGCTATTTTATTTATGGTTCTTATGTTTAGATAATTATGTTCGCTTTTTCTGCTGAAGTTACTAATGCCCTTTTCTTTTTGTTTTGTTTTTTGTTTTTGTTTTTCCTTCAATGAGCCGAGGGTCGATTGGAAACAGCCTCTCTGCCCTTTCGGGTAGGGGTAAGGCCTGTCTACATATTACCCTCCCCAGACCCCACTTCGTGGGACTATACTGGGTAGTTGTTGTTGTTGTTGTTGCACTATTGAAGCAAGAAAGATTTCATCTGCTCTTCTTATGCGCACACAGTCTGTTTCCTGACATCATATTGGAAAATAGCTTGCTGTATTATAGAACCTCAATGAATAACAACTCTGGTTGTATTTAGTTCGTTATTCTTTTTCAGCAGTATTCGTTTTCTCTCTATGCTTCATCTTTGCCTTAATTTGTCTGGTCTACAGGGGGGCATGCCTAACAATGTCCCAGAGAAGAGTATGCTTAGGAGTGAAACTATCAGAGATGCAGGGAAGTTACCTGTTGCGGCTCAGGCTCCTGTATCTGCCATGCCTTTCAAAGAACATCATTTGAAACAGCTTAGAGCACAATGTCTTGTGTTTTTGGCTTTTAGGTATGTAGGACGATGCATTTGTTTTTTGCGTGAATCATTTTGCTAAGAAGTTTTTTCTTCCGGCTACCACAGTTATCAATATCCTTCCCACTTGTAGGAATGGTTTAATGCCTAAGAAGCTTCATCTTGAAATTGCGCTTGGAAACTTCTATCCCAAAGAAGGTATCTACTGCTTGATATCTCTCTGTATACTAGTCTGTTTAAGAAGTCATACAACCTGTGTCATGTGCTATTATGCTGTGTTCTATAGATGTAATTCACAGAGAATTGGTTGACCATACAGGAAGGGAGCAACTGCTAACTGACCAAGGCAATGCATCTGAAGTCACACGGCCATTAGGAGGAGCTGGCGAAACTGAAAGGCTTTCTTCCGGGCCTACGTCTTCTGGAGTTCTTGCTGATACAAATCCGTCAATGGAGGCTGAGAATGCTAACTTGATGGAAGATAAAAGTAGTCAGCTTGATCCTTCTGAGCGTGCCGACGAAAGGAGGCCTCAAAGAAAGATGAGAATGATTCAGGATGATGAAATGCCCATCCAGGATGCTACAGAATCACAGGCACCTGCTCTTAGAGGAGTACCGATCGATTCAAAACCCTTAGCTCCCAATAATCATGAGCATGCTCCCGCCAATACTGAACAACTTGGAATGTTTCCCCAAGCTTCCTCTGTTACGGGCACAAGCATGCAAATGAAGCCTGATCTTAGGGGTTGGAGTGGAACTGAGGCGTCAAAGGTATCACCACCTGCCTCTGCCAATACCCATGAATCTGGTCTGCTAATGAAAGATTGTCCTGCTGATAACAATGCTCAAGGAAATCGACATGCTGATAGTAACTTGCCTAGTTTACCCTTGAGGCAACAGTGGAAATCTGTTCCTGGAGCAATTAATCAGAGTCCTGTAACAATGCAAGTGAAGGATTCAAATATAATGCTGAAAAATCTGTCACAAGGTCTGAATAATATTTCTCGAATTTCATCTCTTATCAATTTCTTTAGAAATTTACCTTTTTTCCTTTTTATGGATTTGGTTTTGGGGCTTTGGGAATCTGGGTAAGACAAACTTCTTCCGATAACTTATATGCAATATGCAGATTCCTCTTTTCTTTTCTTCCTTTTTTGCTATTGTGGTGTGGTGTCAAACTTCATCGAGGGGAGTGATTTTTCAGTGTGCTGACGATACGTACGTACTTATATAGTTATATTTGCATGTATATTTATACGACTAGTTATTGTTCTAGCATCTGCACATAAAGTTCTAACTCTGCATATTAAGTCCATTTACAGTGCAAGAAACAGATCAAGAGGATGAAAATATTTCAGCATCCACAGATAGGTTACCATCTCCAAGGCATACAATGATGGAGAAATGGATTTTGGATCGGCAGAAAAGGAAACATCTTAGTGAACAGAAATGGTCGGAGAAACAGCAAAAAACGGAAAAAAGAATTGCTTCTTGTGCAGAGAAGTTGAAGGTTTGCTATTGAAAATCGTTCTTCCTTTATAGGATGCTATGCTCTTATCAGTATTTTGTATAGACTGGATATTTGGTTAGCTTGTTAACGCTGATAGGATTGGTAACTGTCTAAGGCCTTCTTCTGGTGAAACTTGAGTCCATTTTAGCTTCTTCATGTGAATAGATTAGATCTTCTCTAATTTTCCATTCAAAAAGTGGTCTGAACTTTCAAGCAGGAGTGAATTTAGTTGGCTTTGTTCCCCATCATGGTCATCACGATATTTTGTGATACCTTGAAATGGAAAATCTCTCTTTATTCTGTTCTCTGTTCACTTTTTTTTTCCATTTGATTTTGATTTGTTTTGTTCTTTCATGGGTTGGTGCATCAGGGTGGGTGGTGGGTGGGTTTGCAGTAATTAAATGTACTGTTTGCTCAATGGCCCATGACTCATAGAATCCTCATGTTATGGCAGGCTTTCTTCTTTGGCTTAGCTTTCATTCACCTAAAACCACCTACATGTGTAAGCAGTGCATCTACCTTTTTTGGGGGGTTGGGGGTCTTACCTTGTAAATGGAACTTGTTGCTTAGCTGGTGCCTTTTGTGAGTAAAGCAATGAATTTCTGAATATTCTTGTGTTATGCCGGTTGCTTGAGACTTCTAGTTGCTAATACTTCTAAAATTTGGTGAATTGCATACTGTGCTTTCAAGTTGATTGGTCTTTTATGCATCGATTATGTTCCCCAAAGAAAGAGAAATAAATTGGAGGTGTAGACAAGCACAGCTAGGGACATGGTCAGGATTCACCTATGAGATCTTTTCAAAACAAAGAAGATCATATTCCCATTTTAAGTACAAGAATGGAGTAAATAGTGAATACCTAACAGATGTAAGCTCCATGTAGTACGATAATATGCTTTCCAGCTTCATTCTGACCATTTGGGTGTCCTCATGTGTCTTTTATTATGCTGCATAGACGGACTGTGTTTGAAGAGGAAGAGCCACAAGTCTTTCCCTCTAAAAGGAAGTAGTTTTCAAGTGCCAGATTGCTCAAAACTAGACCTATTTTTCCTTAGAACAATAGATATTCTCCCAATTGTTAAATCTCCCGTTTCCATTCAGTTGTCGAGCTATACTTCTTGGGAATTAAAACAGAAAAGACTGTGCACTTTGAGAACCAAAGTTGTCTATCTCCTCCACTGTTATTACATGGTTCTCAATAACCAAAGCAACTACGCACCATTTAGTCTGTGTAGATGAAAAAAAACCTATATGGTTGGTTATTCTTCTTCCTTAGCTGCAAAATGGTAAATTAAACTGCATGTTGAGTGCCCAATGATGTCATTGATTCCGAGATAATAATCAAATTGAAGCTGGCGTTTATGATTTTCCTGTTGCGTTGTTTTATGTTTTTATGGATCTTGAGTGTGTCTATGAAATTACTTTATCCAAAAAAATAAGGTGGAAGAAAGGATATCACTGCACCTTGCATCAGCTGTTTTTGATCTTGTCAGAACCATTTGATGATCTGCTCTTCCAGCGTCTGATACACGTGCGTGTGACAATCATAAGCATCTTTAATGTCCAGAGATTGCTGTAACCTTATTTATGTACAATGGCTCTTACATCCCGATTAAGTTTCATTGCTCCGATGTGATAAATACTCATCTTCATTTATGTGGCAGGAATCGGTGAGCTCCTCTGAGGATATCTCTGCAAAAACAAAAAGTGTCATTGAGCTGAAAAAGCTTCAATTGCTGGAGCTGCAGCGCCGTCTACGGAGGTGAGTGATTTAATTCAACTTACTTTTTTATACATATCTACATGTATTCCATATTGTTCCCACTCCCTTATTTTCTAACTTTGCCTCTACTAGTGGATATCGTATTTTCTGGGAAGGGTGTCACATAGTCTACAAATTTGATATTTCTATAGTGAATTATTTGCAAGTTTAATATGTATCAATGTACCACATTGTTACTACTGCCTTGCTTTCTAATTTTGCCTCTCCTAATAGATACCTACATTTCAAGGAAGTACGACAAGCTGTCAACCATTTTGCAAATCTATAGCATTCACTTTCGAGTGTTGCAAATTTGATCTTTAGAGATATAATATAATTTTTTAATTCTCATTAAACACAAGACCTCATTTAACTAATTCAAAGGTTTTTGAATGAAAATTGACACTCTGAGGTATTATTAATTTGTGGATTCAAAAAGATTAAGTTACATAGTAGCTGAGATTTATATTAATATAAATCTGAAAAGAACCAGCTGAATAGTTGGGTCCTAGATGATTTTAGTTTCTTACTGGAACTTGTAAAAATATTCTCAATAATAGCTGCACGGTGGTTTCAAATGCATGTGTGTATGGATACTCCTAATATATGAACATGTTCTTGTATCATACATAGTCTCTGGTGGACGTGGTGGTTCTCTGGAGGGTTGGTATTTCTTCTTAAGTTGGGGTATCTAAAATGCTTATGTGATTACAAATTTGCAGTCTGTGAACATTTCCTTGTATGTATACTAGACTCCGGTGGTTCTCCAGAGAGCTTGTATTTCTTCTTAGAACTGGTGGTCTCATGCTCCTCTTCTCCCCTGTGGTAGCCCGTAGCCAAGATTATTTATATCGTTTAGAACTGTTTTGGCTTTTCTTTTCTCACCCTTCATTGTTTCACATTATCTGTTCGGTTCTTGTGACCTTGTGACAATTTTTGGCAGTGAAATTCTCAATGATTTTTTCAAACCAATAGCAGCTGACATGGAGCGCTTAAAATCAATCAAGAAACACAGAATTGGGAGGAAATCAAAGCAACTTGAAAGATATGAACAAAAAATGAAGGAAGAGCGTCAAAAAAGAATTCGCGAGAGACAGAAGGAGTTCTTCAGCGAGATTGAGGTTCATAGGTATGCAATTACTGTCCTCCTTGGGATTAATCGTGTGACCCTTTTTCTGGTCAAATTAATCGTGTGGCTTTGCTCCTTTAATAATAAATGATTAATGACTTCTTTTCTAATTTTCTTATTTTTTGTTTTCTTGGAATTAACCTGAACTCCAGGGAAAGATTGGAAGATGTATTCAAAATGAAGAGAGAACGTTGGAAAGGTTTCAATAAGTATGTTAAAGAGTTCCATAAAAGGAAGGAACGGATACATCGTGAGAAGATTGACAGAATCCAGCGTGAGAAAATTAATTTACTGAAAATCAATGATGTTGAGGGATACCTTAGAATGGTTCAGGTATGGTATGACTAAATTTCTCTCTCTGCGCTGCTCTCTGTTCCACTTATACCTGATAAATACCTTCACATTGCTTGTAGGACGCAAAGTCGGATCGTGTTAAACAACTACTTAAAGAGACGGAAAAGTACCTCCATCAGCTTGGATCCAAATTAAAGGACGCTAAGTCAATAGCAAGAAAATTTGATACCGACATGGTTGACAATAGAAACACTGGTGTGGTTGAGGAGGATGAAATTGACTTCGCTGATGAGGATGAAGCAGATCAGGCTAAGGTTCTTTCAGATATTGTCCTATATGGTTAAATGCACATATTGCTAGCTGGCATGCTGATTGTTATATGCTTGTTGTGTCATTTCCTGATTTGCATATACGTTTAATTTTTTTTCTGCAGCATTACTTGGAAAGCAATGAAAAATACTATATGATGGCACATAGGTATTTTCTGCTTATATAAACTCTTACATGGTCTTGAAGGACTTAATGCCATAGATTCTTCAGTTTATTTGAATCTTCATTCTTTTGACTTCCCATTATTCAACTTTGTTATCTGTTCAATATTGGTATTGAATCTCTCTGGTTGAGATGCTAAATAAGTAAATTTATTTTCTGCAGTGTAAAGGAGACCGTTGCAGAGCAGCCTACTTCTCTCAAAGGTGGAAAATTAAGGGAGTAAGTTTTTTCATGTCAGAATTAGTTATTATTGTGGATCTATGTTTGTGAGTGCATTTATTAAATATTTAATATCCACTCGCCAAGGGTCTATCGGAAACAGCCTCTCTGCCCTATTGGGACAGGGGTAAGGTCTGCGTACACATTATCCTCCCCAGACCCCACTGTTAGGATTTATGCCCGTCACTAGAGGGGGGTGAATAGTGCGGCACGAGAATATTGATAAATATTGCGGAATTAAAAATTGCAGGAATAAAATAAATTCGGTAATAAAAATAGCAAGGAAAGAACACACCGAATTTATCCTGGTTCACCACAACTTGTGGTTAGTCCAGTCCCCGAGAGACTCTCTCGAGATTCCACTAACTCCGTTAAGCTTACGGGTGCCTAACAAACCGCTACACTTGCTCGTAGATGTACACTCTACAACACTTCAACTTGCTCGAGGATACCGCAACCCAAGACTTCACCTTGCTCGTGGATACCGCACCACAAGACTTCACACACTAAGACTTAGGGTACTTAGCGAACCCGACAATCAATGAGAAGATATGTTCTTCTCAAACACCTTTCTCTTTTACAACAAGAACTCTCTCAAAAGAGTAGATAAAGAGATACAATTTAGCTCTATGAACAACTCAAAGTTGTCTCTCAAATGGCTCAACAAAAGCTCTAAAATGATGCTCAAATAATGTCAATATGTATATCAATATTGGGAGGTGTTGTGTGTTTAAAAACATCTCAAAAGACCTCTTTTTATAGGGGTTAAAGGGTGGATGTCCGTTGCTTAATTGACAATCAATTATGCTGATTTTATGCAAGGATAATCGATTATTTGATTTGCATAATCGATTATCCTTTTACCGTTACAAAATCGGAAGAGATTCTGCCCAAGAATAATCGATTATTTGGATGGCATAATCGATTATTTTGTTCCAGTGTTCAAAACTTTGGCAACGGATGCAAGATAATCGATTATTTAAGAATTATAATCGATTATATACCATTGATATACACTGTGTATACCATAGTATACCAGAATTGAAAACTTACTTCAAAAACCATTTTGGTTAAAATGAAAACGTTAAAATCATTTTGTTTGAAGTATATTAAAAATGTTTATGATATATATGATTTAATAAAATGATTTTATGCATATTAATGATGACCTATGTAATATACCAGAATTGAAAACTTACTTCAAAAACCATTTTGGTTAAAATGAAAACGTTAAAATCATTTTGTTTGAAGTATTTAAAATATGTTTATGGTAAATATGATTTGATAAAATGATTTTATGCATATTTATGATGACCTATGTTGAGCCAAAAGACGAGATAACTTTAAACGTTGCTCTTACATTTGTTCTACCTAACGACCTACGCCTTGGGTCTTTGGTCTTGAACTTTTGAACTCGTCTTTGGCTTGTCTATGCAATTCCGTCATCAATATGCTTCTTGGCATTCACTCTTGATTGTTTGTCATATAATATCGTTGTTTGACACTTGACTTCATTGTTTGTCATTCATCAAAACCTATACCTGAAAATAATGCTAATACAACCAAAGCGCACATATCATAGATAGAATGATTTTCTACACCCACTACGTGGGATTTTACTGGTTAGTTGTTGTTGTTGATATTTCCTATTTCCCTCATCTAGAGTATGTTTAATCCCAATTTTTCTTTTAGGTACCAAATGAATGGATTGCGATGGTTGGTTTCGCTCTACAATAACCATTTGAATGGAATTTTAGCTGACGAGATGGGACTCGGTAAAACTGTTCAGGTACATTAATATGTAATTACTTTAGCGGTTACTCTTACTTGATTCCTAGTTTATTAAACTCTAGTTCTCCTTGTGAAGATCATTTAAATTCCATAGTTATTTTCTCATGAATATCTCATGGAGACAATTTTGTAGGTTATATCGTTAATGTGTTACCTGATGGAAGCCAAAAATGACAGAGGACCTTTTCTGGTGGTAGTGCCATCCTCTGTCCTGCCTGGATGGGAGTCAGAGATAAGCTTTTGGGCACCAGATATGCTCAAAATAGTTTATTCTGGAGCACCAGAAGAGCGGAGGAAGCTTTTCAAGTATGTCATATTCTTGTCTAGCAATACTATTATGTTGTTACTTCTGTTGTATTCATGCTGTAAATATTGGGTAACTTGTCATTGCAGGGAAAGAATAGTTTATCAAAAGTTCAATGTTCTTTTGACAACATATGAGTATTTGATGAACAAACATGATCGGCCAAAACTAAGTAAAATAAATTGGCACTATATCATAATTGATGAAGGCCATCGCATAAAAAATGCTTCTTGCAAGTTGAATGCTGATCTCAAGCACTATCGCAGTAATCATAGGTTGCTGTTGACGGGAACTCCTCTTCAGGTTTATATTGTCTGTTAGATTTTTATTTCTTACATCCTGTGGGTTTAGAAGACAAATGCTCTTGTGGCATATAACATGATATACTGTTTTTTTTTTGGTGTGTGTGTGTGTGTGTGCTGATGTGATCTAAAAGTATTTATTATTCTGTCCATGTAGAACAATCTTGAGGAGCTCTGGGCACTCCTTAACTTCCTTTTGCCAAATATCTTCAACTCATCAGAAGACTTCTCACAATGGTTTAACAAACCATTTGAGAGTAATGGTGACAACTCTGCTGATGAGGTATGTTTCTTACCGCTTCCAGTCGGAAATACGTTTTCCTTGTTGCTTATGTTATTCTTTATATTCTGTTGATCCAATTACTTTGCTTTCTTCTGCTGCTAGGCTTTGCTCTCCGAGGAGGAAAATCTTTTGATCATAAATCGTCTGCACCAAGTTCTACGTCCGTTTGTACTTAGGAGATTGAAACATAAGGTATATCTCTTTATCCGTACTATGCACTTGCCCTACTCGACTGGTAATCCAATCTCAAGCTATGTATATCGAATTCCTTCTTTGGAGGATCCACATCATGCTTTTGTTTTTTCTTAAAAATCAAATGTTCTTATTGATGCCACACCTATGTGGTATTATATTTACGAAAAGCATCATGCCTCCCAAAAATCTAACCAACTGTGTACAAGTGGAATCCAAGTGTACACTAAAGTTATAAAAGAAACAAAAGAGAATTTTTGACCTTTGATAACACACTTTCAATCCCTCAAAAGTTTTTCCCTATCTCTCTCCATAATACCCAAAATGATGGAAAAATCACGTGTTTTCCAAAATTACCAACCTCCAGCTTCCAGCTTGCTCTAACTCCAACTCTTCTGCGTGCCCGTGACTATGTTGGGTAACACCAATTGGATTTTAAATTGCAATTGTAAATGGCGATAGCTGCCAGGCAAAATCACAATGTTTTAGTGGATGTTCTCAATTCTCATCCTCCCCATGCTTACACCACCAACAATAATACATCTTCTTAACAATAGTTTCTCTTATTAATTTTTTGATGTACCATCAAGTTATACTTAATTCCCTCTCCGTGTTGAAGGAAAGGAGGAAACAAAAAGAGGGTTCTAAATAGTGCTGCTTTAGATAGGGATAACAACACATTTCCTCCACTATTATGGACACTTAACACCCCCGCACGCGACGGGACATCCAGAGCTTGGACAACACAAAACGGGCCCCATCCTTGGATAAAACAAGAACAAAAATGGGTCTGGCTCTGATACCATGAGAAGAAATGGACCTTTGGTTTAACTCAAGCCAACGCTAGCTCCTGAAACGGGATTGTTTCTTTTTGTTTTTCTATAGAGGTCTCCCTATCTATGTAACGCCTATCACCATCTTAGTGCTTAGTTTTCTTTTAATCAAAATGAAATAACAAAATAGCTCATGAGATGAGGATTGGCCAAGACTATATAAGGAGACAACATCCCATTTCCTCAACCAATGTGGGACACCTAACACTGGCTATCACGAGTATTGCTACACCTGAATCTCAAACAAGTTGAAGTCCTCTATGCAAATGTTTATATTGATCAGTTTATGTGGGCTTGTTTATCCATTACATGACAATTTTAGGACTTCTCTAAATTTGGACAGACTTTTAAATCAGACTTGTCCCTACATTGTACATCTGTTTTGTAGATACTTTGGGTTGTAGATGCCCGAAATCCATCCCATTTTTACATTTTTGGTCTTAAAATTGTTTTATACAATAAATGTTATTGTAGACAAGCCACTTTGTTTTTTTTAGTGAAACCTGGCCTACTTAGGCGATGCTACATGATTGAGGCTTTATTCTCCTATGGGGAACCACGGATCCTATATATCAGAAGAGTGCAATCTCATATCCTATTGCCTTGTTGAGCAGAGTCTCTGCCATTACTTCTTGTGATTGGCCTTGAGAGATACATTCCAAATTTATGATTTTGTTATAAGGAAAAAAAGGAATTTATGATTTATTATCTTTCTCCAAAAGATAGGAGATGTTTTATGGAACATGCTTTTTATTTTTGTTGGTGTCTTCTTATTGCATAGCACGCTGTAGCACTCCTCGGCTTCACATTTTATATTTTAATTTTGATGTGTCACATCCTCATCTATCATAGCATTCTCTTGGTAATACTACAGCTAGATAAGACTTCAGTTCAGCCATCTAAAAAAAATCCAGTCCAGTCTTGAACTTTATTTTTCTTGTAACGACTAAACTTTTTCGTGAAAAATAAGGTAATCTTATATATTAAACAAGCATAAAGGATGTGCTGTAACGACGGAACAGTATTTACAGATGCAAAAAACAGCAAAAACTTTTACCCCTTCTTATGACAGCTAAACTTGTAGTGCATATATCCTGTTATCTAAAAATACTTACCCTTTACAATTTTCTCCATAGCTCAAGCTTTTGTTAGGCGCTCTCACTAATTTCAGCCAGCGACACTTCATCTCCACTTAACATGCTCCTTAACCTCATTTTGTATAATATTAGTTAACTCATCCATAAGACCATAACTAGTTTGAAAAAAGTGCAGGCTCAGGGCAGATCCTTTGAGAATCTACGGTCATTTGGAACCCCGTATCTCCCTCCGCTATTTTCACACTTGTGACGACTTCTTATGCATCCTTTATTGCTCTTTTATATTTTATATGAATTCTTTTCTTCTCCAAAAGCATAATTTGGAGGGCGTCTACTATGACTGGCAACAAGTCTTATTGCACACATGATTGGAACTTAGATATTTGGCATAGTGTTGTTCCTTATGTTGCTAAGAGAAATGTAGAGTCTGCTGTTTTGATCATTCTTTCAGGTTCTTGATAGTGCAAGAAAACAAACAATTATTTCATACTGTATAATCTGTCTTGTGTGACCAAAAAATGCTTCCTAAGAATGCTTCTGGCATTCAATTTTTGACGGTGTTGAGAGCTTATGCCTCTGTCTTTTCAAATGCTTGTCTTAGGTTGAGAATGAATTACCTGAAAAGATTGAAAGGCTTGTTAGATGTGAAGCTTCTTCATATCAGAAGCTTTTGATGAAGCGAGTGGAAGAAAACCTTGGTGCATTCGGAACTTCAAAGGTTTAGCCTCTCTTCTGTTATTTGAGTTCAATGATTCATGCTCAACAATATTGTTTAATTCTTTGTTGAGATAAATTAAGCATAGCTAAGATCTATTGCAGCTCATAGACTTTTTGTATATAAGTAGAAATTGTGCTTGTTTATGTTCATGTCAGTGTCCAAAAGGTTTCGTACCATTTATTCTGGTACTTGTATTTCTTTTACTTTCTTAATTAATTTGGCTATATGAGGTTGAACATCTTCTTGTAGTTCTACGGTTAGAAATGAACATATGTGCTTACTCAGAAGTCATATTGGGGCATATTATGAACAACAAACTCTTTTGTTTATCAAAATAAGAAAAGAAAAAGAAAATATGCTTATTCAGGTATTATGTTCTTACCTTTGACCACATTCTTCCTTTTTTAGGCTCGCTCAGTCCACAATTCTGTTATGGAGCTACGCAATATTTGCAATCATCCGTATCTTAGCCAGCTTCATGTGGAGGAGGTATGGTCTCCCCCTTCTATTAGTATCTTTATGATCTTGAAATTGATGTGAAGTGCAGGTATAGGTATAACTGGAAAATATCATGCATCTGCTACTGCTTTTGATTTGAGAACATATATCTTGAGCTCATTTTTTTATCTTCAGAAGTTGCTGAAAGGTGGGGAATTGTCCCTCTTGGTTATCTGATCGTTTAGTTTTATGTCAGATTCACGAGTTAATTCCTAAGCATTATCTGCCGAACATTGTGAGGATTTGTGGGAAGCTTGAGATGTTGGACAGACTACTGCCAAAACTTAAGGCAACAGATCATCGGGTACAAAATTGCGTGTTTGCATTACAAATTTGTTTTCTGCTGAAATCTTAATTTCTAGATCACTCTTTGAGGTTGTGGATATTCATGTGCTTTTAAGCCTTCTTTATATCTGGTAATATCTGGCCTTATAATTTCTTCTTTTTCCTCGTTCTTTAGCTGCTGACGCTGTTTTTGTCATTTTAAATTTTTTACTTTGGGGCCTTGACTTCATTGTCAGTTGAAAGGATTCTGATGCTTACCATTTTGTTAACCACAATTTCTTTGAGGGATGAGGCTGCAAGGGTTAAGGAAATGAAAGTTATTCCTCTTTCATGCTGTTCTTTCTGGTCGTTTTGCAGGTCTTGCTTTTCTCAACAATGACCAGGCTGCTTGATGTAATGGAGGATTATCTCTGCTGGAAGGAATATAAGTACCTTCGCTTGGATGGACATACGTCTGGGGGTGATAGAGGTGCCCTTATTGATAGATTTAATCAGCCAAATTCTCCATTCTTTATATTTCTGTTGAGGTAATTGGCTAACTTAAACTGCCTTAGATTCACTGTTTTGTTGAGTTTAAAGCATGTACTAGTCATTCGTTTACCATGATCACTGGCCTGAAGTTTTGCAAATTGAAAATTTGCCGAAAACTTAATTTTAGTTTTCTGCGAGTCTTGATACTAAAGAAAACAAAAAATTTATTAACTACCTAAAGTAGATTAATAGAATGTATTTCACTTTCATGGACAACGTTCCAAACTAGACCATTGTTTATACTGTTTATTGGAATATGATTTAAATTGTTTCTAGGAAAAAAATCTTGTAGGAGGTTTGTAGGACTTGTTTCGATGTTCCTTCTAGATATCAGCTTGTTTTTTTTCTGCTTTTGTTATTCAAGCAAGCATTTTCGCTTGGACTAATCTATTCTTAAATGGTGCAAAAGTATTCGTGCTGGGGGAGTTGGAGTGAATCTTCAAGCTGCTGATACAGTGATACTTTTTGACACGGATTGGAATCCTCAGGCAAAACTCAAACTTACTTTTGAGGATCTTTTATATTTTGACTCTGTGGCTTTTGCTTACTGCTCTCTCGCTTTGCTGCTTTTAGGTTGATCTCCAAGCACAGGCAAGGGCTCATAGGATAGGTCAAAAGAAGGATGTTCTTGTTCTTCGATTAGAAACAGTAAATGCTTTCTCACTTCTGTCAAATTTTCTATTCATGCAGTTGCAGATTCATTCTTTTATAAAATGATTATTGAAACTCCTTTCTTAAGATTGTCGTCTGCTGTTTTGTGGATCACATGGGTCATTTTTATTTATTTACAGTGGTTAGCATTGTTAGCACCCAATTTCTTAAGATTATCTTTAGTTCAGTATCCCGTTATTTCTGGGTACTAGCACCATTTATGCCCCATGTAATCTTCGTTGTCCAGTTTAGTGGCTGAACTGTGTTTCCTTTTGTGAAGCGGGATAAGACTTTGTTCTACGACATGTATGGAAACTTTATATGATTTTAGTAAAGTGTCTTTTATTTTTAGTCCTTGCATGTTTGTTAGATGAAGCCAGTTCTTTTATTGGCCGTTCATCTGTAATTGTACTATAATTCACCTTGTGTCTGCTTTCTTTCATTTCTACTCTGGGTTGACTGGTTGAGAGGCAACATTCCTTTTAGCAATGCAGAATAAGTCTTAGCTTTTAAAGCTTCAAATGTGAAGCTTTGCCAGCATTTTGAATAAATGCTTGCCCTTTCCATGGGGGATGGGGTGGCATTAGCCTGCTCCAGATAAGGAAAAGGCATCAAAGTAAGGAAAGGCGTGTTATCCAGGTAGCCAAAGCTACAGTTACTTTGTTTTTCTTTTTTCCCTTTTTCCGCGATTGGGTAAAACAATTAAGTGTGCAGTCCTTAAACAATCATATCTAGATAAGTGATTTTTCTTACGAAAGCAATCAAAATTCTGTTAGACTTTACTTCAGTAATTGCAGCATTCTTTGAATTCCTGATAGAGTAGGGTGGATGCGATTTTGGTTTCTTCAGAACTCTATGTTCAGATTATCTTGAACATTGAATGTTCTTCTGGAGTTTCTCAATGATACTTCTTACTGCTAATATATAAGATTGAATGGAAAGATGAATTGAAGGTCTGCCCCCCAGAGCTGTGAGCGCCCAAGACTTTGGAAGGGTCAAATCTTATTAACCATATGCGACATTAATGCTTGCCACAGTTTGTGTATCGATACTGTAAATAATTTGTTGATCCAAATTTCCATTCACAATTGCACCTACGGTATCTCTAAGTTGTCCATTTCTACAACCTTGTTGAATTAGGTCCAAACCGTTGAGGAACAAGTTAGAGCTGCTGCAGAGCACAAACTTGGAGTCGCTAACCAAAGCATTACTGCTGGATTCTTTGATAATAACACAAGGTCTTTTGAAGGAAGTTTTAAGAATTGGAAAATCTGCTCTACCTTTTGACTACTTTGGTAGATACATTGTGCTTATAAACGAATTTTCACTTGGTTGTAGTGCGGAGGACCGAAGGGAATACTTGGAGTCCCTCTTGCGTGAAAGCAAAAAAGAGGAAGCTGCACCTGTTCTTGATGATGATTCTTTGAATGATCTTATAGCGCGAAGGTAAAATAGTAGCAGCAAATGCGCTCTTATTCTGCTGTGAATTCATTGATACATTAAAATTATTTCCAGTGACTTGCGTAATATGACATTTCTTACACCGGAAGAGCAAATACTCTGTGTTATAATTTTATCTTGTTCATTCCAGGCAATATGACACTGAAACTGCATCTCAAAACCACATCACTATTAGGACCAATATTTCATTTGTCAGAAAAGCGGCATTTGAAGCTCAGTTCCTTTTTTCTTCTTGCATTTGAAACTGCATCTTCTTTCATTTGTCAAAACCCCTTTTTTCTTCTTTCGTTGTTGGGAGCTGGAGGTTATATTTGCTGGCTAGTCGTCAATTCCTTTTTATTCTATGGAACCGGTGCTGTATTTCTAATGTATTTGACATGTATTTGCAAGAACTATTAGGCCTACTCGCCATCAGGTGCATAACTCTGAAACTCTACTCCCCATGTGCAGTGAGCCAGAGATTGATATATTTGAATCAATTGATAGGAAAAGGCGTGAAGAAGAGATGGTAATCATACTGATACTTTATTCCAGGCTATTTAATTCTCTCATTTTCTGGATGGATATCCTGCTAATCCGGTTGAAAAGTTATCCACCCAATTAGTTTATCATCATTTTACTAATTCACGCCTGGTAATGCAGGATGTCTGGAAGAAGTTGTGTTCAGAAAGGGTAACACAAAGTTCAGAGTCCATTCCTCCTTTGCCCTCTCGGCTTCTTACTGATGCAGACTTGAAACCATTTTATGAAGCAATGAAAATAAATGATAAGCCAGCTGTGGCTCCTAACCCTGGGTTAAAACGGAAAGGTGGGAGTCTTGGGGGCCTTGATATCCAACATTATGGACGTGGAAAAAGAACAAGAGAGGTTGGTTATACTTTTGGAGACTGCAGGCACTTGCAACCGTATTTTTTATCAATGCTTATACTATCTGTAAAATTATTTATTATCCATTAATTTGATCATTTTAATTCTTGTTCTTCCTTAGGTTCGCTCATATGAAGAGCAATGGACAGAAGAGGAATTTGAGAAAATGTGCCTTGCTGAGTCTCCTCAATCACCTATTCTAAGGGAAGAAATTCAGGAAATGAAATTCCTTCCAGTCTCTTGCAGTTGTCCTGCTCCTGTTGTTACCATTAGTGAAATACAAACACCAGCACCGGATCAATCTCCTCCCCAGCAGCCTGCGCAAGAACTTCCCCAACAGCCTGCCCAAGAACTTCCCCAACAGCCTTTACAAGAGCTTCCCCAACAACTTGTTGGGCCCATAGTTCAACAAAGCCCTGTGACCGTGACTCCGCCATCTAAACGGGGCCGCGGAAGGCCAAGGAGGACAGCAGTAGTGACTGAAATCTCACCGTCCCCTGTTGTTCTTTCAGCAACCGCAGCTGTAAAGGTTGATAGGATATCAGTTGCAGAAAATACTTCTACCAGTCAGGCAACTTCTGGGCCTGTTTCTGTGTCCATTCCTTGTGCTTCCTCTGTGGAAAGTAGCAGTGCAACTATCCTAGAGAGTGCTACTGCTGTTGCTCCTTGCCATCAGCCAGTTATTCCTTCTGTTGCTTCTCTGTCTGATCCTCCTTGTCCTCCTACAAGTGGGCAGGGTAGGGGACGGGGTAGAGGGCGAGGGCGAGGGCGAGGGCGAGGTCGAGGGCGAGGTCGGAAGGTTGAAAATGGAGGAGAAGCTCCAGGGCATAGAGGAAAACGACAGAGTGTTACAACAGAGGCGTTTCTCTCCCCTCAAACTCAAGCAATAAGTGAGCCCGTCTCGGCAGCACAATGTGTGAATGTTTTGAGCTCTTCAAGTCACCATATGCCTCCAACACCTCCCTCAATGGGCAAGCCTGAACCGGTGCCACCGATAGTCGCAGGTTTGGGTTCAAAAGACCTTGGTCATGCTCCTGCTTCCGTGAGAGATGCTAATAAGGAACTGAATTCAGTTTCTATGATGCCTCTTGCATCATCTTCCACTAGCAAGGAAGTAATCTCTGTTTCAACTGTTCCTGTTATTCCATCATCTTCTTCCAGCCAGGACCCTAGTTCAATTTCACCTGCATTCCGTTCATCCTCAAAAAATCATTCAGAAGACCATCTTTCCTTCTCTGCTGCCCAGACTGAAGCTACTCCGCAAGCTAATGCAATTTCAGTTGTGCTTCATACTTCACCTTCGGCTAGCGCAGAACCAAGTTCTGTGTCACCTGGTCCTCTTCTTACGTTAACCTCCACGGACTCCGGTTCAGTTTTACCTGCTCCTGTTCCTGCATCATCTTCTGCATGCATGGAACTAAGTTCAGTTTGCCCTGTTCCGGCTGTTGCATCTTCCTGTTCCAGCATGGGTCCAACTTTGTCAGCACCTGCTTCTCTTCTTTTAGCATCCAATGCAACAGGCAAATTAGATTCTGGATCAGATAAGGGGACATTTTCTTGCTCTTCTGCTATTTCAGGTCATGATGATTCTTTATGTGATTCTTCTATCTTGAAGAATATTGGTCAACGAGATTCTGGTGTAGGAACTGGTCATACTTCTGTTCCAGTGCCACCATTACCTGCAATTTCATCGGTTTCACAGGATAAGACTCCTCCCACTGCACCTAAGCCAGGTAGAGGACGAGGACGCAAGCCTCAAACTGGAAGTGAGCCACCACGGCGCAGGGGGAAGAGACAGGATTTGATCACCACAACTGTTACTGAGGGGTTGGGTGCTCAGGATCCAAGATCAATTGAACCCCCACAAAAGAGAACCAGGTTATCCATTGGGAGGAAGCCCACTACAAGAAGCAAGCGTGAGAATGAAGCTCAACAAACAGTTTTGGACCAGTCGGTTGCATCTCGAAGGACTTCAGATTTTTCTGATGGACAAATCCCTAAAGATATGGTCCGTACTGAAGTTGATCCACAGAACAATGCTATCAATAGAGATGCATCTCAATCCCATGCGATTCTGGTTCCTAGTCAGGTGGGTGATAATGTAAACCCGGATACTGCTGCTGCTGAAAAGGTTCTTGATGATGCTCAGAGAAAGGCAACTGCGATCCAATCTGTTGCACCTCAAAGTTGCTCTGGTCCTCCTATTGAGCAGATTAACATGGTCAACTCTGGCGATTCTCCTGCTCAGGTTGGTGTATCTGCTGAAGAGGAGGTTTATACTGCTAATGTGAATTTTGAAACTGCTATGAGTAAAAAGGTTCTCCAGGAAGTGCAGGAACAAAGAGCAATTGTCCAGTCAGATGCATCTCAAATGATTCCAGATCCTAGTGCAAGGCCAATCCCTCAAGCTATGGTGCGTTCTGAAGTTGAGCTACATAGCAATGCTATCAAATCTGACGCATCACAATCCAGTGGTCATGTTGCTGAACAGGTAGATACTGTTAATATAAGCTGTGGAGTTGCTCCAACTAAGGAGGTTCTCAGTGAGGATCAACAAATAATGGAAGTTCAGTCAGCTGAATCAAAGACGCCTTCAGTTCTCTCTGTTGGGGAAGTCCCTGAAGATATATTGTGTAATGAAGTTCAGCCACGGTCTGATGCTATCCAAACAGATCCATCGCAATCCCATGTTACTCTTTCTTCTGGCGGCGCGGACAATCTCAAGGAAAAAGAAAATGCTATGACTAAAGAGGTCCCCTTGGTAACTCCCCTATCAGAGACCAAAGAAGAGGGATATTCGAGAAGTAAATATGACAGCCATCCAAATTTACCTGTATCTTCTTGTGATGAGTTGGCTGTATCGACTTCAGGATCAATGACTCAGCTTAGCGATTGTCTGGTTGAGGAGAGTGAAGGTGATTCTAAGGGTGAAGGTGCTGAAAAGAGTGAAACTAATTCTAGAGGTGAAGGTGGTAAGATTGAGGCTATGAATGACAAATGTGAGAGTGATGGCAAGAATGAAAATGATGAAAAGGAAGCTTGGAGACACATGAAGGCTGGTGAATCACAGGCATCATCTCTATGTTATGTCGAACCTACATTAGTTCAAATCCATGTAAGCAATTGCACGAATGCTGCTCTACTCGATAAGGGGGATTCATGCAAAAATTCACTGGCAGGTAAGAGTGGGGCAAACATGGCTGCAGAAAAAGATGTTGACCAGCTACAGACGGAGGATCTTTCTCATGATACATCATTTGTTAGTAAAGCTGAGGTAGCCAGCATTGAGAGTCGTGCTGGTGGTGGACTCGCAAAAGAACAGGAGACAGGAGACACCATAGAGGAGGAGACTGTTGTTTCACCTGCAGTGGGGACTGACAGTCAAAATATGAAGGGAATCACATCCTTTGCATCTCCATCTACCGAGACAGAAGCTTTAGTTGATGTTCATCAGGAGGACAAAGTTGAAGTATCGGAAGAAGGATCATATTCTGATAAAGTTGTAATGGCCGTGGTTTGTGAACAAGACAAGTTATCAGTTAACGCTTCACCGGAGATAACTAAAGATTTAAGTAGGGTGGAGGAAGAAAAATCTTCCACTCCAGAAACTTTTGAGAAGCAATCTAATGTTGCAGACTCCGTTACAGAAAAATGTGAGAGTGATCTTGCAGCACAAGGTCCATATATGAAAGATTCAGATGTAAGTGAAGTTGCACCAAGCCCTAGAAATGAGTCCCGATCCAGTTTAACTGGTGGCACATCACAAAGGGAACCTGAACAACAAGCAATTGCTGAAGCAAACTTGCACCCAGGTATTTGTAGCAAGGACTATTCTTTATCTAGTTCGGGTAATCAATCTGATAAAGAGTTTGAAAGACAAAAGCAAATTTATTCCAGTATACCTTGTGAATCTGATATGACACCTGTTGATAATTTTGTAGAGACTTTGCGAAGCACGGAATCTGGTGCTCGGGAGGAATCCCTTTCACTTCGGATTGCTTCAAATCCTGAAGCTGTTGAGGCTCCAAAAGAAACGTTTTGCAGCAATCATGACACGAATTGTGTAACTGAATTACAGGGTAGCATGAGTTCTGATGTAAATGAATATCTTTCTAATTCCAAAGCTAATCTGTCTCAACTATGTCCAGCTGTTGGGTCATCTGAAAATCAGCCAGAATTAAAACAGGTTATGGAGGAGTCTGCTTCACATGGAGTTGCTGATATTGTACCGCCTCAAACAGAGAAGGCTGGCGTTCAGTGCCGTGATGATTTTTCTGTTGAGACAAATGAGGGCAGAAGATCTGAAGATAATGTAGATGTTTTAGATGGTGAACTAAAGAAACCTCTATCCAGCACAATTGCTGGAACATCTGAAAAGGTAGCAGATCTGCAGTTAGTTGCTGAGGAAAACACACTAAGGGTAAATGATGGTTCAATAGATTCAGGTCAGGTGGCAGAAAAATCCGAGGATATATCAATTCAAGATCTTACTATTGAAGGTCAAGAGACCAAGGGAAGTGATGCTGCTGAAGATGCTTTAACATCAAATTCTACATTTAGTGAACCTCAACACAGTGCTGGCACATCTAAAAATGAAGTGATATCTGAATTTTCTGCCTTAGAAAATATAGAAAAGATTTATAGCGAGTCGGTGGCATCGGGTGAGGTAACAGCTCCCAAACCTCGGATAAAAAAGTCTCAAAGTTTGTATGTCCATGACTTGGTGGACAAAGGATTTGATGCCACTGGAGATGTTTCAAAATCTAAGTCTGAATTAAATGAAGCTCAACCTGGTGGAACATCTCAAATAGGGGTAAAGTTACAGTTGGTTGCGGAAGAGAACTCAAAGACGAGGAATAAGGAGGATGGTTTACCTGATGCTACAGCTGTTAAGCCCCCACCATGTAACTCTGAGAATTTGGGTATCCAAGATCCTGCACATCAAGAACCCGAGAACGAACGATCTGATACAACCGAAGAGTTTTCAACATTCAATGTTGAACTTAATGAATCTCCACCAGAAGCAGCAGATGGAACTTCTGAAATAGTGGTGGAGTCTAATTCGGTTTCCAAACAAGACATGGAAATTCCTGAGGAGATTGCTACCGTGGCTGTTTCAGCTGAGAGTGCTGCAGTAGGGAAGTCTAAACTTTTTCCCTCGATAGATGTTGCTGTTGAAGGAAAAGGGAATAAAGAATCTGATGTAATAGATGAGATTTCCATTTCTGAACTCAGTGAACCTACATTCAGTCAATCCACAATTGATGTGGAAACACATTTAATTTGTGATGAGTCGGGAATGACTGACAAGGAGGTGGCTCCACTTGAAGTTGAAGTAGTTGAAACTCCATGTAGAGATTTTCCTGGCTGTTCTGGCAGAGACTTGGAAGTTGAAGGACAAGAAGAAAAGAAGTGTACTGCAAGTAAAAATGTTTCTAACCCTGAGAGTAAAGAGCCTAAAGGCAGTCCAGGTGCTAGAGCTGCTGATAATGGGGCAGAATCACAATTGGTCGCTCAGAGGAACTGCGAGACAGCTCTGAGCAAGGTCTTTTCAGGTATAGTGAGCTAAATCTGAAGTTGCAGCACCGAATTCTGCTAGTAGCACTTTCAGATTGTTTCTCTTCCTGCTTCAGGCAAAGAAGAGAACTCCAGTATCAAGCAAGGTGGAGATGAAGACATGTCAACTGCAACAGAGTATGGTGATGAAGAATTTCCATCTGCTACAGGGGCTGGTGACGATAAAACTGTGTCCACTGCAGTTACTGATGCTTGATCTGGCATTTCTCCTGTATTGCAGGTAATGTGTTGTTCTTGCTTTAACAATGTTTCAGAACTTGAATACTTTGACCATGTGATTCCTGTTTTTGTTTTACTTTGTACATTTTTATTCGATTGAGGGCAGATAGCTATTCTTTTCATTGCTGTTATTGATTACTACCTGCTTGGATTACTTATTATGTACAAATTACAAAAGGGCTGTATCAAATGTTCATAATATCCATTTACTATGTCCTTGCTTTATTAATTCTCACATATTGCAAATTCCTTAATATAAGTTCCTTTTCTGTATGGTTTACTCTATGGAAACAGTTTATAGGTTGAATCACCTCTTAGGCAGAATAATGTCATCTGTTTTCCAATCGTCATCGCTTTCTTGTCTGATTTGCCTTTGCTATGTAGGATTTCTATATTACCTTGAGGGTTCTGCTTTGCTTGTCTGTTTCTTAATGCTTGGACTGTTTTATAAATCTTGCATCTGCAGTAGAAATAGTCATGCAAGTGGTTTTTACCAAGTTCAGAACAGCAATGAATAGTGCTTTAAAATGTTTTGTCATTGTTGTGATCTTATGTCACTAATTTCGGGCAGAGTGGAATTAAGTTCCTTAGGCTTTCTGCAGCTAATCTTTTCTTTAAAATGGTTTTTGCCTCTTTTTATCTCTCTGGGGATATCTGATAAAAATGTTTTGCCTCCTTTGTTTTTGTGATATAGTAAACTTTAACCCCCAAACATTTACCCAGGAGTGCAGCAGTGACACATTTCCTCTTTGCTCCATTTTGTGACTCTGATCAACCATATGATTGGAAGTGGAGGTAGCACTAGACTATCACTCCCCTGTTCCTTACGTCGTTTACCATTTTAAACCCTTGTCGAGCTTTTAGTTATTCTATTTTTATTTATTTATTTATTTATTTCGTATGTGTGCAGGCACGCAGTAAAGGTGGATTTTTGCATCTTATTTAAAATGCTTATGAAAAGGTTACGTCCTGACAATCTTGGGAGGATAGGGATTGATATAAACTAGCAACAGTTCCTCGAGGATTTCCAGTTCTTCATGTGGATCTCCGGACGTAAGTTGTGGCAATTCTATCATGATTTATAACTCTTTCGTTTTTTTCGTCTACTTTTTCTTTTTGCTCAAGTCAGACAGAAAAGATGCCAGTGGGGTAAGCCTATTATTCTGGTTTCATGAACTTCCTTACATTCCTACATACTGTGAGGACGGTTAGGGAGAGGGTTGCATAGTCTATTTATCCGTTTGATGGAGGATTTTCATAAGATGTTTTCAATTGGGCAAGGTTTAGGGGTGGGCTTGTTTCTTGTTTAAAATGTGCATTCATCTTTGTGGTCAACAAGAAACTAAGTACCTTTTCGCTGTAAGAGGTGATGGATGAACAGGACTGGCATCTCTGGAATCTGCATCTTCAAAGCGGATGATTCAGGTCAAAGGTTAAAGTTAAGATAGTATGTGAACTGGTAGTGTGTACTCCCTGTTTGCTGTAAATTATATATATATATATATATATATATATGTAGTTATTAGCTCATTTCTCCCTCCCTCTTTCCCCGGGGTGTATGCAATATAACCTGGTCCAAAATCTCTGGTAGCTCGCAGCTGTATCAATATTATTTCCGCTAGTCAGAAGCTCCTCCTCTTTCTGGCCAAGTTTCTCTCTCACATGCCATTTACTTTAGGATTGCACCTGAATTATCCATAGTTGTCTGCTTACCTACTTATCAATTCGTTTTTCCGCTTTCTATGTCACGCTTCAACTTTTTTGCTTATCTGTGAAGTTTAATGGGTAGTGCTGTATACAAATAGAGGCTGTTAAGTTGCACAGCCAAAGGTAGCTGACTAAATAATCCAAAAGGTATATAAGCTGGTCGTTGCCTGCTTCGATTTATAAGTCTATGCAAGCCTCAAGTACAACAAAAAATGGCACTGGAATTCTTGAAATGAAAAACAAATATACTTGAAGTGAAAGGTTTTCTTCATTGTGTTGTACTAACTTGTGTTAGCTTAGCAGACTTACCAAGAAACTTATGCATGTAGTTGAGGTATTAATGTCGAAATTGTTCAGCAATTTATCTTTCCCTGTTCCAATGGCTTTGTCACAATTCTATTAATACTATTATCTTACATAGTTTTTACCGGTATTAAAGAGTTAATATTTGCTTATCTAATTGTATCAAAAGTTTGCAGTGTTATTTGTACTTGTAACTCAAAAACACATAAAATCACAGCCATTCGAAGGAATTTGTAATTCCGAAAACATCATTTATAATCATCGCGCAATAGTCTTTTTGCTAAATGGACTGAAAGAGTATTTGCACACGAAAACCTTCTTCCTTTTAATTTGGATTAGGATAGGAATTTCTACTCTTATAACAAAGGTTAACATCTTATTTATTTTAAATAAATATTATTTAAAAAATTATATTTTATAAATCTTTTAATGTTATAGCAAAATATTTAATTTTAGTTACTTCTTGCCCCTATGCCACTAAATATAAATATGCTATTCAAATATACTATCTTCTTTTCTCTTCACTTCAATACATGTCATTCTCTTTCTCATTTCTTAAAAACACAATTGAGGGCTCCGCTCTCTACCATCTTCCTCTTTTTCTATTTGTTAAGTCTCCACATTGCATTCTCGTTTCATCTTTAAATCCTCACACCTCCGACTCTTAAGCCTGCTTCCTTCCAAAACCCACTTCTTAAACCCTAAACCCATTTCCACTATATCCTTTTTTCTCATTCCCAAGCCATGTTTTTGCCCCAACAACTCCCATTTCTTCTCCACAGGTAACAACAATGGCAACGACTCAGAGCCACCGCGTGGGAACTTTCTTCTGAAACGGATCAATCACTGTCCAATGAAGATACAGACGCAGGTTCTTGATGATGGGTTCTGGGCTGAACAACATAAGACGAGTGGTGTTGTGTTTAAAGAAAGTAAGGGTGTTGGTGGAAGTGGGGAGGATGAGATTCGCCAGAAATTAGGGTTTGTTCTTGAATAAAGATAACAAAATTTAGGGTTGAGCAACTTGATTTTTTGTTAATATATTTCAATGTATTTTCAACATATCACGCTGTATATTCATGATTTCATTGTCTTTTTTTTATTGTAATTCAGTGTATCTCGTTGCATTCCATATATATCATTTTATTCACTGTCTTTTTTTAATTATATTTCAATGTATTCCGTTGTGTATTATATATTTCATTGTATTCATTGTCTCGCTATATGCCATAAATGTATTCATAATTTATGTATTCAGATGTATCATATAATTTCTCTGAAGATTATTATCTTTTTGGGTATTATTTGGCCGAGAACCTTTTTTATACTAGAAAATACAAAATTTGTGTTATAATTGAGTTTGTTGAGTTATATTAGGAGTCTATTATGTTAACTGATTCACTTTCCGTTTAAAAACACTGTAATCCCTTGTTTCACATCGTGAATACAGTTGAATACAATAATTTATCCAGCTGTAATCCCATGTTTCACGCCATGAATACAGTCGAATACACTCGAATACAACAACTGATTAGCTGGACTTCTCTAACTCACGCCTATTTTTATTACTGTATTCATGAATACAATAGGTTAAATACATCTAATACATTTTATAATAATAGAAAACGTATCTACAATCCGTAATATATCAAATGGTATATAAAAATAACTAATTACCATTAAAAAATAGTGCTTTATATAAATCTCTCTTTAGAATAACTATACTAACATAAGGATTTGAGGTTGGAATTGTTGAAACAGTGGTTTCAAAAACTTCTAGTTTATCCAATCTTCTAGTTTAAAATAAATCTTCAATTTCCACTGCAGATTTCCAAATATCATACACTTCTTTTCTTTTTTCCCATAAAAAGGAAACTAACAGCCGACTGAAATTTCATTTCTTAAAAGCGTTGTCCAAATGGGTATGAGTTCACCACAATTCATTTAGTCAAAGAAAAGTGTATCTCAGACTTATTGGCCTTAAGTGAATGAAAACGTTAATGGCACTTCAAATTTTTCGGCCTTGATGTTGGTCTCTGTATATGCAGAGACGTTTGGACATATATATTCTGGATTTTGGGAATGATCCAGGGCCGTGGATGACCTGAGATCAACGGCTGTGATGGCTTGCCCCTAAAACAGTATCGTTTTGGGGTGATTGTGTGTGGACTGGGTCGAGGACCCTATTTTGGGCTGGGCAGGGGTGTTTCACAGGGTAAAAATGGCTTGGGCCACCCAGGTCTGGCCCAATTGTGGCCAGCCTGTGTGGTTTATTAAAACCTATATATATTTTGTTTTATTTTCTTTTTCCTTTTCTTTTCTTTTTCTATATTTTTTTATTTAATATAATTCCTAATTGTATTTAAAAAACTCCTAATCAACTTAATACATACCTATTTATGCAATCACAAAAAAAATGCAACAAATTAAAAACAAACAAAACTGTAACACAATTAGAATGCCGGAAATAATTAAATTTTTTGATTTTCGCATTTGCAAAAATGGACCTAATTACAATTAATCTAGCAAAAAATATGAAAACTAAATCCTAAATGCCTATGTAATTTTTTGTATATTTTGTAATTTTATGCATGCATTCATGAAAAATACACTGGCACGCACAATTAAATCTTAAACTTAAATCCTAAAAATAAATATTTAAAGAAAAATTCTAAACTTGAGAGTCCTGTAGGAATCGTCTCAACAAAGTAAAAATCATATGCTCACACATGCGTTTAATGGCAATAAACAAATAAATAAAACTGAAATTGCTGCATAAAACTGAAACAATAGCTTCGCAGTATTATTTATGAATGAAGGTTTTATCCGTACTCGATATATGGAGGCGGATAATTAATTCTTTTTAAAAAATTATTGAATGGAGGTTTTCGCAACTTTAAAGTTAGTAAAAATAATACTAACAATAAACGAATAAATAAAATAAGTGATACATAAATAAGAATCGATAAGTTATAAAAGCAGTATAGTAGTAGTAGTAGTAGTAATAATAATAATAATAATAATAATAATAATAATAATAATAATAATAATAATAATAATAATAATAATAATAAACTATTATTTATGATGTGAAAAGAAAACATAGTCAAATTAGTACATCTCAACACATTTTACAAACCTAAAATAAACTTGAGCAAAAGTTTAGTGTATTTTGGAGGTGTCAGCTCAGAGGTTAAACTGCAGATTACTCAATAGCTAGGTTATGGCTGTGGGATATTGCCTTTCAAATACTTGGGAATTCCTCTTACTACTAAGAAGATGACACTTATCCAGTGGCAACTTTTGGTGGATAAGATCACTGCCAGAATTACATTATGGACTACTCGAAAATTATCATATGCAGGCAGGATACAGTTAGTACAATCAGTTTTGTTTGGCATTCAGGCTTATTGGGCTCAACTGTTTCTTATTCCTTCCAAGATTCTGAAAATGATTGAAGCTCACTGCAGAAGCTTTATTTGGTCAGGGTCAGTAGCAATTACTAAGAAGGCATACATTGCCTGGGATAAAATGTGTCTACCTAAATCAGCTGGTGGTCTAAACCTTACAAATCTCTTAATATGGAATAGGGCTGCCATTGCTAAGTTATCTTGGGATTTGGCTCATAAGAAAGATACTCTATGGGTCAAATATATACATTCTGTGTATATAAAACAACAACAAGTGGAACACACTCCTGTACCTAAGAAAGCTAGTTGGATGGTTCGGAAAATTTTTGCAGCTTATGACATGATATATCTGAGGCAGTGCCTATATAATCCAGTTTGGTCTATTAGATCTCTCTACTTGTCTCAGATTGGGCAGCTGCCTAGAGTTCATTGGAAGAATCTAATAACACAAAACCATGCGAGGCCTAAAGCAGTATTTACTCTATGGCTGATCCTCCACGATAGACTGCCTACCAAAGCTCGACTGTTACATTGGGATCTAGTTATTGATTCTCAATGTGTTTTGTGCCAGCGTGAGATTGAATCCAGGGATCATCTTTTCATTACCTGCTCATTTGCTACTGACCTAAGGAACCACACCATGAAGTGGATCAGAGAAACTATGAATAGTGTCCTCGACTGGGAACAATTTCTACAGCTGATCATTTGTAAAGCTAAAGGCAAAACTACTAGAGCGAGCATCTTCAAAATGGTGATAACAGAATTGTTCTATACAATATGGCTGGAAAGAAATGCAAGGATCTTTGAGAAGTTGTTTCGTAATAGTGACAGTTTGCTTCGGGAATTAGCATATACATGCAATGTTCGAAGCTCCTTCAGTACTCGTCAGCAACTTCAGCGGTTTTTTCTGTAAAATAGAAGTTTAGTATAGCATTGTAGTGAATATCTAGTTGGATGATTAGTTTAGTTAACACATGAGAATGTCAAAGTGCTGTATTGACATCCTTTTGGTGATTAATAAAATTTTAATTAAAAGAAAAAAAAACCATATTATCTCGCGTCGACGTCTTTGTTGACCATGTAATCATTTTCTAAAGTTGGAACCTGAAATGATTAAAAAAAATAATGTGAAACTGGGATCAAACTGGACCAAAAAAAATGTATATATATTAGGGAAGTTAGAGTTGTACCTAGGACTCAGAGAGATCAGAGATCAACAGATATATATGTTTGGAAATAATGGGACAATGCTTAGACAAGAAAGGTGTAAACAAGAAAAATATTATTTAATTAAGCTAAATAATTATGTAATAAATAAATAGAGAGACACAGTCTTTCTAAATGATAGCTTCACACTGCCACCCTCGTGTATTCTAGGGAATCGGAAAGGATGTCTCATTGCTCCCAACCCTATGCCATATCAATTTGTCCTAATTATAAAATCTTTTCGAAACACAAATCCCAAAATATATTGCAAAAAATAATAAAGAAAATAGAGATGAAGAAAGAAATAAGAAAGTGAAAAAAAGGTAAGTTATGAATGTTTTTCCAAAAATATTTAACTTGCATTAAATGATAATATAATACTCTATAGCAGTTTTTTTTGGGTGGGGGGTGGGGGGGAAGTGAGGGAGGGGTGTAAAGGTAAAAAATTTACCTTCATATGTTTATATCAAATTATATATAATTTCTTTATAATTAAGCGATTTATAAACATATCTTTTGCATCATGTTATTTATTTTATAAGAACAGAAATTAAAAATAATTAATTCTCCTTTCTTTTGACTTAAGGAGAGTATATGTTCTAAAAATTTTGAGAAAATTCCGCTCCGCAATTTTTTTGTTAAAATAGATTTCATAAAACAAATTTGATAAATAAAAAAGATTCACAATGCATATCTATGTTTACTTTCTAACAACAACAACAACAACAAACTCAGTATATTCTCACGATGTTGGGTCTAGGGAGAATAATCTATACGCAGATCTTTTCTCTACTTAACAGGTAGAGTGACTGTCTCCAATAGACCCTCGGCTCTGGAAGGGTAAATAGAAGAAGTGCAAATCAAGAAAGGGAGAAAAAGGGAAGAGAAAGGAAAAAAGGAGAGATAAAGGATAAATAGTACAGATAATAACAGTAGACAATACAATACTGAGGCGAATAAAATCACATAACGTAATAAAAATCTAAGAACATGAAGGGACATGAGTGCTACTAAGACTATCGGTGAGCAACTAAAAACTACCCACTAAGCTTCTATCTTAATCCTCGACCTCCACACCGTCATATCAAGGGTCATGTCCTTAGTGAGCTGAAGCAGCCGCAATGTCCTGTCTAATCACCTCTTTCCAGTACTTCTTAGGCCTATCTCAACCTTTTCTCAAACTCGTTATATCCAACCTATCACACCTCCGAATATGAGTATCAATGCTTCTTCTCTTGACATGTCTGAACCATCTCATCCTCGACTCCCACATCTTGTCCTCCAAGGAGGTTACTCCCACTCTGTCTCGGGTAACTTCATTCTTGATGTTATCTCTCCTGGTACATCCAAATATCCATCTCAATATCCTCATCTCTGCTACTTTCATCCTCTGCAGATGGGAGTTCTTGACTTGCCAACACTTCGCCTCAAACAACATAGCCGGTCGAACCATCACTCTATAAAACTTTACCCTTAAATCTTGGAGGCGTATTCTTATCACATAAAACATCAGAAGCGAGCCTCCACTTCATCTATCCCGTTCTTATGTGATGTACGACATCTTCATCAATCTCCCCGTTACCTTAGATAATAGACCCGATATACTTAAAACTCGCTCTCTTGGGGATAACTTGAGCATCAAGCTTTACCTCTACGTCTACTTCATGGGTCATATTATAGAATTTTCACTCCAAGTATTCTATTTTGGTTCTACTCAATGTGAAACCTTTGGAATCCAAGGTTTGTCTCTAAACCTCCAACCTCGCGTTAACTCCATTTTGCGTCTCTTCAATAAACATTATATCATCAAAAAATAGCATGCACCAAGGCACCTCTCCTTGGATGTGTCGCGACAAGACATCCATCGCTAAGGCAAATAAAAATAAGTTGAGAGCCAATCCCTGTTGCAACTCCATCACCATTAGAAAATGCTCCGAGTCACCACCCGCAGTCCTCACCGAGTCTTAGCATCGTCATACATATCCTTAATCATTCTAATGTACGCTACGGAATGTCGCTAGCCTCCAAACACCTCCATAGGACCCTCTTTAGACTTTATCCATTTTCTCAAGGTCAATAAACACCATACGCAAGTCATTTTTCCGCTTCCTGTACTGCTCTACTAAACCCCTTACCAGATCAATCGCTTCCGTAGTCAAATATCCCGACATGAATCCAAACTGATTCTCAGAATTAGACACGCACATCCTCACCCTGTCCTCCATGTCCCAGATTTTCATAGTGTGACTCAATATTTTGATACCCCTATAATTGTTACAATTGTTGATATCACCCTTGCTCTTGTAAAGTGGAACCATCATACTCCACCTCCATTCTTCGGGCATCTTCTTTATCTTAAAATAACATTAAATATCCCAGTGAGCCACTCCAAACCTGCTCGCTCCGCTCTTTTCAGAATTCCACCAGAATTTCGTCAGGCCCCGCTACTCTGCCTCTGCACATCTTACGAATTGCCCCTTCTACCCCCTCAACCGTAATATTCTTACAGTACCCAAAATTCTGCCGTCTCTCGGAGTGCTCTAACTCACCCAGCATAATGCATCTATTCTCCTCCTCGTTCAATAGTTTATGGAAGTATGTCTGCCATATTATCCTAATAAATGCCTCGTCCATCAATACTTTTTCATCCTCGTCCTTGATGCACTTGAGTTGGTCTAAGTCATAGGCCTTACTCTCCCTCGCCTTGGCCAATAGGTACAACTTTGTAACCCCGGCTTTGCCCACAAGATCCTCGTACAAATGAGCAAACGCCATATTATTAGTCGTAGTAACTACTAACTTTGCCTCTTTATTTGTTTTTCTGTAACACTCCTGATAAGTCTTTTTTTCTCCTCATTTGTACTCTCCACTAGCTTCAAATAAGAAGTTTTCTTAGTTTACACTTGACCTTGGACCTCTCCGTTCCACCGCTATTCCCTTCTATGACCCCCAAGAGAGTCTTTCGTGACCCTATGAACTCTTTAGCAGCTACCTTAATGCAATTCGTCGTTGTGAACCACATACTAAACTCGTCCCCCTACTCATCCAGGCCCTCATAGCCAACAACGTCTCCTCTAACTCCTGAGCTTTGTCCTTAGTCAAGTTACCCCACTTGGTTTTACGTTGCTTACACACCACCCTCTTTCTCATACTCTTTTTGATCATCTAGATCCATAACTATGAGCCTATGTAGGTTCGTGAGGTGCTCACTTAGGATGTCCTTGCAATTAGTGCACAAACCTTTATCGCATTTCCTGCAGAGAAGATAATTAATCTGAGTCTTGCCCATTGAATTTCGAAAAGTGACCAGGTGCTCTTCCCTCTTCAGAAAACTCGAGTTAGCTATAACCAAATCAAAAGCTCTAGAAAAATCCAACAGTGAATTACCTCCCTCATTCCTATCCCTATAACCGAACCCGCCATGCACATCATTGTAACCCATAGCACTAGCCCCAATATGGCCATTGAAATCTCCGCCAATGAACAACTTCTCTGTTTGCGGAATACTACGCACCATCTCGTCCAAATCCTTCCAAAATTGCTTCTTGACCTCCTGGTCCAAACCTACCTGAGGAGCGTATGCACTAATCACATTTATAGTAAATCCACCAACTACAGGCTTAATACTCATCAATCTATCATTTACCCTCCTAACCTCGACCATGAGATCTCTTAGGTCTCTATCAACTAAAATACCTACCTCATTCATACCCCTAGCGCTTCCTGAGTACCATAATTTAAACCCGTCTACATCCCGTGCCCTAATACCCTTCCATCTAGTCTCTTAAACACATACAATATTGATCTTCCTCTTTTGAAGAATCTTACATTATCCATAGTATATAAAGGGTCGCACCTAAAAGGTGTGATGTAGACAAGTTGCCCTAATACAAGCACTAACACTTTCAGGCTTGAAATCATGATTATAGGTTATAGAGAGACAACTTTATCATAGATTGTACATGATTATATAGGTCATTTACTTTTACCAAGCGTTATGCATAAATTGTACACGACTAATAATATACATAAATTATATAATATAACAGACATATATATATATATATATATATATATATATATATATATATATATATATATAATATTTAATTGATTGGCTGAGCAGCTGTTTAAATTAATTCATCATTTCCTGTATCTATGAATTTGTACAATACATTTAGGTCGAGAGTAAGAAAACATGCATGTTCCTTTTATAAAGACACGTTCCTACTTTTGAAAACTAAGTTGGACTATTTTGTGAAACTTTTAATTTGACAGAGAATGTCTCTACATTTCATGTCTATGAATAGCTTCTCATAAATCATGCATTTAATCCCACTGTCCTAAACTGGAATTTGTGATCCCACCATATATTTGTATTAAAGTAGAGCTCCATTTTGCTCCAATTGAAATTGAATTAAACAATAATTACATATTAATTCTAAGCAAGATAGGAAAGATTTTTTTCTTTTTTTTTTTTGGTAATTATATTGTATTTCATAAAAAGAAAATCACATAAATTCGGAAAACAACAGTTTGGACATTAGTCTCAAACTTACTGGTGCTCATCTCTACATAATCCTCTTATCCACTGCCTACGGATAAAAGTTCAAAGATTTCATACAGTTTTGCAGTCTTGTAATTCTACGAGGAATTTCTTTTATCAACTGCTTTATCACTTGATCTGCGCAGGTCTTCTTTGATTCTTGTATTTCTTTCCTATCACAAATAATATACTTCACCAGCTAGTACCATCCTCTATATTTCTTGTTCAGCAGCTTTCCTATTTGCATATGAATAATTATAACTAGCTATATGATTTAAATATCTTTTGGCTATTATAAATAAAAATTATTCTAATATTGATTGTTTTAATGTTACATATAAAAGATAAAAAATGATTCAAATTTAAATACTATTTTACTAATTAAATATTATAAAAAGTTAATACATTATTAAAAAAATTCATAACTAAATGTACAAAAATATAAACCTCGAGGCACACATTTTAAAACTATTAAATAATTAAATCATTTCATGATTAATGAAAGAACTCTATAATTGTAGATTGTTATGTAACTTTCAGTCTCTTACTAACGATATAACACATGAATTGATGAAGTTTTCTGTCCAAATTTTTAACAAAATGATATTTGATAGCTTTCCCTAAAAGATAATTTAAGAACTTAATAGTTAAATCTCTATTTAAGTCCAAATAGTAATAGGTAGTGGTCGAAATCTTGAAACTTATTAGTCTATATGGTATTGTTATAGACAGATGCTTTTATAAGGAGTGTATTGCTATAAAGATAAATGTTATTTTTATAGGTAAAAAGGTGATTATAGAGAGATAAAATATAACATAAAAATCGGTTCTAAGAAAAACTTGAATTAGCTATGATCTTTATTAATTTGTCGCTATATCGTTCGTAGCTAGCAGAATATTTTGATAATATATTGCTAATTCACTGCTAAATAATATTAGCAGCAGATTAATATATAACTACAGAATTTGTCCGTTGCTAAAACTTGATTTTTAAGTAGTAAGAGACCCCCCTAAATTAAAACAAGAAAAACTATAAGTGCTTGGCTTAATTTTTACACTTTTTTTTGGATTATTAACTCTACTTGTTAGGTATTATCAATTGTCTTTTAAATGATTTAACGGTGTAAGTTTTGTTACAAGATCAGAAGATCTGCTACGAGAAATTTACAGCAGTTTACGAGGAAAGGTTTCACTCAACCACATGTTACCATCAATTTGCGCTAATGTTTCACTACTTTTTCCTACTATTAATTATTTATTCATATTTAAAATTCTTTGACTATTGTCTCTTGTCTTGGTAAATTCACCTTGCTGTGAAAGTCGCATTTACTGTCCCCAACCGTCACGTTAAAGTTTTTTTTTACTATTTTTATAATTAGGTTAAAATATTATTATTCGTGCATGCATGGGATAGAAATTTCCAAATGAATAGAAACAATGTTGCTCCAATCCTCATGAATGTTTTACCTTTTACTTTCTTTTTTATTTGTTTCTAATGGGACAAGTCTAGGTAAATTGTTTACATTATATTTTTTAATATGCGATTTTCTTCCGGATCCTATGTAAATATAGAATATTTAGTTCATCGTACTGTCCAATAAAACAAGTTAGCGGCAAATTTAGGCCAAAATTACGGTATATGTAAACATATGATTTTTTCGTTAGATTATGTATTTTACGTAGGGGTGTACATAGACCGGGTTGGTTCGGATTTTACAATTACCAAACCAAACCAATTATGTCGGGTTATTAAATCTAAATACCAAACCAAACCAATAAATTCGGGTTTTTCAACATCGATTTTTCTCGGGTTTTTTCGGGTTTTCGGGTTATTCGGGTTTTTTCGAAATTTTTTTCCGGTAAAATCTTCGTAGAATAAAATATATAAAGTATGCTCAAAATATTTCTTTAATCCTAGTAAAATACAACTAGATAAAGTATTTTTCAAGAAAATAATACAAAATATAAGATATGTCATGACTCATGACATTATCCTAAGATATTCAACAATAATAAATAATAAAATTATGTACTATAAATATTGCTAATTAAAAAGTCATAATAAAAATAAACATAATCTAAAAGCACTAATTCATGCTAAACTACATAGACTAATGAGGGAGTATTAATTATATGCCTAAAAGCTAAGGAAAAATAAAAATAGGTTATGTATTTTTATCTAAATTATTGCAAAATAAAAAATAGACATTTAATACACTCCCGTTCGTAATATTGAATTGAATGTCTTTTATTAGCATTAGTATTGCTTGCTAGCATTATTTAATTTACTAATATTAATGGCTATAAAACTTATTGGAGCATTCAAAAGTTCTAAATCAAACCTTGAAATAATACCTTAAAAGATAAAATTATAAATTTTTTTAAGAAATATTTATAAATTACATTACAATAAGTATATTTATAGTTTAAATATATTTAAAATTGCTATATATGTAATGTCGGGTTGGTTTGGTTTCGGTTTGACTTTCTTTAGTTAAAACCAAACCAAACCAATTATGGTCGGGTTTTTTTTTCCAACACCAAACCAAGTCAAACCAAATCATAGTCGGGTTTTTTTTCTCGGTTTGACTCGGATTATCGGGTTGGTGCGATTTGCCGGTTTTCTTTGTACACCCCTAATTTTACGTATATAGTTTCAAGAACTAATCTAATATTATATGCTGATTGCATATTCTACAAATGTTGAATAATGCACTTATGCTGAGTTATTTACAAAAGAAAAAGAATTAATTTTTACTAAATACTTTTTTTTTAATGCTGCATTCATATTCTAAAAATTTTAAGTCCGACTCTCGGACATACAGCCGACCATGTAAAACGTTAGAGCAGCAAATATTCAAATAATTAAGTTATGGAGAATAACATGTTTGCACTCTACCTATCTGGTTGGTTTGCTTATGGATCCTCAACACTTCTTCTAGGGTTGTCTCATATTTTTTTGGAATTGCACTGATTTCAGAACAAGAATTCCCTACTACCAATTGGATGCTCATCTAATCTTAAAATGCGGAGCTAAAATTTTGAGTTTATAAATTTTTAATTTTAGAGAAAGATAACTTATTAAATTTTTGAATAAATTATTTATATATATTAACTTTTTAAGATATATATAACGTTTGGATTAAGATTACTAAGTCCCTAATCGAACCTATAATCGAATTATAGCTTCCAACCCCCGTGGCTTAGATTGTTTTCTTTTAAAATTTTAGTATCTCTTTCACAACGTTTTTACTTCAAAAATATTTTGATAATATCGATCAAATTACTTAGAAGATAACTATAGTAAGACGGATGATCTACTATAACATATTAAAGTATATGTAATGATACTTTAATTGAAAAATTGATAGCATTGTTAATATATATTACAATCATACTTCTCTATAATAACATACTTGTATAATAGTCATTTACTATAAAAAAATGAGTTTTTCTCGGAACCGAATGTAGTTAAATCCACTACATTAATGATAGGAGTAGGGGCTTGTTGGTTTCATGTAATCAATTGGATAATCCAAAAATCACTTAGATGAGTTAATTACATTTTTAATCGACTAAAACCGACATAAGTGTGAAGTTCGAATTTTGATACTTAAATGGCTTTAGAAACTAATGCAAGAGAAAGTAGCACTCAAGTCACACCTACTAATTACTTCTTTTGACACATAACTTGTTATACTTTCTTTGTGCCATCTGATATAAATGCTTAAAAATTGATTCTATCTTTTTACCTTTTGAAAATAGTAATATATAGTACAAATTATGAGTTCGAGTATGAGGAGTTGCTCTGATAGTAAGCAACCCCCACTTCCAACCGAGAGGTTGTGAGTTTGAGTCTCCCCAAGAGCAAGGTGAGAAGTTCTTGGAGGGAAGGATGCCGGGGGTCTATTTGAAAACAGCCTCTCTACCCAAGGGTAGGGGTAAGGTCTGCGTACACACTACCCTCCCCAAACCCCACTAAATGAGATTATACTGGGTTGTTGACAAATATATAGTACAAATTATGAGCAGGTGAATATCATGTGAAAAGAATTCAATGCAAAAAAAATCAATTGATCTTCATACTTCTAGCTATTGGTTAGATGCAATGGATTAAATTAAACTTGTACAGGGGTCGTTTGGTAGGTAAGGTGTATAATAATATCGAATATGGTGTATTAATAATATTAATATTAGTTATGATGATATTATATTTTATCGATTGATTGGTTTTAGTGTGTTAAAAACATTATGCAATGCGTAATTATTTACAAAAATATTTGTTTACAAAAGTATTCTCCACATACTATAGAAAGGATTTGAAAAAGATTTAGAAAGAGCATTTATCACAACCCAAATTTCCTATCCTTGGGAATCATGATGGCGCCTATTCGTGTAAGCTAGGAAAGCTAAGAACCTTTACAAATATTAACCCATCTCATTTTATATATGATTAAATAATTAAATTATCAATGAATAAGCAATTAAAATCAACGAAAAGTAAAATTTAGTGAAAGTCTGAACCAAATATAGAAACAACATCTAGAAAACCATTACAAGTCTCTACCTAACACCTGGTATCACAACAATACACGGGCTGTCTAAGATTTACTACAAATAAGAGTTTGAAATAAAGGACATCGTCTGTCTCGAATACAAATGTCAACAGAACATGGAAACTGAAAGAAGAGACGCCGGCCCTGCGGATGCTAGTAAGCCCCCTGACTATTGCTACGCACCGTAAGCTGCTCTGACACCTGGATCTGTGCAAAAGAGCACAGAGTATCGCATCAACACAACTGACCTCATGTGCTGGTAAGTGCCTAGCCTAACCCTGGTGAAGTAGTGACGAGGCTAGGCTGGACTACCATATAAACCTGTGCAGTTATATATACATATACAGCAGAATCGAAATATAAAGACAAGTAATCAATATGGGAGGGGGAGCATGCTATGGGGAAAATAACAATTTCAAGTATAAGTCATCAAGTAACAAAGGAAACAACACAACGCAGACATTAATAAAGAAACAGAAAGTAATAAGTGCACGACACCACCCTTCGTACTTTTACTCTCATTCTCACCAAGCAATGATATAATAAAACGTGCACGGCATCACCTTTCGTGCTTTTACTCTCATCCTCACATATAATAATTAGAATTGGCACGAAATGGTACATCGTGCGGCACGACATCACCCTTCGTGCTTTAACACTCTTTCCTCACAATAGCAAACAATACACGGCATCACCCTTCGCGCTTTAACACTCTTCTTCACCCAAACAAAAGTCACAAACAAGGGGCAATGGAGTAAATAAAATAATCATAAAAATTCCGGCAAGGGAACACAATTAAGCAATTAAATCCCGGCAAGGATACACCATCAATAATCTCAACGTTCTGTCAAGGGAAAATAATCAATAAGCAACAATATCCCGGCAATGGAACAATTTAAATACTCTTTCTCTTTCTTTTATTTTTACTTCATATCTCACTTTATCACTTGAGCCAATGCTTCAAAGGGTTCAATTATCTCATATACTTTCATCATTCGTATCACAACTCAAGGCAATGCTCCTCGAAATTCAAAAATCATAATTTCTTTCACATGTTCTTTACAACATATAGAAATCATCATTAAGGCATGAAAGGTACAAAAATATCAGAATATTCGCAATATAAGGACTCACGGTCATGCTAGACACCAACTATAGATACTCGTCACCATGCCTATATGTCGAACTCGACAATTAGCAAGTAGCAAATACGACTCAAATCCGATTTCCTCAAGCTAGGTTAGACCAAACACTTACCTCAAACTTTTACGATCAATTCAATCCTTAATAACCGCCTTTCCTCTCGAATTCGGCTCCAAATAAATCAAATCTATACATAAACGACTTCGTAGCATCAATACATGCTAAACAAATCGAATCCAACGCCTCATTATAGCTTTCCAAGCATTCTTCCTAAAATTCCAAAAATCGACCCCCGGGCCGCTTGGTCAAAATATGAGGTTCGGACCAAAATCATATCACCCATTCACCCACGAGCCCGAGTATATAATTTGTTTTCAAATTCGACCCCAAAACAAGGTCTAAATCAAAAAAAAAAAAAATTAAAAAGCCCTAACTCTACCCATATCCCCAATTTTTACCCTTAATTATATGTTTAGGCCTAGGATTTCAATAGATGATGATGGAAAATAAAGAAAACGAGTTAAACAATGTTTACCTAAGAAACTTTGGTGAAGAAATGCTCCAAAAGTCGCCCTAGAACCTTGGAGAAAAAGGAGTTTGTGAAGTGTTATGAAGATCCCATCACTGGCTTTGTTTTGAAGAATTAAAATAACTGGGCGAAATTACTCATAACATTCGCAATAGGCTGGTCGTATTCGCGAAAAACATCATGCAATACGCAATTATTTACGAAAATATTTGTTTATAAAAGTATTCTCCACGTACTTTAGAAAGGATTTGAAAAAGATTTGGAAAGAGCATGTCAGTCTTATAGTTTGCTATCAGAGGTGGATCTAGGATTTATATTTTATGAGTTCAACTTTTAAGATTTTTTAGCATTGAATCTATAGTCTTCTTGAAGTTATGGGTTCATACTATTATTTATTGTGATATTAGTAAATTTATATACATAAATTTATGCTCCGCATCAAAAGTACTGGATTCACTTAAATCTAGTGATGACACATTGCATCCAACTCTGTTTGCTATGTATAAGAATAGTACTGAATATGGTGTATAGCTAAGATATTAGTTATACATACTAATTATAATATAAGTATTAATTATATATAGATCGAAAAATACTACCAAATAGGGGACTAAAAGTACCAACACTAATACAAATATTTTTTTTTAGTACATCCAACGAAACAACCCTTTAAGGTGCTAACAATTTTCACACTATCGTGAATTTTTCACTTCTAGTTATAAATAACTTGTCTTATTTTTAGTAACTAATTCCATTTTTTATTGGCAATGACCAACATTATTTTTCAGGTGTTAATATATTTTTTTACTGTCGATGTACATAAGTTAAATTAAACTTACATATCGAATGCTTATCATATCTCGGACATAAAAAGCTCTTTAAAAGAATGAACAGTTCAAAACTATTTTAGTCACTGTTTGACAGCTCTCTCCTATAGAGATTTTTTTGTCCATTGTACAAACTAAAATGATGGAAAATTCTTTCAAGTCCTGCCCATCATCATGTTTATACATCTAATTAAGGGTATTCTGAAACATCCATCTTGTCCACATCCTTTTTTATTTTTTTAAAATTAAATCCATCAGATGGCCAAGCTATTAATGCATCATAAGTGGAGCTTACAAGTTTACAACTACCAAGAAGTGTGATTATATCGTTGGAATCTTTTCATCCTTAATTACAAGTATGATTATTTCGAAGGGATTAAATATAGTTAATGATAATAACTTCCTATTGGTAATAGATTAATATGAATAATGCAGAACAACATTAAAAGAAGATTAAATGCAACGTGCATTTAATATTTCAAGACCATTAATGAAGAGTAAATGTCAAGCAATAAATAATAATAAACGACATTAAAGTAAATAAGGAGAATGATTAACCAGGACCCTTCTAGGATCTAATGGAAAAAGTGTCGAATAATAAACAATCGAATCTCTTTAGAAAGGTACTTTCTCCGGTTCTCAATAAGTGACCAATTTGCTTTTTCATTATGGTTCAAAATAAGTGTCCAGTTATGTAATCAAGAAAGAATTCAATGTGTTTTTGCAAAATAACCCTATGTACATATCCGTAAAAAATTTATTACTCCTCATATTAAATGTTTAATTAGGGGTAGTTAAGTCATAGTAGGTATTTTTGTGTAGAATTTAGTGTTTTCTTAACGGACTTATTAAAAATAAATTGATCACTTATTGTGAACCAGACGGAGTAATGTTTATATTCTATCTGGAGAAAATCTGCTTTTCGAAGAATGTCCTTATCAGATAATATTACATGACTTTTACCTTATTTCTTTTTCCATTAATACAGGTCATGCTCCCAATTAAACCTTAAAAGTATTAGTACTGAGAATATCCTGTTGAATATTCTCTTAAAGATCCTGATACTAAACTAGCCGTTATTGCCCCTTCTGATACTTGACCTCAGCCATGATTGGTTGCTCGATGGTGAATCTTATTGGTTACTAGTTGACCTCGGCTAAATTACTTTTGGTAATACCACTTCGTGTCGAATATCCTTGGGAAGATTTTGATCCCATATAGTTAGTCCCTTTGCTTATCGAGATCGTCTCTCATATGACCTCGATGAGCTACTTCGCTAGTCGTAGTTGCGAGATTTAGGCGGGCAGGTCAAGTAGTAACTCTCTTGGCAAGATGGAAACATGGCAATTCGTGATCCATAACCTACTGTTACATTGATTCAGAATAGCGACATGACATCATGCGTCATTATTATGCATTTTTCGGATGTATTGCATCGTTTCTCGTGCCTCCACCATTTCGATATTCATGTTGGGCATCATTGTATTCTCGATTATGGTGTCTGAGTTTTATAAATAGGAATAAAATACCTTTTACCTAATCCTTTGTGTTTTCAACTATTGAATCTTTATCTCTTTCTTCCTTCTTCATTCAGTATTCTTGCTTTCGTTACTTTCACCCTTGCATCTCTGCTTTCATCAATTTTGATAACTTATGCTACTCGTACCTCCTTTTTGCTTGCATCTTTTTCATATATAAACAAATAAAGATGGTTAATACATATTCTAATTATGATGGGGCATCCGATCTGACTCCCGTCGAAGTGAGCATGCCTCCTCATGAAGATGTGGCCGCCATTGTTGCAGAAGACGAAAGCTTCCCTACGGTAGAGGAAATAATTCCCCTCAATGAGAAGGCTGGGTCGGACTTCTCAAAGTGTCCCGAGAATGACCCTAAAATCGTGAAATCTGAAATGGATGCGGTCCTTGCTGAGTTAAAGGCTAAGTTCAAAATTCTGACCCACATCGACCTGTTCCCAACCGATTGTGATATGGTATAGATGTATCGACCCTGGATGTTACACATTCTATACATATCCATTCTACATGTATATTCTTTTCCTCTTCCCTCATTGGCGGAGGAATTCTGCCGCTACTACTACATTTGCCCATCCTAGCTTTCCCCTTACATTTAAACTCTTCCTCATGCCGACAAGTACACGGAATTGGCCGGCCGCAGAATCTCTCTTCGCTACCTGATGCATCTCTTTGCGCCATGTTTCCATTGAGGGATGATGTTGCACCTTTGTCACCATGGAAGTAAAAGCCTGGTAGTAAAGATGGACGATAAAGCAAATCTTCGGTTCTAGAAAAATTTCTTCTACATTAAGACCGATGATGTAGTGACAAATAGTAATGGATTTCCTGAGGCGTGGAATTATGCCCCTAAGTATCTATGCTAAGTGTTTATTTCTCTTGTTTTGGCTATAGCATAATCATTATGTTTTTTCTTCGTTCAACCGAGGCTGAGCCCCCTCCACTGGTTGCTGATATTCAAGATTGGGTTAACCAGGTCTTGCCCCATGTAATGGAGATTCGTGTATGGCCGTCCCTCCATAAGAAGTTTGGGCCCAAGCCCCCAACGACCGATGAGTTGTTTGCTTTACATTTTTGTTGTTATGGCCTTCTGGCCGCCTGCTTCTTATCATACTCATGTGTTTCGCCAAATAAGTACTATGATTGGATACGCCCTTGTTGTGACTGCGTACAAGCCTACCCATCCGACCACTTCTGCTCTGCCTCCATCTTTGACTAGACCTAGCCGACCATCGGCAATCTCAGTAGTAGAGACTATGGCTTTTCCCATAATACACTTAATAGATGAATCTTCACCTAGTGATGGAGATCTAATTCCTTGCAAAAGAAGGTTGGTGGATGTGGGTGACGGAACCATCCGAGAAGTGGATTCTTTGGGGGATGATTATGAGCCGTCAACTTCCGTATTGTAAAGCGACGTTGACTTTCCTTCTGAAGTTCTGCTATCAGCGGGGGCCGTGAAAGGCATGCCATTGCCTTAGTCTAGGGTTAGAGTTGTAGGGTTGTCGGTGGAAGTCAGAGGCACTATACCGAGAGATAGGCCATCATCTTTGAGGCCAGTCGGTTTTTCCCCATGTCTACTCATGATTAAGGCAAAGGAGCGTGGGTGGCTTCTTTTTCAACTTCGAGCATTATTTTTGTGCTGAACTCGGCGAGGACTAATGATTTTATTGTTGTCCGCAGTTTATATTGTGATATCATGCTAGCTTTATTCTACGGCCAATTTAGAAAACCTTCCCTATAACTCAGACTTATGCAAAATACTTCTTAGGGGGGAAGTTGTGACTACCGAGATGAGGTGGCACTAGAAGTATGGTCTAAGATTTCGTGAAGCTATGACCTATGCTAGTGCTAGTTTTGAGGTGAGGGTACCACGTCTCGACATCGATTAAGTTTTGCTAATGTAGTATATGGGAGATTGCATACCTTTGTCTTCCCGGATAAGGACTGCACTCACTGTTACTTCAGATACGACGAGGTAGACGAGGAGACGCTCCCCGAGTTTTGCTTTGGCAAATAATGGTGGTGATGATATATAAGCCTTTAACTCCTTCGGGGCTTGAGTGTAATCAGAATTCCAAAGGATACGATTGTCCTTCTTGAGCACTCCGAAAAACTTATCAAACATGTCAAATGACTGCGAGATGAATCTCGTCAAAGTGGCGGTTCCTGGTCCACTTCTGAACCCATTTATTGCTGGTTAAGTGTTATGGCATTCCCTCTATGGCTTTGATTTGGTCAGGATTGACCTAGATTCCTCTATGTGATACTAGGAAACCCAAGCATCTTCATAAGGTTACACATTTCTCAGGGTTTATTGCCTAAGTATGTCGAAGGCCTCTTTCAGGTGGTCGATGTGATCTTCTTTCCTTCTGGACTTGACCAACATATCGTCTATATATAACTCCATGGTCTAGCTGATTTGGTCTTTGAACATTCTTGTCACCAATATTTGGTATATTTCCCCCGTATTTTTCAGTCCGAAAGGCATCACCCTGTAGCAATACGTTTCTTGATGGGTGATCACGCCCAATGCTAGTCCTAAAAAGGATAAGCAGTCGCTGCAAATATAATCCGATCTAAAAGTTTGGAGTCAAATCCCACAGTGGGCTTAGCTATATCTATTAAATATCACTAAAAAGACAACTTTGAACAATTTCTGTAATTATAAAGATTGACATTTATATTTCTAACTAATTAACTAGCAAATACTAGAAAACAGTAAAATTATCAACTAACGGGACAAAGGGTTGGAGACTAAATTAAGGAGGTCTAGAATTATGATTTTCCCAATTGTCGGAATCCTTCTAGCTATGTTCCCTACAATCTTTTCAAGAGTTGCAGTAGCTTCGTTAGGTTATTTGGGATATGTTAGAGTGTTCGGATATGAATTTCGATGGCTCAGTTAGCTTCGGGAGGTGATTTTCATGATTTTAGTCAAGTTGTAGAGCCTTGCTGTTGATATGAATTCCATCTTATATTTGAATTTTCTTTTATTGCGACTAGTTTGAATCCAGTTTTCCTTCATGTTCAATCAGTTATACCTTGACTTCTTACCTGCTTATCTTCTTAGGATTTTAGGTTTTGAAATTACTGATCTTAGCATATTTTATTTTGATTAGCGTTGTTGATTTCTTTCTCATGTTTGACTGATAATCCATAGTAGTAGCTTCCAATTTTAAGTAATTGAAAAATAATTCAAGTCTGAAATTAGGGTCATTTAGATTTACGTTGCAATCTTGGGATGATGTAGTTAGATTCTAGGGCAGTTTAACCCGAGTTAACAATTTGAGGGTAAATAACAAGGCTACTAAGGGGTAAACTGGACAATACACCTAGGCCATATTTTGGAAACAACCTTAGAAGTTTCTAGTAGGGGGTCCAACAGTAAGTTTTGGGCTTAACTTGGAAAACAAGTCATAAATTGAAGGACTAACTAGCTAAAAAGAGGGAAGTTAAAAAGGACTAAAACGGTAAACTTAAAATCAGAAGTTGCCCTAGTAATTTGCCTATAAAGGCATTGTTACTTAGGGCTGAAGGCAGATGTCTAAGCATTGAAAATCCTGAAAACTTCTAGTCACTGTTTTATTAGAGAAAGTTCCTGAAATTACCCAAGTTTCCATCCTAGAATAAATCCTAGATAGCTGGAAGGGTAAAATGGTTTGAATCTGGGTCTGAAATCAATTTTTGAGGTTGATTCTATTGGTGATCTTCAACTGGTTTAATATTGGACTTTGAACATCCATTCCCTGGTTTTCAAAAGCCATTCCCATTCTGTTTTCTTGCTGAGTTTGCTGCTGCTGTTCCTCCTTTAATTTCAACTCATTCTCATTGTGTATTTGCTGTAATCCGGTACTTTCCTGAACTCCCTATCACGATGTATAACTTGAAGCTTGAAATAAATTCTGGAGCTTAATTACCTTAGCATATTTGGATTGTCATTTTTGAAATTCACCTTGTGTTAATAACATAAGTCTATTTAATAATATTATTAGAGATTATCACTGGATTGTATTGAACCTAGAGTTAGCTCTTTTTTGTTATTGTATAGCTATTTTGGACTGTTAAAATCATGAGGACTATGGACTGTGTTCTATTATTTTATCTCTAAGGAGGATCATGTTTTCCTGCAATTGAAAGAAGTCCTAGTATATTAAATTCTCTTTCATTCGAGTTCCCCTCGCTATAGTAGAAAATCAGAAGCATTTGGCAGATATGTATGCCATTGAAGAATCATGATTCAAGTAATGAATCTATGATTCAACCTATCTCCAGGATGCAAGTTCTATATGTTTTCCTGGTCATTAGCAGAATTGATTTAAGACTCAAATATTGTATAAAGTGTTAACAATCTATGTTATGCGAAAAATGGTGGGTCATTTGTTATAATTTACAGATTCAAATAATTTGGTTGATCTATGTTAAGGATTGATTTACAACACATATCTGATAATCAGATCACAGAACCAGACCCAACTAGGGCCCAGTTTTAATGGTTACCATTTTGCGAACGTACTATTATGCCTGGCTCCAGTTGGAGCCCATTTTTTTATTTCAATGTTGTATTCAAGCTGAATTGCGTCTGGTTAATAGTTGGACTTTTGATCCCTTCGAGCTGAGCCCAAACATTGGGTCCATAATTCATTTCACATCTGTTCGTAGCTGGGCTTGAGGTTCTGTAGCTGCCTTCAAGGAACACATACTTAGATATAGTCAATTAATTAGACTTCCTTAAAGAATTGGATTTGAGCCATAATTAGATAACAAATAGTTTGTGGCATGGCACGTGCTAGGGTAAATTCCCTTTTATAATAAATTTGAGGTGTGCCGCACCCAATAAAATCACAAATGTGTGGCCGTCGTGTGATTATATCTTTTAAAAATACTTAGAACCTGGACGCGCCATTTAGAGAATTTCATGGCCTCCCGCAAAGTTATCAACACGAAATTGCTTTAGGCGCGATAATTAAATAATCTACCTTCCTATATTCGGGTGCACTTTTATGTGACCCAAATCCAAATCCCAACGACGTTGGAATAGGTCAAAGACTACGGGTACATTTATGTGAAATGGTTCAAGACACGTTTTAATAAGGTTGCAATCTTCTCAAAACTAAATAAAAGCGACTAAAAGTTAAAATTTGCACATAAGTACAATAATGCATTAAAATCATATAGTCAAGCCAAGTATAACAGTTGAGTGACCGTGCTAGTACCACAGAATTCACGAATGCCGAACACCTTCGCCCGGGTTAACAGAATTTCTTACCCGGATTATTGGCTCGCAGACTATATAACAGAGTCAAATTTTCCTCGATTCGGGATTTAAATCGGTGACCTGGGATACCATTAATTATCCCAAGCGGCGACTCTAAAATTTTAAATAAATAAATCTCGTTTCGATTGTCCTTTAATTGGAAAAACTCCCTTATTTACACCATTCGCCGGGTTGTATTAGCAAAAAGGAGGTGTGACACGTCTAATAAACAGTCGGAAGAAATTAGGACTTTTAACATGCAAACTCAAATAGAAGAATGATAGAGCAAACATAGCAAAACACGTCAACAAAATCAGTGAAACGTTTGAGATAACCTAATATAAATCCTAATCAGAAAAGATTAGGGGTTTTGAAGGTAGAGTTTTAAAAGAAACTTCGAGAAAAACGCTTAAAAGTTCAGAGCAAACATAGATATGGAATAGATCTAAAATAATTCAAAATAACCTCAGAGGTTAGGATTGCAGAAGAACCCCAAGTGATGAGAAAGGCTTTGAAAACCATCGATTTAAGTAGGAGAGTCAAAAATCTGACTTGACTAGCCATGGTGTGCCGGTGAAAGGTCAGAGATGATCGGAGAACAATCATGAACTGAAATCGAATAGGGTATGGACCAAACTCTTTCAAGATCTAGCCTTAAGACCACAAGAGTCGAACACGTAGAAGCCATGTGAGGTTGATAGAGGTCTCCGATGACCATGGAAACCATAGATTTAAGAGGTATTAGGGTTGTTGTTTGATGGCGGCGGCTAGGTTTTGTTAGGGAGCAGAGAGAGTTAAGAGGGAAAGGGATTCAAGGGCGAATATTGGTGCAAAATGGGGTGGCGTAAGGGGTTGTTTGAGTTAAAAATGGAAAGGGTTGATATTGGCCGTTGATCTAAATGATCAACGGCCAAGATTGAAAGGGTTAGGTAGGGGATCCGGGTTGGGTTATTTAGATGGGTTATGGGTCGGTTTGAATGGGAATTGGGTCATGGTAATTGCGCTTCAAATTGAGGGTTCAATTCGGGCCATAATTGAAATATAATTGGGCTAAATTTTAAATAACCAATTTTTTTTATATTTTATAAAAAATAGTTTAATTCCTGGAAATAAATTAATGGTACTAAAATAATTTGTAATACATAATTATTAATTTAAAATACTGGACTTAAGTTTCATAAATATAAATGCAATTAATTCTAAAAGAGAGTAATATTGCAATTATATACAATTTAACTTTAAAAATACTAAATAAAACTGTAAAAAATATGCAAAATATTATCTTGACTATATTTTGTAAATTAGAGAATCCAATAAATGAATCATCAATATTGATATCTTTGAGAATTATTATTGGGTTATATGAATAAAATAAGGGGAATAAATTGGTTAACAATCATTTCAAAATTAAGAAAAAAATAAAACATTGGGATATACTTATATATATGCTATTTTGAAGTATTTTTAATATAAAAATATACAGGAAAAATTGGATATCAACATCAATTATATAAAAACATAAAAGGTATTTATCCTACAAAAGGTTCCATCAAAACCCTAGAAAACGAATTAGCTATTCGTAATAGTATGCAAAAACACAATACTAGAATTCATAATCAATAATGGAAATAGGAAGAAGGAAGTGAAAAACTCGTAGAAGAATTCCCCACCTCTCTCCCAATGTATTCTTGACTCCGTAGGTCGAATCCCCTGTCTCCTTAGCCTCCTTTGGTCTAAATTATGTCAAAAGTGTGTCCAACTTCTTCAAAATACCATTTTTTCATATATATATATACTAAGTAGGGTTGGGCCTAAATAATTATAGCTTCTCCAATGTGAAAACGGACAAGTTTCCAGGCATGGACTAGCGCGGGCGAGCTAGTGACCGCGCATATTAACAAGTGCACTTCCTCAGTCCGCATCAGGTCCGCAGTCACGGTTTCGACTGTATTTTTCATCTTGTTCTCTTTATAATTTGGAAAAATATAAAATATGAAAGTAGTAGCCCTTTAAGTTAAACCATATATTGTAGGTCCCAAATGAAGTTCTGAACAAAAAGTTATATGTATTTTACTAGACAATGCGCAATATGCCGACTCGATTCTTCGTTTGTTGCTCTATTATTCGTTGATCTTGAATACGATACCAGCTTAATTTTTTGGGCTTTTACTCAGACTTCAAAGCTGTAAATCACTTGAGTTCATTTCATAATATCTACATAGCCCGAAATCACTCCTACAAGGTATAAAACACATAATTAGTGCAAGACACTAGCGATTAAGCTCAAACTTAATTAAAGTGCAGTAAATTTAAGTGTAATAAGTGACTAAAATACGCAATTATAGCCTATCATCAATACTCCACACTTAAACCATTGCTCTTCCTCGAGCAATCAAACAACATTTTTTTGTAGATACGATCTTTTTAAACAATTCTCCTAACGCATCACACCAAGAGTATTTAAAATAGAGTAAGCACAAAAGCGTGACGTCTTCACCTCAAGATTGGACTCAAAAGTACCACATATTATTCACAATTCACCCACTTACTCTAATATAGAGTTCACTGTCATTACATTTCCTTCATGAATCAACTGCCCTCACATAACAAACGAGAGTAGTTCCACACAATAAAATTTAAGAACACTTAGGAACTCAAGATAGAAAGAATTCACTTACTCTTAGAAATAACATTCATGCGCCACAAAAGATGAACCATAAGCTTTCCCATAGTGTACTACTCTACTAATCGAGCTCATTCAAACTAGGATCAATTAGGACTTTATTTGGTTGTAATGTAGTCTACGGGATGGGTAAGATACATTTAGATATAAGAGTGACTACACCTCCCTAAGCACTTTAATATATATACATTAACATTCAAATATCATACTTATGTCAAACCAAAACTCCACATTCACATCTATGTATATTACAAACATTTTTCTGTAAGCACACTTACATAAAAAACCACCACTTATCAAGGAATTATTGTTTTTCACAATAATCCAACTATTTTTTTCAATTCAAGTGGCTCTGATTTCAAAATAGCGCACCATTCCTCTTATTATATTCCAAAAAATAATACAAAAGAAGGAGGTTTTTCAATGCGAGATCTAAAAACATATCTCTCTGTGACACCAGTACTAAGTACGATATGGTTCGGGGCTTTAGCAGGTCTATTGATAGAGATTAATCATTTTTTTCTGGATGCGTTGACATTCCCCTTTTTTTCATTCTAGTTATTGTCATGGGAAGGAATGAAGAAGATTATAGATCCAATCAAATATTGGTGATGAATCCCTCTCCCCCTCTTTTCTCTTTTTTCCCTTTTTAGAATAAGGGAGGAAAGAGAAAGAACAAAAAAGTGGATTTAACATTCGGGCTCAAGTTCGAATTAACTGAATATTAATAATAGAGGAATGGGGATGGAATAGAAGATCTATTTCATTAGTTCCACTCAAAAACCACCAACAATCCCACACTTTAACTTTTACACAGTTCATAATAATTCAAGTGCTCATGAGAGGTTAAAAAGTTCAAATAGATGATTAATTCAAACAAATAGGTAAGGCTTGTAATGGGGTTGCCAAAGAAATAAGATTACAGACTCAAATGGGTTAACTAAGATACATTACAATTAGGTGGGTAAAATATACATATTTGGGTCAACAAAGAAACGCCTATATCACTTCTAAGACTGAACAAAACTACTATTTCACTTTGCAAACACACGGGGCAAGTTCTAGGCATAAAATAACAACAAACCTCACACTACACATAGAACATAACTCACTCAGGATTGGATTCATCAAAACCCTCTAGCCAAAGCAGTTAAGTAAATTTAAAATCATACAATTTAAGGTACTTATACAAGAGTCAAAAACTGAGCCTAAGCATCACGACCATAGTACTCACTATTCTCAAGGCATAACAAAGTTAAGAGATTTTGCTTCAATTCAAAACACAACATAATGGCTCCTATTCCAAAAAAATAAAAAACACCCGGTTCAAATAAAACACCTTGGAAAAGGACCGCGGTACAAAGAAAAATCAAGGGGGAATTGCTATACTACCTAACAAAAGAAAATCTTTTTATTTTATTTTTTTAGACTTAAATCCCTCAAAAAAATTGTCTAATAGATCCATCGTCGGAAAAAGTCCAATGTTTTCTTAAAAATAGTTCAATTAAACTGATACAACTAAAATATCATAGAAAGACACCCAGACAATCTTCTCACCCCACACTTAAAATGGTGCATTGTCTACAATGCACACCCATACATAAAAGAGGGTAAAAGAAACCCCCTAATAGTCCAAAGGCTAAAGCACTAGAATCTCATGGGGTTCTCAAACTTCTTTCGGACCTGGTCCTTCGTGTGGGTACCTTACACTTAGTTCCAACCATCTAGTTTGTTGTTGCATCCTTCCAATGGCTTTGCATTTCATGCTCCTAATAAATAAAAAATCATCACTACAAAAATAATACGATTAGAAAAAACAAAAAGTAAAATAAAATAAAGCAGTAAAGCTGGGTTGCCTCCCAACAAGCACTTGATTTAACGTCGCGGCACAACGCGAATTACTTTTTTCCTCCACTTCGTGCTTATAAATTGAATCTCCAATTTGGCATCAAGTTTTCGGCTATGCTCCAGGGATGTAGGAACAAATCTAATTGGCCCAAGCAACCATTGTACTATTTTACACTTTTTGGCTTTTAGATGAGGTATGTAGTCATGTTTTTCTAGTAAGAAAAATTTCAAAATGTCGGAACCTTGTTCCTTATTTCTTGACTTCTCAATCGGCTCGGATGACTCTATTTCCATATCGTCATCCAAGCACGATGCAGAAAAATATTTGGAGTGAGGACCAATGCGCTCATACACATGAACTTCAAGACTTTCAGCATCCTCAACATCAATGATACTAGAGTCAACAAATTTTGTATCTTCAATGTCCTTGGTTGATTCTAGTCTCACTTCTTCAACATTGACATACTCAAATTGTAGTTGGCTAGGTTATTGATCTTATACTCTGACCTCCCCAATTAACACCTCAAATTCATGCTCTTCTTGGCTACTATCCTCAATATTGGCTTGTTGAGCATTAAAGCTCCAACCACTTGACTCAATTAAGCCTCCAACTTGCGAATAGTTGCCTCTTGCCTTTCTATCTGCAATTCCTTGATCTCCTTCAGGTATGCATCCTCATAGTCTTTATTTCTATTAACTTCATAAGAAAAGGTAGAACCATCATACTAAGGCGTTGGGGAAAGATAAGAAATATAAGCACAACCATAAAAGTGACAATTTTTACCACCACACACATCACACATTCCATAAATAAGATTGAGTTGGTACACATAACTCGCTCTCATGAATGTTTTGAAAATTTTTCCAAGGGTGTTTTCCTTCACAATATGTATGGAGATCAATAGTAGAAATTATCTACACCTAAATTCCCATAATTCCAATATGTCAAGTTTCTCAAATCAACAGTTATAAAAAAAATACAAAATAAAATAAACGTTCAAACTTGAACCCTAGCAATATCTACAGCTACAACTACACCGCTAATTCCCTGGCAACAACGCTAAAATTTGATCACGCCCAACTCTAGTCCTAAAAAGGATAAGCGGCTGCTGCAAATATAATCCGGTCTAAAAGTCTGGAGTCGAATTCCATAGAGAACTAAGGTTTCGCTATAATTGTTCAATATCGCAAAGAAGACAAGTTTGAGTAATTTCTAAGTTATAATATTAAGTGTTATACCTAATTCCGTAGGTTTAACTAATTAAGAGAGTCACAGCCTAATTATTTCAATGGTGAATTAGGACATCATTTTGACTAAGTAGTGCTTAAAGCTAATACTGTTTATGGTCTGCTTAACCTTGAGATTATAGGTAACGGTTCTAATTAATCCTATAGGAAAGGTTGTAAAAATACCATATGTGTCCTGTTAACTATGGTTAATCCGTCAAACTTAGGTTAATTAATTTAAGATCTTAGACTAAATCAGATGTATGCCTAACGATTAAAGTGTATATATATACATATCCAATAGCTAAAAATAATTTGATAGAAAAGACGACGTTAGATGACTTCTTTTATTACTCAAAATTCATTCTTCAAGGAAAAGTTTTCCCGTTTCTTAAAGGGGAGCAATTCTCATAAATAACAATTATTGAGCTAGAATTAAACATCTTCATTCGAAACTTTCAACTTAACGATATTAGAAATGGGCTTGACGAGAAGTTATCGAAAAGCTATCATCTTAACAAATTGACACCTTAAAAAAGTGTTAGAGGTGTAACATTAAGCTTATTAGAAAATACTTATACCAATAGCAAATAGATGAAAAGGTTAATAGATTAGCGATCTTAAATTCCAATAGATTATATGATCAGTGAAACTAGATGACTAAACCTCAAACTAAAATAAAATCAAAATACAGAAATAAATTAACAATCATAAAGATAGATAAATGACTAGCAAAAGAAATAAAAGGATGCTATAGGTGCCCAAGTGTTTTGCTTACTATTTTATTTTTTTGTTATTTGGTGACTTTAGAAGTTGAAATGTGATGATTCCATACTCGAAAATGAGAGAGTCTTGCATTAAGACTCATATTGCTCCAAGTACGTAGGCAAACAAAAGAAAGAGAAAGCAAGAATTAGAAAAGAGAAAATCTTAAAAAAGTAAGAAGAAAACGAGAAAGGAAAACAGCGGCACAAATTAAACTACTAACTTGCATCAAATCATAAGCTCACAACAAGATAAGGAATCCATTACTTCGGCAAAAACTACATTAACAGATCTGGAAAATTCCATTTTTCACTAACATGTCTCCTAAATACATTAACAGATGGGCTTTGTATATTTTATTTGTAATTTTATGTTAACCAAGATGCCTAAAGGACATGCGTTCTTGATGACAGTGTTAGCTTAATAATCGCGGGGCAAGAACAACATAAACTTACCTGTCTGCGCAGCAAAAGAATTATTGAACTCACCATCAAAACAATTGCCCCAACTCGAACTTTGAATTACTAAGAAACAAATTTAGTCTTCCACCAATTAGATGCACTTACTTGTATGTGTTCTTCGTTGGGAGAAGAGGAGAGTCAGAGAAAATTCTTGAGTTAGAGAAAAAACTTACGCTCTTTTGTTCTGTATTATCTCCTTCAGATAAATAGGGAGAGTAATAGCGGTTTTAGGAAGATAACCTACTTTTGCACGTTCAGTTTAGTGGGAGTTTGTGCTCTAGTGATAACTTTGCTTTAACCTATCTCCCTTATCTCTCCTAACCGGGTCGAGTCAGCCCACATGGAGCGATCCATGACCCATAATCCAACATCTCCCACTTCGCTCATAGTGGGCTATACCGATATCTTTGACACACTTTTCCTACTGGCAAAGAGTTGGTGCGACCTGCGAGCACAAAGAGCTGTAAAATTCCAAAACCAATTAAAGGTTGTATTAAAGCTCTATGTAGAGATCCAATCACATATAAAAAGGATACTAGCATGAGGATATTATTTCTCGCAATACCATAGACATCATTCGCTATTGCAGTAGCTACTTATTTGATCCATCATCCTCGAAAGAGGCAAACTCAAGTTCTCATATAACATTGTATCCACAATTACACCCAATACCTTCATAATAAATGTAATAGTCGACCCATGAATACAAGTTAAATTACTAATTTTTAGTCGTCTTTCCTTTCTACTCGAATCTTTCCATTCCAAATCAACTGCTTTCCTAGACATGCACTACATTGCTGAATTACTCATGGCTATTAGTAACATGCTAAAGTAGCAACATTGATTGGCACTTCAAGAGACAGTATAAGGTCAAAGGGTATTCCAATAAAAGTTAATGTAACTTCTTTTGGATCTTATACAATGAAGAGGCAGGGATTCATTCTTCTATTATCCCATTGATTGATAGCACACGTGGTATGTAACACATGTTATGGTGTTCTCACCTTATATTGGCGTGTGTCTTATTATTTTAATCATCCAACACCGTACAAATCTTGATCTAAACACCTTCAAGTGTCTAACTCGAGTTTTCCACTTCAATAATCAATCAAACCATCTTCTAAAAGAAACTCGTATCTAGCTTACAAAACAAGTCATAATCGAATAGTGAAATTCGTAAGATATCAAGAACGACCTCTACAAGTAAATATAACCTCACATTATCCAAGGTTATATTAGGTCTCATCGCTTCACGATTCTTAATGTAATAGGCGATTGCTCGTGTGAGAGAGCCAATCTCGCGACTTGTTTGACACACTTTATCAACAAAACATTCATCACATGGATATGAGGTATAAGCACAAATTCAAGAGTTAAATATAAATGAGCATATTATAATACTAAAGTCATATTACAATACATAAATATGTTCATACCCTTCACAAACCTAAAGCTATAACATATTTGTCAAACAGGTCTCTAGATATCACCTTTGTAAAAGGATCAGCTATCATACTTTGTGTAAGAATGTACTATAAATTTATCTCTCAACTTGCTACTATGTCTCTTACAAAGTTATACTTGATGTCAATGTGTTTGGTCTTGCTGTGATACTTTGGATCTTTTGTATATGCAATAGCCGCTTGACTATCACAATATAGAGTCATGGGACCCTGAGAGTTCTTTGTAATATCCAAATGCTCAAAGAATCTCTTCAACCAAACAACTTCTTATACTGTAGACGCACAAGCCACGAACTCAACTCCATCGTTGAAAGGGTCGTACAGGTTTGTTTCTTACTTTTCCATGATAAAACACCACCATTAAGTAAGAAAGCATAACCGGACGTTGATTTTCTATTATTCCGATCACCAGCCCAATCAGCATCTGTATATCCTCTCAAGTATAAATCTTTTCCACTATAACATAGTAAATAATCTGCAGTTCCCTTCAGGTATCTGAAAATTTTCTTCACAAATTTCCAATGATCTCTTCCAGGATTGGATTGATACCTGCTAACCAGACCTACGGCATAACAAATGTCTGGACGAGTACACATCATAACATACACCAGGCTCCCGCGGCACTTGAATATAAAACTCGAGACATGTCTTCCTTTTCATTTTTAGTCTTGGGACACATTTCAAGGCTTAAAGTTTTACCTCTCGCTATAGGAGTATCCATGGATTTGCAACTATTCATGCAAAAACGCTCCAAAATTTTCTTTATATAAGTTTCTTGAGATAGACTCACCTTTTATGGAACGGTCTCTTTGGATCTAAACTCCAAGGATATAGTCTGCCTCGCCCATATCTTTCATGTCAAAAGACTTTGAAAGCCATGACTTGACAGTTTTCAAATACTCCAAATTGTTTCCAGCCAATAAAATATCGTCCACATAAAGAGAAAGAATTACAAACATCCCATTGGACTTCTTCACATAAATGCAATGGTCTTCATTGATCATGGTGAAATCATATGAGATCACCTCCTTGTGAAATCTAAAATACCATTGCCTTGAAGATTGCTTCAGACCATAAATTGATCTTTTCAATTTACAGACCTTCTTTTCTTGGCCTTCAACAATGAAGCCTACAGGTAGTTATATGTAGATTTCTGAGTTCAGTTCTCCATTGAGAAAATCTGTCTTCACATCCATTTGATGTAATTCCAAATCCAAACGTTCAACAATGGCCACAACTAAGCGAACTGAGGTAAACTTCACAACTGGTGAAAATATTTCCTCATAATCTATTCCGGCTTCTTGAGTAAAGATTTTTTCCACCAATATTGCCTTGTATCTTTCTATTGACCCATCCGTTTTGTGTTTAAGTTGGAGAACCCATTTTTCCCAATGTCTCTACGCCCTGGCGGAAGATCAACCATATCCCAAACTTTGTTGGTTTTCATGGACTCTAGTTCTTCTTTCATTGCTTTTATCCACTCATTTTTTCCAATGCTCGATAAAGCCTCAGTTACAGGCTTTGGCTCATCCATTTCTGTGGGACATACCAGGAAAATATAATCTTCAATTTCATAAGTACGACCTTACTTGAACATGATCTGTTCTATAGGCTCGTATCACTGTAATCTTGAGTTCTAAGGAAACAGAAAACCAAGCCTGGTTGATGAGTTGTGGCCACAAGACTAGAGCGTGATTAACGGCTTTGGTGACCCTTGGGCTTCTGCACAATAGAGGGTTGTTCTCGGGCCTTTCGTAAGTCGGGGGTCATCTTTTGGCTCTCTGACAGACTCTCAATCTTAAGTACGTTTGGGTATATTTTTTCTGGCACTCTTTCGTAGTTGAACTTCAGGCTTGTCAAAAAGATTTTGGGATTGGGAGTTCTCACTCCCACTCCCACTCCCACTCGGATCAAGAATAAGATCTTGATCAATTTGATTATCAACTGTTTCAGAAGACACTTGTTAACTATCTGAGTTCAACATTTCATAAAGAGGCTCTCCATTCCAAAAATGTGACATCTCGCGATTCAATCTTAGTGACACTTCTATCCTGTAATTCACCAACGAACACATACCCTTTGGAGTGTTTTGAATATCTTATAAAGATACATTTCTTTCCTTTTGGACCTAATTTACCAAACTTGCTAAAAGAATTTTTTGCATATACAGCACAACCCCAAGGTCGTAAATCCTTTAAGTTTGGTTTATGACCAGTCCATAGCTCATAAGGAGGGGAAGAAACTGATTCAGAAGGCACTTTGTTCAATATGTGAGTTGCAGCCAATAACACATCTCCCCAAAAGGAGATTGGTAAATTTGCATGCGCCATCATGCACCTTATCATGTCCAGTAGTGTTCTATTCCTCCTTTCTACTACACCATTTTGTTGAGGTGTGTACGGAATAGTTAATTGTATGGTGATTCCCTTTTCATTGCACAATTCTTCAAACTCGTTTGATAGATATTCACGCCCTCTATCGGTTCTTAGGGACTTAATCTTTTTTTCTAATTGATTCTCAACTTCATTCAAATAGACATAACCAAAGCTTCAGATTTATGAGAAATCAAATAGACATAACCAAAGCGCATGAAATCATCAATAAACGTAATGAAACATAAAGCACCGGACCTTGCCCTCACATTCATTGGACCACAGATGTCAGAATGAATTAATTGCAATGGAAAATCGGCTCTCTTAGCCTTTCCAAATGGTTTACATGTATTCTTTCCGGCAAGACAATTTTCACAAGTTGGCATTTCAATTTTAGAGAAAGAACCCAAATGTCCTTCCTTAGTCAGTCTATTCATTCGATCCTGCCCTATGTGACCTAATCTTGCATGCCATGTAATAATATCAACATCATTGTTACTAGAATAACATGCTATAACACAACGGTCAACATAATAGTTAGATGTAGAAGGATTATAATCTAACACAATAAAACCATCATAACGACGTCCAAAACCATAAAAGACATTGTCTTGAGTAATTCTAAGACCACTGCGACTAAAGTTCAAATTGAAATCTAAATCTAGAATAGCAGACACACATATTAAGTTTCATCGAATCTTTGGAAAATATAGGACGTCATGCAACATCAAAGATCGGCCACCACGCATGTCCATTCTGCAAGTGCCTATCCCTTTGACTTCAAGCTTTCCCACATATACATGCTTTGATCCAGGTGGAACTCAACGAAACTTTATAAACGCTTCTCTATCGCGGCTTATATGGTCGGTGGCCCCCGAATCTACAATCTACACATGATAAGATTCAATTATTAAATAGTGCTAGAAACATATATGGCACTAAGAGATGCGTTTTGAAATGCTACCCTTTTCGGCTCACTGAACTCACGAGCAAAATGCCCCGCAACTTGGCAATTGTAACATTTTATCTTGCTTTTGTCTTTCTTCTAGAAGAACCGTTCTCCTTTCTTGGAATTTGGCTTGTTTCTTTTCTTAGAGGGTCCTTCTCCGATCTCCTTACCATTCCCGTCATTTTTTTAGTTTCTCTTGCGCTTGAAGCTTGATCTTTTTGTACCACTAGATTCTGCCACAAAGGCATTAGGTACAGCTTTAGCAACACCAAACCGCTCGTCTTCAAGCTCCACATGACGGGCAACATCAGCAAAAGTTTTGATGTTATCATTGTGGGTCAAGTTAACCTTCAAATGTTCCTAATTATTGGAAAGAGACTGAATCACTGCTTGAACCTACTGCTCATCATAGAGAACATGGCCAAAAGTTTTGAGTTGAGCAATCATATTTGACATCACCCTTAGATGTTGCTTGACACCGTGATCATGACGCTTTTTGTATGTGTCAAACTTGTTGTTAGATGACGAAGGCGAGTCACAGTCATACCCTCATATGCGTCCCTTAAATGCGCCCACATGGTATTAGCAGTAGGGAATTGTTCACATTCATGAATGAAATCATCCACAACTGAGCTTACAATAATTCCACGAGCAGTGGCATCTTTCTTTTTCCAAGAATTGTAAGCCTCGAGATCTCTCCTATGTTGGGAAGTGTTACCCTCCTATGGGAAAACCATTACATGGTTAATGGCTTCAAGAGCATCTTGCTCTTCCAGCACATACCACATTTTACGACTCCAAATATCATAATTTTCATCGTTCAGTTTGTCACCCTTATTTAAGTCAACAATGATAGTTTTTGATGTCATAGTCTGTTAAATAAAACAATAATGCAAGTGTATTTTTTACTCATCATTCTCGCATGTGATATACACACTTAGGCAAATCAGTTAAATAAAATATTAACTTTACACTTAGTATAGAATCGAAAAGTTACTACACTTCCATTCATCATCTACAACTAAATGTTCAACTAATATTTTATAACATAATTTCTCATACTGTGTATCTTGTCAAGATTTTCTATATCATGACATACTTGTTTTAATTGCTACCCATTAAAAACAAACAAATAAAATGACATGTAATCTTGCAAACAAATAACAAAGTTTCATCAATTAAACAAATTACAAGTAGTTATATAGATGGTTCTCTCAGCTTCAAATTTAAGAACATAACCCCAAAAAGGTTCACTTGGCCAAACCTCATGATAAACTTTAGTTAAAAATACTATCTAAAGGTTCTCCAAGTAAATCTACTAAAATTGTTAAGGCTTCCCAATCAGATAGTTTAATTTCGTCAATAGCATCAATTAGTGCATCTCGAGTAAACTGATAATTTCTAGTATGTTCAGGTAGTGAAGTCCTAAGCTCTCTAAATTCTTTTCTCTTTCCCTTTGTTCAATCCTTCGATCCCTTAACTAATTTTGTCTTGCCCTTGGGACAATCCAGATGACTTCAGGCTCCGAGTCTGAATTATTATAGAAATAAGCCCTCCGATGACGTACTCTTCTACGTTCTCCCCTTCCTTGACTTCGAGAACTCCCATTTGGAGTAATTCGAACTTGTCCATGTTCAGCCATATCTGAAATAGGACTAAGGAAACAATAAGAATGGCTACAACCATTCAATATGACAACATATATCACAATAACTCGTAAAAGTATTTCAATTTAAGGAATTAATGCTAAACTAATTTTCTATATTAAGAAAATATTAAGATATATTAAGGCAAGTTTATATCAGTTCATGGCCCACACAAGGCAAAAAACTAAGAAGACTTATTCAAGTTAACCGCAGTTCCTTAATGCCGTGTTTGGTGAAAAATGGAAAAAGAAATCATTGGCAAAAAAAAATAGAGAGAGAGCTACCACCATTAGAGACAGCCGAAAACATTGAAACCATCATATATTAGCTTTTTCGTACTTTAATTGACGTTACAAGGGAAATAACTTAGACTAATATTTAACATTACCATGGTCCATAGGCATGCCAAATTAGTAGTACTAATAATTAACATTAACATACGACTAAATCATAGAAACAGATCCTATAACCTAAAACAATTAAGAGGAATTAGGAGATCTTCCATTGAAAGAGTTGAGACTGGGTTCAACTCTGTTGCCTCATTTTTTTTGGTCTAGAGCTCATTCACTATTGCGAACTTTGTGAAATCCAACTCCAAGTGAACCTCAGAGTCATAGTATATAAAGAATTGTCAAGAACACTTTTCTGGCCAAATTAGTTATGGTCAAGTTCTATAGGCCATATCCTAGCGCCTCCAGAAAAAAAGGAGTTTACGGCGCACAAACAAAAAAAAACAACGCCTTATTCAAACAAAGATTATCCACTACAAAAAAAACTCCAATTGCTTACGGATTTTACCAACGCCCCGAATTTGTTGGTGTATTAGCAACAAATTACTAACCAAATGGTAACTAATTTATTTTTCAGAATTTAGTAACAGATTCCTAACGAATTGCCAACCAAAATGTTACTAACTAAATAATTTAGTTGGTAAATATGGCGGGAAAAATAGGCGGCTAATATAGCAACTGCGTACTAATGAATTACCAACTCAAATGTTACCAACAAATATTTTTCGTTGGTATATTACCAACGGAGTACATATCCGTTGTTAAATATGGTGTAAAAAATGAAGTATTATTTGTTAACAGATTAGTAACGAATTACCAACCAATTATTTACCAACAGAAAGATTTTGTTGCTAATTTTACCAACTAATTTAAAATGCGTTTGTAAATTACCAACCGAATGGTATCTGTTAGTAAACTTGCCAACTAATACTTAATCAGTTGGAAAACTTAATTAATAGAACTTTTTTTTTAATCCACTAGGCAAGAGCCTAGGGCTAGTTTTTTTTATTAATAATTGAAAATAACATTACAACAACTAGGAAAAGTTCAAATAAGGGACAGTAGCACCGGTATTGAAACCGGGCTATCCTTACCGTACTAATCCTATTGAGGTTTGACAACCTCACTTATTAACAAGCATGCATTAAATAAGAACTTGACATGAAATATTTTATGATCATCACAGAGTTTATAACATACTCTGTGATGAGATTACAATTGAGGATACTAATGAAGTCGTAGAGTAAAATGTATAATACCCAATTGATTGTTGTCCCTTATTTTCCAAACTTGTATAATGTTGAAGTTGTATTCTATTTCATTGTCCTCCAGTTTGTTCAAAAGGTATTCAAAAATCATCTTTTATTTTTTGAACGGTTGGATTTCGATGACGCATTTGTAGCAGCCTGCTTTTGTTTGGCCGCTCTTATTGGAATTTGCCTAACATTTGATTTCTTGTCTGCCCATGTTGCAATTTTCATCAAAATAGCACCTGACTTACTTGTTCCAATATGGTCGACCACATTGTTTGGTGGTGTATCTAGGAAGTGAATGCATGTATGACAAGGATGCTTACTTGGAATGAAATCAGGAGCCTCCCACTTGGTCTTTAGTTTTCTAACTATAGTGTTTTCAAAAACTGGAGTTTGAATTGCATCCTTGATTACTCTTTCTACTCGATGTGTAGTGTTAACAGTCTCCAAATTTGTACCAGTTGTTGGATCACATGAATGCTTTAACATGTGTTGCTGGGTGATTTCAGTTAAATCAACCAAGGGCTGTCTCAATGAAACAGTAACTTGTAGCAGACAAGTCTGGGCAGTATCACCATTTGGTTTTGCAAGAGATTTTGCATTTACACAAGTTGTATCAGAAACATCAGTATTTTTAAGAACCACTGCAGTGCTAGCCAATTTAGAAACTCCCATATCCTTCACAGTAGATTGATTAGTGGCAACAGTTAATGCAGCATTTTCAATTGACTTCTGTGCAAAATTGTAAGAGTCTTTACAAAGATGAGCAGTAGTCGAGTTTGTCATTGAAAATTCTGTAGCATTCTTCAGTGAGGATTCTGTCGACAGCAAGCCTGGACCTTTTGCATTTTCATCTGCTGATATAACTGTCTGCTCCTTTTTTATTTCCATCTGCTTGACCTTTACCAAGAAATGTAGCCTTAGGATTTGGCATTGAGGGAGCTTCAGACACTGGCAGAGATGAACTGGGATTTGTCCATCTGTCGCATTGTGTCGACATCCTGCAAAATTAGCATTCAAGTATTCCCTAGCATCGCCTCTTAATTTAACCTCACTGTCCCGGCCTTCTGTTTCGCCACTGTGACGAACTTGTTCAATCAAGTCTTCTGAGTTCCATCGACAAGATTTAGTATCATGTCCTTGGTGATTGCAACATGTGCAATATTTTGGTAAATTGTCGAATACAATCTGCTGAACGTATTCGACAGTTTTCCCAGTTTTTTATCGACTATCTTGATCTTAGTTTTCTTTGGATGTTTGTCGAGTAAGTTAATCAAGATTTTAACTCGAGCCGTACTAGGCCGAGTTCGATCTTGAGTGGCCTTATCTACGTCACGTGATCCCCTTCTCTTACAGATCATTTTCCTTTCGAAATTTTCCTATAGTCCATAAACAATCTTCCTAAATCTCAAATCTAAGTTTTGTGAGTTACTGTAGCAGCAGAGTTTCTGAATTTTCCAGCAATAATACATAACATGTTAGCGATGGATTGCGGTTGACTGGGAAGGCTTCGATGGAAAATTCAGTCTCTCCCCAGCCTTATGCTGTGGGAGAGGATATTCATAACTCTTCAGAAAACCGATTGACTATTGGGACAAAACCAAGTTTTGCAGCTTTGTTTGATCGAAAACAATCTGCCGAGACATTTTCAAAGCTCGAACTTAATCCAGTTTCGTTTCAAAATGGAACACCTACAGTAGAATTCACAGTAGACGAAGTCAACTCATTCACTAGAGAGGAAGGTCTCCATCAAGCGGTTATAATTAAATTTTCTTATGGAAAACCTGCGATCCATGAGTTAAGATAGATTCTGCCAAAAGTTTTCAATGTCAAAGGTAAATGCAATATCGGACAACTAGAATATCGACATATTCTGGTAAGATTCGACTTATTCGAAGATATTGCTAATGTCGTTTCAAGAACATCTAGTTATGTTCAGTCCAAAGGAGACGATTTCTTCATTAGGACTTTCCCCTGGACTATGGGATTCAACCCTCGAGAGGAAACTTCAATAGCATTAGTTTGGATTTCAATGCCAGATCTGCCAGCAAATTTTTTTGCAAGGAAATCTCTCTTATCTATTGCATCTGTTGTTGGGAGACCTCTTGATGTAGATAAGGCAACTAAAGATCGTACGCGTCCTAGTACGATACGAGTTAAAGTCTTGATTAATTTGCTAGACAAACATCTAAAGAAAGTCAAGATAAAAGTAGTTGATATAAAATCTGGAAAATTGATTGAATATGACCAGCAGATTGTAATTGATAATCTTCCAAAATATTGCACTTTCTGTTATCACCAAGGTCATGAGAAAAATTCGTGTCGATGGATTACAGAAGATCGTAGTGAGAAAGCAGTGTCTGCTAATGTATTGGATGGCAGGGGCAGTATGGTTATGCGGGATGACAGGGAAATTTTGAATGAGATTAATGTTGGCCGAAGAGGAGAATATGGGATTGTTGATCCTGCCAAAAAGAATGATACTGCTGCAAATGCTAACACAGTAGAAGCTCTGTATGCTCCTATCCAGCATAGTTCAGAACCATTTTCAGCTAATAAGAAACAGAAATCATTTGTGTTACCAGTAAGGAATCTATCTAATATGCCTTCAGTGGATACACAAATCAGTACTCGAGCTGAACACCAAGCCGGGGATGCACAAGACTGTGATACTATTCTGGATGAAGGATTCATTGATCAACAGAACACAGTATTGAGCAATTCTGGTGATCTGGATACTGCATATGAAGCTGCAAATCACTTACAGACTTCTCACATCTCTGTGATTAATACAAATGAAGTTGATCACAATATGCTGGAGACATCAGCTGCAGAAGATGGTAAGTTAAAGGATTTAGTGTCTTCAGATAAGTACATCAAAGAAGTGCAGCCTAAGGGTAATAGTCCTAATGCTGTTTCTGCAGAAATATGTCCAACACTCAAAGGTGTCTCTGATTGTGTTAAAAAAAAATACAGGACACTATTTCTTTGAAATTGATAAATATAGCTGATTATGAAATTTCAGTATCAAACAGTACACATAAAAATCCAACCGGTCAAAAAACAAAAGATGATTTTTGAATTCTACCTCTTTATTGATATCCTCTTTTGTAACCTCATCACAGAGTTGATTATAAACTTTGCGATGATCTTAAAATGTTAGTCGTGTCAAGTTACTTGGCACGATCATGTTTTTATGTTGTATTTTAATTTGTTGATATTAATAAAATTTCAACCCTAGGCTTTGCCTAGCGGTTAAAAAAAAGACAATAACGACTTTTTTGCGAAGAAATTCGCTGGCAGTTCTGGAAATAAAATCCAAGTAACGGCTATTGATGTTTCTTCACGGGGGTTAAATCCCATTGACCATGGGAATGTCCGGAAGAAGAACTCATCGCCTTTTGACTTTACATAGCTAGAAGTTTTTGACAGCGCATTCGCAAAATCTTCAAATAGATTGAATTGGAACAGAATCCATATTTTGTCCTTCATCAACAGTGACATTAGGACGAACTCCTTCACTGGTTCGTGCTACAAGATTAGCATTTATGAACTCTCTGGCATCACCTTCTAGTTTCTTCAACCTGCCCCGGCCTTCAGATTGTCGATCATGAAATGCTTGTTCATTCACTTCATCTGTACTCTAACGGCACGATTTTACATCATGACCTTGATGATTACAATACGTGCAGTACTTAGGAAGGTTATCAAAACGATCCGCTGGTCATATTCGACTATTTTTCCAGATTTAATATCAACTATCTTTATCTTTATTTTTGTTGGAAGTTTGTCTAGCAAATTAATCAAAACTTTTAATCGTGCCGTACTCGGTCTCGTTCGAGCTTTAGTAGCCTTATCAACTGCTAAAGGCTTTCCCACTGCAGCAGCGATTGACATTATGGATTTTTTTGCGAAGAAGTTTGCTGGCAGTTCAGGAAAAGAGATCCAAACGACAGCTTTTGACGTTTCTTCACGAGGATTAAATCCCATTGTCCATGGGAATGTCCTAAAGAAGAAATCGTCTCCTTCGCCTTAATATAACCAGTTGATCTTGAGCTGTTTGTTTTTCGATATTGTTTTGCTTGATATTTGTGGATCAAACCGATCGCCTCGGTATGAATAGATGCATCTATAGGCGGCCGTCGACCCTCAGCAAGTGCACAAATTATTTCTATTGGTTCGGGAAGTAGCCTCAGCATAACGTGCGGATGATTATTCTGTGGAAACTTATACTCACATTGTTCATTATTATACACAAAAATAGAAATAGTAAATCATTCTAAGAACATGACTTATGCATCTTGCCATAAACTGCTGATACTAGTAGCTTTCTATGCTTATCAAATATTTCATATATTATTTGACCTTTGTAAGTATCAAGTCGACCTCTCGTATATATAAGAGTCCTTCATAGTATAAAACCTTCGATTTTTTTGTGATGAATATCAGTTATTATACAATTCTCATTATTTTTAGGATCTATGACACTGGCGAGAATGGTACTAAAAATTAAAATATTAAGTATGAGATTTGAGAAACAATTAATCTTTTTTCACGTTGCTTAATATATCATAAATTAATAATCATTTTATCTCAATAATTAAGAACCAAAAAATTTTATATCTTTTAGAGTTTTATTCGATTTCTCTGAATACATTTATTATTTTAAAATTATCAATAATATTTTTGAGTATTATATTTACTTATTTATTTAATTCAATTTAAAGTGTATATATATATATATATATATATATATATATATATATATATATATATATATATATATATCTATATATATATATATATATATATATACGCTTTAATTAGTGATATTCAATTATATTGAAACATGTTCTCAAGTCGCTAAACTAAACGTGTGTTCATATTTGTAGGTTTTGATAAATGACAAACCGACGTGAACGGTTCATATTGACATATGCCGAAGTCCAAGCACAAGAAGAACAAAGATCAAGATTAAGTAATGCAACAAAGTTATACATGAGTCGTTCTATTATTGTGATCTTGATCCAACAATTGATTCAAGACTTGGCTTCTCTCGTAAAATTATTTTTATCAAATCATGCATCTTTATTTTAAAGTAAAATGATTTTCAAACATTTCATTTTAACCAAAATGAATTTTAAACATGTCTTTCAAATCTGGACAAAGATAATCGATTATGTACCTTATGATAATCGATTATGTTAAGGCAGTGTACACCAGATTTTACAAAGCTGTAAGATAATCGATTATGTACCTTATGATAATCGATTATGTTAAGGCAGTGTACACCAGATTTTACAAAGCTGAAAGATAATCGATTATGTACCTTATGATAATCGATTATGTTGAGGCAGTGTTCATCAGATTTTTCAAAGCTACAAGATAATCGATTATGTGCCTTAGACTAATCGATTATGTTGAGACAGTAAGCATCAGATTTTTCAAAGTAGCAAAATAATCGATTATGGCTTTTCTGGTAAGCGATTATATTAAGGACCGTTGCCAAAGTATTTTCAAACATTGAAAGATAATCAATTATGTACAATCAGACAATCGATTATGTTAAGCATAAAATCGGGGATTGATTTTTGAACGTTGTCAGGTAATTGATTATACGATTTGGATAATCGATTATTATGCTTAAAATCGGGAATTGATTTTTGAACGTTGTCAGGTAATCGATTATACGATTTGGATAATCGATTATTCTGCTTAAAATCTGGGATTGATTTTTGAACGTTGGCAGATAATCGATTATGCAGAATCAGATAATCGATTATCCTAGCACAAAATCAGCAATTTGTGATTGGCAATTAAGCAACGGTCTTGGGTGTTTTGAGCACTATAAATACAACTCAAAATCACTCTTCTAAGCACAACCACTGATTACATTCTTGCTAAAGCTTACATACTCTCATTGCAATCATTTTATATTCATTTCATAAGTTTTTGAGAGCCAAACTCTTGACTAAGTTGTTGTGTTCTTGAGCGTATTTATTTACTCATATCTACTCTTCAAGAGAGTTCTGTTTAAGTGAGTCCTAAGTGTTTGTACACACTTGAAGGGATAGTCTAATCCCTTGTTGTAAGAAGGAAAAGTAGTTCCTTGGTTTGAAGTCTTGAGGTGCGGTATCCTCGAGCAGGTTGAAGTCTTGTAGAGTGTATATCTACGAGCAAGTGTAACGGTTTGTTAAGCACCCGTAAGCTTAACGAAATTAGTGTAAAACTCGAGAGAGTCTCTCGGGGACTGGACTAACCACGTGTTGTGGTGAACCAGGATAAAATTCGGTGTATTCTCTCCTTATCTCATTAATTACTGCACTTACGTTATTCCTGCAATTTTTAATTCCGCAAATTTACATTATTTTTTATTATAACGCTATTCACCCCCCCTCTAGCGTTAAACGTATATTCTAACAATTGGTATCAGAGCCATACTCTCTGAAAGACTTAACAGTTTGAGAGAAACTTTCCATGGCTTCCACTCGTAGTGTTTATGTAGGACTAGATGAAGGACAATGCTTCACAAGGCCACCACTTTTCGATGGCACCAACTACACTTACTGGAAGGAGAGAATGAGGATTTTTATACAATCAAAAACTTCCAACTATGGAAAATTATCAAAAATGGAGAACTACAACCTACCAAAAAGGTTGGAGAAGAACTCGTTCCAAAAACGGAAGACGAATACGACGCCGATGATATCAAAAAAATAGAGAACAACGCAGAGGCAATCAACATGATGTATTGTGCAGTGAACCCCGATGACTATCGAAAAATATCATGTTGCACCACTGCCAAGCAAATGTGGGACAAATTAGAAATCACCTACGAAGGTACGGACCAGGTATGGGAAGCTAAAATTGATTTCCTAACCCACGAATATGAACTGTTTCGCATGAAGGAAAACGAGAAGATAGATGACATGTTCGAACGATTCTCAAAAATCGTCAATGACCTACATGCTCTCAAAAAGTCATTCACGGATAAGGAGCTTGTCCGGAAAATTCTACGAAGCCTCACTCCGGAATGGCGTTCCAAAGCCGATGCTATCCAAGAATCAATCGACATCACAAACGTCACCATCGACGGACTACGAGGTAATCTTATAACTTATGAATCAACTATTCTTAACTCTCCTTTGGATGATCAAAGGAAAAGAAAGATTGCGCTCAAAGCATCAACTACTCAACCTCAAAACGATGAGGAGTCAAGTGATGAAGATGTCGAGCTTGGACTCGTTATCAAGAAATTTCACAAGTTCATGCAAAAGAAGTATGAACGAAAAGGTACGCAACAAGGCGACCAATTGAAGTGCTATGGATGCGGAGAAATCGGGCATATCAAATCAAATTGTCCAAACATCAAAAAGGAGAAGAAACCATTCAAGAAACAAAGAGCATACATCTCTTGGGGAGGCGACTCCGGAGACGAATCAAGTGATGGAGAAGGAAACGATACCGCAAACTTGTGTCCTATGGCACACGAAGAAAATCAAAATGAGGTATGTACTTCTTCTAAGAACTATTTCACTTTAGAAGAATTGCAAGATGCATTTGATGAGTTGTATAAAGAGTTTATTAGCGCTTCTAAATCTATAAAAGATTTAAGAAAACAATTTTCTTCAAAAGAAAAGGATTTTGAAAAACTCACTCTTGAGAATGAGAAACTAAAAGAGGAAAACAAGTTTTATGGCAAAAGAAGCGCCGATAAACCCGAAAGCTCAAATAAGGATTGTACTTCTTGCAAAAACCCAAAAGGAAGAAGTAGAAAGTCTTAGAAGCACTTTGCACAAATTCAATTCTTCACACAAAAATCTCAATGAAGTGCTTGTAAATTTGAAATCCACTAAGCACGGTATAGGCTTCAAACACGCGCCAAAAGAAAAGGTTGAGTCCATTCCTAAACCACCTAAGACTCAACTTAGGCCAAACAAAATAAATGTCATCACTCAACCTAGAAATTTCAATCCTAGAATTGCATCTCATTCTAGAACAAATGCTAGGAGAAATATTGGAATGTATAGACCACCTAGACAAGATTTTCGAAAACCACATCAAAACTATATTTCTAAAAATCTAGTGAACACTAGAAGAAACGTTGGCATGTATAGACCCCCTAGACAAGATTTTCGAAAACTACATCAAAACTACGTTCCTAAAAATAGAGTGAATAATTTTAGACCCCCAAATTACTATCATCCTAGAAGAATCCACAATCCGAATGTCAATTGTCATTATTGCAATAAAATTGGACATATTGCTCCCGCATGCTTCACTAGACATAGACATTTCACTGCAGGGCAATCACATCAATATGTTACACCTAACGCACAAGGACCCAAAATGGCTTGGGTACCAAAATCTCATTAATTTGTTTTGTAGGTGTGTTTGAAGGGATCAAGTGTACTTTGGTACCTTGATAGTGGATGCTCCAAACATATGACCAGGGATGCATCAAAATTCCTTCAACTAAAACCCAAGTAAGGAGGAAATGTTATTTTTGGAGACAATAACAAAGGAAAAATTATCGGCATTGGATCGGTCGGTAAGGATGAATCCTCCTCCATTAAGCATATTTTGCTTGTTAAAGGTCTTAAACATAATCTCTTGAGCATAAGTAAATTATGTGACAAGGGAAATCTTGTATTGTTTGACTCCGAAGAATGCTTAGTTATCCGTCGTAGTGATTTTAAAATTATTCTTCGTGGTTTTAGAATGGATAACATTTATATGGTTGATCTTGAAAATTCTTCATCAAGTTATGTGAATTGTCTTTTGAGTAAAGAAGACGACATGTGGTTATGGCATCGTAGAGTAGCTCATGTAAACATGAATCTTTTAAACAAACTAGTTTCACAAGATTTAGTATTTGTTCTTCCAAACATGAAAATTGAAAAAGACTCTATTTGTGATTCATGTCAAAAAGGGAAACAAACAAAAGCCTCTTTTAAATCCAAAAATGTTGTTTCAACCACTAGACCTCTACAACTTCTACACATGGACCTTTTCGGACCTTCTAGAATTGAAAGTCTTGGTGGTAATCTTTATGCTTTTGTTATTGTTGATGACTATTCTAGATTTACATGGACGTTATTTCTTGCTCATAAAAGTAATGCCTTTCAAGCTTTTAAAAGTTTTCTTAAACGTGTTCAAAATGAAAAGGACACAACCGTCACTTCCATAAGAAGTGATCATGGGGGGGAGTTCGATCACAATCTCTTCGCGGACTTTTGTGACGAACTCGGTATTGAATATACCTTTTCGGCTCCACGAACACCACAACAAAATGGAGTGGTAGAACGTAAAAATCGATGTCTCGAAGAGATGGCTAGAACCATGCTCAATGAGGCCGAAATTCCCAAATATTTTTGGGCGGATGCCGTGAGTACCGCAAGCTATGTTTTAAACAGAGCTATCATTAGACCGATACTCATGAAAAATCCCTATGAACTCTATAAGGGAAGGAAATCAAATCTTTCCCATCTTAGAGTCTTCGGTTGTAAATGTTTTATTCACAACAACGGAAAAGATAACTTGGGAAAATTTGATGCGAAATCTGATGAGGAATTTTTCTTGGTTACTCATCACATAGAAAAGCATATAGAGTGTTTAATAATCGAACCAAAACTGTTGAGGAATCTCCTCATGTAGTATTTTGTGAAAATGATGCTCGCTTGGCGAGAAAGGATTCTTGTGTTGATCTTGCAGATGCTTTAAAGAAAATTAGTCTTCAAGACGAGGTACAAATGGAGGATCCAAAGGAAGTTCAAGATGAAGTCATGGAACAACCTTCGGAAGAAGTACCACCACAAGAAGAAGAATCGATGATGCCTAAGGCTTGGAGGACGTCTAAAGACCATCCACTTGACAAGGTAATTGGCAACATCGAGAAAGGGGTAAGTACACGAAACCTTCTTAAAGATACTGTAGGACATATGGCTTTTGTTTCACAAATAGAACCTAAAACCATTTCTGAAGCAATTGGGGATGAGCATTGGACCTTGGCAATGCAAGAGGAGCTTAACCAATTCAAACGTAATGATGTTTGGGAATTGGTGCCAAGACCCGATAATCATACCATAATTGGCACGAAATGGGTTTTCCGGAATAAATTAGATGAAAATGGTATAATAACTAGAAACAAAGCTAGGCTAGTTGCCAAGGGATATAATCAAGAAGAAGGCATTGATTATGAAGAAACCTATGCACCCGTTGCACGCCTAGAAGCCATTCGTCTATTACTTGCTTTTTCATCATCTATGAATTTCAAATTATTTCAAATGGATGTCAAAAGTGCCTTCCTCAATGGGTTTATTCAAGAGGAAGTGTATGTTGAACAACCCCCGGGTTTTGAAGATTTTACATCTCCCGACCATGTCTTCAAGCTTAAGAAAGCTTTATATGGTCTTAAACAAGCTCCTCGAGCTTGGTATGAACATCTAAGTAAATTTCTCTTAGACAATGAGTTTGAATGGGGGAAAGTTGACACCACACTTTTTATCAAAAATAAAAACAATGACATTCTATTAGCTCAAATTTATGTCGATGATATTATTTTTGGTGCTACTAATGATTTTCTATGCGAGGAATTCTCTAAGTTAATGACTAGAGAATTCGAAATGTCAATGATGGGTGAGCTAAACTTCTTCTTGGGGCTACAAGTGAAACAAATGAAAGAGGGAACTTTCATTTGCCAATCCAAATATTGCAAGGAGTTGCTAAACCGCTTTGAAATGAGCAACGCCAAAGCAATGGCCACCCCAATGAGTACATCCGACCATCTTGACAAAGATGAGAAAGGTAAGGAAGTAGACATCAAAAAGTATCGAGGTATGATCAGATCTCTTTTCTATCTTACTGCTAGTAGACCGGACATCATGTTTAGCGTGTGTTTATGCGCTCGATATCAATCATGTCCGAAGGAGTCACACTTAACTGCGGTAAAACGGATTATGAGGTATCTTGTTGGAACAATAAATGTTGGACTATGGTATCCCAAAGATTCTTCATGCCAACTTGTTGGCTATTCCGATTCCGATTTTGCAGGTTGCAAATTGGACCGCAAGAGCACTAGTGGCACTTGCCATTTGCTCGGTAGCTCCTTAGTTTCTTGGTTTAGCAAGAAGCAAGTTAGTGTTGCGTTGTCCACAACCGAGGCTGAATATGTAGCCGCGGGGAGTTGTTGCGCTCAAATCCTTTGGATGAAACAACAACTCTCGGACTATGGCCTTAGTATCGATCATGTTCCTCTTCGATGTGACAATACTAGCGCCATAAGCTTGACGAAGAATCCTATTCTTCACTCAAGAATGAAACACATAGAAATTAGACATCACTTTATAAGAGATCACGTTCTCAAGGGCGATGTCGAAATTGAATTTGTTGAAACCAAAAATCAATTGGCGGACATCTTTACAAAGCCTTTAGAGAAAGAGTCCTTCTTCCGAATTCGTAGTGAACTCGGGATTCTTGACTCCACGTTGATCTAATTCATGCATTGCATTTTTATGTTTTAACGATTACTAACTTGAGCGTCGGAGGCGCCTAACTCTTTTTTGCAGGTATCGCCCCAAAGACAGGGGGAATTATCAGACACTGGTGCAGAATAATCGATTTCTCTAAAGTCAATAATCGATTATTCCCCATTTACGTTTTATGTTTATATAAATAGGTTGGAAAATTGACATAATTGATTATACAACACTACAATCGATTATCTAACAGTTTTGGCTTTGCAGGATTTTAGTTGTTAAATATAAAAATTGATTATCACATATCCCTAATCGATTATGTTGACATTTATGTGTTTAGTCACTGTGTGAAAATAATCGATTATTTAAAACAGTGTAATCAATTTTTCTATTACCGTCTCGGATGTCCGTTATTACATTTCCTGAAATAATCGATTATCTCAAACGCACAATCGATTATTCCCCGAGTCAATGAATAATGTCTTGTCTCTTTGTTTTATTGTATTTGCAACATTGTTTAATCAATAAAGAGTTAATTATTTTTTGCTAATGTCAAAAGGGGGAAAATATGGCATATGCACATTGGCATAAATTGAGGGGGAATTCATAACTTGAGGGGGAACTTGTTGCATATATATATACTTGTCTTGGATCGTCATTATGAATTAATATGCATATCCTGATATTGGTTTGCCATTATCAAAAAGGGGGAGATTGTTGAACACGTTCTCAAGTCGCTAAACTAAACGTGTGTTCATATTTGTAGGTTTTGATAAATGACAAACCGACGTGAACGGTTCATATTGACATATGCCGAACTCCAAGCACAAGAAGAACAAAGATCAAGATTAAGTAATGCAACAAAGTTACACATGAGTCGTTCTATAATTGTGATCTTGATCCGACAATTGATTCAAGACTTGGCTTCTCTCGTAAAATCATTTTTATCAAATCATGCATCTTTATTTTAAAGCAAAATGATTTTCAAACATTTCATTTTAACCAAAATGAATTTTAAACATGTCTTTCAAATCTGGACAAAGATAATCGATTATGTACCTTATGATAATCGATTATGTTAAGGCAGTGTACACCAGATTTTGCAAAGCTGTAAGATAATCGATTATGTACCTTATGATAATCGATTATGTTAAGGCAGTGTACACCAGATTTTACAAAGCTGAAAGATAATCGATTATGTACCTTATGATAATCGATTATGTTGAGGCAGTGTTCACCAGATTTTTCAAAGCTACAAGATAATCGATTATGTGCCTTAGACTAATCGATTATGTTGAGACAGTAAGCATCAGATTTTTCAAAGTAGCAAAATAATCGATTATGGCTTTTCTGGTAATCGATTATATTAAGGACTGTTGCCAAAGTATTTTCAAACATTGAAAGATAATCGATTATGTACAATCAGACAATCGATTATGTTAAGCATAAAATCAGGGATTGATTTTTGAACGTTGTCAGGTAATCGATTATACGATTTGGATAATCGATTATTATGCTTAAAATCGGGAATTGATTTTTGAACGTTGTCAGGTAATCGATTATACGATTTGGATAATCGATTATTCTGCTTAAAATCCGGGATTGGTTTTTGAACTTTGACAGATAATCGATTATGCAGAATCAGATAATCGATTATCCTAGCACAAAATCAGCAATTTGTGATTGGCAATTAAGCAACGGTCTTGGGTGTTTTGAGCACTATAAATACAACTCAAAATCACTCTTCTAAGCACAACAACTGATTACATTCTTGCTAAAGCTTACATACTCTCTTTGCAATCATTTTATAAGTTTTTGAGAGCCAAACTCTTGACTAAGTTGTTGTGTTCTTGAGCGTATTTATTTACTCATATCAACTCTTCAAGAGAGTTCTGTTTAAGTGAGTGCTAAGTGTTTGTACACACTTGAAGGGATAGTCTAATCCCTTGTTGTAAAAGGAAAGTAGTTCCTTGGTTTGAAGTCTTGAGGTGCGGTATCCTCGAGCAGGTTGAAGTCTTGTAGAGTGTATATCTACGAGCAAGTGTAACGGTTTGTTAAGCACCCGTAAGCTTAACGAAGTTAGTGTAAAACTCGAGAGAGTCTCTCGGGGACTGGACTAACCACGTGTTGTGGTGAACCAGGATAAAATTCAGTGTGTTCTCTCCTTATCTCTTTAATTACTGCACTTACGTTATTCCTGCAATTTTTAATTCCGCAAATTTACATTGTTTTTTATTATAACACTATTCACTCCCCCTCTAGCGTTAAGCGTATATTCTAACAAATTATCTGTCTCTATTTTTCTTTCTGTATTTATACATATATTCTGGGTTGCTTCTGAGCCTTTATTGACTAGTACGTTATTTAACTAGTTTGTGCTCGTTCGACTTCGTGTTGAGGGTTTTGGCTTATTCTTGATATTGGAAGTGCGCTTCAATTCGGAGCGAGCACGTGAGTCTCTTTCCTAACCTTGTAAGAGGGAAATGTCCCCATAGGATTTATAAATGAATAATTATTGCTAAATGCAGGGGATACGTGCGCACTACGTGACGAGAGTTGGTGCTTAGCTACTACTATATTAATTATCCAGGTAGTTTAGGACCCACGCGACATCATGCCTAACATATGAAATCTCTATGTCAATGATATCGCCTAGGATATATACTAGGGATTTGAAAGACGATAAAAGTAAATTTGTATACTTGTTGAACTCTTGTATGACATAATTGGATATTTATGTGCCTTCGTGTGTATATATACATGATATTTGCTTGATATTTGTGGATCGAGCCGATCACCTCGATATGAATAGATGCATCTATAGGCGGTCGTCGACCCTCGGCAAGTGCACAATTTATTTCTATTGGTTCGGGCAGTCGCCTCGGCATAACGTGCAGATGATTATTCTGTGAAAACTCATACTCACATTGTTCATTATTATACACAAAAATAGAAATAGTAAATCATTGTAAGAACATGACTTATGCATCTTGCCATAAATTGCTGATACTAGTAGCTTTCTATACATATAAAATATTTCATATATTATTTGACCTTAGTAAGTATCACGTCGACCTCTCGGCTCTACTTTTCCAAGATTAGACGGGATACTTACTGGGTACATGTTAGTTATGTACTCATGCTACACTTTTGTACTTAAATGTAGAGGATATGAGGCAGGTGGATATGGTTATCACTTGGGTGCGCATCAGTGGGCCATCTGGGACTTCTATGGTGAGTTGCTTCCCCTTCATGACGATCTGCAGCCGAAGAATAGTCTTCTTTAATTTGTAATTTGTTTTCTGCCTATCCTGATTCAGACAGTAGGATAGTATAGTATTCTTTTGTGTATATTATACTAGTTCCCGTAGCTTGTGACACAAGGTTCTGGCACACACATTAGTAGACTAGTTTTTGGCTGTATAATTATATGCTTCCTACATTTCTTACTGTATTTGGTTTCTAAACCCCCATTGGGATCCTTTATCTTTTCTTAAAAGTTATAATTTTTGATAAACTTGGAAATATTTTCCGCACTTGGCTTGTCTGGCAAGGTTGATGCGCGCCATCATGACCTATTATGAAAATGGGTTGTGACACCAATAAGAGTTTAAGTAGTAGTAAAAGATTCAAGTCGTATATATAAGAGTCCTTCATAGTCTAAATCCTGATTTTTTGTGATAAATATGAGTTATTATTCGATTCTCATTATTTTTAGGATTTATCACACTGGCAAGAATGGTACTAAAAAGTAAAATATAATAATAATTAAGTATGAGATTTGAGAAATAATTAATCTTTTTTCACGTTGAGTTTTTAATTAATTAATATCCAATGATTATCTATATTTTATTTTATCAAGAAGTTATTTCAATTTTAAATAAGTCTAAGCAAAAAAATTAAAAGATAGAACATAAGAGTAAGGAAAAAAATATTTTGCCACTATATATATATATATATAAGTAATAATTCTCATATAAAATTACATCGAGTGCACCGCCTAAGTAATTACCCCCTTTTCTAAATTACACAAATTTTAGGTGCGCATAGAGGGTACCGCCTACCATCCCCACTCTCCTAAAATTACAGAGAACTGGCGCCATTTTAGCTTCTTCTCTGTACCCACGATCACAATATGGCTAATCCTTTCCATTATCTTTCCCAACTGATAGATAATCTCACAACAGTCTCTCACAAGTTATCGTTTGGAAGCTTATCAATTCCACAATTCAATATTCGGCGGGTAGAAAATAATACTCTAATTAACAAATATACGCAATGAAATAAAATATTTACTAATTCTTATTAATTTCACATGCTATATAAAAAAATATATTGCTCATAAAAAAACATGAAGACATTTCCTCCAACGGAAAGTGGGTTTTGAAAACAAAATTAATAAAACTTTACCTAAGATCAACAATATCTCAAGAATAATTAAATAAATTGGTTATATTATAAATTAGAGAAAAAATATTAAAAGAAGTTGATTGTAAAATATAATTAACGACGCGACCACACCAAATCGGTCGTTATATAAAGTGGCACATTTCGTCGTTATGTAACGACATATTTAACGATATGATAAGATACAATATTAATTAGTAACAATAAAAAAATATTGTATTTAATGTAACTATACGATACAATACAATAGGTACAACTATCCAAACAAGCTGTAAGTTATTTGTGGACTTAGTTTATATTTTGTAATTTAAACATGAATGCAATTATTTTTTAATTTTTTATACACATACATAGTTTGGTGCAATTAAAATTTATTATTTTATATGATAATTTAATAACCAAAGATACTAATATATGCCATGTGACTGGTTAATATAGTAGAAGAGTTTAATAAAATAAAATTACTAAAATACTCCCAAAAAATTGGAGAATGCGGAAGAATTAAAAGAAAAGAAATTAAACAAAAAAGAAGAAATTAAACAAAAAAAAATAAGCCGCGAAAAGGTTTCCTCTGTCTCCAAAAAATCCCGCGCGTTTTTTTCAGTCAGTTTCTCCAACGTCGCCAGTTCTGTCCACGATCAGCAAAAAGTTCGTCCAAATATTTTTCCCAACTGAAAGATTATCTCAAGCTATCGGTTGGATTCTTCTGATCAATTGCACAATAGATTCGACTAAGTGGTAAGTCTCTCACAAGCTATTATTTGGATTCTTCAGTATATTGTAGATATGAATTGATATGCTATATTTGCTTGGTTATATATATATATATATATTGAATTAGTATACTTTGTAGTTGATGGCTTATATAGATTAAAGAAGGCAGAATATAAGGATACCAGATATTCTTGTGAGCTTCACTTGATTGTTTTTTAGTCCTTTGCTATTGGTATGTAACTATCTCTTCCAATCTCTATGTGAACTTTTATTCTGCCATTTTTTTTGCTAAATAGTTGAAAGCTCGTGCTCATTATACGGGGATTTTAGACCTAATTTGATTATTAGTACTCTTTTTTTATTGTCCAAAGATTTTTTGTAATCAATAAAAAGCTACTGTAATCCTTTTACATTATCAGGAAAGAAAGTTTTTCAGAAAAATGACTTCAAATCGCGAGTGGATGTATAAAAGGCTAACGAGAGGTTTGTATAATCCCGAATTCATAAGGGGTGTTGAGAAATTATCGAGTTTGCAAAAAATCATCGTGAAGGGAGGGATGGTGAGAGACTAAGGTACCCTTGTAACCGAAAAAAGTGTCAGAATAGAAATTTTGAAGATGTTCTTACTGTCCACGAGCATTTATTGCGCGATGGCTTTGTACCTGGATATCATATATGGTACTTGCATGGAGAAAATAAGGTTACGAGAAATATAAATCAACATGAAGAGATACGAAATTGGGATCAGTCTATGAATACTGAATCCGTAAATGTGGGTGCAATTGATGAGCCTGGATCACCTACTTCATACCACAGAATGGTCCTTGACGCCGCTGGCCCCTCATTCGATCCGATTGATAAGGATGAATTACCGAATCCTGTTGCGCAAAAAATTTATGATCTGGTAGATTCTGCAAATCAAGAGGTGTGGCCTGGCTGTGAAACACATTCTCAATTGTCAGCTGTTGCACGCTTATTGCACATCAAGTCTGAACACCATCTATCTGATAGATGTTTTGATGACATTTGTCAATATGTGAATGAGATGATTCCTCCGGATAACCTAATGTCAAATAATTTCTATGAAACTAAGAAGTTGATGCAGGGAATGAACATGTCAGTAGAAAAAATCCACAGTTGTGTAAATGCCTATATGATTTATTGGGGAGAAGACAGCGAACTTAACCATGCAAGTTTTGTCGCCATCCCAGGTACAAGCCTACTAGGCAAATATCGAATTCAAAGAGAAATCTTGTACCTTTCAAACATATGTACTACTTTTCCCTCACTCCACGATTACAACGGTTATATGCTTCCGACATGACTGCTGCACATATGCGATGGCATGCCGAGCATGAAGTTGAGGAAAATGTGATGCGTCACTGTTCAGATGCGCCCGCATGGAAACACTTTGATAAGATGCATCCATCTTTTGCAGCAGAAAGTCATAATGTCAGATTAGGGTTATGCACAGATGGTTTTCAACCATTTGGACAAACAGGTCAACAGTATTCATCTTGGCCAATAGTTGTACCATACAATTTGCCGCCTTGGATGTGCATGAAAGAGTCTTATTCATTTTTGTTGGTTATAGTTCCTGGACCGAAGAACCCTAAGAAAAAGCTTGATGTTTTCTTGCAGCCTTTGATTGCAGAACTAAAACAATTGTGGAGTACAGGTGTGGACACATATGATATCTCCAAGAAGCAAAATTTTAACATGCGAGCTGCTTTGATGTGGACAGTTAGTGATTTTCCTGCATATTCGATGTTGTTTGTATGGGGTACTGCGGGTAAGCTAGCATGTCCATATTGTATGGAGAATACAGATGCTTTTACTTTGACTAAAGGTGGCAAACAGTCATGGTTTGACAATCATCGTAAGTTCCTACCACTGGATCATCCATACAGAAATAACAGAATATCATTTAGAAAAAATAAAGTGGTCCGAACGCATCCTCCCCCAATACGGTCAGGTGATGATATATTGAAGGAGATAAATGAATTGGGGTTGAAAAAGGTGACAGAGCTTGGGGCTGATATTGTTAATGGCAAAATTAGTAAGTTTTCGAGTTGGAAGAAAAGAAGCATATTTTGGGATTTGCCGTATTGGAGTACAAATCTGATCCGACACAATCTAGATGTTATGCACATCGAAAAAAACTTTTTCGAGAATGTGTTCAACACAGTGCTGGACGTAGATGGTAAAACAAAAGATAATTCCAAATCTAGAGAAGACTTGAAAGAGTTCTGCCGACGCCCTGAATTACATACCGTTGGTGACGAATATCCGAAAGCTTGTTATACACTAGACAAGAAGTCGAAAAAAGTGTTGTGTGAATGGGTGGAGAATCTGAAATTTCCAGATGGATATGTCTCAAATATGGGAAGGTGTGTGGACATGAAAAAACATAAATTGTTTGGTATGAAAAGCCACGATTGTCATGTATTCATGCAAAGATTGGTCCCTACCGCGTTTCGTGAGCTATTACCACAAAAGGTTTGGGAACCACTTGTTGAGATGAGCCTTTTCTTTAGGGATCTCACTTCAACAACAATTCGGGAAGAGGATATGGTTAGACTTCAACAAGAAATACTTGAAATTCTTTGTAAATTGGAGCGTATATTCCCTCCCAACTTCTTTGATTCAATGGAGCATCTCCCCGTGCATCTTGCTTACGAAGCAATGATAGCAGGTCCGGTGCAATATCGATGGATGTACCCATTTGAGAGGTAAAATTTCATCTTTCTGCTTGTATCTTTATAGTTGCTATTTATAGTTGTACCTTGTAGTTGCTGTTTATAGTTGTATCTTTATAGTTGATGTTTATAGTTGTATCTTTATAGTTGCTGCCCTGCATCCAAAACTGGATTAGTTACCTCAATTTTCTGTTGTCCAGATTTGATAGTTGTTGTTGTTCGATCAGCATGATTTTGCAAAGGTAGAGTAGAAACCATCTTTGGCAGAATATGATCTGCAGCAGCTGCTTCTTTATGCAGTGTCCAGTTGGAATTGTTGTTACCCTTTGTACCAGATGTTTCAAATTCCAGTTCCATAACATCACCTTGATCAACCATCTCTTCATTCTGTCCAAACATTGTAATGCCATCCAATGCTAGAGTTGGCTGAACAGAAGTCGGGACATGAATCTCTATTGCTGCTAGCTGCTGAACACTGCATCTGTCTTGCTGTCCTTTAGATAGTTCAGTTGAATTGTTGTCCCTGTACCAATTGTTTGATCAAACAGAGTAGAGTTCTGCACACTGTGCTGTTGGTCGATCAGCATATGTTCCTGTCTTTTTGCATTGTCATGTGTTTTCATAGAAGAAAAAATTGAAATCTCCTTTTTTTTGAGGCATCAATATGAATTGACTTCTCCACTGGTTCAGCAGATACAACAGATGGATCTCCATTAACATTCAAAGATTCTGAATCCTCCAAAAGTGTGACATATGTTTGATCAGATAATGTACTGAAATGAATCTTACTATTCTGTACCAGAAGCTGCTGCTCAATTTTTTTATTCTGCATACAGTCATCTGCTACTACAGAAGATGTAGCAGTAGGATTCAAATTTTACACCGTTTCTCACTTTGTACATTATCCTTGTGCGTAGTTCTATCATTTAAACGCTATTATACGTCCCTGAATGGTGCGAGTTGCTGCTCCACTTGCTTTGCATTGTATCTCTTGACAGATACTCTTTGGAACTTTTTAATATCTACAAACCAGTTTCTTGTTCTACATGTTCATTATATATCTTCACGTTTTAGTCAGTTCTCTATGAACCATAGGTGTGCTAATATGTCATTAAATTCATAAAAGCAGTAGTTTATTGTAATCTTCTGCTCCCAGAAACTCTTTTAATTCAGACTTCTTATTTGAGCTTATGTGTTATTTCCAGGAACCTTCGGAAATTGAAAAATAATGTTCGAAATAAGGCACAAGTTGAAGGATCAATATGCAACGCGTATTTAGTTGAGGAAGCTTCATCTTTTTGTTCACACTACTTTGAACCTCATGTTTACACAAGGCATAGGAAAGTTCCACGGAATGATGATGGTGGTACAAGGGAAAAAGATGAGCGCGATGGTAATCTTTCTATATTTAACTATCCAGGTAAAGCATTTGGGAGATGTAAACCAAGATATATGACTGAAGAAGAACTTGATGCAGCTCATATTTATGTTTTATTAAATTGCCCAGAAGTACACCCATATATTGAGTAAGACTTCAAGCTTTTGTTTTCATTTGTAGATTAACAAAACCATCAAAACCTTAATAAAATATTTTCTTGGATGTGATTCAAAGGATTTTTATTGACTCCCTTCGTCAAAATTTCCTACAAATTATGGAGAAGGAAGTGGATAAGAAACTTGATGAAGATTTTGCATCATGGTTTAAAAGATATGTGAGTACTTGTACAATATCCTTCCACTTATACTTACCTCACTTATAAGAAACTCTAATTATTTTTCTTTTCTATGCACGCGTCCATATAGATAATCAGTTCATCAAGGCCCTTGCAGAAGGTCCATGTCGAACAACACAACCATGGACTGGTTATACAGTCAACGGCTTTAAATTTCACACTAAAAGCCGCAGTTCTTCTAGATCATCTAACAACAGTGGTGTATGCATAAAAGGAACTAATTATAGTGCAGATGATAGTGACTACTATGGCGTGCTAACTGATATCCTTGAATTGGAGTACAAGGGTAGTGAGTATATAAAGAGAACTGTTTTATTTAAGTGCGAGTGGTTTGATCCCACACCAAAGGCAGGAATGAAGATTCACCCACAATATAAACTTGTGGCAATATAAACTTGTGGATATCAACCATGAAAAGAAGTTAAAGAAGTATGAACCATTTGTTTTGGCAATGCAAGCGGCTCAAGTGTATTATACAACTTATCCTAGCTTACGACGTGATAATAGTGAGTGGTGGGCTGTGTGCAAAGTAAAAGCACGGGGTTTGGTGGACATGCCTCCATCATCTTCACAGTCAACTCCGACAGATGGTGTTGAGCCATTCCAGTCTGAGGAAGTTGGTTTAACATTTGATGTGGTACCTAACGATAAAATTATTCTCCTTAATGATCCAAATGGTGGATTCATAAACATAAGAGACGAGGATGATGATTTAGATGACGAGGTAGAACTTCATGTTGAATTTGGATCGGACGAAGATGAAGATAAGGATGAGGATAATGAGAATGAAGAGCTATATGAAAATGACAGTGAATAGAGTCAAAGTGCTTCAATCTCTTCAATTATAGAGTCTGAATGAATGAAACATAGTATATAATTTATTTTTAGTTTTTAGTTTTTAAGAAAAAGTTCCTGGATTTCTGATTTTATAGGTTCTTGTTTTTTTTAACTTAAGTAAATTTGTTCTTTTTTAGATGTTTGTCTTTTGAAATACTTTATAAAGTAAATTTGTTCCTTTTTAGATGTTTGTCTTTTGAATCTGCCATCTCTAGATTAATACTTGTATGCCTTATCTTTTCAAAGAATTTTGTTCTTGGAGTAATATATCATTTAGTTACTCTTGGAATAATATATCAATTATTGTATCCAATTAGATTTGACCATGATTCATTAAATATGTTATTTGTTCATCTGAATCTGGCTTTGGAATCGCAGATATGGCACCTAGGGGAGGTGGAGCACGTAGATATGCTGAAAACAGGAATTCAAACACACCGAGATCTCGTGAGATGTTGAGTCCCACATCTAATCAGTCACCCGAACCTGATCAGTCACCTGAACCTCCAGTTACAGAAACACCACATTTGGATGCAACTCTAAGCAGATCCTTACCATCTTCTTCTTCTGATCTTGGTACACCTGTAGATGAAATCCGATCAGCAAGTTCGTCCAACACAATTGGCGGTAACTGTATCCCAATTACAATCGTCCCTGGAGGGTAAGAGTAAAAGTGTCACTTGTTTATATTTTTTAAAATTTTTGTTTCTTGCTTATCTGGTATGCATTAGTGCATCTCAAATGCTTCTTGAAAGAATATGAAAGGCTTAAATGGAATAGAGTAACAACATAATTCATTTCTTATTTACTTTAGCCAACTAGACCCGGGCAATGACGTCGCTCGGTCTGTCACAAAAATCATCAAGGAGAAATTGGATCCTGAAGGACATAATTGGAAGTCTGTTACACCAGAGACAAAAGACTTCTATTGGGAAGAGTTTAAGGTAAAGTTATAGTATTATAAGATCAATAATATTTGGAGTTCCTTTATCTTTCTTGAGCCGAGGATTTACTACACTCGGTATAAGTTGTTTTTGTTGTTATTATCAATATCTTGTGTTATTTTCATTTGATGTTCTCAAACAGAAACGATTTCAGTGGGACACTGCAATTGAAGGTTCCATAAATGATAAGTTTATGAGCTTCTGAAGCAAGAAGTTGTGAGAAGAAGCGCAAAGCTATTCCAGTATCTATTTGGGACAGCTGGAAGCCTCACTGGGAGACTGAGGCTTTTAAAGCCAAGTCTGCGCAATGCTCAAGGAATCGGCTAAGTGAAAAAGGTGGTGAAGGTTCTGGTCCCTCGCGCCATACAGGAGGCTCCAGAAGTCACCGAGCACATGCAAGACAAATGGTATATTCCTTTTTTATTAGCCTAGTTATAATATCTCCAAAGCTAGTGATTATGTATTAATATAGTGAACGTGGTTTTCAATCCTAGGCTAAAGAACTGGGAAGACCAGCTCATCCACATGAGCTTCTGAAGAAGACACATGTCAAGGCGAACAAGGAGTTTGTGGACCAGAAATCTAAGAGCACCTATATAAGTTACTTCTCCCACTTTCGTTTGCTACTTTGATTGCGATGGCCATTTAATTTTAACATATATATCTATTGTAGTCAGTGTCACAATTTATAGGATTAGCACAAAGCATGCAAGATGTTACTTAAGAGTCAAAGAATTGAAGATAATTGAATGTCATTTTCCAGTGGAAAGCATTCTTCTGATTTTGCGAATCTTCAATATTCTGTCTAAGAGTCCCAACTACAGGTTATATATACCACCTTTTACTTGCTCAATAATTTGATATGTCTTCACATGCTGTTTATACGTTCTGGCAACTGGTTGTACCGATGTTGTAGATAGCGCTCGCCTCAGCGCAAATAGCATGAGGCGAGGCGATGCGAGCTGCCACCGGTATTTTACAGTGTGGTATAGCATTTTCAAATAAGCAAACACCTCTGCCTTTGTACCGTGTGGCGACATGTAGCATGAGGCGACCTGTATCATCCCTTTTTTCCAAAAAGAAAAGAACAAGGCAGTAATAGCGATCTATTTAAACAAAAAATTAGGATTCGCGATTTCTTTACTCTTTCTCCTTCAAGTCGACATCACACTATTAGTTTAAATCATAGTGGAAGACATGTATCAAGATGATCTCCAAGGAAAAGTGAAACTGATAGTTGTCTTGTGACTGTGACAGAAGTGATTGAGTTGATAAATTAGAGTTGTTTTGACGAAACGCTGGAAGTCGATTCCACGAATGACTTGTTTGTGCATTATATGCTGCAAATATGTCTGTATTCTGTGATGTAATATCAAGAGTTACTGCTTTGTTGGCCATCGTCCATTGTCCATCTTCACTTGATTGTTGTCGAGTATCTGTTGGTTGTTGAGTTAATACATAGACCTTACTGGATGGCCTCCTTTGGTTTGCGACTTCAACTGAGCTTTTATGTGCTGACTCATTCTGTTCTAACTTTGACGTCGTTGTATTTGAAATTACTGCTTTTGTTCTTGGGACAAATAGTGGAGCGTTACAGTTCATATTGCTGTTTGGAGTTGCTGTTTGTTGCAGAAGTGTATGACAGTTCTTCATTACAGATTTCCCTTGACATTTTTGCTTGATTGGATCTTCATAGACTTCTCCAGAATTATTTTGATCACACTCTTGATCTTTTTCTGACGAAAGTGTTAACTTATCTGTGTGCTTATTGTTACCAATCTGTAATTTTTCTTCCAAAAGTTCTCCTTCATCATCATTGGAATTGGCAATTGTTGAGAAGGAGTATGAAGTTGAGGGTATGGATGGGTTGTTTCCTGCAAAGTGATTTTTATTTTTGGATTTTGGAGTTACTGCTTTATTAGCCATCGACCATTGTCCAATTTTCCTGTCGATTATCTGTAGGCTGTACAACAATAGTTTCTTTAGATAAGGCATCATCATTGACAGCATCAGCAGAAGCAGCTATAGCTGTATGATTGACTGCTTCATTATTGTCAAGCTGTGATTCAGCTTGATCAATAAAAATTTGCCTATAAGGTGATGGTTCATTCTGTACTGTCCCTTTGTCTGTGTTGGTATCCTGTGTAGTAGTTAAAGCATTCGATGACTGTGTCAATGAACTAGACGATGGCATTATACGAACCTGTGCATTGTTATCATTTGGTGTCACAGGAGGTAGTGCAGCAGTTGGTTGATCCACAGAATGCTGTACCATTTGCTGCTTGTCGATTTCTGTTAACTCATTTAAGGGTGTTTCAATGAAACAGTAGCTGATATCAGGCAAGTCTGGGCAGTAACAACTTTTGGTAAAGTTTCTGCAGCTGTAGCAGCAAGGAAAGTGCTTTGTTGCTGCTGCACATTACACTTGAAATGATTTTCATCACTTTCATCTGATTGATCAGCCTCTGCAAAGGAGTCGATCGATACCATCTGGAGTTGTCTCATTCATGGGCTGAACTGGAGAGGCAATATGCGAGGCCTCTAAATTATCATTCACTACAACAGGTTTCGATAGTAGATGTTGATCTGTAGCATTCCTATCCATCACAGAAGTTTGAGCAGTTTTTACATCACCAATTTGTATCGTAACATCTTTTACAATGCCCTGATTTACTGGAGAATGAAAATGACCAGAATTGGTTATCACCACTGCATTCTGCTGTTCATTCCCTGCTTCAGCCAAAAGTGCATTGTGTTGCGCAATTTTTATTAATTCATCTCCTGAATCACAACCTTTCTCTTCTATCTCCTTAGCTTGTTGATCAGCTCGTTTACTGACTTGTGATGTCACTGAAGGCTTATTTGACATTTTCTTTTCAGTTAACACATTTTATGTCAGCTGCAATGTAACAGTAGATTTCTCTGTACACTGCTGGACAGGAACTGCTTTCTGGCTTGGGAGTGAGACTGCAGCTGTATAATTTAAAACAGACTCAGTCTGTTGGGCAGTAGCAACATTCTCAGAAGTATAGGAAATACAGTAACCAAAATAGAATGGATACACATATTCTAAATGTGATACATATGCAGCATTTAACTGAACCTCTAGTTTGGATGCCGTATGATTGTACTGACTGGATTGCCTCCAATTGGTTGTCTTCCAGTTCAAATGACTACAGAATCTCCACTTATTAGAACTTGCATAGAGAATGAGAATTCTGATGCTCAACTTTTTCTATCGACTGGGAATTAACTGAGTTTAGCTCATTTATTGACATTTGAGTTTTCAGTTTTGTTACCTTTTATGACTGTGTTCTTGATGTTTTCTCTGTCAAAGCTATTATTATAGAGCTTATATCATTTTTTTTGTCCAGGACGCCATAATGTCTAAAATTCTATCTGCGTCTCAGCCTGAATATGGGTCCGGTGAGCCTCCTGAAGTTGATTTCTCACAAATATATTTGGAGGAAGTCGGTGTTAAGAAGACACGCATTTATGATCTTGGTTCTCAAGCTCCTTTCTATGGGCATGTTGGTGCTTCCTCCAGCTCGATATCTCCACCTCAAGATCTAGACTTCAATACTCGGGTGAGTGAATGTGTAGGACATCGTTTGCAAGAAATTAAGGAAGAGATGAAGCATGAGATGAGATCTGAGATCAGAGAAGAGATTAGACAAGAAATGAGAGAAGAAATGCGTGAAGAAATGAGACACGAAATGCAGGAAGAGGTGCGCGAGCAAGTTGATCAACTACTCCAAAACCGTCTATCGGTCATCATAGGTGGCTTACCTACACCGCCTTCTCGTAGAGACGACTCGTCGCCAAATGACACGAGTCACATTTAGATTTATGTTAGCTTCTTTTATGTTAGAGACATCTTGGATTCTGCTTTCAACTTCATGATAGATACTATTATTTATAAAGTTTTAGTATGTTTTTAATTTTGTTTTCGTTTTTTTGGGATCTTTTTGTTAGAATTTATGCCCGTCACTAGAGGGGGGGGGGGTGAATAATGCGGCACGAGAATATTGATAAACTTTGCGGAATTAAAATTGCAGGAATAAAATAAGTGCAGTAATTAAAATAGTAAGGAGAGGACACACCGAATTTATACTGGTTCACCACAACGTGTGGTTAGTCCAGTCCCCGAGTGACTCTCTCGAGTTTCCACTAACTCCTTTAAGCTTACGGGTGCCTAACAAACCGTTACACTTGCTCGTAGATGTACACTCTACAAGACTTCAACTTGCTCGAGGATACCTCACCTCAAGACTTCACCTTGCTCGTGGATACCGCACCACAAGACTTCCCACACTAAGATTGAGGGTACTTAGCAAACCCGACAATCAATGAGAAGATATGGTCTTCTCAAACACCTTTCTCTTTTACAACAAGAACTCTATAAAAAGAGTAGATAAAGAGATACAATATTAGCTCTATGAACAATTCAAAGTTGTCTCTCAATTGGCTCAACAAAAGCTCTAAAATTATGTATATGAATAATGAGAGGTGTTGTGTGTATCAAATCAGCTCAAAAGACCTCTATTTATAGGTGGTAGAAGTAGTATGTCCGTTGCTTAATTGGCAATCAATTATGCTGATTTTATGCCAAGATAATCGATTATCAGATTTGCATAATCATTATCGGCTTACCGTTACAAAATCGGAAGCTGATTTTGTGCTAGAATAATCGATTATTGGATTTGCATAATCGATTATCTGCCTGTCGTTTAAAAACTTTGGCAACGGATACAAGATAATCGATTATGCCCAAGTGTATAATCGATTATTTCCAATAAATGAAATTTCCCAGAATAATCGATTATCACTTTTGCATAATCGATTATTCACCTATGCTGTCCAGAATTGAAAACTTACTTCAAAAACCATTTTGGTTAAAATGAAAACGTTAAAATCATTTTGTTTGAAGTATTTGAAATATGTTTATGATAAATATGATTTGATAAAAAGATTTTATGCATATTTATGATGACCTATAATGAGCCAAAAGATGAGATAACTTAAACGTTGCTCTTACAATGGTTCTACCTAACGACCTACGCCTTGGGTCTTCGGTCTTGAACTTTTGAGCTCGTCTTTGGCTTTTCCATGCAATCCATTCATCAATATGCTTCTCGGCATTCAATATTGATTGTTTGTCATATAATAACGTTGTTTGACACTTGACTTTATTGTTTGTCATATAATAACGTTGTTTGACACTTGACTTTATTGTTTGTCATTCATCAAAACCTATACCTGAAAATCATGCTAATACAACCAAAGCACACATATCATGGATAGAATGATTTTCTACAATTTCCCCCTTTTTGATAATGACAAACAACAGGAGATATGCATATCGAATTCCCCCTAAATTATCTCAACATACAATTCATGCAAACGATTCCCCTTAATGATAATTCCCCCTAAAATAAGGCATACTATAACGTAGATACATTCCCCCTTATTTGATGCATATCGCCTAAACTCTTCCCCCTTTTGGCATTAGCAAAAAGAGAGTATGCAAAGGCTACTTTCCCCTTTCGACACTTCCCCCTTTTGGGTATATCAATTGTTAGTGTCAAGAATAAAATAGGAAATACAATGAGGAATATACATTGACGATATTTAAACAATCATACCAACATGAAATAATAGCAAATGTTAGTAAAAACATAACAACTATAATAACGGTTATTTTTCGCAAATCATATTGCTTAAGAACATATCAACAGTTAATTTTTAACAAACCAATAGTTGTATTAAAAACACGAATCATTTATTTTTCAAGAATATATCAACTGTTATTCAAACCAAAAATAATGTTCATCAAAACATGAATCAATTATTATTTTTAACAAAAATAATTGATACCAATTGTTATTCAAGATAAAAGTTATCAAAACATGAATCAACAAAAATAATTAATATCAATTGTTAACAAAGATATATTAATTGTTAACACATATCAACTATTACGTTTTTATCAAAAATATGATAACTAACCGACATTCCCCCTCGATGCAATAAGGTTTCGTGCTTGGTGCATCTACTACGATATTGTAGTCTTCAAGCACACTTGCAAACGTACCTAAAAATAGGTTTTAGGTACCCAAGCACTTTTGGGTCCTTGGGGGTTAGGCAAAAAATAATCATAGCTCAAAGATAAATCCCTATGTTTTGCAAAACATACGGGTGCTATGTGTCCTACCCGGTTGCAATAATGACATATAACATTCGGGTTGTGCATATGACTTGGTTGAGCCAAAAACGTTCTAGGTGATCTAAAGTCGTTATTCCTAGACGTATTGCGATTCCTAGAGTTATTTCTAGGTGGTCTAAAATGATTCATTTTAGACTCATTACCAAAATTCCTAGAGTTGTTTCTAGGTGGTCTGAAATGATTAATTTTAGACTCATTAGTGAAGTTCCTAGAATTATTTCTAGGTGGTCTAACTTCATTTCTATCATCCTTTCTAATATTCTTCTTAATTTCTTCAATTGTTTTAGGATCATCAACACTACGTTTTTCTAGTGTGTTCCTAAGTTCTATGTTCTCTATTTTCAAAGAACTACAAGAAGAACAATTGGAACTTTGATCAATTGAAGAGGCTTCATTCATCTCCTTAATTTTATTTTTAAGATCAAGATTATCATTTTCAAAAAATTTATTTTCTTCTTCTAAGACTTTAATTCTAGCCTTGGCCTCTTTGGAGATTTTTGAAATCTTTTTCAATTCAACATATAATTCTTGAAAGGCTTTTTGTAATTCTTCAAAAGAATAAGAGTTAGAATTACTTACCTCTTCTTCCTCGTTGGCCATGAGGCATAGTGCGGCAGTTTCATCGCCCGAGCTGTCCGAATCCCATGTCGCACGCCTTTGGTGTTTGTTCTTCTTCTTGTCCTTGGATTTTGGACAATGTGATTTGGTGTGGCCAAGTTATCCATAATTTTGGCATGAAGGACTTGGTTCTTCCTTCTTTATTTCCTTTTTCATAAACTTATAAAACTTTTCGATCAAGGCATTGGAAATATTATCATCATCGCTATCCGAATCACTTACCTCTTCTCTTTTAGAGGATGAGGCTTTGAAGGCAATACCTGGACCTTTATTTCCAAGATAAGGATTAAGAATAGTTCTTTCATAAGTTTTGAGGTTACCTCTTAGTCCATCAATTGTGACGTCCGTGATTCCTATCGACTTTTGGATTGCATTGGCATTGGATCGCCATTCGGGAGTGAGACTCCGCAAGATTTTTCGAACAAGATCTTTGTTTGAGTATAATTTCCCGAGAGCATGGAAATTGTTGATGATCATTGAGAACCAATCGAACATAATATCGATGCTTTCATTCTCCCTCATTCTAAAGAGTTCATATTCATGTGTTAGAAAATCAACTTTTGATTCTCGGACTTGAGGCGTACCTTTATAAGTGATTTCAAGTTTATCCCACATCTCCTTGGCGGTTGTGCAGCAAGAAATCTTCCGATACTCATCCGGATTCACCACACAATATAATAAATTGACGGCCTTTGCGTTATATTAAACTTTCTTGATGTCCTCGGCAGTATATTCATCTTCCTCCTTTGGAACCGTGGTTTCTCCAACTTTCTTTGTCGGCATTTTTTCACCGTTCTTGATGATTTGCCACAGACGAAAGTTATTTGATTGGATGAAGATTCTCATCCGCTCTTTCCAATATGTGTAATTTGTTCCGTCAAATAGTAGAGGCCTATTGGTGGAGTGTCCTTCGCTCATCATTCCTGCGTTCAATATTCTCAACAAAAAAATATATTGTTCTCTCAACCGGTTAAGGCTTTCAGAGAGTTAGGCTCTGATACCAATTGTTAGGATTTATGCCCGTCACTAGAGAGGGGGTGAATAGTGCGGCACGAGAATATTGATAAACTTTGCGGAATTAAAATTGCAGGAATAAAATAAGTGCAGTAATTAAAATAGTAAGGAGAGGACACACCGAATTTATACTGGTTCACCACAACATGTGGTTAGTCCAGTCCCCGAGTGACTCTCTCGAGTTTCCACTAACTCCGTTAAGCTTACGGGTGCCTAATAAACCGTTACACTTGCTCGTAGATGTACACTCTACAAGACTTCAACTTGCTCGAGGATACCTCACCTCAAGACTTCACCTTGCTCGTGGATACCGCACCACAAGACTTCACACACTAAGATTGAGGGTACTTAGCAAACCCGACAATCAATGAGAAGATATGGTCTTCTCCAACACCTTTCTCTTTTACAACAAGAACTCTATAAAAAGAGTAGTTAAAGAGATACAATATTAGCTCTATGAACAACTCAAAGTTATCTCTCAATTGGCTCAACAAAAGCTCTAAAATGATGCACAACTAATATCAATATGTATATGAATAATGAGAGGTGTTGTGTGTATCAAATCAGCTCAAAAGACCTCTATTTATAGGTGGTAGAAGTAGTATGTCCGTTGCTTAATTGGCAATCAATTATGCTGATTTTATGCCAAAATAATCCATTATCAGATTTGCATAATCATTATCGGCTTACCGTTACAAAATCGGAAGCTGATTTTGTGCTAGAATAATCGATTATTGGATTTGCATAATCGATTATCTGCCTATCGTTCAAAAACTTTGGCAACGGATACAAGATAATCGATTATGCCCAAGTGTATAATCGATTATCCTACTCTGCGGAAATTTCCAATAAATGGAATTTCCCAGAATAATCGATTATCACTTTTGCATAATCGATTATTCACCTATGCTGTCCAGAATTGAAAACTTACTTCAAAAACCATTTGGTTAAAATGAAAACGTTAAAATCATTTTGCTTGAAGTATTTGAAATATGTTTATGATAAATATGATTAGATAAAAAGATTTTATGCATATTTATGATGACCTATGTTGAGCCAAAAGACGAGATAACTTAAACGTTGCTCTTACAATGGTTCTACCTAACGACCTACGCCTTGGGTCTTCGTTCTTGAACTTTTGAGCTCGTCTTTGGCTTTTCCATGCAATCCATTCATCAATAGGCTTCTCGGCATTCAATCTTGATTGTTTGTCATATAATAACGTTGTTTGACACTTGACTTCATTGTTTGTCATTCATCAAAACCTATACCTGAAAATCATGCTAATACAACCAAAGCATACATATCATGGATAGAATGATTTTCTATACTTTTAAAGCTTTAAATGAATATTAATACAATTATTATAACCATATTTGTTAATGAATTTGAAATTTGTTTGTAAATTGCCTACAATTTACTAAATAGAACTTTTCTATAGACAAAATTACCAACCGATTGCCAATGTGTTTTTAAAATTATACTATCGGATTTACCAACCAAATTGGTATCCATTAGTATAGTTGCTAACATAATACCAATGGAAATTTTCTTGTTACTTTACCAACCAATTACAAACACAATTTAAATAATCAAAAACCAATTTTACTAACTCAATTTCTATATGTCAGTAAATTTACTAACGAACTTCCAATTGAATTTTTGTTAGTAAATTTACCAACGAAAATCTTGGACTCAAGATTCAAAATTTGCCAACATATTTATTTGGTGTTTACTAACTAAGTTTTAGTTGGTAAGTTTACCAACCAATTCAATCTGGTTGGTAAAATTTACCATCGAGCCTTTTAGCAACAGGACAATTTCCGTTGGTAATCGGTTAGTTAGTCAAAATACCAACCAATTTGATCAATTTACCAACATTTTTTTTTGTTGGTAATTGAGTTTTTTTGGTAGTGATCGGTAACAAAGTATATATCATGGTGGCAGCAATTAGGAGTAAACAATATGGCTCTGATACCATTGTTAGATTAATAATCGCGGACCGAGAACATCATTAGCGTACTTATTAACACAGCGGAAGAATTATTGAACTCACCATCGAAACAATTGCCCCAAATCAAACTTTGAATCACTACGAAACAAAGTTAGTCTTCAACAAATTAGATGCCCTTACTTGTGCGTGCTCTTCGTTGGGAGAAGAAGAGAGTCAGAGAAAATTCTTGAGTTAGAAAAAAAACTTATGCTCTTTTCTTCTAGATAAATAGGGAGAGTAATAGCGGTTTTAGGAAGATAACCCACTTTTGCGCATTCAGTTTAGTGGATGTTTATGCTCTAGTGGTAACTTTCAATCACTTTTCCTTATCTCTCCTAACCGGGTCGGGTCAGTCCACATGGAGCGACCCATGACACATAATCCAACAGACAGCAAAGATACAAAACTATATAAATATACTTAAAAGAAAATTGATACATAAATTCTGCATTTCACTACAAGAGTCTTTATAAGGAGCACATGTATATAAAAGATGTTCTGATAAGTTCAAGTTTACTTCATCAAGCAAGAGGTTGTAGATGGGAGCAAATAATTTCTCACTTTCAGATTACTCCAATTGAATAAGAACTTATAAATATGGTCTCTTCTAACATACAAGGTTTAACTCGCTACATTTCCTGATATTATATTGTCATATGAACTTAAGATGATCCTCACTAGATGAACGAGACAATTTGTGACAGATCATTCTTTACTAACTCACTCGGTTTCAAATATCCTATGAGCAGTCCCCTCAACTCTCTTTTATTTTAAAGGCAAATTCATCTAAACGGATAATTGAATATACATCATTCTTGTTCAAATTTTATTCAGTTAGACATGTAGCCACACCAGCAAAACTTAAATTACCAATTCTTCATATAAAATAATATGACTAGTAGTTTAGATTCTTAAACAAGACAAACACCCAAAAAGTTACTTGATAAAGAAAATGAAAAGAGATTTGGTGTCACTGACTTTTAGACCCAGAAATACAACAGAAACTAGATCATGTGTTCCTAGACATTAATGTGTTCATATGACTACCAACATCCTATTTTACTTCATTAACAGATAGTGTGAATACATAGTCTTTCATGATTTTACACACGAATAGATAATTAATCGCGCCTTCTACATGGAAGATAAACTAGGTATAAGATTTTTAAAACAAACAAATAAACAATTCAGATTTTCAGATGTCGGAAAGCGAGAAGAAAGATTTTGAAGTTGCTGACCTTTTGTGGTGCAGTGAACTTGAGGCACAGGTCTCGGGTCAGTGAATCGGCTTTAACTTCGGCGAGCAAATACGAAAAGGTTTTTGCTCTTTTATGCTTCAATTCTGAACAGAACTAAGAAATTTGAAGAAAAGCTTGTGTTTCAAAGGGGTATGCGCCTAGTAGTATTTGAGAGACTGGAGGCGGCTGTGAGGGGGTGAGCGGCGGATACACCGGTGCTGAAAATAGTCACAACGTCTGATATTTATAGGTTTAAAATTAGAGTTCGTGCTTCCTTTGAGCGGGAATTTGAAATTCGGATTTCAAAAGAAGTCAAATGGATCCGAAATTTTAACGTTGAAGCCTTTTGGCTAAAAGTGGAGGAAAATGCCAAGAGAGCTCTGCCATAGCAGAGAATGAAAGGGACGATGGAGAGTGGGAAAGGGGAGGCGTCTGTTTCTAAGAGAGAGGGGAACCACACAAACTAAATGTCATAACCCCAAATCGCTCCGGTTCTGATGGCACCTCTCGTTAATACACGACCAGCCGACACAAAACTCACATTAACCCTTTAATCATTAGAGCAATATTTCATATATAAATCTGAAGGAAAGAGTACAAAATTTCTACACAAGCCCGACATCGAGGTGTCACTAGTCATGAGCATCTATCAAGGTCTGAAAACAACAAAAAGTTTAAAATAATGTACTAATTATAGTAATAACAGTGTAAGGAAAGGAGCAGTGTTGCGGACATCATGCAACCACATGCTAACTCTGATGACTCCGCGTATGAGTCAATCAACACCCGCTACCGGGTTTTGATATACCTGCATCTGCACACGAGGTGTAGGGAGTAATGTGAGTATTGCAACCCAGTAAGTAATACGAGTAAATAAAGACTAAGCAGTACGATACGTTAGGCTCAATAAATACAATAGTCTTTCAAATCATAATACTAGTCAACCTTCCCTTTAAAGTTTGGCTTTTAGTAAAAATCATTTTGAAATACTTTTCAGCAGTTTCAGTGAGGGTTCAATACCATTTAAAATGATAATAGAGATTAAAGTCATAACAGGCCCCTCGGGCAAACAAAGTTCGGAAAACAGCCCATCGGGCAAAACAATAATCATAAACACTTCAGAACTTGAAAATCTCGGTGGAGATAGCCAAATACCAAATCCGCGATTAATTTATGAACATCTCATAGACCCCAGTTCAAATAGAAGTTGTTTTAAATCATTCGTTCAACTTTTCGACAGAGACTCAATATAAATATTAGTGAAAACAGTCAATAATCAACATATTCGATAGAAACTCACTTTAAAGAGGAGTGAAATCAATAAGTTCATAAACAGGCCTCCCAGGCAAAGTATCACTCATGTGCATGTATATATCTATCTCCCCTCGGGCTAGATTCTCTATCACTCATAACTCAACTCTTACCAATCATTACTAGCACTCAACATTCACGCTCAATAGGTACCATATAGTAACCGTTGCGGCGTGCAGCGCGAACCAACATATCACTACGGCGTGCAGCCCGATCCATATAAGTATCGATGTGGCGTGCAACCCGATCCTATATTTATACATACATACATATATATATATATATATATATATATATATATATATATATATATATATATATATATATATATATATATATATATATATATATATATATATATATTGCTGCGGCGTGCAGCCGGATCCATATAAGTATAATCCTCACAATTAGGCCCTCGACCTCTCTTAGTCATTAACCTTACCCTCAGACTCTCAGTCTACACCAGTCATCAAGCTCACAGTTAGACCCTCGATCTACCTCAGTCATCATCTCACGATCACTCGGACCATAAGTAAAACAGGGATTCAGCCTAACATAGTTTCCACATTTTTTAAGAATATAGTGATAAAGCCAGATTTGAGTAATAAACAGGTAAACATGATTGAGGATATGTTTTCAAACAAATAGAATGAGGAAACATAGTTAAAATTCCCCTAAGGGTCTCAACAAGTAGGCACATGGCTCCAAGCATGGCATATAGCCCAAAATATAGTAACAGCAGACAATTAGCTATCAAATACGTAGGAAAATAATCGTTCGGGATGGACTGGGTCACAATCCCCAGCGGTGCTCTACCTCACACTCATCATCTAGCATGTAAGTCACCTCAAAGTAATACAATGATGTATAATCCAGGGTTTCAAACCCTCAAGACAGTATTTACAATCATTACTTACCTCGAATCGGCGAAATCTCTAGCTCGTGATGCCTTTGCCCCTCAATTTAGTCTCCACGTGCGTCGAATCTATCCAAAATCAGAACTAATACATCACAATATGCTAAGGGAACAAAGCCCAAGCGAAAATAACCAATATTGAGCACAAATCATTACTAGAACCCGAGCTCAGGTCCCACTTCTCGAAACTCAGAAATTTTTACATCAACGGGTTCCTTGTCACTCCACGTGTCTATGCATATAAAGAACACCAAAATCAGGGTCCAAATGACCCTTCAAATCCCAAATTAAAATTCCAAAATCTCAAGCCCTAGTTCTTCCATTTTTTTGTTAAATTTCCATAACTTTCTAGGTTAATTTCATAATATAATCACGTTTTGGATCATACAACTTACCTCCAATCAATCTTTTTCGAATCCCTCTTCAATTCCTCCCAAATAGCTCTCAAAATGCTCAACAATGGTGAAAAAAATGACTTAAGCTCGCGGAAGAAATGTTTTAAAAACCCTTCTGCCCAGTATGATTTCCTTATATGAGAACATGAGGGCCTTCGCGCGTTCGCGTTTGCGAATGCGGTGCCCTACCCTTGAACGCAAAGCTTCAACTGCTTCAACTGCACGAACACGAGCTCTATATCGCGAACGCGAAGAACAAATTATACGGATCCTCAATTCCTCTTATGCGAACATGAAATATTCCTCGTGAACACGAAGCACAAGGTTCTCACTCTCTCCGAACACAGGACACCAAACGCGAATGCGAAGCACAAATCTCAGGGACCCCAACCTCCTTCTTCGTGAACACAGCCCCAGCCTCGCGAACGCGAAGGCCAAAATAGGCCTGCACCTACTGCTGCATTTTCTACTATCCTTTCTAAGTTCCAAACATTCCGTTAGCCATCCATAATAACCCCGAGGCCCCCCGGACCTCAACCAAAACCACCAACACATCCTAAAACATCAATAAAACTTGTCTCAATCATCAAAACACCTCAAACAACATCAAACCCATCAAATTACATCAAATTCAAGCCTAAGTTCTTCTAAAACTTCCAAAACACGTTTTTGATCAAAAACCCAACCAAATGACTTTCGAATAACCTGAAATTTTACACACACATCCCAAATCACATAACGAAGACGTATCAACTCTCGTAATTCCATTCCAACCCTCGGATCAAAATCTCACCAATCGACCAAAAATTGCCAAAATACTAACTTCGCCAATTCAAGCCTAATTATACAACGGACGTCCAAAACCACTTATGATCACACTCATAAGTCACAGATCATCCCCCGAAGCTAACCGAATCATCAGAAATCACATCCAAGCTCATATACAAATGAGTCAACTCTTGGTCAAACCTTTCAAATTCAAAGCTTTCAACTAAGACTGTTCTTTTCAAATTCATTCCAAATTTTCATGAAAATCAAAACCAACAATCTACACCAGTCGTAATACATCACACGGGTCAATTCATGCCCAAGAACTAGTGATCAAAGTGCAAAAGCTCAAAATGACCGGTCGGGCCATTACATCCTCCCCCACTTAAACACACTTTCGTCCTTGAACGTACTTGGAGTTGTTCCAAGAGCCAACCAATCGCTGACTAACCTTACCATATACATACACGTGGGTGATCCCATGTCACCCTATCTCACATAGGTTCGATAACACAACATAACTGAATTTCACAATCCATCTTATTTCATAAACTATAGAACCACATTTGTGCTTTTAAACTCCTCAATGGGATTAAAATCTCACATTTATACTGTGAATAAGTCCAAACAAGCTTTAACAAACCATATCTGCTACCTCAGGCACAATCACAAGGTATACCACATAGCTCAACCACTCGGAGCGATGACTTCAAGTCACAACAGCTGCCCATAACAATCGTATACCGATAGAAAACAACTAAAGTCTCTTTCCAACACTTCCATATACTGACAATGATAGATGAAACATGCAATAAACCATAACCATCTCTCAGATCAGCCATCCATAAGGCTATTTCTCCTTTGGCAAGGACCAAGGCAAATTTTTGAACCAAACCTTCATATTTATCTTTCAAACATGCAGAAATCGTATCCGTTTGTATTCATTACAGACCCCAACGATCCCATCTAATCCAACACAATTACTTGGTGACATAACATACCAAGACATGGTAAAGACACAACTTGCGGAGTCCGCGCACCAATAAGCAACAATCCGAACATACTCACATCATGATACTGACTAAAATAAAATAGTTGTCCCCGAAGCTCGCCAGTACCATCACAACACACGGATGAGAACCCGTCCCACATCATAGAAATAGAACGCACGAATCTAACCTGCCAGGTCATTCTTTTCCACAAAACTTTATTTCAATGCGCGATCATATCCAAACACTACTCTGCATGAAACATCTTAAGTCACTATGCTCGAAATCGACAACCGCACTCAATTGATGCTTGGAACCAAAGCAAATCATTACACCCATGGTGAAACAAATGACATACACCACACAAACCTAATAGGACATAACCAGTACGCCATTTATGGAGCAAATCCCAATTACTCTTCCCGGTCGACTTCCATTATGAAACTCCAATTGAGCCACACCATAAGTGCCTATAACCAACAGATCGCAATGTCTCACAACATAGAAAGGTAACTCATAGACCCCCCTAATCGCTAATAACACCCAAAACAACCGAACCAACACATCCTTCGCCAACAGCAACTCAAAGTCAACAGATCCGTCTCGATGCAAGACACATATCCTTATAGGCCTACCAATGGACTACACAAAAATTCTAGTTATCCACAACAAATAAATAATCCTTCGAAAGTTCACAATGACCGAATCATAGAACATACTAACTTCTGACTAACTAACCCATATTTCGCCATCCACAACCACAAGCTAACCTGCATATGAAAACTTGCAGTCTCCAAGTCCATAAAACACAGGAATTACCATATCGGATCCCAATTATGCCACTCGCATATATAACTCACCTCTAGTACTCAATCATTCCATGAGAGATGCTCTAAGATTCTTTTGTGTTGCCAAGAAAACTCGAATATCAGTAGCCGATCTGGAAAGAAGTGTCGTAATACTATTGAAGTACCATCAACGTGATCACATTACCTCTTTCTGAAACATATACCTTCGTCAAATTACCTCCATTAGCATTACCATTTCCTTAATCACCTAGAGATCCCTTCACAAATCATCTGAAGTTCATTTCTCTAATTATTTGAAATGTCCATGCTGCCTAAGAATTTATGATCTTTCCTTCAAATCTGAACCGTGAGCTCAAACATGCAAATCTCAGTCTTACATGACATACCGCATAGACTTTACCACCCTACGATAACCGCGAGAGGTTCATATCCCTTTCGAACTACAAACATCTACGTACTCAACTAGTCCATTGGTCCTCTCTAGAATAAAGTCACTATACATCCCATGCTCTGCATGCCCATAGAAAATATATATTTAAAATCACAGTAAAACCCATCAAGAACTCTCCGAGATCCTTTGGCACAAATCGGACCTGTCCGGACTGAATCCTTTTAATTTGATAAAGCTAAGCAAGCCATCAAAACATAAGATCATCGCTGCAAAATACCTGAAGAACTCATTACCTTGAGCACACACAAGGAATTAATCACATCCTTACCATATCGATTCAGTCTACTATCAAGATACTCCATCTATCTAGATTTCCTTCTGATTCATTTTTAACTCTATACTCCCTCTTGTTGTAGTACCACAATTTCTCAACCCATGTTTACCACACGAGCCCCAAGCATAAATCCACACTGCCTAAGACCCATAAGCCGCTGAATATTCTCTTAAATATTCCCAAAAAGCGCCACATTCCAAAACACCTTACTCTAAAGGACTTCCTGCAAATTTAAATTCGTTACCTTTATCTTCTTGATACTAATACATAAAATCCCATAATTTAACATAGAAATACCACAGGGCTGGAACTCTTCCAATGAAAACTTGATTTCTACCCACACATACGACTTTGAGATACCCGATTGCTATATGAAGCATCTTGAACACATTTGGACCATTTTCGAGAGTCATTCACTTTATTCATACTACACTTAACCCCATCAACAGAACTGAACAACCAGTGCCATTATTGAAACTTCTGACACTACTATACATAACATTTCCTTAGTAAAAAATTTCCTTTACTCGAGCCATCCTCGGGCTCAACCTCCGCAACCAGAACTGATTCACCACACGCTTCAAATGGGAACCAACATAGCACATAACCGAGCAATCAACTAATTAATAGCAAACTCCCTCACTTGGTTCGAAGCCATAGATCAGAATACATTTAATAACTCATAACACGTACACTTTATTGATGCCACAATACCATAGTGAGATTAAACTCAAATCCTTTGCAAGTGAGTGCAAGAACAAATCATCTAGTAGGTTAAATCTTCTGCAAATATCGCATTCATCCTCACAACAGTCAAGCCCACTCTCTTAAGCGACCCATATTTAAATTTCAACACATATTTTTCACTTGTAAATGAGATCTTCTAACATACAACATAAGGATCACATCACTTCAGAACACTTCGCATGATATAACCCGCCTGCTTTGCCTTCAACTAACATTTTTGTATACCTTCCACTGTCACAAACATTAAGTAGTCACCTAGTCTTCCTGAGTCTGAACTCATACGGCAACATAAAATTTACTTCACTCCAACCAAGAGACATGAAGAGATTTTTCACGCGCCCATATCTCGGGGCTATACCTCGAATCACGATGGAATTCAAACACCTAATAGTTCTTCTGTCATCTAGCAGACCTTCATCGTCACTTCCAAGTCACATAGATACATTTCGCAGTACTAAAATACTCATCATATAGCTATCCAGCCGTCACTTTCACTAATAGGGACAATACCGAACATATAAGTTCAAAACACTTGCTAACACAATCAGCACCTCGGTGCTCAAGCCATAGGCAAAGATCCGGCCTCAAGTCCTCTAGACACCGACCCAACACCGAAATAACATAGATCACATCTCGCCCCTCAATCGGGGGAATCCCAAGACATCAAGGCATATCTGATATTAAGCGCTCATTCGCTCATACGAACGCGTGAGATTTCAAAGAGTTACTTTTCAAGCTGAATCAAGGACGCTCGATAAGAAACTCCAAGAATGTGAAGTTTTTCTAAAGGTTCTACAGCCTCTTGAGGATAAATACATACGTCTCCATACCGATCACAAGACTCTACCAAACCTGTTCATGATTCGTAAGACCTAGTAACCTAGGCTCTAATATCAATTTGTCACGACCCCAAACCGACCCGGTCGTGATGTCGCCTCTCGTGAAGATAAGGCCAGCCAACACAACACTCACATTAACCATTTAATAATTAAGAATCATTTTTAAACTTTTAATTAGAGCAATATTTCATAATATAAATATGAAGGAAATAGTGCAGAATTTCTACACAAGCCTGACATCGGGGTGTCACTAGTCATTAGCATCTATCAAGGTCTGAATACAACAAGAAGTCTAAAATAATGTACTAATTACAGTAATAGCAGTGTAAGGAAAGGAGCGGTGTTTTGGATGTCATGCAGCCACCTGCTAACTCTGATGACTCTGCATCTGAGCCAATCAACACCCGCTACCGGGTTTCGATATACCTGCATTTGTACAAGAGGTGCATAGAGCAATGTGAGTACTCCAACCCAGTAAGTAATAAGAGTAAATAAAGCTTGAGCAGTAGGAAACAATAAATCCACTTTAACATTAGGCTTAATAAATACAATAGGTTTTCAAATCATAATACTAGTCAATCTTCCCTTTTAAAATTTGGCTTTTAGTAAAAATCATTTTGAAATACTTTCCAAGAGTTTAAGTAGGGGTTCAATACCATTTAAAATGATTATAGAGATTAAAGTCATAATCGGCCCCTCGGGAAAACATAGTTCGTAAAACAGCCCCTCGGGCAAAACAATGATCATAAACACTTCATAACTTGAAAATCTCGGTAGAGATAGCCAAATACCTAATCTATTGTAGACCCTAATTTAAATAAAATTTATTTTAAATCATTAGTTCAACTTTTCGACAGAGGCTCAATATAAAGATGAGTGAAAACAATCAATAAATTAACATATTCGATAGAAACTCACTTTACAGAGGAGTGAAATCAATAAGTTCATAAACAGGCCTCCCAACAAAGTATCACTCATGTGCATGTATATATCTATCGCCCCTCGGGCTAGCCTCTCTGCCACTCATGACTAAACTCTTACCAATCATTACTCACACTCAGCGTTCACGCTCAATAGGTACCATATAGTAACCGCTACGGCGTACAACACGATCCATATAGTTTGTCAACAGTGCTCACTAGGGGTGTGCGGACTCCGGGAGGGGCCCCCTATGGTCCACGCGCAATATTGTTGCGGCGTGCATC